>CM060904.1:135305548-140305548 GCA_030737815.1 Allium fistulosum
TGACGGTGGTTGACAGTCCAACCTTAGCATCGGTAAATGAGTGCGACTTTGTTGTTTGACGTGTGCTTTTTCGTTCCCGTTTTTCTGTGCCGATTGATGCTGCATCGTCTTTTTGTCGAAGGACAGACTTATGCTGTGAGGAAAAAAGGGTACGTTAGCGGCGAGTTAAACGTAGAGTGGGGTTTAAAAAATGTGCACACTGGAATTTTAAGTGCAAGTTGAAAATGGAGGGAAGTGTGTTGTGTGTTGGCGATGGTGTGATGAGGATAAAAAATAAGATGAGGTGCAAGAGAGAACAACCTTTGTCATAATGGTTGGGACAAATACTGCTGGTAGATTATGCAGTAGAGGAAAAGGAAGTGGAGGTTATATAGTAATAACAGTAAGAGAACGGAAAGTGCTGTATGGTGAGAAATGTAGCATGTGGTGGGGAGTAAGTACTGGAGGTGGAATAGGCCAGATTGAATTGGTTTTATGCGTATCTTTGAACATCAGTTGGCAAGTAGTGGATGCGCAATATGGGGTTGTGCGTTACAGTAGGGCAGGTGTGGAAGTGGTACAGCATATGGATGTGGAGTAGGTGGAAGGTTGAGATTGGGTGATGGGAAAAATAAGTTAACGTGTTGTAGAGGGGTGGTGATAATGCATGCAGTGTTGTAGTATGTATTGTCAGTTGAGCAGTAGCATTCCTACGTTTTTTTTAAAACTAAAACTTAAATTGAATTCAAAGCAGAAGGCAACGTTAAGAAAATTTGTCATGGACAGCAATAACATAACATAAATGTGTAATTACAGTACAGAGGATGACAATTTTAAGCATTCAAAATAAGAGCAGTAAATTAATTATCCAAGAAAAGGAAAGAGAAGAGAGATGGGTAATATAAGAGAGAAAAGTCAGTAGCAGAACCAAAAAGCTTGCATTGTGGTGTGTTTTCTTTTTTCCTTCCAGTTCCTTAGTTGGGCTTCAGTTTCTATTTCATATCAAACAGAACGCAGTGCCAGGAGATTGTTGAGGTGCGTTCTGCAGTTCACACAGTAACATAAAAGACAACCTTGAGCTCTCCTTCCCCTTTCTCCGTTTGACTAAGCTACAGACAGTTCATTTGTGTGCAACCTCGACTAAGATGTTGAGCGATGTTTTGAAGTGGTTTGTATCGCTGACCTCTTCCTTTTTTGTGCACTGCACGGAAATAGAATTGGCAGGATGTTAGCTATCGACTGTTAGTAAGATCAGTAAAATATTAAGGTGGAACAGAATGGTTTGGAAATGCACCTAACGATTGTATTTGGTTAAATATAAAAGTTACTAACTCGCACATAGAAAGTAAAAGAAGATATTGTACAGAAATGGGATAGAGCGTGGTTACCGTTAATGGATTGTAGAAGTAAATCTAAGGGTAATGTGAACCATAGCGTTGTAGTAAACAACCAAGGTGGTTCAAGTAGTAACGGTAGAAAAAGTAAACACGATGAAGAATGCAGTTTGTAGGCTAGAATGAAGTAAATATGAATTGAAAAAACAGGATGATGTTGTAATTCAGCTGGTGTTAACTATTTAAAAGTAGAAAACTTATGTGGGCAATTGGACTGCAGAACCTATAACTGTAAATCTTGCAGAATAGGAAATGGTTTTAAATCATACGTATTAAAAATAGGCAAAATCAATAACTCTAAAATTGCCGTCAGAAATGATAACCTATTGGCACAATATGTTTGTTCTCCAAATATGGTTGATATGACCCATGTAAAAAAAATTACGCCTTTATTTTTAAAATATAAGAAATATGACTGTAAATATATCTAATGCTAACCAGCCCTCACCTCAACTGTACACTGGTACATTATTTGATCTTCACAAATCGAAAAGTGACAGATATAAATAGTATATGCAGACAGAAAGAATCAATATTTATCTGCTTTTAAATCTAAGTTTACGTACTAATAGAGTACAATCATGATACTAAGTAGGGAAGTTGATAGTACGACTACTAAAACACTAAGTAATGCTCATGTAAAGGATAAAATTTTCCATAACAACACTGCTTTCCTGACCATATTTCACAGAACAAAGAGTGGAATAACCTTTCTATCATATTTATAATTGATAGACGGTGAGCCCTGTAAATTAGGTTTTAACAGATTATCGTATTATTCAATAATCATACTGTTAACTGAATGCAGGTGAGGTACAAATATGATGTGTGTGTATGTATTATGTATATATAAATTGTTGATATGTGTGAGATGTGTAGAGTGTTAAAGAAAGCAGTAGGTGAGCGCAGTAGTGCAAAGTTTAGCTGATGTATGGTACAGTAGGTGAGAGTGGAGTGCACTAAAAATGTATAAGTTGAGTGGTGTAAAAATGTGTAACTGGTGAAGACAGAGGAAATGTTTGCGAAGGAATGCAAAACGTTAAAAGTGGAAACAGTACCGTAGTAGTATACCAATGATGTGACAATTCATAAAAGCAAGCTGTAGCCATTCGATGAAGAAAGACCCGATATATGGTCAACCAAACAGTGTGCGTGTAGTCGATGGAAGAGAAAAATATCATAATTTTTGTTTTATATGTTCACAGCAACGATTAACAGGTCAGTGGGTAAGTGGAGGAGATAGTAGGAAATGAAGTAATAAATGCAGAGCAGATTTGAACATACCTGGAGATCAAACTGTGGAATGCAAGCTGACCGATGGCAGACAGATGGGTGGAAAGTTGAAAATGAAATGGCCGCATACGTTTAATGGAAGGAACTTTGAGCAGGGAGACGTGTGCAACGTCGTAGGGGCAGTCCTCGTTTATTAGCAATGTGGGAAAAGAAGAAAAACAATAGCTTTATTAGTAGATAGAAAGTAAGTTAATGCATTTATTTTATGAGGAATGAGTCATATTTTCCGCACATGTGAGTAGAACATCTTTGTAAACTACATTTCTAGTATAAGTTCCTTTTTTCCTCTTAATGTTTCCATTTTGTACTAATACCGTTGTTGTTCGACGTCCGGTACCACGGGACAAAGCAACGTACAGCTGACCATGAGTGAAAACATGTTGTGAAAGGTAAATGCCAACGTTTGGAATCGTTTGGCCTTGGGACTTGTTAATTGTAATTGAAAAAGCTAATTTTACCGGAAATTGTTTTCGAATTAGGGTGAAAGGCATGTGTACATTTTATGATGGTTTTAGTGGTATGCGGGGGATAAATACTCGCGTACCCTGGAATTGACCAACCGTAATTTCAGCATCTATAAGATTTCGGTGAAAAACACGACAGAGTAATCGAGCACCATTACACAATCCAATCTTGGGGTCAATATTCCGAAGAAGCATTATTGGGGAGCCCACTTTAAGAGTTAGTTGATGAGGTGGTAATCCACCTGGAGCGAGGGAATGCAAGAATTCTGGTTGGTACAAATTATTCGTATCGTCTTCAACTGAATCGAAGGAGTAATAAATTTGCTCAATGCCTGGGAACATGTGTATTACTTTACTGTTGAGTTCGTCAACTGTCTCGTTTGTTGGTGCTAATATGGCTCTATTCATTATGTAATCCGTATTGAACAATCCGGTAGCAAGGTTAGGGAAAACAGAGTTAATCAAAGAGTTAATTGAGTTTGTGTTAGTCCAATTTATGACAATATCATCTGGAAGTTTGATCATGTCATCTTGTACATATGGTTCGTCCCCATCTCCAACATGTAAGACAAAGTCGGCGTATGGAGTATCATTTCTAGCACGCATATTTTGTGTTAAGTGTATGACGTGAACGGACGATCATAAGAATGATCTTACTATGCATGCGTCAACTGTTTGAGCCCTAGTACCTTTACTAACGATGGGCAGAACTTGACGGAAATCACCTCCTAAAATGACAACTTTACCACCAAATGGTTTATCGGTATTGGTTAGATCTCTTAACGCTCTGTCCACTGCCTCAAATGCGTGTCGATGAGCCATTGTAGCTTCATCCCATAGTATAACAGTGGACGCACGCAGTAGTTTAGCTGTATCAGATTGTTTGAGAATATAACAGGTGGAGGATGAATCAAGGTTTATTGGTATTTTAAAGCGAGAATGTGCAGTTCGACCGCCGGGTAAGGCGATAGAAGCAATACCTAAAGTGGCAACTAGAATTGCAATAAGTCCCTGACACCGTGAGTGAGCTAAAATTGCTCGATATAAATAAGTTTTTCCGGTTCCACCTGGACCGTCGACGAAGTAGATTGAGTTTGTTTTAGACTGTATCGAATTCATTAACATATCAAAAGCCTCCTTCTGCTGTAAGTTGAAATTGTTTACGGATTCTATGTTTGCCTGTGGTATTTCGATCGAATGGTCGTGTAAAATAGTGGTTGTAGTGGTATAATCGGTAGAGTAATTAAGAGTATCGTGCGGTAAGTCGTAATCAAAAACCGATTTACTGTATTGGTTTAGTAGGTCATTAAGATCAGAGAGACAGTGAAGGAGTAAATGGGCATTGGTTGTTGTGGAAGTGGAAGTATGCTCATAATCTTCAATTAAATGTGGAGAGAAGTCTTCCCACAGCTGTCGCACATGACTTGGTTCACAATAGACCAAAATCGTTACAAATAATCTTCGAAGTGCGGGAGGCATATGTGTGTTAGAAGCATCGGTTAAACAGTCTTTAATACTATCATCATTTTCTAATAAACCTCTATGTTCAGCCGCCTGTCTGAAGGTATGATATTGTACTCCACCGGTGGTAAGTAAATGGTTAAAGTATAATGGTCCCCTAACATGTGTTAGTAGCAATCGTAAAAAATAACGATCGCCTTCTAGGGGTGACACCGTGTACATTCTGCCTATTACCTTACGATTGTTTCGTCTACGAATCCAAGCCTTTTGTTTGTAGTCCCACCAATATTTTTCTGGGAACTCATGATAAAAGTATTGTCGTGCATCCGCATAGGTAACATTTGTGTGGAAGAATTCAGTAAGCATTGTTTTTGACCTGGCCTGATTGTTGACAACATGCTCTAACAGTTCACTTGACGAAAACTGGACAGGTTGTCTGTTTGGTAGATGTATTTGTAAACCAATAACAGAGGGTGAAATATTATTGAGAGAGAATTTAAATATTCTCCATAAGGCCTCTGGAGCACAGACCCAGCATGCATTACTGAATTTCGAAATTTCATCGTCATTATCAGTTGGTGTAGTAGAAACAGTAACTGACACACGATCTGGTCCCTTGTACACATACTTGTAAATATATTTTATAGATTTGATACTGGAGCAAATTTCAACATTTATGTGACAATCATATTTCAAAAGTAAGTAGGGATTATAAGGAACTACCCAACGGTTGTCAGCTGTATGTTCAGATGTTTGACAATGATTTTGATTATCAGGACGTCTGTAAATTGGGTATGAGTCATTTCCTTGTAAAGTGATGGGAGCGAAAGGCTTAGGAAACCCTTTCTTACAGACGTCGTTTTTCATACAAACGGCGGTAGGGTTGAACCGACCACAGGGACGATGAATCATGTGTTTCATGACGGCAGTATACAGATCAGGTTGAACATCCTTCTTGGGAATTTCAGCTCTAACTATGGCATCGTATTCATCGGGGTTGCTAATTTTATCATTTTCAGCTAAAATAAGTAGAATATGTGCGTGTGGTAGGCCTCTTTTTTGAAATTCAATTACATGCACATGGGCGACGACCTTACCTAAAACGCCTTTGTCAAACAAATCATGTTTTAACTGTTCTAATTTAGCGCGAAAAACCCTGGTCGTTAAATCAGGTCTGTCGGGTGGTTGTTGACCAGGAAGGAGTTCGTTAGTAATTTCTATCCATTTAGCATTACAGGTTATAGTAATAAATAAATCAGGCTTTCCATACCTCTGAACTACTGCCATTGCATCTTGGTACCGCTACTGCATATCACGTGGACTACCAATGTGAGAGGAAGGAAGAATTTTTCTCACACCAATATTATCTGAGTAGATGAGTTGTTGATTATGTTACAAATAAAGGTTGTAGGGAGGTAGGAATAAGTGGGTAATATGATGGGGTGAGTGTCAAAAACTTACTTGCCAATGTCTCTCCCATGGTGAGAGCATCTTGCAAACCTTGATATAGATCAGCTCTAATGGTATCTTGGTTGTTACGTAGAAATCTAAGGCGCATGGTTTCTATTTTCACAAACATGTCAACTGCATATTGTTGAAATAGGCGTCCACCGAGCAGAATAACCGATACATCTGCTGGTCGAATCTAAGGAGATAAAAATATGTTTAAATGCAAAATTAACAGGGAAAGAATACGTTACAAATAACAGTATGATGTGGAATATACTTGTGTATTGACTGATATATTTCTAGAGGTCAGATAGTGGTATTTATGTTTAGATCATAGGATGGTTGCGGGTGTAAAAGCAAATGTGGAGTTATTTTTATACGACATGAAAATCTGTTAGTATATGGATAGCTGGTAGTGTAGCGTTTATACCTACATAAGGTAGGAGTAGTAAGATGCACAACTGATGTGGTTGTTTCCATTATCGTGAACATTCAAATCCCACCCATGGTCACCATACGGGAGCAGGAGAGGATATTGTAGTGGGTCATAAAATCCGGCTGTATCTGGAACTCGTTGAAGATTTCCACTTCTTGTTTCAATAATGATATCCCTACCTTGCAAGTCGCATACTTCGTCTCCTACAACTATCGCAGCTACTTGTGATGCGGTTGGTAAGTCGTGAAGATGTCGGTAACTGTAATCTCCTTTATTTTAATTCTACAATTTTCAATATCTTCACGTTGCCCAAGTTGACGGAAGATGGATACGTAAGGATTGTAGGTATCTAGAATGTGCTGTAAGCGGAGAAGTACGTCCGATCTCAATGTCTCATTATCAATTTGTCGATTTTGAATCTCATGGTCTGTATCGTAGATGTAAAGTTGTAGATATCTAGGTCTGCTTTCAGTTGTTGGTAAAACACTTCCAATACGATGATATATGGATCCTTGGGCACGAAAGGAGTAAATTCCGGTTGTTGCATTTGCTAGGTTTTGATCTATATGTGCTCCCATTGATGTAAAAGCAAATGCATTATTATAAGCTCTGATGTTTTTCCTGTAATGCATACCAACTTCGCCTTGATCCATAAATAAGTTGTTCAATTCCTGTGGAGAAGTGGGGCGGGAAGTAGTAATACTGCCATTGGAACAGAAGATTTGGGAAGTTTCAGCATATAATTTTTTGGCTCCACAGAATGAGCAGTATGTGGGTTGTGGTAGTAGGTGAGGAAGAAGAGAAGTCGTTGGGATAAAGTTTCGACCGCAATTGTGAGTGGTGGGAAAAGGGGGAAGAGGTTCTAAATGTAGCTGATTTTCAGATGGTGCAGTTCCTGAAGATGGATTATGAACCGTGAAATAAATAAAACATATATTGACAATGGTGGAAGAAAGCTGGGAGGAAAAAGGTGGAGAAAGTAAAAAGCAGTTGTAACAGTTGAACTTTTAATCCTTTGTACGAATAGAACAGTTGTATGAGTGGACCGTATGTGTTAAGGCGAAAGTAAAAAGCAGTAGAGAGTAGGCAGTGCTAATAGGGGGAAATAGAGGTAAGTGAATAACAGTGTATAAAATTGGGTAGGGTGTACACAGGTATGTAGAAGCAAGTGTGGATAAATTATGTAATCATGTATGCAAAACGAAACGGGACATGTTTAGATGAACGAATAATAATTGTTAGAACACATGTTGTAAGAAGAAGTACCAACGTACATTTTGTGAAATTTTACAAAATGCTAACGATTTTAAAATTCACGATTAATAGATTGGGTAGATCAGTATAAGTGAACAGTATAAGTGAAAGAAAAGAAGCGCCAAAACAGTATTGTCGGAAACTTCAAATGTTGTATAGGTTTATGAGAAAAAGTTAAGAACAGCAGGTGCCTAGTTTGCCATCTTTCTGTCAGGTGTTTGATAATGTTTTGTTGAAACATCAACGGTTCAAACCAAAACGTGTTATGGTTTGAAAACCAAATGTATATATACCTTTTTCAGAACCCAATTTTATATATACCTTTTCGAGAACCCAAAGGTATACATGTTCGAAGTCCATTTCTGAACTGTGAAGATGTAAACAGATTGATATACAGTCCATATGTTATGCAATTTAAATTAAGTGCTCAAAAAACAGTTCGCATGAAATTCAATACGATTAAAAGTTAAAAATGTAGAAAAATCCTGCATTGTAAAAGTAACACATGTGCGTGGAAAAAATAATTGTGTACGGGTTGTAGTAAATTTTAGAATTCACGGATATACACGGAATTTTGCAATTGGTACTATTAGTGAAATAAAAGAAGGGCCAAAACACTATTGTCGGAAACTTCAAATTATCTATACGTTTGTTGGAAAAAGTTAAGAACAACAGGTGGGTAGTTTGGCATGTTTCTGTCATGTGGTTGATAACATTTTATTGAAACCTCAGATGTTCAAACCAAAACGTGTTATGCTTTGAAAACCAAATTTATATATACCTTTTTCAAAACCCAATTATATTTTTAACTTTTTTGAGAACCCGAAGGTATACATGTGCGGAGTCCATCTGTGATTTTATATGCTGAAACGACAATTATATGCAGTCCATAGGTTATGCAGTTTAAATTATATGTTGAAACGACAATTCATATGAAATTCAATATGCTTACAACTTGAAAATTTAGAAAAAAGCCTTCATTTTAAAACTGAGACATGTGCTGAAAATTAAGTGTTTTGAAACCAGGTGATGTGCACATAAAGTGATGACTGTAGTAAAAAAAAATGTAGGTACATTCCAAAGCGTTGATATGCAGAAAACTGCGTAAAGCTGATAGTTGTAAATTGGTAAACCCTATTTTACGGAACTGCGGGTGTAAGTTGCAGTTTGAGAAGTGGGGCGAGGGGTGGGAATTAATTGGGTAGGGTGTGCAGTTTTTTTTATAACTCAACGATATTCATGGAAATTTGCAATTGGTACGCACATTGTCGACCTATGCATGTACTGTATGGGGTGAAGGTGAAGTAAAAACGCATGAAATGCAGACCCAGTAACGGCGTGGGAAAAGAGTTGTAAGTAAAGCAAAATGGAGAAGATCAGAAGACAAACCTGATGTAGATGGTAGCTGCAATTCTGATGTCAGTAGCTGTTGTGCACGTCGTTGTCGTCTACGGTTAGCCAGCTGAAGCTGTCTTGCATCGTTGGACAGTCGTTGTCGTCTGGCTCGCTGTGCCAACCGACGGTATTCACGTTGGTCAGAATCCATCTGCTTGGCAGTCAGAGGTGGAAAATAATGAGTGACTGAGTAAGTGATGAATATACAGGGTAATCAGGCAAGGTGAAGTTGGTGTAATTGAAAAAGTGGTGGTGTGGAACAGTGGGTGAAAAGCGATGGAGGACAGTGTCAGTGTGTAAGGAGAGACATTAACTGTGGAGCAGCGATATAAGCAGGGAAGGAGGGGGGAACACGTAGGTGGTGCAAGTTTGGAAACGTGTGAGCAGACAAAGGGGGATGCAGAGGTTAAATAAACTTGATATTTGTGTACGTAGTCAGTGTAGGGGGAGAAAGAAGGTGATTTTTTGGAGTTTGAACGGTAAAAAAAACAGAAATGTTCAAAAAGGAAAAAGTCAGCAGGGATTAACTGCTATTTTTTGCAATATGTGGGCTGAAAGTAGAGTGTGCATTGGGATATTTGAGAAGTAGGAAAAACAGTTGATATTTACAGTAAATGAGAAAACTGGTAAACAGTAAAGATCAGAAGAGGAAAAAAAGCACCAGATATTTTAGACTTTGAATCAGTAAAATAGGTATAATGTGAAAGTGGAATAAGTGAAAGTGCAGTAACTGAAATAGTGAAATATTTGTCAGAGGTTAGTTTGTGGCTGTTGAACAGCCAAAAAATCAGTAAATTGACAGTCGTGCATACTGCAGTTTTGGTAAGTAGTAGGCAAATGCTTGAACATCAAATTAAACTATCGCTGCGCTGAAATGTAATGTACTGTTGGAGTACAAACAAAATTTACCCACACACGTAGACGACAGAGTTAATGGCAAATGCTATAAGATTGTAAAAAATGAGAAAGTTTGTATAGAAAATATAGTAGTAGACGTGCTTATAAAATAAATCCATGAGGATGGAAAGTATGGATTGTAGCCTTCACATTTGGAGCTCAAATAGAATGTTAAAGGAAAATAGAAGAAGGATAAATATTTATAACTTTCAATAAGTATGCTGCTCGCTGTTAATAGAAAAATCACAATAACAAAACTTTCTCCAAATCGTAGATAGTTAAAGCATATGAATTCGTAGGGATTACGTCAAGAATATGAGAGGATCATGGATTAAAATTATGGAAAATTTACTATTTTTCACCGTAAGTAGAAATATTTTTCATGACAGTACTCAATATACCATAGGCACGACTAATGAATGAGTTGTTGACAAACCATGAGCTGACTTAAAATAGTAATAATAAGGATGAACAATGACCAAATAGGAATTTTGGAAAAAAATATATTTAATACTTGGAAATGAAAATGCACAAAAAGAAGTTTGTTCAATGAGCATGTTGGTAAGTTTAGGAATTTTTTTTTAATATTTCATTGTATATTCGGCCATCTGAGCCAAAAATTTGTGTAAGACATGTTATGGTAAGTGTTAAGCAAGGACTCTTAAATAGAAAATGTATATGAAAAAAGGGCACAAATTGGATTTTATTCAATGAAAATGGAGTCAAGTTAAGATAATTTTTGGAATAAATTATTTTTACCATAATTTTTTTTTGCAATAAGTGTAGACAAATTGCGTGCAGAATAAAATTTATGTAAAAGGTCAGTGGAAAAAATCAAGTCAGCCGTGTAAAGGTCCAAAGCACACCAACCTAATTAGTATGTAACAAAATACAGTGTATCGTACAGAAAGGATACATATTTCAGTTACTGGACAAAGGAAGTGGACGCTAGTGTTGTACCTCCTTTTGTAAAAACTATTAATGTAGAGTAAAAATCTCATACCTTGAGGTAGACCAGCATAGCTGATTGTCAAAATTCATTATGTCATGAGCGGTGACGGTCGCCATTTACATTGACGCAGAGAGGCGATATAGTTTACCTCCGTAACTGGCTAGCACCGACAGCGGGTATGAGTTTGAACTGAAAAATGATTAAAGAATTATTATGGTATATTCAGCCATCCAAGCCAAAAATCTATGTAAGACATGTTATGGTAAGTGTTAAGCAAGGACTCGTAAATAGAAAATGTATATGAAAAAAAGGGCGCAAATTGGATTTTATTCAATGAAAATGGAGTTAAGTTAAGATAAATTTTGGAATAAATTATTTTTACCATAATTTTTTTTTGCAATAAGTGTAGCCAAATTGCCTGCAGAATAAAATTTATGTAAAAGGTCAGTGAAAAAAATCAAGTCAGCCGTGTAAAGGTCCAAAGCACACCAACCTAATTAGTCTGTAACAAAATAAAGTGCATCGTACACAAAGGATACATATTTCAGTTACTGGACAAAGGAAGTGGACGCTAGTGTTGTACCTCCTTTTGTAAGAAATTGGAATACTGTTTCAGAACTTTTTTCAACGGCAGAATAAAAATTATAGAGGAAATAATGTTACCTGCGATTTCAACGGTGAAGCATTTGGTTTTTTCTGAAACCCGCTATCCATCCCAATATCAGGAAAAAAAGTTGAAGATTTTGGTGGAGGTACATGCCCAGAATTACTGTCACTGGTTGGTGCATTATCCACATACTCAAATCGAGAAGGAGAAGATGGACTTTATGGCGAATTGATACCGTTGGTCAAAGAAGCAGTAACGGGTGTTGGCTGATCAGGCTTCTGGTCACAAAGGCAGTCAGTAAGCTACATGTGTAAGTTAAACATCAACAAACAAATGTACCTAATGAAATTCAGCAGTTGCAAAGAATGTAGAAAAAGCAAATCATCCATAGTTAACGCAAACCAAAGACTTATTTTATGCATACTTGATGAAGCATAAGTCTTAACACAGTACAGTAATTATATAGAGTACTATTGTACTGATCGAGTCAATGAAAGATTAAGGAAAAAATATCCTAACTGAGTAAAGCCATTAACTCCAGTATGGTGGTTCCTAATTAAGCAACTCATAGTGCTGTAATGAAACTGTAGGGGGAGGTCTGTCAATTTTTTCTTCATCAGACGAACCACTTTTCATTTTTGTTAGTGAACAGCAAGTAAGTAATTGTACTAATTGTATTTTCCCAATTAGAGGAAAATTCAGTTGTCAATTGTAACAGGTAAAATCACCTTAGCTATCAAAATAAAGCATATAAGCTGACAATGAGAGTTTGAAATGGTGCAGAAAATTAGAAAGGTAAAATATAAACCTAATTGCATAGACTGAGATAGGATAATGAATCAAAACCACCATCGGCACAATTCAAAGCAGCACACATATTAAAATCATCATAAAATGGTTACTAAACTGTTCAGTGGTATGAAAATAGAAAAGTCTATTGTGTGTATCATAACCATTTAGCGACAAACTAACAAACTGATATATATTCGTATGTACACGTGTGTGTATATGAAAGTTCGGTATATTAATGTTTTGGGAGGTGCGGTTGTAAAAGTGCAAATTAGTTCCTCAAACTTTGTTTGCTTTAAATGCCCTAGAAAATTCAGACGGCCTCGTAAGCCATAGTATTGCAGAAAATATAGGGTATGCTGAATAAGAGTCATCCTACTTATAATTAAAGAGTAGAAACAATTAAAAGGAAACTGCATTGTGAATCTGTGATATCAATGGAGCTCAAGTTATACTCCTGCCACCAACATGTTTGGGGGGGAAAATAGTTGTAAATGAATTGTGAAAGTGCACTGTGAAAGTGGAAAGTTAATTGAATGTGTGATGTCATTGTGAATGTTGGCACATACCTGCGAAAAACACATTTTTCTTCTCTGTTCTTGTACTCCTTCCACAACTCAACCCAGAACAGCATCATGACCGATTATCCCATCATCAGCTCACATACTGCAGTGGCATCATCTTCCCATCAAAATGTACCAAACAGGAAATGCGACGAAGTTCACCTAAACCCAACAGTTGAAACCGAGGATCACCTCCAGCATAACCGAACGACCATCTTCTTCCATAAGTTTAATCACAATCCAATTCCTGTCCTGTAGAACTCAACCTCTCGCCTCCCCATGTCTACCCGCAAACTTCCAGATCGACAGACCTGGCATATCATCACCAATTACAGCTGATTCGCCATGCCTACCCACAAACTTCCAGATCGGCATACCTGCCACATCATCACGAATTACAACTGATTCACAACCCAAAACCTTCAGTGGCACTAACAAAAACCACTGCAGTTCACTGTTGAAACTTCTATCTCCCCCGCGCCACAAACAACCAAAGCCATCGTAGCGTCCGACTCCCTCCTTAAACCTGAGCGTGCAAGCAACGTCGCCTAACACCATTTGATACATCAAAAACTCCATCCTGTATCTTCTTGTAAATAGTAGAAGCTGTGCTGATGAATGCCTAAAGTGATGATACACATATAGTCAGCATATTTTTTTCATTGGATACAACTGTGTAAAAAAGGTATAAACTATTGTTACCTCCTCGACATTTTGAGCTGTTTTTGCAGACCTCCGTAACTGGGCAGCAGCGACATCGGGTATGAGTACTGAAAAACCATTTAAAAAAAATGGAAAAGGAAAATTGAACTACAGTAGACATAAAAGCTTACTTGCATGCATTGTGAATTGTCTTGCATTTTCAAGCAAGGAGCCCATGTTTCCTGTCATTTAGCTTCCAATAGGTTGCAAGCCGAGGTGTCCAATTTGATACCTGGCAATTATGCTTCAACTACAGAGGATCAAAAACAGCTATAAAAAGGAAAAAAATAAATGTTAGATCAAATTACTACTGTTTTCATGGTACTCATCATCTTGATGATGGAAAGTCAGCGATGTTGACCTCCTTAGATCCATTTTTCATGTTAAGATGAAAGGAAAAAAAGAAAAAGAAAAACACACGTAACTATATCTAAATATAGATTGTTTTCTAAAGAAATGCAAGCACTAAATACTGAATACAATACCTCAATTGATATAATGGTGTCGATAATTCATAAAACTAAGTTGTCATCATTTTAGAGGAAAGTTATTTCATGTCAATCAACATATCCATTTCGTACATAGAAGGAATACATGCAATCAAGTTTTTTCCATATTTATTTACGTTGAAGAACAGCGCGATGTTTGGACAATTAGTGTAGGCCTAGGAGCTACTGCATCTTCCTATGTTCTTAAGATCTTGAAAAGAAAAATCGATCACTCCAATTTTATATACTCATTAACCAAATCACTTTTTCACTCAATTGAAAATCTTACTTCAAAATTGAATTAAAAAACCCATGAATTAGTAAAAGCGATTTGTGTCTAAATGAGCTCTATGACGAACAAATTCATGTTACATAAGTAAAATTTCAACGGAAAATGTAATTTGGAGAAGATATGAAAATAATTGCAATATAATTTGTGAGCTCAACTAAATTTATCATGATTAATTTGAACATTATAGTCTAATGCAAAATATACAAAATCAAAGCTAATGGTTTACTGGTGAAGCTGAACTTTGCGTTGGCTTCGTCAACGTACGGTAAAGGTGGACCGTTTAGGTAGTAATTGGTGAACTTCGTCGACCGTTGTTCACGTTGAGCGTGGAAATAACTTCGGGAAGCAGAAGATCGGGACATCGGCACAGCGGAGAAGGGAATGGAGTAAAGGGAAGAAGGAGAAGGCTGTCAGAGTCGGTTGAGGTGGAGTAGGGTTGAGGAAAGGCGATTGACATTTTGGAAGAGAGGACAGTGGGTAGGGGAGAAAGTGGGTAGAGTAGAAAGTGGGGAGAACAAATGGAAACGGCTTAAGTTTTACTGGGATTAAAAGTATGAGAAAGGACGCATATGCCCTCTTCCATATATTTGCATGAAGTTCTGGGTGCAGTAGAGAGATGGGTTGTTTGGGAAGTTTGAAAAAGCTTCACCAAAATGAAGAATTTGTATTATTAGTAGAGATTAGTAGAGATAAACTTTATTTGAATTTTTATTTCATTATAAATGTAGATATGTATATGTATATGTATGTAAATGTAATTATGAAATATTAACATTATATATATACACATAATTATGTAAATATAATTAAATCAATAATAAATTATTAAATAAAATAAATAATAATAATAGTTTTTTTATAAAATGAAAAACAATATATATATATATGTAAATGAAATAATTTTTTGATATATTATATTAATTACTTATATATAAATGTATAATAATATATTAAAATATATATTAATTCATATAAATACTTAAAAATATTTTAAATAAAAATATTATTTACCTGGTCTTGTGCGTGGCTTAGAGATAATTTTTTTTATAAATTTTTAAATATTATATAATTCAATTTTCATACGATTTTAATTGAAATAATTAATATAAAAATATTTTAAAATCCTAATTTTGAAAAATTTTAATTTGCCATAAATTTTTGAGTGATATTTTGTACTTAGAAAATTTATTGCATGATTTTGTGATTTAAAAATAATTTTATAATTGATTACTTATTTTTGGCTTATATTTAAAATATTTTAAATAAAAAATGTTTTTTATTATTTTTCTACCAAACATGTGTTTTATGATAATATTATTTTATAAAATGCAAAACATAATTTTTATAATACATATATATATTTATTTAATTTTATGTAATTAAATGATTTAAATGATATTTAAATAATAATAAATATAAAAAAAGTTTATTTTATTGATGTCGAATATAAATTATGTATAATACATTATATATAATATTTATATCACATATTTATATAAAGTACGATGAAGAAATTAAATTATGAACTATATATATATGCATATATATATAATTAAATAATAAAAAGTGTTTTTTTAGCCGTGCTATTGTAGATATGATTATAATTTTTTTTATATAAGTAAATTCATAAATACAACAAAACAATTTTGTGACAATATCACTTGCATATCAGAATCGTCACCTAACTACCAATATAAAAAATATATATAATAAAATATTTTATTTAAGCATTTATAATTATATTTTGATCATAAATATATATATCTCACATTCAATGCCTTGAAGTACACATTGAAATGATGATGTGTCCTCCTTGAAACAATTTCTGATCCAAAAAAGTGCTAGTTATTGAACCATTGATCACCGACTATCGAATGACAGTTGAGTTGATTGATATGAGCTTGGGAAATTAGAGAGATGATAGAGGAGAGTTCGACCATCAAATGTATGGGGATGGAGGCTCCAAAAAGGTAAAGATAAAATGAGGGTAGAGATGCTTAAATAGAGGAAAGGAGTGAGAGAATTTGGGATTTCACCTTTTATTCAATCTCCTTCCATCTCATCCAAAATTAAGCCTATCTAACCCCTATTGAAGCTGCCTGTAGCCCCATATTTCAATCGAAATAATCGGCCCCTATCATGGGCATTGACCTCATTTAAAGCCTGAATGAATATCTTGCATTTAAATCCAATTTAAATGCATATCGATATCATATACTGATTAATATATTTATAACTATTATAAATACATTTAATAATATTTACAAATCAAAATAAATTTTTAATATTTCATAAATATTAATTATTCAATTAATTTATACCAACTATAAATTAATTAAATCATTTGGTCAAAAGAGAATTCATCGTTTCGGTCGTGTGACTTGTTAGGTGTAAATTTGGTCAGCGATTGATATCGAACTATTCAAATATTAGCATTCACACGTCACTTAGCAGGTGATGTGACATTTTTGGCCAAATTTATCGCTTACTTGGTTTCAGCTAAATCCAATTTTACTTCTGTTAAGCGTTACCCGTTTGTGACTATTATTTATACCAATTCTCTTCATCAAAACTATATCACTTTGGACTTATGGAATTTTGGTAATGGTCAAAATTCCAATATCATCCACATTCTACTCTATAGTCCAAATCAAAGTCTTTGGTTCAATAATAACAAAAACTATTAATCGAACTGCTCCAGCCAAAGACATTGACTTTGAGTTTACTTAATTTGACTGGGATACTAACCCCATAAAACTGAGGAGACGAATCCTTTCTCGAATAGTGTTTCATTTCTAATACTTCCACTCGACCCAACTATAGTTACTCGATGGACGTCGTGCAATGATTTAACTATAATCAAAGTGGAGCTTTTATATTGAAGGTAGCCGGTATTCTCAAGTCAAGAGAACTGTGTAAAATTGTCATATTGATATTTCCCGTTTGACCTTAGTTATATTAACTAACAGAAAACTATTGTATGAATCATTCTATAGTTGTCCAATAACTATCAGTACTAACCTCTTGGTGCCCCTAACAGCCATGAGTAATATACTACCCATTATTTGGAGTGCATTACGTACTCTAGTCTCCATGGATGTATCGATATATTGTCTCGATACATCTTGACTAGGAACATTTAAAATGGTATATTTATTTTCATTCTGATAAATTACTCACGGTTATAGCACTTTGTAATTACTATCACAAAACATACCATTTAAGATTTTCTATTAAATATACTTTTAACCAAAATTAATATAACACACTATATCAAGTATATAGTGCAAAGAAAACACTTTTTATTCGAACAAGATTATTTATCGAGTTAGATATATGTAATAAATTACATAATTGCCCCTAAGGCATACCCTTAGCTCTATCAATCTCCTACTTGCACTTGGGGTCAATTATGGAATCTTATTCCAACTTCTTCAATCGGTTTCCATAAAACCAATTGGGTCGGTCCCTTAGTGAACGGGTATGCCATTATGTTTCAATTATCTACTATGTCAATCAACTCTCTCCGATGATGATTAACTACTTTTATCATATGGAACAATTCAGAGTATGTCTCTTTACTTACAATGAGCTCTAAGTTCTGTTATGAACTATATCACGACATTGTTACCATATAACAATGTTATAGTATTCTCAATATTTGGAATCACCTTCGGCTCAGTTATAAATTTGTCCATATATATTTATATACATAGATTTTATTGCGGTGCTATTCAAGGCGATGTACTTAGTCTTTTTCAATTAATCAGCCATACTCTTTCATTTAGAATATTTCCAACTTAAAGATTCTTAATTTGAATTTATTATTGACATATTTTACTCAATACCACTTATGAAATTTTGAGTCAAAACACTCCTTCGT
Source organism: Allium fistulosum (assembly GCA_030737815.1). Taxonomy (NCBI): domain Eukaryota; kingdom Viridiplantae; phylum Streptophyta; class Magnoliopsida; order Asparagales; family Amaryllidaceae; genus Allium; species Allium fistulosum. The sequence continues at coordinate 135,323,847 of CM060904.1, forward strand.
TTTTTCAATAAATAGTTCTCTAGCATTTCATAAATACATGAGAACACCTCAAACAACCATTTAGTGATATCAATTTGGATTTGATATTTGCTTCATGAACAAACCACGATATCATATAAAACATAACATGTATGATTATTTCTATTGCCAATGCATAAAGAATCAATCTCACATTTTCCGTATTAAACATTTTAATAAGGTGTCGTTGCATATCATTTGTGACATTCCTAATATCTTTTATACTACTATAAAAGACATCATTTGCAAATCCAACGTCAAGTATTAAAACAACTAAAGCTGATTTTAACACATTTATATCGTTAACAATCAGTAGTGTGTTGTTTACTTATGGTTTAAAAATATATATAAATCTTTTAATATTCTTTCATATGAACACATGCTTCCTTTGCATTTTGACTAATAATCAAACTATTTGATATTCCTACCAAAATATTCATTGAATTATGATGCTTATAAAATGACATTTTCTATCATTTCTTGGATCATATCCAAAAGTCCACAAACTTAATGTTGTTCCCACTAACTTTGAGACACTTTAGTTATTATGTGCTAACATTCTATTCTAAATCATTATTTAGAATTTTCCATTTCAGCACATATGTACCAAACACTAAGTCACACCAAATAATAATTTTATGAGTAAATTCGAACCAACTTGAGCACATTGAATGGTGAATCTGTTACGTTAATTTCAACAATTGAAATTCACTGTATTATTCTTATCAATGTGGCTCACTGGAATATATTCCAAATGGATTTGTCTTTCTCATAAAGACACATTTGCAGCTAATGGATCATTTTTTGATGAAAGAGTAGTCCTTGTAGAAGGAGAGCGCTCGTAATTCTATTATAACTAAAATAATATGCATACAAAAATGTCCGTAGAGTATAATTAGTTACCTTTGAGGAAGATCATCACTATGATGATCCACAAAAAGTGAATGGAAAAGAACAATCTAAGAAAAAATATATACAATCATTTATGATGGAAAGAGAAGACAATAAAACTAAAATGGTGCGGCTACAGTAAGAAAGGAGTTGTACGAACAGATAGAGTGCTGTTGGGTTTTGGAGCATAGCCGAATACTCACGCTATGTTTCAAACTGGACAATCCAGAAATGCTAAAATGATATCACACTAACAACGCTATCAAGAAATGAAATCACGCAATCAGAGGCTAAAAATGTAAACTGGAGCTAAAATTGAGAACACACAAGACGATCATTTACTCTCTCCCACTAAAAATTCTGACCTAAGGAACTGAAATGCTGAAGTGCTTAAGTGGTTAGAGCAGTTGCGTGAAGTTGGGCAAGAGATGCGATGAAGTTGATATGCATATGCGAACTAGCCATGCAACTTAACATGAATTTATAACCATTATAGTGTGCATGCCAATGTACATATAATATGCGATGAGAGTATCCGAAGATGGAGTGAGCTAGGAGATGCAATAATAGACGAAAATAAGGTTACTGGTTGAAATCTAGGCAGTGTACTCTGGAGCAAGATCTGAAGCATTGTACTGAAGCCGATTAGGTATTGCCGGTGTAGACTGGATATGCCACTTAACTGAACTGTCAAGCAAGAAGCAGGATCGACCGAAAGGCAAGACGGGAGTTAAAGAAGTGTACAATAAAACCATGCTACTCTATGAGAAGAGGGATAATCTCCAATGAAGAGAAGCCATTAATGACCTGAGCCAAACGAGATCTCCAATCCGCGTCTTTTCCAAAATAACCTGTCCACATAAAAATACACCAAGCAATACCATATATAATCGAAGAGGGATTTTTATATACAATATTAAAAGTTCTATTACTTCTTTCAAGCCAAAGGCCCCAACTAATATTGAGAAAATAGAATTTATATGATTTTTAGTTGTTTTATTGGAATTATATATACAAATATTTCAATGCTGGAGGAATAACTAAATTAATGCCAATGTAAAAAAATAGAGTAAGCTACTAATAATGGATTGAGTGAACTGACAGTCATAGAACAGATGCCGAGTGGTTTTAGGGTGAAGATTACAGAAGTAGCACATGTTATAGTTAATATTGTTAGATAATTTAGAGTTAAGACATTCAATGGTGTTAAATCTATTATGTAAAACTATTCACATATGAATCTTTATTTTAAGGGGAACTCTCATTTCCAAACTTATTTGAAAAAACATTGAGATGGAACACGTGAAAAAGTAAGAAATCTATATATGGACTTAGAAGTAAATCTTTCCCTATTATCCCAACATCAAATCAAGCTATCGTGGTGGTCATCTAGACTGATGTAGTTAATTTTATTAATCAAACTTTGAAATTGGATAAACATGTTCCCTACAAGATTTTGTTTAAAAGAAAAATTCCAACTAAAATATTCACTAGACCCAAAAATGTCAGCAATAAGATCGTTCTTGTTGTTTGAAACGAGAAAGAAATCAGGAAACTCTTTTTTTAAGGCGATAGACGAGACCTAATGATCATTCCAAAAAGTTGTTTTATTACCATCATGTATGTTAAATTTTAAACGTAATTTAAAAATGTGAACAAAGAAGAAATATTTTTCTAAACAAAAGATAACATATGATTGTTTGATTTACATAAATTTTTGGTTCTGTTATAGTAGTAGTTGTTAATGATTTCTTTCCATGTGAATGGCTTATTGTCAAAATATTCCAAGTCCATTTAGATAACAACGAAGTGTTTAATGCTTTCAGATTGGTAATTCCTAAGCCGCTTTGGATTTTGGGTTTATAGACAGGTTCCCAGTTGACGAGGCAACTTAGGTTAGAACAATCTGATTTTCCTTTACAAAGAAATTTCTTTCTAATGATGCCTATTTTATTAATTACCCAATTGGGAAATTGGAAATAGGACATCCAGTAGATATGGATAAAAGATAAGATCGAGTTAACAAGAATCGCCCTGCCTACCCTAAATAGGCAATTCGCTTTCCATAATGCGGGTCTTTTATTTACTTTATCTATAACAGTGTTCGTGTCCTCTCTTTTAGGTTTTGATTGACTAATGGGAATGCCAAGATAGTTTATCAAAAAGTTACAAAGTTTTATGGTTTAGTGTATTTGCTAGACCATTAGTAAAGTTAGAGTGATCGTTAATTACCAAAGTAGAACTTTTATGGAAGGTATTTTCAAACCTGAAAGAAGTTCAAAATCATAAAGAATTAACTTAAGAGATGCGATATGGTGAGGAAGGCGGGAATATAATAAGGGAGTGTCATCTACGTAACGAAGGGAAGAAAGTCCTCCGGTAGCAATTTCACTCCCTACAGTGGGAAGAACACTATTATGTAAGGCTAGTCTTAAAACTTTATTGAAAACATCAATTGATAAATTAAAAAGAAGGGGAGATAAAGGGTCACCTTGCCTAAGGCCCCTCTTAGATTGAATTTTGTTTTCTTAAATCTCATTAACTAGAACGGAGGACAGACTATATTTTAGGATGAGCTCGATCCAAGAGATCCACACGAGCCAAATCCCCTAGCTCTAAGCATATCCAAAAGAAAATCCCAATTGATGGAGTCAAATGCTTTGGCCAAGTCTAATTTAAGAAGAGCATAAGTTATGTTTTTGTTTTTATAATAATCAACAACTTCTTGGGCAGTGACAACACCATCCATGATGTGTCTACTTAGCATGAAGGCAGTTTGGGATTTATCGGTAAGGTTATCCATTTTATTTTTAATATGTTAGCGAGACCTTAGTGATTATTTTAATTGAGCCATTAATTAAGGAGATAGGACTATAGTCAGAAAGTTCTTCTGGATTTGTTTTTTTTGGGATAAGAATTACATCTGCATGGTTGAATCCACATATTTGTAGCCTACTATCAAAAAATTCATACAAGAGAGGCATGAAATTGTTTTGATGGTTCTGATAAAATATCATCGGGAAACCATTTGGACTTGGGGCCTTGTCACTAGCTAAACACCCTTAATAGTTGTCCATGCCTCCTCCTTGGAGAAACGAGATTCTAATTCTCCCAAGTAAGGGTCCTGGGTTGGGTAATCCAATTTGCTTGGATTCTATGACTATATTTTCTATTGAAAATCTCCATATAGTGATTAGTGAACATGTTGTTAAGCAGGGATTGTTCTTTAATTTCCATTTAATTCAATTTACTAAAGCTGATGTAGTTTATATGCTTTCTACCATATGCAATATGGTGAAATAACTTGGTATTTTATCCGCTTCATTAATCCATTGAATGTGGGAACGTTGGTGCCACAGTATCTCCTCTTGATCTAAAAGTCTATTCATTTCCAAATTTAGGATATGCAATTTTTGATTTTCCTCTATGCTTAAATTCCTAACTTCACTTGACCTATTTAACATTAAAATCTCATTAAGGATACTATTCTTTTTAATTCATATAACCAACAGTGTTCCAAACCTTAAGATCGTATCAAAGTTCCCACACCTTGAAAACCCAGTTTTTCGCTGTGTTATTGAAAACCTGGTTATCCAAAGATCTCCATTTCGAGGTTACCAAATTAATAAAGTTATTTGCTTTGAACCACATTTTTTCAAGTTTGAAAGGTTAATTGTTGGAAGATTAGAATGAGAGTTGTATAAAATTGGGCTATGATCTGAAATTGGGCTAGCTAGACCATGAGATTTGGAGAGCGGGAACATCTCTTCCCACTCCTCACGCATGAAGAATCTACTAAGGCCATTGAGGGTTTCTCCCTGCCATTGGACCAAGTGAAACTCCTTCTAGATAGAGGAAGTTCGGTAAGGAGGTTTTGATTAATGAATTCATTGAATTCTTCCATGTCAATAAAGTTACCTGCTATAAGTGAGCGGTCCCTGATGTGTCGGGTCACATTGAAGTCGCTACCCACAAACCAAGGACTGTAAGAGACGGTTCTAAAGTCATAACATTCTGACTAAAGCAATTGCCTAAGAAGTCTGTTGTTAGGTGCGTAGACATTGGAGATATTGAGAATATGATTAGTGTTAAGATCCAGTAGGATGACATGTAAGGAATGATGGTTACAAACACCTTGTAAAATTTTCAATCTATCTCCCCTCCAAGGAGTCATATACCCCTCGAGCTACCTATTGAAGGAACAAATGCCCATTCAGAAAGGGCATTACCGCTAATCGATCTAAGGAAGCAAGGGTTTGGTGCATCAATTTTCGTTTCTTGTAAAAGAGCCATGTCTACCTTATTGTCAAAAAGGATTCTTTTTATCCTAGATCTTTTAACAATCCTATAATATTCCAACTTATTATTAACATGTATTATTATTTTTAGTTCTTTCAGTTTCTTTAGTTTTAATAATTTTAAAATTCTTACCGTTTGTGTTATAAATAAAACCAGTGTTTTTAGCTATATGAAACGCTTGAATAGAAGAAATAGAATAAAGGATAATAGGAGTAAAAGTACTTACTAATAGAACATGATCACTTGATGGGGAGTGGTCTAACAAGGAGGTGGCAAATAAGTGTCTAGTGCTTTTATGCACCACTCGCTAGATCTGCTACGCAATCTATATTTTCTTCTTGAGATAGCTATTTTAAGATGATTATCAGGAGTTGATACTTCAGCCACTTGCGTTGAAGCATCAATTTCCATATCTGCTTCCACCACTAGAGTGTCAATTGTAATTTTGGCCCGAAGGTAACAAAATAGAATATGAGGATCCAATGCCAGAATGTCAAAATCTCGGACAGAATCATAAATGGTAGGAGCACGACAACAATAAGGACTGCTCCTCATCAATAAAGGAAGAACCAAGGTCACTTCTAGAAGAGATGGGCGCTAAATAGGCACTAGCAGCTAGCGAGGGGACAAGAATATTAAGGAGTTGTTCAGAATTGACAAGAAGACCGTCAGTAACAACAAGCTCTCAAATTTGTCGGGATAGCGATCGGATCTCTAAAAATTTGATATCTATCTCATGAGATGTTGATGTTGAGCTAGGCAAGGAGGCGGTTAGATATGAAAGTATCAGAATGTTAAGTGGTTAACGTTGGGCCTGGATTGAAGATTATCCCAACTTGCATTTAACATAGCCCTTTTGTTTATGGCCTAAACATCCACAAAAGAAGCACCTAAGTGGCGCTCTGCACGAAGTGGTCGAGTGGTCGGGTGCTCCATACCGATAACATTTGATGTAAAATCTCTGTCATTGACGTCGGGATTTGACGTTTACTAGTTGCGGTTAATTGGGGTTTGAGGTCGATGGATGTTGTTGACAGCGGTGGGAAGATGTTGAAGGTGGAGGGTGTCTAACCACGTTAGCAAAGCTTAGATCCTCATCAAAAAGGAGAAGTCAGGTAGGTCATCAGTTAATCGGGGAATATTGAGGATCGGTGAATGGTTGAGGTTGAGAAACGAGGAGGATTATTGAGAGGGGAATGAAGATGGCAGCCAATGGATTATATCTCTTCGGGTACAACTATCAAAATCATATTTTGATAATGTACTTGGAATATATTCCAGATTAGCACATCATACCATATCATAGAGTCAATAGCTTTAATAGTTTAATTAAACAACCAAGAATTATTATTCTTGACATTGACAAGAAACTCATAGTTTCTATTTAATGTACAAGAATACTTATTAGACATTCTAATATGTTGTGTTCATTTATGTTTGGTTAATTTCATTTCATCCCTTGCAATCGGTTTTATCCTTGGATCATATCCAAATCCATTTTATACTAATAATTTCTTAAAGAAATTCCTTCGCTACGAAATTGGAATTTCTTGAAACAACAGTTGTTTCTCAGTGCAATGGAACAAGCATTCATAAACGTTTTATGAATCGCCTTATATAAAACTGATTTTGCGTTAGTTCATAATATATTTATGTTCACAATATAAATTAGTTATCTAATGACTCAGTTCTCTTAGGAGGATTCATACAAGATCCTTTGCGTACAATTATTATATGCAGTCTTTCGACTCGCACAACCTGCCAACTCCTTGGCCTAGCATATGTAGGGTTTCTTATAAACCCTTATCTTATATGGTTTGGTAAACTATTTATGTGGATGATATTAATTTTAACATTGTGTACAACTCTTAAGTACACATCTTATAAAAGAGTTTAACTTAACTTCACTCATCATTAATCGTGCTTTTTCCAACAAAGTTTGATTACTCCTTATCAATACATCATTATGTGTTATAGGGAGGAGTGACCTTTGAGACTGAATATTTATTCATATTAGGTATATATGGAACTCTTTCGGATATATTCACCCATTCGATCAAATCAAATCATTTCTATCGTATGTTATTTTATTTACTTCCATTTATATTATATGAGCTTATCACAGACTTATACATGCATATCAAATACACAAGTCATCGATGAATGTAACGAAATATATGGAACCGTTTTGGTATTAATTGTTAGTCCATGAGGAGTTGGTTTTGATGACAACAACCTTAGAATAGATTATAAAATATAAATACTAACATTATAAGTTTAGACATATATGTATATGCAGGATCTAACCATGCATGTATCAAGAATGAAGACTGTACAGTATAGAGATTCAAGATATAGAGATAGAAGACTCATGAGTATCAAGATTATCAAGAGTTCAAGATTTCAAGGTTAAGTTTGTTTTATTAGGAATATTTGTTAAAACTCGTAGAAAAGCACTTGCATCTTAATATCCAATTTATTCGTGGAATGGAATCCACTTCGAGCCCGTTAAAGGGATGGAACCCTAAGTAGGATGGAACCTACGAAAATCTAGTGGGACATTGTTTTGTATCCATTAATTTTAATTCAAATGATTTTTCAAAATTATCTTGTTTTCAAAATGATTTCAAAACTTTCCTTTTAAAAAAATTCAAAACCCTTGATTCCGTTTTAAATAATTTTAGCCTAAAAAACATCTTTATTTTCAGAGTCAAAATTACTCCTGATTTTAAACTATCTTTTCAAATAATATATTTAACTTTTAAATATTTATACTTAGATTTAAATATAAAATTATAGTTAAAATATGTATATATTGTTCTTTATATTTACTTATCTATTTCAACTATATTCAAGTTTATTTATAAAGTTTAAAATAATTTTAATATAAAATAGAGGTTATTTTCAAAGAAAATCAAAACACCAAAAATCCCTTTGGGATGTCGACATACCCATATACCCCATGTCGACATAGTGTCAGTTGGCTTCAAAATTCAAATTTCAAAAGAAGTGTCTATTCGCCATAACTCTTCACGAATGGACATGACTGTTGTTCTTCTATAAATAGAGGTCAGTTTCAACGAATTTTCAATCATATTTTTCTGGTTTTCACTCCTCTTCTTCTTCCACATTTCTTAATACAAAATCATACCATTACTCTGCCGAAATCAACATCGAATCATACTCGATTATTTCTAGTGTGATTCTCCATCACTATATCTACAAGATCTAAGTGCTAATCTGAGTTATAGACTTCTTTGTAATCAATCGTGCGAGAAAAGGTGTGATTGTAGCCTTGGAAATCAATTAAGCGAGAAAAGGTGTGATTGTAGCCTTGGAAATCAATTGGGTGAACTTGTTGCCCCGGAAATAAAGTATCTCTACCCATAGGATTGTTATTCTGGAGGGTGTACCTCGTAGCCTTGAAACCAAGGGTTGTAATTGTTGAATTGGCTTTGAAAGGAAATCCGTACTTAGTTGTGCGGGACTGGATGTAGGGTAACTCCGAACCAGTATAAAATCCGGTGTGTTCTTTCCTTTACTGCTTTTACTTTATATTTGCATCTGTGTTTGATTCTGTGTTCATATCTGTGTCTGATTAGTGTATACATTGTTAACAAATTAAGATAAACTCAAAAGGATTAACAAATTTCTTAAAACACTATTCACCCCCCCTTTAGTGTTAATTCTAGCCTTAAGATCCTTAATCTGCATTTCTCACATTAGTAAACATACAATTTCATACATCTATATATATATATATCAATTTGAAAAATTCATCAACTCTTATGACGCTCCCACTAAATGGGTACATGGCCCTTAATTGTTTGAGATATAATTAACCAGTATCTCATGATTCATAATCATATAATACTAAATTATTTCTCAAAACTATGGCTTAGTCTATAGTTCCAAAATAATTGTAAATAATTTTATATACTTCTGTATTTTCTAATGCACCACTTTAGTTGTGAAAACAAATACCATATTATAGTTTTATTTCATAATGAATATTCATAATATTCACACTGTAATATAACTATCTCTTTTTTCAATCGACACAAAAAATAGTCATTATTTCATAAATAATGTTTGGTATGTTTTATGAAAATAATTTTCATAATATGATGCAATCAATAAGTGCTATATGGAATGCGTCCACTATTTCCGCCATTACTATAATAACTTACTAAATTCGGAGGTCCGTTATTCACTTAATATAGATTATTTATTTCATGTACTGCAACTAGTTTAGAGCAAATATTTCTTTAATCAAATATCTTGAACTCAAAGAAATAAATCTCATAGAAAATAATTTTCTTTATATGAAAATATATTTCAGAATTAGCCTTGCTAAAATTTAAATCCTTGCTAAAAATACATTTTAGAATAGAAATCGTATTTTTCATTCCAATGTTAAGTATCAATTGATATTATTGCAATTATTGTTTTCGATGTTTCTTTATGTAACATAAGTGACCATTTACTCTCTTCATCCCAACTGTATCTTAAATCACATATACTATTGTTCACTCATTTTCTCTCTCTAAATGGCGAGCCATTCAAAAAGAATTCTTTACTACGGTATCATAAAAACTCTTTACAAAAATGTATTTAATTGTCCTTAATATTTAAAAACATCAAATATGATGCACCTTACGTAAACTAACACGGACAGTTCAATTATTGAGTTCTTTGATCTATATAGAAGTTTTGGTCTTGTGTTACATTTAACATAGATTCCTTTGTAATCAATCAAATTGAATATTTAATCTCTCAGTATAGTTTATTGGCTTATTTGAAATGAAATAACTTCATTGAAGTATCATACATTACGAACGGTGATTGTTCCCTGCATAACACTTATATGCGATAGTATATGGAACAAGTATCCATAGTTTTTGTATTCCTTTTAGAGTTTGAAACACACAGAATACAATACATCTCAACCAAATAAACAAGTAAGCGAACAAATTATGAATGTATTTAGTAGTTGTAAAATCAGGCGCTTGCATGGGTGTTGAAGCGTTAACAAGCAATAAGTATTTATTAGTAAGTATATGTGATATTTCTATTTATGAATCTTCAATTCAATTCATTTGTATATCTTAATTGATAAACATTTTGTTAATTGTATTAAATGCACAAATTTATTAATGTAGATTATTATAACATTATATAGCATATGTTCTTACAATATTAAAAAGGTTAAATATTACATTTTAGTTTTCTAATAAGGCTCCCACTAATCTTTTATGTTTCACCAAACCCTAAATCGAAACATAGAAGTCTTTCGACTTCACTAGTGGGTGTTAGGACTCGTTCGTCTTGGAAATTATTCACTTGTCCCAACCATATCACGACAACCTAAGTATAATATATGTACCTTGAGTTTACCTAACAAATACATATAATTATCTTATCTTGCTTATTAAATATATTAATAATACAACACATAACATTCCTAGCTTGAGTTTGCTTAACAGCCAGGGAGTATGCCAGTAATTTATTAATATACATACATACATATACATGCATACACACACATATGGTAGAGGACAACATTATATTGAAGATTCATAATCTTTAATATACTATATGGAGTGATATCAACTTATGGAATAATGTATTTCTTATGAAATACTCTCATGATTCAAGTGTCAAACACATCAGAAATCATAGTATACATACTTTTACGTATATATTTATTTGTTGAGCCTATTTGGGTTTTTTTGATATTCCACCTTTAGTTTATACATTCATATTATATAAGTTTTATTATTAAATCTTTTAAAACTAATTTTATTTTTAAATAATTAACATTTTAATTAATTTTGTATTATCATAACATAACATTTATATTACATATTTATTATATACTATAACCTTTATAGTATAACATATATATCTCATATATGTATTTTATTTAATTAATTAACCTTTAATTAATTAACCTTTAATTAATTTATTTAATTAAACAATTTAAATAAATTATATTAATTTCGAAAAATCATATTATATACATACATATATACTTATGATATCTTAAACATAGTAAAATATCATACCTTATATCAAATATACAATAATGTATATATTTTTCATTGATAAAATTATCGAATTTATTTATTTATTTTAGTAATCTTATTAATAAATGTAACGACCCGTAAATTTCAACTGTTTTAATAACGTAATTAGTTGAAATTTTGTGAAATTTTAAACGATAAAATTTTGAAATATAAATTTGATATTTGGAATGCGTTTAGTTAAACATAGCAACTGGTAAATTTTCGTCCGAAAATATGAAAGTTTATTTCGCGTCTAAATTTACATCAATTTAATCAGTTAAAAAGCGGTGAAAATAAAATGTTTTCGAAACCCAAATATTTTTACATAGAAAAATTCTAAACCATCTTCTGAGCAAGATGTCAGTTTGTCGTTTTTCCAAATTCGAACATCTTTGGCTCCGTCGATCTTATTTTTCAGCGTTTTTCTTGCATTTTCCGCTATTAGAAAATTCGAATTTTTATAATTCAATCGTACCACTGATATCTATATACCGTTCTTTCCGTCTCGTCGTGTTGATCTACACGATATATTCGTTTCTATATTTTAAAGTCCGGTTCGCTGCGAGATCGAAGAAACTATTTGCAACAAACATTCCTGAATTATCGTGCATGCTCTTCTCTATCTCCAATAGCCGTTCAACCTGGCCACAGTAATAAATTGCTTTACCATTTCCAACGTGAGACGTTGCAATTTCTTTCGTTTTATGTGGTCTTGCCAGTTCATTTCTTCCAGTTCATATTCTTCCTTTCATATTTCTATTCTGTGCGTGCCTATTTATCTTCTTTCTACCTTGGCCATTTATTTCTGTTAGCTTCCTCCTACCTTGCCCATTTATTTCTTTTAGAGAATAATAAACAAAGCTCATAATGATTTGAACCTCTGACGTTTTCTTATGCGAGCAACAAAACCGATCGGCCTTCCATCAACTCACCACCACTCGCTGCCGTGGCCGACCGCCATCAACCACCGACCCCCCCATTTCCACCTCCTTCTCCGCTTACTTTCCCCATGGCCTTAGCCGAACCTTCCCTCCGCCCCTGATCGAGCACCGCCTTCCACTCACCAGATCCGACCCATTTTCCCCTCCACTCCGCCAGCCTCCAAGCTCCGCCGACCTCCGCCATCACCATCGGCACAGACCACCCATGTTCCCTGGCCATGCCTATATATATAAGGTGTGTATATTTTATTTTAAACGAAAGATACATATACAGTATATTTTGATTTACATTTTGATTTACATATATATAAGGAGTTTCTATTTCTGTTTTGTTAATATATATTAAATTTTAGTTTGTTGAGTTTTTGAAGTATAAAGTTATGACAGTTTTTTTTCTAGCTGTTATGCATATTCCACAGTTTTCTTATATTTATATAGCTATTCAACTTATATTTTGTCTGTTATGTGGATGTTTAAAATTTGCATATATACATTGGTTTAAACGTTATTCTATACTGCTTTATCTTATACATGTAAGTATTGATATACACAAATATATACAAGGTGAAAGCTTATATTCTATGCGCTTGTACTTATTTACTAACAGCTGTTTATGAGGTATGTTAGTCTTTTTATGTAATGTTATTATGATGTTTTACAGTGAGTAATATATAGTATATATAAGAATCTTGTATTATATATACTGGGCACTGTTAAATGCCAACTTTGTGAATATATGGGTTAGATATGAATTAGGCGGATGCAAATCTTTTCAATGTCCGGGTTGTATGTATCTACAATAGTTTATATGCATGGTTCACAGTCTATAGTATCAAAAGTTTCGTCTATTATTAAGTATAAATATTACATATATGTTCGGTTATATTATAAAAAAATAAAAAATTAATGTCGTTCATGTATAGTTTAGAGGGGTAACCTGTTCAAGTTTTGAAAGTAATTTGCAAGTCGGCATTTATATATATTAATATATTTGAGTATTATAAGCTGTCTGTTAGTTTGGATGTTAGCATTTCATTTGGATTTCAACATCTTATCCTGGTATAATAATAGCTATATATTTATATTAAAACCAATATTTGATATACAGATCAGATCTTATATTGATTTCTTTTACTGTAAAATATTAAGTGTATAGGTGCAAGCTTTAGACGTGATTTATGCGTATATTTTATATTCATATTTTGAGCTTATAGTATGTTTATGTTATAAAATACGTTATATTTACGTTTATATGAAGATTTTGGAAGTTATTTGTTTAATATAAATTGTAAGTTATTTCGCATACGCTGTTTGTGAAAAAAAAAGTATGAATATAAAATATTTTGCGTTCAGAAGTATGGCTATATGAAAAAAAAAAAATTTCTTCATTTTGTTATGAGATAATGAATATTGATTATGTACTATAACTTGACCTATTGTTATATATTTATTTTCTAAGTTATACTTTATAAATTATATAATATATATATTATTTAATGTGTGTTCAACTTAGAATATGATTTGCAGATACATGCAATTTTATATGTTACATTTTCATTGATCCCGTTCTGATTTGGTTTCATCAATTTTCATTTATTAGTTTTGGTCCGTCGTGCCTGTTTCGTCATCGAATCCGTGCCTGTCTCGCTTTGTGTTTGGATTCGTAACTCTTTTTCATCGTCGAATCTCTCTAGCCTCGAAAGGTGAGCAATCACTCACGATTAACGTTCTTTTATTTATTAAATCTGATTTCAATTGAAACGACAATTGAAATATGCTGCTGTTAGTTAATTACACTGTTATATATGCTATTGCCTGTATCAGTTCACCTGTGACATTTGACACCATTATCTATTAATTATTTATGTGATGATAATACAGTTTGGCTGATAATTGATTGATTGTTGATGTTTATATTGGACGTTAAATTGTTAGTGATAAATGATAAATAGTATGCAAAATTGAAATGGATATAGGATAGTTAACAAATTTTAAACTGATTTTATATGTTAAATTTGATTAGTGAATATGACCCCTTTTAATTGTTAAATTAATTGACATATAGAATAGCGATAATTACACTTTGAACCATCGACGTATATTTGATTAATTGTTGTAGTGTAAAAATTGAATTGAATGACAAGTGAAAACCGTAATGTAATAATCTTTAATCTACATGAAATGATAGTGTAGATTCTAGAAATAATTATATTAATTCGTACAAATAACAATGCGAATTAATACGGTTATTTCGGGATTATTTGAATTGATTATTGGATTGTTAGTGTTCGTTGTTATTGCTTGTTTATTTACTTTGACACCATCCCAGCTATCACACTGCAAGTTCCCTTTTCTATGCTTTGATTTTGAATTGAATTGGAATCGGGTTGAAATTATAATACCCAAAATAAAAACTTTGACCTAGGATAGGAAATTAAATAAAACCCGATTGGTCAAATAATTTGATTTAAAAATAAAATGAAGATTTTATTTGAATAAATAATATGGTTTTGAAATGAAGTTGAAATTTGAATTTTTGATGAAAGGAAAAGGTTAATATTTAAAAATCTGAAACAAAATATTAACAATGTAATTGATGAAAGAACGATGTTTAATTTGAGAAATGATTTAATAATTAAGTTTGAAATTATAATTAAGTTTGAAATTATTAAACTTTGAAATTATTTAATAATTAAGTTTTGAATTATTTAATACTTAAATAAGATTAAATTATTTAATGATTAAATTGAATTGAAATTCTTTAATAAGAAAATTGAACTTTCGAATAAGTAAATTTTTACTTCGGAATAAATGAAATTGAGTTTTCTTTATTAATTAAGTTTTGGAAATTATTTAAGTAAGTAAATAAGTGAAATTGAATTTCTTTAACAAGAAATAAAATGTGATTTTTTGAAATTAATGTAAGACATGAAATTTTAAAGAATTTGATTTGATGAATTTAATTTAATTTGTTAATTTTGATATAATGAAGTTGAATTTGAATAATGGATTTAATGAATTGGAAATTTAATAGAAATTGTTTTGAATGGAAAATTTACTTAATGAATATTGAATGAAATCGATAAATGAATTTAAAATTGATTTGAATGTTAAATTAAATTGATTTAAATGATTTCGGAATGAATCTTATATACGAACTTGAATCAATATTTGAATTGTTTAAATAAAAATTTGAAATTGAATTATAAGACTTTGAAATGGTAATTTGAAAGTTTTGAAACGTAAATTATGGAAATTGGTTTAGAAAGACAAACGAAATGTTGATTTATAAATTCTAATTGAAATTGAAAATGATTTGGTTTTGAAATAAATAAACGACCAATCGGTGAAATAATTTCGAAAGTTATTAAAGAAACCGGAATCGGTTATGGATATACTCTCTATCTAAAACCGAAAACCACTTTAATAACTATACGCGGAGTGATGATCCAAAATGAAGTGGTTGGAATGATGTACGTGATGACTGAAGAAAGAGAACGATGATGGATAGCCTTGACACTTGTGTCAAATTGGAAATGACTAAAACAGGAGCCGTGCCGGGCCAATGGAGGATTAGCTACCTCAAGTGAACACACTTCTTCGAACTACTTATTACTTGTTGTCGATTGGTGCACCTTTGATTTTGGGAGTGTTGTTTCACGGTGTTGCGGGCGCTGCGGCGTTGCGTTCTCACCAGTCCGGATCAGGCAAACGGTAGTATCACTACCTTGGGTATTGCCTCATGTGCCTTGTCATACTTGTATTCCATTTATACGCGACCACTACGATTTTGATTTGTACCTTTAGTATATGGATTGCCCTCTAGTGACTTCCGGTTTTGGGGAAACTACGGTCTTGTATATGCTTTTGGGAATAAAAATGTGTTAAGGGTGGAATGGGCCATGACTTAACACTATTTTGATATCTTATTATTAATGATAGACATTATCTACTTAGCATACATTACTACCTAGTAGATAGTTTAACGGATCCTTAAAGGATGGTTATTCCAAACATCCTTTGAGTTACTTGTATTTCAATTGCTATTTCACTTGAGTTGGATTTATTAATATAAGAATGTTAATCCTGACTCGAGTGTTTTGTATTTTGCTTTACGCTCGGGTCAGACTGAGTGTACCCGTATTCGATGCTCACCTTTGGAGTTGGAGCTTTGCTTGAAGATCCAGCCATCTATTCTGCTTTCAGTATTCGATGATTCCAGTGATGTATTCTGATTTGTATCTGATGTATCGTGTTACTCTTCCGTTGTATCTGGTTTAACTCTGATGTATCGTATTACTCTTCTGTTGTAAACTCTGATGTATCTTATATATTCATATAGTAGCTTCATGAACTACTATCTCTTTTATTTCCGCTGCAATTATTACTCTGTGTCTGTGATCTGTGATTATTTATTTACTGTATATGTTCAGTTTTGCTAAATTTAAATTAACAACGCGGTATTTTGAGCAATTCAACTCCGGCATGAGTGTCTACTTATACACTTATAATGGACGCGAATGGTCCAAAATAGCGGGTCGTTACAATAAATTTAAACTTTTGAAATTAATTTATATTATTTTTCAAACATTTTTTTAATTTTTTACTATATTCTAACTTTTATAATATATGTATATCTTATTTTAAATTTAACTTTTAAATTTAAAATCTTATATTTTTTAATTTTCAAACAATTTTTTTAACATTTAAATTTAAAATCTTATATTTAACTTCTAAATTGTTAGGGCTAAGCCGGTAGCCAAATAGGGCAGAGTATTAAATTATCCAAACCCAGTCATTTGACACTAGCTTTCTAGACATCCTACTAACTGGGCTATGAGATTAATTAGTTAACCATAACTTGACTAATTTAGACCGCATAGGCTATTGGGCTATGATGCTTGTAACGGCCCGTAATTTCGCTACTTTGAAAATGAGATATTTTATTTATTTTAAATTTAAAAAAAGTTTAGAACTCAAGTATATATGTCATAAAAATGAATAAGAAGGAGAAATTATTTATCTTATGATTAATAATGGAAAATAGAGAATTTGGATTTTTAATTCAAATCAACAAAAGCTAAGTTTTGTTAAAAATGAATAAATTCTTAAATAAATAGTTTCAAATATTTATTTGAAAAAGTCAAACTATATTAAAACCACTTAATAAAGGTAATAAAAGTTTGAAAAATATATTTATAATCGTTTAACAAAAATATTCTAAATTTGTCACATTTTGTTAATGCAACGCCAAAATTCAATATTTTGATAACAGCGCTAATGATATGTAATTTTAACCTAAAAAACTTGTTTTAATTGATTTAATATAATAGGGAATCCATTTTAAAGTTTGGTTTACTTTAATATATAGTTTAGCAAAAACGTCAAATTTTGACTGTAAAATTTGTCAATAAAGGGTCAAATAGGGTGCGGCAGTTAGTGTGTACCGGCGATCACTGAGCGTGCGACATCAATTAGGGTAAATAATTCGCTATTGCATCCTAAGCGCTAAGAGGTGTCTTTTGCTGTGGGACCAACAGGATTGGCTCATAGTGGCACAACAGAGATAGGAAAGGCCGATCAATGGGTATGATTAGGATTTCAGCCTAAGCAAGTTAGCAGTTGAGATAGGATTGGCATTTCAGCCTAATCACAGCAGTTTAAGACAAGTGCAAACAATCGAAGCAAACAATCAAAGTAAACAATCAAAGAAAACAATCAAGGCAAACAATCAAACAAAATCAGAAACATTATTTTATGTGAGTTTTATCTTTCCAGTATTTTCCTTTCATGCTAGAACTATTGCTTAGTTTATTATCTTTATCTTGCCTAGAAATGCTAGTAATTACTTCCACTCACCAGATTTATAGTCCGACCCACTCCTCTATCTTCCCTTTTCCCCCATTAGGCCAGCAGAGTTGAGGATAGTTGATTCAGGTTGCTTGGAGATTCATTTCCGGAGTTTTCTCATTTCAGATGTATTCTTTTGCTTTTCATCTCTTTCATTTGGCTTATGATGGATTGGCAATTGTGAGAGGGATTATTATTATTGTTATTTTTGTACTCTGATTTTATGAGATTGAGATGTATTTTCATGAGACATGAGAGATTTGGAGTTCTTGAGACATATTATGTTTCTATGACTTATTTTAAGATGAAGTTTTATTCTGAATGATAAATTATTATTTAAATTTTTTTTCGCTACTTTTACTTATTTTTCTTGTGAATCTTAGTCTTTGTGATGCTTTAGCTATACCTATAATGCACTGCATCCTTTGGTATGCCCTTTTTGGAAATACTAAGGGGTGTGGGGTGTTTCAACCCCCATGTGGAAAAGCAGAAGGGTTGCGGGATGGTTGAAAAGCCTACCGAGGCGGGTCCGGAGAGGCCCATTCGTGGCATTTGGTATCAGAGCTTTTGGTTGAGCAAACACCGAAGCTTGATAGGGGTAAGTCTCACCAGAGATAGGATTAGTAATATCCTTGGATGAGTAACTCATTAGAGTTAGGGTCAGTAACACCCTAGAATGAGTTGAGTGTATTATATATGAGAGCTTATTTGTTAATTTTATAAAAATGGTTTTGATTTAAAAAGATGGCAAATGAAATAATTTTACCTAGGTTTATATATTATATATAAAAAGAAATATTTTTATATAGTAAGAAATAAATGATCGTTTGGAATAGTAAAATATGAGCATCTTGTGATTAGAATTGCACAATTTGACTATAAGATGTTCCATAAAAAGAGTTAAAAATTATTGGAATCAAGATTAGTAAATATAAATGTAATCATTTTATGATTAGAATTTCACAAACTTACCGAAGAGTATTTTTATGCAAAGATTAAAAGCTGATAAGTTAGAAAAAAAATCTTTAAAAGAAAATTTGGAATAATATGGTTAGTAGGTTGATTATTGGATGAAAATATTTAAATAACAAATACCGTGTGAATTAAGGTTCACAATTTGATTGTAAGATATTTGATGAATTAAGGTTAGAAGTTGTTATTAGAGAAAGAAGTTTTGAATATTCAAAAGGAAATGCACACTTAGTAAATTTCTTATCAATATAAAAGGATAAGCCTAAGTTAAATGAAAAGATAAGTTTTATAGCTTGAAAAGGGGATAAAAGGATTTTAATCACTTTGATTAGGGTAAAAATCAATGTTAAATTTAGGAATGTACTATTAAGGTATAAATAAATATTATCCTAATAAAGAATTTTGAATTAGTTATACATTTAGGCAATGTTATAATTCAAAACGAAGTTATTATGGAAAGAAAATTATGGAACTAAGAATAAATGATTGGTTTATGTAAGCGTGTTCATAAGTCAAAATAAACCTAAGTAATAATGAAATAACTTAAGAAGGGAAGTATACTAAGTAAAAGTGGAAACAAACAGATCAATATAAAACAAACTTAGTTACTAATTTTGAATTTTATAGAAAGTAACAAAGGCAGAGAGACTAGCGTTAAGGGAAAAATTTAGGAAGGCACTAGCCAAGTACGGAGATTTAGAGGTACTAGACACCGCTATTACTAGTGACGAGAAGGGCATTCAGACAGGCGAGCCGTCAGGGACAGTAGTAGGATCATTCGAGGATCCTATCGATATTCCGAACGATGAGGAGCCAATTTATATTCCAAGTGATGAGGAGATGATGAATGGAGTAGTGGTCATGGCTGAGGTCGATGGCGATATTTGAGATGATGACACTTTCAAGCTTGTGGAGGACGGAGAGACTGTGGCCGATGGAGCTGAGGCTGATGATGAGATGTACGATTATGATTTATGGTTCTTTGATCCTTTAAGTGAGGAGGATCAAGAGGAAGAGCCGATGGAGGATGAGCCTGCTAAGGTGGAGCATATAGGAGAGGAACTAGTTGAGATAGAGCTCTTATTTGAGGAGGAGGAGGAGGAGCCTATGGAGGTAGAGATATCAGAGGAGGATTTTGGAGTTCATGGTGCTTAGTTGTATGAGTGTTCACCGGATAGTGAGGAGGATATTATCTGGGAGATGGGATCACCCTTCCCAGAGATTTAGTCACCTATTCCCCAGATGGTTTATGATTTAGGACTAGAGGAGATCGAGGAGTGATTTAATGACTATGTTCCAGGTCAGAACATGCCTTAGGTTCCAAAGGGACCACAGTGGCACCCACCAGGTTGGGATGTAGCACCTGAGTTTGATGAGGACGCCGAGGAGGTAGAGGATGATGCACCGATTGCAATTCTACCCGATGAGATTGATCTTGAGATGAAGGATCTGATGAGTGATGATGTTGGGGATGATTAGTGATATTTTGTTGTGTATATAGCATGATATTTTGGGTCTGTCCACATAGTAGTTGGATAGTTATCTTAAGTGCATAGTAGGCACTAAGATATGAGGGTTAGACTTATGCTTTTGTATGTATATGTTGACCTCAAGTATGTAGCACATGCTCGGGTCAGGGGATAGGATATAAAGGATGTATCTGTTTATGTTGATATAGTATCAGTATGGTTGTTTTCCTTTACTTCATATGCATGTTCTCTAAAGGAATCTTTCAGATAGATCCGACTTTTATTTCGAGGACGAAATACTTTTAAATAGAGGAGAATGTAACGCCCCGTAATTTTGCTACTTCGAAAATGAGATATTCTATTTATTTTACATTTAAAAAAGGTTTAGAACACAAGTAAATATGTTTTAAATAATGAACATGTAAGGAGAAATTATTTATCTTATGATTAGTAATGGAAAATAGAGAATTTGGATTTTTATCACAAATCAACAAAATTTAAGTTTTAAAAAAATGAATAAATGCTTAAATAAATAGTTTTAAATATTTGTTTGAAAATGTCAAACTATATTAAAATTACTTAATAAAGATAATAAAAGTATAATAAAAGTTTGAAAAGTATATTTATAATCGTTTTACAAAAATATTCTAAATTTGTCACATTTTGTCAATGCAATGCCAAAATTCAATATTTTAATAATAACCCTAATGATATGAAATTTTAACCTAAATAAAATTGTTTTAATTCATTTAATATAATAGTAAATCCATTTTTAAGTTTGTTTTACTTTAATATATAGTTTAGCAAAAACGTCCAATTTTGACTGTAAAATTTGGCAACAAAAACAAGTTGTTTTTATGTTGTTGCAACATGATATGTTTCCTAACACATATATACACTTAAAAAACGATGTTAGATGTACATTTATCGTAATAAGACAAAAGAATTCAATTGGTTTAAATAAAGTTTACAAAACATGATTTGACTCATTTGAATTTAAATTTAACTTTATAAAACAACATCATTAGTTACATCCCTAATCTCATTAATGAGATGGTATGTATATGCATGGAAATGGAGCAAAGTTTTATGTTTTAAATATTAGTAATCATAGAAATGGTGATACCTCTCTTTACTACTTACACACTTCTCCTTAACATTATTTCCACCATTAATGCATATGCTAATTTGTTAACACGTGGCATACAAATCAAATCCATGCTAAAGTCTTCCATTTAAAAAAAGCAAAGTTAAGAAAATAAGAAGAGTAATGATTTCCATCCTTAAGATCACATTAATTAGCCATCCATTCTCTCTTTTAATACATAAGTAAGAGTGTATATTTTATTACAAATACGAAGAGGGTAGGATGGTCATTAACCACTTAAGATCCAAGTATAAATACAAGGCTAAACTCACTTCATCTTCTTCCATCTCCTTCTCTCCTTCTCCATTTCCTTCTTCCACCTTAGCCGTTCCCTACATCCGTCCACCCAAACTCCACCTCGGCCCAACACCCCTTCCCCAAGCCGTACCCACTTCCCACAGCCATCTACCTGCCTTGAAACGCGTCCACCCGTGAGTACTCAACCCCCAACCCCACTAACACGCCTCCACACCCATATACCCGAGCCCAAACACCACCTACCCACCTTAAAACCTACACACCCCCTCTCAAAGCTCACTCACCCTCCTCCATAGGCCACACACCCCCACCCGAGCCTACACCCCGTCCATGATACCCACGACCAATAAAAAAAGAAAAAAAGAAAAGAAAGGAGGAAAGAAAGACGCGTTAGCTCGTTAGACGCAAACACGCCAGTTCGCACAAAGATTGATGGAGTGGAAATGAAGGTGAGAAATTCTCATCACTTTTTAAATCATATTTTGTTATGTTACAAAAATCATGATTATCCCATTTATATGTTATGTTAATTATCACCATTTGATGATATGAACATTTGAATGAATGCTTGAATATGTTGGATGAATAGTAGAGTTATGATAGTATACTCACTTATTGATAATCACTATGCTATAAGAATGGATGTTTTGTTATTGATGAATATTGAAAGTGAGTATGCTCATTTGTGATTAAGTAATCCCATTTGTTAAATATGACCAATTTTATTGATATGGTATGTATTGGAATTATTAAGCCTATTTGAAAATTGAAATAGAAATTGAGATGAATAGTGAAATTGAAATCGATTTGGAAATTGAAATTGAAATCGATTTGGAAATTGAAATTGAAATTAGAATTGAAATGAGAATTGAAATCTAAGTTTTAATTAAGTTTAATTTGAAATTAAACTGAAATTGAGTAGAAATTGAATTTTAAAAAATTAATATTAAAATAATGGTAATATTATAATATTATAATATGGGAATAGTGAAAATATACTTTAAATATTTTAATAAGTGAAAATATTGATTTAAAATGTTTTTATAAGTAATTAAGTTCAATATGGAGAATTTATTTCAAGTTTTGAAAATCAAGTTAAAACTAGGAGCGTTGCGCAACGGTAGTTCGCGATTTCACGCCAGAAAGTTTAAATGAATGTACAAAATGAAATATAGCTCAGATTTCTTCGAAACCAGAAATTTTCGGACTATTATATCCATTGTTTTTAAGTGAAGAAAGAAAGTCAAGATTTCATCTTGTATATTTTGAAATATGTCCAAAACAATTTTCCAAAAAAATAGCGCTTTTGCAGTAAAGTGACCAAAGTTAGAATTTGATATTTTTAATATTTTAAAAATATGAAATAAATTCTAAAAATCTTTTAAAATGTTTTAAAAGCGATCTAAGTTATAAAATGGAATTTTAAAAGATAGAAAAGTCAATTTGGTCAATATAGCTTTAAAACAGCATTTGCAACACTTTTGCAACGCTTTTCTATAACTTGGAAAATATGATTCTAAACTTGGTGATTCTTTCCCAAATCATTTAGAAATGTTTTTAAATGGATAATAAAGGAGTTTTAGATGATTTAATCAATAATTGAGTATGCGGAAACGACTAGTACATTTGTCCCACCTATAAGAGCTAAACGATAAAACAAGGTGTGTAACCAAGATTAGGGATGAAGCTACTAGTGCCCTGAGCTTACCTGGCCTTCGCTTTATCTTTTAGACACGGGGTGGAACATATCGAAGGGAAATCTCGGATACTCTAAAAAGATCATATTAAGTTTTCTCATAATAAAAGAGAACTTATTTTTTTGAATGTTAAATAGGTAATATTTTCCTTAGAGAAAGTGAATTAACTTAGAATTACTCTAAGATTAAAAATGGATTTTTGTAACTAACCAAGAGGAATGAATAGAAAGGAGGATTAATAAATCCTGTGTACTCATATTCAATGTTTATCGATAATTGGATTTTGAAGGAACCGGGATCAGATTTGCTTGATTATGTTCAGCATGATAGGGGGTTCTCGCTTTGTGAATAGTGACGAAGCTTAGACTCTCACCCCTACATGTCCCTAGTGTTAAAGGGTTGGTTGATAGTCGAGAGGCTTGCCGTAAAAGCAAATTCGAGGTACCACTTGTGGTCACCTCCATGTTGAAAAGCAAGAGTACCCCCATGTTGAAAAGCAGAAGGGTAGCAGGATGGTTGAATAGCCTACCGGGACGGGTCCAGAGAGGCCCGTTCATGGCATTCGGTATCAAAGCTTTTGGTTGAGCGAACACAGAAGCCTGATAGGGGTAAGTCTCATCAGAGATAGGATGAGTAACTCATTAGAGTTAGGGTCAGTAACACCCTAGAATGAGTTGAGAGTATTATATATGAGAGCTTATTTGTTAATTTTATAAAAATGGTTTTGATTTAAAAAGATGGCAAATGAAACAATTTTACCTAGGTTTATATTTTATATATAAAAAGAAATGTTTTATATAGTAAGAAATAAATGATCGTTTGGAATATAGATTAGTAAAATATGAGCGCCTTGTGATTAGAATTGCACAATTTGACTATAAGATGTTCCATAAAAAGAGTTAAAGAATTATTGGAATCAAGATTAGTAAATATAAATGTAATCATTTTGTGATTAGAATTTCACAAACTTACCGAAGAGTATTTTAATGAAAAGATTAAAAGCTGATAAGTTAGAAAAAAATCTTTCAAAGAAAATTTGGAATAATATGGTTAGTAGGTTGATTATTGGATGAAAATATTTAAATAACAAATACCGTGTGAATTAAGGTTCATAATTTAATCGTAAGATAGTTGATGAATTAAGGTTAGAAGTTGTAATTAGAGAAAGAAGTTTTGAATGTTCAAAAGGAAATGCACACTTAGTAAATTTATTATCAATATAAAAGGATAAGCCTAAGTTAAATGAAAAGATAAGTTTTATAGCTTGAAAAGGGGATAAAAGGATTTTAAACACTTTGATTAGGGTAAAAATCAATGTTAAATTTAGGAATGTACTATTAAGGTATAAATAAATATTATCCTAATATAGAATTTTGAATTAGTTATACATTTAGGCAATGTTATAATTCAAAACGAAGTTAGTATGGAAAGAAAATTATGGAACTAAGAATAAATGATTGGTTTATGTAAGCGTGTTCATAAGTCAAAATAAACCTAAGTAATAATGAAATAACTTAAGAATAGAAGTATACTAAGTAAAAGTGAAAACAAACAGATCAATATAAAACAAACTTAGTGACTAATTTTGAAAATTTGATTTTATAGAAAGTAACAAAGGCAGAGAGACTAACATTAAGGGAAAAATTAAGGAAGGCATTAGCCAAGTATGGGGATTTAGAGGTACTAGACATCGCTATTACTAGTGATGAGGAGGTCATTCAGACAGGCGAGCCGTCAGGGACAGTATTGGGATCATTCGAGGATCCTATCGATATTTCGGACGATGAGGAGCCGATTTATATTCCGAGTGATAAGGAGATGATGGATGGAGTAGTTTTCATGGCTGAGGTCGATGACAATATTAGAGATGATGACACTTTCAAGCTTGTGGAGGATGGAGAGATTGTGGCCGATGGAGCTGAGGCCGACGATGAGATGTATGATTTTGATATATGGTTCTCTGATCCTTTGAGTGAGGACGATCAAGAGGAGGAGCTCATGGAGGATGAGCCTGCTAAGGCGGAGCATATAGGAGAGGAACTAGTTGAGATAGAGCCCGTATTAGAGGAGGAGGAGCCTATGGAGGTAGAGATATCAGAGGAGGATTTTGGAGTTCATGATGCTTGGTTATATGTGAGTTCACCGGATAGTGAGGAGGATATTATTTGGGTGATGGGATCACCCTTCCTAGAGATTGGGTCACCTATTCCCGAGATGGTTGAGGATTTAGGACTAGAGAAGATCGAGGTGGGACATGATGACTATGTTCCAGGTCAGCACATGCCTTGGGTTCCAAAGGGACCACAGTGGCACCCACCAGGTTGGTATGTAGCACCTGAGTTTGATGAGGACGTCGAGGAGGTAGAGGATGATGCACCGATTGTAGTTCTACCTGATGAGATTGATCTTGAGATGAAGGATCTGATGAGTGATGATGTTGGGGATGATTAGTGATATTTTTGTGTGCATATAGCATGATATTTTGGGTATGTCCACATAGTAGTTGGATAGTTATCTTAAGTGCATAGTTGGCACTAAGATATAGGGGTTAGACTTATGCTTCTGTATGTATATATTGACCTCAAGTATGTAGTACATGCTCAGGTCAGGGGACGGGATATATAGGATATTTATGTTTATGTTGATATAGTATCAGTATGGTTGTTTTCCTTTACTTCATATGCATTTTCTCTGAACTAATCTTTCTGATAGATCTGGCTTTTATTTCGAGGATGAAATACTTTTAAGTAGAGAGAATGTAATGACCCGTAGTTTCGCTACTTCGAAAATGAGATACTTTATTTATTTTAAATTAAAAAAAGGTTTAGAACTCAAGTAAATATGTTTTAAATAGTGAATAAGTAAGGAGAAATTATTTATCTTATGCTTAATGATGGAAGATAGTGAATTTGGATTTTTATCACAAATCATCAAAAGTTAAGTTTTGTTAAAAATGAATAAATGCTTAAATAAATAGTTTAAAATATTTATTTGAAAAAGTCAAACTATATTAAAATCACATAATAAAGATAATAAAAGTTTAATAAAAGTTTGAAAAATATATTTATAATCATTTTACAAAAATATTCTAAATTTGTCACATTTTGTCAATGCAACGCCAACATTCAATATGTTGATAATAACCCTAATGAAATAAAATTTTAACCTAAATAAACTTGTTTTAATTCATTTAATATAATAAAAAATCCATTTTTAAGTTTGGTTTACTTTAATATATAGTTTAGCAAAAACGTCAAATTTTGACTGTAAAATTTGTCAATAAAAACACTATTTTTGACAAAAACAAGTTTTTGTTAAGTTGTTGCAACGTGATATGTTTTCTAACACATATATACACTTAAAAAACGATGTTACTTGTACATTTACCATAATAAGACAAAAGAATTCAGTTTGGTTTAAATAAAGTTTACAAAACATGATTTGAGTGATTTGAATTTAAATTTAAATTTATAAAACAACATCATTAGTTACATCTCTTATCTCATTAATGAGGTGGCATGTATATGCATGGAAATGGAGCAAAGTTTTATGTTTTAAATATTAGTAAGCATAGAAATGGTAACACCTCTCTTTACTACTTACACACTTTTCCTTAACATCGTTTCTACCATTAATTCATATGCTAATTTGTTAAGATGCGGCATACAAAATCCATTCTAAAATCTTCCATTAAAAAAAGGAAAGTTAAGAAAATAAGAAGAGTAATGATTTCCATCCTTAACATCACATTAATTAGCCATTCATTCTCTCTTTTCATGCATAAGTAAGAGTGTATATTTTATTACAAATATGAAGAGGGTAGGATGGTCATTAACCACTTAAGCTCCAACTATAAATACAAGGACAAACTCACTTCATTTCTTCACTTCATCTTCTTCCATCTCCTTCTCCATTTCCTTCCTCTACCTTAGCCATGCACTACACCCCACCACCCAAGCTCCACCTTGGCCCAACACGCCTTCCCTAAGACGTACCCATCTCCCACACCCACCTACCCGCCTTGAAACCCCTCCACCTATGAGCATCCAACTCCCACACCTACCTACACGCCTCGACACCCACATACCCTAGCCCAAACACCACCTACCCGCCTTAAAACCCACACACCTCCTCTCAAAGCTCACGCAACCTCCTCCCTAGGCCACACACCCTACTCGAGCCTATACCCCTCCATAATGTAGGATCGTTTTCACCCTAAGGGGGGGGGTTGAATAGGATGATACTAATAATAATAAAAATTAATTCGGAAATAAAAACAATAACAGTAAATAATGCAGAAGTGATCACACACAAATTCACCCAGCTTCATCAAAACCTTGCCTACGTGCTGCCACCAAGGTTTCTACTAGAAATTAAGTAGTCAGACGTTTACACATGTAAACTTGCGACACCCGCTAATGACTAACCCAACTGTACGCTCAAAACCCTGCCACAACTCAGCCACTGAGTTGCGAATTCTCGAACTACACCATCGTAGTTCGTAACATAGTTACACAACTAGAAATTCACCAAAATTTAAAAAGCAAATTACAAATAAAATAAAACTAATCAAAACCCTATTAATAAATAAAGCCCAATAGAGAATGATTAGACCGGCCAGTACTAATTAAAACAAGATAAGCGTTTCTTCCTTTCTCATTGTCGTGGCCATTCTTTCTTCGTTCCTCTTCAAAAATTAGGGTTTGATTATCTGAGGCACCGCTTGAAAGATTGAGGGTCGAATCGTTTGCTAGTGCTTCTTAGTTCACTTTGATGCTTCTCTAATCGATTTAATTTTTTGCGGCTGCTTCAAATCAGTCGAGTTCAATTTGTGCTCTGAGTTGATACGTTAATTTTTCCCCTTTTAATTCTCGATTTTGATTCAAGTTACAACTTTGTTTTTGATTTTAAAAGTGTGCACTCTATTTGTCTCGAACTCGAATGCATAATTGCCGATGATGATTATGGGTATTTATAGGGATTGAAACCCTTAATTTTCATTCGTATATTTCTTAATTTAATTCTATAGTGAGTTTTGCTTGGCCATGATTTTCTAATCGAACGATGGTGACAAATTTGACTTGTTCCATCTCAGACGTATACTCCATGAATTTGAATTTTGGTTTCGTCCTTTTCTCCTTTGATTTTGGCATTTGAATATTTGATATAATATATTGGGTTGACGTGATTTTTGACTTCGACTTGTTTATTTTGAAATCTTACTCAAACTGCTGCTTTTTTAACTCCTCGACTTTGTTATTCGAACTGCTACTGTGTATATTTGAACTGGGTAGCCTTGCATTTCTTTTGATTCATACTTGTTGTCACATACAATTTCGCATTGTTGTCCTTGTTCGTGTTTGAACTGAACCGTTGTTGAATTGCTTGGTTGGAGTCTTCACTTGTATGCTACTTGATCTGGTTAGATGCACTTGCATTGCTTCGACTAGTCTACATTTCTTTGAGTCATATGTCCAGTTGCATGTGTGGTTTGATATGTGTATCTTCATGTTACTTGATCATTTTACTGCATTGTAAGTGTTTTTCCATGCCTGAATATTGAGTCTGGTCTGTGGTTCTGGCCTCTGTTACTTCGTCTGCTTGTGCCATTGTGTTCTTTTATATGTGTTGTCCACCTGAGTGTGTGTTCGAGAGGTAGCTTATTGTGGTCGAGACTTGATTCTGGTCTCTTTGTGTTCATGTCTACCTCTGGTTCATTTTGTTTTTGGTTCTAGTTTGAATCCATGCAGAGTATGATGCTCTATGGTCTGATTCATGTTTGAGTCATTATGTTTTTGTTCTTTGTAGTCTTGGTTCTATTTCACTTGAAGTTTTCACTGCTGTGTCCATGCAGTCAGGTCTTGATATCTTCTTGTATGTATGTGCCCTTGTGCCATGCCACTGTTTCATGTTCAATATCCTCAATTCTGGTTTTTCATGCCTGCTTGCTTTGTTGCACTTTGATTTTGTTGCTCTTGGTCTTTGTTGCAATTAGGTCTGGTTCACTGTTGTAACTTGCATATGAACTTGTGTTTTGTTGAGTTGCTTTTGTATTGTGATCTTGTTTGTGGCTTTGAACTTCAAGTGCTCATGCTGGTTGCATACATGTCCAGCTGCTTTATTCTCTTTCATGTGCATTTCCAGTCTGGCTTCATTTAAGTCTTGTTGCACTAGCTTGATGTTGAATCTGGATTACTAATGTGTTCACTTGAGTCTGGTTTCATATGCAGTTTGGTCTTGGTACACTTTATGTTGAGTTGCCTTGTTACATTGAGTCCAATATTGTCAGTTGCTTTGAGTCTTCATGTGTGAGCATTTTACTTCATGTCTGTAGTTTGCCATTGTCATGTGGTCTGTTGACATGTTGAGTTAATCACCATTTCAATTTACTTAGAGCCTTTGGTCTGGTTGCCTCCAATCCTTGTTAGCCTTTGTTGTTTGGTTGAGTTCAAGTGTCATTGACCTTTTGTCTATTTCATTGAGCATGTTCACTCGAGTTTGTTCACTTGCTTCATTCTTGTGTTATTTTCATAACTGTATTTTGTTAGCACCTGAGTTGAATCCAGCATCTACTTGTGTTTGACCTTATGCTCACCTGTCCCCGCTATTTAACAAGTAAGTGTATATCGGTGTGCACAGCCTTGTGACATGTACAGTGATACACTGTGCATGTCACAAGTTGTTCGTGTAAGATGAATTCAAATGAAATGATGATGAACAACCCAAATAACTAAGGCAAATAACATTTTCAAAAACACACACTTCATTTTAAACTGCAAAAATATTTCTTTTTCAATTTTACCGCGTCAGTGTTTATTTTGTAGATAATTTAGATGTGGGATACAAACTAGAATAGAGGTGAAGATTATATATGAGTGTTGAGTGAATTATGTAGTGAGGTGAATATGTATGTAAAGATTGTATAGTTGTAATTTGAAATTGTATTGTAAATGAAAATGTGAAAATGTAGCGAGAGCCCAAATTTGTACTATTTGAATTTGTAATAAAATATTTGTTTGAATAAAATATTTGTTTGAATATAAATTCTGAGTTATTTATTTTATTCAACAAATATTTATTTAATTATGTGAAAAATAAAATAGTACAACAACAAATACATTTAAACGAATAACAAAAATCATAGACTATTGTATTCTATAGATAATACCCATGGCCTATAAAAAAAGAAAAAGAGAAAGAAAAGAAGAAAGAAAAGAAAGGAGGAAAGAAAGACGTGTTAGATCGTTAGACGTAAGCACTCCAGTTCGCATAAAGATTGACGGAGTGGAAATGAAGGTGAGAAATTCTCATCGCTTTTTAAATCATATTTTGTCATGTTACAAAAATCATGATTATCCCGTTTATATGTTATGTTAATTATCACTATTTGATGATATGGACATTTGAATGAATGCTTGAATATGTTGGAAGAATAGTTGAGTTATGATAATACACTCACTTAATGATAATCATTATGCTATGAGAATGGATGTTATGTTATTGATGAATATTGAAAGTGATTATGCTCATTTGTGATTGGAATTATTAAGCCTCTTTGAAAATTAAAATTGAAATTGAAATTGATTTTGAAATTGAGATGAATAGTGAAATTGAAATTGAAATTGATTTGGAAATTGAAATTGATTTTGAAATTGAAATTAGAGTCGAAATTAGATTTGAAATCTAAGTTTTAATTAAGTTTAATTTGAAGTTAGAATTGAAATTGAATTGAAATTGGATTTAAAAAAATTAATATCAAAATAATGGGAATATAATAATATTATAATATGGGAATAGTGAAAATATACTTTAAATATTTTAATAAGTGAAAATATTGATTTATAATATTTTTATAAGTAATTAAGTTCAATTTGGAGAATTTATATCAAGTTTTGAAAATTAAGTTAAAACTAGGTGCGTCGTGCAATGGTAGTTCGTGATTTCGCGCCGGAAAATTTAAATGAATGTATAGAATGATATACAGCTTGGATTCTTCGAATCCAGAAATGTTCGGACTATTATATCCATAGTTTTTAAGCGAAAAAAAAAATCAAGATTTCATCTTTTATATTTTGAAATATGTCCAAAATAATTTTTCAGAAAAATCGCACTTTTGTAGTAAAGTGACCAAAGTGAGAAGTTGATATTTTTAATATTTTCAAAATATGAAATAAATTCTAAAAAACTTTTAAAATGTTTTGAAAGTGATCTAAGTCGAAAAAATGGAATTTTAAATGATAGAAAAGTCAATTTGGTCAATATAGTTTTAAAACGCTTTTTGCAAAGCTTTTACAGCAGTTTTCTAAAACTTTGGAAATATGATTCTAAACTTGGCGATTCTTTCCCAAATCATTGAGAAATGTTTTTAAATGGATATTAAAGGAATTTTAAGATGATTTAATTAACAATTGAGTATACGAAAACGACTAGTATATTTGTCCCACTTGTGAGAGTTAAACGATAAAACATGGTGTGTAACCAAGGTTAGGGATGGAGCAACCAGTGCCCTGAGCTTACCTGGCCTTCACTTTATCTTTCAGATGAGGGGTGGAACAGATCGAAAGGAAAGCCAGGATACTCTAAAATGATCATATTAAGTTTTCTCATAATAAAAGAGAATTTATATTTTTGGATGTTAAATGGGAAATATTTTCCTAAGAGAAAGTGAACTTAGAACTACTCTAAGATTAAAAATTGATTTTTGTAACTAACCAAGATGAATGAATAGAAAAGAGGCTTAATAAATCCTGTGTACTCATATTCAATGTTCATCGATAATTGGATTTCGAAGGAACCATGGTCGGATTTGGGTGATTCCTATCCGAAGACCACTTTGAACCAATCTACTGCTCGAAGTTAAAGATCAGGAGTTGAAGATATTGAGACGAATAGTGATAAGGGACTGCCTGTAGATTTGATTAAGGATAACTCCCGAAATATTTATTGTAGCGGTGGTCTCTTTATTATGAAAAATCTCAAAAGCACAAGGACTATTCGCTACCAATCTTATGATGTGGTAGGGGGTTTTGTTCAATCCCAGAACGAACTTTTATGGATGTTTGTCTGACATTGTATTCTAAATCACATTTGAGTGGTTTCTATAAACGTATATCAGTCGGTGGCGAAGAAGGCAACTTCTCTTAGCTTAACACCCTTTCCTAAGACATACGAGCTCAGAAAGTTATACTTTTCTAGAAATCAGTCATGTGACGTGGAATGACAATGTGGCATTCAAAGTGGAAAGAGATGTGCTATGTGTAAAGGTAATCGTTACCTCAAGCCTCATCAACCGGGAAATGACCAAAACAGGGTTAGATGCGGCAAAGCTATGTGGTTCGCAACCATTAGGGTATGATCATCCTCTTCTAGATATATTTCTTCCCGTTATGATGTTCGGAATGTAAATTAATGTGGATGTATGCTACAAGGTACCTCGGATAAAGGTCGATAACAACCAGGGGATGACATATTTGGTACTATCTAAGTGTGGGGGTATGCCGGTTTTGTGTTGGCAGGGGAGCAGATGTTCTGTGGTCCTCGGGACATCCATCTAGAGGTGTACCTATTGGAAGGTAGTCCCTTCACCTGGTCATTTGTATGGAAACCCATTCTCCAATAAGCACCTACCATTTTGTTTGTAGAACCCGCCTTCGTGGTTAGTATGCTAGAATTTAATAATGGTAACAATTTCGGCTAAGATTAGTAAGTTTACTTGCAAATATTTTCAAAGATATGTCATTAGAAATAATATCAAATGTTTTGACATATAAAAGTGATTTAGTTGCCATAAGGTAAAAACCCGCCCGTGTTTATGTGTGGATGTGGTCTTATGGGATACTCTTTCTTTTTAAAGGATTTTATTCAAGGGCTGATATATGACACTGTCATTTATTATTGAGCTTTTCTCACGCTTGTTTATCAAGCCTGATCTGGGTATTTTCAATACTTGGGTCAGATCCGAGTTGTTTCAGGTTTAGTTGATGGCGGTTGGAGTTTCCAGAGGAGAGCTGGAGATATTCATCTCTGTATGGGTGTATTCTATTATCCGCTTGGCTTATTCTTCATTTGATTGATGATTGTCATCAATTGTAAGGACATATGTTTATAACTGTCCAAGCTGAATTAGGTTAGACTTTGATATATGTATTTTAAAAAATTTCCGTTGTAAAGATATTTGTTCAATATTATATGTTATTCCATTCGAGTGAGATTCTGTTCTGTTCTTATTTTTCTTTCTACCCTTCATGTTTCATATTTCCATTCACTTTGGGTCGGACATGTGTGGTTTATTGTCGACTTAAAGGGTACGAAAAAATGGGCCTTGACATATTATTGAAACTGGACTAGCCTGTAGTGAAAGTTATGGGTGATTTCAATTTTTTAACATATTGAATCTTTATTTGGCCTATGAAGTCTAGTTTATTTTGAACATTTCTAAATTTTCTTTAAATAAAATCTTTCATTTAGAATTATAAACTGATTCAGTATTATTTAATTAATGATATGATATAAATATATATGTGTGTATCTTGTACCCATATATATATATGTGTGTGTGTGTGTATCATATACCTATATATATGTGTGCGCATATGTAACATATCAATCCGTGTAAGGTGTAACATGCTCGTGTATAGATACTTGGATTTACATCGCAACGGACATGTTAACTCATCTAGTATGCAAATATATTGTCCAAACGTATGTATATATATATTTTTGTTTACATATATAAAATATTATATATATATAATATTATATATATAAAATCTTTAATTGAATTTTTTAAAATATAAATGTTGACACACACACACACATATATATATAAATGAAATTATGAAATATTAATATTATACGTATATGCATAATTATGTGAATATACTTAAATCAATTATAAATTATTAAATAAATTAAATAATAAGAATAATTTTTTTATAAAACCAAAAACACTACATACATATATAAATAAAATAATTTTTTTAACATATATATTATATTAGTTACTTATTTATAAATGTAAAATAATATATTAAAATATAAATTACTTCTTATAAATATTTAAAAATATTTTAAACAAAAATATTACTTACCTGGTCTTACCCATAGCCCAACAATAAAATTTAAAATCTTCAATATTATTTTATCCAATTTTCATACGATTTTAATTTGAATAATTAATATAAAAATATTTCAAAACCTAATTTTGAAATTTAATTTCTAGTAAAGTTCTAAGTGATGTTTTGTACGTAGAAAATTTATTTGATAATTTTATGATATAAAAATAATTTTATAATTAATATTTATTTTTGGCATATATTTAAAATAAAATAAAACTGCTTTTTCCACCGAACATGTGGTTTGTGATAATATTATTTTATAAAATGTGAAACATAATTTTTATATAATATATATATATATATACATATTCATTTATGTATTTAAATGATTTAAATAGTATTTAAGTAATAATTATATATAAAAATTATTTTATTGATGTCGAATATGAATTATGTATAATACACTATATATAAAATTTATATGACATATTTACATAAAGTACAATGAAGTAATTAAATTATGAACTATATATATATATGTACATATGCACGCACGCGTATATTTATATATAAAGTTAAATAATAAAAGAATCTTTTTTTAATTTTTGAGCCATGCAATTATCGATATGAACATAACAATTTTTTTACTATAATTATATTCATACACAAGACAAATTTTTTTGTGATAATATCACTTGCATATCAAAATCGTCACCTAACTAGAAATATATATATATATATATGTATATAATAAATTATTATATCTAAGCATTTATAATTATATTTTGATCATAAATATACCTTACTTCCAATGCCTTGAAGTACACCTTGAAATTATGATGTGTGTCATTGAAACAATTTCTGATCCGAAAGAGTGCTAGTCCTTGTACCATTGACCACCAACTATCAAATGATAGATGAATTGATTGATTTGAGCTTGGGAAATTAGAGAGATGATAAGGGAGTTAGGCCAACAAATGCATGGGGATGGAGGCTCTAAAAAGATAAATAGAAAATGAGAGTAAAGATGCTTAAATAGAAGAAAGGAACGAGAGAATTTTGGATCTCATCCTTTACTCAATCCCCTTCCATCTCACCATCCAAAATCAAGCATATCTAACCCTTATTATAGCCCCATATTTCAGTTGTAATCAACCCCTATCATCGGGTTTAACCCCATTTAGAGCTTGAATGAATATTTTGCATTTAAATCCAATTTAAATTCATATTAATATCGTATATCGATTAAGATATTTATAACTATTATAAGTACATTAAATAATATTTATTCATTAAATCAAAATAAAATTTTAATATTTCATAAATATTAATTATTCAATTAATTTTTACCAATTATAAATTAATTAAATTGATTGGTCAAAGGAAATTCATCATTTCGGTTGTGTGAATCGTTAGTTGTAAATTCAGTCAGTGATTAATATCGAACTATTCAAACATTAGCGTTCGCACGTCAGTTAGTAGGTGGTGTGACATTCGTGCCAAATTTATCGCTTACTTGGTTTCGGTAAAATCAAATTTTAATTCTATTAAGTGTTACCCATTTGTGACTATTATTTACTTTAATTCTCTTCATCAAAACTATATCACTTTGGACTTATGAAATTTGGTAACAGTCAAAATTCCAGTATCATCCACATTCTACTCTATAGTCCAAATCAAGGTCCTTGGTTCAATAATAACAATTACTATTAATCGAATTGCTTCGGTTAGAGACCGATTGCCAATAAGAGATAAAACTAGCAAATGAGGCAGAACAAAAAGTCTATAGTGCCTATTGTGTGATAATAGGGCATGAATCCATTGACCATTTGTTCTTTGAATGCAACTATTCATATTATACATGGAATTTAGCAAGGGAAAATCTTAGGATTAAACAGATTAGCAGCATGAAATCGAAGCAAGTAGTTTAACAATGTTGAAACTGGGCCAGCTCGCAACGAAAGTTATGAGTGAATTTTGAATTTTTTTACCCTATTAGAACTTTATTGGGCCTATGATGTTTATTTTATTTAGAACATTTCTAAATATTATTTAAATAAATTTTTTTATTTTACTTAAATTATAAGTTGATGCAGTATTATTTAATTTATATTATGATATGTATATATATACAGGTATCATATACTCATATATATGTATGTGCATGTGTAACATATTAATCAGTGTAAGGTATAACATGCCCGTGTATAAATGCTGGGATTTACATCGCAAAAAGACATGTTAGCTCATCCAATATGCAAATATATTGTTTGAATATATGTATATATATTTTTGTTTACATATACAAAATACTTTATATATATAAACTTTAGTTGAATTTTTAGTTCAATATAAATGTGTGTGTATGTATATGTATGTAAATGTAATTATGAAATATTAACATTATATACACACACATAATTATGTGAATATAATTTAATCAATAATAAATTATTGAATAAAATAATTTTTTAATATATATATGTTATATTGATTACTTATTTATAAATGTATAATATATTAAAATATAGTTTAATTCATACAAATACCTAAAAATATTAAAAAAAGTATTAATTACCTAGTCTTGCGCATGGCTCAGAGATAATTCTTTTTGTAAATTTTAAATATTATATAATTCAATTTTCATACGGTTTGAATTTAAATAATTAATATTTGAAATTTAATTTGCCTTAAATTTCTAAGTGATATTTTGTACTTGGAAAATTTATTTCGTAATTTTTTGATTTGAAAATAATCTTACAATTAATTAATTATTTTTTGCTTATATTTAAAATATTTTAAATAAAAAACATTTTTTTATTATTTTTCTACCAAACATGTGTTTTATGATAATATTATTTTATAAAATGCAAAACATAATTTTTATATAATATATCTATATATATATATATTATTTTATGTAATTAATGATTTAAATTATGTATTATAAATTATATATAAAATTTATATGACATATTTATATAAAGTATGATGAAGTAATTAAATTATGAACTATATATACATATATACATAATTAAATAATAAAAAGTGTTTTTTAATTTTCGAGCCATGCTATTATAGATATGAATATAACAAATTTTTTTATATAAGTATATTCATAAATACAACCAAAACAATTTTGTGACAATATCACTTGCATATCGGAATCGTCACCTAACTACCAATATAAAAAATATATATTATAAAATATTATATCTAAGCATTTATAATTATATTTTGATCAAAACTATATCTCACTTTCAATGCCTTAAAGTACACCTTGAAATGATGATGTGTCCTCCTTGAAACAATTTCTGATCCAAAAGAGTGCTGGCCCTTGAACCGTTGATCACCAACTATCGAATGATAGTTGAGTTGATTGACTTGAGCTTGGGAAATTAGAGAGATGATAGAGGAGAGTTCGGCCAGCAAATGTATGGGATGGAGGCTCCAAAAAGATAAAGAGAAAATGAGGGTATAAATCCTTAAATAGAGGAAAGGAAGAGAGAATTTAGGATTTCATCTTTTACTCAATCTCCTTCCATCTCACCATTTAAAATCAAGCCTGTCTAACCCCTATTGTAGCCGCCTATAGCCCTATATTTAAATTGAAATAATCAGCCCCTATCATGGGCTTTAACCCCATTTAAAGCCTGAATGAATATTTTGCATTTAAATCCAATTTAAACTCATATCAATATCGTATACCGATTAATATATTTATAAATATTATACATACATTTAATAATATTTATTCATCAAATCAAAATAAAATTTTAATATTTCATAAATATTAATTATTCAATCAATTTATAACAATCATAAATTAATTAAATCGTCTGGTCAAAGGAGAATTCATTGTTACGGTTGTGTGACTCGTTAGGTGTAAATTTGGTCAGCGATTAATATCGAACTATTCAAATTTTACCATTCACATGTCACTTAGCAGTTGTTGTGACATATTGGCCAAATTTATCGCTTACTTAGTTTTGGCAAAATCCAATTTACTTCAGTTAAGCGTTACCCAGTTGAGATTGTTGTTTACACCAATTCTCTTCGTCAAAATTATATCACTTTGGACTTATGCAATTTGGTAATAGTAAAAATTCCAATATCATCCACATTCATCTCTATAGTCTAAACACAAAGTCCTGGGTTTAATAATAACAATCGTTATTAACCGAATTACATTAGTAAGAGACTTTGACTTTGAGTTGACTTGAGTTGACCATGGTACCAACCCCATATAACTGAGGAGATGAATTCTCTTTTGATTAGTGTTTCACTTCCATTACTTCCACTTAATCCAACTATAGCCATTCGATGAACATCATGTGCTATGATTTGACTATAATCAAAGCAGAGCTTCCATATTGACGATCGATAGTATTCTCAAGTTAAGAGAACTATGTAAAATTATCACATCATTATGTTTTATTTGACCTTAGTTATGTTAACCAACAAAAAGCTATCGAGTGGGTCATTCCATAGTTGTCAATAACTATCAGTAAGTAATCCCTCGGTGTCCCCAAGTTCCATGAGTAACACTCTGCCCATCATTTGGAGAGCGTTACATACTCTAGTCCTAATAAATTTATTGATATCCAGTCCTGATACATCTTGATTGAGAATAATTAAAATGATATATTTATTTTTATTGTGATAAATTACTCACGGTTACAACACTTTATAACTACGATCACAAAACATGTCATTTATGGATTTTATATTAAATGTACTTGTAATTAAATTAATTAATTAATAGAACACATTATATAAAGTATATAATAGAAACAAAACACATTTTATTTCGAACAAGATTGGTTATCGAGTTAGATATATGTAACAAATTACGTAATTTCCCCTAGGACATACCCCTAACTATATCAAGCATGTCATGAAGAATTTTAGATATAAATCACTAAAGAGAGATCTAACTCATATCATGTTAACTACAACATTTTATCATATTTGGAAAGAGCAGAACATCAGGGTACCTAACAAAATAAAGTTAAGAAAAGAGCCGAGATGGATGATAATTGACATAGATAGTAAGATCGTTCTACAAAAGTCGAAAAAGAAGGTGAGAAACCAAACCAGATTCAAATACTTATCTGAGTAGTGGATGGTAGAAGCATGAAGCAAACATGTAGAGAATTATCTATGTCAGCCAGAAACCAATCATAATGATAGAGGGCAATAACTTAAGTTTAGAGCAAAAGAAGGTTTTAGTTCAGCTCATCACTAAGTTCATCCTGACTTTATTGTGAAATTTGATTCCAGCTTGTCACATCATCAAACACAAGGAAATTACCATCATGGTGGTCGAGTAAGCAGAAAATCGTTAGATTTGAGTCATAATGACACCAGATCTAACGATTGTTGTAGATATGAAAGTAGCAGCAACCCTAATTTAGAAATTAAGGGTATGAGAGGTAGATTTAATTATTTAATGAAAGTAGCACACAATGGTTTCAAAGCCCTGAATGTGCAAAAAATAACATTTGTCTAAGAGACGTGGCGCCTTATTTTGGGAGAACAGTACTTGGCAAATACGTCTCTTAGACAAATGTGTCACAAACTCTCGGATAGGAACCCGAAAAGTGTTAACGTGTGTCCCATACCACACGTTCGCACGAAACAGTTTACTAACCGCTAGTAAATTTCACACTCAAAGTAGTAAAAAGTTTACCTAAACGTTTGAATTTAATATGGATAATAATATAAATAAAAAGGTGGAATTTTGTTTAAAAATAATATTTGGATGTAAAAATAATGTTAATATGGTTTGTCACATTTAATTGTACAAGAAATTGATTTTTATGTAAATTTTGGTGTTAAAAATAGTGCTTTATGTAATTAATGGTGTAAATTGAAGTATTTAAATAAAAATAAGAATTTCATGATGAAAAATAATTTTAAATGGCTAAAATATCTTTTATGTGTTCATAAAACATTTTGTTAAACATAAAGTGTATGATTACATCAAGTGATAATATGGTATCACTACACAAACGTCTAATCTCAAAGGAGATAAAATACCCTTAAAGTGCTAAAAGTAGCGAGCCTCATATCATCGGCATTCATAAAACATCAAATATGGTTTAGGGGAAAACCTTAACCCGCCATCTTTTGTATACATATAAAATAAAACATTTTCTACTATATAAAAAGATAAATTTATATTTTTAAAACATTATTATTATTAAAATCTCTTATTTTACAAAATACACTATTTTCGCAATAAAATGAAAAGTCTATTTAAAATATAGACTTGCATTTTATTGCGAAAATAATGCATTTTTGTAAAATAAGAGATTTTAATAATAATAATGTTTAAAAATATAATTTTTTTTATATGGTATAAAATGTTTTATTTTATATGTATACAAGTTTTACATAAGAAAATAAAGAGGATGCAGTAAGGATATAATGGCAAATGATAAAGATGTAAAAATCTGTACTCAAGAGCGAATCCAATTGCCAAATCTTGGTATAAGAAAAATAAACATTGTTTATTCGATATAACATAACTTAAGAATGTTTCGACCATACTGTTTGGGCGGTGGTTTCGAAATAGTAACTCAACTTATATTAGGCGTTTAAGCCATAAATTTTGGTATGTACACTCGCTTTGTTAATAGTGTGAAAAAGATCAAAATAAACCGATTGTATTATATATATATTTATAAAGCTGCTAATGTTAGTGCTAGAAACTTGTTTAGCGGAGTTAGCAGTAAATAACGGGATTTGAAGTGAATCTGATATTTACGAGTGCTAAGTTGTAAAAGTAGGGGGTGGGAAACGTTAGGAGTTTTAACCTCGCTTTTACGGAGCGTTATCGAAGTGATAACTGCGTAACTTCACATTTTCTAATTTGTCCAAAATGTACTTAGTTTGATAAACTTATATATGTTCCCATCGGACCTTATACATCATATCCTTACTAGCATGTAACTAGTGCATTGCATACGGTAATTGTAAAATATAGTATTTATACGTTTAATGTCAACATTTAAATTTGTTATGCAATGTATGATTAGTCTAGTGAAATAAATGAACTATAAATTAAATTTTGCTATTATTAATGTGTAATTATGTTATATATGTAGAATGTATATATCTTTATATCGAGTAGAAAAATAATTTTATCACTTCTGTTAGTATGAATATGATATACATGTTGAACCAAACATATATTAATGATTTATTAAATGAATCAACAAATAATATTT
Source organism: Allium fistulosum (assembly GCA_030737815.1). Taxonomy (NCBI): domain Eukaryota; kingdom Viridiplantae; phylum Streptophyta; class Magnoliopsida; order Asparagales; family Amaryllidaceae; genus Allium; species Allium fistulosum. The sequence goes on from CM060904.1 coordinate 135,365,749, forward strand.
AATTTACTGTTCTAAATATGTTAAATTTAAAATTACATAGTTAATTTATATGTACGGACTTAAAGGTAAATAACATGGAAGAATTGAGAAGGATTTTGTAAAAAAAATTTAGAAATCTTAATGCGGAGTTATTTGAAGTTAAAACCATAATTTTACAGTGCAATAATGTATGATAAAATTTTAAGATAAATGATTATAATTGATTTATAAATTAATTTTTTCATTATTGTTTATGTACATAATTTAATGCATGTGATCCATATATCTTTGTAGTTGAATGGAAAAATAATTTTACTATTGTAACGACCCACTTTTCTGGTACAATTTAAGCAGTTAACGAACCACACATGACCAACTCAAATTGAACGGAAATATGATCATTAGGGGTGAAGAAGAAAAGAGATAGAAGAAGAAACAGAGACAACAATACAGAATCTCACAACCACAGCGGAACAATATATAATAGATAATAACATATCTTTATTCAAAAAAAACTATAACTGTTATTATACATACCAACATCAGAGTAAAACAATCAACAATTCAATCTGGAAAGTTATAATAACTTGTCCTCACAAGTGCTAAATATACAACATACACACACAAGGAATAAAATCAAGTACGTATGATACGTCCGAGAATCCTCCAGCTCATCTCCTAAGCTCCATAGCATCCTAACCTAGATCTACAATACTCGGTCTGACCCAAGCATTATAATAAAATAACACCCGAGTCAGTCTAGAAAACCAGTATGAGAAAACACACTCAATTTGAATTATTACTATTATCAAAATCTTTGAAAAACAAAGGTATCTCGTAAGACCATGCCACACTTAAATACGACGGGTTTTTACCTTACGATAACCAAAACATTTTATATCAAAATCATCTAATATTGTAATAGTGTCTATAGAAAGTAAACTATAAAATAACTGAAATGCTTGCATCTCACGTTTCAGCATAGTTGGGCACAATCAAAACCGTACAGGCTCGTAGTGGATATTGGATTCCATAAATGACTAGGCTACTGGGGTACTGCCCACCACAGTACACCTCTAGAAAAATGTATCGAGATTTTACCTAACGATCCCTGCCAACACAGGACCGGTCTACCCCTTACTGGATAGTACTGAATAAGTTATCACCCCGGGTGTTCCCACCCTAATCGAGTGCTCTATTTTCCATGCACAACCATATCCATAATTATAATATAATATATCCGAGGGTATCTAGAAAAGTGATAATGTACCCTACTTGGGTGCGACCCGCTTAGCCCTGCCGCCTCTTCCTTGTTTTAGTCATTCCTGGTTGATGAGGCTTGAAGCTATATTTTACCTTTAAAATAGCATTCATACTTGGAATGCTAACATTGCCTTCCAGGTAACAATGCAATGATAGCATTCATCCATATAAGTTGTTCTGGGTCTAAACAAACCGAATCTCCCAAATCACCGTCTTCAGTATCTTCACGATATCACAAATCGTAACGCTCAAACCGGATCGAAGTGGTTTTCGGATAATTAAATCCAATCCCAGTCTCTTCGAAATGATCAACGAATTTAGCCAAATTTGATAGTCGGTTATTTAACTATAAAATAACATCCATAAGTAGTCACTTGGCCTTATGTTATAAATCTTCCAAAATATTCATTCAAAATATCTTTACAAAGATATATATTCAACTTTCTTCCAATATTTCAATATTCGAAACAAATTCAGGTACTTATATCCATAACAGAATATTTTCGAATCATATCAATACTTAGAAACATTTTCTTCCAATTCCATTTATAATTTAACACTTTGAAAATATTTCTACAATAATAATCTCATAGTTAAAAATTTCAAATCCTTCCAGTTCAATGCTTAGGAAATATCCCATTTATTTCATACTTCTCAAAATCCTTAAATTCTACTTGTAATTTTCTTAACTCATTTATAACAGATTCTGTACATTTCCAGAATTCATTAATTAACTTCCTTTAAAATTTCCAAAATTGATTACACTTGTCTATAATTCCAATTACCCATTCCTAACTTCTTTTATGAATTCTAATTCATTTTCGAAGTTCTCGTATTTCACAATTCAAAAATTTCCATAAGTTTCAAGAATTCCATTACAAGATTTCTCTTATGAAAATCATATCCGTTAAATAAACTCCGTTTATAAATCTCGAGAGGATTTATAAATAAATTTCAATCATTTCAAAACTATATATATAATAAGTATTTTTAAATAATAAATTTAAAACATGTTTAAGTAATCATTTAAATATTAAAACACTTTAAATAAACATCGATAATTCATTTCCAATTCATTTTTGAAAAAAAATAATCGATTTGCAAAGTTTATTATAAAAATGTGAATTCATTTTAATAAATATTAAATATTTAAATAATCCACTTTCCGAAATATTTCAATACTAAAACAGCTTAAACTATATAGTTTAATAAATGAAAATCCCATTTTTAAATTTTTTTTAATTTATCGACAAAATCTATTTTTATAATCCACTATTCCAATTTCAATTTATAAATCCCTCTCTATTCATATCACATCGACTACCTTTCAATTTCATAATCACCCTCACATTTCGAAAATAGAATCCACTATTTTTTCGAAAACCGATTTCCATATCTCGATATAAATTCACAACGTAAACCTATATTTCCAATTTATTAACTGACAATCATTTTCCCTTATTTGTAAACATGTTTATAAATTTTTAAACTCATTCGGATTTCACTTGGTTATAAAACATTCTCATTGATAAAATTCATTTTGAAATCTATCACTTTATAAATCCCATTTATTTTCCAAATCTATTTGAAATACTGATTTAAACTCCTTATCCATATTTTTAGAAATATCATTTTAAAATCCCTTTATATAAATTATTTTAAAATCTCTCTTTAAAATTTTTTATGAATGGTTAAGTACAAATCCAAAATCAAATCATTGATTTATCCAAATCAATTTTCTTTAAAGTAATCCATATTTTGATATAAATATTTTTATATCCAAAGTCACCTTTTAATTCCTTTAAATTTAAAAACAATATTTATGGTATTTAAAATACCAAAATTAAGGCATATGCTACTATAGCATCCAATAATTCAATCACAACATAATCTATATCAGATTATTCACACACATCATATATCACTCTACATGAAATTAAAATCAACATTTTTAAGGAATCTAGTTGGATCTCTCCAACCTGTTTCCCTGCAACCACAGATGTTATATAACATAAAATACCAATCCCGTTTCGAGGTGGGATATCACGGTAATATAGGGTCATCCGCTATTATGCAGGGTGCATAGTGTCTAATCCGCTCCAATAGGCGGGAAATATATCCAACTACCAATATATATTTACTACTATATATAAAAAATATTCAACTGATAATAATATATAAATTCAACCAACCATCCAATAATTAATTTTAATTATTATAAATTAAATTCAGAAATCCAAATGAGTGAGATTTACTCACCTTGATTTTTTCTGATGTTGCTCTCGCGTTTTGTTTGAATTAAAACTAAACAAGCATTTGATTTTAATCCAAATTCCATCTAGCCTTAATTGACTCCAATCCAATTCCTACGCGTAATATTAACTGACACAAACCCAACACAATTTGTTTCGTGCAAAACAGACCTCGTATGAATGAATTACGAATTTTAGAAGTTATCGAACATTTTTAAATTAATTAAAAAAACTAATATAAGTTCAAAATATTTATAATGTTGCCATTACTCCTTCTTCCCTCCCTCCTCATTTTTTCATGTGCACTTGAAATATTAGAGCCATGGCAGTGCATGCCCAACCACTATACAGCGCTCCGGTCTTGGATTTCAAAATCCGATGATGCCACTCACACTCTCTACGCTCACTCGACTCGCCTGTCACCTTGAATTGACCCTAAAGCCTTCCAATCAAATCGCGACACTACCCTTGATCTGCTGCCGCATATACATTGCGATGCCCTACTCGTGGTCGAACCACCCAGAAACTCGTGCCGACATGTTATCTTCTCCAACAAATCGAATACGCAGTCCAAATGGTGAATCGATGACTCCAGCTCCCTCACGGCCGAACCCTAACATCGCTTCTCCAAAACGAGCCCTCCAAAATCTCATCGCTTACTTCAAGAAGTATACCGAATGAAAGATTTTCATCTAAGGATCCCGAACATATATGATTTGGATTTTATCATCGAGTATCACTTTTTAATTTTATTTTTGAAAATCTCTGTTTTTCCCTTTTTTTATTTTATAGCTGCGTTTATATAGGGGAACGATGGGAGATAGCATAGGGTAGGGCGGTTGAGAAGGAATGAAAAAAAAACTATGTAATTGCATTGACTAAAAATATATTATTTAAAAATTAAAAATATATAGATATTTAATTTTAAAGCCCAATCGAGGCATGCCGCCCGGCGTTCCTAATGTTATACCCCTATTTCGAGCGAAATGGAACAAGTTTCGAGACCTAATTCGATCGTATGTGGAAGATAGCTTTTTGAACCCAATTATAATATTAAATTTTCAATATTAATTACAATGCGTTTCAATCCCGTACGACCAAACGGTAAATCCAAACGCTATGGAAATTGAAATCCGATAATAATGCACTATTATGGATCCATTGGAATTAGTTTCGTCGAATTCTGAGACTGTGCCCCGGATCGCTATTTTAACACATCAATTTAATCGACGATTTCAAAAATTGACGAAATCACCTGAAATTTCAATTTTAAAATTTATTAACTCAATTCTAATTCAAATAAATTTATATCAACATTAGAAATCATTTTTGATTCATATTCAATTCTAATTTCAATTATTCACCATTTCCGTATTTCGATAAATCACAATATTTGAAATTTAAATTCATTCTATAATTTCAACCAAAATCTTCATATTTAAAAATCAATTTATATACTAAATCCAATATTTAAAACCATATAAATGTTCAAAATCAAACGATGGAAAATTCGGGTCGTTACAATTATTTTAGTTAATATGAGCATATGTGCGTGCATATTAAAATTGAAATATACTTTTAGGATTTATTTGAAGAATAGACTATGTATCTACTAATATTATAATACATTGACTTAAATGTGTAATATTATTTGATATCACAGAGGGTTTTCTAAACAAATATTGAAATTTCAAAATATGCGTGCTTAACGTTAAAAATAATTTTTTTACAATGCAGTGCATGGTATTTATATTGATATAAATAAATTATAAATTAAATCAAATTAATTTTTGTCTATATAATTGCATTATATGATTAATATACCAATATATCTAAATGAGTTTCATGCTTTTTTGGTTAATATGAGCATTAAATATTGTTATTATTTGACAAGTCAACGAATAATAGTTAACTAAATTTATTTAAATAGTTTTAACTTTACATGAATTCGAATATACGGATTTAAATGTAAAATATCAAAACGAAACTTTATTGAGATATGTATCATATATGAAGTTCATTGCAAATAAATTTAAATAAATATTAATTTTTTTAAATGAAGGTATTTGAAACAAAAAACATAATTTTGTAATGCATTATATGGAGACTTTATAGATATAAATGTGCTATAAATTGAATTTCTTATTATTGTTTATGTATATACTATGTTATGTGACTTATGTATCTTATTTTAATGAAAAATAATTTTACTATTTTTATTAAAATGAGTATAGTGTAGATGACTGTATTCTTCGTCAACCTTGGAATTGTGTTTAAAGAGATGTGTTAGCCTGGATTGATGGCTAATATCCCGATTAGGAAATGAAAAAAGACCGAGATGCTATTACGTATAAAAAACAAAAAGGTGACAATTTTAGAGTGGTTCAACTGAAAATGGTCTAATTCCACTATGAGGAGCCTTTTTTATTGCTTTTATTTGGATTACAATAGCATAAGACCGTAAGGTTTTTAAATACAAAGAAATTTTTAGAAAAGTCCATTTTCTTCCATTTTCTCCACCCTTTGGAAGTGGCTATCTCTGATGTATTTATAACGACTGAGCTTATTGTCTTGACGGTGGAGATTGTTCCGAGTCAGCCCTTGAAACGCTTTGAGCCACTATCGGTGACACATTTGATGATTATGCCATCTTGGATTGCTAGTGGTTTGCATGAAGTAGATGTTACACAGTTGTCAAGCTATACCATGATAGTGTCTTTGGAATGCGGCAGATGGCGCGGGAGTAGGAGAGGGGCTGTAGATGAGGTTATCATGTAGCTGCGCCTCTACTGGACAAATCACGCTGGTGGACGCCAGCCTCTAAAAAATATGGCACAAGCGAGGTGCTTTCTAGGCTTGCGGAGCTCAGCGGTCGTCAGTATGGGTGCATATGAGGAAAAGGGAAGATACTACTGCGATGGCCTTATAGGTTGACTAGGCCGGTCGCTACTGGACTATGCTCTCCAAAGTAGCTTGCTCTGCCTTTGTGGCTGTTGTTCATAGAAATAACATGCCTGTTAGTCTTGTCGAGGTGGACTAGATGTCCTAGGAGGATGATGCACTAGCTTCGGCCATTTGATGCTTTGGGCTGGACAGGGTGAGGAAAGATGGCGACTGCGCATGTGGCCCAAACAATAATAGGATCATCCAAGTGGGTCGGCCCACTTCTTTTTTTTACAAGAAAACGAGCAACATTCTTCCCCCCATGCCCGTGCCTGCCTATAGAGGCCGACTTGTTACTCATGCATTTAATACCACATTTAATGCAATGACATACGTCGTTAAATAAATAGTAAAGGCAGTTCATCTTCCCAGGCCCGACATGGGCGAATCGCTTTTCTGACTTAGGGATTTGATAGGTGCAATGATTACCTAGACCGTTAGGATCGTTTCTTAAATGGCAAATCCATCGGCCCATGTTATACCCTTCCTAATATATAGTTATTCCTTCTCTTCCATTTTCATCTTTATTGTGCCCCTTGAAGATATTCTACCATAGAAAAAACTGCAAGAGCTTCTTGTCCTCTACAGCATATCTAATCTTTTCATCAAGCTTAATCGTACCATCAGGAAGTGCCTTTTCCTTAACTTTGTTTCATGAATCTCTTCATGTTATATTCTTTTCCACGATCGTCACCTTCCTCAAAAATGACTTTTAGTTTATCGGTTTTTTTCTAATTTGTGTACCGTTATAATGTTTGATTAGGATCACCTATCTGAAACCATAGGAAATACCATATTCTAACGACCTTAATAGGTGAACTTTTTTTGGCCCCTTGCGTTTGACAATGATTGTTAGATGTCGAGTCTTGCTCACATCGAGAAGGTTTTGACTCCATTAGATGACATTACCACTGAAGCGCCTTCCCTATGCTAGAGGTAGGAATGATTCATACCAGTCTTGTAGGCAGGATCAAGTCGCTCGTTCACCTATATTAGCATGGGGTTCACACTGCATCCATATTTTTCATTGGTTGGGGGTGATTCAGTAATCTAGGTGTCTTGCTATTAATTGTTTTGGTTAAAGGTGCTTCTATAAGTGACCAGCAGATCCTTCACATGGGGTCTCGTGGATCAGAGAAGATCGGTCGACCTCGAATGTTCTTTGGTCGAATTTGACTACGAGAATGTTGCTATGATATATCTACTTCTTACAGATCAGCCCAACAACCCTTATTAGACTACTTTTCCTACTGCTTTGCTTACATGAAGGTTAAGGCGACCCTTCCACTACATCCATTTCTTATAAACTTTCAAAATGATAACTATCTGGCGCCGAGCCAATTGTCCCCAAACAGTTATAAAATCTTGGTCGGATCCATATCATCTGCCACATGTTGAAATTTCTGAAGCCAGACCCTACATTCATTCATATGGTCTTCAAACTTATCCTACAAAAGAAGAGAGAGGCTGTTGAGTATTACTCTCTCCAGTCCCTAGATACGCATGCCTTAGTCGAAGGTCTCTTAAGTAAGGTTCCACCCTATAAAGACCGGTTCTTCTTCATTTCCACTAACCCATGCCTTAGATTTTGAGCCTTCGACAGGCTTAGTAAGTCTTATTTAACTCACCGAAGATTTATTTCTGCTTGTTGGCCTTTGGGTAATTATTTTCCTCCATTTTCTGCAATAGCTCTTGGCTATCCTAGGGAAAACATACCCACGTACCGAGAATACGTCTGTGGGATCAAGGCCATGGCGGAGCCCGATAAGGACATTTCGGTGCTTTTGAATGATTTTAACCTCTGTGAGATTGGGTTGCTAGGCCAAAGGAAGATTATGAGCAGAGGAGCTTCCATCATTAGGATCCCTTCGGTGCATCCAACCAGGTTGACAGTGGTTGAGATCAGGGAGAGAGGAGTCATGGTCATAGTGGTGACGTTGAGGATGAGGCTACTAAGTCAGGCTCTGGTCAAGACCAGGGTACGATTAGAATCAATGGGAGTCTTTCGACCTAGACCTCTTGGAGGATGTCGTGATCACCCATAATGATACCATAATAGAACGGTTGTCGGATTATACTAACTCGAAAGAGACGCCTGAGGTGGGAGGGATGGGCAATCAGGCGTAGGAGCCAGATACACAGACTAGCAAGGGCTCTTTCTTCGAGAAGCCCTCCACCCGTGGCTCTCCAGAATATACGAACCAAAATGTACCCTTTAACACAACATCATGAGGGGGCGCAACCTAGTAGTAGTAGCACGTGGTCTCCTTACCTATCATTAACTAGAAGGCAACAGACAGACCGATCTGTGGAGGGTAGCTTAGCTTCATACTGTCTTTTCTTTTCTTGGTCTCTTCTTTGATTTTTCACTGACTTATGTTCGTGTTCTTTGCAGTGGCCTACCTGGACTTAGCCACCGTTCTTGATGTAGAAGCGGAGGAAGCACGCTCTAGGAGTCCCACAACATAGCCTTGCGGCCTCACCTTATTGCAACAATCTGATGTTAACATTCCCCTACCAATTCCGACCAGCCTTTGCTCATTTATTGGGGATAGGAAAATTTTACCAATGACCAACCTGATGTATGATAAGGAGATGGTGGTCAAGGAGGGTCAAGGTGAAGAGGAGGCAGAGTAGAGTAGGTTGTTCAAGAGGCATCGAGTTTCGTGGTCGGAGAGCTCGGGTAGCATTCGAGTTTACCAATTTTCAAAGGAGTTGGACATGACTAGGCCTCGATTAGTAGGCGGTGAATATGAGGTGGTAGGGTCGACTACCTTGACGGTGGCTGAGGTGGATGCCAGTTTATGGGCACTAGCACAAGTGTTGGCCCAAGTGGCCATGGAGGCTATGTGTAATAAACATCTGGCCCGATTAGACTGGGAGACCCATTTCCTGGACGAGGTCCTCGACTCTTATTTGTCGAAAGCTTATCCGATAAGCCTCCACTTTTAGTAGGAAACTTTCCTATTTGTGACTCCTTTTCTTAGTTGTTTATCGTGCAGGCTACGACACATGCCCTTCGCATTTATTCGAGTCTGGCAGACCTGATCGGGCAACTAAAGGGAGAGAGGGCCGTGCATCAGTATGCAGAGAAAGTGAGTAGGAGCCGCAGAAGAGGGCTTTGGATGTTGAGAATAGGGAGGAGGCCTCCAAGAAAACTAGGTAGATGACAATCAACGACCTTACTGTAGAGAGGAGAAGATTTGGCATGAAGCTCCAATGATCGTGGATGGACTTGGATATGAGCCTAAGAGATGCAGACAGGTTGTGGGAGCAGCTTGTAAAATGCCCCTACTTGAAGGCCCAAAACTAACGGCTACGGATGTTGCAGTCATCCATAGTTATTAATCCTCGGTGACCAAATATGGCGACATTAGATACATTGATACATAGAAACACAAGAATATGGAAAAAAATTCAGACATCAAAAAAATTCTACATTCCATTTCAAAATATTCCAAATTGATTACATAATCTCCATTCGTAGACCATGTTTAGGTAACATATATTTATTACAAAATACGCCTAGTGCGACATATGAAGTTGCCTCCTTGGTAGATCAGAGTATAAGATAGGCAAGAAAACATTTGCCTTTACAAAAAAAACACACAGCGAAAATAAAAGAACTTTAATAACAAGCTTGCCTCCTACACGTCCTCAGAAGCTTTATTCGTCTAAAGAACACCTGGAAACCTTAACTCTCAACCTACTCAAATTCAATTGGCACTACGCCATAGATGGCCTATTGCAACGAAATTACAAGGTGTTGCTAGCTACAATGTAACGATAGCTATGCTGATTTTTGTCTATTGCAACATTCACTTCAATGTGTTAGCATTGATATCAACAAAATGTTGCAGTAGCTATAAATATATTCAAATTAATAAAATTAATAAAATTTTACACCTCAGCGATCCACACCATCATTTAAAACAAAATCTCGACCATCAATCCACACCATCAATCCACACCTTAGCAATTTCCATTTCCCGCTTTACTTTTCTTTCTCGTTCCTCTCTGTGTGAAAATTAGGGCACATGATTTTTCTTTCTCATTCCTCTTTGTGAAAACTAGGGCACGCGATTCCAATTGCTTTGATGATCTGATTGATCGAATCTAGTGTGAGAAACGTTCCTGGTAGCTTGCTCCTTCGTTCTCCTTGATTGATTGCTCGAATTGCTTTGACTTCGTCGTCGGGTGCGATGTGATATTATTTGTTATGTTTTCTGCCTTCTGGTTTACTTGATTATTCTCGATTTTGGTTACACTCGCACGCTTTTGCCGATGATGAATTGGGATTTATTTGTAGGCTTTATTTCCTATAATCTCGAGTTTAATCTTTCTGTTGGACTTTGAGAAATCTGGTATGTTGGATTGGATGATGTATTGGTATGTTGGATTTTGGTTCACTGGCTTTATTTTTCTTTGCCGATGATGAATTGCGATGTGATATTATTTGGTATGTTGGATTTTGGTTCACTGGCTTGTTTTTGATTTCTAATCTGAGCTTGTTAGCTCCTTTCTGCTGCATTTGTTAAACTAGAACTTGAACCTTTGTTAAACTTGTTCACATACCTTTGTACCTTGCTGCATTTGTTAAACCAGAACTTGAAGTATTTGTATTCTGATGTCCTCTTGAAAACTGCTTCACTTGAAAACTTCTGCATTTTTGAAAATCAGAACTTTGAAAGTGATTTTTGGTTTTCTAAAACTGTTGACTAATCTGAACATTGAGTTTTGATTTCCACGATATATACAAACATATGTGTGTTGAGCTTTGATTTCCACGATATATACAAACATATGTGTGTTGAGCTTTGTTGGTTTTGCTTGGTCTGGACTAAACTGGTACCATGCTAAACTTGTTCTTTAACATGAACTGATGCTCCAAGTCCTCTGTATATCATATTACTGCCTATGTTTCTCTTGTACATGCCTGATGCATTCACTGTTTTTGCTTGATGGGCTGCCTATGTGTACTGCTGTGTTTCTTGCACTGGCTTGTCTACATTTTGCTGAACCTGGTTCTTGTTTGTTTTGTTGGTTGCTTGGCCCTGAGTTGAATCCAGTCGATGACTCGGGTTTGACCTTGTGCCGTGTCCATTTTTTTTGGCTTGTCTACATATCTGGCTGCACTTGAGTATGAACTTGCACTTGAGTATGAACTTGCACTTGTCCGTGCAAATATTTGGTTCCTGTCAGAAAAAAATATGAAAAGAAACAACCCAAATACCTGAGGCAAATAATATAACAAAAATATTTTCATTTTCTGTTCGAGTTAAATATTATTTTCCAGATTACTGCTTTTGAATTATATGTGACAGGTATTGAAGACTGGACAGCTGGATACAAGCTTGAAGACAGAGTCAAGGCAAAGAAGGCTCGATCTTCCGAAATCGGATGAATCGGGCGGTGCCCACTTGTTGTGCCCCGGACTGCGGTGCCCCGGACCCCCGCCGGCGCTGCGCCCGGACCCGCTTCTCAGCTCGCCTTCGGCTCGGCACTCAGCTCGTCATATATTTGTCAGTGTCGGTGTCTGTATAAATTGAAACTGCATATGTAATGAGTGAACTGAGTGATGTAGTGAGGAATATCTGTATATGTAAATATCAGTGTTATATATCATTGAATTGTAAAATAGTGAAGTCAGGAATTTGTACTATTTCAAATGTTGAAATAAAATATTTATTTAAATAAATTACTGTTTGAATATCAAATTCTGTGCAATAGCATTTTATTAAATAAATATTTATTTCTATTAAAAAATCAAATATGCTCTACATTGTGGGCCCCACAAATTCAGAAAGTTAATATTTATAGCAACATTTTGGAATGTTGGTACAGACACCTATGGATGTTGATATAGACCCAAATATGGTTCTATTGCAACAATATTTCTTATGTTGCCTTAGATAGTCAAAATGTTGCCTTTGAGGTCTGCGACAACGCGGCAAAATGCATCACCGAGAAAGTGTTGCCTTTGCCCTTTTTTAGCCTACAGCAACATTTTTTGGCACTTCCTGCATCACTTCTTAGGTGTTGCAGTATGCAATCTATGGCGTAGTGTGGGTTCCCGAGAGTTTAAGGGGAAAACAAAAACTTCGAGTTTGATATAAAGCCTGGTATGAATAATAATTAACCATCTCAAACCATTTAGATATCCAGTGAGACCACACCGCTTAGCGAAACAGGTTTTCCCTTCACTAGTATCCTAAAACATTTATAAAACCATACACTGTGATCCTGCATCCACAATGGTTAAAATATAGTATTTCAAAACATTATGATGACATGTAAAACAAGCAAATCAAATCTGGATTACCCATCCCCATTCATTCTGACTATCTGTCTCATTTATAGTTTCTAGGATTACCATTAACCTGTTAAATGTTTAAGGGCTATCTGTCCAATATCATAGTTTTCATGGGATCACTAAGAACCTATTGGCAACTCCAATATCTTATCTCTTATCCTAGTTTTCATGGGCTAACTAGAAACTATTGACTGACTGTCAATATTATAATCCGGATATAGTTTTCATGGGCTAACCACAAACCTACTGGCCCCAACAGTATCAAATCATAGTTTTCACAGGCTGACTATGAACCTATTGCCCCCTGCCAATATCATATAGTTTTCATGGACTTACTGTAAACCTATTGGCCCCTGCCAATATCTTTAATTAAGATTTTCATATATGTTAAGTTATATTCACTACTGGGTCAACCTAGCTCTGCTCTTTCCCTAAAATATAGTTATGGGTTAATAATAATGTGAATGATATTTCCCAAAATCTTTATTTATGCCATGGTGTTTCCTTTCAAAAATGAGAATGGGTTATTTGTTTTGAAACTTTAGAACATCACTTTCGAAACCACTGGATAACCTCCTTCGAAAGCATAGAAAACCTCTTTTCAAAACTCTAAGTATATACCTTTCAAAACCTATGATTCCTTTCGATGGTATCAAGAAACGTTCTTTAAAACATAGCTTTGAAACAAATGAAGCACCCTTTCAAAAGCATTGGGTTTACTCTTTAAGAGCATCATTTGGGTCAAAATAGTTATATATGAAAGTATCTCTTCAACAAAATTAAATTTGGGGAAAAGTTAATGATGTTGGAATAATCTAGTTCAAAAGCAAACATCTTTAAAATCAAAACTTTAAAGGACAGAGACGAAACCCCCTTTCGAATCCATCACCTTCAAAACCCTCAACCCCTTTCGAAAGCAACTAGGAAGCGGCTTAACCTAGGTAAAACCAAGAATAACCTTTCGAAGGTATTGATGACTTCAATACTTCAGAAGGAAAATAGCGGATAGGTTTCGACTAGGTCAAAACCTACCCTTTCGAAAGCTTCTTATTTAAAGAAAAAGTTCCCCTTCAAAAGCTATTTATAAAGCCCCTTTCGAAAGCATGGCTTTCGACTATGTTGAAAGCTTTAAGTAAAACAAGGCAGGAATTTAACTTTAGAAAACAAACTAAGGTTTCAACTCTATAGGGTATCGACTCAGTCGAAAGCCCTTCGAAAACTAGGCAGGCATTTACCTCTTTAAAACAGAACCTTGGTTTCGACTTTGACAAAAACATAGCTTTTGACACCCTACCTTCCGCTACTTACCAATACACTTCGTACCAATTCCATTGATACCATGTGCCTTGGTTTCAACTATGTGGGTTTTGACAAAGATGGTTTCAACTGAGATGGTGTGGAGGTAAGGGAGTCGAAAGGTGCCTCCGAAATAGGCAAAACCCCTTTTTTCTGAAATGCTGATTTATAGCTAAGTATGACAATTTCTTTATAACTTACCTGCCAGTTGTAACACCTTGATTGGCTACTTTAAAAATTTTCAAATACTTTACAAGAAACTGCCGCATTAATTAGATCTAAATCAAAGCTTTATAACGTTAAACCCTTCCATATGACAAAACCAATATTTGCAGAAAAGTCATACTTTAACAATAATTTATTTTCCCAAATAAATTAACTGGGAAAAATCCCCAAAAATCATAGAAATTCGATTTCATCATGTAATCAAACGTATTAAAAATTTAGACCCAATTTCTTTCTAAAATATTCAAAATAAATTTTAAACCCAATTACATCATATTTATCATCAAAAATTCATAATAAAATTTCATAGCTTGGAAAATTCTGAAAATTAAAACCCATCTCCAAAATCATGTTTTACTTAATATAAAAATTTTCAATGGCATTTTAAAATAAAAAACCCACTGTTTTCCCATAAAACCGAGCAAAATCATATGTGTATGAACTAAATTAATTTGATCATAACATGATTCAAGCATATCATCGTCGCTATCGTCATCCATATCATTATTAAAAATGAATTTAAACATAAATCCAAAAATACATAATCATAAAATAAAATAGAGATGGTATAAAATTATTATTCACCTTAAACTTGATAAGGAATTTGAGATTTGTTGTTGATTAATCCTTTCTAGCTTTGATTCTTAGCTTTAGATCGAAATTTCTCCTTTTTCCTTCTTGTTAATGGTAGGCTCTATCTTGTTTTGATTTGCGTTTGTGAAATGATGAAAATGGAACGTGAATGGGCAATAGTGAGAATGTATAGTCGTGTATAATATTTTGGCTAATTTACTAATATGCCCATGTGTGAACTAATCATCCTTTAAACCAATTAAAGCCTATTTATTTAAGTATTAAGCACAGCCCATGTTATAATTTATTCAAATCTCAATTCCCTTATCACCATTGTTCTATTTAATTTATCTAATTAAATTTCCTGAATAATGTTATCAAAAATCGAGGATGTTACACACCTGCAGTCGCACGTTGATTGCTCGATGCAGGTAAGACTAAAGCTTTAGTGCTTCAATGGGAGGGTAGGTTAACTTGGATGCTAAAATTGATTTTCTCTGCCAACTTTCATCTCCCACTGACGGTTACCTTTCTCCCTTCAGATAAATATCAGGAGGTGTGCACAAAGGTTGCGTCTAAATTGGAGGCGGCTGGGACTCTCAATCCGTAGAAAATTGCTTCTTTAATAGGTGAGACGAGCGTACCTGCTGCTTCCGACCCTCCACTAGTAGATAAGGAGATGGTTCATGATAACAACTGCTATGTTACTTCATCTCTTCCTCGGTTAGCTCTCGAGGTTGGTCCACTTGTTTCTTTCTTTATGTTTATATTTAGGATGGTGCCACGGTCGGGTTGTGACCGTATTTTTGTGAACATCATTTGTTTCTTTGTGTTGAGAATGACCTCCGATGGTATGTTTGCTTGTATGAGTCATCTGTGTTTGTCTTGCACTCTTTTGTTAGCCACGGTTACTACAACCGAAAAGACTTCTAATAGCCTTTTAAAAATGCTATCACAGCATTGATAGCGTTTTAATGAACGTTGTATAACGACATGCTATAATAAATCTGAAACTTATTATAGTATTATCTAAAACGCTATTATATGTTATAGTATAATGACACTTTTAAAACGCTATGGTATGTTTTGTATAGGCGACCTATAATATGTTTATGTATGATTGCATTTTATAAAGCTATCATATGTTACTCCATGGCATCTTTTTGCAAACACTATGATAGGAATTTCATAGCATTTAGGGAACATTGTGGTATATCTTTATATCATTTAGAACAATCTATTTACATTTTTAAGCCCATATATACAATTAAGCAAACAATAACTAAAGTCCCGCATTTGACAATCAACACGTTATATATTAGATATAACAAAATTTACACGATGCTTTACACACCATAACACTAGTGGAAAAAAGGTTATATTGACGATTAAGCAGGCAAACCAAAAATAAGCCACTGCTTCAAAAGAACTTCTAACCACTAAGATATCGAGGCATGTTGCTATTTGTATGCGCACCATAGGTGTTTTATTACCTATGAAAAAATTCAACAATTAGCAATTATAAAATCAATGTGCAAACAACTAAGTAATAACCAAAATTTAAAAACATTAACAATCATGTAGATGATGTAGCCTACATGTAGAATTATAAGTATTTAAAAATCACCAACTTGCTTGTAAAAACATTAGTTGCTTTGAGAATTTAAAAATCAATTGTAGAAATATGAAATATTTAAATGCTTTGGCTTGAATGTAGCCAAACACTGAACTGAACCAGATTTTTATAAACTCGGTTAATTTTTATAAATTTTAGTTGTGAAAAATTCAAGTGGTATATTATGTAATATTAATAGTTTCTCTCTGTGAAATGCTTTTGAACTATTCTTTTCACATTGACGTGCACTGTAAATTTGTAACATGCATGAGAAAAACATGCACGAACATATACTGACATACATGTTGTCTGGACATATATAATTAGTTTACAAGCAGAAATTTTAGATAAGGTAAAAAAATGAATGGATCAACTGTACCTTGCTTGAAGTATAGTAAAAATGTGTTGACAAAGTATCAAAACCATAGTCGCAAGTTCTTAGTTATGTTATTATGTTGTCATGTTTTCAAATAATCTATTGTTAACATTTTTATAAGAATGAAACCATAGAAGTATATTTCCATTGTGAAATGCACTTGGATGTCTGCAAATACATGTAACCATGCATAGACAAGCCTATTTTAATACTGATTTCTGCAATATTTAAAAAAAGAAAGATAAAGAATGCAGCACCGTGCTACCTTTATCGGCACTTCAAGAAATATTCAGGCTAATCTTTATTATTGAAGCTTACTGGTCAGCAATCACAAACCATCTATCATACATGACCTTTGGAAAATACATTTTTAATTTCTAAAACCTAGATAAAAACTAAGAAAATTAGGCACAATAGGTCGTGGCATAACCATTGGTTGAAGCAATTTTAGTAATGGATTAATTTGCTCTTTTATGCGTTAAATTGAGTCAGAGCAAGGTAGTTCATAACATTGACACTAATTGGACACCTTCACTACGTGGAAACAATTTAGTTGCAACTAGACTAGAAATAACAGTTGCAGTACATTCACTTGTATGTATCCAAGAAGATAAAGGGTTAACAGTTAACAAAAGAAGTAACCAATAACTAATTACAACTACGAAGAGAATTGTATCCCAAAAGACATATTGACTGATTGAAGATTACTAGTATAACCGTCAAATGGTGGGAACCGACTGTTCAATCACATAATTTTAAGTAAAAATTATTTGATGTAGTTTTTCATTAATTTTTGTTAAATAATATGTTGAAGAAATTTAAAATTGAAGAGGTTTAATGAGACATTATGGAGAGGACAAATTAATTAGCACTGAAGAGGTTTAATTAAAGAGGTTTAAGAAGACATTTAGGGAGAGAACAATTTAAATAGCATTGAAGAGATTTAATGAGACATATTAAAAACATGTATATTTTTTGTTTGACTTCACCCAATTTGGTTTTTCAAGCTTACGGTAGGCAAACTTTCCTAACGATTGGTTTGATTATTTTAAAATAAAAATTAAATAGTCATTGTCATTTAATCATTGGATAAATATCATAAACAAAACGCATAAGAGTATCAACAAATTTTTTGCCATTGAGGAACTTATGTAAAATATTCATTTAAGAGCTAGCAAAATATAAATTCATGATATTTTCTTTATTACATCATATAATGTTTACTAGTGTGTTACCCGTGCCTTGCACATGGTATGTTGTGGAAAATAATATGTTAATTATTTTTGAAGAATAAAATTTATTATGCAATATCTCATGAATTTGTTAAAATAAATGAATTATAAAATGAAATTACTATATTATAAGTGTGTATTTTTCGTGAGATTCGTATATTTTTTATACTTGAATAAAAATTAAATTATCATTTGGTTGATAAAAATGAGATATATATTAATTTATTATTTTTAGGATTCATTATTTATTAATCAAATAAATGAAAATAAGTATTCTTAATAAATTTTGAAATTAATATTTTTATAATATTTCATAAATAAATACATGTACATATATTCTGAAATTGACATTTAGCTTTTAATACGTTTGACTAAAAGATAAATTATGTATACATTAAATATCAAATATTACTTGAGAGAACGACGACAATCACCTAAAAATAGAAGTGTAATACCAAAGACTCAATATATTTGTATGCTTTTAAAGTTCTTACATCACATATTTATAAAAATATTTATTTAACTATTAAAAGAAATATTAAGTGAAAATAAGACCTGAAACATTACAAATCACATTGTTTCATGCCTTACTATTTTTATCTTATAGTAAAAAATTTCAAAAAATATTTAACATTTATGTAAAAAAGATAATAAAATATGAAAGAAAAATATTTCTAATCAAAATATGGTATAATTTTTGTCCATTTATTAACTCATATTATGAATATAAATAATCAAGTTGTAACTTTTTGCACAAAAACATACTAATTGAAAATATTTATTCTTTTTTTAATAATACAAAATACAAACATTCATCAATTATCATTAATTGATATGTTATTCTTCATAAATATAATTTAATAATGATAAAGAGTCCATTTGATGTACCAATTTTAGGAAGGAAAAACGTTATATATGTTTGTAATAATGTACCAATTTGGAAAGAATTATGAACTTAAATGTAGAAAAATGTAAAACTATCAAAGATAATTTTATATATAATTATGAAAATATTAGATTATACAGACTTGAATGAAAAAATAGTTTTACCATTTACATCAGTACAAAAATGCGTTATACACATTGGATTATCATTTTTTATGATTTGTTAGATCAATTAATAAATATTTGTTAATTGAATTTAGTTAAAAGGTTTAAATTCAAGATCAATTAATAAATTCAAATATATGGACTTGAATGTAAAATAATATAGGAAAATTTAAAAGAAATTCGTAAATAATTATAAAAATTATTGAATTTTGGCATTTAAATGCAAAATGATAGAAGAGAATATTAGTATAACATTGTATAATTTATATATAGTTATGGAAAATTAAAACTATGTAGACTTAAATAAAAAATTAGTTTTACTATTTTTGTCAATATGAATGAAGTACACATGTTGAATTGTTATTTTTCAAAATTTATTAGATCAATTAATGAATATTTGTTAATTGTATTTATTTAAAAAGTTTAAATTTAAGATCATCTAACTAAATTTAATATATATGGACTTAAATGTAAAAATAACAGAAAAAACTTGGAAGAAATATGTAAATAATTTTAAAAATTAGTATTAGATAATTTTGGTAGAAGAGAGAACCAATAAAAACATTATAATAATTATAATAACAATACATTGTGAGGATATGAAAATAAAATATCTGGAGAGAATTAAGGAGAGAAGAGGAAATTCCTAGAATTAATAAGAGAGCTTTAAATTCTTCTGCTTTACTATTATTTAATAGATTACTAACTCCTTAATGCTAGAAACAAGGAAGGCCCTAAGTCATTTGGACCATGGACAAAATTTTAATTTGGGCACTTTTAAATTATGACTAAGAAACATTTCTGAACAATAATTAATACCATATTATCATCAGCTAATTTGTTCATTACAAGCATAATAAAATACCAGAAAGAAACCGCGTTACAAATTTTAAGTCATTAATAATATAAACAGAGCAATGGCATCGATAAGACTAGATTGGCTAATGTTTTTCTTTTACAGTTATAACAATTGGTTTTTGTATAGTTTTTTTTTCTCAATAACACAACGCATTAAGTCCCCCGATGGTTATACAAAGATAATACTGATAAAAGAATTATAGTAAAATTTGTTGCCTATTAAAGAATAAGAATCTGTACAAAAAAGTCAATCAAAATATTTACATTAACAAAACTGCAATTTTGTTATTCTGCTACTAACCTTAGATCTAAGCTTTTAATTAAAAGGAATAAGCATTTGTCTATCAAATCTAAGGGCCTGTTCAATTTCATTTTTTGTTTTGTATTTTGGGTTTTCAACATTTATAACAAAATATTAGAATGACGAAATTGAATTATAAAATTTTGAACCATTGCTACGACGATGGAGGGACCGCGGAGGGGATGGACAAATGAGCGGAGGGAATGAGTTGTTTTCCATTCTTTTGTTATTTCTCCAAACATGAAAACAAAATAAATTTGTTTTCTATTTTATATGTTGGCTTCATTTTTCAAATTGTTGTTTTTCAAAAACATATGTGTTGAATGTACCTTTTTTAACAAAACACAAAACTAAAAATAGCAAACCAGACAGTGCCTAAGCTTTTGTAGAATAACTAAGGTAGATGGGAAAAAAATGAGACATAAATTAAGAAGTGCAAATTTCTTTGGAATCAATATACTAAAAAGCTGCGTTACTCTTTTTTCTTTGAAAGGATAAAATCGGCCCAAGGCTTGCTTAAAAAATATATCAGTACACCAATACCCAACAACCGACATCGTTTACACTTCAAACCTTAGCCCCAACTTACAACTCTTCTAAGAGAAAGAGGAAATAAAAAATAACGATCGATTTCAGTCTCTCTAACCACTTCCTATCAATCTACTGCTCACGGAGGCTTCCAAAGCTTCTCCAACCCTCTACAAGTGGATTTAGCTTTCCAATTCCGAAGCTTATCACTGACAAATTGGTAGTTGGTGAAATTAAGTCTCTCCCCTTCCAAAACTCGTTGCTATTCTCCAGATCTATACTATCCTCTTCAAAATATTGGCGATTGGTGAAATTAAGTCTCTCCCCCTTCCAAAACTCGTTGCTATTCTCCAAATCCTCTGCAGAATAGTGGCGATTGGAAGGGTTGCAACTAGTTTAAGAGATACCTTCTGAAATTTTACTACTTTCTCCTACACACCGGCAAGATAAGCGATAAACTCTGTTATTCAGCAAGCTTTTATAGAAAACATTTCCCTTTCTAGTGTCACTAACATTCAAATAGGTATAATCTTCGTTTGACAGCATCACGAACTCCTCTGGAACGCTGCTGTATAGGCGGTAGCTCCTCTGAGATGTAGCAGGTAAACAACTAGTCTTATTATTCATAAAATAATATAAATTGACATTATTAATAATATTATTATGTAAACTTCCCTTGCAGGATTCAATTTTGCCTATAGCTCTGGAATGGCCGCCTCCAGGAACATAGCCCAAGGAGCTGCTGTCTTGGCCAAGCGATGTCATAGCCTTATCGGTAGCATGAACATGACAATGGCAGTAGCTGTGTCTCCTTTAGGGAATATCAGTAGTGAATTTCCCACTTAGTAAGAAATCCTCAACTCTATATTCATAAATGTCAAGCTTGTTAGAATTAGAGTTAGCTGCTTCATTGCATTCATGATGCTTGTTTGTTTTTCTGCTGAGAATTTGGAAGTCCGAATATATGCTTCTCAATAATTGTATGCTGCTTTTCTCAGTTTTGTGATAAAGCCTTTGGTTTCTTTCTCTCCAGATGTGGTATATGACAGTGGTTAACATAATGGATGCTCTTTTTAAATCCTTTGATTTGGGCTTGAATTTTTTTGAATATATTGAATACTTTCTCTTATGCTTTGAATGGATCGTTGCTGATTGAATCTTAAAGCATTTTTAGCAATATACCAAACATGTTTTGAAAAGCAACAATCAAAGAAAAGATGGTCTGCATTTCCACACCATTTTTGCATAAAAGACAACTATTTCTGCATTTTTAGTCCATTTAGCGCATCTTTCCTTTGTGGGAAGCCTATTGAGAATGACAAAGTAAGAACAGTGAGACATTTTAGGACAATTTGATTTGCTCCAAATGACTTTGTGCCAACTGACTTCAGTATCTTCACCCATAACAAATTTCCACGCTTTTTTAAAAGAGAAATTGTCTTTTGAGCTGAGTTTCCAAATCCAAGTGTCTCTTTGATGGTTTTGATCAATTGTGATTTTTTCAATTGCTGATCTGAAAATATTTGCAGCTTGATGAATTCTTGTATTCCAATCTTGATTTTGAATAATATTATGAACCTTGTCATTAACACCTCCAAATAAATACATGTTGTTCCATTCAAGTAAATCAATAAGCGATTTTCCAAAAATCTATAGGTCAAACCATAAGCTAGTTAAACTACCATCCTTAAACTTCCTATCTAAAAGTTTTTTACCATTCTCTCTGCAGCTAAGTATGTTTTTCCATGTATAGGAATGATGATTTTCAACCCTAGCAGCCCAAAAGAAAATTATTTTTGAGATATTTTTCTCTCATCCATCTAGCCCAAAGAGATTTACCATCAATAAATTTCCAAAATAACTTGTATTTAGCTGCTTCTCTTAAGTCTCTGATATTTCTAAGCCCTAATCCACCAGCACTTTTAGGCATGCATACTTTATCCTTAGTAATTTTGTGCTGTTTACCTTGCCAAATAAAGTTAGCACACATTTTTCAACTTTGCAAATTGCTTTTGCTGGAATATTATGAGCTTGAACCTAATACATAACATGCAGTGATGACAGTATGGGTGAGTTCTAGTCTACTAGCTAGAGACAATATTTTACTAGACCACCCTTCAAGTTTCCTTTGAATAATGTCATACAACCTTGAACAATCCCTATCATTTAGCTGATTTATACTTAAAGGCTGGCCCAAATACTTCACTAGCAGGCTACCTTCTTTGAATTTTAGAATGCTTAAAATTTTCTCCTTGCGTTTGCATCCTTTGCTGAAATAAATTTTGCTTTTGTACTCATTGACTTTTAAACCAGCAAAGATTTCCAATTTTTTAAAAATACTTGCAATAGAATTAGCACTTTTAGCATCTGCATAAATAAACAAAAGCAAATCATCAACATATAAAATATGAGTAATGGAGGGCCTGATTCTATTTATAGCTTTAATATTCCCCTCACTTTGCTCAATATCAATTAAAAAGGTGAAATATTCCATAACAATAGTGAATAGATAAAGGGAGAGTGGATCTCCTTATCTAATTCCTCTATTGCTATGAATATATCCTTTTGGGGAGCCATTAATCATCACAAAGTAAGAAACATTGTCAATACACTCTTTTATAAGTGCAAATTTTTTTTCATTAAACCCCATTTGTTTCATCATGTGTATCATGAAGTGTCTATTTATTTTATCAAAAGCTTTGCGTAAATCAATTTTAATACACATAACACTCTTATTTTTATTGTTAAAGTTTCTAATTTGCTCATGAGCAAGCAGTGTTTACGGTAATGAGCCTTCAAGGGATGAAAGCAAATTGGTTTTTAGAAAGTAAAAATTTTTAAAACACTTTTAATCTACATGAAAATAGGCACAAGGATAAACTTAGAAAATTTTTTAGACTGAAGGACAACAAGTTTATTTTTTTAGCTGAAGGACAATGCTAGTTATAACTAGCATTTTGTATAGTGTAAAACTGAATATAATGCTAGTTATAACTAGCATTCTATATAGTGTAAAAGTCGAATATAATGCTAAATATAACTAGCATTGTTCTTCAGCCTAAAAATAAAATTATGTCCTTCGGACTAATTTTTTTTCAAAGTTTGTCTTTTTCCCTAATTCTCTCTTTAATCTATTGCATAAAATAGAAGATATGATTTTTATAAATGAAGTTGCAACAGGATATAGGTCTATAATCTTCTTGTCCAATTGGATTATTAATTTTTGGGACAAGGGTTATGAAAGTATGATTAAAAGATTTTGAAAGTTTCCTTGCCTTGAAAAATTCAGAAATAACCTCAAAAATACTATTGCTAATATCAGACTAATGAGGTTTATAAAATTTAGCTCCAAATCCATCAGGACCTGGGCTTTTATCATTACTAACATTGAAACTAATATTTTTAATATCCAATAAACTAATAGGAACTAAAAGAAGTTCCTGACCACTCTTTTTTAATAAGAATTTAGTATGAATATTAGGAAAAATAGTCACATACTCATCTGTGTTATATAGCTCAGTGAAATAATTAATGGCTTCCCCCTCAATCTCATTTAAATTCTTTAAAGCATTCCCATTTGCATCAATAAGTTTTCCCATGACATTTCTATTTTTCCTATTAGACATTCTAGCATAAAAAATTTTACTAGCTTTATCCTTATTGGTTAGCCAGTCAACTTTAGTCTTTTGCCTTAATTAACTGAATGCACATAAAGGGAGGAGATAAAGTTTATTTTGAGCCTGAAAAAACTATTAATAATATTACTTTCTGAGCAGTCAATATTAAGAGCATTCTGCAATTTCTCACAATCTGCTCTTACTTGTCTACGCTAATTTTTGTTTCTGCTGTTATTCCAACTTTTAATATGTCCCTTAGCAATTTGCAGAAATTTGAAAAACTTGAATTGGACAGTCCCTGAATTTTGAATGACAAGCATTTATTGATGACATATTTATAGTTTTCCTCAAACACCCATCCATTCATAAATCTGAATGGGACATTTTTCTTGCATAACAAATTTTCTGTGAGAAAAATTTGAATAGGGGTGTGGTCACTTGTAGCTTGGGGTAATGTGAAACATTTGTAATGAGGAAACATACTTAAAAACTTTTGGTTAATTAAAATCCTATCAAGTTTACAATGTATATTTCTCTACATACCAGACTTCCAACTGAATCTGTTACCTATTATGTTAGCTTCAACAATACCAGTCCTTAAAAAGAAATTGTTAATAAATTCTAACTTACTAAAAGGTACTGGTATGCCACCTCTTTTATCAGATGCATGCATGATGGTGTTAAAGTCACCCATTATAATCCAAGGAAGAGCGATTTGCTTATTTAATTGCTCAAGATGATTCCATAAATCATATCTCTCATTTTCAAAATTTGATGCATAGATTTAAGTGACTTCCATATAGACCACCTTTATTAGTAAACAAATAGAGAATATATTGAAAGTTTAAGAAGTGTCTTACTAGATTCCAGATATTATCATCCCATAATATTAAAATTCTACCATTACCCTCCATTTAATTATTATTAATAATTTTCCAATTGGAGAGATGCCTAGTATGATAATCAAACAATTTTTGTATTATCTAATTTATGCTCTAGTAGACCTAACATACTTGGCTTTTTAGCAACAATTAAATTAGAAACATCCAATTTTCTTATGGGAGAGTTAAGCCCTCTAACATTCCAAGAAATATCAACATAGATAAAATAAAGAATGGAAATATAATAAAGAATACACAAAGGATATGTAGATAGTTATAGTGAATCACTGTAACTATCCTCATCTTCCTGCACTTCCAGCTTCTTCCTCTTATTTTTACATGCTGAATCATTTTTAACCTTTAGAAGCTTTTCCCATTTATCATTTTTGGAAATGTACTTTTCTGTAAATTCTTTATCTGCAACATCCTCAACTTATTCTGCAGAGGAGATGTCATTTAAACTTTTGATTCTTGTTTTAGTTTTCTTCCTCTTTTTCTTGTTTTTATCTGCACATGTTAAGGATGACACAGCATTAACTACTACTTGGATGGCTTTTCCAGATAAAGACTTACTATTTTGCGGAGTGAGTGTGTCTGGAAGAAAAGCAATGCTAGTGCTTTCTGAAAAACCATGCAAATCAGGGAGATCCAAATTTTTTGGAGGATAGAGATCAACATTCATGCTATCCTCTAAATTATTTGTCAGAGCAGATTCCTTATGAACAGCAGTCTCTACCATAGAAGTGAAGGATGCATTTGGGAGATCAAATTCAGTAGCATTAGCAATATTTTCTTGCAAAATATGAGGGGAGTTATTCTTTTCACTTTGCAAATCTTTCTGAATATCTACATTTGTTGAATTTCCTGCATCCACAATAATTGTGTGTGTCTCTAAATCACTTAAAGAAATTTGATTGAAGTTTTTCTTGACTATAGAACAGATCCATTTTGTAACCCATCATCTAAATTTTGTGAATTCGTGTTATCCTTTGCATTCATCTCGATTTCTGCACCATTATCTCTATTTCTTACTTTCCAGATTTTTTAGAAGAATAATTTTCACTTGTATGACCAAAACATACACATGATTTACATCTTGGAGGAATCCACTCATATTCAATCTTTTGCACTATGCAATCCCCATCATACATTGTAATGTTTACTTCATTAGGCAAGTCTGCATATGCTTTTATTTCAATGAGTATTCTTGCGTAACTGAATCTAGTTTCTCTAGCTGTTGGTTCATCCAACTTCAGAGGGATGCCCAACACACTTGCAATAGCACTAAAAGCATCCTTATCCCATAGTCTAAGGCTAAGTTCAGGCAGTCTAATCCGTATTGGCATAGTGGTTAATATATCTCTATCAAAATTCATTTTCTTGCTCCACTTTTTTAAGATAATAAGTTTGCCATTTATAAATTAAGGTCTTCCTTTTAGAGTTTTTTCACAATCATCGTGATTGGAAAATCTGTTTATAAAAACCCATTATTTCAAGTAATAATTTCAAAGCTACCTGAGGGATTCTAAGTGCGGGAAATGTAAGTCTTGAAATGATGATATGGTGGACAAGGACCAAACACATAAGCTATAACTGAGTATCTCCACTTATTCTCTGTTCGTTTATCTATATCCTCATTCACAGTAACGAATCTTTTATTGTTGATATTGATAGGAGCAATAAAACGTAGATCAAAATCAAAATCCAACCCTCCTTTCTTTAGAAGATCAACCCATGAAGAGGTTGTATGATACTTCTGTGTAGTATCTGCACTCACTGAAATGTTGGTTGCGGAGCTTCTTGAGTCCATCAGAGGTTTAAATACATTTCTTGATTAGGTACTGAACTTTCTTGGAATAGTTTTATCAGTAAGAAGAGGATTTTAATGTGTAAAGCCAGGTTTTCTTTGAATATTTCTCTAAAAACTTGAAGCTTTTTCCTTTCAGTTCACCTTTTATTGTAAATGACTCTTTGAAAACCCTCCTCATCAATATCAACAATAACCGACTTTTGAGAAACCAAACAAAAAAAGATTATACTAGCATACCTAAGTATGAAAAACCAAACATTAAACATGTATATGCACAAAATTCACTCAAGTAAGCTTTATCATAGTTGTGCTTACAAGTTCTAGTCTTGGATACTGTTTTGAGGGTCCATGAACACGTTTACCCTAAATTGCAAGGAGGAAAATTTATATGGTAACATGAGCTAAGGCTTCCATTCTTGTTTTTATTTTTTCCTTAGAACTTGAAAGATTAAGGAGATAAACATAAAGACCTTGAAACTAAGCAAGTCAAATGTGACATACAAAAGTAAAGTTCCCCTAGGAGTGAAATTGTAAATAGTAATTGAACACCTAATTTGCCTTGTAACATATATGAGAATAAACCTTGCAACAATGAAGGCTGGAACTTTTGTACATTGGAATATTCATAGTATGAAATCAAAAATAGATTCATGATTTAACATCAGCCAAGTTCTTTTATTCACATAAAATGACATAAAATTGTTTGAAATATAGGTTTCTCATAAATTATTTAGCATCTGAAAAAAAACATATAAAAATAAAAATGAATAACATGGTATGAAAACAAAACATAATCTTTGATGCAACCAAAAAACATGTATGTGTGGCATGTACTAAGGTTGAAAATTTGTCAACAAGGCCTAAATAGTTAATTTTAGGAGCATACAAAATTAAAAAAAGAATTTTTGTTTGAATCTTTAATATAAGCTTCTTTACCGTCCTACCAGTTTGCTTAAAGCATCAATACTACTCATACTTCATACCATACATCATATATAGACACACACACATATACACACACACATATGTGTGTGTATGTACACACATACATACATACATATGTATATATAGTAACAAAAAAGTCATATTTTACCCTATGATATGAAGTTTAAACAATTTATATAGTTAAATAGTTTTAAAAGTTTAATAGACAAAAGTTTGTCACGTTTACAATCATAGTCAAAGTTACTAATTATGGAAAAAATGCACATATGCTCAGGTTAAAATAAAATGAATAGAACTCCTAGCAACCATCAGATATAAAAAAATATGAGTAAATATCAAATTTCAGTCGTGTAAAATTACACAAACCTTTGTATCAAGTAGCCAGCTAACTTATGCAATATTACCCATCATTTCTACAATCAACAACTTTTCCATCATTTCTATAGATGGAGAAGCATGATAGAGAGTGTAAACTACTTATTATTTCTCCCAAAGCACCTGGGTAGCCTGAATGAGCGTAAGTAGGATCAAAAGCGACTAAAAATTCAATGCTTATCTACCAGGAGTCGACTATTTTGAAGTAGCAGGAAACTCAAAATTGGAAAATTAATAAATTTATTGTAGCCAAAATACCAAGAAATATGAACCAAACCTCTAAACCCAGGAGATTGCGACTTGATAGTGTTATTATCGATGATAATAAGATGCTAATAATTTCAAATGGCAGAATGATTGAAAACTAGATCCTATCTAACCAAGTTATCAATAAAGATCGTCAATTATATGATAAAGGCTAATTGACGGAAGAGTAGAGTTATAATGAGAAGATGAAGGCATAGTGATGGAGTAGATGAATGAAGTTGCAAAGGAAAATGTTTCTAGAGTTTTCTCCTGGGACAATAGGGAAGACAAGAAAAAAGAGAAATTTCATGGCTGCTAAAATATTTTTGATGCCTGCCTTATTAAATTTACTTAAAAGATTGATACGTAGTTTGCTTCCTTCATATTTTTACATCTTTGAATAACATTTGCTTAGTTTTCCATATTTTTAAATAAAATAAAACATAACATTTAAATTTGAAATGCTATGTTTTAGTGTATTTTAGTGCTATCTATTGCAACTTTTCTTGTAGTGTGTGTGCTTGCTTGAATCTAGTGTTTACTTTGTACGATTCTAGATCGGGCAGCTTTGACGCTTTCGGTGTTCGTAAATAAACATGCAAGTCATTTGTGCTTGAGATAACATAAGAACACATGATAAAAGCATAGGTTATATTTAATCAAAGTAAGACTTATCTTTTGATGGGAGGTGCATGGCCTTATGTTTGAATGTCAGGTATGGGCAGGGTAGCCATGCTAGCTGACTTATTAGTATGTTGCTTTGCTGGAAGGGAGGTGGAAAGAAGTGTGGGTGAACAAATCGGGACCATGGCGTGGGTGGTCTCATCATTGGTTCGTTGGTGCCTTTGATGAAGAAGGGAGTGTTGTCCAACTCTACATCTTCCAAAGAGTAGCATTACAGATGCCTGGTTCATAGTAATAACATGGGTAACTACATTCTAGGACATCAGTGCCCTATCCCACCTTGGAGATAGAAAGCATCACGATCGAACGAATCAGGACCATGGCATGGGTGGTCTCGCCATTGGTTCGTCAATGCCTCCGGTAAGGAAGGAAGCATTGAGTGGCTTACGCATCTCCACGAGTAGCACTACAGATGTGTTGTTTAAAGTTACAATGTGGGTAGCTGCATCTCCAGGACACCAATGCCCCATCCTATAAGGGAGACAGGCAGCATCACGGGCGAACGAATCAGGACCACGGCGTAGATGGTCTCACCATCAGTTCGTTGATTCCTCCGATTAGGAAGGAAGCATTGAGTGGCTTGCGCATCCCCATGGAACAAAACTACGAATGCACTACACCATTATAAGCTATTAACAACGGTTAAAAACCGTTGTTAAGTCCAAAAGCAACGGGTAAAAACCGTTTGCAACACAGGAGTGGTTGAATTTAGCGACGGGACAAAACCGTTGCATTATGTCCAAAACACAACGGGTGTAACCCGTTGCAAATTGGGACAAAGGCAACGGTTATAAACCGTTGAAAACTTGGTCAAAGGCAACGGGTATTAACCGTTGCAAACTGGGAAAAAGGCAACGGGTAAAAAACGTTGCAAATTGAGCCGAAGGCAACTGGTAATAACAGTTGTTTTGTTTACATTAGGCAACAGGTAAAAACCGTTGCTTAATGTAAAAAGGCAACGGTTACCAACCGTTGCTTAACGGGTAAAAAATCAATGGTTATAAACCGTTGCTTTCTTTCCAAAAAGCAACGGGTGGAAGCGTTGCTTTATGGCCAAAAAACGTTGCTTTATGTCCACTAAAAAACGGTTAAAACCCGTTGCTTTATGCCCAAAGTCACACATAAAGCAATGGTTAACACCCATTGCACATAGTGTTTGCTCCTACTCCTACAAAATCACATCTGTAACTCACTACCGCGTTACACGCATATCTCAGTATATATACCAGAATATCAATATATATCAAAATATGCCAGAATATCAAAATATTGGTACACAAGCACTATAAACATATCGCACATATACCATACATATAAAATTATCAAACTTATAATTACACTCATTGTTTTGCAAACAGAATGCTACCGTGCCGGAATATCATACTTATTACATTGCATTGTTTATTACACTACACTACAAAGATTTCATTAATTACACTACATTGTTTTGCAAGAAGTGAAGTCTACATATAATAAACACATTAAAAGGATGCTGAGCAGGTTAGCCGAAGCTGATATTTCTTTGGCTCATGCTGTGGTGCATACAGTATTCTATCCAATTCCTGCGCAAAAGTAAAAACAGGTTTAGTATTTTATGCCTGTAGAATCCTGATAGATACTAGCAGTGAAGTCTTTTTTGTTGAGACTTTCTCAAGTTCACTTTATGATGCCAATCAGTGGAGAAGATTTAGTATTTTATGCCTGTAGAATCCTGATAGATACTAGCAGTACAAAATCAAGTTCTATAAACAGATCAGACAACCAACAAAGACTACGGCTCAAGCAAAATAAATGAGGGTGAAGGAAAATGAGTTAATCTTTTTGTTGCACAAGGATTCTCACTTTACTCATGTTATTCATCAATCTGAATCTTCTTGATGTTTATGCACAATAGAATTAGAAGGCATAAAGATTTTTTTTCTATCATTCATCAATCTTTCTTTTCCTTTTCATTTGAACTGATGGTATTCAAATTTATGAAGCTTGTATTCTTTTCTTGGTAACCCTGTTTAGGACCAATAACATCAATGGGATGATCTATTTTTTATTTAATTGCAAGGGTTGCCTTTCAGTGAGTATTCCCAGCATAGCTGGCATGAAAAAGGTTCAACTATTTAAGTTAGGATTCAGATGAGTTCATAACGGTCAGGGGTTTTGCAGGACAGTACTTAGTCTTGGTCGCCATAGTTAAATAATAATAATAATATGGTACAAACTGATTTTGGTTAGTGGCATAGTATTGTATAAACAATTATAGGAGATATCAATCTAGATTTGTATCATACACATGCATTTGCATATGCAAATTTCATATACAGCAAACAAAAGAAAATCAGCAATATATGCAAAGAACAAGTCAGAAATATCAATACCTCCGACTAAAGATATCGTATCAAACCCTTTTGATGGCTCACATAACCTCCGGCTCCAACATCCCCAAAGGTCTCGGTAAATTGTCGACATATTTTGGCTGTTAGCTCATCCGGCAATAAAATTTTGTCCAACAACACTTTTTCATATGTGGGTGGTACTGGTTTTCCAAGAATTACTAATGCTATGGAATCTCGGCATATAGTACCTGTTATATAAGCATTTCTGGAGTGAATATATGGAATCACATTTACAGAACTAACAAGATCCCAAACATTTAAGACCACTGTGCAGAGCTACACAAGTCCTAGACGCAACTAATAGTATAACTCCTACAACAAAAGAATTAAAAAATTAAAATAATAACTGATAAAAAAGCCTGAAACAGTGAACTGGTTATGCCTATTGCACAAAACACCTATTATCTATATCTAAACTGCTTAAAACTCCTAAAGGCCTGCACATCAACAGATTAAAAAAGAAAATAAGTCTAATGAGCAAAATAGTTTAAAAAACTGAAATAGTTTATTACAGGATGCTGTATATCATAAATGAATCAAAGACAAGAACTAAAGATCTATATACCATAAATGGAACATAATAGTAACAAGAAAACACAAACTCATTTTGGAATTACACGTTCACAGCAACTAATATAACCCAACATCAAAAGAATAACAAACTACAATGTTATAAAATATAAAACTGTATAGAACTCCTACAACAAAAGAATTAAAAAAACAAAATAATAACAGATAAAAAAGCCTGGAACAATGAACTTGTTATGCCTATTTCACAAAACTAATATTATCTATATCTGAAACTGCTTATAACTCAAAAAAGCCTGCAAACCAACAGATTAAAAAAGAAAATAAGTCTAATGAGAAAGAGAGTTTAAAAAACTGAAACAGATTATTAAAAGATGTCATAAATGAATCAAAGACAAAAACTAAAGACCTATATACCATAAATGGAACGCATTAGAAACAAGAGAAAGAAAACTCATTTTGAAATTACACATTCACAGCAACTAATATAATCCAACAACAAAAGAATAACAAACTACAATGTTATAAAATATAAAATAAACAGAGAGCAGTAAACTTGGTTGATGCACAAAAAGACTGATTGGTCGATTAAAATAGTACCTGTTGCAATTACTTCGTCCTCGAAGTTCAGGATTTCACATCTTTGGTCGATTAACTGATTGTTCGGAGTGGCAAACTGAGAAGATGCGATTTCACTGCCTACTTGACGATTATCTTGGGCTATGCTGAGAAGACGCTCCAGTTTATCATCCATATTGTCCAGCTTCATCAATTTTTGCTCCACATTTTGCAGTCGCTGCTCATATATTCCTTGGGCCTGTTTGAGCCGTTCGCATGGAATGGCATCACCCTTAACTTGGCTAGGAGCTATATTGGTCCCAATACTTTGGCTCCTGCCCTTTACATCTTTACCAAACACTGATATAAAGACGGCTTCATCACCACCACTCGTCGTTTCCTTTTCTTTTTCAATTTTGTCCTAAAAAGTTAATACATATATATATGAATAATGAAAATTTAATTTAGAGGCGTTATTATTTGTTTAACTTACAAAGTAGGAAGATGTCGCATCTGACGTGCTGCCATCTTTTTTCTTATGCGTTTTCTCCCATACTTGAAGACGTGATACTTCTGTTCCCGGACTACTTGAATCGACCTGCATATAATGACCTAAAATTATATTTGGAACTAATGGTATATGCAATGTGATGCACCAATTCAATGACACATACCATTTCTTGAGTAATCATAGCGTGACTCTTACGTCCCGAATGATGACGATATTCAAGCATTGATCTATTTTGTTTGCCTCGCTTCCTTTTTCCTTTCGCCTCGGGTTTTGATTCGTTTCTTATGAACTCATCCCAATCATCTTGAGCAATTTTTGGTGGACAATTTCTCATTCTTTCTTCATCAGTGATGAAATGGTCATAATGATTCTTGCACAAATCATTCTTGTGTCTCCTAAAAGCCTCAGACATTTTTTTCATAATAAGGTCCTTTGATAGAGGATCGAGCTCATAATATTTCTGCATAACAAAAAATGCATGTAAACCATTTTTTATTTATGTATTGAAAGCATTATAAATGAACGGAGTTTGCCTATAAAATACCTGGTTATGTATTGAAGATAGTTTGCGTATAAAATACCTGGTTATGCCTTTATCTGTTGACTATATTCATGCTTCTGATTGTACTTCTTTATTGAACGGAGTTTTCTCAAAATTTGAAGGGTGGGATAGTGACTTGTTATCAACTTCAGGCAGAGCTGAACTAATACAAAGCACTATAACCCCAATAGTGTTACATTGGTTTCAAATTTATCATCTTCCTACATATGTACTTGATAAAATAGAAAAATGCGTGCCGACTTCTTTTGGGGGGTCGAATACATTAAATTGCATGAATCTTTTATGCAGACCCAAATCAGAGGGTAGTATTGGTCTCAGGCCACTTAACCGTTAAGAGAAACTGCTCTATTAAAACTGTTGTGGGCACTTCTTACAAAAGAATGCCAGTGGAGTAAATGGATAAAGAATAAGTATCTTCAGAATCAACATTTTTGGACTATTGCAGTTTATAACAATAATTCTTGTACTATACATTTTTCTTGACGGAGACGTAGCAGCAAAAATAATGCATAGGATCGTTGTAAATGAGGATACAACATCCTTGTGGTTAGATTCTTAGTTAAATCACAAGTCTATGAAAGTAGTAGATATTGATCTATTTAAACCATCTAAGTTCATGTACACAGTGCATATTACATTCAGACGACTATATTTTACAAACGTAAACATTACATAAAAATGGTTATGAGATTGGAGAACTTACCTCCAATTGATTCCACACGTCTTCCTTGTAATTTGGCGGAAATTTTTTTCCAACTTGGATATGAGATTGGCACATGATTTCTTACTAGTTTACCAATCTTCGTAGCGACCTTTGAACCATTTTTTCCGACTGGAGAACCGTAGTTGTCTATATCAATTTTTTCCTTATTGCCACCATTTTCAGCAACAAATTTAACGAAATTTCTCACACCTTCCACATATTCTGTATTTCTTCGATTAGATTGATTCATCCATTGTTTGTCTATACTAAAAGACATACTGAAAGAAAATAACAAGAGCTAATAAGAAATCATGGGTAACATTATCTTATGGCTTTCCACCAAGTTCAACTCTGATATTAACTAAACAGATGAATATTCTTTTGATTTCACTTGAAATTTAACATTAGCATCAAACTGTTTCCAAAAAATTTGCCATTACAACGGTGCCATATTGTAGCACCAGAGTAATGTCTATGCATTACCCCTCTCCTGATACTTGGCTTGCGCCATTAACAACAATTTTATCCACTTACTAAATATGGTCTCATATTTAGTAAAACAAAATTCATTGCATCAACTTAAACCCTAGCAGTCACTATAAGCAGCTATGTCTAACTAGCATGCAGTACAGTACAACATTTAGGCTTTAGTAAATATGAGAATGCACACTACAACACTACTTCTCTTCCATGTTGCAATGTTTGGCTGATGATACACCACACGTACAATTTGTAAAACAAATCATATATAAATGTAAAAAGATCATCCTTTGCATAACCAATTGTTTCTTGGTTCTCTAACACTGTACACTTAAAACATCAAATATGTATTCTGATGGTTCAGATTAGACGGTGCATCTCTACTTTGGCAAACTGTTAAAGAGTAGTAGATATTGACTATAATCAATCCCCAAAAACTTAATGAAACATCAATCCTAAAAGATGAAGATAATGATGGAACTCAAATGACAGCTTATATGGTAACACTAAACAAACCCATAAGCAAGCATTATAGGGAATAAACTGTTCCTTAACTTGTTAGATCATTTAAGCAAAGAAAAGAGGATACTCCTTTTGAGTTCACTTCCATTAAAATGCTAGGGTGATTGATAATCCTACATGGCAAAATGTTATTACACATCTGAAAACAAAGGGGGAATTTTGAAATGAACGAAAATTAATGTGACTTCTCCCACTCACTTGAAATTCGGTAGCAAGTTAGATAACTCTACTTATGCCTCGTTTGGATCGACTAAAATAAGTCGCTTTTTAGCTTTTTGAAAGCCAAAATGAATAGGTTTGGCTTGCAAAAAGCAAAAAAGCGACTTATATAAGTCGATCCAAACGAGCACTTAATGAATTGCATAGTTTGGAATGTCAGGGGATTACCCTATCCAAACAGCAAGATGTAGAAAGTGTAATTAATAAAAAATAAGCTTCTATTGTAGGGCTGCTAGAAAGTAAAATTACCAAATGTAAAATTAGTAACGTAGGTAGACAAATCAACAAAGATTGGAACTTCAATTTCAATAAGGATCACCATGATACAAGTAGAATTCTGATTCTTTAGGATGATAATATTTGGTCTGTTTTGACAATTCACAATAATGAACAATACATCACATGCTTAACCCAAAATAAATTGGGTTTGACATTCTACTATACTTTCGTGTATGCTCATAACCAACTAAAAAGAAGAACGGAACTTTGGGATTATATCAAACAATAATTTAACTCATTCAATTTATGGATACTAACAGGCTGCTTCAATGCTAGTTTTTGTTGTAAAGATTAAATTAACAATGGTAATCTAAGCTCCAATCTGAACAAAGACTTGGTTGAATTTATTGAGGCATCAATTTTGAGCCACCAAGCATAGGAAATTACTATACTTGGAAGGGTGAGCTAACATAACAATCCATAGTATAATTGATAGAATTCTCATTAATAAGGATTGTCTAAATAAGTATCCTAACTTTTTAGTCAATTTTACCAATCGGTAAAACTGGCGATCACACACCTATCGTTTTTAATCTGGCCATCTCGACATTTTACAGGAAAGGTACCCCTTTTAGATATAACAACTTATGGCATCCCAAGGCAGATTATCATGATCTAGTACGCATAAAATGGGAAAGCGTATGCCATGAGAATCCACATTTTCAACTAATAACAAAGCTAAATAAAGTAAAAGAGAGACCGTACCATTAGAATAAAGAACTTAATAATAAGGAAAAATCCACTAAAGCTCTTAGGACGGAATTGGTTGGTATCTACACCAATATAATAAAATAGCTTAATCACGCCCAAATTCTAGATCTCTATAATAAAAAAGTGGATCAATAATCTGAGACTCGGCATAAGCAGGCCATAGAAAACTTGCAACACTAAAAATAAAATGACTAACTCAAGGAGACAAAACATCCCAATTTTTTCGTGCTGTTGGAGGAGATTAAGGGCTTGAAAATGATAGATCTGGTTAGGTAAGTGGTAATGGGTACGAAGCTCAAGGAAGTTGAAATTAACGAAATAAATAAAAACTTGCAGGAGTAGGGAAACCTGTAGAAGATGAGAAGCGATATGAAGATGATGAAACAAATGAAAGATGCCCTAGCTTTGAATCCGCCGGAGCGCCGACTGCTGCTGTTGGAGGCTGGAGATGTTAATTCGCGGCTGCCACTACTGGAGGAGCCGATCGACGAGGACGAAATTGCGGTTGAGAGAATCAGAGATCTGCGTTTTTTTACTGTATGCTCGGTAAATTTTGTGCCCCAGAGTAAACGACACAAGTACTGTGATATTTGGCACAAAATTAGCTGCCACAACATTTACCACGGTTACAAACCGTTGCTAATTAGCCACGGTTGAAAACCGTTGCTAGTTGGAACGAAGCGCGCCAAAAATTATGGCGCGAAAGGATGAAATTCACCACCATCATTTGTCTCCAAAGAAGCTACGGTTAGTAACCGTTCCCAATTAGCAACGATAAAAAACCGTTGCTAATGGAACCAAGACGGTTATTAACCGTTTCAAAATGGCAACGGTTAATAACCGTTGCCAAATGCGCAGATGGTAGTTGCAAATCTCAGTATTTGATGTAGTGATGCCTAATTCGGAATTACAACATGGGTAACTATGCGTTCAAGAGAAATAGGCAGTATCATGGGTGAACAAATTGGTACCACAACATGGGTGGTCTCGCCATTGGTTTAACGATGCCTCCGATGAGGAAGGAAGCGTTGAGTGGCTTGCGCACCCTATGGAGCAGTCTCTTTGGGCATTTCACAGTTGTGGAGGTGGATTTTGGACCCGACCCCTCCAAATAGCCTATATTGTGGGGCACCCCAAAAATGGTGGAGGGCCTAAATAGGTTGGTTACAACCGATTTGTTAAGTCGATGATGTTCCAAAGATTAGCATTCACATACCAAAATAGAGTTAACCCAAGCGATATTGCCTTATAACAGTAGCAACATCCCATAATAACCCATTCCAACATGGGTCTAATTTTCGATCCAATAAAAGCCAGTCGAACCTTAGGTCTATTCCAGAGCTAGCCGATGGTGGGCATAACTGAATAAGTAAGCAATTCATAGAGCTATCTATCTAAGCTTTAAAAATCTCACAGTGGAAAAGCAAATAGTACAAATTTCAAATCAATTGAACCTCGGAAATACATATCCACCAATACATTTTTTTTAAAAATAGTCATAAAGTCTAGGAATCTGGGTACATAAAAATAGGCATAAATAAATAACTATGTCGCCCAAAGCCTTCACATCACCATCTTTAATCTTCTCAAACCATCAACGACATCGTTTCCCATAACCTGTAGGTTGTAATGAGGAACGAGTTAGAACAACAAATGTCTAGTGAATAGAAACCTCAAGTTTTACGATAATAACATTTTGGGCAGCAAATAGCTGGGTGAGTATTAAGTTTTACAAATTTGATTATTTACAGGGTATATTATTGACTATGGCCTAATGGCCTTTCCAGTCTGGTCCTATGTATAATAATAGTACGTCTCTGAATATACCTCCAACTGAAGGCCCATTGCCTTTCCAGTATAACTCCAAACCAATAAAAGCGGGTGCAACGCTACTATGGAGATATCGGGTCCAATGACCCATCTCCTGTCAAATCATATCTTATCGATGCAAAAGGAAAGTGCACACAGGATCGCTAAAGGCCTTTATAAATAGGGTAAAGGCAGTTCCTCCCAATTTAAGGCCCAAACCCCAAGAAAATCCATCTCGGTACTTCCTAACGATATCGTACGAGTACTCATAAGGTCACTTAAAGGCCTTTCTAAATAAGGTAAAGGCAGGTCCTCAACATTTAAGGCCTAACCCCAAGCAAACCAATCTTAGTACCAACATCATACAAAATCTCTCAGGCCACTTAATATTTTTTTAAATAGAGAGAAGGAAGGTCCCTATCATTTAAGACCTTAACTTTGAATCAGACCCCTCTAAGAGATTCCCACTACCGCATGTTAAAGATAATTATGACCACTTAATACTTCTTTGAAATAGGGAAGAGACAAACCCCACAATAGCCAGTTAATATCTCAACCCCGACTAACGCCTCCACTAGAATTATCCACTACCATAGCCTAAAGATAATTCCGACTAGTTAATACTTCTTTGGTATAGCGAAGAGGCGGACCCCACAATAGCCACTTAATACCTCAACCTAAAAGCGAGCCACCCTTGGAATTATTCAACCACTTTTCAACTATGCTTCCAAGAAATTCCCAAGTCATTTAATACCTCTCAAACGGAGAGGAGGTGGACCCTAAAAGAGCCACTTAATACCTCAACCCCGAAGCAGACTTCTCCAAAAATTTCCTCACATATGACCATAACCTAACCATGATGTCTCATATTAGTATTTGACAATGGATCTCCTATCGATTAGAAAACCGCCAAAAAATATAACCGTTATAAAAACTACAAGCGCACGGCGTACAGTCGTAGTACATATGCGAGTAGGGTCGATCCACGTGGAAAGTATCAAATTCTAATATACTCAACAAAATTAACGCAAAGTTTTTGAAATTGTTTTAAACTAGAAAATTGTAGAAAATAAACTAGAGCAAAAGTGAATAAAACTGTGATACTAAGAAGCAATTAGAGGCAAATCCACTTTCAATCATTTATAAAAATCGATACAATATTCATCTATAATCTCTCTTTAATATTTTAAGTAGAATTGATTGATTTGTTTATCATAAGTATGGTTTATTTGTACTATTAATTAGCATAATTTAAACCATCAAACTCTAACACACCATTCAAACCCACTTATCAATTCTCATGAAAATGACATGAAATTAAAAATGAAATCTATTTTAAGCATGATCTATTTACTATGAATTAGTAACGTAGACCATCAAATTTTGATTCTAGTTTGACTTTAATCATCAAAATCACTTGGGCAAATGATCAAATAGTTTATGTTATATTGGAATAAGAATAGCCGAGATGTCAACATACACTATCAAATTCACTAAAAGAAAATCATAAACCACCATGGTTCATAATTTCCATTAAGCACAAAAGAGAGATCACAAATGAAATCATTATGTTAATATAATATGTTTCATGAGAGCTCCGTTACCCTTAAATTGAAGGGGTTTAGCTACTCATATTTTAATACATCTTAACATAAAGTGACTTCAACATAAAAAAGGACAATGAGAGCTAATTAGAAGAGAAGAGAGCTAACTACTTGCATGAAATAAAACTAAACTAATTGCAAGAATTAAATCTATGCTACTAACATGAACTAAGAGAGTATAAAGTAAATAAAAGAGCATAAAATAAAATAGCAATGAAAAAAGGAATGAAATAAAAATTGCATGAAAGTAAAGAACAAGGTTAAGAAGCCATTAAAGTAATATTTTATTTATCATAAATTTTGTGCTATAACTTGCCTAAAAAAGAAAAAGATGGTTATAAAACATAGAGGTATTTATACATGTTTAAAACCCTAATTCATTTTTAGGGAACTATCAGAATTGCCCTTGAGATAGTGAAACCTCCAAGTAATCATTAGGAAATTAATCAATCCCCACTAACATGCCTTTAAGTCTCCATTAACATGTACATGTTATTTTAATTACAGACCATTAGTTAGTGGGTATGTGGGCTCCTCCATGTTGCATGAATTATTTTATTTCTTTTCTTCATTAGCTTTCAACATATGTGCATGCATACATCCATGAAGTCTCTTCATATTTGCACTCCGTTTCCTATAAATAAAAAACAAAAATGTGCAAATAAATTTTCTCAAAATTAATTCATACATAAAATTTCCATTTTTTCCCCAAACGAAGATGAATGAAATATGATTTGAAAATAATTTACATTTTGGTTTAAACATGTAAAATACCCTAATATGCTCATTTATTTTAATAAAAAAACTAAATATGGGAGTAAAAACATATACTTTTACATGCACATCAGATACCCTCACACTTATCTTTTTATTTATTCTCGAACAAACTAAAACTATGATAAATCTATTTTCGTAGGAAACACGATTGCATTGAGCGTATGCAACAAACCGTTAAACCTCTAGGTGTCTCTAATCGGACGAGTGTTGTCTCGTTAGGGTTTTCAGTGGATACTACCTATAAAATCCAAATGCGATATGCAAATTCTAATGCGACTACATGATGCAAGTTTCCAAAATATTTACAAATGACGAATTTACTTTTAAATTAACACAAATAAGTTAAATATAATCATTGGTTATTATTAAGAAATTTTAGTCCTTTTACTCACCAAAACTTCCAACAAAAATTGATCTATCATCATAGTTAGACTCTAGTTTGGCTAGTTGTTTCAGTTGATAACATAGTGCAACTATGAAATGGATCCTTTAGTTAATTATCAAAGTTTTGCAAAGTGGCATTTTTATTTCTTTTGAATAATAGGTCAAATCAAATAAGTGAAGATAGTGCTTTGATTTCAATTGCTTGCTCTCTCTATTTAAAAAAATATTAACATTATTATTTACACACCTAACTCAGATAAACTGAGGCCAGATATACCGATCATGCACTGCCTTTCGGGCTTACATACAGGGCATGGCGAGTGTACACACTTGTGTATGAAAACATGACTCTAGGTGTTTATTATTATTATTTTAGTTTTATTTACATACACCTAAATTAGATAAACTAAGGCCATATATACCGATCATGTATTGCCTTTCCGACATACATGAGAAGAGTACAGAGCAAGGCGAGCGTACACAGTTACGTGTGAACACATGACTCTAGGTGTTTCTTATTTTTATAAACTTTTTTTTTGAAAAGAGAGAGTTATGCAAAATCATCTTAGCACCACTTAACTAAAAAGATCAAAAATGTTATCGCCTTTACTTTGAATCAACCACTCTTTTAAACAAAGATTATAATTAAGATATACTTCATAATTATCACCCATGAACCTTCCTATATACTACTTAAACCATAGTTAATTGTAATCAAAATTTTATTTTTATTTTTGTTGAGACGAGTAGGTTTCAAAAATTTCAATTTAATAGCCAAAAAGTATACTTATCCTATTGTGTCTCTTCAAAAGCAAATCAATATGCTAAAAAGGAAAATTTTGTTTTGTGAAAATTTTTCGATTTGGAAAGAGAATGCAAAAAAATAAACCATGAAAAATCAAAATAAACATGAGACTCCCCCATACTTGATTTTGATTGTGTTCCTACAATCAATACATGATATAATGAGTGTAACGGAGAAAAATATGTACATATTTACAAGAGAGAGTTAAAGTTTCTTACTAAAT
This sequence comes from Allium fistulosum, assembly GCA_030737815.1. Taxonomy (NCBI): domain Eukaryota; kingdom Viridiplantae; phylum Streptophyta; class Magnoliopsida; order Asparagales; family Amaryllidaceae; genus Allium; species Allium fistulosum. The sequence goes on from CM060904.1 coordinate 135,408,176, forward strand.
GTAGCATGGCTCATGAAGAATCATGAGCTCCTCCTCTCGATTACTCGCCAGCTCCAAGTAAGGTTTTAAATGATGACCATTCACTTTAATAATCGTCCATCCCTAGGGTTTTCTTTTTCTATGGCATCGTGTGGAAAAAGAGTACGTACGACGTATGGTCCCATCCACCTTGATTTTAATTTCCCAGGGAACAAATGAAGTCGAGAGTCAGACAAAAGAACTTTTTGATTTAGCGAAAATGTTTTCCTTAGGATTGACTTGTCATGAAAAACTTTTGTTCTTTCTTTGTAAATTTTCTCATTTTCATACACGTCGTTCCTAATCTCCTCTAATTCATTGAGTTGCAATTTCCTGTTTTGCCAGCTTTTTCAAGATCAAAGTTTATGTTCTTAATTGCCCACAATGCTTTATGTTCAAGTTCGACAGATAAATGGAATGATTTACCATATACAAGCCTAAAAGGAGACATCCCAAGATTGGTTTTATATGCAATTCTGTAAGCCTAAAGCGTACCTGTTAATTTTTTGACCAATCTTTTCGATTCTTATTTATAGTTTTCTCTAATATTTGCTTGTTTAGCAATTTTAAAATTCAACTTGACCACAAGTTTGAGGATGATAAGGAGTGGATAACTTGTGGGTTATCAAGTATTTCTTCTTTAAAGTTTCAAATGATCGATTACAACAATGGGTTCCATTATCGCTTATTATTGTGTTAGGTGTTCCAAACCTCGAAAAGATGTTTTCTTATATGAATTTCATAACAACATTATGGTCATTTTTTTTATAAGGAATGGCTTCAACCCTTTTAGAGATGTAACCAATAACAAGAAGAATGTATAGATTTCCAAAAGAGTTGGAATACGGTCCCATAAAGTCAATACTCCAAATGTCAAAGACTTCGATCGTAAGAATGAGGTTCAAAGGCATCATGTTTCATTAAGAGATTTTTCCCAACATTTGGATAGCGATCGCAAGTTTTACAGAACTTAAATGCATCTTTGAAAAGCGTAAGCCGGTAAAAACCACATTGAAGCACCTTTTCCGCTGTTTTCTTGGGACCAAAGTGACCACCACAAGATTGGTCATGACAAAACGAAAGAACACTCTTGATTTCGCAATCCGGGATGAAACGTCGAATGATTTGGTTGGAACAATATTTAAACAAGTATGGATTATCCCAATAGAAGTACTTGACCTGGGAATGAAATTTATATTTATCTTGTGTTGAACAAAATAAAGGAGTTTCTTAGTGACTAAATAGTTTACTATATATCGGCATACCATGGATTGAAGGAAACGGAAAGGAGTTGTTCATTAGGGAAGCTCTCATTGATCGGTAAAGAAGGTGTGCATTTGGAAGATGTGACAGAAGATCAGCAATTATGTTGTCAGATCCTTTTTTGTCTTTGATCGTAAGGTCAAATTCTTGGAGTAACATGATCCAACGGATCAAACGAGACTTAGCATTCTTTTTAGCGAAAAGGTACCTAAGAGCGGAGTGGTCAGTGTAAAACATAATGTGTGAGCCAATCAAATAAGGTCGGAACTTTTCAAGCGCAAAAACTACCGCTAGAAGTTCTTTTTCGATAATTGTGTAATTGAGTTGAGCATCATTTAGAGTCATACTAGCGTAGTAGATGATGTGAAGAATTTTGTTGATGCGTTGTCCTAAGACAGCACCAACTGCAAAGTTAGAAGCGTTACACATTATTTCGAAAGGAAGATCCCAATTGGGTGAGCAAATGATGGGAGCAAAAATGAGTTCATTTTTGAGACGTTCGAAAGTAGAAACATAGTCAGAATTAAAGTCAAATGGAACTCTTTTCCAAGGAGAGTCATCAGAGTCGAGCAATTTTACTAAAGTCCTTCATAAAGCGTCGATAAAAGCCAGCGTATCCTAAAAATGAACGAATGTACTTGATAGATTTTGGGATGGTTAGATTCGCAATTAGGTCAAATTTCACTTTATCTACCTCAATGCCTTTATTTGAAATGACATGCCTACGAACAATGCCATGTTCGGCCATGAAATGACATATTTCCTAGTTTAACGTTAAATGTTTGTCCTTGCATTGATTCAGAACCATCTCGAGATGGTGTAAACACTAGAAAAAGAGTTTCCAAAGATGGAAAAATCATCCATAAACACTTCTAGAAAGCGTTCGCTCATGTCAAAAATGATGCTGACCATGCATCGTTGAAAAGTAGTAGGAGCGTTGCAAAGGCCAAATGGCATATATTGATATGCAAAAGTGCCAAAGTGACACGTGAAAGTCGTTTTCTCTTGATCTTCGGGAGCGATAGGAATTTGATTATAACCGAAATAACGATCAAGAAAGTAATAGAATTGTTGACCGGCTAATCGTTCAAGCATTTGGTTAATGAAAGGAAGAGTAAAGTGATCTTTACATGTTGTAGCATTTAATTTTCGATAATCAATGCAAACACGCCAACCCGTTTGAGTACAAGTTGGAATGAGTTCGTTAGCATTGTTCTTGATAAATGTAAGTCCAGACATTTTAGGCACAACATTAATTGGGTTAACCCATGAACTATCAGAAACTGGATATATAATTCCGTTATTGAGGAGTTTAAGAATTTCATCTCGAACCGCATCCTTCATTTTTGGGTTAAGCCTTCATTGCGCATCACGAACAGGCTTGGCTTCGTCAACTAAGTGGATATGATATTGAGCAACAGCGGGAATAATTCCCTTTATATCAATAATCGACCATCCAATTGCCTCTTTGTTTTTCTACAGATTTGAAAGAAGGGAAGCTTCTTGATCAGGAGAAAGATTTAAAGAGATTATGCCAGGAAACGGTTTGTTGTCACCTTAGTATGCGTACTTAAGTTGATCAGAAAGAGGTTTGAGTTCTAACCTAGAGGGTTGCTCAATCAAAGAATTCGGTTGAAGTTCTGACTCAACCATGAGGGGTTCAAACGGAAGTGCATTTTCAATCTCGTAGGCTCATCTCAAAATAGTTGTTCGTATTCATTCTCGCGTTCATGGTTAAGGTCAACTGATTCGTTGTCAGAAATTTCTTAAATGGAGCTAACTTTCAACGTTTGGTCAAGTGGTTCGTTCGATTGATTTTCGAGATGGAAAATGTTAAGATCCAAAGTCATGTTTTTTAAGAGAAATTTTCGTCGAACCATTTCGATAATTGATTAGGGCATTTGAAGCGGCTAAGAAAGGTCATCCTAAAATCAATGGGATTTGACTCATTGGATTGTTCAGGGGTTGTGTTTCAAGGATGACGAAATCGATCGAGAATATGAATTGACCAATTTCGATGACTACATCCTCAATTTCTACCGTGAATTTCTTTATCGAACGATTGGCAAACTGAAGAGTTACTTTCGTCGATTTTAGTTTACCCAAGCCAAGCTGTTGGTAAACTAAATAAGGAATTAAACTGACACTCGCATCCAAGTCTAGTAAGCATTTATTAATCGTCTTATCTCCTATCATGCACGAGATCGCCGGACATACATGATCTTTGTATTTTATAGGGATTGATTGAGACAGGACTTTGCCAAGACTGTCGGCTAAGAAAACTTTCTTAGGTGCATAAGTGTGTTGTTTTTGAGTACATAAGTCCTTTAAAAACTTAGCGTAAGTTGGGACTTGTTGAACGATATCAAGGAGAGGGATGTTTAATTTGATTGGTTTGAAAATTTCCAACATCTTTTCCATTTGATTGGAATGTTTCTTAGGTTGAAGGCGATGTGGAAATGGAATTTGATACTCAGTAGGTCGGTCTACTTGAGTAGAAGAAGAATTTAGATTGGCATTTGATTCGATGTTTGGCTTAATGTTTTGTTTAGAATCACTTGTTGTTTTCGAAGTGTTAAGAAGGGTTTTCGGTAAATTGTTTGGATTGACAACTTGATTATCGATTTTTTATTGAAACGCGAAGTTGTGATAGCATTCATTTGGTTCACGTTTGTAACGACCCCGAAATTTAATTTTTATTTAAATGAATAATTAATGGTATTTTTGAATAAAAATAGTAAATTAATTGATAAAATAAGCGAGTTTCTCCGAATCCAAATTAAAATCTGTGTAAATCATTTAAATTTAATAATATTGTATATATGAATGTATATGGAATAGATATGAGTAAATTGGTATATGTATATATATATATATATACATTGAATTTAAAAATCTTAAAATATAAATGGTTTGAAAATATATTTTTAAGTATATACATTGACACAAGTATAAAATAAATAAATAAGTGAATTTTTAATTTATTTTTGATGGTTAATATATAAAATAAATACTAGATAAATAAATAAAAATAATAGTCAAATGTTGAGCAAAATTGTAATAAATAAAGTAAATACCATTGTTACAAACTTAACAATAAAGTAAGATAGAAATTCATTTTAAATTATAAAATAATAAAAAGAATTATGTAAATTCAAGTGTAAACAAATCAAGATAGTAATAAAAAGCAAAACAAATACAAAGTAACAAACAAAATAAATCAAAGCATAAGTAAGTAAACAAAATTAAATGCAAACAAGTACAAATATAAGACAACATTAAACAAAATCAAACTACACAATAATACATATACTTTAGGCAAGTAAGTTTAGAAGTCATTTCAGCAAATAAAGAAAAGAAAATATATGTATGTATGAGCTTGCAAAGGAATGACAACAATAATGTATACAAGTACTTTCAGCCGAGATAAACAATGCAAAGGGCTCAAGAAATTAATGCTATATCCCTTAGTACACAACATTTTAGTCAACTCGAGATGTTTAAAATTTTATCAGCCTCCAAAAACAAATATCTCTGACCTTGGTACAAAAGAAAATTATCACCTGTACAAAGTAATATACCCTGTAAACTCAGTTTTATATATCAATCTATCCACTTTAGTTTTTGTCCATTATAAGCTGAAAAAGAAACACTAAAGTAAAACATCTCAAACTTAAAAACAAAAGCAATTCAAAGTCTTCAAACTTGGGAAGATTTCAAAAACCTGGAAATCAACATCTGGATTGAAAACAAGGTTTCAGTTTGCAATTTCAAAACCCTTCAAGGTGAGTAAACATTTTATTAAATCTAAATAAGTTAATGATGGTTGCTTGTGAAATGTTTGTGATAATGATAACTTACATGTGTATATCTATGTATATGAATCTGTGTATATGATGGTATTCTTGTGTGCATGTCTGATGTGAATACATCTGCTCTGTTCCATATTACAGAGTTTAAAATTTTAGTTCCAATCCATTCCTTTTCTCTGATCTCTATTATGATCCAGTTTTCAAACAAGAATTGTTTGTTAGTCATAGATTAAACTTAAAAATGAAGTTAAGAAAAGAATATTTGGATGTTTAACTGTAAAATGGAAATAACAGTGGAAATCTTAAGACCATGTAAAAAATCCATCATAGAAATTTGTAGTTTCAGGGTTATAATTCGAATACACTTTGCAAATTAGAATTTTTAAAACTAAAATGGAGATTTTTAGTTCTGTATTTCAAGAGTAATTTGAATTTGAATAAAATTTGCATTTCCCCCATTTTCTAACATTCGAACCAATTTAAAATGTTGAAAATCTGTTTGAAGCTTGTTCGAACATCATGGATCTCGAGAAAATTGTCAAAGAATTTTTCTATTTCATAAATCAAAGGAACGAGATCGAATTAGGGGTTTGTGCAAGATTCTAGACATGTTTGTAAATGTGACAAGTTCGACCCCTTTACGTGATCGAGCTTCGCGATACTTCGGGGAATGATTGTTTGGGGTGTTGTCGAGGTGTGGTCGGAACTTGGTCGACTCCGGTGGCCTGTGCAGCGGTGACAAGGCGATTCTCCAGCGATAGTTACAGTTATTTTTCGGTCGAGGTAGCTCGATTTCGCTTTCGACGTTGGTTGGCGTTTCTGGGTGGTCAGATGGCAAGTATGGGTAGAAGGCGACTTGTCGTAGATGAACTTGGTGGCTGGATGGTCGGCGGTGGCCGGTGCATGTGCACAAGGTGGCTCGTGTGTCAGTGGGATGTCGTGGCAGTGACTCGAAGTTAGGGTCGGGATTTTTGGGGTTTTAACTCGAGTTCGTACTCGAGTGATCTGTAGGTGATAAGCCTACTGTTTTTTTTTGCATTTTGAAATTAAGCTAAGTTTTGTAAAAAGGGAAGAAGAACGTACGTGAGGGGAGAAGAATGATTCGGGAAATTTGGGGGGAAACTCGAGTGACTACTCGAGTAGATCTGGGGGATTCTCGGGTTTGTTGATGTTTTGGCGAAACTGTTTGCAAACTTCAAAATTTACGAATTGAAGTTATACCACCTTAAACAATTTCAAGTGATCATTATTGATTAACTGTTTAAAAGGGGGTAATTAAGATGGGTTAACTAATTTATATTTGTAATGAATTAAGTAATTAAAGATTTATAAGGTAATTAAAGAATGATTTATTTTATTTATAAATTAATAAATTAAATTGATTAGAAATAAATTAATGATTAAGTGATAAATTTATTGGTAATTAACTATTTAACGTTAATTAATAAATGATTAATAGTTAATTAGTTAAGTAATTTAATTAAGAATTTATGAATGATTAATTAAAAATAATTACTTAGTAAAAGTAATTAAGAATGGATAATTAATGTTTTGAATCAATTTAAATTAGAAATTGTAAGTTTAACTTTATTAATTAAGGTTTAATTTCTTAATTAATTAGTTAATTGGTTAATTAATTAGGTAATTGGTTTAAAGATAAATTCAATTAATATGATTAATTAAGAATAATGAAATTAATTAAGGTGGTTGATAAATTAATTTATATCAAATGATTTGTAATTAATTAATCAGAATCTGAAAATTAATTCATAGGAAATTAATTTACTTGGAAATAAATTGAATTAATTTAAGATTTAACAATTAATTAATCCTGCTTATAAATGATTATTAAATGCTTGATCTTACCTATGGATGTTTGAATTGTATTGAATGTGAATCGTTCGATATCCCTGATATGTGATGATTTGTGATATACCCTGATTTGTGTTTTAATCTGTGATGTAATTTATTATCTGTGATATATATCTGAGATCTGTACGATAAGCGTTATAGTTTATATCGCTTATCAACTATATCCCTGTATTTTAATCTGTGAAGATTGTATGATGCTGCACTACTATGTTGAACCCCTGGACCACACCATACACACACAAATGTGGATTTCACGTAGAAATCGGTTAAGTCACAGATAATTTAAATTTGATGTTTTTGAAATTGAAATTTTAATTTCAATTGATTTTGAAATTGGAAATTTGGGTTTAAAGTGAAAAGCTTTTGAAATAGAATTTCAAAGATAAAAGTTATTTTGAATAACTTAATCGAGTTTTGAAAATTTAAATAATTAGATTTAAATTTAAATTCAAGATTTAAAATTGAATTCTATGATTTGAAACTAGGGATTAAAGATACTGTACTAGTTATATAAGGGTTAAACTATTTTAAAAGTATTGATTTTGGAATGTGAATATAATTCAAGGGCTTTAACTCGTTCAAATATAATTGGATTTTTCTGAAACGAAAACTATTTGTTTTCAAAAATAATAACAGCTTTCATATAAAGAAGTGAACTTCCAATTTGTGTTGAAAGGTTTCAAATTTAAAATGAAATTGAAATGTTTTGAAAGACTATGAATGAATTCTTTTTGAAAGTTATGAATTGAATCTGTTTATTTTTAACAGATTTAAAATGGTGATTTGTTTAAACCATTCGAAATGAAATTGTTTTGAAAGCTATAAGTTAAATCTTTAAATTAAAGATTTAACGAGTTAATCCAATTGAAACGAAAATTGTTTTGAAATCTGTAAATGGATTTTTGTTGAAACTGGGTGAACTTTGTGATATAAATCTTTTGTTTAAAGATTTTAAAAATGGTATTTTGTTTAACCATTCGAATGAAAAGTTTTGGGCTTTAAGCTGTGATTTAACTGAGACCCCAATATCCATATGATTTCTAATAATTGCGCTCATTATTCGGGTTAGCTGGGAAAAGACATTTGTGTCATATAACCCATTCCGAATAGTGATATGTCGTATATGGATCGCATTTGAAGACCGGTGGTGAAGATCGGATATTTTCGAAAACGAAAGGACAACTCGTCGAATGTCTCTGCATCGACTGGCCCCGATATAGAGATTTTATCACCCTTTGTAATGGGAAGTCCGGACGGGATTGTGAATACCCGGAATTGCAAGGGCTTCGTAAGAAGTGCCTTCGGTTCTGTTCGAACCTGGAACAGATTTGTATGGTTACATGTCTGACATTAAACTTTGAGATATAAAGCCAATTTCTTTCAAATACATTTCTGTTTGCTGGCAGAGAATTTATTCTCTTAGCTTAACACCCTACTCTGAGACGTATGAGCTCAGAGGTTATGTAGTTGAAATTTATCAGCGATATATTCCCAATTTGGTAGTGTGACATGCTGAGTGTTGCTATGTGATGATCATTATTTGATCATTTGTGATATGATCATTCGTTTGATCATTTATCTTTGTGATCATTACTTTGATCATTTGTTTGACCCGAAGCATGGCTTTTTGACAAAGCGTAGCTTTGTGGACGAGACTTCGTCGAACCTCACACCCCGGAAATGGTCAAAACAGGAAGGATGCAGCAAGGTTCTAGGGAGTAGCGCCCCTTTAGTGTATGTCATTCTTTCTGGATAGAGGTGGTATCATGGTATGGAGCCCAGATATTTAACCTATTTTGTTACTGCATTATTATTACTCTTATGTGGTTGTTGGAATCGAGGATCCTCGGGAAGATCGGTTACGATCGGGGGATGACATATTCGTGTCAGTAGTTACCCAGTTAAGGGTAACCCGGCCTTGTATTGGCAGAGATCTAACCGTAATGTTAGGTTATTTCTCAGGGACGTCATTCCAGAGGCGTTTCCATGTGGCAATGGGAAGTTCCTTGGCCTGACCATTTGTTGGAAATCCAAAGAAATAATACGAGCCTTTACAATTTCAATTGTATAACCTGTCTCCTCAGGAGGCAGCTATAGCAGGCATAATATAATGGTACCTATGTTGGCTAAGATTTATATTCTATTTTCTAAATGTTTTCTACACTATGCACTAATAATAATAATCAAATGATTTGATTTTGCGTAGTAAGCATCTTTGACTAACATAAGAAGAAATCTCCTCCAAGTCTGCGTTTGCATTGTGTGTGTGGTGGGAGGTCTTATGGTAGTTACATTTTCAAAAAGCATTGCGAATTGACTTTAAAATCTTTTGTTGATTGTTTTAAAAGATGAACTGTTTTTGTTGCTCACACCAGTCCCATGACTGATCCGGAGTTTATTTTTTCTTTCCTAAACTCTGGATGCTCAAAATTTTTCTACACGAGCAGTCTAGAGTTGGGTTTTTCAGATATTCAGATTTAGTAGATTATCTGGAGTTAGTTCAGTCTTTGGATCGGACTGCACTTGCGTATCTTTATTTCTCGTTATTGGGAGTTCGAGCTATTTCTGGATTAGTGCTTTGAAGATGGAGATTATCCGCTGCTGTTGTTATCGTTTTCTTTTCCGCTGCTATTTGTTGTATCATATCTCTGATGTATATTGATATTCATTGTATCACTCTGTTGTATCAGATATTGTATATCAATGTATTATTCATTTATTTCGCTGTGTTATTTACTTAATGTTGTTATAAGCTCCGGCGACTCAGATTTAAACGGTCGAATCTATGGCATTCGAGTATGATGTAAAGTATGGATGTCGATTTTCGAGCGGGCAAAATCCCCAGCCGTTACAACGTTGCTGTCTTAAACGACATGGGCTTGATTGGAGTTCATATTTTGATTTCTAGGATTCAGAAATGGCTGACTAGGGAATGTGCCTCATTCACGTTTACTCATAGAGGTAGCTAATTGACTCATATGCATTTCAAGTTTAGTAATTGATTGACTTGTATTCTGCATGTACGAGGTTAACAAATTTTGCTAATTGCTATTTGATTAGAGGTTTTGAGTGGTTACTTTAGCCAAAGTTTCAAGACTTTTCTCAAGTGAAGTCAATCATTTATCGTCTTGTGGAGCAAAAGATTATTGCGGTTGATTTTGAGACGAAGGCCCAAAATTTTGTTGAAAGTGGTTGGGCTGAAAAGAAGGATTCGAAGCATTGTTTAGAAATGCTTGAAAGTTGGGATGAACCAAATTCGTGTTAGAATTATTTTGGTTACATGCAAAGTTAGGATGATTTCTCTAACCAGGATTATATGTTGGAGAAAATAGGTCATTCTTAACCTTGTTAAAAGCATCGAGTTGTTCTACCGAATTAGGACACTGATCGGCTATGTGATTCAGATCATTACATTTATAACACATTGGTTGGGAAGCTTAGTTCATTCTGTTGGATGAGAAAACGCTGTTGAATTTATTGATCATTGCATCGATTTTAGCTTCAAAAGACAACGATGATCCTATAGAGTGTGCGTTCGATCATGAGTAAATAGATTTTTCGTTAGTGTGTTACAGACAACAAGAAGACTTTTTAATAGCATTTAAAAAATGCTATAAAAGGATACAATGGCGTTTTTGTAACCGCTGTAAATCAACAAATTGTAATAAGTCAGGGACCTATAATAACAACCTAAGAAACGCTATAAAAACACGCTATAAACAAGGACATTGATAGCGTTGCAAAATTGCTATTAAATAGCCTATTTGTACCATACAACTACCTTCCTATAGCATTTTATAGCTTGCTATAGAACTTTTATGTAGAGATTTGGTTCATTTAATTGTATAATATGTTGACTTGCCAGATTATTATAACATCTATAATCGTAGTAGAAATCATCTTAGTCATTTATTACGCAACAAAATGTAATAGAAAGTTTACTTCAATATTTTATATCATTGTTCACTTGCTATGAAAACTGTTTAATCCTTGCAAAATATTTTTATGGCCATAGCAAAATGCTATAGTATATGATAGCCGAGACAAATTTACTTTTCGTAGCATAGTTAAAACGCTATAGAATATTTTCCATTGAATTTTTTTATTGCAATATACATTCAAGCTTACAATTAAGCATATAAATATTTGTGACAAAAGTATTTCATACATAGTATTAAACATATAAATATTCATGATTAAAAGTAACAATTCATACAACTAGCTAACCAAAACGATACATACTAAAGTAACAATTCATACAACCGTAGCTAACCATAACGATACATACTAAAATTAAAGATGTATGAACATCGATACAAAATACATTAATGCAAGCATGACCAATTTGAAGGAGAAAAAGTGCGACAACATAATTTTTCTTGCCTTCCAACATGTAGTAAACCCAAAAGCATCATACGCCACCTATCAAAAAGTACATACATCTATTAGTCATAAAATGTAGAAATTGCAGGAATGGGAACTAAATACATTCTTAAAATTGCAGGATTGCTAACCACATTAATCCGACAAGCTATTAATCAGGTAAATTTGCCAAACAGAGTGAGACGGAAAGATGTTAAAACACCTTTCGGTATTAAAATGCGTTCTTTGAATAATTTATATGACTTCTTCAACTATATATAGTTCTTTTGTGTTGAATGTATCAATTTAAGAAAATAATCACGGAAGTAGAATTATAATTTTCTGGCTGCATTAGCTGAAAATATCAGTTCTGATGCATTTAAGGAAATTAATTTATATTTATATCACTTGCTTACTATCATCATAAATATGCAGATTAAAAAAAAGTATATTCACGCAACTGTCTCACTACATGTATCAAACAAAACCAATCTACAATCCTGAAGTATCTTTCGAATTTACATACAATTTAATTAATTGAGATAGATTCAGCTAATCTATGATTCAAATAGTTAGGCGTCGTTTCAGATTTTAAATACAAAATTTTGATGAATAACATTAGTTACCTAATAAGCAAAGCATCATGGAATTATATAAACCAAATATAAATAGGTTAACAAAGTAGACCCAAATTCTGTGTAAGATACTAACCACACAACAAGTCAATGACAGAATGATCCCAAATACGTGGGATATGCACTTAGAAATGAGATTTGCTTAAAATGATAACTCCATTTAACACAATATAACTGAACTCAAATAATTAAATCTAAAAAAAATAAAATAAAATTTTAAATAAAATTATCGAAATGGCAGCTGGTGCTTTGACCGTGATAGCTCCAAAAATAGTCATTTATCAATGATCGGAAGATGTATTATGATATCAAGCTATATCTCATCAATAAATCAAGGACAAAGAATAGTTTTTCTTTTTTCCTTTATTTATAATCTAAACGAAACCAAAACAATCATTATATTTCTCTTAAGATCTATGCAAAATATAGTTAAACTTTCTATGCATCACAACATAGTAAGATTATGTAATTTCTTACCAAAAACCAACAGTACCAGGATTCCTTGAGTAAACAGAATTGTTATCACATAACATCAAAAAATTCATAACAGTTGCATAGTAGTATTAGGATTAGTCTCCAAAGCCATTTTTTAAGTTGAGAATTAAAAAAATAAGCCGAAGTGTGCTTGCTTTTTATCAAGAACATAAAAGGCAGGAGAAATAGTCTTAAAAACGCTATAGAACATTTAGATACAACTGTATGGGAACATATTGTATTTAGTAAATCTCAACAACACATTACCTTGCAATTATTCAACAAAGGAGGCTTACAACTATACTATACATGTGTCTACGCAAGCAATTCGTTTTTGGAGCGGTAGCAATTATGGAATTTGCTATCGGTCGATGCTTTTTCTATAAGATCTTCTTGGCTTGTAATGGGGATTTTAATAATGCTCTCAACTCGAAAGATAAAGGGGGGGGGGTTTGCCTATCCCTTTTTCCTATTTAAATTCGTTTAAAAATTTTCTTTTTACTTACGGATTAGTTGAATCTTGTTTACAGGGCTGTTAATTCACTTGGCGGCGTAGAGGGATTGCGACCAACATAGACACGGTGTTGGTTAATGCTTATTTCATGTCTATGTTCCCACAATTCACCACTATTGCCTTACCTTCTTCGATTAGTGATCATAGCCCCTTATTGGTTACTTTTAGTCCGTGGCAGAAACACCAAAAACATCTCCCTTTCAAATATATAGATAATTGGTATTACAGAGAGGGGTATGATCAATGTATTGCCACCGGACTAGCGAAGGACACTTGGGGATCCTCTGCTTACAGGTTCATATAAAAAATTAAAGCAGTTAAAAATGAACTTAAAGCGTGGCATCGGTTAAGAGCTAAAGAAAACAGAATATCTAATATGCAAAATGATTTTGACACACTATTCTATGTCGCAGATCAGGATCCGGAAAATTATGAGGCTTATGATAACTTGCATATCTTAGGGCAGCATTTAAATGATCTACTATTAAAGAAATTGGAAATTTTACGATAGCAAAGTAAGTTCTAAATATTTTTACGCCAAAATGTCTATGCGAAGACATAAAAACAAAATTCAGGCCTTAATGGATGTAGATGATCAATATATATACGACAACAACGGTATAAAAGCCGAAGCTTTAACTTATTACTAGCAACTATTTAATGGTGAGACTATGCATTTTTCCCCCACCATCAACTGTTTAATGGGGAGACTATGCATTTTTTCCCCACCATCAACACAAGAATGGTAATAAATGACATGGGAAAAGAGTATTTATCTTCCCCGATTACACCAGAAGAAGTTCAAACCGCTCTCTTTTCTATCGACGCTGCTAAAAGTCTGGGCCCTGATGGGTTCTCATCCAAATTTTACAAACCGCATTGGACAGACTTGAAAGAGAATATTACAAACGCAGTGTCTGAAATATTTCATAGCAGAAAATTACCGAAGGGAATGAACCACAATTTTATTACTTTGATCCCTAAGAAAGATAAGCCTCAAACTATCTCAGATTATCGACCTATTTCTTGTGCTAACGTTTTTAATAAAATTGTGTCCAAGATTATTTATAACCGAATTAAATGGTTTCTTCCTTGTTTAATAGCAGAGAATCGGTCTTCTTTTATACCGGGCCGAAATATTGGTGAGAACATTTTACTTGCTCATGAATTAATCCGAGATTTTTCTAAGCGAGGCAAACATAAAATATGTGTCAAAATTGATCTCTAGAAAGCATATGATATGGTTAACCGAGAATTTATTATTCATATGCTTACTTCTATGGGTTTTCCCATTCCCTTAACGGAGTTTATCCATGAATGTATATCTACGCCTACATTTTTAATTATGATTGATGGTAGACGGAAGGTTTTATTTCCTCCAACCGGGGACTCTGGCAGGGAGATCCTTTGTCCCTCTACTTATTCTGTATTGCTGTGGAGTTTTTTAGCTTACTGATGGAAGTGGGTTTTCATGACGGACATCTACAACTTATTTCTCGTATTCAACTTGTAATTACACATCTATTATATGAAGATGATGTCATGATATTTTTATCCGCTACCACATCTAAAGCTACTTACATGAACGACATCTTTAATATTATGGAGGAGACAGTTGGGTTGAGCATAAACTAAACACAACCCCAGTTGTTTTTTAGTTCTGATGCAATCAACAAGACTAAAATTGCTACCATACTACGAATACCAGGACAAGAATTACCTGTGAAATATCTCAGGGTCCCGCTCTCAGTGGACTACATCCATGCATCACATTGTTTGCCTTTACTGCAGAAAATAAACAACATGTTAGAGGGTTGGGACTGTAATTTAAATTCAGGGTAATTAAATTATGGGTTGTTATAGTTCCCATACCTTGGAATTTGTTGTTAAGTATAAAAAAATATTTTCCATACCACCATAATTTAAAATGATCATTTATAGCAATCAAACCTCATTTCCGTTATAAAATCCCTTATAATACTTCTTTCTAGTTATAAAACTCTTTTATATTTACAAACTCCTTTTATAAAATATCATTTAGAAAAATCCTTTTAAAAAATATCATTTATAAAACTCCTTTTATTTTTTTTGAGCAGAACGGATGTGTAGCGTGGAACTACACAGCCGATTAGTGATAGATACTAAATATAAATATTACGATCAACATGCTTGATCGTTAGCCAAAAAGATAGTGTCAAATTACATCAGCAGTAGCATTAAAAAAAGAGAACCCGAAAATGAAACTACCGTACAATATATACATCTAGAGCAGTCAGATAAAAGTGAAACTGAAGTGGTACTGTCTTAGCTAGTAGTCATGCCCAAAAGGATGATAACCAACCGGTGAGGCGGAAGATGTGCTGCCCACCGACTCATCTGGTGGAGAATCCGCAGGCGGAAGACGGAGCCTGAAAGGGGCAGAGAAGCTGGAGCCTGTCCAAAAAGTAAAGATGTTAATAATCCTGTTGCATAAAAGCACTCTCGAACTAGCGGGTTTGTTAAAGACACGGGCATTTCTTTCTTTCCAAATGACCCAACAGAAAATTGCAAGCAGAGAATCCAAAAGAGAATCCGGGGCGTTGTACTGCCAATGGTCGAAGAAGCTAGAAATGAAGGGGATGAAACCAAGAATGTGCGCACAAGAAGAGACCCAAACGAAATGAGCAAAGTCGCAATCTACGAACAGATGGTTAATGGTTTCGACTTCCAAACAGCAAAGAGCACAGACCTGATCCGAAAGGATATTGAGACGAGAGAGACGGTCTTTAGTGTTAATGCGACCGTGAATCAGACACCATTGGAAGAAGAGGATTCGCGGAGGGAGGTGGCATTTCCAAATGCGGGCGAAGGAGAAAAGTCTGCCAGGGTGGTTCAGGTAGGAATAGCATTGGGATATAGAGAAGCCATTTGAAGGGGATAGGGGCCACGAGAAAAGGTCAGGGGTGGAGGTAGGGAGGTTAATGGACAGAAGCAGGTTGGAGACGGCAAGAAATTCGCGAAGCAGGCAATCACCAAAAAGGGAAGCATGACAAAACGAGAGAGGGCCTAAGGAAACTGCGTCGGCTACTGTGAGGTACTGTAATGGTGCGGAGGCGAAGAGAGTAGGGAAGCAGCGGTAAAGAGGAGAGTGTTGAGACCATGAGTCTTGCCAGAAGAGGCAATTCGAGCCGTTGCCTAAAACTACTTGAAAGAGCGGCTTGACCCGGGCTAAGGAAGAAAGAACACCCGACCAGAAAGGGGATGGCTTAGAGAGGGGGGCGAGGTGAAGGACACGGAAAGGGTTATTATGATAGTGAACAGAAAGGATCCAATCTTTCCAAATGAAATGGCCCGGTGAGAGGAGACGCCATAACCATTTGGCCAAAAGAGCAAGGTTGAAGGTTCGAAGGTTAAGAATGCCAAGTCCACCATGGTCACGATGCAAACAGGCAATCCTCCAGCTGACAAGGCATTTGACTTTTCCCCCATTCCAGAGGAAGGATCTTCTAGCGGAATCGATTCGCTTGGAGACCCAGACAGGAAGTTTGTGAAAAGAGAGCCAGTAGGTGGGTAAGGAAGAGAGCACCGATTTGACAAGCACCAGCCTGCCTGCGGCCGATAGAGCCTCCGCTTTCCAGCCCGAAAGTCTGGCATCAATCTTAGAAACGAGGGGGACCCAATCGGCTCGATGCAGTTTGGAAGGGTGCAGGGGAATACCCAAGTAGGAGATAGGGAATTGATCAATTTTGCAATTTAGGATGGAAGAGATGGAGGGTGCGAGAATATCAGCAGAGCCAAGCATAATGATGGAGCTTTTGTGGAAGTTGATGGAGAGGCCAGAGATGAGTTTGAAGGAGTAAAGAAGGACCTTGAGACAGTGGATATGATCCGGCGAGGGAGAGGCAAATAGGATAGTGTCATCAGCAAACTGGAGATTGGAGATCATCAGATTAGAATTGGGAGGGCCAATACCAGCTAAGTAGTTGTTCGCGATGGCCAATTTGGTCATGCGATTAAAGACGTCTGCAACTAGCACAAATAACAGCGGCGAGAGGGGGTCTCCTTGTCTGAGGCCACGGGCAGATTTAATTAGGCCACCGGAAGAACCGTTAATCTGAATGGAAGAGAGACTGGAGGTAAAAATGAATGATATCCAATCGCACCATCTCGTAGGGAAACCTCTATGGGATAAGAGATCGAGTATGAAGTTCCAATTAACCGAGTCGAAGGCCTTGGAGAAGTCAAGTTTAAGGAGGACACCTGGAATGTTATTGGAATGATAGTAGGAGATAACTTCCTGTGTAGCCGCCACACAATCTAGAATGTTACGGTCCAAAATGAATGCTGATTGCTCTGGCCCTACCAGTTGATCCATGAAAAGCTGAAGGCGGTTGGCTAGGAATTTGGTGATGAGCTTGAAGGTGGTGTTAAGGAGACTAATGGGTCGGAAGGCTGAAGGGGAATTGGCTCCAGCAGTTTTCGGAAGGAGGATAATATTGGCGTAGTTGAGCCGGGCTATGGATGCAGGGTTGGAATAAAATTCTGGCACAGGTCAAGAATGTCGGATTTGATTACATCCCAAAAGTGTTTGAAGAAAAAAGGGCCAAAGCCGTCTGGGCCCGGTGCTTTATTATCGTCCATATGACAAAGGGCGGAAAGGATTTCTTCTTCAGAGAATGGAGCATCTATTGCGATGACTGAAGGATTAGGGTATAGAAGGTTCCAGTCTATGGTTGGAAGGGGTGGTGATGGTTTGCCAAGGATCGAGCGATAGAATTGGGTAAACAGTTGCAGAATTTCCGACTGATCCGAGACAGACGAGTTGTTGTGGATAATTTCTGGGATGACCAGGGATCTGCGGCGGCCATTCGCTAATCTGTGGAAGTAAGCCGTATTTTTGTCGCCATCTGCTAGCCACCTGGCTTTAGAGCGCTGTTTCCAGCCAATTTCCTCCTGTTTCAGAAGTCTCTCGAGTTCCGCTTCCAGATTCCTAAGTTTGAGAATCTCAGCGTCACTGAGAGGGTGTGATTCTTCTAGGATATTTAAATTGAGGATTTCATCTTGGGTTGAGGAGATACGGTTTCTAAGCGAGCCCCAAATAGATTTGGCCCAAGGTTTAAGCAGTCTTCTCAGTGATTTAAGCTTGCCAACGACCCTACCTGAAGCAGAGTTGGACCTGATGGGCTGAGCCCATGCGAGTTTAATAAAATCTTCGAAGGATGGTTCAAGTATCCAGAGTCTTTCAAATCTGAATGGTCTAGTCTGGTTAGAAAGTGAACCCGATTCCAGCACGAGAGGACAGTGGTCTGAGTGAACTGTTGCAAGGCCACGGCAGGAAGCTAGAGGGTGAGTATCGTCCCATGCAGAGTTGAAGAGGAAACGATCTAGTTTGGCCAAGGAAGGATTGTGACGCCTATTGGACCAAGTATAGAGACGGTTGTTGATCGGAGGTTCAATCAAAGAGCAAGAGTTGATGAAAGCATTGAAGGCATCTGAGTCGGCCGAGAAATTACCCGAGTTCCTCTCCATGGAGTATCTTGTTGTATTGAAGTCTCCTCCAAGCACCCATGGACCATATATGTGAGTGGCAAAATTCCTGTAGCTATTCTAGAGAACTGCCCTATCCTGAGCCGTTTGGGGACCATATATGTTTGAGAAGAAAAACGTAGTGTTGGACCGCAGATGTTTAAGAGCTACATGTAACACGAAAGGCTGATGAATGATTTGGCCCAGGGACCATACGGATTCGTCCCACATGGTTATGAGACCCCCCTTGGAGCCAATGGCGTTAGAATGAGCCCACCCAGAGAGATGTGGGCCACCAATTTGACGAATGAGTGTGGGAGATGGATCGGAAAGTTTGGATTCTTGAAGCAGGAGAATATCTATGTGTAAGGGGGACAAAGACAGATAAACAGAATGTCTTTTGGAGGGGTCCCCAAGCCCTCGAATATTCCAGGAGACGAATTTCATTGGGAAAGGGAAAGGCGCTCTTGTTCTAGGGTTTGCATGGCCGAATAATGCTCATCTAGAATATTGACTCCCATGCAACGTGCTAATTTCTTATTTAATCTATTATTGGCAGAAGAGAAAACTACAGGTTTATAAAAGCTACCTGTAGCTCCAGGCAGGGAGGCTGCTTGGGTGTTTCTAGAGCTTCTCCTGACTATCAGTGGTGAGAGACCTTGGAAGGCTGGAAGGACCGGAGCCGAAGGAGGAGGAGAGACTGGAGGGTTGCTGGGATCTGGAACTGGGGCGAGATTCGAGGCTTGATGGAAATAAGGCACTGAGAGGTCAAAGTCAAGTATGGGATCCCACCGCTGCGGAGCTGGCTCAGCATTCTGGATTATCATGGGGTCGACCTCCTCAAAGTTGTTCCGTGGAGGGGAAGACGAGTCCGGTTCTAGAATCATAGCATCAAAGCGGTCGTCAGAATTCAGATCGTTTGGATCCATCTAGCCTTCAAAACACCTGAACTCCTTCTCAATATCAATGCCTAGGGGATATGTCTCTGGTCTAAGTCTAGGGTGAGTATGGTCCCATCGCGAAACCGTGATGAGGTAGTCTGCATTGTTGAGACGAACCCTATAAGAGGAGGAAACCGCAATACCCACCATAAATTGCATTTTGACATAGATCTGGCGGCGTTCGAGCTCAGACCAGTCGCATCTATCAAATTCTGAGAACCGCCCAATTGGGTTTAGCGCAAACTGGACTGCGTCTTGGTCGTTTCTGAGAGGTTCTGGGAAGCCTTTGATGGTAACCCAGCTGGGTGGTTCTAATTCGATGGAGGGCGGCGGCTCGTAGTCTGGCCAAGCCTCTAAGTAGATCGACCCTCCTGCTTTGGTGATGATCTTGGAGTTGAGAGCCGCGATTTTCAAATATTCAGTGGGGCAACAGATCAGGAATCTGTTGTTATCTAAAAGCCAGATCGCCCAGCCCCTATGGTTAAAGGAGGATATCAGGACCGCCTCGAGAGTCTCCACAGTCTAGATTCCATCTATAATGGTTGCGGTGATATAGAGTGAGTAGTCTGCCATGTGAAAGATGGATGAAGGAGGGGAATGCTTGAAAGGAGGAGAGGGTGTAATGTATTGAGACAGAGGGGGGGATTCGGTAAGAATGGGTGTATTGGGAGTAGTGGGGTTGGCAGCTGGGCCAGCTTGCTGATTTGATGGTACCACACGTGTGCGTGTAGTATTGGAAGTCCCTGGAGTTTTTCGGGTTCGAGGTATGGGTGCAAAGGAATGATTACTCAGAGAAGCTGAAAAGATTTTTGAAGGACCCAATGCAGAAGGTTTATTGGGACAATGCGCGTAATGATGGCCATAGAAGCCACAGCAGAAGCAAATCCTAGGGTCCCTACAGGAAGATGCCACGTGGCCTAATCCCGCGCATTTGAAACATCTCTTTTTCAATTTTAAAAAATTGATGGTTTGGCGGTAGGAATCAAAAAAAGGAATAGGACGACGACGATTAAAGTTCGGAGGGGACGGGAGAAGAGGCTGGAGAGCTGGGGGGGAATAGGACGAGGTGCTGCGACTACCTGCGCGAAGGATCTGCCTTTGACGAACTGGGACGGAGGATGAGGGGGGCCGGAACATTGGGAAGAATCAACGTAGGCGGGAGTTTGGGGGCCAGAGGAGGGCAAGGGTTGAGGACGGGGAAGCTCCTGAAGGTATTTGGGAGGGACGAACGAGATATCGGCGAACGAAAGGGAGGGTGAAAAAGGGGAAGGTTGAGGAAGAGACGCCATGGAAAAAAACTTTTTTTAGAGATGAGAATAAAACTCCTTTTATTGATCTTCAAAACTTGTTTATAACTCTTTTTATAAAACACCCAATTCATTTATAAAACACCTTTTATAAAATTCATTTATATTTACAAAACTTCTTTTATAAATCTCCAAATATAATTATATAACTTTCTTTTATAAATCTCATAATTTATATCTTATATACTTATCACTAAAACTTCGATTTCAAGGTGGGTCTAAATACTTTCCATAAAACGATCATTCCAAATATCACTATAAATTCAAAAATGTGATTTATTATCTAATTTCTCAAAATGGTATCGTTTCCTTTTAAAATTATTATTTCTAAATCTATTCTTTTAATCTATAAAATACCATTTATAAATCTATTCTTTTATTTACAAAATAACACTTATAAAACTATTCTTTTAATACAACATGTTATAAAATGTTTCACAAATATTTATTCCAATATATTCCTATCTTTTTTTAAAACAGAATCACTTTATTATAAAAGGTAAACTCATTTATTCTGCTTAAAAATAAACACCCATTATTACTTTGGTATTTCTATAAAATACTTTTAAAACATTTACATATAAATTAGAAGAGAATATCAAAAAGGTTGAAGTAAAATAAAGAAGTTCCAAAAACCATTTTTAAATAAAATGCTACATAAAATCAAAAGTCACATTTAAAATCATTCTCCAAATCAAAACCAATTTCAAATCAAAACAACCAACAATAGGATTCAAAATACTATAATGTGGCCAATAGGTACCATAGCACTTAAACAATACTATTACTATATTTATCACTTAAAGGTTCAACTTTTAACATATATCAATATCACATCCAATATAGCCAACCTACCAACTTTTAACATTCAACAATTTATGTAACATATATACAAATGAAAATAAAATCAATAGGTATATAACTAAAGTTTAAAATCACAATGGCAAAAAATTCAGATTTCTCTATAAAATCCCCTGTATTTTATTCAAACATGAAAAAATATTTTGTATTTACTATATATAATTATAATATTCATTTAGAGGTGAGATAACTCATCGAAATTCAGTGGATGCTTAAGCTGTTACCCCACCTTTTGGTCAAGACCGGGATATCAACATATTGGCTAAAAAGGATAGATATCAGGATTTAAGATCGATTGGAAACAAGGCTATGATCGATGCTGCCAAAGTTGGACCAGATTCCAATCTAGGTGGGATCGGTCGGGAATGATAAACAAGGCTCGGTGAGGCTACACTTTGAATTTCAAGTCAATCGGAGTTCATATGCTCAAGTTATGGGTGGATCAATATTCATGGGAACCAGTTTGTATCGGTACTTTCGTATCGATCAAGATGGACACGTCTGTTTACTTCGGATCGATACTTTCGTATCGATCAAGATGGATGTGGATAACACATACGTGTTCAGTGCATTTGGTTTGGATCGATTACAATTCGTATCTATAGATTTCATATCAATCGAATGATGCGGCATCAGTTCGATACGACAGAAAGGGTAAAATATGGATCGATATGAAGGATGGAGGCGTTAAATGGATTCGGAAGCATGTTTCGTATCGATCATGTTCGTATCGGTCGATACGAAAGAAGCGGTCAAGATGAAGCGTAAAACATGGATCACAGCACAAGACTCAGATCGAAGCGAAACCTATGGATACGAGAACTGATGGATATGAATTGATGGATGCAGAGTATGATGGATACGAAATTCTTCATGGATACGAAATCACCAGCTTACATTTGCAAAGGCAAACTTGGATCGATCATATCTAAAAAAATACGCATTGGAATTTCATGAAATTTGGAGAGCAAGGACTTTGCACTATCATCTTTCACCATGATCGATCTCAGCTCAATTAGAGCAATTCCTGATCAATACGAAATTGATATGGATTGATCAGGGATCGATCCCAAACGACTCCAGATCGATCATGTGGGCCCATCTACGCATGAGAAAGATTATTCCAAGATTCAAAGTAGATATTTCCAACTCCACACCTATAAATAGCACCTCCATTGCAACTAAAGGGGGGTCTTCTTCTTCTTTAGCTAAACTCTGCCACTTTGATTATTGATATTAAAAGGATTGTAACTGTAATCATAGTATAAAAGGAAACAAAAGGATCAATTCAAAGTGGACGTAGGTCGGAGATAGACAAACCACTATAAATCTTGTGTCTTCTCTTACTTTCTTTCATTTTATTTTTGTTATTTCTTCATTTTTACTCTCTACATCTTCTGGATCTAAGATCTATGACTGGATAATAAGGATTTATGTGTAAACACTGGTGCTTTCACGACATTCGGGGTTTGTGACCATTTTTGGCACAAACACTTTGGTGCTTGCACTGAGAATACTAGAACCCGTTATATCAAATTTGGAGTTCAGATTTGGAAAGCTGAAGGATCAGATCTAGGAGGAACCATGGTTAGGCAATCAGCCAGAAGGACATTACCAGAAAGAAGCCATCAAAGATGAAGTCAAGAGGCTTCCTCCGGAGCCGAAGCAGATTAGGCATCATCTACATCAGAAGGGATGAGATGCAAACTATGATGGATTCCATGCAAGAGCGGTTGCTAAGAAGGTAGGAGGAGATGATGCAGAATCTTCTCAGATAGTTTGGACAGGTAAGAGCAGTAGAAGTTGCCAGAGCATAGATCCACGGAGCTGGACCAGAAGAACTCAATAGATAATCAGATGGAGCGGTCCAAATAAGGTCAGCCCCCAATCAGTAAACAACTATCAATCTGGATGGATCTAGACTCGGGGGGCACACCCTCGTGTAATGTTGGACCAGTTCATGGAAGAATGCCAGAAGACGCTACACAACCCGACGCCAACAGGAATACCAAAGTGCATGATGATACCAGAATTCCCTCAAGGACTTGGGAGGCAGTTAGGAAATGAAGACGAAGGGCAACCCTTGGTGGAAAACACTGGATTGGCTGAAATTATCAGGCGAACTACGCGCGGAGGTCTGGCAAACAGAGATCTAGAGGGAGTAAACGGGAGTCCATTCATCTGTAAGATCAGGATGGCTAGGAATCCACCTGAGTTCAAGCTGCCTACTCTAGAAGTATACAACGGTAGGACAAATCCTACCGATTATTTGATGAGATATACAAGACACATGGAAGTGTTGGGGCATCGGAGGAGGATATGGCCCAATGTTTCCCCCGTATTTGACGGATATAGCTGCTATGTGGTTCAAGCAGTTGGAAAATGGATCTATTAGGACATGGACAAAATTAGTGGATAGGTTTTTGAAGCAGTTTCAGGTTCATATCAAGAGGCCGAAAAATGTGAAGACACTGACGTCAGTGAAATAGAGGACATAAGAGTCACTCGAGACTTTCTTAACCCGATTTATTGTGGCGGTTGCTTCGGTGGATCGACCGGATCCATCAATGGTTCTAATGGTAGTGGTGTCAGGAGTCAGGTACAACTCGGATTTCAAAATATCGTTGATAAGGGATCCCCCAATGGATCTTGGGAAATTCTTTCATGAGGCCGAAAGATTCCTTCGGCAAGAGGATGCAAGTTTGGATGTGAAACCAAAGGAAGTAAATGTGGTCAAGGATAGAGGACCATTGGGTAAATGCTCGAGTAAGGATAAGGATAAAGGGAAGAGGAAGTCGGATGACGATTCTGTCAGGGCAAGGAAGCTCTAGAGAGAACCAAAATTCTCCACTTATACGGGACTGAACGAGACATTGGAACAGATATACATGGAAACTCGGGATTGCCTTCCTTACCGAAGGCCGACAAGGAGGGAACCCTCGGAACGCTAGAGGGCATCAGGAGGGCACTGTCTCTTTCATGACCTGGACGGGCATGATACTAACAGTTGCAGGAATCTAAAGGATATAATCGAGGAACATGTAAGGACTGGTCAGTTGCGGCAGTACGTCGGGACTCGGAATGTGGTGGTGCAATAGAAGCAGCCACCGTCTACCTCAAACAACAATGGCACAAGGCCAAGGAATGATGGTCGGTTGGTCATCAACTGATCGGGGTGGTATGGAATAAGTAGAAAACTCTAGGTAGACAGCTAAGTCACTTACTTATGTGCGGGGACAGTGATAGCCCTAGGCATGCTCTGAGATGATGATAAACCGTGATGCTCTACTCTGTGAAATATGATTTTTCTTTCTGGTTTGGACATTTGCTTTTCCTGGTTTGGCTTTGGAGTTTGGTTTGGACTCTTGGTTTTGTTGATTTTCTGGTTTGTATTTTGGTTTGGGTGCTTGTCTTTTGGTCTGGATCTTGGTTTGGATTTTTGATATGGATTTCTGGTTTTCTGATTTGATCCAGATTTCGGATTGGATTTTGATTGGATTTTTATCTGATTTTTGGTAAAAAGTCATCGGGTATGGTTTATGCCTGGCAAGGGGTAAGCCTCTTCATCCGAACATGGCGAATCGACTTATTCAGATCGTCGAGTATGGACAATTCTCGGCAAGAGTCCGAAGAGACCAGGATTTGGTTAGGACTTAGGCCCCATATTATCTATTGTTTATTATTTAAGGTCGTCGAGTATGGACTATGCTCGATAAGGGTCCGGAGAGACTAGGATTTGGCTTAGGACTTAAGTCACGTCATTACTCACCATTCAGAGAAACTAAACCAGGATCACCGTTGATCTAGGACTTCTGCCGAGGCATTGTTTATTACAGGTCATTAACTGGGGATTACGCTTGGCAAGAGCACAGAGAGGCTATGGATTCAGATTATTAGCTATGAACAGCTAAGGAATTGGATATCGACCTGGAGTGGTTAAGATTTGGTTATTGGTTGCTTGATATGGATGGATTAGAACTCGGTTGTTGGGTTCGAAAGGATATGGAATTGGCTAAGAATTTGGTTACTGAATTCGGAATCGGATATCGACTTAGAGCCATCATAGACTTGGATAAGGATATGGCTATGGCACTTGGATAGAATGGCTTTGTAATGGATTGGATATGAATCAGATGATATGGCTATGGATGGAATATGGACTTTGGATGTTCGATTTAAAGCTATTCAAAACACGCCTTCCTACCGCAAAGCATGTTTTGGAGAGAAAATGTTACCCCACCTTTTGGTCAAGGCCGGGATATCAACAAATTGGCTAAAAAGGATGGATATCAGGATTGGAGATCAATTAAAAACGACCATGATCGATGCCACCAAAGTTGGACCAGATTCCAATCAAGTTGGGATTGATCGAGAATGATAAACAAGGCTTGGTGAGGCTACACTTCAAATTTTAGGTCAATCGGAGTTCATGTGCTCAAGTTATGGATGGATCGATATTCATGGGAACCAGTTCATATCGATACTTTCGTATCGATCAAGATGGATACGGTTGTTTACTTCGGATGTTTCGTATCAATCAAGATGGGTATGGATATGGATAACACATACGTGTTTTGTGCATTTGGTTTGGATCGAATACAATTCGTATCGATAGAATTCATAATGATCGAATGATGCGGCATTAGATCGACACTAGAGAAAGGGTAGAGTATGGATCGATATGAAAGATGGCGGCGTTAGATGGATTCAGAGGCATGTTTCGTATCGATCATGTTCGTATCGATCGATATGAAAGAAGCGGTCAAGATGGAGCGTAAAACATGGATCACAGCACAAGACTCTGATCGATGCAAAAGCTATGGATACAGGAACTAATGGATACGAATTGATGGATGCATAATATGATGGATACGAAATTCCTCTAGGATACGAAATAACCAGCCTACATTTGCAAAGGAAAACTTGGATCGATCATATCTCAAAAACTACGCATTGGAATTTCATGAAATTTAGAGAGCAAGGACTTTGCACTATCATCTTTCACCATGATAATCTCAGCTCGATTGGAGCAATTCCTGATCGATACGAAATTGATATGGATTGATCAGGGTTCGATCCCAAATGACTCTAGATCAATCATGTGGGCCCATCTACACATGAGAAAGAGTATTCCAGGATTCAAGGCAGATATTTCCAGCTCCACACCTATAAATAGCACCTCCATTGCAACTAAAGGGGGATCTTCTTCTTCTTTTTTAGCTAAACTCTGCTACTTTAGTTATTGATATTAAAAGGATTGTAACTGTAATCACAGTATAAAAGGAAATAAAAGGATCAATTCAAAGTGGACGTAGGCCAGAGATAGCCGAACCACTATAAACCTTGTGTCTTCTCTTACTTTCTTTCATTTTATTTTTGTTATTTCTTCATTTTTACTCTCTACATCATTTGGATCTAAGATCCATGACTAGATAATAAGGGTTTGTGTGTAAACACTAGTTCTTTCACTACATTCGGGGTTTGTGACCATTTTTGGCGCAAACATAAGCATTCCAATTTGATCCAAAATCGAACGGCGTTTAATTTTAGCTCAAAAATTGTTGCGTAGATAACATTGATACGAGTCCAACCAAAAGACCGCATCTAAATCCGACCTCGTATGAGAAAATTATTGATTTTATAGTTTTTGATTTTAAAATATAAATTAATTACTCAATTAATTTACTAATTACCAATTAAACACCGATCCACTCCTTTAATCTGTCTTCAACGTTCAAAACCTACACGCGACCATGCACAACATACCCATGCACGCACGTGAAACCTCCACCATTGCTCCATGATTCTTCAATCCGACTCCACCACCTTGCTCCTTATCGCCTCCACTTCGCAACCTACACCACCATAAGACACTTGATCGCCTCCACCATGATCCGACCTGACACCATCATGCACACTGGGCTAAATTCACGCCACCCAATTGATTATCGTAATCCACCAAAATTCGACCCCGGCTTCTCCACACAGTGAGAAGCTCAATGCAACTGACCTCGAACCCTAACTCCCCCTAGATCAACAAAAATTCCTAACCCTAGTTTATGCCTTCTCATGTCCACCATATAGCAAATATCGACCACACCAACCATACTTGTATGGAATTGAAGCTTATATTCGTAAGAGTTCAACGAAACAAATTTGCTAATTTTTAGTGAACTAAATCATTTGATTTGGATTTTAGTTTGTGGAGGCTAATTCTTTTCTTGGCCATAGGAATAATCAAAAAACGTAAAAAAGGAGGGGAAATGAAATGTGAAGAGGGGAAAAGTCTAAGTGGATGTGTACACTTAACCAACAACAATTTCGTTACTTCCTACTCAAGTAAACAAAAGATTCCAAGCAAACCAAAATTCTCAAGCCACTCATCACATCAATATTAATTCATGTTGAAAAATTTAAATTTCAATTTGATTTAAAAGTTTTGAAAAGAAGGTTTTGTGATATTCTGCTACATAATATTTCATTCGCGTACAAACTACGAACGATAAAACAAAAATATTATTACGCACAACAATGCGACATGATCCCAAAACAACAATAAAATACATGGGTTATTTTATTTTGTGAAATGTCAAAAACACCATCGTTTTTCCGTAAAATACGTCAAACGAAAACTTAAATATTTTCCAAATAAAAAATTTGGAAAAATCTTATAAAATTCGTTTAAACATACATCACTAAGAACCAAGTCGTTTTATAAACAATTGATTCTCTTGTTATTTATTTGGAGTATTTATTAAATTTGAATCAAATCTAAATATTTTAATAAAT
This sequence comes from Allium fistulosum, assembly GCA_030737815.1. NCBI lineage: Eukaryota > Viridiplantae > Streptophyta > Magnoliopsida > Asparagales > Amaryllidaceae > Allium > Allium fistulosum. The sequence continues at coordinate 135,436,529 of CM060904.1, forward strand.
TAAACATTCCCATCCAAAACATTAAAAATTACAGGTCATCACAATAAATTAGACAAGTAAATCCAATTTTATCTTATAAATCATTTTCTAGCATCCCTCAAGCAAAAATATATTCGAAATTAAAATAAGTATTTACAAAAGCATAATCAGATAGTATTATCAATATTATAACCGCATCAACTCTTGTACCTTCACATTTTAGGGTTAGTTCAACCAAAATGAAATTTAACTCTAGCATACCTAAAATCGATGTGCTATATGTTGGTAACAGTGGCTTTTGTTTGATGGCAACAACGACCTTAAGCAGCATCATTCGGTTTGGTAATAACAGTGGCATTAACTAATTCGGTGATAAGAGGCATTGATCAACTTGGGGATCACAGTCGCGCTTTAATTGATGTGTGATGTGGGGCATTAATCAATTTGGCGCTTGTAACCATATATCGATTGATTTGGTGGTGAGTAGGTTTTATGGATATAATGGCGGTATATTTGAGCATATAAACTCTGATGCTTTTGAATAGCCATGGCGATTAGGGATAGTGAAGAAAGGGGGATAAAATGAGTGTGAGAAGATGCAAATAGAATGAGAATAAAGAAGTGAACAAAAATAAAAACTAAAATGAAAAAGGTTATTTTTGGTACTTCAGAAAGATGTCGTGGAATTCATGTACAAGGAATTCTCATTATTAATAGTAGAGATATGTATTCTCAAAATTTTTGAAGTTAATTGCGATGAACCACCTCCTCGGCTCTCAAATATTAACATTAATACATCATCGGTATTCACATGCCGCAAATTCAAGTGCCGGAGAGGCAGATACTCAGAGGTAAAAGAAAATAAAGATAGAAGAAAGAACAAAATAGATTCTCACATTGCATTTAACAACTTGTAGTTATACATGTGGAAAGTACATACAATCACTCCTAAGCGATTCATCAGAGTTACGGTAGGTACTAACCCAACCATGGACAGTTATAATTGCTATCCCTACAAGTGCTAGTAGATACTTATACATAATACAATAGAAATAGAAATAGATGACTATTTACATAGGACCCTCTAGCTTCATGCTCCTTCCAAAATGCTCCAAGTTACCTAACTACTTATATGCCCAAAAAATAGAGCATCCAGAGTTTAAGGGGAAAAGAAAATAAACTCTAGGTAAATCATGGGACTGGTGTGAGAAACTCAAAAATACGGGTATTGGAAAACAAAGGGTATCCTATAAGACCATGCTGCACATAAACACGGAACAGGTATTTAACTTATGATAGCCAAATCATTGGCTATGCAAAATCAGGGATATTATCTTTAATGACATTCTTTGAAAATCCTTTCAAATAACATATTAATCATAGCTGGAATTGTTACATTTGTCAAATTCGATAGCATAATAGGTTTACAACTAAAACCACAAGGGCTCGTTTTGGAGAATGGATTCCATATAATGACAAGGTAAGGGACTACCTTCCGATAGTACATTTCTAAAGGAATGTATCGAGACACAGCCCCGCTACCTTCTACCATCATAGAACCGGCCTACCTCTACCATATCTAGTACTGAATATCACATTACCCCAGTCGTATCCGACCTATCCAGGATCACAAAGCATACACAACATACTCGAAATATAGAGGGTAATATAGAAAGGTGGTGAACATACTCTAATAGAAGCCATCCATTTAGCCTGCTGCACCTACCTTGTTTTTGTCATTCCTGATGTGCGAGGCTTAAGGTAACGTTTTACTTTTATGGAACAAATATTACTTTGAATGCCACATTGCCATTTCCAACAACACACTGATGGATTTTGACTTAAGTACAATCCCTGAGCTCGAACGTCTCAGAGAAGGGTGTTAAGTGTGAGAAAGATTACCTCCTACACCACCAAATAGATGTATGTTTGTAGATATCAATGTATATGTATTTTAGAAATGCAATGCCAAATATTCGTCCATACAAGTTGTCCAGGAACAAGATAAACCGAAGGCACTTCCTACTACATCATGTTTTGAAGATTACTCCTAGAATGATTAACGAGAAGTCCTTGCACTGAAGATTTTTAGAATTAAGTACTACTACTACCATATGTATATAATATTGAAATCGAGGGGCTAATAGCAAGTAGCTTTTCATTATGAAGATCTCTGTCTTCAAAATCATTGCATTACATTAGTTCGAAGTGGTTTTCGGATAGGAAACAAATCTGATCCCGGTCTCTCCAAACCAATTCTCGATAAAACATCTTTTAGAGATATATCATTTCTTTTCTAGTATATACGAGATTATTAGAACTCTCTTTAACTTTGGAAAACACCAAATCATTTCTCATAAATCATGTTGGAAAACATTATTGAGTAAAAAGGATTCATAGAAATTATACTAATTTTACTCAATATTAGTTTCCATATTCAATAAGTATTATACATCGAATAACGATGAGGTCACCTTTTAAATTCACACAAATAGTATGAGTTATCTCCTCAGAATTCAACACTAAGTATAAAGATTGTTTCTATACAACCCAAGTTAAGTAATTGGTTATGGAAAGTAACTCTTTTTTACTTGTCTCGTTTCTGACATTTCGACCTTATCTATTCCTCGCCCAAGAAAAGGCCAGGTGAGCCAAGGCACTGGTTGCTCCTAAACATCTCCTTAATTTAAACACCCAACATCCAGATCCCATGAATAGAAGAATCAGGTTTACTCATCGGCTTATAGAGCCAAGATTTAATCATTTATTTATAACATCTTTTCTTTTAGTCATTTATTTAAACTCTTTTTAAAATAATTATAAAACTTCTGAATTATATTTAAAACACTTATTTATTTATTTGAAAACATCTATAAAAGGTTCGAGAAAGAATCGTTAAGTTAAAATTGTAATTTGTATAAGTTATTAAAACCGCTACGAAAAAGTGCTGCAAATAATATTTTTAAGCTTATTTGATCGAAACAACTTTTCTATCATTTGAAAGTCCATTTTTATATCTCAAATCCTTTTTAAAACATTTTAGTATATTTATAGAATTTATTCCATATTATTAAAGATTTAGAAAAATATCATTTCAAAGAAATTTCCTTTTTGGGTTCCGAACTGCCAAACCGCGACTATTTTGAAAACTTGTTTTGCTCATATTTCATAATCTACTAAATGAAATCTTTATCATTTTTTTGTTTGAAAACTATGATTATAAGAGTTCGAAAAAATTTTGGTCCAAAGAATTCTGCCTCCAATTCCATCGTATAAATGGATTTAAACTATTATGGCGCGAAATCTCGCCGTTACGCGACGCGCCTATTTTTGACTCCAATTTCAAATCTTTTCAAAACTTCACCAAACTGAGTTTTAGTGATTATAAACCAATTTAAAGAGGTTTAATCATCTTGTAACACTTTTATAATTCATTTCAGAAAATGATTTCTGTTGTGTAATTTCGACGTGTATTGAACGTGAATTGTTTACACATCCAAACAACCATATTTTTCACAACCAAAACATGATGATCAAAATATAAGAACCAATCATTCCAAACATATCATATCATCATCCATATCATAATATAAATTTGGGCTGTCAATTTTCAGCACGACCTAAAACACGACTTGAAGATGACACGAAAATTAGCTGGTTTGGGTGACACGATAATACGGGCGGGTCAATTTCGGGTCAACCCGCCATAACCCGTTTAATAAACGGTTGGTTTCGGGTTGACCCGTGAACCCAATTTTCACCTGCCAAACCAGTCTATTATAAAATGTTTTTTTAATTTTTTGCAACTTAGGCAGTTTTAATTTGTAAAGTTTCATCTACAGGCAAGGCAACAAGTAGGTATTCATTTTTCAATTTTCCTACCCATTTGATTCTTCATTTCATCCATTCCTCTACACTATACAACTAGGGTTGTCTTTCAATTTTCATTCCAAATTTTTATTATTTCATTCTCCTTTTTCAACAGATCGGCCTCGGCGGCTGCAGTCCATCCACTCGAGCGCTGATCGATTGATCCGCTCGCGCCTGTCGTTTGTCCACTCGCACCCTAATCGATTGACCTGTTGGCGCCTGCCGTCCATCCACCGATCCCTACATAGTCAGTTCCTCACTATCCAACTCATTATACTATGGTAAGTGGTAATTTATTTGATATCGAAATCTTTTCTTTGTTTGTTTGTTGTGACCTAGCAGGTTTATAATTTGGTAAAATTGTAAATTTTTTAAAATCTTTTATACCGAAATCTACTACATAGTCAGTTTCTTTGTTTGTTCGTTGTTGATACCGAAATCTTTTATAATTTGATACGAAAATCAGTTCCTCACCGATCCACTACATAGTCAATCCCTCACCGTCCTTTGCTTAAGTTTTTTAAAATCTGACCAGTGCTCAGTTTAAAAAAAACTACATAATGCTTTAAATTTATCAAGGATTCCATTTTAATAAGTTTTTTACACCAAATCCATATATGCTAGAGCATCATCGTAATAGCATACACAACATATATAGATTTATTGTGTTTTTAAATCAATATGTTCTTTAAATAAAAAATGTTGTACCAATTATATATATTACTAAAGAATTCCTTATTATTTTAAACCAAAATTATTACCTTTCTTTCTACTTCCTGTTTTAGCTCTCTACTATTGGCATTTGGCACAAAACATGCATGGGTAAGATATTTTCATATGATGGATACTAATGAAAAGAAAAATCAAACAAGAGTAGCCAAATTATCATATTAAAAAAGGTCAAACTTATTTATTGAGTGATTATAGTATAGTAATATGGTACCTTTTTTTTCATCACATTAATCATGGCAATTAAATAATATAGTAGTCAGAGTGATGAGTTTTCTTCTTCTCTAATTTTGCAGAAAAGAGATGTACCCTTTTACACCAAGTAGTGAGAGTGGTGAACAAGTTGGAGATGCCCATATCGAAGCATTGGAATCAAACAATGTAGAAATAAAAGGTGCAAAAGTTGTTGGTAAGAGGCGTAGAAAGCTTACTTCTGAGGTATGGACTAAGTTTGAAATTATTCCTCTGCAAAATGATGGAAAGAAAAGAGCTAAGTGTATGAAATGTGGTGCTGTCTATTTATGTGATAGTACTTATTGCACTGGAAACCTAAAATGTCATATTAAAACTTTTTCCAAAAGTACTGATTGTGATCTAGGTCAATTGCTTATAAGTCAGGCCGAGAGCTCTATTATAACAAGGTCATCAAAATTTTATCTTGATAAGTTTAGAGAATTATTGGTAATGTCAATACTGATGCATGATTTGCCATTTCAATTTGTTGAGTATGCTGGAATTAGACAATTATTTTCTTATGTTTGTACGAAAGTTAAGTTGATTTCTAGAAATACCGCAAGAGCTTATGTGATGAAAATGTATGAAAGGGAAAAATTGAGACTTAAAGACATGTTAGTTTCAATTCCAGGGAGAATTTGTTTGACTTCTGATTTATGGACTTCTATAGCAACTGACAGGTATATTTGTTTTACTGTTCATTTTGTCGATGCTAACTGGATCCTTCAAAAAAGAGTGTTAAATTTTTGTGTTGCTTCCTCCATATACTGGAGTTGTTTTGTCCAATTTTTTTATAATTAGTTGATAATTGGGGAATTGACAAAAAAATATTTTCCATTACCTTAGGCAATGCTAGTGCAAATGATGTATTTGTTATTTTGATGAAGGAGCCACTTTTGTCGAGGGAGTCTTTGTTGATTGACGGTGATTTTTTTCATAGTAGATGTTGTGCTCATATTCTTAATCTTATAGTGCAAGATGGGCTAAAATAAGTTGATATATGTGTGTGTAAAATTAGGGAGAGCATTAAATATGTAAGAGGTTCACAAGCGAGGAAACAAAAAAATTTAGAGTGCATATCTCATGTTTCTTTGGAGTGTAAAAAAGGTTTACGTCAGGATATTCCTACTAGATGAAATTCCACATTTCTCATGCTTGAGAGTGCTCTTTATTTTCGGTGTGCTTTCCACCATTTACAGTTGAGTGATTCTAACTATAAGCACACTCTTTCTCAATCTGAATAGGTGAAAGCGGAACAAATTTGTAAGTTTTTAAAAGTTTTTTATGATGCGACTTGTCTTTTTTCTGGCTCCAAATATCCTACTGCAAATATGAATTTTCCTACAGTATTTGTTGTTCAAGACACTTTGCAAAGAGCTAGGGCTGATGGCGATAGTTTTACGAGTAAGATTGCATGTGGTATGATTGGAAAATTTGAGAAGTATTGAAAGGCATACAATCTTATAATCATTATTCTCTTGATTGATGTTATTCTAGATCCTAGATATAAGATTTAGTTTGTGGATTTTTCGTATAAGAGGCTTTATGGTGGTGGTTCTGTAGAAATAAATAAAGTTCGTGAAACTTTGTTTGCTCTTTTTGATATTTACATGCAAATATATGGTAAAAAAAAAGAAACTGCTTCTAGTAGTCAGAGTCAGTCTTCTTCTGGTGATATCTTAGTTTCTAAATAATGCTTGGATGTTATGAAGGTAAAATTTATATAACAATGCATTAAACTTTACAATTTTTCCTCTATTACACTATTTTGTATTTACTGTATCTTATATATATGTAGGACTTTAGCAATTTTGAGAGTGAAGAATTTACTTTTTCAGTTCAAAAAACTCATTGGAATTGTGCTTGGATGAGCCAAAATTGGATAGGAAACAAATTTGGATATACTTGAATATTGGAAAGCTAATCAGTTTAGATTTCGAGAATCTATTATGGCTCGTGATGTGCTATCCACTCCTATATCTACGGTTGCATCAGAAGCATCACTTAGTGTATGTGGTCGAGTTCTTGATCAATACCAAAGGCACTTAAGCCCGAAGTTGTTGAGGCAATCATATGCACACGAGATTGGATATTTGGAAATGGAGGTTAACTTTCATACTCTATTTTCTACTGTATAAAGTTTGATTTTATAAAAAATTAAACTTGACAGGTGCTAATACCTTGCCACCTAATCTTGAAAAGTTAACGGATGTCATTAGCAATTTAGAAATCAGCGGTACCCACTCTCACACCACTGAGTGTTCTTCTAACAATCTACATATGGATATATGATTATGGGCACATATGTATAAGAGGTACGTATTGTTGATTTATTAAGCTTCATATTTTATAATTACAGAATTTGTTTCATTTTTAGTTATAGTAATATTAGCATCGATTAGCTTATACAAAAACGAAAACACAAATCATAATAGCTGCAGCTACTTTTCCTTTAATGTTATGAACTACTCGCTATTTCTCAATTTTGCTAACATTTTATTATAGGAAATTCTCTATTTTCTAATTTTAGTTACAAGTGCATCACGTGTCATACAAATTAGATGTAATTTCCAAGTTTTATGACATACTTCTACCTTGATTAAGCTTTTTAAATCTGGGCATTTAATTAATTTTCTTCCAATTTTGATGTTCTGGTATTAATTGTTTCTCTCTTAAGACAAACTACTAAGGCTATATGGAATTTACCATTTTTTATTTGACTATCCAAAAAGTTAGTATAAAATCCTTTCTTTTATTTTTTGGTTATTGAGAAGTCAATGATAAATGTGGAAACAAAGTAGTTCTAATTGCTTTTTTTCAGTTCCCTCTAGGGGATAACATGGTGCTTTTTATCCCTATTTATTTGTATATGAATATAGTAACAGTGAATGCAATTTTGAAACCGACTTATAATAGGTAAAGATTTTTGTGATTCACTTCTTATTGCTTCATTATTTGTTTACTTTAATTTATTGTTCGTTTAGAGTTTAATTTTTTTGCTAATAATGAAATAAATTCATGGATTAAATCTAGGAAGTTATCAATTTCATATATAATTATTACATAGAGATATTATAATTTGTAGTGATCTGTGGTTATATTATATGATACCATCTATATTTCTTCCTATATTTAATGTGTGTACTAATTTGGCATTAATGATGATGAAGTTATAAGTTTTTTAAAATGATTACACCATTTGGTAAGTTTGATTTATTTAGCAATTATTCATTATCAAAGTATTTCCTCTATTCATCTCAGTTTTTTAATAGGTAAGCTTAGGTTAACCAAACAATATATCACTAATTCTAAATTGTATCTTCTAAAATTAAAAATCATTTAGGTTTATTATTCCATAAAACTAGATTTTGTCAAATCCATTAGATTTCCTTAAGATACAAATTTGCATTAATATGATATTACACCTATGTTTATTCTTTTAGTTGTAAAATGAGGTAATTTAAATTATGTGGAAGTATTCATTTATTTTTCATTTGTGTAAATGATGACCAGATTAGGTAAGACATGAATACTCATTTATTTATGAAATAGTTGACATGCAATGGTAAGTTTCACTACCCATCAGTGGCCGATAGTTTCCTACCAGATTAGGTAAGACCAGATTATTCCTTCCAATGGCTAATGGTTTCCTTCTTATGTATTATATTTTTGGGATTTTGGACCAAAGGTCCCTATTTTCAAAGCTCATGCACAAAAAGTCCCTGCTCATAAACATATGTAAATTAGGTCTCTATTTTGTTATTTTTTACCAAACTGTCATCTTTTAGAAAATCGACTTAGCATTCTTCTCAGGGGCAAAAGCGGTATAAATTAGCCAAAATCTAAAAATAGGACCTAATTTTCATAACTTATTTGGAAGGGACTTTTCTTACATCATCTTTCAATTACAGGAAATTGACAGCGATTCCTTGTATATTTTTAATAAACAAATTATATAATAATGTATAACAGCTTTGTAGTTTGGAAAAAAACGATCCATTTGGATAAGGTGTAATATAGTAAGTTTATTTACAAAAATGTTTACACTTAATGATAACTATAATTTTTTTTTACAGATTTCTCAAGCTTAGGAGTAGGAAAAGAGTCCGACGAATCTAATTTGTTGTAGCAATTGTCAGAGGCTTTTTTTGGTAGAGGTGCACTTAAACCATATGTTAGAAAAGGACTGGTTAATAAAATTATGCATGTGGGTCTGCGAATGCTATAATTTATGTGGGGCTGCAAATTAAGTTTTATAAAAGTAACTGAATGCTATAATTTTCATGTTTTTCTGGATGTAGTTTTTTCATTTGCTTTTTTTCTGCAGTTGTACTTGCATTGACAATATTAGAATTAGGTGGACAATTAAATTATTATTCGCTGCAGAAACAGTAGACAAAATCTCTAGATCTTCCTGCACAAAACTGCTTCAATTCATGCACTATCAAATTTCATTCTTAATTCAAGTTCATTATTTGTTACATAGAAATTGATGTGAATGTTTCCAATGCATCCAGAATCGTAGATGTTCCATTTGATGCCAAGTGTCGACAATTCAGGGAAGCTTCTGTCATATGTGCTAATGTTCATCGACGGGAATTCTATCGGTTTAGAAATCTGTCAAACGAATTTAAATTAAAATAACTACCAGCGCACAGTGTACAATTTTAGTACGTAGCGAGTACGGGTCGATCCGTAGGGAATAGTTAGATTTTAAATCTCTATTCAATAAAATCAACCAAAGTTTAAAGTTGTTTAAGCTAGAAAATGAGAAAAATGACAAAAAGAAAGTGATAAATATATAAGAATGTTAAGGCAATTTAGAGGCAATTTTCACTCTCTAGATCACATAAATCAACAAAATGAAGTTATGATCTCTTTTTTCTTGTCATTAGTGTAATTAGTTGATGTGCTTATCATAAGCATAGTATACTTGTGCTATTAAATAGCCCAATATAAACCATCAAACTATAACACACCACTAATACCATTTAACTCTTATGAAATATGACAACAAAGTTGAAAACAAAATCTATTTTAAGCATGGCCTATTAACTATTGTTCAGAAATATAAGCCATAAAATTTTAATTTCAACAATCACTTCATTACCATCATCATATGTAGATGAAGAGGTAATTATCATTTGTGATTGTTTAAGCATAGCTTATTTGGTGTCAACAATATAGGCTATCAAATTCAAATCAAAAACAACAAGTTAAATCACTTCAAATGTTTCATTAAGCACAAAAAATGAACATAAACATCAAAATGTTGCACCTACATATTAGAGAGCTTCATTACCCCCAAATTGAATGGATTAGCCTCTCATATATATTTGTTATCATTTCAACAAATGTAGCATGCAACATGAAAGAAAAAGAAAGGGAAAAAGGGAGCAAAGTAAAGGAAAAACTAATATAATTGCATAAATGTAAATCTACACTACTAACATGAAAAGGAAAAAGCATGTAATAAAAGAGAACATGAATTAAATTGCATAAAAAAAATTACATAAGAAGAAAATGGCTAAGTAGGCATGAAATAAGAAAGAGTGCTTTCTTTTATTTTCCTAAACTAAGAGGCTAAAGAAGAGAGTAAGAAGAGAGGGTAACATGAACATATGAGGTATTTATACATGTTTTATAACCCTAATCCATTTTTTGGGAACTACCCAAACTACCCATTAGGAAGTGTGGTCATCAAGTTATCATTAGCATAAGATAATCCTTCATTTAAATATGCATGAAGATTTAATGGCCATTAGCATGTGCATTTGCTCTAATTTGTACATTAAGGTGGGTGGGTAGGTAGGGTCCTTCATGATCCATGAAATGAATTATTTCCATCTTCATTTGTTCTCTAACTCTTATGCATGCATATCTTCATGAAGACACTTGTAAAATTCACTAAAATTCCTATAAAACAACATAGAAAATTCCAAGTAAATTTTCACAAATTAATGTATGCATAATAATGACCATTTTGCCCCTAAATGAAGATGAATATGTGATGATTTGATAATAATTTGAATTTTGGTCTAAACATGTTAAAACATCCAATATGATCATTTATTTAATTTAATTCGATAAAATATGGTAGTAAAAATATGCACATTTGTATGCACATCAAATATTCTCACACTTATCTTTTTATTCATCCTCGAATAAAGAAAAATCTAAGATAAATCCGTTTTCGTAGGAAGCACGATTGCATTGAGCGTATGCAACAAGCCGTTAAATCTCTGGGTGTCCCCAGTAGGACGGTGTTGTCTCGTGAGGGTTTTCAGCGGATACTACCCACAAAATCCAAATGCGATATGAAAATATTTACAAAATGCAAGATTTATTTACAAAGAAATGAATGTAAGTTTTTGAAAATGTTTACAAATGAAGGATTTACCTTTAAATCGACACAAATAAGTTAAATATAGGTTTTGGTCATTGTCATGAAAATTTAAGTCATTTACTCATCAAAACATCCAACAAAAATCAAGTTATCACAACAAATAGACTATAGTTTAACTCGTTGTTTCGGTCGATAACACCGTGTAACTATGAAATGGAACCTTAGCTCGTTATCAAAGTTTTTCAAAGTGGTATTTTCATTTATTTTCAATAACAAGTTAAATCAAATAAGTAAAAATAGTGCTTGGATTTCAATTGCTTACTCTCTCTTGTTTTTGAAAATTTTATTGATATTAACAATATTTACATATGCCTAACTCAAGTAAACTGAGGCCAGATATATTACCCGTGCACTGCCTTGCGGGCTTACGTGAGGGGAATATAGAGCGTGGCGAGTAAACACACGAGTGTGAACACCTATCGACTGTAGGAATTATTAATAAATTTTTTTTATATACATACACCTAACTTGGATAAACTTAGGCCAGGTATACCGATCGTGCACTGCCTTTCAGGCTTACGTGAGAAGGTACAGAGCATGGTGAGTGAACACACAAAGTGTGAACACATGACTATAGGTGTTTATTAAAATATATATACACATACAAGAAATATTTTTGTTTTTTTTAGAAGAGAGAGTTTCGCACTATCATCTTAGCACCATTAAACTTAGAAGACCAAAAAAATGTTATATCTTTACTTTAAATCAACCACTTTTTAAAATAACGATTTTCAATTAGGATGTATTTCATAATTGACACGTATGAATCTTCCTATATACTAGTTAAACCATTGTTTTTTGTAATCAAACTTCATTTTTGTTTTTGTTAAGACAAATAAATTTTCAAAAATTTCAATTTAATAAACCAAAACCTTATATTTATCCTAAAGTGTTTTTTAAAAATAGATCATTATGCTATAAAATAATTGTTTTTGGATTTTCTTTTTTTTGTTTTTTTAAAATTTTTGAGTTTTGGAAAGAAAATGCAAAAATAAACAACGAAAATAAAAAAAATAAAAAAATAAAAAAAATGAAGATGAGCGCCCCCTACAATTGATTTCGACTGTGTCCCCACAGTCAAACCAAGTGAAAGGAACGTTTATTATTATTTACATGAAAATGAAATGTATTTACACGGCATCAGAAAGTATATCGTTAAAAAGTAAATGAAACGGTAATCCAAAGACCGATTTATTTGTCTCGTCAAGTACGCGAGACGCAGCTGAAGCATGAAAAACCAAACCTTCAAAGATTTTAAAGTTGAATGTTGATTTGGAAAAACGAATGTCGTTTTATTGAAAATCGTACGAGTTGTTCTATTTTCGATTTTTTTTGGGGTTGATAAAACGATTGATTGAAATTCAAGTTTATTTTCACCAATTTGAAATTCAAACTTATCATTGAAAACTTCCTCAGAATTATCGATTTCAAAATCAAAATGGCGATTCAAATCTTCCCCTTCGAAATTTAACAACTCATCTTCTAAAAGTCCATAGAAATCGTGTTCGTTAAATTCGTCTTCCTTTGTTGGATTATCAACAACTTCATTGCGTATCTCAAGTTCAAAATCCAAAGTTGTTGTATTCAAAATTTTGAAATCGATAAAAGGAAGATCAAATTTCAAATTTGGTTCTACACCCTCAAAAGAATTGAAATCCAACTCAATTACCGTATTTTCAACAACTTCGTTAAGATTTTCATTTTCAATTTCAAAAGTTGTTGTTTGAAAATCATCAAATTGGGTAAAAGATGAATTATCACTCGACTCTTCACATGTTAGGATTTGATTTTGTTGTTCACGTAATTTTTTGTATGTTTCAATCAATAAATCTGTGTGATCATTGTAGATTTTGTTCATTTGCTCAAAAAAATCCAATTTATAATTATTAACTTGAGAATTTTCTATTTGGGCTTGTTGAGAACAAGAATAGTCGATTTCGATAAACGGTGGATTATTATTTAATTCTTCACAAGGTGGGATTTGATTTTGTTTTTCGTGGAATTTTTTGTAGGTTTCATGCAACAAATTCTCGTAAACTTTTTCCGTTTGCTCAACTAAACCAAATTCGTGATTATTACTTTGAGAATTTTCAATTTGAATTCGTTGAGAATATAAATTGTCAATCGCACCATTATTGAAACTATTCCCATTGCCAAAATAATTTTAAAAATGATTCACATTTCCATTGAGATTTTAAAATTAATTTTGGAGTTTGAAGTTGGATTGGCAAGGGTTATAATCAAAAGCATTTGAATTTGGAAGTGAATTCAAATTTTGGTTATTTTGAAAACTTTGACTTGAATTGTTGCATAGATATGAATTCAATATATCATTAAATTGAATTGTTTGTTCAAGTAAAGATTCAACGTTTTCAATACATCTTTCAAGAGTTGAGGGTTGACCATTATTTTGAAAATCTTACAGTGCAAAATTCGAAACGTTGGTACAAAAGTTGTCGTTAAAATATCCATACGAGTTTGATGTGAAACTATATGAACTATATTGATTTTTACAACTATTGTAAAATTCATATGAGTAGGGAAATTGAGACAATTTCAAGAATATTTTTTTTATAAAGGAAAAATATTTACAAATAGAATTTATTTTTCAAAAGGGAAATTGATTTTTGTTTAGTTTTTTTGATTTTCCAATTTTTTAATCTTTGTTTTGGAAAAGATTTTATATTTTTTTGGACTTTTGTTTTTCTAAAAATAAAACTAATTTTAAAAAAATTGGATTTTTGATTTTGATTAAAAAAATTCAAACGAAAAGGATTTAAAGATTTGTAAGGAAAAGGAATATTTACAATATTTTTTTTAATTTTGGATTTTGAAATTTTTTGTTTTTTTATATATGCATGAACTAATGCAACTAAACGAATGCAAGATTTTAATTACAAATTATCTATCCTAACCCAAAATTGTATAATCACACATTGTCTTCAATCAACAAGATAGTTCTCGACCAGGTAACGGACAAGATTTATCTGTGCAGCACGAATCACCGTAGCAATGGAACCGAAGGTTTAAGTACCTTTAGAGGAACAATCACTATAATATTTACGAATCACCGTAATATTTATAAATGGTTATTACTTTACCGTAGCCTAGACACCAAGAAATTAAATTGTTCAAAGAAGACAAATTGTCAAACTACAATTAAGTGTTATCTGACCCGTTATTATTAATAAAATTTCTAGGATGAAATGTAAAGCAGAAATTAAACGTGTATTAACAATGCAACTACGAATGAAAATTTTGTTTTTGTTTTTAGTTTTTGAAAAATTTATTTTAAATGCAAGCAAACAACAATGCAGGACAAATAAAAACAATATATAGGGGTTAAAAGCAGCAAATTTTTATAAGCAAGCAAGCAGTTATTTTTTGGCAAGCTAGCGAAGCAAGCAACTCTTCCAATCTGCTTTGGCAACCTAGAAATAAAAAAAAAGATATATACATATAGTATTTTCTTTAACAAGAGAACTTAACTAAAAACAACTGGACTCAAAACAAACAAAACAAAACAATACAAATTTAAAGAATTTTTTTTTAATATAAGAAGCCACTTAACCCTCAAAATTCACAAAAACAAAAAGAAAAAAGAAAAGGAAAGAAAATTAACATAAAATAAATAAACTCATGCAAATAAATAAAAAAAATGGTCCTTACACCCTCACAGCCCAAAACAATAAAGAAGCCCATACATTAAAAAAATATGCACTTGTTAAAACCCGGGCCAATTAAAACAAGCAGCAGATTACTAATCTTTTAATCTAAATTCTCACAAAATCACGTAGTAAAATTCCCAAAATCACAAAGTAAAATTCGCCTAATCAAAATTCGCCCTTAGTAAAAAATAATCGAAAGTTTGAGGATTTTTCGAATCAGGGTTTGTGAATCATCTTGGGTTTTCTTGAGTGAGATAAGGGAGGTGATGGCGATTTGGGGATTCTTTGAGAGGAGGTTGGCAGTTGCTGATGGCTTGTTTGGAGTCGCAATTTAGGTAGCAGGCATTCGAATTGGTTAGTAGATGGTTGCAATTGAGTCACGATGTCATGGTTGAAGGTGGCGATTTTGGGTATGAGGAATGTCGCGTGGTGATGAAGTTGGTCGACAATGTTTTCTGGGTTGCTTGCAGTTTCGTAGTGGTCGCAAGATGTGGATGGGGCGATGAAGGATGGATGCCTGTTGGTTATGTCAGTGTAGTATGGTTTGTATGCGAACTGAAGTAATGACAGAGTTATGGAGATGTTAGAGTTATGGGGAACACTGTTGTATTGCTTGTTTTGTGACAAGAGAGAGTGAAGAGTGGAGACGGCAATACAGTTGATAAGGTATGTGTGTTTTCTTTTTGGAATTTGGCTTGGGAAAAATGTTGACAGTGGTTTGTTTTGGAATGTAGTGGTGTTGTTGGGTGGTTTTGTGTGTAGATGTGAATGTGCACCGTATGATTGTATGTGAAATGTGGTTTATGGAGTGGTATAGGAGTGGAAGTTAGGGATGGGAAAAGTGGATGTAGATTGAAGTGGCACTGCAATTGATGTCAAGGAAGGGAAGTTGATGCCGGTTTGGACTATACTGGCTGCTGTTGGACGGTTAAAGAAATGGGATGATGGTTGAAGCGGCAAGTTTGGAGAAGGAAGTGGATATGGTGATTATGGATGGCAATGGAATGATGTTTGTGGAAATGATGTGTGGACAGCAATTATGTGTAGACTGAAGTAGCAGCTATGTGGACATGGAGAAGGAAATGATGTTTGTACTGTTCAGGTGGTTGGGGTATATGTGCAGTGAAGTGGCTATGTTGTCAGAAGCGGAACCGTGGAAGTTGTTTTGAAGGCTAGAGAAGTGGAATAGGGTTGCAGCAGTTAGACTGTCACTGCGTAGTTGGTTGTAGCTATTAATGAAGTGGTATCAATGGTGGATGCTGTGTTTTATTGGTGATGGTGAGGGCGAAATGAAGGACTGTGAATGTGTTTGGCCGAGGCAGTAAGGTTGTGAGGAGGTTGGTAAATTTGGCTGTTATGGTTGTTGTAAGCAGTGAAATATGGTAGAGGCAAGAATGAATGGTGTAGTTTGTGATTCAAAGGCAGCAAAGTGATGGTTGTTTAGCCTGGTGGTTAGTGCAGTGTAAGATGGTGGTTTGGGGAGGATGTTGAAATGGTTGTCTATGTATTGTGATGTGTGATGCAGTTTTGAAGGTGCTGTGGCACTGTGGCAGGTTGATGAGGATGGCAAGGTTGAGGAGCGGATTGTAGTGAAATAGTGAAAAGTGGTAGAAAGGGATTGACTGTATATGTGGGTAGAAGCAAGTTGTAAAGTAGTAGCAGCAATGTAACAGTGAACAAAAAATGGAACAAAAGGCAATGAAAATTGTAAGACGTAAATTTTAAATAAAATGAAATGCAAACTGAAAAGGAAATAAAATATTTTTTTGTTTTTATTTTGAAATTGTATATTTTTCTTAGATATGCAAATGCAAATGGAAAAGCAACAAATGCAAACAAACACACAAACAAATGCAAGCAATAATCACACAAACACAAAAAAAAATTTAAATACAAACACACAATAAAATCAAATGAAAATAATTCGAAGAATAGAAAATTAAAATCAAGACTATTCCCCAACAACGACACCAAAAACTTGTTCGTCGATGGGAATTCTATCGGTTTAGAAATCCGTCGAACGAATTTAAATTAAAATAACTACAAGCGCACGACGTACAATTTTAGTACGTGGCGAGTATGGGTCGATCCGTAGGAAATTGTTAGATTTTAAATCTCTATTCAATCAAATTAACCAAAGTTGAGAGTTGTTTAAGCTAGAAAATGAGAAAAATGATAAAAAAAAGTGATAAAAATATGAGAGTGTGAAGGCAATTTAGAAGCAATTTCCACCTTCTAGATCATATAAATCAACAAAATGAAGTTATGATCTCTCTTTTCTTGTCATTAGTGTAATTAGTTGATGTGCTTATCATAAGTATGGTATATTTATGCTATTAATTAGCCCAATATAAACCATCAAACTATAACACAACCACTAATACACATTTAATTCTCATGAAATATGATAACAAAGTTGAAAGCAAAATTTATTTTAAGCATGGTCTATTAACTATTGTTTAGAAATATAAGCCATCAAATTTTAATTTAAACAATCACTTCATTACCATCATCATATGTAGATGAAGTGGGAATTATTTTTTGTGATTGTTTAAGCATAGCCTATTTTGTGTCAACAATATAGGCTATCAAATTCAAATAAAAAACAACAAGTTAAACCACTTCAAATGTTTCATTACGCACAAAAAGAGAACATAAACATCAAAATGTTGCATCTACATACTAGAGAGCTTCATTACCCCCAAATTGAAGGCTTTAGCCTCCCATATTTGTTATCATTTCAACAAATGTAGCATGCAACATGAAAGAAAAAGAAAAGGAAAAAGGGAGCAAAGTAAAGGAAAAACTAATCTAATTGCATAAATGTAAACCTACATTACTAACATGAAAAGAAAAGAGCATGTAATAAAAGAGAACATGAATTAAATTGCATTAAAAAAATTACATAAGAAGAAAATGGCTAAGTAGCCATGAAAAGAGAAATAGAGCTTTCTTTTATTTTTCTTAACTAAGAGGCTAAAGAAGAGAGTAAGAAGAGGAGGGTTACATGAACATATGGGGTATTTATACATGTTTTAAAACCCTAATTCATTTTTTGGGAACTACCCAAACTACCCCTTAGGAAGTGTGGCCACCAAGTTATCATTAGCATGAGATAATCCTTCATTCAAATGTGCATGAAGAGTTAATGGCCATTAGCATGTGCATTTGCTCTAATTTGTACATTAAGGTGGATGGGTAGGTGGGGTCCTCCATAATCCATGAAATGAATTATTTCCATCTTCATTTGTTATCTAACTCTTGTGCATGCATATCTACATGAAGCCACTTGTAAAATTCACTAAAATTCCTACAAAACAACATAGAAAATTCCAAGTAAGTTTTCACAAATTAATGTATGCATAAAAATGACCATTTTGCCCCTAAATGAATATGAATATGTGATGATTTGAAAATAAATTAAATTTTGGTCTAAACATGTTAAAACACCCAATATGATCATTTATTTATTTTAATTCGATAAAATATGGTAGTAAAAATATGCACATTTACGTGCACATCAGCTAAATTACTTGCAAGATTGTTTATTGTCATATTATCGTTGTCGTATTGTAGTTGTCATATTGTATTTGAATATCATTTTCATGTTGATTATTGAATATTTGCAAATTTGGAGGAACTATTTAGGTAGATTTATATGCTCGAATGTTGTATCATATTAAATTACATTACTCTACTCATATATGCTCATGTATACTGTTATTTTCTTATATTTGATGTCCTAAATGCTCACATATGGGTTACAATATGTGTATGCTCTTATTTTACTAAACACTCCTGTAACCAATTGCCGATTTTTCAAATATTGTGTAAACGGGTTATATGGGTTACACGGGTCAATTTGTTTAAACCCGACATGACCCGTATAGTTAAACGGGTTACACGGGTCGTGTCGTGTTAACATGTTTATATACAGGTCGGTTCGGGTTCAAAAAATATGACCCGTTTAATAAACGGGTTAAACTGACCCGTTTAAAAATTAACCCGGACTCGATTTAACCCGACCCAAATCCGACCTTACACGACCCATTGACAACCCTAATATAAATAGTTTTCTCACCTTCATTGGATATTAGATTTATGAAACTAGACTATAGCTCTGCTATGATTGGAACAAAGCTTATGGAATCGACTCCTATACCCTTAGTTGGGCTTGGCCAAAGGTGATGGAGCTGGTGGCTATGGGTTTGCAAGGGGGGAGGAGTGGATTTCACTTGATTTTGAAGTGGATTGCTAATGTATATATGCTTATATAAATTTATTTTCTTTTTGCTAATTTTCCTTCATAAATTTCTTAGATAGAGAAGCCACTGAAATAGCTAGAAAAAGAGAAAGAAGAAGATGATGAATGGTGTTAAAATTATGAAACAATGGATGTGTATTTATAGAAAATTTTTGGAACAAAATATCTTAAGGTAGAATTACATTTTTACCCTCGCCCACACTCCTCTTTTCCCATCAAGGCGCACGGCTCCCCCATCCTCCTTGTTATCCACCATTTTCAAGTGATGATGGTGTGTAAGGGTGAGGTGAGTGATGGTTAGTTTGCTTTTTAAGTGTGAAAATATCTTAGATATTTATAACTTTTACTGTATGTAAATTTAAATGTAAATGGTAAATATGTGTATATATTTATATATGTTATTTGTTATGTATATGCTTATGTAATTGTATGTATGTGCATGTCATATGTGTGTACAAGTTATATAAACAACGTTGCATAACTTCTTTATGTTAAACCATTACGAATTCTAATTCCAATTCCTGGTCATATTTTCACTTCTTAGTCAATTGACATATATTTGTAAACAAAGTTTGAAAATAATATTTCTACCATTATATATAACTAAAAGGGCTTCATTTGATATTTAAAATAACTATTAATTCGTTTAAACTCCATTTAAATTCAAAAGTTAATTATTCTGAAATAGTGATATCGTTAATGATGTCACAAAGACATTTTATTCTCAAAAATAAAATAAATAATTTTATTACATATTATCACTCATATAGATAGATGAGTGTATGTAACCAGCTCCATGCACGATGTCGGAGGGTCTAAGAGCTGTTTATCGATAAAATGATTTTCGGCCCTTTTATCGATATTTTCCAAAGTATATATTTTTGTAAATATTTATTCAAATAATATTACCAATATTATTTATTGTTCATAACACCATTATTAATGTTAAAATCTTATGTTTGAATATTTTCAAATTTAAACATTATTTTCCAAAATTATAAATTCACGGGTCGTTATAGACTTTCCTTCTTATAAGAATTTCGTCCTCGAAATTACAACAAGAAGATAACTCAAAAAGGAATATATATATATATATATATATGATGAAATGACTCAATAAGGGGAAAACAAAGTGTTATTTCAATAAGCATTGCAAAGACAGACAAAATCTCCTATGTAGAATAGGAGTCTCTGAAGGGGAGCTACCAGTCAAGTATTTGGGGATACCACTGTCAACAAACTCTATTACAGATAGAGAATGTGGTAAACTCATAAATAGTATTAGAGAGAAATTACAAGACTGGAGGTCCAAGTTTTTATCATTTGCAGGTAGAATTGAGTTAGTTCACATAGTGATCACATCTAAAGTTAGATTTTGTCTTCAAACCTTTCAAATACCAAATTGCTCACTGGGTAAGATTAACTCAGTTTGCGCAGACTTTATATGGAGGGGGAAACTACATAAAATTAGTTATAAAGACCTATGCAAGTCAACGAAAGAAGGAGGAGTTGGATTCAAAGGTCATTTTGAACTAAACAAGGGTTATGGTATCAAGATGACCTGGAATATATTAACTTCTGAGAATTTATGGCCACTACGCCATAAATGGCCTACTGCAACACAAAAAAAATGTTGGCTCAGGCCCGAAAAATGTTGCCATAGGTCTATGGCAACACTTTTAGGGTGATGCAATTTTTGCCGTTGCCTTAGACCTCAAAGGCAACATTTTGACTATCTAAGGCAATATAAGTAATATTGTTGCAATAGAACCCTATTTGGGTCTATGGCAACACCCATAGGTATCTGTAGCAACATTCCAAAATGTTGCCATAGATATTAACTTTCTGAATTTGTGGGTCCCACAATGTAGAGCATATTTGATTTTTTAATAGAAATAAATATTTATTTAATAAAATGCTTTTGCGTAGAATTTGATATTTAAACAGTAATTTATTTAAATAAATATTTTATTTCAACATTTGAAATAGTACAAATTCC
Source organism: Allium fistulosum (assembly GCA_030737815.1). Classification (NCBI taxonomy): domain Eukaryota; kingdom Viridiplantae; phylum Streptophyta; class Magnoliopsida; order Asparagales; family Amaryllidaceae; genus Allium; species Allium fistulosum. Next base: position 135,457,678 of record CM060904.1, read on the forward strand.
CGACTCCACTATTTTACAATTCAATGATATATAACACTGATATTCACATATACAGATATTCCTCACTACATCACTCAGTTCACTCATTACATATGCAGTTTCAATTTATACAGACACCGACACTGACAAATATATGACGAGCCGAATGCCGAGCCGAGTGCCGAGCCGAAGGCGAGGCGAGTAGCGGGTCCGGGCGCAGCGCCGGCGGGGGTCCGGGGCACCGCCCGATTCATCCGATTTCGGAAGATCGAGCCTTCTTTGAAACGACGTAAAATGATGCAGAAATGAACACCTCCTGCGAATTTGAACACCTCCTCGATGATTGACTTTTGCAACTCTTTCGTGGCTTCTTCTGAATCATCCGACCTTACTTTTAGCTCTGCCTTGGTAAAAGACCTGAAACCATGATAAATAAAAATTGACATTTCATCGAACATGTTGCGTGTTAATAAGTAATACATTACCACAGTTCACTCATCTAAACATCCTACTAGACATCAACTCCTTCTCCTTGAATACTACCAAACTTCAACCTATACACTGCCACCATCCACTCCCCAAACTGCTGCAACTTACATCCCCTACAGCCCTTAACAACAGTTGGTACATTTTGAATCAGGATATGAAATTGCAGCCTGCAATCTAGTTGGCTACTTTCTAGTATAAGCACGTGCAATCTATACTGAGATTGGAACTGAATGTAATCAAAGAGCTAATCATAGCAGCAGCATGTTCACATAATTAGTCATAAGCCAAGAGGAGGACAAAGTGGCAACTCGTGCTGAACTAGCATATCACCACAATTACCAATCAACAAAAACATGTAAGCCTATTCGTCGGTAAATGTAAATGTAAATCCAATGTTAAAGTTCACAACTTTTCCATAAATATAACAAAACATCACCTGGCACGCTCAATTACCATTGTCAGCCTCAATTACCACTTGCCCATCAAACTTCAACACTACTTCGACAACACTTCGAACCAGCTTCAATCAACAGAACATTATACACAGCTGCCATTTCCAGTAACTGCAGCCATACCACCACAATACTCAACCAGTCAACTGCCAACAACCATCAATTGACCCTCAATCGGCAGCATCGCAACCCAACCAACGACCTACTTCAAACTTTGACTTCCTCTGCAAATTAATAGCAGCAGCGAACCCAATTATAACCACCAATCGCCAATTTCCATCACTAAATCCGAACTCCATCGCCATGGGATATGTGCTCGATGACCATCGGAATCAGGCTGTAGAAACGGTGGTGGGGTAGTGGAGTTTTGTTGGGGGCTGCGGTTGGTAGGATTTGGGAATTAGGGATTTTTGGAAGAAAAAAAAGAAACGAAAATATGATTTGGAAATTAGGGATTTCGGAAATGGGGGGTGAGAACGAAAATGATATGAAAAGTAAAGCGGGAAAACGAAAATTTGTGTCAAATTGTAGCGGTGATCCAGTTTAACAATCAGATTAAATGTAGACCGTTGGATCGTATTCACGCGGATTGCTAATTTTATTAATTTTTTAATCTGAATACATCTATAGCAACACTATATAAAAATGTTGCATCGTGTTACACTTGTTTAGCTAGAGCAACACATTTTTATGGCTAAGGTAACACCATAAATACAACGTTGCAGTAGGACCAAAATTTTATATCTATCGCAACATTTTAGCTGGCAACACCTTGCAAAAATGTTGCAGAAGGTCATTTATGGCGTAGTGGGCCTAAATGGATGAGAGCAAGGTATATTAAAGACAACTTTTGGACAGACTCCACAGACAATAATGCATCAGTCATTTGGAAAAATATCTTGAAATTCAGAGAAGATTCAAAGCCTCTCATTGAAAGGAAAATAGCTAATGGCCATAAACTGATCTTTGGAAAGATCCCTGGTTAAATAATCAAAGTCTGATTGATAGAGTAGGATGGGAAGGTTTCTTAGACTATGGTAATCCTAGTTGTACTGTATCAAGCATTATAGAAAGAGGTAGGTGGAAATGTGATAAGCAGCTTATTACTAGGAATTTTTAAGAAGAGATACAAAGAATGCCAATATACAGTGGTAGAACAGATGATGCTTGGTGTATGAAAAACTCAAATAAAGGTCAACTTCTATTCAAGAAGGTATGGGAAGAGATGAGGAATAGACATCAGATTGTACACTTGTATAAATTAGTTTGGAGCAAATCAGTTAATTCTAAGATGGCTCACACAACGTATAAAGCCATTCTAGGCAGGCTTCCTACTAAAGACCGTCTGCACAAATGGAGGATAATTGAGGAAACAACATGCAATCTAAGCAATGAAGAAAATGAAAGTCATGCACACCTGTTTTTCGAATGTTCTTATAGCAAAACTGTATGGGGGCTACAAAAAATGAAACATTTTCTCTCAAATGAAGTTAAATCGCTGAAAGATGAGAACTTTTACCTGAACAACTGGAGCAACAGTTCGTACTTGATGCAAGAAATACTCAAAATTATCTTCACAGCTACCATATGACATCTCTGGAGAGAAAGGAACCAAAAGGCTTTCAACAACAAAAGAAAGGAAGCTCAATTAGTCAATTCCCAAATTAACTGGGATACGAGCTTAATAGTTATTCATATTAACAAAAGAAAGTTTACCAGCTTAACGGGACTAGAAAGACAACTACTGGAGAGGATGAAGTGGAAGGAAGATTGCTCAGGAAATCAACGAGACTTTTGGGAGCCGCCATGAAACTTCTTATAGTTAGAGTTGAAGAAAATGGAATTGTTCGAGTTTAAACTTCCTTTGTCTGTATATTTGTTAACTGCCTTTACTTTTGTGTACACGGCCGATTTTGTATCTATGGGCTTTGGGCCTGAACATTTTTTTCGGCAATAAAATTATTAACCAAGTTTCAAAAAAAAATGATGAAATGCATACAAAGATACGATAAGTGACTACACCACAGGCGATGAGTACACTATGATGATACAATACATACATATAGGCTTGACATCTATCCTAAACTCAAGATAAGCCTTTTTCATTCTATCTTCCATTTTCCATGTGCAATTGTTACAATCACCACCCCATTAAACTTTAACTAATCGCACAACCTTTCTCCTTAATCATTTCTCATCATGATCCATGACTCGATTAGGCTGTTTGATAATTATCAAGTTAGGTTCCACTTCAAATCTTTTTGTGCTGCCATCTCTATAATTTGTTCCTGGTCATATACATACTTCCGTAAATGGGACACATGGAAAACATTATGTACACCCAACAATCTTTCTAGCAATTTTACTCGATAGCCAATGGGCCAATCCACTCAAAAATGGGAAAAGGTCCAATATATTGAAGTGCTAGCTTCCAAGTTCTTCCAAATCTCACTACCCCCTCATGGGAGTGATCTTCAAAAATACCAAATCTTCTCCTGAAAATTCCAAATTCCTATGCCTTTGATCGGCGTAACTCTTCTACCTGCTTTGTGCTTCTTTCAGCTTTTTCTGGATCATGTATGACTTTTATAAGGCTTCTCGGATCGTATCGGGGCCAAGTACTAATTGACCTCCTGTTCGATCCAACATGCTGGGGATCTACATGGACGATCACATAAATCTTCATATGTTGCCATATCAATGCTTTCTTGATAGCTGTTGTTGTAGGAGAATTTCACTAAATTAAGATGACTCTCCCATGAACCTCCAAAGCATAAGACACAAGCTCTTAGAAGATCTTCTAATATTCGGTTTACTCTTTCATTTTGCCTATAAGTTTGAGGATGGTATATGCTGCTTAAATCCATCTTTGTTCCTAAAGTTGTCGTAATGCCTCCCAAAAAGACTTGTAAAAACCGGGTCCTAATCACTCACTATATTGCTTGGAACTCCATGTAATCTTACAATTTCCTCCATGTATATATCTACCAGACTTGAAGGGGTCCTTGTTGGCTTTACTGGAATAAAGTGCGCGCTCTTGGTCAATCGGTCTACGATAACCTAAATGCCTTCATTTCCCTTCCTTGTTCGAGGTAAATGTCAATGAAATCCATTGATATCTAGTCCCACTTCCAGGTTGGAATCTCAAGAGTTTTAAGTAGTTCAGTGGTCTTTTGCCGATCGCTGTTGGTTTGCTGACAATGTGCACATCTACTAACGTGGATGAAAATGACCCCCTTCATACCCTTTGTAACATCCCCTATCATGAGGCCCGAAGCTAAGCGCTACAGATGCAACAATCATTTATAGTGTTAATTTCCGATGATAAAATACGGTAATGTTAATGGTATCTGTAATATCAGAAGCACATGAATATGAAATAAAATCAACACAGATTTAAAACAGCTTTTATGATTACATTTAAAATCAATATTCATATTCGAATACATAACCCCAAACAATTATGAGGTTTTGATCAAATATAATTATTAAAAATTACGCCAAGTGCAACATATAAAGATTCCCTCTTGGATGATCAGAGTACTAAATAGACATATTAGTCTTAATACATCACAGTGGAAATAAAACTAAATAGCTCCTATATAGCTAGCTTTGCCTACCGCACGCCTTCGGAAGCTTATTTGTCCCACCTACTAAACCTGAAAAACCTTAACTCCCAATCTACTCAAATTAAATTATGAGCACCCGAGAGTTTAAGGGGAAAACATAAACTTCAAGTCAGACATAAAGCCTGGTGTGAATAATATTATTACATCTCAGTTTACTGATATTAAGTGAGACCACGCCGCTTAGTGGAACGGGTTTCCCCTCACTAATATCCTTTTAAAAGTATATCTTTTGCAATTCAAAACCTGCAATCAAACTGATTATAGCAATTAAAACAATTACATTTATATGCATAAAGATCAGGAAATCAATGGACTATCTGTCCACACTATAGCTTTACCTGGCTAATTATTAACCAATGGCTGACTTGGGCCTACCAGACATAATCAATTATCTATTATCTAACATTTGTTAGACACACTACTGGGCTATCTGCCCTTAACTATCTTCTTCTAGGGTCAACTAAACCTAATGGTTTTGCAGGCTTACCAATAACCTATCTTCACTCTGTATATTCCTTTCTGTGTGTAATCATTATTTTATTCCCATCCGTGAAATGCCCTACACACTGGAATTTTGGACTTATATTAGCTAGGGGCTATTAGCTAAAACATAGGGCACGATCCTACATCAGTCTCATCTGGTCTTTTAATCTCCGAGTCATAAACTTAGGGTTATCAACCCTTTTGAAATTTCATTTCCTGTCATATACTTAGGGTGAACTACCCCGTGTAACCTCATTTCCTTGTAAACAATCTTTGTAAATGATTTACCCCTGAAATCATATCTTTATAAAGCAAGGAAATCTTAGATTTTGCTTTACCCAAATTACTTATGCCATGATATATATACTTTATAGAAAATAATATTAATGAGATATGATGGGATTATCCATCCCTCCAAAGTAAGTTAAAACCCTCTTTAACTTAAAAGATCTTAGGCCATGGAGCCAAGGTAAACTATTTGAAACCTTTTCTGAAAATTTTGAAACAATACCATTTGAATCCATTGAAAGTATCCCTTTCAAAATAAGTTAACTGTTATACATTGAACACTGGGTCGAAAGGCCAAAAATACCTTTCGAAATCATTAAAGGTATCTCTTCGAAAGCTTTATAAAACCTTAGACATCATCTTTTCAAAACACTATAAAGTTTCCTTTTGAAAGCATTGGAAACCTTCCATTTAAAAACTCAAGTAAACCTTCCGAAAACATTGGGTTACCTCCCCTTCAAAACCTACATTATATACTTTTCGAAAGTATTAAAATCCCTTGCTTAAAACAAAACTTTTGAAAGAATTGGGTCCAAGTAAAAGTTTGTGGAACATAGCTTCGAAACCTTTTAAAACCATTCCTTTCAAAATGTTGGGGTTTTACTTTCAATATATCTAAGCGTCTTGAAAGAACTGGGGCGAAAGCAACTCTTTGGAAAACATTATTCCTAAGTAAAAGAAAGTGTATGGTTTTGAAACCAACCCTTTCGAAAGCATGGAGAAGCGACTTCAAAGTTTAAAAGAAAACGTACCCTTTCGAAAGCATTGGTTTGAAAGGTTAAATGCAGCAGCAGGGGTTTCAACCCACTTCGAAAGCTCATTCTAAAAACAAAAGGTGGCAACCCATTCGAAAGCCCTTTCTTTATATAAACAGAAGCAAGTTGGTTCAGTTGAAAGCTCCAACCCGTTCGAAGCCTTAATTATAACCAAAATAGTTCCAAGTTTAAAAGAACTACTTCTATCCCTTCGAAAGCACGTTTCGACTTTATACCTTCCACCTTTATCCAATCCACTATGTACCAAGGCCTTAATACCATGTGTATTGGTTTCAACTTGGTAGGAGGCGGATGTATGGGGTCGAAAGGTGGTTGCTATAAATGGCGAAGCAGTAATCCTTTACAAAACTAATTCTTAACTTTTTAAAGTAATATGTTTCCAACTAACTTGCCTTATCTGTCAACATATAATTTGTCGCCAGTTCTTTTACAAAACATTTTTCTAAAAGTACCGCCGAACTCAGTAATTAACAATTTAAAACATTTTAACAAATTGCCTTTTCTCCTTTTATAAACATATAAAACATTTAAGACCCATACTTTAAATAATTTTATATCTTTAATAAAATACTTAGGAATATTCTCCAAAAATTCCCATAAATCATTTTTAATATGCTTTCTAACATATCTAAATTTCTAACCCAAAGTAACATATAATAGCCGAAAATAATTTAAACCTTATTTAACAATTTTCTTTACTTGAAAATTCATAGTAAATCCACAACAACTTAGAAAATTTTGAAACTTGAAACCCATCTCTAAAATAATATTTCTAACCTTATATCAAATACCCAAGCCATTTGGATGTCATTTAATAGGTTTTCCAAATCTAATCTTATCATAAAATCTATATGAAACAACTTAAATCATCAACAAGCATATTTATCCATTTAAACAATCAAGATGTGGCATTTTTCTTGCAAAATAAATTCGGATCTTATCTAGAAACCGAAAGCAATAAAAATGAGACGTAATCTATTATTCACCTTAGCTTGAGTGTTAAGAAGGTTGAGATTTGCCCTTGAATTGATTTGATTAAGCTTCCTACTTGAATTCTTGCTTATCTTCTCCTTGTATTCTTCTAATGGTGGTGGCCAAGCTCTAGGTTTAGTTTTGTTTGTGAATGTTGTAAATGAAATTGGAATAAGAGTTTAGGGTATAAGAATATAACCTATTCCTTATTTTCCCTTATCTTATTACCTTTACTTACTTCATTTTAAATGTTCATTTTTTCATTCATTCTTAAGGCATGGCTATCTTATAATTATACAAATCTCAATCTCTTAACCACTCTAATCTTTACATTATTCTATTTAATTTATCTAATTAAATCTCCTGAATGATGTTAGTTAAAATTAGGGTCATACAGACTCCCCTCCTTAAAGAAATTCATCCACGAAATTACGATAAGGTACTCATAACAATCAATCATAAAGGTAAAACATACCATGAAACAAGTTAGGACAAGTATCTTTAACCTTGCTCTCAGTTTCTCGAGTACAGTCTCTCTCATCATCACTCTACTGGACTTTGACTAATATGACTGCCTTGTTCCTTAGTTTCTTCTCATCCTTCGCAACCATACGAACTGTTTTTCTAATTATAGTCATATCTGGTTCCACTACTAGATAATCTAACATAGTTGGTGTAATAGTAGTTTCTGGATCTCAAATACGCTTCCTTAGATGAGAAATATGAAAAACATTATGGACTCCTACCAAACTGTTCGGTAACTCTATTCTATATGCGAGTTTCCCGCTCCTTTCTATAATAAGAAATTGTTCGACAAATCTTGGTGTCAATTTTCCTGATTTTCTGAATCTGATTACACCTTTCATCGGTGATACCTTGACAAAAACATAATGTTTGACTAAGAACTTTAAGTCTTTTCATCTTTTACCAGCATAACTCTTCTGCCTAGACCGAGCTTCCTTCATTCTGGTTGGAATTAACTCAATCTTTTCTACAGCTTCTCTAACCAAACCGGACAAAGAACTAACCTATCCACGGTCTCTAACCAATAAATGGGAGATTCGCATGGCCTTCCATACAAAGCTTCAAACGGTGGCATCCCTATACTAGTCTGATAACTATTGTTATACGAAAACTGGACTAAGTGTAGATGGTCTTCCCATGATCCCTCAAAATCTAGCACACTAGCTCTTAACAGATCCTCTAAGACTTTGTTAACCGTTATCTGTCTACGGGTGGTAAGCGGTACTCGTCTTGAGCTTGGCACCCAAAGTCTCTTATAGACTCTTTCAGAACTCGCTAGTGAATAAGGAATCTCTATCACTTACTATACTACTAGGAATTCCATGCATGACTATATTCTTCATGAATAATTTAGCCAAAACAGGTGTCGTCCTAGTTGACTTAACTGGAATGAAATGGGCACTCTTGGTCAATCTGTCTAATATAACCCACATACTTTCATTTCCTTGATTCGACCTTGGAAACCCATCTATAAAATCCATTTAGATAGAATCCCATTTCTAGACTGGAATATCTAATGACTAAAGCAACCCACTTGGTTTCTAATGTTTAGATTTTACCTTTTTACAGTTCAAACACTGCTTCACCCATAACCTACATCTCTCTTCATGCCTTCTCAGAAGAAACTCATTTTCATGTCCTGATACATCTTAGTTCCTCCTGGATGAATGGTGAATTTTGAACGATGGCATTCTTCAAGAACTTACTTCCTAATGTTTTCCACATTCGGAACACATAGTCGTCCTTTCTTCCTCAACCATCCATTCTGGTCAAGACTGAAATCTTTTAAGTCATCGTTCTCCATTCCATCCCTTAACTTTCTGATCCATTCAGCTAATACTACATTCTGATGTTTCCTTACTAGAACTACTCTTAGATCTCCATTGTACTCTTCATGTAGTCAATACTTCTAGATCTTTCCACTTAGATATCATTGCTAATACTACATTCTGATGTTTTCTACTAAGTGCATCTACAACTTTATTGCTTTTTCCTGGTGTGTACTCAATACCAAAGTCATACGCTGCTAAAAACTATAACCACCTCTACTGTCTCATATTAAACTCCTTCTGAGAGAATAAATACCTTAGAGACTTATGATCTGTACACAACTCGAATCTTTCCCCCAACAGGTAATGTCTCCACATTTTCAATGGGAAAATCACTGCAGCTATCATGAGTTTGATATCTAACCTCATGCGGTCTGAGCTGTCGAGAAGCGTAGACAATCACTTTACCTCTTTACATTAACACGACTCCTAATCCCGTTCCACATGCATCTGTGTACACCACTAATTCTTTATTCCCCTCTGGAATAACTAACGCAAGTGCATTCATCAATAATTGTTTTAGCTTCTGGAATGCCACCTTACACTTATCAATCTAGACAAACATTGTATCTTTCCGAGTTAGCTTGATCATCGGTGTCGCTATCCGTGAAAAATCCTTAACGAATCTCCGATAATAGCCAACAAGTCCGAAAAAATTTCTAATCTCAGTCACCGTCTCTAGTCTCTTCCAGTTATTAATAACTTCGACCTTATCTGGATCGACTGGAAAACCCTTCTCTAAAACCACATGACAAAGAAACTTAACTTCTTTCTCCCAAAAATGACACTTCGAAAATTTCGCTTTTAGTTGATGCTGCCTCAACGTCTCAAGCACCACTCTAAGATAAACTTCATGCTCTCATTCGTCTTTGGAGTAAAGCAAAATATCTCTATGAATACTAATAAGAATTTATCCAAGTGCTATCAGAATACTCGGTTCATCAAATCTACAAAGAATGCCGGCACATTAGTTAGTCCGAACGGCATTACTAACCATTCATACGATCCATATTTGGTTCTAAACGCCATCAAAGGAATACTATCCTCATCCACTCTAAGCTGATGGAACCCTGTTGCCAAATCTAAATGGGAAAATACTTTGGCTCTACTCAACTAATCGAACAAATCGTTAATTCTAGGTAACAGATATTGATTCTTTATCGTCTTCTCAATCAACTTATGATAATCGATACATAACCTCAACGATCCATCTGATTTCTTTGCAAACACTGTGGCTGCTCGCCAAGGAAAACTGCTTAGTCTGATCAAATTCTTACCTTTCGAAACCACCAATTGCACCTTTAACTCTTTCATTTTGGTAGGTGTGAATCTACTTGGCGGTCTACTCACCGGTTCTGCTCCTGATACTAAACCTATCTTAAACTCAATGGCTCATTTCAGTGGTAGTCCTATCACGGGCTCAAAGACATCTGCGAATTCTCTAACAACAAAAACTCGACTCAACTCGTCTTCTGTCTCCACAACACCCAACAAAGCATTCACCTCAAAACTAGTGTTTTCTACGGAGTATATAATCCGATCACTACAATCGGGATATCTAAATGACATTTCCCTATTATGGCAATATATCCTAGCAACGTATATACTTAACCAATCCATACCAAAAATAATTCTGTACCCTACAAAATCAAACACATGCAAACCGCAAGCAAATACATGACCTAACAATTCAAACTCTAGGTGGTTACATCTCATCCCAAGAGTCGCTAACCTTCTATCGGATCCGCAACCCTTAAGGAAGTAGCTAGGTATGAGGGTTATAGGTTAAGCTTTTCTACCAAACAATGAGATATAAAAGAATGTGATGCACCAGTATCAAATAGAACTCTAACTAACATATCATGGATCAAAAGCATACCACCCAACACAGCATTTCCTATTTCGTCTGTCGTTGGTCTCGAGGTAGCTGGCTCCAATGTAAACACTGTGCCTTTTCCATCCTTGGATGGCTCTTTGAACTGGTTCTTATAATGCCCAATTTGATCGCAGTTGAAACTTCTCACTCATTCATTATCAACAGCTTTGTTTCCTTTGCCTATCCCGCACTCATGAGCATAGTGTCCCTTCCTGTCACACTTATACTAGATAACTTCCCTATTTCCCTTCTAGGTAGCTCCACTCTTCTGAGCGCCTATCTTATGGAAAACTTTCCTCTTCTGGTTCTACCCTCCTTGAGCTCCCCTTGCTTTGTTACCCTCAAGAAAACCAAACATCTCTTCCTGCCTCAAAGCCATTTCAACAACTTGTAACGACCCAGAATTTCTGTCATTTGAAATTCAGATATTTAATTGATTTTAAATATTGACAAGTAAAAATTGTAAGTCAAATAGATTTTAATTTCGAATATAGAGATTTAATTGGATAATTAAATCGATAATTTAATATTTGAAATTGCGTAAATAATTGGAAATTGGATTAAATGTGAATAAAAATGATTTCTAAAGTTATAATAAATCATATTGGAGTTAAAATGATGTTATAGAACTTTTAAAATTGAATTAAAAGTTAAATTGTAGAAATTGAATATTTTAATATTTAATTAACGAGTAAAAAATGACCATTTTCAAACAGTCTCGGATTTCGACGAAACCAGTTTCATCGGATCTGTAATGTTATATTATTTTAATGTTTCAAATTTCATTTTAATCAGATTTACGGTTTGTCCGTGGCAAGCTATAACGCATTAAAATTGTTTTAATCGATTTAATTTTAATTTGATCGTTTAATTTCGTAACTCGCACATATGACCGAATTAGCTCCCAAAACACATTCCATTATGTCCGAAACATGGGTTAAACCCTAGGAACGTCAGCCGGCATGCTTCGTTTTGAGTTTGAAAAATTTTCGGACGAATAGTGCGCGTAAATTTTCTATAAAAGGCCACAACTATTTTCAATTTTCACAAAACCTAGCTAGGGTTTGTAGCCGCCGGCCCTAATAATTTCAATGACTAGAAAATTGTCGTCTTCCCTCCTCGATTTCTTCCAATCCGTGAAATATTTCAACAAACCTCCAACTACAAAATTAAAGAGCACGACGAGAGCTAGGATATCAACGGTGATGATCGTCTGAAGCAAAGCAGATTGGCAGAAAATCGACGTCGAACGTCGCACGTTCACACACGTTTTTCCACGCAACGGTGAAGCCGAGCTCAACTGGATTTTGGGTGAAGGTGGAGTCGAGTACGGGCTTCGAAACGGCGTAGGTTGATCGACGTACAGTCGTCGATAGGAAGGTGCGAAATTCATGAAAGAACGGCGGCCTTGGGTTGTTTTCGCGTTCGAATAACCTGGGTTTCACATTGGGGAAGAAGCAATTTTGCATGGTCTGGATCTGATGGGCGAAAATCAACGGCCCTGATTCGTTGAGGTTTAAAATAAAAAATTAAAATTGTAAAATTATATATAATATAGATTCGTTCAAACTTCTAAATGCTATAACTTTTTGATACGAGGTCCGTTTTGCACGAAACAAATTGCGTTGGATCCATATTGACGAGCACTATGCAATGAAGCTAGATTAGGATTGATTGGAACTAGTTTGAATTTTGGGTAAAATTAAACGCGTGTTTAATTTTATTCGAAACGAAACACTGCAACTATTATTGGAAGCAAGGTGAGAACTTCTCACTCAATTGAATTTGTTTCGATTTAAATTTTAAATAGTTAAATTTAAAATTGCTTGATTGTGTGCTTGGATTGATTGTTGTCATTGGATGTGTTGAAATAGACCCTATACGCCGCATATTAAGTGGAGGTTATTTATTAAAAACATATACCGCGATATTCCACCGTGAAGTGGAATTGGTATTATATATGTATTTGGAGTTGATTTCCCGCATTTTATAGCGGATGAGACCCTATTGCGCCGCATAATAGCGGATAGTATTTTAAAAATCCCATATACCGCGATATTCCACCTCGAAGTGGAATTGGTATTGTGCTAACATCTGTGGATGCAGGGAAAAAGGTTGGAGGGACCAACTGGATTCCTCAACATTTGAAATTATTTCATATGTTGTGTGTTGATTATTTATAATCTCCGTGTGATTATATTTTGTGAATTGTAATTGTTGAAGGGTATAATTTAGCCGAATATATTTTTGGTATCGTTGGATACCAGAAATAAATAAAATTGGATTTTCGAAATTCAAGTTGAAAATTTATCGAAAAATTTATTTTTGAGAATTGGATAAATTTAAAAGGAGTTTTAAAAAGATAAAAGTCTTATTTTTGAACTATATTGAATTAAATTTCAAATTTTGGGAAAAAGGGCTTAGTAAAGGGATTTTTAATAATATTATTTATAAGTTGAAGAATTTATTTAAAAATTTGGATTTTTAAATAGATTTGAAGAGAGAAAGAAATTTATTTTAAAAAGGAAATAATTTGGAAAATCGTTGAAAATTTGATTTGGTGTTTTGAAATGAATTTGAAAATCAATTTGAAATTAATTGATTATTAATTTACCATAACTAGCAAATCCATTCATAGAAATTAATCTGTTTAAATTAATCAGATGATTAACTAAATCCTACTCATGGATGTTTGGATTATATTGGATGTTGAATTATTTGATATTCTTGATATGTGGTGCTTTGTGTTATATCCGGATTTGTGTTGTGATCTGTAATTTGTTTATCTATGATATATATATCTGTGATCTGTGAATGAAAGATAAGCGTTATAGTTTATACCGCTTCTCAAATATATTGTTATATTTGAATCTGTGATGGTTGAATGTTGTTGCACTATTGTGTTAAACCCCTGGACTACACCATACACACACCAATGTGGATTTCACGTGGAAATCGGTTAAGTCACAGATTTTTAACAATTCTAAAGATTGAATTTTTGAATCCAAATTAGTTTTGGAAATTGGAATTGAAAGTTTTTTTTTGAAAATGAGTTTAAAAAATAAGAGTTATTTTAAATAACTTAATAAAATTGAAATTTAAATAATTTGATTTAAATTTTGAATTCAATATTTTGAAATTGAATTCAATGAATTGGGAATTATGGTCTAAAATATTGTACAAGTGTTAAAGGTGTTTATATGGGTTTTTAACCATTTAAAAATATGGTTTTGGAAATTTAAATTTAAATACAAGATTTGTACTTGGACGGCTTTAACCTATGTAATTGTAACCAGTTTTTCCCAAAGCGAAAACTATCTGTTTTCAAATAATAATAGCTTTCATAAAGTGAAAGGATTTCCAATTTGTATCGAAACATTTCAAGTTGAAATGAAATTGTGAATAGTTTGGAAAACTATGAATTAACCTTTGTGAAGATGATTAAGCTTTATCTTGAAAATTAAAGAAGATTTTAAAAGGTGTATCTTTTATATTATAAAAGACTTGAATTGTGAATAGTTTTGAAAGCTATAAGTTAAATCTTGATTTAAAGATTTAATGGGTTTATCCAATTGAAATGGGAAATGATTTGGGAATCTGTGAATGAATCTTTGTGAAACTGGGTAAACTTTGTGAAGTGAATCTTTTTTGTTTAAAGATTTAAAATGGTAATTTGTTTAAACCATTTAAAGGAAAGGGTTTGGGTAATAAGTTGTGACTTAATTTAAATCCCTATATCCATATGTTTTAAATATTGTGCTCACTATTCGGTTTAGCTGGGAAAGGACCTTTGTGTCATATAACCCATTCCGAATAAGTGATATGACGATATGGATAACATTTGAAGACCGGTGGTGAAGACTGGGTATTTATGAAAATGATAGGATGACCTATCGATTGTCTCTGCACCGTTAGCTACAGTAAGAGATTTCCTTTGTGATGGGAAGTTCGATCGGGATTGTGAATACCTGGATTGCAAGGGCTTCTTCGAAAGTGCATTCGGTTCTGTTCGAACCCGGAACAGACTTGTATGGTTACATGTCTGACATTTCATTTTGAGATATAAAGCTGATTTCTTTCGAATACATTTCTGTTGGTGGCGGAGAATTTATTCTCTTAGCTTAACACCCTTCTCTGAGACGTACGAGCTCAGAGGTTATGTAGTTGAAGGTTATCAGTGATATACTCCCAATTTGGTAGTGTGGCATGCTGAGTGCTGCTGTGTGTTGCTGATCATTTGTTGATCAAAGCATGGCTTTGTGAAAAAGCGTAGCTTTGTAGACGAGACTTCGTCAGACCTCACACCCCGGAAATGGTCAAAACAGGAATGATGAGGCAAGGTTATGAGCGTCGCTCCCTTTAGGGTATGTCATTTCCTTCTGGAAAAGGGTGGTATCAGGTATGGAGCCCTGGTATTTAACTTATGTGGTTACTCCAATCTCGTTTACTGTGTGATTGTTGTTTTGTTGAGGCACCTCGGATAAAGGTCCCAAAGGACCGGGGGGTGGCATATTCGTGTAGTAGTTACCTAGTGTAAGAGGTAACCCGACCTTGTGTTGGCAGAGAGCTAGTTAGTTCTCGGGACGTCCCGCCAGAGGCATACCCATTGGCAGTAGGAAGTTCCTTAGCCTGACCATTTGTTGGAAATCCAATCAAACAATACGAGCCCTGTACGGTTGTAATTGTATAACCTGCCATGGAATGTGGCGGTAACCTGCTATTGAACATGGTAGCTATAGTACGCATAAGTGCGAAATGCCTATGTTGGCTAAGATTAATATTATACTTTCGAAATGTTTTTTTGCATTATGTACTAATAATAATAATATTGAATGATTTTGCGTAGTAAGCATGTTTGACTATCATAAGGAGAAATCTCCTCCAATTCTATGTTTGCATTGTGTGTGTGTCGGGAGGCCTTATGGTAGTTTCATTTTCCAAAAAGCATTGCGGATGCCTTTTACTTCCTTTGTTGTTGTTTTAAAGATAATAACTGTTTTAAGTTCTCACACCAGTCCCATGACTGACCTGGAGTTTATTGTTCCTTTCCTAAACTCCGGGTGCCCATCATTTTCCACACGGGCAGCCTAGAGTCAGGTTATCAGGTCATTCTGGATTTCAGGAGACTTTGGAGCTTAAGTGGCGAGCTGGATGGCGAGATGTAGCATTTGTATATGCTATTATCTCTTCCGTTGTAAAAATTCATTTGTAAGGACAAGTTTGTATAACTATCCATTGATGTATTGTGTTGTATATTGTTGTTGTACACTCTGATGATGATGTAATGTATAAACTGATATAGTTCTTTGTTTAAAGATTATTCATTGATCTATTATATGTTGTTCCGCTGCGATATGTGAGATTCTGATAGTGTTTCTGTTGTTTCTTCTTTCTTTCTTTCTGTCTTCTTTTACCACTTCTTTTTAACCATAACAATTCGGTTTTTCGACATTCGATTGCTCGGCAATTGATACAGTGGACGTATTAATGTCGATTTTCGGAAGTCGAAAATCCTGAAACGTTACATGTGGTATCAGAGCATATGGTTAAGCGATATCCTTGGCTCTGTTGGGGATTACTCATTAGAGATAGAGTCATTAGTACTCTAGAATGAGTTGAGTGTAATAATAGATACGAGCGCGTATTTGTTAGTGAATATGAAATTGTTTTGTATTGTGTTGACTTATCGGTTGATTGTTTATAGATTCTGGTCGGTGCAGTCTAGCTAACTGTATCGATAGGGTTTCTGAACTTTAAAACGAGATAAACCGACATAGTATCATTTTAAATTGGGTAAATGAAATAATTTTACCTCGATTATATTTTGTATATAAAAGAAGTAATTTTCCAAGAAATTATTAAAGTGTGTATAAAATAAATTGTTGGTTGTTGAAAATGTGAATATATATAAATTAATGAAAGTTGTTTGAATAAATTATATAAAAGCAACAATTGTATAAGTATAGAATTATAATTAAAATGATTTACCATTGTGAAATAATCTTGTATAAGTAAAGTTAAATAGTGAAATTATATGAGAACAAGGTTTATAAATGTGATTTATAAATAAAAGGAAATTTTAAAAGAATATTAAGCACTGAATTCACTACTATTGCTGGGAAATAATAAGGGTGATGACTGCAGCATCATTAGTATTATTTTCAAGTTTCTGTATGATGGATTTGCTACCATAATAAATTGAAATTTTAAGTTTTGTTGTGATAAACAAATTTAAATTAAAAATCCAAGTTGTAATTGACGAATATAAGTAGAAACGAGTTTTGAACTTATAATATGAGATAATAAATTCAGCTTTGGTAATGTTAAATAAATTAAATCAGATTTGAATTGGATTAGATAAGTGATTGTAATATGAATTTGGAAGATTAAATAAATAAGTTATATAAGTGAAGTGGAAATTTGAAATGGAATATAACTTAAGTGATGTTGAGTGAAGTTGATTTTGGTATCGAAGTAAATTAATAAAGTGAATTAAATGGATGCGAACTTGAGTTATATAAATGAAATTCAACTTTATTTGCAAAATGAATTAGCAATTGAATTAATAAATGGATTGAATGTTAATCAATCGAATGTAAATAAATTGATATGGAATAATGGATGTAAGTGTTAATTCATTAAAGCTAAATAATTGGAAATTGAATGGAAGTCAATTTAATATTAAACCAATCGGAATTAAAAATGTTGAACCAAATTGAATGTGAAGTAAAGTAAATTGAATGAATTTGGTTATGTTGATTATGATTTGGTTGTTAGTTGATTGTATAGAAATTCATATGTAATTGAATTAATCAAATGGAAAGCTAACGTATGAAAGCTATGTAATTGAATCCAAATTTAAATGAACCAACTTGAATTTAAATTAGTGAATGTAAACTAATTGAAAATGAAGAAATGAATGTCATTGTATATGAATTGATTGTAAACAATTACATGTAATGTCGAAATTATATAAGTTGCTTATAAACCTTGTTTAGTATGCATTTCTTTTAATATGCATGTGTTGTAGTTGTTTAAAAGAGTAAAATGTTAATAACTTCATATATGTGGCACTTACATATTTAAACTGAGTAAGTACAGGTACCGGGCTACCGTTTGGCAGGATTTGGTTGCGCAAAATGCTTAATAAATAACTGCTTTGCTTAAAAATGCTAAAAAGGTACGCCTACGCAATAAAAATAGGAAATATGAACTGTTTTTCTGTTTTCTGACCGTGTGGGTCGATGTATATATATTTATATCTATTGTGATTTTGCAAAAGCTCCTCCGTACAAGGGAGACTCTGTCAAAATTTTCCGTAAATTTTGGGAGTTAGAAAAATTTTGAAAAAAATTGGAAATTTTTTGTTAATGAAAAGTCAATTTCTAAATTGTAATAAAACATAGGAATTGAACTAGAAAATGGAAACCACTGTTTTGGTTGAAGTTAAAGGTTTTGGAAAAGGTAAATATAAATTTTTCACTAAGTGGATTTTTGAAAAGTTAATGGATTTGGGCATTTTTCTGACTTTGCAATTTCGAGGACGAAATTCTTTTAAGGCGGGAAGATTGTAACGACCCAGAATTTCTGTCATTTGAAATTCAGATATTTAATTGATTTTAAATATTGACAAGTAAAATTTGTAAGTCAAATAGATTTTAATTTCGAATATAGAGATTTAATTGGATAACTAAATCGATAATTTAATATTTGAAATTGCGTAAATAATTGGAAATTGGATTAAATGTGAATAAAAATGATTTATAAAGTTATAATAAATCATATTGGAGTTAAAATGATGTTATAGAACTTTTAAAATTGAATTAAAAGTTAAATTGTAGAAATTGAATATTTTAATATTTAATTAACGAGTAAAAAATGACCATTTTCCAAACAGTCTCGGATTTCGACGAAACCAGTTTTATCTGATCCGTAGTGTTATATTATTGTAAGGTTTCAAATTTCGTGTTAATCGGATTTACGGTTTGTCCGTGGCAAGCTAAAACGCATTAAAATTGTTTTAATCGATTTAATTTTAATTTGATCGTTTAATTCCGTAGCTCGCACATATGACCGAATTAGCTCCCGAAACATATTCCATTGTGTTCAGAACGTGGGTTAAACCCTAGGAATGTCAGCCGGCATGCTTCGTTTCGAGTTCGAAAAATTTTCGGATGAATAGTGCGCGTAAATTTTCTATAAAAGGCAAAACTATTTTCGTTTTTTACAAAACCTAGCTAGGCTTTGTAGCCGCCAGCCCTAATAATTTCAATGGCTAGAAAATCAACGTCTTCCCTCCTCGATTTCTTCCAATCCATGAAATATTTCAACAAACCTCCAACTACAAAATTAAAGAGCACGACGAGAGCTAGGATATCAACGGTGATGATCGTTTGAAGCAAAGCAGATTGGCGGAAAATTGATGTCGAACGTTGCACGTTCACACATGTTTTTCCACCCAACGGTGAAGCCGAGCTCAACCGGATTTTGGGTGAAGGTGGAGTCGAGTACGGGCTTCGAAACGACGTAGGTTGATCGACGTATAGTCGTCGATAGAAAGGTGCGAAATTCATGAAAGAACGACGGCCTTGGGTTGTTTTCGCGTTCGAATAACCTGGGTTTCACATTGGGGAAGAAGCAATTTTGCACGGCCTGGATCTGATGGGTGAAAATCAACGGCCCTGATTGAGGTTTAAAATAAAAAATTAAAATTGTAAAATTATATATAATATAGATTCGTTCAAACTTCTAAATGCTATAACTTTTTGATACGAGGTCCGTTTCGCACGAAACAAATTGCGTTGGGTCCGTATTGACAAGCACTACGTAATGGAGCTAGATTGGGATTGATTGGAGCTAGTTTGAATTTTGGGTAAAATTAAACGCGTGTTTAATTTTATTCGAAACGAAACGCTGCAACTATTATTGGAAGCAAGGTGAGAACTTCTCCCTCAATCGAATTTGTTTTGATTTAAATTTTAAATAGTTAAATTTAAAATTACTTGATTGTGTGCTTAGATTGATGGTTGTCATTGGATGTGTTGAAATAGACCCTATACGCCGCATATTAAGCGGAGGTTATTTATTAAAAACATATACCGCGATATTCCACCGTGAAGTGGAATTGGTATTATATATGTATTTTGGAGTTGATTTCCCGCATTTTATAGCGGATGAGACCCTATTGCGACGCATAATAGCAGATAGTATTTTATAAATCCCATATACCACGATATTCCATCTCGAAGTGGAATTGGTATTGTGCTAACATCTGTGGATGCAAGGAAACAGGTTGGAGGGATTCAACTGGATTCCTCAACATTTGAAATTATTTCATATGTTGTGTGTTGATTATTTATAATCTCCGTATGATTATATTTTGTGAATTGGAATTGTTGAAGGCTATAATTTAGCCGAATATATTTTTGGTATTGTTGGATACCAGAAATAAATAAAATTGGATTTTCAAAATTCAAATTGAAAATTTATGGAAAAAATTATTTTTGAGAATTGGATAAATTTAAAAGGAGTTTTAAAAAGATAAAAGTCTTATTTTTGAACTATATTGAATTAAATTTCAAATTTTGGGAAAAAGGGCTTAGTAAAGGGATTTTTAATAATATTATTTATAAGTTGAAGAATTTATTTAAAAAGTTGGATTTTTAAATAGATTTGAAGAGAGAAAGAAATTTATTTTAAAAAGGAAATAATTTGGAAATTCGTTGAAAATTTGATTTGGTGTTTTGAAATGAATTTGAAAATCAATTTGAAATTAATTGATTATTAATTTACCATAACTAGCAAATCCATTCATAGAAATTAATCTGTTTAAATTAATCAGATGATTAACTAAATCCTACCTATGGATGTTTGGATAATATTGGATGTTGAATTATTTGATATCCCTGATATGTGGTGCTTTGTGATATATCTGGATTTGTGTTGTGATCTGTAATTTGTTTATCTATGATATATATATCTATGTTCTGTGAATGAAAGATAAGCGTTATAGTTTATACCGCTTATCAAATATATTATTATATTTGAATCTGTGATGGTTGAATGTTGTTGCACTATTGTGTTAAACCCCTGGACTACACCATACATACACCAATGTGGATTTCACGTGGAAATCGGTTAAGTCACAGATTTTTAACAATTCTAAAGATTGAATTTTTGAATCCAAATTAGTTTTGGAAATTGGAATTGAATTTTTTTTTTTGAAAATGAGTTTCAAAAATAAGAGTTATTTTAAATAACTTAATAAAATTGAAATTTAAATAATTTGATTTAAATTTTGAATTCAAAATTTTGAAATTTAATTCAATGAATTGGGAATTATGGTCTAAAAGATTGTACAAGTGTTAAAGGTGTTTATATGGGTTTTTAACCATTTAAAAATATGGTTTTGGAAATTTAAATTTAAATCCAAGATTTGTACTTGGACGGCTTTAACCTGTGTAATTGTAACCAGTTTTTCCCAAAGCGAAAACTATCTGTTTTCAAATAATAATAGCTTTCATAAAGTGAAAGGATTTCCAATTTGTATCGAAACATTTCAAGTTGAAATGAAATTGTGAATAGTTTGGAAAACTATGAATTAACCTTTGTGAAGATGATTAAGCTTTATCTTGAAAATTAAAGAAGATTTTAAAAGGTGTATCTTTTATATTATAAAAGACTTGAATTGTGAATAGTTTTGAAAGCTATAAGTTAAATCTTGATTTAAAGATTTAATGGGTTTATCCAATTGAAATGGGAAATGATTTAGGAATCTGTGAATGAATCTTTGTGAAACTGGGTAAACTTTGTGAAGTGAATCTTTTTTGTTTAAAGATTTAAAATGGTAATTTGTTTAACCCATTTAAAGGAAAGGGTTTGGGTAATAAGTTGTGACTTAATTTAAATCCCTATATCCATATGTTTTAAATATTGTGCTCACTATTCGGTTTAGCCGGGAAAGGACCTTTGTGTCATATAACCCATTTCGAATAAGTGATATGACGATATGGATAACATTTGAAGACCGGTGGTGAAGACCGGGTATTTATGAAAATGATAGGATGACCTATCGATTGTCTCTGCACCGTTAGCTATGGTATAGAGATTTCCTTTGTGATGGGAAGTTCGATCGGATTGTGAATACCCGGATTGCAAGGGCTTCTTCGGAAGTGCCTTCGGTTCCTTTCGAACCCAGAACAGACTTGTATGGTTACATGTCTGACATTACATTTTGAGATATAAAGATGATTTCTTTCAAATACATTTCTGTTGGTGGCGGAGAATTCATTCTCTTAACTTAACACCCTTCTCTGAGACGTACGAGCTCAGAGGTTATGTAGTTGAAGGTTATCGGTGATATACTCCCAATTTGGTAGTGTGGCATGCTGAGTACTGCTATGTGTTGCTGATCATTTGTTGATCAAAGCATGGCTTTGTGAAAAAGCGTAGCTTTGTGGACGAGACTTCGTCAGACCTCACACCCCGAAAATGGTCAAAACAGGAATGATGCGACAAGGTTATGAATGTCGCTCCCTTTAGGGTATGTCATTTCCTTCTGGAAAAGGGTGGTATCAGGTATGGAGCCCTGGTATTTAACCTATGTGGTTACTCCAATCTCGTTTACTGTGTGATTGTTGTTTTGTTGAGGTGCCTCGGATAATGGTCCCAAAGGACCCGGGGGTGGCATATTCGTGTAGTAGTTACCTAGTGTAAGAGGTAACCCGGCCTTGTGTTGGCAGAGAGCTAGTTAGTTCTCGGGACGTCCCGCAAGAGGCGTATCCATTAGCAGTAGGAAGTTCCTTAGCCTGACCATTTATTGGAAATCCAATCAAACAATACGAGCCCTGTACGGTTGTAATTGTATAACCTGCCATGGAATGTGGCGGTAACCTGCTATTGAACATGGTAGCTATAGTAGGCATAAGTGCGAAATGCCTATGCTGGCTAAGATTAATATTATACTTTTGAAATGTTTTCTGCACTATGCACTAATAATAATAATATCGAATGATTTTGCGTAGTAAGCATGTTTGACTATCATAAGGAGAAATCTCCTCCAATTCTGCGTTTGCATTGTGTGTGTGGCGGGGGCCTTATGGTAGTTTCATTTTCCAAAAAGCATTGCGGATGCCTTTTACTTCCTTTGTTGTTGTTTTAAAGATAATAACTGTTTTAAGTTCTCACACCAATCCCATGACTGACCTGGAGTTTATTGTTCCTTTCCTAAACTCTGGGTGCCCATCATTTTCCACATGGGCAGCCTAGAGTCAGGTTATCAGGTCATTCTGGATTTCAGGAGACTTTGGAGCTTAAGTGGCGAGCTGGATGGCGAGACGTAGCATTTGTATATGATATTATCTTTTCCACTGTAAAAATTCATTTGTAAGGACAAGTTTATATAACTGTCCATTGATGTATTGTGTTGTATATTGTTGTTGTACACTCTGATGATGATGTAATGTATAAACTGATATCATTCTTTGTTTTAAAGATTATTCATTGATCTATTATACGTTGTTCCGCTGCGATATGTGAGATTTTGATAGTGTTTCTGTTGTTTCTTCTTTCTTTCTTTTTGCCTTCTTCTACCTCTTCTTTTTAACCATAACAATTCGGTTTTCCGACATTCGATTGCTCGGCAATTAATACAGTGGACATATTAATGTCGATTTTCGAAAGTCGAAATTCCCGAAACGTTACACAACTGCAGTACAGATCTCTAATATGCGATAATTTGACCTTAGCAATCTCAGGCTTCGACCCCCAAATGAAATTTTCATTCCTTTAAAAAATAGTATCAACCATAGCGTATCCGTATCCTGATAACTCCTCAAATCTGGTTGCATTTTCAAGTATTGTCATGCCTCCCTGCTCCAACTCCATAAACTTCCCAAGTAGAGTTAACTTAGCAATCTTTGATATAAATCTCTCCTCAAACCTTCTTCTAAATTCAACCCAAGAAATGGTCTCCTCATTAACTCCTACCGTAACACTGTTCCACTAGTACAATGCTGCTTTCTGTAACTTCCTAGAAGCAAGCCTCCTTTTCTGCACATCATTAAGCCCCAAATCAGCAATAATCCTTTTGGCAATAAAGTAAGAAATTCTCCAATTCATTTGCTTCCTCAAGTCTGATAAACGGGTTTCCTCCAAGCCTGGCACAGCCTCTACTCAAAACAACATAAATATTAACCACTGGAGCTTCCTAATTTCCTCCTTTAGCATTTCCTCCAACTAAACCCACAGCAACTCCAGCCTGCATCATGTTAATGTAAAACTGATACATATCTCCGATGTCAACATTAGCGCATGTGCATGAACGGATTAGCGCATATGCATGTGCCTGACTGGATTAGCGCATGCAGCAACTCCAGCACCCACATTAGCGCATGTGCCTGAACGGATTCCTTCTTGTGTTTGGTCTGGCATTACCTTTAGTTGTGGTGCTTTCTCCACCAATGTTAACTCTTCCACTTCTAGCATCCATATCTTACGTCCTTAAAATCGACATTTGAGTCTTTGTAAGATGCAGAAGAATAGCCTAAGAGAGATGGGAGAATAGAGGTAAAGCATATACTTATATATATCAAATACAACTATAGCGCTATCCCATACCCTAATCTTTTCTCTAATTCCTTAGGATTATGTTTTCAAAATCATTTTAAGTTTGAAATTTATTTTAATTTTTTCATAAACATATGCTCTGATACCAAGTTTTAACATCCCCTATCATGAGGCCCAAAGCTAAGCACTATAGTTGTTGCAATCATCTATAGTATTAACTTCTGGTGACAAAATACGGTAATGTTAATGGTATCCATAATATTAGAAGCACATGAATATGAAATAAAATCAATACAGATTTAAAACAACTTTTCACATTTTAAATCAATATTTCATATTCAGATACATAACCCTGAACGATTCTCATGTTTTGATCAAATATAATTATTACAAATTACGCCAGGAATGACATATGGAGATGCCACTTGGATGATTAGAGTACTAAATAGACATATCAGTCTTAAGATGACACAGTGGAAATAAAACAAAATAGCTCCTATATAGCTAGCTTTGCCTCCCGTATGTCTTTGGAAGATTATTCGTCCAACATACTAAACCTGAAAAACCTTAACACTCAATTTACTCAAATTAAATTTTGACCACCCGAAATTTCGAGGGGAAAACATAAACTTCAAGTCAAATATAAAGCCTGGTGTGAATAATATTATTACATCTTGATAATATTAAGTGAGACTATGCTGCCGAGCGGAACGGGTTTCCACTCACCAATATCCTTTTAAAAGCATATCTTTTGCAGTTCAAAACCTACAATCAAACAGATTATAGCAATTAAAGCAATTACATTAATATGCATAAAGATCCAGAAATCAATGGACTATATGCCCACATTATAATTTTACTTGGCTAACTACTAACCAATGGTTGACTTGGGCATACCACACATAATCAATTATCTAACATCTGTTGGACACACTACTGGGCTATCTGCCCTTAACTATCTTCTTCTAGGGTCAACTGAACCTAATGTTTTGCAGTCTTACCAATAACCTATCTTTACACTGTATATTCCTTTCTGTGCATAATCATTATTTTAGTCCCATCTTTGACAAAGCCCTATGCACTGGAATTTTGGACTTATATTAGATAGGGGCTATTAGCTAAAGTATATGGCATGACCATACACCAGTCCCATCTAGTCTTCTAATCTCCGAGTCATAAACTTAAGGTTATCTACCCTTTTCAAATTTCATTTCCTATCATATACTTAGAGTTATATACCCTATTTAAATCCCATTTCCTTGTAAACAATCTTTATAAATGATTTACCCCTGAAAACATATCTTTATAAAACAAGGAAATCTTAGACTTTGATTTACCCAAATTACTTATGCCATGATATATTTACTTTACACAAAATAATATTGATGAGATATAATGAGATTACATATCCCTCCAAAGTAAGTTAAAAACCCTCTTTAAGTTAAAAGATCTTAGGCCATGGAGCCAGGGTAAACCATTCGAAACCTTTGCTTAAAAACTTTAAACAATACCTTTCGAATCCATTGAAAGTACCCCTTTCGAAATAAATTAACTACTATACCTTGAACACTAAGCCGAAAGGACAAAACATACCTTTCGAAATTATTGAAGGTATCCCTTCGAAAGCTTTATAAAACCTTAGACATCTTCTTTTCAAAACACTATAAAATTTCCTTTCAAAAGCATTGGAAACCTTCCATTTAAAAACTCAAGTAAACCTTTCGAACACATTAGAGTACCTCCTCTTCGAAACCTACATTATATACCTTTCGAAAGTATTAAAATTCCTTGCTTAAAACAAAACTTTTGAAAGTATTGGGTCCAAGTAAAAGTTTGTGGAACATAGCTTCGAAACCTTTTAAAACCATTCCTTTTGAAGCCTTTGGGTTTTACTTTCAATACATCTAAGGGTCTTAAAAGAACTGGGGTGAAAGAAACTCTTTCCAAAGCATTATTCCTAAGTAAAAGAAAGTGGATGGTTTTAAAACCAACCCTTTCGAAAGCATGGAGAAGCGGCTTCAAAGTTTAAAAGCAAAAGTACCCTTTCAAAAGCATTGGTTCGAAAGGTTAAATGCGACAGTAGGGGTTTCTACCTCCTTCGGAAGCTCATTTTAAAAACAAAAGGTGGCAACCCATTTGAAAGTCCTTTTGTTATATAAACAGAAGCAAGTTGGTTAAATCGAAAGCTCCAACCCCTTCGAAAGCCTTATTTATAACCAAAATTGTTCCAAGTTTAAAAGAACTACCTCTACCCCTTTGAAAGCACATTTCGACTCTATACCTTCCGCCTTTCTCCAATCCACTACATACCAAGGCCTTGATACCATGTGTATTAGTTTTTACTTGGTAGGAGGCAGATGTATGGGGCCGAAAGATGGCTGCTATAAGTGGCAAAGCAGTAATCCTTTGCAAAACTAGTTTTTAACTTTTTAAAGTAATATCTTTCCAACTAACTTGCCTTATCTGTTAACATATAATTGGTTGCCAATTCTTTTACAAAAC
Organism: Allium fistulosum; assembly: GCA_030737815.1. Classification (NCBI taxonomy): domain Eukaryota; kingdom Viridiplantae; phylum Streptophyta; class Magnoliopsida; order Asparagales; family Amaryllidaceae; genus Allium; species Allium fistulosum. The sequence goes on from CM060904.1 coordinate 135,484,543, forward strand.
CTTTTTCTAAAAGTGCTGACAAACTTAGTAATTAACAATTTAAAACATTTTAACAAATTGCCTTTTTCCTTTTATAAACATATAAAACATTTAAGTCTCATACCTTAAATAATTTTATATCTTTAATAAAATATTTAGGAAAATTCTCCAAAAATTCTCATAAATCACTTTTAATATGTTTTCTAATAGATTTAAATTTCTGCCCCTAAGCTAACATATAATAGCCGAAAATAATTTAAACCCGATTTAACAGTTTTCTTTACTATAAAATTCATAATAAATCCATAACAACTTTGAAAATTTTGATACTTGAAACCCATCTCTAAAATAATATTTCTGACCTTATATCAGAAACGCAAGCCATTTGGATGTCATTTAATTGGTTTTTCAAATCAAATTTTATCATAAAATCTATGAAACAAAATAAATCATCAACAAGCATATATATCCATTTAAGCAATCAAAACACGACATTTTTCTTGCAAAATAAATTCGAATCTTATCTGGAAACTAAAAGCAATAAAAATGAGATGTAATCTATCATTCACCTTAGCTTAATTGTTAACAAGGTTGAGATTTTCCCTTGAATTGATTTGATTAAGCTTCCTTCTTGAATTTTTGCTTATCTTCCTCTTGTTTTCTTCTAATTGTGGCTGCCAAGCTCTAGGTTTAGTTTTGTTTGTAAATGTTGTAAATGAAATTGGAATAAGGGCTTAGGGTATAAGAATATAATCTATTCCTATTTTTCCCTTATCTTATTACCTTTACTTACTTCATTTTAAATTTTCATTTGTTCGTTCATTCTTAAGGCACGACTACCTTATAATTATACAAATCTCAATCTCTTAACCACTCTAATATTTATATTATTCTATTTAATTTATCTAGTTAAATCTCCTAAATAATGTAAGTTAAAATTAGGGTCATTACACCCTTCCACTAAAATGTCCATTTCACGTCTTTGTTCGTCTTGTTAACCCCGGGGTGAACATTAAGCTTGGATTGATGGCATTTAGTTAATACTTCCTGCCTTAAGCTGTCAACATTAGGAACACAAATTTTCCCATTTAATCATAATATCACTTGGTTATCTATATTCAAGCTTGAATTCCTCCCTTCGCTTATATCCTCCATTATTTTCTTTAGATGCCTATCCTCTCTTTGCTTACTGACAATTCTTTCCAATTAACAACATATCTTCTGCTTAGTGCATATGCTACCACGTTGGCTTTCCCAGGCGTATATAAAATGTCAAGATCGTATAATGCGAGAAATTCTGACCAACGTTGTTGTCTCATATTTAAGTCCTTCTAAGTGAAAAGGTACAACAAAGATTTATGATTTATGAAGAGGTCGAACTTTTCACTTATTTAAAGAGGGAATGTTATTTACTAAGGTCAATTAAAGTTTATTAAAATAAACCATAAGGAAATGCCTCTACATTTTTAATGCAAACACAATGGCTAATAATTCTAAGTCACGTGTTGCATAATTCCTTTCAGGAGTCTTAAGTTGTCTGCTCGCATAAGCTATAACTTTTCCATGTTGCATCAGAACTGCACCTTCTCCTTCTCCACAAGCATCCGTATATACAGTTAAAGTGTCATTTTCATCAGCAACAGCTAGGACTAGAGCACCGGTTAACCTTTTCTTTAACTCATTAAATGCTTCCTCACATTTCGGTGTCCAGTTAAACCTATCATTCTTCATAGTCAACTTTGTTAGATAAGAGGAAATCTTTGAGTAGTTTTGAATAAACCTCCTGTAATATTCTGCCAATCCTAAGAAGCTGTGGACATCCGTCGGAGTCTGTGGTTGCTCCCAATATTGCGTAGTTGAAATCTTTCTTGGATCTACTGAAATTCCATCTCCTGGCACTACATTTCCAAGGAACCTTGCCTCCTTCTCCCAAAAATGACATTTGGAGAATTTGGCTTTAAGCACATGTCTCCTTAATATCATTAATACAATCTCCAGATGTCTTTCGTGATCCTTCTTCATCTTTAAATAGATAAGAATATTATCAATAAAAACTAACATGAATTTGTTGAGCATATCTGTAAATACTCTATTCATGAGATCCACAAAATAAGCAGGCGCATTGGTCAACCCAAAAGGCTAACCAACCACTCGTAAAATCAATCTAGACCTTTGAATGTAATTAATGGAATGCAATCTTCAGTTATCCTTAGTTGATGAAATCCTACGGCTAGATCCATTTGCGAGAATACTCGAGCATCGTTTTGATCAAACAAGTCATCTATTTGGAATAGAGGATGCATGTTCTTAATTGTCTACTCGTTCAGGTCTCAATAATCCACACAAAGTCTTAGGGAGCAGTCAGATTTTGCAACGAAAACTACCTCTATGCCCCAACTTGAGAGACTAGGTCTAATTAGTCCTTTCTTTTACAACTCATCAGTTTGGTTTGCCAACTCATTCTTTTCTTTTGGAGCCATCCTTTGAACAAAGCGAATAATAGACCTTGCACCAGGAATTAAGTCAATACTAAACTCAATTTCCCGATATGGGAGCAAACTTTTTACCTCTTTAAAAACATCCTGAAACTCCTGAACAATCGGTATAGTCTCTAAACCTTTTCGGGGTGAATCTAGCGCATAGATGAAACTATCCCTTACTGGACTAGATTCTTTACAAAATATTTCAATAATCCTCCCTAACTTTGTTTCCACTAGTACTATCCTCTTAAAATAATTAACGACAGCTTTATTCTTAAATAACCAATCCATACCAAGTAAAACTTCAAACCTAATAAAGTCAAGAACAAATAGATTACATGAAAAATTATGGGAAAGGTGGGTAACTCGGATGTCTTCACAAATCATAAAATGATTAGTTGTACCACCTATGCGATTAGACATACAAATAGGGATATCTACGATTTTTTTGATTAGTTTTAGTCTATCAACCAATCTTTTAGCAATTAAACTATAGGAAACCCTAGTATCAAATAACAAATCATCATTGACATGGATATTACCTTTAAGAACTATGTTTCCCTTTACATTAGTAGAGGTTGAAGGCTCATCTTTGATAGCATAGACATTAACCTGCTCTCCTTTCTTCATTAACAGGCATTTGCTTTTCCAGTGTCCAAGTTGATGGCAGTTGTGGTAGAGACTATTCTAAACCATAGGAGAGATGGTTCCATGCTGCTGCCTTTGAACCTTGGGACTCCTATAGTACCTGGAATAATGGACTTTCTTTCCATAGTTAAAACATTCAACATCTTTTAAACGGTTTTCCTGAGATCATCCTTCAAGCTTGCTTTGCCATGGTTTCTTTCCATTGTTATTGAACTTCCTCTTGTTGTTGTTGTTTTGGGTTGCGACCGGATTTTTCTTATCCAAAGCTTCATAAAGGAAACCCATATCTATTAAATCCACAAAGCTTCCTTTTACATGAGCGGTCATCCTATCCTGATACTGCTCCTTCATCTTAGAAATTAACATCTTGTTTTTCTTCAGAGGCGTGTTTATTAGTCCAAGTCTAATGCGAGGTAATTTATTGAATTTGTGCGAATATTCTTCCACGGACATCTCTTCTTGTTTCAGATCCATAAAACTTCTATGGAGGCAGGATTTCCTAACAGCGAGCATGTATTGTTCTTCAAAAACTTCTGTAAACCTTGCCTAAGAGAAATTATCTTCCAACTCATTAAGAGTAATGGACTCCCACCAAGCTAGAGCCCCATCCTTCAATTTCCTAGAGGCCAAGAACCTCTTTCGATTATCATCGTTGTCTAATCCTTTAAAGACTTTCTCATAGGATCGGTGCCAAGCTTGAACTTGAATAATAGATTCTATGGTTTTGAATTGCTTTCCTCCCAAGTTGGTATAATCTTTGCAAAGAGAAAAAAAGTTAACTTGAGGTTGCATAGGAACCATTACTTCTTCAATTACGGCAACATTTGGTATTTGACCATTAGTGGCTGTTGTGCTGCTACCTCCCCTTCTACGTCGTCTATAGTTACTCATTTCTTACAATTTAGATATAGTAAAGAGAAAATTTAGAATACAGACGAGACTATCTTATGATATGGGAAAAAAAGTCGAATATACTTATTTTGATAAAAAATTAAATACGCGCTCTCATTGACAAAACTCATTCTAGGGCATTACTAAACCTATCTCTAATGAGTTGACCCCATCAAGGCTTAGGTGTTTGCTCAACCTAAGTTCTGATACCAATTGTGATGGCCCACCTCCTTGGCCCTCAAAGATCGACACTAGTACTTCTCGGTATTCACGTGCCGCAAATTCAAGTGCCGGAGAGGCAGATAATCATGGGTAAAAGAAAATAAAGATAGAAGAAAGAACAAAATAGATTCTCACATCGCATTTAAAAACTTGTAGTTATACATGTGGAAAGTACATATTGTTTGTGCTAAAATTGGTTACAAACACCCAATTGTCGATGAAAGCACCCGTTTACAATCATTGATCACATGTAGCAAGTATGTAGAGAATATAAATGTGAAGAACACTCAAACTTTAAAAGGAAAGCAGTAGAAACACACGATTTATAGTGGTTAGGCGTTGTAGCCTACGTCCACTTTGAGGAGTTGTTGTTTTATTAATTATCACTCGCTGGTTACAAGAGTATAGATGATAATAATCAAGTTACAATGGGGTTCTGCAGAGTATCTCATCTGGATCTTGAAAGACTACTTCTCTCACATGGGTGGGCCCACGTGATCAATCCCTTGACATTTCGACTCAAGCCAAAACTGCTTCTTTTGGGTTGGGATCGATCATGGACATTCTTGAGGTTTTACGCAAGCTTCTGTGAAAATTTGGTGGCATTTGGACTTGTAGATTTTGAGTTATGATCGATGCAAGTTTGAATTTGTTGAAGGCTGCTAAGTTTGCATCGCTTCTATTCTCATCGCTTCTGTTCGTATCGCTTCTGGGCATGTGCTTGCTAGTTGACGTGGCGCTAACTTTTAGGATCGATCCACCTTTCATGCCGAGCAACCGAGTCTTTCTTTCTTTCTTTCAAGTTTTGTTCGTATCCACCAGCGCAACTTCATTCGTGTCCACTTATTGCATTCCGTTTCGTATCGATCGTTGTTGCCCCATTTCGTATCGATCAACGAAAGTGTTATTCATATCGGTCCATCTCGCATTATTCACATCGATCACTAGCCAATCGATACGAACAGAACGCACCGGTGGATCGATACGAAACGATGGGTTTCTATGGCTTTGATGGATACAAAATGGACGTTCGTTGATCGATACGAACAAGTTGGGGATGATGGATGCGAAGTAATATGAGGATGGATGGATGCGAACCATTTGCGTTCCATGGATGCGAACGAGTTCGACTCCGATGGGTACGAAGGAGGCCGCGGTGGATGGACGCAAATGAGGATGGATACAAAGAACGTTGCCCTCGATGGGTACAAAGGGAAGTGATGCGAAGGAGGCAGAACGATGGATACGAATGAGAGCATTGCTAGATTTGCATCGATCATATCTTGAGCATACGAACTCTGATTGACTTGAAATTTATAATGTTGAATTTCCTAGCTTTGATTGTCGTGTCATGTTAATTGTAGCTCGATACAAACTCGGAAAAAATTTACCAGCATCCATAGTGAACTTTGTAGGTAATTGGTCATCGAGACTGATTATCTCCCGATTTCAGTCAATTCTTTGGTGCCACGGCCTTGCCAAAAGGCGGGATAACACTTGCCCCCCAAAACATGCCTTGCGATAAGAAGGTGTGTTTTGTAGTTCGATAAGCTGGATGTTCGTATCCTGATAATGTCCTGTAAAGAGGTTTATAATCTTACCTGATTGTGAATAGTGATTGTTTGTGATTGTATGCCATTCGGGGTGGTATGTGACCGTCTGAGGTCGGATGCCATTCGAGGCGAGTTGTGACCGTTCGCGGTCGGGGTGCCGTTCGTGGTGAATGGTGACCATTCACGGTCAGGTGCCGTTCGGGGCGAATCGTGACCGTTCGCGGTCGGGTGCCATTCGAGGCGAATTGTGACCGATTAAGGTCGGGTGCCGTTCGAGGTCGGGTGTCGTTCAAGGCGAATTGTGTGTGCCCGAGGGGGACTTAGTATCATTAATGTCGGATTTCATGCTCGAGTGAGTTTCCGAATTGTTTATTATGGCGGTTTATCGCCATCTCCGAGCATGCTTGAGGACCGTTCGCGATCCCGTACATGTGTAAGTGACTTAGCTTTATGGAATTACAAATACCAGATTTACATTCAAAATGAGTCTTACAACCAAAATGTTCAACCAAATCAAGTCCAAATGCAAAGAATAGAAAACAAAAGCAAACCAGAGACGTCAAAGTGCAAACACCTACAATAATGCGGTTGATAGTCGTCTCAAAGCACGCCTGAGGACCGTTCGTGATCCTGTACATGTGTATGCGACTTAACCGCACTAGTGTGGAGTTTGCGACTCATTCATCATTATTTCAATCAGTTGATGACAAGTTGATGTCTCTGGTTGTCATCAAGTAAAACTTCAAACCTAATAAAGTCAAGAACAAATAGATTACATGAAAAATTATGGGAAAGGTGGGTAACTCGGATGTCTTCACAAATCATAAAATGATTAGTTGTACCACCTATGCGATTAGACATACAAATAGGGATATCTACGATTTTTTTGATTAGTTTTAGTCTATCAACCAATCTTTTAGCAATTAAACTATAGGAAACCCTAGTATCAAATAACAAATCATCATTGACATGGATATTACCTTTAAGAACTCTGTTTCCCTTTACATTAGTAGAGGTTGAAGGCTCATCTTTGATAGCATAGACATTAACCTGCTCTCCTTTCTTCATTAACAGGCATTTGCTTTTCCAGTGTCCAAGTTGATGGCAGTTGTGGTAGAGACTATTCTAAACCATAGGAGAGATGGTTCCATGCTGCTGCCTTTGAACCTTGGGACTCCTATAGTACCTGGAATAATGGACTTTCTTTCCATAGTTAAAACATTCAACATCTTTTAAACGGTTTTCCTGAGATCATCCTTCAAGCTTGCTTTGCCATGGTTTCTTTCCATTGTTATTGAACTTCCTCTTGTTGTTGTTGTTTTGGGTTGCGACCGGATTTTTCTTATCCAAAGCTTCATAAAGGAAACCCATATCTATTAAATCCACAAAGCTTCCTTTTACATGAGCGGTCATCCTATCCTGATACTGCTCCTTCATCTTAGAAATTAACATCTTGTTTTTCTTCAGAGGCGTGTTTATTAGTCCAAGTCTAATGCGAGGTAATTTATTGAATTTGTGCGAATATTCTTCCACGGACATCTCTTCTTGTTTCAGATCCATAAAACTTCTATGGAGGCAGGATTTCCTAACAGCGAGCATGTATTGTTCTTCAAAAACTTCTGTAAACCTTGCCTAAGAGAAATTATCTTCCAACTCATTAAGAGTAATGGACTCCCACCAAGCTAGAGCCCCATCCTTCAATTTCCTAGAGGCCAAGAACCTCTTTCGATTATCATCGTTGTCTAATCCTTTAAAGACTTTCTCATAGGATCGGTGCCAAGCTTGAACTTGAATAATAGATTCTATGGTTTTGAATTGCTTTCCTCCCAAGTTGGTATAATCTTTGCAAAGAGCAAAAAAGTTAACTTGAGGTTGCATAGGAACCATTACTTCTTCAATTACGGCAACATTTGGTATTTGACCATTAGTGGCTGTTGTGCTGCTACCTCCCCTTCTACGTCGTCTATAGTTACTCATTTCTTACAATTTAGATATAGTAAAGAGAAAATTTAGAATACAGACGAGACTATCTTATGATATGGGAAAAAAAGTCGAATATACTTATTTTGATAAAAAATTAAATACGCGCTCTCATTGACAAAACTCATTCTAGGCCATTACTAAACCTATCTCTAATGAGTTGACCCCATCAAGGCTTAGGTGTTTGCTCAACCTAAGTTCTGATACCAACTGTGATGGCCCACCTCCTTGGCCCTCAAAGATCGACACTAGTACTTCTCGGTATTCACGTGCCGCAAATTCAAGTGCCGGAGAGGCAGATAATCATGGGTAAAAGAAAATAAAGATAGAAGAAAGAACAAAATAGATTCTCACATCGCATTTAAAAACTTGTAGTTATACATGTGGAAAGTACATATTGTTTGTGCTAAAATTGGTTACAAACACCCAATTGTCGATGAAAGCACCCGTTTACAATCATTGATCACATGTAGCAAGTATGTAGAGAATATAAATGTGAAGAACACTCAAACTTTAAAAGGAAAGCAGTAGAAACACACGATTTATAGTGGTTAGGCGTTGTAGCCTACGTCCACTTTGAGGAGTTGTTGTTTTATTAATTATCACTCGCTGGTTACAAGAGTATAGATGATAATAATCAAGTTACAATGGGGTTCTGCAGAGTATCTCATCTGGATCTTGAAAGACTACTTCTCTCACATGGGTGGGCCCACGTGATCAATCCCTTGACATTTCGACTCAAGCCAAAACTGCTTCTTTTGGGTTGGGATCGATCATGGACATTCTTGAGGTTTTACGCAAGCTTCTGTGAAAATTTGGTGGCATTTGGACTTGTAGATTTTGAGTTATGATCGATGCAAGTTTGAATTTGTTGAAGGCTGCTAAGTTTGCATCGCTTCTATTCTCATCGCTTCTGTTCGTATCGCTTCTGGGCATGTGCTTGCTAGTTGACGTGGCGCTAACTTTTAGGATCGATCCACCTTTCATGCCGAGCAACCGAGTCTTTCTTTCTTTCTTTCAAGTTTTGTTCGTATCCACCAGCGCAACTTCATTCGTGTCCACTTATTGCATTCCGTTTCGTATCGATCGTTGTTGCCCCATTTCGTATCGATCAACGAAAGTGTTATTCATATCGGTCCATCTCGCATTATTCACATCGATCACTAGCCAATCGATACGAACAGAACGCACCGGTGGATCGATACGAAACGATGGGTTTCTATGGCTTTGATGGATACAAAATGGACGTTCGTTGATCGATACGAACAAGTTGGGGATGATGGATGCGAAGTAATATGAGGATGGATGGATGCGAACCATTTGCGTTCCATGGATGCGAACGAGTTCGACTCCGATGGGTACGAAGGAGGCCGCGGTGGATGGACGCAAATGAGGATGGATACAAAGAACGTTGCCCTCGATGGGTACAAAGGGAAGTGATGCGAAGGAGGCAGAACGATGGATACGAATGAGAGCATTGCTAGATTTGCATCGATCATATCTTGAGCATACGAACTCTGATTGACTTGAAATTTAGAATGTTGAATTTCCTAGCTTTGATTGTCGTGTCATGTTAATTGTAGCTCGATACAAACTCGGAAAAAATTTACCAGCATCCATAGTGAACTTTGTAGGTAATTGGTCATCGAGACTGATTATCTCCCGATTTCAGTCAATTCTTTGGTGCCACGGCCTTGCCAAAAGGCGGGATAACACTTGCCCCCCAAAACATGCCTTGCGATAAGAAGGTGTGTTTTGTAGTTCGATAAGCTGGATGTTCGTATCCTGATAATGTCCTGTAAAGAGGTTTATAATCTTACCTGATTGTGAATAGTGATTGTTTGTGATTGTATGCCATTCGGGGTGGTATGTGACCGTCTGAGGTCGGATGCCATTCGAGGCGAGTTGTGACCGTTCGCGGTCGGGGTGCCGTTCGTGGTGAATGGTGACCATTCACGGTCAGGTGCCGTTCGGGGCGAATCGTGACCGTTCGCGGTCGGGTGCCATTCGAGGCGAATTGTGACCGATTAAGGTCGGGTGCCGTTCGAGGTCGGGTGTCGTTCAAGGCGAATTGTGTGTGCCCGAGGGGGACTTAGTATCATTAATGTCGGATTTCATGCTCGAGTGAGTTTCCGAATTGTTTATTATGGCGGTTTATCGCCATCTCCGAGCATGCTTGAGGACCGTTCGCGATCCCGTACATGTGTAAGTGACTTAGCTTTATGGAATTACAAATACCAGATTTACATTCAAAATGAGTCTTACAACCAAAATGTTCAACCAAATCAAGTCCAAATGCAAAGAATAGAAAACAAAAGCAAACCAGAGACGTCAAAGTGCAAACACCTACAATAATGCGGTTGATAGTCGTCTCAAAGCACGCCTGAGGACCGTTCGTGATCCTGTACATGTGTATGCGACTTAACCGCACTAGTGTGGAGTTTGCGACTCATTCATCATTATTTCAATCAGTTGATGACAAGTTGATGTCTCTGGTTGTCATCAAGTAAAACTTCAAACCTAATAAAGTCAAGAACAAATAGATTACATGAAAAATTATGGGAAAGGTGGGTAACTCGGATGTCTTCACAAATCATAAAATGATTAGTTGTACCACCTATGCGATTAGACATACAAATAGGGATATCTACGATTTTTTTGATTAGTTTTAGTCTATCAACCAATCTTTTAGCAATTAAACTATAGGAAACCCTAGTATCAAATAACAAATCATCATTGACATGGATATTACCTTTAAGAACTCTGTTTCCCTTTACATTAGTAGAGGTTGAAGGCTCATCTTTGATAGCATAGACATTAACCTGCTCTCCTTTCTTCATTAACAGGCATTTGCTTTTCCAGTGTCCAAGTTGATGGCAGTTGTGGTAGAGACTATTCTAAACCATAGGAGAGATGGTTCCATGCTGCTGCCTTTGAACCTTGGGACTCCTATAGTACCTGGAATAATGGACTTTCTTTCCATAGTTAAAACATTCAACATCTTTTAAACGGTTTTCCTGAGATCATCCTTCAAGCTTGCTTTGCCATGGTTTCTTTCCATTGTTATTGAACTTCCTCTTGTTGTTGTTGTTTTGGGTTGCGACCGGATTTTTCTTATCCAAAGCTTCATAAAGGAAACCCATATCTATTAAATCCACAAAGCTTCCTTTTACATGAGCGGTCATCCTATCCTGATACTGCTCCTTCATCTTAGAAATTAACATCTTGTTTTTCTTCAGAGGCGTGTTTATTAGTCCAAGTCTAATGCGAGGTAATTTATTGAATTTGTGCGAATATTCTTCCACGGACATCTCTTCTTGTTTCAGATCCATAAAACTTCTATGGAGGCAGGATTTCCTAACAGCGAGCATGTATTGTTCTTCAAAAACTTCTGTAAACCTTGCCTAAGAGAAATTATCTTCCAACTCATTAAGAGTAATGGACTCCCACCAAGCTAGAGCCCCATCCTTCAATTTCCTAGAGGCCAAGAACCTCTTTCGATTATCATCGTTGTCTAATCCTTTAAAGACTTTCTCATAGGATCGGTGCCAAGCTTGAACTTGAATAATAGATTCTATGGTTTTGAATTGCTTTCCTCCCAAGTTGGTATAATCTTTGCAAAGAGCAAAAAAGTTAACTTGAGGTTGCATAGGAACCATTACTTCTTCAATTACGGCAACATTTGGTATTTGACCATTAGTGGCTGTTGTGCTGCTACCTCCCCTTCTACGTCGTCTATAGTTACTCATTTCTTACAATTTAGATATAGTAAAGAGAAAATTTAGAATACAGACGAGACTATCTTATGATATGGGAAAAAAAGTCGAATATACTTATTTTGATAAAAAATTAAATACGCGCTCTCATTGACAAAACTCATTCTAGGCCATTACTAAACCTATCTCTAATGAGTTGACCCCATCAAGGCTTAGGTGTTTGCTCAACCTAAGTTCTGATACCAACTGTGATGGCCCACCTCCTTGGCCCTCAAAGATCGACACTAGTACTTCTCGGTATTCACGTGCCGCAAATTCAAGTGCCGGAGAGGCAGATAATCATGGGTAAAAGAAAATAAAGATAGAAGAAAGAACAAAATAGATTCTCACATCGCATTTAAAAACTTGTAGTTATACATGTGGAAAGTACATATTGTTTGTGCTAAAATTGGTTACAAACACCCAATTGTCGATGAAAGCACCCGTTTACAATCATTGATCACATGTAGCAAGTATGTAGAGAATATAAATGTGAAGAACACTCAAACTTTAAAAGGAAAGCAGTAGAAACACACGATTTATAGTGGTTAGGCGTTGTAGCCTACGTCCACTTTGAGGAGTTGTTGTTTTATTAATTATCACTCGCTGGTTACAAGAGTATAGATGATAATAATCAAGTTACAATGGGGTTCTGCAGAGTATCTCATCTGGATCTTGAAAGACTACTTCTCTCACATGGGTGGGCCCACGTGATCAATCCCTTGACATTTCGACTCAAGCCAAAACTGCTTCTTTTGGGTTGGGATCGATCATGGACATTCTTGAGGTTTTACGCAAGCTTCTGTGAAAATTTGGTGGCATTTGGACTTGTAGATTTTGAGTTATGATCGATGCAAGTTTGAATTTGTTGAAGGCTGCTAAGTTTGCATCGCTTCTATTCTCATCGCTTCTGTTCGTATCGCTTCTGGGCATGTGCTTGCTAGTTGACGTGGCGCTAACTTTTAGGATCGATCCACCTTTCATGCCGAGCAACCGAGTCTTTCTTTCTTTCTTTCAAGTTTTGTTCGTATCCACCAGCGCAACTTCATTCGTGTCCACTTATTGCATTCCGTTTCGTATCGATCGTTGTTGCCCCATTTCGTATCGATCAACGAAAGTGTTATTCATATCGGTCCATCTCGCATTATTCACATCGATCACTAGCCAATCGATACGAACAGAACGCACCGGTGGATCGATACGAAACGATGGGTTTCTATGGCTTTGATGGATACAAAATGGACGTTCGTTGATCGATACGAACAAGTTGGGGATGATGGATGCGAAGTAATATGAGGATGGATGGATGCGAACCATTTGCGTTCCATGGATGCGAACGAGTTCGACTCCGATGGGTACGAAGGAGGCCGCGGTGGATGGACGCAAATGAGGATGGATACAAAGAACGTTGCCCTCGATGGGTACAAAGGGAAGTGATGCGAAGGAGGCAGAACGATGGATACGAATGAGAGCATTGCTAGATTTGCATCGATCATATCTTGAGCATACGAACTCTGATTGACTTGAAATTTAGAATGTTGAATTTCCTAGCTTTGATTGTCGTGTCATGTTAATTGTAGCTCGATACAAACTCGGAAAAAATTTACCAGCATCCATAGTGAACTTTGTAGGTAATTGGTCATCGAGACTGATTATCTCCCGATTTCAGTCAATTCTTTGGTGCCACGGCCTTGCCAAAAGGCGGGATAACACTTGCCCCCCAAAACATGCCTTGCGATAAGAAGGTGTGTTTTGTAGTTCGATAAGCTGGATGTTCGTATCCTGATAATGTCCTGTAAAGAGGTTTATAATCTTACCTGATTGTGAATAGTGATTGTTTGTGATTGTATGCCATTCGGGGTGGTATGTGACCGTCTGAGGTCGGATGCCATTCGAGGCGAGTTGTGACCGTTCGCGGTCGGGGTGCCGTTCGTGGTGAATGGTGACCATTCACGGTCAGGTGCCGTTCGGGGCGAATCGTGACCGTTCGCGGTCGGGTGCCATTCGAGGCGAATTGTGACCGATTAAGGTCGGGTGCCGTTCGAGGTCGGGTGTCGTTCAAGGCGAATTGTGTGTGCCCGAGGGGGACTTAGTATCATTAATGTCGGATTTCATGCTCGAGTGAGTTTCCGAATTGTTTATTATGGCGGTTTATCGCCATATCCGAGCATGCTTGAGGACCGTTCGCGATCCCGTACATGTGTAAGTGACTTAGCTTTATGGAATTACAAATACCAGATTTACATTCAAAATGAGTCTTACAACCAAAATGTTCAACCAAATCAAGTCCAAATGCAAAGAATAGAAAACAAAAGCAAACCAGAGACGTCAAAGTGCAAACACCTACAATAATGCGGTTGATAGTCGTCTCAAAGCACGCCTGAGGACCGTTCGTGATCCTATACATGTGTATGCGACTTAACCGCACTAGTGTGGAGTTTGCGACTCATTCATCATTATTTCAATCAGTTGATGACAAGTTGATGTCTCGATCCTAAGCCGTCCCCAGTTGATGCAGATGGTGGTCGTTCTTGCTCCACCGTTGCTGCTCGCCTTCTCACGTACTGTGAGAGCGTGTCATTCTGGATATACCTTTCTATCTCATCCCTCAAGTGCTTGCAATCATTTGTACTATGGCCGCTTAGCTCATCGAATAAGTAGTACTTGTCTGATTTCCTCTCATTGTTGGTCGGATCCCTCCTCATTGGCCTCCGGTAGGAAACCTGCCCCCTAGTGTCTTGGTAGATTCACTCTATTGTCTCGCTTAGCTCTGAATAAGAGGTGAATCTCTACTCCTTTCGTGGCCGCTTTGGCTCACCACAATTGTCCTTGCTTTCCGTTTACCTTTCTCCTGGCCTAAATTCTTTTCGGGCGGATCCCCGCTTTTGACTCCATAAACATCAACTCCCTCTCCTTCCTCTCTCTCAGCATTTTGCATCCTATTGTCATAGAAACCTTTCTACCTCATGGTAAAACTCTCCTAAGTCCATAGGTGGATCCCTCGTCAGTGAATTCTTGAATTCTAAGCCATCAGCTATGCCATATATAGCTGCCATCAGGACCATGGATGGATCCGGTCGATCCACTGATGTCGCTGCTGCATTGAATCGTGTTAAGAAGTTCCTTAAAGACTCTCCGGTCTTCTGCTTCAGTGTCGTTAGACTCATATCATTCTTGGGCCTCGAGATGTGAACCCTGAACTGCCTTATAAATTTTCGGTCAACTTGGTCCACGTTCCAATCGAATTGCTCTCCAATTGTCTAAACCATAATGCTGCTATGTCCGTTAGATACAGTGGGAAACATCGGGCCATGACCTCCTTTGATGCCCCCAGTACCTCCATATACCGCATATACCTCATCAGATGAATAACAGGGTCTGTCCTTCCATCATACATCTCCAATGTCGGTAGCTTGAATTCAGGCGGATTCTCGGCCTGCCAAATTATGGGAGCGAAGGGGCTCCTATTAACATCTTCTAGATCTCTATTCACTAATCCGCCTCTCATGGCTCATCTGACCATCTCCGCCAATCTGTCACTTTCGTCAAGCTATAGTCCTTGTCTGTTGCCTCAGATCTGCCCCCGAGTTCACGAGGGAATCCTGGAATCTGCTCTCCTAGATGCGCATCCATTCCTCTATCAACGCCGTGTTGAACAACTTCGCCTGGTATCCTGCCTGAGATTGGATCAACATGCTCCTGGGGAGTGCCTCCCAGCTCATGGGCTACTCCTGATGGTCCTGCTCTATTCTGAATCCTGGTTGTTCCATGCTCCTGATCCTTATCTCCAGCACCCTTTATAGTGGCGTTCTCTTGATTCTACACTCTAGCTTGTCCAATTTACTGGAGTAGGTTTTGCATCATCTCTTCTTACCTTTTCAGCATTCCCTCCTGCATAGCTTCCATCATCATCTCATCTCAGGTGATGAAGATTGAGGCCTAGTTCGCTCCTGAGGAAGCCTCCTGACTTCCTTCATGCTGGCTCCTTTCTACTCTTGGTCTCCTTGTTGATTGCTTCACCATTGCTTTCCAGATCTAAGTCCTTAAGCCTTCAGATCCAAAATCCAAGCTGTAGAATCCCTAAGTTTAGCTTCTCAGTGAAAGCATCAAAAGGTTTGTGCCAAAATTGGTCACAAACACACAATTGTCGATGAAAGCACCCATTTACAATTACTGATCACAAATAGAAAGTATGTAGAGAATACAAAAGTGAAGAACACTCAAAATTTAAAAGGAAAGCAGTAGAAACACACAATTTATAGTGGTTCGGCGTTGTAGCCTATGTTCACTTTGAGGAGTTGCTGTTTTTTTAATTATCACTCGCTGGTTACAAGAGTATAGATGATAATAATCGAGTTACAATGGAGTTCTGCAGAGTAACGGCGTAGAAGAACCAAAAGATCCCTTTTCTAAAGCTTCTGGACTGCTATTTATAGGTGTAGGCTGCATGTATCTCGCCCAGATCTCGGAAGACTCCTTCTCTCACGTGGGTGGGCCTACATGATCAATCCCCTGACATTTCGACTTGATCCATGATCGATACGAACTAAATTCGTATCGATCCAAAACTGCTCCTTTTGGGTTGGGATCAATCATGGACATTCTTGAGGTTGTACGGAAGCTCCTGTGAAAATTTAGTGGCATTTGGACTTGTAGATTTTGAGTTATGATCGATGCAAGTTTGAATTTGTTGAAGGCTGCTGAGTTCACATTGCTTCTGTTAGCATCATTTGTGTTCGTATCGCTTCTGGGCACGTGCTTGCTAGTTGACGTAGCGCTAACTTTTAGGATCGATCCACCTTTTATGCCGAGCAACCAAGTATTTCTTTCTTTCAGGTTTTGTTCGTATCCACCAGCGCAACTTCATTCATATCCACTTATTGCATTTCGTTTTGTATCGATCGTTGTTGCCCCATTTCATATCAATCAACGAAAGTGTTATTCGTATCGATCCATCTCGCATTATTCACACAAAACACACCGGTGGATCGATATGAAACAATGGGTTTTTATGGCTTTGATGGATACAAAATGGACGTTGGTTGATCGATATGAACAAGTTGGGGATGATGGATGCAAAATAATATGAGGATGGATAGATGTGAACCATGTGCGTTCCATGGATGCAAACGAGTTCGACTCCGATGGATATGAAGGAAGCCGCTGTGGATGGTTGCGAATGAGTATGGATAGGAAGAACGTTTCCCTAGATGAGTATGAAGGGAAGCGATGCAAAGGAGGCAGAACGATGGATACGAATGAGAGCATTGCTAGATTTGCATCAATCATATCTTGAGCATACGAACTCTGATTGACTTTAAATTTAGAACGTTGGCTTTCCTAGCTTTGATTGTCCTGTCATGTTAATTATAGCTCGATCCGGACTCAGACAAAATTTACCAGCATCCATAGTGAACTTTGTAGGTAACCGATCGTCGGGATTGATTATCTCCCGTTTTCAGTCAATTCTTTGGTGACGGCCTTGCCAAAAGGTGGGATAACACATATAATCACTCCTAGGTGATTCATCAGAGTTACGGTAGGTACTAATCCAGCCAGGGATAGTTATAATTTCCTATTCCTATAGTGCCGGTAGATACTTATACATAGTACAGAAGAAATAGAAATAGATGACTATCTACATAGGATCCTCCAACTTCATGCTTCATGCTCCATGCTCCTTTTCAAATACTCAAGTTACCTAACTATTTAGCTACCTGGAAAAATAGGGCACTTAGAGTTTAAGGAGAAAAGAAAATAAACTCTGAGTTAATCATTGGAGTGGTGTGAAAAACTCAAAAATATGAGTATTAGAAAACAAATGGTATCTCATAAGACCACGCCACACATAAATATGGAATGGGTTTTTACCTTATGATAACCAAAACATTTGCTACACAAAAATAGTATTATGTGACATTATTTGAAATCCTTTCAAATAACATATTAATCATAGCTGGAATTGTTACATTTGTTAAATTCGATAACATAAAAGGTTTACAACTAAAATCGTAAAGGATCATATTGGAGAATGGATTCCATACAATGACAAGGTAAGGGACTACCTTCCGACAGTACATTTCTAAAGGAATGTATTGATGCACATTCCCACTGCCATCTACCAACATAGAACCGGCTTACCTCTACCATATATAGTACCAAATATCCCATCACCCCGGTCATTCCCGACTTATCTGGAATTCCAAAGCATACACAACATACCCAAAATGTAGAGGGTAATCTAGAAAGGTGATGAACATATCCTAATGGGAGCGACCCACTTAACCCTACCGCATCTACCCTGTTTTTGTCATTCCCGATGTGCGAGGCTTAAGGAAACGTTTTACCTTTTACAAAACAAATACTACTTTGAATGCCACATTACTATTTCAACAACACATTAATTGATTTCCACAAAACTACAACCTCTGAGCTCGTATGTCTCAGAGAAAGGTGTTAAGTGTAAGAGAGGTTACCTCCTACACCACCAAATAGATGTATGTTTGTAGAGATCAATGCATATATATTTTAAAAATGCAATGTCAGACATTCATCCATAGAAGTAGTCCATGAACAGGACAATCTAAAGGCACTCTCCCACTACATCCAGTTTTGGTAATCGCCCCTAGGATTAGTAGCGAGAAGTCTTTGCATCGAAGATTTTCAAAATTAAGTATTGCTGCCACCATATATAATATGGAAATCGAGGGGCTAGTGGCAAGTAGCTTTTCATTATGAAGATCCCTGTCTTCAAAATCATTGTCTTTATCATGTTTTCACTTTTGAATGTACATTGGTTTAAAGTGGTTTTCAGATAGGAATCACCCAAATTCGATCCTAGTCTCTCTGAACCAATTATCGATAAAACATATTTTAGAGATATATCATTTCTTTCCCAGTATATACAAGTGTTCGAACCAGCTAAATCTCCATCAAATTGGAAAATAGTCGATTGAATTTATAATTAAAATAACCGCAAGCGCACAGCGTACAAGTCTAGTACGTGGCGAATACTGGTCGATCCATAGAGAATTGTTTAGATTTCAAAAGTTCTATTCAATCAAATTAACCAAAGTTGAGAGTGTGATTAAACTAAAAATGAAAATGTAAAAACTAACAAAAGAAAATGGACAAAAATATGAGAGTAGAAGGCAATCTAGAGATAAGTCCACTCTCTTGATCACATAAATCAACACAACATGAAATTATGATCTCTTTTATATTCTCATTAGTGAGTTTAATTGATGTGTTTATCATAAGTATGACATATTTGTTCTATTAATTAGCCCAATACAAGCCGTCAAACTATAACATACCCATTAAACCACTTGCTAACTCTCATGAAAATTGACAATGAATTTGAAATAAAATCTATTCTAAGCATGGCCTATAAACTATTAATTAGAAATATAGACCATCAAATTTTGATTTTAAAATCACTTCATTACCAACATCATATGTAGATGAAGAGGTAATTTGTGTTTTGTTTGTTTAAGCATAGCCTATTTGGTGTCAACAATATAGGCTATGAAATTCAAAGTTAAAATAACAAAATTTAACCCATTCAATCATTTCCATTAAGCACCAAAAGAGAACATAAATGATCAAAGTGTTGAATCTACATGATAAAAGAGCCGCATTACCCCTAAATGGAAGGGGTTTAGCCTCTCATATTTGTTATCATAACAACAAATGTAGACTATAACATGAAATAAAAAAAAGAAGAAAATGAGAGCTAAATGAAACAAAAGCTAGGCTACTTGCATAAAATAAAACTAACTACTAACATGAAAGGAAAAGAGCATGTAAATAAAAAGAGAATGAACTAAAATTGCATATAAAAAATTACATGAAATAAAATGGCTAAGTAGCCATGAAAATGGAAAAGAGTTTTTATTTGTGAGCCTCTAACTAAACTAACTAAATAAGAGGCTAAGAGAAGGAGAGGAGATTACATGAATGTATGAGGTATTTATACATGTTTTAAAACCCTAATTCATTTTTTGGGAACTACCCAAACTAATTTTGAGTTAGTGTGGCCACCAAGTAATCATTAGCATGAGATAATCCTCTATTAAGTGTGCATGAAACTTTAATGGCCATTAGCATGTGCATTAGCTTCTAATTTGTACATCAAGGTAGGTGCGTAGGTGGGGTCCTCCATGATTCATGACATGAATTATTTCCATCTTCATTTGCTTATCTTCTCTTGTGCATGCATATTTCTTCATGAAACCACTTATAATTTGAATTCACATTCCTACAAAAGAACATAGAAGTTTCCAAATAAATTTTCTCAAATTAATATATGCACAAAAATGACGAATTTTCCCCTATATGAAGATGAATATATGACGATTTGAAAATAATTTGAATTTTGGTTTAAACATGTTAAAATACCCAATATGATCATTTATTTAATTAAATTCGATAAAATATGAAAGTAAAAATATGCACACTTACGTGCACATCAAATACCTCCACACTTATCTTTTTACTCGTCATCGAATAAACTAAAACTAAGATAAAACCGTTTTCATAAGGAGCATGATTGCATTGAGCGTATGCAACAAGCCGTTAAAACTCTAGGTGTCCCTAATAGGAAAAGTGTTGTCTAATGAGATTTTTCAGCAGATACTACCTACAAAATCCAAATGCAAAGTGAAAAATTCCTAAATGCAAGATTAATTTACAAAGAGATGAATGCAAGTTTTTGAAAATATTTACAAATGAAGAATTTACTTTTAAATCGACATGAATAAGCTAAATATAAGTTTTGGTTATTATCACGAAATTTAAGTCCTTTTACATCTCAAAGATTCCAATAAAAATCAAGTTATCATAACAAATAGACTATAGTTTAACTTGTTGTTTCGGTTGATAATACAATGTAACTATGAAACGGATCCTTGGTTGATTATCAAAGTTTTTCAAAGTGGTATTTTCATTTCTTTTGAATAACAAGTCAAATCAAATAAGTAAAAATAGTGCTTGAATTTCAGTTGCTTACTCTCTCTTATTTGAAAATTTTATTGATATTAACAATATTTACATATGCCTAACTCAGATAAACTGAGGCCGGATATATTAACCATGCACTGCCTTTCGGGCTTATGTGAGGGAAATATAGAGTGTGGCGAGTGAACACACAAGTATGAACAACTATCGACTGTTGGCGTTATTAATAAGAATTTTTATATACATATACCTAACTTAGATAAACTGAGGCCAGATATACCGATCGTACATTGGCTTTCGGGTTTACGTGAGAAGGGTACAGAGCATAGCGAGTGTACACACTTGCATGTGAACACATGACTCTAGGTGTTAATAAAAGAAATATATACATATATACAAATATATATTTTTGTTTTTTTATTTTTTGTTATATATATATATTTTTTTAAAGAGAGAGTTTTGCAAAATCATCTTAGCACCATTTAACTTAGAAGATAGAAATTGTTATATCCTTTTCTTTAAATCCACCACTTTTTTAAACAATGATTTTCAATTAAGATATACCTCATAATTAACACGTATGAACCTTCCTATATACTAGTTAAACCATCGTTACTTGTAATCAAACTTTATTTTTATTTTTGTTAAGACAAATAAATTTTCAAAAAATTCAATTTTAATAACCAAAATTATACTTATCTTATTGTGTTTCTTCAAAAATTAATCAAAATGCTAAAAAAAGAAAATTTGTTTTTGAAAAGAAAAATAAAAAAATAAACCATGAAAAATAAAAAAGAAGACGAGGCTCCCCCACACTTGATTTTAACTGTGTCCCCACAGTCAACCCAAGTGAAAGGAGAAAAATAAAATAAAAATAAAAATATGATCAATATTTACACGAAAACTGAAAAGGTTATTATTCACACGATGTCAGAAAGTATATCGTCAAAGAGTAAATGAATCGGTCTTCCTAAGACCAATTCATTTATCTCATCAAGTATGAGAGACACAGCTTGAGCACATAAAACCAAATAATAAAAGATTTCGAAGTTGAATGTTGATTTGGAAAAACGAATGTCGTTTTATTAAAAATCGTATGAGTTGTTTTATTTTCGATGATTTTTAGGGTTAATAGAAAATTTTTGATAGAAATTCAAGTTTATTTCACCAAATTGAAATTCAAATTTATCATTGAAAATTTCTTTAGAATTATCGATTTCAAAATCAAAATGGTGATCTAAATCTTCCCCTTTGGAATTCAACAACTTGTAACGACCAAGATTTTTCGTCATTCGATTTTGAATATTTAAATGGTTTAAAATATTAGATTTGGAATTATAATTTAGTTAGTAAGATTTTAAAATTGAAAATTTTAAGCGATTTCGTAAAAATTGAAAATCGTCAACATAATCGACGCGTTAAAATAGCACAGTCTCGGAATTCGATAAAACTAGTTCCATTGGATCCATAATATTGTATTATTATCGGATTTCAAATTTATTAGCGTTCAGAGTTATCGTTTGGTCGTACGACCAACAAACACCTAGAATAATTTAATTTAATTTAGATAGTCGATTTAAAAGGCTATGTTCTCCATATGATCGAATTAGGCCTCGAGACTTGTTCCATTTGGTTCAGAATAGTGGTAAAACATTATATATGCTTGGCGGCATGCCTCAATAGGGGTTCGAAATTTTGAGTTACGCAAAGCGGTAATTTTGAATATTTATAAAATAAAATGAAATCAAATCAAAGTCCCTATGCCTTCTAAAACACGCCACCTATCACGTACGCCCCTTTCACCTTTAAGTCGAATCCCTCTCCCTCTTATCGGTTCAAACATGAAGTCGATTCGAGTAAGAAGAAAAAAAGGAGATGAAACCAAAATTCCTGCCACACGAGAAAAAAAATCATCAAATCAAAGTCGATTAAAGAAATGAAGAACGCCACTTAGTCGCGATTATCCCTGTACCTTCTTTGCGTATGTGCATGGCTTCTCATGAAGTCGATTTGGGAAGAGAGCACACACGGGGAGGAGCACGAGGCTGCGGCAATGGGTTCGCAATCGATGGTTAGTGGGTCCATTGTTCGACGCTTAAGTGGATATTCAAGTGGTGGTGTTTGGGGGAGGAAATCGCGATGATGGGAGAAGTGTCGACTTCAAATCAAGAGGGGTCACGTCCGCTTGCAGTTAGGGTTTAAGGGGGAAACGAAAGTCAGTGAAAGCTAGCAATCTGGAACGTGGGTTTGTCTGGGGAAGGCGCACGATCTGGTGAGAGGCGATGGCTCCAAGCGAGGATTGCCGGGGGGGGAACGCGATCATTATCGGGTCGAGTTTCTTAGGTGCGAGTAGTGGAGAGGTATAATAATGTAACTAAGATTAATTTTATAATTAGTTAATTTAATTTATTAATTAGTAATTAAATATTTTTGGTTAAATTGAATGCTTATAAAAATTGTGTAACATTTATACGAGGGCTAAAATTTATGTAACAAGTTACGTTGGACTCGTGGCAGCAACACTACGCATTGGATTTAATTCAGGATTGGAACGATTAACAAATTCTAAAATCAAGGTGAGTAAATCTCACTCATTTTTGGATTGCTAGTTTAATATAATTGTTGAATTTAATTATTGGTTGATTGGATGATTTGATAATTATTATTATCTGTTGGATGTTATAATATATATAGTAGTATATATTAGTAGTTGGATTGATTTTTCCCGCCAATTGGAGCGGATGAGACCATACGTGCCCCGCAAAATAGCGGATAACCCTATATACCGTGATATCCTGCCTCGAAGCGAGATTGGTATTTTTATGTTTTATTAACGTTTGTGAATGCAGGGAAATAAGTTGGAGGGATCCAACTAGATTCCTCAAAAATGTTGAATTTAATTTCAGAAACGTTTATAGGTGGATTCTGCCTTTCTGGATACGGACAGTCTCTTTTGATATGGCCTGGTTCGTCACAGTTGAAACATTTGACATTATTTGTCACTACATTCCGATTTCCCAGATTCTTATAGTTGTTTCTCTTGAAATTATTCATCTTTCTGTATTTCAAGAATTTCCGAAAATTTCTGGTCGTAAGAGCTATCGCTTCATCATTATCACTATTTGAGTCTTATTCATCGGTCAATGCATTGAATGCTATTGATTTCTTTTCAGATGCTTTGCATTCTCTTCTCCCGATCATTTGGACTTCAAACGACATTAGATTTCGAATTAATTCTTCTATCTTTAAAGTATTGATGTCATTTGCCTCTTCGATTGCAAGTGTCTTTTGATCCCATTCTGGAGTGAGAGAGTTTAAAATTTTCCTGACTTGATCTTCAGAAAACACTTTTCCTAAGGATATGAGAGAATGTACAATATCCTGAAATCAACGATACATATCAGAAATAGACTCATTAGAATTCATTTTAAATAACTGAAACTGATTTGTGAGCATGGAAATTTTGGTCTGTTTAACTTTGCTTGTTCCTTCATGAGTAACTTGCAAAGTTTTCCAGATTTCATATACAGACTTACAAACTGACACTCTATTAAATTCTTTCCTATCAATTGAACAAAACAGAATATTCATTGCTTTAGAATTATTTTGTGCAACAGCCTTTTGCTCAGTGGTCCACTGTGCAAAGTCAGTTGTGGGTTTAGAATATTCATTTTGTGTGATATTCCAAGTGTCTAATCGTATAGATTGTAAATATATTTTCATCCTACATGCCCAATATGCATAGTTACTGCCATTAAAAAGTGGTGGTCTGACAATAGACTGACCTTCTACAAATGAACTAGTGTTAGAAACAGTACCAGTGTTGGTAGCCATTTAGAAAACTTTCAAAATTCAGATTATGAAACTTTTGAAAACCTTGCTCTGATACCAAATGCGAGGAATGCAGAATATGGATCTTAAGGCTAGAATGAACACTAGAGGGGGGTGAATAGTGTTTATAAAAAATTACTAAATCTTTTTGAGTTATTGTTGATTTGTACACAAATGTATGCAATATTCAGACACTGATATAATCACAGAATCAAACACAGATGCAGAAATAAAATAAATGCAGTAAAGGAATGAACACACCAGATTTTATACTAGTTTGGAGTTACCCTACATCCAGTCCCGCACAACTAAGTACAGATTTCCTTTCAAAAGCAATTGTACAATTACACCCTCGGTTTCAAGGCTACGGGGTACACCCTCCAGAATCACAATTCTCTGGGTAGAGATACTTGATTTCCGGGGCAACAAGTTCACCCAATTGATTTCCAAGGCTACAATCACACCTTTTCTCGCTTGATTGATTTCCAAGGGTACAATCACACCTTTTCTCGCTAGATAGATTACAAAGAAGCCTATAACTCTAAATAGCACTGGGATCTTGTTGAGATAGTGATAGAGAATCAAACCAAAGATGTTCTAGTTAGATTCAATGTTGATTTCGACAGAGTGATGATATGATTTTGAATAAGAAAATGTGGAAGAAGAAGAGAAGTGAAAAACCAAAAAATCTGATATAAAATTCGTTGAAACCAACCCCTATTTATAGAAGAACAACAGCCATGTCTATTCATGAAAGGTTATGGCGAATAGACATTTCTTTTGAAATTCAAATTTTTGGTCCTAACTGACACTATGTCGACATGGGGTACTAGGGCATGTCTACATCCCAAAGGAAATTTTGATGTTTTGTTTTTCTTTGAAAATAACCTTTATCTTAAATTAAAACTATTTTAAACTTTATTAATATACTTGACTATAGATAAAATACATAGATAAATATATAGAATAATATATATATAATTTTACTATAATTTTATATTTAAATCTAAGTAAATATTAAAAGTTAAATATATTAAAAGATAGTTTAAAACAAACGAAGTTTAAAACAAGAATTTATTTAAGAACAAAATCAAAGGATATTTTTTAAGGCTAAAACATCTTTTTGAAAATCATTTGAAAAGATAATTTTTAAGGCTAAAACATTTTGAAAAGCAGTTTTGAAAATCATTTTGAAGTAGTTTTGCAAGCTTCTTCCTGTAGAATATCTCATCATATCAGGACTCGAGAACTTGTACAAAACCAGGATGTTCGTGGGTTTGTAAGCCACTTGTCGTAGGTTTGTAAGCTACTTGTCATGGGTTTATAAGCCACTAAAAAGGTAGAAATAGGTTCCATCCCAAATGAAAATACGAAATGAAGATTTCAGTGCTATTGTGAAGTTTTAACATAATTCTAGACTCAATACTTATCTTGAAATCTTGAACTCTTGATAACCTTGATACTCATGAGTCTTCAATCTTGATATCTTGAATCTCTATACTGTACAGTCTTCATTCTTGGTACCTACATGGTTAAATCCTTCATATACATATATATCTAAACTATAATGTTAGTATTTATATTTTATAATCTTATTCTAAGGTTGTTGTCATCAAAACGATCAACTCATGGACTAACAATCTCCCCAATTTTGATGATGACAACCGTTGTTTATAAAATATTACTTCTATCCTAATAACTCTCCCTAAAACTGATAAATCCCCCTTAATCTATGCCTAACTCTCCTATTTTATATTTCTCCCCCTTTGTCATCAACAAAAACAAACTAACTCCAAACTATATAACTCCCCCTCATTCTTGTACTTAAGTACCTGCATTAAACTATATAATAGAGTATATAATATATAGATTAAGGAATAACTATACTTATAGACATGATATTCAATTAATATATCAATGTATATTTATACATTCATCAATCCGTACCAATTGTCAATCAAACCAATCAAAACCCACAATTTCAATCAAGCAATCAAATCAAACAAAGCAAACAAACCAACATCAAACGTTTCGAGGAACTTCCACCCATCCTTCTT
The DNA here is from genome assembly GCA_030737815.1 of Allium fistulosum. Taxonomy (NCBI): domain Eukaryota; kingdom Viridiplantae; phylum Streptophyta; class Magnoliopsida; order Asparagales; family Amaryllidaceae; genus Allium; species Allium fistulosum. Next base: position 135,510,897 of record CM060904.1, read on the forward strand.
CTCCGAAAATAGGGTCTGCTTTGATGGCATCCCAGTTTTCATTGTCATTTGTGAGAGAGACAGGAGGATGTGCTTCGTTATCATCCTTGTGCAGTGAAGAAATCATCCATCGCATTGCATCGAAATGCCTTTCTTGCTCCTTTATCATCTGCATTTGACTCAACTCTAAGTGTCACTGGTTACGAAGAATGAACGAGAGAATATTCTTGAACGAATTAAGAGTCTCTTCAAAATTCTCGGTTAAATTGTGAATAGGATTTGCCATTTTTGAATTTGTGAGAAGAATAAAAGATAAAGAAGATATAAAATAATATTGAGTGAAGAATTCTGGAAGAAATAGGTATTTATAGGTGTAGGAATTCGTTTGAAATGAATAGACATAGGGTAGTTATTCAAATTTCAAATTTGAAATGAAATGTCATTTCTGACCAGTACATGTCGACATAGTCAAGGGGGGAGGTCGACATGGTCCAGTGAATTTTGATGACTTTTTTTGATTGTGTGAATAATTGTGTGTGTGTGTATATATATATATTCATATAATATACTAACATTTATTCATGAGATAAGATAAGCTAGATAACAGAAAAGGAAATCAATTTCATTGCATAATAGGATAATACAATGATTAACCATAAAGAACTACATAAACATTCAAACTAAAGCAAACTTGAGTAATACATCATGAAATGAAAAGATACAACTAGTTAGAGGATGATGAAGATGAAGATAATCCAAGTTTCTTGCTGACTTTGGAGAAAAACTTGGTCAACTTGGATGACATTTTTTCCAACTTCTTACTAACGGATCGTTTAAGAATCCGTTGATTCTTAACAATTATCTTTTGGTTTTTGAGAAGGGTTTTGTTGGTAGGATTGGAGGGATATTCAATACTTTCTAGGGATGTTTCACCTTCTTCTTCTTCTTCTTCTTCTATTTTCATTTCATCCCCTTCTTCTTCTTCTTCTTCCTCTTCCTCCTCTTCCATTTCTTCATGAGCCAAACGCTCTTCCTTTTCGGCAAGAGTCTCATAAGGTTGAAAAACATATGAGATTTTCATGAGAGAAATGTTTGAGATATTAAAAACTTTTCTTGAAATAAATTCTTCTCCTTTGAAATTTACTCCAAAATAGTTGAAAATCCGAGTAAGGTAAATTCCATGATATAAAGTGTTTTCTCCCATTTCAAAATTTTTAGGACGAAGTTCATCCAAAATAACTTGCACCCAATTGATATCATAATTTCCGAAGATAGCAAAAATTGCTTTGCATACTTTTGAAGTAGGATTGTTAAAATTTCCCGATCTTGGGGTCAAAGTATGTTGTAAAAGAAGATTGACAATTCTTGCTTTAGGACGAAAGTTTCGGTTTTTAAATACAAAGTTTTCATCTCTTTCAAAAATATGATGAAATGTCTCACGATCATGTTCATCGATTTGAAAACTAGAAAGACCCATTCCCGTGCTTTTGCAGTTGAGAATTGTACCCAAAAGATCACAATTCAAAACAATTTTAGTGCCTTTGACACTACTCCAAATTTCATTATCATTTCCTTCATAAAATTCTCGATTGAGATTGGTATAGAAAATTTTAACCAGATTTGGGTAACAAACAAAATCATTTTGAGAAGAATCAAAAAGACTAAGAATTTGATTGTTTGCAAAAAGAGTATCAATTTCATAAGAAGCAATATCTTGAAAGATAGCAAACTTTCCGGGATGGACTTTTCCATAGTTAGCATAATTGATGTATGCTTTTATTGCCTTCAGATTATTAAGGAGTTGCTCTTTCAAGTTTCTGGAAAGTCTCATAGTGGAGGGGTTGCTTGAAGAAGCCATTAAAGTAGAGAGTAGAGAGCTTGGAGTTTTGAAGAGAGAGTTTGAATTTGAAAATGAAAGTGAAAAGTTATGAAAAAAGATAGTGAATAAATAGATTTTTGAAAGACATGTTCTCAGGTCAAAAGATGCCTTTTCAGAGTATTGAATGAAGTGAAAAGGTGGAGGGAAATTCAAGCATTTGAATTCAAATTTTGAATTTCAAAATTTGTACCCATGTCGACATCATGGTAGGGACCATGTCGACATGTGCCTGAAATATTCTTTGATTTAATTTTCCTAACTACTCTAATATATATATATATATCTGGAATAATATTATGATTATACTATATTCCATAAAATATATATAAAAACAATAATAAAAATAATAAAATTATAATTAAATAATAGAAAATAAATTTAAAATTCAATCAACACACCAATTCAAAAAAACAATCAATCAAGCAATCAATCATCTAATTCTAAGCATGCAATTTCAATCAATTGTATTGTAAATGTGTACCTTTTTCTAAGTCCGTTTCCTTGAATTTGTTAAAGTCATGAACTGCCGTGAAACACAAATTTGAGTTATCTGTCTTCTGATCATCATCGCTTGAGGACGAGTCTGAGTCATCTAGAGTAGCAGTAAATGCATGCTTCTGTTTCTTTACTGATTCATTGTTTATAGGAGGATTCTGCCTTTCTGGATACGGACAGTCTCTTTTGATATGGCCTGGTTCGTCACAGTTGAAACATTTGACATTATTTGTCACTACATTCTGATTTCCCGGATTCTTATAGTTGTTTCTCTTGAAATTATTCATCATTCTGTATTTCAATAATTTCCAAAAATTTCTGGTCATAAGAGCTATTCTTCATCATTATCACTATTTGAGTCTTATTCATCGGTCAATGGATTGAATGCTGTTGATTTTTTTTCAAATGCTTTGCTTTCTCTTCTCCCGATCATTTGGACTTCAAACGACATTAGATTTCGAATTAATTCTTCTATCTTTAAAGTATTGATGTCATTTGCCTCTTTAATTGCAAGTGTCTTTTGATCCCATTCTGGAGTGAGAGAGTATAAAATTTTCCTGACTTGATCTTCTTTAGAAAACACTTTTCCCAAGGATATGAGAGAATGTACAATATCCTGAAATCAACTATACATATCAGAAATAGACTCATTAGAATTCATTTTAAATAACTGAAACTGATTTGTGAGCATGGAAATTTTGGTCTGTTTAACTTTGCTTGTTCCTTCATGAGTAACTTGCAAAGTTTTCCAGATTTCAAATACAGACTTACAAACTGACACTCTATTAAATTCATTCCTATCAAGTGAACAAAACAGAATATTCATTGCTTTAGAATTATTTTGTTCAACCGCCTTGATGTGCACATAAATGTGTATATTTTTACCACCATATTTAATCTATTTAAATTAAATAAATGATCATATCGGGTATTTTAACTTGTTTATACCAAAATTCATATTATTTTCAAATCGTCACATATTCATCTTTATCCAAGGGCAAAATGGTCATTTTTGTGCATATATTAATTTGAGAAAATTTAATTAGAAATTTATATTTTTTTTATAGGAATTTGACTTCATATACAAGTGGTTACATGATGATATATGCATGCACAAGAGTGAAGAGAACAAATGAAGATGAAAATAATTCAAAGTGAAGATAATGGAGGACCCCACCTACCCACCTACCTTAATGTACAAATTAGAGGCTAATGCACATGCTTATGGAATTAATGGCTTCATGTACATTTAAGTGAGGGATTATTAAAGCTAATGATAACTTGGCCACCACACTTCCTACAAGGGCATTTTGGGCATTCCCCAAAAATATGAATTAGGTTTTAACACTTGTATAAATACCCTATATCTTCATGTAACCCTCTCTTCTCTTCTCTTAGTCGCTCTTAGTTAGTTTTAGATCAAATAAAAGAAATCTCTCTTCTCTTTTCCAAGGCTACTTAGCATTTTTATTTTCATGTAACTTCCATTTTTTTATGCAATGTTAATTAGTGCTCACTTTCTTTTACATGCTTCTTTTGTTTTTACTTTCATGTTAGTAGTGTAGATTTATTTTTCATGCAAGTAGAATAGTTTTTTTTCTTTCATTTTTCTCTCTTTTTCCTCTTGTTAGTTTCATGTTGTTTTCTACATTTGTTGATTTGATAACAAATATGAGAGCTTAATCCCTACAATTTAGGGGTAATGAAGCTCTCTAATATGTAGATGCAACATTTTGATGTTTATACTCTCTTTTTGTGCTTTAATGGAAACACTTGAAGTGGTTTAATGATGTTGTTTAGCTTTGAATTTGATAGTCTATATTGTTCATAACAAATAGGCTATGCTTAAACAAACATAACACAAATTGCCTCTTCATCTAAATATGATTATGGCAAAGAAGTGAATGTTGAAGTTGAAATTTGATAGCCTATATTTCTAAACAATAGTTAATAGGCTATGCTTAAAATAGATTTTTATTTCAACTTTGTTGTCATATTTCATAAGAGTTAAATGTGTATTAGTGGTTGTGTTATAGTTTGATGGTTTATATTGGGCTAATTAATAGCACAAATATACCATACTTATGATAAGAACATCAACTAATTACACTAATGACAAGAAAAGAGAGATCATAACTTCATTTTGTTGATTTATGTGATCTAGAGAGTAGATTTATCTCTAAATTGTCCTCAACCTCTCATATTTTTATCAATTTTCTTTTGCTTGTTTTTCTCATTTTTTTAGCTAATCACATTTTCAACTTTGGTTAATTTGATTGAATAGAGTTTTAAGATCATCAATTCCCTACGGATCGACCCGTACTCGCCACGTACTTCAATAGTACGCCGTGCGCTTGCGGTAAATTTATTTCTAAATTCGTTCGACGGTTTTATAAACCGATAGAAAATCCATCGACGAACAAGTTTTTGGCGCCGTTGCCGGAGATTTGTCTTGATTTTGATTTTTCTATTCTTCGAATTTTTTTCTTTTGATTTTTGTGTTTTTTTTTATTCTATGTTTGTTTGCAAATTTAAAAAAAATAATTTGTGTGTGTTTGTTGTTTGATTTTTTTTGTTTTCAATTTGTTTGTTTGCTTTTCCATTTGTTTTTGCATTGGCATTTCATATTAAAAAAAATACACAACTTCAATTGAAAAGAAAAAAAGAAGGGTTTCATTGCTATTGCTTTTCTCATTTTACATTTATAATTTTCAATTACAAATTACAATTTTCAGTCTACTGTCTACTTTCATCTACTTCCTCTATCTACTGTTACATAACCCCTCTCTGTGCCATACATAAACTCTGTGCACATTTCACTTGTTTGCTCACTGCTATCCCACCTTACTCACTACATCACAGTGCGTCACAGTGCACTTTTCTTCTGCAGACCTGCTGCACATCCATTCTTCATCAGATACACATCAAATACATACATACTCTTGGTCGCCAACAATTCTGTGAAACTGTTTACATACTTCTCTGCCTTTCTTCAAATTTTCTTCACTACTCCACTGTCACCTTAATCGCTGCTCAAATTATAACACCACATTCACACATTCCTTACTCAGACTCCTCCTCACCTTCAACTGTCATTCACCAGACAAACAACACTACGATAACTTGCCTTCATTCAAAACATTCTTAACTGCCCCTCCCACATAATATCAGTCATCCAACAGAACACCCCCATCCACCTCTGTCCCACTGCATCCAACCACAACAACCCATATCACCACTGATTCAAGCTTCTGTCACTACACCTCAACCTTCAAGACATCAAACACTCTGCCACAAACAAATTCTCATTTCATCTTCATAAAAAAGAAGAGAGAAACTGTACATTGACCCATCATTACCTGCCTGTACAAAAATAGCTCTGTTCATATCACAATACATTGTGCACTGCCTACGGCCACCTTAACGTGCAACATCTCACTACTATCACTACAACAATATATCAGCATCAAATACCCACAGTAGAGCATCAAAAACCCTACAGCAGCCTTATCTACTTCACAAACCATTCACTTACATCACCAGAGCAAACTCCATTGACCACTTCCCCATCGCAACTTCATTCCACACCAGAACTGCGACAACTTTCCATCACCACCTGCACACAAAAAACCCATGTACATTACCCGAACAACCAGAAGCACTGATACCCACTTCCTCGATTCCACATCCCACGAACTTGAGAATATGCAACATCACAAAAGCATGAATAGTGTTTCTTCACTTCCAGTCGACGCGAACAAGTTTTCCTCCGACACTACAAATTGTGACTTCATCCACCTTGAACTCACGAACACCACCCACCGCCTCATTCAACCCCAAATCACCTGAAAATACTTTACCAATCTCCAGTCACCCAAACCCCAATTACCGACAATCTCAATCATCACTTCGAACAATTACGACCTCACTTCAATCAAATCGCGACCATCCAGCTCAATCCAATCGGTTCCAGTCCAATCGCGGCCATCGACCTACCTCTACAACCACCGAAACATCCAGCAATCGCCTCACCAACCAATTGGATTTCGATTTTGTTTGAATTTGTGAAATTCGTAGATTTGAATTTGGTCTTAGATTCGCGAATTCGTTTTTTTTTAATTTGGGTAGTTGAGTATATATACTCTTTTTTAATAAAGATAAAACTTTGGGTCGGGTTGACTTGAAGGCCTGAGTGAATAAAATTTTCTTTTCCTTCTTTTGATTTTAATTGTTTTTATTCTCTATTTTTTTTAAACTTCCTTCTCTTTTAAATTACTTTATTTTAGCTTCTTTTGTTTACTTTGTTGAAAAAAAACAAATTTGAGTTTTAAATTTTGTTTTGCTTTGTTTTAATTTTGTTGTTTTTAATTGTTTATTTAAAAAAACTGTATGTATCTTGTTTTACTTGTAGAAGCAGAAATTCAAAAGAGAGGAACTGTTGGCAAAAATAATTGCTTTGCCATTCTTGCCAAAATTATTTTGTTTTTTTAAGTAAAACCTTACTTTTAAGTTTCCTTTTCAAAAAAAAATTTTAAAAAAAAATTGTATATATCTTGTTTTAAATTTTAAGTTGCCAAAGCAGATTGGAAAAGTTGCTTGCTTCGCTCAACTGTTGCCCAAAAATAATTGCTTCGCTTTGCTTTATAAAAAAATTGCTTGCTTGATATATCTATTTGTTTTTATTTGCCTTGCATTGTATATATCTCTTGTTTTTATTTTGGTTGCATTGTTGATTACTTGCATTTGCATATATATATATTTTTATATATTTAAAAAAATATCAAAAAATTCAAAAACAAAAAAATTACATTCGTAGTTGCATTGTTAATACACGTTTATTTTCTGCTTTGCATTTCATCCTAGATTTTGATTAATAATAACGATTAGACATCGATAACTTTTAATTGTATATTGACAAGTTGTCTTCTTTGAACAATTTAATTTCCTGGTGTCTAGGCTACGACAGAGTAATAACCATTTATAAATATTACGGTGATTCGTAAATATTATAGTGGTTGTTCCTCTGAAGGTACTTAAACCTTCGGCTGCATTGCTACGGTGATTCGTGGTGCACCGATAACTCCTGCCCGTTACCTGACTGAGAACTATCTTGTTGATTTAAGACAAACTGTGATTATACAATTTTGGGTTAACTTAGGATAAATCATTTGTAATTAACTTTGCATTCATTTAATTGCATTAACTCATGCATATTTTTTAAAAAAAATTCAAAATCCAAAACTAAAAAAAATTGTAAATATTTCTTAACTTAGTTTTTTTTATTTTTCCTTTTCCTTTGAAAATTTTCAAATCAAAATTTACTTAGTTTTTTTTAGAAAATCAAAAATCCAAAAAAAATATAAAACCTTTTCAAAAAAAATTGAAAAACCAAGAAACAAAATAAAAATCAATTTCCCTTTTTAAAAATAAATTTTATTTTTAAATATTTTTCCTTTAAAAAAAACCAAAAACATTCTTGAAAATGTTTGAATTTCCTTATTCACTTGAATTTTACCATAGTTGTGAAAATCAATATAATCCATATGATTTCACTCCAAATTCGTATGGATATTTTAACAACAACTATTGTTTAAATGATTCAAATTTTGAACCACAAAATTTTCATAACGATGACCAACCCTCAAATCTTGAAAAAAGCATTTTGTCTTTACTTGAAATCTCTACACAACAAAATCAAATGATAAATGATTTGTGCAATTCATATTTGGGAAATGATTCAAATCAAAGTTTTCAAAATAATCAAAATTTGAATTCAATTCAAAATTCAAACGATTTCGATGATAACCCATGCCAATTGAATTTTGAACTCCAAGATGAATTTCAAACTCAAAATGAAAATGGAAAGAACTTTTCAAACGAATTTGGCAATGGGAATAATCTTAACCACGTTACAATTGAAAACTTTTATCCTCAACAATTTCAAAGTGAAAATCCTTATGCTAATAACTATAAATTGGATTTTGTTGAGCAAATGAACGAAAGTTACGATGATCACACGGATTTGTTGTATGAAACATATATGAAACAACGTGAAAAACATACTCAAATCCCAACGTGTGACGAGTCAAGCGATAATTCATCTTTTTCCCAAATCAACGATTTTCAAATAACAACTTTTGAAATTGAAAATAACAATCTTAATGAAGTTGTTGAAAACACGGTAATTGAGTTGGATTTCAATTCTTTTGAGGGTGTGGAACCAAATTTAAAATTTGATCTTCCTTTTCACGATTTCGAAAATTTGAATAAAACAACTTTGGATTTTGAACTTGGGATACACAATGAAGTTGTTGATAATCCAACAAAGGAAGATGAATTTATTGGACACAAATTTTTTGGACTTTTGGACGATGAGTTGTTAAATTCCGACGGGGAAGGTTTAAATCACCACTTTGATTTTGAAATCAATAATTTTGAAGAAGTTTTCAATGATAAGTTTGAATTTCACTCTGGTGAAAATAAACTTGAACTTCAATCAATCGTTTTATCAACCCCAAAAATCATCGAAAAGGAATCAACTCGTACGATTTTCAATAAAATGGCATTCGTTTTTCCAAATCCAAATTCAACTTCGAAATCTTTTACGATTTGGTTTTCCATGCTTACGCTGTGTCTCGCACATTTGGCGAGACAAATGAATCGGTCTTTAGAAGACCGTTTCATTTACTTTTTGACGATATACTTTCTGATCTCGTGTAAATACCATTAATTTTCATGTAAATATAGGTCATGTTTTTATTTTTATTTTTCTCCTTCCATTTGGGTTGACTGTGGGGACATAGTCAAAATCAAGTGTGGGGGGAGACTCATCATCATTTTTAATTTTTCATGGTTTATTTATTTTATTTTCTTTTGAAAGTACAAAAAAAAATTAAAAGCATTTTGATTTATTTTTAAAGAAACACTATAGGATAGATATATGGTTTTAGTTTATTAAATTGAAATTTTTGAAATTTAATTTATCTTAACAAAAACAAAATTGAAGTTTGATTACAAATAAAAATGGTTTAACTAGTATATAGGAAGATTCATACGTGTTAATTATGAAATGCATCCTAATTGAAAGTCTTTGTTTTAAAAAGTGGTTGATTTAAAGTAAAGGATATTACATTTTTTTTGTCTTCTAAGTTAAGTGGTGTTAAGATGATTTTGCAATACTCTCTCTTTCTATGAAAAAAAATCTGGAAAAGAAAAAAAGAGAAAAAAAACATTTGTATATATGTAAATATTTTTTAATAAACATCTAGAGTCATGTGTTCACACTCGTGTGTTCACTCGCCATGCTCTGTACCCTTCTCATGTAAGCCCGAAAGGCAGTGCACGATCGGTATACCTGGCCTCAGTTTATCTGAGTTAGGTGTATATATATAAAAATTCTTTTTAATAACGCCTACAGTCAATAGGTGTTCACACTCGTGTGTTCACTCGCCACGCTCTGTATTCCCCTCACATCAGTCCGCAAGGCAGTGCATGGGTAATATATCTGGCCTCAGTTTATCTGAGTTAGGCATATGTAAATATTGTAAATATCAATAAAATTTTCAAAAAAATGGAGAGAGTAAGCAAATGAAATCCAAGCACTATTTTAATTTATTTGATTTGATTTGTTATTGAAATGAAATGAAATACCACTTTAATAAACTTTGATAATCAACCAAGGACCTATTTCATGGTTACACTTTGTTATCAACTGAAACAACGTGTTAAACTATTGTCTATTTGTTATGATAACTTAATATTTGTTGGAAATTTTAACGAGTAAATGACTTAAATTTCAAGATAATGACCAAACCTATATTTAACTTATTTGTGTTAATTTAAAAGTAAATCCTTCAATCGTAAAATTTTCAAAAACTTGCATTCACATCTTTGTAAATAAATCTTGCATTTTGTAAATATTTTCATCCCGCATTTGGATTTTATGGGTAGTATCCGCTGAAAACCCTCGCGAGACAACATTCGTCCTACTGGGGACACCCAGAGGTTTAACGGCTTGTTGCATACGCTCAATGCAATCGTGCTCCCTACGAAAACGGATTATCTTACTTTTCCTTTATTCGAGGACGAATAAAAAGATAAGTGTGGGGGTATTTGATGTGCACATAAATGTGTATATTTTTACCACCATATTTAATCTATTTAAATTAAATAAATGATCATATCGGGTATTTTAACTTGTTTAAACCAAAATTCATATTATTTTCAAATCGTCACATATTCATCTTCATCCAAGGGCAAAATGGTCATTTTTGTGCATATATTAATTTGAGAAAATTTAATTAGAAATTTATATATTTTTTTATAGGAATTTGGCTTCATATACAAGTGGTTACATGATGATATATGCATGCACAAGAGTGAAGAGAACAAATGAAGATGGAAATAATTCAAAGTGAAGATAATGGAGGACCCCACCTACCCACTTACCTTAATGTACAAATTAGAGGCTAATGCACATGCTTATGGAATTAATGGCTTCATGTACATTTAAGTGAGGGATTATTGAAGCTAATGATAACTTGGCCACCACACTTCCTACAAGGGCATTTTGGGCATTCCCCAAAAATATGAATTAGGTTTTAACACTTGTATAAATACCCTATATCTTCATGTAACCCTCTCTTCTCTTCTCTTAGTCGCTCTTAGTTAGTTTTAGATCAAATAAAAGAAATCTCTCTTCTCTTTTCCAAGGCTACTTAGCCATTTTATTTTCATGTAACTTCCATTTTTTTATGCAATGTTAATTAGTGCTCTCTTTCTTTTACATGCTTCTTTTGTTTTTACTTTCACGTTAGTAGTGTAGATTTATTTTTCATGCAAGTAGAATAGTTTTTTTTCTTTCATTTTTCTCTCTTTTTCCTCTTGTTAGTTTCATGTTGTTTTCTACATTTGTTGATTTGATAACAAATATGAGAGCTTAATCCCTACAATTTAGGGGTAATGAAGCTCTCTAATATGTAGATGCAACATTTTGATGTTTATACTCTCTTTTTGTGCTTTAATGGAAACACTTGAAGTGGTTTAATGATGTTATTTAGCTTTGAATTTGATAGTCTATATTGTTCATAATAAATAGGCTATGCTTAAACAAACATAACACAAATTGCCTCTTCATCTAAATATGATTATGGCAAAGAAGTGAATGTTGAAATTGAAATTTGATAGCCTATATTTCTAAACAATAGTTAATAGGCTATGCTTAAAATAGATTTTTATTTCAACTTTGTTGTCATATTTCATAAGAGTTAAATGTGTATTAGTGGTTGTGTTATAGTTTGATGGTTTATATTGGGCTAATTAATAGCACAAATATACTATACTTATGATAAGCACATCAACTAATTACACTAATGACAAGAAAAGGGAGATCATAACTTCATTTTGTTGATTTATGTGATCTAGAGAGTAGATTTATCTCTAAATTGTCCTCAACCTCTCATATTTTTATCAATTTTCTTTTGCTTGTTTTTCTCATTTTTTTTAGCTAATCACATTTTCAACTTTGGTTAATTTGATTGAATAGAGTTTTAAGATCATCAATTCCCCACGGATCGACCCGTACTCACTACGTACTTTAATAGTACGCCGTGCGCCTGCGGTAAATTTATTTCTAAATTCGTTCGACAGTTTTATAAACCGATAGAAAATCCGTCGACGAACAATCCTTTTGCTCAGTGATCCACTGTGCAAAGTCAGTTGTGGGTTTAGAATATTCATTCTGTGTGATATTCCAAGTGTCTAATCCTACAGATTGTAAATATATTTTCATCCTACATGCCCAATATGCATAGTTACTGCCATTAAAAAGTGATGGTTTGACAGTAGACGGACCTTCTACAAATGAACTAGTGTTAGAAACAGTACCAGTGTTGGTAGCCATTTAGAAAACTTTTCAAAATTCAGATTATGAAACTTTTGAAAACCTTACTCTGATACCAAATGTGAGGAATGCGGAATATGGATCTTAAGGCTAGAATGAACACTAGAGGGAGGGGGTGAATAGTGTTTATAAAAAATTACTAAATCTTTTTGAGTTATTGTTGATTTGTACACAAATGTATGCAATATTCAGACACAGATATAATCACAGAATCAAACACTGATGCAGAAATAAAGTAAATGCAGTAAAGGAAAGAACACACCAGATTTTATACTGGTTCGGAGTTACCCTACATCCAGTCCCGCACAACTAAGTACGGATTTCCTTTCAAAAGCAATTGTACAATTACACCCTTGGTTTCAAGGCTAGGAGGTACACCCTCCAGAATCAAAATCCCCTGGGTAGAGATACTTGATTTCCGGGGCAACAAGTTCACCCAATTGATTTCCAAGGCTACAATCACACCTTTTCTCGCTTGATTGATTTCCATGGCTACAATCACACCTTTTCTCGCTAGATAGATTACAAAGAAGCCTATAACTCTAAATAGCACTGGGATCTTGTTGAGATAGTGATAGAGAATCAAACCAAAGATGTTCTAGTTAGATTCAATGTTGATTTCGGTAGAGTGATGATAGGATTTTGAATAAGAAAATGTGGAAGAAGAAGAGAAGTGAAAAACCAGAAAATCTGATATAATATTCGTTGAAACCAACCCCTATTTATAGAAGAACAACAACCATGTCTATTCATGAAAGGTTATGGCGAATAGACACTTCTTCTGAAATTCAAATTTTTGGTCCTAACTGACACTATGTCGACATGGGGTACTAGGGCATGTCGACATCCCAAATGAAATTTTGATGTTTTGTTTTTCTTTGAAAATAACCTTTATCTTATATTAAAACTATTTTAAACTTTATTAATATACTTGACTATAGATAAAATACATAGATAAATATAGAGAATAATATATATATATATATATAATTTTACTATAATTTTATATTTAAATCTAAGTAAATATTAAAAGTTAAATATATTAAAAGATAGTTTAAAACAAACGAAGTTTAAAACAAGAATTTATTTAAGAACAAAATCAAAGAGTATTTTTTAAGGCTAAAACATCCTTTTGAAAATAATTTGAAAAGATAATTTTTAAGGCTAAAACATTTTAAAAAGAAGTTTTGAAAATCATTTTGAAGTAGTTTTGCAAGCTTCTTCCTGTAGAATATCTCATCATATCAGGACTCGAGAACTTGTACAAAACCAAGATGTTCGTGGGTTTGTAAGCCACTTGTCGTAGGCTTGTAAGCTACTTGTCGTGGGTTTATAAGCCACTAAAAAGGTAGAAATGGGTTCCATCCCAAATGAAAATACGGAATGAAGATTTCAGTGCTATTGTGAAGTTTTAACATAATTCTAGACTCAATACTTATCTTGAAATCTTGAACTCTTGATAATCTTGATATTCTTAATACTCATGAGTCTTCAATCTTGATATCTTGAATCTCTATACTGTACAGTCTTCATTCTTGGTACCTGCATGGTTAAATCCTACATATACATATATATCTAAACTATAATGTTAGTATTTATATTTTATAATCTTATTCTAAGGTTGTTGTCATCAAAACCATCAACTCATGGACTAACAATTGTAAATAGTGATTTTGGAATAATGTATATAAGGGATTTTAAATAATAATTCTTAAGTGATACTTGTCTAAATATAAAGGTTTTTAAATCAATATTTTAATAGATTGGAAGAATAAAAGTGAATTTGCAAATAAATATAAAATTGGTTATACTAGATTTTTAGATAAGATTTTTTAGATTGCGAAACGAAAATAAAATTGAGATTTGGTTGGTTTTGGAATACAGTTTGGGTTATTTAAGGAATTGATTTATAAATGGAATTAAATTTTAGAAATCAATTTATAATGGATTTAAGTGATGTGAAACCGTTGTAAACTGGAAATGAGACTATGAGATTTATAAACAATGTTTATAAATAAAGTGAAATGATTATCATTTGATAAATTGAAGATATAAATTCACGATAATAATTTATAATGAGATGGGTAAATCGTTTTAAAAAGGAACGACAGATTTTACTTTTGAAAGTGTGAAAAAGAGATTTATGAAATTGGGGACGTGAATCGATTGGCGATAAATCGAAAGAGATTTATAAATAATTAGATTGGCTACATTGGGATTGAAAAAAAAATATTTTTATCTAAAAGTTGAGTAGTTTTAAAAAGAGGGTTTTAAATTGTTAAACTAGGTAATTTAAAAATGTTTTAGCATAAAAATATTTCAGAAAAGTTAGTTATTTATATATTTTTAAATTGTTAAAATGAATTATAAGTTTTATAAACAAGTCTTGTAAATCGACTAGAATTTTTATTAATAAATCAGAATTAATTATTGTTTTCAAGTTATGTAATTATTTTAATTGTTTAAAAGTATATTTAATTTTTAAATAAAGTTTTCAGAAAGTAATGGTATACTTCCATGGCGGAATCGGGAGGCAGGGAGCGCCTATAGTTAAGTTTGGATTTCTCTGGGGTAGAGACGTAATCATTGAGCTGCGAATCCATGGTTGATACCATAGTGGTGCTTTCCATATTTATCTTAAAAGGTTTTCGAATATTTTGAAAAGGATGGTTTGTGAATGTACTAAATTCGGTAAGATAAGTATATACTTTTGAATAAAGAGATTTAAGTTATTTGAAATTTAAATTAAATAAGACTTAGTGAATTCAGTAGGAAATGGAATCTTTGGTTGAATGATTGTTTAATTGATAGTTAAATAACCAAATATCAAATCTGGACCAGAAAACATAACTTTGGAAATATCTAGGAGAAACACGGGGATTATATGGTACAATTATCGTCGAAGGTGCTATATTGTACGTATAAACTCGTTTCGTTCTTCTAGTACGATGATAAGGAAATCTGTCCACTAACGATTAGGAGATGATCTCCGATCTTATTTTCATCTATTTATTTCCTAAAGAACCGGGGTTGAGTTTACCAGAAATACCTAACGTTGTTTTGAAGAGACCGAGATCGGATAAGTTATCCGAAACCACTTCGATCCAACGAATACGTTTTCGAAGTGAAGACAAAAGCATGGAATCGAAGATGGAGTATTGATGTGCAAGGGCTAATCACTACTAATCTTGAGGATGATCCCAAAATCGATTGGTAGGAATAGTTCCTTCGGTTTCGTTCAGACCTAGAACGGACTTGTATGGATGAATGTTTTCAACACATTGTCATTGGAGGACAATGAACATTCCAAGTATAAATTCCTTAAAAAAGTAATCGTAGCCTCAAGCCTCATCAACCGGAATGACTGAAAATCAGGGGAGATGCGGCAGGGCTAAGTGGGTTGCACCTTATTAGGGTATGTTTATCACCTTTCTAGATACCCTCGAATATTATAAAATACGGTGCATGGGAGAGCTCGATAAGGGTGGGAACACTCGGGGTGATAGCATATTCAGTTCTATCCAGGTTAGGGGTAGGGCTAGTCTTGTGTTGTAAAGGTTCCCGAAGAGGTCCTCAATACATTTTTCTAGATGTGTACTGTGATAGGTGGTACCCCAGTGCCTAGTCATTGTATGGAAATCCCTTCTCTAATACGTGCCTTTACGGTTTTGGTTGTAGAGCCTAGTATGCTGGAATTTAATAATGGCAACAATTTTGGCTATTTGAATAAGTATTTGCACTTAGACGCTATTATAATATTAGATGATTTTGGTATAAAATGTTTTGGTTATCATAAGGTAAAAACCCGTCGTGTTTATGTGTGACGTGGTCTTACGAGATACCTTTGTTTTCAAAGGATTTTGGTAACAGTAATAATTCAAACTGAGTGTATTTTTCTCACGCTGGTTTTCTAGACTGACTCTGGTGTTATTTTATTATAATGCTTGGGTCAGACCGAATATTATAGATTTAGGATAAGATGCTATGGAGCTCAGGAGATGAGCTGGAGGATTTCAGACGTATGTCACGTACTTAGTTTATATTCCCGCTGTTTGAGGACAAGTTATTGTAACTGTCCAGTTTGATATATTGATCGTTGTATTCTGATGATTGTAAGTATAACACAGTTATAGATTCTTTTGTATAAAATTCTGTTATTATATATTATATTTTGTTCCTCTTCTTTTGTGAGATTCTGTGTTGTTGTTTCTGTTTTCTTCTTCTATCTTTACTTCTTTACCCCTAGCAATCGGGATTTTTTCCGACACTTTAATATTCAGCATGTTATACAGTGAACGTATTTATGTCGATTTTCGAGGGTTGAAAATTCCGGGCCGCTACACTTGGTATCAGAGCTGAAGGTTAAGCGAGAACCTTTTCTTTGGTGGGGATTACTCATTTGAGATAGGGTCAGCAGTACCCTAGAATGAGTTTGAGAGTATTAATAGACATGAGCGCGTATTTATTAGTGAATATAAAGTGTTTTATATTGTGTTAATTTATCTGTTGAGTGGCATATAAATTCTGGTCGAGTAGTGGGACGCCTCTAAATCGATAGGAGTTTCTAAACACTTAAACACGATAAACCGACACAATATTGTTTTGAAGCGGGTAAATGAAATAATTTTACCCAAATTATTTTTTGATATAAATAAATAATTTTCTGAAATTATTATAGTATATTGATGTGTTTGGATGTAATTATTATAATCAAGACAAGATTATAAAATTGGAATGGTTATATATAGCCAAATTGAGATTGTATAAGTATGAATTATAAAAATAAGTTAAAAACTAAAAATGGGTTCAAACTGGAATTTGGAAAATTAAATCCCGGAGATTTTTGGAAGTATTTTCCGAAGTGTTTGAAAACACATAATAGTATTATTATTTTGGAGGTATTTTGGAATAGAAAAATGGTTTTAAATGGATTTTGGAAGTGATGTTGCATTTAACTCACTTCAATCGCTTGAAAATAATTCTAATGATGATTGTGATATCATCGGTGTTCATTTTCGAGTTTTTAATTGACAAATTGCTACCAAAATAAATTGATATGGAGATTTTTGGTGAAAACAAGTGTTGTTTTGGAAATTCCGAAGGGACTTCGTTTTGGAATGGAACTAAGTGAATTTTGAAATTTGCAGTGAAATGGTTTGTTAAACCAAAGGAGCTATATATATATATATATGATTTCAAAACAATTTGAAATAGATACTGGGTGTTTGAATTATAGAAATCCTTATCTAAAAGTTTTAGGAAAATATCAAAAATAAGCTTTGGAACTTATAAAGTGAGAATGATTTTAATAAGGAAGAAAAATATGGAATTTGAATTGGATATTGAATTTTAACTTAAGTAAGTTAAAATGAATTATATAAATTGAAAATTAACTTGAGAAATGTTAAATAAAGTTGAATTGGATTGGAAATAAAATCAAATTGAAGTAAATATAAATTTTGAATTGGAAACTGGATACATAACTATAAGTTCAATTATTGAATTGTCTATCAACTCAAGTATAGAGTTAATGGAAATGTGAAAAAAATAAGTGTGTAACTTGTAAATGGAATGGTAAAACCAAAATAAAAATAGTTTGATATTTCGGTAATGAAATAAAATTCAAAACTTGAATTATAAAATAAATTTGAACTCAAGTAACTTAAATGAAGTGATTTTTGAAATAAAAATCAAATATTGAATTATAAATTGGAAGAGAACTAATCAGATAATTAATTAGTTAATTGAATATCGTAATGGAGTTTAACTTGTTTAACTAAATTGGGCTGTGGATTAAAAGTGGATATTGGAAATGGAACTTGAGTTATAAGATGAGAATTCGACTTAAATTGTAAGAGAATTAAATATAATTGGAAATAGTGTCGAATGAAATGGAAATGGTTTGAAATAGTGATGATTTAAGTTATAAATAAATTCAATGTAAGTAAAAATAAATTGAATATGACCTTGGATATTATTTAAAAAAATTAATTAAATTCCTCCTAGTGAAGCTTATAAAATTTGGTGAAAAATATGTCGGGCCCGGGACTTTCGGAGTCTTCAATTGAGAGAAATTGCATTTTCAGTTTCAGCCAATGTAACAACCGTAGATAAGCATTTCTGCCCCTTTAAATTAATAAATTTTCTTGTATGCACTGTAGGAAAAAGCCTAAACATTGAATAAATTAGGATAACATGTTATGGCCTGCCTCGGTAATTTGCTCTTTGTCATAAATAAAATGCCCATCATTGTCCAGAAGTGCCTGAGTATTATTTATATGCTTCCTCATTGCCATATTTGCGTAAAAGAATTTGAAATTGGTATCGCCACATTGCAACCAATCGATTTTACTTTGCTGTTTATTGAAAATATGCTGTGAAATACTCTTTTCTTTCAACTTCAAACGTAATTAAAGAACTGAGCATAATATTCTTCATTTTCAGGATTGGCATTTAACACATAGAATGCTTGGTTATATTCTTCCTCCAATTGTTACACAGAATTGTTTTTTTTGACCTTGTATGAATTTTTTTGATAATGCTTGATGCTAGAATAATGTTTATAAACTTATGCATGTATGTGCCCCAAGTTTTCGCTTTTAGCCCATCACGAATACATTTTACATAACCCTCATTTTTTTGGGCTAGGACTTTGTCGATACTAGTGGCCATTCCTCTCCTTCGCCATGTAAATTTGCAACCTTGTAAAGGAAATTCAACAAACCACATTTAAGGAAGCAATATTTAAAAAAAAACGTGAATCAATAGAAAGTGAATAAATTGATTTATAATCAATTTGAAATGGGTATGAATATGTCGTGTGCAAATATGAATTGAATGTTAATGAATAGTATGTGAATCATTTGGAATTTGAATGAAATGGCGTATAAATTGAATTTGAAGTGAATAACTAAATGTTGGAACTCTGTATTTCCATGTACCTTCTAAAATACATGATATACCATGTTAGCGTTATGAAATTCATGTATTTAACTAGTTAAATAAATGAACTATTATTAAATCTCATATTTTTGGTACTTACGTGGTTTAAATTGAGTAAGTATAGGTACCTGGAGGCTATTGGGCTAGATTTGGGTTGCGTAATTGCATATTAAATAAGCCGCTCGCTTAAAAATGCTAAATTAAAGGTACGTTTTCAGATTAAATACAGCAAAAATATAAATATTGTTATATATTGTGTTTTTCGATCGTGTGGGCCGATGTATATATTTTAATCTCTCTTGTTATATTGCAAAATGTCCTCCGTACAAAGGAGGCTCTGTCAAAAAATTTTAGAAATTTAGGATGTTAGAAAATTTTTGAAAATTTTTGGAAAATTTTGTTTACTGAAATTTGATTTTTGAATTTAAATAAGAAGCAAAGGGTTTTGATCAATGTTTGGGAAATAGGTAGTGAATGTAAGTCTAAACGATTAGAAAAGTGAAATGTAGAGTTTTAACAAGTGTGTTTTGTTAAGTTAATGAGTTTGGAGCATTTTCCTGCCGTATAAATTTTGGAGACAAAATTCTTTTAAGGGGGGAGGAATGTAACGACCCGGATTTTTTGCCGTTCTATTTTGAATATTTAAATGTTTTAAAATATTAGATTTGGAATTATAATTTAGTTAGTAAGATTTTAAAACTGAAAATTTTAAGCGATTTCGTAAAAATTAGAAATCGCCAATTTAATCGACGTGTTAAAATAGCCTTCCGAGACACAGTCTCGGAATTCGACGAAACTAGTTCCATTAGATCTATAATAGTGCATTATTATTTGATTTCAAATTTCTCAGCGTTTAGAGTTATCGTTTGTCGTACGACCTGAAAACGCCAAGAATAACTTAATTGAATTTTATTTAAATAGTCTATTTAAAAAGCTATCTTCTCCATACGATCGAATTAGGCCTCGAGACTTGTTCCATTTGGTTGGAATAGTGGTAAAACATTGTAAACGCCTGGCAGCACGCCTCAATAGGGGTTCGAAATTTTGAGTTATGCAAAGCGGTATATTTTAAATATTTATAAAATAAAACGAAATCAAATCAAAGTCACTTTGGTTTCTAAAACACGCCAACTATCACGTATGCCCCTTTCACCTTTAAGTCGCGTCCCTCTCCCTTTTATCAGTTCAAACATGAATTTGATTCGAGTAAGAAGAATAAAAAAAGAGACGAAATCAAAATTCCTTCCACACGAGAAAAAAAGTTCATCAAATCAAAATCGATTAAAGAAAAGAAGAACGCGACATAGATGCGATTATCCCTGTACCTTCTTTGCGTACGCACGTGGCTTCTCGTGATGTCAATCTGGGAAGAGAGCACGTGAGGGGAGGAGCACGAGGCTGCGGCAATGGGTTCGCAGTCGATGGTTAGTGGGTCCAATGTTCGGTGCTTAAATGTATATTCAAGTGCTGGTGTTCGGGGGAGGATCTCGTGATGATCGGAGAAGTGTGCGACTGCAAATCAGGGCGAGTCGGATTCGCTTGCAGTTAGGGTTTGAGGGGGAAATGAAAGTCGGTGAAAGCTGGCAATCTAAAATGTGGGTTCATCTGGGGAAGGCACACGATTTAGTGGGAGGCAATGGCTCTAGGCGAGGTGTAAGAGGGGGGAAACACGATCGTTGTCGGGTCGAGTTTCTTAGGTGTGAGCAGTGAAGAGGTATAATAATGTAACTAAGATTGATTTTATAATTAGTTAATTTAATTTAGTAATTAGTAATTAATTATTTTTGGTTAAATTAAATACTTATAAAATTGTGTAACTTTTATACGAGGGCTAAAATTTATGTAACAAGTCACGTTGTACTCGTGGCAGCAATACTACGCATTGGATTTAATTCGGGATTGGAATGATAAACAAATTCTAAAATCAAGATGAGTAAATCTCACTCATTTTTGGATTGCTTGTTTAACTTGAAATGTTGAAATTTAATTATTGATTTATTGGATGATTTGATAATTATTATTATTAATTGAATGTTATAATATATATAGTAGTATATTTTAGTTGTTGGATTGATTTTTCCCACCTATTGGAGTGGATGAGACCTTATGCGCCCCGCATAATAGCGGATGACCCTATATACTATGATATCCCACCTCAAAGCGGGATTAGTATTTTTATGTTGTATTATTGTCTGTGGATGCAGGGAAACAGGTTGGAGGGATCCAACTGGATTCCTCAAAAATGTTGAATTTAATTTCATACATAGTGATATATGATATGTTTGAATAATCTGTGATAGATTATAGTATGATTTGAATTTATTGGATGCTATGGTAATACTGGTCTAGATTCTGATATTTTAAAAATATAATAAATATATGTTTTGAATTTGAACAGAAATTAAAAAAGGATTTTGGAGTTAAAATACTTATATAGAATTTGGATTAGTTAAGAGAAATTGATTTGGATAAAATAAATAGTTTGACTTTAAATTTGTACTTAAATATTTCGAGATATTATAAATAAAGATTTTGGAATAATGTATATAAGGGATTTTAAATAATAATTCTTAAGTGATACTTGTCTAAATATAAAGGTTTTAAAATCAAGATTTTAATAGATTGGAAGAACAAAAAGGAATTTGCAAATAAATATAAAATTGGTACTGGATTTTTAAATAAGATTTTTAGATTATGAAATGGAAATAAAATTGAGATTTGGTTGGTTTAAGAATATAGTTTGGGTTATTTAAGTAATTGATTTATAAATGGAATTTAATTTTAGAAATCAATTTATAATGGATTTAAGTGATGTGAAACCGTTGTAAATTGGAAATGAGACTATGGAATTTACAAACAATGTTTATAAATAAAGTCAAATGATTAGCATTTGATAAATTGAAGATATAAATTCACGATAAGAATTTATAATGAGATGGGTAACTCGTTTTAAAAAAGAATGATAGATTTTACTTTTGGAAGTGTAAAAAAAATTTATGAAATTGGGGACGTAAATCGATTGGCGATAAATCGAGAGAGATTTATAAATATTAGATTGGCTACATTGGGATTGAAAAAAAATATTTTTATCGAGAAGTTGAGTTGTTTTAAAAAGAGGGTTTAAGATTGTTAAACTAGGTAATTTAAAAATGTTTTAGCATAAAAATATTTTAGAAAGTTGGTTATTTAAATATTTTTAAATTGTCAAAATGAATTATAAGTTTTATAAACAAGTCTTGTAAATTGACTAGAATTTTTATTAATAAATCAGAATTAATTATTGTTTTCAAGTTATGTAATTATTTTAATCGTTCAAAAGTTTATTTAATTATTAAATAAAGTTTTCAAAAAGTAATGGTATACTTTCATGGCGGAATCGAGAGGCAGAGAGTGCCTACAGTTAAGTTTGGATTTCTCTGGGATGGAGACGTAATTATTGAGCTGCGAATCCATGGTTGATACCATGGTGGTGCTTTCCATATTTATTTTAAAAGGTTTTCAAACATTTTTGAAAAGGATGGTTTGTGAATGTACTAAACTCGGTAAGATAAGTATATACTTTTGAATAAAGAGATTTAAGTTATTTGAAATTTAAATTAAATAAGACTTGGTGAATTCAGTAGGAAATGGAATCTTTGGTTGAATGATTGTTTAATTGATAGTTAAATAACCAACTATCAAATCTGGACCAAAAACATAACTTTAAAAAATATCTAAGAGAAACACGGGGATTATATGGTACAATTACCGTTGAAGGTGTTATACTGTACGTGTAAACTCGTTTCGTTCTTCTAGGACGATGATAAGGAAATCCATTCACTAACGGTTAGGAGATGATCTCCGATCTTATTTTCGTCTGCTTATGTCCTAAAGAACCAGGGTTGAGTTTACTAGAAATACCGAACGTTGTTTCGAAGAGACCGGGATCAGATAAGTTATCCGAAAACCACTTCGATCCAACGAATACGTTTTCGAAGTGAAGACAAGAGCATGGAATCGAAGATGGAGTATTGAAGTGCAAGGGCTAATCGCTACTAATCCTGAGGATGTTCCCAAAATGGATGTAGTAGGAATAATGCCTTTTGTTTCATTCAAACCCAGAACGGACTTGTATGGATGAATGTTTTCAACACATTGTCATTGGAGGACAATGAACATTCCAAGTATAAATTCCTTAAAAAGGTAATTGTAGCCTCAAGCCTCATCAATCGGAATGACTGAAAATCAGGGGAGATGCATCGGAGCTAAATGGGTCGCACCCAATTAGGGTATGTTTATGACCTTTCTAGATACCCTCAAATATTATAAAATACGGTGCATGGGAGAGCTCGATAAGGGTAGGAACACCCGGGATGATAGTATATTAGGTTCTATCCAGGTCAGGGCTAGGGCCGGTATTGTGTTGTAGGGGTACCGGCGAGGTCCTCGGTACATTTTTCTAGATGTATACTGTGATAAGTGGTACCCCAGTGCCTAGTCATTGTATGAAAATCCATTCTCCAATACGTGCCTTTAAGGTTTTTTTGTAGAGCCTAGTATTGTCGAATTTAATAATGGTAACAATTTTGGCTATTTGAATAAATATTTGTACTTAGACACTGTTATAATATCATATGATTTTGATATAAAATCATTTGGTTATCGTAAGGTAAATACCCGTCGTGTTTATGTGTGACGTGGTCTTCGAGATACCTTTGTTTGCAAAGGATTTTGGTAACAGTAATAATTCAAACTGAGTGTGTTTTTCTCACCATGGTTTTCCAGACTGACTTGGTTGTTAATTTATTATAATGCTCGGGTCAGACCGAGTATTACAGATTCAAGATAGGATGCTATGGAGCTCAGGAGACGAGCTAGAGGATTTCAGACATATATCGCGTACTTAGTTTATATTTCCGCCATGTGAGGACAAGTTATTGTACCTGTCCAGTTTGATGTATTGATTGTTGTACTCTGATAATTGTTAGTATAAAACAGTTACAGATTCTTTTATATAAAAATCTTTTATTATATATTATATTTTGTTCCACTACGTTTGTGAGATTCTATGTTGTTGTTTCTGTTTCTTCTTCTATCTTTTCTTCTTTACCCCTAGCAATCGGGATTTCCCACACTTTAATATTCGACATGTTATACAGTGAACGTATTTATGTCAATTTTCAAGGGTCGAAAATTCTGGATCACTACACAATTCATCTTCGAAAAGTCCAAAAAATTCATGTTCATAAAATTCGTCTTCCTTTGTTGGATTATCAACAACTTCTCTGCATGTATCGTGTTCGAAATCCAAAGTTGCTGTATTCAATTTTTCAAAATCGGAGAAAGAAGATCGAATTTTAAATCGAGTTTCTCTAACTTAAAAGAATTGAAATACAACTCAATTACTGCATTTTCAACAACTTCGTTAAGATTGTCATTTTTTATTTCAAAATTTGTTATTTGAAAATCGATAATTGGGGTAAAAGGTGGATTATCACTTGACTGGTCACAAGTTGGGATTTGATTTTGCTTCTCACATTGTTTCATATACGTTTCAAATAGCAAATCCGTGTGATCATTGTAAATTTCATTCATTTGCTCAACAAAGTTAAATTTATAATTATTAATTTAAAAATTTTCAATTGGAACTTGTTGAGAATGAAAATTTTCCATTGCATCATAATCGAGATTATTCTCATTGCCAAAATCATTTAAAAATTGGTTCACATTTTTGTTTCGATTTTGGAATTCAATTTGGAGTTAAAAATTGAATTGTCATGAGTTATAATCGAAATCATTTGAATTTGGAGATTAATTCAAATTGTGATTATTTTGAAAATTTTGACTTGAATTATTGCACAAATAGGAACTACACAATTCATTTATCCTTTGATTTTGTTGTGTAGAGAGTTCAAGTAAAGATGAAATCATTTCAATGCTATTTTCAAGATTTGAAGGTTGGTCATCATTTTGAAAATTTTGTGGTTCAAAATTCGAATTGTTTAAACAATAGCTGCTAAAATATCCATACGAATTTGGAGTGAAATTATATGAATTATATTGATTTTCACAAATATCGTAAAATTCTTGCGAATAGGGAAATTCCAACATTTTCAAAAGTTTTTTTCTTCTTTTTTTTTGGATTTTTTTATAAAGGAAAACTATTTACCAAAAGGAATTTATTTTTCAAAAGGGAAATTTGAGTTTTGTTTTTGTATTTTCAATTTTTTTGTTTTTTGAAAAGATTTTATATATTTTTATAGTTTTTTGATTTTCTGAAGAAAAAAATCTAACCTAAATTTTTTTTGTATTTCTAAATTTTTTATTGGAAAATTTCAAATGAAAAGGATTTAAAACTAAGTTAAGAAATATTTACAAACTTTTTTAGTTTATGATTTTGAATTTTTTATATATGCATGAATTAACGCAACTAAATGAATGTAAGGGCTTAATTACAAATAATCTATCCTAAGTAGCTCCTAATTCAAAATTATATAATCACACTTTGTCTTAATCCAATAAGATAGTTCTCAGCCAGGTAACGGGCAGAAGTTATTGGTGCACTACGAATCACCATAGCAATGCTGCTGAAGGTTTAAGTACCTTTAGAAAAACAACCAGTATAATATTTATGAATCACCGTAATTTTTATAACTGGTTATTTCTCTGCCGTAGCCTAAGCACCAAGAAATTAAATTGTAGAAAGAGGACAACTTGTTAATATATGTTGTTTTATGATCGGTACGAAATGTAGCAAATATGATCGATACGAAATGACAACTCTCCATGGATACAAAGTAGTTTGGCTTTGATGGACACGAAGAGATGTAGTGGCTGATGGATACGAAATAATCGATGCGAAATAATGGATGCGAGCCGATCGATGCGAACAAGATACACTCCAATGAAAGACTCGATTGGTCGACATGAAATGTGGATCGATCCTAAAAGCAAGCGCCACGTCAACTTTCAGGCACGTGCCCGGATCGATAAGGACAGATCGACACGAAGAGGATCGATACGAAGAGAACAACAGTCGAAAAACCCAAACTTGCATCGATCATAACTCATAATCTACAAGTCCAAATGCCACCAAATTTTCACAGGAGCTTGCGTACAACCTAAAGAATGTTCATGATCGATCTCGACTCGATTGGACAAGATCTTGATCGATACAAAATTCGTTCGTATCGATCACGGATCGAGTCAAAATCACTTGGGATCGATCGCGTGGGCTCGTGCACGTGCAAGAAGAAGTCTCCAAAGATCTGAGCGAGATATTTGCAGCCTACGCCTATAAATAGCAGTCCAAGAGCTTCAGAAAAAGGATCTTCTGGTTCTTCTATGCTGCTACTTTACCGAACTTCATTGTAACTCGATTATTATCAACTATATTCTTGTAACCAGTGAGTGGTTATCAATAAAATATCAACTCTTCAAAGTGGACGTAGGCCGGAGATAGCCGAACCACTATAAACCTTGTGTCTTTATTGCATTCCTTTTAAATTTTGAGTGTTCTTCACATCTATTTTCTCTACATATTTGCTATTTGTGATCTGTGATTGTAAACGGGTGCTTTAATCGGCAATTGGGTGTTTGTGACCAATTTTGGCGCTAACAATATACAATTAAGCGTTATCGATGTCTAACCGTTTTTATTAATCAAAATTTTAGAATGAAATGCAAAACTAAAATTAAACGTGAATTAACAATGCAGCTACGAATGATGTTTGTTTTTGTTTCTGAAAATTTTTTTTGAATTTTTTTTTTCTAAAATGCAAGCAACCAACAATGTAAAACAAAAACAAAAGACAGGAGCACGATACCAGAGCATGCAGTATTAGCAATTTATTTTTAAGCAGCAAATTTTTTTATAAGCAAGTAAGCAGTTTTTTAATATAACAAGCACTTCTGCTATCTACAACCTGAAAATTCCGAAAAAGATATCTACAATTATTTTATTTATATATAAGATAGAACCCAAGCAAAGCAAATGAAAGAAAAAAAGATTTTTTTTTTAAATCTATAGTTAAACAAAATAAAATTTCAAAGTAAATTAAACTAAAAAAACATTTAGCAATTACTTTAGAGAACACAATCGCAAGCCCAATTAGTTTCCAAACGAACACATTCCCTTCTTCCTTATTTACACTAAAAAAATGACATTTGAAAAAAAAATTAAAATGTTCGAACAAATAAACATAAGGATAAATAAAAATAAAATAAATTCGTGCTCTGGTGATTGCGATTGATTCAAGCGTTAGAGTAAGGGCTTCATTTTGTGGATGTGGTCTGGTTGCGGGTTCCCTAGATTGTAACAAGGAGGAAGTGGGTGATTTTGGAATTGGGAGATGATCGATGTCGGAATTGCTCGGCAGAGGATTGTTGATTGGATTTGGTTGCGGCGATTTGGACTGGAGGCGGTTTGAATTGGAGATCGCGGTAGTGAAATGCGATGTGGTTGCGGTTTTGTTCGAGGATGGATTTTTGGATTTGCAGATGGGGAATGGTTGGTGGTGCTGAGGGTATGTAATGGACTGGTGTTGATGGAAGATGTTGGTGGTAGTTTTGGTGATGAGGTAAAGGTCGGTATTTGTATGTGATGTTGAGTAGTAGTGTTGTAGTCGAGGTTGACGAAGTTTGCCAGAGGTTGTATATGAGATGGAAAAGTATGGTCAGTGTGGAGTGGTGATGTAATCTGGTAGATGAGTGGAAGTTGGCAGTGAAGTCGTATGGTTGCAGCAGTTGTGGTGGCGGTAAACGGTAGAGAGGCAGGTTGCTGTTGCAATGTCTATATGGCAGTGATGTCTGTATATCAGGTTGCAGTTATGGTTAGTAGCTGAAGTATCGGTGGTTTCTAGTTTGTAGTGGTGGTGATGTTATTTGTATGTTGGTAGTGTGGGATGTACAGGCAGGTAGATTGTTTTGTTAGGGGTGGTGGAGTGACTGTAACTGATGGGTGATGTTTGTTAGGCAGTATTGGAGGAAGAACAGTGGAAGGGTGATTGTCAGTTCAATTGTTCAAAGGTAGATGTGGTAAGAAGATGTTTTGCAATGTCTGGAGGAGAAGCAAATAATGTATGTATTGTGGAGTGATAAGGTTTGGGTGTAGTGGTGTTTGTTAAGAGAAGTGTGGATGGAGAGGTATGCAAGAAGTGCTGGAGATGATAGTCAAGAAATGAAGGAGTAGTAGATTATGTGCTCATGCACAGATTTGATTATGCAGGAGTAGTAGAAGAATGGAGAGTTTGGTTTATATACGAGTTCAAGTGTGGTTTGTGGTTGAGTCTGTAGAACATGGCAGTGTTGTTTTGTTTGAGAAAGTGGTACTTTGTAAGGTAGTTTAAGGAGCGGTATGTTATTGTGCAAGCACAATGTGTTTTGAGGATGGAAGTATGTGAATATTGCAGTGAAGTTTGATGAATGGCAGAGGATGTGAAGTGTCAGCAGTGTCTGGGTGGCTGTGTGGTATGTGGTTGTCAGATTAGGTGGTCCGGTTAGGTTGTGTGACAAGTGTTCTTGAATTGTGGAGATGATTTGAAGTGATGTTTCAAGGAGGATCAGGAAGGTTATGCAGCAGTTTGAGGTTAATGCACACTGGTTGTAATGATTATATTGCTGTTTGATGAACTTGCAATTTGAGAAGAACTTGCAGTTTGATGTGGTGATATAAAAGGGTGATTGTGTGTGATGAAGTGAAGTGGATGGGCAAAATGGCACTGATGACAGTTCAGTGTGGAGAAGTTTGTGGTAGTGTGATGAACTTGTGTTGATGGATATGCAAATGCACAGTGGGGTTCAATGAGATGGCTATTAACAGAGTAGGTAAATGTGCATATTGACAGAGTAAGTTGGATGGACTAGTGGAGGAAATGAATGTGCTGCTGCTTGGGTTGGTGATGAATTGTACGTGGGACGGTGAATGAAGTAAGTGATAGCAACAATAGATGTTGTAGAGGTTGTAGACGAGTGTGGTGATTTGAGAAGCACTGTGTGTGCACAGTTTGTAGGTGAAGAATATAGCAGTGAAGGATGTTAGAGGTTGGAGTAGTGATTCGAGAAGCACCGGAAGTTGATGAAGAGTGCCGACAGAGGTTGCTGTGTGGATGAAGAAGTATAGGAATGTTGATGTTTGTTGAAGGTGGTTGTAGTTTTGAAGCTGGAGTGAAGTGACAGTGGGAAGTTTTGAGGCAGAGGGGAGTTGATGCAAGTCGACAGAGGGTCAGATATGTGTTTGAAAAGGAGGTGGCATGGAGGAAAATGTATGCAGGCTTGTTTTGACAGAAATGTTGCAAAAGTTGTAATTGAAAATTGAAATTGTAAATTAAAAATTGAAAATATAATTGAAATCAAATGGAATAAAATTATTATTTTTACAAATAA
This sequence comes from Allium fistulosum, assembly GCA_030737815.1. Classification (NCBI taxonomy): domain Eukaryota; kingdom Viridiplantae; phylum Streptophyta; class Magnoliopsida; order Asparagales; family Amaryllidaceae; genus Allium; species Allium fistulosum. Next base: position 135,540,455 of record CM060904.1, read on the forward strand.
AATGGTGTATATTTTCTTAAATAAAAAAGCAAATGCTAATAGCACTAGTAAAAAAACACATAAACACAATGCAAACAAAATCACATACAAACACACAACTCAATTAGTATTTTTTAAATGCAAGTTAACACACACAACAAACACAAAATAAAATCAAACAAAAAATATTTCGAAGAATAGAAATTAAAATCAAATCAAATTCTCCAACAACGGCGCTAAAAACTTGTTCGTACCGGCTAAATCTCCATTGAATTTGAAAATAGCCGATCAAATTTATAATAAAAATAACCGCAAGCGCACGGCGTACAATTCTAGTACGTGGCGAGTACGGGTCGATCCGTAGGGAATTGTTTAGATTTTAAAATTTCTATTCAATCAAATTAACCAAAGTTAAGAGTGAGATTAAACTAAAAATGAAAATGTAAAAACTAACAAAAGAAAATGGATAAAAATATGAGAGTAGAAGGCAATTTAGAGATAAGTCCACTCTCTTAATCACATAAATCAACACAACATGAAATTATGATCTCTTTTATTTTGTGATTAGTGAGTTTAACTTATGTGTTTATCATAAGTATGGCATATTTGTGCTATTAATTAGCCCAATATAAGCCATCAAACTATAACACACCCATTAAACCACTTGCTAACTCTCATGAAAATTGACAATGAATTTGAAAACAAAATCTATTCTAAGCATGCCTTATTAACTATTGATTAGAAATATAGACCATCAAATTTTGATTTAAAATCACTTCATTATCAACATCATATGTAGATGAAGAGACAATCTGTGTTTTGTTTGTTTAAGCATAGCCTATTTGGTGTCAACAATATAGGCTATCAAATTCAAAGTTAAAACAACAAAATTTAACCCATTCAATCATTTCCATTAAGTAAAAAAATGAACATAAATGATCAAAGTGTTGAATCTACATGATAAGAGAGCTTCATTACCCCTAAATTGAAGGGGTTTAAACTCTCATATTTTTTTATCATATCAATAAAAGTAGATTGCAATATGAAACAAAAAAAGAGCTAAATGAAATAAAAGCTAGGCTACTTGCATAAAATAAAACTAACTTCTAACATGAAAGAAAAAAACTGTAAATAAAAAGAGATTGAACTAAAATTGCATATAAAAAATTATATGAAATAAAATGGCTAAGTAGCCATGAAAATGAAAAAAAAGAGTTTTTATTTATGAGCCTCTAATTAAACTAACTAAAGAAGAGGCTAAGAGAAGGAGAGGAGCTTACATGAACATATGGGGTATTTATACATGTTTTAAAATCCTAATCCATTTTTTGGGAACTACCCAAACTACCCTTGAGGTAGTGTGGCCACCAAGTAATCATTAGCATGAGATAATCCTCCATTAAGTGTGCATGAAACTTTAATGGCCATTAGCATGTGCATTAGCTTCTAATTTATACATTAAAGTAGGTTAGTAAGTGAGTCATCCATGATTCATGACATGAATTATTTCCATCTTCATTTGTTTATCTTCTCTTGTGCATGCATATTTCTTCATGAAACCACTTGTAATTTAAATTCAAGTTCCTATAAAATAACATAGAAATTTCTAAGTAAATTTTCTTAAATTAATATATGAACAAAAATGATGATTTTGCCCCTATATGAAGATGAATATATGCCGATTTGAAAATAATTTGAATTTTTGTTTAAACATATTAAAATACCCAATATGATCATTTATTTAATTAAATTCGATAAAATATGGAAGTAAAAATATGCACACTTACTTGCACATCCACGAGATTATTAAACCTCTCTTCAACTTTGGAAAACACCAAATCATTTCTCATAAATCATGTTGGAAAACATTATTAATTAAAAAGGATTTATAGAAATTATACTAATTTTACTCAATATTAATTTCCCTATTCAACAAGTACTACTCGTCGAATAACGGTGAGATCACCTTTTTAATTCATATGAATAGCACGAGTTCCCTCTTTGGAATTTAACACTAAGTATAAGAAGATTATTTCTATATAACCCGAGTTATTGAATTAGTTGTGGAAAGTAAATCTTTTATACTTGTCTCGTTTCCAACATTTCGGAATTATCTATTCCTCGCTAAGGAAGAGGCCAGGTGAGCCACTGGTTGCTCCTGAACATCTCCTTAGTTTAAGCACTCCACATCTTGATCTCATGAATAGAAGAATTAGGTTTACTCATAGGCTTTTAGAGCCAAGATTTAATCATTTATTTATAACGGCTTTTCTTTAAATCATTCATTTAAACACTTTGTAAATTAATTACAAAACTTCCTAATTATGTTTAAAACACTTGTTTATTTATTTGAAAATGTTTATAAAAGATTCAGGAAAGAATCGTTAAGCTAAAACTGTAAATTGTATAAGTTATTAAAACAAGTACAAAAAGTACTGCAAATAATGTTTTTAAAGCTTATTTGTTTAAAACAATTTTTCTATCATTTGAAAGTCCATTTTTATAACTTAAATCCTTTTTAAAACATTTTAGTACGTTTCTAGAATTTATTCCATATTTTTAAAGATTTAAAAATAATATCTTGTCAAAGAAATTTCCTTTTTGGAATCCGAACTGCTAAACCACGATTATTTTGAAAACTTCTTTTGCTCATATCTCAAAATCTACTAGATGAAATCTTGATCATTTTCTTTTGTTTGAAAAATATGATTATAAGAGTTTGAAAAATTCTTATTTCAATGAATTTCAACTCTGATTCCATCGTTTAAATGGATTTAAACTATTATGGCACGAAATCGCGAACTACCATTACGCGACGCGCCTATTTTTGACTCCAATTTCAATTCTTTTCAAAACTTCACTAAATTGAGTTTTAGTGATTATATACCATTTATAAACCAATGTAAAGTGGTTTTATCACCTCGTAACACTTTTATATTTCATTTGGGGAAGTGATTTCCGTTGTGTGATTTTAACGTGTATTAAACGTGAATTGTTTATACATCTAAACAACCATATTTTCACAACCAAAACATGATGATCAAAACATAAGAATCAATCATTCCAAACATATCATATCATCATCCATATCATAAAATAAATAGAGTTTTCTCACCTTCATTGGATATCCGACTTATGAAAATAGACTATAGCTCTACTATGATTGGAACAAAGCTTATGGAATCGACTCCTATACACTTAGATGGGCTTGGCCAAGGGTGATGGAGGTGGTGGTTGTGGGTTTGCAAGGAGGAGAGGAGTGGATTTCACTTGGTTTTGAAGTGGATTGCTAAAGTATATATACTTATATATTTTTATCTTCTTTTTGCTAATTTTTCTTCTTAACTTTGCTAAGTAGAGAAGCCATTAAAATAGCTTGAGAAAGAGGAAGAAGAAGATGAAGAATGATGTTAAAATTATGAAAGAATGGATGGGTATTTATAGGAAAATTTTGGAATAAATTAAATATCTTAAGGTAGATTTACCTTTTTACTCCTCGCCCACACCCCTACTTTCCCATCAAGGTCCACGACTCCCCCGTCCTCCTTGTCATCCTCTATGCGCAAGTGGTGATGGTGTGTAAGAGTAAGGCGAGTAATGTTTAGTTTTCTTTCTAAGCGTGAAAATAACTTAGATATTTATAAATTTTTCTATATGTAAATTTAAATATAAATGGTAAATATGTATATATATATATTTATATTTATATATGTTATTTGTTATGTATATGTATATGTAATTGTATATATATGCATGTCATATATGTTTAGAAGTTATATAAACCACGTTGCACAACTTCTCTGTTTTAAACCGTTATGAATTCCCATTCCCGGTCATATTTTCCCTTCTTAGTCAATATACATGTATTTATAAATAAATTTTGAAAATAATATTTCTATTATTATATAATAATAAAAAGGGCTTCATTTGATATTTAAAATAATTATTAGATCATTTATAACTCAATCTAAATTCAAAAGTTAATTATTCCGAAATAGTGATATCGTTGATGATGTTATAAAGACATTTTATTCTTAAAAATAAAATAAATAATTTTATTACATATTACCATTCATATAGATAAATGATTGTATCACTACTAGAATAACAATAAATAGCGACGGAAACTTCCGACGGCCGTCGATGGATATTTCCGACGGTTGACGTTCTCAATGGTGTTTTTGTAAATAAAATATAGTGGCCATGGTAACCGTCGAAAATCGACGTGAATTAGCCGTCGGCGGCCATCGCAAGCCGTCGAAAAAAAGCATGTATACAGGCTCCAAGCCGAGAATAGATTCATTATCTCCTTTCCCCCTAAATTCACCAATTCCCAAACTCCATCACCTCCTCCCCGTCGTCAGCCATCCCCCGCACCTTCCCGATCATCTCCAACTTCATCATTCTCCACTCTTGACAAGCCTAGGCCCTTCATCAATCTTCAATCAAGTTTTATTCCTAAACCCTAATTAATTTTGATTTGTTAAATTAGGATTAATTTGTTATTCTAATTATTTATAATATCCCGTTGATTATTTGGTATACCCCATTGAATGCTGATTATAGTTATTATCATCTAATTGTCGTAAACATTAATTTGTTTAGTGTATGTTAGTTTATATACATTGATTAATTAGTGCATATGCGCATTAGAGCTAGTTTAGGTTAATTAAGGTAGATGTGCCTTATTAGTGTATGTGATTTCTAAAATGTCGAACACGATAATTAGTGATTTGGTTTTTATAAATCCCTTAGAGAATTTTTGGCCCCGTCTGACAAGTATTGTATATGATCATTGTATGGATATTCGTTTTTATCACAAAATGGACATGTATGTTCATCCGATACAATATTTGTCAGATTTGTCTCTGTATTGGACAAGTTACAAGCACAATAAAGTAATTATATTTTGCAAATCATTTTAGTTTAAACGGTTCACAAAATTTCAATAACACTTTCATTTTATTCTCTGTGTACACGTATATGTGTACGATACAGGGAACAAAGGCGAAGTGCGGCCAAAATTTTGTTGAATCGTTTAAAATGAAATGATTTACAAAGTATAATAACTACTGTGTTTGTAGTGAGAAGTAGGATGACCAACCATCAAAGTGTAAAACAATAACCTAAAAATTATAGATTATATTCATATAATAATTTGTGTAAATCCGTTTGAAAATAAAATAAAATTGAATAATACTATATTTTTGCGGAAATTTAGATGTATGATTTAATTGAAAAATAAAATTTCAATATGTAAATGATTAATACGTTTTATGTTTTAAAGTAGGAAAAATGGTCAATTATTTTATCGATCGGAATTGAATGTACCAACAAAGAAGAGAAATTGGAGGCTCAATAAGTGAACATTTTCAAAATGGTGTACACGCCTTTATTGAATTAGCTTTATGTAACAATGGGAATGATGAAGAAATTCATTGTCCATGTAGTAGGTGAAAATTATTGAAGCATTTGATACCGGATATGGTAATAGTTCATTTGCGCCAATATGGTTTCATGCCGCATTATTTTGTGTGGGATCATCATGGAGAACTTATAGCATCTAATCCCATACGTTCAGAGGAAGTGATTGATACTGAAGTTGTTCCAACGAATCTCATAGAATACACGGTTGAAGATGGAGCACGCTCAATTTTCCCTACTATTGAAGTTGTTGGTAAGATGTTAATGTCAAAGAAGAACCAAGTATTGGAGCAAAAAAAATTATGATTTATTGGATGCTGCTAAGAAACCCCTTTAGGATGGTTGTACAAGCGGTACTCAACTATTAGTAATTGCAGAATACATTGCGATGAAATCAAAATACAACATCACATAAGCCGGGTTTACAGCTATAGTAAAAGATGCAAAACGGCATATGCCATCCGATAATTTAATGTGCGAAAATCATTATGAAGTGAAAAAACTTATGTCTGCTCTTGGTTTGCCGTATCAAAAAATAAATACATGTTTAAATGATTGCATGTTGTTTTGGAAAGAAGACATCAATCTTAGGAATTGTAAAATATGTAATCAAGAAAGAGACCAACCAAGAAAAAAGAAGGGAAAGGAAGTTCCGTACAAGCATATGCATTACTTACCCATCACTCCAAGGCTTCAAAGGTTATATGCATCTTTCATAACCGCGCATTATATGAGATGACACTGTATGAGAACACATGAAAAAGGTACATTAACACACAACCAGTTGATGGAGAAGCATGGAAGCATTTTGATAAGACATACCCCTCTTTCACAGCGGAAAGCCATAATGTTAGACTTGGTTTATGTATGGATGTATTTTAACCGTTCTCTCAATTTAGTTCAAAATATTCATCTTGGCCTATAATCGTTACACCTTACAATTTACCTCCGTGGATGTGTATGAAAACTTTGTGTAGGTTTCTCACTATTGTCATTCCTGGCCATGATGATCCGACACAAGGAATCGACGTATATTTACAACCATTGATTGAACAATTGAAAACATTGTGGTATGAAGGTGTTGAAACATACGACATTTCAAAGAAAAAGAATTTTCATATGTTCTCTTCTCTATTGTGGACTATAAGCGATTTTCCTGTGTATACAATGCTTTCGGGTTAGAGTACAGCTGGTCGTCTAGCTTGTCCTTATTGCATAAAAGAAACATGAGCATTTTCTTTACTGCATGGAAAGAAAATTTCATGGTTTGACTGTCATTGGTGTTTTCTCCATATTAATAATCCTTTTAGAAAAGATAAAAAAACTTTACAAGTAATAGACTTGAGACCTTGCGACCACCAGCGATTTGGTCAAGCGAAGATATTTATGGCCTTGTAAAGGATTATCCAAAGATATATGAAACTATCAAACAAATTGACATTCAAGGTAAATCGACGACTCATAATTGGTGCCAACAAAGTATATTTTGGGAGTTGCCTTATTGGAAAAATATCTTAATTCGTCATAATATCGACGTGATGCAAGACGAGAAAAATGTGTTTGATAATGTATTTAACATGGTTCTGAATGTTAAAGGAAAGACTAAAGACAATTTGAAATCAAGGCGTGATATAAAGGCAATATGCAATCGTCTTGAACTTCATATGAAGCCAAATGACACAAAAAAACCCAAAGCATGCTATGAGCTAGACAGTAACCAAGTTAAAGTGGGTGGAAGGATTAAGATTTCCTTAAGGGATGTCCTCTAATCTTCATAGATGTGTCGACTATAAGAAAGGTAAACTGTGTGGGATGAAAAGCCATGATTGTCATGTAATGATGGAACATTTATTACTCGTCGCTTTCAAAGAAATGTTGCGCACAAAAGTTTGGACGGTTGTAACAGAACTTAGTTTGTTTTATAAGGAGCTTTGTTCAACTACGTTAAAAGTTGATTGTCTAAGAAAACTTGAGGAAGAAATTCCTATACTGCTCTGCAAACTGGAGAAAATATTTCATCCGGGTTTCTTTAATGTAATGGAGCATTTACCTGTTCATTTTCCGTTTGAAGCACGTCTTCGAGGTCCTGTGCAATATGGATGGATGTATCCGTTTGAAAGGTATTAATATTGAGTATGTTAAATTTTAGTTTAATTACATGTAATTAAATTTAATTATAATTATTCTTAACATGTACTTAAATCATCTAAAGAAAAAAGTGAGACAAAAAGCACAAGTTGAAGGTTCGATATGCAAATCATATATCGAAGAAGAGGCTTTGTCTTTTTCTCTTCTTATCAGTGACCATGTGAACTTATCTTTTGAAAGTGCTATGCGAAATGATGAGGGCATTGAACAAGATTCTTCTAAATCAGTTCTATCTATTTTTAGACAGAAGGGACGCCTTGCTAGAAAATGTGTGGAAGTATGATTAGACAACAGAGATTACCATGTAGTCTACACATATGTTCTTCCTAACTGTGCAGAAGTTGTGCCATTTGTAGGTATTATTAGATAACACATCTAAAATTATTTACTTGAATAATACATGTGTATATTATATATAATGCAATATATTATCTACGTATGCAGTATGCACGAATCACAACATCCAAGCGGAGATATCAGCAAAAATTTTGCTATTTGGTTTTCGAACCATGTATATATCCGGTAAATTATGTTGTCGACTAAGGGTTGAAATATCTTGCGATAGGACCAAAATAAGTGAAGACATATCCAATATTCCTTGTAAACGGATACAAATTTAACACCAAAGAATATGGGGTTGAAAAATTAACTAACAATATCGGTGTATATGTTAAAGGTAGTGATGATCCAAATGATCACATAATTGATTTTTACGGCGTATTAACTCAGGTTCTGTAATTAACATATTTCACCAACAAAAGAAGTTTATTTGTTTAGATGCAACTGGTTCAGTAATGTTCTAGGTTTTGGAATCAACGTACACCAAAAATATAATATTATTAAAATAAAGCATATATCACGTTATCATAAGTATGATCTATTTATACTAGCAAAACAAGCCCTACAAGTTTATTATGCTCCTTATCCATCTCTAAAAAGAGTTAAAGCAGATTGGTCGGTAGTTTTTAAAACGAAGGCAAGATTTACGTTTGATGGAAAGAATATTCCAAATGAACAAGCGTACCAAGCGGATATCCGGGAAAATGGCAAAATTACAATAACAACGATCAATCTGATTTCGGACCTCTAAATGATGAATCAAATGTATTGGTAGAAGCATTTGAGACCATAGAGGAAAACAATGTAGAGTATGAGACCAAGCCTGAATCAGAAAATGACGAGGATTAATTTAATAGTTTACATGTCAAAAAAGGTAATTTATGAGAGTATTGATGTTATAGTTTTTTATATGTTATATGCGATTATTGATGTTAAATCTTGATATGTTTACTCATAATTGAATGATAAGTTCTACCATGATAAAATAATATGCATATGATAGGTATTACAGATGTCTTTCTTTAGGTGTCGGAGTTCTTTGCAGTCCGGTTCCCTCTCTTCTTCTCAGAGAGGGACCGTTCGTAGCAGAGGTGATGGCAGCGGCCCATTGTAAGAGCACCGCGTACGGTGGTTAGATTGCTATCGGAAGCAGATGGCTCGCAAGTTTTAAGTTTACTTCAGCATTATAAATATTTTGTATGATATATTAGTTATGATTTGTCTGTATCGTATTTAATGTAGGGGTTTTGAGCTTGAGCCTTTAATATAGTGCTCAGCATATCTAAGCAGGCATACATGAGCCATATGACTGCGTGTTGGCCGAAATGGAGTAGGATCCTAGAGCATGTCCGGGAAAGCATCTGACAGGACTTCCTAGTAAGTGTAAAATTATATATCATTATATATAATCACTTTACAATTAGCTGACTAAGTATAAATGTATAAGCTATATTTTTTCAACATATACACAAAGGGTTGTAGATCTATAAGAGGAGGATGTTTCTCTTTCCCAGCGCTACCGAAACTCTAATGTTGCAAAGAATTACCAGGATATGATGTCTACCATCAGAAAATCTGGGAATAATCCAAGCCGGATGGGCGCCAGCATATGGGATGCTTGGGTCGCATGGTGGAGTAGCGTTGAACTGAGGGTAAATTTATTAGATATCACCTTAATTTTTTCAGTAGAGAATACATAATTTATACCTGTAGAATACAATCTTAATTTCTAATTTGCAGGCAGAGTCTGATAGGAATTCAATGAACAGGCAGAAAAATCCAGTCACACACCGTGGTGGCTCGAAATCATTTCAGCATCATCACGAGGAGCTAGTAAATTGATTAATTGCAATTACGAACGGTTATCACATTTTTTGCATAAACTTGTATGAACAACAATAATATACACCAACTATTGCAGGAAAGAACGTATGGGGCTCCTGTCTTGTATATGAACGTATTTGCACATACCCATGCCGTCAGGCAGACCAACGACAAAGGATCGGTGACATATGCCGGGCATGAGGATGATAAAGTATACGCCGCACATGTAAGTATATTTTAAGTTATAAGTTACTAATAATGATCATTTTAAGTAATTAGTTATAAAATATTATAATAATGTCATGTAATATTTAATTGTATTTAATTTTGCATTGCAGGAAAGATTTATGCAAGCATATGCACAGATGCTTGAGCATTCGGAACAAGAGCAATTAACCACTGATGAGGAGGACGCTATCTTCGACTCCGTTATGGACCCGACACAGAAAAATAGGTGCTATGGCTACGACAATCAATCGATAATTTATAAAAGTTAACTAAGTGGTAAAAATTACTTATTTTTTTAAAAGTTGTGCAATAACTTAAACATATTTCAACTTGTTTTCTAGACTCGGGCCTCACAAAAGGCCTATCAAAAGGCTCAGGACAATGCTGAGATTAATGAGCTTCAACATCAGATTGTACAACTCCAAGAGCAGGACCACCTTCGAGAAGCATAAATGGACCAACTGAACCAGCGTTTGGCCGAGTATGTAGAGCGTCATGGAGCATTCCTTCGTTTGGTCGTTCCGGAGCCGATGATGAGCCATGAGGTATGTTTTGTAGTTTTTGTTTTTGAAACTTATGTATATATACAATGAGGATGGTGAGGTTGGACATGTGGTGTTTGATGTTGATTTGTAGGGTTGATTTGTGGGGTTTGATGTGGGATGTATATATTATACATTGATGTTGGATGTAAATATTGCAGTTGGGTGATGATTGTGAAAGTGCTACTAAGGATCGTAATATGGAATATTAACTAAGTTATCTACTAGTGCGGAATATAAAATGTAAAGTAAATGACACCAGGAATTTTTATACTAGTTTGAACTTCCAGTTCTACGTCCAATCTAGACTCCTTCTGCAATTAAACTATCAACCCTCACTTAAGCCGGAGTAATATGTATTACATTGCATGAGCAAACAAACAGGACTTCTATCGCCTAGACAAATGAATAAGACTTCTACCGCCTAAGCAACCGAACATGTATTCAACAATACAAAGAATTTTCTGGAATGATTGTGCTCTTTTAATAGCACTAATAAGTCTTTTAGAGTACACCCTTCCTATAATCTTCTCCTTTATGGTATATAGTGTAGTTCGTGAAGATTGGAAGTTAATTTAATCACAAATTAATTTGTGCTTGAATGTGCAAGTGATTAGAACGAGAATTTAAGCGCAAATGGCAGAATGATTAGATAAGTATTGTAACAACCCGCATATCTATCGATTTTATATTTAAATATTTTATCGTTAGTCGGATGTTAGTCCGAAAAGCTACTTTTTGCATACGGTCAAATTAGGACTCGAGACCACTTCCATTGAGTTCAAAATGACGTTTGCAATCTTTTTGAGTGTAAACTTCGATATGTTTGGAGTTAGTGAAATTTCGTCACTTTTTCCCGCCTTTGACTTTGGTTGGACTGCACCCTTCTAACTCAGCCCCAACCCACCCCCTCTTCCTCACTTTATCAAATACTTCAAGCTTTATCAAAAATGGTGGTGGGAAGTGGAAATTAAAACTCCAAACTCAATTCTATTTCAAATCCGAGATTCAGCTCCATATTCACGTGAAGAACATTGATTCAAGCTTGTTGGTGTTCTTGCTTTGCTCTCAAGTCTCATCTTCATCAATTTCGTGAAAAAGGTGAGATTTTTGATCTCACATCTTGCCTATAGATGTCATTGGGCTGTTGGGAATGATCCCCTATTGCATTTACATGAATATCTGCATTTGGTTTGGATTGGATTGGCAAAAAACTTCAATTTTCGGTGCTTTGATGATTTTCTGGCTCTAAGTCATTCTGGCCTTCGCTAGGTCGTACACGGGTTAAGACTTAGGTCGCTGCGTTGAAAAGTCACACGGAGCATAAGTCGTTCCAGGCCTTAAGTCGTTCTGGGTGTGCTAAGTCGTTCGCGAGTTAAGTGCTAAGTCGTGCGCGAGTTAAGAGTTAAGTCGTTGCCTTCTGCTACCTCGTCCTGGCTTAGGTCGTACTGGGATAAGTCGTTAGGTCGTATAGACCTTAGCTCGTAGCTCGTATTTGAGCTTAAGTCGTAAGTCGTTCGCGAGATAAGCAAGTGCTAAGTCGTTCGCGAGTTAAGCCTTAAGTCGTTGGTCGTCTCCGACCTAATATTTCCCCTGCTATTTCACTAGGTCGCTTGACCTTAAGTCGTAGGTCGTCTCCGACCTATGCCCCACAAAGACCTCATTTTTTTTAAGTCGACTATCCTTAAGTCGCTCGCCTCCCTTAAGTCGACTGTCCTTAAGTCGCAAGTTGTTAAGTCGACTGTCCTTAAGTCGCGTGAACCCTTAGGTTGTCAGACCTCATTTTGCTTTAGGTCGAACCCCGTACAACTCTGCGTAGGCAATCTTATCTGAAAAGCATTTAACAGAACTTCCACTTTGATGCATTTTAAGCTGATTTCCTTGGATTTTTGCTCACGTCTTCGAATGTGAATTTTTGTGATAGATTGTTTCAACAATCGCTTTATGACTTGTCACTTTAAAGATATATGAAGGTTTCAATACTAGTAGTAAATATCAAAACTCTTTCATCAAAGCGATTTCATCACTATTTTAAATATCAAAAGTTCATTTTCTCAAACCGATTTCCAATCTACTAGTATATACAAGCCTTTACTTCACTCGAATGAGAAATCGACTTAAACGACCTAGTAAAACGAGTGGTATGAAACGCTTGCGTTCACTTCGTCGGTTAGCTCTTGGACTTGTTCGATTGAACCCTTTTTATGACAATTTTCTAGTGAAGATCTACAGTTTGTTCGTAAATATTTAAGTTAAGCAAGTGGTTATGGGACATGAAGCTAAACTCATATATTTACTAGCTTGGTGTGATTGACACTTCCTGATGATCATGACGATCATTTTTGTGATTTAGACTAGCGATTGAGCGATGTCTCTTTGTCTGCGAGGGAGACTATACCCCGTTTATGTGATGTTTCGCCATCACATATTTAGGGTAGCACCCTACGGTCTTCGGGCCATTCCTGTGTGAAAATTTAATGGATAGCTTCCATGAGATAGCTTCTCGTCATGTGTTTTACGCGTAGGTGAGTTTTCATGCTCCCATTCATGTGTTAGGCCTCCCCCTTTTGATGTGTTTTCTGGATTTCTGATGATGATTTCTAGAATTTTGTGCTTCACCAATTTTCATGATTTTCATTGATATGATATCAGTTTTTGTGCATTGGTGAATTCATGTGTTATTGACTTGTTATGAATACAAGTTTAGGGTATGATACCCTATTTTATCTTTGAGAAGATTCTTGTGATATTGATTAATCTTTTGTTGATTATCATTTACATACTTATAATAGTATGTCGTTATAGTTATTACATGTTCATGTCATGCCTTTTACTTTATACCATATCATCTGATATTTATAGCTAGACTGATCCATTTATTATTTTCTTATAAATAATACTCGGGTCAGACCGAGATGTTATAGGTGCTTCTGCTTGACTTCCCTTCAGGATTATTCTGACTTTTGGCTAACTACTTAGATTAGTAGCTTTTGGCTGTACACATTTGAGATATAGACTCTATGTAGTGTACTTATTCTTTTGTATAGCACGTGATGCTATTCTTTTGTATTATCGTGGATCTTTCTGACCACTACTCTGATGTACACTTTCATGTGTTATATATATTTATTCATATCTTCTTCCGCCTTTGTGATATGGATGTCTGTGACTGATTTATGTTAGGATTACTTCTATGTTTGTTTCCGAAGATTATATATAGCCACCGTGTGATAGCTTTGTGTTTGTATCGGTATGTCGGATTTCCTCCTTAAAAGATACGCATTCTATTCTATCTGACATATCGGTGCTCGCACAAAGAAGTTACATGGATGGTCGCTCCTCCACAGCCTTAGTCTCCGTGCTAATTGACAGCACTACATCGTAGTGTTCTTGGTTAGCGTGGGTATAGAGGTGAGGCGTTACAAGTATAAGAGAATAGAATCAGAAATTAGGTGATTAAAACTAATGAATTGAAGGCTATTTGTAGTGTTTAATTATTACAACTTATCGTGAAAAGTTACGATCAAAAGATACGGAAACAACTCTTAAATCAAGGGTAATTTCTATTCGATTGAATGGAAGTGATCGTTCAGAAATAGATGTTATGCAATTTCAGTCGACTAAACAAAAAGATTATAGTTTACTAAAAATTAAAAATTTCATGTTAAAAGGAGATATATTGGAGAAACTTACAATTCAGTCGACTGAATAAGGCAGTTCATTCGACTGAACATTCATATGCACTGTGCATGTGCACAGATATTCAGTTCACTGACCTACTTGTTTCAGTCGACTGAACTCCATATTTTTTGTCATATTGAGATTTTTGTAAAGCTTTTATGTGTGAACTTTTGGTAGTGCAATACTTGGTATATACAGTATGATTTGAAAATAATTTAATTACTTGAGTGTGCATATACCACCTTGGAAAAAAAAATCTACTTCTAGACTAGACTATAGACAAACCATAAATAATATTGAAGCTTCTATCTGAATTCTTGATCTACAATCTATTGTCGAGTAGAATAGCATCTTCTTCTGCAAATATGATTAGTTCACATAATATTTATTTATATAGTTGTCATAATCAAAATATCAAAATGCAAGATTCTAACATTCTTCTCCTTTTTTATGATGACAACTATGTAAGTGCTAAAAATTTATAAAAATGATTTACTCCGCCTGGATGAATATTCGCCTTATTGAACAATTTATCCCCCTTTGTCATTGACAAAAAGGAATAAATAGACAGAATGAGAAATATATAAGCATAGAAACGCACATATGTCATAGGAAAATAAAATGAGCATCATAGGTTATCATGAACATCGAACATTATGAGCAATGTCATAGAATAACATCAAAAACAACATAAACATAAAATAATGTCTTAAAAGATAAAATGGACACAAACATAAAATCTAGTCCTCCTCACAATCTAAACCTTCTTCTTATTCTTCTTCGTCGGAGGTAGACCTTGTAAAGGGAGCAGGATTCTCAATAATACTTGTAGAAGTAGAGCCGGTACATGATATTTTCTCCCAAATCTTGTTCAAGAAACCTTTAATGGAATTAAGTTTCTTATGTTTTGACGATATTTTCCTCTACGGTGGCTAATTGTCATCCTAGCTTACTTTGGTTGCAGGAGAGTGTGGCAAGTGCTTGCTTCGGAGTAAAATCACCCTGAAGCTCATGGATCTCGTCTTCTTCTTCTACTACTTGACGGGGAGGTTGTGTTGAGGAAGAGGCAACATTCGTATCCTGAGGTTGTGGATTCCCTTAATCTCTATTGGCCCCCCATCATTGAAAGCTTATGATTTCTTGAGCTAGCGGGCATTTGGGAAGATTCATAAAACTTAGAGTCTTGGAATTGAGTTCGCCAATAGTATGAAATAGGCATCAGGTAAGGAGACTCCAAAATTTTAAAGAATACGCATTATATAAGCTCTGTAGTGAATGGTCTTATAGTTCCGCTTATGGTTGACAGTGAGGAACTCGTCCAAGATAACTTTAGCCCAATTTACCCTTTGAGAAGAGTAACTAGCATAGAGAGTTTGGAAATCTCTCTTGTAAACTTTCTCGTAACTGTCGATATAAGGTTGTAGAGACCGAATAAGAGCACGATGAAGAATGTGTGCCTTTGAACGTAAGGCAATGGACTTCAAGATTGTTAAGTCCTCGGACAGAAATCGTTGAGAGACCTCATCTCGATTATACATACTGACTTCAACATCATCGATATCTACTCCTTCGGATGGACAACAGAGGATATGGCCAAGTCTTTATAGTGGAAGATAGACTTTAACGTTGCAAACTAAGTTCCATATACAATCATCTTTATTCCTTGGATCTTGGTGATCCAAGTTCATATTTGCGTAGAACAATTCAATTAGGAGAGGATAAACTTTAACATTGTTTGAGTTATACCCAATTAAGTTATAGATGCCACTAGCTTCAGCGATTTCTCGAATGGCATATCCATTAAAATCAGGGAACTTAACAAAGGAGTCTTCAAAGATTCGGGAGCTTTTCATAGAATTGAATCTTGTAACAGCTGTTTCATTGTGGAGCCAAGATCAGATTTGGCTTTCTGAAGATCCAGCAGTGGATTCGCGAGCTCTGATACCAAATGAAAGTGCTACTAAGGGTTGTTATATGGAAAATTAACTAAGTAATCAACTAGTGTGGAATATAAAAAGTAAAGTAAACGACACCAGGAATTTTTATGCTGGTTCGAACTTCCCGTTCTACGTCCAGTCCCAGACTCCTTATGGAATTTAACTATTAACTTTCACTTAACCCAGAGGAACAAGTATTACACCGCTTGAGCAACCGAACAGGACTTATACCGCCTAGACAGTTGAATAGGACTTCTACTGCCCCAGCAACCGAACAGGTCTTCAACAATACAAAGACTTTACTTGACTGATTGTGCTCTTAATAGCACAAATAAGTCTTTTAGAGTACACCCTTCATATAATCTTCTCCTTTGTGGTATATAGTGTAGTTTGTGAAAATTGGAAGTTAATTTAATCACAAATGAATTTATGCTTGAATGTGCAAAAGATTAGAATGAGAATTTGAGCACAAATTGCAGAATGATTAGATACTAAGTATAAGAGAATAGAATCAGAAATTAGGCGATTAAAACTAATGAATTGAAGGTTATTTATAGTGTTTAAGTATTGGAACTTATCGTGAAAAGTTACGATCAAAAGATACGGAAACAACTTTTGAATCAATGGTTGTTTCATTCGATTGAATGGAAGTGACCGTTCATAAGATAGCCGTTATGCAATTTCAGTCGACTGAACAAAAATATTCTAGTTTACTGAAATTTAAAAATTTTGAATTAAAAGGAGATATATAGGAGAAACTTACAATTCAGTCGATTGAATAGGGCAGATCAGTCTACTGAACATTCATATGCAGTGTGCATGTGCACATATATTCATTCCACTGACCTGCCCATTTAGTCGACTGAACATTCATATGCATTGTGCATGTGCATAGATATCCAGTCCACTGACCTACCTGTTTTAGTCGACTGAATTCCATATTTTTTGTCATATTGAGATTTTTTGTAAAGCTTTTGTTCGTGAACTTTGTATAGTGCAATAGTTGGTATATGTAGTATGATTTGAAAATAATTTTAAGTACTTGTGTGTGCGCATATACCATTCTGGAGAGATTTTAACAAAAATCAACTTCTAGACTAGAATATAGACAAACCATAAATAATATTGAAGCTTCTATCTGAATTCTTGGTATGTAATCTATTGTCGAGTAGAATAGCATCTTCTCCTGCAGATATGGTTAGTTCCCATAATATTTACTTATTTAGTTGTTATGATCAAAACATCAAAATACAAGGTTCCAACAGATGAACGGTTTGTTTTGTATTTATCAAAAATGTCTGAGTTTGAGATGGTAATGTTTGAGTTTTATATTATTATTGATATTGATTTTAGCTTATATATATATTGATTTTGATGTGTTGTGATATATATTGATATTGATGTGCTGTTGGGCTACTGAAGAAAAAAAAATTTACCCAAATTTCTGACGGCTCCCAACGGTTTACTGGTCGAAAATTCCGGCGGCTTCCGACGGTTTACTGGTCGAAAATTCTGACGGCTTCTGACGGTTCTCTAGCGTGTTTTTAAGCCACGTGGATGTCAACACCATCGGAAAAAACGTCGGAACCGCTGTCGAAAAAGATTTCACGAAGCCGTCGTTGATTCCATCGAAAAAGGACGAAATCCGTGTTTTGTATTCTGACGGGATTTCCGACGGCTCGCGACGGCCGGCGACCGCTTTGAGCCATCGGAAATTACTATGTATTTTGTAGTGTATGTATGCAGCTCCATATACGATGTCGGAGAGTTTGATCTGTTTATCAATAAAACGATTTTCGATCGTTTTATCGATATTTTCCAGAGTGTATTTTTTTGTAAATATTTATTCAAAATAATATTACCAATATTGTTTATTGTTCAAAACACCATTATTAATGTTAAAAATCTTATATTTGGATATATTTGAATTTAAACATTATTTTCCAAAATGGTAAATCACGGGTCATTATATTAATTGATTTACTTTTAATAGACGGGTGCATTCATATTTTTTTGATC
Source organism: Allium fistulosum (assembly GCA_030737815.1). Classification (NCBI taxonomy): domain Eukaryota; kingdom Viridiplantae; phylum Streptophyta; class Magnoliopsida; order Asparagales; family Amaryllidaceae; genus Allium; species Allium fistulosum. The sequence goes on from CM060904.1 coordinate 135,558,576, forward strand.
GAAAAGGTGGTTGCAAGAATTGTTGTGCAACTAGCATATATGCATATTACCAATTGGTTGATTAAGAGGACTTTTATGTTATATTTGTTCTGATAGATTTTCGTTCGCATCTACATTATTGAGGATGGGAACGAATTTGTACTTTGCACTTAAGGATAATAAATTATGATGTATTAAATTGCTAAAGGTTTATTTTTGGTACTTAATTTATGACGACACTGCTCTTACTGTGTTTTTCATGATCAAAATATATTTTCGTCCCTGGTTTTATATCTTAAAATATCAAGTCTTATATTTAACTGAATTTTTGTATATATAAATAAAAATTACGTTCCTGTCTTATCAGATAGTAGATGAGGCTAACGATTTTTATTTTTTTTATACTGTTGTTTTGACACACAACGATACTGAACATGAATAGGATTTTTAATGGGGTTAGGACCCTACCAACATTTGTTGGATACTACATACAGCAACAGCTGCAACAGGATGCTAACTGCAACAGCAACAGCAAGCTCAGTAGCAGCAAACTGTTGTTGTCCCTACAACAACAAGCTGCCTTGAACTGTAGGCTAGAGTACTGGACCATATTTCTAGTCCAGCCTAAAACATTGGTCCAGCCTAAAACATGCAGCACTAGATAAAGTTAAGTTTGAATCCAGGCATCAATTTTTCTATATTTGGGTTAAAGTTGAAAGGATCAAGTGAACATTATATTGGTATTTACATACCGTATAGTAAATTTAAACCACTTGCAAGACATTTAGAATAAATATAGGTTGTGGTTATATATATCAATAGCTTCATAATTCTTGATGATATATTTCTATCATGGCTGGTTGATGCTTGTGTATCTGCGTATGTTGATTCTTGGCGTATGCTATCTATTATACTTGTATGTATTTATATATGTATTTGAATGTTTGTTCCAGCTATGTATAGGTACATGAAATCTTTAGATTTGATTTTGAAGCTCGAAACTTGGTAGAAAGTTCAAATTCAAAATGTGATATTGTTTGTTAATTTAAAAGTAATGTAATGCTTATAGCATTTTTTTGAGCTAACTATAGGTACATGAAGATTATATTGATTGAATTTGACGCATATTTGAATATAAATGAAGCGAACTTGCTTGAAAATGCTAAATAAGGTATGCTTTATGCTTATATATTAAAATACATACATACATACATATTGTTATTTCCCTGGTATTTGAGATCCCCATTTTTGAGAAGCCTCATTTATGAGATGTATATTGATATATTGTGTACTGTAAATTTTGATATGCTAGACATGCAAAGGAGAATTTGTCGAATTTTTTTGAAAATTTCGGCACTTGGAAATTTTTCAAAAATTTCAACACTTGATAATTTTCAAAAATGTTATATTTTTGATAGTAGAGAAATTCTTTTAGCAGAACTATTGAAAGCTATATATATCGATCATTATGTTTATGATGTCGTACGATGCATTTGAATGAAATGGATAAATTTTAAATGGAATATTTTGTGTTGATGTAAGTTGGACGAATTGACGCCTTGTTGCATGCAATGATTTAATGTGCAGTTTGAGTTTGTGAGTGCGAATATATATGTACTGCGACGCCCCACCCCGAGACCCACATTGACAAAGTGTATTACTAGGTAATACTGTCTGCTAATGCAGAGAATATGGCTGGTTAGGAGCGACCATCTATAGTCTTGTCTTAAATATCAATTGAATACGTCGATTAGTGCTCTATATTTTTTTTTCTCTCAACTGGATCGACATATCCAATAAACGCTTAATACAAAACTACAGGTGGCTATAGGATCTATCAAAATAAAATACAACAACTCAAATGCAAACACATCACAGAACAACAAACAAATACACACACACACACATATATACTGATACATCCCAATATAATACAACTAATACATCATAAGTGGTATGACGACCACAATATATACACGAGTCAAAACATTATACATCTCAAAGTAATGACAAAAAGACAATAGAAAAGCTATATCAAAAAGGTGATAGCAAAATAAGTCCATGCGGAAGCAGAATAGGCTAAGTCCAAATGTACCTAACCTGAAACACCTCGGTTTGACCCGAGTATAAAATACAATGGTCAGTCTAGCTAAACGAATTAGTAAAAGGTGATAGCAGAATAATAGAGCATAAGAGCATAGTGATATTCTTCTTAAACAAGAAGAAAAAAAAAGAAAGCTAACCATAGACATATGGAGGATAGGCATCATGTATGGCATATATGGTTACACTAGATGATAGAACACTATTGCTTCAATAAGCATAAAACACAAAGGAGACGAAAAATCTCATGAATCGCTAAAATGTAGCATGCCCCAAATCATCGGCAATCATTAATCAAATAAGAATGGTTTAGGGAATAGTAAAATGTAAACTCCTAAAAGAGTAATTCCCCAAACCCGCCATATCGGCAACTCCAAGGAAGACATAAGCAAAAGCCATCTCGACATAAGCCATAAGGCAAATGTCAACAAAGAGATAAAAATCTCATACAACGCCAAAAGCCAAATCTCATAAATAGCGCCAATAGGCAATCTCAATATATATATACGCCAAAAGGCAAATCTCAACACGCCAGTGTAGGCAATGAAAATCTCAAAAGAACTCCCAAGTGTCCAAAAATCCTGAAGTAATCGCCACCGAATGGTTCAAAGGACCGATTCCAAAATGACGACACACAAGGGTAAAAATCATCTCAAAAAGGTTTTGCACGTGCTATTTTTTGCCGAGTACTGTTTCACATAATAGGTACCTCGCCCAAAGGCAAACGTCAAAAGACAAATACGTCGCAATGGAAAATACGCCGTAATGGCAAATGTCCGAAGACAAATATGGCGCAATGGCAAACGTCCGAAGACAAATACACCGCAATGGCAAATGACCCGAAGGTCCAATACCGGCACGCCAACAGGAAAATGTGTAACAAACTCTCGGAAAGGAACCCGAAAAGTGTTAACGTGTGTCCTATACTACCCGTTCGCACTAAACGGTTTACTAACCACCAGTAAATTTCACACTCAAAGCAGTAAAAGGTTCACCTCATATCATCAGTAAACTAGACCCGTATGCCAAAACGATCAAACGGACAAGTCGGGAATTAACCGATAAGATAAACGCACGTGTCCCATACCACGTATTTTACCAAACCATTTAATTCTTCTTCTCATTCGCTCGAATAGTGCAAAAACGTATACTTTATAGAAAATAATTTACTTTGAAAATAAGCTTTGAAAAACCGATTTCGAAAACCATTTGGAAACCATATTTGAAAATTTCCCTTATTATAAAGAATAAATAAGTTTTTATACTAGAAAATACTTAAAAATATTATATAACAATTATTTTTTAAATCCCCTAAATTTTAAAAATCATTTCAAAAAGATTTTGAGAAAACCGTGCTCGAAAACGACCGAAAACAAGCAAAATTCCACTCAAATTGAAATTCAAATTAAATTCAAATAATTCAAAATTTGAATTCCAAATTCATCAATACTGGGCTAACCTATTGATAGGCATCCTAGCCCTCAAAATACTTCAGAAATATTACAAAAACTAAAGTAAAAGTCAAAAATCAGACGGAAAATGAACATAAAAATACTTGGGCAAAATAATACACAGGTCTGAAATTTTCTCTGGATTCAATTTTGGGACATAAAGCAGGTGGCTGAACGACTTTTGATTGAGCTGAAAATTGGTGTGCATAAAGTAGAAAACTTCATATTTCAAACAAAAAAAAGAATCAATGAATTCCAAAAAAAAAATGGAAAAGTTATGCTGCCTCAAACATGGACTCAGACCATGTTTGTAACTGTTCAACAAGAATGTGCCCAAGCTTAAAAATCCATTTTGGGTTCAATTTTCAGACATAAAACATAGTATCAAACAATGTCGGATTGAGCTCAAAATTAGTTTTCCTGTAGTAGAAAACCTTATCTTCTAAACAAAAAAAGAATCATCTAATTTGGATAAAATATGAGTAAGTTATGATGTCCCAAAGTGGAACCCAGACAGTGTTTTCACTGTAAAACTCTGGGCAAAAACATGGTCCAGATCAAAGTTTGGCAGCATATTTCTATAAGCTATATAGGTTTAAATGATCTGAAATTTGGCATGCATAAATTTCAACAACTATATTTTAAACTTCAAAAAGAATCATACAATTTGGATAAAGTATAAGAAAGTTATGATATCTCAAAGTTGAACCCAGGCAGTGTTCTTACTGTAAAAATCTGGGTAAAAACATGTTCCGAGTCAAAGTTCGGCAACATGTTTCTATAAGCTATATAGGTCGAAATGACCTGAAATTTGGCATGCATAAAGCTCAACAACTATATTTTAAACTGCAGAAATAATCAACACATTTCGATAGAAAACGGTAGAGATACGCTGTCTCAAATATGAACTCAGGCCATGTTTGCAGCAGCTCAGAAAATCAATGTCCAACGAATTTGCAAAATAAACAACCCAATTCATCACTACGAAACCTGAAACAAGCTAGAATGCATGAAAGAGATTCTCACCTTGGATTAGTAGCAAGAGATTAGCAATTTTCAGCAAGAATCCAGATCAAAATGAAGGCTTGGAGGCTCATATTGTTGCTTCAGCACCTGTAGAAGCTATTTGAGCCACATGCAAGAAGAAATCAACCTATAGTGATTCAATTTTCACAAAATAGAAAATAACCTAAGACAAATTCATAGTTTTGAATTGATTACCTAAATTAAATGACTTTATTTTTGATTGTTACATCAAAGATTTGAATTAAATTAGGGATTTAGGTTTTTGATTATGAAGAGGAGTTGGGTTTATTCTTTTCTCTTTTAATGTAAAATGAGTTATGTACGTATAGGAAGAAGAAAGCTTCTTTTCATATTTTTGGTTTAAGATATATGGGCTTTGGACCCAAAGTTATTTAATTAATTAGCCTATGAGAAATTAATTAGCACTAAACATGTATAAACACTATATAATTAAAGTAAACAACACATTTTCTACAAGTTTTCTCTACAATTAATTAATGTAAATTCACTTACATGTTGAATACAATATTTTACGATATATAAAAAGATATATTTTAGTTTTAAAAACATTTTATTATCAAAAACTCTTAATTTACACAAATAACCAATTTTACACAATAAATGCTTAAATCACCATTTTTTAGCTCAAATAATTTTATAAAAATTATTTTCTTGCATAGAAAAATGTTATAAATCATCCTAACATTATTTTTACAATTAAAACTTATTCTTAAACCAAATTCCATCTTTTTTTTATTTATAGTATTATCCATATTAAATTCAAACGTTTCATTAAAATTAACAAAATTCAATGTTTGACACTAATTTCCAAAATTATTGCATTTTATCAAATTAAAACCACATAATGCTCATTGTTATTACAAACTAACCTAATAAAGTTTTTAAAACTTTATTTCAACATTTTATATTTATTTACCACAAATAATGTCGATTTAAATTATTTTACCTTTACTTACTTCAATTAATCCCAAATCAACATATTACCATTATTCATAATTTATTACCAACCAAACTATCTTAATTCTATTTTATTTATTCCAAACCCATTGTTTATTTGAAATAAACAATTTTAACAAATTTTTATTTCTCCAATTTATTTTATTTTCTCTATTATTAAATTATAACCACCGTTATAATTAAACTTAAAGGTAATCACCAAAACCAGGGTTGTTACATGTACATACTACGGTTTCATGTATATTATATTCGTTTGTTAATGTTATTGGTTAGATCAACTACAGTACTCTTTAGTAAGTTGCAAGGACGGAACTTTGTTAAAGAAAGGAGTCTATAACATTCTAGTTCGAAGTTAAAGTAATATAAATAATATTCATAAATTTTTGGAATTATTTTAAGGAATAACTATTATATTAAAATTATTTAAAAGACAAAACATAGTGTTTTGATAACCAAAAAATTATTCGGATAAAGATAAAATCTATGAAACTTCTTGTAATTATTTGAATATAATTTTTAAGGGATTAAATGGTTTATTTGAATTTAAATTGAATGATCACTTCAAAAACGAAAAAGAAAACAAATTTTCATTTTTTTAGACCCAACTGATTCCAAGCCCAAAAACCATATATTCCATCTGATCTTTATCTTCACCTCTCCAAAAAAACCAGCTCCACATAGTAATAGAAAGCCAGTTCCTTTTATCTCTTCATAAATCCCTCTCTCTGTCGTGCATCCATGGTGGCACAATGAAAAGCAAGGCGAAGAGAGGGAGGTGTGAGCTCGATGACAACGAAGAAGGGGGAGAGGCTGTGCGTGCGCATGTCAACAGGAGGAGAAAGCGACAACCGGGATTTGGACTTGGGGCGGCAACATCAATTTGGGCCGCCGGTGTGAATGGCGGTGGACGTGGCGATGTAAGAAATTCTAGTGATGGCGGTCTTGGTTGAGGCAATGAGTGCACCTACTTCCGACTGTTGCAAATTTAGAATAAATAAGTTTTCTTCTTTTGAATCTAGTTGTTTTAATTTGATCTCATATTGATGGATAATGGCTTGGAAGCCTAATACGCTTGAATTAATGTTAGTAGATGTTTGATTGGGTCGGTTACCATATAATTGATGATATAATAGTTCGGAGAAAATTGAGGGTATTTGATTTTCACTATAAACCTAAACCACTTTGAAAATTCTTGAGTTTTACAGTGAATATGAATTCAGTTGTTAGGTGAGCTTTTGATTGATGTTTGGATTTATGATATCATATAACATGGTATGTAACTCTGAAAACTGGTTTAAAGATCATTTAAACATGTATATTTTTTTTCGAGTTTAGCCCCTTTTCCAAACTTATTATGCAAATGGACTCATTTCAAAACTAATTTCACTTACAGACCTGTTCTGATCAGTTCAGCATTGAGCTAACCAGAGTATATTGGCACCATTTCAAATGGCGTGAATATGTCTGACTTTTTTTATTTTGTGAACGTAGCGAGCGACTTTTGGACGACTTTTCAGAAGTCACCCACTACGTTTTAAAAAAGAATAAATGGAAACTTTTGAAAATTCGCCAGTGAGCAATATTTCAAAAGTCACCCATTCATTTTTTTTCTCCAAAATAGAAGCCACCTCATCCTCCTCACTTTACCCATTCTAAAAACAAGACCAAAAATGAAAACTTTTCTCCATTTTTCCCAACATCAAAAATTGATTTCAAATTTGGTAGATTTATTTATCAATTTGTAGCATGGCTTGCTCTTCATCACAGGAAGCTTCTCCAAGTTCTAATTCTACAATCAATCTCCAATTTTTTTAATAAATCAAGGTTTTGTTAAATTTGATAAATTTAAAGTTTTGAAGTTGTATAACTAGTTGTTTGACATAGAAATTTGTTGATTTTAAGTTGTTTAACATAGAAACAGTTAACATTGTTTAACATGTTAGTTTTTTAGTTGAAATAGAATTTATGATTGGAAAATAGTTAAATTTTGTGTAGATTACTCTAAGATATTACCTGGATCGATTATTGAAAGTATATTGTACTTGCAAGAACGCCGTCAAAAGGGCAACCATGCTTGGATGGAGGTAATACACTTTATTATGGAATAGAAATATGCATCGATGTTGGTTATACGTAATTCTTATATTTTATTGTTTTTATGACAGCACCCTACTCCAGATGTGAGTATGGTTCACTCGTCTAAATTGAAGAAAGTGACTTCATCTCATCCCGCTGCGCTAGAGCCGATCGATCAAGCTGGCTACTCACTTATCTTTTGGTTAGGGTACACCCAATTGGAACATCATCTTATCATCGCTTTGGTGGATAGATGGAGGCCGGAGACGTCTACATTTCACCTTCGGGTTGATGACCATCACGTTGGGTGATGTTATTATTTTGCTTGGTTTACCCATAGATGGTGCTCCATTGAGCAACCTAGATCCTGTAGATTACATGGAGTTATGCGAGAGGCTCTTAAGTCTATCTCCTCCTACTGAATAGTGGTGGGGGTAATGAGATGATGTTACTACATGGTTTAGGGAGCAGCTTGTTGACAACATTTCAGCAAACGCTTTCGAGGTTCAGATTAAGCGGTGTGCTTGAGCCATTATATTGCATATCATCACTTCATGTTTGATTTACGATCATCTGAAGAACCATATCTGGCTCAGATGGCTTTCATTTCTAGAGGACTTTGATGTTTGCTGCTAGTATTCGTAGGATAGTGCAGTTCTAGCCTATACACACATGGAGCCGATGAGGCTTGCTTTGCCAGAGAACACATCTATTGGTGGTTGTTTGAGTCTAGTACATGTATTAGCATTATTACCCTCCATATGCATTTATTTCTTATCTTCATATACATTTCAATTTTAGGTGTATAGACATTCGCATTTATGGTGTTGGATGTACCTTCCTATTGGAAGAATATCGATAAAGAGGACGGACGTTGATTTATATCTACCGTATGGCGCTAGGTATTTTTACCACATGTTTTGATCCAATAATTCATAGTATTCCCCTCTTTTAGGTGCGTAGGACCGAAGAGCACGACAAAGCCTTATAGACGCAATGTTATATTCTACCACAACGAGTTCAATGTACTCGATTATGATTCTATGACATGGACCCGATATACACATATGCTTGGAGAGCTTTCAAACTTATGCACTGCTTTTATTCAGTTATGGACAACACGGGTTCCACTCATTTGTTTGAGTGATGTAGCACATCATCTTCCTGATAGAGTGATGCGACAATTCGATATACGGTAGCATTTGCCAAAGCAATCTCTGCATTACAGGATTGATATTATATTTAGGGAGTATGATATGGCGATTGAGACATGGAATCATCGCCATCTACACATGCAACAAGAATGGGACCTCACGTTAATGGATGAAGAATAGTATACTAGTGGAACATCACGTGTCGCTATGTTCTTCATGCCAAAGAACCTCCTACAGCGATAGAGCCATACATTCTTAGTGCTCACCTTGAGAGCAATTTGGTATGTTCAATCGTTGATTAACTAAGTGTGGTAAATTTATATATGCTTTAAATACTTTATTTTGGCAGGTGGACAACATTTACCATGCATTAGTGTTAGTTGATGAGATAACAGAAGAAGTATCGGAGCGTTCGAAGGATAAATGCTTTAGTGTGAAGCGTATTTTACAAACAATCTTAGGGAAGAACAAGCTACCATGACATGTACTGCCTCCATCTCCTCCTACTCTAATTGAAGCGCTACCAATGGATTTCAATCCTCCTCCTACGACTCAAATACACCAAAGACGTGAACATTGACAAAGTATTTCATCTTCACAACCTTCGCAAGTGGAATTTGCTCGTAGGCCTTCACAATGTACGATGACTATGCAATCAAGCGAGGAGGAGGACGCCAAACAATATTCCATTAATACGGAGGAATCCAAAAAGAATTCCTCGGGAACCCCACAACCTATGAGATTATGTTTGATGTTATGGATTTAATGTTTATATTGGTATTATAGATTTATTGTTTTCTTAGATGTTGTGTTGAATTAGAATGTTGTATTGGATGGTATGGATTTATCGTTATTTATTGAATTATCGAATGTTACATTTAACCTCGAAAACACATTGGATTGTTTGTTGATGTATCAAATGTTGTAGTTTGGTTTATTTGATATGGATTATCGATGTTGGAAACACATACATGTTGTTGTTGTTGTTGTGTAGGAATAGAATTTCCAGCTTTCTGTTTAAAACCTAGAAACACTGAGGTGGCCTTTAAAAGTCTCCAGTGGGCGACTTTTGAAAATTCGCCTACCAGCGGCTTTTGGAACATCTCCTCAGTATTTCCAAGTTTCAAACAGATACATGGAAATTCTTATTCAACACAACAACAACATGTACATAACATCACCCCTTCTTCTCTCTCCCTCCTCTCATTCTTTACTTTATCAAACTCCAAAAAAACCCCAAAACCAAAACTACTCTTCCCTTTTGCAACTCATCTTTTCTCATCTAAATTGTGTAATTTTTGCATATTTGCATCACAATCTAAGGTAATTTTCAAAAGTTAAAGTTTGTTTTCAATTTTTTTATGTTTCTTGATAAAAGTTCTTATTTAACTATAGTTGCAATGGATCGATGAGGAATTGATGATGAGACTTTAATGAAATATTATGGCCATCTGGATTTCGATTCTAATGTGAACCCTGCTGGTGTTGAATATGTACCAAAAACTCAATTATCACCATAATCCCAGAATAATGGATTTGTACCCGAAACTAAATTAAATTTTTAAGCAAATAAGCGTAGGCCGGGTAAAGAAGTTTGCATCAAATCGGAAGTAGTTATTAAAGAATCGAGACACGTCATTGATAGTTTGCAACAATATTTTCCCACTATACATGGCGATAAGTGGAAGAATCATGGTAAATCACTGGCTATTGGAGAGGACCTCCTATTGAAAATATGTTATTGTAGATCTACGTGTGATGTGATCGTGGAAAGAAATAAAGTGAATGCAGGTCATAGGTTCTACGCATATGCATGTTACAAGTTGAGTAGAGAAATGCCTAAATCATTCGACTATTGTAATTTTTTCAGTGGATAGATCCTCTAATGTGTCGAAGTGGACTTGAGCATGCACTTGAGATGCAGGCTGAAGTTTCATGGTTGGAAAAAGCACTTGATCATGTTGCTGGGTGTCTTAACAAGTAATTTATGGTATGTTCGTGTATGTTATATCGTATGTTGTATTGTACGTTGTATCTTATGGTATTGTATGGTAGTTTGGCATTTGTTGTATCATATGTTGTACTGTATGGTATTTTACGGTAATTTGGTATATATTGTACCGTATGGTAATTTGATGCATGTTGTATCTTAATTGGCTTTTAGTATTGTAATATTATAAGTAATATTAAAAATGTGCATGATATAACAGGTTCTTAAGTAAACACATATAATACCAACACAAACAACACAGGTTATCAAACAAACACAAACAACACGCTTTAAACAAATTGAATAACAAGTAATATTACAAACAACGCGCTTCAAACAAACACATCTAATACCAACACAAATAAAGTGAGTTACTACCAACACTAATAAAAGTTAAGTTGTTGAAGTACAACGATTCATCTTATGGTCGTGCACTCCACATCTGTTGCGTTTATTTGTCTTCGGAGCCTGCATCTTATCCATAGTGTCTATAATTCTTATGGACTTAGGCTTTTCGGGTGCTATATAAGCTGTTGGAGTTAGAACCATTGGTCCTTTGTGTACACTCCAATACCATTTATCACGAACGAGATGAAAATCTAGTGTGTAAGCTGCTAGGTAGTTTTGAACTGAATACCAAGTTGAGGCGAAGTCATAATGAGCTCTATTCGCATCATCAACAACTGACGAACAAGCAACCATCACATGCGCACAAGGTAGCTGTTGATGTAACGGGATGTTACATGCACAATAACAAGTGTTACCATAGATTGTTACTTTAAATTCATCATCAAAGTAGTGAATCGAGATGTCAAAGTCTTAGCAAACTCTCTTCTTTGACAAAAATAATTCATCGATCAAATGAAGGTACGGGCAACCAAAGCTTTAATTGGTAATGATCATGCACCTCTAAGTATATGGTCAGAGCTTTCTGACACATTAGTCGTCATAACATGAAATCAGCCACCATCATCCTCACACAAAACCTAATTTTCCTCCCTCCCCGCCAAACTTCTCTCTATCCAATTATGCACTCTAATATTGGTGGTCTTATTTTTCTTTCGGATATTTAGATGCTTAACTTCCTTCGAAGAATATGTTGCATTAAACCTATCAAACGTTTGTCTCTAAAGCCAGTAGCTTGAAAATTTTCTTTCAAATGTCTAGCACAGAATCTATGCTTTTGAGGGAAACTCTAGTAGCTCTCTAATGCAATCGGTATTCATTTCATTCTATGGGAAATGAAAGTAATACGTCGATTTTTAACACTATGAATGAACCTTCACAGTGTTATCCTGCCTTTTGGCAAGGCCGTGACACCAAGAATTCAACTAGAAGCCAAGGACAATCCGTCTCGAAGACCAGTTATATGCAGGTCCACTATGTAGGGGTGGACATTTAACCGATTTAACCGACTTAACCGACTAAACCGACCACTACTGAACCGACGTAACCGCTAAAATCGATTAACCGACATCATTGGTTAACCGACCGACCTTAACCAAATATTTTCGGTTCGGTTAATGGTTAACGAAAATTAGGTCGGTCGGTTAACCGTTAACCGACCATTTCTATTTTCTAATATATTTGGTCTCGTGCCCATCCCAGAGCCCAGCCCACTACCCAATTGTATACCCACTACCTGTCCTGTGCCCTAGTCTCTTGAGTAGTCTCATGCCTACAAATTCGCACTTCAGTATTTCATTTCAAAATAGAAAACAAAAAAACCCTAGATCTATAAAAGTTAGTCGAAGCCTTAGCCTCCCAAATCCCAATCGTTCGAGCGCATCTACCATCTCATCATCTACGACCGCTGCGATTACTCTTTGAGTTTGAATTCGAGTTTGACTACTGCAGAAAAACATGGCAACACCAACGAATCCATCAAGGACGAAGAGAAAGAGAAAGCATGTGAGTTAATTTGCTGTTATTCAGATTTCTAATTTGCTATTCTAGTCGCTAATTGCTAGTTATTTGCTTTTATTCGATTTAGGCTAGTTCAATATTCAGCGATAGCAAGAAAACGAATTTTGCAAAATTGGTTCCAGTAGATTATTTTTGACAATATTGCTTCCAGTATCTATTTCTGGTTGTATAGTTATCATTAGCTTTATTAGAGCATTATGCATCATCCTACATGTATTTTTCCTTGAACAAAAAAGCATGACAGCAAAGTTGACAAGTAAAATCATAATAGTTTGAATAAAGATCTACTCCACCGGTGCATTTGAGTGATTGGATACAAAATTGCTGATATTGGCTTCTATTAATAATGTGTATCTGTCATTTTCCGAAAATAAGTGTATATATGATGAGTTTTTTTATGCAGTTATAATTATTTATATGAAGCCAGGTTTGTTCGGTTCTACTTGTTATTTTATCAAAAATGAATGAGTTTCTTAATTTACATACTTAAAATAACATGCTAACCACGGGTAGGTAGATCCCCGTTTTAATTTTACTTACTTGGAGTTACTAGAGTGTATGGCTAGTTCTAGTAGATTATTTAAGCCCAAAAATCTCCTGGCATATAAATACTCCGACCACATAACAAAAGTGTATTTCCACCTAATGTAATCTAATCTAATAAAATAGGAAAATTTATCAATTTATACCATAAGAAAACGTGTTATATATAATGCTGGCCCTTTTTGAAATAGTGCAGTATAGCTTGCATTGGCACAGTTTGAAAGCAAACTAGCACAAAACATTGTTTTATGACACGAAGACAGATAAATACATGTTTTTGTTAAATTTAAACATGCAATTTTTTTGTAAAATGCTCTAAATTGGTAAATTTTCCATATGCAATTTAATAGACCTATATTATACCGATTCAGATTATAAATGTCAATGATCCTAAGCCTCTCTAAACACTTTTCTATCGATGCATTCACACTTCACAATACATTTGGCTGTTAAGAAATATTCCTTGCACTTCTAAAATAAAATACAAGTGCAGGCCTTGGTAAGAAAACTGTATAATACAATTGTAACTGAAAAAAAAATACATACCTTAGGAATACGGTTTGGATTAGGACATCGATTATTTTGAGAATGAACCATATTGCGTTGTGTCATCAACTTGTTTGGCTATAGTGTTTGTACATGGGCGTGGTTTCGAAAATTCTTTAATTGTGGAAATGTCAACGGAGAATCGATCAGCATCCATAGGCCTACATTGAAGTGGTCGTACGAGCAGCCACTCAGGTTCTTTTTCCATTTAAAATTATGAGTTGGAAGAAGAAACACATCCTGCTTACCTAGGTGTGACTGTTTATAAACTTGCTGTGACAATTCATAAACATATTTTCTTAGTTCATATGTTTCGACAGTTTATATGTTCTCGGTTCATATGTTTTGAAATATATTTAATATGGTGCCTTTAGTTTTGAGTCTTCTGACAGTTTATATGTTCTAAAATGTATCATAAATATACAATGAATATCATGGGGTGAGTCAGGTGACAATGGTCTTGGGTTCTTCTGGTGACATGAACTTGAAGTATAGTTGTGAAATGCCTTCAGTTAAAGTGACATGAACTTGAAGTCTTTAAACATGCCTTCAGTTTAGAACTTCAGTTTTGACATATATCATAAATATATCATGTATATTTACAAACTTTAGTTTTGATGGTTTATATTTTATAAACTTGCAGAGGGTCAGAGGCTACAGATTTTCTTTCAACTGTATGGCAACTGGACTGCTGCTCTATTTCAACTGTATGAATTGAAGCATGCCAACTATGTACTTTTATTTTGTATCACTGCTCTATTTCAACTGTCTGTAACAATGAACTTTCAAAACTATCTATTTATTCATGTTTTGTATTCAAGTATTGAACTGTCCAAACTTGCTGTGAGTAATTATTTGTGTATATGTGCTATAATTACTGAACTGTAACAAATTATTGAATTGCCTGAGCTGTTTTGTAATTGCTGAACTATTTTATAATTGTTGAAGTGTAATCTGTAATGTATTGAAGTAAGCATTGCTTTGCTGTGACATTTACTGCTTTGGTTTTGAATAAAAGGCTTTAGGTATCAGATAATTTTTAACCATTAAAAGCGGTTAAAATTTCGGTTAACTATGGTTAACCGGTTGTTGGTTAACGGTTAAGGTTAAGCGGTTAACCGCTAAATATTTATGGTTAACTGCAGTTAGGAATTGGCGGTTCGATCGGTATGAACTGACCAATTATATTTTCGGTTCGGTTAACCGACCCGTAGAATTTGGTCGGTTAAATCGGTTAATTAACTGAACGGTTCGGTTAACCGATTGTGCCCACCCCTACCACTATGGATACTGGTAAATTTTTCCCGAGTCTAGATCAAGCTAGAATTAACATGACATGACAATCAAAGCTATGAAAGCCAACGTTCCAAATTTTAAGTCAATTGGAGTTCATATGCTCAAGATATGATCGATGCAAATTAGGTAATGCTCCTATTCGTATCAATCAGTCCACTTCCTTCATATCGGTTTCATTCGAATCCATCCAAGGCAACATTCTTCGTATCCATCCTCGTTCGCCTCCATCCAAAGAGGCCTCCTTTGTATCCATCGGAATCAAACTAGTTCGCATCCATGGAACACGCATGGTTCGTATCCATTAACTATGCATTTCTTCGTATCCATCAATTTTATCCTACGTCGTATCCATCATGGTTAATTATAGTTCGTACCCATCCGCGCACGTCACTTTGAATCGGTCTCATGAGTACAATCTTTGATCGGTCTTCTACCTGCATGGTCCATATCAATCTTTGTTGATCGATACGAGAGAAGTAATCCATCTATCGATACGAAGCGGCCACTAAGCTATTGATACGAAGTAGCTTCCAGAATGGATACAAAGTTGAGTGCAAAATATAGATACAAATGGGAGTGTAAGCCATCGATGCGATACTAACTCAAATGAGCGACGCGAAGTGGGCAACAAAAGATCGATACGAACGAGGCACGTCCAAAAGAAAGACTCGGTCGCTCGGCATGAAAAGTGGATCGATCCTAAAAGTTAGCGCCGCGTCATCAGTCATCATATGCCCAGATGCGAACAGAAGCAATGCGAACTCGGCAGCCTTCAACAAATCCAAACTTGCATCGATCATAACTTGAGATCTACATGTTGGAATGCCACCAAATTTTCATAGGAGCTTGCATACAACCCCAAGAGTGTACCTGAAAAATTTCAACCTCAAAGAACCATTTATGGATCGATACGAACTCATTTCATATCGCTCCCAGATCGAGCTGAAATCACCTGAACTCGCTCCCGTGGGCCCACTCACGTGATAGAAGAAGTCTTTCGAGATCTGGGCGAGATATTTGCTGCCTACACCTATAAATAGTGACCCTGGACCTATAGAAAAAGGACCTTTTTAGATTCTCCATGCTGATATTTTGCCAGAATCATTCCTAGACTACTGTTGTACCATGATACTTTCTTGTAATCAGCGAGTGAAACTCAATAAACATCAATCATTTCATAGTGGACGTATGCAATTCACCGAACCACTCTAAATTCATGTGTTTCTGCGCATTTTCTTATTTGTTGATTGGTGTTTTTGTTAGATCTACCTCATTTTACATTTATCTTCTTCACTTTATCTCTTCAAACACATCCGAAGAGCGTTATCCCTAATTTTGGTACAAACACTTTGGTGCTTTCACTGAGAAAACCCAGTTTTTCTCCTGCTCATTGGATCTACTACCGATATTGGATTGCGAAAATCTAAGGAGAAGATCCAGATTTCAAGCATAGAAGTTCTTCCACCAAATTTAGATTTGTATCAAGTCTAAGAGAGAGCTTCGCTATCCACCATGGTCAACACTAGGACTACTTCAACAACTGCAGATCCAGAAGGACGGGATAGACAGAATCCCGTGCAACTTCCCCCTACCGATAAGAATGCTACCGGACCTTCAGATCTGCAAGGCCCTGTCACTAGGGAAGAGTTCCAACTGCTAATGCAAGAGCTGACTCAAAGCCGCCAACAGCTTACTCAGCAGCTTCATGCCAATGCGGAGTTGACCAATCGACTGAACCATGAAAGATGAAGGAGACCCAGAAGGGATCAAGCTTCCTATTCATCCACTGAAAGTTCAGCCTCTTCTGACTTCAATCACAGATCCACGCGCCCATGGCTGGATGGAAGCTATACGCAGGCTACTGGACATCAGCGTACATTGAATCTCGGGCAACCGAGAGTTGGTTCATCGACCAGCTATCGGACCGGGCCCTCCTCCCGAGGAGGTACTGTTCCTTATCATATTATCGAAAACCGCGCTACCGCCGCTGCTACTGAGTTGGGAGCCGACGCCCGAAATCGAACAGATCTGAACCGTCGCCAACATGAATTTACTCCTGAACCTTATGTTCCAGAAAACCTAGAACCAAGGAGGCGAGATATTGATCATCGACCGCGACTAGCCCATCCTCGCATTGTGGAACTCGACTACACCTTGGCTCAGCATACCCAAAATGTCCAAATGCCAAAAATCCCAATAATGATCCGTTAGATGATCCGTGAAAGTTAGGGCCTCACCAATGACGACTGCGGAATCTCCCGAAGTCATACCGCTTTCACCGATGATATCCTTTACGCTAAACCGCCTTGGCGATTCAGAATGCCTACTTTACCTGTTTACGATGGGAGCTCTGACCCTAACCAGCACATTTTAAAGTATGAATGGTTAATGAACGTTGCACGAGCCGATGATGCGGTCAAATGCCGAAGTTTCCCGATCTCCCTAGGGGGCATAGCGACTATATGGTTTACTCGTCTACCACCCCGATCTATCTCATGTTTTGACCAGTTAGCAACGAAATTTGTTGAACAATTCTGCATGCATGTCACAAGACCAAAAGATGTTAATACCTTGTCCAGTGTCACTCAAGCTCCCAGAGAGACACTCAGAGGTTATCTGGAGAGGTTTCATGCTGCATGCGTTGAGATTAGTAATCCTAGACAACTCGATTCTGATTGCACTAACTATGGGGATCGATCCCGATTTCGAATTTGGCAACTGGTTGGCAAGAAAACCCTCTGCGTCATTGGACCGTTTCTATTCCAAGGCAGCTCAGTTCTTGAGAAGGGAGGATGCGAAACACTCTAGGAAAAAAGGATGACGCAGGGCCCGGTGTGGAAAGAATCCAAAGCAATGTATTTGTTAAACAAACCGGGGAGAGTTCCGAAAAGGTGCAGTTAAAAATACAGAATAAACAGAATCAACAGAAAGGTGATGGAAATCAAAACACGAAATGAGATCAGAATCATGGGCCGCGACATAGGGCTCCTATGTTTGACACTTATACTCCAATAAATACGTCTCTGGAAAATGTGTACTTGCAGACCTGCAATACTATCCAATATAAGAAACCTGCTCTGAAACAATCATCAAAAAAACAGATTCAAACGGGGAAGTTTTATAGATTTCACGATAGCTATGGCCATAACAGGAACGAGTGCCGTCATTTATAGGATAGTATCGAGAAGTTGATACGAGAAAGAAAGTTGGAGCAGTTTTTTCGGGCCCCACAGTTTGGAGGTGCGGGCCTATCGAATCAAAACCAAATACCAAATCAGGCTGGACCGGAGGAACCCACTCGTACCGGCGGGAGGTTGGTGATTACTACTGTCAGTGGTCATCCTCATCCGATAAATCGGAGCTGGAGGGAAATGGAGTCGTATGACAGCTTTATCAGGCATGCGAGCTTCAAATGTTCCGATCGATGATAATGACGACTCTAAAATGGTAAGGATTGGATCTCAGCTAAGCCAACGGATGCAGGAGGAATTGGTTGAATTTCTTTGAGAAAACCTCGACGTGTTTTCCTGGACGCATTCTGACATGTATGGGATCTCCCCGAACATCGCGAGCCACACATTGAATATTGACCCGTGGCACATCCCGGTAAAGCAAAAAAGGCGTGGTATGGATCGAGAGAGATCTACCGCCCTTAAAGAAGAGGTAGATAAACTCAAGTCGAACGGGTTTATCCAAGATGCATTATATCTAGAATGGGTGTCCAATCCTGTACATGTCAGAAAACCTAACAGGAAATGGAGAACATGCGTTGATTACTCGGACTTGAATAAATCTTGCCCTAAAGACAGTTTTCCACTTCCCCGAATCGATCATCTCGTAGATTCAACGGCTAGACATGAACTCTTATCTTTTATGGATGCAATTCTGACTACGACGAGATACCAATGTACTTACCTGATCAGGAGCATACTAGCTTCATCACCGATCTGGGACTTTATTGCTGCAAAGTCATGCCGTTCGGACTCAAGAACGCTAGGGCAACCTACCAACAACTGGTTAATCGTATGTTCGCTAGCCGGATCGGAAAAACCATGGAGGTATATGTGGATGATATGCCAGTGAATGCTCGATTCTCCATCGATCATATCAAAGACCTAGAAACGATTTTCATCATCATCCGAGAGTACAAAATGAAACTCAACCCATTGAAATGTCACTTTGGGGTCACATTTGGAAAATTCCTTGGATTTATCGTCAATGCTCGAGGAATCGAAGCCAATCCCGAGAAGATCTGGGCAATCAGAAATCTTGAGACTCCAAGAACTATAAAGCAAGTCTAGAGCCTCAATGGGAAAGTAGCAGCACTAAGCAGGTTCATTTCAAAATCCACCGACAAGTGCATTCTCTTCTTCGATCTGATCAGAAAAGGGAAACATAATTTTGAATGGACTACGGAATGTGAGGGCGCATTTCGAGCGCTGGTTCAACACTTATCCACACCACCCATTCTATCAAAACCTATTGATCATGAGAGATTGTACATCTACTTGGTAGTGTCAGAAAATGCAATCAGTGCTGCCTTAATTTGGAAGGAGGACCGAATACAACGGTTGGTATATTACATTAGCAAATGACTGACCGGAGCAGAGAGAAATTATCTGAAGCTAGAAAAGTTGGCTTATTGTCTTGTCATTGCCTCGAGGAAGCTTCGTCTATATTTTTAGGCTCATGCTATCACTGTATACACCGACCAGCCGTTACGATAGGTCCTTATGTGGCCTGAAACGTCTGGTAGGTTACTTAAGTGGAATATCGAGCCGAGTCAGTTCAACATCGCTTACACTCCAAGGCGAGCTATCCAAGGACAAGTCCTGGTAGACTTCATTACTGAGTTCACTATCCTGGAAGACTTGCTCGAAACCAGTGAATCTCCCAAGTATGTTTGGAAGCTAATACTGATGGTGCATCAAATGACCGTTGCTCAAGTGCCGGAGTTATACTTGAAACTCCTAAAGGCCGATCTATATGCTATGCCTTAAAATTCAATTTCCGTGCGACCAACAACGAGGCCAAATAAGAAGCCCTACTCACTGATTAAGGCTTTCCAAAGATTTGAGAATTACTGCTGTGGAGATTTACCGCGATTCTCAATGG
The DNA here is from genome assembly GCA_030737815.1 of Allium fistulosum. NCBI lineage: Eukaryota > Viridiplantae > Streptophyta > Magnoliopsida > Asparagales > Amaryllidaceae > Allium > Allium fistulosum. The sequence continues at coordinate 135,578,759 of CM060904.1, forward strand.
GTCATGTGCCAACTCCGAGGGAAGTACCAGGCAAAAGACCGAAGGCTGGCTGCCTATTTTGCTCGAGTTTAGGAAATATTGAATCAGTTCGATTATTATGCCATCCATTGCATACCGTGAGAATGCAATTAGAAAGCCGGCTTCTTGGCAAAGTTAGCCAGTACCAATGAGGCACAGCAGATGGGACTCGTTCCCGTAGAAACATTACCTTCCCCAAGCATTGATCAAATGGAAACGGACTGGGTTTTTGAAGTCATTCCCGATAAGGAGTCATGGATGACTCCGTTCAGAAACTATCTCGAGCATGGAACCCTGCCGAAGTGCATGAGTGAAAAAGGACAAGTTCTTCGAAAGGTTTCACGATTCATTATTCAGAATGGAGTCATGTATAGAAGAGGGTACTCTATTCCTTTACTCCGGTGTATCACCCACAATGAAATCAAACGAGTATTTCATGATGTACATGAAGGAGAATGTGGCAATCACACCGAGGGGCAAGCTCTTGCCAAGGAAGTGCTCTGATATGGATACTATTGGCTGACTGTAAATCGCGATGCATCGTATTATGCCAGGAAATGTGACAGATGTCAGAAGCATGCTCAGATTTCGAGGGCCCCACCTAAAGAAATAACTCAGATGGTCAGTCCCTGGCCGTTCGCAGTATGGGGCATCGACATTATTGGTTCTCTACCTCTAGCCAAAGGTGATGTGAAGTACGCCATCATTGCAGTTGATTACTTTACCAAATGGGTAGAAGCCGAGCCCCTTGCTACTATCACGGCAAAGAAAGTGATCAACTTTGTGGTACGCAACATTATTTGTCATTTTGGTCTCCCATACACCATCATCACTAATGACGGAGCCCAATTCGATAGTGTTGAATTTAAGAATTACTGTCAATGATTCCACATCCAGAAGAAGTTCTCTGCAGTTCACATCCTCAAGTGAATGGGCAGGTTGAAGCTATTAATAAAGTTTTAAAGTCCATTCTGAGGAAATGACTGGAAAAAGCCGGGGGCAAATGGGTTGACGAACTTCCCATGGCCCTATGGGCTTATCGGACAACCCACAAATCCGCAACCGACCATTCTCCATTTTCTCTTTCTTGTGGTTCAAAAGCCGTTATTCCAGTCGAGTTGGAAGTACCTTCTCATCTGCGACATATTATGATTCGAATGCTATATTACTTGCCGAATCTTTGGACTTATTGGATGAAAAATGAGAAGAGGCTGATTTGAGGGCAGCCGCGTATCGAAGTCGAGTCACCCGATTGTACAATGCCAAGGTCTGACCTCGAACCTTTGAACTCGGCGATCTCATCCTTAAGAGAATTTACCCGGTTCCTCAGCATATGAAACCAATGTGGGAAGGGCCGTGTGTCATTGAGCGAAGACTCGGAGATGGAACATTTAAATTATCGACCGTTGATGGTATCATTCTGCCGAGAGCTTGGAACAGCGAGAGTCTTCGTCGCTACTACACATAACATGCATTATTTATGTATTCAGTCTGCTTTTCATTTACAATTTGTTTATGCATTTCAAAATTTGAATTTGTAATAAGGCAACTGACTTTGCCGTATTTTTCTTATTTTAGCAATAAAATGCAATCTCTTCGAGCCAGAGTAGTGATTTTTAAAATGCGTCATACGACCATCACAATGCACGGAGAGCTATGTTCCATCCTACGGTGGGATTTATTCAAATAGGGAGTGACTGTGGTATGACCGGTCACTCGCTAAGTGAAACCCGAGCTCGAGGGCAATTCATTACACTGAAGCCAGAAAAGGATTGATACACGACAATCCTCTAACTAACTCCTGCTCCCAGAGTGCGAGCTGGAGTATAAAATTACAAATGCGATTTCGAAGAGGGTGGATCCGTCCACCTAACGACTTCGCCCCTGTTTAAACCAAGTTTGAGGAGGATGGATCTGTCCATCTAACGACCTCACTTATTAACTTAAGGTGGATGTGAATCGACTGTCCACAATCCTGATAGATCCATTGTTCCCGGAGTGCGAACTAAATTCTAAAACTTGAAACAGATGTGGTCGACTGTCTTTTAATCAACACCAGATTCCCAGAGTGTGAACTGGAGTATAAACATCAAAATGGGTGTAACTGACCACCCATCGACTAACTCTAAATCCCCAGAGTGCGGATCATAGTATAAACACAAACCAGGTGTGAAACGACCACCCGCAAAATAACTTCGAGTCCCCGGAGTGCGGGCCGGAGTATAAACGCGAATCCGGGGTGACTGACCACTTATGAATCAATCTAAGTCCCCAGAGTGCGGATGAAACTCTAAATATTAAACGGGTGTGATTGATCACCCATAAAGTAACTTAAGTCCCCGGAGCATAGACATATCTCTAGATCTTAAGCGGGCGTAACCGACCGCCAACGAACAAGTGCAATCCCCAGAGCGTGGATGCAATCACCAATGGACGAGCGTGTATGACTCGACCACCCGAACTCGTTTTGTTTCAGCCTCGATTCAACAAAGTTAAGCTCGATGTATTGAAGGCGAAATGCAACTACCGACCGATCTTTCCAATTTATGCCTGGAATTGGGGGTAAAATCTGAATACCAGCTACTGATCGAGACAGTGCAGTATTGGAACTCGACTTAAACTTTCGATCATGACCCGAAGCCGTAGCTTCAGAACTTAACAACTAAACGTAGGTGCAATTCAAAGGCTAAAAATTCACAAGTCTATTGAATGGAAGTTCGAACGCTGAAACACTTAAGCAAATAAATACAAACTGTGCTGAAGACAAAATGGAATTTTATTTCGACTGTTCTTTGAAAAAGAAGGATAAGTACAAAAGTATCCTACATAATCCTACTAGCAGGGGCCGAACCCGCTTCTACACACGGCCTACAAGAAACAAAAGGAAATTCCTATCTATCTACCAAAAATGCACTAAGAAGACATGCTTATTCTCTCATCTTTTTCTTCTTTTTCTTCGGTGTTGACTCGTTGGAACTACCACTTGGATGCCTTTTCAAGCCCTTGCTTTTTGGTGGTTGATCTCCAACCAGGGGGTATGATGGTAACCTCTTCCTTCGAACTCATGTGAATTAGAATACTTTATGAAGGCGGAGTCGGAGGAAAAGGATCAACGTGAGAAGACGAGAGAGGCGCACTGGTGTCGACAATAGTACCACTGGGAGAAATCATTCGCAGAGGGGCTGGACTAGGGACAGCCATCCCACCTCCAGTGCCACTGGCCCGTGTAGCCGCTTCCATTTCAGCGTTGATCTTAGCTATTATCTTCTCTTCATGGATTGTTTGGGCATCTCTAGGGATGCTAGCAATTGGGCCCGAGGAGCTGATCATAGGTGTGCCTCCGCCCATAACAAATGGCAGATCGGCAAAAGAGTCGCTTTGGTGGCCATGAAGCTCCTCCATCATCTGCTTTATGCTCCGTTGATTGGTGCAGTGGCCTTTGTGGTGGTCGCTTCTGTTACGAGGGCCTCCTGCACGTGATGTGGCTCTTGCATTGCGGGGGCACGGTTGGAGAAACTCCTACCACTGAATAGAGACAAAGAAAAAACTGTTAGTGATTACTTCAAGCAGCATTCCTGACTTTGAATATGCACAAGAAACGTTCATAATATCTTCCTCGGATTGGCTCGCGAGTGACGGAGCAGCTTCAGTGACATGCTCACGAGCTGGAGACAACTACAGGTTGATCGGGATTATATGCAGGAACAGACTGAGGATCAACCGCAGGAGTAAATTCGGGCAGGGTTTGCATAGAGTTTCGGATCCAGCATCATGGTGATTAACGCCAAAACCTTCTCCAACCTCCAAATGCTGAGTACTGAGTCTCTCTTTTTCATATGTGATAATGATGTCATGGAGAACTCTCCACTCATCTTCGCTCAGCACCCGATTCTCCAATTCAAATTCATCTATAGATTCAACTTGATGCTATGCTTTTTCATCTTCCACTAAGTGGCACCGAACATTGTATAAGTGTGAAGGATAGTTTTCGAGCCAGGTTAAATTTCGGTGCTTCAGGACATTGGCGTTGTACGTAATGAGAAGATGTTCTATGCCAGCCTCCAACCTAGTCTTTGCCGCTTTCACTTCATTCTCAACCCTGGCTTCTCCTTTCTGAATTTTGAGCGTTGCCGCATCCCTTTCATCCCTAAGCACCGCGGCCTGTTCACATGCTTCCTGGGTAGCTTTGTTGGCATCGTCTTTCTCTTTGATGATTTCAGCAAATTTGGCTTTAAGCTCTTCAAGCTCTTTAAGCGCCCCGTCTCTTTCGGCCATAACTATGGTGGTCCGATGTCCCATCTCCTCCACCAATGCTAAGTGTGTCCGCCTCATCTCTTCCATCCGCCGAGTTGCCTCATCAGCCCTTTTATTGGCCTCTGTCTTTGAGTTTCTCACGGACTCATTCTCATCGTTAAGCATCTGGATTATGTGGTCCTTCTGAGCTAGATCGGTCCCTAATTTTTCGATTGTCTTCGCCCGCTCAAAGGCCACCGCTGATACTTTGTCCGTGGTCTTCATCCATTCTCGGTATTGGCTGTAAATATCATGAATGTAGTCGTGCATTGTTTGATCTACCTCGATAGGAATTTTCTTTAAGTGCGGGGGAAAGATGAAGCCATCAAAGCAGATATTTGGAAAATCTTTTTTCAGCTTGGCGATTTTGATTGCTCCCTCCCCAGTGGGCTCTGTGATAACTTGTTCAGTAACAGCTGGAGTTTCTGTTTCAGTCCTCCGATGTTGTGGGTCAGGCCTTCGCACTTGAGAAGGTGGAATTTGGCGCGAAGGTTCCAGGGGTTGTTTTGCATGACTAGACGATTGTGTTGTAACTCGAGGTGGTGGGGAGCGTGATCGGGAATGAAGTTTATATCCCCTCTCTCTCTGTCCCTCTCCCTTTCATAGTGTTCCCTCTTTTGACTGGAATAACCGCGATCCCGGTCTCTATCGGCCTCATGTCTACGGGACTCATGATAAGAACTAGATGAATGACGTGCCGAGCGAAGGCTATCGAGAATGGATTCCCGCCTTGTAATCGTATTGTGACGACCCGGAATTTTTGGATATTTGAAATTGAGATGTTTAATATATTTTAAATATTCGGGTGTTGGTTTTTAACTTGAATTTCAAATATCACTATATATTTGGATAATTTAAATTATTGAATTTAAACAATTGGAAATTGGGTAGAATATGAAATCTCGAGTTTCAAGCTTGTTAAAAATAATTTGAAGGCTTGGAAAATTTACGTTGTTAATACTGAAGGTGATAGAACTTTTAAAATTGAATTCAAAAGTGTTTTGTTCAGTTTTAAAAATATATCGTTTAAATTGATATTATAAAAAATAGCCTTTCGAGGCACAGTCTCGAAATTCGACGGAACCAGTTCCATTGGATCCGTAATAGTGTATTATTATCGGATTTCAATTTTCATAGTGTTTGGAGTTGTTGTGTGAGCGTACGATATATAAACGCGCTGGAATTTATACCGAATTGAATATAATAATTGGGTTCAAAAAGCTATCTTCTCCATACGATCAAATTAAGACTCGAAACCTTTTCCATTGCGTTCGGAGTAGGGGTATAACCTTATAAACGCCTAGCGGCACGTCTCGATTGGAGGTCGAAATTTTGAGCTACGGTTTCGAGACGATTTAAATTTAAAATTTAAATATAATTTAGATATATATACTAATCACCGTCAGCTGTAATTCTTTTCCATCAGACCTTTTCATTTCTCCATCACTGTAGTAGACTGAGCTTTCTCGTTCCTTCTCCAACACGCATCTTCATTCTCAAATATACAATTCCTCTTCTCGTTCAACATCATTCAGAAGAAAATAATATATATTAACGAACGAAACTCTCTCCCTTTCTCTGCTTCATTTTCAAAATCGAACATCCCATTGTTTCATTCAGCCGCATATCCTCCTTCAATAAATCATAGGGCAAATCAAAATCAAATTATGGCTGAGCTATTCAAAGCTTAAGGAAGGAACGAACACCTCCTTCCATTACCAGGCAAAAGGAAAATTGCGTTCCCCCCTTTTCCTTTTTGTTTCAAACGAAATCAATTTTTCGTTTCCTCAGAAAGAATTTTTTTTTATGGTCGTGCGTTTCAAATCAACTCAAATCGAGTCGAGTTCACCGATCGTGTGGAGCTTGGATCGAGATTGTGGGCTGCAAGGTGAGGCGCTGCGATTGGGAAAGGGGATCTCACGGAGGGTAGCGAACCCGTGCGCTGCTACGTGGGGGCCGTGGGGCCGCGAAGGGAGGTGCGACGCTCGATGGAAGGAGCTCGCGTGGCTGTTGGATTGTCTCGCGATGGGGCGGCGATGTTGAATCGAGCCGTGGCAACAAGGGCAGGTTGTGATCGATCGATGAGTTTGGGCGTGAGTCGGGGTAGTGCGGCATAGTCTTTGGCTTGACAGTGAGGTATTTATCTCTTAGATTTATTTATTTATATGTATAATTATTTATACAGAAAAATAGTTACAATAAGGAAGAATACTTTCTGTTTACAGTAGTGTAAAAGAAAAAAATTAATAAGCAGAAAATAATATATATGGACAATATTTAGAAAATGGAAATTTTTATGGCAATATAGATTATTATTATGGTATATATGTATATAGATTTTGGTATCTATATATACTATATTTATAAGGTTATGTGTTATAAAAAAATAAAATAAATAAACATATTTCAATTTACTAGTTTGTTGTAAATTAATTTATTTATTTAACTTATTTTAGTTACTAAAGGTCTTTAAAAAAAAGAAAGAAGTTAGTTTACAATTTAATTATTTGTTTAAATTAAATCATTAGTTAAGAATTAAATTATTAGCTTAGATTAAAGTCATTAAAACGGAAAATTAATTGTTCGATTAGTTCAAATATTAATAAAGATCATCTAATATTTATTCAAGGTTAAAATCGAGAAAACAAGCTGGTTCGGATTGGATTACAAACAAAAATCGAAGATGAGTTAATCTCACTCATCTGGGTTTTATTTAAATTTAAATGGTTAAATTTAAATATTTGGTTGAATGATTAAATTGATTGGATATGGTATATTATATAGTAGTATATAGTATATATTGGAGTGATTGATTTCCCGCAGTATATAGCGGATGAGACCCTATGCGCCGCATAATAGCGGATGATATTATATAAACCCATATACCGCGATATTCCACCTCGTAGGGAATTGGTATTGTGCTAACATCTGTGGATGCAGGGAAACAAGTTGGAGGGATCCAACTGGATTCCTCAATAATTTATTTAGAATATTTAATATTCTCTGTTATGATTATTTGTTATCCTGTGATGAATTATATTGATGATTGGAATGTTGGATGCAACGGGTTGATTGAATATATTTGGGTATACTGGGTTACCAAAAATATATATATCGGATTTTTGAAAAAGGAAATATAAGAGAAGATTTTTAAGTAGATAATGATAGAGAATTTGAATAAATTTAGGAATGAATTGGAAGAGAATAAAAGAGATTTTTAAATTCTAGTAAATAAATTCCGTATATGGAAAGGGAATTTTGAAATAACCGAGAAATAATGAATTTTAAAACTCAAGCATTATTATTTTAAAGAAATAAAGAATTTATTTTAAAATTCAAGGGTTAAATTTATTTAAAAGTATAAGAAAGAAATTTGGGAAATCTGAATTGGTATTCAGTAAAAAGGGATTTTTTTTAACTCATAATAAAGAAATGAAATTCAAAGTTAATGTATTTTGAAATAAATGGAGTAATTAAGGGAATTTATTTAAAAGTGATGTAAATTGGAAATCAATTTGGGAATTGATTTAAGTGTTAAAAACCGGGATTTTTAAAAGAGAAATGAGACTTTGGAATTTATAAACTGGGTTTATAAAAGTGAGGGAAATATATCAGTGGATATTTGGAAGAATAAATTTACGGTGGGAAATTATTAAAGGAATGGCTAAATTAGTTTTAACAATAAATAGTGATTTATTTTTAAATATGTGAGAGAGAAGTGTATTTTCCTGAATAGCCAAGGATGTTTCAAAGCAAATTTTTAAGTATAAGCTAAAAGTTTAAAGTTGTTTTAAAATATGTTTTTGTAAATTTATTATTCTTAAATTTTTGAATTTTAAAAGCAAGTATTTTCAAATTTATTTTAGTAGTAATTATTTAAAGATGACTTGGTATTATGTTTTAAAAGATAAAAATCTAGTTTATATTAAGTAGCTTTATTTAAATGTTCTTAAAGTATATATTTTTGAATAAAGTATTAAAGTAGATTTTAATTTAATGTTTTAAAGTGTAATTCATATATAAAGTGTTTTAAATTATTTTAAATCTAAAGTATATGTACTTGGTGTTTTTAGTGGAAATAAATATTTGGGAATTTATTCCATGAGAAGAGTGTGGTTTGAAAACTGTTTTCAAAGGGGTTGAAAGTGGAAATATATCTTGTGAAGATATTGTGAGGATTAATAAATAATTTGGGAGAAATTATTTATGTTTGATGGTTGTTTGTGGATGTTAATTGATAGTTAAATAACCGACTATCAATATTGGCCAATGCGCCGATCGTTTCGAAGAGACCGGAATCGGGATTAATTTCTCGAAAACCACTTCGATCCGGTTTGTACGTTTCGTGGGGAAACGAGTTTGGAATCGAAGATGGACCAGTGAAGTGCAAGGGCTAGTCGCTACTAATCCCGAGGGTGATTCCAAAATGGATGTAGTAGGAATAGTGCCTTCGGTTCCGTTCGAACCCGGAACAGACTTGTATGGATGAATGCTTTTGAAACATCGCCAGGTGGACGGTGAGCATTCTAAGAGATGTGTTCTAAAAAGGTAACGCTTAGCCTCGAGCCTTATCAACCGAGAATGACTGAAAATCAGGGGTTATGCAGCAAGGCTATGTGGGTAGCACCCGTTAAGGTGAGGTCATCCCTGTATAGATGTCCCTTTTATATTCGGCTTAGTGGTGCGGTTGCTGATCCCAACTGTGGGGTGATCTTACTTGGAATTATCCAGTAAGGGATAGTTCCGGCCTTGTGTTGCAGGGGATCGGGCGTGGTCCTCGGTACAATGATCTAGACCGGCAACTCTGACAGGTGGTACCCCAGTGCCTAGTCATTAGTTGGAAAGCCATTCTCCCTACGCACCTGTACGGTTTTGATTGTGCCAACTATTACTGAAACGTGAGATGCAAGCATTTCAGCTAGATTCTATTTTACTTTCTATAGACATTATTATAATATCAGAGGATTTTGATAAAAAGTCTTTTGGCTATCGTAAGGTAAATACCCGACATGTTTATTTGTGGCGTGGTTTTACGAGATACGTTTGATTTCAAAGGGTTGGAAAACTTTAATAATCCAATTGAGTGTGTTTTCTCACGCTGGTTTTCCAGACTGACTCGGGTGTTATTTTATTATAATGCTCGGGTCAGACCGAGTATTATAAATTACAGGAAAGGATGCTGTGGAGCTCAGGAGACGAGCTGGATGTCGATTCGTACTTACGCACTTGTTTTAAATATTCCGCTATGTTGATTAGTTGTGTATTCAGTTTGTAAGGACAAGTTGTGATAGCTCTCCGGTGGTGTGTATTTGGTTATTGTACTCTAATGATGTAATGTTTAAACAGATACATTTTTCCTTTGTGTAAAGATCAGTTAATATCTATTATATTTGATTCTGCTGCGATGGTTAGATTCTGTTGTTATTTTGTTTCTTCTTCTTCTACCTCCTTCTTCTGTAACCCTGATGGTTCTTTTTTTCGGGTATGAAAAATCAGGTCGTTTCATTTGGTATCAGAGCTTAGGCCGGCGATAACCTTGGCTCTGGTGGGGATTACTCATTTGAAAATAGAGTCCATAGAACTCTAGAATTAGTTTGAGTGTATTAATTGATATGAGCGTGTATTTGTTAGTGAATATAAAATGATTTTATATTGTGTTGGTTGGTTTGTTGAGTAGTTTATGAATTCCGGTCAATACGAGTAATTAATGTTATTGATAGGGATCTCTAAACACTTGAATAGAACAATTCGACACAGTATTGTTTTAAAATAGGGTATAAAAGAAATAATTTTCAGAAATTATTTTTAAATTATTTTTGTATATAAAAGAAATAATTTTCAGAAATTATTATAGATATATATGGTTGCTTGGATGGTAGGAAGTGATAATATTAAATTATTATCACTATTGTGAGGAAATTGAAGAAGAAATTGAAATCGTAACTAAAAGCTAAGAAATAAATTCATATACAAATGAGATATGTAAATGTAAACTATAAATGTGATTTATAATTTGAAATAGAATTCCAGAGAAATATTTGAAAATAAATTGTGATGAAAATTCCAGAGTAATGTTTGAATATGGATTGGATGGATTTCGAATTTGGAATTTTGGGAAAAGTTTAAATTCCTTTAGGTTTGAAAATGGTTTTCAAAAGCTTTGGAGAAATAATAGTGATATTATTTGGAAAATATTTTTTTTAAATAGAATTTGAAATCTGGAAGATTTGAAATTAAAAATATTTGAATCGTTTTAAAAGAGTTAAAAGCATTGAACTCTTTCAGTTGCTGGAAAATAACTTCGGTAATGACTGCAACATCATCGATGTTCATTTTCGAGTTTCCAGAAGAGAAATTGCTGCCAAATTGTTTTAAATTGGAATTGTTTGCAAACTGGGTTTGGTTTTGAAATTCAAAGGGATAATTGAATTTACCAAAGAATTTTGGATATAATTGATTTCAAATAATTTTTGAAATACTTAAGTGATTATTAAAGACTCTGGAATTGGTTTAAAATGTTCTTGAGCATCTAAGTAATGGTTTAAACTCTTGAGTTTTAACTAAAAATGTTTATGGATTATAAACAGGTTTGGAAATTTATAAAGTTTGAAAATTTCCTGGGATAAAATTAACTTGTAAAAAAGTTAATGAAGTTAAACTTGAGTTATAAACAAAATTCAACTTGGAAGTGTTAAGTGAATTGAATATAATTGGAAATGTTGTCGAATAAAATAGATTTGGATTGAAATAGTGATGGTTTGTATTGCAAATAAAATCCAAGTAAGTAGAAATAAATTGGAAATGGCCTTGTTATTAATAAAATAAATTTGGGATGAATTGAGTATGGAAATTAAAATTAAAAGTGCAATGAAAATGAGAAAGTATAGATTGTGAATAAAATAGAAATAGAATAAAAATTAATACAAATTGAGTTGGAATCAATTTAAAATGGCCATCGGCATAAAGGGTTATTTACTTGGATGAATATCGTCAATTTGCATGAGAATTAATTATCGTTTGACGCAAATAGAATTGAATAAAATTCTATGAATTGATAGAAGTAAACAAAATTGATTTTTGAATCAATTGACATGAATATGAGTTGTTTGGAATTATAAATGAATTGGAGGTAAGTAAGTGAGTTGTACATCACTTAAATTGAATGCAAGGGTAAGAATAGCAAGTGAAAGCAATTGAATTGGTGATTGAAACCTTATTAATTACTTATAAGTGCTGTTTGGTATGTATGGCTTATGAAATCCATGTGTTAGCTATTGAAAATGAGTGAAATGTGAATAAAATTTCTATATATGGCACTTACATATTTGAATTGAGTAAGTACAGGTATAGGAAAGCCGGGTGGCTGGATTTGGTTGCGCAAAATGCTAAATAAATAAGCCGCTTGCTTAAAAATGTTAAATAAAGGTATGCCTACGCAATAAAAAGATAGAAAATATGAACTGTTTTTGTTTTTCCGACCGTGTGGATCGATGTATATATATTTATATCTCTTGTCAAATTGCAAAAGCTCCTCCGTACAAAGGAGACTCTGCCAAAAAAATTTGGAAATTTTGAGAGTTAGAAATTTTTTAAAATTTTCACTAACGACAAATGATTTAAATTGATAAGAAAATGAATTTAATTGAATATTGAGATGGTAAATAATTTAAAGTGTGTATGTTAAGTAAAGTAAAAATCAAAGAAATTGTTCGAAGAAACAGAAGGAAGAAAAAGTTTGCAAATAAACTTTTATTTGAGATTTAAAATAAATTAGTAAGTGAAACTAATAAAAGGAAATGGTTAATTAAATATGGGTTGAGATAAGGTGAATAAAATTCAATATTCAGAGTTTGAAGATGAATTGAACTCAAGTAGAATTGAAAATGAAATTTTGAATGAAAATTCGGAAAAATAAGTATTGAGATTTGAAAATAATTAACGAATTGAAGAAAATTAAATTTATATGGAATTGAAACTCAATTTGAGTGTAACCTTTAGTAGTGAAGTACTAAAAATAAATATAAGAAATATTTATAATGAACTTAAGAAATGAATGATGAAATTCTTAAGCAAATTGGTATTGGGAATATACTAAGTGAATAATTGAATGAAGTTATAAAACTGAAAGTTGTGATATGGGATAATTGCGGATAAGTGAATAGAAATCTAAACAAGTGTGAATAAAAAGAAGAATTGATTTAGTTAACAATCAATTGAAATTAATACGTAGGATGTACGTATATTATTTTATTCGCATAGCAATTTGATCCAAATTCGAGCACAGAATTTCGAGATAGTTATATCGATCCGAGTTAGGATTTTTCACTCGATTTTTGACGGCGAACCCTGGATATGGATTTTGATTGATTCTGGATATTCTCTATCATAGTTGGTGGCTATGCAAGGAGAATGATGGTTTCTGATCAAGAAACCAGATCTGAGTCCGCACTAGGAAGTCGGGTGGACGATACTAGTTCGGAAGTGAAATTGTGTGATCGAGTAAGCGATCGGATTTGATATTACGTACGGATGATATATGTACATCGTACGGGCTTGAGTGAAATTGATATTGAAACTTTTGAAAAGAAATGAATAAAATGATTTGGATTCTGTGATTGGATATTATTGCTAAGTAGGACACAGGTGTTTAAAAAGCAAAAAGGAAATTGAGATTTTTGATTTTAGAAGATAAATTGAAATTTGCTCGGCAAAGGTATGTGTTTAAATTCTGTATGAAATTTGATGATTTTCTTGTCTAGCCACTTGGCCTTCTGTTTTCTTTGAAATCTGGGGGCCCGTAGAGACATTTTGTAGTAGTGCCGAGCTAGCCGCGCAAAGGAGACGCTGGCAAAAATTTTCGGGAATTTAAAGAGTTAGAAAAATTTTGAGAAAATTTTGATAATTCAAATTTTGGTTTCAAATTTAAATTTGAATTGTTGAGTAAGTAAAATTGTTTGAACTTATGAATAAGTTTGGAAAGTTAGAAGAGGATTAGTATGTCTTAATAAAAGATTATTCTGGAAAGTTGTTTGAAACTATTTGGATTTGAGAAAATAGTTAACGGGGATTGAATCATTCTTCCTAACTAGTAATTTCGGGGACGAAATTCTTTTAAGGGGGAAGGAATGTGATGACCCGGAATTTCTGGATATTTGAAATTGAGATGTTTAATTGATTTTAAATATTCGGGTGTTGGTTTTTAACTTGAATTTCAAATATCACTATTTATTTGGATAATTTAAATTATTGAATTTAAACGATTGGAAATTGGGTAGAATATGAAATCTGGAGTTTTAAGCTTGTTAAAAATAAATTGAAGGCTTGGAAAATTTACGTTGTTAATACTGAAGGTGAGAACTTTTAAAATTGAATTCAAAAGTGTTTTGTTCAGTTTTAAAAATATATTGTTTAAATTGATATTATAAAAAATAGCCTTCCAAGGCATAGTCTCGGAATTCGACGGAACTAGTTCCATCGATTATCTTCGCCCGCTCAAAGGCCACTGCTGATACTTTGTCCGTGGTCTTCATCCATTCTCGGTATTAGCTGTAAACATCATGAATGTAGTCGTGCATTGTTTGTTCTGCCTGGATAGGAATTTTCTTTAAGTGCGGGGGAAAGATGAAGCCATCAAAGCAGATATTTGGAAAATCTTTTTTCAGCTTGGCGATTTTGATCGCTCCCTCCCCAGTGGGCTCTGTGATAACTTGTTCAGTAACAGCTGGAGTTTCTGTTTCAGTCCTCCGATGTTGTGGGTCAGGCCTTCGCACTTGAGAAGGTGGAATTTGGCATGAAGGTTCCAGGGGTTGTTTTGCATGACTAGACGATTGTGTTAGAACTCGAGGTGGGGGGGAGTGTGATCGGGAACGACGTCTATATTCCCTCTCTCTTTCATAGTGCTCCCTCTTCTGACTGGAATAACCGCGATCCCGGTCACTATCAGCCTCGTGTCTACGGGACTCATGATAAGAACTAGATGAATGACGTGCCGAGCAAAGGCCATCGAGCATGGATTCCCGCCTTGTAATCGTATTGTGACGACCCGGAATTTTTGGATATTTGAAATTGAGATGTTTAATATATTTTAAATATTCGGGTGTTGGTTTTTAACTTGAATTTCAAATATCACTATATATTTGGATAATTTAAATTATTGAATTTAAACAATTGGAAATTGGGTAGAATATGAAATCTCGAGTTTCAAGCTTGTTAAAAATAATTTGAAGGCTTGGAAAATTTACGTTGTTAATACTAAAGGTGATAGAAGTTTTAAAATTGAATTCAAAAGTGTTTTGTTCAGTTTTAAAAATATATCGTTTAAATTGATATTATAAAAAATAGCCTTCCAAGGCACAGTCTCGAAATTCGACGGAACCAGTTCCATTGGATCCGTAATAGTGTATTATTATCGGATTTCAATTTTCGTAGTGTTTGGAGTTGTTGTGTGAGCGTACGATATATAAACGCGCTGGAATTTATATCGAATTGAATATAATAACTGGGTTCAAAAAGTTATCTTCTCCATACCATCAAATTATGACTCGAAACCTTTTCCATTGCATTCGGAATAGGGGTATAACCTTATAAACACCTAGCGGCACATCTCGATTGGAGGTCGAGATTTTGAGCTACGGTTTCGAGACGATTTAAATTTAAAATTTAAAAATAATTTAGATATATATACTAATCACCGTCAGCTGTAATTCTTTCCCATCAGACCTTTTCATTTCTCCATCACCGTAGTAGACTGAGCTTTCTCGTTCCTTCTCCAACACGCATCTTCATTCTCAAATATACAATTCCTCTTCTCGTTCAACATCATTCAGAAGAAAATAATATATATTAACGAACGAAACTCTCTCCCTTTCTCTGCTTCATTTTCAAAATCGAACATCCCTTTGTTTCATTCAGCCGCATATCCTCCTTCAATAACTCATAGGGCAAATCAAAATCAAATTATTGTCGAGCTTTTCAAAGCTTAAGGAAGGAACGAACACCTCCTTCCATTACCAGGCAAAAGGAAAATTGCGTTCCCCCTTTTCATTTCTGTTTCCAACGAAATCGATTTTTCGTTTCCTCGGAAGAAAAAAATTATGGTCGCGCGTTTCAAATCAACTCGAATCGAGTCGAGTTCGTCGATCATGTGGAGCCTGGATCGAGACTGTGGGCTGCAAGGTGAGGCGCAGCTATTGGAAAAGGGGATCTCGCGGAGGGTAGCGAACCCGTGCGCTGCTACGTGGGGGGCATGGGGCCGCGAAGGGAGGTGCGATTCTCGATGGAAGGAGCTCGCGTGGCTGTTGGATTGTCTCGCGATGGGGCGGCGACGTTGAATCGAGCCGTGGCAACAAGGGCAGGTCATGATCGATCGATGAGTTTGGGCGTGAGTCGGGGTGGTGCGGCATAGTCTCTGGCTTGACAGTGAGGTATTTTCCTCTTAAATTTATTTATATATATGTATAATTATTTATACAGAAAAATAGTTACAGTAAGGAAGAATACTCTCTGTTTACAGTAGTGTAAAAGAAAAAAATTAATAAGCAGAAAATAATATATAGGGACAAGATTTAGAAAATGGAAATTTTTATGGTAATATAGATTATTATTTTGGTATATATCTATAAAGATTTTGGTATCTATGTATACTATATTTATAAGGTTATGTGTTATAAAAAAATAAAAAAATAAACATATTTCAATTTACTAGTTTGTTGTAAATTAATTTATTTAATTAACTTATTTTAGTTACTAAAAGGTTTTTTAAAAAATTTAGTTTAAAATTTAATTATTTGTTTAATTTAAATCATTAGTTAAAAATTAAATTATTAGCTTAGATTAAAGTCATTAAAACGGAAAATTAATTGTTCGATTAGTTCAGATATTAATATAGATCATCTAATATTTATTCAAGGTTAAAATCGAGAAAACAAGCTGGTTTGGATTGGATTGCAAACAAAAATCGAAGGTGAGTTAATCTCACTCATATTGGTTTTATTTAAATTTAAATGGTTAAATTTAAATATTTGGTTGAATGATTAAATTGATTGGATATGGTATATTATATAGTAGTATATAGTATATATTTAAGTGATTGATTTCCCGCAGTATATAGCGGATGAGACCCTATGCGCCGCATAATAGCGGATGATATTATATAAACCCATATACCGTGATATTCCACCTCAAAGTGGAATTGGTATTGTGCTAACATCTGTGGATGTAGGGAAACAGTTTGGAGGGACCCAACTGGATTCCTCCAAAATTTATTTAGAATGTTTAATATTCTCTGTTATGATTATTTGTTATCCTGTGATGAATTATATTGATGATTGGTATGTTGGATGCAACGGGTTGATTGAATATATTTGGGTATACTGGGTTACCAAAAATATATATATCGTATTTTTGAAAAAGGAAATATAAGAGAAGATTTTTAAGTAGATAATGATAGAGAATTTGAATAAATTCAAGAATGAATTGAAAGAGAATAAAAGAGATTTTTAAATTCTAGTAAATAAATTCCGAGTATGGAAAGGGAATTTTGAAATAACCGAGAAATAATGAATTTTAAAACTCAAGCATTACTATTTTAAAGAAATAAAGAATTTATTTTAAAATTCAAGGGTTAAATTTATTTAAAAGTATAAGAAAGAAATTTGGGAAATCTGAATTGGTATTCAGTAAAAAGGGATTTTTTTTAAATCATAATAAAGAAATGAAATTCAAAGTTAATGGATTTTGAAATAAATGGAGTAAGTAAGGGAATTTATTTAAAAGTGAAGTAAATTGGAAATCAATTTGGGAATTGATTTAAGTGTTAAAAACCGGTATTTTTAAAAGAGAAATGAGACTTTGGAATTTATAAACTGGGTTTATAAAAGTGAGGGAAATATATCAGTGGATATTTGGAAGAATAAATTTACGGTGGGAAATTATTAAAGGAATGGCTAAATTAGTTTTAACAATAAATAGTGATTTATTTTTAAATATGTGAGAGAGAAGTGTATTTTCCTGAATAGCCAAGGATGTTTCAAAGCAAATTTTTAAGTATAAGCTAAAAGTTTAAAGTTGTTTTAAAATATGTTTTTGTAAATTTATTATTCTTAAATTTTTGAATTTTAAAAGCAAGTATTTTCAAATTTATTTTAGTAGTAATTATTTAAAGATGACTTGGTATTATGTTTTAAAAGATAAAAATCTAGTTTTATATTTTATTAAGTAGCTTTATTTAAATGTTCTTATAGTATATATTTTTGAATAAAGTATTAAAGTAGATTTTAATTTAATGTTTTAAAGTGTAATTCATATATAAAGTGTTTTAAATTATTTTAAATCTAAAGTATATGTACTTGGTGTTTTCAGTGGAAATAAATATTTGGGAATTTATTCCATGAGAAGAGTGTGGTTTGAAAACTGTTTTCAAAGGGGTTGAAAGTGGAAATATATCTTGTGAAGATATTGTGAGGATTAATAAATAATTTGGGAGAAATTATTTATGTTTGATGGTTGTTTGTGGATGTTAATTGCTAGTTAAATAACCGACTATCAATATTGGCCAATGCGCCGATCGTTTCGAAGAGACCGGAATCAGGATTAATTTCTCGAAAACCACTTCGATCTGGTTTGTACGTTTCGTGGGGAAACGAGTTTGGAATCGAAGATGGACCAGTGAAGTGCAAGGGCTAGTCGCTACTAATCCCGAGGGTGATTCCAAAATGGATGTAGTAGGAATAGTGCCTTCGGTTCCGTTCGAACCCGGAACAGACTAGTATGGATGAATGCTTTCGAAACATCATCAGGTGGATGGTGAGCATTCTAAGAGATGTGTTCTAAAAAGGTAACACTTAGCCTCGAGCCTCATCAACCGGGAGTGACTGAAAATCAGGGGTTATGCAGCAAGGCTATGTGGGTAGCACCCATTAGGGTGAGGTCATCCCTGTCTAGATGTCCCTTTTATATTCGGCTTAGTGGTGCGGTTGCTGATCCCAACCGTGGGGTGATCTTACTCGGAATTATCCAGTAAGGGATAGTTCCGGCCTTGTGTTGCAGGAGATCGGACGTGGTCCTCGGTACACTGATCTAGACCAAGTACTGTGATAGGTGGTACCCCAGTGGCTAGTCATTAGTTGGAAATCCATTATCCATACGCGCCTGTACGGTTTTGATTGTGTCAACTATTGCTGAAACGTGAGATGCAAGCATTTCAGCTAAATTCTATTTTACTTTCTATAGACATTATTATAATATCAGAGGATTTGGATAAAAAGTGTTTTGGCTATCGTAAGGTAAAAACCGACATGTTTATTTGTGGCATGGTCTTACGAGATGCTTTTGATTTCAAAGGGTTGGAAAACTTTAATAATCCAATTGAGTGTGTTTTCTCACGCTGGTTTTCCAGACTGACTCGGGTGTTATTTTATTATAATGCTCGGGTCAGACTGAGTATTATAGATTACAGGAAAGGATGCTGTGGAGCTCAGGAGATGAGCTGCATGTCGATTCGTACTTACATACTTGTTTTAAATATTCCGCTGTGTTGATTAGTTGTATATTCAGTTTGTAAGGACAAGTTGTGATAGCTGTCCGGTGGTGTGTATTTGGTTACTGTACTCTGATGATGTAATGTATAAACAGATACATTTTTCCTTTGTGTAAAGATCAGTTAATATCTATTATATTTGATTCCGCTGCGATGGTTAGATTATGTTGTTATTTTGTTTCTTCTTCTTCTACCTCCTTTTTCTTTAACCCTGATGGTTCGTTTTTTTTGGGTATGAAAAATCGGGTCGTTTCACGTATCTATAAAATAAAAAGAGAAACAGAGTTGGTAACCTCCAGAAATGAATAGCTTATGATTGGAAATCGTGCAGTGCTGTAAAGTGTATGTATACATGTGCAAACCCCCCGACCAACAGGTTATATCGGCTATACTCGAAGGAAGTGACTCGCTTAAATCTAAAGCGCTTTGAAGCCCTTTCAATCCAGTATCTTATTGGAGCATAACATAGTCCGGAATTGGAATATCAGCGAGTCCTTCGAAGGGATTCTCCATTTGTGGGGAAGGGGCCTCCGAGATTATAACACCGGTGGCTGGCAGAGACATGACCATGGATTTCCATCTTGAAGACTTGTGAAGCTTGTGAGAAACTGCCTTGCCTTTCCTCTTTCCCTCTGAATGTCGAGGACTATCTGAAGGCCCGACTTTGGGTTCATATTCGGTGGGCGCATCCTCTTCACCACCTTGCACAACAATTACAACTCTGGACACCTTACACCTAAACCATCTTGTAGGAGCTGCCCTAAGGGATCCTTTAAGCCCTATGCTCTGGTCTCGGTCAATTAGCCCAACGTCCCTCAAATTTTCATCCATAAGCATCGAGTCGATCTCTCTAATCTCACCAGGCACTTCTTGAAGAATTCGCACTATTTCTTTAAATAGGGCACCTTCGGGTCGTGGAATTGCGGCTCTAAAGGAAAGAAAATATTAGCCTCCACTTCGATTACAACAATCTCGTTAGTTACTAGAGAAATTGCGCCACTCACGTCTAACTAACCACCGTCTAGCAAACCATGGCGGGCACCAAACATAGAACCACTCGGTCTTAAAGTAGCTAAGTTTGGTCCAGGTTCAAGTCACAACTTTGCAATTCCTGACCGCCTCTAAGAATGTGAACGTGGGATTATCTTCCTGACCCTTGACATTGAACAAGAATCCGACTTTCTCCAAAGCTAGGGGCCGTAAGAGATCCTCCATAAAAAGGTGAATAAGCTGTTCAACAACACATATTCATTCGGATGCAATTGTGACATAGCAATCCCTAAGTAAGCTAACACTTCTCGAATATATTGGTTAAATGGAGGAAGTGTTCCAGCTATACACGAATGTCTGTTAAAAGCGGTGTACCCTTGTAGGGGAGTGTGTGGCCTATCGTTCGACCCTGGTAGTAGAATGTCATCTAGCGATAGCCCATATCTTAAGCAGATTCCCCCCAACATATCTTCGGAGACGTTAGATGGTACAGAATCTTGTGGATTCCCAATAAAGATTGCTCCTGGTAGCTCGTCCGGAGATGGACTTATGACTTCGGCCGCAATGACCGACATCTCTATTATCAAAGGAGGTGGACTCTGAACCTCCTGTAGCTGTGAACTCCCGGGTTCCATAACTAATCAACTCATCAATAAGCATCGTTGGGTGATAATAAGCCCGTGTGTGCCCCAGAGTGAAGTGCATGAGTGTGTTGTGCAATGCAGTATTGTATAGTACTTAAGAAAGTTCTACAAAGATTAACTAGATGTTCAAACGACGAGACTTCAAAATTCAATCGAATGACCGTCATCGCTGACCGTCACAACCGTGCCATCCTGACTTCAGAAATCGATCCAAGTTAAAGTTCGTAAAATTGGTCAAGCTACAGTTCCATCGACGAGCTTCAAAAGGCAGTCAACACAATGAAATGGTTAAGTCTAATTATGCAGAGCAGAAGCTCGTCGGAGTCATATGCTCAAATATGCAAGGGGTATCGAATTCATCAAAGTTCAACTTGAATCGACCACCAAAAAACTCCATTTCGTATCGGTCATGAAGACAATTTGTATCCATCAAGATATAAATTCGTATCGATCAAGATTTGTTAGATTCATACCGATCCCCAACTGGGAACAACGGTTCGTATCGATCATTGTATGTTACTTCGTATCGATCACTCGAAGGTCACTTCGTATCGGTGCAATAATCCCAACTTCGTATCAATCAACAGCGACATTTTCGTATCGATCGCCATCGTTCACTTTCAACCGATATAAGGCAACTGAGTCAATCGATGGTAGGTCATGTTGTATCTAGATCGATACGAACCCATTCTTCATCCATCATAAATGCGAAAGTTCCTGCACTTCGTCTTCTCCAATCAGCCCAAGCTCCATTAATACCTCCTCGACCTCACTCCAGCCCAACTCCGACATCGACGATGCTGGAATCGGCCACGACCTTGGACGAAATGGCACCAAGACTCGAGTCTCGTCGTTTAAAGTCGATTTATTCAATTAATTACCTAAATCGACGTATAAACTCAAGGGATTAGAGAGCAATATCAATTTGGGGACGAAGGCAGTTTTTATTTCTCAGTTTCTGTATCGACATGAACGTGGGAGAAAATGTGAAAGCAAATGAAAATTTGGTTAAGTGTGGAAAGTATTTATATTGGCGGAAAATAAAAGGAAAAAACTCTTCGTCTCCCGGTGGTCCTGATCGGTTGGAACAGTCAACAACACAACCGATACAAAAAAAACAGTTCATATCCAGCATTTAGTGAACTCGGTTCGTATCCATCGAGGCCATTTCTCCTACATCGATACGAGGAAGGGTCCTTCCGTATCCATTCCATGTCAACTCAAAGCAACTGCCATTCATGTCCATCTGTTAGTTAATACAAATGATACCCTGAATACTAGTTGGGCTACTTCGTATCCATCATTTTGAAGACCATTTGGATTCATACCTGTCGATACGAAATATTTTTAAAAAGCCAATAGATTCGTATCGATCACCATCGATACGAAAATAGTTTTTCGACTTCTCAAATCGATCCAAGAGAGGTGCGATATAGAGAGATATTCAATAACGACCATCAAGCATCGTTACAACTCGAATTTCACGTCAATTCAGGAGAGGATCGATACGGGATTCAATGCAAGGAAACTGACAATGAATCATGAACGTACAAATGTTAACGAGAGTTAGGTTAACATATGTTTTATGTGGCATAAATCAACATTTAATTTTTGAAATTTACAGGAATTGAATGATCACCTGATGACAATTACAAAAGTGAACAACAGTTTGCTATCACTCGACACACTGTTACAACAGTGCATAGTACAATAATTGGTAGTCAACTATTCATTATTTGTACTACTGAAGATCAATCAAAGGTTACATCTTTCGGCAAGAAGACAACAATCGTTCAACGAATCAGATAGAACCCTTTAGAATAAAGAATGTAGCTTTTCAAAGCATGTCATGTTCACACAGAACGTACTTTGGGAGGCAAATGTTATCCCGCTTTTTGGCAAGGCGGTGACACCAAGAATTCAAATAGAAGCCAAGGACATTCCGTCTCGAAGACCAGTTATACGTAGGTCCACTATGGATGCTGGTAAATTTTTCCTGAGTCCGGATCGAGCTAAAATTAACATGACACGTCAATCAAAGCTATGAAAGCCAACGTTCCAAATTTTAAGTCAATCGGAGTTTATATGCTCAAGATATGATCGTTGCCAATCAGGAAATGTTCCCATTCGTATCCATCAGTCCACTTCCTTCATATCGATTTCATTCAAATCCATCCAATGCAACATTCTTCATATCCATCCTCGTTTGCCTCCATTCAAAGCGTCCTCCTTTGTATCCATCTGAATCAAACTAGTTTGCATCCATGGACCATGCATGGTTCGTATCCATCAACTATACATTGCTTCGTATCCATCAATTTTACCCTACGTCATATCCATCATGGTTAACAATAGTTCGTACCCATCCGCGCATGTCACTTCGAATCGGTCCCATGTGTACAATCTTCGTATCAGTCTTCTACCTGCATGGTTCGTATCGATCGATGCTGATCGATACGATAGAAGTCATCCATCTATCGATACGAAGCGGCCATTAAGCTATCGATACAAAGTAGCTTTCGGACTCGATACGAAGTAGAGTGCAAAATATCGATACGAATGGGAGTGTAAGCCATCGATGTGATCCTAACTCAAATAAGCGACATGAAGTGGGCAACAAAGGATCGATACGAACGAGGCTAAACTAGATCGATACGAAAGTGGCATGTCCAAAAGAAAGATTTGGTTGCTCGGCATGAAAAGTGGATCAATCCTAAAAGTTAGCACCGCGTAGTCAGTCATCACGTGCCCGGAAGCGACGCGAACAGAAGCGATGCGAAGTCGACAGCCTTCAACAAATCTAAACTTGCATCGATCATAACTTGAGATCTACAAGTCCAAATGCCACCAAATTTTCACAGGAGCTTGCATACAAACACAAGAGTGTACTTGACAAATTTCAGCCTCAAAGGACCATTTATGGATTGATACGAACTCAATTCATATCGCTCCTAGATCAAGCTAAAATCACCTGAACTCGCTCCTGTGGGCCCACTCACGTAAGAGAAGAAGTCTTCCGAGATCTGGATGAGATATTTGCTGCCTACACCTATAAATAGTGACCCTGCACCTACAGAAAAAGGACCTTTTGAGCTTCTCTATGCTGATATTCTACTGGAATCATTCCTAGACTATTGTTGTACTGTGATACTTTCTTGTAATCAGCGAGTGAAACTCAATAAACATCAATCATTTCATAGTGGACGTAGGAAATTCGCCAAACCGCTCTATATTCGTGTGTTTCTGCGCATTTTCTAATCTGTTGATTGGTGTGTTTGTTAGATCTACCTCATTTTACGTTTATTTTTTTCACTTTATCTCTTCAAACACATCCGAAGAGCGTTGTGCCCAATTTTGGTACAAACAACTTGTAAGCAAAAAAAACCAACCCCGACTGTCACATGATTCTAGCTCAACAATTGCAAAAGCCAAAGAATAAAGCAGATCATTTGCATCTACTACAGTTGCAACAAGTAATATACCTTTGTATTTTCCATACAGATGCGTTCCAACAATGCAAAGAAAAGGTCAACAATGTACAAATCCTTTGATACATGGCCCAAAAGCCCAAAAAGCATGATCGAAAACTCCATACTCATCGGCTGTTACGTGTCCAACACTACCTGGATTCTTTCTAGCAATTTCAGCAAAATATTGTCATATGTTGGAATATGACTCTGCCTGCTCGCCATATATCCGTTCAATTGCCTTGCTCAATATTCCACGCTTTATAAACTAATTTTAATAAAAAAGTTGCTCCTCTATTAAAACTTGCACCTTATTGGCATTAAAAATGACCACTAAAATATGAAGAGAAATAAATAAAGAACAAAATTAAAATAATAAGAAAGCAAGTAAAGAGAGACATAGATTTATAGTGGTTCAGCTAACTCTAGCCTATGTCCACTTCAAAGTTTTTCTTTTTATTTAGTTTATACTGTTGATTATAATTACAAATCTGTGAAATCCAAGAATAAAAATGTTAGTATTTCCTAAGTAGAAGATGAGATGAAGCAGAAAGGGGAATATCCCTTTGCTAATGGCATGTCTACTGTATTTATAGGTGAAGCCATGCATGGATCGCGCTAGAACTTTGCCAGTAGAACCTACAGAGCCAAATGACCCGACCCACAAAATTTGGGGTCAATCGTACACCATCAAAAATGATCGATGCCGATCGATTTGTTAGCTTCATTTGGCATGTGATGGATATGGTGAGTTCCTTGTGTCTTTTACTTCCTATTTCTGAAGTTATTTTGTCGATCACCCTTGTGGTTGTTAAGTTATTGATCAATCAGCGTTGGTAAGTACTGTTAATCCGTGCGATCTGCATCCATATTAATTCATGCCTATCCATAGTGAATATGTTCCATAATTGATCCATATTCGGGATGGATCATAGCCGATCCATTATAGAGATGGATCATAGCTGATCCATAATTAAGATGTTCCATATTGGGGGATGGATCATGATCGATCCATTTTGGAGATGGAT
Source organism: Allium fistulosum (assembly GCA_030737815.1). Taxonomy (NCBI): domain Eukaryota; kingdom Viridiplantae; phylum Streptophyta; class Magnoliopsida; order Asparagales; family Amaryllidaceae; genus Allium; species Allium fistulosum. The sequence goes on from CM060904.1 coordinate 135,603,735, forward strand.
CATAACCGATGCATTTTGGAAAATGATCGTAAACGATCGTTTTTCAGTTCAAGTGTGAACTTCATAATTAGCCAATTCTAGAATGCTATTTGCATGAATCTGTATGACTATCATCCATAGTCTTGTCCATAATCGATCTCCAATCCTAGTAACAATCCCTTCGGACTTTCTGCCTTGATGATCATGAAGTCCATTGGGTTAAATCCGCATGTGTGAAGCCTTGCCAAAAGGCGAGTTAACACTTTGCCCCCCCCCAATCATGCCTTGCGATAGGAAGGTGTGCTTTGAATTGCCATAAATTCAAAATCCAAAGTCCATAATCCATCGATAGCCATAATATCCAATTTGAATCCAATCCATGTTTAATCCAAATTTATAATCTCTGCGGATCATTTTATCCAAATCCATGACCTCTCCGGGTCCTTGCCTAGCACAATCCATACTCGTCGTCCGAGTAAGCCAATCCTATCGCTCTCTAACGAAGCGAAGTTGTTTCCTATTCTCTGGTTCAGTGTCCCTTAACATTAAATGGTTTCTTGGCCTTCCGAGGTCAATCATAGCCTCTCTGAGCTCTTGCTGGCCTTATCCAGCCGCTCTTCGACGAAAGGGGGAACATCATAAGTGAGTCAATCATGTTGCTCTTTAGCGAAACAACTCACTTCTTGCACTCCGATCACTAACTCTCTGGCCAGGGCCATAAAGTGATCAATTATGTACTGACTTCCTTTCTCTAGCCTTGACTCTCCAATCGAGGGCTTAATCCATGTACAAGTCCGTCATGTCGCTCTTTGATGAAGGGACTCACACCTTGTGGTTATTAACCTGTCTCTTCGGTCTGGACAATAACCCCGACCTATTTTATTCATTACATCAATGCGGATCAAAAAGGAATTAACAAATAAGAGTTTGTACAGCCAAAAGTCCAAAAATTAAAAAAAAGCCAAAGGGTGCCTCTCCAGGCACGACAATTCATCATCATATCAGAGCATGCCTAGACCGTCCTCGATCATGTACATGTGTAAGTGCTTTAGCTGTCTTATCATAGAGTTGTTTAATATTATTATGGCTAGAGTCCTAGTCCCAAACTCAGCCCTTACCATCATGATCAGTTGATGATGATCCGCGACCCCGATTCAGGGCTATTCTTGTTTGGACAGTGGTTGCTCTTGTTTCATTGCTGTTGTCCGATTTCTCATGTGCCGTGGCAGTTTGTCGTTCCTAACGTGCTCCACAATCGTATCCTTTAAATTCCTGCATTTATCCGTGGTGTGCCTGTTCAATTCATGGAACCGACGGTACTTTCCAAACATACACTCCTGCTCAATGGGATCCCTCCTTGGCGGTTTTCAATAAGGGAGTTGCCCCTAGTGTCCAGATAAATCCGTTCTAGGCTTTCCGTCAAATCTGAGTAAGAGGAGAACTTCGGATCTCGCACTTTCCATCCATCATCTAGTTTATTTTTACCTTTATCATTCTTGTTTGCATCTCCTGATGATCCTTCGCTTTGCACATCGTTCACCTCCCATTTGTCGGGTCGTGCGTCTTTCTATTGTAGGAAACTTTCTGCTTCATGATAAAACTCGTTGAGATCCGTAGGTGGATCCCATGCTAATAAATCCTTGAAATCCATGCCATCGGCAATTCCTGATACAGCTGCCATCAAAACCATGTATGGATCTAGCCTATCCCCTGATGCTGCGGTGACATTAAATCGTGTTAGAAAACTTCTTAGAGATTCCTCGGTGTTCTATTTTAGTGTTGCCAGACTCATTACGTTTTTGGGTCTTGAAATGTGAACCCGAACAGCCTCATAAATCTTTCGACCAATTCCATCCATATTCCAACAGAACCGTTCCACAGCTTCCTAAACCAAAGTGCAGTTGTATCTGTTAGATATAAAAGAAAGCATCATGCCATGACTTCTTCGGATGCCTCTAGTACTTCCATGTGCCATATATATCTCATCACATGCATAATTGGATCTGAATTTCCTTTATATACTTCCAACGTTGGTAGTTTAAACTCCGGTGGATTCCTAGCATTTTCGATATTAAGAGTAAACGGGCTTTGATTTACATCCTCCGAATCCATATTCACCAATCCTCCATGCATAGCTCACCCAATCATTTTTGCAAACAGGTTATTGTCATCCAACGGTAGTCTCTTATCATCATTTCCAAACTGCCCCCCGAGTCAACAAGGGAATTTTGAAAACATACTCCTCTGAACAAGCATCCAAATTCTTATTGGCATGAAACAACACTGAAATGTCCAACATCGTGCCTAGGATTGATCCAGACTGACCCAAGGGCATATCTTGTAGTCTTGATCGATTGGCACCGATCTGTATGGATGGATCAGGGTCGATCGTTCCTCATTGATCGTGAGGTGCTCCCAACCGCTCCACTTCATTCCTTAGTCTAGTTGTTCCATTTCCACGATCCTGATTCTGGTTTTCCATAGCTCCTGCTACTCTAACTTCAGGATCCTTATTTCTCGCGTTTCCTGCTACTCCAATCCCTTGGTTTTGTGCTCCAACCTGTCCAATCTACTGGCGTAAATTCTACATCATCTCCTGTTGCCTCTCCAGCATCCTTTCCTATATTGCATCCATCATCGTTTCCATTTCATACGTGATTAGCTCTAGCTTCTGAGGAAGCCTCCTGACTCCCGCCATGGTGGCTCTTTTTCGATAGCACTCTCCTTGTTGATTGTCTCACCATTGCTCCAATCTAAGCTCTAGATCTTTTCCAAACTTAGAATCTGTATTCCAAATCCGCGAGGCTAGCTTTCTCAGTAAAAGCACCAAAGTGTTGGCATCAAAAATTGCCACCAGCACCTGGTTATGTGAAAGCACAAATGTCCAATCTAATCATAGAAATATGAAGAGAAATAAATGAAGAACAAAATTAAAATAATAAGAAAGTAAGTAAAGAGCGACACAGATTTGTAGTAGTTCGGCTAACTTCGACCTACATCCATTTCAAAGATTTCCTTTTATTTAGTTTATACAGTTATAAATGAAATCCAAGTATAAAATTGGCAGAGTATTGCCTAAGAAGAAGATTAAGTGAATTAGAAAGCAGAAGATCCCTTTGCTAATATCATGCCTGCTATGTTTACATGTGAAGCCACGTGTGGATCGGGCTAAAATTTTGCTAGAAGAACCTCCAAAGCCAAACGACCCGACCCACAAAATTTAGGGTTGATCGTACACCATAAAAATGGTCAATGCTAATCATTTTGTTTGCTCCTTTTGGCATGCGATCAATATGGTGAGTCTCCTTTGTCCTTTACTTGCTATTTCTGAAGTTATTTCATCGATTTCCCTTGTGGTTGTTGTGTTATCGATCAACCATCATTAATTCATATGTCAATCCAAGTGATCCATATCCATATCGATTCACGTCGATTCATAATGAAGATGTTCCATATTTGATCCATATTGGGAATGGATCATAACCGATCGATTTTGGAGATGGATCATAGCCGATAAAGATGTTCCATATTCAATCCATATCGAGGATGGATCATAGCTGATCCATTTTAGTGATAGATCATAGCCGATCCGTTTTGGAAAACGATCATACTCGATCGTTTTTCAGTTGAAGTGTGAAATTCATACTTAGCCAATTCCAAAATGATATTCGCATAAATCCATACAACTGTCGTCCATAGTCTTGTCATAATCAATCTCCAATCTAGGTAACAATCCCTTCGGGATTTCCACCTTGATGATCAGGAAGTTCATTGGGTTAAATCCACCTGTGTGATGCCTTGCCAAAAGGCGAGTTGAACGTTGTTCCAACTATTATGTTCAAATCTGCTTTCACGAAAGGCATGATCTTCAAAACCAAAAAAGTAGATGTAACTTGCTTATGATTGGAATTGATTGTTAGGTTAATGCAAGTATGATCAGTTGGATATTTTTTAACAAACCAACAGCAAATTGTGATGTTTTTGAATCTATAGTGTGACGAACCACCTTTCTGATCTATGGGAACAATATTTAATACATCCTCGGTATTCGTGTTTCGTTGCCCAAGCATCTGAAAGCTAAATTGCCTTAGGGTAAAATAAAGAACAGAACAAGGTAGAATAGATAAATCTCACATTGGAATGGTTACATATAATATAAAATGATATAATACAAAAGGTTACTCCTTATAAGGAGTTATCAGAGTTGTAAAAATATACTACATCTAATCGATTGATAGCTATATATTCTAACTTTTCATTTTTAAGATACAAAATACACCTACATAATCATACAGCAGAAATAAATAACTAGATACCTAAGGAGCCGCCTACTCGATTACTATCTTCAAAGAGCTCCGAAGAAAACCTGCTATTCTCGGACTACCCAAATATAATTGAGTGCCCGAGAGTTTAGGAAAAATAAACAACTTGGGTCAGACAAAATGTATGGTATGAGTAAAACTATGAAAATGGAGTGCATTTAATTAATTACATGTACGACAATGCCGCTAACATGGAATGAGCTTTTTCCTACATAAATAACAACCAAACATAACAAAAATGGAAATGAAAAATATGGAACACTTCCAAACGTAGATGATGGGACAATTAGTATAACATTCAAAATTGAAAGAATGGAGATAGTCTGAATAAAAATTCCAAACTGGATTGAATGTATAAAACAAGACAACAGTCCAAACTCGATAGAATGACTAAACAAGATAACTATCCAAGCTCAATAGAATGGACAAAACCAGTAATTGGACACCGTGAATAGTGGTTGACTCTTCCCGTTGTAATTAAAGAAAACAAATTCAAAGGTTAGAATGAAATAGAAAAAGTAAAATTTCCAACAATGACTAGGAGGATGTGCCCATCTTATAGAAAATATACCTCTAGGAATATACTTCAGAACTCCGATGGCTCTCGGAAACTTCTAAGTCGGACCGTTCTAACTATTATCGAGAATCCGAGTACTTCGCTTCTCAGTGCGCAACACCGAATCCAATCTAGAGAGAATGTGAAAATACCCTAATGGGAGCAACCTCACATAGCTTGGCCCTTACTCGCTCTTTGGTTTTAGTCATTTTGGACAAACGATATCAAAGCTCAATAGAGCAACACATCATCTTAGAATGATGATAATAAAGAATCAGAAGTAACCGATAGCTAAGAAACCAACTATGGAGGGTATAAAACGATCGTATTTGGAAATTAAGTCTTGTATACTTATCATCACTCATCGAATTCCAACTTGTACTATTTCTAGGTTAACAATAATATCGGACAATTGAAGGTAGTGTTACCACAAAGTCATGTTTCACGATTATTCTTAACTTTCGAAATAGCTACGGGTCTACTTCTTCGACGTTTAGTGCTGAGTATACAAATAAATCATTCCCATATAAGTGAGTTTCTTTATGGAAATTAATTTATTTCCATAAATGAATCAAACCTTTTCTTTTAAAAACCCGAATTCATGCTTGGCCTCATGTTACAAGTATTAGCTTAAAACACTGTTGAAAGAGTTCACTAACTTCAAAACATCAATTTGAAAAGGATTTAATAACCTAAAACATCCTTATTACATTGATTAATTAACTTTAAACTTCATCACGCAATTTGATTTTTGAACTTCAAATGCCTTTAAATGATAAAAAGGGTAAACCACTTTTAAACATCATTAATTCAATTAATTAATAAATTTAAACATAATTAATTAAATTAAATTAATAATTAATTAATTCTGATTATTCAAAAATGATTTGTTAATTATAAGCATCAATAAAGGAAAGATTAATTAAAGTTAAAACAAGTTGGTAAATTTTAGAAACCATTTATTAGAAAGATTTATTAATTTAAAAGCATCATTGGCAAATTGATTAATTAACTATAATCCATCATTATTGAATGATTATTCATCCTTAAACATCATTAAGCAAAATGGTTAATTAAGTTTAAATATCATTAAATATAATGATTAACTAATTTAAACAATCATTAATTAGGTAATTAGTTAACCTTAATCCTTATTAATTAAGTAATTAAATTAAATTAAATAATCAATATTAAAATGGTTAATTACTTTTGAAAACATCATTAATCAAAATCTTGCTTAACTTGTTAAATAATTCCAAGCATGAAGATGAAACCAAACGGTTTCAATAAAAGGCGATTTTTTCGGAAGTGCCGATACAACGACTATCGCTATGTGCAGTTCGAAAAATAAACTTATGACATTAGCCATACAACAAAACATCACATAGCAATGGTTTAAGCAAAATACAAGGTCAATGATGATGATACAACATTTAATAAGTATATACTAACAATTATATTAACTTTAACTACCAACTTTTATATAACTAACTACATGTTTACTAACTTTCAAATGCGACAAGTTTTCAAAGCGTGAAACAAACAAACAACCAAACCATCACTTCATATATACAACAAGCATTCATAGGCTATTAACATGAACATTATTATAGTATAAACTTGTTTTAAGAAGGTGTAGTTTTACTCACCGAAAGCTATCCAAACCTTCGCTAACTTAGGGTATGACCTAGCACTTCCATTCCTAAGTAAAAGATGGAGTCTCGAACCCTTAATACACTAGGCAGGCTCGTCCTTGAAAGAAGAAGGAAGTGAAACTTGTTTTGGTAAGGTGGATTGACTTTGGATAATCATCGAACTCTCAAAAATGAATCCGAAAATAGGTCATTTTCCAACTAGTTTTTCGACTACTTACTCTCGGATTTTGAAAAAGTGATAAAGAGAAAAGTTTTAGAAAATTCTTTTCTCTATAATTTAAAAAAATGAATTACTTAATTTTGATTAGTTTCAAAGAAGATATGGTCAAAAGAAGAGTGACCATTTTCCGACTTGAAATTCTGGATTCAAAAACACTCTGTAAATAATTGATATTTTGACTAGCTATGCTCAAAATTTGAAGAAGTGGTCAAGATAAATGTTGTAGCCACTGGAATTTGAAATAATTTGAATAAAATTAAAACTTTATTTATACAAGATATGAGAGAGATCCGATTGGTGGAAAAGAGGAAAATTTAGAGAGATGAAAGGCTATTTATAAGCAAGTGAAAATGTAAATTACCTAAACACCCCTTGTCCTTTACCCTCCACAATGTTTTGCAGCCTCAACACCCTCCACCAAACATGCGATTTTAGTCTCCACCTTTTTCTCCCTCATCTTGTCAAAGAAAACATGTTTAAACATGTTTTGTACTCAAGTCGCCAAAGTGTCAAATCATGTTTCTTAAGGCGTCTGGTTATGTGAAAGCACAAATGTCCAATCTAATCATAGAAATATGAAGAGAAATAAATGAAGAACAAAATTAAAATAATAAGAAAGTAAGTAAAGAGCGACACAGATTTGTAGTAGTTCGGCTAACTTCGACCTACATCCATTTCAAAGATTTCCTTTTATTTAGTTTATACAGTTATAAATGAAATCCAAGTATAAAATTGGCAGAGTATTGCCTAAGAAGAAGATTAAGTGAATTAGAAAGCAGAAGATCCCTTTGCTAATATCATGCCTGCTATGTTTACATGTGAAGCCACGTGTGGATCGGGCTAAAATTTTGCTAGAAGAACCTCCAAAGCCAAACGACCCGACCCACAAAATTTAGGGTTGATCGTACACCATAAAAATGGTCAATGCTAATCATTTTGTTTGCTCCTTTTGGCATGCGATCAATATGGTGAGTCTCCTTTGTCCTTTACTTGCTATTTCTGAAGTTATTTCATCGATTTCCCTTGTGGTTGTTGTGTTATCGATCAACCATCATTAATTCATATGTCAATCCAAGTGATCCATATCCATATCGATTCACGTCGATTCATAATGAAGATGTTCCATATTTGATCCATATTGGGAATGGATCATAACCGATCGATTTTGGAGATGGATCATAGCCGATAAAGATGTTCCATATTCAATCCATATCGAGGATGGATCATAGCTGATCCATTTTAGTGATAGATCATAGCCGATCCGTTTTGGAAAACGATCATACTCGATCGTTTTTCAGTTGAAGTGTGAAATTCATACTTAGCCAATTCCAAAATGATATTCGCATAAATCCATACAACTGTCGTCCATAGTCTTGTCATAATCAATCTCCAATCTAGGTAACAATCCCTTCGGGATTTCCACCTTGATGATCAGGAAGTTCATTGGGTTAAATCCACCTGTGTGATGCCTTACCAAAAGGCGAGTTGAACGTTGTTCCAACTGTTATGTTCAAATCTGCTTTCACGAAAGGCATGATCTTCAAAACCAAAAAAGTAGATGTAACTTGCTTATGATTGGAATTGATTGTTAGGTTAATGCAAGTATGATCAGTTGGATATTTTTTAACAAACCAACAGCAAATTGTGATGTTTTTGAATCTATAGTGTGACGAACCACCTTTCTGATCTATGGGAACAATATTTAATACATCCTCGGTATTCGTGTTTCGTTGCCCAAGCATCTGAAAGCTAAATTGCCTTAGGGTAAAATAAAGAATAGAACAAGGTAGAATAGATAAATCTCACATTGGAATGGTTACATATAATATAAAATGATATAATACAAAAGGTTACTCCTTATAAGGAGTTATCAGAGTTGTAAAAATATACTACATCTAATCGATTGATAGCTATATATTCTAACTTTTCATTTTTAAGATACAAAATACACCTACATAATCATACAGCGGAAATAAATAACTAGATACCTAAGGAGCCGCCTACTAGATTACTATCTTCAAAGAGCTCCGAAGAAAACCTGCTATTCTCGGACTACCCAAATATAATTGAGTGCCCGAGAGTTTAGGAAAAATAAACAACTTGGGTCAGACAAAATGTATGGTATGAGTAAAACTATGAAAATGGAGTGCATTTAATTAATTACATGTACGACAATGCCGCTAACATGGAACGAGCTTTTTCCTACATAAATAACAACCAAACATAACAAAAATGGAAATGAAAAATATGGAACACTTCCAAACGTAGATGATGGGACAATTAGTATAACATTCAAAATTGAAAGAATGGAGATAGTCTGAATAAAAATTCCAAACTGGATTGAATGTATAAAACAAGACAACAGTCCAAACTCGATAGAATGACTAAACAAGATAACTATCCAAGCTCAATAGAATGGACAAAACCAGTAATTGGACACCATGAATAGTGGTTGACTCTTCCCGTTGTAATTAAAGAAAACAAATTCAAAGGTTAGAATGAAATAGAAAAAGTAAAATTTCCAACAATGACTAGGAGGATGTGCCCATCTTATAGAAAATATACCTCTAGGAATATACTTCAGAACTCCGATGGCTCTCGGAAACTTCTAAGTCCGACCGTTCTAACTATTATCGAGAATCCGAGTACTTCGCTTCTCAGTGCGCAACACCGAATCCAATCTAGAGAGAATGTGAAAATACCCTAATGGGAGCAACCTCACATAGCTTGGCCCTTACTCGCTCTTTGGTTTTAGTCATTTTGGACAAACGATATCAAAGCTCAATAGAGCAACACATCATCTTAGAATGATGATAATAAAGAAGCAGAAGTAACCGATAGCTAAGAAACCAACTATGGAGGGTATAAAACGATCGTATTTGGAAATTAAGTCTTGTATACTTATCATCACTCATCGAATTCCAACTTGTACTATTTCTAGGTTAACAATAATATCGGACAATTGAAGGTAGTGTTACCACAAAGTCATGTTTCACGATTATTCTTAACTTTCGAAATAGCTACGGGTCTACTTCTTCGACGTTTAGTGCTGAGTATACAAATAAATCATTCCCATATAAGTGAGTTTCTTTATGGAAATTAATTTATTTCCATAAATGAATCAAACCTTTTCTTTTAAAAACCCGAATTCATGCTTGGCCTCATGTTACAAGTATTAGCTTAAAACACTGTTGAAAGAGTTCACTAACTTCAAAACATCAATTTGAAAAGGATTTAATAACCTAAAACATCCTTATTACATTGATTAATTAACTTTAAACTTCATCACGCAATTTGATTTTTGAACTTCAAATGCCTTTAAATGATAAAAAGGGTAAACCACTTTTAAACATCATTAATTCAATTAATTAATAAATTTAAACATAATTAATTAAATTAAATTAATAATTAATTAATTCTGATTATTCAAAAACGATTTGTTAATTATAAGCATCAATAAAGGAAAGATTAATTAAAGTTAAAACAAGTTGGTAAATTTTAGAAACCATTTATTAGAAAGATTTATTAATTTAAAAGCATCATTGGCAAATTGATTAATTAACTATAATCCATCATTATTGAATGATTATTCATCCTTAAACATCATTAAGCAAAATGGTTAATTAAGTTTAAATATCATTAAATATAATGATTAACTAATTTAAACAATCATTAATTAGGTAATTAGTTAACCTTAATCCTTATTAATTAAGTAATTAAATTAAATTAAATAATCAATATTAAAATGGTTAATTACTTTTGAAAACATCATTAATCAAAATCTTGCTTAACTTGTTAAATAATTCCAAGCATGAAGATGAAACCAAACGGTTTCAATAAAAGGCGATTTTTTCGGAAGTGCCGATACAGCGACTATCGCTATGTGCAGTTCGAAAAATAAACTTATGACATTAGCCATACAACAAAACATCACATAGCAATGGTTTAAGCAAAATACAAGGTCAATGATGATGATACAACATTTAATAAGTATATACTAACAATTATATTAACTTTAACTACCAACTTTTATATAACTAACTACATGTTTACTAACTTTCAAATGCGACAAGTTTTCAAAGCGTGAAACAAACAAACAACCAAACCATCACTTCATATATACAACAAGCATTCATAGGCTATTAACATGAACATTATTATAGTATAAACTTGTTTTAAGAAGGTGTAGTTTTACTCACCGAAAGCTATCCAAACCTTCGCTAACTTAGGGTATGACCTAGCACTTCCATTCCTAAGTAAAAGATGGAGTCTCGAACCCTTAATACACTAGGCAGGCTCGTCCTTGAAAGAAGAAGGAAGTGAAACTTGTTTTGGTAAGGTGGATTGACTTTGGATAATCATCGAACTCTCAAAAATGAATCCGAAAATAGGTCATTTTCCAACTAGTTTTTCGACTACTTACTCTCGGATTTTGAAAAAGTGATAAAGAGAAAAGTTTTAGAAAATTCTTTTCTCTATAATTTAAAAAAATGAATTACTTAATTTTGATTAGTTTCAAAGAAGATATGGTCAAAAGAAGAGTGACCATTTTCCGACTTGAAATTCTGGATTCAAAAACACTCTGTAAATAATTGATATTTTGACTAGCTATGCTCAAAATTTGAAGAAGTGGTCAAGATAAATGTTGTAGCCACTGGAATTTGAAATAATTTGAATAAAATTAAAAATTTATTTATACAAGATATGAGAGAGATCCGATTGGTGGAAAAGAGGAAAATTTAGAGAGATGAAAGGCTATTTATAAGCAAGTGAAAATGTAAATTACCTAAACACCCCTTGTCCTTTACCCTCCACAATGTTTTGCAGCCTCAACACCCTCCACCAAACATGCGATTTTAGTCTCCACCTTTTTCTCCCTCATCTTGTCAAAGAAAACATGTTTAAACATGTTTTGTACTCAAGTCGCCAAAGTGTCAAATCATGTTTCTTAAGGCGTCTTTTAGTATATACATGTATATATTTAAGTATATATACTTATGTATATACCAATATATACTAATAAATTTACATTACTAACCATTTAAATGTTGTTTCAAATGTAAACAAGGCTCACAACATTTCAAACAACTTCTGTACGATGAAACGTCAAAAATTCAAAAAAGGTTTCCAGTCACATTTTTTATTTTTCTTCGAACTAAATATTTTTGTAAACTAATTTTGAAAACTATTTTATCTTTAATATCTATTATTTAAAAGGGTTTTTATTTTAATTTTAAAACTTATTATTTGAATATTTAAAATTAGTTAAATATTTGGAAATTAATGTGGTGAAATTCCGGGTCGTTACACTTTTCCCCCTTAAAAGAATTTCGTCCCCAAAATTTACCACCATCCTATCCGTGAAAATAGCCTATCCTAGAAATACCTAACACATTAATCAGATGTAACTTATCTAGCAAAATCTAGCATGATATAAATCTATATGCAACCAAATTCAAAAAAAATACCCTAAAATAAAATATTGTGCATCCAATCATATGGTAAATTTAGAACTAAATGCCCGGCTCTTATATTCAAAAAATTATTTTCAAAGTTCTTACAAAAAGAAATGTATTAGAACTAAAACTAAAAATGACTAGGTGGGGGTCCTCCTAGCAAAAAAATGTAAACTCTAGAATCAAAACAACATGGAGCATCTAATGGTATTCCGGTTCCTCCAAATACAATACCTAGAGTGAACAATTATTATCTCTTTCCAAAAAGAATTTCCAAAATCACATTTTCAAGAGCACTGGGATTTATGTCCTAGTAAACAATAATTCAAAAACCTTACTGTATAAATTTTATTTATGACATTATAAACTATGGTATATAAGACAACACAATCAATCAAATTCAATTAAGTCAAATCAATTATATTCCATAAAGTAATACACTAACAATATCAATCATTCAAATTCCATAAGGAAAAAAATCAAACACTCAATATTATTTAAAATGTCAAAAGATTAACAACAAACTCCTAACTTAGGTTTTAAACTTTCTTGATTACCCAAAATATAGATAATTATCTAAGCGTACCATTCTTTGCCCATTAGTCTTTGGTTATTGCTTAGAAGATTATCCAAACTTACTTGGACAAAATTGAAATTTATACTCTAAAATTATTGGTTTCTTGACTACGCCAATCTTTCTAAATCACATAAATTTGCAATTAATATTTTATTCAATACCAAAATTGTTTATGAATTATTTCATAAATTTTCATCTAAGTTTAGAAATATTTTATAAAGTCCTTTCTTTATAAAACACCAAATAATAACCTATACCACTTTATTTACTTGTAAATACACTTCTAAATCTTAAGTGTACATAAAAACACAAAAACTATTTTTCTTTTCACAATTTAGATGAAGATCAAATCAGAATTTGGGTTATCTAAAATTGAGTCAACCTCTCGACCTCTTTAACTTAGACTGTTAAGATAGATAATGTTTATGGGTTAACTCAGAATAAGAAATAGTTTATACTACTTAAGTGTTTTAAACAATTTCTATGGTTTTAATAAAACGGTGTATATTAAAACGTTCATACCTTTTCACATTAAGGTGTTATAATGAATCATGTTTATGGACTGATCCAATAACACCAATTAGTTTACACTGCTTAAATACTTAAATAATATCTATGTTTTTGATAAAACAATGTTATCTAAACATTCATATCCAATCTAACACATTTAAATCGGTGTTAAATTACATCGTATGTTATTTAAGGGTAAAATTCATTTATTAAACAATCTCTTACCAATAATGCTTTTATTTTGGAAATCAATTCTCTTTTAAGGAACTTAAAAATTGAATACCTGGTTTTTAGTTTTATAACTCGTCTCTAAAAGTATACTCCTTACTTTTTCTTTATAAAACAACTTCAAACAACTTGTTTATTAGAAATCACGTTGGGTTCGTTCAGATTTGAATTTATTTTGATCGCACAATAATAAAGAGAATAATTTACTAAGTACTCCACAACATTCGCCTAAGCAGCATTTGATAATCACTTAGAAGATTATTCTAATTACCTCAAAAATAACAGAAATGTTTCCCTCCAAATTATTCAAAGAAAAAGTATTCTACTTAAAATTTCTTTTCCAAAATATTTATACTTTAGAAATATTTTCAAATAATACCGCTATTACCTTTCTCAAAATCTTTTGAAATCATTTTAAACAATTCTGGGATTTGAATTTTCCAAAAACTCTTTAAACATTATTTGGAAAGACAAAATTTAATACTAATTATATTAAAACAAGGGTCAAAACAAATGTCATTTTAAACGTCATTTACTAAAATCCCAAAACGATTTACACTAGCTTTATTTGTAAACAGTTCTATTCAAAAGTTCTCATTTGAAAAACCATCATTTATTAATTTAATACAATGTTTATTATCTCAAAGGATAATAAAAAAATTAAATACCTTTTATAGATCCCAAACAATGTTAATTGTCCTAGGGGATGATTTATAATATTCTTTTTAAAACCCTAAAACCATATAAATTTTCCAAAGAAAATAAATACAATTTATATTCTTTTATTAAATTTAAAATAACATTAATTATCCTGAAAGATAATAAATTATGTTTATAATCTCTTTTATAAACCTAAAATAAAATTAACTATCCCAAAATATAATTAATCAAGTTTACAATTTTTTTAATAAACAAATTAATTATCTTTAATAAAATAGTTAATTACTTCGAAAACACTTTCATCAAATCAATTAATTTATTTTAAACTCACTTATTAAATCAATTAATCAACTTAAAATATTATTAACAAAACGATTTATAAATTAAAATAATCATTAATTAAAATGAATAATTACTTTTAAATATCATTAATTAAAATGATTATTAATTTTCAAATATCATTAATTAAAATAATTAATTAAATTCAAATATCATTACTTAAAATGATTAACTAAATCCAAATCTCTTTAATCAAAAAGATTAATCAATTTTAAGCATCATTAGTTAAATGATTAATTAATTTAAAATATCATTTATCAAAATGATTAATGAATTTTAACATCTACTTTTGGGGAAACACAAGCTCAAGTTCAAACACACATAAGGGTTTAGGGGCTGTTATTTAATAAATGACCGTATGGCGAAAATTACTATAACGACACTTAAACAGTTTAAATGAAATATCCAGATTAATTTCTGTAATCAATCAAACAAATCTAACTATCATCCAAGAAATCAACAATGATTTATAGCACCACATTTATGATACAGTAAATTTGGGTGTGGGTTAAACTTACATTTAAATGTATCTACTTTATTATAATTAAATTTTCCCAAATATTTATCCTTTAAAATTTTATTTATCTATTTTATTATTATTATTATTGCTACTATTTATATTTTATTAAACAACATTTTATTACAAGTTTACTTTTAGCTTAACATTATTAAAATATGACTTAACTTAACCCTTTCGCCCTAACACCTTATAATCAAACAGTAAAACTTAATTCACAAGGGGTTCGTTCCAAGGTTCCCTAATTCCCATCTACTCGACCTATGTCTTACTAAGGAAAATTCCTTATGAACTATTTAACAATAGTTAATGCTCAGACCGAATGAGCATAACTAATCAAATTCCTAAATGATAACAATAAAATATTATCATTTCTAAATAATAAACTCAACTATGCAACTATATTAATTTTGAAAATCATTCTTATATATATATATAATATATTCCTAGGTAAAAAAATTTCATTTACCATTTTAAAATAATATTGTACTGGTAGATCTGTTCAAGTGTTTAGGAATCACTATCGATAACATTGATCAAACGCATCGATCAGAATTCATATATCACTCAATGGTTCAAACAACACAGTATAAGACATTTTTAAAACACTAACAAATATATAGTCAATATATACTTATACTCTTAGACTTATCCTAGAATATTACTAATCCTATCCTTAGAGAGTTAACTCCACCAGGGCATAGGGGTTCGCTATACCTAAGCTCTGATACCATTTATGATGACCCACCTTTTTGATCATTGGGAACAACACTTAATACATACTTGGTATTTATGTGCCGTTTCCCAAGCATCTAAAATATAAGTTATCTTGGGGTAAAATAAATAACAGAATTAGACAGAATAGATAATCTTCATATCGGAATGGTCACATATAATATATAATGATATGTACAAAAGGTTACTCCTTATAAGGAGTTATCGGAGTTATAAAAAAATACTACATCTAACCGATTGATAACTATACATTCTGACTTTTCAATTTTAAGATACAAAATACATCTACAAAATTATACAATGGAAATAAATAACTAGAGAACTAAGAAGTCGCTTGCTCGATTACCGTCTTTAAAGAGCTCCAAAGAAAACCTGCTATTCTTGGACTACCCAAGTATAATTGAGTACTCGAGAGTTTGGGAAAATAAACAAGTCAGGTCAGACAAAATGTATGGTATGAGTAAAATTATGAACAAATAGGGTGTATTTAATTGATAACATATGGGACCACGCTGTTAACGTAGAACAGGATTTCTCCCATATAAATAACAACCAAACATATAAAAAATGAAAATGAACAATAGGGAACACATCTAAACATAGATGATAGGTACGATTAGTATAACACTCAGACTTGAAAGAATGGAAATAGTCTGAATAAAAATATCCAAACTAGATAGTATGGATAAAACAAGACAACAGTCTAAACTCGATAGAATGGACTAAACAAGGTAACTATCCAAAATCAAGTGGACAAAGCCAATAATTGAACACCGCAAAGAGTGGTTGACTCTTCCCATTGTAATTAAAGAAAACAGATTCAAAGGATCGAATCAAATAAAAAAGAAAATTTTCCAATAATGACTAGAAAGGTGAGCCCCCTTATTCAAAGTATATCTCTAGAAATACTTGAGAACTCTGATGGCTCTCGGAAACCTCTAAGTCGGACACCGTCAATTGTTACAGAGGATTCGAGTACTTCATATCTCAATTCATAACTACAAATCCAAATCAAGAGTTGATATGAAAATACTCTAATGGGACAGCCCCACATAGCTTGATCCCCACTCGCTCTTTGGTTTTAGTCATTTTCAACAAAGAATATCAAAGCTCAACAGAGCAATGCATCATCTTAGAATGAAAATAATAAAGAAACAGAAGTGACTGATAGCTGAGAAACTAACTATTGAGGATGTAAAACAATCGTATATGGAAAATAAGTCTTGTATACTTATCACCACTCATTGAATTCCAACTTGCATTATTTCTTGGTTAACAATCGTTATAAGATTTCTTGTTAACATCCCCACTGCATTGCATAAGATTGTTTTATATGGGCTCAATTTTGTAGTTGAGTAAATTCACATCTTCTAAATTAAATGACTAAGCCGGAGGGGGTTGAGGACTTAGTTTTAACCTAAGCCTAAAATGAAAATTGATGAAAGATTTAAAAAAAAATTGTTTACCCCTTTCTATGAAATTGAGTAGAAGATCAACTAACTCATTAACCATGTCGAAAGGTTGAGGTTCCATTCAAACCTTACGACTTAGTTGAAATAGTAGAATTATTGAACCTTCCACCCTAGTTAGAGGGTTTAAGAAGTTATCTAAACCTTTTGACTAGGTTGCTATGATCGTAACCTCCCCTTAGGAGCTATTTATATAGCTTTCGACCCTGTCACTTCACCGAATTCCATCTCCCCTGGAGATCGAGAGTAATCAATCAATGATTTACATTTTCTTTCGATCACATCAGAAGGTAGCAGACCTTTTGATGTTGTCAAAAGGAGATGTTACTCTGTTTTACATTTCTTTGATGTTTCTGACCTCTTAGGTTGATATTCTTTTCATGAAAACCCTTCGAAAAGAATGTGTCATCTAAACTTGCTCAGATAAAAATAAGAGACGATTTAATATGCCATGGGACCATATTAGGGACTAGTTTACAAGTAGTATTTCCATTTTTGTGGTAGGAGCCAAGAAAAGGAAACATAGCTCATAAAAATGTCTAATGAGAGTCCCCTGGCATATACTCGAAACAAACAGAGAAGATAAGAAATAAATCATATATGATCAACCGTAAATATTGAATTAACGCCAAATCATGATCATCCCCAAATTCAGAGTCGTTCACGAGCCATAATCCTCTTTATTTCCTCATGATGAAGTTTGATATAAAATTCAAGAACCAATCCCTAATTTAATTTCTAAATTAGGGCTACGAAGTAGTGAGCAGAATGAGAAGAAAATTGGATCCCGAAACTGGACCCCTTGGGTCCTATTTATAGAGGCAGGTGGCCTTCCCTCCGGCTCCATGCCTTCGACTAGGACGAAAGGTCGCCTTTTATATGTAGTTGGAAACATTTCAATCTCTTCGAAAGGTTTGTCCATTGTACAACATCATGGACCTTTGAATGTCTTCGAAGGGTCTGCATTTCCAAATGCATTCACAAACCTTTTGTCTTTGCCGAAGTGTCTGTCTTTTATATGGTTTTCTGGACCCTTTGATCTTGTCGGAAGGTTCCTCCCTTACTTGACTATTGTGAACCCTTCAACCTTATCGGAAGGTTCCTCCCTTTTCTGATTGCTGCCGAGAGCCGTGTTTTTCTTGAATGTTGTCGAAAGGTTATCTTTCATTCTTTGTTGACCTATGAGTGTTGCCTTTATCGTAAACCTTTCGATACTATCAAAAGATACTAAGTATGTGTTCCAATTGGTCCAAAAGACTTATTATGCTTTCGAAAAGGTCATTATAGAGTTGCATGCCCTTGCCTTGACTTCTTTATCTTCTTTGGAAGGTAAGAACCTCTTGAATACCGTGGAATGAAAACTTCCATCCTCTATAAAAGGTCATGAATTTCTTCACACTGTCGGCGACATCCCTTTGACTTCATCGAAAGGTTTGATCTAAACTCCTTTTCTTTTGTCTCTAGCTATTTTGTTGTGCTTTAGTAGTTCTGTCCTTCTTGTTTGTGAAAGCCTCGCTCTGAAGTTCTCGCATGCTCTTCTTTATTAGTGTTGAACGATCCTTTCGACATCGTCGAAAGGAGACTTCTCCTGCTACTCCTTATCTATCCGAATGATTTTTGGAAGTCCTTCTTTATCTTCATTCATATTTTATGGTTAACATTTGCCCTCCTTGTATAAAGAAGGCTTTTGTTCTTTAGGACAAAGATCTCAGGATTGCCAACTTACCCCCGCGTTCTTTTTAGCGAAAGGGTCATTGTTTAAACCTTCAGGACCTGTAGTAGCCATAAGTATTTGAAGTCCCAGATGTGGGTATTGGTGGCTGGAATTTACCAGCTTCTCATCGGATAGCGATCATTTCTCGTGGTGAAAGGATGTTAGGAGACAATGCCTAAATAATTTAGGAGTTTATTTCTTGCGACAATAAAGGCTGAAAATACCACATCAAGTAATAGTAGGGAATCCAGAATCATCTTGGTCATAACAGAAGACTAAAGTCTAATGTCAATTCGATAATAATAAGAGTGGACCGGAATACCATTTGGAGCATCTGTTCTGACATCAATAATGAAGGTCCTGGAGATTACTTTTTACTGTATATATTTGGAGGTTCAGCTGACTTGTTTTGTCATTCAATAATAGAAGATCATAAGACCATTTTTTGGCTATAAGCAGTAGAAGATTAGAAATCCATATCTGACAGTAAGTAACGGAAGCCCAAGAATTCATTGCTGGTAATAGGTAATAGAAAGCCAGACTATCTTTCAAGGTAATGAATATCAAAAGACCAGAATGCCATTTTCGAAATATTATTTCTGGTAATAGAAGTCCAAAGTACCAATAATAATATAAGACCAAGATACTATTTCTAGCAATTGATAATGGAAGACCAGAATACCATTTTTAGTAATTAATAATAGAAGACCAGAATACCATCTCTGTTAATTAATAGTAGAAGACAAGAATACCATTTCTGGTAATTAATAGTAGAAGACCAGAATACCATTTCTGGTAATTTATAATAGAAGCCCAGAATACCATTTCTAGTAATTAATAATAGAAGGCCAGAATACCATTTCTGACAATTAATAATAGAAGACCAGAATACCATTTCTGGTAATTAGTAATAGAAGACCAGAATACCAATCTAGCAGATGTTCATGAAAAGAAGTCAGAGAATTCTTTCTGATTCTTGTTGTCGACTACGCTATCTTTAGGGTTTGATGATATCATGCATTCTTTTTCTTTCTTGTGCCTGAGTTTTTTTTATCCATTCGTTTTGGCCTATTTCAGGCAGAGACTCTTTAGTCCAAAAGTTTCTGTGCTTATTTAAGCAGTGCCCATTTCATGTTGTTTGTCTATTTAACATTGTCACTTTCTATTGATTGCCATTTTAGGCTGTGCTGATTTCTGACGGTGCCCATTTCGGGCATGGACTTTTCTTAGCCTGCCGGATATTTCACCCTGGTTTTCGATGCATTCGGCTAGATTATTCTCAAGCAGGACCCAAGGACTTACTCGACCTCCATCCAGGAGGTGCCTTAACCTGGCCATAGTGTAACGCGGCTAAAGGCTTGTTCGGTACCTTTGCCAGGCCATAACGTGGTGGGACCAAGGGATTACCCGTCCTCCCTCCAGGAGGTGCCTTAACCTGGCCATAGCATGACATGAATAAGGGCTTATGCTGCTTTAACCTAGCCATTTCTGAATTTGGCGAGGATAAAAGCTTACACCCTCCCTCCAAAAGGTGCCTTGACCTGGCCATCTTGGCGCGACCAAGGGCTTTCTACCATTATTGGTAGCCTACCATTTAAGGTAGTCCAAGTTGAAGGAGAAATTTACTCCTATCCATGTAGACTTTTCTTAGTGAATCATATCAGAGACATTCTTGAAAATGCTTTATTCATTCAGAGTCGAAATATACGGTTTCAAATGTTCCGCATTCCAAGTTCTCTACCATATTACCATTGGTATGGCATATAACTTGTAAGCCCCTTGGGGAATTTCCTTGAAAATGATTAGTGGGCCTTCCCAATGGCCCATCTGACAGGTTTCTCATATTGGCCATTACTCTTCTAAGTACCAAATCTCCTAAATGTCCTTGTTTTTACCTTTGAGTTATAGTACATTGATATTCTCCTTTGATAGTCGGTCGTTCTTAAGGCTGCTTCATCTCTTAATTCGTGAATCAAATCAAGTGATTCCTTTTTTAGTTCTTGATTTGGGTTGAAGGCATAGGCAATCCTTCGATGAGAAGATACTCAACTTTGACTGGCTACATTGCTTCATAACCATATGTTAATGAATATGGGGTATGGCCCATTGTAGTTCTGGTGGACGTTCTATAAGCCCACAAAACTAAGGGTAATTCTTCTACCCAATTCCCCTTTGCCTTATTTAGTCTCTTTTTCAAGATTATCTTTATTGTTTTGTTAGCAGCCTCAATGGCTCCATTAGCTTGTGGGTGAGCGACAGAAGAGAAGCTTTTCATGATTCCATCTTATGACAAAATTATGAAAATTCTGCACTTTCAAATTGGGTTCCATTGTTAGAAATTATTTTTTAGGGTATCCCAAACCTTGTGACAATGTTCTTAATAACAAATCTTAGCACTTTCCCAGAGGTGATCTTTAAATGTGGTTCTGCTTCGACCCATTTTGTGAAATAATCAATTGCCACTACAACATTCTTTGCTCCACCTTTGGAAATTGGAAGAGGTCTAATTAAATCAATTTCCCAAACATCGAATGGCCATGGGCTGGTAATGGGGGTTAGTTGACTCGGAGGAAGACGTGGTATCTTTGAATAACATTGACATTTTTCAGATCTTTTAACATACTCAATTGCTTGGTTGGTTAAATATGGCCAGTGAAACCCTTGTCTCATTATCTTTTTGGCCAGTTTGATCCCATTGGAGTGGTCTCCACAAAATCCTTCATGTGCTTCTATTAATATCCTTAATCCTCTCTCAGGTTTTACACATTGCAAATAGGAAGAGCGTATCCTTTCTTTTATAGAATTCCGTTCATAATGGTAAAGTTTTGGGCTTGTCTCTTTAGCATTCGTGCTTCTGTTTTATCTATAGGTAGTGTCCTGTTGATAATATAACTCATAATTGGGGCCATCCAAGTGTTTTCGTAATTCTTTTCCGCTATTGGGTCTACATGTTCTTCACTCGGTATTTTCGGATCTGTTTCTTCCTCTTCTAGCATTAGGCTCATGATCCGGTCGATACTAATAGCTCATTGGTTTTCTCTTGTTTATTTTCCTTCAATTCTGAGATTAGCCTAAAATCCCATAGGCATAATTCAAGTCTCAGTGGCACCTCTTGAACTTGTCAACTTAGCCAGTGAATCTGCTTGAGAATTGTCTCCCTTTGGTATTTGGTGTACAGATAAATCTTCGAAAAGTGCAAGCATTTTTAAAACCTTCTTCAGATACTGACTAAGTTTAGGATCTTTGGTTTGGTATACTTGTTTGATTTTATTAACCATTAATTGAGACTCACTGAACACTTGAATCCTAGGGATTTTAAGTTGTAGAGCGAGGGTCAATCCTGCAACCATGGATTCATACTCTGGTACATTGTTAGTTGCTAAAAATCACAATTTCATTGCATAGTGAAGTTTTGTCCATCCGGGGTAATTATTACATATCCTGCTCCTGCCCCTTGTTCGTTTGAGGCGCCATCCACAAATAACTGCCACTTAAGTTTTACATTCTTTTCCTTTTCGGATTGTTCTAAAATAAATTCCATACACTCTTTAATGAAATCAGATAAGGCTTGTCCTTTTATTGCCGCTCTAGGCTGATATGCTATATCATATTGACTTAGCTCAATTCCCTACTTAATCAATCTCCTAGAAGTTTCAGGAATACTAAAGACTTGTTTCATTGGAAAGTTGGTCAAAACCTTCACCGGATGTGTCTGGAAGTAAGGTCTTAACTTTCGGGCTGTCAAAATCAAATAATATGCTAGTTTCTCAATAACTGGGTATCAGATTTTGGCATCTTTTAGCCTTCTACTCATATAATAAACCATTAGTTGCAATTTTTTGTCTTTTTGGATCAATACTGAGCTTACTGCATGTTTAGAAATTGCCATATACAAGAAAAGTTCATATCCATCTTCGGGGCGAGATAAGATTGGGAGTTTTTTCAAATGTGATTTCAACTCTTGAAATGAACTTGTTACCCGGCTACTTGGCCCGGCTACAAGACGATAATTGCAAGAGGTATGATTGGGCTCAAAGGAGAACCGAGTCAAGAGAGGATTGGAAACATGAAGGATTGATGTAACTTATCTGGGTGGGCACCCATGGATGGTTCGATGTGGGTCGCTTGATCAAGGTGGCTCGCTCAAGGAGAGGAGATCATGCATGGTTCGATCATGGTGCATAAGCCAAGATGGCCTGACACGACTGGCTCGGTGAGTATGGCTCGGCAAGCATGGCTCGATACATCTGGGTCGATGAGTATAGCTCGCTAGGTATGGCTTGGCCTTAGTTCAGTGCATGTCGTTCGACCTAGGTTCGGCATGTATCGTTTGGCTTCAGTGGGTTGGCATGTCTCGATCGGCTTAGTTGGGTCGGCATATGTCGCTCGGCACATGCGGGTCGGTAACTTATACATAGACATGGTGGCTTAATGTACTTGGATTGGTATGCATCAGGGGAGTCGCTAAATTATCAACAGGGGGATACAGCTTTTTTCTTCATGCTTCGAGTCACGTATCTTGCTGCTTCAAGTCATGTGATGACTCGCTTCGAGTCATCCACAGGGTACCCCTGGTTCAGCCAGAGTGGCTCGATTTACCTAGGTCGACGTACCTAGTATAGTGCATCCTAAAGTGAGTCGACAAGTTACCTGGTGTTTCCTTGCTTCGAGTTCTAACACCATTTTCTTCGAGTTGTTCAAGGAGATGCTTTGAGTCATTCAAAAGTAACCCCTGGTTCGGCCAGAGTGGCTCGGTGTACCTGGTTCGAACATCCTGAAGCATCACTTGTGGGCCGAGTCGTCTTGGTCATGGGCATGCACAGGGGATCTAGCCTGTCTCCATCTATAAATAGAGGGGCAGGGATACAGTTGAAGGGACCTTTTTTTCGAGAACTCCAGGGAGACTCTGCCATTTTCTATACTCACTTCTTTTCTATTCAAACTTGTATTCAAGTTGTTTGTTTACGGATTGTATCTGTACTCAAGTATTTGGAAAAGTAAAAAAAGTTTATATTCAAAGTGGACGTAGGCTATTACGTTGAACCACTATATATATGATGTTCTCGTTTTTGTTGTTCTTTTTGCACTCAACTGCGTTACTTCTCTACTTTAGTTTACTTTCTTCATTAATCTCTCTACACAATTCTATTCAAGGGTGTAGTGACTAATTTTGGTCCTAACATTTTGGTGCTTTCACTGAGAGCGTTCATTCTCAGGCTGTTAGGATCTACTTTTTTGCTATTGGATTGAGGAAATCCCCCGAAGGAGATCCAAGTTCATTCTTAAGAGTTCATAGATTCTACTCAGAGTTCCTACGGAAAACTCTAAGATGGTAAGACCGCGTACTAGATCCGCTTCTTATAATGTCTATGCTAATGAAACCGCCAGTGTCCAACAAGTAGGACCCAGCAATCAACAAGCTAATGCAGGCCTAGAACTCGCCATTATCCTGAACCAAGTGGGAGCTATCACTAGGTCAGAGTTTAATGAGCTGATGAGGGAACTCCTGGAAAGCAGGAGACAAATTAATGAGCAGATTCAAGCGAATGCCAACCTGATGACCCAGATTGCTCGGCATCAGAATCAAAACGTTGGAGGAAGTCCTGCTCCCTACTCATCATCTGATAGCTCATATTACTCAGATGAAAACCCCAGATGACGCCGCAGGATTGAGACGATGTAAACCGGGGCAATGGAATCGCACCCTACAAACCGCCAAGGACCGGCCAACAGAACCAATCCAGACCCTACAACGGGGATATGGGATCCTCAACTACACTTAGGGAGTCAAGTTCAGCCTGGAGCCGGGAACTTAGGCACTGGGCTCATGTGGGAGTTGGAGAACCATCTCATCAGGAAGACCATGGAGCCGGTTCCCAGGTAGCATACCTAGAAGATCGTCGATCGAGGAGGCACCAACCGGAGCAATCACGTAGGACCGATACCAATGTGGCACCTCCCATTCAGACTCCGGAATTATCAGCTATGGTTAGGCAATTGATGAGGGAAAATTAGGGTTTGTCTAATGATGATTGGGGTGTATCGAGGAGTCACACTCCATTCACCGATGGCATCCTACAAGATGATTACCCCTAGAAGTTCAGCATGCCTACTATCCCAGCCTATGAAGGGAAGACCGACCCTCGACAGCACATAATGAGATATGAGTGGATGGTGGACTCAGCTAGGGCAAATGATGCAACCAAGTGTAGATGCTTCCCAATAACCCTATCTGAAATCGCTACCATTTGGTTTACCAGGCTTCCTTCATGATCAATCTCTAGGTTTGACGAGTTAGCAACGAAGTTCGTGGAGCAATTTAGGATCCATGCTACTCGCCCAAAGGACGTGATGTCACTGTCCAGTGTGATCCAAGCTTCGGGTGAACCATTGAAAGATTATCTACAGAGATTTCATGTTGCAGCCACCAAGGTCAACAACCCAAATTACCACGCTATCCTCATGGCTATGATGCGAGGAGTAGATCCAGACTCAGAATTTGGTGATTGGCTGGCATGCAAACTAACGACTACCCTGGAACGCTTTTATTCAAAGGCGAATCAATTCATGAGAAGGGAAGAGGCCAGGTGGTCAAGACGGAGTAGTACGCCAGGACCCAATAAGGATGCGGTGCAAAGCAATATTGCGGTAAAGCAATCTGGTGAAACTCTAGAAAGGTTCAAGTCAATGTTCAAAATAAGCCTGAGCAATCTAAAGGATCCGAAGAAGGAAATTTCAGACGAAAGAGGGAAGTAGAAAAATGGAAACCAAGAATCCCACTCTATAGCGAATATATGCCTCTGCATACATCTTTGGAGAATATTTATCTATCAACTTGTAATACATTCCAAAACCGAAAGCCGCGCCCAAAGGAATCGACTAAAGAATAAAAGCAGACTGGAAAGTATTGTCGGTTTCATGAGACATACGGGCATAATACTAAAGAGTGCAGACACCTCCATGATGCTATAGAAAAACTGATTTGCCAGAAGAAGTTGCAGTAGTTTGTTAAGAATCCATAGGAAGGTGGACAGGGGACATCCGACCCCAATCACGGGCAGGCTTCACACCGACCTAAGGAGCCCGCATGGACTGGAGGAAGGTTGGTCATAAACATGATAATCGGTGGACCTCATCCGGCAGATAAGAGTTGGAAAGAAATGGAATGCAATGCTAGTTCCTTGAAGCATGCAGGCTTCGAGTGCTGCTCGAACACAGAAGACGGGACACCGGCGAAACAACAACGAATGATGACCGACAGTATAGTATTCAGGAGTAGGGATGCTGATCAGGTGAAGGCGCCTACCATTGAACCGATGGTTATCTGAGCTAAAATTAGACCGATGCATGTGAGAAGAATACTAATTGATTGTGGGAGTTCTGTTAATATTATCTTCAAGAAGGTATATAACCGAATGAAGATGGAGGCAAAGGATTTGAAACCATCTAAAGCCCGCTTTCACGGCTTTAATGGTGCATCAACTGATGTAGTAGGTGTTGTCGAATCGCCAGTTGAACTAGAAGAAGGTGAACGCAGGAGGGTACGGATCCTACCATTCATTGTTTTGGATGTTGATTCCCCGTATAATGTTTTTCTGGGCCGACCGACCCTGGCGGAGTTTAGGGCAGCTTTGGCCCCGTGGTGTTTGACCTTGAAATTTCCAATGGACAGTGGAGTTGGTGTAGTGCATGGCGATCAAGCAACTGGTCGTGCTTGTTATATGGCTGAGCTAAGAGAGGCCCAGCGAAGAGAGAAGGGAAAGGGTATGGACAAGCTTTTCTGCATCCTTGTTGCTGAAAATTGACAAATAGCGCCTGAGCCTTAGCTCGAGCAACACAGTCGAATCTATAAAGACATAGATCCATGGGATGATGATAAAGAATCCAAGGAAGCTAAGGCGGCGCCGGCTGATCTGACAATTAACATTCCAATCAGCCTTGATGACCCATCACGGGTGCTTAAGATTGGATCATAGCTCAGCCCCTCGATGATGGGGGATCTTACTGATTTCCTCCGATCGAATCTCGATGTTTTTGCTTGGACCCACTCTGGTATGTGTGGGATTTCCCCCGCCATCACAAGTCATATTTGAACATTGACCCGAAGTTTGTGCTTGTGAAACAAAAGAGGAGAGGTATGGACCTGGAGAGGTCCGCTGCTCTAAAAAAGGAGGTGGATAAACTCAATGCCAATGGGTTCGTCCACGATGCCCTCTATCCTGAATGGATATTTAATCCCGTACTGGTGAGGAAGGCAAACGAGAAGTGGAGGACCTGTGTTGATTACTCGGACCTGAACGAGACGTGCCCTAAGGATAGTTTTCCATTCCCCAGAATTGATCAGTTATTCGACTCAACAGCAGGACACGAGTTATTGTCATTTATGGATGTGTATTCGAGATACAATCAAATCCGGATGCACATTTCAGATCAGGAGCATACTAGTTTTGTCATGGACATTGGACTGTACTGTTATGTAGTGATGCCTTTCGGGTTGAAGAACGCGGGGGCAACTTATCAGCGTTTGGTGAATCCGATGTTTAAAGACCAGATTGGTAGAACGATGGAAGTCTATGTAGATGATATGCTCGTGAAGTCGCGACAGTCAAATGACAACATTCGAGACTTAGTAGAGATGTTTGATATACTCATATTTTATGGAATGAAAATCAATCCATTGAAATGTTCCTTTGGCATTGCGTTGGGGATGTTTTTGGTTTTCATTGTCAATGCGTAGGGAATCGAAGCCAACCCAGAAAAAATTCAAGCTATTCGAGACATACAAGCACCCAAAACTATAAAGCAAGTACAAAGCCCGAATGGGAAAGTCGCTGCGTTGAGTCGATTTACATCTAGAGCAACCAACAAGTGTATTCCTTTCTTTGATGTGATAAGGAAAGGAAAAAGAAATTTTAAATGGACACCGGATTATGAGGACGCATTCCGAGCTCCGGTGAGATCCTTGGAGAGGCACCCTGTTCTGTCAAAGCCCATAAACCATGAGGAATTGTATGTTTACTTGGCTGTATCCTAGCATGCCACCAGTGCAGCTTTGGTTCTTGAGGAGGACCGAATCCCAAAGCCAGTGTACTATGTTAGTAAGCGTTTAACTGGGTAGAGAGAAATTATCCCAAGATTAAGAAGCTGGCTTACCGTTTGGTGATTGCACCACGCAAGCTCTACTCGTATTTCCAGGCACATCCGATCAATATTTATACCGATCAACCATTGCGGCAGGTTCTCCAACGACCGAAGACTTCTGGAAGGCTACTCAAATGGAACATGGAGTTGAGTCAGTTCGACATCACCTACTAGCCACGGGGGGCTATCCAGGGGCAAGTGCTAGCAGATTTCATTGCAGAGTTCACTATATCAGATGAGCCAAGTGGAAGTGATGTGATTCCCACTGTTCGATGGAAGCTATATACCAATGGGGCATCCAACGACCATTGTTCCAGGGCTGATGTTATTCTTGTAACTCCCGAGAAACAATCGATTTGTTATGCTTTGAAACTTAATTTCCCTGCTACGAACAATGAAACCGACTATGAAGCGTTGATCGCTGGACTGAAGCTTACCAAAGAAATTGGAGTGAAATTGGTTGAAATCTTTTGTGACTCACAGTGGTGGTGTACCAAGTACGGGGAGACTATCAAGCAAAGGGGCAAAGGCTTGCCTCATACCTCGCTCGGGTTCAAGAATTGTTGGTGGATCTCGAATACTACGATATTTCGCACATTCCACGTGAACAAAACGTGGAAGCCGATTCCTTGGCAAAATTTGCAAGCACTAGTGATGCACAACAGATGGACTTGGTTCTTGTTGAAACTTTACATGCCCCGAGTATAAATGAAATTGAGGTAGATTTTGTGGCAGAGATGGAAACTGAAAGGGAGTCGTGGATGACCCCGTTCAAAGAATACTTGCTACATGGAACCTTGCCCGAGAGAAAGAATGAGAGACGACAAGTCGTTCGCAAGGCCTCACGGTATATAATGCAGGATGGAATGATGTTTCGGAAGGGATTCTCCGTTCCCTTGCTTAGGCGCATTGCCCATGACGAGATAAAGTGGGTTTTAAGAGAAGTCCATGAAGGAGAATGTAGCGACCATACTGGGGTGTAGACGCTAGCCAAAAAGATACTCCGCTATGGATGTTATTGGCCGACCGTGAATCGGGACGCCACAGACTATGTAAGGAGATACGAAAAATGTCAAAAGTACGCAAAGATCCTGAGAGCACCGCCGACGGAACTCGCGCAAATGGTTAGTCCATGGCCGTTTGCAATATGGGGGATCGATATAATCGGCTCCTTGCCAATCTCCAAAGGTGGTGCGAAATACACAATCGTCGCGGTCGATTACTTCACCAAGTGTGTAGAAGCGGAGCCATTAACTACGATCACCACAAAAATGGTCATTAACTTTGTTGTGCGAAACATTATATGCCGCTTTGGTATCCCACAGACTATCATTACTGACAACGAAACTCAATTTGAGAGAAGAGAATTCAAGGAGTTCTGCCAAAAATATTGCATTGAGAAAAGGTTGCAGCAGTCGCTCATCCTAAAGCGAATGGGCAAGTTGAAGCCGTAAATAAGATAATCAAGTCCATCTTGAAAAAACATTTGGAGAAGGCTGGTGGAAAGTGGGTGGATGAGCTTCCAATAGCACACTAGGACGACAGAACCACCCACAAATCCGCAACTGGCCATATTCCTTTCGCCTTGGCATACGGCACTAAAGCTGTTATACCCGTGGAACTTGAAGTTCCTTCTCACCGGGTGTGTAACGACCCAGAATTTTGGTCATTCGAAATTGGGATATTTAATTGATTTTCAATATTCACAAGTAAATTTTATAAGTTGAATAACTTATATTTCGAATATAGTGATTTAATAAGATAATTAAACTATTAATTTAATATTAGAAATTGTGTAAATAATTGAAATTTGAATTTAATGTGAATGAAAATGATTTATAAAGTTGAATTAAATTCTATTTAAATTAGAATGATGTTAGAGAACTTTTAAAATTGAATTAAAGTTAATTTATAGAAATTGAATATTTTAATATTTAATTAACGTGTAAAAATAATCATTTTTCACACAGTCTCTGATTTTGACGTAACCAGTTTCATTGGATCTGTAATATTATATTATTGTAGGATTTCAAATTTCGTGTCAATCGGATTTATGGTTTAGTCGTGGCAAGCTAAAATGCGTAGAAAATTGTTTAAGTGAATTTTAATTTAAATAAGTCGATTCGAAAACCTATCTTCAAAATACGATCGAATTGGATCCTGATATATATTTCATTGTGTTTGGAATAGGGGTAAAACATTATAAACGCCAGGCGGCATACTTCGTTTGGAGTTCGGAAAAATTTCGGATGAATAGTGTCGCGAAATTTTCTATAAAAGGACTTCATAATTTCCTTTTTTCACTCAAACCCTAATATCTATAACCCTAGCCGCCATTAGCATTCGATGGCTAGAAAACACCCTCCTTCTTCCTCAATTTCTACTCGATCCATTCACTTTTATAAAAAACATCCAACTACAAAATCGTAGAGCACATCGAGATCTTCCAATCCAAAGGTGATGATCTAGTTTCGTGGAGAGGATGGGCGGAAAAACTCAGTTGAACGGCGCATGTTCAATCATGATTTTCAAGCGAAATAGGTGGCCGAGCTTCACACGGTTATGGCCGAGGGTGCGTATGCATAGGGGCTTCAAAATGAAGGCCGCTGATCAACGTCTCGATCATCGAGGTGGGCGCGGCATATAGATGGTCGAAGGCGGCATTTGGGTTGAGTTGCATATGCAACTAGAAGGGAAGAAGCAAAAAGTTATGGCCGAGATTAATGCTAGAAAATTAACAGCTGCGATGAAAGCTAGGTTTTAAGATAAAAAAAAGAAATTGGAATTAATTTATATATTAATTTGTATAAACTTTAAAATGTCATAACTTCTTCATACGAAGTCCATTTTTGATGAAACAAGTTGCGTTGGGTCCGTATTGACGAGCACTACATTTTAGAGCAGGTTTGGAGTTGATTGGAGCTAGTGAAAATTCTAGGTAAGATTAAACGCCTGTTGAATTTTATTCGGAATCAATTGCTATTGCAACCAAAGTGAGTACAACTCACTCTTTCCGACTCACTGGTATTTTTATATAAGTGGGAATAAATTTATTTATGTTGATTAACGATTGTTTGGATGATATATGATATTATATATATATATATATATATATATTGATTGGTATTTGGATATATTCCTGCCTATTGGAGCAGATGAGACCTTATACGTTCCCGTGTATGAGCGGATGACCTTTTGTACGCGCGTCTGCCTCGAAGCGGACATTGTACACATATTCTCATATGTATATTTGTTGCAAGTGACAGGTTAGAGGGATCCAACTGGATTCCTCACCAGTGTTGATTTTATTTATAGATATTGATATATATGTTGTTATCATGTGATATATGATGATTTGGATGCCGTGGTTGATGTATTTAATGTTGTTGCAGCATTGGGCCTATTTTTGGTAATTTAAAAATGTTAAAGTGATGATTTCAATTTAAAAAAGATTTTCAAGTGATTTTGAAAATAGATGTTCTATTAAATTTTGAATTGTTAAGGAATGAATTTATTTTAAATAAACAAAGGTTATAAATTTTATGTTATAAAAATTATGATTTTTGTGAAATATAATCAGAATGTGATTTCTGAAATATGAAATTGATTAATTTGTAAAATAAGTTAAATTGAGATTTTTGAATTTATTATAAATGGTTTATATATAAGATTTATAAAATTGATATTTTATAAATCAAAATATTGGAATTATAGAGGAGCTTTGTAAGTATTTAAAATGAAGTTATAAGTGAATCTTATATGTAAATAAGATTTATAAATTGATGAAGTTATATAAAAGAATGGTTTGTAAATAAGAGATTTATAAGTAAATAAACTTATAATCTGATTTTGGCATATAAATGAGATATAAATGAGATTGGTTAATAAAGTAATTTTGTATATAGAAGTTTATAAAATATAAATGGAATTTATAAATGTTGTTTTATAAATCTGAAATCAACTTATTTTGATAAGTTAAATTATGAAAGTTTATTAAAGGAATTATATTCACGATTTTGGACAGTGGTTAACCTTTTAATTAAATGTGTAGAAGCAATGAATTTGTTTAGGGATTTATTCACAATTTAGGACAATGAATAATCCGTTTTAAATTAAACGAATGTTTTGAAAAGTGATCTTTTAAATAGAGTTAAATGGTTTGAAGATATTTTTAAAATGCGTGAGCATCGAATTCATAGATTTCAACATTCATTGTTAAAATAGACGTTTTCGAGAAGTAAGGAAAAGCATGGACTATAACACTGTTGTTATAGTAAATGATTTTTAAAAGGAGATGTTTTGTATATTATATGGGATTTATATATCTATCTAATTATCGAATCCCTATACTAATGATTTTGGGTTGTCGTAACAATGTTTTACGCAACATTCGTTTTGACCCGAATAAATATGTTAAGAGAATGTTTTCCTTAAAGAATAAAATATATACTTGATCCTGATTTAAGTATATGTAATATTTCTAAGTGTTGAAAATAAATTGATTTGTGAATTACTTATTATTAAATAAGTATATGGAAATGTTTTCCAATATAGGATGTTGAAATGGTTTTGGAATTATATCTTTTTAAAGATAATTTGATGTGAATATTTGGCAAGTGATTTAAATAATAAAAGTTTAATTAAAAGGGCCTAGTGATTGCTTATGGTGCTAGATATTCGTTTGTTGCTTTGATAGTTAAATAACCGACTATTAAATTTGGCCATTTTAGTTCCTTGACTTGATGTGGGAACTATTTAGTCATACACTTAGTACGTAGCCATTTATGTAGGCTTGATTATCGTTTGTGTTGAGGATGTTGATTCGTGTAGTGCGAAGAATTTCTGCAATCTATCGAGCTTCCTTCTTGGCTAAAGGATAGCAAGTTGACAGTTGGAGACGCGATAAGTCTATGAGACTTAATTTCTGTATGAGCTTTGGAAACACTTTTGCGTGGTTGGTGCGAAGAGACCGGGATCAGATTTATCTGAAAACCACTTCGGACCAACATTTATGCAACGATTGTATAGGATGTGATGATATTGATATTCAGGATTTTCATAGTGGAAGACTGCTTTTCGATCGTTTGGGGTTAAAATCCCAATATACATATAGTAGCAGTAGTCTCTTCGTTATGAAATACCTAATGCAAGGACTATTCACTACTAATCCTAGGGATTTCCCGACAGGATGTTGTAGGAATCTACCTTCGGTTTTTCCTGTTCATGGACAACTTGTATGGATGTTTGTCTAACATTGCATTTCCAAAGATTACGTACATTGGCTTTTACAAACATACATCAGTGGTGGTGGAGAAGGCAACTTCTCTTAGCTTAACACCCTCCTTGAGATACGAGCTAAAGGGTTGTATTTTTGTGGAAGACAATTAGTAGTCGACGGATATGGCCGTGTGGCATTCAAAGTGATTTTATATGTGATATGTGAAAAGTAATCACTACCTCAGGCCTCATCAACCGGAAATGACCGAAACAGGGTTAGATGCAGCAAGGCTAAGTGGGTCATTCCCAATAAGGATATGATCATCCTCTTCTAGATATATTTCTTCTTGCTATGACGTTCGGGATGTAAATTAATGTGGTTTGTATACTATGAGGGCCCTCGTGAAAGGTCGGCAACGACCGGGGGATGATATATTTGGTACTATCTAGTTACAAAGATATGCCAGTCTGGTGTTGGTAGAGGTTCCTTTGTGATGTTCTTCGGTGCATTCCTCTAGAGATGTACCGCCGGAAGGTAGTCCCTTCACCTATTTATTTGTATGGAAATCCAAACTCCACTACGTGCCTACCATTTTGATTGTATTACCCATTTTGGGCTATATGCTGGAATTTAATCAATGTAACAATTTCGGCTATGATTAATATTATTTGTATACAAGACACTAGTAAAATATAAGATAATTTGATATGAAATGTTTTGGTTACCATAAGATAAAAACATGTCCGTGTTTATATGTGGGCGTGTCTTACGAGATACTTTTGTTTTCAAAGGAAAAGTTTGGTAATTTAATAAATTCAATTAAATGTTTTTCTAACACTGGTTTACCAAAATGATCCGGGTTTCTTCCCTTTCAATGCTCGGATCAAACTGAGTATATTTACAGGTTCAGATTTGGTGCTTTTGGAGTTTCAGCAGGAGAGCTGGAGATCTTCATTTTCGTATACACGTATATGTTTATTATCCACTTTGCGCATTGTTGTTGTTGTATATTGTTGGAAATTGTAAGGTCAGGTTATTATAACTGTCCAGGCAGATGATTGGTGATTGATTGTTGAACTCTGATTGATGTATGTATATACAGTTTCTGTTTTGTAAAGATCATTGATATGATATTATATGGTATTCCGCGGCGATGTGAGATTCTATATTATTCTGTTTTGGTTTCTCTTCACTCTTTCTTCTCTTCTCTTCTTTTCTTTCTCATGACTTTCCGTCAGTCTATGCTTTTGGGGCCGGACATGTGTGGTTTATTGTCGATTCAAAGGGTACGGATCTGCAGGTCGTCACACGTGGTATCTGAGCTTAGATTTTGTATATTCCTAGGCTTTGATGTGTACTTAGTATAGATAGGGACAGTAGCACCCTAGGTTGAGTTTGAGTGTATTTTGTATATGAGCGCGTATTTTTTAGTGATTATAAAAATGTTTTATATTGTGTTTACTTATCCGTTGAGTTGTTTGTGAATTCTAGTCGGTATGTGGGACGCCATGTTATCGATAAGGATTTCTAAACACTTAAACGAAGCAAGTTTACATAGTATGATTTATAAATATAAAAAGAACCTTTTAAAAGAATATAAAGCACTGAATTCACTATTGTTGCTGGGAAATAATAAGGGTGATGACTGCAGCATCATCAGTATCATTTTCGAGTTTCTGTGTGATGGATTTGCTACCAATAGTAAATTGAAATTTAAGTTTTGATGTGATAAACGAATTTGAATTTAAAATCCAAGTTGAAATTAATAAGTACAAGTGAAATACGTTTTGGACTTATAATATGAAATAATAAATTTGAGTTAGCATAATAAATATATGATTTGAAATTTAACTAAAGGAAAGTTAAATAAAGTGAATTGGATTTGAACTGGATTAGTTAAGTTATTGAAAAGGAAATTAAACTTAAGTGGTAAAGTGATTATATAATATGAATTTGGATGTTTAAATAAATAAGTTGTATAACTTATAAAATGAGAAAATGTAAGTAAAACCAATTGTTAAAATGGTTAAACAATTTTGTTAAGGAAACAAAATCTGAATTTGAATAGTAATATGAAATTTGATTTAAGTAAAAGTTAAACAAAATGATTTTAGAAATGAAATCTAAGTTAAGTTAAAAGGAAACGATCTTTGAAAATGAAATGTAACTCAAATAAAGAAAAAGAAATGAGCTAATGAAACGAGTTAATAAAATAGAATTTGAATTAAATTAGAAATAAACTTAAGTTGTATAGTGGAAGTAAATGCAAGTGAGAATGAAATGAAACATAACTTAAGTGATGTTGAATGAAGTTGATTTGATATCAAAATGAATTAGTAAAGTGAAGTGATGAATATAAATTTGAGTTATATAATGAAATTCAACTTTAGTTGTAAAATGAATTAAATGAATTGATATGGAATAAATGGATGTAAGTGTTAATTCATTAAAAGCTAATGAAATTGGAAATTGAATAATTGAATGAAAGTCAATTAGATATTAAACCAATTGAAATTAAACATGTTAAACCAAATTGAATGTAACGAAGTAAATATGAATGTTTAAGTGTAAATTAAATAAATTTGGTAATGTTGGTTATACATTGGTTTTTAGATGGATGTTAGTTGATTGTATAGAATTCATTAAGTGTTAATGAAATTAAATTAATAAAATTGAAAGCTAAATAACTAAACTCGAATTGGAAGTAAGTGAATCTAAATAGAATTGAATTTGATTTAATTTGGAAGTGAACCAACTTGAATATGAATTAGTGAATGTAAAGTAATTGAATATGGGTGAATGAATGTTAAAATCCAATGTTAATGAATGAAATGAGAATAAATTGGAAATCAATTAAGTGAATATTAATAAGAAATGAATTATATTGATTTGGTTATGGATTTATTAGATAGATATTGTTTGTTGGATGTTAATTGGATGATAGTTGTTTGATGGCTGGATTTGTTGCTTTTGGTTTCATTTGCTATATTGGCATATATAGTTGTTGTATTGGTATATGTTGTATATTGATATTACTTTCTATATACATGTTTCCATTTGATTGTTGCGTGTTTAGTAGGTGTGCATGGCGCTTGCTTCGCGTTTGTAGCTCGCTTTCATGCTATATTAGCCCTATATGCTCGCTAATAATATATAAGGTACATATCTCGGATTACATATCGTACTTTTATATTTTTTCCCCTACGGGATGCCTCATCCTCGAAGATGAGATGTATATTTGTGATATATATTATCTTTTTTTCCGGATTTAACTGCGCAAAGGAGGCTATGGCGAATTTTTTTGAAAATTTAAGATGTAAGAAAATTTTGAGAAAATTGGAAAAAAAAATTTGATAACTATAATTTTGATATTTAGTTAAAAGTTAAACGATATTAATTGGCTTTGAAAGGATAACTAAGTACAGATTTGAAAACTTAGAAAAGTTTTTATAAGAAGTTTAAATAATGGAGTTTTGGTAAAGTAAAAAGGTTTAAATAATGCTGGTAATCTAGTTGGAATGATTTGTTTTGGAAATTAATGGATTTTGTGACTTTTTCTTACTTGGTAATTTCGAGGACGAAATTCGTTTAAGTAGGGGAGAATGTAACGACCCAGAATTTTAGTCGTTCAAAATTAGGATATTTAATTGATTTTAAATATTCAGATGTAAATTTTATAAGTTGAATAACTTATATTTCGAATATAGTGATTTTATTGGATAATTAAATTATTAATTTAATATTTGAAATTGTGTAAATAATTGAAATTTGAATTTAATGTGAATGAAAATGATTTATACAGTTGAATTAAATTCTATTTGAATTAGAATGATGTTAGAGAACTTTTAAAATTGAATTAAAAGTTAATTTATAGAAATTGAATATTTTAATATTTAATTAACATGTAAAAATAGTCATTTTTCACACAAGTCTCAGATTTCGACGAAACCAGTTTCATTGGATCGGTAATGTTATATTATTATAGGATTTCAAATTTTGTGTCAATCGGATTTACGGTTTAGTCGTGGCAAGCTAAAACGCGTAAAAATTTGTTTAAGTGAATTTTAATTTAAATAAGTTGATTCGAAAACCTATCTTCCAAATACGATCGAATTGGGTTTCGATATATGTTCCATTATGTCCGGAATAGGGGTAGAACATTATAAACACCAGGCAGCATGCTTCGTTTGGAGTCCGGAGAAATTTCGGATGAATAGTGTCGTGAAATTTTCTATAAAAGGACTTCATAATTTCCTTTTTTCACTCAAACCCTAATATCTATAACCCTAGTCGCCATTAGCATTCGATGGCTAGAAAACACCCTCCTTCTTCCTCAGTTTCTACTCGATCCATTCACTTTCATCAAAAACGTCCAAATGAAAAATCGTAGAGCACATCGAGATCTTCCAATCCAACGGTGATGTTCGAGTTTCGTGGAGAGCATGGGCAGCAAAACTTAGTTGAATGGCACACATTCAATCGCAATTTTCGAGCGAAATAGGTGGCCGAGCTGCACATGGTTATGGCCGAGGGTGCGCGTGCTTGGGGGCTTCGAAATGATGGCTTCTGATCAACGTCTCGATCATTGAGGTGGGCGCGACATATTGATGGTCGATGGTGGCATTTGGGTTGAGTTGCGTACGCAACTTAAAGGGAAGAAGCAAAAAGTCACGGCCGAGATTGATGCAAGAAAATTAACGGCTGCGATGAAAGCTAGGTTTTAAAATAAATAAAAAGGAAATCGAAATTAATTTATATATTAATTTGTATAAACTTTAAAATGTCATAATTTCTTCTTACGAGGTCCGTTTTTGACGAAACAAGTTGCGTTGGGTCCATATTGACGAGCACTACATTTTAGAGCTTGTTTGGAGTTGATTAGAGCTAGTGAACATTTTGGATAAAATTAAACACCTGTTTAATTTTATTCAGAATAAAACACTGCAATTGCTATTGGAACCAAAGTGAGTGCAACTCACTCTTTCTGACTCATTGATATTTTTATATAAGTGAGAATAAATTTATTTATGTTGATTGATGATTTTTGGATGATATATAATATTATATATATATATTGATTGGTATTTGGATATATTCCTTCCTATTGGAGCAGATGAGACCTTATACGTTCCCGTGTATGAGCGGATGACCTTTTGTACGCGCGTCTGCCTCGAAGCAGACATTGTACACATATTCTCATATGTATATTTGTTGAAGGTGACAGGTTGGAGGGATACAACTAGATTCCTCACCAGTGTTGATTTTATTTAAAGATATTGATATATATGCTGTTATCATGTGATATATGCTGATTTGGATGCCGTGATTGATGCTTTTAGTGCTGTTGCAGCATTGGGCCTATTTTTGGTAATTTAAAAATGTTAAAGTGATGATTTCAATTTAAAAAGGATTTTCAAGTGATTTTGAAAATAGGTGTTCTATTAAATTTTGAATTGTTAAGGAATGAATTTATTTTAAATAAACAAAAGTTATAATTTTATGTTATAAAAATTATGATTTTTGTGAAATATAATCAGAATGTGATTTTTGAAATATGAAGTTGATTAATTTGTAAAATAAGTTAAATTGAGATTTTGAATTTATTATAAATGGTTTATATATAAGATTTATAAAATTGATATTTTATAAATCAAAATACTGGAATTATAAATGAGTTTTGTAAGTATTTAAAATGAAGTTATAAGTGAATCTTATAATTAAATAAGATTTATAAATTGATGAAGTTATATAAAAGAATGCTTTTTTAAATAAGAGATTTATAAGTAAATAAACTTATAATCAGATTTTGGCATATAAATGAGATATAAATGAGATTAGTTAATAAAGGAATTTTTTATATGGATGTCTATAAAATATAAATGGAATTTATAAATGTTGTTTTATAAATCCGAAATCAACTTATTTTGATAAGTTAAATTATGAAAGTTTATTAAAGGAATTATATTCACGATTTTGGTAGTGGATAATCCTTTAATTAAATGTATAGAAGCAATGAATTTGGTTAGGGATTTTATTCACGATTTTGGACAGTGAATAATCTTTTTTAAATTAAACGAATGTTTTGAAAAGTGATCTTTTAAATGGAGTTAAATGGTTTGAAGATATTTTTAAAATGTGTGAGTATCAAATACATAGATTTCAACATTCATTGTTGAAATAGACGTTTTCGAGAAGTAAGGAAAAGCATGGACTATAACACTGTTGTTATAGCAAATGATTTTCAAAACGAGATGTTTTGTATAGTATATGGGATTTATATATCTATCTAATTATCGAATCCCTATACTAATGATTTTGGGTTGTCGTAACAATGTTTTACGCAACATTCATTTTGACCCGAATAAATATGTTAAGAGAATGTTTTCCTTAAAGAATAAAATATATACTTGATCCTGATTTAAGTATATGTAATATTTTCAAAGTGTTGAAAATAAATTGATTTGTGAATTACTTATTATTAAATAAGTATATGGAAATGTTTTCCAATATAGGATGTTGAAATGGTTTTGGAATTATATCTTTTTAAAGATAATTTGAAGTGAATAATTGGCAAGTGATCTAATTAATAAAAGATTAATAAAAAGGGCCTACTGATTTCTTATGTTGCTAGATATTTGTTTGTGGCTTTGATAGTTAAATAACCGACTATCAAATTTAGCCATTTTAGTTCCTCGACTTGATGTGGGAACTATTTAGTCGTATACTTAGTACGTAGCCATCTATGTAGGCTTGATTATCGTTTGTATTGAGGATGTTAATTCGTGTAGTGCGGAGTATTTCTCTAATCTATCGAGCTTCCTTCTTAGCCAAAGGATAGCAAGTTTAAAGTTGGAGACATGATAAGTCAATGAGACTTAGTTTCTATGTGAGGTTGAGAAACGCTTTTGCGTTGTTGGTGCAAAGAGACCGGGATCATATTTATCTGAAAACCACTTCGGACCAACATTTATGCGACGATTGTGCAGGTTGTGATGATATTGATATTCAGGATTTTCATAGTGGAGGACTGCTTGTTGATCGTTTTGGGTTAAAATCCCAATATACATATAATAGCAGTAGTCTCTTCGTTATGAAATATCCAATGCAAGGACTATTCGCTACTAATCCTAGGGATTTCCTAACAGGATGTGGTAGGAAAGTACCTTCGATTTGTCCTGTTCCTGGACAACTTGTATGGACGTTTGTCTGACATTGCTTTTCTAAACATTACGTACATTGGTTTTTACAAACATATCAGTGGTGGCGGAGAAGGCAACTTCTCTTAGCTTAACACCCTCCTTGAGACATACGAGCTCAAGGGTTGTATTTTTGCGGAAGGCAATTAGTAGTCAGCGCAAATGGCCGTGTGACATTCAAAGTGGTGTAATATGTGATATGTGAAAGGTAATAGTTTCCTCAGGCCCCATCAACCGGAAATGACCGAAACAGGGTTAGATGCAGCAAGGCTAAGTGGGTCATTTCCAATTAGGATATGATCATCCTCTTCTAGATATATTTCTTCCGGCTATAACGTTCTGGATGTAAATTAATGTGGTTTGTATACTATGAGAGGCCTCATGAAAGGTCGACAACGACTGAGGGATGATATATTCAGTACTATCTAGTTACAAAGATATACCGGTTTGGTGTTGGTAGAGGTTCCTTTGTGATGTTCTTCGGTGCATTCCTCTAGGGATGTACCGTTGGAAGGTAGTCCTTTCACCTAGTTATTTGTATGAAAATCCAAACTCCACTACGTGCCTGCCATTTTGATTGTATTACATACCCATTTTGGGCTATATGTTGGAATTTAATCAATGTAACAATTTCGGCTATGATTAATATTATTTGTATACTAGACCCTATATAATATAAGATAATTTGATATGAAATGTTTTGGTTATGTAAGGCAAAAACATGTCCGTTTTTATGTGTGGGCGTGTCTTACAAGATACTTTTGTTTTGAAAGGAAAAGTTTGGTAATTTAATAAATTCAGTTGAGTGTGTTTCTCACGTTGGTTTACCAGACTGATCTGGGCGTTCTTCCCTTTCAATGCTCGGGTCAGACCGAGTATATTTGCAGGTTCGGATTTGGTGCTTTTGGAGCTTCAGCGGGAGAGCTGGAGATCTTCGTTTTCATATACACGTATCAGTTTATTATCCACTTTGCACATTGTTATTGTTGTATATTGTCGGCAATTGTAAGGTCAGGTTATTATTACTGTCCAAGCTGATGATTGGTGATTGATTGTTGAACTCTGATTGATGTATGTATATACAGTTTCTATTTTGTAATGATCATTGATATGATATTATATGTTATTCCGCTGCAATGTGAGATTCTATATTATTCTGTTTTGTTTTCTCTTCTCTCTTTCTTCTCCTCTCTTCTTCTCTCTTCTTTTCTTTCTCATGACTTTCCGTCAGTCTATGCTTTTTTGGGTCGAACATGTGTGGTTTATAGTCGATTCAAAGGGTACAGATTTGTGGGTCGTCACAGGGTGACTCATTATGATCGTAAAATGAACCGTGATCTTTTACTGGAGTCGTTGGACTTTGTCGACGAGAAGCATGAAGAAGCTGATTTAAGGGCGGTCGCATATCGGCACCGAGTCGCCCGATATTATAATGAAAAAGTTCGACCAAGAACTTTCGATGTGGGCGACCTTAATTTAAAGCAAGTTTTTCCGGTCATGTACATATCAATCCCACATGGTAAGGTCCCTACGTCATCGAACGGAGGCTTGGAGAAGGAACCTTCAAGCTAGCGACTGTTGATGGCGTGACACTCCCCAAAGAATGGAATAGCTAGCATTTGCGCCATTATTATACTTAGTTTATTTCTTTTGCATTTTAGTAGCAACTGTTTCCATTGTATGTTTCTTTTATTGTTCTCTGTTTCCGACATGTAATAAGACAATTCAGTTTGTCCCTGTTTTCTACAATCAATAAAGGCTTGAAGCTGTTTTTCTATGAACTATTGGTGTTCCGTGTTTTATAATTCCATGGAAAAATTAATTTGCATTAATATGTCTGGTATATGAACGCATACACAAAACTAAAAGTCGACCAGCTATGATTCCAAAATCTCTATGTCTCTAGAGTGCGGACTAGAGTACTTTGTGTCCCTAGAGTGCGGACTAGAGAATAAACGATTCAAAAATCTCTAAGTCCCCAGAGTGCGAACTAGAGTACTCTGAGTCCCTAGAGAGCGGACTAGAGTATAAACGATTCAAAAATCTCTAAGTCCCCAGAGTGCAGATTAGAGTACTCTGAGTCCACAGAGTGCGGACTAGAGTATAAACGATTTAAAAATCTCTAAGTCCCTAAAGTGCGGACTAGAGTACTCAGAGTCCTCAGAGTGCGGACAAGAATATAAACGATTCCAAAATCTCTAAGTCCCAAAAGTGCGGACTAGTGTACTCTGAGTCCCCAGAGCGCGGACTAGAGTATAAACGATTCAAAAATCTCTAAGTCCCCAGAGTGCGGACTAGTGTACTCCGAGTCCCTAGAGTGCGGACTAGTGTACTCTGAGTCCCCAGAGTGCGGACTAGAGTATAAACGATTCAAAAATCTCTAAGTCCCCAGAGTGCGGACTAGAGTACTCTGAGTCTCCAGAGCGCGGACTAGAGTATAAACGATTCAAAAATCTCTAAGTCCCCAGAGTGCGGACTAGAGTACTCTGAGTCCCCGGAGTGCGGACTAGAGTATAAACGACTCAAAAATCTCTATGTCCCCAGAGTGTAGACTAGAGTACTCTGAGTCCCCAGAGCACGGACTAGAGTATAAACGATTCAAAAATCTCAAAGTACCTAGAGTGCGGACTAGAGTATAAATGATTCAAAAATCTCCAAGTCCTATTAAAGCGGACTGGAGTTTAAATGACCCTCAAGACTCCAAATTTCAGTTAAAGATTAAATTATAAGCTAAGGGATGAGAGTCTATGAATGCAAAGAAACAAGAATTTATTTTCTTCTAAAAAAATATTTTCCTTACAACTTCTTCGAAAGTGCGGAGACAAAGTTTATCTACAATTACTACTGATAAAAAGAAACGGAAAAGAAAGCGACTACATGATTTTCAACTATTTGAGCTAATCAAAATGTTGCAAGGCGACGACACTTCTTCGATTTTCTTTCCCTTTTCAGCTTTTCCGAAGTCTCCTCATTTGAGCGTCTTTTCCTGGACCCTTTGCCTCCCAACAGCGTGGTATGAAAGGAAGGAAGAGGAACTTCCAAGGGTGTGATCCCACCGAAGAGAATGACCTTCAACGGCCTATTTAGGGGATCGTTGAGCTCCACCACCTTGGATTCTGTCTTAACTTTGATTCTCTCTTTATCCTCCTCCTCGAGTTGCTCCTGCATGCTAAGCTTGGAAGTGTGCTCGAAAGATCATGTGATTTCGACCTCGTCGTGTTCTTCTACAGGTGAGTGATCTTCAGGTTTATCCTCATCTAGCGCCCCAATCACTTGAGCATCGGGACCAAAGGTATCTCTGGTATGAGGTGCCTCAGCCTCTTTCTCTTCCCGCTCCATGGTGACATCGCTCCTTGGAGCCGGCTCGGGACCACAGTGACCTATATGAATTCATTGAAAGCAAATGTTACGTTAGAACACATCTGTCACTCGCCAAAAGCGATGATTTCCTAAACTCTAGAAGGTGAAGCTACGTACCGGCTTTCAACTGACTATCAGTGGTCCTCGGAGTATCACCCTCAGGGATTGGGGATAAAATGTGAATGCCAAGTCTGGGCTTCTCCGGGTCATAACCGACTTGCTACTCGAGAGGCCCAAGTGATGAAGTCTCGGCTGATTGAATGGGAGGAGGAACTTGAGACTCAGTGTCGGACGGGCCAGCGATATCTTCCTTACCCTTCGATGACGGGGAATCTCTTCCAAAGAGGGCTTTTTTCGCGGATAAGTCTGAAGGCTCATTTCCTCGGAGCACTTCCCTCACAAGAGCCTCTTCATCAACCTCTTCGACGCCTAGCTCCACTCTCTTAATTTTTACCAAAGTATCCCATGCTTCGACTAGTGATTCGAGATAACCATCGCCTAAGAAAGATAGATCATAGTGCATGAAGACTCGTGCATTGTACTCGGTGATGAGCGGGTCAAAGGAACACTTAATATCTTTT
Source organism: Allium fistulosum (assembly GCA_030737815.1). NCBI lineage: Eukaryota > Viridiplantae > Streptophyta > Magnoliopsida > Asparagales > Amaryllidaceae > Allium > Allium fistulosum. Next base: position 135,648,168 of record CM060904.1, read on the forward strand.
CTGCCGGCTTCAGTTGCTTCCTCAATTCGGGAATCTACCTCTGAGAGTGCCGCCTTTCTGCCTTCTTCGTGAGCGGCATCTTTTAGTGCTTCGATCTTGAGTAGCTCTTTGTCGAGTTTTGTTTTAAAATTCCTTATCTCAATGATTTCATCGCAGTATTTTTGTGATTCTTCCCATGCAACGATTTTTTTTCTTCCTTTTCTTTGGAAAGTAGTTCCTCTAGCTCCATAACTCGATAGGCGAAGGCCTCTTTCTCTTTTTGTAGAGAGTCTTTCTCCAGAGCTAGAGCGTCGCTGTGTTGAACTGCCTCGTTTAACTCCTTTTTATGACTAGCCACTAATCGCTTGACTGCCTCGATTTTCTCCTTGGCATTCTTCTCGGTGATCTCGAGTTGAGACTTGTATGAGAGTAGTTCCTCATCCTAGCCCTTTATAATATCTCTATCATGAATGGCTTCGAGCTTAAGGCGATCAATTTCATACTTGCGCTTGATGGAGACTTCCGAGACCTTTTCCACTAAATGTACAAACACGTCGTGCTAGAAATACACGTCGTTGTTACAAGCAATAACGCCCTGTTTGACGTGCCCGGGAATAGGATGAATTGCGGGAAGAAATTTCAGTCCGTCAAAACAAACTTTCGGAAATGTAGCTCTGAGCTCGGCTAATTTTTCTGTCGTGGTTGGATCGTGAGTGGGAGCCGGAGGAGTCTACCTTACCGGACTCATGGATTTCTTGTGACGCTCGCGGGTTTGTTTGGTGCTCGAGGAGCTAGAATTTTGGTCGCGAGGGACTTCGGACTGGGAGCCTTTTTGAGCAGACTTGTCCCCACTACGCACTGGATGATTGGGAGGATCATTTGGATATGAGGAGTGGTTGTGGGACCTCCTTCGGGAAGAGGAGGATGACTCTCTAGATGACAGTCTCTCTCTCCGCCTTCGTCCTTATCTCTTCATTTACTCGATCTTGAGTCTTGACCAGAATGATAGAAGATGGAGGATTCTCGGAGATGATCAATGCCATGTGTGCACCCCATTTCACCTGTACGTAAGATTAAACAAGAACGGGTTAGTAGAAGTCACACGACGAACTGAATTCAGGAGAATGGTGGAGTGTAAGTGTTCGTGTGTGTCCTAGTGCATCCCCCCAATGGACCAATGTTTTTTGCTTTACTCATCGGAGTTTTCTTTCCCTGATCATTAAGCTCGGTGCCTTCATCACCTCTCACAGGCGAATTAAATCCCATAGCACCGGGATTATCGAAGTCATAATTCAACAGATCGTCGGGGATGGTCAAGTCAGATAGTCCCTTAGGTGAGCTTTCCAATTTTTGAGAAGACGATCCTTTCTCGATAGGGGTTATCATAACCTTTGAAGTTCCATAGACCTTTATTTTTTTCAGCTTATACGCTAAGCTCTTCTTCTTTTTCGAAGGAGGCGGTGGTTGGTCGACGCCGGGTGAATCAGCTACTGGTGCTTGGCTGGAACTTATATTCCCACCAGTCGCCACTGGTGCTTCATTTTCTTTAATCTCCCCTTCCTCGAAAGTATCGGGGGCCCCTTCGGTACGGGCCACCGAAGGTCTAGCTTGTTCTTTTCTCGTTACTGTAGTCGTTCTTGCTATAGTGGCACCAATTGGAAGGCTAGTCCACCGGCCCTCTTCCAGTAATTCGAACTTCGAGAGCAGTTCATTGGTAATTACAGATTTAATGTCCTGATCTCCCACGGGAGTAGCTTGGATGGCTTCGACGGCCTCATAATACCTGGTGCCTTCGGGTCATGGGCGGATAATTGTAAGAGTTGAAAGAAGTTCAGAAAAGGTGCACTCCAAGCCTTAGGACAGAGATTGGGTTAAAGATGAGACTTACGTCCTTCTAGCCATCTTCTCGCAAAGCCAGGAGGACAGCGTATGTAGAACCACTTTTGTTTAAACTGAGAAAACTTGTTCCACGTAACCATCAGGACTTGGTATTTGGGATGTGGCTCGAGGAATATGTACGATGGACTGTCGGTACGTCTCTTGAAGTGGTAGATGTAACAGATATCCTCGGGAGTTGGGAGTCTGAGTAAGATGCTCATGAAAAGAATGCATGTACCGTGGATAAATGCATGGCTATTAGGGTGTAGTTGTGCTGGAGCAATCCCTATATACTATAACACTTCATGGATGAATGAATTGAAAGGTGGCGCACTTCCGGCCTAGCACATAAATTTGTTGCACACAATATATCCAACCAGGGGCAAGTGAGGCCGATCTTGTGCCGACAGAAACAGAACATCTTCGAAAGGGATTCCGTGTGTAGAACACAATTGATGGAGAGAAGATACGTTGATTTTTGATGCTTGAGAGTCATGAGGTCATCCAGAATGATGGCCCCGTCTAACGGCATCGAGAGCGTGGCTTATAATCGCAACAGGTGGGTCTGGGATGCTAGTTATAGGGGCTGACGATGGACTCAAAGTCCCCGCTGCCTCTTGCCGAGAACTTGGCCCAAGCTTGTCATAAATAGTAGTAGAAGTTGATTTTTTACACATCTCCGAGGAGCAATTAGTGTGAATAAATACTTGTTTAAGATATACTTGAAAGATAATAGTTATCAGATGTTATCCCGCCTTTTGGCAAGGCCGTGACACCAAAAAATTGACTTGAAACCTGAGGCAGTTCGTCCCGAAGATTGGTCATACACGGATTAGCTATGGACATCGATGAATTTTGTCCGAGTCTGGATCAAGCTACAATTGATATGACATGTCAAGCAAAGCTATGAGAGCCAACGTTCCAAATTTCAAGTCAATCCGAGTTCTTATGCTCAAGTTACGATCAATGCAAATTTGGGTGAAAACTCGCTCCGCCGTGACTCGCTCCTCCATGACTTGCTCCTCCGTGACTCGCTCCTTCGACTCGCTCCCTTCGACTTGCTCCTTTGACTCACTTCTACGTGACTCGCTCCTCTGTAAATCGCTCCTCCGTGACTCGCTCCTCTGTGACTCGCTCCTCCGTGACTCGCTCCTTCGACTCGCTCCCTTCGACTCGCTCCTCCGTGACTTGCTCCTCCATGACTCGCTCCTCAATGACTCACTCCGCCGTGACTCGCTCCTCCGTGACTCGCTCCTCCGTGATTCGCTCCATCGTGACTCGCTCCGCTGTGACTTGCTCCGCCGTGACCCACTATACGTTAGCACCACGTCACCGAGTCAAACAGAACCGAGTCGAATGAAAAGTGAGTCGAAACAAAAGCGAGTCGAACCAAACATCCTACCGAAAACTCCAACTTGCATCGATCATATCTCGAGATCTACAAGTCCAAATGCCACCAAATTTTCACAACAGCTTAAGTACAATATGAAGAATGTTCCTGCCAAATTTCGACTCGATCAGAGCAAGTCTTGACCGAGTCGAAATTCGTTTGTATCGATCGCGGATGAAAAAACTCCAACTTGCATCGATCATATCTCGAGATCTACAAGTCCAAATGCTATGAAATTTTCACAAAAGACTACATGCATGCTAAAGAATGTCCGCGCCAAATTTCGACTCCATTGGATGAAATCTTGATCGAGTCGAAATCTGTTCGTGTCGATCACGGATCGGACCGAAACTTCACGGGCTTGGGCGTACGGGCCTGGTTACGTGCCAGAGAGGGTCTCCCAAGATCTGAGTGAAATATCAGCCTCCTACACCTAAAAATAGACCCCCAAAGCCAACAGAAAAGGGGCTCTTCTTTGAGATCTCCAATGTCCAGACTCTACTAGATCCAGATCCAAACTCCATTGCTGCTGCTACCAACGAATTCCACTACTGCAAATCATAATTATCTGCTGTAATTCATTGAATTCACTTGTAAACATCAAAGAAAGATCAATAAAGCAAACTACTTCAGAGTGGACGTAGGCAAGATCGCCGAACCACTATAAATCTTGTGTCTCTGTCTACTTCTTTCTGTTTTAAGTTTATTATTCTTCATTTCTATCCTCTACAATATTTAGATCTAAGATCTGTGATTATATATTGCTAATTTGTGTTCATACACTGGTGCTTTCACGATATTTGGGGTTTGTGACCATTTTTGGCGTAAACACTTTGGTGCTTTCATTGAGAGCTGAACTCAGGATTCTATCATTTGGAAATTGAATTTGAAGGTTTAGAGAATTCAGATCCGAAAAGCTATGACAAGGCAATCAAATAGAAGACAAAGGCTAGAGAGAGGTCAGCAGGAAGGGAGTCAAGAGGCTTCCTCAGGTGCAAATCAGACATCAATCTACATCACCAGGGATGAGATAGAGACAATGATGAAAAGACAAGAGGAAATGATCCAGAACTTGCTTCTTCAAATTGGGCAACTGAGAGCGCAAAATCAAGGAGCAACCAGAGTTCAGAACGGTGAAGGACCATCTGGCACAGCCCTAGAACTAGGGGGCACTTACCCAGAGCGTGTTGACCCGATCCCGGGAGAAGTACCAGGAGGAGCTGCGCAGCGCGGCATTGATAGAGAAGCAAATGCTTGTTCAGGAGAGCAGACTCCGGGAATCCCTCGTGAACTCGGGGGGCAAATCGGAAACGACGAACCAAGACTACAACTTGGAGATAGTGACAGATGGCAGAGAAGGTCAGACGAGCCATGAGAGGCGGACTAGTGAATAGAGATCTGGAGGATGTGAATAGGAGTCCCTTTGCTCCTATGATCAGGCAAGCTAGGAATCCACCAGAATTCAAGCTACCAACATTGGAGACGTACGATGGAAGGACAGATCCTGCAGTGCATCTGACATGATACATGAGGCATATGGAGCTATTGGGGGCATCGGAGGAGGTCATGGCCCGATGCTTCCCATTGTACTTGAAAGAAATTGCAGCGCTTTGGTTTAGACAACTGGAGAGTGGCTCCATAGGAACATGGACCGATCTGACTGAGAGGTTTATGAGGCAATTCAGAGTTCACATTTCGAGACCTAAAAATGTGATGAGTTTGGCAGCAATGAAGCAAAGAACCGAGGAGTCTTTGAGGAACTTTCTAACGTGATTCAATGCAGCGGCGGTGTCGGTGGATCGACCCGACCCGTCCATGGTCTTGATGGCAGCTGTATCTGGCATAGCTGATGGCATAGAATTCAAGAATTCGTTAATAAGGGATCCACCTATGGATCTAGGAGAATTTTATCATGAAGCTGAAGGATTTTTACGATTAGAGGATGCAAATGCTGAAAGAGAAGAAGGAGAAGGAGTTGATGTTTACCCCGTCAAGGGTGAAAATCTTCCTAACGCGGATTCAGGAACTGACCGAGGGAAACGAAAGGCTGAGGACAATAGTGATGGACCGATGCGACCACGAAAGGAACCAAGATTCACCTCTTACACGGAGTTAAATGAGACTTTGGAGCGAATCTACCAGGATACTAGGGGGTAGATTCCCTACCGAAGGCCGATGAGAAGGGATCCAACCAACAATGAAAGAAGATCCGACAAATATTGCTTATTCCACGAGCTGAACGGTCATAACACGAATGACTGCAGACACTTGAAGGATGAGGTTGAGGGACATATCCGGAATGGTATGCTCTCACAGTATGTAAGAAGGGGAACGACAACGGTGGAATGGGAGAAACCACCACCTGCACCTGCCGGGGATGGCTCAGGATCGCAGCGTCAGCTTGTCATCAATTGATTGGGGTAATGACGAATAAGTAGCAAAATCCACACCAACGCGGTTAAGTCATTTACACATGTACAGGACCGCGAACAATCCTCAGGCATGCTCTGATACAACTACTAATCGCAACAGTGTGAGCGTTTGCACTTTGACGTCCTTGTTTTCCTTTTATTTTCCATTTCTAATATTTGAACCTGATTTTGCTGAACATTTCTGTTGAAAAAATCATTTTGAATAAAAGCATGCCATTTGTGATACCATGACGGCTAAGCCACTTACACATGTAAGGGATCGCGAACGGTCCTCAAGCATGCTCTGAGACGGCGATAAACCGCCACCACAAACAACTCAGAAACTCACTCGAATGTGAAATCTGACGTTGTTAACACTATGTCCCCCCCGGGCACACAAAAATCGTCGCGAACGGCACCCGACCACGAACGGTCACAAATCGCCGCGAACGGCACCCGACCACGAACGGTCACAAATCGCCACGAACGACACCCGACCACGAACGGTCACAAATCGCCGCGAACGGCACCCGACCATGAACAGTCACAAATCGCCTCGAACGACACTCGACCGCGAACGGTCACAAATCGCCGCGAACGGCACCCGACCACGAACGGTCACAAATCGCCGCGAACGGCACCCGACCGCGAACGGTCACAAATCGCCTCGAACGGCACCCGACTGCGAACAGTCACAATTCGCCTCGAACGACACCTGATCGCGAACGATCACAAATCGCCTCGAACGGCACCCCGACCACGAACGGTCATCATTCACCGCGAACGGCATCCGACCGCGAATGGTCACATATCACCTCGAATGACATACGATCCCGAACGATCGTCATTCATGGTCAAATAAAACTATCAATTTCTTTGCAGGTCATCAACAGGATATGAACATCCAGCTTATGACATTACAAAACACACCTTCTTATCACAAGGCATGTTTTGGGGGGGCAAATGTTATCCCGCCTTTTGGCAAGGCCGTGACACCAAAAAATTGACTTGAAACCAGAGGCAGTTCGTCCCGAAGATTGGTCATACACGGATTAGCTATGGACATCGATGAATTTTTTCCAAGTCCGGATCAAGCTACAATTGATATGATATGTCAAGCAAAGCTACAAGAGCCAACGTTCCTAATTTCAAGTCAATCTGAGTTCGTATTCTCAAGTTACGATCAATGCAAATTTGGGTGAAAACTCGCTCCGCCGTGACTCGCTCCTCCGTGACTCGCTCCTCCGTGACTCGCTCCTTCGACTCGCTCCCTTCGACTCGCTCCTTCGACTCGCTCCCTTCGACTCGCTCCTTCGACTCGCTCCTCCATGACTCGCTCCCCCGACTCGCTCCTCCGTGACTCGCTCCTCCGTGACTCGCTCCACCGTGACTCGCTCCTCCGTGAGTCGCTCCTCCGTGACTCGCTCCGCCGTGACTCGCTCCGCCATGACTCGCTCCGCCATGACTCACTCCACCGTGACTCGCTACATGTTAGCGCCACGTCACCGAGTCAAACAGAACATAGTCGAATGAAAAGCGAGCCGAAACAAAAGCGAGTCGAACCAAACAACCTACCAAAAACTCCAACTTGCATCAATCATATCTCGAGATCGACAAGTCCAAATGCCACCAAATTTTCACAACAGCTTAAGTACAACATGAAGAATGTTCCTGCCAAATATCGACTCGATCAGAGCAAGTCTTGACCGAGTCGAAATTCGTTCGTATCGATCGCGGATGAAAAAACTCCAACTTGCAGCGATCATATCTCGAGATCTACAAGTCCAAATGCTATGAAATTTTCACAAAAGACTACGTGCATGCTAAAGAATGTCCACGCCAAATTTCGACTCCATTGGATGACATTTTGATCGAGTCGAAATCTGTTCGTGTCGATCATGGATCGGACCGAAACTTCACGGGCTTGGGCGTACGGGCCTGGTCACGTGCCAGAGAGGGTCTCCCGATATCTGAGTGAAATATCAGCCTCCTACACCTATAAATAGACCCCTAAAGCCAACAGAAAAGGGGTTCTTCTTCTTGTTTGAGATTTCCAACGTCCAGACTCGGCCAAATCCAGATCCAAACTCCATTGCTGCTGCTACCAACGAATTCCACTGCTGCAAATCATAATTATCTGCTGTAATTCATTGAATTCACTTGTAAACATCAAAGAAAGATCAATAAAACAAACTACTTCAGAGTGGACGTAGGCAAGATCGCCGAACCACTATAAATCTTGTGTCTCTGTCTACTTCTTTCTGTTTTAAGTTTTTTATTCTTCATTTTTATCCTCTACAATATCTAGATCTGAGATCTGTGATTATATATTGCTGATTTGTGTTCATACACTGGTGCTTTCACAATATTTGGGGTTTGTGACCATTTTTGGCGCAAACATCAGATATAACGACAAAACATTTCCCCGTGTGGTGTGTGAACTACTCCAACGATTCAAACAAAAGTGTAGAAAATTTGAAGTTCTAAAGGCTAGCATAACGTGATGGAGCTTCAAATTATTATCCTTGGAGACGGTCATCACTGACCACCTCCGAAGTTTGTCTTGTGATTGGTAGCGAAGGCCTAGGGGTCAGACATTGGCATCATATACTGTGAAGGCTATTACTTGCTCTTGTCGGGTTAAATTTGCATTTAAGATTATTCGAACTATGGAGTAGTTAGTACAAATTAGGTCCTTGGGCATATGTGCTTTGTTACTTGTCATTGTCCATTATGTTATGCTTGGTTGTGGAAGTAGGTTGTCCGATTATGTGCTGTGTTCGAGTTAGAATAGTCTTGATTGCTAATGCCGACCCAGACATACCAACCCACTGCCCTACAGGACCACCGAACCATCCACTCTCCTCTCTCTCTCTCTGATCACTGAACCACCTTTCTCACTCTATACTGAGCCACACTCCTAGACTCATGCCGACCCATACCATCATGCAAGACACCGACCCATACTAACTCCCTCTATACTGAATGACTCCCTCGCTCGGAATACCGACCCACACTCCTAAGTTCATACCGACCCACCACTCTCCCTCTCAATCCGACTGACACTCTCACTCAATATACCAACCCGCTCTCCTTCCCTCAATACCGAACTAGTTCCTCCCAGAAACACCGAGCCTAATTCCCATCAAGGGTTTACATAACTAGCCCTACTCCAAATACCTGCCGACTCCACTTCCTTGCACTCCACACCGCCAACGTCAAGGTTAGAGCTATGCTACATCCCTCCATAATCCTTAAACAAGCTCCTAGCCGAAGAACGCCCATGAACTCAATTTGACATGAGATTCCTAGCTTAGAGAAATAAATCGAGTGAAAGGTTCATACCTACAAGAATGGATTGAAGCTTATGGAAACTGTTGGATATAGGGTCGAAGTTCGTTTGGGTTTGCTAGAAGTAGGAGTTGCGAGATGGGTATCTTGGATTCGGGAGAAGAAAGGAAAGCTGGAGTGTTGGCTAAGGTTCGAGAAGAGATAAATCGGAAGCTTTTCTAAAAAAGTGAAAGGAAGAGGGAGGAGTGAGTTTTTATATGTAATAAAGGGGAGACGAACAGGCAGTTGCCATTAGAACCGGTCCATGCATTTTAAGTGTGTCGGTGTTGATGCATTCTAATGGAGAGAGAAGCTATTCAGACCGATCGTGTGGGTCGGTGTTGACATATCGACTCACCATTTACCGGAGTAAACCGATTGAGTGGGTCAGCCTTTCATATGCCGATCCACTCATTGTTAAAAAAATTGATGAATGAATGACGATAATAGTAATAAAATAGAACGTGTGTACATGAATGTATACACACATCATGGCAATGAAAGATGAAACTGTACAAAGTGACAGATGCTATCGATTCGGTGGAGAAATATTGGTTTATGAATTCTAGCATGGTTTAACCTTTGAAAGGTTATGTACATTCAGCTTTTGAAAAGTTAAAACAAGATTTTGAAAATTTCTTCGAGATTGAACTGGTGCGTTTGAACGACACGGAGATTCGTCAAAAAAACGATGAAAAGGCGACAGCCAATCATCATTCTGAACGAGCCAGTTTTTGAAGGCGGAGATTGCTCGATGCACATCATGTTGATTCACAAGACACACTTTGGGGAGCAAATGTTACCCGACTAATTAGCCCGCCTACAAGACATTAGTTGCAGGAGATATGATTGGGCTCAAACAAGAATTGAGTCAAGAGAGGATTGGAAACATGAAGGATTGATGTTACTTATCTGGGTCGGCACCCATGGATGGTTCGGTGTGGGTCACTCAATCAAGGTGGCTCAATCATACATGGCTCAGTCAAGGAGAGGAGATCATGCATGGTTCAATCATGGTGCATAAACCAAGATGGCTCGATACGACTGGCTCGGTGAGTATGGCTCGGCAAGCATGGCTCGATATGTCTGGGTTGGCGAGTATAGCTCGCTAGGTATGGCTTGGCCTTAGTTTAGCGCATGTTGGTCGGCCTAGGTTTAGCATGTATCATTCGGCTTCAGTGGGTCGGCATATCTCGATCGGCTTGGTTGGGTCGACATAACTCGCTCGGCAGATATGGGTCGGCAACTTAGACCCAGACATGGTGGTTCAAAGTACTTGGATCATTATGCATCAGGGGAGTCACTAAATTATCAACAGGGGGATACAGCTGTTTTCTTCATGCTTCGAGTCACATATCTAGCTACTTCAAGTCATGTGATGACTCGCTTCGAGTTATCCACAGGGTACCCTTGGTTCGGCCAGAGTGGCTTGGTTTACCTGAGTCGGCGTACTTGCGACACTGCATCCTAAAGCGAGTCGACGAGTTACCTGGTGTTTCCTTGCTTCGAGTTCCAACATCATTTGCTTCGAGTTGTTCAAGGAGATGCTTTGAGTCATTCAAAAGTAACCCCTGGTTCGGCCGGAGTGACTTGGTGTACCCGGTTCAGACATCCTAAAGCATCACTTGTGGGCAGAGTCGTCTTGGTCATGGGCTTGTGCAGGGGATCTAGCCTGTCTTCGTCTATAAATAGAGATGCAAGGATACAGTTGAAGGGACCTTTTTTTTCGAGAACTCCAGGGAGACTCTGCCATTTTTTGTACTCGCGTATTTTATATTCAAACTTGTATTCAAGTTGTTTGTTTACGGATTGTATCTGTACTCAAGTGATTGGAAAAGTAATAAAGATTATATTCAATGTGGATGTAGGCTATTACGTTGAACCACTATAAATCTGGTATTCTCGTTTTTGTTGTTCTTTTTGCACTCAACTACGTTACTTCTCTACTTTAATTTACTTTCTCCATTAATCTCTCTGCACAATTCTATTCAAGGGTGCTAGTGACCAATTTTGGTGCAACAACCCTTTTGCAATCTTCACTCAATTCAAAATTTTTCTTTTCTTTATTAACTCAAAGAATGGGATACACTTATCGGTGGCCTTTGAAATAAATCTGCTTAATGCTCCTACTTTTCCATTCAAACTCATAACATCTTTACTTGTTTCAGGCTCTGCCATATCTTTAATAGCCTTAATATATTTCGGGTTAGCTTTAATTCCTTATGCACTGATAACATAGCCTAAGAATTTCCCAGAATGAACTCCAAAGTTGCATTTTTGGAGGTTGAGCTTCATTTGATATTTTCGAAGCACTTTGAACATTTCATTTAGATCTTCGAGATGATCCTTCATTTCTTATGATTTTACCAATATGTCACCTACGTCAACCTTTAACTTTCTTCCGATTTGATCTTTAAACATCCGGTTAACCAATCTTTGGTAAGTTGCTCCAGCATTTTTCAATCCAAATGACATGACTTTGTAACAGTAGGTTCCTTGATCTGTAATGATGCTGGTATACTCCTCATCGGATTTGTACATAGGGATTTGATTGTATTAGGAGTATGCATCCATCAAGGAAAGTAATTTGTGGCCACCGGTTATGTCTACCAATTGGTCTATCCTTGGCAATGGGTAACAATCCTTTGGACAAGCATTGTTTAAATCTGTATAATCCACGCAAGTCCGCCACTTTCCATTAGGTTTCTTTACCAAAACTGGGTTTGCTAACCATTCGGGGTAGAAGACTTCCTGGATAAATCCATTTTGTAGTAATTTCTTGACTTCTTCTCTTTGGGCGTCGGCCCTTACCTTATCGAATTGCCTCTTCTTTTGCCTAATCGGAGGAATGTTAGGATTGATGTTCAATGCATGACTCATGATTGTAGGATCAATTCCAATCATGTCAGAGTGGCTCTAGGAAAAAAATCCTTATTGGCCTTTAAGGATTCCACCAATCCCAATTTTAGGCATTCCTCTAGATCTTTTCCCACTCTGAATATCTTAGTAGAATTAGTAAGTTCTATTAAAATTTCTTCGGTTTCCTCAACCGGCTTAACTTTTTTGGCCTCTCCTCGGCAATCTAGCTCAGTAACGATTTCACTTTTCACTATGGAATTGGTATCCATTCTTTTCCTTTTTCCATAAACTGCAAAACATCTTGTGGTAATACGTTTGTTAGTTTTGTTAGATTTTTCCTACGCTTCGAATGATGGATGTAGAAACCCATCGTCTAAAGGCTGTAATGTAATGGAAGAATCTAAGTAACATGTGAACTCCCTATTATATTGCTCCAAAGTCATAAAATACATTTCCCTTGATGCAAATTGCTCGCCTCGGATAGTTCCCCAGCCACTCATAGTAAGGAATTTGAGCATTAGATATTTTGGTGAAATAAATGCGTCCACTTCATCTAGTGCTAGACGTCCAAAGAAAGCGTTGTAGAATGATGGCTGATCTATGACCACAAAGGTAGTTTCAAAAACACGAGAGCACGGAGGGAGTCCCAGCTGAACCAAAAGCTTTACTCATCCAAGTGGGGTTGTTCCTTTGTTGTTGAACCCGAAGATAGGTTTGGGGCTAGGCTCAAGTTTGTCCTTGGAGATTCCCATCTGATCAAATGCGTATTGAAATATCACATTTATTGTGCTTCCAGTGTCAACCAAAATCTTTGTAACCACCGAGGATCCTATCTGAGCCGTGATCATTAATGGATCATTGTAGGGGTGATGGATTCCCCTCATCAACTCTTGGGGACTAGTCACCAAAGTGTGCATGTTAATATTTAACTTTGGGTTCTTAAGTGGTGGTTCTTCTTGCATAGTAAACACACCCTTCCTGGCTTCACGAATGTACTACTCCTGACATTCTGACTTCTACCCACAGGATGTGGTCCACCGTATATAACATCAATTCTATTTTAGGGTGGACTTAGGCTTAGTGGATCTTTGTCTTCGATCATATTAACAGCATTACAAGTAGGTTTTCTTGCCTCAGCCTCTGGCAGGAAAGTCTGTTGCGGATTCTTCACAAACTCCTTCAACTATCCTTCTCGAATTAATTTTTAAATTATTCTTGCCAACACCTTACACTCGTTGGTCCTGTGACCATTTGCCTTGTGGTAAGCACAATATTTATCTCGTTTCTTCTGCTTTGAATAATTTCGGGATTTGAACGAGCTTGGGATATTGACCTTGTCTTGAGTCATTGCATTGATGTAAGAGATTGGTTTGTTTAATGCTACTGCGTTGGCATTAGTATCCTCCCATCTAGATTTCTTATGTATCCTTTCCGAACTGAACTTTCCACTACCCCTCCTCTGGTTAGATTTCTTCTTAAAATAGTACAATTCGTCCATTCAAATGAATTTGTCAGCCTGAAAATGGAAGTCTTGTAAGTCTCGGCAGCCATGGATGAATAATTTCTTCCAGAAAGGAGAATTGAATGTAATGCCTGAATGAACCAAAATTAGCTTATCTTTGTTGTTCACTCCTTTCGGTTTCAAAGCTTCAGTATTAAACCTTTTCAAGTAATCTCCTAGTGACTCACCATGGTTCTGCCTGATATTAGCGAGTACTATATAGTCGATAGAGGGGTCTTTGCAAATGCAAAAACTGAGCAGAGAATTCATAAGAAAATTATTCTAAGAATATATCGTATTCTCACGATACTTTCAGTACCACATAGCAGCAGCTCCTTGAAGTGTGACTGGAAAAAACCAACATTTAACGGCGCCAGAAGCATTGTACAAATCCATTTGACTGTCAAATGCCATCAAATGGTTGTCTGGATCAGATGTTCCATGATATTTCATTGTAGGGACCTTTACGTGAGATAGGATAGGCATTGACATTATTTCATCAATTAAAGGGGCAACCCTCTCGTTATCATTTACTCTCTCATCCTCTATTCTCTTACACTTGATATTCAATAGATCCTTTACAGCCTTCTCTACTACGTCTTTGAGGTAAGCCTCATTGTTCAAGTAGTCCTTTTTATTTGGTTTGTAGCCAAGAATAATACTTACCTTCCTCTTGGACCCTTCCTTGATAGTTTGCCTTTAATGGGAGGAAATCCTTCTTCTTAAACTAGGAAATATTAGCTTTATTCTTCGCAACATCAGTATTGATTTTCAAATTTCTTCTAGGAGAGACAACTTCCTCTCCTACCGTAGAAGCTTTCATGGATGACCGGTGAGATAGTACTTCATTCAGGAGATTCTTCACCTCTGCCATCTGCCGTTCTATGTGATTTTAGCAATGTGGTCTTCTGGCTATAGATTCTGAGTTGGAGCCAGCTGCGCGGATAGTTGAGCTTGAGCTGGTGGTGGAGTTGGTTGGGCTGATGTAGAAGACTTCACTTGTTCCCTATTCCCAGGGTTGAAAGATGGCGAGACATTTTCCTCTAGTGAAGCTATATGTTCATCCCTTTCGTTGTGGGTGGAAAGCCTATTTGATTTCATTTTCCTATAGCAAACCAAATTTCTGTAATTAGTTGTATTAAAATAGCAAGGTCAGAGGTTCGAGCCCTCCTTCTAGCACCAAAAATGTTAACAAAATTTCTTTTTAACATCCCCAATGCTTTGCATAAGATTATTTTATATGGCCTCAAATCTATAGTTGAGTAAATTCACATCTTCCAAATGAAATGACTAAGCCGGAGGGATTTGAGGCCTTTGTTTTAACCTCAGCCTAAAATGGACAATGATGAAAGGTTTTAAAAAAAATTGTTTACCACATTCTATGAAATTGAGCAGAAGATCAACTAACTCTTTAACCATGTCGAAAGGTTGAGGTTCCATCCAAACCTTACAACTTAGTTGAAATAGTAGAATTATTGAACCTTCCGCCCTGGTCGGAGGGTTTGAGAAGTTATCTAATCCTTTCGACTAGGTTTCTATGATTGTAACCTCCCCTTAGGAGCTATTTATATAGCTTTCAACCTTGTCACTTCACCGAATTCCATCTCCCCTGGAGATCGAGAGCAACCAATCAATGATTTACATTTAATTTTTATCGCATCTGAAGATAGCAAACCTTTCGATGTTGAAGAAAGGAGATGTTACTTTGTTTTACATTTCTTTGATGCTTCCGACCTCTTAGGTTGATATTCTTTTCGTGAAAACCCTTCGAAAAGAATGTGTCATCCAAACATGCTCAGATAAAAATAAGAGTTGATTTAATATGCCATGATACCATATTAGGGACTAGTTTACAAGTAGTATTTCCCTTTTCGTGGTAGGAGCCAAGAAAAGGAAACATAGCTCGTAAAAATGTCTAGTGACAACCCCCTAGCATATACTCGAAATAAACATAGAAGACAAGAAATAAATTATATATGATCAGCTGTTAATATTGAATTAATGTCTAATCATGATCATCCCCAAATTCAGAGTTGATCACAAGCCATAATCCTCTTAATTTCCTCACGATGAAGCATGATATAAAATTCAAGAAACCAATCCCCACTTTGATTTCTAAATTAGGGTTACGAAGTAGTGAGCGAAAGTAAGAGTAGTTGAATGAGAACAGAATGAGAAGAAAATTGGATCTCAAAACTGGACCCCTTGGGTCCTATTTATAGAGGCAAGCGGCCTTCCCTCCGGCTCCATGCCTTTGATTGGGACAAAAGGTTGTCTCTTATATGTAGTTGGAAACCTTTCGATCTTGTTGAAAGGTTTGTCCATTTGTACATCATCATGGACCTTTGAATGTTGTCGAAGGGTCTGCATTTCCTAATGCATTCATGAACCTTTCATCTTTGCCGAAAGGTCTGTCTTTTATATGGTTTTGTGAACCCTTCTATCTTGTCAGAAGGTTCCTCCCTTACTTGACTGTTGTGAACCCTTCGACCTAGTCGGAAGGTTCCTCCCTTACTTGACTGTTGTGAGCCCTTCAACCTTGTCGGAAGGTTCCTCCTGTTCCGGATTGTTTCCAAGAGCCGTGTTGTTCTTGAAAGTTGTCGGGAGGTTGTCTTTCATTATTTGTTGACCTATGAGTGCTGCCTTTATCATAAACATTTTGATACTATCGAAAGGAATTGGGTATGTATTCCAACTAGTCCAAAAGGCTTATTATGCTTTCGAAAAGGTCTTTATAGAGTCGCATGCCCTTGCCTTGACTTCTTTATCTTCTTTGGAAAGTAAGAACCTCTTGAATACTGTGAAATGAAAACTTCCGTCCCCTTCGAAAGGTCTTGAATCACATCGCACTATCGGTGGCATCCCTTTGACTTCATCGGAAGGTTTGATCTAAACTCCTTTTCTTTTGTCTCTGGCTGTTTTGTTGTGCTTTAGTTGTTCTTTCCTTCTTGCTTGCGAAAGCCTCGCTCTGAAGTTCTCACGCGCTCTCCTTTATTAGTGTTGAACGATCCTTTCGACATCGTCGAAAGGTGACTTCTCCTGCTGCTCCTTATTTGTGCGGAAGGTTTCCAAAAGGCCTTCTTTATCTTCATTCATATTTTATGGTTAACAACAATAATACCGAACAAGTAAAGGTCGTGTTACCTCAAAGTCAAGTCTCACGATTATTCTTAACTTTCAAAACTACGATAAGTCTACTTCTTCGACGTTTAGTGCTAAGTATACAAATAAATCGTTCCCATATTAGTGAATCGCTTTTCGGAAATTAATTCATTTCCATAAACGAATCAAACCTTTTCTTTTAAAAACCCAAATTCGTGTGTGGCCTCATATTTCAAGTACTATTTTAAAACACTTTGTTATAAGAGTTCACTAACTTAATACATCAATTTAAAAAGAATTTAATAACCTAAAACATCCTTATTACATTGATTAATTAACTTTAAACTTCATCACACAATTTGATTTTTGAACTTCAAATGCCTTTAAATAATAAAAAGGTTAAACCACTTTAAACCTTATTAATTCAATTATTTAGTAAAATATAATTAATTAAATTAATAAATAATTAATTATCATTATTTAAAATGAATAAAAAAGTCTAAACATCCTTGTTACTTTGATAAATTCACTTTGAAACGTTATAACTTAAGTTGATTAATTAACTCCAATAACATTTAATTAAAGTGGGTTATCCACCTTTTAAACATCAGTAATTAAATTAATTAATAAATTTAAATATAATTAATTAATTCTCATTATTTAAAAATGATTTATTAATTATAAGCATAAATAAAGGAAAAAGATTAATTAGAGTTAAAACAAGGTGATAAAGTTTAAAAACCATTTATTATAATGATTTATTAATTTAAAAGCACCATAAGTGTTTGCATTAAAATTGACCACCAACACCCTATTGTAAGTGAAAGCACCAATATCCAGTCGCAGATGACGGATAGATAATATGTAGAGAGTATAATACGAAGAATAATCAAAATTAAAATGAAAGCAATAAAAAAGACAAGATTTATAGTGATTCGGCTAACTCCGGCCTACGTCCACTCAAGAAATTTTCTTTTTATTATACCAAAATCTGATTACAGTTACAATCCGAATTTTCTGAAGTAAAAATGGTAGAGTAACTTTTCGTAGAAGAAGATGAATAGAAGCAGAATGGAGATCCCCCTTTCTGAAGCCACGTGTAACATCCCAGATTTTATTAAATTTGATTTAGTAATTTATTTGAATTTTTGGTAATTTAAAAATTGAAAAGTTTTAAAATAAATAAATAAAATAAGGTGTTGATTTAAAATGAATAAAATTCCAGTTTCTTTTGAATTTAAAATCACTTGGATTTGAATATCTTATATGTATAAATATATAAATATATTGAATTGAGTTTTAAGTTAGAAAATAATAAAAATAAATATATGAAGTGAAATTAAATACAAACAAAGTGCATACGTATATTGTTCAACTTTAAAATAAAATATATGTAATAAATAAATGAAATGTATAACAAAACAAGAATTTGTATTAAACAATAAAATAAAATATATACAAAATGAAATAAAATATACACACATAATACCAATAAGAGATATCTATGTACAAATACTTCAAGGAAATTACATAAAGAAGCAAGCATGGATCAGCAAACAAAACAAAATATATATACATAGTTGACATTCAAACAACATGTTAGTAAAGTATGAAGATTTGTACAAGGAGATAAGTGTAGACATGATGAAAAAGACCAAAACAGCAAATAGCAAGGAAGGAAGAAAAATGGGTATATACGAAATGTACTTGCAAGAAGAAAAAATTATATGTGTAAACATAAGAAGGGACCAAGGCATTTAATGCCATCAGTTCTAGCATGCAAAAGAAAATCAAATCAGCAACCATATTTATAAAAAATCTCTGGTTAATAATGTACAAACAAATTTAAAAAAGTACAATTTATATTTTGCTTCAGCCTGCATTGTTTCTTTATCACATCCTCTATACCAGTTCGTTCAAAAGCAAAGAAATAAAGTAAAGTCAGGAAGAAAGAAAAATATAAACATCACTATATTTTCATCAACTCGAGATCAATTAACAAAGCAAAGCAAGAAGTTTTGAAGAGGAAAATCAGAACTACAGTTTTCAAAACCAAGTTTCCTCTGTTCAAAATCATTTCCGGTGAGTAAACTTTTTAATTAAAAGTTAAGTAGACAAATATGGTTGCTTTGAAATTCTATGGTGATGATTCTCTGCATGTTTATATATATATAAGTGTAGTACTTTTGTTTATTTGTTTGAGTTCAGGAGTGTGCATGTCTGTGATTATATTGTCCTCCCTGTTTTGTTACAGGATTATCAAGTTTACACCAAATTTCATATTGCTCTTCCTCTGTTTTCATATAAGTTTTGGTCTTCAAACATTAATTGTTTGTTTAAGCTTAAATTAAATACTAAAAATGAAATTAAGTAAAAATATTTAGCAACTCATCTGGAAAATGAAATTTAGTAAAAAATTCTTTTAAACATGACAAATTCAGTCACTTTAATTTACTGTTTCAAGTTTATAACTTGAATCCATTTTAGGAGTTAGGATTTTTAAAATTAAAATCACAATTTTAAATAAAGGAATGAATGTGAATTTGGGATTTGTTTGGAAATGGGTTTTTGGGCAAGTTCTGGTAGTCAGAACATTTAGGGTGGTCGGTGTTTCTACTGGAGATGGAGGAAGGTTCAGGGTGTATGGGAAAAATAGCTGGAAGTGGTCCAGTCCACTATGGCGACAACGGCGATAAGTTTTCATTTATAACCCTAGTTTTCGAGGTGGTCGGGTATTTGATCACCGTGGTTCCATACGTGCATCGAGTCGCACGTGCCTTAGGGAGATGGTGATTCTATGGCTGACGAAGACGTGGTGGGAAGGTCGAAGCTTCTGGTGGTCGGCATGGGTCGTGCGAAGCGATTCTCTGGTGATGACCGTTGTACCCATGTTGATCGAGATACCTCGATTTTGTTTTCGAGCTTCATTCGTGTTTTTTTGTGTTTGGGTAGCGAGAGTGGGTCGAAGGTGATCTGCTAGTGGTGGTGGAGTTCGCCAAAGTTGGCTGCTCTGTTGGTGCACGTGCACGTGTTGGCGGAAGTATCAGTTGTGTCAGGTTTGGGGAAGGGGCGGTGCGACTCGAATCACTACTCAGGAAATTGAGAAGAAAACTCGAAGGCGGGCTCAGGTCGTTTAATGTGATATCGAGTGGGTTTTAGGACTTAGTCAAAAATTTTGAAATTTTTTTTCACTCGGGTAGTTTTGGCTAAAACTCGAAGCAGGGGGCAATTTTTCTCGGGGATGACTCGAGAGAGTCTCGAGTCAGGCTTAAAAACAGTGAAGATTTAACTCTTTCGTGGAAATTTTGAACATGAGTTTGAAATGTTTTATATCTGAAATGAATAAAGTATTTTGAAAGCTTAAACTTAAAAGTAAAATTGTTTAAGAAATTAATTTGATATTAAATAATTAATAATTTGTAATTATCTTGTAATTAAAAGTTGATTTATTTAAAGAATAATTAATTAAGATAATCAAGATTTAATAAATTAACAGTTAAGAATAAATAAATTAAGATAATTAGTTAAGTTAATTTAAATCTAATTAAATTATAGTTAAGGATAAGAAAAACAGATTTTAAATTATGAAGATAATTATGTGGTTAATTCACTTTTAAATCACATTCACCCAAATTTGAGATGACCGACTATCATCAAATATTCTGTACTGGATTGATATTTCTATCTTGACACTGTGATTGTTTTGGTACTAAATTGTGATTGGACATTTAATTCTGTATTGATGTGAAAACCCCTTTTTCGTAGAACAGCATTTTTACTTCGATGCGACAGGGAGTCGGATTTCAGTTTGTTATCCGAAACCCACATCGAACCCTGAATATAAATCTTTGTGATTGTCATATTCACATGTTTTCAAAAATTTATCAATCACTATTCAATTTAGCCGGGAGAGGACCTTTGTGTCATATAACCCATTCTGAATAGTGATACGTCGTAATGGATCGCATTTGCTATATTACAGCATGATAGGGGGTTCTCGCTTCACGGTTTGGTGGCGAACGGGAGACTCTTACCCCTACATGTCCCCGAGAGGGATGGGTTGGTTAGGCAAAGGCCGTGACAGTCGAGAGGCTGGCCGTAAAAGTAAATGCGAGGTGCCAGTGTAAGCCACGGTGGGGCTGGGATGGTTGCAAAGCCTACCGGTTGCCACTGTCTGTGACGTTACATTTGGTACCGGAGCTGAAGGTTGAGTAAGAACTTTAGCTATGGAGTATAACACATTAGATGGCTCATTAGAGATAGGGTGAAGTATACCCTAGAATGAGTATAACCCGAAAACTTGAATTTTCTTAGTTTATTTCTTTTTACTGCTGATATTCCTTAAGATATTTTGTCCGTGGATCTAAATCCTGTTTTCTTACTAATTACAGATAGTAAGAATGAGCGGACGAAGAGGAAGAACTAGGGGTCAAGGAAATGCCACAACAGCTAATCAAATTCCCCCAATAGCAGTAGCAGCTTTACCTACTCAGAATCAGCCGAATCTGGCTGACTTATATAAGAATTTCTCGAAGCTTGGTGGTAAGCCGTTCACTGGCAAGGAGTCTTTTGTTGAGGCCCAAGCATGGATTAGATCTTGTGAAAGAATCTTTAGAGGGCTAAAGTTGGAAGACGATCAAATGCGACTAATAGCTTCTTGGAAACTTCAAGAAGAAGCTTTAGCATGGTGGGAGACAGTCACTGTGGATAAGCCAGAAGATGAGTTTTCTTGGGAGAAGTTTAAAGAAGTATTTGAGAAGCGCTATATGCCTTCAGCTGGGATCTCTCGTATGTATCAGGAGTTCATGGACTTGAAGCAAGGGAGTTTGTCATTTGAGGAGTATCTAAACAAATTTAATGAATTGTCTCGTTTCGGTCCAGAGTTGGTGAACACACCTTTGAAGATGAATGAAAAGTTTATTCGGGGGATGAATAAGAAGTTCCACGAAAGGATGACTGGCCACGTCAAAGAGTCTTTTTCTGATCTTACTGATATGGGGTATAGATATGCTACTTTGGATATGCAAGAGGTCCCGAAGGAGGGAGGAAATACGAGCAACCCAAATTGGAAAAAGAGAAAGTTTGGAGGCAAGAAACCGTGGCAGGGTAAGAAGAAAAAGGAGGGCGACCAGGGAAACACAGTAGAGAATGTTACTTGCTATAATTGTCAAGAGAAGGGCCACTACTCAACAAGTTGTACGAAACCTAAGAAACAAGCGAATCAATTCGTTCCAGCGAAGTCTAAGAAATGTTATGCTTGTCAGAAAGAGGGACATGAAGTCAAAGACTGCCCAATGAGGAAGAAAGCACACGTAGCAAAGGTATACGCAGTCAAAGATCAACCTGCAACTTCTAAAGCAGAAAAGGGGAAGGGAGTTCTGGAAGGTAACCTTACTATTTATGATAGAATTATTCGAGTTCTGTTTGACATGGGTGCTACACATAGTTTTATTTCTCAGCAAGCTGTAAATGAACTAAATCTTGAATCTGATTTCGTTGAGGAGCCTATATGCGTAAAGAATCCTGTCGGAGGCCCGCAAACCTTTGTCTTCGATGTAGAAATGTTCCTATCTCATATTCTTATTACCAATTCCCTATTGGTCTCTTTGTCCTTGATTTTAATGAATTCGAAATCTTACTCGGAATGGATTGGCTAGCGAAATACGAAGCCAAATTGGATTGTAACAATCGATTGATTTCGATTAAAACCGAATCTGGAGATTTTATTAAAATTTCTTGTGAGGACCCTAGTCCTAAAAGAGAAGGGTTGATGTATAATTTGGGATATTCTGAACCTAGTTTGGAGTCTATACCTATTGTTAGAGATTTTCCAGACGTGTTCGAAGAAGTAAAATCCTTACCTCCACATCGAGAAATAGAATTCAGAATTGACTTAGTTTCAAATTCTCGTCCCGTAGTTCACGCAAGTCGCAGGATGGCGCCCAGAGAAAAGGGTGAATTAGTCAAGCAAACTAATGATCTGCTAAGCAAAGGATTAATTCGTCCTAGTGTTTCTGAATGGGGTTCAGCCGTTGTGTTCGTTGCTAAGTCGGATGGATCTTTGAGATTGTGTGTTGATTACCGCGATCTCAATAAGCAGACTCTTAAGAATAAATTTCCTCTACCTAGAATTGACGATCTATTTGATCAACTGCATGGCGCTCGTTTCTTTTCGAAGATGGATCTAGCTCAGAGGTTCCATCAGTTACGAATCGCCGAAGATTGTGTTCATTTGACCGCCTTCAGGGGTCCTAATATGTTCTATGAATGGTTAGTCATGCCTTTCGGGCTAACCAATGCTCCAGCATACTTCGTAGATCTTATGACTCGTGTATTCTGGGAAGTGTTGAATGAATTTGTGCTTGTATTTATTGATGATATCTTGATTTATTCCAAAATAGAGGAGGAGCATTCTGAACATCTCAGAATTGTTTTGGAAATATTAAGAAGAAATGTCTTGTTCGCCAAATTCTCTAAATGCCATTTTTGGGTCAAAGAAGATAAGTTTCTTGGCCACATTGTTAATGAAGAAGGAATTTCTGTTGATCCTAGCAAGATTTCTTCTATTCTAGATTGGAAGCAACCTACTACTCCGAAAGAAGTTCGAAGCTTTTTGGGTTTAGCAGGTTATTATCGGAAGTTCGTTCAGGACTTTTCTAAGATAGCTAGTCCAATGACTAAGCTAACAATGAAGAATGCAAAATTTAACTGGACTCCGAAATGTGATGAAGCTTTTCAGGAATTAAAGAAGAGATTAACCACCGCGCCTGTTCTCGCGATTATCAACGGGAACCAGGGTTTATCTGTTTATACCGATGCTTGTGGTGATGGGGTAGGTGCAGTATTAATGTAGAATGGGAAGGTGATTGCCTACGCGAGTAGACAATTACGTCCACATGAAAGAAACTACCCAACACATGATTTGGAGCTTTTAGCTGTTGTTTTTGCTTTAAAAATCTGGCGACACTATCTTCTGGGTAAGAATCCTTTCAGCTTTCTTAACAATTTACGAAATTAATATAACTTAAAACAATATACTTAATAAACTCTCATTGTTTTAGGTGAAAAAATTGAATTATTCACCGACCACAAATCTTTGAAATATCTCTTCACCCAGAAAGATCTGAATCTGCGACAACAACGTTGGTTGGAATTTCTGGCATCTTATGACTTAGATATTCTGTATACACCCGGAAAAGCCAATGTAGTTGCAGACGCTTTAAGTAGAAAACACGCTATTCTTGCTCATCTTGTCATTGCTCCTACTCTCATTGAGAAAATCGCCAGTAAGCAAAATGAAGACAAATTTCTTCGAGATATTTATGGGAAAATTCTTCGAGGAGAAGATACTAGTTTTGAAACCAATCATAGTGGAGTTATTAGGCTGAAAGGTAGAATATGTGTTCCTGATATCCCAGAGCTAAAACGAGAAGTCTTGGACGAGTGTCACAAGTCTAAACTTTGCATCCATCCAGGAGTTAACAAGATGTACCGTGACATCAAAAGAACATTCTGGTGGAAGACGATGAAGAGAGACATATCGATATATGTGAGTCGCTATGCCACTTGTCAGCAAATCAAAAGCGATCAAAAGAAAGTGGCTGGTTTACTTCAACCTTTGGAAGTACCGAAATGGAAGTGGGATCAGGTATCGATGGATTTCATCGATAGATTGCCACAAACCAAGAAGGTAATGAAGCGATTTGGGTTATAGTGGACCGTCTAACCAAAACTGCTCACTTTATTCCAGTGAAATCCACTCGGACTGCAGCAAGCTTAGCAGGTATATACATAAAGGAAATTGTTCGTCTCCATGGTATTCCCAGCAGTATAGTGAGTGATCGTGACCCGATCTTCACTAGTAGATTTTGGGAGGCATTCCAAGACGCTTTGGGAACGAAATTAAATTTCAGTACTGCTTATCACCCGCAATCTGATGGACAGACAGAAAGGGTTAATCGAATTCTAGAAGACTTATTGCGAGCTTGTGTTGTTGATTTTGATGGTTCTTGGGAGGACCATTTACATCAGGTAGAATTTTCTTATAACAATAGCTACCAAGCCAGTATTGAAATGGCTCCTTTTGAAGCTTTATATGGTCGTCCGTGTCGATCACCTGCATGCTGGATCGAATCAAGTGATAGACTCGTCCTTGGACCAGATATGATCAAAGAAGCCACGGAAAAGGTTGATTTTATCTGGAAGAAATTAATAACTGCTCAAAGTCGTTAGAAGAGCTATTATGACCGCCGAAGAAGAGATTTGAAATTTCAAGTTGGAGATTCTGTATTTCTGAAAGTGTCTCCAATGCGGGGTGTATTAAGGTTCGGGAAAACTGGAAAGCTAGCACCGCGTTATATTGGTCCTTTTCCTATTCTGGGAAGGATTGGTCCTCTGGCGTATCGAGTGCAGCTACCCAGCTGGTTGTCTGGCGTGCATGGTGTGTTCCACATTTCTAGTCTTCGGAAGTATGTGCATGATCCAGATAGTATTATTGAAGAAGCTGCTCAGCAGGATATTGAGATCACTCCGAATTTAACGGTCAGAAGAGAACCAATCAAGATTGTAGATCGTGATGAGAAGCGATTGAGAAACAAAGTTGTGAAACTGGTCAAAGTTCAATGGAGTGGCGATCCAAAGGACTGTACTTGGGAAACCGAAGATAATATGAAGAAATCATATCCCAATTGCAGAGTAGACATCTCGGCTTAAACTGGTAAGCCATTTCTCTATCTTTTTGCATTCGTATATTCTTCGTTGTTTTTCTCACTCTTTCAAATTTCGAGGACGAAATTTTCTTAAGGAGGGGATATTGTAACATCATAGATTTTATTAAATTTTATTTAGTAATTTATTTGAATTTTTGGTAATTTAAAAATTGAAAAGTTTTAAAATAAATAAATAAAATAAGGTGTTGATTTAAAATGAATAAAATTCCAGTTTCTTTTGAATTTAAAATCACTTGGATTTGAATATCTTATATGTATAAATATATAAATATATTGAATTGAGTTTTAAGTTAGAAAATAATAAAAATAAATATATGAAGTGAAATTAAATACAAACAAAGTGCATACGTATATTTTTCAACTTATAAAATATATGTAATAAATAAATGAAATGTATAACAAAACAAGAATTTGTATTAAACAATAAAATAAAATATATACAAAATGAAATAAAATATACTTACACACATAATACCAATAAGATATATCTATGTACAAATACTTCAAGGAAATTACATAAAGAAGCAAGCATGGATCAGCAAACAAAACAAAATATATATACATAGTTGACATTCAAACAACATGTTAGTAAAGTATGAAGATTTGTACAAGGAGATAAGTGTAGACATGATGAAAAAGACCAAAACAGCAAATAGCAAGGAAGGAAGAAAAATGGGTATATACGAAATGTACTTGCAAGAAGAAAAAATTATATGTGTAAACATAAGAAGGGACCAAGGCATTTAATGCCATCAGTTCTAGCATGCAAAAGAAAATCATATCAGCCACCATATTTATAAAAATCTCTAGTTAATAATGTACAAACAAATTTAAAAAAGTACAATTTATATTTTGCTTCAGCCTGCATTGTTTCTTTATCACATCCTCTATACCAGTTCGTTCAAAAGCAAAGAAATAAAGTAAAGTCAGGAAGAAAGAAAAATATAAACATCACTATATTTTCATCAACTCGAGATCAATTAACAAAGCAAAGCAAGAAGTTTTGAAGAGGAAAATCAGAACTACAGTTTTCAAAACCAAGTTTCCTCTGTTCAAAATCATTTCCGGTGAGTAAACTTTTTAATTAAAAGTTAAGTAGACAAATATGGTTGCTTTGAAATTCTATGGTGATGATTCTCTGCATGTTTATATATATATATATAAGTGTAGTACTTTTGTTTATTTGTTTGAGTTCAGGAGTGTGCATGTCTGTGATTATATTGTCCTCCCTGTTTTGCTACAGGATTATCAAGTTTACACCAAATTTCATATTGCTCTTCCTCTGATTTCATATAAGTTTTGGTCTTCAAACATTAATTGTTTGTTTAAGCTTAAATTAAATATTAAAAATGAAATTAAGTAAAAATATTTAGCAACTCATCTGGAAAATGAAATTTAGTAAAAAATTCTTTTAAACATGACAAATTCAGTCACTTTAATTTACTGTTTCAAGTTTATAACTTGAATCCATTTTAGGAGTTAGGATTTTTAAAATTAAAATCACAATTTTAAATAAAGGAATGAATGTGAATTTGGGATTTGTCTGGAAATGTGTTTTTAGGCAAGTTCTGGTAGTCAGAACATTTAGGGTGGTCGGTGTTTCTACTGGAGATGGAGGAAGGTTCATGGTGTATGGGAAAAATAGCTGGAAGTGGTCCAGTCCACTTTGGCGACAACGGCGATAAGTTTTCATTTATAACCCTAGTTTTCGAGGTGGTCGGGTATTTGATCACCGTGGTTTCATACGTGCATCGAGTCGCACGTGCCTTGGGGAGATGGTGATTCTGTGGCTGACGAAGACGTGGTGGGAAGGTCGAAGCTTCTGGTGGTCGGCATGGGTCGTGCGAAGCGATTCTCTGGTGATGAACGCTGTACCCATGTTGATCGAGATACCTCGATTTTGTTTTCGAGCTTCATTCGTGTTTTTTGTGTGTTTGGGTAGCGAGAGTGGGTCGAAGGTGATCTGCTAGTGGTGGTGGAGTTCGCCAGAGTTGGCTGCTATGTTGGTGCACGTGCATGTGTTGGCAGAAGTATCTGTTGTGTCAGGTTTGGGGAAGGGGCAGTGCGACTCGAAGCACTACTCGGGAAATTGTGAAGAAAACTCGAAGGCGAGCTCAGGTCGTTTAATGTGATATCGAGTGGGTTTTAGGACTTAGTCAAAAATTTTGAATTTTTTTTTCACTCGGGTAGTTTTGGCTAAAACTCGAAGCAGGGGGCAATTTTTCTCGGGGATGACTCGAGACAGTCTCGAGTCAGGCTTAAAAACAGTGAAGATTTAACTCTTTCGTGGAAATTTTGAACATGAGTTTGAAATGTTTTATATCTAAAATGAATAAAGTATTTTCAAAGCTTAAACTTAAAAGTAAAATTGTTTAAGAAATTAATTTGATATTAAATAATTAATAATTTGTAATTATCTTGTAATTAAAAGTTGATTTATTTAAAGAATAATAAATTAAGATAATCAAAAATTTAATAAATTAACAGTTAAGAATAAATAAATTAAGATAATTAGTTAAGTTAATTTAAATCTAATTAAATTATAGTTAAGGATAAGAAAAACAGATTTTAAATTATGAAGATAATTATGTGGTTAATTCACTTTTAAATCACATTCACCCAAATTTGAGATGACCGACTATCATCAAATATTCTGTACTGGATTGATATTTCTATCTTGACAATGTGATTGTTTTGGTACTGAATTGTGATTTGACATTTAATTCTGTATTGATGTGAAAACCCCTTTTTTCCGTAGAACGGCATTTTTACTTCGATGCGACAGGGAGTCGGATTTCAGTTTGTTATCCGAAACCCACATCGATTCCTGAATATAAATCTTTGTGATTGTCATATTAACATGTTTTCAAAAATTTATCGATCACTATTCAATTTAGCCGGCAGAGGACCTTTGTGTCATATAACCCATTCTGAATAGTGATACGTCGTAAAGGATAGCATTTGAAGACCGGTGTTGAAGACCGGGTTTTTATGAAAATGATAGGACGACCTATCGATTGTCTCTGCATTGAGTTGGTCCGGTATAGAGATTCCCTAAGTGATGGGAAGTCCGATCGGGATTGTAAATACCCGGATTGCAAGGACTTCTTCGGAAGTGCCTTCGGTTCTGTTCGAACCCGGAACAGACTTGTATGGTTACATGTCTGACATTACACTTTGAGATATAAAGCAGATTTCTTTCAAATACATTTCTGTTGGTGGCGGAGAATTTATTCTCTTAGCTTAACACCCTTCTCTGAGACGTACGAGCTCAGAGGTTATGTAGTTGAAGGTTATCAGCGATATATCCCAATTTGGTAATGTGGCATGCTGAGTGTTGCTGTGTGATGATCAGTGTTTGATCATTTGTGATATGATCATTTGTTTGATCATTTATCTTTATGATCATAGGTTGATCATCTGTTGACCCAAAGCATGGCTTTGTGTCAAAGCGTAGCTTTGTGGATGAGACTTCGTCGAGCCTCACAACCCGGAAATGGTCGAAACAGGAATATGCAGCAAGGTTATGAGGGTCGCGCCCTTTAGGGTATGTCATTTCCTTCTGGAAAAGGGTGGTATCAGGTATGGAGCCCTGGTATTTAACCTATGTGGATACTCCGATCTCATTTATTGTGTGATTGTGTGTTTATTGAGGCGCCTCGGATAAAGGTCCCAAAGGACCGGGGGATGGCATATTCGTGAGTTACCTGTTACAGGGGTAACCCGGCCTTCTGTTGGCAGAGAGCAGTTGTCTCTCGGGACGTCCAGCCAGAGGCGATCCCATGTGGCGGTAGGAAGTTCCTTAGCCTGACCATTTGTTGGAAATACAATTTCCAATACGAACCCAGTACGGTTTTAGTTGTAGAACCTGCCATCTAATATGGTAGCTATAGTAGGCATAGTATAATGGTACCTATGCTGGCTAAGATTAATATTATACTTTCGAAATGACTTTCTACACTATGCACTAGTAATAATATCAAAGAATTTTCTCGTATTAAGCATATTTGACTATCATAAGAAGAAATCTCCTCCAATTCTGCGTTTGCATTGTGTGTGTGGCGGGAGGTCTTATGGTAGTTTCATTTTCCAAAAGCATATCAGATTCTTTTTAAAAATCTGTTTATTTAAAGCAACTACTTTTGTTTACTCATACCAGTCCCATGACTAACCCGGAGTTTATTGTTTCTTTTCTAAACTCTGGGTGCCCATTATTTCCACACGGGCAGCCTAGTAGCAGGTTTTCCGTGCTTTGATGTTTGCTGGATTTTGGAGTCTTTTTGGGTTTAGGAGCCATCAGATTTTGGGGACTTTTACTTTGAAGATATTTGGAAGCTTTTTGGATCACCAGGTGCTTAGTCATGGATATTCACTATCGTCTTCATTTCTCTGAAGACTTTTGCTTGTGATCATTGTTGTACTATTATGATGTTTTATTTGGAGCTGTGGCATATGTATTATGATACTCTGATGTAGTACTGGATATTATTATGATGTTGTATCTGTGATGTAATATATGATATTCAGTTTATTTCCGCTGTTTATATTCATCTGATGTTGTTATAAGCTCCGGCGAACTGAAGTTTGACGTTTGAATATCTAACAGTCGAATACAAGTAAGGTATTTGATGTTGATTTTCGAGCGCTAGATTTCAGGATCGTTACACCACGCCTCCTGTATTTATAGAAGAAATCCTGGTTATAGGGCATTCTCGCCTACATGGGCCCACCATAACCATAATCGAGCCCATATAATTGATCTATGCTGACCAGAGGTAATTTTTTTGCTGACTTGAAGTAATAGTGCTCTGACCCGAAGTAACCCTGATGATGACCCGAAGAAGGCTCGTGGCTAACCCGAAGTAGCCGATCCCTTCTCAATGTCGGCCCCTAGTATGAAGGCCGACCCGAAGCATGATGAACACCGACCCGGAGTTATGTGCATGTCGACCCGAAGTCCGCCTTTAGCCGACTCGAAGTGATACCAGTCCCTAGTTGTATGCCGATCCCTTGGTTGTATGTTGACCCTTCGTAATAGCCGACCCGAAGTAGGACGCACTCCGACCCGAAGTTGATGCCGACCGCTCCCAATATTCCAACCTGCCACTGTTTATTCACCGACCCAAAGCCCGTCCTGATGCCGACTCGAAGCAGGGATTATGCTGACCCAGAGTTGATCAAACGCCGATTCCTTATAAACATGTCGACCCCAAGTTGCTTCTATAGCCCATCGACCATGTTGAATCTCGGGTACATATTCATGTTTTCTATTCTTAATCGATCGTCTATCCATTCATCAAAACCAAGTCTATGATATTCCAACCACGATAGTCGTGAATTCTATTGGGTTAAATCCGCCTGTAAACTACCTTGCCAAAAGGCGGGTTAACACTTTGCTCCCCAAAACATGCCTTGCGATAGGACGGTGTGTTTTGTATTGCCATAAGCGCGATGTTCGAAACCCGTTGATGACCTATGAAGAGAACGATAATCTTACCTGATTGTGAATAATGATCGTTTGGGATCGTTTGCCTTTCGAGGCGAAATGTGATCGTTTGAGATCGGGTGCCGTTCGAGGCGAAATATGACTGTTCAAGGTTGGGTGCCGTTCGAGGCGAAAGGTGACCGTCCGGGGTCGAATGCCATTCAAGGCGAAAGATGACCATTCGGGATTGGATGTCGTTCGAGGCGAAAGGTGACCGTTCGAGGTTGGATGATGTTCGAGGAGAAATGTGACCGTTCGGGGTCGGATGCCATTTAAGGTGAAATATGACTGTTCGAGGTCGAATGTCATTCTAGGCAAAATATAACCGTTTAAGGTCAGGTGCCGTTCAAGGAGAAATATGACCCTTTCGAGGTCGGGTGCCGTTCGAGGCATAATATGACCGTTCGAGGTCGGGTGCCGTTTGAGGTAAAAGGTGACCGTTCGAGGTCAGAAGCGTTCAAGGCGAAAGGTGACTGTTCGAGGTCGGATGCTGTTCGAGGCGAAATATGACCGTTCGAGGTCAGGTGTCATTCGAGGCGAAATGTGACCGTTCGAGGTCGGGTGTCGTTCGAGGTGAAAAGTGAAATTATGCATGTCAGATTTCACATTCGAGTGAGTCTTATAATTGAAACATCCAAATTCATAAAATCAAGTCCAGATGCAATGAAGAGAAACAAAAGCAAAACTAAAACATCAAAGTGCATGCATCTCCAGGTGTGATGGATTATTGTTATCTCAGAGCATGCCTGAGGACCATTCGTGATCCCATACAAGTGTAAATGACTTAGCCGTTTTATTTCGGAGTTTATTACTTATTCCTTGCCATCCCGATCAGTTGACGACAAGTTGACGCCTTGATCCAGGGCTGTTTCCATTTTGATGCGGATGGAGGTCGCTCCTATTCCATCGCCGCTGCTCGCCTTTTTATTTATTATAATAGCTCACCATTTCGGAGATGTCCATCGATCTCATCCTTCAAGTGCCTGCAATCGTGTGTACTATGGCTGCCTAGCTTGTGGAACAGGCAATATTTATCTGATTTCCTTTCATCATTGGTGGGCTCTCTCTTGATTGGCCTTCGGTAGGGAATCTGTCTCCTAGTGTCGAGGTATATCCATTCTAAGGTCTCACTCAACTCTGTGTAAGGGGTGAATCTCAATTCCTTTCATGGTAGCCTTGGTACATCAAAGCCATTCTCTGCTCTTCGCTTTCCTTTATCCTTGTTTGAATCTTTCCCGTGCGGATCTCCGCCTTTGACTACGTAAACCCCAACTT
This sequence comes from Allium fistulosum, assembly GCA_030737815.1. Taxonomy (NCBI): domain Eukaryota; kingdom Viridiplantae; phylum Streptophyta; class Magnoliopsida; order Asparagales; family Amaryllidaceae; genus Allium; species Allium fistulosum. The sequence goes on from CM060904.1 coordinate 135,680,107, forward strand.
CCTCTCCTTCCTCTCTTTTAGCTTTTGCGTCTTCCTATCGTAGAAACCTTTCCGCCTCATGGTAAAACTCTCCTAAATCCATAGGTGGATCCTGTGTTAGTGAGTCCTTGAATTTCATGCCATCTGCAATGCCAGATACAGCTACCATCAAAACCATGGATGGATCTAAGCGATCCACCGATGCCGCCGCAGCATTGAATCGTGTTAGAAAGCCCCTCAAAGACTCTCTGGTCCTCTGCTTCAGTGTTGTCAAACTCATCACATTCTTGGGTCTCGAGATGTGAACCCTAAACTGCCTCATAAACCTTTTGATTAATTCGGTCCACGTTCCAATAGAGCTGCTTTCCAATTGCTTGAACCACAGTGCTGCTATATCCATCAAATACAAAGGGAAACACTATGCCATGACTACTATGATGCTCTCAGTACTTCCATATACCTCGTATACCTTGTCATATGAATAGCAGGATCTGTCCTTCCATCATATGTCTCTACCGTTGGTAGTTTGAATTCTGCCAGATTCCTATATTGTCTAATTGTAGGAACGAAGGGCTCCAATTCACATCCTCCAAATCTTTATTTAACAATCCTCCTCTCATGATTCATCTGACCATTTCTACTAATCGGTCATTATCACCAAGTGGTAGTCTTTGTCCATTGTCTCCAACCTGCGCCCCGAGTCTGTAAGGGAATCCTGAGATCTGTTCTTCTGAATGAGCATTCGTTTCCCTATCAACACCAAATTGCACAGCACCGCCTGCTATCCTGCCTGGAATCGAGCCAATATAATCCAAGGGCATGTCCCCAAGTTCAAAGGCTGCTCCCGATGGCTCCACTCTATCCCGTATCTTGGTAGCTCTGTTTCCTTGGTTATGATTCTAGAATTCCTTTGCTCCAGCCACTCCAACTTCGTAATCCACATTTCCAGTATTTCCTGCTATTCCATTTCTTGGTTTTGCACTATAGCTTGTCCAATCCATCAGAGTAGGTCCGGTATCATATCCTCCTGCCTTTTTAGCATCGTTTCCATCTCATCTCTAGCAATATAGATTGAGGTCTGATAACTTCTGAGGAAGCCTCCTGACTTCCTTCATGATGACTCCTCTTTGTTCTCTACCTCCTTAATGATTTCCTAGCAATAGCTCCCTAAATCCAAGTTCCTAAGATTTCAAATCAAAGATCCAAACTTCCAAATCCTTGAGTGCTAGCTTTCTCAGTGAAAGCACCAAAATGTTAGCATCAAAATTGACCACCAACACCCAATTTCAAGGGAAAGCACCAATATCCAGTCGTAGATCATAGATAGAGTATATGTAGAGAGTGTAATACGAAGAAAAATCAAAATTTAAATGAAAGCCGTAAAAAAACAAGATTTATAGTGGTTTGGCTAACTCCGGCCTACATCCACTCCAGAAATTTCCTTTTTATTATATTTAAATCCAATTATAGTTACAATCTGTAATTTGTGAAACAAAAATGGTAGAGTATCTTTTTATAGAAGAAGATGAAAATAAACATAATGGAGATCCCCCTTTCTGAAGCCACGACTCTTGTATTTATAGGAGAAATCCTGGCTATTGGGTCTTCTCGCCTACATGGGCCCACCATAACCATAGTCTAGCCCATATCGTTAATCTATGCCAACAAGGGGTAGTTTGCATGCTGACCCGAAGTAACCCCGATGATGACCCGAAGCAAGCTCGTGGCCAACCCAAAGTAGTCGATCCCTTCTTAATGACGACCCCTAGTATGAATGCCGACCCAAAGCATGATGAACACCGACCCGGAGATAGGTGAATGCAGAAAAGAATTCCACCTGTAGCCGACCCGAAGTAATGTCGATCCCTAGTTGTATGTTGATTCTTTGGTTGCATGCCGACACCTCGTAATAGCCGACCCAAAGCAGGGCACACTCTGACCCAAAGTTGATGTCGACCCCTCTTAATATGCCGACCTGCCATAGTTTACTCACTAACCCGAAGCCCATCCTGATGCCGACCCAAAGCAAGGATTATGCCGACCCGGAGTTGATCAAATTCTGGTCCCTTGTAAACATGCCAACCCTAAGTTGCTTCTATAGCCGACCCCAAGCCAATCAATCAGCCACCCAAAGTGAACCCTTGCCTAACTCGAAGCATACCCAATGGTGACTCGAAGCAAACTCTAAGCAACTCATTTCTTGCCAAAACCCATATTCCAAGTACCCTGCATCATTCGCCCATCGACCATGCCAAATCCCGGCTACATATTCATGTTTAATATCCATAATTGATCGTTTATCTATTCATCTAAACCAAGTCTATGATATTCCAGCCACGATAGTCGTGAAGTCTGTTGGGTTAAATCCGCCTATAAACTGCCTTGCCAAAAGCCGGGTTAACAATTAGCAAATTGATTAATTAACTTTAGTCCATTATTATTGAATGATAATCACCTTAAACATCATTAAGTAAAATTATTAATTAAATTTAAAAATCATTAATAAAATGATTAATTAATTTAAACAATCATTAACCAGGTAATTAGTTGAAATTAAAACACATCATTAACTTAGTAATTAATTAACCTTAATCCTTATTAATTAAGTAGTTAATTAAATTAAATAATCTATATTAAAATGGTTAACTACTTTTGAAAACATCATTAATCAAAATCTTGCTTAGCTTGTAAAACAATTCCAAGCATGAAGACGAAACCAAACGGTTTCGATAAAAGGTGATTTGTTCGAAAGTGCCGATATAACGACTATCGCTATACGGGCAGTTCAGAAAACAAACTTATGACATTAGCCATACAACTAAACATCACATAGCAATGGCTTAAGTAAAATGCAAGGTAAATAATGATGATACAACATGTAATAAGTATTTACTAATAATATATTAACTTTAATTACCAACTTTTCATATAGCTAATCACATGCTTACTAACTTTCAAATGTGAAACCTTTTCAAAGCATGAAACAAAAAAACAACTAAACCATCACTTTACATATACAACAAGCATTCATGGGCTTTTAACATGAACATTAACATAGTATAAACCTGGTTTAAGAAGGTGTAGTTTTACTCACCGAAAGCTATCCAAACCTTCGCTAACTTAGGGTATGACCTAGCACTTCCATTCCTAAGTGAAGATGGAGTCTTGGACCCTTAATACACTAGTTTGGCTCATCCTTGAACGAAGAAGGAAGTGAAACTTGCTTTGGTAAGGTGGAGTGACTTTGGATAATCATCGAACTCTCAAAAATGAATCCGAAAATAGGTCATTTCCAACTAGTTTTCGAATACTTACTCTTAGATTTTAAAAAAGTGATAAAGAGAAAAGTTTTATAAAATTATTTTCTCTACAATTTTAAAACAAGGATTACTCAATTTTGATTAGTTCAAAGAAGATCTGGTCAAAAGAAGATGGACCATTTTCGGACTTGAAATTCTGGATCCAAAAACACTCTATAAACAATTGATATTTTGACATAGCTATTCTCAAACTTTGAAGAGGTGATCAAGATAAAAATTGTAGCCACTAGAATTTGACATGATTTGGAAAAAAATAAAATTTTATTTGGATAAGATATGAGAGAATTCTGATTGGTGGAAGAGGAGAGAAATTTAGAGAGATGAAAGGCTATTTATAAGAAAGGAAAAGTGTAAATTACCTAAACACCCTTTGTCCTTTACCCTACACATTGTTTTTCCACCTCAACACCCTTCACCACACATGCCATTTCAACCTCCACCTTGGCCCCACCATCTTGTCAAAGAAAACATGATTAAACATGTTTTGTACTCGAGTCGCCAAAGTGTCAAATCGTGTCTCTTAAGGCATCATTTAGTATACAAATGTATATATTTAAGTGTATATATATATTTATCTATATACCAATATACTAACTAATTTACATTTTTAACCATTTAGATGTTGTTTTAAATATAAAAAAGGCTCATAACATTTCAAACAATTTTTATACGATGAAACATCGAAAATTTGGAAAACGATTTCCGATCACATTTTCGATTTTTCTTCGAACTCAATATTTTTATAAACTAATTTTAAAAACTATTTTATCTGCAATATTTATTATTTAAAAGATTTTGATTTTAATTATAAAACCTGTTATTTGAATTTATAATTAATTAAATATTCGAAAATTAATGTGATGAAATTCTAGGTCGTTACATATAACATGTATTCTCCATGGAAAATTTGAGTAAACGTTGCAAATGGCAGTGTATTTTACTTTGTCTGACCAGATTGGCTCAAGATAAACTGCATGTAAATTTGACCATTCCCATAGTTATTGCAGAAATTTTTGTTTGCTCTCAAATACAATACCAATTTCGAAACCATTTTGAACACTAGATGTTGAGAATATCTCACCATTGAATTGCAGATCTACGATGATGGATCTAACCATTATTTGTGTATTACATAAGCCATTATCAAAAGGTATCTCATGTCCGGTTCATCACTATCCTCATAAGAATCGTCTTTGCCTCTACAATTAAAGTTTAGTGGATCATTGTTTACTTGCATGTTGTCGATCCATGTTGTATCATTCTTCGATCTAGTTACAACAGTCATGCTATCAAGAGCAGTAACGTCATGCACCTGTACATATACGTCGGCATCTATATCCATATCATCATCAGATGAAGTAGGAACCCCTAATTCAGTTGTTAGTTGAATGTTCGGTTGTGCATCAATATCATGTGTCGGAAAGCTGCAATATGAATGTATAGCATTTTTAATACAGTTACAATTGCAACACAATTCATTAACTTTGTAAAACATAACTTACTTTTGGCTAATATGATATAATTTGGAAGGTGTGGGCTGCATTGGACAAGACATATGGTAACTTAATGGTCCATCACTATTTTGGATCGGTTGTTACTACACAATAAAGCTACACATGAAAATAAAATTTTGTATCGTACCTAATACATTGAATAATATATGCTTTAAAATATTAGCATATATGTGTTACCCTTGACTCATGCTCCTAAAACTATCTTCTATCAAATATGGATAGCTAAATTTTACATTTGGTTGAAATTCATAAATGGAGGATATTTGGAAAGAAATTGTTTCTGCTCATATTGCGCTACATTCATAGGTAGATTTCTGTAACTAGGAGATGGAGTTCCTTGCGAAATATTTATGCTCCCCAACAATCTAGAATAAATTTCAACACCATAGTTAACTAGAGGTGCCAGAATAGGTTGTTCTATCATCAACATTCTATTTTTCCCAACAAACAACTCTATGGATTTTGATATGACAGAAAACATTATTTCAACATCGCCGTTGTTGACAATTTTTATTACTTTAGATCCAGAATCATTTGGCCAATTACGGACTAAATCAATATCAAACTCCTACGATTTTATCTTAGTTGCATTGTACATCGATTCTGCTTAAAGTTAATCTTTTATGAACTTTTGTCAGTTTGTAAATCAACCGACATACTTTCCATACATTTAATCATCAATAACTAATTCACCATTAAAATAGCATATAGTTGGAATAAATTTAGGAGCCATTCTACAATAATAATTGATACAACATTATGCAATTTTACAAAAAAGTAGGGTTCACAAATTCATACCTTGGTTGATTCGAAGTAAGGAGATGTTGATATTGGTGAAGTAGATCTTTAAAAATACAAGTTTTGTTTGTATTTAATGCCAACGGTAAGAGATTTCATAAAAAGATAATGGAGAGTGTTTAGGGGTTTTTGTTTAAGTTTGGTAAAGTTAAGAATGAAAGAGGAGAGAAGAGGTTACTGGTTTGTAGTTTAGGAAAGTGGGCGACCTTTGGGAAGTCGACTCCTTATTTTTTTTAAACATAGTGGGAAACTTTAAAGAAGTCGCCCACTACGTTCAAAAAATAAAAAATGAAATACTGGCGCCATTTGAAATGGCGTCAGTATACTTTGGCCAAAACAGGGCTATAAGTGAAAGTAGTTTTAAAATGAGGCTATTTGCATAATAAGTTTGAAAAAAGTGGCTTAAGTGAAAAAATCCTTTAACAAGTATTTTATTTTTAAATATTATTTTGAAATTAATTGAATTTTATTTATTTATTTAAAAATAATGGAATAGTATATAGTCTGAAATATATTTATAAGTTATGAAGTATGAATGAAATGAATTGAATCTGAAATAAAGTTGAAATTCATCAGTCACTTGATATGGTTTTGCAAGTGATTTTCGAGATAAATGATGATTTAAATCTTGTTTAAAAAGAATGATTTAATAATATTTAAAAGAATTTAAAATAATGAGAAAATAAAGATGTAAATGATTTGCAATTTAAAGGAGGATTTGAAATTAGATTGTTAATCGATTTTTAAATCAAAACTGGAAGTTATGAAATGTTGATTTAAAGGAAAGCTATATAAGTGAATTTCAATTCATTTTGTGTGACTTTAAAAATTGGTTTTAATTCATTTTATTGATAAAGAAATTATGAGAGCTTTTCTATGAAAGGAATTATATAGAATTGATTGAAATATAATATTGGAATATTATTTAAATGAATGCATATGTTATGGAGGATTCAACAAAATTGTAAGTGAAGGTCTATAGAAATGATTTTGAGAACAAAGGCCAAGAATGTTAATTTTGCAAAATCATGGATGCTTTAAGTGGTTGTATGCATGGCTAGATAAATGTAGGAATGACTCGTTGAATCTAAAGAAATAAATGAAGTTTTATAAAGTAAATGACAAGAATTGATCTTTAGAATATGAATAGACAACTAAAGAATCATTTAAATTTTGAAATAAACGAATTGCATAATGTTTGGTTATGGTTGATGTGTGAATTATATTAATTTTATAAACAATTACCAAGTATGATTTGGATAAAAGATGTACTTGAATAAATATGGATGATTTTAAATGCTTGTTTGATTTTTCTGAGGAAAATGAGTGATCCCCTATGCGAGGAGGAGAGCATTCATGTACTTTATTTTACACTAAAAAAAAGAAGTCGCTGACTTGCTTGGCAGGTAGTGATACCCTCCATATAATAAAAATAATTATAAAACCCTATACACCTAAAAACTAAAGTCCATAATGAAAATAAAATACAAAAATACTAGAATCCAATGTAAGTGACCACATCCGCGAGACGGCTATATCCATACGAACCACGGTAATATCTGAAGCTACAAAAAAGTTCAACAACAAACATAAGACCAATACAAATATATGTATATAAATAAATATTTATGTACATATATATGCAATGGAATAATAATCTAGGAATAATAAAACTAGCCATGGGTTGGGTTAGTTAAAATAGTTGATGGATTGTATAGAGTAGTAGCACAAATGGAAAAGGAATGATAATGAATCAACGCTATAACACAAATTAATTTAACTAAAGTCATGTAAGCCAAGTAAAGTGTTAAAAGGCGTATCATGAACAAAAAATATTTTAAAATAAAGATAGTTTCATAGTAAAAGTAAAATATCAGACATGTCATTGTAAAAACTTTTATAAAAACTGTATTTACGTCAATTTTATTTTTTCTACTATAAAAAATGATTTTTTCTTTAAAAAATCAATGTGAGATTTTAATTTTTTAAGAAACTCTTTAAGATTAATTTTTTTTAATTTATAACTAGGTTTTGAAATCCAATTAAAACTAAATGAAATAATTACATATATTAAATTTTCTGAAGGAAAACCATTTAAAAATTCTCTGGTTTCTTTCTAACCAAATGTACCAACAGTGGTAGTAAAAATAGGTGGAAAATAGGGACACATCCCTCCCTTTTGAAACTATTTATACATCCCTCCTTTTTATAATTCTTTATCTTTATATCTCGTTTCCAAAGTGGTTACCAAGGAATGTATTGCATGTAGTTATGAGTTATCAAAAATGATGATATGAGCATATGTTTAGATTAGTAAAATTACCCAAACACCCCTTTTGCACCTATTTTTATTTGAAAATAGGGATATATTTTATAAAACTAAATTGGGAGGGACCTAAAACTTAATTTTTATAATTATAAGAATAGAAAAATAGTATGAAGGACAAAACTCATCAATTTTTTAGCTTCAAGGATACACATTCAATTATTTTATTTAGAAGGACAAACTTTTCAATATAATATGGCAAAAGGATAAATTTTTAGCTTAAAAGACAGTGTTATGTGTAGTATCAGTTTTGTGAATTACGGTAGCAATTTTGAAGTATATAACTTTTATTATTTGTTGTAATATTTTTATGATTTCTAATATCATTTTATAGGTGGAGTGTGTAATCATAGACTAAAATGCTATTTTGTAGTATCATTTTATGAGTGGTAATAATATTTTTAATGGAATTAAATAGGAATAAAATAATATAATATAGTATCAACTTTGTCCAACATTGTTTCGTATTTTACTTGTAATAAAAATTACAATTGTAGTATTATTTTATTTTATTTTTTAATACTTGTAATACTTGTAGTTTCAGTTTCTGAATTGTACTTGTTTTTTCTGAATTGTAGTAGCAGTTTATACACATTTAATGGTATTTATGAATTATAGTAACAGTTTTATGAATTATAGTACGGAATTAGTAGCGTTTATGAATTTTAGTAGCATTTTTTGAACAAATATACCATTTTATGGATGAAGTGTCCATTTATTGTGTTTGCAACAAGCGTTTATGAATTTTAGTATTCGTTTTGAATTGTAGTAGCAGTTTATACACATTTAATAGTATGTCAAAAATTATAGTAGCAGCACACATTTAATAGTATTTATGAATTGTAGTAGTAGTTTTATACACGTTTTATGTTTTTCAATAGTAGTAGTAAATTATATTGTACACACATTTTAATATTAGCAGTTTTATATAAATTTTGGTAGTAGCAGTTTTATATACATTTTGATAGTAGCAGTTTATACACATTTGATAGTAGCCGCTTTTTAATAGTAGATATAAATGATAATGTGCAGTATCAGTTTTTCTATTTTTTAAGAAAATGCATCTTTTCCGTATGTATAATAGGATATGTATTAATGGTGATTATGGAGAAGTAAATTTAAATTGGAAAAGTACAAGTATGTGTATATTTTAGCTTATAATGACATTAATGACACCTAGTATCATTTTATTTAATAAAAGGAAACTAATATTACATAGTAGCAGTGTCGAACCTGCTACTAAAGTTTCAGATTTTGGCGATTGTAGTGATGTTGGTAGCGGCAGTGAGGCTGGTGGTGCAAGTGATGGTGGCAGGCGGTAGTGCTAGGAGTGGTGGTTGGTAATTTTAACATTTTATCCTTAATAAAAAATGTGGGAAAATGTTTATCCTTGTGGTTAAAATATAGGGGTTGTGTCTTTGAGGCTAAAAAATACAAATTTTTGTCTTTTAAACTAATTCCTCCTATACCATCACTTCCTAATACCATATAAAATTTACTATACAGATTAATTCTAGTAAAAATCTAGTGTGTTGCTAAAAGTATACAAAAATGAGCTTCCTAATACCATATAAAATTTTAATCAAGTTTAATAAATAAATATTCTACTTAATACCATTTCTATGTATTCTCTTGGTAATTAATAATCAAAAAATTTCATGGTTGTTAAACATTTCTGCATGGTCTCAAACATTTTGTTTTTTAAATTGGGTGCTTAGATGATAGTACATATTAGTATTATAAGTCTTAGGAAATATACAACATACTACATGTCAATATATGTTCGAATCATGCTACGGAAGGTTCGAACCTATAACCTCTCGCACCAATGTCAAAGTGTCTAAACACTGGGACAGTTGTGCTTGTCCCTAATCTTTGCCTAGTCTCAAACTTGTAAAGCTATCAAATCGAAAATCTCCTTATCAAAATTGATCAAAATTTTAATTTTAGATCACTATTACATGGAGGAAGAGCGTTATTCTAAGGAGGAAGGTAAACATCAAAAGATGAAAAAAAAAAAGTTTCTTTCTTGCTTGGCTATGAGATTGTTGCTAGCTTTGGCTTTGCTTGGTGGCTCCGGTAACTTCTTTATTTTTAGGAGTACGTTGCGTGCTATGGCTTGTGATTTTTGTTGAAAAGGTAGAAGAACGAGAATTAGGATTTAAGGGTTTTGGGTGCCACGTAATTATCTTCTATGGTGTTAAGTAGCATATAAGCTAATTATACATAGTGCTCTTTAGAAATAGTATTAGGAAGCACATTTCTGGTTGCTTTTAGCAACACACAAAATTTATTATCCTTAGCAAAATGACATCTAAAACTATTTCAGAAAGAATCACAACTAAAACCAATATAGATTATATTAAAAAAAATATTATGGATATCTAAAAGAGTGAAATTTGTGATATGACATTCATAATACATATGTGTGCTAGTTTCCGGCAACATGTTCTAAAAGATCATTTTTTTTATCAATTATCCCATTTTTCTTTTTAAGCACTTTAGTAGTATTTAGTTACTTATGTAGAGTTAACTATATATAAAGCTTAGATTTAGGTAGCACAATCACTTTCCATTTGAATCTAAATAAATTTGATTTAGTTCACAAAAATTTAGAAATTTACAAATGGGACAATTAAAAGGTGAATTAGGTGTGAAATTTTTAGTTTTATTTCGAAACCAAACTTTAATATCTTCATCATTGACTATATTATACAACTCCAATTTTGAGTAGAATAAAGCAAAATGTGAATCGATGTTGAGTTTTGATGTATGATTAAAATTGAATTCCCAAGGAAAGTTCTCCTTTGACCAAAAAATTCTGAAATTAATACGTTTTTAAATTACAAAATAAAAAAAGGTCTTTGAACTCTACTTTAAGGGGAATAACATATAACTAGCAATCATGCCAGAATGATGTGCCATTTCCCGAATACACGATATTACTAAGTCCTAATTTGAAAACATCAAAACTTTTTAAAATTGATTTCCAAAGTGAGAAAATTATTGATATTACTAGATGTATTATCTATGCTATTCTATTAATATTGAGTATGGTTTCCTCAGCCCTAAAGCACTCTTCAGTTTTCTAATAAAAAATTTCCTCGTGTATTCTAAACTGAAAAGTATTTTTTCTTTTCTTTTTTAACCATTTTTCATTCTCCTCTTCTCATCTTCTCTTTCAAACCCTACTTTTAATTATAGTTTGTCTCCTCTCTCCTTGAATCTCGCATTTTCCTCCTTGCTTTGCCTCATACTGACACGTGCCTTCATCAAGTTTCTTAAACTTCCGTCTATTTTATGGTTTATATTCTGAATAAATAATCTCGCTTCTCTTCGTCTTTGCACCTCGCCAGCTTCTTTAGTATATTTTCCTCTTCTTACCTTAATTTTCACTATTTTTCTAATTACTTCAGTTGATTTTCACATTCCCTCAATTTTTTGCACCTTGCCAACTTCTCAAATATGATTTCTTTTTTGCACTTAATTATATGGTATTTGTCATTATTTTATATGATTTATCCTGTTTCCGTTCCTTTCTTTTACCATGTCATCCTAATACATAAAATTGTACAATTCCAATCAATAAGACGATAAGAATTGATTAGTTGGATAAAAAGCTTACCTACTTCTATGATTTCATTCTCTTATATCCCATTCAACTTGGGAGATCTTTGTAGATAAGGTAATCCTTTTATTTTTAGTTGATTTCATATGATTTTTATTTAGGAATTTTATTTGTAAAACATCTAATTTGTTTACATATATGGTGGCATTTTTTGAAATGATTCTTAAATTCATATTCGTTTAAATGGAGACAAGATTTTCATAAATTTTCATAATTACAATCAATTAAACGAGAAAATTGATTCGTTAGATGAAAATTTTACTCACTTCTGTCATTTCATTCTCTTATATCCTGTCCAACTTAGATGACCATGGCAACTAAGGTAATTTTTTAGTTTTATTAGACTGTATGTCATTTTTGTAACGGAGTTTTAATTCATGACTCTGATTTGTATACATATATGGTGAGGTTTTTTAATTCTCTGCTTTAATTCATATATGATAAAACGGTGATGGATTTTCCTCTTCTTCCTTTTGAAATATTATTAGCTTAATGATAATGATTAGATTGATCAAATTAGGTTTATAAATTTTGTATCAATAGGAACAGTCGAGTAGGGTAAGCTTTCGTTCAACCATATGCCAATCAATCAAATGTTGTATACTGACAATATGATGTTGATGTCATTTTAAATATTATACATACATGTTTTTAGCGATTGATGAATTCATGTTTGATATTTCAGGTGTTGGCACTTAATTTGTTAATGTGTTTTATATATGCATTTCTCATGTTAGGCTATTGATTGCTACTCCATTTTTAGTAACCCATTGGTATTCAGGACCGAAAATTTTCTATCTAGACTTTTGTAACAATTGTTTTTAATCCATTATGTATGACAGCTGCTCAAAAATGGGACTCGGATCAATAATTGAAGAATATCATCCTCCAAACATGCAAAATTGAAGGTTGGACGCTAAACCCCACATGAATTTTTTTATCTGGTTCATTAAGGATGATTATTATAGACATGGAAAAATCAAAATAAATACCTTGTACCTAGCACATAGTTGTAAATTCATGCAGGTTTAGCAGCATATGTTTATAGATAGATAGTTTTTCTCAATTCTTGGGGTTATTTAGTCAATTTTAATTTATTTATTTATTTATTCATTCACTTTATATGTATTTTTTCTAAGTTGTTAAAAGTAACTTAAATTAACCAATTAAAGTATTTAGAGATCTTTTATTGACACACGTTTTCATCTTACGAGCGTTACATTACATGTTTCATGCATGATGATGGTATGCGCTACACATGAATTGTTTTCTGGCAAATTATATATGTTTGACACATTCAAGAGAAACTTATTTGCAGAATTATTTAACCATATTTTTGCATTGAAATTATTTGTTGTTAGTATAAATTTTATTTTTAAGTTGCAACATCTAATTTTTTTTAAGTTTGAAATTTTATTTATATTATTAGCTAATAATTTATTTGTTAGATCCTATTTTTAAGTGATATTAAGATTTGATAGTATTTGCAGATGAATGTTTTGAGATTGCAAAATTGTTTTTTGTTAGATCCTATTTTTAAGTATTAAAATTTAAGATATTTGTAGAAGAGCGCTATGAGTTTGTATATAAATTATAATTGTTAGATCTTATTTTCATGTAATATTAAGATTTCATATTAAATACGTTTTTGATAGTTCACACTGACATAAAAAAGTGTGACAATAAAGGTATTACAAATATTATTAAAGATATCAATGAAATTGTGAATATGGATTCATATTCCTAGGTTCCAAATAGATCATTCACATGAGCTCAAATGGTGGGTATTATTCATAAAATTTGTATTATTTGTTATGAATATCTTTATGAAGTTTTTTAATGTAATGTAAGCTTCTTTACATGCATTAAATGAATTAAGAGAGTATGTATATAAAGAAAGCAACATCAAAGAGGGCTATTGGTGATCATGTAAAAGATATGGAAGTGTATTAGTGTGAGAAATATTGTTTAAGCTATTGTTAGCATAAAATTTTATACGTATTTGGAAAGAGCTGCATTCGCGAACTTCAAGGGCTCTAGGGAAGTTTAGCAAAGCTATGATGTTTCTAAATTAGCTGAAATTTTTGAAGCATTTGTACATTTTCTTTACTTTGAATTTCATCGCATAGTTTGATAAATTATCACTCTTAGTACTAATATATTAACACCCATTAGTTCTCTTCAAAACTACGCCAAACCCTCTTCTCCAAAATACTTAATAATGTGGGGTGTTCTGCCAACAATAATGCACCTAACTTAAATTGTTCTTTATGTTTGATAAACATGATATGTAATGTATATATGGATGATTTTGTTTACAATCGTTATATGATTTACCAACTTAAGTTAAATGATTTATTTAGCTTCTAACATTAGTAATCTAATTTGTAACGATTATTATAATTATTTAATGACCTTAGGACTATGAGGCCATTTTACCTAAATTTATAATTTATTCTACAGAAGCACCAAGAATTGTTTTATAGTAATGATTCAATGAATGAATATAAATCGTAGAAAGAGATGGATAGTCAATGGATGAATAGAAAAAAAGGATGCATTATAAAGAGTAAATTCTAACATAGCACTTTAAAGGATTAGAATAAGAAAGAACTTAATGGTTGAATTAATGTAATAGCAGGAATCGCATATGGTCATCCATGCAACTAACAGCGATCGTTATGATAAGACTAGGTATTAAAATAAATTCATTTAGCTTTTATAGAAAGTACAATTGTAGCTTAATTTTGACTATATTAATTACTGTCCAACAATTCTTATCCCATATTATATTTAGTACTATTCTTATCCTATATTTTTAATATTTTAACCATGCGGCACAGTCTTCATTCTCCTGCCTTTATATAAACCCATTAAAATATACAAGTGCTCTCCTTACATTTATCCCACACCACCAAAAATAATTAAATTTCATGTATTTTTTTAGTTTTGTTATGAAGAAATGTAGTGGATGGATATATATATGTGTGTGTGTGTGTGTGTGTGTATGAAATTTAATTACTTTTATCCACCATACTTCTTCCTAAAATACATGAAATTAATTAACAGCGATAGTTATTTTTAATTAACAACGATCGTTATGTATTTAACTTGTGTGTGTATATTTATACGGATATATATCCACTGCATTGCTTCTTACCAAACTAAAAAAATACATGAAATTTAAATATTTTTAGTGGTGTGGGATGAGTGTAAGGAGAGTACTTGTATATTTCAATGGGTTTATATAACGGTGGAGGAATGAGGAACATGAGGTGGTTAAAATACTAAAAATATAAGATAAGAATAGTACTAAATATAACATGGGATAAGAATTGTTGGACATCAGTTAATATAGTCAAAATTATGCTAAAATCATACTTTCTACAAAAGGCTAAATGAATTTACTTTAATACTTAGTCTTAACATAACGATCACTGTTAGTTGCATGGATGACCATATGTGATTCCTACTACTGCATCAATTCAACTAGTAAGTTCTTTCTTGTTCTACTCCTCTAAAGTGCTATGCTAGAATTTACTCTTTGTAATACATCCTTTTTTCTGTTATCCATTGACGATCCATCTCTTTCTATGATTTGTATCCAGTCATCGAATCATTACTATAAAAAAATCTTGGTGCTATTATAGAATGAATTATAAATTTAGGTAAAACGACATCATAGTCCTAAAGTCATCAAATAATTATAGTCACTACAAATTACATTTTATATGTTAGATGCTAAAAGAATCATCTAATTTAGGTCGGTAAATCGTATAACAATTGTAAAAAATTCATCCATAGATATATTACATATCACATTTATCAAACATAAAGAACAGTTGAAGTAAGGTGCATTATTTTTGGCAGAACACCCTATATTATTAAGTAGTTTGGAGAAGAATGTTTGGCGTAGTTTTGAAGAAAACTAACAGGTGTTAATATATTAGTACTAAGAGTGATCATTTGTTAAACTATGCGATGAAATTCAAAGTAATGCAAAGTATATAAATGCTTCAAAAATTTAAACAAATTTAAAAGCATCATAGCTTTCTAAACTTCCCTAGAGCATCTGACTTTCCCGGCTATAGCTCTTTCAAAATACATGTAAAATTTGAAACTAGAAATAACATTAACAATATTTCTCCATCTAATACACTTCCATATCTTTTACATGATCACTAATAGCCTTCTTTGCTCTTGCTTTCTCCATACAAATATTTCATCATTTGTTAAATGCATGCAAAGAAGCCTACTTTACATGAAAAAACTTCATAAGGATATTTATAACCAACAATACAAATTTTATGAATAATACCCACTATTTGAGCTTACGTGAAAGATTTATTTGAAACATCGAAATATGAATCCATATTCACAATTTTATTGATATCTTTAATAATAGTTGTATGTTAACGTTTGTAAAACGTTTATAAAATCAAATAAGAAGAAGAAGATAATTCATATTATTCAGCAAGACGGTTGAGCAAGAAGATTGATTACATTAGGGTTACAGAGATAGGTTTATATAGATGGAAAACATAAGAAAAGGCTAAAAGGCCCAAATAGATAAAAGGCCAAACAGTATAAAAGGCCAAACAGTATGCTAACATCCCCCCTCAAACACACGATGGTACAGCAAGAAGCATCGAGAGTTTGCCAATGAAAAATCTATGACGTTTGATAGTGTGAGCCTTCGTGAAGAAATCTGCAAGTTGCGTTGATGATGAAGTAAAAGGCAAAGAAATAGTTCCATGCAGCAAGTGATACCGAGTGAAATGACAGTCAATCTCAATATGTTTGGTGCGCTCATGAAAAACAGTATTATGAGCAATTTGAATAGCACTCTTATTGTCACAATACATAGGAGTGGGAGAGGAAATCGAAACACCCATATCCTCCAATAGCCAGCGTAACCAAATGATCTCAGATGTAGTGGAGGCCATAGCACGATACTCTGCCTCAGTAGAAGACCGAGAAACGACATCCTATTTCTTGCTCTTCCATGAAATAAGGGAATCACCTAAAAATATGCAAAATCCAGTTGTGGATTTTCTATCCGTTGAATCACCAGCCCAATCTGCATCAGAGAAAGCACGAAGCTCCAAAGATGAGGTCGATGGAAACAAAAGACTCTGATAAAGTGTTCCTTGCAAGTAACGAAGAATGCGCATAACAGCAGCCCAATGAACAGAGGTAGGGGAAGATACGAACTGGCTAACAATGTGAACAGCATAGGCAATATCTGGACGAGTGATGGTCAGATATACAAGGCAACCAACAATAGAACGGTATAAAGTGGGATCAGAAAGAGGACTCCCATCTGTCGGAGTATATATCAGGCAATTACCTCAAGTGGTGAATCAACATGACATGTATCAGTAAGACCAGCACGATGAATAATGTCAGTGGCGTATTTGGATTGGGAAAGAAGATAGCCTTTTTCGGAGGAAGCTACTTCAATGCCTAAAAAGTAACGTAGATGACCCAAATCTTTCATATCAAAACAACGAGACAATGTGGCTTTAATGCTCATAATATGATGCAGCTCAGGACAGAAGTGAAGGTCTAAGTCGCACATGACTTAAGGAATTAAGTCGCATACGACTTAATGAAGAAGTTATAGGTCGTCCACGACCTAAGGAGTCACAAGAGGGGGAGCTGCGACTTAACTGGAAACCAGGGAAGAAGTTATCTTGAGTTTGCGACCTAAGGAAGAAGTGATAAGTCGTCCACGCCTTAACGGTATCTTAAGTCGTGTGGATATGATGAGTCGTAGACGACCTAACCTATTATTGAGTCGCTCACGACCTAACAAAAGCGGCACGCGAATTACTGGGTTCAGGGTGATGGAAGGCAGACGAGTTAAAGGACTACGACCTACTATAGATCGTAGAGATATGTTACGACCTATACTATGTCGTGCAAACGAGTTACGACCTAAGATAGGTCGCTGGGTGATCTGGAGAGATAAGTCGCAAGGTCTTAGGTCGCGAGGACTTAGGTCGCGAGGACTTAGGTCGCGCAGTTTTATGAAGCCGCTCTTTTAAGTTGCTGAAGCTTGATGCCGTTGATTCTTATGCCGCGTTAATCTCTGCCGTTGATTCTTTAAGTCGCTGATGGAAGCTGGAGCATTGAAGTTAGGTCGCGTGAATTGTATGTTAAGTCGTAGACGATCTATATGTTGTATTGTTTCCTTTGTACATTTTGTTAAGTCGTTTTGTTATAAGTCGTAAGTCGTGATGTTTGTGTTGTAATCTGATAAGTCGTGAACGACTTATGATGAGTCATAGGTCGTAGGTTGATGAGTCGGAAACGACTTAAGTGTCGTGTAATTTTCTATGGCATGTGTTGTAGCCTATAAATAGGCAAGTTGTGTCATTTTGTAAAGTTTAGTTGATTTGAAATAAAACTCTTGTTTTGTTAGCTTTGTGCTTTCACCAAATTGGTAGTCGAGTGTAATCTCCTATCTCCTCTTTCGGTTAATCGAGTGCGCTCGATTCAACGACTGCAGAAGCCGATTCACGGAATCTAGTGCGCTAGATCAACGTGCGAAGAATCGCAGATCTTTGAACCCGGTATCGTGCGCGATCAACGAGTTCGGGATAGCTAGAATTCGGTATCTTCGGATCAACGAATTTGGGCATTTCAGTATTCATCAATCCACCGATTGCAACTTTCATCGATCTACATTGTGTTTGTATAATCCGCTGCGTCAGTTTTGGTATCAGAGCTTGTTTTAGCCAATCATAGCTAAATCGAGTCTTGGAGCCGAGAATTTGAAGTTTGAAGTTGTTGTTCATCGTGTTCATCGCAAATTGCAACAAAGGGGGAGTTTTCGATCCACATCACTTTGGATCTAAGTTCGAAGTGTGTTCGAATTTGAAGAGTGAAGAGTTTTGGCCGAGCTAAGCAAGTGAAGGCCGTGTGCATCCTTTGGTACCATTTTGAAAGTGTTAGCCGAGAATTGAAGAGTTTGTAAAGTTTTAAGTCATGCCGCCAAGAAGAGATAATCGTCACCAAAACGTAGAAGCTTTGTATCGAAGAGAAGAAGCTGATGAGATGGAGCAAAGAATCAATGAAAACTTTAGTGAAAAGCTTAACGAAGGAATTGGTCGGTTAGAGAAGATGATGTTAGAGATGAATCAGAATCGAAGAAGGGTTTCACCTGAATCTAACCATGGGGGAAGTAGAGTCTCGCCACATTCCAATCGAGACAGAAGTGTTGATGATGATCAAAGGCGTGGGAGGAACGTGAATGATCGTGAACGGAGGAATGTAGATAGAAGTGAAAGTGGATAGACGAGTTCGTGTTCCATTCTCTATTGGGAAGAAATACAAAGACGAAATCTGGTGTGATGTAGTAGAGATGGATGTTTGCCACTTACTATTGGGAAGACCATGGCAGTATGATCGAGCAGTACAGCATGACGGTCGGACCAATAGCTACAGCTTTATGTTTGAAGGTACGAAGATTATCCTAGTTCCAAAGAAGAGACAACAAGGAGAAAGTAAGTCGGAAGAGATTGAAGAGCTGAAAACTTTATTGTCTTTAAAGGAGTTTGTTAAGGAGATTGAAGAGGAGCCCGAGGTATTCTTGTTGATTGGGCGTGAGAGCAGTGAAGAGGTTGAAGTTCCAGAGGAAGTAAAACCAGTTTTGGAGGAATTCAATGATGTGTTTCCCGAGGAGTTACCGAAGGAATTACCGCCACTAAGAGACATTCAACATCAAATCGATCTTGTTCCGGGAGCAATGTTGCCACATAGACCACATTATCGAATGAGTCCGAAGGAACATGAAGAGTTGCGGAGGTAGGTGGAAGAATTGCTTGAACAGGGGCATGTGCAGGAGAGTTTAAGTCCTTGTGCTGTACCAGCTTTATTGGTACCCAAAAAGGATGGAACGTGGAGGATGTGCACAGATAGTAGAGCATTGAATAAGATCACAGTCAGATACAGATTTCCGATGCCGAGGCTTGATGATTTATTGGATCAAATCAGTGGGTCCGTAATCTATTCTAAGATTGACTTGAAGAGCGGTTATCATCAGATTCGCATTAGACCAGGGGACGAATGGAAGACAGCATTCAAGACGAGGGAAGGATTGTATGAATGGCTGGTAATGCCGTTTGGTCTATCAAATGCACCGAGTACATTCATGAGGGTGGTGAATCAAATTTTTAGGCCGTACATTGGGAAATTTGTGGTGGTTTACTTTGATGATATTCTGATCTACAGTGCTAGTACGGAGGAACATGTTCAACATTTGAAGAAAGTGTTAATTATTCTTCGTAAAGAACAATTCTATGCTGCTACAAAGAAGTGTGTTTTTATGGCGAGGAGTGTTTTATTTCTGGGGTATGTTGTGTCGGAAGAAGGAATACAGGTTGACCAAAGTAAAGTCGAAGCAATTAGAGATTGGCCGCAACCCAAGACGATAACGGAAGTTCGGAGTTTTCATGGGTTGGCTTCATTTTATCGGAGGTTTATTCCACACTTTAGTAGTGTGATGGCGCCTGTGACTGATTGTATGAAGGGTAAACAGTTTACATGGTCAGAGGAAGTAGGAGGTGCTTTTGGGAAGATCAAGGAGTTGCTGACGTCTGCACCAATTCTAGTATTACCAGATTTTCAATTGTTGTTTGAGCTACACACTGATGCGTCAAAGGTTGGGATTGGAGGAGTGTTGAGTCAGAGGGGGCGTCATATTGCATATTTCAGTGAGAAGTTGTCAGGAGCAAAGATGAGATACAGCACATATGATGTGGAATTCTATGTTGTTGTGCAAGCTATTAAACACTGGAGACACTATCTATTTCAGAAAGAGTTTGTTCTTTATACCGATCATGAAGCATTGAAGCATTTACAAGGGCAAGACAAGATTTCAGCGAGACATGCATTATGGATTGCATATCTGCAAAAATTTACTTTTGTTGTTAAACACAAGTCAGGAGTGACGAATCGTGTGGCTGATGCTTTGAGTAGAAGGAATCATTTGTTAACAACAATGAAGGTTGAAGTGACGGGATTTGATATGTTGCCAGAATTATTTGACGAAGATCCTTACTTTGCAAAGTTTGTTGATAAAGTAAAGAATGGGAAGACGGATGAGTTCGTGATGGTGAATGGTTTTCTGTTCAAAGGAAATCGATTATGCATACCTGATTGTAGTTTAAGAATGAAGATTGTAAAAGAGCTACATGAAGAAGGACATGTTGGGAGAGACCGTACATTACAGTTGATTTCACAATCTTACTTTTGGCCATCGATGAGGAAAGAAGTAGAAAGGTTTGTGGAGAGATGTCATATCTGTCAGGTTTCGAAAGGAACTGCGACTAATGCTGGATTATATATGCCGTTACCTGTACCAACTAAACCATGGGTTGATGTGAGTATGGATTTTGTGTTGGGGTTGCCGAGAACACAGCATGGTAACGATTCCATTTATGTGGTGGTTGACCGATTTTCGAAAATGGCACATTTCATTGCTTGTAAGAAGACGGCGGATGCTGTTCATGTTGCTCAGTTGTTTTTCAAAGAGATATATCGACTTCATGGATTGCCAGAATCGATTGTGTCGGACAGGGATACTCGTTATCTAAGTCATTTTTTGGCTAAGTTTGTGGAAGATGGTGGGAACGAAGTTGAACTTTAGCAGCGCTTATCATCCGCAAACGGATGGACAGACCGAGGTCGTGAACAGATCGTTGGGGAATTTGTTGAGGTGTCTTGTACAAGACAATTTGAAAAGCTGGGATATGAAGTTATGTCAAGCAGAGTTCGCGCATAATCATGCAGTCAATCGAAGTACTGGGTTCAGTCCATTCCAGATTGTTTATTCAAGCTTACCAAAGGGGCCGTTGGATTTAACGGTCATACCACAACCAAAGAAGACAGTCAAGCGAGCTACTGATTTTGTTGAAGGATTGACAGAGTGTCATAGGATCGTTCAAGAGCGATTGCAAAAGGCAAATGAGAAATACAAACGATCTGCAGACTTGAAGCGAAGAAATGTTGAATTTAATGAAGGTATTTGGGTTTATGCAGTGTTAACAAAGGATCGTTTTCCAGTGGGCGCTTATAACAAATTGAAAGCCAGAAAAATTGGTCCTGTAGAAGTCTTGAAACAAATTAATGAAAATGCTTATAAGTTGAAGCTGCCGGAGGATGTGTACACTTCTGATGTGTTCAATGTTAAACATCTCGTACCATATCATGGGGATGAATGAGCTGATGTGGAAGAATTTACAAATTCGAGGTCGAATTTTTCTCAAGCTGGGGAGGATGATGCAGCTCAGGACAGAAGTGAAGGTCTAAGTCGCACACGACTTAAGGAATTAAGTCGCATACGACTTAATGAAGAAGTTATAGGTCGTCCACGACCTAAGGAGTCACAAGAGGGGGAGCTGCGACTTAACTGGAAACCAGGGGAAGAAGTTATCTCGAGTTTGCGACCTAAGGAAGAAGTGATAAGTCGTCCACGACCTAACGATATCTTAAGTCGTGTGGATGTGATGAGTCGTAGACGACCTAACCTATTATTGAGTCGCTCACGACCTAACAAAAGCGGCACGCGAGTTACTGGGTTCAGGGTGATGGAAGGCAGACGAGTTAAAGGACTACGACCTACTTTAGGTCGCAGAGATATGTTACGACCTATACTATGTCGCGCAAACGAGTTACGACCTAAGATAGGTCGCTGGGTGATCTGGAGAGATAAGTCGCGAGGTCTTAGGTCGTGAGGACTTAGGTCGCGCAGTTTTATGAATCCGCTCTTTTAAGTCGCTGAAGCTTGATGCCGTTGATTCTTATGCCGCGTTAATCTCTGCCGTTGATTCTTTAAGTCGCTGATGGAAGCTGGAGCATTGAAGTTAGGTCGCGTGAATTGTATGTTAAGTCGTAGACGATCTATATGTTGTATTGTTTCCTTTGTACATTTTGTTAAGTCGTTTTGTTATAAGTCGTAAGTCGTGATGTTTGTGTTGTAATCTGATAAGTCATGAACGACTTATGATGAGTCATAGGTCGTAGGTTGATGAGTCGGAAACGACTTAAGTGTTGTGTAATTTTCTATGGCATGTGTTGTAGCCTATAAATAGGCAAGTTGTGTCATTTTGTAAAGTTTAGTTGATTTGAAATAAAACTCTTGTTTTGTTAGCTTTGTGCTTTCACCAAATTGGTAGTCGAGTGTAATCTCCTATCTCCTCTTTCGGTTAATCGAGTGCGCTCGATTCAACGACTGCAGAAGCCGATTCACGGAATCTAGTGCGCTAGATCAACGTGCGAAGAATCGCAGATCTTTGAACCCGGTATCGTGCGCGATCAACGAGTTCGGGATAGCTAGAATTCGGTATCTTCGGATCAACGAATTTTGGCATTTCAGTATTCATCAATCCACCGATTGCAACTTTCATCGATCTACATTGTGTTTGTATAATCCGCTGCGTCATAATACCATTACTGTCATCACCTGTAATGATCATATCATCTACATATAGTAGAAGAAGAATACGGCCTGCAGAAGTTAATATGACAAAAAGTGCTGAATCATGGGGACTAGAGGTAAAACCAAGTGATGTAACAACATTCTAAAATCTCTCATACCAAGCACGAGGTGCTTGCTTAAGACCATATAGAGCTTTCTTAAGCCTGCAAACCTGACCTGGAGCATGAGAAACGCCAGGTGGAGCAACCATGTAAACTTCTTCCTTAAGATCTCCATTAAGAAAAGCATTTTTAACATCCATTTGAGAGATGTCCCACTTACGACTGGACGCAACAGCAATAAGAACCCGAACAAATGTCATCTTAGCCACAGGAGCAAATGTCTCCTCATAATCCATGCCATACTCTTGGGCAAATCCTTTAGCAACTAAACGAGCTTTGTATCGCTCAATAGAACCATCTGACTTAGTTTTAATCTTATATACCCATCGACAACCAATAGTTTTCTTCCCAGTAGAAAGATATACAAGATCCCAGGTACCAGTTTTGTCTAAAGCAGACATTTCCTCAGACATAGCACGTTGCCACACAGGAGAGCGAAGAGCCTCCGAGTAAGAAGAAGGCTCATAGAAAGTGTCAATGGAAACAAGAAATGAAGCAAAAGCCCGAGAGTAACAAGAGTAAGCAAAATCTGATAATTGAGTAGATTTACGTGTGCGAGTGGGATAGCGAGGTTGAACAGGATCTGTCATCACAGGAGGTGTTTGAACAGTCGTAGTAGCAGGAGATAAAGTGTCACCTGTAGAAGGAGGAGGAACAGAGTGTATGGATGACGGTGTTTCAATGATATTGAGTGGTGAATCAGAGGGGTTATCAGCAGGAAATGGATCAATGTGAATAAGATCAGACTTAGTCATATTATGAGGACTAGCTGGAATAGAGTAGAAGGGAATATGCTAAATAAAGGAAACATGACGAGAAACATATAGTTTATTTGAGGAAGGATCATAACATCGATAGCCTTTTTGTCCAATACCATACCCAAGAAAAACACATATAGCAACACGCGAAGATAATTTTGTACGCTCTACGTGTGGACGAAGAACATAACAAGTGGAACCAAACACTTTTAGGTGTGAGTAATCGGGAGTTTGACCAAACAATTTGGCATGAGGAGAAATACCAGAATTATGAGAAATTGGGATTTTATTAATAAGATAAACGGAAGTAAGAACAGCTTCTCCCCAAAATTCTTTTGGAACACTAGCTGAAAGAATCATAGAACGGGCAGTTTCAACAATGTGTCTATGTTTTCTTTCAGCAACACCATTTTGTTGTGGGGTATCAGTGCAGGAAGACTGATGCAAAGTACCATCAACCGTGAATATGTTAGAAAGGTCTCCCTTAGTATATTCCCCCCCTAAATCAGAACGAAAGCATTTAACAATAGCAGAGTGTTGTGTTTTAACATATGCTTGAAAGGCAGTATATATATCAATAAACTCAGAACGACGTTTCATCAGAAAAACCCAACAATAACGAGTATAGTCATCGATAAAAGAGACATAATATCTGCACCCACCTTTTGTGGGGATGGGTGCTGGACCCCAAACATCAGAGTGAACTAAATCAAAAGGTGCAGTAGAAGTAGAAAGACTTTGATTAAAGGGTAAAGCAGAAAATTTTCCAAGTTTACAACCACTACAATCTGAAATATCATGAGAACGTAAATCTCCCAAAACACCAGAATTACATAAATATTTAAGACGAGAGCTTGAAATATGACCAAGTTTAGAATGCCACAAATAAAACTTAGAAGACAATGGAGTTAAATGAAAAGAAGAAAGGTCAATACTGGCAGCAGCGGCATGACTTGGAATGTGTAAGTCATCCAAAACATAGAGACCGCCCTGCCTACGGCCTGTCCCAATCACCTTCTTGGAGTTGGGATCCTGCACAGAGCAAGTGGTAGAAGAAAAATGAACAAGATATCCAAGATCACAAAGTTGTCCGACCGACACAAGGTTCATAGTTAATTTAGGAATGCAATAAACATTTGGGAGGGAAACGTGTGTGGTTTGAATTGTACCGATTCCTGTTAATGGCAAAGGTGTGCCATCAGCGGTCAAAATAGAAGGTGAGCGAGAATCAAAAGACATAGATATAAATGATGAACAATCATGGGACATATGATATGAAGCACCAGAATCCAAAATCCACAAAGGAGAATTCAAACCTGATATGGAGGGAGCTGACATGGCAAAATGCTGAGACTGAGGATCAGTCATGTTTTGAGACAAAGACTGGCTAGCAAGGAACTTCTGAAATTGTTCTGCAAGAGACTCCATAGAGGAGTCCACACCTTATTCACCAGAAGGATGTATCAATGCAGCAGTCTTAGGCTGGGAACTACCACGTGACTGTCCATATCCTTGTGTAGTAGAGAAGGACTGTTGTTGGCTACCATGTTGTTGCTGTTGTGATCTATCACCTTGCTTTTGATTTTTTTGACGAGCTAATAATTCAGGACATTGATTTTTCCAATGGCCTGGTTGTTTACAGTAATTACAATCACGACCATTCTTGATATTTATTTTGTTGCGTTGAGACGGGATTGGTAAAATCCCCGTAGCAAGAACAGATACAGAAGAGGTCTGTGCAACTTTATCAGTTTGAGACTTCAAGCGTGTTTCTTCAGCTAACAATTCATGTAGAACAGAGTCAACAGAAGGTAAAGGAGTGCGATGTAGGATGGACGCACGACAATGCTCATACTCTGGTCGAAGAGCCATCAACAATTGAACAAGACGTTGTGCCTCCCTACGAGCGATATATGGAGCAAATGACCTAAGCTCAGCATCCTCAGTCATAGCCAATTGATCCCAAAGAGCAGTAATTTCAGAATAAAAATCTTGAATATTTCGATCATTCTGAGACAATGACCTAATATCAGCCTCTAATTGATATTGAACGGCAAAGTTAGAGCGCACAAAAAGTCGCTCCAAATAGTCCCAGACTTGCTTAGCAGTATCATACTTAGCCAATTGCATACCAATTTTATTCTCAACGGAATTATTAATCCAAGTAATGATCTTTGAATTGTTGGTGTCCCATTTCTCCATTGATTCAACATTAGTAGTTTCAGGAGCCACAATAACACCAGAAATATATCCCCACATCTGTTTTCCTTTTAGAAAATTTTTCATGACATAACTCCAATAAGAATAGTTTTTTCCATCTAAACGAACACTAATAGCCTGTAATGAATCATCACCTCCTGCCATATTTTGAAGTCAGCAACTGTTTCGGGGAACTAGGGTTTCAGGTCGAGTCTGGTATCAATTGGGCTAGGGTTTCGGGGAACTAGGGTTTCGAGACAAGGGTAGGGTTTCGGTGTGCTAGGGTTTCAGTGGGGACAAGGGCTGCTGGGGTTTGGGATTGGGGTATGGGCGGCAGCAGCTGGGGCTGGGACGAGGGCGGCAGAGGCTGGGGCTGGGATCTGGGCGGCATCGACTGGGGCTGGGACGAGGGAGGCAGCTCTGGCTGGGGCTGGGATGAGGGCGGCAGCGGCTGGGATGAGGGAGATCGGCTGGGTGGCAGGCTCAGGGGGACAAGGCAGCGGTCAGCGGCGAGGAGCGACGAGGCTAGGGTTTCAGGCTGAGAGCTCGACGACGAAGCTAAGGTTTCGGGTTGAGGCAGCGACGAGGCAAAAACAGGAACCTTGCTCTGATACCATGTTAACGTTTGTAAAACGTTTATAAAATCAAATAAGAAGAAGAAGATAATTCATATCATTCAGCAAGACGGCTGAGCAAGAAGATTGATTACATTAGGGTTACAGAGATAGGTTTATATAGATGGAAAACATAAGAAAAGGCTAAAAGGCCCAAATAGATAAAAGGCCAAACAGTATAAAAGGCCAAACAGTATGCTAACAATACCTATGTTGTCACACCTTTTTTGTATCAGCGTGAACTACCAAAAATGTTTTTAATACGAAATCAAAATATTACTTGAAAATAGAATCTAATAATTAAATTTTATTTACAAACTCAAAGCGTTTGTCTATAAATATCATCAAATTTTAATAAGAGCTAACAAAAAATTTTTTTACAAATACAAAACATTCATCTACAACTACTATCAAATCTTAATATTACTTAAAAATAGTATCTAACCAATAAATTATTAATTAATTATATAAATAAAAATAAAAAATTTAAAAAATTAGATGTTATAACTTTATTTCAATGCAAAAATATGTTAAATAATACTATAAATCATTTTCTCTTGAATGTGCTAAACATATACAGGTTCTAGAGAAACAATTCACGTATGAAGTGCATGCTATCATCACGCATGAAAATACGTGATGTAACACTCGTAAGATGAATGTGAGCGTCGATTAAAGATCTCTAATTACTTTAACTGGTTAATTTAATTCACTTTTAACAACTTTATCAAAAAATACATCTAAAGTGAATGAATAAATAAATAAACTAAAACTGACTAAATAACCTCCAAGAATGAAGGAAAAATATCCACCTATAAACACATGATGTTGAACCTGCATGAAATTTCACAACTATGTGCTAGGTGCAAGATATTTGTTTTGATTTTTCCCTACC
Organism: Allium fistulosum; assembly: GCA_030737815.1. Taxonomy (NCBI): domain Eukaryota; kingdom Viridiplantae; phylum Streptophyta; class Magnoliopsida; order Asparagales; family Amaryllidaceae; genus Allium; species Allium fistulosum. The sequence continues at coordinate 135,707,745 of CM060904.1, forward strand.
TATAATAATTATCCTTAGTGAACCAAATAAGAAAAAAAATTCATGTAGGGTTTAGCGTCCATCCTTTAATTTTGCAAGTTCAGAGGATTATATGCTTAAAATATTGATTTGAGTCCCATTTTTGAGTAGCTGTTATAGATAACGGATTAAAAAAATAGTTACAAAAGACAACATAGAAAACTGTCAGTCTTGAATACCAATGGATTACTAAACAAGGAGTAGCAATTAATAGCCTTGCATGAGAAATGCATACATAAAACACAATGACAGATTAAGGGCCAACACCTGAAATATCAAACATGAATTCAACAATCGCATAAAAACATGTATGCATTGTATTTAAAATGACAACAACATTATATTGTTAATATACAACATTTGATTGATTGGTATATTATTGAACGAAAGCTTACTCTACTCGACTGTTCCTTTTAATACAAAATTTATGAACCTAATTCGATCAATCTAATCATTATCATTAAGCTAATAATATTTCAAAAAGAAGAAGAAGAAAAACTTGCCACCGTTTTAGCATATATGAATTAAAGCAAAGCAAAGAATTACTTAAAAACCTCACCATCTATGTATATAAATCAGAATGATGAATAAATAAAACTCCATTACAAACATGACGTACAATCTATTAAAACTAAAAGGATTACCTTAGCTGCCAAGGTCATCCAAGTTAACCAGGATATAAGTGAATGACATGGCAGAAGTGAGTAAAATTTTCATCTAATAATAAATTTTATCATCTTATTGATTGTAATTGTAAAAATCTTGTCCCCATTTCAGCGAATATGAATTTAAGAACCGTTTCAAAAAATACCACCATCTATGTATACAAATCAGAAACTTATACAAATAAAATTCCAAAATAAAATTCATATAAAATCAATTAAAAATAAAAGGATTACCTTATCTACAAAGTTCTGCCAATTTGAATGGGATATAAGAGAATAAAATGATAGAAATGGGTAAACAATAAATCCAACTAATCAATTCTTATTGATAGGAAGTACAAATTTTTCATATTAGGACAGCATGGTAAAAAAATTAGGAACTCGAAGGAACATAAAGAGGATCAATCATCTAAAGTAGTGAGAAATACCATATAATTAAGGTGCGAAAAGGAAATCATATCTGAGAAGCTGGCAAGGTGCAAAAAATAGGGGAATGTGAAAATCAACTAAAGTAATTAGAAAATTAGTGAAAATTAAGGTAGGAAAAGAAAATTATACCGGAGAAGCTGGTGAGGTGGAAAGATGAAGAGAAGCGAGATTATTTATTCTAAAAAGAAACTGTAAAATAGACGGAAATTTAAGAAACTTTATCAAGTTATGTGTCAGTATAAGGCAAAGCGAGGAGGAAAATCTAAGATTCAAGGAGAGTGGAGACATAGTATAGATTAAAAGTAGAGTTTGAAGAGAATATGAGAAAAAGAGAGCGAAGAACGGATAAAAAGGAAAACAAAAGGACTTTTGAATTGTAGAATACACGTGACAAAATTTCATTGGAAACTTAGGAGTATTGTGGAGCTGAGGAAACCACACTCAGTACTAATAGAACAGTATAGATAAGAAATTCTATATTTGACTTTTAGTGTCCTATCAACTTGTTCAATCTCAAGTGAAATACTTAATTCTCCTTAATCCTATATTTTGTTTTGCAATTTTCCCATTGAGTTAGTTTCTTTCCTTGATCCACCCTACATTTACATCATACATGAATATAAACAGGTTTATGTTTTTTTTCCATCACTCAATAATGATCGTTTCATTATAATCCTGTAATGACCCGAAATTTTCGATCCCGAAAATTCCAGATAGTCATGAAAAGAAGAAAGAGATAGGAGAAGAAACAGGAAACAAAACACAGAATCTCACATTCGCAGCGGATTAAAATATAATATCAAATAATAACAGTTTACAAAAGAATACTATATCTGTCAAGTTACATTTATAATACATCAGAGTTACTCTCATACACAACACTGAGCATATACAAATCGAATATATCTCAGATAAACAGAAATAATAGTCACAGCGGAACACTCCGTACATCCTGCCATCCAGCTCGCCCCCTGAGCTCCAGAACGTCCTTACCTAAAAATCTGTAATACTCGGTCTGACCCGAGCATTACATCAAAGTAACACCCGGGTCAGACTGGAAACCAGCGTGATTAAACCCATCTAACAATAAATACTAATGCATAAAACTTATTTAAAAACCCGGGGTAACTCGTTCATCACTACAAGTTCACAACTTATTATAGTCAACACTTAATCAATCCCTAAGTACCTTTACTTAGTTTTAAATGGTCCAGTCATTTAAATTATTCCATTTCAACTTATTGATTTCTCATATCAATCTATAAAGAATCAAAGTGGTTTCGGGCATTTACTAATACCCGACTCCGGTCTCTTCGAATCATCTTAAGCAAAGCTGTTTAAGTATAAAACAATTCCATTTATATCTAGAATTACATATTTACATAGCCATTTATCCCAGATAGACAAACCATACAGTTCAATCCAAACATATCATATCACACAAATCACATAGAGATATCAACTAATTTAAGGCATACAATATCACTCAATCATTCATAAGCAAGATTAATAAATCACACCATTTCTAATAAATTACTTCAATCATTTTTAATCCTGCTTACTTAATATTAATTAATTACAAACCATTAATTAATCATCCCTTAATTATCCTCTATAAATACATTAAGTAATTAGCCTTTAATTAATTTCCTAAATTAATTAACCTTCACCATTTCACATTAATTACATTTATCTTTAATTAATTCCTAAAATGAATTATCCTATAATTACTTACATTGACTAATTATTCTTTAATTAATCGCTCTCATTAATTAACTAACCCTTAATTAATTTCCTTAATTAATTAATCCTTTTAATTAACTACACCAAGTAATTAAACCTTAATTAATTCTCTTAAGTAATTTACCTTCCAATGAATTACTTCATAAAGTAATTATATCATAGGTTAATTATCCTTAATTAATTGACCTCTAATTATTAATTAATTTAACCTTTAATTACTAATTATATTAATTAATCCTTAATAAATTTATCTGTTAATTACTTACATTAAGTAATCATCATTTAAGCAATTAATCTCTAATTATCTTTTAATTATTTCCATCAAGTAAATATCCCATAACCATATAATTTAATTAATTAATCCTTGATCACTTCCAGTAGTTAATTATCTTTAACTAATTATATTCATTTTACAGGAAATTATTGTCAAGGAAAAAATTTCTCAGCATTTTTGCCTCAAGGACAGACATTCAATATTTTATCCTAAAGGACAACTTTCTTTAGGTATCAGTTTTTAGTCATTGATAGCAGTTTTTAGGTATCAGTTTGTAGTTATCGGTAGCAGTTTTTAGGTATCAGTTTTTAGCTTGGTAGCAGTTTTGTTGTCCTTATAAATAATTTTGAAAAATGTTTGTCCTTATGAATAATTTTTAGAACAATGTTTGTCCTTTTGGTAAAAATATTGAGGTTGTGTCCTTGAGGCAAAAAATATACAAATCTTTGTCCTTTAAATTAATTCCCCCTTCATTTTATTAATTTTTAATTAATCACATTAAATAATTAATTACATTAATTGATGATCCTCTAATCACTTCCCTTAATTAATTATCCTTTTAGTTAATTATTTTTGACAAATAATCTTTAATCAATTATCCTTGATTAATCATATTCATTTATTAACTATTTCCTGATTAGTCAATAGTCAATTGGTTATGCTTACTTAATTAATTGATCTTAATCACTTAATTATCCTTAATTAAAAGATAAGTTATTTATCTTGATTTACTTCCTAAATTTAATTATCTAAATCAAAGAAATTTTAATTTCAAAAATATTTACATTTATAATCTATACAATTTGAAACTCGTTTGAAAACTTGATCAACATTTTTGTTTGAAATCTAGTTTAATATTTTACTTTGATACCAGTACATTTCCTTTGCTTATCAAACTTGATTTAAATCATTTCTAAAATTCCTGGGCCCAAACCACCATACTCCGAGCAACAACCCGATCTTCTACTTCCTTTCGAAAAAAAAAAAACTCGAGTATAACTTCGATCAAAACCCTATCCTCCCCGAGGAATTAGAACACAGCAATCACCTGACACAAAACAAATCTCGTGCACGTGCACACTTGGTCGGAGCGTCTCTGACCATCGCCACGACCATCAACACGCCGGCGACAACACCATCGACCAACCTAGCCTTCCAGATCGACGAAATTGCCTGAGAATCAAAATCGAGTTACTCGAGACTACTGGAACCCAAACTTCGATCAACTTAAACCGCTCTCGCCGTCGATTCCGACCACCAGTGAGCTCGCCAACCAACCCAAAACTGCATTACGTCAGTACGCAACGTTTCCCTTCCTGCGATCCACTCCGGTCAACCCACGACGTCGAATTCACTTCGTCAACACTCTCGACCCAAAAAGGTTGCTAAACCCTATATCTTCATCGTCCGGTTACCACGACGATCAATAAATTCAACCACCATTTTTCCTGTGATCTCCATCCTCCCCTCTACCTCCAGCATGAACCCCGACCTTCCCAGATCTTTCGATCGCCAGAGATCAACAAAAACCCAAAAACTGATCATCTCGAAATATCTCATAATCCACGATGCTAAAAATTATAATATTATCATAAAAAATCCTTATTTTCAAATGCTAATCAAGTTATGTAATCAAAACGTGAAATTATACTCTTCGAATATTTGACTATTGTTTGTTTATCACTGAGTTTCCTTATTTCAGAAATAATTGTTAAATACAAATGCTTGAACTATTTTTAAAAATAAATTTACATCATTACAAACATTTTTCATTTAGAAATCATAGCTTAAAACTTATTGGAGATGAAGGGATTGATTTTTAAATATTTTGTTAGCCTGTAAATTTTGAAACAGGGAGATACTTCTGGGTATACACATACATGCATTACTTATCTTTTGTTATGTTTATATACATACATATATTTGCAGGAATATTCACATAATTATACCAGCACATATTTCACATACACATTCAATCATCAAAAGATATAATAAGGTCAAGTTTTCTCACCTGCAAGGTTTGTGAACAGAGAACACTTCCTGTTTTTTTTTGGAATCTGCAGTTTTGATCTTCCCTTTGAATCCTGTCTGTTTTTGTTGAATTGAATGATGTTTAAGTTTTGTAAAATGAAGATGCTTCTGATTTTATTCTTCTGGTTTGCTATTGAACGAACTAAACAAAAACATTGCATATATAAAGAAGATAGGATTTGTATAAAGAAGGTGTTTACTGGTTTAGGTATTTAGTTTGTACAGAGATATTTTCTCTAAATGGAGGCTGAATTGATTTTTTATACAAATTCGAAATGACTTCGTTTGTATGCTGAGAAATGGAAGCATTTAATGCAATGGTACTTTATGTTTCACTTATCTCATTTTGTGTCTAAATATATTTTCTTCCTTTACACTGTTTATGTTCTTTTACTTGCCTGGTTTCTTGCTTGTCTTATTTCACACTTAACCATTTTTGTTTTTATGTTCATAGATATTTATTTATACTATGTTCTTAGCTTTGTATTCAAAATCTTTCAGGCAACATACATCTTGTATATGAAGCTATTTATTTATAAATATTTGTTTTGCTTCCAGTTGAATATTTTACATATATGCATCGGGTTCATCTTCATACCTTTGGCTTGCTTATGAAAATAATTTGTTTAATTATCTTCTTGCTTAATTCATATGGTTTACTTATACTAATATTTATTTGTATTCGTATTTTAGCTATCAATAGTTAAATGATATTCATACTTATTTATGTTTATATTTTATATTCTAACTATCACTATTAAATTACATTCATTATGGTTTACTTACATTTTATACCTATATTTATTTCTATATGTATTTTATCAATAATCAAGTTATATTCATATGTTAGACTTTTTTTTTTATATTGATAGAATTAGATGTTATCTTAAACATTATCATCTACATATATTTACCAAATGTAAACAAAGTAAAGTATTTTAATTCAATTATATAAGATAAGTTTTATTGCAAATATTATTGAAAGATTTTATTTTAAATTTCCATATCAATTTCCTTTCAAAACATCAATATATACAAATAATTGGCAATTATTCCAAAAGATTTAATCAATTTAAAAATGATCAGTTTACTTTTTTATTTAATCAGATTAAATATTTATTAAAATAACAGGACCAAAATCCCGGTTCGTTACAAATCCTATGCGTTCTATAAGAAATTCAATATTTGACTTTTTGTGTTCTACCACCTCATTCAACCTCAAGTGAAATACTTGCAGTTTTCCCATTGTGTTAATTTGATCCATTAATCCATCCTACATTTACATCATACAAGAATGTACACAAACTTATGTTTTGTTCTTTTCCTTCCTCAATAATGATCGAATTCTTTATAATCCTATGCTTTCACCTCTTCTACAATTGTTATTCCCCTCCTCCAATCCTTCCAAATTAGTTTTACTTATCTGAAAGTAAATAATATAAAATAATTAATTACTATGCGTAGCAATTTTACGCCATTTACTCAACAAAATGTCGACTTCGTGGGTTCCAGCCGTTTCTTTGCATTCTATTAGTTCATATTTTATAATCAAAAAAAATTGTCCCTTTATTTTATAGTTTCAGTAGATTGATTGTATTTTGTTTCCAAAATTTCTAGTCTTAGTTTTGGGATATCTCAGTATAATCATTTCAACCATTTCAGTTTGGTTCAAAATAACATTTTAATTCTTCTCCAATAATTCTACATATATTAACAATAGTGGTAATGGATTTGAAAATAGATGTGACTGACACCATTTTTTGACTTTTCATTGATCCATGTTCTAACCATTTTGGTTCGGTTGATTTTTTTAAATTGATGTATCCATGATTGGCAATAATGGATATGGCTGATTTGAATGTAATAGGACTAGCTTCTAAGAGGAAACATTTTGAATTCTAAGGTCATGTTCTTTTCCTAAATTGATTCAAATTTACTACTCCTCAAATAATCTACTTATTTTTATATCTTATTTCTTTAATTCTAATGTTGATTTATTAGCTAAATTGATTTTTATCTCCTTCAGGATCAAGAATTTATTGATCTCCCATGTTGATAAAATTCTTTTTCTTATTTAATTGAAGGAGTGATTATACTATGCCAAGAGAATTCTTAACTAACATTTTACTTTTTTTTGTTTATCATTTCATGTAGTAAATGAAAATAACAAACAAAAATCCAAGGTCTCTTCCTCTTCAAACTTCATATCATTATAATTAGTGTGCTATTTTGATAAGACCTTAATGATACAACTTTCTCATAACTAAAGATTCGTTTTCTTACCTCTGTATATATAAACATGTACATAAATAACAACAACAACAATAATAATAACAACCTTGATGATGCAACTTGATAATTTTTCCACTTTAAATACACATATTTTTTCTTAATTTCATATTTGAATATATTTGAATACAAGTAAAAGGACAAGGGGTGAATCCTTAATCCATAAACATAGCAACAGTTTCATCAAACATTTATTTCATTCTATATTTTGTTGGATTGAGGTAGAGGCAACTTATAATTTAGGAGGTAGTCATATTTATTATCATTTTGTGCAACAAGTCGTCATCTTCCTAAAGTAACCATTAATGGGTTAGTTATAACATGACCATACCATTGTAAAGCATATGTTTTTTCCTTCTATATTGCTTACTTGGATTTCATCAAACACTAATATATTGACTTTACTGGCAGCTACTTTTTTGACCAATTTTGACATAAGCATTTAGCATGCTTTCTCATAATGATTGTCAACACTATGTGCTTTGCACCATTAGCTAAGACTATGCGTAATGTATAATAATTTCTTGATTACCATGACTATTGAACTTATGTTATCAATACGTGATTATTTTGCTAATTTTGTATAATACTTTTATAATGTTTATGCACCATCTATTATATTATATGAAAGCTGAGTTTAAATCTGCATACCTTTCATTTCCAATTATCTCAAAAATAACATCTATTTCTATGTGTTTCAATAGCTTAATTGTCCTATACTTTTTTATATTTTCGTTATTTCTTAAAAGAAATACAATGGGCTCAATAATATTTTATAAATTATCTTTCCATATACACCTTACAAAAAAAACCAGCACAGATCTCGGACATTTATCACCTTCTGATTTTCTCACTTCCATTTCATTTTCTCACAATATTGTCTCTTCTCCTTCTCTAGTTTCATATATATGCTATGATTCAAAAAAAAATTGTTCCTAATCAAATCTATTCTATTATATGAAAAAGAGAATATTGGACTTTTTGTGTCCTTGCCTCTCATTCATTCTCACTCAAAATATTTTATCTAATCAATTTAAGGGCAAAATTACATATTATAACTAGGTTTCACATTTACGTTTCATATGTACCCCACACTATGCATTCATTATTCTTAAATAATCAAAGTGATATTCTCTTCCTATTCTCTACACTTTCAAAGAAGAAAGAAATTTATCTATAGTTAGTTCATATAATTATTTTTTTCCTCCTCCATCGTTATTTCACATTTTTCCTTTCTTCTTCCTCCACTCATAATTTAGTTTCTTCCTCTTCTTCGGTTTCTTATATATGAAAAACCCGTTAGAGACCCTATCCAAGTAGTTTATATATCAATATCATATATTTTTTTATAAATGTTTACAACTTGGTTGAATTCACTAATGGTTCTTCACCTTTATATCCTTCATAATTATTTCTAGTTATATTCACTTTTTGTAATGGTTGTTTATCTACCTGGTGCATTTTAGTTTCAGATTTAATGGAAAATTTTTATATCAATAATCTCAAATTAAAGGTTGGATCTTAATTTTATTAGCAGCTTTTATTTTATTTTGAGTTTGAATTTGTTGTTATTGTCTTAAATTAATGACGTCAACCTGTGATTCAAATTTTCTATCCAAAATTTGTTGCCCGCATAATCTTATTTTATTAGTATGCATATGAATTTGTTTATTTATTTATTTTGCAAGAGTTTGTTGGATTTATTAATGCATGAGCATTGAAGAATCTTCAATTTTAAAACAATAGTTTGGCTATTTTTTAAACCTCACATTTTGTACTGAAATCGACTTTCATTTTATTGTTCTTTTCTTAATTTGTAAATACTGAAAAAATATTAAGTTATTCTATATGATTAATAGAGGTAAATATGGTCCTTCTTCATTCTCAAACATAAGTATATAAGAAGACTAAGTCGCGTGGAAAAAATTATATCTAAAATAAAGAATACTCAATAATTTGTCATAAAATAATGCAGAAAAAGGATAAAAATGCACAAGCAACACTTTTGTTCTAATTTCAGCATGCAACTTTAAAATTTTGTAAAAAGTTCATTTGAAAAAAAAACATATATTGCAAACTTGCATTTTTGAATTCATTTTGTAGTCTTAATGACTTGAACTTATTTTTAAAAATTTGGTTTGTTACAATATATGTAAATCATGAAATGAATATGCTTTTATATTGTTTTGTTTAGTCCCACATCGTGGAATAAGTTAAATCCTTAGCTCTGAAGCCTTTATATAAAGGAGACTATGTAATGTAAATATATGTCTATTTTCAGAAATGAATAATATATCTTTTGCCTCTCTCTCTTTAATGGCTTCTACTTTCTTCATTTTATAACACGTTATCAGCACGAAGCTCTTATAAATCTTCAAAACGGTAAGCTATCTTTCTTATCCGATGGATCAAATCTTTCAGATCTCATTCTATTAATTTTATTTCTTGTAGATCTCATCGTATCATTGATCTAATTATTCAGATCTGATTTTATTTGTACATCTTATTTTTTTATGCATGTATTTCAGATCTTGTTTTGTTGTAGATCTTTTTTTTTGTCTATGAAACAATTTTAGTTTCGAAAGACGAAAATGAATTCAGAGGAAATTTTTAAATCAGGGGGAGCATCCATAAGTATTTTATAATGCACTCTTTTTCCTTAACTAAGATTTTTCCCACTGGGTTTTTATTAGTAAGGTTTTAATGAGGCATTATCTGGATCCAGAAGTATCAACTCCCCAGTAACATTTGAAAATAAGTTATAATGTACTCTTTTTCATTATTTAAGATTTTTTCCACTGGGTTTTGCTTACTAAGGTTTTAACGAGGCATTATCTTAATCTAGAAGAATCAAATGTCTTTTCAAGAAATAACATCTCAAATATGTTATTTAAGTTAAATTGTATTTTTATCCTTGACTAAGGTTTTTCCCATTGGGTTTTCCTTTGTAAGGTTTTTAATGAAGTATTATATTGATCCAGAAGTATCAAACTCTATTTGATTCTGTAAATTATTGAAATATGTCATACTATATTGTACTCTTTTTCCTTCACTAAGATTTTCCCTATAGGGTTTTTCTTAGTAAGGTTTTAATGAGACATTAGTTTAATCCAGAAGTATCAAACTTCATTTGAAGAAATTAGAAAATAAGATATGTTATTGTACTTTCTTTTTTCCCTCACTAAGATTTTTCCCATTGAGTTTTTCTTAGTAAGGGTTTAATGAGACATTATTTTGATCCCGAAGTATCAAACTCTTAGAAGGAATATCATTTTTAGTATAATATCTATGATTTCACAAGTTGCACTCTTTTCCTCTTTCAAGGTTTTTTCCATTGGGTTTTCCTTACAGAGGTTTTTAATGAGGCAACGGACAATATCTATATCGACTGAATGGATAAATGCAAACAAGATAATAAGGAGGGGGAGCAATCATCATACCCATTTCGAAAGGGAAAATTTTCAAGTTATCAGAGCATTCAAGATTTTGAAGACAAATATTCAAGGGGGAGTGTTACAATATATGTAAATCATGAAATGAATATGCTTTTATATTGTTTTGTTTAGTCTCACATCGTGGAATAAGTTAAATCCTTAGCTCTGAAGAAAGTAGAAGCCATTAAAGAGAGAGAGGCAAAAGATATATTATTCATTTCTGAAAATAGACATATATTTACATTACATAGCCTCTTTTATATAAAGGCTTCAGAGCTAAGGATTTAACTTATTCCACGATGTGGGACTAAACAAAACAATATAAAAGCATATTCATTTCATGATTTACATATATTGTAGCATGGTTATTATTTTTCTTAACCAGCCTACATGTTATATTTTCATTGTATTGTTTAATATATCATGAGATGTTTAAAAAAAACTTAAATTCGTAGTTCCACAAGAATTTAAGTGATATTATGATAAAATGAAGTAATTTTCTATGATTTTATCATGTTTGTTTTGTGTCACAATGTTTTGAGTTTTTACGGAAATGGAAATGTTCATAGAAAGTATACATTGGAGATGCAGTATTTACAACTATAATGTTTACAACTGGACTATTTTTAAATAGGTAGAATAATATTGAATATTATTACCATGCCTCTGTCAAAATAATTCCTTTCAGTTTGTAGTCTGAATTAAAAATTATTAAAGAATTAATTACAATTATATTTTAGTTTTAATTTAATGTAATGAAAAAAATAGTTACATAATGGTTCTCTTTAATGCTAATAAATCATATACTACACTATAATCAATTAGTTCCTTATAGTTATATCTACCAATAATTCCGTTAAATTTTATTTTAAATGGTATCCATAAGTAATTTTTTAGGATCATACATTATTTTCTTTGAATCAAGTTAATTTTGTATTATATCAGCTATTATGTCAACATGTATATTTGAATTATTTGATTGTCCAAAGTTTAGACTACAAAAGGTTTATGTTCTACATTATCATATCATATTTTGTTATAATATTGAAAAATATGACAATTACAACTACAAAAGAAAATTTTCTAACACAATCAACATGTAGTTGTGTTGAAACTATAATTAGCCCTTTATTTCACATTTTTTCTTTGCAACGCCATTATTTCCATTTACAACACTCATGCATAATCCTAATTTTTCTGCCATATTAGCTTTTTGGTACTACAGAACTAAGTCCTTAAATTTACCTTTATTAAATAATGTTATGTCTTTCTTATTCATATTATTTACACATTTTCTAACAAATTAAGACTATGCTCAAGGAGTTGGAATCATCATATATTAATGATACATAGTTTAGGTCAATTTTACTTTGGAAGCTAATATACTAAAATAATTTATTCACTTGAATGAAAAAGTAGTTATCAAAGCATATTCTCAAAATAAATAGTTGTAAAAACTAATAGGTCAATTGGTGAAACTATTAATTCTCATTTATGCTTTCAATTTCAAAAAATAAAGTTTAGTTTAGTTTTTTTTTTGCTGTTAAACCTAAATGATTAAGTCAAAATTTATTTTTATAAATTCACCGAAGTATATGGGTAATGTGGTTAATTTGAAAATCTAATATCATGTCTATTATTTAGTTTAGTTGTTAATATTTTGTTTGAATATGCTTATATTCTTCAATATTTAGTTACTTAATTGTACCTTAATAAATAAGTAAATTTGTGATAATTAATTTATTTTGTTAGCATCAAGGAAATTAATACAAAAATTATTATGTAATTAATTATCTAATTAAAAATGAAATCAGAAAAAAGAGAAATAAATTTAAATCACAAAGTTAGTTCTCTATTTATTTTGAATTTTTAGAAAACCACCTTTTTCACCATCAAAAGTCGACACTAATACATCCACGGTATTCATGTGCCAAACATTCGAGTGCCAAAAAGACAGATTATTTGGGGAATAAGAATGAAAAGACATAATCTAATCTCATAATGTGACGGGCAATCTATAATATAAAAATGATCTTTATAAAAGAAAAAACGAAGTTTATTATACATATATCAATCAGAGTCATCTAATCAATTAATGTTCAGGACAGTTATAGCAACATGTCCTCGCAGCTATTGATAAACATAAACACCCAATGTAGTGGAAAATATAATATATGTGAGTAAGACTTGGAGGCATCCTGCTCGACTGCTGAAGCTCCAATATCGAAATTGAATCTGTAAATATGCTCGGTCTGACCCGAGCATTATAAGAAAAATAATGCATATATCAGTCTTGGAATAAAGGTATCCCGTAATAATACGTCGCACATAAACACGGATGGATTTTTACCTTACGTTAACCAAAATATTTCATAAGAAAGCTTTTGATATTATAATAGTGTTTAGGGTTTAAAATAAATATTGAATATAACTGAAATTGTTATATTAATTAAATTCCAGCATAATAAGTATACTACTAAGTCCAAATGCACTTGTTAGAGAATGGATTATCGTGCAATGACAAGGCACCAGAGTTCCACCTACCACGGTTCACCTTGATACAAATACACGGGCAACCACACATGGACTCCTTGCCAACACAGGATCGGCCTACCCCTTATTGGATAATATCGAATATTTCATCACCTTGGTCGCTTTTGCAACCTTTCCGAGAGCTCTCATGCACAACCAAATCCATAATTGAATACATCTAGAAAGGTGATGACAAAACCCTAATGGGTGCGACCCACTTAGCCCTGCTACATCTCCCTTGATTTTAGCCATTCCTAGTCGATGAGACTTGAGGCTACGGTTTATCATTATAATATAGCAATCCCACATCGAATGCTAATATTGCCCTCCAGGCAGAAATGCAATGCCAGTATTCATCCCTACAAGTTCATTCTGGGTCTAAATGAAACCGAAGATGCTACTTCTGCTACATCCCTTTTGGAGTCACTCTCAAGTAGCAAGTAGCCTTGCACTTTAAAGAGCTCCGTCTTCAACTATCTTCAAGAAATTCCAATTTGAAACGCTTATGCTGGCTCGAAGTTTTGAAACCCAAAATACTTTAATACTTTTCTATGAATATTATAAAAGACAAATAAAAAGGTTAAAGTAAAATAGAGAAGTTTTGAAACCCAAGTTCTAAATAAATTATTCTAGAAAGCCGAAATTCAGTTTTAAAAATCATTCGCAGATCAAATTTTTTTTTAAGCCAACGGCAATTAACAGTATTTTCATAATACTAAATTTAGGCCAATATCCACTAATGTAGTTAACCAATGCTATTATTGATTTTTATCACTAGAGGGGAAACGTTTTTAAACATAATAATGTCATAACCAATAGGCCAACAATATGGGTTGATATCAGATGACTATTATTGAAAATAATACAACAATGATGAGGAATCCCGTTGGATCCCTCTATAATTTCTTGTACATCAGATAATGTAACGACCCAAAAATAAGTCACCATTTAAATGAATATTTAATTATATTTTAAATAATTAGTAAATGTATTTTTGTTAACAAATAAAACTATTTTAAATAATAATTAATGATAATAAAATCATTTTCAAATTTTTTTTACTTATATATATTTTATAGAGAAATAGAAAATGTAATCGGAAATTATTTTCTGAAATATCGATTTTTCATTGGTTAAATGTAATTTTTAAAGGTTATGAATAGTGGAAAGCATGGGGAGGGGGGTACTATGAATGGTTTTGATGGGAGGGAGGAGGTATGGCAATGCATACATACATACATACATATATATAATATAAATCACTTATTACGATTTTAATCAAATCATAAGCCTATATATACCCACTTTATCTTCATATTTTTTATTTTACAATCTACTTCTCTACTTTCAAAATTCCTAAGAGCTTGGATAAACACTTTCATGGCTTCTCTTCGTATCTTCTACTTTGAGAAATATTCACTTCTTTTTGCAAAAATCGTTTCTAAAGTTCACTAAAATGCTTCTACAACCCATTCAACATCTCCTCTTCCAAAATACAACACTCCACTACCTAAAATTACAAGGGCTGAGCCCAAACCTCCCAAGGTCGTACTCAACAAGGCTTAGGCCGATCCCAAACCCAATTGGCCAAGCCCAATTCAAGTGTTCAAGGGTCCAAAAGTTCTATTTTTGTAGGTTTCGAAAGTGTTTTCGAGTTTCGGAAAAAGTTGCTTTGATTTAGAAAAAATTTCAATGAGTAAAATTTTTGTTTCTGGAAAAGAAAATTACTTAATTTTGATGGACTATATGTTGTGAAAATATGGTGATTGTTATGTTGAATTATCATGTCATATTGATGGCATATAATGATATGTTTATGTTTGAACTTGGATTTGGTGATTGGTTAATATATTGATATGTTTGGATATGAATATAGATATGGATATGTGTATAGGATATAATATTATGGAAGTATTTGTATGAAAACAAAACCATGTGTATATGATTTAAATGTTGTGAAATTTGCACCTTGAAAAGTCACAAAGGATTTGAGATCCGGTTTGAAAATGAAAGCTAATTTCTAGCTTTGGATTTTTGAAAATTTTCTTTCAAGTTATTTCCTTTGCTTTAAGTTTTCAAAACTTTCCTATTTGTATTTTCAAAGATGTAATACACCAAGAAATCAATTCTAGCGAACTGCATTTATAGTGATAGTCGCTATGGATGCAGTTCGGAAAATTTCACGATTTCAAGTTTTAAGTGTTTTCTGTGACGCCCCACCTCTATGCTCATAATAACAAAGAGTATTAAAAGAAATACTGTCTATTATTACGAAGAATAAGGCTGGATAGGAGCGACCATCCGTAATTGGCCTTACACTAATATTGGTTATCTCGGTAGGAGTGGTATATACTTTTTATTTTTCATCTATTATTTATTTACTCCCATCGACATATCCAATTATCAGTATAAAACAAACTACGATAGTTCATAATAGTTTAGGACATTAGATATAACAATAACACAGATAATATAAATGCGGAACACAAATTAACAAAAATCTCATATATATATATATATATAACCGATGTCAGTTACAATATAGTTGACACGATACATATGATACAACTACAACTGCTGACTCTAGAAGTTATATATACAAGTACATTATCGACTAATATACATGAATACATATCGTTCTATACAATGACACGACTACTACAAAATGACACTGACAACTTCAGAAGATGTGAAAAGTCTTCATATCCTGAACAGCAACTCAAATAAGGAAATCTACAACCTGAAATAACTCGGGTCTGACCCGAGTATTACATTCAAAAGAAAATAATACCCAGGTCAGTCTAATTCAAACCAGTTTATTAGTGCATATAGGCAGTAATAATTTAAATAGACGACAGTCACAATAATTCCCGTCTATCCGATTCTTTAAACAAAGAAACCGGATAACGGTCAATATAACACTTAACAGTGTTTAACAAAAATCAGCAAATTTAAATTATGAACAGAGATAAATAAACAATTTATCAAATCGACTAAATCAATTTAAAACTGTCAAATCTGATAGGGCTGCAGTACACGCACGCGTGTACTGCCTCGCCACTATCGCAGGAGATACACAAAAGCTCAATGAAAGTCACAAGTGATCACAAGGTCAAACCCCGAAATCGGGTTCAACTCAAGTGAATTCAAGAACAAATCCCAACAGGGGGAAAAACTGCAAAGCGCATGCGATTGCAGACATAAGCGAATACGAAGCAACCACCACGATGAAGCTATAGTAGCAAACAGTTGCAAAGACAAGGGCAGAATGCAACTACAAAGAAGACAGTGGCAGCAAGTGAAACAAGTTCAACCAATATCAAAGAGCATGTGCAAGAGACAACAAAACTCAAACTAGCAACTGCAGCAAGACTAAATGGAGAAACAAGGCCATCAAGAGGCAAAGACTTAGCAATGTCAACGCCAAGAAGAATTACATGAATAAAGAATGCTCAGAAGACACCAGCATAAGGCCGGTGACTCAAGTTCGATTTGACTCAAGTGAAGCTACAGGTCAGCTGCAAACAGCAGTTTGAAATTGCAACAAGAAACTCAAGTAATTCCAGAAGTCAAAATAGTTTCAAGAATGTAAGCACAACAAGGAAACTGACTCCATGCTGCATGTACACTCGAGTGAAACAAACAGTTGTCGAATGGAAGAATTCAAATTCAAGATGGCACCAAACAAGTAAACTGAATGCAAAGATCCAATGTCTCAAATGACTCACGTACATGTATGCAACAAACTCATATATGAAGATCACAAGGCACGTGTACACCTACTATACAATGAGCCTCAACAATATTCGTAGATGAAAAATGGAAGAGAGACACAAAACAAGTTCAGTAAAAATCTGAACTAATACACATGACTGTGCCAGACCAAAACCATGCAGAGTGATTGCAAGTCAGGTTGAACAACTTCACACTAGTAATGAAGCACAGAAATGATGAAAATGTCCATGCAACATGACAGAGCCTCGGTAATTAAACTATGAAGGCAACATGCAAGCTCGATTAGCAGGTAAGTGTGCCACAACAATAAATACAACAGGTCAAAATAAAGTGCATCAGACCAGGCTATAAACAGGCATAGTGCAGACTTGAAATTCATGAACACAATATAAACCATCAGTAACAACATAAAGCAGCAGTTACACGTGACTTAGGCAAATGTACAGATGCGACTACAACTACACTAAGGATCAAGAGGAATCAAGGTACATCAGTGCAACCCTATCAGTGAAGCCAAAGTCAGATGGCCAGAGAATTATAACATGAATGCAGACTACAACTTACAGGCCAGAAGCATGTTGAAGCCTCAATACATAAACGAGTCAACGGTTCATGTATGTAAGCAACAGGAAGCCAGAATATCATCCCCGAACAATGATCAAAGTCAGGGATAAACACTGTAATAATCAAGTGATCGAAGTAGAAGTCATAAATCGAGCAAGTCGTGTAGGCTACTGATCAGACACTAAAAGTGTCCAGGATCGAACAGAAAAATGGAACAAAGTCCAAATATAAATTAACTTCAAACAACTCGATCAAAATCAACCTCAACACAAAAACCCCAAGTTAAGTTCGAATAGCAGGCGGAGTTCAAAATCGAAGCTGCAAGCAAGTTGCCGAAGTCATAGAGTAGCAACTAAAAATCAAACTGGTATGAAAATACTACCAGAGACAGTAACCAGTGCATAGGGCCGAAGCCAAAAAGAACGACAAGACCAAAGTCAGCAAAACGATCTCAACATCGTTAATTCAAGTAAACCAAGTTATTTGTCATAAACAAGTCAGAAATCATTAACAGTAAAACAAAATTAAATAGCCGAGATAAAAAAGTCATCGACACTAGAACAAAGTCGAACGACAGTAACACAGTAGAATTTTTCATAGCCAAATCGGTTACCAACATCAATGAAAGCAGAAGGACGAGATAAAACAACAACGAAGCAAAACGAATTGTCGAAGCACCATAACAAGAACGAACTAGATGTGAGTAAAGTTACTCACCTTTTTGACTGGGGCGGTCGAGGCTAAGCATGAATCCAATTCTCAAGCAAAGCCGAGCTCACAAGGGTTAAAATCCCCAAATTCAATAGTTTGGAGAAATAAGGAACGAAGCCCTAATTTGCACAACGCCAAAGCCCTTGCAAATTTCAAAGAAGAAAGGCCGAAGCCCTAGCAAGCATCAAAGGAACGAACACGATTTAGTCGATCGGAGAAAAAGGAATTTCACAGCCGCCATTATTTTCGCTCGTTTGATTTTGGCTTAGGGTTCACGAATGGAAGTGAAAAATGGAGGAACGGGTTATCAACCCTTAATAAAAATCGTAGCATCACAAAGCATGGGCCGAGATGATTTTTAAGGCCCACCTAATTCCTTAATCAAATTTATACTAGAGTTTGTAACTGATTAAACACTTAACAAATTTCCAAACAGCAATCGAATAGGAAAGATGACCGTCCAAAGATGATAAATAATTGGTACGCAATACCGGGTTGTTACAGACTCCCCTCCTTAAAGAAATTGTGTCCTCGCAATCCTAAGAGATAAGTGGGAAAGAGGTAACAACCATAAGAACATGGCAATGTCGAATGTATAAGCAAAGCAAGTGTCAGCGGGGAAGTGTGAGATAAGAATCAAGAGGTTCGACTGCTTCAAATCAAAAGAATCAACATCGTGGGAATCAGGGATCAAAATCAGACGACTAACAAAAGCAACAACAATCGAGTTCCAGCAACTAAAAGAGAAGGAAAAACAGAGCAGAAATCCCATACAGAGCACGAATTGAATGTGAGTAAATCAAATTACTCACCTGAATCGCCAGAGAAAAAAGGCGAAGCTCAGATCTCAAAAATCGCAAATATCCAATCATCAAAAACGATAATCAAATTTCTCAAATCAACAAATATTCGATTATCACAAGCGATAATCAAATTTCAAATTCAACAAATATTCGATTATCAAAAACGATAATCAAATTTCAAATTCAACAAATAATTGATTATCTCAAGCGATAATCAAATTCCAAATTCAATAATTATTTGATTATCTCAAGCGATAATCAAACTTCAAATTCAACAAATATTTAATTACTTCAGGCGATAATTAAATCTCAAATCAACAAATATTTAATTATCTCAAGCGATAAATCTAAAATCAACAAATATTTAATTATCTCAGGCGATAATTAAATCCCAAATCACAAATATTTAATTATCTGTAGCGATAATTAAATCTAAAATCAACAAATATTTAATTATCTCAGGCGATAATTAAATCTCAAATCAACAAATATTTAATTATCTGAAGCGATAATTAAATCTAAAATCAACAAATATTTAATTATCTCAGGCGATAATTAAATCTCAAATCAACAAATATTTAATTATCTCAAGCGATAATTAAATCTAAAATCAACAAATATTTAATTATCTCAGGCGATAATTAAATCTCAAATCAACAAATATTTAATTATCTGAAGCGATAATTAAATCTAAAATCAACAAATATTTAATTATCTCAGGCGATAATTAAATCTCAAATCAACAAATATTTAATTATCTGAAGCGATAATTAAATCTAAAATCAACAAATATTTAATTATCTCAGGCGATAATTAAATCCCAAATCAACAAATATTTAATTATCTGAAGCGATAATTAGAAACAACAAATATCTGATTATCAAAAACGATAATCAGAACTCATATCAACAAATATCTAATTATCACAAGCGATAATTAGAAACAACAAATATCTGATTATCAAAAACGATAATCAGAACTCATATCAACAAATATCTAATTATCACAAGCGATAATTAGAAACAACAAATATTTGATTATCAAAAACGATAATCAGAACTCATATCAACAAATATCTAATTATCACAAGCGATAATTAGAAACAACAAATATCTGATTATCAAAAACGATAATCAGAACTCATATCAACAAATATCTAATTATCACAAGCGATAATTAGAAACAACAAATATCTTATTATCAAAAACGATAATCAGAACTCATATCAACAAATATCCAATTACCTGCAGATAATTGGAAGCAACAAATATCTAGAAATCAATTAAGAAGACTAGAAAATCAACATAAAAGCTTGGATCGATCCCATCAGATGGCGAGTTTTTAATTCGCCGCACGTGCATCTCAGAGTGGCCGAAGCCTACCAAGTACTCAACATAATTTTGGCGCCCATCAGATTGACCCGAAGGTCCGCAGAGTGACCCGAAGGTCTAGTACTGGTATTTGACCCGAAGGTCCGCAGAGTGGCCCGAAAGCCCCAACAAATGACCCGAAGGTCCAACAAATGACCCGAAGGTCCTCATAGTGGCTCAAAAGCACACGAAAGCATCAGAATGTTTCAATTAACGAGTCCGGAATTAACCAAAATAGCAAACGCACATGTCCCATAACCACGAGTTTTACTAAATTGTTTAATTCTCTTCATCGTTTCCTTGAAAGTGTAAAATCATCAAAATCATCAAAACGACAGATATTTCAATTAACGAGTCCGGAATTAACCGAAATAGTAAAAGTGTGGTTCCATACTCCGCACTTCTGCTAAATCGTTTAAATCACTTCATCGTTTCCTTGAAAGTGCAAAATTGTGTATTTTGTAAAAATACACTTTACATTCTCAAACGGACAAGTCCGGAATTAAGCGAATCAGTAAAAGAAAGGGGTCATAGTCCTCGATTTTGCTGAAACGTTTAAATCGCTTCCTCATTCTTTTGAAATCGCAAACTGTAAAATTTTTGAAAACAATTTTATTTATTTTGTAAAAATAACAATTCGCATTCTCAACTGAACAAGTCCGGAGTTAAGCGAAACAGTAAAAGAAAGGGGTCATAATCCTCGATTTTGCTGAATCGTTTAAGTCGCTTTCTCATTCTTTTGAAAACGCAAACTGCTAAAATTTTATAAAACAATTTTCCAATCACGTGATTAAAACAGCAAATCAGTAACAATTTCGGTAAGGAAATCGTACTTCTCAAAATACCATAAAAACGGTCACAAAACAGCATTGCGGAATAACCGCTTGAAAATCCACTTTTAAAATTTGACGGTTACGGAAGCCAAAGCGACAGTAGTTTTAAAACGTCAAAATCACATCAAAACAATCTACATCAAAATGTAATGTCAGTGAATTCTCATTCATCAAAATGCCACAAAACACCGTACTTCAAAATATAGCATTGGTGTAAAATTCCGTTGTAAAAATAACGGCAACAAAATACGTTTCATAACCAAGCATCGGTTCAACGTAAAATAAATGCAATAACGTGCAATTTAAATTTTTGCACGTACTACAAAATGAACAAAGAATCATTCAAATGTATCTTCAATGAAGATAATTTAAAACAGCAAAAATCTAATCAATAGATGATTAGTACAAAAGAAAGCCAGCGGAAATTTCAACAAAAATCACATATCTGCAATTTCTTCGAATCCTCAATTCGGATTCGAAGTTCTCAAAGAAACAAAACAATTACATCTATGTAAACAACAAATGAAATTCATATCAATTTCGTATTTCGATTTTTTTTTTTATCAAAAAGATTATCGATTGTACTCAGCAAAGACAGTTTCACTGTTTCCGCTGCGCACTCTGATAAATAGAACACAAATCAATCAAATCAACCAAAACACAGTTTCACTTTTATTTTTAAATAAAGATATTTAAAAATTTACATCTAGATTTCAAAACTTTAGTTTTGACTCAAATCACAGATAAAACATCGACCAATAGTTGTAACATATGTTCCATCCAAGTTATGTTTTATATTATGTCCATAAACCTCAAGCTCTGATACCAACTGTGACGCCCCACCTCTATGCTCATAATAACAAAGAGTATTAAAAGAAATACTGTCTATTATTACGAAGAATAAGGCTGGATAGAGCCACCATCCGTAATTATCGACATATCCAATTATCAGTATAAAACAAACTACGATAGTTCATAATAGTTTAGGACATTAGATATAACAATAACACAGATAATATAAATGCGGAACACAGATTAACAAAAATCTCATATATATATATAACCGATGTCAGTTACAATATAGTTGACACGATACATATGATACAACTACAACTGCCGACTTTAGAAGTTATATATACAAGTACATTATCGACTAATATACATGAATACATATCGTTCTATACAATGACACGACTACTACAAAATGACACTGACAACTTCAGAAGATGTGAAAAGTCTTCATATCCTGAACAGCAACTCAAATAAGGAAATCTACAACCTGAAATAACTCGGGTCTGACCCGAGTATTACATTCAAAAGAAAATAATACCCAGGTCAGTCTAATTCAAACCAGTTTATTAGTGCATATAGGCAGTAATAATTTAAATAGACGACAGTCACAATAATTCCCGTCTATCCGATTCTTTAAACAAAGAAACCGGATAACGGTCAATATAACACTTAACAGTGTTTAACAAAAATCAACAGATTTAAATTATGAACAGAGATAAATAAACAATTTATCAAATCGACTAAATCAATTTAAAACTGTCAAATCTGATAGGGCTGCAGTACACGCACGCGTGTACTGCCTCTCCACTATCGCAGGAGATACACAAAAGCTCAATGAAAGTCACAAGTGATCACAAGGTCAAACCCCGAAATCGGGTTCAACTCAAGTGAATTCAAGAACAAATCCCAACAGGGGGAAAACTGCAAAGCGCATGCGACTGCAGACATAAGCGAATACGAAGCAACCACCACGATGAAGCTATAATAGCAAACAGTTGCAAAGACAAGGGCAGAATGCAACTACAAAGAAGACAGTGGCAGCAAGTGAAACAAGTTCAACCAATATCAAAGAGCATGTGCAAGAGGCAACAAAACTCAAACTAGCAACTGCAGCAAGACTAAATGGAGAAACAAGGCCATCAAGAGGCAAAGACTTAGCAATGTCAACGCCAAGAAGAATTACATGAATAAAGAATGCTCAGAAGACACCAGCATAAGGCCGGTGACTCAAGTTCGATTTGACTCAAGTGAAGCTACAGGTCAGCTGCAAACAGCAGTTTGAAATTGCAACAAGAAACTCAAGTAATTCCAGAAGTCAAAATAGTTTCAAGAATGTAAGCACAACAAGGAAACTGACTCCATGCTCCATGTACACTCGAGTGAAACAAACAGTTGTCGAATGGAAGAATTCAAATTCAAGATGGCACCAAACAAGTAAACTGAATGCAAAGATCCAATGTCTCAAATGACTCACATACATGTATGCAACAAACTCATATATGAAGATCACAAGGCACGTGTACACCTACTATACAATGAGCCTCAACAATATTCGCAGATGAATAATGGAAGAGAGACACAAAACAAGTTCAGTAAAAATCTGAACTAATACACATGACTGTGCCAGACCAAAACCATGCAGAGTGATTGCAAGACAGGTTGAACAACTTCACACTAGTAATGAAGCACAGAAATGATGAAAATGTCCATGCAACATGACAGAGCCTCGGTAATTAAACTATGAAGGCAACATGCAAGCTCGATTAGCAGGTAAGTGTGCCACAACAATAAATACAACAGGTCAAAATAAAGTGCATCAGACCAGGCTATAAACAGGCATAGTGCAGACTTGAAATTCATGAACACAATATAAACCTTCAGTAACAACATAAAGCAGCAGTTACACGTGACTTAGGCAAATGTACAGATGCGACTACAACTACACTAAGGATCAAGAGGAATCAAGGTACATCAGTGCAACCCTATCAGTGAAGCCAAAGTCAGATGGCCAGAGAATAATAACATGAATGCAGACTACAACTTACAGGCCAGAAGCATGTTAAAGCCTCAATACATAAACGAGTCAACGGTTCATGTATGTAAGCAACAGGAAGCCAGAATATCATCCCCAAACAATGATCAAAGTCAGGGATAAACACTGTAATAATCAAGTGATCGAAGTAGAAGTCATAAATCGAGCAAGTCGTGTAGGCTACTGATCAGACACTAAAAGTGTCCAGGATCGGACAGAAAAATGGAACAAAGTCCAAATATAAATTAACTTCAAACAACTCGATCAAAATCAACCTCAACACAAAAACCCCAAGTTAAGTTCGAATAGCAGGCGAAGTTCAAAATCGAAGCTGCAAGCAAGTTGCCGAAGTCATAGAGTAGCAACTAAAAATCAAACTGGTATGAAAATACTACCAGAGACAGTAACCAATGCATAGGGCCGAAGCCAAAAAGAACAACAAGACCAAAGTCAGCAAAACGATCTCAACATTGTTAATTCAAGTAAACCAAGTTATTTGTCATAAACAAGTCAGAAATCATTAACAGTAAAACAAAATTAAATAGCCGAGATAAAAAAGTCATCGACACTAGAACAAAGTCGAACGACAGTAACACAGTAGAATTTCTCATAGCCAAATCGGTTACCAACATCAATGAAAGCAGAAGGACGAGATAAAACAACAACGAAGCAAAACGAATTGCCGAAGCACCATAACAAGAACGAACTAGATGTGAGTAAAGTTACTCACCTTTTTGACTGGGGCGGTCGAGGCTAAGCATGAATCCAATTCTCAAGCAAAGCCGAGCTCACAAGGGTTAAAATCCCCAAATTCAACAGTCAGGAGAAATAGGGAACGAAGCCCTAATTTGCACAACGCCAAAGCCCTCGCAAATTTCAAAGAAGCAAGGCCGAAGCCCTAGCAAGCATCAAAGGAACGAACACGATTTAGTCGATCGGAGAAAAAGGAATTTCACAGCCGCCATTATTTTTGCTCATTTGATTTTGGCTTAGGGTTCACGAATGGAAGTGAAAAATGGAGGAACGGGTTATCAACCCTTAATAAAAATCATAGCATCACAAAGCATGGGCCGAGATGATTTTTAAGGCCCACCTAATTCTTTAATCAAATTTATACTAGAGTTTGTAACTGATTAAACACTTAACAAATTTCCAAACAGCAATCGAATAGGAAAGATGACCGTCCAAAGATGATAAATAATTGGTATGCAATACCGGGTTGTTACATTTTCTTTCGGATTGTTTTAGAATACATATTTTGAATTAATTAAGTAGGTCAAAATTTTAAGTTTTAATTTATTTAATAATTTAATTATTTAAATTAAATTAATTTGGGTAATTATTAGTTAATTAATTAATTAAGTAATTAGGTTAAAAAATTAGAGTTTAAAAAATTATTAACTAAGTTAATTATTTTTAATTAGGTAAGTTTTAAATAATGATTAATTAAGATAAAAGGAAATTTGTTTTATTTAATAAAGTTTATTTTATTTAATTAGAATTAATTATTTAATTAATTATTATTAAATTAAAGGTTAATTATCCACTTAATGAGGTTTAATTTCTCAAGTAAATGTTAATTAATTACAGTATAATTAGGGTTTAATTATAAATAAAATTTGGACTATTAATGATTAAATTCTTATTTAATTAAGATTAATTATGGTTTAATTGAGTTTAGATTTATGATTTAATTAAAGTTTATTTTTTTACTGTTTATTTTAGAACCCTATTGGTCATTTATTTTTAACCAATTTTCTTGTTTAAGTGAATTATTTTAAAACTAGGGATCTCTTGTCCATGCTATTAAGTACCCAAATGAATTAAAGTATTTGTAATAAAAAGGTGATGCATTTTATTGGAAGTAAGTCGACTTGTACTTATCACGAATACCGCACTTCGGGAACATGATGAATACAAGGGGTTTAATTTCAATCAGCCGGTCATGATAATCTAAGCATATGGAGTGTATGTCCATATATAAATATTACACCCTGATAGTGGAATGGTCCATGATGAAAACGTAAATGTGCATATTTTTACCACCATATTTAATCTAATTAAATTAAATAAATGATCATTTCGGGTATTTTAACTTGTTTAAACCAAAATTCATATTATTTTCAAATCGTCACATATTCATCTTCATCCAAGGGCAAAATGGTCATTTTTGTGCATATATTAATTTGGGAAAAGCTAATTAGAAATTTCTATATTATTTTATAGGAATTGGCTTCATATACAAGTGGTTTCATGAAGATGTATGCATGCACAAAGAAGATACAAAGGAATGGAGATGGAAACAATTCAAAGGCATGATAATGGAGGACCCCACCTACCCACCTTTCTTCATGTACAAATTAGAGACTAATGCACATTGATGTGCACGTAAATGTGCATATTTTTACCACCATATTTAATCTATTTAAATTAAATAAATGATCATATTGGGTATTTTAACTTGTTTAAACCAAAATTCAAATTATTTGAAATTGTCACATATTCATCTTCATATAGGGGCAAAATGGTCATTTTTATGCATTTGTTAAATTGTGAAAATTTACATGGAATTTTCTATGTTGTTTTGTAGGAAATTTGGTGAATTTTACAAGTGGTTACATGATGATATATGCATGCACAAGAGTGAAGAGAACAAATGAAGATGGAAATAATTCAAAATGAAGGTAATGGAGGACCCCACCTACCCACCTACCTTAATGTACAAATTAGAGGCTAATACACATACTTATGGAATTAATGGCTTCATGTACACTTAAATGAGGATTATTTGAAGCTAATGATTACTTGGCTTCCACACTTCCTAAGAGGGTATTTTGAGCATTCTCCAAAAATATGAATTAGGGTTTAACACATGTATAAAATCCCCTTATGTTTCATGTAACTCTCTTCTCTTGCTTAGTCTCTCTTTAGTTTAGTTTAGGCTCAAAAATAAATCAAGTTCTCTTCTTTCTTTTCATGGCTATTTAGCCATTTCTACTTCATGTAACTTTCATTTTTTTATGCAATGTAATTATTATTTCCTTTTAATTACATGTTCATTTCCTTTCATGCTAGTAGTGTAGATTTTCTTTTATGCAATTAGAATAGTTTTCTTTCATTTTGCTTTCATGTTGCAAGCTACATTTGTTAATCAAATGACAAATATGAGAGGCTAAACCCCTTCAATTTAGGGGTAATGAAGCTCTCTAATTATGTAGCTTCAACTATTTGTTAATTCATGCTCTCTTTTTGTGCTTAATGATGATGATTGAAGTGGTTTAATTGTGGTTTTTGTCTTGAATTTGATAGCCTATATTGTTGACACCAAATAGGCTATGCTTAAATAATCACTAACACAAATGCCTCTTCATCAAAATATGATTATGGCATACGAAAGTGATTTGAAATTAAAATTTGATGGTCTATAATTCTAATCAATAGTTAATAGGCCATACTTAAAATAGATTTCATTTTCATTTTCATTGTCAAATTCCATGGAAGTTAGTAAGTGGTTTAAGGGGTGTGTTATAGTTTGATGGCTTATGTTGGCTAATCAATAGCACAAATATGCCATACTTATGATAAACACATCAATTAAAGCACTAATGACCAAAAAAGAGATATTATGATTTCATATGTGTTGAACTACATGATCTAGAGAGTGGATTTATTCTCTAAATTGTCATTTAACTCTTATATTTGCATCTCTTTTCTTTTAGTTAGTTAGCTAATTTTCTAATTCTCTAGCTTAACTTTCACTCGACTTTGGTTTAATTTGATTGAATAGAATTTTTAAAATCATCAATTCACTGCGGATTGACCCGTATTCGCCACGTACTACAAGTGTACGTCATGCACTTGCGGTTATTTTTAATTTAAATTCGTTCGACGGTTTTATAAACCGATAGAATTTCCGTAGTCGAACAAGTTTTTGGCGGCGTTGCCAGGGAGTTGTTTTGATTTTAGTTTTCTATTCTTCGAATTATTTTCGTTTGATTTTTGGGTATTTTATTTTGTTTTTGTTTTTGTTAAAAAAAAGAAAAAAAAATTATGTGATTGTCTTTTGATTTTTGTTTTCATTTGTGTGTTTGCTTTTGTTCTTCTAGTTGCTTTGCATTAAAAAAACATCACAATCTCATTTCAAAAACATACATTTTCATTGCAATTTGTTTACATTTATTTAACAGTTGTACTCAACATTTCACCCAAATACATTTAGTGTGCAACATTTCACTCATGTACATTTACTAAACTTCTTATTCTCTGTTACAGTTTTCTAGAGCAGGCAGGCATACAACCTCTCATCCAAACTGTCACCATTCATACAACTTCAACTTGTTAATCCTTACAAACCACAGTCCTTTTTCCTCTGCTACAATACAAAAGATCTCACCATTTCATAAACAAACTACTCCACCATCCTCCTACCATCTATCACCCTACTAACAACTCTTCATAGTGCAACATTCCCTTCACAACACAAAAACATATCACAGACATACATACTTCCCCTCTGGTTCACGACCAACCATCAAAGAACATCCTGACATACACCCCCTACCTCATCACATCTGTAATTCTGCCCTTGCCAAAGCCACATTCTAAATAAATAGATACAACATTCATCGCACAAACATTTCCAGCCTTCATACACCATCCATAATATCCACCCAGACAATACACACTCCACTCTCCAACACCAAGCTCCACTGAAATCCTGTATCACAGCAGCTCAAAACTGTTATACATTGAATCGAATTGCTAAATTCCAACAAACATACCTGAACGACAACCACATTTCAACCACCCGCAGCATTCAAATCACCATCAACATCATCAATTTGCAAATAACAACTTCTCTTCACATTTCAACCCGACCACAGATCACCAGCATCTCAACTCAATTCCACAAACTCATGAACCACCAACCTATAGCACTGCTACACAAAACATACACAGCCATCGTCTACTGTGCATATACCAATTTCAAAAACTTGCCTATCAACTACACTGCTGCATTGCTTCAACTTTTCCACTGCCTGAACAACCACTACTTGGCACTTCTCATTAGCAAAGACACATCACCTCCTATCAACAACAACTCCTTGCTACTGCCATATCACCTCATAGTTCTATTACAAACAGCTTTATAGCCAAAAATTTCACCTGACAATTGCAACGACAACGTTCGAACCCATTCAACAACTCAAATCCATCACGACCAATACACGAAAACAATCAAAATCGAACTCACCTTCAACCTGACCCCATAGCCTACTTCTCAATTGCAGTCGCGACTCATCTGAATCAACCATAACTTGAAAGCTTCAACGTGAACCATCGCCCTGCAATTCGCCCCTTCCACTCGTTGCGACCATCCAACTTCAACGTCGCCTAGTTCGAACACCACGAATTGCCTCAACCCAATCGAACAGGCAATCATTTTATCACTCGCGAACTCCTCACCTAATCGCACCCGAACGAATCACCAGAAACCACCAATCACCGTGATTCCATCGCCGAACCAAATCTCTGAACCTGCCAATACTTGTAATCATTTATCTCCTGCACAAACGACCTTGGGCTCCGTTGCTTTCGATTTTGATTTTGAAATCACAAACTGCTTGAAATCACAAACGAATTTCTATTTTGAGCTCACATTTGATAGTGAATTTTGGAATTGCGGGTGAACCGATTTCGAATTGACTTCTGGGTTTTGATATGGATTTTTGCTCGTAAAAATTGTGGGGTTGTTGAGTGAAACGTAGTACAGTAGTTTTTGTGATGGCTGAAAGTTAAACCAATTGGGCCGGCCTTTAAAGCTTGAGTTTACTTTGTTTTCTGTGGTTTTAGTTGATTTAGTTTTCTTTTAACTAAAAAAAATATCATTTGTCTGAAATAAATTCTTTTTTGAATCTGTTTTTGTTTTGTTTAATTTTTTTGGTTTGTGTTAATTTGTTTTTTAAAAAAATCAAAATAAAAAAATTGCTTTGTTTAAGGTTTCGTTTCCATAAAAAAATCATTTCCATTTCCATTTGGTATCCTTTTAAGTTTCTTTCTAAATAATAATAATAATAATAACTGTATATATATCTAATTTTTATTTTAGGTTGCCAAAGCGGGAATTCGCAAAAAGAAGAAGTGCTTGCCCAAAATTTTTTTTTAAGTAAAACCTCACTTTTAAGTTTCCTTTTAAAAAACAAAAATAAAACAATTGTATATATCTTGTTTTAAATTTCAGGTTGCCAAAGCAGATTGGAAAAGTTGCTTGCTTCGCTCAACTGTTGCCCAAAAATAATTGCTTCGCTTTGCTTTATAAAAAGAAAAAAACTGCTTGCTTGATATATCTATTGTTTTTATTTGCCTTGCATTGTATATATCTCTTGTTTTTATTTTAGTTGCATTGTTGATTGCTTGCATTTGCATATATATATTTTAAAAAAAATTCAAAAATTAGAAAATAAAAAAAATTACGTTCGTAGTTGTATTGTTAATACATGTTTATTTTCTGCTTTGCATTTCATCCTAGATTTTGATTAATAATAACGATTAGACATCATAACTTTTAATTGTATATTGACAAGTTGTCTTCTTTGAACAATTTAATTTCTTGGTGTCTAGGCTACGGCAGAGTAATATACATTTATAAATATTACGGTGATTCGTAAATATTATAGTGGTTGTTCCTCTGAAGGTACTTAAACCTTCGGCTGCATTGCTACGGTGATTCATGGTGCACCGATAACTCATGCCCGTTACCTAGCTGAGAATTATCTTGTTGATTTAAGACAAAGTGTGATTATACAATTTTGGGTTAACTTAGGATAAATCTGTTGTAATTAACTTTGCATTCATTTAATTGCATTAGCTCATGCATATTTAAAAGAAAAAAAATTCAAAATCCAAAACTAAAAAAAATTGTAAATATTTCTTAACTTAGTTTTTTTTTTTTTTTCCTTTTCCTTTGAAAATTTTCAAATCAAAATTTAGTTAGTTTTTTTAGGAAATCAAAAATCCAAAAAAAATATAAAACCTTTTCAAAAACCAAAAAACAAAACAAAAATCAATTTCCCTTTTGAAAAATAAATTTTATTTGTAAATATTTTTCCTTTATAAAAAACACCAAAAACATTCTTAAAAATGTCCGAATTTCCATATTCACTTGAATTTTACAATAGTTGTGAAAATAATATAATCCATATGATTTCACACCAAATTCGTATGGATATTTTAACAACAACTATTGTTTAAATGATTCAAATTTCGAACCACAAAATTTTCAAAACGATGACCAACCCTCAAATCTTGAAAAGAGCATTTCGTCTTTACTTGAAATCTCTACACAACAAAATCAAATGATAAATGATTTGTGTAATTCATATTTGGGCAATGATTCAAATCAAAGTTTTCAAAATTATCAAAATTTGAATTCACTTCAAAATTCAAACGATTTCGAGTGTAACCCATGCCAATTCAATTTTGAACTCCAAAATGAATTTCAAAATCAAAACGAAAATGTGATCCACTTTTCAAATAATTTTGGCAATGGGAATAATCTCGACTATGATGCAAGTGAAAATTTTTGTTCTCAACAAATCCAAATCGAAAATCCTCAAGCTAATAATTATAAATTGGATTTTGTTGAACAAATGAATGAAATTTACGATGATCACACGGATTCGTTGTTTGAAACTTATATGAATCAACATGAAAAACATACTCAAATCCCAACGTGTGACGAGTCAAGCGATAATCCATCTTTTACCCAAATCGACGATTTTCAAATAACAACTTTTGAAATTGAAAATAATAATCTTAATGAAGATGTTGAAAACACGGTAATTGAGTTGGATTTCAATTCATTTAAGGGTGTGGAACCAAATTTAAAATTCGATCTTCCTTTTCTCGATTTTGAAAATTTGAATACAACAACTTTGGATTTTGAAATGGATATATGCGATGAAGTTGTTGATAATCCAATGAAGGAAGATGAATTTAACGAACATGAGTTTTATGGACTTTTTGAAAATGAGTCATTAAATTCTGAAGGGGAAGATTTACATCACCATTTTGATTTTGAAATCGCTAATTTTGAAGAAGTTTTCAATGATAAACTTGAATTTCAATTTGGTGAAAATAAATGTGAATTTCAATCAATTGTTTTATCAACCCCAAAAATCATTGAAAACAAAACAACTCGTTCAATTTTCAATAAAACGCCATTCGTTTTTCCAAATCAACATTCAACTTTGAAATTTTTTACGATTTGGTTTTTCAAGCTTAAGATGTGTCTCGTATACTTGACGAGGCAAATGAATCGGTTTTTGGAAGACTGTTTCATTTACACTTTGACGATATACTTTCTGATCTCGTGTAAATACCATTAATTTTCATTTAAATAAAGGTCATGTTTTTATTTTTATTTTTCTCCTTCCACTTGGGTTGACTGTGGGGACACAGTCAAAATCAAGTGTGGGGGGAGACTCATCTTCATTTTTTATTTTACATGATTTATTTTTTCTTTTTCTTTTAAAAACAGAAAAAATCCCAAAAACAATTTTTTAAGCATTTTGATTTATTTTTAAAGAAACACTATAAGATAAATATATGGTTTTGGTTTATTAAATTGAAAATTTTGAAAATTTATTCGTCTTAACAAAAATAAAAATGAAGTTTGATTACAAATAATAATGGTTTAACTAGTATATAAGAAGATTCATACGTGATAATTATGAAATATATCCTAATTGAAAATCTTTGTTTTAAAAAGTGGTTAATTTAAAGTAAAGGATATAACATTTTTTTTGTCTTCTAAGTTAAATGATGCTAAGATGATTTTGCGAAACTCTCTCCCTAAAAAAAACAAAAACAAAAACATAAAATTTTTTTTTGTATATATCTATATATTTTCTTAATAAACACCTAGAGTCATGTGTTCACACTCGTGTGTTCACTCGCCATGCTCTGTACCCTTCTCATGTAAGCCCGCAAGGCAGTACACGATCGGTATATCTGGCCTCAGTTTATCTGAGTTAGGTGTGTATATAAAAATTATTTTACTAATAACGCCTACAGTCAATAAGTGTTCACACTTGTGTGTTCACTCGCCACGCTCTGTATTCCCCTCACATCAGTCCGCAAGGCAGTGCATGGGTAATATATCTGGCCTCAGTTTATCTGAGTTAGGCATATGTAAATATTGTTAATATCAATACAATTTTTAAAAGAAATAAAATGGAGAGAGTAAGCAAATGAAATCCAAACACTATTTTAACTTATTTGATTTGACTTGTTATTGAAAAGAAATGAAAATACCACTTTGATAAACTTTGATAATCAACTAAGGATCCATTTCATAGTTACACTTTGTTATCAACCGAAACAACGAGTTAAACTATAGTCTATTTGTTATGATAACTTAATTTTTGTTGGAAATTTTGACGAGTAAATTGACTTAAATTTTCAAGATAATAACCAAAACCTATATTTAACTTATTTGTGTCAATTTAAAAATAAATCCTTCATTTGTAAATATTTTCAAAAGCTCGCATTCATCTCCTTGTAAATAAATCTTGCATTGTGTAAATATTTTCATCCTGCGTTTGGATTTTGTGGGTAGTATCCGCTGAAAACGTTCACGAGACAACACTCGTCCTACTGGGGACACCCAGAGGTTTAATGGCTTATTGCATACGCTCAATGCAATCGTGCTCCCTACGAAAATGGATTTATCTTAGTTTTTCCTTTATTCGAGGACGAATAAAAAGATAAGTGTGAGGGTATTTGATGTGCACGTAAATGTGCATATTTTTACCACCATATTTAATCTATTTAAATTAAATAAATGATCATATTGGGTATTTTAACTTGTTTAAACCAAAATTCAAATTATTTGAAATTGTCACATATTCGTCTTCATATAGAGGCAAAATGGTCATTTTTATGCATTTATTAAATTGTGAAAATTTACATGCAATTTTCTATGTTGTTTTGTAGGAAATTTGGTGAATTTTACAAGTGGTTACATGATGATATATGCATGCACAAGAGTGAAGAGAACAAATGAAGATGAAAATAATTCAAAGTGAAGATAATGGAGGACCCCACCTACCCACCTACCTTAATGTACAAATTAGAGGCTAATGCACATGCTTATGGAATTAATGGCTTCTTGTACACTTAAATGAGGATTATTTGAAGCTAATGATTACTTGGCCTCCACACTTCCTAAGAGGGTATTTAGGGCATTCCCCAAAAATATGAATTAGGGTTTAACACATGTATAAAATTCCCTTATGTTTCATGTAACTCTCTTCTCTTGCTTAATCTCTCTTTAGTTTAGTTTAGGCTCAAAAATAAAACAAGTTCTCTTCTTTCTTTTCATGGCTATTTAGCCATTTCTACTTTATGTAACTTTCATTTCTTTTATGCAATGTAATTATTGTTTCCTTTTAATTACATGTACGTTTCCTTTCATGCTAGTAGTGTAGATTTTCTTTTATGCAATTAGAATAGTTTTTTTCATTTAGCTTTCATTTTGATTTCTTTTTGCTTTCATGTTGCAAGATACATTTGTTAATCAAATTACAAATATGAGAGGCTAAACCCCTTCAATTTAGGGGTAATGAAGCTCTCTAATTATGTAGCTTCAACTATTTGTTAATTCATGTTTTCTTTTTGTGCTTAATGATGATGATTAAAGTGGTTTAATTGTTGTTTTTTGAAGTGACCCACTTCTTTTGGATTGTTATTTTTCAGTGATTTACTGTTGAGATTTTTTTTTTCCAAACCAAGTGATCACTTCTTTAATTTCATTTTCCCCAAGATCCAAATTCTTACCAATATAAAAATATTAGTATATAAGTCAATTCAAGTCATTTATATATATGAAGATATATAAATGTTTCCTTGCTTATCAGAGTATTAAAAATTAACAAGGAAAATTCAATCACACAATATTTCTCATTTTTCAGAGAATTGGTGTCACATAGCCATTTCTATTTTTACATTCCTCTTTTTGATCTCAAGCTTGATTAATAATAAATTCGAATATTGCCACTTATAATTTTCTTGCTTACTTCTCAAATTAATTGGTTTCTTGGTTTACAAGCCATACATTTAAATTCCGGAATTTCTTTTGTGATTTGGTACTTATCATATGAATTATGAGGTGATAAACTAGGTTGAAGTCTAAGCAGAGAAAAACAACACATGTGATCAGGGTTTAGACACAACAAGCACAAACCAATCATGACAGACAAAATACATATTTCCTGGTTAACTGAGCAGATAGTCATCACATGAGTGATGGTGTTGTGAGCTACTTTATAAATCACACAACTTCTTATATCTGGAGCTAGAAAAGTGTTGAATCCGGTGTCTTACCACTTAGTATCAGTTTTGAAGCTATAGTATCAGATTTTCCCAACCTAGTATTAGATCAGTAGTTATAGTATCAGAAATTTCCTACCTAGTATCAGTTTTATAGTATCAGATTTCTCCTACTTAGTATCAGTTTTATAGTATCAGATCTCTCCTACTTAGTATCAGTTTTATCAGTTTTATAGTATCAGATCTCTCCTAATTAGTATCAGTTTTATAGTATCATAACTGAAGTGCCTCAAGACTGTCTAGAAAAACATGTTCACATATCAGACTAAATGGCATCTTCTCCTTCAGCATTATCTACTAAAACTATTTCAGAACTTGTTACTTAAGTCCACAGCTCACAAACACATATAACATTTAAGTTTCTTTTTTCTTCTTACATACTGTTTTCCAGATATCAAAGTAAAAGACACTCATTAAAATACTTAGAACATATTAGAGTTTTCCTAACTTAATTATTACAAAGACACTGCTACTTCTCTTAAACACTTTAAATTCCTCAAGATCTCCAAATATCCATGCAAGCAAGCAAGCAATTCATGCATCTTTCCCTGCAGCAAAACTTTGAACTGCCTCAATAGAATGAGACACCCCAAGTATTGCAAAGGCAACAAATAGGGTCAGAAATAAATTCTGGTGTGAGTGAAATCAAGTATGCAAAATATCTTGTAAATTCTTAAGGCTATATAGAGAACTTTTCTATTAAATGCTATTCAAATCCCAATTAAAATCTGAGAATGTATATATTTAAGTTTATCTATAAACATACACCCAAGCATTCATCCACTTACTTCATTCAGTTGTACAAGTACAAAACTCCTATGGATTAACTCCCTGAATTCCATAGCATAATTTCTCTGTATTTTTAAGTTTTATCTACAAACATACATCCAAGCATTCATCCATTCACTTCATTCAGTTGTACAAGTACAAAACTCCTATGGATTAACTTTCTAAATTCCATAGCATAATTTCTCCTTCTCATCTTTTCATTTTGTTTGGTCTGAACTCTTGCCATTGAACACCATGTGTGCATTGCAAAGGGGCTCAGTTCTGTTAACCCTTTACACAGAGGCCTACGGGACTTAAACAAGTCATGCACATACCCATCAACCACCTGCTGATGAGTAGATCAAGGCACTACTCCTAAATTATTTTATAATTTAGAGACCATGCTTATTTATTTCTTTCTGGGGAATTTTTCTTTTGATTCCAGAGATACTCGTATTCTTTCCTTCCTTATATTGGTCAAGAATTATTAAAATCACCCAAAGATCATATCCAGACATACAAAGCATTCATGTAAAATTGCACACCTTATTTCAAAGTCATTTTTGCTTTAATCACATTTTTCTAAAACCTACTTATATTTTTATTTCTAGAAATTTCCATTTCTTACACAAATATGAAGAAGTCATTTGCAAAACTATATTTATTCTTTTACTGTGAACATAGGGAATGGTTTTTGAGAAAAACCCATAAAAACTTATTGGTTTATGATCTGAACAAATCAGCACATATTTGTAATATTGCATTGTTCATATCATTTTTAATATAGACTAGACATACGCATAAATCTCAATATTCACACTGCCTAATTCTTTTCTTTCATTGATACCCTATTCCACAGTAAAATATTTGATTCATTTTTCATATCAAAACTAGCATATATAAAATCTATTCCTATGATTAGTGTATTTGTTTGATTATCTATATTTTAAAACAAAAACTGAAACCATCACAACAAGTCAAAACAGATTAAAACCTCATCCAAAAACTCAACCAGAATACCATCCATGATCAACATATTTTCATCCAGAAAATAAAATCAAATAGGAAAAACATAATGTAATGTTTATATAAAATAACTTGGCTGCCCTTAACATGGGTCTTAATGCCTTACAGATCATAAGTGATTAATCACTCACCTTCCTCCTCTCTTCCCCGAGAATGTCTAAGCTTGAAAACAGGGTGAGCTCTCCTTTCTATTTTTTTTTAGTGTGTTTCTGTTTTCCCCCAGAGAAAACCTCTGCTTCCCTCTTGATTTAAATCATTTTGCTAGGGTTTTACTAAAGGAAAAACCCATTTTATCCTCACATTACTCAGAGAATTATGTGTGTGTTGTTATGGCTAAATGTGCCATTTTCTCTTGATTTCTATTTCTAGTAAAAGCAGTTGCTTCTCTGCTTTTCTATGCACATGCTATTTGCATGATCCATCTACACATCATCTTTGTGTGACTTAGATACATTGTATACCTTGTTAGGCCTGAATGGTCCTCTTATATTATTTCAAACCATTTATTTCCTGATTTATTTTTGAGAAGGTGTTTATGCACAATAATACTAAACTGGTTCTCATGCAATTTGGTTATCAAAAGGGCTTTATCATTTTATACTTCTTTGGCTACTCATATCTAATACATATATATTTATTGAAAAAAAATCTCTATCCTCTTATTTATTCATTTCACTTACTCCTAATATTATTATTGTCAGACTATATTTTCTTTTCTTAAATATTCTCATTTTAAAATTATTTTTATCTCAATAATTTGGGTCTTCACATACTCTCCTCCTAAAAGGAATTGTGTCCCACAATTATTCTCTCATACATTTCCATCCAAATGTATACAAAGCATAATTTCAATTGAATGAAATTTCAGAAACTCATTCATTCCAAATCAATCAAACATAAATAAATAATTTTAAGGTCCCATCATAATTTTTAAACATACCTTTAAGTAGAAAACAGATTAGGATATTTATCCTTTATCCTCTCTTCAGCCTCCCAAGTGCAATCACTCCCATCCAAACTCCATTGGATTTTAACTAGTTTAATTATTTTATTTCTCAGCTTCTTTTCTTCTCTAGCCACAATGCCCACTGGTTCCTTTTTATAAACCAGATTTTCTTGAATTTCAACATGTGTAGGAGATTCAAGAATGGACTCTTTATCATGCACCCATTTTCTCAATTGGGATACATGAAATACATCATGTATTTTGCTCAATTCCTCTGGTAACTTCAACCTATAAGCTAAAGTCCCTATTCTTTGAACAATTTCATATGGTCCTACATACCTTGGTGACAGTTTCCCTGCTTTTCCAAATCTCAATATTTTCCTCATTGGTGAAACTTTGAGAAACACATAGTCTCCCACCTCAAATTCTACTGGCCTTCTCTTTTTATCTGCATAAGCTTTCTGTCTCTCTTGAGCTACTCTCATTCTTTGCCTCACTAATTCAATTCTTGCAGAAGTTTCTTTTACATGGTCTGGTCCAAGCAACACCCTTTCACCAGCCTCCATCCAACATGCAGGAGATAAACAAGGCTTCCCATACAAAGCCTCAAATGGAGCCATTCCTATAGTGGATTGGTAGCTATTATTATAAGCAAACTCAGCTAAATAAATATGATCCTCCCAGTTGCCTCCAAAATCAAGTATGCATGCTCTCAGCAAATCCTCTAAAACTTTATTAACAATCTCAGTTTGCCCATCTGTTTGTGGGTGGTAGGCTGTGCTTAGGCTTAGTTCTGTCCCCATAGCTTCTTGAAAGCTACTCCAAAATCTTGAAGTAAACAAAGTATCTCTATCACTAATGATAGTCTTGGGGATGCCATGCAACCTCACTATTTCCTTCACAAATAATTGAGCTAGCTTGTGAGCATTTCTGTTTGAACTTATTGGGATAAAGTGTGCTGTTTTTGTGAGTCTATCAACCACTACCCAAATACTATCATTTCCCTTCCTTGTTCTTGGCAAACCATCCACAAAATCCATTGATATACTCTCCCATTTCCAAGTAGGCACTTCCAAAGGTTGCAATAGGCCTGAGGGCCTTTGATAGTCTGCCTTTACTTGTTGGCATGTCAAGCAATTTGCCACATATTTTGCTACTGCTCCTTTCATTCCTGGCCACCAATAATTTCTCTTGAGATCATGGTACATTTTTGTACCACCTGGATGGATAGTATACTTTGTTTTGTGATGCTCATCCATAACTTCTTGCTTTAGTTCCCCTACATTTGGTATGCAGAGTTTCCCCTTTTTCCTTAAGTATCCTTTACCATCTACCTCATAGTTTTCCACTGTCATGCCTTGGGATATCATGTTCTTTTTCTCCTTCAAATTTATATCTTGATTCTGCATTTGTCCTATTTTATCAACCAGTGTTGATTTTAAGGATAAGAGGCTTAATTTACCATATTCAATCATCTTACTGTGTGTCTTATCTGATACACTAGCTTCTTCTTTCACTTCCACTTCACTAAGAATTATCAAATCCTTGAATTCTGCCATCATTAAGCTTGCCAATTTAGCTTGATGTCTACTTAATGCATCTGCTACTTTATTAGCTTTTCCAGGGGTATACAATATATCAAGATCATAGGAAGCTAGAAATTCTACCCACCTATGTTGCCTCATGTTCAAGTCTTTTTGGGAAAACAAATATTTAAGTGACTTATGATCAGTAAACAATTCAAACTTAGCACCCAATAAATAATGTCTCCATAGTTTCAATGCATACACCACAGCAGCTAGTTCTAAGTCATGTGTAGCATACCTAGTTTCATTTGGCTTGAGTTGCCTTGATGCATAAGCTATGACTCTACCATGTTGCATAAGCACTGCCCCCAATCCAGATCCACTAGCATCTGTGTAAACTACTAATTCTTCATTACCCTCTGGCACTTGTAAAACTGGAGCTTCTACCAGTGCCTTCTTTAGTGATATGAAAGCTTGTTCACACTTCTCTGTCCACACATATGGTTGCTCCTTTTTAGTTAACTTGGTCAATGGGATAGCTATCCTTG
This sequence comes from Allium fistulosum, assembly GCA_030737815.1. Classification (NCBI taxonomy): domain Eukaryota; kingdom Viridiplantae; phylum Streptophyta; class Magnoliopsida; order Asparagales; family Amaryllidaceae; genus Allium; species Allium fistulosum. The sequence continues at coordinate 135,748,205 of CM060904.1, forward strand.
CAAAATCTTTTATAAATCTCCTGTAATAGCCTGCCATTCCCAAAAATGACCTCACCTCAGTTACTGATTTGGGTCTACTCCAAGATTGCACTGCCATCACCTTATTTGGGTCTACACTAACCCCTTGTTGTGATACAATGTGCCCCAAAAATTTTACTTCCTTCTGCCAAAATGTACATTTAGAGAATTTGGCTTTCAAATCATGTGCCCTCAGTCTAGACAAAACCAGATGCAAGTGCTTTGCATGATCTTCTTCTGATTTTGAATATACTAAAATGTCATCAATAAAAACAACCACAAATTTGTCTAGAAAATCTCTAAATGTTCTATTCATCAAATCTACAAAATATGATGGTGCATTTGTCAATCCAAAAGGCATCACCAAAAATTCATATAATCCATACCTTGTGTTGAAGGCAGTATACTTAATACTCTCTTCCTCCACCTTCATCTGATGAAACCCAGAGGCTAAATCTAGCCTTGAAAAGACCCTTGCTCCATTTAATTGATCGAATAGATCATCAATTCTAGGAAGTGGATATTTGTTTTTAATGGTGACTTTGTTTAATTCCCTATAATCAATGCACATTCTCAAAGTACCATCCTGCTTCTTCACAAATACAATTGGAGAACCCCAGTTTGAACTACTAGGCCTTATGAAGCCTTTCTGCTCCAGTTCTTCCAACTGATGTTTCAATTCCACAAGTTCTTTAGGACCCATTCTAGTTGGCTTCTTGATGATTGGGCTGGCTCCTGGGATTAGCCTTATTTGAAATTCTACTTGCCTATTTTCTGGAACACCTATGACTTCACCAAAGACATCTGGGTATTCATTTATAATTTTTATGTCCTCCAGTGTTAATTCTTTCTCAGTCATGCTACATATGTGGTTACAGTAATTGATTTTAGCAATTTCACTCATAACTATAATATTTTTACCATTTTCTGTTTTCAGAGAAATAGTAAGATTTTCTAAGTTTAAAATTGCTTTGTATTTTCTTAGCCAATCAATTCCTAGAATAATTCCTATTCCAGGATATTTTAGCACAAACAAATCAGAACTAAACATATTTCCACCTATGTTTAACTCTACTCCCAAACATTTAATCCGTAGCATGCAAGAATTACCTAGTGGGCTCTGAATAAACAAGGGATTATCAACTAAATAGCATGTGAGAGTTAATTTATTCACTATGTCTTGGGATATTAGTGAATGTGTTGCTCCAGTGTCATATATAACTGAGATGGGGTGATCTTTAATTAGAAGTATACCTTCCAATTGTCCAGGACTTCCCACTGCAGTTGCTTTTGCTTTGCCCTCAAGTGCTCCTACCTTTGCTCCCTTTTTGAACTCTGGGCAGTTTCTTTTAATATGGCCTTCCTTCCCACAGTTATAGCAGCTAAACAATGCCTTCTTGGCTGCTTGACACCTATTACTCATGTGTCCTTCTTTGCCACAATTAAAACAAGTAACCTTCTTCTTAGCTTCCCCAGTGGCTGCTCCCTCCATTTTCTTATCCATATTCTTTTTGTCATAGGGATGTGCTCTATTTTTCCCCTTCTTTTGATTGGTAGCCCTCATGCTCCTAAATTTTTCCCTTGCATTGTCATGTTGTTCAAAAGAAAGAGCAAGGTCTATGACTTGATCAAATGTTTTATCCTTGTATGGTAACATTGCTCTACTCAGACCTGCATTTAATCCTTGGATAAATCTTGAATTCTTTGATTCTTCATCTCCTATGAGCATAGTTCCATACTTGGACAAACTCTCAAATTTTTGAGTGTATTCAGTCACACTCATTGGTCCTTGCCTCAGCCTTATGAATTCTTCAAGCAATGTTGCCTTAGCTGTAGCTGGAACAAACCTTGCTTCAAGCATTTCCTTGAATTGATCCCATGTTATCTCATTTTCTGGCCTTCCTGTGATGATCACCTCCCACCAATCTAAGGCTGCTCCTTTGAGTCTCCTTGAAGCTATCTGCCTCTTTCTTTGGTCATTAATTTGCATATCTGCAAATATCCTTTCCAAAGTTCTCAACCATGTCTGCACTCCCATAACTCCCTCAGTGCCTTCAAAATCCTTGCCTCCCAAATTTGAAAATGTCTTCAATAACTTAGCTAATTCCTCATGAGGATTCTCTTCCCTCTGCACTGCTCCTTCTCTAAATGCCCTCACCAAATCTTGCAAGTTAACCATTGGTGTTGTATTGGAGGGTCCTGCTCCATGACTTGGTGGTCTTCCTACCATGATTCACTATTCAATTGCATAGCTAGTCAGTCATATTTCTAATTTAATTATTTTTCTGAAATTTATTTCTACTGTGGATGTTTATTTCTATCATTACTATATTTTTTTTTTAGAATTTTATCCTTACAAGAAAATTGGATAATATATTTATGCTATGTTTTAATAACATAGCTCTGATACCAACTGAAGTGACCCACTTCTTTTGGATTGTTATTTTTCAGTGATTTACTGTTGAGATTTTTTTTTTTCCAAACCAAGTGATCACTTCTTTAATTTCATTTTCCCCAAGATCCAAATTCTTACCAATATAAAAATATTAGTATATAAGTCAATTCAAGTCATTTATATATATGAAGATATATAAATGTTTCCTTGCTTATCAGAGTATTAAAAATTAACAAGGAAAATTCAATCACACAATATTTCTCATTTTTCAGAGAATTGGTGTCACATAGCCATTTCTATTTTTACATTCCTCTTTTTGATCTCAAGCTTGATTAATAATAAATTCGAATATTTCCACTTATAATTTTCTTGCTTACTTCTCAAATTAATTGGTTTCTTGGTTTACAAGCCATACATTTAAATTCCGGAATTTCTTTTGTGATTTGGTACTTATCATATGAATTATGAGGTGATAAACTAGGTTGAAGTCTAAGCAGAGAAAAACAACACATGTGATCAGGGTTTAGACACAACAAGCACAAACCAATCATGACAGACAAAATACATATTTCCTGGTTAACTGAGCAGATAGTCATCACATGAGTGATGGTGTTGTGAGCTACTTTATAAATCACACAACTTCTTATATCTGGAGCTAGAAAAGTGTTGAATCCGGTGTCTTACCACTTAGTATCAGTTTTGAAGCTATAGTATCAGATTTTCCCAACCTAGTATTAGATCAGTAGTTATAGTATCAGAAATTTCCTACCTAGTATCAGTTTTATAGTATCAGATTTCTCCTACTTAGTATCAGTTTTATAGTATCAGATCTCTCCTACTTAGTATCAGTTTTATCAGTTTTATAGTATCAGATCTCTCCTAATTAGTATCAGTTTTATAGTATCATAACTGAAGTGCCTCAAGACTGTCTAGAAAAACATGTTCACATATCAGACTAAATGGCATCTTCTCCTTCAGCATTATCTACTAAAACTATTTCAGAACTTGTTACTTAAGTCCACAGCTCACAAACACATATAACATTTAAGTTTCTTTTTTCTTCTTACATACTGTTTTCCAGATATCAAAGTAAAAGACACTCATTAAAATACTTAGAACATATTAGAGTTTTCCTAACTTAATTATTACAAAGACACTGCTACTTCTCTTAAACACTTTAAATTCCTCAAGATCTCCAAATATCCATGCAAGCAAGCAAGCAATTCATGCATCTTTCCCTGCAGCAAAACTTTGAACTGCCTCAATAGAATGAGACACCCCAAGTATTGCAAAGGCAACAAATAGGGTCAGAAATAAATTCTGGTGTGAGTGAAATCAAGTATGCAAAATATCTTGTAAATTCTTAAGGCTGTATAGAGAACTTTTCTATTAAATGCTATTCAAATCCCAATTAAAATCTGAGAATGTATATATTTAAGTTTATCTATAAACATACACCCAAGCATTCATCCACTTACTTCATTCAGTTGTACAAGTACAAAACTCCTATGGATTAACTCCCTGAATTCCATAGCATAATTTCTCTGTATTTTTAAGTTTTATCTACAAACATACATCCAAGCATTCATCCATTCACTTCATTCAGTTGTACAAGTACAAAACTCCTATGGATTAACTTTCTAAATTCCATAGCATAATTTCTCCTTCTCATCTTTTCATTTTGTTTGGTCTGAACTCTTGCCATTGAACACCATGTGTGCATTGCAAAGGGGCTCAGTTCTGTTAACCCTTTACACAGAGGCCTACGGGACTTAAACAAGTCATGCACATACCCATCAACCACCTGCTGATGAGTAGATCAAGGCACTACTCCTAAATTATTTTATAATTTAGAGACCATGCTTATTTATTTCTTTCTGGGGAATTTTTCTTTTGATTCCAGAGATACTCGTATTCTTTCCTTCCTTATATAGGTCAAGAATTATTAAAATCACCCAAAGATCATATCCAGACATACAAAGCATTCATGTAAAATTGCACACCTTATTTCAAAGTCATTTTTGCTTTAATCACATTTTTCTAAAACCTACTTATATTTTTATTTCTAGAAATTTCCATTTCTTACACAAATATGAAGAAGTCATTTGCAAAACTATATTTATTCTTTTACTGTGAACATAGGGAATGGTTTTTGAGAAAAACCCATAAAAACTTATTGGTTTATGATCTGAACAAATCAGCACATATTTGTAATATTGCATTGTTCATATCATTTTTAATATAGACTAGACATACGCATAAATCTCAATATTCACACTGCCTAATTCTTTTCTTTCATTGATACCCTATTCCACAGTAAAATATTTGATTCATTTTTCATATCAAAACTAGCATATATAAAATCTATTCCTGTGATTAGTGTATTTGTTTGATTATCTATATTTTAAAACAAAAACTGAAACCATCACAACAAGTCAAAACAGATTAAAACCTCATCCAAAAACTCAACCAGAATACCATCCATGATCAACATATTTTCATCCAGAAAATAAAATCAAATAGGAAAAACATAATGTAATGTTTATATAAAATAACTTGGCTGCCCTTAACATGGGTCTTAATGCCTTACAGATCATAAGTGATTAATCACTCACCTTCCTCCTCTCTTCCCCGAGAATGTCTAAGCTTGAAAACAGGGTGAGCTCTCCTTTCTTTTTTTTTTAGTGTGTTTCTGTTTTCCCCCAGAGAAAACCTCTGCTTCCCTCTTGATTTAAATCATTTTGCTAGGGTTTTACTAAAGGAAAAACCCATTTTATCCTCACATTACTCAGAGAATTATGTGTGTGTTGTTATGGCTAAATGTGCCATTTTCTCTTGATTTCTATTTCTAGTAAAAGCAGTTGCTTCTCTGCTTTTCTGTGCACATGCTATTTGCATGATCCATCTACACATCATCTTTGTGTGACTTAGATACATTGTATACCTTGTTAGGCCTGAATGGTCCTCTTATATTATTTCAAACCATTTATTTCCTGATTTATTTTTGAGAAGGTGTTTATGCACAATAATACTAAACTGGTTCTCATGCAATTTGGTTATCAAAAGGGCTTTATCATTTTATACTTCTTTGGCTACTCATATCTAATACATATATATTTATTGAAAAAAAATCTCTATCCTCTTATTTATTCATTTCACTTACTCCTAATATTATTATTGTCAGACTATATTTTCTTTTCTTAAATATTCTCATTTTAAAATTATTTTTATCTCAATAATTTGGGTCTTCACATTTTTGTCTTGAATTTGATAGCCTATATTGTTGACACCAAATAGGCTATGCTTAAACAATCACTAACACAAATGTCTCTTCATCAAAATATGATTATGGCATAATAAAGTGATTTGAAATTAAAATTTGATGGTCTATATTTCTAAACAATAGTTAATAGGCCATGCTTAAAATAGATTTCATTTTCATTTTCATTGTCAATTTCCATGGAAGTTAGTAAGTGGTTTAAGGGGTTTGTTATAGTTTGATGGCTTATGTTGGCTAATCAATAGCACAAATATGTCATACTTATGATAAACACATCAATTAAAGCACTAATGACCAAAAAAGAGAGATTATGATTTCACATGTGTTGAACTACATGATCTAGAGAGTGGATTTATTCTCTAAATTGTCATTTAACTCTTATATTTGCATCTCTTTTCTTTTAGTTAGTTAGCTAATTTTCTAATTCTCTAGCTTAACTTTCACTCGACTTTAGTTTAATTTGATTGAATAGAATTTTTAAAATAATCAATTCCCTGTGGATCGACCCGTATTCGCCACGTACTACAAGTGTACGCCGTGCGCTTGCGGTTATTTTTAATTTAAATTCGTTCGACGGTTTTCGAAACCGATAGAATTTCCGTAGTGGAACACACATGCTTATGGATTTAATGGCTTCATGTACACTTAAATGATGATCAGTAGAAGCTAATGATTACTTGGCCTCCACACTTTCTCAAGGTCAATTTGGGCATTCCCCAAAAATATGATTTAGGGTTTAACACTTGTATAAATACCCCATATCTTCATGTAACCCTCTTCTTCTTAGTTTTTCTTAGTTAGTTTTCAGCTTAAAAATAAAAGAAAGCTCTCTTTCTCTTTTCATGTCTACTTAGCCAATTTTATTTCTTGTAATTTTTGTTTTCTTTCTTATGCAATTCAATATATGCTCTTTACATTTACATGCTCTCTTTCTTATGTTGTAGTGTAGATTTCGTTTCTTTTATGCAAGTAGAATAGTTTTCCTTACATTTTGCTCTCTTTTTCCTCTTGTTAGTTTCATGTTGCTTTCTACATTTGTTCATATGATAACAAATATGAGAGGCTAATCCATAAAATTTAGGGTAATGAAGCTCTCTAGTATGTAGATGCAACATTTTGATGTTTATGCTCTCTTTTTGTGCTTAATGAATCATTTGAAGTGGTTTAACTTGTTGTTTTGATGTGAATTTGATAGCCTATATTGTTGACACCAAATAGGCTATGCTTAAACAATCATAAACAATGATTACCTCTTCATCTACATATGATGATGGTAATAAAGTGATTGTTGAAATTAAAATTTGATGGCCTATATTTCTAAACAATAGTTATTAGGCTATGCTTAAAATAAATTTTGCTTTCAACTTTGTTGTCATATTTCATGAGAGTTAAATATGTATTAGTGGTTGTGTTATAGTTTGATGGTTTATATTGTGCTAATTAATAGCACAAATATACCATACTTATGATAAGCACATCAACTAATTACAATAATGACTAGAAAAGAGAGATCATAACTTCATTTTGGTGATTTATGTGATCTAGAGAGTGGAAATTGCCTCTAAATTGCATTCACACCCTCATATTATTATCAATTTTCTTTTGCTAGTTTTCTACAGTTTTAGCTAATCACATTTTCAACTTTGGTCAATTTGATTGAATAGAATTTTAAAATCATTAATTCCCTACGGATTGACCCGTACTCGCCACGTACTTCAATAGTACGTCGTGCGCTTGCGGTTATTTTTATTTCAAAATTCGTTCGGCTATTTTCTAACTCCATAAACATTTAGCCGTCCGAATAGTCCACTATAAACAACTTGACCCTTTAAAATTATCGAATGTTGGTTTGGAGAGACCGAGATCGGATATTAGTTGTTATCCGAAAACCACTTCGAACCAACGTAAATGTTCAAATTGGAAACGGTGAAGGTAAGGACCAAGTTGAAGACTTAGAAGTGTAAGGGCTATTTTCTACTAACCCTTAAGGTGATTCCAAAACGGGTGTAGTGAGATAGTGCTTTCGATTTGTTTATCTCCTGAATGACTTGTATGGATGAGTGCTAACATTGTGTCAACATATGGAAGGCAAGGTTAGCATTCCAAGTGGCAATGCTATAATTATGGTGAAACGTAGCCTCAGGCCTCTTCAATCGCGAATGACTGAAATAGGGGAGATGTTACAAGGCTAAGTGGGTCGCTCCCATGTGGGTAAGGTCATCCTTATATAGAGTCCCTACTATTAACTATTTATGCTTCGGTACGGTTGTTGATCCCAACCAAGGGGTGATCTTATTCGGTACTATCTAGTAAAGGGTAGGCCGGTCTTGTGCTGGCAGGGGTTAATAGGTTCGACCTCGGAGTTATTTTATCTAAAAATGCACCGTGATGGGTGGTACCCCAGTAGCCAGTGATTGTATGGAATCCATTCTCCAATAAGTGCCATACGTTTTTAGTTGTACCCATATATGTTTAAATGTGAGATGCAAACATTTCGGCTATGTTCTATTTTACTTGAAAACCCTAGGCATTATGATAACATCACTTGATTTCTATATAAAATGTTTTGGTTATCATAAGGTAAAAACCCGTCCGTGTTTATGTGTGGCATGGTCTTATGAGATTCCTTTGATTTCCAAGTGTTTTATAAAATAAGAATTAAGTTGTTTGAGTTTACTCACACCAGACCCATGTCTGACCCAGGTTTTATTTTCTTTTCCTAAAACTCTTGGTTACTCAAATTTTTATGATTAGCCAAGTGATTCATGTTTCTTACGGAAGCATTTTGAAGGAGCTGGAGCAAGTGGCTTCATCATAGCTAGTTATTATCTTATTCCACCGTGTTTGTGTATGATCCATGCATTTTGTGATGGGCAAGCAGTATAACAGCCCAGTTGAAATTGTATTGTAATGACTTTGATGTATTATTATTATGGGAATGGCTATGTTATATCCTATGTTATCTATTATATGTTGTTCTAATTCATGGCGAAATTCTATGATTGTTTAGTTTCTTCTTATCTTTTTTTTCTCCCACCGCTAACCTTTCGGTTCAAGAAAGGTGGTCGTTACAGATAAGTTCCTGCAATTTATTTCACATATTAACCACTTTTAAAGTGACAATTCATAAAAACCAAACAATCAACCGAAAAAAGCATCCAAGAATACAACCAATAATTTTTATCTACTATAGACATTACTGATTGACCAAAAAGGTGAGTTTAACTCAGGGAAGTTCCAATCGGGCCCAAAGCGTTTTGGGTTGAACTAAAATCGAACGGCATCTGATTTTAGCCCAAATTTCAACTTGCTTTGAATTCACCCAGACTAGTTCCGTTGCAAAGCTTTCGTCATTACGATCTTAATGCAAAAATTCATGTCTCGATTGGACCTCGTTTGAAATAGTTATTGCATTTATAAGTTATCGATTTTTTATCAAATAATTACAACACTAATTACTTTTTATAATTCCAATTAGCCATAAAATACTTAAAGTCCTTCTTCCACAAAACCAAGTCCCACCTAAACTGCTACCTCAACTGCACCATAACCAATGTTTGAGTGCCAAAACCTCCTCCTTCTCCCCAAGAACCACCACACGACCTCCATTGGTCCCCTCATCTCGACCTCTATCCATCCATCATCACCACCGCTTACCCGAGCCTCCCCCGTGAATCGCGACTATAGCTTCACCCATGCGGATCCCCCCGAAGCACAACCAAAAATTACACCGAACCACAGCAAAACTTCGTCGCATGTGCTATTTGCTAAGATAAACCCAGATCTATCATTCAATTTTCAAATCAAAGACTAATACTTCTTAAATCTCAAACCCTAGTTCTTAATTACACAACTATAAACTATCGGGTTTCATGAATTTTGATCGCAGACCCCGAAACGAGTATAAAAATGTAGATCTCACTATTATACACTCAAAGATTCTTTATTTTTATTTCATTTGATTTTGAATTTAAAAAGGTTAGCCATTATTACTTGTTTTCACTATGAACAAAAGTAAAAGTAGAGAGCTCGAAAACATGTTGGTGTACTGTTTGGTATGAAATATTCGAGTTAAGTTATATTTATTTTAAATTTTCCAACAACTCATTGCATGGATTTTGATTCGCATATGAACGAAGAACGGAAAAAAAATACCGTCGTGCTCAAAACAACGATGTGACCCTAAAACAATAATAAATACACTGGTTATTGAATTTTGTAAAATTACAAAACCACTGCCATTTGTTGAAAAATCGTCAAAAATGGCAAATTAAATATTTTTTAGATTAAATAATTATGGAAAAATAAAATAAAATAAATTAAAAATACGTTAATAAAAACCGAGTCAAAATATTAAGAAAAAATTTAGATTATTTATTTGAACCATTTATTTCTATTAATAAGTTTACAAAGGAATTCACTGATAGCGTTTAATAATTTAAAAGTAGTTGAATAAGTCCATTAAATCCATTAAATAAATATTCAATTAAAAATCCATATTTTTAAATCATTATTCAAATAATAAGTCAAAAATACAATATTTAAATCATAATTCAAATATTTATTCAAAATTCAAAATTTTAAACCATCCTATAATTTAATATAAGTTTTAAAGCTTTTAAACCAACTTTTAATCATTAAACGTAATCAAGTATTCAAAATTAAATGACCAAAATCCCGAGTTGTTACACTCTTCCCCTTTAAAAGAATTTCACCCACCAAATTGCCAAGGAAAGGAAAATGCCTCCAAACCCGTTAACTTTTCAAAATCAATTGGTTAAAAAAGGATTATTAATTTTTCTAAGTCCCAAAATTATAGAAAATTTCAACAACATCTCCTTTGCACGACTCGATGGTAAAACTACAAACCACCACTATGAGCCCAAAACCAATCAAAAGAAGAAAAAACCACGTGGTCTCCCATATCTAGGGCATAAAATCATTAAGCCAAACCACAATATAAAGACATACCTATTTCTTGGGCAAGCAACTCTACTCATAAAACCAAAGGCATCAAACTAGCCTTTGCTTCCACAAACCTACATCTCATTTAAAAATAATATCCATCCAAATAACTCATAGCCATATAATATTTCATTTCTATTGTCAAAACATGTAACTACGATTAAATCTGTAAGATGCACATATATCATCTGTATGCATTATGAAATCTGATCACTTGCTTGATCACATAAATTTCACTTCTAAACTAGCATCGCTCACTCGACTTCTTTAGTGCGGATTCTGTTCTGGTCCCTTGATTAGAAACCATCATTCTCCTTACATAGCCATCAACTATGATAGAAAACTTCAAAATCAACTCATAAATCCATATCGAGTGTTCGCCTTCAAGGATCGAGTGAAATATCCTTGTTCGAACCGTTGTGAATTACCTCGAAATCATGCACTCGAAATTGGATCAAAATCAATTATGCGAGTAATATGATCTTCGCACAACTTACTTATTTTAATGGTTCCTAAATTATACCAAATTCTTTCATGGCAGCTGCTTCCTCTCCCCTTACCCATACCTCGTCCTTTATTCCTGTACCCTCCTCTTCTTCGAGCCCACCTCCTATCACTTCCCTCTTCGTACTGCAGCTGCCTGAACCCCCCTGACCCTCCCTCGCAGTCACCCATTCCTGCTCCTGGTTTCTCTCCTTCAACTTCTTACAGCCAAGTTGTTGTTCTTCCTTATCAAGTTGGTCCATCTCCTTCTCTCAGTCAATAAGTATGGATTTCGCTTTTCAAAAGCAAGCCACACAATGAGAGGAAGTACATACCAGTTGATATGTCTCCCACTTTCGATGGTGAAGCCATGTTACTCTCTGAAGATGTTGTAAAGGCAGGCTCCATGATGTGGAAAGACTCTCTTGTAGGCTTCTTTCTGGACAGGCCATTGTCCTACACTGATGTAATTCAAAAACTCAAAACCTTCTGGAAACTAAAGGGATCGATTAAAGTTAGATCCTATGGAGTCATTTTCTTGTTTCAATTCTCATGTGAAGAAGATAGAGACCGCATTATTCAAGGAGACCATATAGTTATGAAAAATAAACTATTTATTATCAAGCCCTATGACCCTGCTGTTAGTAATGTTTATAGTTCTGTTACATTAGTTCCAGTATGGGTGCAATTCTTCAACATCCCCTTATTTGCTTGGTCTCCTTTTGGGATCAACTGGCTAGCTAGTAGATTTGGCAAACTGCTTTGCTTAGATGAAATGATAGAAAGAATGGAAAGGCTAGAATATGCAAAGTGCCTAATTGAAGTTAGACCTGACAGAGAGATAATATATGACTTCATGGTGCAACTAGTTGAAGGTGGTACTCAGAAAATTATAATGAAGTACTTATGGAGACCTTATATTTATAGTTCCTGTAGAGCTTTTGGCCACACATCAAGTAACAGTGACAAGATAACAAAAGAGGCTTATGTAAGTGAAGTGTTTGGAAAGATAGATGTGAAATGTGAAAAAAGGAATATGACGGAGAAAGCACCATGTGAGATATTTAAAATGAAAAAGATTCAGAAATGGCAAAAATTTAATAGAGGAAGGAAAATAAATTACAGAACAAAGACTGCTTACATCTCTAAAAGTCAGAGTGATAATATAACACTAGGAAAAAGTATAGAGCAAAGTGAAAGAAAGAACTTGATTGTAGTTCAGACAGAGGAGAAAGAGAATACTAGATTGATTCAGGCTAAAACAGTGTTTGATTCAGGTCAGAAAGGAAATTTAGTTGATGAAAGTATAAAATAATAACATAAATGAAATTAGAACAAAAAGTTATCCTGAAAGGCCCCCTAACTTAGAGGTAAGTTTGGAAGGTGAGAATTTAGATCTTGCAAGTGTCTCACTTGTTGATAGAGGTATTGAAATTCTATCAAAGAATCATTTTGGTATCCTACAGTGTATTGATGAAGATTATATTGAGGTAGATGCAATTAATAATACTCCTATATTGAATAATGACTAGGTACAAAAATCCCTTCTACAACACTGTGTAACAGAGTCAGGTGTGTCCCAAAGTAAGCACCAGGAAAAAAGTGAGTTTTGCCGTGAAAAACATGAAGCAATAATTGAAAATGGTGAGACTCGAAGCAAGTCTTGGGGAAAAAGCAGGAATGTCAATGAAAACTATGAAGCAATTAATGAGTCTATCTTAACTCAAGGTAAGCAGCAGAAATCTACTGATCATGACTATGAAATAAGAGAGGAAGGCAAAGAAAGAAACAAAGTCTCTGACTTTCCTTTAGAACAAGTTAGCTTTGAATCTCATAACACAAACAATGACCTACCTATTTATTACTCAACTACTCAAATTTCACCCTCTTCTCTAAATGGTTCAGATAATATCAAAGCTAAAAGTGAACATGCTCATGCACAATGCACTATGCACATTCACATGCACAATTCTTCTTTCCTTCCTTCCTTTAATCCCAATCTTCCTCTTTTTTCTCCTGAAGATGACATTCCAACTGTTTCAAAACACTCTGGTGGACAATTATGCTCTTCTACACGCAGAACTTCCTTGTCTTCTAATGCTTCCACCTTTTGTAACCCCTTGCCTTCTCAAACCAAAATAAACCATCCTTATTCCCACCTCAATCCCCCAGATGCCTGGAAACCACCGCCTGCACTTACTCCAGTTGAACTCAACTCCTCTACTCCTTCCCCCTCTACCATGAAAACCTACTCAACCTCAATGAAGAAATCATTCAATGCAGACTTCTCCAATGCTTTTACAGATCCTCCCTGCAAATTCTCTCCTAATAATTAACATGGTAGCTCAGGAAATTCAGACCCTTCAATTTTATTCTCTGACTCTCCACTATCAACTACTATACTTGGCTACAAGGATTTATCCAATCCCCTAACTAGGGGCATGAAAGAAGAACTCCTCAATTCCTCAAAGTTTAATCGATGATACACAATATAGGATACTGGAACATAAGAGGAGCTCACTGTCATGTTAAATTGGACCAATGCAAAGAATAAATTCATCAACATAGTTTATGTGTTCTAGCATTACTTCAAACTAAACTTTTTCTGGAACTCTCTATATGATCTGCTAAATATATTAGACCCCATTGGCAGATGATTCACAGCCATGACCAGAAGAGCTCACTGTCATGTTAAATTTGACCAATGCAAAGAATTAATTCATCAACATAGTTTATGTGTTCTAGAATTACTTGAAACTAAAATTTTTCAGGAACTCCCTATACGAGCTGATAAATATATTAGACCCCATTAGTAGATGATTCACAACCATGACCATGCTTCTTATGGTAGAATATTAATTCTGTATGATCCTTTTTCCTTGTCCCTCTCCACCATTGACCCCTCTTCTCAAATTATCCACTGTCATGCCATCCTCAACCACAACTCCTTTTCATTGTTTCTTTCCTTTGTTTATGCTGGTAGCTCGATCAATGCCAAATCCTCTTTTTTTTAATACATTCCATTCCTTCGTCAAAAGACCCACCCTTGGATCATTGGTGGCGACTTCAAATGTTCTTTAAGACTTTCTAATAGAGTTGGTGGGAACCTACTGTCCTTAAATGAAATAAAACTAGTGAACATGGCGACCCAACAATCCAACCTTATTGAAATACCAACCACTGGTGCTATATATTCATGAAACAATAAAAGGAAAGAAGGTTGTAGGACATAGTCTAAGATTGACTTTGCCTTCTGTAATTAGATCTCCCTAACCAAGTGGCCTTCCATGTTCAACCACCTTCCATGTCCCTCATTATCTGACCATTCTCCTCAAATCCTACACTTGGATGCTTCTGTCATGAAAAGAAATCCTCATTTTATTTTTTTTACCTCATGGGCACTGGAACCCGATTTTCTAAACATAATTGAAGCGGTTTAGTCTAAACCTACCTATGGTAATCCCATGTTTGTTTTGCAGAGAAAACTCAAAGACTTGAAGGAGGTGCTTAAAAAGTGGTCAAGGGAATGGTGTGGTGCGGGTTCTAAACAAACTGATATGTTAAAGGCTCAACTATCTAAGATTCAAGAAAGCATGCTTCCCAATGTTAATGATGATTCTCTGTCAAGTCTAGAATTAGAGGTAACTAAACAATACTATGAAGCTCTGGCTACAGAGAATGAGATGATTAAACAGAAAGCAAGACTCAAATGGAAAAACGAGGGAGATCGAAACACTGTGTATTTTCATGCAGCCCTAAAAGCCAAGCATACTCAAGAAAACATACATAGCATCCATAATGAAAATGGTACGCTCCACAAAGGTTCTGATAATGTTGCTGAGGCCTTCATAAACTATTTCACCAATCTGTTTGGCAATGCTGACAATAGTCTTTCTGATATTATAGCCATAGACCCATAGCTTCTGCCTAGGCTAAGCCATGATGATATAATGTTCTGAACAATGAAGTCACTCATTATGAGTAAAGCAAGCTATGTTTTCTCTTAATAAGGATTCCAGTGGTGGTCCTGATGGTTTTAATATTGGCTTCTACACTACTAGTTGGGAGATTGTTAAAGTGGACGTGATAATGGCCATTAAAAACTTCTTCAAAAAACGTAAAATGCTTAACACATTCAACAATACTATCATTGCCTTGATCCCTAAATCTAGAAATGCCGACAATGTTCAAGCTTACAGACCAATCTCCTGTTGCAGTTCTATATACAAATGCATAACCAAAGTCATAGCTTCTCGTATGAAAACTGTCCTTCCTAATACTATATCTTATAATCAGTCAGCTTTCTTACCTGGCAGAAATATTCTTAATATTGTCCTAGTTATGCATGAACTTCTTCATGGATATAAATAAGCTATGGTTTCTTCAAGAGGCTTATTAAAAATTGACATAAGGAAAGCTTTTGACACTATTCATTGGGATTCTATAGTTCGAATTCTGGGTTACATGAATTTCCCTGTTCATTTCATAACCTGGATATATGCTTGTATCTCAACTATAAACTTTTCTATCAAGATTAGTGGCTCTTTTGTTAGATATTTTGGAAGCAAGCATGGAATTCGACAATGAGACCCTATGTCTGCCTTTCTCTTTATAACTGTGATGGAATTACTCACCACAATACTTGAAGACCTTGTCAGACTGAAACACTACCAACTTCACCCTCGCTGCAAAGATCCTCAAATTACTTCTCTTATGTTCATAGATGATTTGCTTATCATCTGCAAACCTACTGTTCAAACCATCACTGCCATTCTTAGGGGTCTTAACCTATTTTACAATATAACATGAGTTAAGTTAAATTTAGACAAGTTTGACATCATGTTAGTTGGGCTTGAGAATGAACTAATGGAAGATATTTATATCTCCACCGGTCTAAGGCCGAGGGAGGAGACCAGTCTCCTACCTTGGGGTTCCTCTTGCAACCTCTCGTATTACAATCAATTAGTGCTTGCCTTTATATGAAAAGATCACGGCTAAAATGGAATGCTGGTCGAATAGGATGCTCAGCCAAGCATGGAGACTTACTCTGATAAAATCTGTTATATTTTCTATGTCAGTATACTGGGCCTTTGTGCTACCACAAAAGTTAATTAAAATGATTAAGGGTGCCATTATGAAATTCTTTTGGAAGGGGTGTTCTCTAGGTCAATATTATGCTCCTATGTCTTTTAAAAAAATTGAAAAATCTATGAAGAAAGGAGGTCTGGGAATTCTTAAATTGTCTCTATGGAATAAGGCTGCTGTTGCCAATTTTTTTGATAACTTCCTGAACAAGAAAGAGAACACTTGGGTGAAATGGTCATATAAATACATCACTAAAGGAAGGAATATTTGGACTATGCAACCCCCACAAAGCATTAGTTAGACTTGGCATAATATATTCAAGATTAGAGAGCAAGTTTTGCCTCTTATAAGGTATGTTATTGCTCCTCAAAACAAAACAAGCTTCTGGGATGATCCATGGTATAAGCAGGGTTGCATTCTCAGCAGAATATTACCTCAAAATGAGATACTGCAATCTGGTATTGGAGTCAATGCTCATGTTAAAACCTCCATTCACAATGGTAGCTTTATCCTACCAAACAATTCGAACCAAAATATCACCTTTTTATGGAACTACATGCATGCTATGATTATTGATCCTTCTGGAAATGCTGTCATAACCTGGGGTCAATCAAAGTCTGAATTCAGCTCGAAGTTGGTCCACAGTTACCTTCTAGGATCTCAACTTCATGCTGGTTGCAAATGGCACTCAATTGTTTGGAGAAAGGAAAACCCTGCCAAAGACAATCTCATGTTATGTAAAGTTATCAATAATGCTCCTTTTACTAGAGTAAAATTAGTTGGCAGAGGTTTGAGTTTGAGTGTCGGATGCAATTTCTGTAGGGATCTTCTTGAAACAATAAAGCACTTGTACTTTGACTGCTCTGTGACTTCATGGCTCTGGAAAAAAGTAAAAATTGCTACTGGAATCATACAAGATGGATTGACCAGACTAGATGACTGGGAGAAACTTCTGCGTGTGTCAGCCAGGAAAGATGAACTGTCTTCTAAATATATCTTCATTTTCAAAACCATTGTCAGACTGATATGGTTAGAACGCAATTCCAGGATATTCAATGAAGTTAAGAGCAAAAATCATAGCCAACAGCTATGCTATATTGCTATTGGGGTGCGTAGAGGTTTACATGATGCTAATACTCCTTTTGATCCAGGGGTTGTTGATAGGTAACACTGTCCGGTTGCCAAATATTCTGTTATGCACCTTTTTTTCCTCCTTTTTTTCTTTTTGTGCCTTCCTTGTATTGATCTGCCATCCTACTTTATTTTTTTTGTTGTTGCAATTATTTGTATGTTTTGTTCATTACCCATGATGAATCAATAAATTGTACGGGACCATTCAACCACGTCAGCCTTGCCAAAAAGAAAATCAAATTACAAACCATTTCATAAATCATTTATTTAACATTATTTATGTTAAATTTCATCTCATAGCTCAATTTTCAATTTTACTTTTCTTATCTATTGTAACGACCCGTAAAATTTCGATAATTAAAAATTGTTAATTTAATAAAGTTTTGTAATTTAATGTTGGGAGCAATAAAAATTTGCGATTAAATAATAAGAATATAATTGGAATCAAATGAAATGGTATTAAGTTAAGATAATTGATAACTTCTTTAAATGTAATTCAATTAATTAAAAGAATTAAAAAGGTTATAATTGGTTAGAAATTGTAAATTTATTGTAATAATGAATGTATTAATTGATAACTAAATTAAAAGAGCAATTGATAATTTAAGTGTTGAATTAATTAAATAGGATGTAATAAATTGTAAATTGGAAGAATGAATGTTGTGTGAATAACTGTAACATTTGTGTGCAGATAACAAACATACAAATGTGACTAAAAGTAAATGGTGACAGTTGTTATTTGGTACCAATTTAAATAAATCGATTTCAAATAAATGTAAATAAATGTTACATTAATGTGACTTAAAGACAATAAATGCCAAATTGTGAATGTAATAAAATAAACGGAAATGTTAATTATGTTCATAAGGTAATAATTGACTCAATGAAAGAGTGAACCAAAGATAAATAAATTTATTGGGATTTTAAAATCATAATAAAATTTAAAAATAGTCAATGTAATTGAATTAATGCAACCAATATGGTAAAAGATGAATTTGGAGAACATAAATGTAATAAATAGTGAACCAATGTTATTTATACCCATAAGATGATAATTGGTTGAATAACAAGATTGAAAGTCAAACAAATGGATTATTGGAAATTTAATTTATAATCTTTGAATCTATTGAAATTGAAATTAAATATTGTAAGTTGTGCAATATTCAAAAAAAAATTAATATAGAAATTTGTTTTAAAGGATTTTTAAATTACTAAGTAATCTAAGATGATAGAAATTGTGAATTATTAAATTTGAATAGAAAAAGTGGTTTAATTAATTTAATATTAATTTATTTAATTAATGTGAAAATAGCCATTTTGGCCACTATCTCAGATTTCGATGACAGTTTCATTGGATCTGTAACGGTGAATTATTGTAAAGTCTCAAGTTTCGTAGCAATCGAACTTGTCGTTTGAGCATACGGACTCAAAACGCCTAGAAATCAATTTAATTGAAATCAATTTGAAACAAGCTGATTTTAACATAACTTCTTCATACGATAGAATTAGGGCTTGAAACCTGTTCCATTGAATTTAAAATTATCGAAAACATCTATTTTGATATATGGGATGACCCATTTTCATTCCGAAGACAGAACGGGCTTTTCGGATCGTTTATCGTTCAACTTCAAAATCAAATCTGATCCATTCATTTCTATTTCTGATTTGCCTATAAATTGTCCGTTATAAACCCTAGCTACTTCTTATTTTCCTTTGTCTGTATGTACATTTCCTTCTCAACTCCTCATTCCAATGGCAGACAAACCATAAAGCAAATTCCCAATACAATTTCAAATCAAATTTCAAATCAAAAATTAAAACTCTTCAAACCATATTGAATTATATATCGATTTAAAGCTCTCGATGAGTGCAAGTCAAATTTGTAGTTTGTTTTTCGATCTAGGTTGCTGTGTGGCCGGAACTGTGCGATTTAATCTCAGTCGTTCATTGGTGGTTGATGATCTTCGTCGGATTGTTGAACGGCGGGTACCGGGCTATGGAGTGCGACGAGTGTAGTGCATCAACGATGGTCATTTAGAGATTTAACAGCAAGAATTCGATTAGGTCACGGGTTTTAGCGGCGGCCGGTTGGATCTCGAGCTCGCTCAGGCGGCGTCTGGCCACGCGTAGGGCGCGGCGAGCTTGGGGAAAGTCGCGATCGTGTCAGGGCGTGCGGCTTTAGGGTTCGGCGGTAGGTCAGTGGTGTGCACGGTGTTTTATTGGTCGCATTTTGGGTAGCCACGTTCGTTCCTAGAGAGAGAGAGGTGATGACGTGTGCATCTAATCCTATTATTTTATTTATTATATTATAAATCGTATGATTTTCCAATGTGTATATCTTTCACACACGAGGTCCGTTTCGCACACGGTTTGTTTCGTTGGAATCATATCGAAATTCCGGACATTTTGACGCTAGTTTGGACGAATTCTAAGACCGTTCAAATTTTGGGTTTAATTTGGATTTTAATTCGATTTAAATTCAAAGGTGAGTGTTTTGACCCACCCACAACTTCTAAAATTTCTTATATTTGTTAAATTAATTTATGATGTGATTAGAAATTTATTTATGGTTGTTGGTATATTTAAATTGCTATTTCTGTTAATTTGAATTATTTTGAATTAAATCGTCATTTAATTTATTATGGAATTTAAAATTTCCAGTTAAATACTCCTTATTGGTATTTTTGTTAATTGTTGATATATTGGTTGAATTGGATAATGATTGTGATGGGTGTTAAATTTTATTTTTGGATATTTGGATGTTATCTTAATTTATATATTGCTATTACTTTGCAAATTCCCTTAACTATTATTTGAATATCACTATGGGTTGAAATGATATATACTCGAACGATCTATAGATTAGGGAAAAATCGTTATGGGTTGAAATGATAGACTCGAGCGATTTTATGGATTTTTATATTAATTCGGGATTGCGGTTTGGAATGATATATAACCGTAAAATTTTAAATTGCGGATTGAAATGATAAATATCCGTATCACTTGACCCTAGGGTAGAGAATTATATATGGACACCAGATTGGTTAAATTAAATGAATTTAAATCCTTAATTTTTGAATTTAGTTATATGATAGTTTTGAAATGAAATTTGATTTATATAAATTGAATTATTATCGAAATTCAAGTTTTATGTTAAAATTGGAATTGGTTTAAAGGAATTGTTTAAAGAAATTTAATTAGAATTTCAAAATCGAATTTTGAAGTATAAATGAAATTTTTAGAAATAGAGTTATTAAAATTGTTTAAGACATAACTTTGAAATATATTGAAATTGGAGTTATTTAAATTGATATTTCGAACATCGATTGGAAGCGATATTCAATTAAATATTTTATTGAGAATTCGAACTGGAAAATTTGAAATTAGGTTTTGGATATTGAGATGGTCCAAATGTGTTGGAATGAAATAAATAGTTTAAAATTGATATAAATTTCAAATTCATATTTTTAATATAAACTGTTATAAAAATATATTATTGTAAAGATTCTAAATTTTAAGATTTTCAAAGTATTAAACTTTTTTTTTCAAGGCAAGCGGGGTTAACTGGTCCCCTACCAGTTTATTGAGAAAAGAAAAAAGAAAATGATTATGAACATGCTCATAATCACCAGAAAATGAAATAAAAACAGAAAAACCACACAGAGGCTAGCTACTAAGAAAACCACACAAAGGAAACAAGACAAGAGGAAGTAGAAAGAGGAACATAAACACATTCATGAGCTAAATCCAAACTTCAGTCATATGACTACTGAAGTCATAAAGGCTTTCCTTCATACCATTTATGATAACATTCTTTAGGGCTTCCCATAGCTGATCCATACTCCTAATCTTATTTTCAAAACATCTTAAATTTCTTTCCTCCCAAACCAATTTCAAGTACTTCTTAAAGAAGAAGAAATAAACTGTTCTGTCATGCTTCCTCCACTTAGTTGATTTGCTTATCAAATCCCACTCCACTGAAGACAATCCATGCATATGATCTATATTTATTCTTCTCACCAATCTACCCCAAAGACCCATTAAGTCAGTGCATTCAAAGTATATATGAGCCACAGATTCAGTCTGCAACTTACAAAAAACACATAGTGGATCAACTATCATACCATAATACATAAATTTACCCTTGGTCAACAAGGCATTCATGATAACCTTCCACATCAGCAAGTTGTCCCTGGCAGGAGAGTATCTTGACCATAATACCTTATGCCAAACTATTTCAGGGCTTCCAGTCACATTAGCAAGGAGATCATATGTAACAGAGATTGAGTGAGGCTTTCCATTCTAAAGAATTTTGTCATTGGGAGCTATATGGTAGTTTTGACCCTGATATTTATTCCAAACAGCCCTAATTTCCTGATTACTGGTGTATGGCAGTAAAAGCTTGCCATCATTCAAGTAATCTATAACATGAGCATCCCTACTTATTCCAGTCTGAGCAATCTGGTGTGGAGTAAAAAATTTCCCAAGCAATAAGTCTTCAGCCATCCTCAGTTCATTCCAGAAGTTGATAGTACTGGATTGAGAGAGAACAAATTTTATAAAAGGAGAGAAAGTAGTTCTTAAGTCCAGCAACTTCCTCCAAGTCCAGCTACAATTCTGGGGCACAGACATAGTCCAGAAGTTCCTTCTACCCAGATTATATTTTTTGGTCCATTCAACCCATAAGGAATCAACACCACTTAGCATGGCATTAAAATGAGCACTAAAGGCTGCTTTATTCCATGTTTGCAAGTTAAATATTCCAAGTTCACCTTTCTTTTTAGGCAACTCCATTTTGGTAAAGGAGCACGGGATGATTTTCTTAGAATGAATTGAGCCAGTCCAGAAAAATCTCAACATTGCATTTCTAACCATTTTCACCAGCCTAATGGGAAGAATATACACCCTAGACCAATACACCATCATAGTTGAAATAACAGACTTTATGAGCACAAGTCTTCCAGCTTGTGAGAGAAATCTATTAGCCCAGCAGGACATTAAGCCACAAATTTTTGAATACAGAGGTAGGCAGTTAACAGTTGTAATTCTTGAAGAGCAAAGTGGAAGGCCCAAGTAATTCATGTTATTATCTATAGATTGCAATCCAGTTATAGCAATTAAACGATTAGCTTCTTCAGTAGTTATACCAAAAGTGAGAATATGTGATTTATTTGCATTCAGTTTCAATCTAGTCATATTGTAGAATTTGTGAAGCGTAGCTATAATATTCTCCAAGGAGCTCTGATCAGGCTTAGTAAATATCATGATATCATCAACAAATAAGAGGGATGTAATTTGTAGGGACTTACATTTAGAATGAAACAAAATATCCTTCTGCACATAACTCTTAAACAACATAGTAGTTAACACTTCCATAACAAGAATAAATATATAAGATGAGATAGGATCTCCTTGCCTGATCCCCTATTTACTTTTGAAAAAACCAGATGTGAAGCCATTATATTTTATTGAGAAGGTGGGAGTTGAGATACAGCTGTATATCCAAGCCACATAAACTTTTGGAAATCTCATCAGAGCCATTATTCTCACAATTGATGTCCAGCGTATGCTATCATATGCCTTCATTAAGTCCAGTTTTAACATGGCATTTTGGGTAGCTTGAGCACGACCATACCCTTTTAATAATTCATGAGAAATCAAGATGTTGTCAAGGATATTCCTCCTGGGAAGAAAAGCAGTCTGATTCCTGGAAATTAATCTGCTAAGTACAACAACAAGTCTAGAAGCTAAGATTTTTGATATACACTTATACATTAAATTACAACAAGAAACTGGATTAAAGGATGCAACAGAAGAGGGAGGGTGGACTTTAGGATAAGTACCAGATTAGTTGCATTCACTTCCTTTAGCAGTTTGAATTTGGTGAAAAAATTATGAACTGCTTTAAAAAAAATCTTTCTTGATTATATCCCAACTGTGGATAAAGAATTGAACATTGAACCCATCCGGTCCTCCACTTGATTGTCTATTCATGGAAAAAAGAGTTTCTTTTATTTCCTTATCTGTTACCTTCATAACAAGATTGTCAGCTTCCTCAGGCTGCACTTTTGGCAATTGCAATTGGGTTAGTTCTTCAATTTGGGGATTGAATTCATCATTGTTTCCTAACATATTCTTATAATAGTTAAGAAGAGCTTTATCAACTTCGGATAGGTTAGAGTGCAGGACCCCAAACTCATCATAAATAGTTGAGATATGCTCCTTAGCTTGTTTAACCTTAATGGCTGCATGAAAATATGCAGTATTGTTGTCCCCTTCAGCGGCCCATTTTTGCCTCAGTTGCTGCCTCTTCATATTCCCCTCAATTTTCAAAGCTTCATTTAACTCATCAAAGTATTTTCTCTCAGATTCAGCAGCTGCTAAATTAGCTGGATTGTTCATCATTATTTCTTGTGCTTCCATGAGTTTCTTCCTTAGCATAGTTGATTTCAAGGTCCCATCACCAAACTTGTTCCTAGCCCAATCTCTTAAATCATATTTTGTAGCTCTTAATTTCCTGCAAAAAATAAACATAGGGTTTCCATAAAAAATTTCAGACCATGCTTTATTTATTATATTAGCATACTCAGGTTCAAGGACCCAAGTATTATAAAATTTAAAGCTTTTTTTTCTTTTAACAACTTCTGACCCGAGGAGAATATTATAGGTGAGTGGTCAGATAAGACTGGTTGGGGGATAAAGGAAGACATTGTTGTCCAAGTGGATAAGGCTTGGAGGTTAGCAAATGAGTGATCTATGTTGGTAAATGTTCTGACTCCAGTTCGACTCCTGTTATTCCAAGTGAACTCAGCACCAGAAGTACGAGTAGGAAGCAAACTAGAATCCTCAATAGCTTAATTGAGAGGATAAATGCCTTTTGGAAGAAGGGGGGTGCCTCCAAGTTTGTCATGTAAGGAAAAACAGCAGTTGAAATCCCCAAAGACAAGCCAGGGATGGGAATTTTGCCTGAAGGCTGGAAGTAGATCAAGAAGAGTTTGCCTTGAGTTCATAGAATTGTGAGCATAAATAATAGAAAGGTAGAAGGAAGAAGATGGATCATTCAGATTGGCTTGGAAGTACATTACTTGATCAGTACATAGTATAGAGGATAGTGTCAAAACAGATGGGTCATGAATAACCATGATTCGACCATAAGAAGCTTGATTCAGATTATGGTTAAGAGTCCAAGTAGGGTTAATGTGCCTTGCAACTTTATTAGTTAGGGTTTCATTCAGTTTTGTTTCCAGAATAGCAAAAAGTGATATTTTGTGATGGTTGATGAGATACTTTACTTGATCTAACTTAGTTATGGAATGTGCTCCTCTTATATTCCATATTGCAAAGGACTGCATCATTTGTTATACTTCAATGATTGATGAACTACATTTTTCATGCTCCTTATTGAAGGAGAACCCCTATGACCAGAGATATGATCAACATTGTCATCTTTTTTAAGGTTTAGACCTTTATCACTCTTCTTTTTTGCCATAGGATAGGGAGGAGTGTTTCTTGGTGATGTTGGCAGGGAGATCCAACCAGGCAAGGTGCCAGTGTATGAGTAAATACTTGCAGTGGGGATGGTGCTTCCTTTTTGCACAGTCATGCACAAAGTTAAATATTTCATTTTCTAGGGTTTCTCTGAACTGAGTTTCTGCTTGATGTGAAGTTGTTATTGGGCTTCCATTTTTAACATTCTTATCCTGAGTATCACTTGGTGGTTGAGAATTTCCTCCACTGGTACTGGCATTTTCTTGTATAATATTGTTAGTGTGCACATGTATATCTTCCCTATTCTTACTTTGGGTCTTACTTCGAGTCATATTGTACTCTGCTTGTGGTCCTCTGGATGTTTTTGGTGATTCTCTCCTGTATTTATTAATTTCCTGATCCTTTATTTCAGTGTGCATAGGAAAGTTTGTAGGCACTTGATCAACATTTACCATTAAATCAGTCTGATATTACTTATTATTTCTCCCTCCTCCACCTGCTCTTCATTATCACAGATTACATAGCATGGTTCATTATCACATATTACATAGCATGGCTCAGTCTCATTTTCTTCCATCAAGACATTAATCTATTGCTATCTCTATTGATTTCTTCATTTATTTTTGATGGGTTACCTTTTTCCACTGAGCAAGAATGTGCTTCAGGTAACTTTATACTCTTGGCATCATCTACTGAATTTCCTGCTCTATTTTTATGGTTTTCATTTTGCATATTTTTTTCCTTATCTCTTTTCATAACCTATATTAACTATATTAAATCAATTTAACCTATTTTAAACCATTTAATTTATTTTAAAACTAATTAACCAACTTTAACTTATTTTAAATCTAATTAATCTATTTTAAAGCTATTTAATCTATATTAATTATATTTAATCTATTTTAAATCTATTTAACTATCTTAAATCAATTTAACGGTATCCTTAATCTACAATTAAACCATTTTAGTGTATTTAACTATTTACAACTATTTTAACTAATTAAAACTATTTAAACTATGTTCTAAATTTTCAGACTAAGTAAAGGGGAAGGGTTTATATTCAAATTCATTGGTTTAAAAGCAAATACGGCTAAATGATGTTATAACCTAAGTTGGAATTTTATGTTATAACTAATTTAATGTGATGATTTTGAAGTAAGGAATTAACCTAATTGGAAATATGATTTTGAAAGAAATTATGATTTGGAAGTGAATGTGATTTATGAAAGGGAATATGATTTGAAAATGATATGGTTTGAGAATATGATATTTTGATATCAATTGTAAATTGAATTTTCGAAATGTAAAAGAACCATCCAGTGTGTAATAAACGATTGGTTATTAAAGAGACCGGGATCGAATATTGTCATACTCTCTGCCAATACCGAAACCACTTTAACAACTGTGTGATTTCGGTATTGGCATGACCCTAATCTGTATAAGGTATGACATGACCCTAACTCCCGTGAGTCTGCTTAGATGTGATTAAAATAGGAGCTATACTGGGCCAAGTGAGGTCATTCCTATGATTGGGCACATTCTTTTGATACTATATTCTGACTTTGTGATTGATTTGGTGGCCACCCTTGATTTTGATTTGAGAGTGTGTTCCGAGGTGGACGGTAGTAGCTGCTATGCGTTACCACCGGTCAGGGAGTGCAATTGGTATATCTACCTTGGCATTGCCTCGAGTGACATGTTCACATGCCCTAGCGTTCCTTCTACGAGTTTGTTTTGTACCATGCCTATGGGGTGCCCTCTTGGTAAACCTCACGGAGGAGCCTACGACACTGTATAGACTATGAGAATATATAAAATATGTTAAGGGGGATATGGGTAATGCCTTAACGCTATTTTAATACCTTTACTTTACTGTAGATATATTATAATAACGTATTGTACTACATAGTAGATAGTTAACGGATCCTTAGGAGATGTGAATCCTGAACATCTCTTAAGTTATTGCACTCACGTTAGACACTGGATAGAAGATGTCAAAACCCATAAACATATCTGACACCGTCAAACGCATATGACCGTCGATTTAACTTACAAAAGATCTTTTAGTTCTGACTCGAGTGTTTTGTCTTTTCAATTCGCTCGGGTCAGCCTGAGCATTTCAGGGTTGAAACCTTATTTTTGGAGGACGAAGACGAAGATTTGTACTAGTATTATTTATTATATTCCGTTGCATCATGTTGTTCCCCTGCATTTATTTATTTCCGTATTCTTGTTTTATGTAACTCTAGTCTTTGTGTTGTAAAGAATAATCAAATGTATTTATAAAACAATCATGAACTGTTATTTGATTATTATATTTTGTCATCCCGCTATGAAATTCTGTATTTGTTTTATTTCTTTCTCTTTTTCTTATTTACCCCATAACAATCTGCCCTTTTGAATGGTTTGAGTTCGACGTGTGTGTCTGCGTAAAACGTCCAAAAAGTCAGGTCGTTACAGTTGGTATCAGAGCTTTGGTTTAGCGATAACCTTTGCTTTGTGGGGTCGGACTCATATAAATAGATTAGTAATACCCTAGAATGAGTCACTGAGTGTATATATGAGAGAGCGTATTTGTTAGTGTTATAAAAGGTTTTTGTATTGTGTTAAATTGTTCCGTTTTGTATTTATAAATCCTGGTTGGTGCATAGGATGCTATGACATCGATTGGGATTTCTAAACACTTATAGGACCGACCGACACAATATTGTTCGAAATATAGGTAAATGAAATAATTTTGCCTATTATATATTTTGTATATAAATTAATAAATTTTATAAATGATATAGTAGGATGTAATATTTGTTTCTTAGGTAGTGAAATTTATAAATATTGGTTGAAAATGAGATTTGTAAATAAAACAAATATAAATTGGAAAGTTGAGAACTGAAGTTTCAGGATTTTTGAAAATTTCTTTCGAAGATTTTGGAATATAATATTAATATTATTTAGAAATATTTTATGATATAAATATTTCAAGATGATTTGAAAGAAATGTCTTAAAGGAATTTAAAAAGAAATAAGTTTTGTACTCCCCTCTATGTCGTTGGAAAATAATTTCGGTGATGAGTGCTCGCATCATCGATGTTCATTCTCGAGTTTTAAAGTGGGAAGACCATTGTAGTAATATTACTGCACAATTGTTTGATAAATTAATCTAAATTTTTGAATTCCAAATATGATTTGATATATAAAAGATATGATTATATATATTATTATTTAAAAATAATTGAAATGAAACCTGGTTGTTTAGTTCTTAAGCTTCCATAAATTAGAAATTGAGATTATTGTAATAAATGAAATCTTGACTATATTAATAATTGGAACTTCTAAAATAAAAATAAGAGATTAAATGCTAAGTTAAGAATGAAATATAAAAGAAATTTGAAACTTGTAACTTGTAAGCCAAAGGATGAAAATCCTGAAGATATGATTATTGAACCTTTTGTAAATCAAAATAAATGAGATAAACTTGTGTAATATTCAATTTCATTCTTAGAAACATACATATAACTTACCAATATATCAAAAGTTGTAATGTTAAATAGGATATGTAATAGAATATTGTACAAGTAAACTTAAGTGACGAAAGTGTTCAATGGAATTAGTTTTATAAATAAGAATTTTGATATTATAATGGTTATAAACTTAAGTTATAATTGAAATACTACTAAATAAAATGTAATAGAAAAGTGAGTACTGTAAGTAAACGATTATAAACTTAAGTTAATGTTTGAAGTAATTAAAGTTAAAGTAAATAAAAAAATGAATACTATACTAAATTAAATGATTATAATTTCAGAAATTGTTGAAATGGTTTAGAAAATGGATTTAATATTCAATGACATTATATAAGAAAGGATGAGTGTAAAATAAAAAGTAAGAAACTTAAGAATGAATTTATGCACTAATGAATATTAATATCTAATGGAAATCAAGTATATAAATTTATAAATGTAAACTAAACTGCAATAAAATGTATGCAATACCTAAATAATGAATGCCTTGATCCTTTTAACAAATTGAATGGAAATAACTTATGTAAAAAAAATGAATGTACCGAAATGAAAAAGAAATTTTCATGATATGAATAAATGAAGAAAATAAATTTTTTAAGTAATGGATGAAAAAAAAGTACTGAATGAATGAATGTGAGATTATTTACAAAGAAACCTATATAGTACTTTAAGAATTGATCTACATATGTTTAAAATTTTATGCATGAGTAATATATATAAGAAAAGGTAAATAACATATGTGACTGTAAAAAAATGGAATTAAGTATTATATGAATGAACAGGAATTTAATTTGTGAGAAATAAATGTAAATTAAAGAAATAAGCATTGTATGAAAATGAACAATAAATGTTGTGAAAGGAAATTCATAAAAATAAACTTAAATAATAGTTGGAATTTGTTGTTGTTTTGGCCTTTGGGTTGTTTGGGAAAGAATACTTCAAATGGTTTAGGATGTATAAATAATCTAATGAGTTTTATCTAAGACTGTTGAGTATGTGGTATACTTAATAGTTATTTGTCATTTATACAATAAAAAGTTTCTAAACCCAAACAAACCATTATTTTGCTTGCTATGGTTAAATGGTTGATTTCATTGACTTCATGTGATGATTGTATGCTTTAGTTGCAAGTGATTATTGTTATGTTATATTGATTTGTTGGTTATAAATTGAAACAACTTAAACATTCCATTTTATATGATTATTAACTCCTTTGGATTCTATAAGTGAAATACAGGTTTATGGAATCAATTGCTATTGCTTTTGGTTTCATAAAATAAGCGTTAATTGTCCGACAAATAGGTACGTTCTCGGATTATGGTTTTCTAGCGATATTATATTGTTTTTCCCGCTGTTGGGATATATTATTTTGAAAAATATGATATACATTGTTATTATTGATATTATTATTTCTCCCAGACCTCTCCGTATAAAGGAGACTCTGCCAAAAAAAATTGTGGATTTTGGACTTAGAAAATTTTGTGAAATGTTTTCCAAACTTTTGTTAACTTGAATATAAAGGATTTAAATTGTTAAAAATTTGTTATATTTTATCTAAATTATTTGATTTTGTAAATTTATTTTTTTATAAATTTAATATTTTGAATAATATATATTGATTTCTTAATTCCTTCTTTTCCCTTCTTTTTCCTTGTCGGGGACTAAAAGTTTTGAGTGGGGGAGAGTGTAACGACCCGTAAAATTTTGATAATTAAATTTTTTTAATTTAATAAATTTTTGTAATTTAATGTTGGGAGAAATAAAAATTGTGATTAAATAATAAGAATATAACTGGAATCAAATGAAATGGTGTTAAGTTAAGGTAATTGATAACTGCTCTAAATGTAATTCAATTAATTAAAAGGATTAAAAAGGTTATAATTGGTTATACATTGTAAATTTATTGTAATAATGAATATATTAATTGATAACTAAATTAAAAGAGCAATTGATAATTTAAGTGCTGAATTAATTAAATAAGATGTAATAAATTGTAAATTGGAAGAATGAATGTTGTGTGAATAACTATAACATTTGTGTGCAAATAACAAACATACAAATGTGACTAAAATAAATGGTGATGGTTGTTATTTGTTACCAATTTAAATAAATCAATTTCAAATAAATGTAAATAAATGTTACATTAATGGAGTTAAGACAATAATTGTGAATGTAATAAAATGAACGGAAACGTTAATTATGTTCATAAGGTAATAATTGACTTAATGAAAGAGTGAACCAAAGATAAGCAAATTTATTGGGATTTTAAAATCATAATAAAATTTACAAATAGTCAATGTAATTGAATTAATGCAACCAATATGGTAAAAGATGAATTTGGAGAAATGTACTAAATAGTGAACCAATGTTAATTATACCCATAAGATGATAATTGGTTGAATAACAAGATTGAAAGTCAGACAAATGGATTATTGGAAATTTAATTTATAATCTTTGAATCTATTAAAATTGAAATTAAATATTGTAAGTTGTGCAATATTCAATAATAAGTTGATATAGAAATTTGTTTTAAAGGATTTTTAAATTACTAAGTAATCTACGATGATAGAAATTGTGAATTATTAAATTTGAATTGAAAAAGTGATATGATTAATTTAATATTTATTTATTTAATTAATGTGAAAATAGCCATTTTGGCCACTGTCTCAGATTTCGACGAAACTCATTTCATTGGATCCGTAACAGTGAATTATTGTAAAGTCTTAAGTTTCGTAGCGATCGGACTTGTCGTTTGATCATACGGACTCGAAACGCCTAGAAATCAATTTAATTGAAATCATTTGAAATCAATTTGAAACAAGATGATCTTAACATAACTTCTTCATATGATGGAATTAGGACTTGAAACCTGTTCCATTGAATTTAAAATTATCGAAAACATCTATTTTGATATATGGGATGACCCATTTTCATTTCGGAGATAGAACGGGCTTTTCGGATAGTTTATCGTTCAACTTCAAAATCAAATCTGATCAATTCATTCCTATTTCTGATTTGCCTATAAATTTTCCGTTATAAACCTTAGCTACTTCTTTTTTTCCTTTGTCTATACGTACATTTTCTTTTCAACTCCCCATTCCAATGGCAGACAAACCAAAAACCAAATTTCCAATTCAATTTCAAATCAAATTTCAAATCAAAAATTAAAACTCCTCAAACCCTATTGAATTATATATCGATTTGAAGCTCTCGACGAGCACAAGTCAAATTTGTAGTTTGTTTTTTGATCTGGGTTGCTGTGTGGCCGAAACTAGGCGATTTAATCTCGGTCGTTCATTGGTGGTTGATGATCTTCATTGGATTGTTGAACGGAGGGTACAGGGCTGTGGAGAGTGACAAGGGTAGTGCATCAGCGACGGTCATTTGGAGATTTAAAGGCTAGATCATCGGTAATAATTCGATTAGGTCAAGAGTTTTAGCGGTGGTCGGTGAGATCTCGAGCTCGCTCAGGCGGCGTCTGGCTACGCGAAAGTCGCGGCGAGCTTGGGGAAAGTCGCGACCGTGGTAGAGCGTGCGACATTGGTGTTTGGCGGCAGGTCAGTGGTGTGCGCGTTGTTCTGTTAGTCACATTTTGGGTAGCAATGTTCGTTCTTGGAGAGAGAGCGGTGATGACGTGTGCATCTAATCCTATTATTTTATTTATTATATTATAAATCGTATGATGTTCTAATGTGTGTATCTTTCACACACGAGGTCCGTTTCATGCACTATTTGTTTCCTTGGGATCGTATCGAAATTCTGGACATGTTGATGCTGGTTTGGACGAATTCTGAGACCGTTCAAATTTTGGGTTTAATTTGGATTTTAATTCGATTTAAATTCAAAGGTGAGTGTTTTGATCCACCCACAACTTCTAAAATTTCTATGTTTGTTAAATAATTTATGATTTGATTAGAAATTTATTCATGACTATTGGTATATTTAAATTGCTATTTCTATTACTTTGAATTATTTTGAATTAAATCGTCATTTAATTTATTATGGAATTTAAAATTGCCAGTTAAATACTCATTAATGATAGTTAATTGTTGATATATTGGTTGAACTGGATGATGATTGTGATGGGTGTTAAATTTTATTTTTGGATATTTGGATGTTATCTTAATTTATATATTGCTATTACTTTGCAAATTCCCTTAAGTATTATTTGAATATCACTATGGGTTGAAATGATATATACCCGAACGATCTATAGATTAGGGAAAAATCGTTATGGGTTGAAATGATAGACTCGAGCGATTTTATGGATTTTTATATTAATTCGGGATTGCGGTTTGGAATGATATATAACCGTAAAATTTTAAATTACGGATTGAAATGATAAATATCTGTATCACTTGACCCTAGGGTAGAGAATTATATATGGACACCAGATTGGTTAAATTAAATGAATTTAAATCCTTAATTTTTGAATTTAGTTATATGATAGTTTTGAAATGAAATTTGATTTATATAAATTGAATTATTATCGAAATTCAATTTTATGTTAAAATTGGAATTGGTTTAAAGGAATTGTTTACAGAAATTTAATTAGAATTTCAAAATCGAATTTTGAAGTATAAATGAAATTTCTAGAAATAGAGTTATTAAAATTGTTTAAGACATAACTTTGAAATATATTGAAATTAGAGTTATTTAAATTGATATTTCGAACATCGATTGGAAGCGATATTCAATTAAATATTTTATTGAGAATTCGAACTGGAAAATTTGAAATTAGGTTTTGGATATTGAGATGGTCCAAATGTGTTGGAATGAAATAAATAGTTTAAAATTGATATAAATTTCAAATTCATATTTTTAATATAAACTGTTATAAAAATATATTATTGTAAAGATTCTAAATTTTAAGATTTTCAAATTACTAAACTATTTTAACCTATATTAACTATATTAAATCAATTTAACCTATTTTAAACCATTTAATTTATTTTAAAACTAATTAACCCATTTTAACTTATTTTAAATCTAATTAATCTATTTTAAAGCTATTTAATCTATTTTAATTATATTTAATCTATTTTAAATCTATTTAACTATCTTAAATCAATTTAACAGTATCCTTAATCTACAATTAAACCATTTTGGAGTATTTAACTATTTTAACTTTTTATAGCTATTTAAACTAATTTCTAAATTTTCAGATTAAGTAGAGGGGAAGGGTTTATATTCAAATTCATTGGTTTAAAAGAAAATACGGCTAAATGACGTTATAACCAAAGTTGGATTTTTATGTTATAACTAATTGAATATGATGATTTTGAAGTAAGGAATTAACCTAATTGGAAATATGATTTTGAAAGAAATTATGATTTGGAAGTGAATGTGATTTATGAAAGTGAATATGATTTGAAAATGATATGGTTTGAGAATATGATATTTTGATATCAATTGTAAATTGACTTTTTGAAATGTAAAAGAACCATCTGGTGTGTAATAAGCGATTGGTTGTTAAAGAGATCAGGATCGAATATTGTCATACTCTTTGCCAATACCGAAAACCACTTTAACAACTGTGTACGTGGTGGAGATTCCAGAAATGAAGTAGGATGGTTTGGCAAACGATTTCTGTATAAGGTATGACGTGACCCTAACTCCCGTGAGTTAGCTTAGATGTGACTAAAACGGAAACTATACCGGGCTAAGTGAGGTCATTCCTCCGATCGGGCACATTCCTTTGATACTATATTCTAACTTTGTGATTGATTTGGTGGCCACCCTTGATTTTGATTTGGGTGTGTGTTTCGAGGTGGGTGGTAGTAGCTGCTATGCGTTACCACCAGTACGGGGTGCAATTGGTATATCTACCCTGGCATTGCCTCGAGTGCCGTGTTCACATGCCCTAGCACGCCTTCTATGAGTTTGTTTTGTACCATACCTATGGGATGCCCTCTGGCTAAACCACACGGAGGAGCCTACGGTACTGTATAGACTATGGGAATATATAAAATGTGTTAAGGGGGATACGGGTAACGCCTTAACGCTATTTTAATACCTTTACTTTACTGTAGACATATTAAAATAACGTATTGTACTATATAGTAGATAGTGAATCCCGAACATCTCTTAAGTTATTGCACTCACGTTAGACACTGGATAGGAGATGTCAAAACTTCTAAACATCTCTGACGCCGTCACATGCATATTTATTGTTGATTTAACTTATATAAGATCTTTTAGTTCTGACTCGAGTGTTTTGTCTTTTCAATTCGCTCGGGTCAGCCTGAGCATTTCAGGGTTGAAGACCTTATTTTTGGAGGACAAAGACAAAGATTTGTACTAGTATTATTTATTATATTCCGCTGCATCATGTTGTTCCGATGCATTTATTTATTTCTCTATTCATGTTTTATGTAACTCTGATCTTTGTGTTGTAAGGAATAATCAAATGTATTTATAAAACAGCTTCATGAACTGTTATTTGATTATTATATTTTGTCACCCCGCTGCGAGATTCTGTATTTGTTTTATTTCTTTCTCTTTTTCTTATTTACCCCATAACAATCTGCCCTTTTGAATGGTTTGAGTTTGACGTGTGTGTCTGCTTAAAACGTCTAAAAAGGCAGGTCGTTACATCTATACCAATTATTTTAATTCACTTTTATTATTTCTTAGTATACTACCTTTAATACTAAAATTATTTATGAAATGTTTCATAAAACCTTATATAAGTTCACAAACGTTTTATAGAGCATGTTGTAAACCAATCCCTTTAAAATTTAAGTTTGTACACATTTTAAAAAGTCACAACTTTGTCTTAAAGCTCCTCCATATTGAAGTTTATTATAAACATTTTATAAAGCATGCTTATGTTTATTATCCACTTTAAAACTTAAGTTCATATTTTTAATTAATACTAGAATTCATTTTTTGAGTCAGTTTACAACATATTACTTTAACCCTACAAACATTTTATAAAGAGATCTCTTCATTAATAAAAAACTTTCCAAGATTTTTATTACTTCCAAAGAAAAAATATTTTACTTAAAAAATATTACTTAAGTCTGTTAATATTCTCTAACTCAAGTTCCTAATTAAACAATAATACTCTTTATTTCCTAAAGGTATATATATACAATATTTAAAATTGTTTTATTTAACTAGAATATTTAACAAATTTAAAATATGTTTTAAAATTTCTATCTCTTCAAAATTATAAGTTACAAAAACTTATTTTCTTATGTTTTCACAAAACACTTAGCTTAATTTTTCCAATTTAACTTGGAAGTTCCGATTTTTCAAATCGATGAAGATTCCACTTTAATTTACCATATGAAAATTACCAAAACCAGATGCACAAACAAATTACCCAAATGGTTAAGATACATGAGTCTATAATATTACTTAACTGAAATATTTAGAACCAATACACTCAGCTTGATTTCAACTCTCCTTATTGAAATATGAATTATAATATACATGTATTCGTTTATATATAAGATCATACTTTGGGAATTTTCAAACAAATTTGGTTTACCTAAAACAATGCAATAACCAATTTCCATCACGATAGCAATTCCTCAATTTTGAAACTCGAAAATGTATACTGATGATGCTGCAGTCATCATCGAATTCCAACGACTGAAGTGGATCAGTGCTTTTTAACTCTTCCAAATCTATTTACAATATCTCTATTAATCAATACTTTCAAAATAATACCATATTCTTTTCCCAAAAATTTGAAAACAATTTCCAAACACTAGCTTTGAGTTCTAAATTTCTCGATTTAAATCCATTTTTATTTATAAACCATATTTTAATAGAATATCTATACCAAAATGCTCTCCAATAATACTATTATTATTCCTCGCAACACTTTGAAAAACAATTTCAAGTCTTTAGGATTTAAGTACTCTAATTCTCAGTTTTAAATTCTTAATATAAACTACATTTATAAATTCTACTTATATACTTCACCTCTGATATAAGGTCATTTCAGAATTATTTTTCTTTGTACGGATTATAAAAAATAGCTTTTACTATAACTAAAATTCAACTCAATATTATCATCAAACATATTATAGTCAAACCGTGAAACTGAAATCACAAGGTGTTCTTACTTAATTTAACCAAATAAAATGCTCATAACTATCCAAGCACAACTAATCAGCAATAAATGACAATAATTGAATATTATCATACTAACAACCAACCACATCATATGTACAACTATATAAACTTTGTGAAAAATTATTCTTTAATATATAAAATATAATTTAGGTAAGATTATTTCATTTACCCAATTTCAAAACTATACCGTATCTATTTGCCTTATTCTAGTGTCTAGAAACCCCTATCGATACAGTTTTACATCCTGTATCGACTAGAATTCATAAGCCACTCAATTGGCAATTCAACACATCATAAAACATTTTATATCACTAACAAATACGCGATCATACACACACACATACTCAAACTCATTCTAGAGTTAACTTACCCTCTCTCAAATGAGTTAACCCTACTAAAGTCTAGGTGTTAGATCAACCTAAGCTTTGGTAACAAGCTGTAGCAAACCATCTTTTCCACCTTCAAAAGTCGTCACTAATACATCCACGGTATTCATGTGCCAAGCATCCGAGTGCCGGAAAGATAGAATATTTGGGGAAAAAGAAAGAAAAGACATAATAAAATCTCACAATGTGACAAGCAATCTATAAGATGACAATGATCTTTCTAAAAGAAAAACTAAATTTTATTATACATATACCAATCAGAGTCATCTAGTCAATTAAAAACCTGGACAGTCATAACAACCTTTCTTCAAAATTGTTGATAAACATAAACAAACAATGCAATGGAAAAAAGAATATACGTGAATACAACTTGGAGGTATCCAGCTCATCTCCTGAAGCTCAAAATATCTCAACTGAATCTATAAATATACTCGGTCTGACTGAGCATTATAAGAAAATTATTGCCTGGATCATTTTGGTAAATCAATGTGAGAAACATACCTCAATTGGATTTTAATGTTATATTTTTTTCTGAAAATAAAGGTATCTCGTAAGACCATGCCATACATAAACGCGGTCAGGTTTTTATCTTACGATAACCAAAACAATTCATAGGAAATCTTCTAATACTATAATAGCGTCTAGGGTTGAAAATAAATATTAAATGCAGTTGAAATTGTTACATTATTTAAACTCCAGCATAGTAGGTATATAACTAATTTACAAAGACACTTATTGGAGAATGGATTTCTATACGATGACAAGGCACCAGGGTACCAGCGACTACGATACCTTCAGAAAAATGTACCGGGAGCCACACATGGACTCCCTGTCAACATAGGACCAACCTACCGCTTACTGGATAACACCGAACATTCATTACCTCGGTTGCTTTTGTAACCTTTCTGAGAGCTCTCATGCACAACCAAATCCATAATTATATATATCTAGTAAGATGATGATAATATCCTAATGGGTGCGACCCACTTAGCCCTCCTGCATCTCCCTTGATTTTAGTCATTCCCGGTTGATGTGGCTTAAGGCTACATTTTAACTTTTTAATATAGCAATCCCACATGGAGTGCTAACAATATTCTCCAGGCGGAAATTCAATGCCAGTATTCGTCTAAACAAGTTAGTTCTGGGTCTGAAGGAAATCGAAGGCACTACTTCTAACACATCCATTTTGGAATCACCCTTAGGATTAGTAGCAAGTACCCATTGCACTTTAAACAGCCCCGTCTTTAATTATCTTCAAGTTATTCCAATTCAAAATGCTTATGCTGGTTTGAAGTGGTTTTTGGATAATACATCTGATTCCAGTCTCTCTGAACGGACAACGATAATTTAAAATTGGCCAAGTTTTATAGTCGGTTATTTAATTATCAAATAAACAAACAAACATGAATTGAATATTTTTTTTCCTAAGGAAACCAGTAGTGGTTAAGCATATAAACAACCACTAATCTCTTTAACGAACCCTTTCATGAATTAAAATCGTTTTGTAAATACTTTTATCAAAATACCTTTACAAAGATATATTCACATACCCTTTATACTCCTTATTACACTTGGAAAATTATCCATATACTTATTTCAACATATAAACATATTCGCAAAACACTACACTTCCACTACTTAGAAAATGCATTTATATAACTCTACAATCTTTTACAAAACTCCTTTTATATCACTCTCAAACCATTTATACAACTCTTTTATAAATCTATAAAATTATTCATAAACTTCTTTTATAAATCTAAAACCCCATTTTCATTTATAAACTCTTTATTAAACGAAATTACTTTATAAAAAATTTATTATTTATAATACAATTAGTTAAATAAATTAATAAATTTTAAATATCATAAATAACTAATTATTGTTATTACTTCAAAATATATAACGTAATAATCATTAACAACAAAATGGTATAAATTAATAAGTATTAATTTCAAAACATTATAAATAAAATAACTAAAAGTTTAAAACATTATTAAGTAAACAATAATATATAATTCTCAAACGTTATTATAATGAATAATTATGAATTCCAAAACATTATTAATAAATAATATTTATTAATTCCAAAACATTATTAATAAATAATATTTATTAATTCGAAAACATTATTAATTAATAATTGTAATTAATTTCAAACAATATTATTAATTTAAATAAATAACTTTTAATAATATTAAAATATAGATAAAGTACCTTTAAAAACAATATTAAATATAAATAAAATAGTTTTTAAAACATTTTTTAACCACCTTAAACATTATCAAATAATAAAGATTTTACTAGAAAAGAGTACTTCCCAAAATACTTTAAAACACTTCTATAAACATTAGAAAAGAAAAATAAAAAGACTAAAGTAAAATAGAAAAGTTTTGAAACCTAAGTTTTAAATAAATTATTCCAAAAAGCCAAATTCAGCTTTAAAAATCATTCCCAGATCAAAAAATATTTTCAAGCCCAACGGCATTTAATAGTATTTTTAAAATCAAAATTTTGGCCAATAGGCACCAATGCACTTAAGCAATGCTGTTATTGATTTTTATCACTATAGGGGATAAATTTTTAAACATAACAATGTCATAACCAATATGCCAACAACAAGGGTAGATATTCAATAATTAATATATAGGAATATTATTGAAATAATACAACAATGGCAAGGAATTCCATTGGATCCCTCTACAAATTTCTTGTACATCAGATAAGTCCCTGCAATTAATTTCACATATTGACTGCTTTTAAAAGGACAATTCATCAAAACCAAACAATCAACTAAATAAAGCATCCAAGCATACAACCAATAATTTTTATATGCTATAAACATTACCGACTAACAAAAAAGGTGAGATTAATTCACCGAGGTTCCAATTGGCGTCAAAGCATTTCGGTTGAACTAAAATCAAACGACGTCCGATTTTATCCCAAATTTCAACTTACTCGGAATTTACCCAGACTGGTTCCATTGCAAAGCTTTCGTCATTATGAGCTTAATGCAAAAAATCGCGTCTCGATTGGACCTCGTATGATAGTTATTGTATTTTAAATTTATCGATTTTTTATCAAATAATTACAACACCTATTACATTTTATAATTCCAATTACCCATAAATTATTTAAACTCCTTCTTCCACGAAACCTTGTCCCGCCTAAACCGCTACCTCAACTGCACCATGACCAACCTTTAACTGATGAAACATCCTCCTTCTCTACACGAATCACACAAGACCACCTCCATTGCTCCCCCATCTCGATCTCTATCCATCCATCATTACTACCGCTTACCCATGCCTCCCTCGTGAATCGCGACCACAGCTTCTTCCATGCGGCTCCCCCTT
Organism: Allium fistulosum; assembly: GCA_030737815.1. Classification (NCBI taxonomy): domain Eukaryota; kingdom Viridiplantae; phylum Streptophyta; class Magnoliopsida; order Asparagales; family Amaryllidaceae; genus Allium; species Allium fistulosum. The sequence continues at coordinate 135,788,401 of CM060904.1, forward strand.
GACGCACGACCAAAAATGACACCGAACCACACCAAAATTTCATCGCATGTGCCATTTGCGAATCTAAACCCAAACCCATCATTCAATTTTCAAATTGAAGACTAATACTTCTTAAATTTCATACCATAGTTCCTAATTCCACCACTGTAAACTATTGGGTTTTATGAATTTCGATCGCAAACCCTAAAACGAGTATAGAAATGTTGATCTCACTATTATACACTTAAAGATTCCTCATTTTTATTTGATTTTGAATTTGAAAAGATCGGCTATTATTACTTATTTTTACTGCGTATGAAAGTAAAAGCAGAGAGCAAGAAAACATGTTGGTGTGCCATTTGGTATGAAATATTTGAGTTAAGTTATATTTATTTTAAATTTTTCGGCATCTCGTCGCATAGATTTTCATTCGCATATGAACGGCGAATGGTGAAAAATAAAGGTAATGCTCAGAATAGCGATGCGACCCCCAAACAATAATAATATACACCGATTATTGAATTCTAAAAAATCACAAAAACACTGTAGTTTGCTGAAAAATCGTCAAATGGCAACTTAATATTTTTCAGATTAAAAAATTATGGAAAAATCAAATAAATTAAATTAAAAATACATCAGTAAATCGAGTCAAAATATTAACAATAACATTTTTGATTATTTATTTGAACCATTTATTTCTGCTAATAAATTTACAAAGGAATTCATTAATAGCATTTAATAATTTAAAAGGAGTTAAATAAGTCCATTAAGTCCATTAAATAAATATTCAACTAAAAATCTAGATATTTAAATCATTATTTAAATAATAAGTTCAAAATCCAATATTTATTCACTACTCAAATATTTATTCAAAATTCAAAGATTTTAAACAATCCAATAATTTAATTTAAATTTTAAAGCTTTTAAACCAATTTTTTAATAATTAAAATTAATGAAGTATTCAAAATTAAACGACCAAAATCCTGAATTGGTACACTCTCCCCGCTTAAAAGAATTTCGTCCCCTAAATTTCCAAGCTAAGGAAAAAGCCTCTAAACCTATTAACTTTTCAAAATCAATTGGTTGAAAAAGGATAGTTAATTTTTCTTAGTCCCAAAATTATAGAAAGTTTCGACAGCGTCTCCTTTGCGCGGCTCGATCGGAAAAGAACAAATCACCACTACGAGCACAAACCAATCAGAAGAAAACAATAGCCATGTGGCGTCCCATAGCTGGAGCATAAAATCATCAATCCAAACCACAATATAAACACATACCTATTTGTTAGGCAAAAAACTCTACTCATAAAACCAAAGGCATCAAACTAGCCTTTGCTTCCAAAAACCTACATGTAACAACCCGCATATTTTACGATTATATATTTAAATATTTTATTTAAAAATAGCATCATTAGTCGGATTTAAGTCCGAAAAGCTACTTTTTGCAAAGAGCCAAATTAGGATTCGAGACCACTCCCATTGAGTCCAAAATGGCGTTTGCAACCTTTTTGAGTATAAACATTGATATGTTTGGAGCTAGCTAATATTTCGACCTTTTCACTAAGGGCTTTGGGTTTGGGTTTCAGCCCATTAACCTAACATATCAACCCAACTCCACTCCACTCCTCTTCCTTACTTCATAATATTTCCTATAACTTAAGCTTTAGCAAAAAATGGTGGTGGAGATGGGAAATTAAAATCCTAAACCCTAGTTTCTTTAGCAAATCCAAGTTTTAGCTCCAAATTCAAAGTGAAGCTTAGGTAAGTATCTCCTTCTTCTTCTCCATCTCAACCTCTCTCCAATTTCAGAAATTTCCTATAACCTAACTTAGGAAATACTTACTTTTGATCTTAGTTTGGAGCTTCTAGAGTTGAGATTGAAGAGTTGTTGATCCTCCTTTGTTTTCAAGCTTCTTCTTCCTTGTTTTTGTGTAAAAGGTGAGATTTTTATCTCACATCTATGTCTATATATTATCTTTGTTTTTAGATATGAATTCCTAACATCTATTCATGGTCATTTGCTTTTGATTTGAATTGATATGGTTGATTTACCAATTTTTGAATTTGAAGCCCAATTTTTGTGAAAATCCTACAATGGATGTTTGGATATGTTGATTGGGGTGTATCGAAGAGCTTATAAGGCCGGGTTGTCGTTTGGCGTAAATCCTTAGTCGCCGTTGCTTGCTCGATTGCTCCCGAATCAATTTGGCCATTATGGCCTAGGCAAATTGTTGCCTTTACCAGGTGTTCAGACATTTGGATACCAATGCCAGACGTCTGGTTTTGCTTCCTGGAAAAAAATAATACACGGCGGAAAAATAAAAAGGCAGTGACTAATTTCAGACGTCTGAATTATCGTTCCAGACGTTTGAAATGATGTCAGATGTCTGATTTGTGATTTCAGACGTCTGAATTATCGTTCCAGACGTTTGAAATGATGTCAGATGTCTGATTTGTGATTTCAGACGTCTGGTTGGTTTTCTGGAATATTTCCAGAAACTAAAACCAGACGTCTGGATTAACCCCCAGACGTTTGAAAGGATTTCAGACGTCTGATTTTAGGCTTCAGACGTCTACATGGTTTTCTGGAATATTTCCAGAAACCAAATCCAGACGTCTGGAACAACCCCTCAGACGTCTGGAAATTCCCAGTTTTGCCTATATGCCCAATTTTGAGTAAAATTCCAATGTTAATCGATTTTTGTCGATCCGATTAGTTGTTATCACTATTATCGTCTTTGATGACTTCTTTTTATGGATTTTTGGGAATATCCATTTTGATGGATTTGGTATCAATTTATTTGGATTTAATTCACATCTTCGAATGTGAATCTTTGGTGATTGATTGTTTCTACAATCATTTTTGTGATTTGTCACTTTCAAATACAAAGGTTTCTATACTAGTAATAAATATTCAAACTCTTTTACAAAGATGATTTCAACTCTATTTTTTTATACAAAGCTCGTTTATAAAACCGTTTTTCCAACCTATTAGTATATACAAACCTTTTCCTCATTCATTCGAGAAATCCAATTAAACGACTTAGCAAAATAAGTGGTATGAAACGCTTGCGTTTACTTTGTCGGTTAATTCTTAGACTTGTTCGATTGAAACTCTTGTGACAATTTTCGAGTGGAGATCTACAATTTGTTCGTAAATATTTAAGTTAAGCTAGTGGTTATGGGACATGAAGCTAAACTCATTTATTTACTAGCTTAGTGTAATTTACACTTCTTTATGATCGATGATGATCATTTTGTGATTTAGACTAGCAATGTGCGATGTCTCTTTGTCTGCGAGGGAGACTAAACCCTGTTTCTATGGAGCTTCGGCTTAAAATTGGTAGGGTAGCGACCCATGGTCTTCGGGCCGTTTTGTGGAGCCTCGGCTCAAAATTAATGGTTAGCAACCATGGAATAGCGTTCCGTTTTGTGATAAACGTGTTGGTGAGTTTTCATGCTCCCGTTTTGTGATAGGCCTCCCCCCTTTTTTGTGATTTCTGGATTTCTATTGATGATTTCTAGAATTTGTGTTTCACCAATTTTCGTGAATTCATTGATAAGATTTATCAATATTTGTGCATTGGTGAATTTGTGTTTCTCCAACTTTTACGATTGGCATTGAGATGTTTGCCAACATTTAAGACTTGGCGAATAAAAATAAAGAACATGATATTCAATTTTCTTTGACCTTTGAGAAGATTCTTGTGATATTGAATGATTAATGGTTGATTTTCAAATATATACTATCTTAGTATGGCATCATTATTATCACATGTTTTTGTCATACCTCTTACTCTATCTCATTTTGTTTTATATTTATAGCTAGACTGATCCGTTTATTATTTTCTTATTAAATAATACTCGGGTCAGACCGAGGTATTTCAGGTGCTCCTGCTTGACTTCTTATCAGGGTCCTTCACCTGACTTTTGGCTAACTACTTTAGATCAGTAGTTTTTGTTAGTATACATTTGAGTTGGAGACTCCTTGATGTATATTTATTCTTTTGTCTTGCACCTGTACCTATTCGTTTGTTATGTAGTGGATCTTCTATGACCACTATTTGATGTACACTTTTATGTGATATATTCATATCTAATTCTGCCTTTGTGATATGAATGTCTGTGACTGATTTGTGTTATGTTTATTTCTATATTTTTTTCCAAAGTCCACATAGCCACTGTGTGGTAGCTTCAAGTTTGAATCGGTATGTCGGATTTCCTCTTGAAATGAAATGTAAGTTATATCATCTGACATATCGGTACTCGCACAAAGCAATTACACAGATGGTCGCTCCTCAACAGCTTTATTCTTCGTGCTAGTCGACGACATTACCCCGTAGTGTCCTTGGCTAGCGTGAGTATAGAGGTGGGGCGTCACACTACATCTCATTTAAAAAAGTATCCATCCAAATAACTCATAGCCATATAATATTTCATTTCTAACGTCAAAACATATAATTATGATAAAGTCCATAAGATGCACATATATCATCCGTATGCATTATCAAATCCGATCACTCGCTTGATTACACAAATTTAACTTCTGAACTAGTATTGCTCACTCGACTTATTTATTTTGGACTCTGATCCGGTTCCTTGATTAGAAACCATCATTCTCCTTACATAGCCATCAACTATGATAGAAAACTTCGAAATCAACTCAAAAAAGTAACAACCCTGGTTTTAGTGGTTACCTACAATATTAAATTATAACGGTGGGTATAATTTAATATTGAGAAATAAAAATAAATTGGAGATTTAAAATTGTTTATTTTGAATAAACAATGGATTTTAAATATAAAATATAAAAATAAAGTTTTAGAAACTTTATTTTGGTTGTCTGTGTTAATAATGAGAAATATATGGTTTTTAATTTGAGAAGAATGCAATAATTCTAGTAATTATTGCCAAATGCTTCTTTCATTGATTTTTAAAAGAAGTATTTATTTTAATGTGTGTATGTTATAAATAAAAAAGGAGAAATTTGTTTAAAATTAAGTTTTAGATATAAAATGATGTAAATATGGTTATTGCATTTAATTATGCAAGAAAATAATTGTTGTGTTATTTTTGGGGTTAAAATGTTATTTTATGTAATTATTATGTAAACTGGGTATTTATTCAAAAATAAGAGTTTTTATTAATTAAACTATTTTTATAACTAAATTATCTTTTTATTGGTTGTAAAATGTTTTATTAAACATGAAAATATGTTTGGGTAATTTTATTGTGTAGAAATCTTGTGTAAATATGTTGTTTTATTGTTAATATTAGTGTATATTAGTGAGATTTTGAAATAATTGATTTTCTTTGGCTAATTATTTGGTTAATGGGTCAAGCCCATTTACTAACTCAACCTGTAAAGAAAAGGGTGAAACTTCTTTCTCTCCTCTTTACTTTGTACGTACTGTAAATATCCTTCTCAACTAGAAAGAGAAAAATCAAGCCGAACCTTTCCTCTTTTACAAATTTAAAGCAAAATCTCCAAATTAGCTCAACTCTTTGCTAATAATAATCAAATTAAAGCTATAAACATAGGTAATCAACTCCAAAACCTAAATTTATTTCATCATTTCTAAGATTAAAGAATTGATCGTCTGTAATTGGTTTTCCCTGCTTGCATGTTTCTATACAATGGTTTTTCAAGTTGCTTAAGCTATTTCAAGCAACAAGCTATCAACTTTCTTCAGTTAATTCAAGTTCCTCTTCCAAATTGCAAAGGTGAGTGTTAAACTCACATCCTCTAGCTCAAACCAAGCTCTGTTAGCAAAAGTCTGTGCAAAATATAGCATCTTTCCTGTAGTTTCTTATTTATGTGAAAATCTTATTTAGTTGCTTTTTAAGTGATGATATCTTCTTATTTCCTTGTCGAATTGCTGCCGAAACCTTTCCGAATTGTATTTTAGATGTTGTAGATTATGCATGCAAAATTTCATAGCCTAATTCATTGTTTAGCAGCCTGAAAAGATCAGTGGAAAATCAGTTCGAAGTAGTAAAAGTCACCTGTACAAGTTCCCGAAGCCTAGGTCGACCCAGAGAAATTATAGGTCGACCTAGGGGTCGACCATAAAGCATCATAGGTCGACCTATGGCTCTCTAAGATCAACCTGTAGGTCGACCTGAGGAAGCCCATTTTTGCCTTGCCTTCTTTTGTGTTCTGCCTGTTGTTCCAGCTTGTTTCTCCTCCTTTTTTGCTACTTGATTTTGTGAATTTGTGATTCAAAATCGAATCGTTTTGAGGAGATTTCGAGTGTTGGTTTTTTGGAAATTTCGATGTTTTTCCTTGATTTTGAGCACGGGTTTTTCTAAATAGTTTTGAAATAATTTTAAAAATAAAATGGATTTTGAAATAATTATCATATAATATTTATAAATTATTTTAAAGCTATAAAAACTATATATTCTCTATAATAAGGGAATTTCAAAGTTTGTTTTCCAAAAACGATTTCTAAAATTGTTTTAAAAGCTTGTTTTCTCAAACGAATTATTTTCTATATAAAATACACGTTTTTTCACTATTCGAGCGTATGAGAAGGATAATTAAATGGTTTAGAAAAACACGTGATATGGGACACATGCATTTACTCTATCGGTTAATTACTAACTTGTCCGTTTGAATGTTTTGACCTTTGGGTTGTATTTGCCGATGAGATGAGGCAAATATTTTAACTGATTTTCTAGTGTGGCACTGACTAGCGGTTAGTAAACTGATAAGTGAGAACGTGCGGTATGGGATGCACTGTTACCACTTTTTGGATTCCTATTTGAGAGTTTGTGACACATTCACGAGTTATTGCCAGTACTTAGGCTGTTGGGCCGCATATTGGACTGTTGGGTCCTATGTGTTTATATAGCTGTTGGGCTAATCATGGACTGTTAGGTCCTATTGAGACTATTAGGTCTCTTATACACGGTACTTGGCAGGTTGTTGGGCCACTTATTGGACTGTTGGTGTAACGTCTCGACTTTTCGACGCTCGAAAGTCGACATTAATACGTCCACTGTATCAAATATCGCGCAATCGAATGCCGGAAAACTGAATCATTAGGGTTTAAAAGAAGAGGTAGAAGAAGACAGAAGAAAAGAAAACACAAAAAAACACAGAAACAGAAACAATATCAGAATCTCACATTCGCAGCGGAACAATATATAATAGATAATCAATATTCTTTTAAACAAAGAACTATATCAGTTTTATACAATACATCAATCAGAGTCAATATACAACTCAATACAACAATGGAAAGTTACATAAACTTGTCCTCATACAGAATACACAGCGGAATAAATAAACAAGTACAGGTGTACGTCTCGCCATCCAGCTTGCTTCCACAGCTCTAGAATATTCAGAATATCCTGATAACATAACTCTAGGCTGCCCGTGTGGAAAATTATGGGCACCCAGAGTTTAGAAGGGAAACAATAAACTCCGAGTTAGTCATGGTGACTGGTGTGAGATCGTAAAACAGTTATTTTCACGAAGAAAATAAAATAGATTCGCAACGCTTTTGGAAAATGAAACTACCATAAGACCTCCCGCCACACACACAATGCAAATGCAGAATTGGAGGAGATTTCTTCTTATGATAGTCAAAGATGCTTACTACGAAAATCATTGGATTATTATTATTAATGTCTAGTGTGGAAAACATTTCGAAAGTATAATATTAATCTTAGCCAGCATAGGCATTTCACAATATGCCTACTATAGCTACCATCTAAACAGTGGGGCGCCACCATAAGTAAATGGCAGGTTCTACAACTAAAACCGTACAAGTTTCGTATTGGGAAATGGATTTCCAACAAATGGTCGGGCTAAGGAACTTCCTTTCCTACTTCCACATGGGATCGCCTCTGGCTGGACGTCTCGAGAGACAACTGCTCTCTGCCAACACAAGGCCGAGTTACCCCTGTAATTAGGTAACTCACGAATATGCCACCCCCGGTCCTTTGGGACCTTTATCCGAGGCGCCTCGATAAACATACAATCACACAATAAATGAGATCGGAGTATCCACATAGGTTAAATACCAGGGCTCCATACCTGATACCACCCTTTTTCAGAAGGAAATGACATACCCTAAAGGGCGCGACCCTCATAACCTTGCCGCATATTCCAGTTTCGACCATTTCCGAGGTGTGGGGTCTGACGAAGTCTCGTCCACAAAGCTACGTTTTTTCACAAAGCCACGCTTTGATCACAAATGATCAATAAACGATCATCACACAGTAACACTCAGCATGTCACATTACCAAATTGGGAGTATATCGCCGATAACATTCAACAACATAACCTCTGAGCTCGTACGTCTCAGAGAAGGGTGTTAAGCTAAGAGAATAAATTCTCCGCCACCAAACAGACATGTATTTGAAAGAAATCAGCTTTATATCTCAAAATGTAATGTCAGACATGTAACCATACAAGTCTGTTCCGGGTTCGAACAGAACCGAAGGTGCTTCCAAAGAAGTCCTTGCAATCCGAGTATTCACAATCCTGATCGGACTTCCCATCATAAAAAGAGTAATATAAATTTCTATACTGGAGCAACTCGGTGCAGAGACATTCGACAGGTTGTCCTTTCATTTTTGAAAATACCCGATCTTTACACCGATCTTCAATTTCAATTCATACACGTCGTATCATTATTCGGAATGGGTTATCTGACACAAAGGGCCTTTCCCGGCTAACCCGAATAATGAGTGTTTATTTAAAAAAAAAAACAAATTCAGGTGCCATTTCAAAGGCAAATATTGATAGTCGGTGATTTAACTATCAATAACATTTACACAATCATCAGATTTAAATAATTTTCGCAAATTATTTATTTTCAAAATATCTTCACAAGATATATATTTTTCCACACTTCAACACTTTGAAAATAAATTTCAAATCATTTTTCACCTTCCAACTTTTGAAAATAAATTTCAAATCAATTTCCTTACGTGGAATATATTTTCAAATATTTCTTTTAGAAACCCACTTTAGAACTTTTAATTTATATTTTTTTTAAAAGCTACTTTGGAGATATACTCAGCTTTTCAAGGAAAAATACACTTCATTTCAAAATGGTCTATTTAAACCAATTTAAATAAATCCTTATCGATTTATTTTAAATTTACGTTCCAAAATCGTAAATTTATTTCCACACTTTAAAAATAAATCAGTGTTTATTTTTAAAACAAATTTCCTTTTCCTCTATAAATTCAAAGTGAATTCAAATTCCAAAATATTCACTTTTAACCCCAAAATCAAATTCCAAATTGATTTCAAATTTTATTTCAATACCAAATCAATTACAAATTGATTTCTAAGTTTTATTTCAATAGAACAAAACATTGCCATTTATTTCTGAATTTATCTCCAAATAAAAAATCATTTGCAAATCGATTTCCAGATTTATTTTACAACACTAAATCAATTTCAAACAATTTTTCCAATAATTTATTTTCCATCACCAAATTAATTACAAATTTGATTTCTAAATTTATTTTCAACTCCAAATAAATTTCCATATCGATTTCTCAAAGATTTTTTCAAATACCAAATCAATTACAAATTGATTTCTAAAAATTTATCACTTTTAAATAAATTCCTTTATTCTTTCCAAATTATTCAAAATTCCATTTTCCATAAATTCTTCAATTTTTAAACAATATTACTAAAAATCCTTTTATTAAAAATCCTTTGCCATATTTTGGAAATTTATTCGATAAGATTACTAAAAATCAAATTTTATACTTTAATTCCTTCTTTTAAATTCAACCAATCTTTTCAAAAAGAATTTACTTAAAATTTCCAACTTTAAATTCAAAAATCCAATTTCATTTATTTCTGGTATCCAGCGATACCAAAAATACATTCGGCTAAATTTTAGCCTTCAACAATTTCAATTATCAATAAATCATCCACGGATTATCAATAAATCACATCATTCAAATATGAAATAATATTCAAACAATTTGAGGAATCCAGTTGGATCCCTCCAATCTGTTTCACTGCATCCACAAATGTTAGCACAATACCAATTCCAGTTCGAGGTGGAATATCGCGGTATATGGGATTTATAAAATATCATCCGCTATTATGCGGCGCATAGGGTCTCATCCGCTATATAATGCGGGAAAATCAATTCCAATATATACATATTCCAATATATATATATATATATATATTGCTATATACATAGATATATCCTACTATATCTAATATCACAACCAAACAGCAATCAATAACTGCAATCCAAAATTTTATTTTGAGTGAGAAGATCTCACCTTTGCTTTAATTTGCAGTCCATTTCCATTCGACTTGTTTTCTCGATTTGGACCTTGTATAACAATTATACGATTTATTAATATTCGAAATAAATCGAAAAATCAATTACCATTTATTTATTCCTTTTTAACTAATAATTTGGTTTTAATTTAATTTTTATACTAATATCCCTCAAATAAATAATTCAGTGACTAAAATAATTGAATAAGTTAATCTAACGAGTTAATCCCTTGTTTTAAAATAACCTAGCAAGTGAAAAATAGGTATATATGTACATTTATATATATATTTATGAAATCAAAATAGAATGGTTTCCACCTTACAGTAATAAATTTTTTCTTCTGTATATATAAAGATCTGCATATATTTTTCAAAAAAAAACATTTTAATCTTGTTGGGAAAAATCTCCTTATCATATGCATATATATCCTCTGTCCAGATCTCATATACATAAATATATATGCTTAGATTAAATTAAGGACAAGTCGACATATACCTCACTGCCAAACTCTCTCGCGAGCATCATCGACCAAGACTGTCGCCAACACCTCCTTTGATCCTCACGCGTTCGGCCACGCCAACAATGACGCCTCCGCCTCGTCGCATTCCCCTCGCGATCGGACGCCGCGCTCACTGCCCCAGTCGCCTCGCGACCAGATCTGGATGCCGCCGCCACCCATCTCGCAACAGTCGTCGCTTGCTTCAACACTCGACTACGATCGCAACATGAAGCTTCCACCACGCGAAACCCTAAATCGCGTACGCACGTTCGCAGCCCTTCCCTCGCGAGTGATTCGAACGAAAGTGTTTTCTCTTCTTTTTTTTTCTTTTTTTTATCTGAGGAGAAAGGGCTTCGAATTTTTTTATTTGAATTGAAACGGGGATGTGAAATAGCGGTTCGATTTGGGGATGGGAGTGAAGAATACTGGAGATTTATATTTTGAAGCTCGGTCATTTTTCCTTGAGCTATCGGCTGTGATGTTTTAAAAGTGAGAAAGGAGAAAAGATGTTAGCGTGCTATCAGCTGGAAAGGGGGAACAAGAAGGGATGTTTACGTGATTCCCTCAACTTGCTATAGTAGCCTGATGTGAAAATAAAAACAGCTGATGTGAAGTAATTTTAACTGCAATTGACTAGTGTAATTATCCAATTCAAATTCAAATTCGAATCGTTCCGAGAAAGTCAACTAAAATTTTTGACTTCCTATCGAGGCGTGCCGCTAGGCGTTCGTAATGTTATACGCTTATTTCGAACGCAATGGAAAAGGTTCCGAGTCCAAATTTGATCGTATGGAGAAGATAGCTTTTTGGACCAGTTATTAAATTAAATTCTCGATTTAATTTAAATGCGTTTGCTTATCGTACGGCCAAATGATTACTCCAAACATTACGAAAATTGAAATTCGATAATAATACAATATTACGGATCTAAAGGAACTGGTTTCGTCGAATTCCGAGACTGTGCCTCGAATGGCTATTTTTAAATATCGATTTAAACGATAAAATTCAAACTGAACATAACAGTTTCAAATTCAATTCTGAAAGTCCTAGTGCCTTCAATTTATCAATATGAATTTTCTAAGCCTTGAAAATATTTTTAACAGGCTTAAAATTGAAGATTCGAATTTTTTCCCAATTGCAACAATTAAATTTACTAATTAAATTGCCAATTTCATATTTACATTTGAAATTCAAGTTAAACCATCATTCAAGTATATAAAATCAATTAAATATTCTATTTCAAATGTCCAAAAATTCAGGGTCGTTACAATCTTCCTCCCTTAAAAGAATTTCGTCCCGAAATTACAAGTAAAGAAGAATGGTCCACTACCCATTTACTATTTTACCAAAACCAAACAGTTTTATGAAAATTTCAAAACAAATCTTTTTATTAAAGATTCGTTATTACTTTAACTAACTTTCCAAAATCAACCATAAGTTCCAAATAATATGGTTTTCTTAACAATTCAAATTTAAATTCAAATTCAACTTTTGAATTCAAAATTTTCTCAAAAATTTCTAACTCTCTAAATTTTCGAAAAATTTCGCCAGCGTCTCCTTTGCGCGGCTAACTCGGTACGACTATAAAATGTCCTTACGGACTCCCAAATCCCAATAGAAAACAAATTGCCAAGTGGAAAAATCAGAAACTCATCAAATTTCATACTGAAATTGAAATACATAACTTTTGTCAAACAAATTTAAATTCACCTTTGAAATAAAAATCCAATTTCATTTCCCTATAGCATTTATAATCTCTGTATACTTTACTTAACAATAACGTCCAAATTTACTTATTGGATTCCAAATACCCATTTACTTAAGAACTTCCTCAATTCATTTCTTAAGTTCAAAGCATTTACATATTTCTTATATTTATTTTCACTTCACAAACAAAGATATATATTCATTTCCATTCAACTTTGCATTTTCAACTCATTTGAATTCAATTTACAATTTCAATTCTATTTGAATTCATTTTCAAACAATAATTTTCAAAACTGAAAAAATCGTTTTCAAACTCGATTCTGAAACTTTTATTACCTTCAGCAATATCGATATGAATTTTAAAAGCTATTGAAATATTTTTCTTCAGCTTAAAATTGAAGATTCAAATTTTTATACAACTATCAACAGATTAAATTCTATAATTTAATCGCCAAATTCAGAGTTATATCGGGGATTCAAATTAAATCATCGTTCAAATATTTAAAATAAATTAAATATTCTCAATTTAATTTGTTCAAAATTCTGGGTCGTTACAGACTTCCCTCCTTAAAAGAATTTCGTCCTCGAAATTACAAGTTAGGAAAAGTGGTCCTTAACTCGTCTACTATTTTTCACATCTAATAGTTTTATCAAATTTTCAAAACAAATCTTCCTACTAAAGATTCATTATTATTTCAACTAGTTTTCCAAACCTTTCATAGTTTTCAAACAACATTGTTTAACTTTAAAATTCAAATTTAAATTCAAATTCAAATTTAAACTTTCATAATTTTCTCAAAAATTTTCTAACGCCCTAAATTTCGAAAAATTTCGCCAGCGTCTCCTTTGCGCGGCTAATACGGTACAACTACAAAACGTCCCTACGGACTCTCAGATTTCAAAAAGAAAAAGAAAAAGAAAAAGCCAAGCGGCTAGATAAATAAGTCATCAAATCTCATATAGAAATTTAAATACTTACCTTTTTCGAGCAATTCAAATTATCCTTGAAATCAAAATCCCAATTCCTTTACACCTGTATATCCTACTAGCCATAATATCTAGTTACATATTCAACCCATTCTGCAAATTCTATTACAAAATTTTCAATATAAACTGCTTATACATTTTACTATTGAAGTTATATCCATTCAATTTCGTTCAATTTTTTACATTTCACATTCATTTGAACTTAATTCACATTTTCAATTCTATTTGAATTCAATTCATTTTCAATTCTGAAATATTGAATTTTATTTCTCAATTATAGCTGATTCATATCATTATTTTTTTCACTTAGTTTCGTTTACTAATTTTCTTATTTCAATACTTTACTTTGTTTATTACAAATCAAATTCAATTCAGTCTCATTTACTTACAAATTCAAAATGAACTTTAACATTCAATTTCATTTTTCTGGCACTTGCAATCGCAATTTATTCATTCATTCACTAATTCATTCGTTTTCAATTTGAATCTCATTCCAATCAGATTTCAAATATTCTATAAGTTATCAACTTATTTACACCTTGATTTATACAATCATTTATACATTCCCATTCACAATTCCATTTTATTAAGGAATTTTATTTTCATTTATGAATTCATTTACAATTTATATTCACCATTTTATTCATATATGAATTCATCTCTTTATATTTCAATTCACATTTATAAATTTCATTCGTTAAATGGATTTTTATTTAAACTTCAAACTTTACAAGTTATCAACTTCATAATATTTCATAAATATTTTTATATAGTATTCCAAAGTCTTTTCAACCTTTTCAAAACCATTTTGAAAACAATTCAAATTTATCCTTTGAATTTTCTAAAACAAAATCCAAATTTTCCAAACAACTTCTATTTAAAACAATTTGGCAGCAATTCCTCTTTTGGAAACCTGAAAATGAACACCGGTGATGTCGCGATCATCATCGGAATTATTTTCCAGCGACCGAAAAGAGTTTAGAGCTTTTATCCCTCCAAAATACTTTTCAAACCTTTGAAATTCATTTTCAACTCTAAAAAGATTTAAACTTTCCAAATCACCAAAATTTTCAAATTCTTTTCAAAACATTTCCAAAAACCTCTCTGGAATTCCATTTCACATTACAAATCACATTTATAATTTATATTCTCAAATTTCATTTGTATATGAATTTATTTCTTAACTTTGGAGTTATGATTTCAATTTCTTATTTAATTTCATATATAACAATGATAATAATTTAATACTATCACTTCTAATCATCCATGCAACCATATATCATAATAATTTACAGAAAATTATTTCTTTTCTATACAAAAATAGTTTTGGGAAAAATTATCTCATTTACTCTATTTCAAAACAATACTGTGTCGGTTTATCTTGTTTAAGAGTTTAGAAACCCCTATCGATTACAGTTAGCTAGACTACACCGACCAGAATCCATAAACAATCAACCGATAAGTCAACACAATACAAAACAATTTCATGTTCACTAACAAATACGCGCTCATATCTATTATTACACTCAAACTCATTCTAGAGTACTACTGACTCTATCTCTAATGAGTAACACCCAACAGAGCAGGGTTGTCGCTTAACCATATGCTCTGATACCAAATGTCAAGGCCCGTAAATCCATACTCCCTGATTAAACACTAATCTCCATTGATTAACTCAAGGGGCATGGAAATACGAACCCTGAGGGGTTTTAAGAAAAAGAAAAAGGTAGAAGAAGAAGAAAAGAGTAGAAGAAGAAGAGAAGAACAACAGAACAATATCAGAAACAGGAACAATATCAGAATCTCACATATCGCAGCGGAACAATATATAATAGATGAATCAATAATCTTTAAAACAAAAGAACTATATTGTGACGCCCCACCTCTATGCTCATAATAACAAAGAGTATTAAAGTAAATACTGTCTATTATTACGAAGAATAAGGCTGGATAGGAGCGACCATCCGTAATTGGCCTTACACTAATATTGGTTATCTCGATAGGAGTGGTATATACTTTTTATTTTTCTTCTATTATTTGTTTACTCCCATCGACACACCCAATACTAGTATAAAACGAACTACGACGGTTCATAATAGTTTAGGACATTAGATATAACAATAACACAGATAATATAAATGCGGAACACAGATAAAAACAAAAGTCTCATATATATATAACTGATGTCAGTTAATACATAGTTGACACGATACATATGATACAACTACAACTGTCGACTCTAGAAGTTATATATACAAGTACATTATCGACTAATATACATGAATACATATCGTTCTATACAATGACACGACTACTACAAAATGACACTGACAACTTCAGAAGGTGTGAAAAGTCTTCAAATCCTGAACAGCAACTCAAAGAAGAAAATCTACAACCTGAAATAACTCGGGTCT
This sequence comes from Allium fistulosum, assembly GCA_030737815.1. Taxonomy (NCBI): domain Eukaryota; kingdom Viridiplantae; phylum Streptophyta; class Magnoliopsida; order Asparagales; family Amaryllidaceae; genus Allium; species Allium fistulosum. The sequence goes on from CM060904.1 coordinate 135,804,263, forward strand.
GACCCGAGTATTACATTCAAAAGGAAAATAATACCCAGGTCAGTCTAATTCAAACCAGTTTATTAGTGCACAGAAGCAATAATAATCAGATATCAATTAGGCAACAGTCACAGAATCTCGTATATCCAACTCTCGATACGAGAATTGGATAACGGCAAATATAACACTAAATAGTGTTAAACAATAAATCAACAATCCAAAGCAGAATACAATTCCAAAACATTGAAATTCACCAACGAAACAATTCAACAAATCGAAACATCAATTTAAAGCTGTCGAAACTGATAGGGCTGCAGTACACGCACGCGTGTACTGCCTCGCCACTATCGCAGAAGATACACAAAAACTCAATGAAAGTCACAATGATCGCAAGATCAAACCCCAAAATCGGATTCAACTCAAGGCAACTTGCGGCATACAAGTTCAAGTAAGTAAACTGAAACACAGAGGAAATAAGATACATGTTGTTCACTATCCGAGTAGACAACACCAAGTGATGAAGCAAGATCACAAGACAAAGTCCACCAGCTAGAAGTCAGACTAAGATCGAAGTGGAACAATATGCAACTGCCACAAAGAATGATACTAGATCCAATGCAAACCACTAGGTGAAAACATGTACACAGGGAGTCAACAATGTCTGGACCACTTGTCGTCAAGAGGACAAGACTAGAACACATATGACATGAGTATGCAACACTGTAGACAGTGCCGAAGAAAAAGGGAAAATATATTTCTTCTTCAAAACCAAAACTGGATAATGCAAACTAGTCAGAGGAACAAGAATTCTTAGTCAAATATAGCAGTTCCAGGTTTCAATTGGAACTCAACACAAAACAGAACAGTAAAAGCCTGGAACTCAACAATGGCCAAGCAAGTGCATACACCATACCAATGAGAGGTCAAAGGGATTAATGTGGCAACCCAGCGAGCACTTAAATGCATAGTGCAGCTACAACTATCAAATGGTCTCTACTCAAATGCAAAACTCAAACTTGGCCTAGAACTGATACAACAGCCTAGTAACCATGACACTGAAGACCAGAGCATCAAAACGATGTCAAAGACATTCCAGCAAAGTGACAGTGCACTGTACAACTCATTGTACAAATCAAAGAACACGTGAATATGAAGACCACGAAGGCAATGCACCAATGGTACGAGACTGAACCAGACCAGTACTCGAGGGATGCAACTCATCATAATTCGAATTGCATTAGACGACAACAGTGGATATGAACTCGAATATCAGTGGAGGCATGACAATATTTACAAAAATGGAATGCATCAATGAGGATAAAGCTTGTACCATTAACAGAGGATAGACTAACTATATATATAAACTCAACTATTTCAAAGCAATACGGTATCAGAAGGACTCAACCCGGTGTAACTCGAGCAGACATGTCATAGCACATAAATGCACAATGATAAAAGTGTAGTTATATGAAGGCTTCAACTAGACTGGGCAACATGAAGTACGGTAAACCACAAACATTTATGTACAGTGAAGGTATAAACGAGTCAACGCCAAAGTCAGATAATATTACAATCAAAGTCTAGTGATCTCAAAACCCAAATCGAAGTAGAAAACAACATATCATCACAAATCACCATGGTCGCAGTCAAACCAATGCCGAAGTTAACACAAAACTCAATTGCCAGAAATTCGAAACATGTGAACTAGGGAATCATCATCACAGCAAAGCGATTTAACTAATCAAAGTGACCGAAGTCAACCCGAAATCATCGTTCAAAGTTCGATTTATTTTTGATAACAGCGACACCCATCAACAAAAACCCAAATGAAGTTCGCAAAGTACAAGGAGACCGAAGCCAAAATGTTGTCACAAAACCAAAGTACCAGAGAATTCAAAACAACAGATTCAAACCAAAATCAAAGCCATGGAATCAATCAACAAAGGATTATACGACTTTGAATTAGATGTGAGTGAGAAATCACTCACCTTTTTCGAAGAACCCAACTCGAATCGCTGCCGATAGCATCCCCTTTTGCTCGCCTTTGCACGGTGCTCAACCGAAGCGAAGACGAATTCAATCAAGCAACGGAGAAGCAATCGATCGAAGCCAAGCACGAAACCTCCTTCGACGAGTTGAAGCAGGGACGAGGCCGGCATCACGAAGTCGATCGAAGACAATTGGTAGTAGCCCTAATTCTTTAATTTGGGAACGAGAACGAATAACCAGGCCGCCTCCATTTTCTTTTCTTTCTTTCTTTAGCTAGGGTTTTGTTTTTCTCTTTTGATTTTGAACGAAAAATAAAATATGAGGGAAGACCGGGTTTTCGTTTGATAAAACACGACCCAGGTAGAACTAAAGAAACATGGGTTGCAAATTTTCATTTAAGGCCCAAACAATTCTTTTAACAATTTTCAAATGGATTTAAACTTGATTCAAATCTGCATTAGCAGTTAAAAGTGATTTAATCGTCATTTATAAACTGATGCGAAAAACCGGGTTGTTACAGACTCCCCTCCTTAAAGAAATTGCGTCCACGCAATCATAGGGAATAAATGGATAAAAGGTAACAACCAAAAGAGCATGGCAATGTCGAATGTATAAGCAAAGCAAGTGTCAGCGGGGAAGCATTAGATAAGAAATCAAAAGGTTCGACTGCTTCAAATCAAAAGAATCAACATCGTGGGAATTAGGGATCAACATCAGACGACTAACTAAAGCAAGAACAATCGGGTTCCAGCAACTAAAAGAGGAGGAAAAACAGAGCAGAAATCCCATACAAAGCACGAATTGAATGTGAGTAAATCAAATTACTCACCTGAATCGCCAGAGAAAAAGACGAAGCTCAAATCTCAAAAATCGCAAATATTCAATCACCAAAACGATAATTGAATTTTCAAATTGCAAATATTTACTTATCTCAAACGATAATCAGAAGACAATTCAAATATCTGATTATCTCAAACGATAGTCAAATTTCTCAAATCTGATAATCAAATTTCAAATTCAACGAATATTCAATTATTAAAAGCGATAATTAAATCTCAAACCAGCAAATATTTAATTATCAAAAGCGATAATTAAATCTCATATCAACAAATATTTAATTATCAAAAGCGATAATTAAATCTCAAATCAGCAAATATTTAATTATCTAAAGCGATAATTAAATCTCAAATCAGCAAATATTTAATTATCTAAAGCGATAATTAAATCTCAAATCAGCAAATATTTAATTATCTAAAGCGATAATTAAATCTCAAATCAGCAAATATTTAATTATCAAAAGCGATAATTAAATCTCAAATCAGCAAATATTTAATTATCTAAAGCGATAATTAAATCTCAAATCAGCAAATATTTAATTATCAAAAGCGATAATTAAATCTCAAATCAGCAAATATTTAATTATCTAAAGCGATAATTAAATCTCAAATCAGCAAATATTTAATTATCAAAAGCGATAATTAAATCTCAAATCAGCAAATATTTAATTATCTAAAGCGATAATTAAATCTCAAATCAGCAAATATTTAATTATCTAAAGCGATAATTAAATCTCAAATCAGCAAATATTTAATTATCAAAAGCGATAATTAAATCTCAAATCAGCAAATATTTAATTATCTAAAGCGATAATTAAATCTCAAATCAGCAAATATTTAATTATCAAAAGCGATAATTAAATCTCAAATCAGCAAATATTTAATTATCTAAAGCGATAATTAGAAACAACAAATATCTGATTATCAAAAACGATAATCAGAACTCATATCAACAAATATCTAATTATCACAAGCGATAATTAGAAACAACAAATATCTGATTATCAAAAACGATAATCAGAACTCATATCAACAAATATCTAATTATCACAAGCGATAATTAGAAACAACAAATATCTGATTATCAAAAACGATAATCAGAACTCATATCAACAAATATCTAATTATCACAAGCGATAATTAGAAACAACAAATATCTAATTATCAAAAACGATAATCAGAACTCATATCAACAAATATCTAATTATCACAAGCGATAATTAGAAACAACAAATATCTGATTATCAAAAACGATAATCAGAACTCATATCAACAAATATCTAATTATCACAAGCGATAATTAGAAACAACAAATATCTGATTATCAAAAACGATAATCAAAACTCATATCAACAAATATCTAATTATCACAAGCGATAATTAGAAACAACAAATATCTGATTATCAAAAACGATAATCAGAACTCATATCAACAAATATCTAATTATCACAAGCGATAATTAGAAACAACAAATATCTGATTATCAAAAACGATAATCAGAACTCATATCAACAAATATCTAATTATCACAAGCGATAATTAGAAACAACAAATATCTGATTATCAAAAACGATAATCAGAACTCATATCAACAAATATCTAATTATCACAAGCGATAATTAGAAACAACAAATATCTGATTATCAAAAACGATAATCAGAACTCATATCAACAAATATCTAATTATCACAAGCGATAATTAGAAACAACAAATATCTGATTATCAAAAACGATAATCAGAACTCATATCAACAAATATCCAATTACCTGCAGATAATTGGAAACAACAAATATCTAGAAATCAATTAAGAAGACTAGAAAATCAACATAAAAGCTTGGATCGATCCCATCAGATGGCGAGTTTTTAATTCGCCGCACGTGCATCTCAGAGTGGCCGAAGCCTACCAAGTACTCAACATAATTTTGGCGCCCATCAGATTGACCCGAAGGTCCACAGAGTGACCCGAAGGTCTAGTACTGGTATTTGACCCGAAGGTCCGCAGAGTGGCCCGAAAGCCCAACAAATGACCCGAAGGTCCGCAGAGTGGCTCGAAAGCACACAAAATCATCAAATATTTCAATTAACGAGTCCGGAATTAACCGAAATAGCAAACGCACATGTCCCATACCACGTGTTTTACTAAATCGTTTGATTCTCTTCATCGTTTCCTTGAAAGTGTAAAATTGTGTATTTTGTAAAAATACATTTCACATTCTCAAACGGACAAGTCCGGAATTAAGCGAATCAGTAAAAGAAAGGGGTCATAGTCCTCGATTTTGCTGAAACGTTTAAATCGCTTCCTCATTCTTTTGAAATCGCAAACTGTAAAATTTTTGAAAACAATTTTATTTATTTTGTAAAAATAACAATTCGCATTCTCAACTGAACAAGTCCGGAGTTAAGCGAAACAGTAAAAGAAAGGGGTCATAATCCTCGATTTTGCTGAATCGTTTAAGTCGCTTTCTCATTCTTTTGAAAACGCAAACTGCTAAAATTTTATAAAACAATTTTCATTTTAAAACGATTTTCCAATCACGTGATTAAAACAGCAAATCAGTAACAATTTCGGTAAGGAAATTGTACTTCTCAAAATACCGTAAAAACGGTTACACATCAGTATTGCGGAATAACCGCTTGAAAATCCACTTTTAAAACTTGACGGTTACTGAAGCCAAAGCGACAGTAATTTTAAAACGTCAAAATCACATCAAAACAATTTACATCAAAATGTAATATCAGTGAATTTTCATTCATCAAAATGCCACAAAACACCGTACTTCAAAATATAGCATTGGTGTAAAATTCCGTTTCATAACCAAGCATCGGTTCAACGTAAAATAAATGCAATAACGTGCAATTTAAATTTTTGCACGTACTACAAAATGAACAAAGAATCATTCAAATGTATCTTCAATGAAGATAATTTAAAACAGCAAAAATCTAATCAATATATGATTAGTACAAAAGAAAGCCAGCGGAAGTTTCAACAAAAATCACATATCTGCAATTTCTTCGAATCCTCAATTCGGATTTCGAAGTTCTCAAAGAAACAAAATAATTACAGCTATGTAAACAACAAATGAAATTCATATCAATTTCGTATTTTGATTTTTTTTTTAAATCAAAAAGATTATCAGTTGTACTCAGCGAAGACAGTTTCACTGTTTCCGCTGCACACTCTGATAAACAGAACACAAATCAATCGAATCATCAGAACACAATTTCACTATTAGTTTTAAATAAAGTTATTTAAAAATTTCATCCAAATTTCAAAACTTTAGTTTTGACTCAAGCACAAATAAAACATCGACCGATAGTTGTAACATATGTTCCTTCCGAGTTAAGTTTTATATTATGTCCATAAACCCCAAGCTCTGATACCAACTGTGACGCCCCACCTCTATGCTCATAATAACAAAGAGTATTAAAGTAAATACTGTCTATTATTACGAAGAATAAGGCTGGATAGGAGCGACCATCCGTAATTGGCCTTACACTAATATTGGTTATCTCGATAGGAGTGGTATATACTTTTTATTTTTCTTCTATTATTTGTTTACTCCCATCGACACACCCAATACTAGTATAAAACGAACTACGACGGTTCATAATAGTTTAGGACATTAGATATAACAATAACACAGATAATATAAATGCGGAACACAGATAAAAACAAAAGTCTCATATATATATAACTGATGTCAGTTAATACATAGTTGACACGATACATATGATACAACTACAACTGTCGACTCTAGAAGTTATATATACAAGTACATTATCGACTAATATACATGAATACATATCGTTCTATACAATGACACGACTACTACAAAATGACACTGACAACTTCAGAAGGTGTGAAAAGTCTTCAAATCCTGAACAGCAACTCAAAGAAGAAAATCTACAACCTGAAATAACTCGGGTCTGACCCGAGTATTACATTCAAAAGGAAAATAATACCCAGGTCAGTCTAATTCAAACCAGTTTATTAGTGCATAGAAGCAATAATAATCAGATATCAATTAGGCAACAGTCACAGAATCTCGTATATCCAACTCTCGATACGAGAATTGGATAACGGCAAATATAACACTAAATAGTGTTAAACAATAAATCAACAATCCAAAGCAGAATACAATTCCAAAACATTGAAATTCACCAACGAAACAATTCAACAAATCGAAACATCAATTTAAAGCTGTCGAAACTGATAGGGCTGCAGTACACGCACGCGTGTACTGCCTCGCCACTATCGCAGAAGATACACAAAAACTCAATGAAAGTCACAATGATCGCAAGATCAAACCCCAAAATCGGATTCAACTCAAGGCAACTTGCGGCATACAAGTTCAAGTAAGTAAACTGAAACACAGAGGAAATAAGATACATGTTGTTCACTATCCGAGTAGACAACACCAAGTGATGAAGCAAGATCACAAGACAAAGTCCACCAGCTAGAAGTCAGACTAAGATCGAAGTGGAACAATATGCAACTGCCACAAAGAATGATACTAGATCCAATGCAAACCACTAGGTGAAAACATGTACACAGGGAGTCAACAATGTCTGGACCACTTGTCGTCAAGAGGACAAGACTAGAACACATATGACATGAGTATGCAACACTGTAGACAGTGCCGAAGAAAAAGGGAAAATATATTTCTTCTTCAAAACCAAAACTGGATAATGCAAACTAGTCAGAGGAACAAGAATTCTTAGTCAAATATAGCAGTTCCAGGTTTCAATTGGAACTCAACACAAAACAGAACAGTAAAAGCCTGGAACTCAACAATGGCCAAGCAAGTGCATACACCATACCAATGAGAGGTCAAAGGGATTAATGTGGCAACCCAGCGAGCACTTAAATGCATAGTGCAGCTACAACTATCAAATGGTCTCTACTCAAATGCAAAACTCAAACTTGGCCTAGAACTGATACAACAGCCTAGTAACCATGACACTGAAGACCAGAGCATCAAAACGATGTCAAAGACATTCCAGCAAAGTGACAGTGCACTGTACAACTCATTGTACAAATCAAAGAACACGTGAATATGAAGACCACGAAGGCAATGCACCAATGGTACGAGACTGAACCAGACCAGTACTCGAGGGATGCAACTCATCATAATTCGAATTGCATTAGACGACAACAGTGGATATGAACTCGAATATCAGTGGAGGCATGACAATATTTACAAAAATGGAATGCATCAATGAGGATAAAGCTTGTACCATTAACAGAGGATAGACTAACTATATATATAAACTCAACTATTTCAAAGCAATACGGTATCAGAAGGACTCAACCCGGTGTAACTCGAGCAGACATGTCATAGCACATAAATGCACAATGATAAAAGTGTAGTTATATGAAGGCTTCAACTAGACTGGGCAACATGAAGTACGGTAAACCACAAACATTTATGTACAGTGAAGGTATAAACGAGTCAACGCCAAAGTCAGATAATATTACAATCAAAGTCTAGTGATCTCAAAACCCAAATCGAAGTAGAAAACAACATATCATCACAAATCACCATGGTCGCAGTCAAACCAATGCCGAAGTTAACACAAAACTCAATTGCCAGAAATTCGAAACATGTGAACTAGGGAATCATCATCACAGCAAAGCGATTTAACTAATCAAAGTGACCGAAGTCAACCCGAAATCATCGTTCAAAGTTCGATTTATTTTTGATAACAGCGACACCCATCAACAAAAACCCAAATGAAGTTCGCAAAGTACAAGGAGACCGAAGCCAAAATGTTGTCACAAAACCAAAGTACCAGAGAATTCAAAACAACAGATTCAAACCAAAATCAAAGCCATGGAATCAATCAACAAAGGATTATACGACTTTGAATTAGATGTGAGTGAGAAATCACTCACCTTTTTCGAAGAACCCAACTCGAATCGCTGCCGATAGCATCCCCTTTTGCTCGCCTTTGCACGGTGCTCAACCGAAGCGAAGACGAATTCAATCAAGCAACGGAGAAGCAATCGATCGAAGGCAAGCATGAAACCTCCTTCGACGAGTTGAAGCAGGGACGAGGCCGGCATCACGAAGTCGATCGAAGACAATTGGTAGTAGCCCTAATTCTTTAATTTGGGAACGAGAACGAATAACCAGGCCACCTCCATTTTCTTTTCTTTCTTTCTTTAGCTAGGGTTTTGTTTTTCTCTTTTGATTTTGAACGAAAAATAAAATATGAGGGAAGACCGGGTTTTCGTTTGATAAAACACGACCCAGGTAGAACTAAAGAAACATGGGTTGCAAATTTTCATTTAAGGCCCAAACAATTCTTTTAACAATTTTCAAATGGATTTAAACTTGATTCAAATCTGCATTAGCAGTTAAAAGTGATTTAATCGTCATTTATAAACTGACGCGAAAAACCGGGTTGTTACATATATCATTTTATACATACATCAATCATCAGAGTCAATATACAACAATGGACAGTTATATAATTTGTCCTCATACAGAATACACAGCGGAATAAATAATACCAGATACGAATACTACGTCTCGTCCTCCAGCTTATCTCCAAAGCTCCAGAATATCCTGATAATCTAACTCTAGACTGCCCGTGTGGAAATTGGTGGGCACCCAGAGTTTAGAAGGGAAACAATAAACTCCGAGTCAGTCATGGTGACTGGTGTGAGATCGTAAAACAGTTATTTTTTCACAAAGAAAATAAAACAAATTCGCAATGCTTTTGGAAAATGAAACTACCATAAGACCTCCCGCCACACACACAATGCAAACGCAGAATTGGAGGAGATTTCTTCTTATGATAGTCAAAGATGCTTACTACGCAAAATCAAATTCTTTTTGATATTATTATTAGTGCATAGTGTAGAAAATATTTCGAAAGTATAATATTAATCTTAGCCAACATACGACCAGTATCGTATGCCTACTATAGCTACCATCTAAACAGTGGTGACCACCGTACGTAAATGGCAGGTTCTACAACTAATACCGTACAAAGTTCGTATTGGAGTTTGGATTTCCAACAAATGGTCAGGCTAAGGAACTTCCTATCCACGATGGGTACGTCCCTGGAATAGACGACCCGAGAAATAACCTAACATTACGGTTAGATCTCTGCCAACACAAGGCCGGGTTACCTCTGCAAAAATAGGTAACTACTGACACGCGTATGCCATCCCCCGATCGTAACCGATCTTCCCGAGGATCCCCGATTTCCAACAAACCACATCACAATAATAATGCAGCAACCACATAGGTTAAGTATCTGGGCTCCATACCATGATACCACCTCTATCCAGAAGGAATGACATACACTAAGGGGCGCTACTCCCTAGAACCTTGCTGCATCCTTCCTGTTTTGACCATTTCCGGGGTGTGAGGCTCGACGAAGTCTCGTCCACAAAGCTACACTTCTCAAAAAGCCATGCTTCGGGTCAAACAAATGATCAACCTATGATCACAAAGATATAAGATCAAACAAATGATCATATCACAAATGATCAAACACTGATCATTTCACAGCAACACTCAGTATGCCACGTTACCAAATTGGGAATATATCGCTGATAAATTTCAACTACATAACCTCTGAGCTCGTACGTCTCAGAGAAGGGTGTTAAGCTAAGAGAATAAATTCTCCGCCACCAACAGAAATGTATTTGAAAGAAATCAGCTTTATATCTCAATTTGTAACGTCAGACACATAATCCATACAAGTCTGTTACGGGATCGAACAGAACCGAAGGCACTTCTCACGAAGCCCTTGCAATTCCGGATAATTTTCAATCACGTCCGGACTTCCCGTCACTAAGGGTGATAAAACCTCTAAACCGGAGATCAGCCGATGTAGAGTAACTCGACGGTAATCCTTCCGTTTTCAAAAATATCCGGTCTTCAACACCGGTCTTCAAATGCAATTCATAACGACGTATCACATATTCGGAATGGGTTATACGACCCCATGGTCCTTTCCCGGCTAACCCGAATAGTGAGCGATTATTTAAAAATAAGTGTGGCATTCAAATTCATCCAATTCACAACAAATATCGTTCAAGGTAATTATTGATAGTCGGTTATTTAACTATCAATAAAGATGCGCAACATCATCAGATTCCAAATAATTTCCCAAATTATTTATTTTCCAAAATATCTTTACTAGATATAAAATTTCCACACTTCAAAAATAAATCAACGTTTATTTATTTTTAAAACGAATTCCCATTTCTTTTATAAATTCCATAGTGAATTTATATTTCAAAATATCTACTGATATACGATTTTCAATCGATTTCAAATATTCAATTTCAATTTATCTTTAAGAAGATAAATTCTCAAAACGTTTCATTTCGTTTTGGAAAACATTTCCATACTTATTTAATAATAAGTGGTTCACAAATCTATTTATTTTCAACATTTGAAAATATTCAATATACTTAAATCAAATTTAAGTATAAATTCATTCTTTAAGGAAATCATTTATCATAACAACATTTATTTGAGTCAAAACGAATGTTATGTAAAACATCGTTACGACGACTCAAAATCATTAGTATAGGGATTCGAAATTTAGATAGATATATAAATCCCAATACTATATAAAACATTTCCTTTCGGAAATCATTTACTATAACAACAGTGTTATAGTCCACCATTTCCTTATATTTTCGAAAACGCCTATTTCAACAATGAATGTTGAAATCTATGATTTCAATATTCAATATATTTGAAAACATCTTTAAAACAATTAACTTCATTTCAAATATCACTCTCCCAAAACCATATCCATTTTCCTTAAAAATATATTCACTGTCCAAAATCGTGAATATACTTCACTAACCAATTTTCAATAATCTCTACACATTTTATTTCAAGAATTGTCCACTATCCAAAATCGTGGATAAAATTCCCTTAATAACCTTCTATATCAAATTCCTCAATTTTGATTGATTTTGAATTTATAAAACAACGTTTATAAATTCTACTTCTATTTTCTAACAATTTCGATTTAATAAATCTCCTTTTATCTACAAATTCGATCAATATTCCATTTAAAGGCAAAAATCCAATTTATAAGTTAATCTCTTACAAATCTTTCATTCTACAGTTTCATCCATTTTAGAACTTCCCAATTTATAAAGCTATAAATTTCATTCACTTACGGATTCCAAAATTTTTCATTTTTAACACTTAAAAAAAACTCATTTTTATAATTCCAATACTTTGATTTATAAATATCAATTTTATAAATCTTTTATACAAATCGTTTATAGTTATTCAAAAATCCCAACTCAAATCATTTTATAAATAAATAGACTTTTATTTCAAAAACGACACTTTGGTTATATTTCACCAAAAATCTTAACTTTTATAACTTTAAAATTCTAGACGTTTATTTATTTGAAATAAATCAATTCAACAATTCAATAAAACGTCTACTTTCAAAATCACTTTAAAAACCCTTTTAAAGTAAAAGATGTTATTTTTAAACTTCAAAACTGAATCCGATGATGCAACAGCACCAATTAGTCAATCACAACAACAAACATCATATATCAATATGATAACAGAATATACATCAATATCTGTAAATAAATAAATACAGTTGAGGAATCCAGTTGGATCCCTCCAACCTGTTTCCCTGCATCCAAAGACGTTAGCACAATACCAATTCCACTTCGAGGTGGAATATCGCGGTATATGGGTTTTATAAAAATAATCCGCTTACTAACGGCGCAATAGGGTCTCATCCGCTATACGAGGCGGGAAATCATCAATCCAATATATACATATGCCAATATGTATATATTGCTATATATATATATATCCTACTATATCTAATATCACACATCCAATAGCAATCATCAATCAATAAATAACTGCAAATTCAACTTTTCATTTGAGTGAGAAAAATCTCACCTTAGCTTTTTTATTTTGCAATCCGTTTCCAATCCAAACTTATCTTCTTTGCAATTTTGACCTTGTATAACAATTTTGTACAATTTGTTAATATTCGAATTAATCGAATAATTAATTTCCATTAAATAAAAAAAAATTATTTTATCTGATCAATTTAATTTCAAACAATTCCTTTTAATTTTTTTTTAGTAACCCAAAATTAAATTAGTTAGTTAAACCATTTTTCTTCACCCAACCCATTATTAACGATAAACCAGCACTTTAAAATATGTATATTTATTTTATTTTCATTTTCATACTATATATAAAATAATCCATACAGGTTTAAACATTTTAAAAACTCCTACTTTTCCCAAAATCTTATCTACATAAAATTTTCTGCTTCCCTGTCATATATTCATATTTGCTGTAAATCAATCCTACTTAAAATATTCCTTAAAATTTTCTTTTCAGGCTATACATATTAAATTGAAATAAATTGTCTATCTTACTGTTAAAATCAAACAGTAAGTTATATATGTATATATATATTTTTTTTCTTCTGCATATTAAAATATCTTTTACTCTATATATTTATAAATCTATAAATTGGAAAGGATAAACTGTTTTAACTTTATCAACTGAACCCTACAAATTTTAAATTAAGGGTTTAAACTTGTGAAGTATTTTATGAAATCAAAATTACTGGAAAAGAAAATAAATTCAAACCTCACTGCAATCTGAATTCACGACCACCAACACTGCAGCCCTCGCCTCTCGCCCTTGCTCGATGCTAGGTATGCCAGAAATCGCTTGCTTTGCGACCTCGAACTCCTCATCGAGCGCGCGCCTCAGACTCTAGCACGAACTTCCACGCGCGCCTTCGCCTACACTACTCCGCGTCGCATACGCGACCTTGGGTTGCCGATCGCCTCATCACGAACTGCCGCCGTCCCACTAATCTCGCGCGACCCATCGCGCGCGAAACCCTAGTCGATTCGAACACGCGCGCCTCCATCTGCCTCGTACTCGACCCCTTCTTTGCTGCCGCCATTTCGATCGAACGCGAGACAGCGCCACCTACCCCCCCCCCCCTGTTGCGACTTCGAAAATGGGAGAGGGGACTCGACTGCCATTATTTTGTTTCGTTCTATTTTCTTCTCATTTGAAATGTTTTGAACAGAGGGAGAACGAGATATTTGAAAACGAACGACATGCTCAGCGCGATTTCCTCCCCGTGATCGATGGCATGATTTTAGGCTGAAACTAAGGGAAGACAACGTGCTCACATTTGACTAAACATTTAAATTAAAAATGAATTTGAATTTGATTTTATTCTGATGCGTTTGCATATCGTACGGTCACGTATTAACTCTGAAAAATACGAAAATTGAAATCCGGTAATAACAAACTATTACGGACCCATTGAAACTGGTTTCGTCGAATTCCGAGACTGTGCCTCGGACGGCTATTTTTAAATATCGGTTCAAACAATAATTTTCAAAACTGAACAAATCGTTTTAAAACTGGATTCTGAAACTTTTATTACCTTCAGCAATATCGATATGAATTTTAAAAGCTTTTGAAATATTTTTCTTCAGCTTAAAATTGAAGATTCAAATTTTTATACAACTATCAACATATTAAATTCTATAATTTAATCGCCAAATTCAGAGTTATATCGGGGATTCAAATTAAATCATCGTTCAAATATTTAAAATAAATTAAATATTCTCAATTTAATTTGTTCAAAATTCTGGGTCGTTACATAGAAGAAGATAGAAGAAAAGAAAACAGAAAAAAAAACACAGAAACAGAAACAATATCAGAATCTCACATTCGCAGCGGAACAATATATAATAGATAATCAATAATCTTTTAAACAAAGAACTATATCAGTTTTATACAATACATCAATCAGAGTCAATATACAACTCAATACAACAATGGACAGTTACATAAACTTGTCCTCATACAGAATACACGACGGAATAAATAAACAAGTACGGGTGTACGTCTCGCCATCCAACTTGCTTCCACAGCTCCAGAATATCCAGAATATCCTGATAACATAACTCTAGGCTGCCCGTGTGGAAAATTATGGGCATCCAGAGTTTAGAAGGGAAACAATAAACTCCGAGTCAGTCATGGTGACTGGTGTGAGATCGTAAAACGGTTATTTTCAAGAAGAAAATAAAACAGATTCGCAATGCTTTTGGAAAATGAAACTACCATAAGACCTCCTGCCACACACACAATGCAAATGAGAATTGGAGGAGATTTCTTCTTATGATAGTCAAAGATGCTTACTACGCAAATCATTGGATTATTATTATTAATGTCTAGTGTGGAAAACATTTCGAAAGTATAATATTAATCTTAGCCAGCATAGGCATTTCACACTATGCCTACTATAGCTACCATCTAAAAAGTGGGGCGCCACCACAAGTAAATGGCAGGTTCTACAACTAAAACCGTACAAGTTTCGTATTGGGAAATGGATTTCCAACAAATGGTCGGGCTAAGGAACTTCCTTTCCTACTGCCACATGGGATCGCCTATGGCTGGACGTCCCGAGAGACAACTGCTCTCTGCCAACACAAGGTCGGGTTACCCCTGTAACTAGGTAACTCACGAATATGCCACCCCCGGTCCTTTGGGACCTTTATCCAAGGCGCCTCGATAAACACACAATCACACAATAAATGAGATCGGAGTATCCACATAGGTTAAATACCAGGGCTCCATACCTGATACCACCCTTTTCCAGAAGGAAATGACATACCCTAAAGGGCGCGACCCTCATAACCTTGCCGCATATTCCAGTTTCGACCATTTCCGGGGTGTGGGGTCTGACGAAGTCTCGTCCACAAAGCTACGCTTTTTCACAAAGCCACGCTTTGATCACAAATGATCAATAAACGATCATCACACAGCAACACTCAGCATGTCACATTACCAAATTGGGAGTATATCGCTGATAACATTCAACTACATAACCTCTGAGCTCGTACGTCTCAGAGAAGGGTGTTAAGCTAAGAGAATAAATTCTCCGCCACCAAACAGACATGTATTTGAAAGAAATTAGCTTTATATCTCAAAATGTAATGTCAGACATGTAACCATACAAGTCTGTTCCGGGTTCGAACAGAACCGAAGGCGCTTCCAAAGAAGTCCTTGCAATATGGGTATTCACAATCCTGATCGGACTTCCCATCACAAAAAGAGTAATATAAATTTCTATACCGGAGCAACTCGGTGCAGAGACATTCGACAGGTTGTCCTTTCATTTTTGAAAATACCCGGTCTTCACACCGGTCTTCAATTTCAATTCATACACATCGTATCATTATTCGGAATGGGTTATCTGACACAAAGGTCCTTTCCCGGCTAACCCGAATAATGAGTGTTTGTTTAAAAAAACAAATTCAAGTTCCATTTCAAAGGCAAATATTGATAGTCAGTGATTTAACTATCAATAACATTTACACAATCATCAGATTTAAATAATTTTCCCAAATTATTTATTTTCAAAATATCTTCACAAGATACATATTTTTCCACACTTCAACACTATGAAAATAAATTTCAAATCATTTTTCACCTTCCAACTTTTGAAAATAAATTTCAAATCAATTTCCTTGCGCGGAATATATTTCCAAATATTTCTTTTAAAAACCCACTTTAGAACTTTTAATTTATATTTTTTTTAAAAGCTACTTTGGAGATATACTCAGCTTTTCAAGGAAAAATACACTTCATTTTAAAATGGTCTATATAAACCAATTTAAATAAATCCTTATCGATTTATTTTAAATTTAAGTTCCAAAATCGTAAATTTATTTCCACACTTTAAAAATAAATCAGTGTTTATTTTTAAAACAAATTTCCTTTTCCTTTATAAATTCCAATTGAATTCAAATTCCCAAATATTCACTTTTAACCCCAAAATCAAATTCCAAATTGATTTCAAATTTTATTTCAATACCAAATCAATTACAAATTGATTTCTAAGTTTTATTTTAATAGAACAAAACATTGCCATTTATTTCTGAATTTATCTCCAAATAACAAATCATTTGCAAATCGATTTCCAGATTTATTTTACAACACTAAATCAATTTCAAACAAATTTTCCAATGATTTATTTTCCATCACCAAATTAATTACAAATTTGGTTTCTAAATTTATTTTCAACTCCAAATAAATTTCCATATCGATTTCTCAAAGATTCATTTTCAAATACCAAATCAATTTGTAACAACCTGAGATTTTGTAAATGTTAGATATCGTCGTTAGACGATTATAATTGCCAACAGATTGATATTGGAAATCTAATCAAGTTGGAATTCTTTTGAAATTTTCTTTAAGGGTATACGGGCTTTAAATAAACATTTCCCTTTTTAAATTTTATTCAGCCCATTTCTTTAGATGTTGAGATAAAGGCCTATGCCCGTTCCCTCCCCCTTACTCATTTTCTCTTCGAACCCTAAAAATCAAACGAGCGAAAATAATGGCGGCCACAAGAAACGTCTTTGTTCGTTCGTTCAAAAGCTAGGGCTTCGGTCGATTTGGCGTTCGTCTTTTGTCGAATCGAGGGATTACATCATCTTGCACGCTGCTCCTCGATTAATCGAGTCGCCTCCGCTTCGATCGCTAAGGATTTAGCTTCACTGCCTCGTCGAAAATGGTGACTGTTCCACTCACATTTAATTCCTTCTCGTGTTATTAGTGTCGAATCCTATGGGTTTTGTTTGTATTCGGTTGTTGATTTCGTCATTTGTTTTGTCGACTATTCGACTATGTGGGAAGTTGCTGTTTTCTGACTTGTTTACCTTCTGCGTCTTGATGAGTTGCCGTGATGGCTTTGAGTTGTTTCGATCATTGGTGTACTGAATTCGGCCGGTGTTTGAAATATTGTGACATTGGTATTTACTTGATTTTTGAACTGCACGATTTCTTGGTAATTTCATTTCGGTATTGTTTTGATGAATTACGTTGATTGTCTCCTTTGTTGATTTGTGTTGTAGTGATATTGAACTTGAACTATACAGGTTCACTACTATTGCACACATATTAATTTTATGATAGCTTTGGTTTGTCTCAACTTCACTGGTTTTCAATTCTCTGTTGAAATTCTTGGAGCCTGCTTTGCACGCTGGCGACTTGATTATTCCTTTTGACCCGTAATTCAATCTTGCTTTGCCCTTACAGTGTGCTTGCTGCATTTTAAATATGGTTTCATCTCTGGAATTGATTTCGAACTTGTTTTGATTGAACTTTGTCATTACTCAATAATGTCTTCAAGTTCACGTTTGATGTATTGGAGCTTGCATCCTCGATCAGGCTACTGTTGTATGGTAGACTGATGTGTTCTAAGCAGTTGGCTCTTATGAAGTTGCAGTGTATTTATTTTGTAAGTTCGAGTGTTTGATAAGCTTTTGTCCACTGTTTCTTTGTAGATATGCATATATACGACTATATGTGTGTATGCATGTATCGTTGAGTCTACACTTGTAATTACGGTCCTTATGCATCACTGTTTCAGTTGCAGTTTTCATTTGGCTGTTCATTCGTCGATTGAACTTCATATATATCTATATACACCATTGTCCATAATTTGGCGGTACAATAATTTGGATTTGTTGGTTTTACTTGAGTCTGGGCTTATTCCCTTTCACTTGTGCAATTCTTTATTGCATTTTGTCTTGATGTTTCGGCTATCATCATGTTGAATTGTGAATTTGTGTGTTACCATTTCTTTGTATCTTTTATTGATTGTGTTGTGGTGCCACATTTTGGTGCCCTCACCTTCATAATGCGATGTTCATGTAGCTGTATCCTTTTGCTGGCGATGCTTGAGATTTTGTTGCATTTAGTATCACTTGGTTTTGGGCTGCTTTTTATGACTGCACTTGATTTTTGTGTTGTAACAACCCGGGAGTTTGAAATTTTGAATCATCCTCTAAATGGCGATTTAAATTGTTAAGCCATTGCAGTTGGAAATTTATTCGAGTTGAAATTCTTGTATGATTTGGTGAAGGGGATATGGGCTTTAAAAATTTAATGTGGTAGTCCATATTTTCTTTTAAAACGATAATTAAGCGATTATTAATTGCTGTTAGGTATTTTAAATCGGTTGAATTCTTTTAAAGACTTGGGTTTAAATTCTTTAAAAACTTGATTAAAGTGTGTGGGCTTTAAGAAGATGATGGTCCACTTTCTTTAGCTTGTTGCTGAGATGATATCAGAGAGAATCGTTCTCCTTTTCATTCATTCTCTCGCTCGAAACCAAAACGAAAGCTAACCCTAAAACCCAAAAAGCAACGTTAATGGTCGTGCTTGTTTGATCGGAAAATTTGGGGGTTTCACGAAATTCGTGGTTGCCGATATCAGACGTTCGCTCGAATTCGATTTTTCTTGCTCTTTCGATGGATCGCCTCTGAGATGCTTTCGACCGATTGTTAAGGTGAGCTTACTCACATCTATTTCATACTCGTTTGATGCTTTTGCAGTTTCGATTTTTCTTTGCTTCATTGTTGCTTCATCTCAGCCAGTTGCCCTCGTTCATCTGGAATTGATTTTATTTCTTGTAATCTTTGGTTTTGGATTAATTTGTCGATGATGCATATGGGGTTCGTAACCCTTGAATTCTCGAGTTTACTCCTACCTTCGGCTTTGATTTTTGATGATGTCGAGTCAGTTGTAACCTTGCTCTGTTCATGGTAACTTTGGGTTCTTATTAGTGTTTGAACTTATTTTGGTTGGTTTCGACATTTGAACTATTGTGATTTGGTTTTGCGAAATTCTGGACTTCGGTCACTTGTTGTTTCGTCTTGGTCGTTTGTGAAGTGGTACTGCTGTTGCATGGCTTTGGCACTTTGAAACCCCTTACTTGTTTTTGTGAAGTTATTACTCTGGGTTTCGTTATTGGGTTCTCGTAAAATTTGCAGTCCATTGTCCTGTGATTTCTGCACACTTATATACTGATTCGAAGTAGATCAAGTATCTTATGCTCGTGTTTCAGTAATGCATTTGTATCCACTGTGGTTCTTGCATTTGTTCATCAAGTCTTTGGCCCCTGTCGTTGGTTGTAATAGAATTGCACTGCTGTTCCTTCACAGTTTTACTTGCGTATAGTCAGGTTCATACAGCATTTACACGTGGTCACTTGTTAGAAACTGATACATTGCATTATTCATTTACATTTGATCTTGATTATACTTCACTGTACTGCATATTGATCACCATCTTGCTTGTATATAGTATGGTTGGTGATGCAGTTACTATGCCTTATGCATTTAGCTGTGTTCATCTGAGTTGGACATTGTTTTAGATGTCCTGACCATTTTCCTACACTTGTTAATCATGCAGTTCCCTGTGTCAAGTTTTGAACATGGTTATTTTATTGTGAGGCTGTCCAGTCGAGTCTCATATTGCACTGCCCAGAATCATGTTGCATTTTTCCCTGTAGTACACTTGTACTTGTTTATGAAAATCCATGACTTTAGCCATTAACTATTGACATCAGTCTAGACTTTAACCTTTTCATCTACTGGAATCAAACGTATTTGCTTGCATCCGTACTGTCACTATATCAGTTATGATATGGTTTGTATTTGAGTTGAATTTGGTCCAATTCCATTGAGTTAGTTCATTGATGCATCACTGTCACCATTTATTTGATTCTGTGGTTTGGTAGCACTACATGTTACCTTGATTTCACTATCTTTATATCTAGTGGTGGCTGCAGTTTTTGGTTGCAGTTTTGCCCTTGTTGGATTCATAGATCTTCTAAGTATTTGATAGACTATATTGGCGAGGCAGTACACGTTAGCGTGTACTGCAGCCAACCAGCACTGTTATTTTAAATTGACATTTCAATTGTTTAAATTGATCTGGATTGCTGATTTATTGTTTAACACTGTTTAGTGTTATACCTACCGTTATCCAATTCTCATATCGAGAGTTGGATATACGTGATTTCTGTGACTGTCATCTATTTGAGATTATTATTGCTTCTATGCACTAATAACTGAGTTTGAATTAGACTGACCCGTGTATTATTTTCTTTTGAATGTAATACTCGGGTCAGACCCGAGTTATTTCAGGTTGTAGATTTTCTTCTTTCAGTTGCTGTTCAGGATATGAAGACTTTTCACATCTTCTGTAGTTGTCAGTGTCATTTTGTAGTAGTCGTGTCATTGTATAGAACGATATGTATTCATGTATATTAGTCGATAATGTACTTGTATATATAACTTCTAGAGTCGGCAGTTGTAGTTGTATCATATGTATCGTGTCAACTATATTGTAACTGACATCGGTTATATATATATATGAGATTTTTGTTAATCTGTGTTCCGCATTTATATTATCTGCGTTATTGTTATATCTAATGTCCTAAACTATTATGAACTATCGTAGTTTGTTTTATACTGATAATTGGGTGTGTCGATGGGAGTAAATAAATAATAGATGAAAAATAAAAAGTATATACCACTCCTATCGAGATAACCAATATTAGTGTGTAAGGCCAACTACGGATGGTCGCTCCTATCCAGCCTTATTCTTCGTAATAATAGACAGTATTTCTTTTAATACTCTTTGTTATTATGAGCATAGAGGTGGGGCGTCACAGTTGGTATCAGAGCTTGGGGTTTATGGACATAATATAAAACATAACTTGGATGGAACATATGTTACAACTATTAGTCGACGTTTTATCTGTGATTTGAGTTGTAACGACCCCGGATTTCTTATGAATTTAAATTGATAATTAAATTAATTTTTGGATAAAGATAGTAAAATAAATCGATAAAATGATTCGAGTTTCCCCGAAACCAAATAAAAATATATTGAATCATTTTTAGATTTAGAAATTGTATATATGTGGTTTGAATTTAAATCGTAAGTAAATGGTTTAAGAAATGAAAGTATATAAGATATAGAAATATAAAGTAAATACATTGAATAAGATCTAATAACAAATTAGAATCTAGAAATTCTCTTATATTACCAAATGAATATTAAAAACAATTAGTATTAAATCTAGAAATAAATAATTGAGATGGAGATAAACAAAAGAAAATACACATTCAAATAAGAAAGAAATATGTATGCAAACATGAAGACAAGTTTAAAACAAAATCATTTCAGCCTATATAACAAGGAAGCATCAAAATGAAAGCTTATAAAACAAGACAACAAACAAAAAAAATAATAATATAAGCATGGAGAGATAAGTACCTTGGCATTAATGCCATCTATCCTCAGCACGTATATGAATCATCTCAGCTGGTCAAAAGTACAAAACAAATAAATGCAAGCTCCTTAGTACACGAGAAAAACATCATCAGCCACCAAACATTTGCATAGTCAAACAATAAAAAAAGAAAAATATCACTGATCAACTTGTACAAACTACATTATCACCTGTACAAAGTTTCTACCCAGTAAACTTCATTTTCCTTATACCTCCTCTTCATTTCATTTTCGTCCCTTGATACAAAACTGAGAGAAAGAAAAATGAAGTGAATGTCATTTGTAAACAAAACAAGCATCTCAAATTTAAACATCAAAACAAATCAAAAGCAAACCAGAGATATGTAGCAAGCTTCATCATCTTGCATGCATTCTTAGCAAGTTCAAGTATTTTCAAGCATTCCAGTTGATAACAAATGCAAGTTTTAAAATCAAAGACAAATGAAGGCAATTCCAAGTTTTAAAAGTTTACAAGCTTTTCCATTTTAAATGGTGCTCTGTCCATTTAAAAACCACGGTGAGCAAACTATCTTCTTTGATCTCAACCCTATTTATATTTTTGATTGTGTGCCTGATATTGAAACCATGGTATAAAGTATGATGTATGGGAGGAAATATATCTGTAAGTATATATGTATATATATGTGGGAATTGAGGTATGCATGCCTGTGTTTATGCATGAACAACTCTCTGTTGTTCTACAGGTTTAAAGCTACTAAAACAAAATTTAACTGCTCCTTATACAATCAATATTAGGGTAAGATCATTAAAGATGAAATGTTGGTATGAATGTGAAGTTATTTTTAAAAATAATTCCAAGTAGAAATATTTAGAAAATATTTTCAAAACAGGATATTACAGTGGCAACTCTGGTACATGATAAAATTCGAACATCGTGATTTTTGATTTCACCTAGGTAATCAAAATCCTCTTTGAAAACCATGAATTTTAAGAATAAAATCAAGATTTTTAATTTGTTAAGTTGGGGGAAATCGTGAGTTGAACAGAAATTGGTTTCCTGCCAATTTCAGGCGACTGGAAGCGCTTTGATGGTCGGGGTCTTGGATGGTGATGGAGGAGCCTATGGGGTGTCGGCGAAAAATGGTTGGAGGTGGCGAAGATGCCGGTGGCGTTGGCGGCGAGCAATTCATTTTTATAAACCTAGTTTTGTCAGGGGGTAGACGTTTTGTTCGTTCGACCTCCCCTGTTGATCGAGTGCTTCGTGGATTTGCGAGATGGTGGAAGGGTGGTCGATGAAGGGATGGCCGAAGTCTCACATTTTCTGGTGGCCAGAGGTGGGTAGACGAGGCGATCTACTGATGTTGGTTGGGTTCCAGGATGAACAGATTTGTTCGATTTCGAATTCGTGAAGAAAACGTCGAACTGGGCAGTGGGGTTCGATGACGAGGTCGAGGGTGACTCGTGGGTGGTCGCGAAGTTGGCCGGAGGGGCGGCGAGCTCGTGTGCACGTACACGCGTGCACATTTGTTGTCTGGGTTTGCTGGATTGGGGAAGATGAAGTACAGGGGCTCGAGTTATCTCGTGATATACTCGGGGAAACTGCGTGACGAACTCGAAGAACATGTAGGGGGACTCGAGTAGAATGATGGAATAGCAGGTCGAAAATACTTAGACGAAATTTTAAGTTGGAAATTTTGGCACTCGGGTTGATTTTTGATATAACCCGAAGCAAACAAGCAGATTTCTCAGGGGTGACTCGAAGCAGGTTTTGAGTAAATCTCGGGTTGAACCCGAAGTAGGTTTTGAAATGCAGATTTTAAAAAAAAGGTTTTAAGCAAAGTTTTGAAATATGTAATTAAGATGTTAATAAAGATAATGTTTTATCTTAAGGAACATTAAAGTTTTAATGTTTTGAGATTAATCAAGTTAATTAAGGAATTTTAAATTAATTAATTAATTTAATTAATAAATGATAAGGATTTCTTAAGAAATTAATTAAGAGAAATTAATGACTTTAATAAATTGATAATTAAGGATTGATTATCAATTAAGGGTTAATATATGATTAATTAAAGGATAATTCATTAAATGGTTCGTAATTAATTGATCATTAATGTGCCATAATTAGAAAGTTTATTCATAGAAATTTATTTGATTTAGATTAATCAGATAATTAAATTAATTCTACTTATGAATATTTTGATTCTACTGGATGATTAGATCGTTTGATATCCCTGTTTGTGATTGTGATGCTTTGTAATATGAATTGTTTTGTGCTGAGCTGTTATATCTGTGATGAATATACTGTTATATGAATATGAAAACCTTTGACCCATAAAACGACATTTGAATTTCGATGCGACAGGGAGTCGGATTCCAGTTGGTTATCCGAAACCCACATCGAATTGTAATGATGAACCTTTGTGATTGATAAATTTATTTTATCTATGAAATTGTAAATGAAGATAAGCGTTGTGGATTATACCGCTTATCGATATTGATATATCTGTGATGATTGATGTTGGGCACTATTGTGTGAAACCCCTGGACTACACCATACACACACAAATATGGATTTCACGTGGAAATCGGTTAAGTCACAGATAATTTAAATTTGATGTTTTTGAAATTGAAATTTTAATTTCAATTGATTTTGAAATTGGAAATTTGGGTTTAATATGAAAAGCTTTTGAAATGGAATTTCAAAGATAAAAGTTATTTCGAATAACTTAATCGAGTCTTGAAATTTAAATAATTTGATTTAAATTTGAATTCAAGTTTGAAATTGAATTCTATGATTTGAAACTAGGGATTAAAGATGCTGTATAAGTTATATATGGGTTAAACCATTTTAAAGTATTAATTTGGGGATTTGAATTTAATTCAAGGGTTTTAACTCGTGTAAATATAACTGGGTTTTTCTGAAAACGAAACTATTTATTCCAAATAGTAAAAGCTTTCACATAAGTAATGAACTTCCAATTTGTGTTGAAAGAATTTCAAGTTTGAAATAGAATTGAAATGTTTTGAAAACTATGAAATGAGTCTTTGATTTCAAAGACCGGATGAGTTAATTTAACTTGAAATGGAATTGTTTTGCAAGGCTATGAATGAATCTTTGGAAACTAGTTTTGAAAGCTATAAGTTAAATCATGATTTAAAGATTTAACGAGTAAACCTATTAAAATGGAAATTGTTTTGAAATCCATGAATAGATCTTTGTGAACGGGGTTAACGTTGTGAATTGAATCTTTTTGTTTAAAAGATTAAAAGTGGAAATTGTTTAAACCATTAAAGGTTTTTGAAATAAATCTTTTTTGTTTAAAAGATTGGAAATGGTAATTTGTTTTAACCATTCGAACGAAAAGTTTGAGCTTTAAAGCTGTGATTTAACTGAGACCCCAGTATCCATATGATTTTGAATTGCGCTCGTTATTCGGTTTAGCCGGGAGAGGACCTTTGTGTCGTATAACCCATTCCGAATAACGATACGACGATATGGATGGCATTTGAAGACCGGTGGTGAAGACCGGGTATTTGCGAGAGCGATAGGATGACCTATCAATTGTCTCTGCACTGAGTAGCTACGGTATAGAGATTTCCTAAGTGATGGGAAGTCCGATCAGGATTGTGAATACCCGGATTTGCAAGGGCTTCTTCGGAAGTGCCTTCGGTTCTGTTCGAACCCGGAACAGACTTGTATGGATGTGTGTCTGACATTACACTTTGAGATGTAAAGCTGGTTTCTATCAAATACATTTCTGTTGGTGGCGGAGAATTTATTCTCTTAGCTTAACACCCTTCTCTGAGACGTACGAGCTCAGAGGTTATGTAGTTGATGGTTACTAGTGATACATTCCCAATTTGGTAATGTGGCATACGAAGTGCTGCTGATCATTTGTTGATCGAAGCGTGGCTTTGTGAAAAAGCGTGGCTTTGTGGACGAGACTTCGTCGAGCCTCACAACCCGGTAATGGTCGAAACAGGAATGTTGCGACAAAGGTTTGTAGGGGTAGCGCCCCTAGGGTATGTCATTTCCTTCTGGATAAAGGGTGGTATCATGGTATGGAGCCCAGATACTTAACTCGTGTGGACACGGTAATTTATTACTGTATGATGTTGCTTTGTTGGTTTTCGGGATCCCGGGATAAAGGTCGGTAACGATCGGGGGATGACATGACGCGTGTGTTAGTTACCTAGTTACAACTGTACAGCGTGAGGTAGCGTCAGTGTGTTAGTTACCTAGTTACAGCTGTACAGCGTGAGGTAGCGTCGGCCTTTTGTTTGCAGAGATCCGGTTAGGATCCGGGACGTCTTTCCAGAGGCGTTTCTATTTCGGTAAGGAAGTTCCTTAGCCTGATCATTTGTTGGAAATCCAAAGAAACAATACGAACCCCATACGGTTTTAGTTGTATTACCTGCTATGGAATGTGGCGGTAACCTGCTATTGAACGTAGTAGCTATAGTAGGCATACAACAATGGTTGTATGTTGGCTAAGATTGATATTATATTTTCGAAATGTTTTCGACACTATGCACTAATGATAATAATATCGAATGATTTTTACGTAGTAAGCATGTTTGACTATCATAAGGAGAAATCTCCTCCAATTCTGCGATTGCATTATGTGTGTGGCGGGAGGCCTTATGGTAGTTTCATTTTCAAAAAGTATTGCGGGTTTCAATGTTTAAAAGCCTTTTGTGTTTGTTTAAAGATAAACTGTTTTTGTTGCTCACACCAGTCCCATGACTGATCCGGAGTTTATTGTTCCCTTCCTAAACTCTGGGTGCCCACTATTTTCCACACGGGCAGTCTAGAGTTGGGTTTCTCAGATATTCAGGTTTAGTAGATTATCTGGAGCTGGTTCAGTTCTTGGAGTTCAGGACTGCACTTGCTTCTCTTTGTGGTTCGAGCTGATATTGGAGTTATTGGAGTCATTCTCTTTTGTAGATCATTTGGAGTGATCTCTTCTGTTCTGTTATTTCCGCTGTATCATTATTTATCTCTGATATTGTTATATCATATTGATATCATTGTTGTATATCATACTGGATATTGTATTCATTGGAGTTGTATATGATATCATTTATTTCTCTTTATTCCGCTGTGTTGTTTACTTAACTGTGTTATAAGCTCCGGCGAATCGGATTTGAACGGTCGAATCTACGGCATTCGAGTACAAGGTGAAGTACGGATGTTGATTTTCGAACGCGAAAATCCGAGTCGTTACATTTGGTATCAGAGCTAAGGTTGAACTTTAAGCTCAGGAGTATAACATGTTAAGTAGCTCATTAGAGATAGAGTAAAGTAAACTCTAGAATGAGTAATTCCTAAGATATCCGTCTGAACGTCTCAGTAAATTCTCTTGCTATCCACTGATAGTGAGTATGAGTGCAAGAAG
Source organism: Allium fistulosum (assembly GCA_030737815.1). NCBI lineage: Eukaryota > Viridiplantae > Streptophyta > Magnoliopsida > Asparagales > Amaryllidaceae > Allium > Allium fistulosum. The sequence continues at coordinate 135,831,595 of CM060904.1, forward strand.
AGGACGAGATAGGGGACAGGGGAATACGACTATAAATGGTCAATACTCTGTAACAACAAGAAATCAATCTTTTCTCTATCGATCTCTTTGTTCGACATCTTTTCTCAATTCTTCGATAGTTTCTGGTAGATCCAGGAAGGAATTCGATATATTTGTATGGAACATAAACTCCGGATGGACCAAAATTGTTTGTTTGGATGTATTGGTTGCATTGGTTTCTATGGTTGATAGACATGCTTTAGTTCTAAACTGAGAATTTTGAAAATTGTATCCATAGATCTATCTATTCTTTGGTACCCAGTGTATTCTACGAATGGTTAGTTATTCCTTCGACCTAACCGATGTCACTGCATATTTCGTAGATCTGGATAACCCGAGTATTTTGTGAAGTATTAAACAGATTCGTTCTTGTATCTGTTATCGATATTCTGATCTGGTAAACCAAATGCAGAATAGATATTCAGTTTAATTAGACGAAACATTCTTCATCTGTCTTTGTTTTCGTGCCTGCGAATTTCGAGGACGAAATTCTTTTAAGGGGGGAAGTTTGTAACGACCCCGGATTTCTTATGAATTTAAATTGATAATTAAATTAATTTTTGGATAAAGATAGTAAAATAAATCGATAAAATGATTCGAGTTTCCCCAAAACCAAATAAAAATATATTGAATCATTTTTAGATTTAGAAATTGTATATATGTGGTTTGAATTTAAATCGTAAGTAAATGGTTTAAGAAATGAAAGTATATAAGATATAGAAATATAAAGTAAATACATTGAATAAGATCTAATGACAAATTAGAATCTAGAAATTATCTTATATTACCAAATGAATATTAAAAACAATTAGTATTAAATCTAGAAATAAATAATTGAGATGGAGATAAACAAAAGAAAATACACATTCAAATAAGAAAGAAATATGTATGCAAACATGAAGACAAGTTTAAAACAAAATCATTTCAGCCTATATAACAAGGAAGCATCAAAATGAAAGCTTATAAAACAAGACAACAAACAAAAAAAATAATAATATAAGCATGGAGAGATAAGTACCTTGGCATTAATGCCATCTATCCTCAGCACGTATATGAATCATCTCAGCTGGTCAAAAGTACAAAACAAATAAATGCAAGCTCCTTAGTACACGAGAAAAACATCATCAGCCACCAAACATTTGCATAGTCAAACAATAAAAAAAGAAAAATATCACTGATCAACTTGTACAAACTACATTATCACCTGTACAAAGTTTCTACCCAGTAAACTTCATTTTCCTTATACCTCCTCTTCATTTCATTTTCGTCCCTTGATACAAAACTGAGAGAAAGAAAAATGAAGTGAATGTCATTTGTAAACAAAACAAGCATCTCAAATTTAAACATCAAAACAAATCAAAAGCAAACCAGAGATATGTAGCAAGCTTCATCATCTTGCATGCATTCTTAGCAAGTTCAAGTATTTTCAAGCATTCCAGTTGATAACAAATGCAAGTTTTAAAATCAAAGACAAATGAAGGCAATTCCAAGTTTTAAAAGTTTACAAGCTTTTCCATTTTAAATGGTGCTCTGTCCATTTAAAAACCACGGTGAGCAAACTATCTTCTTTGATCTCAACCCTATTTATATTTTTGATTGTGTGCCTGATATTGAAACCATGGTATAAAGTATGATGTATGGGAGGAAATATATCTGTAAGTATATATGTATATATATGTGGGAATTGAGGTATGCATGCCTGTGTTTATGCATGAACAACTCTCTGTTGTTCTACAGGTTTAAAGCTACTAAAACAAAATTTAACTGCTCCTTATACAATCAATATTAGGGTAAGATCATTAAAGATGAAATGTTGGTATGAATGTGAAGTTATTTTTAAAAATAATTCCAAGTAGAAATATTTAGAAAATATTTTCAAAACAGGATATTACAGTGGCAACTCTGGTACATGATAAAATTCGAACATCGTGATTTTTGATTTCACCTAGGTAATCAAAATCCTCTTTGAAAACCATGAATTTTAAGAATAAAATCAAGATTTTTAATTTGTTAAGTTGGGGGAAATCGTGAGTTGAACAGAAATTGGTTTCCTGCCAATTTCAGGCGACTGGAAGCGCTTTGATGGTCGGGGTCTTGGATGGTGATGGAGGAGCCTATGGGGTGTCGGCGAAAAATGGTTGGAGGTGGCGAAGATGCCGGTGGCGTTGGCGGCGAGCAATTCATTTTTATAAACCTAGTTTTGTCAGGGGGTAGACGTTTTGTTCGTTCGACCTCCCCTGTTGATCGAGTGCTTCGTGGATTTGCGAGATGGTGGAAGGGTGGTCGATGAAGGGATGGCCGAAGTCTCACATTTTCTGGTGGCCAGAGGTGGGTAGACGAGGCGATCTACTGATGTTGGTTGGGTTCCAGGATGAACAGATTTGTTCGATTTCGAATTCGTGAAGAAAACGTCGAACTGGGCAGTGGGGTTCGATGACGAGGTCGAGGGTGACTCGTGGGTGGTCGCGAAGTTGGCCGGAGGGGCGGCGAGCTCGTGTGCACGTACACGCGTGCACATTTGTTGTCTGGGTTTGCTGGATTGGGGAAGATGAAGTACAGGGGCTCGAGTTATCTCGTGATATACTCGGGTAAACTGCGTGACGAACTCGAAGAACATGTAGGGGGACTCGAGTAGAATGATGGAATAGCAGGTCGAAAATACTTAGACAAAATTTTAAGTTGGAAATTTTGGCACTCGGGTTGATTTTTGATATAACCCGAAGCAAACAAGCAGATTTCTCAGGGGTGACTCGAAGCAGGTTTTGAGTAAATCTCGGGTTGAACCCGAAGTAGGTTTTGAAATGCAGATTTTAAAAAAAAAGTTTTAAGCAAAGTTTTGAAATATGTAATTAAGATGTTAATAAAGATAATGTTTTATCTTAAGGAACATTAAAGTTTTAATGTTTTGAGATTAATCAAGTTAATTAAGGAATTTTAAATTAATTAATTAATTTAATTAATAAATGATAAGGATTTCTTAAGAAATTAATTAAGAGAAATTAATGACTTTAATAAATTGATAATTAAGGATTGATTATCAATTAAGGGTTAATATATGATTAATTAAAGGATAATTCATTAAATGGTTCGTAATTAATTGATCATTAATGTGCCATAATTAGAAAGTTTATTCATAGAAATTTATTTGATTTAGATTAATCAGATAATTAAATTAATTCTACTTATGAATATTTTGATTCTACTGGATGATTAGACTGTTTGATATCCCTGTTTGTGATTGTGATGCTTTGTAATATGAATTGTTTTGTGCTGAGCTGTTATATCTGTGATGAATATACTGTTATATGAATATGAAAACCTTTGACCCATAAAACGACATTTGAATTTCGATGCGACAGGGAGTCGGATTCCAGTTGGTTATCCGAAACCCACATCGAATTGTAATGATGAACCTTTGTGATTGATAAATTTATTTTATCTATGAAATTGTAAATGAAGATAAGCGTTGTGGATTATACCGCTTATCGATATTGATATATCTGTGATGATTGATGTTGGGCACTATTGTGTGAAACCCCTGGACTACACCATACACACACAAATATGGATTTCACGTGGAAATGGGTTAAGTCACAGATAATTTAAATTTGATGTTTTTGAAATTGAAATTTTAATTTCAATTGATTTTGAAATTGGAAATTTGGGTTTAATATGAAAAGCTTTTGAAATGGAATTTCAAAGATAAAAGTTATTTCGAATAACTTAATCGAGTCTTGAAATTTAAATAATTTGATTTAAATTTGAATTCAAGTTTGAAATTGAATTCTATGATTTGAAACTAGGGATTAAAGATGCTGTATAAGTTATATATGGGTTAAACCATTTTAAAGTATTAATTTGGGGATTTGAATTTAATTCAAGGGTTTTAACTCGTGTAAATATAACTGGGTTTTTCTAAAAACGAAACTATTTATTCCAAATAGTAAAAGCTTTCACATAAGTAATGAACTTCCAATTTGTGTTGAAAGAATTTCAAGTTTGAAATAGAATTGAAATGTTTTGAAAACTATGAAATGAGTCTTTGATTTCATAGACCGGATGAGTTAATTTAACTTGAAATGGAATTGTTTTGCAAGGCTATGAATGAATCTTTGGAAACTAGTTTTGAAAGCTATAAGTTAAATCATGATTTAAAGATTTAACGAGTAAACCTATTAAAATGGAAATTGTTTTGAAATCCATGAATAGATCTTTGTGAACGGGGTTAACGTTGTGAATTGAATCTTTTTGTTTAAAAGATTAAAAGTGGAAATTGTTTAAACCATTAAAGGTTTTTGAAATAAATCTTTTTTGTTTAAAAGATTGGAAATGGTAATTTGTTTTAACCATTCGAACGAAAAGTTTGAGCTTTAAAGCTATGATTTAACTGAGACCCCAGTATCCATATGATTTTGAATTGCGCTCGTTATTCGGTTTAGCCGGGAGAGGACCTTTGTGTCGTATAACCCATTCCGAATAACGATACGACGATATGGATGGCATTTGAAGACCGGTGGTGAAGACCGGGTATTTGCGAGAGCGATAGGATGACCTATCGATTGTCTCTGCACTGAGTAGCTACGGTATAGAGATTTCCTAAGTGATGGGAAGTCCGATCAGGATTGTGAATACCCGGATTTGCAAGGGCTTCTTCGGAAGTGCCTTCGGTTCTGTTCGAACCCGGAACAGACTTGTATGGATGTGTGTCTGACATTACACTTTGAGATGTAAAGCTGGTTTCTATCAAATACATTTCTGTTGGTGGCGGAGAATTTATTCTCTTAGCTTAACACCCTTCTCTGAGACGTACGAGCTCAGAGGTTATGTAGTTGATGGTTACTAGTGATACATTCCCAATTTGGTAATGTGGCATACGAAGTGCTGCTGATCATTTGTTGATCGAAGCGTGGCTTTGTGAAAAAGCGTGGCTTTGTGGACGAGACTTCGTCGAGCCTCACAACCCGGTAATGGTCGAAACAGGAATGTTGCGACAAAGGTTTGTAGGGGTAGCGCCCCTAGGGTATGTCATTTCCTTCTGGATAAAGGGTGGTATCATGGTATGGAGCCCAGATACTTAACTCGTGTGGACACGGTAATTTATTACTGTATGATGTTGCTTTGTTGGTTTTCGGGATCCCGGGATAAAGGTCGGTAACGATCGGGGGATGACATGACGCGTGTGTTAGTTACCTAGTTACAGCTGTACAGCGTGAGGTAGCGTCAGTGTGTTAGTTACCTAGTTACAGCTGTACAGCGTGAGGTAGCGTCGGCCTTTTGTTTGCAGAGATCCGGTTAGGATCCGGGACGTCTTTCCAGAGGCGTTTCTATTTCGGTAAGGAAGTTCCTTAGCCTGATCATTTGTTGGAAATCCAAAGAAACAATACGAACCCCGTACGGTTTTAGTTGTATTACCTGCTATGGAATGTGGCGGTAACCTGCTATTGAACGTAGTAGCTATAGTAGGCATACAACAATGGTTGTATGTTGGCTAAGATTGATATTATATTTTCGAAATGTTTTCGACACTATGCACTAATGATAATAATATCGAATGATTTTTGCGTAGTAAGCATGTTTGACTATCATAAGGAGAAATCTCCTCCAATTCTGCGATTGCATTGTGTGTGTGGCGGGAGGCCTTATGGTAGTTTCATTTTCAAAAAGTATTGCGGGTTTCAATGTTTAAAAGCCTTTTGTGTTTGTTTAAAGATAAACTGTTTTTGTTGCTCACACCAGTCCCATGACTGATCCGGAGTTTATTGTTCCCTTCCTAAACTCTGGGTGCCCACTATTTTCCACACGGGCAGTCTAGAGTTGGGTTTCTCAGATATTCAGGTTTAGTAGATTATCTGGAGCTGGTTCAGTTCTTGGAGTTCAGGACTGCACTTGCTTCTCTTTGTGGTTCGAGCTGATATTGGAGTTATTGGAGTCATTCTCTTTTGTAGATCATTTGGAGTGATCTCTTCTGTTCTGTTATTTCCGCTGTATCATTATTTATCTCTGATATTGTTGTATCATATTGATATCATTGTTGTATATCATACTGGATATTGTATTCATTGGAGTTGTATATGATATCATTTATTTCTCTTTATTCCGCTGTGTTGTTTACTTAACTGTGTTATAAGCTCCGGCGAATCGGATTTGAACGGTCGAATCTACGGCATTCGAGTACAAGGTGAACTATGGATGTTGATTTTCGAACGCGAAAATCCGAGTCGTTACATTTGGTATCAGAGCTAAGGTTGAACTTTAAGCTCAGGAGTATAACACGTTAAGTAGCTCATTAGAGATAGAGTAAAGTAAACTCTAGAATGAGTAATTCCTAAGATATCCGTCTGAACGTCTCAGTAAATTCTCTTGCTATCCACTGATAGTGAGTATGAGTGCAAGAAGAGGACGAGATAGGGGACAGGGGAATACGACTATAAATGGTCAATACTCTGTAACAACAAGAAATCAATCTTTTCTCTATCGATCTCTTTGTTCGACATCTTTTCTCAATTCTTCGATAGTTTCTGGTAGATCCAGGAAGGAATTCGATATATTTGTATGGAACATAAACTCCGGATGGACCAAAATTGTTTGTTTGGATGTATTGGTTGCATTGGTTTCTATGGTTGATAGACATGCTTTAGTTCTAAACTGAGAATTTTGAAAATTGTATCCATAGATCTATCTATTCTTTGGTACCCAGTGTATTCTACGAATGGTTAGTTATTCCTTCGACCTAACCGATGTCACTGCATATTTCGTAGATCTGGATAACCCGAGTATTTTGTGAAGTATTAAACAGATTCGTTCTTGTATCTGTTATCGATATTCTGATCTGGTAAACAAAATGCAGAATAGATATTCAGTTTAATTAGACGAAACATTCTTCATCTGTCTTTGTTTTCGTGCCTGCGAATTTCGAGGACGAAATTCTTTTAAGGGGGGAAGTTTGTAACGACCCCGGATTTCTTATGAATTTAAATTGATAATTAAATTAATTTTTGGATAAAGATAGTAAAATAAATCGATAAAATGATTCGAGTTTCCCCGAAACCAAATAAAAATATATTGAATCATTTTTAGATTTAGAAATTGTATATATGTGGTTTGAATTTAAATCGTAAGTAAATGGTTTAAGAAATGAAAGTATATAAGATATAGAAATATAAAGTAAATACATTGAATAAGATCTAATGACAAATTAGAATCTAGAAATTCTCTTATATTACCAAATGAATATTAAAAACAATTAGTATTAAATCTAGAAATAAATAATTGAGATGGAGATAAACAAAAGAAAATACACATTCAAATAAGAAAGAAATATGTATGCAAACATGAAGACAAGTTTAAAACAAAATCATTTCAGCCTATATAACAAGGAAGCATCAAAATGAAAGCTTATAAAACAAGACAACAAACAAAAAAAATAATAATATAAGCATGGAGAGATAAGTACCTTGGCATTAATGCCATCTATCCTCAGCACGTATATGAATCATCTCAGCTGGTCAAAAGTACAAAACAAATAAATGCAAGCTCCTTAGTACACGAGAAAAACATCATCAGCCACCAAACATTTGCATAGTCAAACAATAAAAAAAGAAAAATATCACTGATCAACTTGTACAAACTACATTATCACCTGTACAAAGTTTCTACCCAGTAAACTTCATTTTCCTTATACCTCCTCTTCATTTCATTTTCGTCCCTTGATACAAAACTGAGAGAAAGAAAAATGAAGTGAATGTCATTTGTAAACAAAACAAGCATCTCAAATTTAAACATCAAAACAAATCAAAAGCAAACCAGAGATATGTAGCAAGCTTCATCATCTTGCATGCATTCTTAGCAAGTTCAAGTATTTTCAAGCATTCCAGTTGATAACAAATGCAAGTTTTAAAATCAAAGACAAATGAAGGCAATTCCAAGTTTTAAAAGTTTACAAGCTTTTCCATTTTAAATGGTGCTCTGTCCATTTAAAATCCACGGTGAGCAAACTATCTTCTTTGATCTCAACCCTATTTATATTTTTGATTGTGTGCCTGATATTGAAACCATGGTATAAAGTATGATGTATGGGAGGAAATATATCTGTAAGTATATATGTATATATATGTGGGAATTGAGGTATGCATGCCTGTGTTTATGCATGAACAACTCTCTGTTGTTCTACAGGTTTAAAGCTACTAAAACAAAATTTAACTGCTCCTTATACAATCAATATTAGGGTAAGATCATTAAAGATGAAATGTTGGTATGAATGTGAAGTTATTTTTAAAAATAATTCCAAGTAGAAATATTTAGAAAATATTTTCAAAACAGGATATTACAGTGGCAACTCTGGTACATGATAAAATTCGAACATCGTGATTTTTGATTTCACCTAGGTAATCAAAATCCTCTTTGAAAACCATGAATTTTAAGAATAAAATCAAGATTTTTAATTTGTTAAGTTGGGGGAAATCGTGAGTTGAACAGAAATTGGTTTCCTGCCAATTTCAGGCGACTGGAAGCGCTTTGATGGTCGGGGTCTTGGATGGTGATGGAGGAGCCTATGGGGTGTCGGCGAAAAATGGTTAGAGGTGGCGAAGATGCCGGTGGCGTTGGCGGCGAGCAATTCATTTTTATAAACCTAGTTTTGTCAGGGGGTAGACGTTTTGTTCGTTCGACCTCCCCTGTTGATCGAGTGCTTCGTGGATTTGCGAGATGGTGGAAGGGTGGTCGATGAAGGGATGGCCGAAGTCTCACATTTTCTGGTGGCCAGAGGTGGGTAGACGAGGCGATCTACTGATGTTGGTTGGGTTCCAGGATGAACAGATTTGTTCGATTTCGAATTCGTGAAGAAAACGTCGAACTGGGCAGTGGGGTTCGATGACGAGGTCGAGGGTGACTCGTGGGTGGTCGCGAAGTTGGCCGGAGGGGCGGCGAGCTCGTGTGCACGTACACGCGTGCACATTTGTTGTATGGGTTTGCTGGATTGGGGAAGATGAAGTACAGGGGCTCGAGTTATCTCGTGATATACTCGGGGAAACTGCGTGACGAACTCGAAGAACATGTAGGGGGACTCGAGTAGAATGATGGAATAGCAGGTCGAAAATACTTAGACGAAATTTTAAGTTGGAAATTTTGGCACTCGGGTTGATTTTTGATATAACCCGAAGCAAACAAGCAGATTTCTCAGGGGTGACTCGAAGCAGGTTTCGAGTAAATCTCGGGTTGAACCCGAAGTAGGTTTTGAAATGCAGATTTTAAAAAAAAAGTTTTAAGCAAAGTTTTGAAATATGTAATTAAGATGTTAATAAAGATAATGTTTTATCTTAAGGAACATTAAAGTTTTAATGTTTTGAGATTAATCAAGTTAATTAAGGAATTTTAAATTAATTAATTAATTTAATTAATAAATGATAAGGATTTCTTAAGAAATTAATTAAGAGAAATTAATGACTTTAATAAATTGATAATTAAGGATTGATTATCAATTAAGGGTTAATATATGATTAATTAAAGGATAATTCATTAAATGGTTGGTAATTAATTGATCATTAATGTGCCATAATTAGAAAGTTTATTCATAGAAATTTATTTGATTTAGATTAATCAGATAATTAAATTAATTCTACTTATGAATATTTTGATTCTACTGGATGATTAGACTGTTTGATATCCCTGTTTGTGATTGTGATGCTTTGTAATATGAATTGTTTTGTGCTGAGCTGTTATATCTGTGATGAATATACTGTTATATGAATATGAAAACCTTTGACCCATAAAACGACATTTGAATTTCGATGCGACAGGGAGTCGGATTCCAGTTGGTTATCCGAAACCCACATCGAATTGTAATGATGAACCTTTGTGATTGATAAATTTATTTTATCTATGAAATTGTAAATGAAGATAAGCGTTGTGGATTATACCGCTTATCGATATTGATATATCTGTGATGATTGATGTTGGGCACTATTGTGTGAAACCCCTGGACTACACCATACACACACAAATATGGATTTCACGTGGAAATCGGTTAAGTCACAGATAATTTAAATTTGATGTTTTTGAAATTGAAATTTTAATTTCAATTGATTTTGAAATTGGAAATTTGGGTTTAATATGAAAAGCTTTTGAAATGGAATTTCAAAGATAAAAGTTATTTCGAATAACTTAATCGAGTCTTGAAATTTAAATAATTTGATTTAAATTTGAATTCAAGTTTGAAATTGAATTCTATGATTTGAAACTAGGGATTAAAGATGCTGTATAAGTTATATATGGGTTAAACCATTTTAAAGTATTAATTTGGGGATTTGAATTTAATTCAAGGGTTTTAACTCGTGTAAATATAACTGGGTTTTTCTGAAAACGAAACTATTTATTCCAAATAGTAAAAGCTTTCACATAAGTAATGAACTTCCAATTTGTGTTGAAAGAATTTCAAGTTTGAAATAGAATTGAAATGTTTTGAAAACTATGAAATGAGTCTTTGATTTCAAAGACCGGATGAGTTAATTTAACTTGAAATGGAATTGTTTTGCAAGGCTATGAATGAATCTTTGGAAACTAGTTTTGAAAGCTATAAGTTAAATCATGATTTAAAGATTTAACGAGTAAACCTATTAAAATGGAAATTGTTTTGAAATCCATGAATAGATCTTTGTGAACGGGGTTAACGTTGTGAATTGAATCTTTTTGTTTAAAAGATTAAAAGTGGAAATTGTTTAAACCATTAAAGGTTTTTGAAATAAATCTTTTTTGTTTAAAAGATTGGAAATGGTAATTTGTTTTAACCATTCGAACGAAAAGTTTGAGCTTTAAAGCTGTGATTTAACTGAGACCCCAGTATCCATATGATTTTGAATTGCGCTCGTTATTCGGTTTAGCCGGGAGAGGACCTTTGTGTCGTATAACCCATTCCGAATAACGATACGACGATATGGATGGCATTTGAAGACCGGTGGTGAAGACCGGGTATTTGCGAGAGCGATAGGATGACCTATCGATTGTCTCTGCACTGAGTAGCTACGGTATAGAGATTTCCTAAGTGATGGGAAGTCCGATCAGGATTGTGAATACCCGGATTTGCAAGGGCTTCTTCGGAAGTGCCTTCGGTTCTGTTCGAACCCGGAACAGACTTGTATGGATGTGTGTCTGACATTACACTTTGAGATGTAAAGCTGGTTTCTATCAAATACATTTCTGTTGGTGGCGGAGAATTTATTCTCTTAGCTTAACACCCTTCTCTGAGACGTACGAGCTCAGAGGTTATGTAGTTGATGGTTACTAGTGATACATTCCCAATTTGGTAATGTGGCATACGAAGTGCTGCTGATCATTTGTTGATCGAAGCGTGGCTTTGTGAAAAAGCGTGGCTTTGTGGACGAGACTTCGTCGAGCCTCACAACCCGGTAATGGTCGAAACAGGAATGTTGCGACAAAGGTTTGTAGGGGTAGCGCCCCTAGGGTATGTCATTTCCTTCTGGATAAAGGGTGGTATCATGGTATGGAGCCCAGATACTTAACTCGTGTGGACACGGTAATTTATTACTGTATGATGTTGCTTTGTTGGTTTTCGGGATCCCGGGATAAAGGTCGGTAACGATCGGGGGATGACATGACTCGTGTGTTAGTTACCTAGTTACAGCTGTACAGCATGAGGTAGCGTCAGTGTGTTAGTTACCTAGTTACAGCTGTACAGCGTGAGGTAGCGTCGGCCTTTTGTTTGCAGAGATCCGGTTAGGATCCGGGACGTCTTTCCAAAGGCGTTTCTATTTCGGTAAGGAAGTTCCTTAGCCTGATCATTTGTTGGAAATCCAAAGAAACAATACGAACCCCGTACGGTTTTAGTTGTATTACCTGCTATGGAATGTGGCGGTAACCTGCTATTGAACGTAGTAGCTATAGTAGGCATACAACAATAGTTGTATGTTGGCTAAGATTGATATTATATTTTCAAAATGTTTTCGACACTATGCACTAATGATAATAATATCGAATGATTTTTGCGTAGTAAGCATGTTTGACTATCATAAGGAGAAATCTCCTCCAATTCTGCGATTGCATTGTGTGTGTGGCGGGAGGCCTTATGGTAGTTTCATTTTCAAAAAGTATTGTGGGTTTCAATGTTTAAAAGCCTTTTGTGTTTGTTTAAAGATAAACTGTTTTTGTTGCTCACACCAGTCCCATGACTGATCCGGAGTTTATTGTTCCCTTCCTAAACTCTGGGTGCCCACTATTTTCCACACGGGCAGTCTAGAGTTGGGTTTCTCAGATATTCAGGTTTAGTAGATTATATGGAGCTGGTTCAGTTCTTGGAGTTCAGGACTGCACTTGCTTCTCTTTGTGGTTCGAGCTGATATTGGAGTTATTGGAGTCATTCTCTTTTGTAGATCATTTGGAGTGATCTCTTCTGTTCTGTTATTTCCGCTGTATCATTATTTATCTCTGATATTGTTGTATCATATTGATATCATTGTTGTATATCATACTGGATATTGTATTCATTGGAGTTGTATATGATATCATTTATTTCTCTTTATTCCGCTGTGTTGTTTACTTAACTGTGTTATAAGCTCCGGCGAATCGGATTTGAACGGTCGAATCTACGGCATTCGAGTACAAGGTGAAGTACGGATGTTGATTTTCGAACGCGAAAATCCGAGTCGTTACATGAGTCAAAACTAAAGTTTTGAAATTTTGATGAAATTTTTAAATTACGTTATTTAAAAATAAAAGTGGAATTGTGTTTTGTTGTTTGGATGAAATTGTGTTCTGATGATTTGATTGATTTGTGTTCTATTTATCAGAGTGCGCAGCGGAAACTGTCTTCGTTGAGTACAACTGATAATCTTTTTGATTTAAGAATCAAAATAAGAAATTGATATGAATTCCAATTGTTGTTTACATAGCTGTAATTATTTGTTTCTTTGAGAATTTCGAATCCAAATTGAGGATTCGAAGAAATTGCAGATATGTGATTTTTGTTGAAATTTCCGCTGGCTTTCTTTTGTACTAATCATCTATTGATTAGATTTTGCTGTTTTGAATTGTCTTCATTGAAGATACCTTCGAATGATTTCTTTGTTCATTCTGTAGTACGTGCAAAAATTTGAATTGCGCGTTACTGCATTTATTTTTACGTTGAACCGATGCTTGGTTATGAAACGTATTTTGTTGCCGTTATTTTTATAACGGGATTTTTACACCAATGCTAAATTTTTAAAGCACGGTGTTTTGTGGCATTTAGATGAATGAAAATTCTCTGATATTACATTTTGATGTAAATTGTTTTGATGTGATTTTGACGTTTTAAAACTACTGTCGCTTTGGCTTCAGTAACCGTCAAATTTTAAAAGTGGATTTTCAAGTGGTTATTCCGCAATACTGATTTGTGACCGTTTTTACGGTATTTTGAGAAGTACAATTTCCTTATCGAAATTGTTACCGATTTGCTGTTTTAATCACGTGGTTGGAAAATTGTTAAAATGAAAATTGTTTTATAAAATTGTAACAGTTTGCGTTTTCAAAAGAATGAGAAAGCGACTTAAACAATTTAGCAAAAGTGCGGAGTATGGAACCACACTTTTACTTTTTCGGTTAATTCCGGACTCGTTAATTGAATATCTGTTGTTTTGATGACTTTGATGAATTTTACACTTTCAAGGAAACGATGAAGAGAATCAAACGATTTAGTAAAACACGTGGTATGGGACATGTGCGTTTGCTATTTCGGTTAATTCCGGACTCGTTAATTGAAACATTTTGATGCTTTCGTGTGCTTTCGGGCCACTCTGCGGACCTTCGGGTCATTTGTTGGGCTTTCGGGCCACTCTGCGGACCTTCGGGTCAAATACCAGTACTAGACCTTCGGGTCACTCTGCGGACCTTCGGGTCAATCTGATGGGCGCCAAAAATTATGTTGAGTACTTGGTAGGCTTCGGCCACTCTGAGATGCACGTGCGACGAATTAAAAACTTGCTATCCGATGGGATCGATCCAAGCTTTTATGTTGATTTTCTAGTCTTCTTAATTGATTTCTAGATATTTGTTGTTTCCAATTATCTGCAGGTAATTGGATATTTGTTGATATGAGTTCTGATTATCATTTTTGATAATCAGATATTTGTTGTTTCTAATTATCGCTTGTGATAATTAGATATTTGTTGATATGAGTTCTGATTATCGTTTTTGATAATCAGATATTTGTTGTTTCTAATTATCGCTTGTGATAATTAGATATTTGTTGATATGAGTTCTGATTATCGTTTTTGATAATCAGATATTTGTTGTTTCTAATTATCGCTTGTGATAATTAAAAATATTTGTTGATATGAGTTCTGATTATCGTTTTTGATAATCAAATATTTGTTGTTTCTAATTATCGCTTGTGATAATTAGATATTTGTTGATATGAGTTCTGATTATCGTTTTTGATAATCAGATATTTGTTGTTTCTAATTATCGCTTGTGATAATTAGATATTTGTTGATATGAGTTCTGATTATCGTTTTTGATAATCAGATATTTGTTGTTTCTAATTATCGCTTGTGATAATTAGATATTTGTTGATATGAGTTCTGATTATCGTTTTTGATAATCAGATATTTGTTGTTTCTAATTATCGCTTGTGATAATTAGATATTTGTTGATATGAGTTCTGATTATCGTTTTTGATAATCAGATATTTGTTGTTTCTAATTATCGCTTGTGATAATTAGATATTTGTTGATATGAGTTCTGATTATCGTTTTTGATAATAAGATATTTGTTGTTTCTAATTATCGCTTATGATAATTAGATATTTGTTGATATGAGTTCTGATTATCGTTTTTGATAATCAGATATTTGTTGTTTCTAATTATCGCTTGTGATAATTAGATATTTGTTGATATGAGTTCTGATTATCGTTTTTGATAATCAGATATTTGTTGTTTCTAATTATCGCTTGTGATAATTAGATATTTGTTGATATGAGTTCTGATTATCGTTTTTGATAATCGGATATTTGTTGCTTTTAATTATCACTTTAGATAATTAAATATTTGCTTATTTGAGATTTAATTATCACTTTTGATAATTAAATATTTGTTAAATTTGAAATTTGATTATCATTGTGATAATCGAATATTTGTTGATTTGAGAAATTTGATTATCGTTTTTGGTAATTGAATATTTGTTTTCTGACTATCGTTTGAGATAATCAGATATTTGAGTTATCTTCTGACTATCGTTTGAGATAATCAGATATTTGTTTTGTCTTCTGATTATCGTTTGAGATAAGTAAATATTTGCAATTTGAAAATTCAATTATCGTTTTTGATGATTGAATATTTGCGACTTTTGAGATTTGAGCTTCGTCTTTTTCTCTGACGATTCAGGTGAGTAATTTGATTTACTCACATTCAATTCGTGCTCTGTATGGGATTTCTGCTCTGTTTTTCCTTCTCTTTTCATTGCTGGAACCCGATTGTTCTTGCTTTAGTTAGTCGTCTGATTTTGATCCCTGATTCCCACGATGCTGATTCTTTTGATTCGAAGCAGTCGAACCTTTTGATTTCTTATCTAATGCTTCCCCGCTGACACTTGCTTTGCTTATACATTCGACATTGCCATGCCCTTTTGGTTGTTACCTTTTTTCCATTTATTCCCTATGATTGCATGCACGCAATTTTTATAAGGAGGGGAGTCTGTAACAACCCGTGAGTTTGAAATTTTGAATCATCCTCTAAATGGCGATTTAAATTGTTTAGCCATTGCAGTTGGAAATTTATTCGAGTTGAAATTCTTGTATGATTTGGTGAAGGGGATATGGGCTTTAAAAATTTAATGTGGTAGTCCATATTTTCTTTTAAAACGATAATTAAGCGATTATTAATTGCTGTTAGGTATTTTAAATCGGTTGAATTCTTTTAAAGACTTGGGTTTAAATTCTTTAAAAACTTGATTAAAGTGTGTGGGCTTTAAGAAGATGATGGTCCACTTTCTTTAGCTTGTTGCTGAGATGATATCAGAGAGAATCGTTCTCCTTTTCATTCATTCTCTCGCTCGAAACCAAAACGAAAGCTAACCCTAAAACCCAAAAAGCAACGTTAATGGCCGCGCTTGTTCGATCGGAAAATTTGGGGGTTTCACGAAATTCGTGGTTGCCGATATCAGACGTTCGCTCGAATTCGATTTTTCTTGCTCTTTCGATGGATCGCCTCTGAGATGCTTTCGACCGATTGTTAAGGTGAGTTTACTCACATCTATTTCATACTCGTTTGATGCTTTTGCAGTTTCGATTTTTCTTTACTTCATTGTTGCTTCGTCTCAGCCAGTTGCCCTCGTTCATCTGGAATTGATTTTATTTCTTGTAATCTTTGGTTTTGGATTAATTTGTCGATGATGCATATGGGGTTCGTAACCCTTGAATTCTCGAGTTTACTCCTGCCTTCGGCTTTGATTTTTGATGATGTCGAGTCAGTTGTAACCTTGCTCTGTTCATGGTGACTTTGGGTTCTTATTAGTGTTTGAATTTATTTTGGTTGGTTTCGACATTTGAACTATTGTGATTTGGTTTTGCGAAATTCTGGACTTCGGTCACTTGTTGTTTCGTCTTGGTCGTTTGTGAAGTGGTACTGCTGTTGCATGGCTTTGGCACTTTGAAACCCCTTACTTGTTTTTGTGAAGTTATTACTCTGGGTTTCGTTATTGGGTTCTCGTAAAATTTGCAGTCCATTGTCCTGTGATTTCTGCACACTTATATACTGATTCGAAGTAGATCAAGTATCTTATGCTCGTGTTTCAGTAATGCATTTGTATCCACTGTGGTTCTTGCATTTGTTCATCAAGTCTTTGGCCCCTGTCGTTGGTTGTAATAGAATTGCACTGCTGTTCCTTCACAGTTTTACTTGCGTACAGTCAGGTTCATACAGCATTTACACGTGGTCACTTGTTAGAAACTGATACATTGCATTATTCATTTGCATTTGATCTTGATGTATACTTCACTGTACTGCATATTGATCACCATCTTGCTTGTATATAGTATGGTTGGTGATGCAGTTACTATGCCTTATGCATTTAGCTGTGTTCATCTGAGTTGGACATTGTTTTAGATGTCCTGACCATTTTCCTACACTTGTTAATCATGCAGTTCCCTGTGTCAAGTTTTGAACATGGTTATTTTATTGTGAGGCTGTCCAGTCGAGTCTCATATTGCACTGCCCAGAATCATGTTGCATTTTTCCCTGTAGTACACTTGTACTTGTTTATGAAAATCCATGACTTTAGCCATTAACTATTGACATCAGTCTGGACTTTAACCTTTTCATCTACTGGAATCAAATGTATTTGCTTGCATCCGTACTGTCACTATATCAGTTATGATATGGTTTGTATTTGAGTTGAATTTGGTCCAATTCCATTGAGTTAGTTCATTGATGCATCACTGTCACCATTTATTTGATTCTGTGGTTTGGTAGCACTGCGTGTTACCTTGATTTCACTATCTTTATATCTAGTGGTGGCTGCAGTTTTTGGTTGCAGTTTTGCCCTTGTTGGATTCATAGATCTTCTGAGTATTTGATAGACTATATTGGCGAGGCAGTACACGTTAGCGTGTACTGCAGCCAACCAGCACTGTTATTTTAAATTGACATTTCAATTGTTTAAATTGATCTGGATTGCTGATTTATTGTTTAACACTGTTTAGTGTTATACCTGCCGTTATCCAATTCTCGTATCGAGAGTTGGATATACGTGATTTCTGTGACTGTCATCTATTTGAGATTATTATTGCTTCTATGCACTAATAACTGAGTTTGAATTAGACTGACCCGTGTATTATTTTCTTTTGAATGTAATACTCGGGTCAGACCCGAGTTATTTCAGGTTGTAGATTTTCTTCTTTGAGTTGCTGTTCAGGATATGAAGACTTTTCACATCTTCTGTAGTTGTCAGTGTCATTTTGTAGTAGTCGTGTCATTGTATAGAACGATATGTATTCATGTATATTAGTCGATAATGTACTTGTATATATAACTTCTAGAGTCGGCAGTTGTAGTTGTATCATATGTATCGTGTCAACTATATTGTAACTGACATCGGTTATATATATATGAGATTTTTGTTAATCTGTGTTCCGCATTTATATTATCTGCGTTATTGTTATATCTAATGTCCTAAACTATTATGAACTATCGTAGTTTGTTTTATACTGATAATTGGGTGTGTCGATGGGAGTAAATAAATAATAGATGAAAAATAAAAAGTATATACCACTCCTATCGAGATAACCAATATTAGTGTAAGGCCAACTACGGATGGTCGCTCCTATCCAGCCTTATTCTTCGTAATAATAAACAGTATTTCTTTTAATACTCTTTGTTATTATGAGCATAGAGGTGGGGCGTCACATGTGTGGTCTTGACTCTGTATATACACTTCATGTAGTGTAGTGTGCAGACATTTACTCGTGATATCCAGTTGAGCTTGACACTTGCGTTGTCATTGTTTGACTGTTTATTTTCCCGGTTATTCGCTTGTTTCAACTGTAGTTTTATTATGCAGTTGTTTCTGCTTTCTTTTGCGTAGTTTCGCCTTTGTGATTATTGTGGTGGCTGCAGTTTTGTGCAGTTTGATCCTTGTATTCATTTGTGACTGCAGTTTCGTCTTACATGCAGTTTTGGTCCTTGATGTTTTGCATTGCATTAATGCATTTGGATCTATTTTCAAATTCACTTGAGTTGAACCCGATTTCGAGGTTTGACCTTGCGATCATTGTGACTTTCACTGAGCTTTTGTGTATCTCCTGCGATAGTGGCGAGGCAGTACACGCGTGCGTGTACTGCAGCCCTATCAGATTTGACAGTTTTAAATTGATGTTTCGATTTGTTGAATTGTTTCATTGGTTAATTTCAATGTTTTGGAGTTATATTCTGATTTGGATTGTTGATTTGTTGTTTAACACTGGTTAGTGTTATACCTGCCGTTATCCAATTCTCGTATCGAGAGTTGGATATACGTGATTTCTGTGACTGTCATCTATTTGAGATTATTATTGCTTCTATGCACTAATAACTGAGTTTGAATTAGACTGACCCGTGTATTATTTTCTTTTGAATGTAATACTCGGGTCAGACCCGAGTTATTTCAGGTTGTAGATTTTCTTCTTTGAGTTGCTGTTCAGGATATGAAGACTTTTCACATCTTCTGAAGTTGTCAGTGTCATTTTGTAGTAGTCGTGTCATTGTATAGAACGATATGTATTCATGTATATTAGTCGATAATGTACTTGTATATATAACTTCTAGAGTCGGCAGTTGTAGTTGTATCATATGTATCGTGTCAACTATATTGTAACTGACATCGGTTATATATATGAGATTTTTGTTAATCTGTGTTCCACATTTATATTATCTGCGTTATTGTTATATCTAATGTCCTAAACTATTATGAACTATCGTAGTTTGTTTTATACTGATAATTGGGTGTGTCGATGGGAGTAAATAAATAATAGATGAAAAATAAAAAGTATATACCACTCCTATCGAGATAACCAATATTAGTGTAAGGCCAATTACGGATGGTCGCTCCTATCCAGCCTTATTCTTCGTAATAATAGACAGTATTTCTTTTAATACTCTTTGTTATTATGAGCATAGAGGTGGGGCGTTACAGTTGGTATCAGAGCTTGGGGTTTATGGACATAATATAAAACATAACTTGGATGGAACATATGTTACAACTATTGGTCGATGTTTTATTGTGCTTTGAGTCAAAACTAAAGTTTTGAATTTTGATGAAATTTTTAAATATCTTTATTTAAAAATAATAGTGAAATTGGGTTCTGATGATTTGATTGATTTGTGTTCTGTTTATCAGAGTGCGCAGCGGAAACAGTGAAACTGTCTTCGCTGGGTACAACTGATAATCTTTTTGATTTAAAAATCAAAATATGGAATTGATATGAATTTCATTTGTTGTTTACATAGCTGTGTTTTTTTTGTTTCTTTGAGAATTTCGAATCCGAATTGAGGATTCGAACCAATTGCAGTTATGTGATTTTTATTGAGATCTTTGCTGGTTTTCTTTTATGCTAATCATATATTGATTAGATTTTTGCCGTTTTGAATTATCTTCATTGAAAATACCTTCGAATGATTTCTTTGTTCATTCTATAGTACGTGCAAAAATTTGAATTGCACGTTACTGCATTTATTTACGTTGAACCGATGCCTGGTTATGAAACGTATTTTGTTGCCGTTATTTTTATAACGAGATTTTTACACCAATGCTAAAATTTTTGAAGCACGGTGTTTTGTGGCATTTTGATGAATGAAAATCCACTGATATTACGTTTTGATGTAAATTGTTTTGATGTGATTTTGACGTTTTAAAATTACTGTCGCTTTGGCTTTAGTAACCGTCATGTTTTAAAAGTGGATTTTCGAGCGGTTATTCCGCAATACTGATTTGTAACCGTTTTTACGGTATTTTGAGAGGTACGATTTCCTTACCGAAATTGTTACTGATTTGCTGTTTTAATCACGTGATTGGAAAATCGTTTTAAAATGAAAATTGTTTTATAAAATTTTAACAGTTTGCGTTTTCAAAAGAATGAGAAAGCGACTTAAACAATTCAGCAAAATCGAGGATTATGACCCCTTTCTTTTACTGTTTCGCTTAACTCCGGACTTGTCCAGTTGAGAAGGTGAATTGTTATTTTTACAAAATAAATAAAATTGTTTTCAGAAATTTAACAGTTTACGCTTTCAAAAGAATGAGGAAGCGATTTAAACGTTTCAGCAAAATCGAGGATTATGACCCCTTTCTTTTACTGTTTCGCTTAACTCCGGACTTGTCCAGTTGAGAAGGTGAATTGTTATTTTTACAAAATAAATAAAATTGTTTTCAGAAATTTAACAGTTTACGCTTTCAAAAGAATGAGGAAGCGATTTAAACATTTCAGCAAAATCGAGGACTATGACCCCTTTCTTTTACTGATTCGCTTAATTCCGGACTTGTCCGTTTGAGAATGTAAAGTGTATTTTTACAAAATACACAATTTTGCACTTTCAAGGAAACGATGAAGAGATTTAAACGATTTAGCAAAAGTGCGGAGTATGGAACCACACTTTTACTATTTCGGTTAATTCCGGACTCGTTAATTGAATATCTGCTGTTTTGATGATTTTGATGAAATTTTGCACTTTCAAGGAAACGATGAAGAGAATCAAACGATTTAGTAAAACACGTGGTATGGGACATGTGCGTTTGCTATTTCGGTTAATTCCGGACTCGTTAATTGAAATATTTGATGATTTCGTGTGCTTTCGAGCCACTTTGTTGGACCTTCGGGTCATTTGTTGGACCTTCGGGTCAAATACCAGTACTAGACCTTCGGGTCACTCTGCGGACCTTCGGGTCAATCTGATGGGCGCCAAAATTATGTTGAGTACTTGGTAGGCTTCGGCCATTTGTTGATGCACGTGCGGCGAATTAAAAACTCGCCATCTGATGGGATCGATCCAAGCTTTTATGTTGATTTTCTAGTCTTCTTAATTGATTTCTAGATATTTGTTGTTTCCAATTATCTGCAGGTAATTGGATATTTGTTGATATGAGTTCTGATTATCGTTTTTGATAATCAGATATTTGTTGTTTCTAATTATTGCTTGTGATAATTAGATATTTGTTGATATGAGTTCTGATTATCGTTTTTGATAATCAGATATTTGTTGTTTCTAATTAACGCTTGTGATAATTAGATATTTGTTGATATGAGTTCTGATTATCGTTTTTGATAATTAGATATTTGTTGTTTCTAATTATCGCTTGTGATAATTAGATATTTGTTGATATGAGTTCTGATTATCGTTTTTGATAATCAGATATTTGTTGTTTCTGATTATCGCTTGTGATAATTAGATATTTGTTGATATGAGTTCTGATTATCGTTTTTGATAATCAGATATTTGTTGTTTCTAATTATCGCTTGTGATAATTAGATATTTGTTGATATGAGTTCTGATTATCATTTTTGATAATCAGATATTTGTTGTTTCTAATTATCGCTTGTGATATTTAGATATTTGTTGATATGAGTTCTGATTATCGTTTTTGATAATCAGATATTTGTTGTTTCTAATTATCGCTTGTGATAATTAGATATTTGTTGATATGAGTTCTGATTATCATTTTTGATAATCAGATATTTGTTGTTTCTAATTATCGCTTGTGATAATTAGATATTTGTTGATATGAGTTCTGATTATCGTTTTTGATAATCAGATAATTGTTGCTTCTAATTATCGCTTGTGATAATTAAATATTTGTTGATTTGAGATTTAATTATCGCTTTTGATAATTAAATATTTGTTGAATTTGAAATTTGATTATCGTTTTTGATAATCGAATATTTGTTGAATTTGAAATTTGATTATCGTTTTTGATAATCGAATATTTGTTGAATTTGAAATTTGATTATCGTTTTTGATAATCGAATATTTGTTGAATTTGAAATTTGATTATCGTTTTTGATAATCGAATATTTGTTGAATTTGAAATTTGATTATCGTTTTTGATAATCGAATATTTGTTGAATTTGAAATTTGATTATCGTTTTTGATAATCGAATATTTGTGGAATTTGAAATTTGATTATCGTTTTTGATAATCGAATATTTGTTGAATTTGAAATTTGATTATCGTTTTTGATAATCGAATATTTGTTGAATTTGAAATTTGATTATCGTTTTTGATAATCGAATATTTGTTGAATTTGAAATTTGATTATCGTTTTTGATAATCGAATATTTGTTGAATTTGAAATTTGATTATCGTTTTTGATAATCGAATATTTGTTGAATTTGAAATTTGATTATCGTTTTTGATAATCGAATATTTGTTGAATTTGAAATTTGATTATCGTTTTTGATAATCGAATATTTGTTGAATTTGAAATTTGATTATCGTTTTTGATAATCGAATATTTGTTGAATTTGAAATTTGATTATCGTTTTTGATAATCGAATATTTGTTGAATTTGAAATTTGATTATCGTTTTTGATAATCGAATATTTGTTGAATTTGAAATTTGATTATCGTTTTTGATAATCGAATATTTGTTGAATTTGAAATTTGATTATCGTTTTTGATAATCGAATATTTGTTGAATTTGAAATTTTAATTACCGTTGTATTAATTAGATATGTGCTGATTTGTCTTCTGATTATCGTTTGAGATAATTAGATATTTGATGCTTTGTGATTTTCGTTTTTGATAATTTGACATTTGTTGATTTGTTTTCTGAGTATCGTTTGAATAATTGGATGTTTGCTGATTTTATGGATAAGAGATTTTCTAGCTTCTAATTGATTCTAGATTACGTTGATTGTATTGAATTGTTGTTTCCTATCTATCTCTGTTGATAAGATAGAGTCTGCTGATTACGAAGTTCGTATTTTCTATTTATCTGTTAGATAACTAGATGTTTGCAGTTTTGCGATTTGCGGATTTTGTTTTCTAATTATCGTATCGATAATTAGATATTGCTGTTTCGTGATTTCTGTATTCTAATTATTTATTGGTAATTGAATATTGCTGATGATTGCATTTATTCTGCTTTGTAGTCTTCTGATTATCTATTGATAATTAGATTTTGTTGAGAATTTGTAAATTTCTTTTATGAAAATAAAAGATTTCTGTGGCGTTTGTATTCCCATCTTTTATTTTCTAGCTTAACCAGTTTAGGTTAGAAAATTTATTGTTATTGACAACCTTAATTATGAAAATTGCGGGGACGCAATTTTTATAAGGAGGGGAGTCTGTAACAACCCGAGATTTTGTAAATGTTAGATATCGTCGTTAGACGATTATAATTGCCAACAGATTGATATTGGAAATCTAATCAAGTTGGAATTCTTTTGAAATTTTCTTTAAGGGTATACGGGCTTTAAATAAACATTTCCCTTTTTAAATTTTATTCAGCCCATTTCTTTAGATGTTGAGATAAAGGCCTATGCCCGTTCCCTCCCCCTTACTCATTTGCTCTTCGAACCCTAAAAATCAAACGAGCGAAAATAATGGCGGCCACAAGAAACGTCTTTGTTCGTTCGTTCAGAAGCTAGGGCTTCGGTCGATTTGGCGTTCGTCTTTTGTCGAATCGAGGGATTACATCGTCTTGCACGCTGCTCCTCGATTAATCGAGTCGCCTCCGCTCCGATCGCTAAGGATTTAGCTTCACTGCCTCGTCGAAAATGGTGAGTGTTCCACTCACATTTAATTCCTTCTCGTGTTATTAGTGTCGAATCCTATGGGTTTTGTTTGTATTCGATTGTTGATTTCGTCATTTGTTTTGTCGACTATTCGACTATGTGGGAAGTTGCTGTTTTCTGACTTGTTTACCTTCTGCGTCTTGATGAGTTGCCGTGATGACTTTGAGTTGTTTCGATCATTGGTGTACTGAATTCGGCTAGTGTTTGAAATATTGTGACATTGGCATTTACTTGATTTTTGAACTGCACGATTTCTTGGTAATTTCATTTCGGTATTGTTTTGATGAATAACGTTGATTGTCTCCTTTGTTGATTTGTGTTGCAGTGATATTAAACTTGAACTATACAGGTTCACTACTATTGCACACATATTAATTTTATGATAGCTTTGGTTTGTCTCAACTTCACTGGTTTTCAATTCTCTGTTGAAATTCTTGGAGCCTGCTTTGCACGCTGGCGACTTGATTATTCCTTTTGACCCGTAATTCAATCTTGCTTTGCCCTTACAGTGTGCTTGCTGCATTTTAAATATGGTTTCATCTCTGGAATTGATTTCGAACTTGTTTTGATTGAACTTTGTCATTACTCAATAATGTCTTCAAGTTCACGTTTGATGTATTGGAGCTTGCATCCCCGATCAGGCTACTGTTGTATGGTAGACTTATGTGTTCTAAGCAGTTGGCTCTTATGAAGTTGCAGTGTATTTATTTTGTAAGTTCGAGTGTTTGATAAGCTTTTGTCCACTGTTTCTTCGTAGATATGCATATATACGACTATATGTGTGTATGCATGTATCGTTGAGTCTACACTTGTAATTACGGTCCTTATGCATCACTGTTTCAGTTGCAGTTTTCATTTGGCTGTTCGTTCGTCGATTGAACTTCATATATATCTATATAGACCATTGTCCATAATTTGGCGGTACAATAATTTGGATTTGTTGGTTTTACTTGAGTCTGGGCTTATTCCCTTTCACTTGTGCAATTCTTTATTGCATTTTGTCTTGTTGTTTCGGCTGTCATCATGTTGAATTGTGAATTTGTGTGTTACCATTTCTTTGTATCTTTTATTGATTGTGTTGTGGTGCCACATTTTGGTGCCCTCACCTTCATAATGCGATGTTCATGTAGCTGTATCCTTTTGCTGGCGATGCTTGAGATTTTGTTGCATTTAGTATCACTTGGTTTTGGGCTGCTTTTTATGACTGCACTTGATTTTTGTGTGGTCTTGACTCTGTATATACACTTCATGTAGTGTAGTGTGCAGACATTTACTCGTGATATCCAGTTGAGCTTGACACTTGCGTTGTCATTGTTTGACTGTTTATTTTCTCGGTTATTCGCTTGTTTCAACTGCAGATTTATTATGCAGTTGTTTCTGCTTTCTTTTGCGTAGTTTCGCCTTTGTGATTATTGTGGTGGCTGCAGTTTTGTGCAGTTTGACCCTTGTATTCATTTGTGACTGCAGTTTCGTCTTACATGCAGTTTTGGTCCTTGTTGTTTTGCATTGCATTAATGCATTTGGATCTGTTTTCAAATTCACTTGAGTTGAACCCGATTTTGGGGTTTGACCTTGCGATCATTGTGACTTTCACTGAGCTTTTGTGTATCTCCTGCGATAGTGGCGAGGCAGTACACGTGTGCGTGTACTGCAGCCCTATCAGATTTGACAGTTTTAAATTGATGTTTCGATTTGTTGAATTGTTTCATTGGTTAATTTCAATGTTTTGGAGTTATATTCTGATTTGGATTGTTGATTTGTTGTTTAACACTAGTTAGTGTTATATCTGTCGTTATCCGATTCTTTTATCGTGGAGTCGGATATACGAGATTTCTGTGACTGTCGTCTATTTGATATTGATTATTATTGCTACTGTGCATTAATAACTGAGTTTGAATTAGACTGACCCGTGTATTATTTTCTTTTGAATGTAATACTCGGGTCAGACCCGAGTTATTTCAGGTTGTAGATTTTCTTCTTTGAGTTGCTGTTCAAGATATGAAGACTTTTCACATCTTCTGAAGTTGTCAGTGTCATTTTGTAGTAGTCGTGTCATTGTATAGAACGATATGTATTCATGTATATTAGTCGATAATGTACTTTTATATATAACTTCTAGAGTCGACAGTTGTAGTTGTATCATATGTATCGTGTCAACTATATTGTAACTGACATCGGTTATATATATGAGATTTTTGTTAATCTGTGTTCCGCATTTATATTATCCGTGTTATTGTTATATCTAATGTCCTAAACTATTATGAACTATCGTAGTTTGTTTTATACTGATAATTGGATATGTCGATGGGAGTAAATAAATAATAGATGAAAAATAAAAAGTATATACCGCTCCTATCGAGATAACCAATATTAGTGTAAGGCCAATTACGGATGGTCGTGTGAAGACCCAAATTATTGAGATAAAAATAATTTTAAAATGAGAATATTTAAGAAAAGAAAATATAGTCTGACAATAATAATATTAGGAGTAAGTGAAATGAATAAATAAGAGGATAGAGATTTTTCAATAAAATATAATGGGAAGAAAATGATCAAATATGAGTGAGATTTTATATACAGATATCTCCTGTATATATATATACACATATATATAAATATATATGTATTAGATATGAGTAGCCAAAGAAGTATAAAATGATAAAGTCCTTTTGATAACTAAATTGCATGAGAACCAGTTTAGTATTATTGTGCATAAATTCCTTCTTAAAAATAAATCAGGAAATAAATGGTTTGAAATAATATAAAAGAACCATTCAGGCCTAACAAGGTATACAATGTATCTGAGTCATACAAAGATGATGTGTAGATGGATCATGCAAATAGCATGTGCACAGAAAAGCAGAGAAGCAACTGCTTTTACTAGAAATAGAAATCAAGAGAAAATGGCACATTTGGCCATAACAACACACACATAATTCTCTGAGTAATGTGAGGATAAAATGGGTTTTTCCTTTAGTAAAACCCTAGAAAAATGATTTAAATCAAGAGGGAAGCAGAGGTTTTCTCTGAGGAAAAACAGAAACACATTGAAAAAAAATAGAAAGGAGAGCTCACCCTGTTTTCAAGCTTAGGCATTCTCGGGGAAGAAAGGAGGAAGGTGAGTGATTAATCACTTATGATCTGTAAGGCATTAAGACCCATGATTAAGGGCAGCCAAGTTATTTTATATAAACATTACATTATGTTTTTCTGTTTGATTTTATTCTCTGGATAAAAATATGTTGATCATGGATGGTATTCTGGTTGGGTTTTTGGATGACATTTTAACTTGTTTTGACTTGTTGTGATGGTTTCAGTTTTTGTTAAACAAATATACTAAACACAGAAATAGATTTTATATATGCTAGTTTTGATATGAAAAATGATTCAAATGTTTTACTGTGGAATAGGGTATCAATGAAAGAAAAGAAGTAGGCAGTGTGAATAATGAGATTCATGCTTATGTCTAGTCTATATTAAAAATGATATGAACAATGCAATATTACAAATATGTGCTGATTTGTTCAGATCATAAACCAATAAGTTTTTATGGGTTTTTCTCAAAAACCATTCCCTATGTTCACAGTAAAAGAATAAATATAGTTTTGCAAATGACTTCTTCATATTTGTGTAAGCAATGGAAAATTTCTAGAAATAAAAATATAAGTAGGTTTTAGAAAAATGTGATTAAAGCAAAAATGACTTTGAAATAAGGTGTGCAATTTTACATGAATGCTTTGTATGTCTGGATATGATCTTTGGGTGATTTTAATAATTCTTGACCTATATGAGGAAGGAAAGAATACGAGTATCTCTAGAATCAAAAGAGAAATTCCCCAGAAAGAAATAAATAAGCATGGTCTCTAAATTATAAAATAATTTAGGAGTAGTGCCTTGATCTACTCATCAGCAGGTGGTTGATGGGTATGTGCATGACTTGTTTAAGTCCTGTAGGCCTCTGTGTAAAGGGTTAACAGAACTGAGCCCCTTTGCAATGCACACATGGTGTTCAATGGCAAGAGTTCAGACCAAACAAAATGAAAAGATGAGAAGGAGAAATTATGCTATGGAATTTAGAACGTTAATCCATAGGAGTTTTGTACTTGTACAACTGAATGAAGTGAATGGATGAATGCTTGGATGTATGTTTGTAGATAAAACTTAAAAATACAGAGAAATTATGCTATGGAATTCAGGGAGTTAATCCATAGGAGTTTTGTACTTGTACAACTGAATGAAGTAAGTGGATGAATGCTTGGGTGTATGTTTATAGATAAACCTAAATATACACATTCTTAGATTTTAATTGGGATTTGAATAGCATTTAATAGAAAAGTTCTCTACACAGCCTTAAGAATTTACAAGATATTTTGCATACTTGATTTCACTCACACCAGAATTTATTTCTGACCCTACTTGTTGCCTTTGCAATACTTGGGGTGTCTCATTTTATTGGGGCAGTTCAAAGTTTTGCTGTAGGGAAAGATGCATGAATTTCTTGCTTGCTTGCATGGATATTTGGAGATCTTGAGGAGTTTAAAG
Source organism: Allium fistulosum (assembly GCA_030737815.1). Lineage (NCBI taxonomy): Eukaryota > Viridiplantae > Streptophyta > Magnoliopsida > Asparagales > Amaryllidaceae > Allium > Allium fistulosum. The sequence continues at coordinate 135,860,423 of CM060904.1, forward strand.
TGTTTAAGAGAAGTAGCAGTTTCTTTGTAATAATTAAGTTAGGCAAACTCTAATATGTTCTAAGTATTTTCATGAGTGTCTTTTGCTTTGATATCTGGAAAACAGTATGTAAGAAGAAAAAGAAACTTAAATGTTATATGTGTTTGTGAGCTGTGGACTTAAGTAACAAGTTCTGAAATAGTTTTAGTAAATAATGCTGAAGGAGAAGATGCCATTTAATCTGATATGTGAACATGTTTTTCTAGACAGTCTTGAGGCACTTCAGTTATGAAATTAAAACTGATACTAAGTAGGAGAGATCTGATACTATAAAACTGATACTAAGCAGGAGAGATCTGATACTATAAAACTGATACTAAGTAGGAGAGATCTGATACTATAAAACTGATACTAAGTAGGAGAAATTTGATACTATAAAACTGATACTAGGTAGGAAATTTCTGATACTATAACTACTGATCTAATACTAGGTTGGGAAAATCTGATACTATAGCTTCAAAACTGATACTAAGTGGTAAGACACCAGATTCAACACTTTTCTAGCTCCAGATATAAGAAGTTGTGTGATTTATAAAGTAGATCACAACACCATCACTCATGTGATGACTATTTGCTCAGTTAACCAGGAAATATGCATTTTGTCTGTCATGATTGGTTTGTGCTTGTTGTGTCTAAACCTTGATCACATGTGTTGTTTTTCTTTGCTTAGACTTCAACCTAGTTTATCACCTCAGTATTCATATGATAAGTACCAAATCACAAAAGAATTCCGGAATTTAAAAGTATGGCTTGTAAACCAAGAAACCAATTAATTTGAGAAGTAAGCAAGAAAATTATAAGTGGCAATATTCGAATTTAATATTAATCAAGCTTGAGATCAAAAAGGGGAATGTAAAAATAGAAATGGCTATGTGACACCAATTCTCTGAAAAATGAGAAATATTGTGTGATTGAATTTTCCTTGTTAATTTTTAATACTCTGATAAGCAAGGAAACATTTATATATCTTCATATATATAAATGACTTGAATTGACTTATATACTAATATTTTTATATTGGTAAGAATTTGGATCTTGGGGGAAATGAAATTAAAGAAGTGATCACTTGGTTTGGAAAAAAAAATCTCAACAGTAAATCACTGAAAAATAACAATCCATAAAGAAGTGGGTCACTTCAGTTGGTATCAGGGCTATGTTATTAAAACATAGCATAAATATATTATCCAATTTTCTTGTATGGATAAAATTCTAAAAAAAAATTATATAAAAATATAGTAATGATAGAAATAAACATCCACAGTAGAAATAAATTTCAGAAAATAATTAATTTAGAAATATGACTGACTAGCTATGCAATTGAATAGTGAATCATGGTAGGAAGACCACCAAGTCATGGAGCAGGACCCTCCAATACAACACCAATGGTTAACTTGCAAGATTTGGTGAGGGCATTTAGAGAAGGAGCAGTGCAGAGGGAAGAGAATCCTCATGAGGAATTAGCTAAGTTATTGAAGACATTTTCAAATTTAGGAGGTAAGGATTTTGAAGGCACTGAGGGAGTTATGGGAGTGCAGACATGGTTGAGAACTTTGGAAAGGATATTTGCAGATATGCAAATTAATGACCAAAGGAAGAGGCAGGTAGCTTCAAGGAGACTCAAAGGAGCAGCCTTAGATTGGTGGGAGGTGATCATCACAGGAAGGCCAGAAAATGAGATAACATGGGATCAATTCAAGGAGATGCTTGAGGCAAGATTTGTTCCAGCAACAGCTAAGGCAACATTGCTTGAGGAATTCATAAGACTGAGGCAAGGGCCAATGAGTGTGACTGAATACACTCAAAAATTTGAGAGTTTGTCCAAGTATGGAACTATGCTCATAGGAGATGAAGAATCAAAGAATTCAAGATTTATCCAAGGATTAAATGCAGGTCTGAGTAGAGCAATGTTACCATACAAGGATAAAACATTTGATCAAGTCATAGACCTTGCTCTTTCTTTTGAACAACATGACAATGCAAGGGAAAAATTTAGGAGCATGAGGGCTAAAAATCAAAAGAAGGGGAAAAATAGAGCACATCCCTATGACAAAAAGAATATGGATAAGAAAATGGAGGAAGCAGCCACTAGGGAAGCTAAGAAGAAGGTTACTTGTTATAATTGTGGCAAAGAAGGACACTTGAGTAATAGGTGTCAAGCAGCCAAGAAGGCATTGTTTAGCTGCTATAACTGTGGGAAAGAAGGTCATATTAAAAGAAACTGCCCAGAGTTCAGAAAGGGAGCAAAGGTAGGAGCACTTGAGGGCAAAGCAAAAGCAACTGCAGTGGGAAGTTCTGGACAATTGGAAGGTATACTACTAATTAAAGATCACCCCATCTCAGTTATATATGACACTGGAGCAACACATTCACTAATATCCCAAGACATAGTGAATAAATTAACTCTCACATGCTATTTAATTGATAATCCCTTGTTTATTCAGAGCCCACTAGGTAATTCTTGCATGCTAGAGATTAAATGTTTGGGAGTAGAGTTAAACATAGGTGGAGATATGTTTAGTTCTGATTTGTTTGTGCTAAAATATCCTGGAATAGGAATTATTCTAGGAGTAGATTGGTTAAGAAAATACAAAGCAATTTTAAACTTAGAAAATCTTACTATTTCTCTGAAAACAGAAAATGGTAAAAATATTATAGTTATGAGTGAAATTGCTAAAATCAATTACTGTAACCACATATGTAGCATGACTGAGAAAGAATTAACACTGGAGGACATAAAAATTATAAATGAATACCCAGATGTCTTTGGTGAAGTCATAGGTGTTCCAGAAAATAGGCAAGTAGAATTTCAAATAAGGCTAATCCCAGGAGCCAGCCCAATCATCAAGAAGCCAACTAGAATGGGTCCTAAAGAACTTGTGGAATTGAAACATCAGTTGGAAGAACTGGAGCAGAAAGGCTTCATAAGGCCTAGTAGTTCAAACTGGGGTTCTCCAATTGTATTTGTAAAGAAGCAAGATGGTACTTTGAGAATGTGCATTGATTATAGGGAATTAAACAAAGTCACCATTAAAAACAAATATCCACTTCCTAGAATTGATGATCTATTCGATCAATTAAATGGAGCAAAGGTCTTTTCAAGGCTAGATTTAGCCTCTGGGTTTCATCAGATGAAGGTGGAGGAAGAGAGTATTAAGTATACTGCCTTCAACACAAGGTATGGATTATATGAATTTTTGGTGATGCCTTTTGGATTGACAAATGCACCATCATATTTTGTAGATTTAATGAATAGAACATTTAGAGATTTTCTAGACAAATTTATGGTTGTCTTTATTGATGACATATTAGTGTATTCTAAATCAGAAGAAGATCATGCAAAGCACTTGCATCTGGTTTTGTCTAGACTGAGGGCACATGATTTAAAGGCCAAATTCTCTAAATGTACATTTTGGCAGAAGGAAGTAAAATTTTTGGGGCACATTGTATCACAACAAGGGGTTAGTGTAGACCCAAATAAGGTGATGGCAGTGCAATCTTGGAGTAGACCCAAATCAGTAACTGAGGTGAGGTCATTTTTGGGAATGGCAGGCTATTATAGGAGATTTATAAAAGATTTTGCAAGGATAGCTATCCCATTGACCAAGTTAACTAAAAAGGAGCAACCATATGTGTGGACAGAGAAGTGTGAACAAGCTTTTATATCACTAAAGAAGGCACTGGTAGAAGCTCCAGTTTTACAAGTGCCAGAGGGTAATGAAGAATTAGTAGTTTACACAGATGCTAGTGGATCTGGATTGGGGGCAGTGCTTATGCAACATGGTAGAGTCATAGCTTATGCATCAAGGCAACTCAAGCCAAATGAAACTAGGTATGCTACACATGACTTAGAACTAGCTGCTGTGGTGTATGCATTGAAGCTTTGGAGACATTATTTATTGGGTGCTAAGTTTGAATTGTTTACTGATCACAAGTCACTTAAATATTTGTTTTCCCAAAAAGACTTGAACATGAGGCAACATAGGTGGGTAGAATTCCTAGCTGCCTATGATCTTGATATATTGTATACCCCTGGAAAAGCTAATAAAGTAGCAGATGCATTAAGTAGATATCAAGCTAAATTGGCAAGCTTAATGATGGCAGAGTTCAAGGATTTGACAATTCTTAGTGAGGTGGAAGTGAAAGAAGAAGCTAGTGTATCAGATAAGACACACAGTAGGATGATTGAATATGGTAAATTAAGCCTCTTATCCTTAAAATCAACACTGGTTGATAAAATAGGACAAATGCAAAATCAAGATATAAATTTGAAGGAGAAAAAGAACATGATATCCCAAGGCATGACAGTGGAGAACTATGAGGTAGATGGTAAAGGATACTTAAGGAAAAAGGGGAAACTCTGCATACCAAATGTAGAGGGACTAAAGCAAGAAGTTATGGATGAGCATCACAAAACAAAGTATACTATCCATCCAGGTGGTACAAAAATGTACCATGATCTCAAGAGAAACTATTGGTGGCCAGGAATGAAAGGAGCAGTAGCAAAATATGTGGCAAATTGCTTGACATGCCAACAAGTAAAGGCAGACTATCAAAGACCCTCAGGCCTATTGTAACCTTTGGAAGTGCCTACTTGGAAATGGGAGAGTATATCAATGGATTTTGTGGATGGTTTGCCAAGAACAAGGAGGGGAAATGATAGTATTTGGGTAGTGGTTGATAGACTCACAAAAACAGCACACTTCATCCCAATAAGTTCAAACAGAAATGCTCACAAGCTAGCTCAATTGTTTGTGAAAGAGATAGTGAGATTGCATGGCATCCCCAAGACTATCATTAGTGATAGAGATACTTTGTTTACTTCAAGATTTTGGAGTAGCTTTCAAGAAGCTATGGGGACAGAACTAAGCCTAAGCACAGCCTACCACCCCCAAACAGATGGGCAAACTGAGATTGTTAATAAAGTTTTAGAGGATTTGCTGAGAGCATGCATACTTGATTTTGGAGGCAACTGGGAATATCATATTTATTTAGCTGAATTTGCTTATAATAATAGCTACCAGTCCACCATAGGAATGGCTCCATTTGAGGCTTTGTATGGAAAGCCTTGTTTATCTCCTGCATGTTGGATGGAGGCTGGTGAAAGGGTGTTACTTGGACCAGACCATGTAAAAGAAACTTCTGCAAGAATTGAATTAGTGAGGCAAAGAATGAGAGTAGCTCAAGAGAGACAGAAAGCTTATGCAGATAAAAAGAGAAGGCCAGTAGAATTTGAGGTGGGAGACTATGTGTTTCTCAAAGTTTCACCAATGAGGAAAATATTGAGATTTGGAAAAGCAGGGAAACTGTCACCAAGGTATATAGGACCATATGAAATTGTTCAAAGAATAGGAACTTTGGCTTATAGGTTGAAGTTACCAGAGGAATTGAGCCAAATACATGATGTATTTCATGTATCCCAATTGAGGAAATGGGTGCATGATAAGGAGGCCATTCTTGAATCTCCTACACATGTTGAAATTCAAGAAAATCTGGTTTATAAAAAGGAACCAGTGGGCATTGTGGCTAGAGAAGAAAAGAAACTGAGAAATAAAATAATAAAACTAGTTAAAATCCAACGGAGTTTAGATGAAAATGACTGTACCTGGGAGGCTGAAGAGAGGATAAAGGATAAATATCCTAATCTGTTTTCTACTTAAAGGTATGTTTAAAATTATGATGAGACCTTAAAATTATTTATTTATGTTTGATTGATTTGGAATGAATGAGTTTATGAAATTTCATTCAATTGAAATTATGCTTTGTATACATTTGGATGGAAATGTATGAGAGAATAATTGTGGGACACAATTCCTTTTAGGAGGAGAGTATGTGAAGACCCAAATTATTGAGATAAAAATAATTTTAAAATGAGAATATTTAAGAAAAGAAAATATAGTCTGACAATAATAATATTAGGAGTAAGTGAAATGAATAAATAAGAGGATAGAGATTTTTCAATAAAATATAATGGGAAGAAAATGATCAAATATGAGTGAGATTTTATATACAGATATCTCCTGTATATATATATACACATATATATAAATATATATGTATTAGATATGAGTAGCCAAAGAAGTATAAAATGATAAAGTCCTTTTGATAACTAAATTGCATGAGAACTAGTTTAGTATTATTGTGCATAAATTCCTTCTTAAAAATAAATCAGGAAATAAATGGTTTGAAATAATATAAAAGAACCATTCAGGCCTAACAAGGTATACAATGTATCTGAGTCATACAAAGATGATGTGTAGATGGATCATGCAAATAGCATGTGCACAGAAAAGCAGAGAAGCAACTGCTTTTACTAGAAATAGAAATCAAGAGAAAATGGCACATTTAGCCATAACAACACACACATAATTCTCTGAGTAATGTGAGGATAAAATGGGTTTTTCCTTTAGTAAAACCCTAGCAAAATGATTTAAATCAAGAGGGAAGCAGAGGTTTTCTCTGAGGAAAAACAGAAACACATTGAAAAAAAAATAGAAAGGAGAGCTCACCCTGTTTTCAAGCTTAGGCATTCTCGGGGAAGAAAGGAGGAAGGTGAGTGATTAATCACTTATGATCTGTAAGGCATTAAGACCCATGATTAAGGGCAGCCAAGTTATTTTATATAAACATTACATTATGTTTTTCTGTTTGATTTTATTCTCTGGATAAAAATATGTTGATCATGGATGGTATTCTGGTTGGGTTTTTGGATGAGATTTTAACTTGTTTTGACTTGTTGTGATGGTTTCAGTTTTTGTTAAACAAATATACTAAACACAGAAATAGATTTTATATATGCTAGTTTTGATATGAAAAATGATTCAAATGTTTTACTGTGGAATAGGGTATCAATGAAAGAAAAGAAGTAGGCAGTGTGAATAATGAGATTCATGCTTATGTCTAGTCTATATTAAAAATGATATGAACAATGCAATATTACAAATATGTGCTGATTTGTTCAGATCATAAACCAATAAGTTTTTATGGGTTTTTCTCAAAAACCATTCCCTATGTTCACGGTAAAAGAATAAATATAGTTTTGCAAATGACTTCTTCATATTTGTGTAAGCAATGGAAAATTTCTAGAAATAAAAATATAAGTAGGTTTTAGAAAAATGTGATTAAAGCAAAAATGACTTTGAAATAAGGTGTGCAATTTTACATGAATGCTTTGTATGTCTGGATATGATCTTTGGGTGATTTTAATAATTCTTGACCTATATGAGGAAGGAAAGAATACGAGTATCTCTGGAATCAAAAGAGAAATTCACCAGAAAGAAATAAATAAGCATGGTCTCTAAATTATAAAATAATTTAGGAGTAGTGCCTTGATCTACTCATCAGCAGGTGGTTGATGGGTATGTGCATGACTTGTTTAAGTCCTGTAGGCCTCTGTGTAAAGGGTTAACAGAACTGAGCCCCTTTGCAATGCACACATGGTGTTCAATGGCAAGAGTTCAGACCAAACAAAATGAAAAGATGAGAAGGAGAAATTATGCTATGGAATTTAGAAAGTTAATCCATAGGAGTTTTGTACTTGTACAACTGAATGAAGTGAATGGATGAATGCTTGGATGTATGTTTGTAGATAAAACTTAAAAATACAGAGAAATTATGCTATGGAATTCAGGGAGTTAATCCATAGGAGTTTTGTACTTGTACAACTGAATGAAGTAAGTGGATGAATGCTTGGGTGTATGTTTATAGATAAACCTAAATATACACATTCTCAGATTTTAATTGGGATTTGAATAGCATTTAATAGAAAAGTTCTCTACACAGCCTTAAGAATTTACAAGATATTTTGCATACTTGATTTCACTCACACCAGAATTTATTTCTGACCCTACTTGTTGCCTTTGCAATACTTGGGGTGTCTCATTTTATTGGGGCAGTTCAAAGTTTTGCTGCAGGGAAAGATGCATGAATTGCTTGCTTGCTTGCATGGATATTTGGAGATCTTGAGGAGTTTAAAGTGTTTAAGAGAAGTAGCAGTGTCTTTGTAATAATTAAGTTAGGCAAACTCTAATATGTTCTAAGTATTTTCATGAGTGTCTTTTGCTTTGATATCTGGAAAACAGTATGTAAGAAGAAAAAGAAACTTAAATGTTATATGTGTTTGTGAGCTGTGGACTTAAGTAATAAGTTCTGAAATAGTTTTAGTAAATAATGCTGAAGGAGAAGATGCCATTTAATCTGATATGTGAACATGTTTTTCTAGACAGTCTTGAGGCACTTCAGTTATGAAATTAAAACTGATACTAAGTAGGAGAGATCCGATACTATAAAACTGATACTAAGCAGGAGAGCTCTGATACTATAAAACTGATACTAAGTAGGAGAGATCTGATACTATAAAACTGATACTAAGTAGGAGAAATTTGATACTATAAAACTGATACTAGGTAGGAAATTTCTGATACTATAACTACTGATCTAATACTAGGTTGGGAAAATCCGATACTATAGCTTCAAAACTGATACTAAGTGGTAAGACACCAGATTCAACACTTTTCTAGCTCCAGATATAAGAAGTTGTGTGATTTATAAAGTAGATCACAACACCATCACTCATGTGATGACTATTTGCTCAGTTAACCAGGAAATATGCATTTTGTCTGTCATGATTGGTTTGTGCTTGTTGTGTCTAAACCTTGATCACATGTGTTGTTTTTCTCTGCTTAGACTTTAACCTAGTTTATCACCTCAGTATTCATATGATAAGTACCAAATCACAAAAGAATTCCGGAATTTAAAAGTATGGCTTGTAAACCAAGAAACCAATTAATTTGAGAAGTAAGCAAGAAAATTATAAGTGGCAATATTCGAATTTAATATTAATCAAGCTTGAGATCAAAAAGGGAATGTAAAAATAGAAATGGCTATGTGACACCAATTCTCTGAAAAATGAGAAATATTGTGTGATTGAATTTTCCTTGTTAATTTTTAATACTTTGATAAGCAAGGAAACATTTATATATCTTCATATATATATAAATGACTTGAATTGACTTATATACTAATATTTTTATATTGGTAAGAATTTGGATCTTGGGGGAAATGAAATTAAAGAAGTGATCACTTGGTTTGGAAAAAAAAATCTCAACAGTAAATCACTGAAAAATAACAATCCATAAAGAAGTGGGTCACTTCAGGTCGCTCCTATCCAGCCTTATTCTTCGTAATAATAGACAGTATTTCTTTTAATACTCTTTGTTATTATGAGCATAGAGGTGGGGCGTTACACAATTACAAATTGATTTCTAAAAATTTATCACTTTTAAATAAATTCCTTTATTCTTTCCAAATTATTCAAAATTCCATTTTCCATAAATTCTTCAATTTTTAAACAATATTACTAAAAATCCTTTTATTAAAAATCCTTTGCCATATTTTTCGATAAGATTACTAAAAATCAAATTTTATACTTTAATTCCTTCTTTTAAATTCAACCAATCTTTTCAAAAAGAATTTACTTAAAATTTCCAACTTTAAATTCAAAAATCCAATTTCATTTATTTCTGGTATCCAGCGATACCAAAAATACATTTGGCTAAATTTTAGCCTTCAACAATTTCAATTATCAATAAATCATCCACGGATTATCAATAAATCACATCATACACATATGAAATAATATTCAAACAATTTTAGGAATCCAGTTGGATCCATCCAATCTGTTTCCCTACATCCACTGATGTTAGCACAATACCAATTCCACTTCGAGGTGGAATATCGCGGTATATGGGATTTATAAAATATCATTCGCTATTATGCGGCGCATAGGGTCTCATCCGCTATATAATGCGAGAAAATCAATTCCAATATATACATATTCCAATATATATATATATATATATATTGCTATATACATAGATATATCCTACTATATCTAATATCACAACCAAACATCAATCAATAACTGCAATCCAAATTTTTATTTTGAGTGAGAAGATCTCACCTTTGCTTTAAATTGCAGTCCATTTCCATTCGACTTGTTTTCTCGATTTGGACCTTGTATAACAATTATACGATTTATTAATATTCGAAATAAATCGAAAAATCAATTACCATTTATTTATTCCTTTTTAACTAATAATTTGGTTTTAATTTAATTTTTATACTAATATCCCTCAAATAAATAATTCAGTGACTAAAATAATTGAACAAGTTTATCTAACGAGTTAATCCCATGTTTTAAAATAACCTAGCAAGTGAAAAATAGGTATATATGTACATTTATATATATATTTATGAAATCAAAATAGAATGGTTTCCACCTTACAGTAATAAATTTTTTCTTCTGTATATATAAAGATCTGCATATATTTTTCAAAAAAAACATTTTAATCTTGTTGGGAAAAATATTCTTATCATATGCATATATATCCTCTGTCCAGATCTCATATACATAAATATATATGCTTAGATTAAATTAAGGATAAGTCGACATATACCTCACTGCCAAACTCTCTCGCGAGCATCATCGACCAAGACTGTCACCAACACCTCCTTTGATCCTCACGCGTTCGGCCACGCCAACAATGACGCCTCCGCCTCGTCGCATTCCCCTCGCGATCGGACGCCGCGCTCACTACCCAGTCGCCTCGCGACCAGATCTAGATGCCGCCGCCACCCATCTCGCGACAGTCGTCGCTTGCTTCAACACTCGACTACAATCGCAACATGAAGCTTCCACCACGCGAAACCCTAAATCGCATACGCACGTTCGCAGCCCCCCCCGTCGCGAGTGATTCGAACAAAAGTGTTTTCTCTTCTTTTTTTTCTTTTTTTTATCTGAGGAGAAAGGGCTTCGGTTTTTTTATTTGAATTGAAATGGGGATGTGAAATAGCGGTTCGATTTGGGGATGGGAGTGAAGAATACTGGAGATTTATATTTTGAAGCTTGGCCATTTTTCCGTAAGCTATCGGCTGTGATGTTTTAAAAGTGAGAAAGGAGAAAAGATGTTAGCGTGCTATCAGCTGGAAAGGGGGAACAAGAAGGGATGTTTACGTGATTCCCTCAACTTGCTGCAGTAGCCTGATGTGAAAATAAAAACAGCTGATGTGAAGTAATTTTAACTGCAATTGACTAGTGTAATTATCCAATTCAAATTCAAATTCGAATCGTTCCGAGAAAGTCAACTAAAATTTTTGACTTCCTATCAAGGCGTGCCGCTAGGCGTTCGTAATGTTATATGCCTATTTCGAATGCAATGGAAAAGGTTCCGGGTCCAAATTTGATCGTATGGAGAAGATAGCTTTTTGGACCAGTTATTAAATTAAATTCTTGATTTAATTTCAGCGCGTTTGCTTATCGTACGGCCAAACAATTACTCCAAACATTACGAAAATTGAAATCCAATAATAATACAATATTACGGATCCAATGGAAGTTGTTTCGTCGAATTCCGAGACTGTGCCTCGGGTGGCTATTTTTAAATATCGATTTAAACGATAAAGTTCAAAACTGAACAGAACAGTTTCAAATTCAATTCTGAAAGTCCCAGTGCCTTCAGAATTATCAATATGAATTTTCTAAGCCTTGAAAATATTTTTAACAGGCTTAAAATTGAAGATTCAAATTTTTTTCCAATTGCAACAATTAAATTTACTACTTAAATTGCCAATTTCATATTTACATTTGAAATTCAAGTTAAACCATCATTCAAATATTTAAAATCAATTAAATATTCTATTTCAAATGTCCAAAAATTCAGGGTCGTTACAGTTGGGTCCTATTTTCATATAGCTGTTAGGCTTTTATTGGACTGTTGGGTCCTATTTTCATATAGCTATTGGGCTTTTATTGGACTTTTGGGTCCTATTTTCATATAGCTGTTGGGCTTTTATTGGGCTGTTGGGTCATATTTCTTGTATTAATGTTTTCTAGATTTCTTTGTGATGATTTCTAGAATTTCGATGATTTATATATGTTTTCACCATAGTCGCCTTTGGTGAGATATTTATTTAGCCTGAGTGTTATAATATTGACTATATAGTGATTACATTCGGAGTTTTGAACTCTTAGTCTAGTTCTATTTATATTGTGATTCATATTGCCACTCTTTGGCCTTTTTAAGATTTGTATATGTCGATGAGATGAGACGTATATTTATGGATAAGTGATGTTGTTTAACTTCGCTATTATATGCTATTGGATAAAGCCATTGACATGAGGCACATTTGTGGATATTTGAGTTTGAGTTGAATTTAACTTTGCTTAGAAACCCTATAGACTTGGACTAGTATTGCTTCTTCTCTTTGAGAAGACTTGTTATCTTTTATCCATATGCTTTACTCCTATCTTATACTAATCAGTTGTTTAAGCTAGACTGACCCGTGTATTTTTATATACTCGGGTCAGACCGAGTTGTTTCAGGATAGATACCTGTTATTGGACTTTGCTTTGCTACTTCCACCTTGGATATCTGCTTATCTATTTTTGTGTAGTTTTGTAGTCTTTTTGATTATCTTTGATATGTATCGATATTTTTGACTTGTTGTATATAGTGTGGTCTTAGTACTACTTATGATGTATCATTTTGTATTATACTAGGATGCATCAGTGTATATGTATATATATGTTGTTTGTTGTTCTATGATGTGTTGTACATTTTATTATTGTATTTTATTCTGATAGACCTGATAGCCACTATGATTTTGTATTAAGCATTTATTGAATATGTCGATCCATTTGAAAAAAATATAAAGCACCAAATTGACGTATTTAATTTACGTTTAAGACAAAGCTATAGAAGATTGCTCCTAACCAGCCTTATTCTACACATTAGCAAACAGCATCACCTAGTAATACTCTTTGTTAATGTGGATCTCAAGGCGGGGCATCACAGTTTGGTATCAGAGCTGAGTTCAGAACAAAATATGATAAACACAGAACAAAAACATATATTATGGTACATCAAAGTACAATATGAGTGTTACAAATCCCCTAATCATTTTGTCCTTAACCTTTTTGTCTCCTTTGGGGTAGATATAAGTTTGCAATATGTCTAGGAATATATTTTATTCTGTAATATTCCATAATTGAATTAGTGATATCTTATACTTTGAATAATCCTTATCGTGATATTTTATTCTAGTTCTCTTCGATACGGGTGTTTGACACACATTCGTATCAAAGGAGCTTGTTGATTCCATTAGATGTTTCTTATCTTGTTACTCTTTGAGAATTGCCAATCCTATTGAGGGGATCCGTAATACTTGGAATTTTGTGTGACAATATTAAGGTTGTTTTTTTGTAGTTTTTCTTTTTGTGCAAATCTGCACATTACTCATCACCTTGGGTTTTATATGATTTTTGGGATGGATTGACTTGCTTGTTATCAAATCCCAATCCTATGTTCCGAAAGGATCCTATATTTTAGGCATCTTAAATTGAATGATTAGTTGTCTCCTGTCCTTCGGAATGTTGATGATAATTCCAAAGTATCCTTATTTGTTCTTGTGTTTCGAGATAATGTTGATGTATCTTGAATTCTAGTTGTTGTGATTTTGTTGATTTATGTGAGTCCATTTCGGGTTTGTTACCCAATTGGGCAATTGAGTTTTGTATTGACCTCATTCCTATTTCTTAGTCTGTCGGTTATCCTCTCACGAGGATGTCCACTAGGGAAATGAGGCGATTGATTGAATTTAATTGATATTGTTGCTCTTGCCTCTTTTGAGATATCCCCTTAGGATACTCAGTTGTTGATATACTTTGTGATATTACTTCACTTGAAGTAATGATATGTTGTTAGTGTTATTTCTTATCATTCGAGAAGATGCCTTACCCTTACCCTTATATCTCATTGATCTCTTGTTCAATCAGTCGAGAGGTGCTAGGGTCTTTCCTCAGCTTGACCTTACACTGATTTTCATCAGCTACGAGTTGTGGAGGATAGCGTTCCTCTTACCGCATTTCGCACTCGTATGGTTCTTGTGAGTGGCTCGTTATACCATTCGGTTTGACGAACACTCAGTTTGTTTCGTTAATCTTGTGAATCGAGTATTCTAGGAATATCTCGATGAGTTCTCCTTATGTTCTTTGATTTTGAGTGTAAGCAATGATTTGAAATTATGAATCTTTCAAATAGAAGATTTATTTTTATAAGTGTTACTGAATTTTTGTTTATTAAAATAAGCAAAGAATATTTTGTAAATTATATATGAGACATTTCTTTTTTATAAAAATGATTTTTGTGTTGGGTTGTCCATCGAGTGCTTTAAGAATTCTGGTCGATGCGCCTGATCAACGTTATCGATAGGAATTTCCTAAACGCTGTGATGAGACAATCAAACATGGTAAATTATGTTTTAATAAGAAAAGTTTGGAATAAATTAATATGATTTGAGAATTAAAATTTATTATCAATGTATAATGCGGCCATTGAACCATAGTGAGTGTTGGATGAGTGGCGAGGCAGTTTGGATCATTAGGTCAACTCTGCAGCCAATCGATGGGGCCATACATTATAAATCAATGACGAGGCAATACCCTTGTATTATTTGAAATTTTTGAAATTGAATATGCTTATTTTAAACTTTTAGCATGAATTTGTGAGCAAGTTTTGTTTTAAATTTTGGTTGTATTAAAAAAATTGTTGGTGTGAATTTGTAAAATTCTTTTGAAAACAAGTTTGAATTAATTGTCAACTCTAATTTGTTTTATGTTGATAATTAGTTGGAAATTTAATTTTTGTGACAAAGTGGAAACATGAATTTGAATTGTTTTGATAAAGGAACCATTTATGTAGTATAATCATTTTAATTGTGAGAATAATTTTAAACTTTATATATATATATCCTAAGAATTTATTTTATGGATAATCAACAATCATTTCTTGATAATGGAACAGATTAGTTATCTCTTCCAAAATGAGTTTTCTTAGTTAATTGCTTTAAAACTAGATTTTGGAGAGTAATGAAAATATATGTTTCAAACTAAAATATATTGTGGTAGAATTTAAGAGTGAAACATATTATTCACTTTAAATGAAGAGTTTGGAGATTAAATTGGATTTTAGTAAGAGATTTTGACAATTTTCAAAATGTTGAAATTTGAGAATTTGATTTTGAAGATAATGGGTTTTGAAAACCTTAAAAATATTTTTTTAGTAAAATAGGAGTATAAATATTCATTCCTTGAGTTTGTCTTTCCTTTGTGCAATTATCTAACGAATTGTATTTACGTCGTCGTTTGGGATTGGTGGTATTGAAGAAACCACCTCCTTCTTATTGAGTCTTCTTACCTCAATTGTGTCAATCTAATATCAGTGTGGCTCTTTTCGTAGTGTCATATGGAAGGTCATGTCTATAATTATCTAGTTGATTGGAGTCCGGGAACAAATTATGTTAAATCCCGACTCTATTTGAGAACTTTCTGAGAAATCAATTTCACTCGATTGATCTTTTGTGCAGCATTCTGTCGGTGTTCTTGTTTCGAAGGTGAGATGCCTTCAAAATCATGATGTATTGCTCGTAAAAATCTAATGTCCTGCTAATCCCAGTAATTATACTCGGGAAACCATATAATTTATTGAGCAATCTTATCTTGGTTTTCTATCATCCTATGTTGAGAGTGAGAAACTTTAAACTTGAGCTTCTCTATTTTCTTTTGCTTGATGAAATAATCGTGTTGAATACAGTTCTTCTTTATATATTGCAGGGATGCAATTTTTATAAGGGGGAGTCTGTAACAACCCTGGTTTTGGTGATTACCTGTAATATTAAATTATAACGGTGGTAATAATTTAATATTGAGAAATAAAAATAAATTGGAGATTTAAATTTTTTTATTTTGAATAAACAATGGATTTTAAATATAGAATATGAAAATAAAGTTTTAGAAACTTTATTTTGGTTGTTTGTGTTAATAATGAGAAATATATGGTTTTTAATTTGAGAAGAATGCAATAATTCTAGTAATTATTGCCAAATGCTTCTTTTATTGATTTTTAATAGAAGTATTTATTTTAATGTGTGTATATTATAAATAAAAAGGAGAAATTTAGTTTAAAAATAAGTTTTAGATATAAAATGATGTAAATATGTTAATTGCATTTAATTATGAAAAAAAATAATTTTATGTAATTTTTGGGGTTAGAAATATTATTTTATGTAATTATTCTATAAATTGGCTATTTATTTAAAAATAAGAGTTTTTATTAATCAAAATATTTTTATAGCTAAATATCTTTTTATTTTCTGTAAAATGTTTTATTAAACATGAAAAAATGTTTGGGTAATTTTATTGTGTAGAAATCTTGTGTAAATATGTTGTTTTATTGTTAATATTAGTGTATATTAGTGAGATTTTGAGATAATTGATTTTCTTTGACTAATTATTTAGTTAATTGGTCAAGCCCATTTACTAACTCAACCTAAGAAGAAAAGAAAGGAACTTCTTTCTCTCGTCTTTACTTTGTACGTACTGTAAAATCCTTTTCAACTAGAAAAGAGAAAAATCTAGTTGAACCTTTCCTCTTTTACAAATTTAAAGCAAAATCTCCAAATTAGCTCAACTATTTGCTGGTAATAATCAAATTAAAGCTATAAACACAGGTAATCAACTCCAAAACCTAAATTTATTTCATTATTTCTGAGGTTGAAGTA
The DNA here is from genome assembly GCA_030737815.1 of Allium fistulosum. NCBI lineage: Eukaryota > Viridiplantae > Streptophyta > Magnoliopsida > Asparagales > Amaryllidaceae > Allium > Allium fistulosum. Next base: position 135,877,076 of record CM060904.1, read on the forward strand.
TTGATTGTCCGTAATTGGTTTTCCCTGCTTGCATGTTTCTGTACAATGGTTTTTCAGGTTGCTGAAGCTATTTCAAGCACCAAGCTATCAACTTTCTTCAGTTAATTCAAGTTCCTCTTCAAAATCGCAAAGGTGAATGTTAAACTCACATCCTCTTGCTCAAACCAAGTTCTGTTAGCAAAAATATGTGCATAATATAACGTCTTTCCTATAGTTGCTTATTTCTATGAAAATCTTGTTTTAGTTGCTTCTTTGAGTGATGATATCTTCTTGTTTCCTTGTCAAATTGCTTCCAAAACTTTTCGGATCGTAGTTTAGATGCTATAGATTATGCATGCAAAATTTCATATCCCAATTCATTATTTAGCTGCCTGAAAACATCATTGGAAAATCAATTCGAAGTAATAAAAGTCACCTGTACAAGTTCCCAAAGCATAGGTCGACCTATAGAAACTATAGGTCGACCTAGGGGTTGACCATAAAGCATCATAGATCAACTGTACGGTCGACCTATCGCACCCTAGGTCGACCAGGGGAAGTCCATTTTTGCTTTGCCTTCTTTTGTGTTCTACCTGTTGTTCCAACTTGTCTCTCCTCCTTTGCTACTTGATTTTGTGAAGTTATTGGATTGTTTTAATGGCCATGATGCCTAGAAATAGGTGAGCTAAAAATTATAGCGAATTTGTGATTCAAAATCAAATCGTTTTGAGGAGATTTTGAGTGTCGGTTTTTGGGAAATTTCGATGTTTTTCCTTGATTTCGAGCACAGGTTTTTTCTAAATAGTTTTGAAATAAATTTTAAAATAAAATGGATTTCAAAATAATTATTGTATAATATTTATAGATTATTTTAAAGGTGTAAAAACTATATATTCTCTATAATAAGGGAATTTCAAAGTTTGTTTTCCAAAAATGATTTCTAAAATTGTTTTAAAAGCTTATTTTCTCGAACGAATTATTTTCTATATAAAATACACGTTTTTGCACTATTCGAGTATATGAGAAGGAGAATTAAACGGTTTAGTAAAACACGTGGTATGGGACACGTACGTTTACTTTATCGGTTAATTCTTGACTTATCTGTTTGAATGTTTTGACCTTCGGGTCGTATTTGCTGATGAGATGAGGCAAATATTTTTACTGATTTTCTAGTGCGGCATTGACTGGTGGTTAGTAAACCGATAAGTGAGAACGTGTGGTATGGGATGCACTGTTACCACTTTTCGGGTTCCTATATGAGAGTTTCTGAAACAATCATGAGTTATTGTCAATACTTAGGCTGTTGGGCCGCATATTGGACCGTTGGGTCCTTTGTGTATATATAGCTGTTGGGCTAATCATGGACTGTTGGGTCCTATTGATACTGTTGGGTCTCTTATACACCATACTTGGTAGGTTGTTGGGCCACTTATTGGACTGTTGGGTCCTATTTTCATATAGCTGTTGGGCTTTTATTGGACTGTTAGGTCCCATTTTAATATAGCTGTTCGTCTTTTATTGGACTTTTGGGTCCTATTTTCATATAGCTGTTAGGCTTTTATTGGGCTGTTGGGTCCTATTTCTTATATTGATGTTTTCTAGATTTCTTGGTGACGATTTCTAGAATTTTGATGATTTATATATGTTTTCACCATAGTCGCCTTTGTTGAGATATTTATTTAGCCCGAGTGCTATAGTACTGACTGTATGGTGATTACATTCGGAGTTTTAAACTCTTAGTCGAGTTCTATTTATATTGAGATTCATATTGTCATTCTTCGGCTTTTTTGAGATTTGTATATGCCGATGAGATGAGGTGTATATTAATGGATAAGTGATGTTGTTTTGTTTAACTTGGCTATTATATGGCTATTGGATAAAGCTGATGACATGAGGCACATTTGTGGATATTTGAGTTTGGGTTGAATTTAACTCTTCTTAGAAACCCTATTGACTTGGACTAGTGTTGCTTCTTCTCTTTGAGAAGAATTGTTATCTTTTATCCGTATGCTTTACTCCTATCTTATACTAATCAGTTGTTTAAGCTAGACTAACTCGTGTATTTTTATATACTCGGGTCATACCGAGTTGTTTCAGGGTAGATACCTGTTATTGGACTTTGCTTTACTACTTCTGCCTTGGATATCTACTCATCTATTATCTTGTAGTTTTGTAGTCTTTTTTATTAACTCTGAAATGTCTTTATATTTTTTACTTTTGTATATAGTGTGGTCTTAGTACCACTTATGATGTATCATTTTGTATTGTACTGGGATATATCAATGTATATGTATATATATGTTGTTTGCTGTTATGTAATATGTTGTACATTCTATTGTTGTATTTTTTTCTGATAGATCCGCTTGCCACTATATTTTGTATTAAGCATTTATTGAATATGTCGATCCACTCGAAAAAATATAAAGCACCAAATCGACGTATTTAATAGATGTTTAAGACAAAGCTATAGATGGTCGCTCCTAACTAGCCCTATTCTTCGCATTAGCAGATAGTATTATCTAGTAATACTCTTTGATAATGTGGGTCTCGGGTGGGGCGTCACAAAAAATTTGTATCCAGTGTTTGCCATCAAGGATAGAGTGAAAAATCCGTTTCGAACCGGTGTGAATTACCTCGAAATAATGTACTCGAAATTGGATTGAAATTTATTATGCAAATAATATGATCTAAGTATAACTTATTTATTTCATTGGTTCCAAAATTGTACCAAATTCTCTTTATTTACATTCAATTTTAAATCAAGCTTAATTTTCAAATAGTATTTTCATTAATAATAAAATCCAATTACAAACCTTTTCACAAATCATTCTATTTAACTTTACCTAAGTTAAATTTCATCTCATAGCTCAATTTTCAAGTTTACGTTTCTTTATTATAACAATTATTTTAATTCACATATATTATTTCTTAGTATTTCCCTTTAATACTAATATTATTTATAAACTATTTCATAAAACCTTGCTTAAGTTCACAAACGTTTTATAGAGCATGCTGTAAACCAATCCCTTCAAAATTCAAGTTTATACACATTTTCAAAAGTCAAAACTTCATCTTAAAACTCCTCCGTCTGAAGTTTATTATAAACATTTTATAAATCACACTTTTGTTTCTTATCCACTTTAAAACTTAAGTTCATATATACTATTTAATACTAGAATTCATTTTCTGAGTCAGTTTACAACATATTACTTACAGACACTTTATAAAGACATCTCCTCATTAGTAAAACATTTCCCAATATTTTTATTACTTCCAAAGAATCAATATTTTACTTAAAAAATATTACTTAAGTCTATTAACATTCTCTAACTCAAGTTCCTAATTGAAAAATACTCTTCTGTTTCCCTAGAGTATATATATACAATATTCAGAATTGTTTTATTTAACTGGAATATTTAACAAGCTTAATTTAAAATTTCTATCTCTTCAAATGTATAAGTTACAAAAAATTATTTTCTTATGTTTTATGATGCCCCACCCCGAGACCCACATAAACAAAGAGTATTACTGGGTAATATTGTCTGCTAATGCGAAGAATAGGGCTGGTTAGGAGCAACCATCTATAGCTTTGTCTTAAAAATCTATTAAATACGTCGATTTAGTGCTCTAATATTTTTTTCTTTCTCTAGTGGATCGACATATTCAATAAATGCTTAATACAAAACTACAGTGGCAATGGATCTATCCGAAAAAAATACAACAACAATAAGTGCAACATATAAAAGGACAGCAGTCAAACATATATATACACATACAGAGATACATCCCAGTACAATATAAAATGATACAACAGAAGTGGTACAACGACCGTAATATATACAACGAGTCAAAATCAATAGATACAAATCATAGTTTTACAAACTACAAAATAACTACAAAAAGTGACTAGCAGAATATCGAAAACGGTAGCAGCATAGCAAAGTCCTATGGTAGGTAACTAACATGAAACAACTCGATCTGACCCGATATATAAAAATATATGGGTCGATCTAGCTTAAACAACTGATTAGTATAAGATAGGTGTCACAAAAGGTAAAGGGTAATGATTCTTCTCGAATGAGAAGAAATAACACTATGAATATGCCAATACTTCAAGTGAGGTAATATCACAATGTATATCACTACTAAGTATCCCAAGAGGATATCTCGAAAGAGGCAAGAACAACAATATCAATTAAACTCAATTAGTCGCCTCATATCATCGGCATATATAAAAGTCAATATGATAGTTTCATAAACCACAAATCCTAAATAGGAGATCATAAGACTCAAAACCCGCCAAAGAATGGCAATCTCAAATATTTCCCAAAATAGGAAATCCCCAAAATCACAAAATACGCCATAAGTTGGCAATCACATATAACTCGTAAAAAGGAGATTATAAAAATCAAAATAAATGCCAGAGATTGGCAATCACAAATCTTAATATATAGAACTCGATAAAGAGTTCAAACTCCAAAAATGTAATCGCCATAAAGTAGTGTCTCAAATAGCTCAAATGGCCAAATAATCTCGAAATGGCGATACATTTGGAAAGTCACCATAAATCATGAAATCATCACAAAAGATAGCACGTGCTTATAAAATGGCTGAAGCCCACCAAATACTATCTCTCAAAATAGTAAGGCGCCACATCACAATGGACAAACATCCCGAAGGACAAAACATCCCGAAGGAAAAAACATCCCGAAGGACAAATGACCCGAAGGTCCAGTACTGGCAATAACTCGTGAATGTGTCACAAACTCTCAAATAGGAACTCGAAAAGTGTTAACAGTGTGTCCCATACCACATGTTCCTACTTATCGGTTTACTAACTATTAGCCAATGCCACACTAGAAAATAAAATCATTTAAATCACAAATATTTGGCTCTAACGGAAAAGTATGGAATTAACTGAAAAAGTAAGCGCATGTGTCCCATACCACATGTTTTACTAAATAGTTTAATTCACTTTCTCGTATGCACGAAGAGTGCAAAAATGTGTATTTTATGTAGAAAATAATTTGTTTGAGAAAACTTGTTTTTAAAACAATTTTTGGAAATTGTTTGGAAAATAAACCTTTAAATATTTTTTTATTATAGAGAATATATAATTTTTTATGGCTTTAAAATAATTTATAAATATTCAAAAATATTTATTTCAAAAGCCATTTTATTTTAAAAAATCTCTTCGATACTGTTTTGGAAAATCCATGCTCGAAAACAAGGAAAATCATCGAAAATACCAAAAAAAACCGACATTCGAAATCATCTCAAAACGATTCAGTTTGAATTATGAATTCACTAAAATTTTGGCTTGCCTATTGATAGGCTTCATGGCCTTCAAAACATTTCAAAAATATCATGAAATCAAGTAGCAAAAGTGAGCAAAACAAGTAGGTAACAAAACAATGCAAAAGGGGTGCGACAGAGTCGATCTGGGCATTTTTCACTACCCAGGTTGACCCATGGGTCGACCTACAGGTCGACCTATGGACTTTTTGAGTCGACCTATAGGTCGACTCTTCACAAGTCTGGGTCGACCTATAACACATGATTGATACATGCAGTTTCTGCCTCGTTCGAACCCTTTTTTGAGCGATTATTTCATGTTCTTTCTGGACGAATTAGATCGTTAAAATTGACATGCACAAAAAACTGCTTATGACCTACAACCCAGAAAAATTCTGGTAGCATTTCATGATAAGAATAAGAAGATATGATATCACAAAGAAGCAACCTAAATCAAGTATTTACAGTAAACTATAAATCAGTAGAAAATGTTTACAATAAGCAAATTTTGAGCAGTTTTAGCTAGCAAAGCATCGTTTCATCTAGTATTCGTGAGTTTGCAACTCACCCTTGCAAATTGCGTATCAAACTTGAGCAAATCTAGGGAAAGTTGTGAGCTTTTGGCTTGAATGAGCTTCAAAAACCTGTAATTTAAAAGTATACATGCATGCAAACAAAGGAAATGAAATTACAGACCAAACAAGTTTTCAAAATCTGAATTTGATGAAATAGATTTAGTTTTTGGAGTGATTACCTGAGTTTACTGGCTTTAAATTTGATTAATTCAGCAAAGAATTGAAGTAATTTGTGGATTTTTTATTTAGGTTTAGAAAAGGAAAATAGTTTCTCTAGTTTTCTTTTTTCTGGTTACTAGTTACAGTACGTTCAAAACATTGTGAAGGAAGAAGCTTCCTCTTTTCTTTTTCTGGTTAGAATAGTAAGGGGGCTTAGACCCAATTAGGAAAGCAATTAGTTTATTTTCCAAATTATTACTAAGTAACAAAACACTTATACCATTAACCAAAACAATTCATACTTACATGAATTCAATTTTTATAAAATCAAGCATTCATATTTTAATGTTCACAAATATTTTACAACATATAAAGATAAAAATTTTGCCATAAAAATATTTTTCATCATTAAAACTAAATTTTTAATTAAATACCCAAATTACACTATAATCTACATAAAACTCTATTTTTAACACCAAAATTAACATAAAAATTATTTTCTTGTATAATTAAATACAACAAACCATATTAGCATCATTTCTACATCCAAATATTATTTTTAACCAAAATTCCACCTTTTTATTTATACTATACAACATATTAAATTAAATACTTCATTTAAAATCTCCAAAAACCAGTATTTGGCAATAATTTGCAAAATTATTGCATTTACCAAATTAAAACCATGTATTACTCATTTTTATCATAAATAACCACAATAAAGTTTCTAAAACTTTATTTTCAACGTTTTATATTTAAAACCCATTGTTTATTTAAAATAAACAATTTTAACAAATTACATCTCCAATTTATTTTTATTTCTCCAATATTAAAATATAACCACCGTTATAATTTAATATTATAGGTAATCACCAAAACTAGGGTTGTTACAGACTCCTTCCTTATAAAAATTGCGTCCTCATAATTTCTAAAGAAGTGCTGTACTCAATATGATTTATTTCATCAAGCAAAGAAAGATAGATAAGCTCGAGTTTAAAATACTCACCCCAAACAAAAAAAAGATAAAAGACCAGAATAAGATTGCTCAAGAATTCTATGGTTTTCCAAAGGTAGGCATTGGGATTATCGGACCATTGAATCTTTATGAGCAAAATGTCCCTATCTCGAAGGCGCTTCACCTTCGAAGCAAGAACACAAACAAGATGTTAATCAATAGATAAACTGCGTGAGAACGATTCCTTAAAAGCTTCACGAATAGAGTCGGGATTTAGTCACAACTTTATCCTGAACTCAAACCCACAAGATGGTAATCAACAAGACTTTTCGTATAACACTACGAAAAGGAGTCATATCGATATTAGATTGACAACCATTAAGGTAAGAAAACTCAGCAAGAGGTAGGGGGTCTCTCCCACTAGCACCAAACTCATACGACTGCATAAATACAAGTCGCTAGATAATTGCACAAAAAGGCAAGTTAAACACAGGAATGGATTTTTATATTTCTTTTACAAATCAATTGTTCTTTGGCTATTAAGGGAAACAAACCATTTTTTTTATTTCAGACCTGCTGTAAAGAACTCAAGTTTTGATATAGCAAACAACAAAATCTAAGAAAACTTATAAAATGAAAGTTGTTCTACTAAGTCAAACCTATCTAGCAATTAAAAGATCATCAAAATCAGACACATGGTTTGAAAGTTATGCTAAATATACTTTTAGCTTAAATCTTAGAAAATTTAAAATAGGATAGAGATGTCCATCCACTTTCAAACCAATTTTAGATAGAATAAAAAGCAAAATCTTCCAAAGTGGTTAAAAAAATTTATAGCTTACTGAAGGCTACTTCATTTAAAAAAGATTGAGCTCATTTGGAGTAATAAATCACAAGTTATCACTATTTTAGTACTTCACTTTTCCAAATAAAATTTCAGCTTTTAAAATCAATTTGAAATTTGAAATTTCCAAATCATTTTAATTTCAAACTACATTTCAAATCAAGGTTTTCATGCTAAATCATTTATTTCTTGATATTCTTTCCCGGAAAGCTAAGACATTCAAAAAATTTAATTAAATTTATGTAAAAACAATTCACTAATAAGAAACACTTTCATTATTTTACACAATCAAGTTTTCTAAACAATTGATTTTGAAAACTCATTTTGAAAGAGAATTACCAATCCCTTTTACTATCAAGAGATAATTATCTATCCAAAATAATTTTTTGGATTTATATATTAATTTTGAAATTGTTCACACACTTTAAAATAATTGAATCTCATGCCTTATTCATTTATTATACCTTGCACTATATAATATAGTATTTTATAATAAATGAACAATTCAAATTTATATTTTCTTTTGTCACCAAAATTAAATTTCCAAATTATTATCAACATAAAACTATCTAAAGTCGATAATTAACTTAAACTTGTTTTCAAAAGAATTTTTTTCTAAACTCATACCAAAAAATCTTTAATACAACCAAAATTTAAAATAAGGCTTGCTCACAAATTCATGCTAAAAGTTTAATTTTAGCATTACTTTATTTTCTTTAAGATAGAGTTTTATATCTTATCCTCTATTATTACACAACCAACCAAGTGCCAAAACAAAATTTTAAAGCCATAATTTATAACTTTATACCAAAATATTCAATTGATATTTTAAATTTCGAGCCAAAGTATTCTTTTATCTTGAACACATCATTTTATTGATCAAAGCATCAAATGTTATTTTCTTCCAATTAAGACATCTCCTTAATTAGGATTATTCACCTTACTCAAACTACCATATGGTATCATTATTTAAATCCAATAGGTTATACTTATATAACCAATTAAATGCATAACCATATTCGATTTCACAAATTCAAATGATATAATGGCATTACCTCGCCATTGATTCTTAATGAATGAGTCTATCAGTTGGCTGCAGAGTTGACCAAATGATCAAAACTGCCTCGCCACTTATCCAACAATCACTATGGTTCAATGGCTGTATTTATCATCCAAAATAAAAATTTAACACTCAAACCCATATAAATTTATTTCCAAACTTTACTTATTAAAACTCAATTCACCGTGTTTGACTGTCTCATCATATTCTTTAGGAAATTCCTATCGATATCGTTGTTCAAGCGCATCGACAAAAATTCTTAAAGCACTCGAGGGACAATCCAACTCAAAATCATTTTCTATAAAAATGCCTCTTATATAATTACAAAATATCCTTTGCTTGTCTTAATAAATAAAATCTAGTTATACTTATAAATATATTTTCTATTAGGAAGATCTGCAATTTAAAATTTGTTGTTTTTCACCCATCAACAATGAATAAAAGGGTGAACTCATTGAGATATTCCTAGAATACTCGATTCATAAGATCATTTAAATAATCTGGAGCATTGGTCAAACCGAATGGTATAACGAGCCACTCATAAGACTCATAACGAGTGTGGAATGCCAAAAGAGGAATGCTATCCTCCGTAACTCGTAGCTATTGAAAATCGATGCAAGGTCAAGCTGAGGAAAGACCCTAGCAGCACTCAACTTATCGAACAAGTCATCGATCTTAGGCAATGGATACTTGTTCTTAATGGCTAACTCGTTAGGCTTATAGTAATCGATACAAAGCCTAAGAGTACCATCAGATTTCTTAACTAGACAACCGTGGCACCCCACGATAAGGAACTAGGCTGAAAGAATTGCTTGGCTTAAAGCTTCAACAAATTTTTTTTGAGTTCCTCATTTCCTTGGTGGACATCCTCGTGGGAGGACGACTAACAGGCTGAGAACTAGGAATTAGGTCAATACGAAACGCAATCGCCCACTTGGGTGGCAAACCCGAAACGGACTCAAATACATCAGTAGAATCACAACCAACTGGAATTCAAGATACTACATCATCATCTCGAGACTCAAGAGCAATTTAAGATACTTGGAATAACCACCAACATTCCGAAGAACAAGAGACAACTAATCAGCCAAAAAAGGATACCTAAGATATAGAATCCTTTCAAAACGTAGGATTCAGGCTTGATAATATGCAAGCCAATCCATCCCAAAATCAAATCAAATCCAAGATAGTGAATGACATGCAAATTCGCACGAAAAAAAAACCACAGAGGATAATCTCAATATTATCACATAACATGCTAAGTGTTGACGATCCCTTCAATAGTATTCGCAATCTCAAAGAAGTAACAAGACAAGAAACATCAAATGATATAGCAAACTCATTCGATACGAATGAATACGACGCACCCGTATCGAAGAGAACTCGAATAGAACAATCACGATTAGGATTATTCATAGGGTAAGATATCATTCGTATCCAAGGAGAAATATTGTTATTCAAGTTCTCTTCGATACGGGTGCGTCGCATTCATCCGTATTGAAGGAGTTTGTTATATCTTTAGATGTTTCAGATTAAATTTTATTTCATTGGTTCCTAAATTGTTCCAAATTCTTTTTATTCACATTCAATTTTAAATCAAGTTTAATTTTCCAATAGTATTTTCATTAATAATAAAATCCTATTACAAACTTTTTCATAAATCATTCTATTTAACTTTACTTAAGTTAAATTTCATCTCATAGCTAAATTTTCAAGTTTACTTTTCTTTATTATAACAATTATTTTAATTCACATATATTATTTCTTAGTATTTCCCTTTAATACTAATATTATTTATGAACTATTTCATAAACCATGTTTAAGTTCACAAACGTTTTATAGAGCATGCTGTAAACCAATCCCTTTAAAATTCAAGTTTATACACATTTTCAAAAGTCACAACTTCATCTTAAAGCTCCTCTATACTGAAGTTTATTAACCTTTTATAAATCACACTTTTGTTTCTTATCCACTTTAAAACTTAAGTTTAAATATACTATTTAATAATAGAATTCATTTTCTATGTCATTTTACAACATATTATTACAGACACTTTATAAAGACATCTCTTCATTAGTAAAACATTTCCTCATATTTTTATTACTTCCAAAGAACCAATATTTTACTTAAGAAATATTACTTAAGTCTATCAACATTCTCTAACTCAAGTTCCTAATTCCAAAATACACTTTTTTTCCCTAGAGTATATATATATACACAATACTCAGAATTGTTTTATTTAACCAGAATATTTAACAAGCTTAAATTTTGTTTTAAAATTTCTATCTCTTCAAATGTATAAGTTACAAAAAATTATTTTCTTATGTTTTATGACGCCCCACACGGAGATCCACATTAAAAAAGAGTATTACCAGGTAATACTATCTTCTAATGCGGAAAATAGGGCTGGTTAGGAGCGACTATCCATATTAAATAGGTCGCTTTAGTGCTCTAATATTTTTTCTTTCTCAAGTAGAACGACATATTGAATAAATGCTTAATACAAAACTACAGTGGCTAACGGATCTATCAGAAAAAAATACAACAACAATAAGTACAACATATCACAGAACAACAGTCAAACATATATATACATATACATAGATAATCCCAGTATAATACAAAATGATACAACAAAAGTGGTACAACGACCACAATATATACAACGAGTCAAAATGAATAGATACAAATCGGAGTTTTACAAACTACAACAAAACTACAAAAAGTGACTAGCAAAATATCCAAGGCGGTAGCAGCATAGCAAAGTCCTATAGCAGGTAACTAACCTGAACAACTCGATCTGACCCGAGTATATAAAAATACACGGGTCAGTCTAGCTTAAACAACTGATTAGTATAAGATAGGTGTAATAAAGGGTAAAGGGTAATGATTCTTCTCGAATGAGAAGAAATAACACTATGAATATGCCAATACTTCAAGTCAGGTAATATCACAATGTATATCACTACTAAGTATCCTAAGAGGATATCTCGAAAGAGGCAAGAACAACAATACCAATTAAACTCAATTAATTGCCTCATATCATTGGCATATATAAAAGTCAATATGATAGTTTTCATAAACCATAACTCCTAAATAGGAGATCAAAAGACTCAAAACTCGCTAAAGAATGGCAATCTCAAATAATTCCAAAAAAGGAAATCCCCAAAATCACAAAATACGCTATAAGTTGGCAATCACATATAACTCCTAAAAAGGAGATTATAAAACTCAAAATAAATGTCAGAGATTAGCAATCACAAATCTCAATATATAGAACTCGATAAAGAGTTCAAACTCCAAAAATGTAATCGCTACATAGTAGTGCCTCAAATGGCCAAATAATCTCAGAATGGCGATACATTTGGGAAGTCACCATAAATCATGAAATCATCACAAAAGGTAGCACGTGCTTATAAAATGGCTGAAGCCTGCCAAGTACTGTCTCTCAAAATAGTAAGGCGCCACTTCTTAATGGACAAACATCCCAAAGGACAACATCTCGAAGGACAAAACATCTCGAAAGACAAACATCCCAAAAGACAAACATCCCGAAGGACAAAACATCCCGGAGGACAACATCCCGAAGGACAACATCTCGAAGGACAAATGACCCGAAGGTCCAGTACTAGCAATAACTCGTGAATGTATCACAAACTCTCAAATAGGAACACGAAAAGTGTTAACAGTGCATCCTATAACACATGTTCCGACTTATCGGTTTACTAACTATTAGCCAATGCCACACTAGAAAACAAAATCATTTAAATCACAAATATTTGCCTCGAACGGACAAGTCCGGAATTAACCGAAAAAGTAAGCGCATGTGTCCCATACAACATTTTTTACTAAATAGTTTAATTCACTTTCTCGTACGCTCGAAGAGTGCAAAAACGTGTATTTTATATAGAAAATAATTTGTTTGAGAAAACTTGATTTTAAAACAATTTTTGGAAATCGTTTGGAAAATAAACCTTTGAAATTTCTTTTTATTATAGAGAATATATAATTTTTTATGGCTTTAAAATAATTTATAAATATTCTAAAATATTTATTTCAAAATCCAATTTTATTTTAAAAAATCTCTTCAATATTGTTTTGGAAAATACGTGCTCGAAAACAAGGAAAATCATCGAACATACCAAAAAAAACTGACATTTGAAATTATCTCAAAAAGATTCAATTCGAATTATGAATTCACTAAATATTTGGCTTGCCTATTGATAGGCTTCATGGTCTTCAAAACATCTCAAAAATATCATGAAATCAAGTAGCAAAAGTGAGCAAAACAAGCAGGTAACAAAACAATGCAACAGAGTCGACCTGGGCATTTTTCACTGCCTAGGTCGACCCGTAGGTCGACCTACAGATCGGCCTACGGACTTGTTGGGTCGACCTATAGGTCGACCCTCTACAAGTTTGGTTGACTTGTAACACGCGATTGCTATAGGCAATTTCTTCCTCGTTCAAACCCATTTTTGAGTGATTGTTTCATGTTCTTCTTGGACGAATTAGATCACAAAAATTGACATGCACAACTACTGCTTACGAACCACAACCCAAAAAAATTCCGACAGCATTTCGTGATAAGAATAAGAAGATATGATCACACAAAGAAGCAACCCAAATCAAGTATTTACAGTAAAATATAAATCAACAGAAAATGTTTACAGTAAGCAAATTTTGAGCAGTTTTAGCTAGCAAATCATTGTTTCAGCTAGAATTCGTGAGTTTGCAACTCCCCTTTGCAAATTGCATATCAAATTTGAGGAAATTCGGAGAAAGTTGTGAGCTTTTGGCTTGAATGAGCTTCAAAAACCTGTAATTTAAAAGTATACAGGCATGCAAACAAAGGAAATGAAATTACAGACCAAACAAGTTTTCAAAATCTGAATTTGATGAAATAGATTTAGTTTTTGGAGTGATTACCTAAGTTTATTGGCTTTAAATTTGATTAATTCAGCAAAGAATTGAAGTAATTTGTGGATTTTTGATTTAGGTTTAGAAGAGGAAAATAGTTTCTCTAGATTTCTTCTTTCTGGCTACTAGTTACAGTACGTTCAAAACTTTGTGAAGGAAGAAGTTTCCCCTTTTCTTTTTCTAGTTAGAATAGTAAGTGGGCTTAGACCTGATTAGGAAAGCAATTAGTTTTATTTTCCAAATTACTACTAAGTAAACAAAACCTTATACCATTAACCAAAACAATTCGTACTTACATGAATTCAATTTTTATAAAATCAAGCATTCATATTTTAATGTTCACAAAAATTTTTTACAACATATAAAATATAATTTTTTTGCCATAAAAATATTTTTCATCATTAAAACTCAATTTTTAATTAAATACCCAAATTACATTATAATTTACATAAAACTCTATTTTTAACACCAAAATTTACACAAAAATTATTTTCTTGTATAACTAAATACCACAAACCATATTAACATCATTTCTACATCCAAATATTATTTTTAACCAAAATTCCACCTTTTTATTTATATTATACAACATATTAAATTAAATACTTCATTTAAAATCTCCAAAACCAATATTTGGCAATAATTTGCAAAATTATTGCATTTACCAAATTAAAACCATGTATTACTCATTCTTATCATAAACAACCACAATAAAGTTTCTAAAACTTTATTTTCAACATTTTATATTTAAAAACCATTGTTTATTTAAAATAAACAATTTTAACAAATTACATCTCCAATTTATTTTTATTTCTCCAATATTAAATTATAACCACCGTTATAATTTAATATTACAGGTAATCACCAAAACCAGGGTTGTTACAGACTCCTCCCTTAAAAAAAATTACGTCCTCATAATTTCTAAAGAAGAGCTGTACTCAACATGATTTATTTCATCAAGCAAAGAAAGATAGATAAGCTCGAGTTTAAAATTCTCACCCTCAACACAAAAGGATAGAAGACCAGAATAAGATTGCTCAAGAAATTCTATTGTTTCCCAAGGGTAGGCATTGGGATTATCGGACCATTGAATCTTTACGAGCGGAACATCCCTATCTCAAAGGTGTTTCACCTACGAAGCAAGAACACAAATAGGATGTTGCTCAATAGATAAACCAGGTGAGATCGATTCTTTAAAAGCTTCACGAATAGAGTCGGGATTTAGTCACAACTTTATCCCGAACTCTAACTCACAAGATGGTAATCAACATGAAATTTCGTATAACACTACGAAAAGAGTCATATCGATATTAGATTGGCAACCATTAAGGTAAGAAAACTCAACAAGAGTTAGGGGGTTTCTCCCACTAGCACCAAACTCATACGACAGCATAAATGCAAGTCGCTAGATAATTGCACAAAGGCGTGTTAAACATAGGAATGGATTTTTATATTTCTTTAACAAATCAATTGTTCTTTGAGCTTCAAATCCATTATCTTCATAACCAAATTCTCAATTTGTAACATATTTTTTCCACACTAATAATCAATTCAGTTACATACACAAAAATAAGATGTATTTCATTTGGCTATTAAGGGAAACAAACCATTTTATTTTAATTTCAGACCTGCTGTAAAGAACTCATGATTTGATATAGCAAAATACAAAATCTAAGAAAACTTATAAAATGAAAGTTGTTCTACTAAGTAAAAGCTTTCTAGCTATAAGAAGATAATCAAAATCGGACTCACGGTTTGAAAGTTATGGTAAATTTACTTTCAGCTTAAATCTTAGAAAATTTAAAATAGGACAGAGATGTCCATCCACTTTCAAACCAATTTTAGATAGAATAAAAAGCAAAATCATCCAAAGTGGTTAAAAGAAAATTTATAGCTTACTGAAGGCTACTTCATTTAAAAACATCGAGCTCATTTGGAGTAATAAATCACAAGTTATCACAATTTTAGTACTGCACTTTTCCAAATAAAATTTCAGCTTTTAAAATCAATTTTAAATTTGAAATTCCCAAACCATTTTAATTTCAAACTACATTCTCAAAACAAGGTTTTCATGCTAAATCATTTATTTCATGATCCTCTTTCCCGAAAAGCTAAGACATTCAAAAAATTTAATTAACTTTACGTAATAACAATTCACTAATAAGAACCACTTTCATTATTTTATACAATCAAGTTTTCCAAACAATTGATTTTGAAATCTCATTTTGAAAGAGAATTACCAATCCCTTTTACTATCAATAGATAATTATCTATCCAAAATAAATTTTAGGATTAACATATTAATTTTTAAATTTTCACACACTTAAAAATAATTGAATCTCATGCCTTATTCATATATTATACCTTGCACTACATATATAGCATTTTATAACAAATGAACAATTCAAATTTATATTTTCTTTTGTCACCAAAATTAAATTTCCAAATTATTATCAACATAAAACTATCTAAAGTTGATAATTAACTTAAACTTTTTTTCAAAAGAAATTTTTTTCTTCTAAACTCATACCAACAAATCTTTAATACAACCAAAATTTAAAACAAGGCTTGCTCACAAATTCATGCTAAAAGTTTAAATTTAGCATTACTTTATTTTTTTTAAGATAGAGTTTTATACCTTGTCCTCTATTATTACACAAACAACCAAGTGCCAAAGCAAATTTTTAAAGCCATCATTTATAACTTTATACAAAATTATTCAATTGATACTTTAAATTTCAAACCACGGTTTCTTTTATCTTGAATACATCATTTTATTAATCAAAGCATCAAATGATATTTTCTTCCAATTAAGACACCTTCTTAATTAGAATTATTTACCTTACTTTCTCAAACTACCATATGGTATCATTATTTAGATTCCAATAGGTTATACTTATATAACTAATTAAAAGCATAACCATTCAATTTCACAAATTTCAAATGATATAATAGCATTGCCTCGCTATTGATTCTTAGTGAATGACTCTATCATTTGGCTGCAGAGTTGACCAAATGATCAAAACTGCCTCGCCACTTATCCAATAATCACTATGGTTCAATGGCTGCATTTATCATCTAAAATAAAATTTTAACACTCAAACTCATATTAATTTTTTTCCAAACTTTACTTATTAAAACTCAATTTACCGTGTTTGACTATCTCGTCATATTCTTTAGGAAATTCCTATCGATAACGTTGATTAGGCGCATCAACAAGAATTCTTAAAGCACTCGATGGACAATCCAACACAAAATCATTTTCTATAAAAATGCCTTTTATATAATTACAAAATATCCTTTGCTTTCTTAATAAACAGAATCTAATTATACTTATAAATATATTTTCTATTAGAAAGATCTGCAATTTAAAATTTGTTGTTTTTCGCCCATCATCAATGAATAAAAGTGTGAACTCATCGAGATATTCCTAGAATACTTGATTTATAAGATCAATTAAATAAGCTGGAGCATTCGTCAAACCGAACGGTATAACGACCCACTCATAAGACTCATAACGAGTGCGGAATGGCGTACGAGGAACGCTATCCTCCGCAACTCGTAGCTATTGAAAATCGATGCAAGTTGAAGCTGAGGAAAGACCCTAGCAGCACTCAATTGATCAAATAAGTCATCGATCTTAGGCAATGGATACTTGTTGTTAATGGCTAACTCGTTAGGCTTGCAATAATCGATGCAAAGCCTAAGAGTACCATCAGATTTCTTAACTAGATAACCACGACACCCCACGGTAAGGAATTGGGCAGAAAGAATTGCTTGGCTTAAAGCTTCAGTAATTGTTTTTTTGAGTTCCTCATTTCCTTGGTGGACATCCTCGTGGGAGGACGACTAAAAGGCTGAGAACCAGGAAATAGGTCGATACGAAACTCAATTGCCCGCTTGGGTGGTAAACCCAAAACGGACTCAAATACATCGGCAGAATCACAACCAATTGGAATTCGAGATACTACATCATCATCTCGATACTCAAGAGCAATTTAAGATACTTTGGAATAACCACCAACATTCCGAAGAACAAGAGACAATTAATCAGCCGAATCAGGATACTTAAGATATATGATCCTTTCAAAACATAGGATTCGGGCTTGATAATATGCAAGCCAATCCATCCCAAAATCAAATCTAATCCAAGATAGTGAATAACGTGAAAATTTGCACGAAAAGAAAAACCACAAAGGATAATCTCAATATTTTCACATAACATGCTAAGTGTTGAGGATCCCCTCAATAGGATTCGCAACCCTCAATAAAGTAACAAGACAAGAAACATCCAATGATATAACATTCGATACGAATGAATGCGATGCACCCATATCGAAGAGAACTCGAATAGCAATCTTTCAAAAATAGAAGCAAAAACCAGACTATCCAAATGGTTAAGATACATGAGTCTATAATATTACTTAACGTAAATTTTTAGAACCAAAACACCTGGCTTGATTTCAACTCTCCCTTTTGAAATATCAATAATAATAATATACATATATTTATTTATATATTAGATCATACTTTGGGAATTTTTAAACAAATTTGTTTTACCATAAACAATCTGATAACCAATTTCCACCACGGTGGCAATGCCTCACTTTAGAAACTCGAAATGAACACCAATGATGCTGCAGTCATCAGAATCGGAATTATTTTCTAGTGACTGAAGTGAATCGGTGTTTTTTAACTCTTCCAAATCTTTTTACAATCTTTCTATTAACCAATACATTCAAAATAATACAATTATTATTTTTCCCAAAAATTTGAAAACAATTTCTAAACACTGGCTTTGAGTTCCAAAATTTCTTGGTTTAAATCTGTTTTTATTTATAGGCCATATTTTAAGAGAATTTCTATTCTAAAGTACTCTCCAGTAATACTATTATTATTCTTCACAACACTTTGAATAACATTTCAAGTTTCTGGGATTTAAGTACTCAAATTTTCGGTTTTAAATTCTTATTATAAACTATATTTATAAATCCTATTTATATAATTCACTTCTTATATAAGGTCATTTCATAATTGTTTCTATTTGTATAGGTTATAATAAATAACTTTTACTATAATTAAAATTCAACTCAATATTATCATCGAACACCCTACAGTCAAACTGTGAAACTGAATTCACAAGGTGTTCGTACTTAATTTAACCAAACAAAATGCTCATAACTATCCAAGCAAAACTAATCAACAATAAATGATAATCAATGAATATTACCATTCTAACAACCAATCCCACCATATATGCTAATATATTAATTTTATGAAAAATTATTTTTTAATATATAAAATATAATTTTGGTAAAATTATTTCATTTACCCAATTTCAAAACAATATTGTATCTATTTGCCTTATTCGAGCATTTAGAAACCCCTGTCGATATAGTTCTACATTCTGTATCAACCAGAATTCATAAGCCACTCAACTGATAAATCAACACAACATAAAATATTTTATATCACTAATAAATACGTGATCATATATATACACACATACTCAAACTCATCCTAATGTCTCACTTACCCTATCTAAAATGAGTCTAGGTTTTTTCTTAATCTAAGCTTATACCAAGCTGTAGCAACCCACCTTTTCCACCTTTAAAAGGCGACACCAATACATTCATGGTATTCATGTGCCAAGCATTCGAGTGCTGGAAAGATAGATTGTTTGGGAAAAAAGAAAGAATAGAATCTCACAACGTGACGAGCAATCTATAATATAACAATGATCTTTATAAAAGAAAAACTAAATTTTATTATACATATATCAATCAGAGTCATCTAATTAATTAATAGCCTGGACAGTTATAACAACCTTTCCTTAAAATTGCTGATAAACATAAACAACCAATGCAACGCTAAATAGGATAAACGTGAATATGATTTGGAGGCATCCTGAAGAAAATGTTCATTTTTAACACAACAAAAAAGTACACTTAGTTTTCTGTAAAAAAAATATAAATATTAAAGAATATATGTAATGTAGTACATATAAAACTTTACATGTTTATTATTTGGGCTCAACTTATAATTGATATTATTAAAGTTTCAATAGTCATGCATATGTTCATTTTTTCCACCTTTAATGTTAAATTAAATTGATTTAATTTAATTTCCTTATTAGTGGCAGTTAACTCATAACTCATTATATAAAAATGTATAATCATTTTGCGAAATTAATTTGAAATCAGATGTATCTTGAATTCATATTGCAACTTACTCTTATTTAGTTTGAATTACTAGATATCTTTATTATAATTTACTTCTGCTGTGGTTCCATATGAAACTAAATATAAATTCATTCTCACATAGTATTTTTTCACATGTTTATATATTGATATCATCTAAGGGGTGTGATAATTTTGAACACTTTAGTCATCATTATTTCATAGACTATTTGTAAACTAAAAATGTTTTCATGCCATATATGCTTCTACCTCCAAATGCACCAATGCTAAAAGATTATACTTCGTATATTAAAATTACTTTTAAACTACTAGAAAATATGCTTAGTTCAAAATTTTAATTTGTTAAATATATATTCATTAGATAATATGTATAATTTGCCCGAAATTTTTAATTTAGGTGTTACGGTATACATCCACTTTCCCACATCTGTCACCCCACCTTTATTCTCACCAACAAATATTTTCCACAATACTTCTCTCACCATGATACACGAATGTAACATCCCCTACTTTGAGGCTCAAAGCTAAGCACTACAGGTGTTGTAGTCATCTATAGTATTAACTTTCGATGACAAAATACGGTAATATTAATGGTATCCATAATATCATAAGCACATGAATATGAAATAAAACCAATATAGATTTCAAAAAAAACTTTTTGATTACATTTCAAATCAATGTTTATATTCAATTACATAATCCTAAAACGATTCCTTGGTTTTGACCAAATATAATTATTATAAATTACGCCAAGAGCGATATATGAAGATGCCCTCTTGGATGATCAGAGTACTAGATGGACATTAGTCATAAATATATTTCAGTGGAAATAATACTAAATAGATCCAACATGGCTAGCTTTGCCTCCTATATGTCTTTGAAAGCTTATTCGTCCAACCTACTAAACTTGAAAAGTCCTTAACACTTAACCTACTCAAATTTAATTCTGGGCACCCGAGAGTTTAAGGGGAAAACATAAACTTCAAGTCAGACAAAAAGCCTAAAGTGAATAATTCTATTGCATCTCGGTTTACTGATATTTAGTGAGACCGCGCTGCTTAGCGGAATAGGTTTCCCCTCACTAATATCCTTTTAAAATCATATCTTTTTCAAATCAAAAACCTACAATCAAACTGAATATAACAATAATAGTAATAACATATATGTATATAAATTAGGTAATCAATGGACTATATGTCCACATTATTGTTTTATCTGGCTAACTATTAACTATTGGCTGACTCAGGCCTACCGGATAAAATAAGAAATATAACATCTGTTAGACACACTTTTGGATTGTCTGTCCACAACCTTCTCCTTCTAGGGTTAACTAATCCTAATGGTTTTATTGGCTCACCAATAACCTATCCTATCTACGTATATTCCTTTTTGTGTGTAAGATCAATTTAGTATCACCTGTAATGAAACCCTACACATTAGAATTTTGGACTTATTTTAACTAGGGGCTAATAGCTAAAGTATAGGGAGCAATCCTACACCAGTCTCATTTGGTCTTATAATATCCAAGTCATAAACTTAGGGTTAACTGTTGCATCCAATTTTCCTTGAAAACATTTCTTTCAAATTGATTTAACCATTTTAAATCATACTTAACAAGGAAAATATGCTCTTTGCTTTAATCAAAATGTTGATACCATTGTATATTCTTTACACAAAACAATGTTGATGAGATCTAAGTCAAAGGGATTTTCTATCCCTACCAAATAAGTTAAAACCCTTTTTAATTTAGAAAACGTTAGGACATTAAGCCAAAGCATTATCTTCGAAATCCCTGTTTAAATCCTTAAACAATTCCCTTTCGAATATAACTGAAAGCAACCCTTTCGAAACCATTATATAAGATCTTAGACATCCCCTTTCGAAAATATTTAAACTTGTCTTTCGAAAGCATTAGAAACCTTCCTTTCAAAATACTTAAAATGGACCTTTCAGAGCACTTAAATTATACACTTTGAAAGCATTGTGGACTTCCCCTTCGAAACACTTATAACATACTGTTAGAAAGCTTGGGTTCAAGTAAGGGTTTGTGGAAACATTGCTTCAAAATCATTAAAAACCTTTAATATAACTAAAGGGTCATAAAGAATAGAGGCAAAAGCATTACTTTAGAAAGCATTAATCCTAAGTAAAAGAAAGAGGATAGTTTTGAAACCCACCCTTTATTGCCTCTGGAACCATTTGAAAGGGCTATATGATCCTTTTGAAAGAATTGAGAAGGCAGCTTCAAAGTTAAAAAAGGCGAAAGCACCACTTCCGAATGCATTGGTTTAAGACTATAACGGCCTTAATTAATTCGAAAGGTATGAATGCAGTCGCATGTGTATCGAATAGGTTCAAAAACGACTATCCTTTCGAAAGCTTCTTTTAAAACAAAGTAAGCGGCAACTCATTCGAAAGCTTCTTTCTAAAAATAAAGGCAAATGACAACTTGTTCGAAAGCCTCTTTTTGAATAAGGGTAAGTAGATTGATTTGAATGATAATTAGAGTGGCTTAAACCCCTTTGGAAGCATGCCTTTGACACCAACATTCCTTTTGCCTTTCTCCAATACACTACATACCGATTGCTTCATATCATGTGCATTGATTTCGAATAGGTGCAAAAGGTCTAACTGGGCGTGGTGAAGAAAGTAAGCTAAGTTAGTGTCAAAGTTGCAATTCGAAACTAAACTGGTTTATTGCCTTCTAAAGTACTTCCTTTATACCTAACATGCCCAATTTGTCGAAGTATGATTGGTTGCCACTTTATATCAAAATTCTTTTCTAAAAAGGCTACCAAATTCAAAATTTACAATTAAAAACATTTTAACAAATAAGCCCTCCTCCTTAGCAAAATACATAAAACATTTAAGTCCCTTAACTTAAATAATTTTATAGCTGCAATAAAATACTTAGGAAAATTCCCGAGAAATCAAAATAATTCGCTTTTAATATGTTTTCTAACATGTATAAATTTCAGACCCGGAATCATTATATAATTTCCTTAAATAGTTTAAACCCAATATTAATTATTTTCTCTCATAGAAAATCCAAAATAAATCCACAATCATTTAGAAAATTATGAAACTTGGAACACACTTCCAAAATTATGTTCTTGACCATATATCGAAAAGGCAAATCATATGGATGTCGTTTAATAGATTCTCCAATCTAAACATTATCATAAAATATATATGAAACATTATAAATCATCAACAAGCATATATATCCATTTAAACAAACATAACGTGACATGTAACTTGCAAAATTAATTTGGATCTAGTTTGAAACTGAAATCATATCAAAAGTGAGATTTAAGTTAATTATTCACCTTGGTTTTGTGTTAAGAAGCTTGAGACTTGCCCTTTGATTAATTTCTTCAATTTTTCTACATGATTCCTAGTTTATCTTCTTTTTAAATCTCCTTAATGGTGGCCGACAAAGCTCTTAGGGGTTCTAATTTTGTTTGTGAATGTTAAAATGAATAAAGAAGGGAGAATGGAAGGGTTTGGGGTATTGAATGAATATTCCCATTTTACCCTTACCTTATTCCTCCTACTTACTTATTTTCAATTTTCTTTTGCTTATACATTCATCAAGGAACGACCCCTTATTAATTAACAAACTTCAATCCCTTAAATATTAACATTATTTTATTTAATTTATCCAATTAAATGTTTTAAATTATGTTACTCAAACTTAGGGTCGTTACAACCCACCTCTTATTTTCTTAATTTTTTTAAAAGAAGCATACTTCCGTTATATCTTCTTTAAAATATAACTATAAAATGCAACCGTGAATTCAAATCTCATAAACACCAATCATTTTTTCTACAAATTTCTTTCAACTTTAAATTCAGCTAGAAGATTATAGTTAATTTGCAAATTTTGGAACTTAATATACTAAGATATTAGACGATTTCAGTTGAAATCTCTTCTTAAGTTATATAAATTTGAGATATGTTAAGCATATCTTGCAAAAAAACTATTTGTTTAAGTTGATAAATAAGTTCCAAGTGTGATTCTCTTTAAGGTTTGTAGAATTTAATTGTTGTGTTAATTAAAATAAGGGGTGTTTAAAGTGTTTTTTAATATTTTTTGTATCTCTTTAAGTGGTAGTAGGAAGTTTATTAGTGGGTGTATATAGTAAGACCCTTTAACTTTTACTTTAGTTAACAGTCGATCTTATAGCAGGTTGATACTCTTTAAATTTTATTAAAATTGGGCATAAATATGAAACATGTTTAACAACCCGCCTTTTCTCCCCCAAATTTCAATACTAATACATCTATAGTATTCACGTGCCGAACACCAAAGTGCCGGAAAGACAATTGTTAGGATAATAAGAAATACCAGCAAGAAAACAAATAAGTAAGGAGAGAATAAAACATCAAAATCTCACGATGGAACAATAACATATAATATTAAAAAGATAGTACAAAGGGTTACTCTAAGGTACACAGCATTTCAAAGTCACAATCCTAAGTATTATCATCAGCCTAAGTACTATCATCAGCCTGGACAGTTATAATTGCCTATCCTTACAAATGCTGATATATACATACTAGTGATGTAGTGGAAATGAAAATATTATGGTAGGTGAAAGCAGCTAGCTCGTCTCCCAAAGCTCCAAAAAATATCCTATAAAATCCAACCTTGTGTAGTTAAAGCGCTCAGTAGATTCAATGTGGCGTAGGTGCAAAAAGTCATAGCGGGGATATAGCGGGATATAACGGATGACTCTAAAATATCATATAAAACTTATACTTAATGTTTTACAAATATATAAATGGTAATTAAATGAAAAATTAACATTCAATTGAATTATAAGTAATATATAAATAATTTTGAACAAAAACATGTGCGAATATACTGTAAATAAACGTAAAACTACTATATAACATAATTAAATTTAGTAGAATATTAGAGTATTTTCATTTCTAAAAATATATTAGAAAATTCAATTAGATTAATTAATTTCATAATTTTTATAATGTATAAATGTTATTTTTCAATTCAGTTCTTTTAAGAAGATATAGCGGAAATAGCAAAATATAGCGGGAATAACGGGATATAGCGGAAATAGCGGGTCTTAAAGTGGAAATGCTATATTTGGGGCTATATGGAAAAATCGTAGTGGTAGAAATCTGCTATGAGATATAGCAGGGTTATAGCGGGGTAACATCGGGGCATTAACTGCATAGAACCTACCTTTCTCAAACTACTCTAAAGAGCACCCGAGCATTTAAGGAAAAATTAAAACCATGAGTTAGATATAAGTCTGGTGTAAGAAATTCAAGAAACTGTGCCTATATAACGGTTATGTTTGAGACCGTTCAAATCACCGTAAAAGTTTTCCCTCAAATGAACTAAAATCATTTGATAAGTAAATATAGCGATATAAATGTTGGTGTCTAGGGTGTAGAATATAAATCGAAAAATAGTTGTGCTACATGTGTCTCACAACACAACAATATTAGAATTAGAACTAAAACCACTAAGGTACGTTCACATATGGATTTCTGTGGAGGTCTCCTCATTACATCAAGGCTAGCCACTTGACAAGGGTCAAAAATATTCTTCCGAAGCATCGTATGTCTCTATATATAAGATACCACAAAGTTGAACATAGTTGGACCATGCCCTAACATGTGATGCCGAATATCATCAACTCTCGCTAGCAACATCTGTAAGCAACTCTAGATATGGAGTTGATATACCCTTTGGTTAGCTAAACCCACTGGCTATGAATCTTACTCTGTTTTTTTGTCATTTTCGATATTGAAGTCATGTTCAGCATCTCAACATAAGAGTCTTCATCACTCGAACATATCACGAATCTTTTAGTGAATTCCAGCAAAATCATCTAATGAATGATAACGCTGACCTCACTCCTGGAGTAACCCTCGAGATAGACAGTTCTACTATATAGCAGTGACCGAAATGTTAACACTGACCTCTCCCATGTAGTTAACCTCATGATAGATAGTTCAACCCGATAAAATTTCACTCCACAATGCTCCCAAAACATAGAAGTTGTATGTTAGTTTTGAAACGGTTTTTGCCAAGTGATACCTAAGTATACTTATGTAACGACCTGAAATTTTCGACTTCGAAAATCCCAGATTGTTAAAGAAAGAAGGAAAACAGAAAACAACATCTCACATTCGCAGCGGATAAAATATAATAACAAATAATAGTATTTTTATAAAGAAAAGCTGTAATTGTTACTTTACATACAATTCATCAGAGTTAAAACCATATACACATAACTGGACAGTTTATCAACCTGTTCCAGATTACAATCAATAAAACTCTCAAATACACAGCGGAATACTCCATACGTCCTGCCATCCAGCTCGCCTCCTGAGCTCCAGAACGTCCTAACCTGGAAATCTATAATACTCGGTCTGGCCCGAGCATTACAACAAAGTAACACCCGGGTCAGGCTGGAAACCAGCGTGAGTAAACCCATATAACTTGAAATACTAAGTTATAAAACTCATTTGAAAACCAGGATAACTCGTTCATCACTACGAGTTCTATCTCACTATAGCCAAACATTTATTTCACAAATCCATTGATATTTTAAAACAATATCTACCGTTACTTAGTTTCAATGGTCTAGTTTACTTAATTTATTCCATTCCAACCTATTTGATTTTCAAATCAAATCTATAAAGAATTTTAGATTACTAATCGAAGTGGTTCCGGATATCGTTGATATCTGATCCCGATCTCTTTAAATTCAATACCATTTTTTAAACCAAGTTGTTTAAGTTAATAATTCAATTTATATTCAGAGTAACCTATTCACATAGCGATTCCATTACATATAGATAATCCATATTATCACAATTCAACCCAACATATTATATCACATAGCATCACAAATCACATATCCGTGATATCAAATAATCCAAGGCATTCAATAATTAATCATCCATAAGCAAGATAAATTAGTTGTTCAATTCCTAATTAAATCAATTTAATCTCTAAATAGATTAAATTAATTACCTTTAAATCCTGCTTACCTAACCTTAATTAATTATAAACCTTTAATCATCACTTAATTTATTAATGAAATTAAACTCATCAACCTTTAATTATTAACATTAATTAATTATATTATAATTAATTAACCTTTAATTACTCTCATTAATTGATCTCATTAAGTAATTAACTACCCTTAATTACATTAAGTAATTAACTACCCTTAATTACTTTCATTAACCCTTAATTACTTTCATTAATCAACCTACCCTTATTAATTTCATTTATTAACCTTTAATTAATTACTTTAAGTAATTAATCTTTTAATTACTTCCATTAAGTAATTATCCTTTAATTACTAATAAATTAATCCCTAATTACAAATTAATAAATCCTTAATTATCGGTTAATTAATCCTTAATTACAAGTTAATTAATCTCTAATTATTTAATTAATAAATCTTTAATTACAAATTAATTAATCTTAATTAAATTTAAGATAAAACATTTATCTTTATTAATTACTTAATTATCATTAACATATAAATTTAAAGCAATGTATCCCTTTAATTAACACTTAATTACATTTCTAAATTAAGTTTTAAAATAACTTAAGAATTTAACTTAACAAGTTTAAGTTAAACAAATCATATAACTTTCTTAAATCAATTATTAAAAAAACATTTATTATTAAAGAAATAGATTTTAAGAAATAGATTTAAGTTGATTTATTTTAAATTTGAAAACTTGCTTTTAATAAATTTAAAACTGTTATAAATATACCCGAGTTCAACCCGGTATATACTCGAGCCTAGACCCGAGAAAATTCACTCCTCTTCTTTATTTTGAAACTTTGTTATGGTTTTAACTTAATGTTGCTTCTCTGGAAACACTCGTGCCGAACTCGAAAACGAACCCGAGCCAACCATCCACTACCCCGAGACAGCTGCTTCTTCCCAAACCATAGCAACCCAAACCAAAACCACTGATATGCGTGCACGTGCACCGATGATCGAGGCGATTCCGACCACCGACGTTACCTCCGGCACGTCACTGACCATCTCTACTTACGATCCCGACCGCCCAGATATCATCATAAGCTCACAATCAAAATCGAGTCTTCTGATTGAATTGGAACAGGAAACTTCGACCAAGAATCCTCCTCGTCCTAACTACTCCGACCACCCGAAATCACGAGCCTCTGACTACAGCTCCGCCGAAGCCACACGCTTACATTCCCCAACCTCCGATGAACCCTTATATTCCAGAGACGATGCAGCGATCAAGCTTCCATCCTCAACCAAACCCAGGTTTAAACCCTAATACATCGCCGCGACGCCGCCTCGGTGGTTTAAAAATCTACCTGACATTTTTGCTGAGACCACCCAACTTCCCTCTACCTCCAGCAGAGACCCCGACCACCTAGAGCCTTCTGATCACTGGAAAAGCCTCAAAACCCAATTCACGTTCAACCTCGATTTCCTCACTCGATCCCAAACTAAAAATCTGGATTTAACCTTTGAAATTCATGATTCTTGATGGTGATTACGATTATATAAGTAAATCAAAGAATTATGATGCATGAAATTTACATGTTTATAAGTTTCTCACTGTCTTTCTTGATTTCTAGAAATATACAAACTTATTTCACTTAAATATAATTTTAAATCTTAGTTTATGTTTAAACAAACATAATTTGTTTGAATACTAAAACCTAGAAGAGATTAGATAAGAAGATTTGGAATTTTGATCTAAATTTAAACTCTGTAACTTAAAACAGAGATGAACACAAATATATTCAGACATGCACACTTGTATCACTTCATATTTATAACATGCAGGTCTAATTTCACTTATGCAAACAATTTACCACATCATTATTTCATAAAATCATCACATGCACTAAGTTAAACAAGATGTTGTTTAGTTTACTCACCAGTTTTGTGACGACCCGATATTTTGGCCATATTATTTTAATAAATATTTAATCCAATTAAATAAAATGTAAACTCATCGTTTTAAAATGAATAAATCTTTTGGAAATATTTTCCATTTATTTATATAGATTTGTAATTTTTGCAAGGGAATTTGATTTGTAAATTTAAATTAAATCTCTTAATAATATTTATAATCAAATTTATCTTATATAATTGAATTAAAATGCTTTATCCTATTAACATTTGGTATAAAATATATGGATGATAATGTTGAAATAATATCAAGTTCTATCAATATAAAATGTAAATAAGTATATGTATAGTAAAGCAATGTGTATGAATGTAAATGCATGAACATAAGGACAAATATAAGTAAGTGAGAATATTTTACAATAAAATAAATAAATAAATAAAAAAGGGAGACAAGCATTTAATATACATTGAAACTCTAGCATACAAAATTTCAACTCAAGCCAAAATACTGCAAATCACGTACAAGAAGAAATCAAATCAGTTCAAGCAAATTTTGACAGTGGAATAAACAAACAAAAATATATAAAAGTGGAAAGAAGCTTGCTGTGGAAGCTGCAGCATATACTTCTTTATACATATCTCCTTCTTTTCAAAAACTGAGAGCAACTCAAATTCTCTACCTCAAACCAGAAATAAAATCAATAATCTGTAGCTCATATGCAAGATCAAACGTCATTCCTTAAACCTGAGTCAAAATCAAAGCCTGCATCATTTCTTAAAGCCTGAAGCGTGCAAAGCATTTTCAGATATCAGCAAGGCCGGTAGCAGATAATCAAAGCCTGAACTCATTTCTTAAACCTAGAACCAAAAGCAAGATTTTATAACAAGCATGCAGTTTTAAAAAAAACAAACTTTTCCAGCAACTAAAGTTTCAAGTTTCAACACTCAGTTTCAAGCTTTTCAAAAATAAGGAACATCAACTCAAGTTTTTAAAACTGCTGCTAAGGCTCTGTTCTTCATTTAGTCTGGTGAGTAACTCTAAACTCCTCGAATATTTTAAAGTTGCAAATGATGATCTTCGGGAAATATAACGTGAACTATGCTATATATATTGTTTGATTATAAGTACATATGTCTGTAATAATTGTATACATGACTAATCAGTAGATACACTTAAATGCAAACAGGGTTCCTCCTTTTTAAAACTGTGAGTAAACTTGGAATCAATTTACTTAATTCTTATATGTACCTACACATGTTTGGAAATCTAATGGACATCTTTATTTACTAAGTAATTAGGTGGAAATGTGTTTCTAATATGCTATCGTGTATATGTATTAGTCACAAGAAAATATAACCTGTAGCTTGCAAATGCCATCTCTGCTCTTGCTTAGTTCAAGACAGTTAACTTTCAAGTTTTAAAAGCAAAATCAGAAGCCTGTACATTGAAAACTTCATGTTTGCCTCACTATCTTTCAACTCTATATAAAGGCATAGCTTCTTATAAGTTGGAATATACAAAAGGAAGTAATAAGTTACAAAATAAAAATATATGCTGCCATTACAAACGAAAGAACCAAACAAAAGAACTCAACAGAGATCAACAAAACAAGATAGACAAGGGCTTGAAGTAAGGAATAAGAAAAGATAAAATAAGTCACTGCTCTGTTGAAATAAAAGGGTGAATAAAGTTTCCTTCTAAAATTTAAATCATCTTTACAACAGGTTGTGTTGAAGATTAAATGGGCAATATCAGTTTTAAATAAGAATATGTGCCTGTATATATGTGTGTAAAAGCATGTACACCGAATCTTGCCTCTACTCTTGGTTAAAGATGAGTAAAAGTGTAAAACTAGTTATTTATACAGGTAATACATGTTATAGCCTGGGTCATGGATATTTAATGCAGTTGATAGGTATGTTGCACGGTGATATATACATATATGCTTGTAATAGATGTATACAGGCATGTAACCAGAGAAGTCAGGTTTTCATCATTCTCTTGTCAACACTGCACATATATATAAAAAAATTCCCAATTTCTCACAGTAATTGGTTTTAGGATATGATGTTAGAAGAAGAATTTTTTTGTTTCCGATTTTACTTCGTTTTAAACATGATTTTTGCGAGATATTATCTAGTATAAGTGCGGAAAACATAATGTACAGATAGTTAACCCAAATTTGTCAAAAATTCAATTATCATGGCTGGACGATTGGGTCATATGATCCTATTCACTGTTTGGTATCATGAATATTAAGCCTTGTATAGCAGCTTGTAGTATTGTATCGGGGAAGTTCGAAGTGACATACGGTGATCGCTGGCGTGGTGGTTCATCGTCGCGAGGCAGATTTAGGTCAGTGATGTATTCCAGTTTGAACTGGAATGCTCGAATTTGATTTCAAGCATTTATATTGGAATCTGGAGGTTGGGATCCGAAGAGGGGATGACGGGTGATGTGTTGGTGGTAGTCGCAATCACCGGAGAGCTGCCGGCGACCGGTGCACGTGCACTGTGTGCACGAGATGATTAGTCGGAGAAGTTAGGGGTTACGTCTGGAGTCGGGTTGGGTTCCAGGGGTAAGTCGAGTTGTTTTGCATTGATGTTTTGTATGGATTCTTGGTTGATCGGAGATGATTGTCTGGTTC
The DNA here is from genome assembly GCA_030737815.1 of Allium fistulosum. Lineage (NCBI taxonomy): Eukaryota > Viridiplantae > Streptophyta > Magnoliopsida > Asparagales > Amaryllidaceae > Allium > Allium fistulosum. The sequence goes on from CM060904.1 coordinate 135,908,611, forward strand.
GAAGCATTTGAGTTTCAGGGGAATGTTTGGCGTTCCTGGAAATGGAACTGGATTAAGGAGAAGAGGAGGTCTGGAAGCTGAGAAGAAGGGTTACTCGTTGTTCTACTCGAGTCAGTGGCGGGTTGCCTTCGATTGTGCACCGAGATTTTAGCCACTTATTTTAAATCAAAGTTTAGTATTAAATGATGGGTGGATTTGGGTCTGGGTCGAATGCTATAGAATTGATGTTGAGGAAATCTACAGTTAAAAATCCAAGTAAAAATCAAGTTTTTATCAAGCGTAAAATGATCTTAAATAAATTACTTCAATATGTAAGCAATGTTTGTTTAATTCTTGGATTTAGAAGTAGAATAAATATGTTATTAATCTAGTTGGTTATTAAGTATAATAAAAAAAAAAGGAAAATGTTTTCAAAAGAATTATCTGACAGGGATTTGTCTGGGTTTGTTTGAAGCGGGGTTTGAACTGCAAACCTATAAAATAATCAGTTTTAAATAAATCAAGTTTGAAGACTGCTTCTTAAATCAAATTCTTTTATATGAATATATGTTTCCTATAACAATTGAGTTGGAAGCTATATGAATGTTTAGTCTAAATTTGTGAATTAACCTAAACCTCATTTTTAGGAATATAAGCAAGTAATTAGTTAAAGAATAAATTAATTAATATGGATAATTAATTACAGAAATAAATTTGATGGAGCGTAATAAAGGGTTAATTACTTAGGAAAGGTAATTAGGATTAATTTCTTGGTGTAATTAATCAATGAATGTTAAGTAAGCAGAATTAAGGGAGATTGAAGTAATTAATTAAAGTTTGAATTGTTTTTTCACTGGAATAGTATTGAATTCAAGAGACCGGAGTCGGGTATTTGATTGATATATAGAACCCATAGGCTAGTACGGAATGAATTAAGTAAATTGGGCATTTAATCTAAGTTCTGGTATCTAGAAATGGAATTATGAAAGAAGTGATGTTTATAACAACTTGTGTAGTTGTAAATTGGTACAAGTTACCCGGGTTTATATAAGTTGTATGCTTTTGTATTCCATGTTAGATGAGTTTACTCACGCTGGGTTCCAGCCTGACCCGGGTGTTACTTTGTTGTAATGCTCGGGTCAGACCGAGTATTACAGATTTTCAGGTAAGGACGTTCTGGAGCTCAGGGGACGAGCTGGATGGCAGGAACGTATGGAGTGTATTCCGCTGTGACATATTGTTATTTATCTGGGACAAGTTATTTTAACTGTCCAGTGACTGTGAAATGTTGTAACTCTGATGTATTAAAATGTAATTAACTGATATAGATTTTATTTGTATAACTGTTATTATTTGATATTATATTTTGATCCGCTGCGAATGTGAGATTCTATGTTTTAATTTCTGTTTTCTCCTTCTATCTCTTTCTTCTTTTCCTAACTATCTGGAATTTTCGGGATCGAAAATTCCGGGTCGTTACAGTTGGTATCAGAGCGAAGGTTAAGCGAGAACCTTGGCTCTGGTGGGTGTACTCATGAGGATAGGGACAATAGTACCCTGGAATGAGTTAAGTGTATATATATATATGAGAGCGTACTTGTTATTTTCATATATGAAGATTTTAATGATTTTATATAAGAATATATTTTGATATATATATAAGGCAATACTTCTTACTAATAAAAGTTAAGGTAATTGGTTGTTAAAAATTATTGGAATTAAAAATAAAAATAATAAGGAGAATTAAGTGTTAATAGTAATACAACCAAATTGTAATTGAATGGGGATAAATTTGGAATGGATTCAAACTGAAATTAAATCTTGAATTTGGGGAAAAAGTTTCAGAATAAGATGATAATGAATTGGTTCCCAGATATGATAATCTTGGTTATTATCATAAATGGTTGTTGTATTTAATAGTGGAATGTGTTAATGAGTAAGCAAAATAAAATGTGTTAAGGATATAAACTTAGATGAGTATAACTTGTAAATTAGAACAGATTTAATTTGTGAAGTTTAAACCTAAGTTTAGAAACATTTGAATTGTTTCAAAGTGTTAAAAGAAAAGAATAAATAATATTGTTCAGAATATATATTTGAATGCGATCTTATTTTAAAATAAGAAGTTGTTTGAAAACTTAAAAAGAGATCTGTCTTAAATTAAACCCAAAGATGGTTTGAAATAAACTCTAAATGTTGAGTTTTAAATTTGGAAATGAGGTGTGGTACCCAAGGTGATAAGTTTTTGAACTTATAAGATTTATTAATGTAAAGTTTAAAATTTGAAGTGGGAATTCAAATTTGAATATGTTTGACGAGATTAAATTGAATTTAACTTAAAGGAAGTTAAACAAGTTTGGAACAAACAACCTGAATTAGAAATTTCAAGATGAAATTGAGATTTAACTTAGGAAAGTTAAATGGGTTAATTTGGTAGGGAACTATATGTGATCTCAAATAGGTTTGAGATCTCGAATGGGTAGTGGATGATGAATGTTTTTAAATAATCTGGATGTTTATTTACTTTGGCTTACCCCGATATCATCCTTTTGTTATTCATAATCCATGAAACTGTGAATTGGATTATTCTAATTAAATTAAGAAATGGATTGAGGTAATATACATCCATTGTAGAAATTTAATGGAATCACTTTGAACTTAAGAATTAAATGTGTAAATTAAAACTTGTTTAAGAACTGGTTTCAAAATGAAAGATAACATTGTTTTGAACTCTCATTTAAACTTTGAAATAAGTTAAGTAAAGATAATTTAAAATGGAATTTTGAGAATCGAACTCAGGGATTAAGTTGTTTAAATATATTGATTTGAAGATAAATGTTAATTGGATTAAGGGATTAATCAACTTTTGAAATTTAACTCGAATTTATATGATCCGAGATGGTTTAAAATTGAGATTTAAAATTTAATTAGTTCAAACTGAATTTGATTTGAATTAATGGGAAAATTGAATTGGATTAATTTAAAATAAAAGTGGAGAATAAATGAGTTCTAATTCAAATGGGAATTGGAATTAAAGCAAGTCCAATGGAATTTGGAGTTATTTGAATTGGGTCAATTTAAATGGAAAATTAAATTGAATTGATGAAATTTGAATTGTTGGGAAAGTGAGCAGTTTTGACTCTGGACTATTTTCAATATAAATTGTTTTAACATGAACCTATTTTTCCAAGCTATTAAATATATACAACCTTTCTTTCTTAAAGTCAAATTATTTTATACTTGTTTTACAATTATTTTTGGAGCTATTTAACCATTTTTCAACTGTTTTATAAATAATTACTATTTTTCAATTATTTTACAATTACTTAACTACCTTACAGCTATTTTACAAACTAATAATTATTTTCCAACTACTTATCTATTTTTAAAATTTTCAAGCTATATTTCTAAATTTAAGCTGGTCGGAGTTTAAACTGTTATTGATTAAATACCCAACTGAGATAAGAATTGAAGTAATAATCCAAATGGGGATTAAGGCAAATGAGGATAAGTGAATAAAATTTGAGTGAATGTGAATGGAAAGGAAATTGATTTGGTGAATAATCAATGAAGTTAAATACGTAGGATGTACGTATATTATTCTATCTGTATAGTGATTTGGTCCAGATTCGAGCACAGAATTTCAAGATAGTATTATCGATCCGAGTTGGGATTTTTCGCTCGATTTTCGACGGCGAACCTGGATATGGATTTTTGATTGGTTCTGGATATTCTCTATCATAGATGTGACTATGCAAGGAGAATGACGGTTTCTGATCAAGAAACCAGATCTGAGTTCGCACTAGGAAGTCGGATGGACGATACTAGTTCGGAAGTGAAATTGTGTGATCGAGTGAGCGATCAAATTGGTATTGCGTACGAATGATATGGGGACATCGTACGGGTTTGAATGAAATTGGCATTGAAAATTTGTGGATAAAAAACTGAAAAGATTTTTGAAATTGAAAGTATATTTTGAGAAATTGACAATGAATAAAGGTGGAATTTGATTTTGAAGTTGTAGATAAAAGGTTATAAGATGATTTTTGAAATGGAAAATATATTTGTGAATATATGAGGAACTAAAATAAAATAAATTTAACATTTATATTTCTATGGTAGAAATTAACTTTATGCAAATAAAGTGGAAATTGAATATTTTTCTGAGTTAAAGTTTACTTTATAATAAAAGTAAGAAATTTGGCAAGTGACTTTATAAAGTAATCAAATTTGAATATTGATTTGGACTAAACAAAGTTATTTGTCTTCGTTATATATAATAAAATCTCCTTGTTGAATCTATTGCCAGAAGGAAATGATTTTTGAAAGTATTTGAAGTATAAAAGTGAATTTATACAAGTATAAATTGATTCAAAGATTTTTCAAAACTTTTATATATATGTATTTATAAAAAGGATTTGTGAAAATGATTTTGAGGAAAGGTTTTTGGAACCTTTGAATTTTGGAAAGGCTTTTGATTTTGGGAAAAATCAATATTGGAATTTGGAAAAGCCTAATATGAGAATTATCGATTTTGAGAATCGATTTTGTGTAAAGGCATTTATATGAGATTCATACTAGGTGTATGATTTGGAAAATACTATATGTATATAGTATAAAGTATTTTGAGATTGGCTCTGGGGAAAAAGGCGCTCCCTTGAAATGAACTTCTCAGGAGTGCCACAGGGTGGTACTGCCTTGAGCCTCTAAGGGGGAGGTTCTAAAGTTGATCCTGTGAGGAGTCCGGACAAAACTAGTTCCTGAGGATTATTGTGTAGCGAAAGTCGAGGGGCTGGTGCCCACAGAGGCATTTGGGTTATGCTGTGACGACAGTGTAACTCGATGTCACTGCGATCTACTGCAGACCATAGCGAAAGTCGTGTGTGCCGCTGAGAGCCAACAGTCTACGTTTGATTTTATATCGGTAGACTGCGACACTATGGTAACATAGCGAAAGTCGTGTGTGCCGCTGAGAGCCAACAGTCTATGTTTGATTTTACATCGGTAGACTGCGACACTATGGTAACATAGCGAAAGTCGTGTGTGCCGCTGAGAGCCAACAGTTACATGGACTTTTGCTGCGACGGCAACGTAACCCTGGATGTAACTGCGATCTGTCGTGGGTTCTATGGTGTAATCAGTTACATGGACTTTTGCTACGACGGCAACGTAACCCAGGATGTAACTGTGACCATGGATGGGTGTGATGATTTCCAGAGCATTCTCACCAAAGATATTTTATCTATTTTCAAAACTGTTTTCTATATTTTCAATAAAATTATTTTCCAAAGTAATTTCACTAGGTGTTGGAAACGAGTTTACCAAGTACTTATAGATTTTCAGTCCTACGCCTGATCAACGTATGACCGAATTTCTATTAGAACAAGGATGGACTTGTCGAAACATCGAGTTATAAAAGTATTTGTATAAAAACTATTTTAGAAATATTACATAGATTTTTAAAGTAGTTTAAAAATGATCAAAGAAAATTTATCTGATTTTGAGCATCTTAATAAATCTGGCTTCATTCCTTTTCGAGGACGAAAAGATTCAAAGGGGGGAGGAATGTGACGACCCGATATTTTGGCCATATTATTTTAATAAATATTTAATCCAATTAAATAAAATGTAAACTCATCGTTTTAAAATGAATAAATCTTTTGGAAATATTTTCCATTTATTTATATAGATTTGTAATTTTTGCAAGGGAATTTGATTTGTAAATTTAAATTAAATCTCTTAATAATATTTATAATCAAATTTATCTTATATAATTGAATTAAAATGCTTTATCCTATTAACATTTGGTATAAAATATATGGATGATAATGTTGAAATAATATCAAGTTCTATCAATATAAAATGTAAATAAGTATATGTATAGTAAAGCAATGTGTATGAATGTAAATGCATGAACATAAGGACAAATATAAGTAAGTGAGAATATTTTACAATAAAATAAATAAATAAATAAAAAAGGGAGACAAGCATTTAATATACATTGAAACTCTAGCATACAAAATTTCAACTCAAGCCAAAATACTGCAAATCACGTACAAGAAGAAATCAAATCAGTTCAAGCAAATTTTGACAGTGGAATAAACAAACAAAAATATATAAAAGTGGAAAGAAGCTTGCTGTGGAAGCTGCAGCATATACTTCTTTATACATATCTCCTTCTTTTCAAAAACTGAGAGCAACTCAAATTCTCTACCTCAAACCAGAAATAAAATCAATAATCTGTAGCTCATATGCAAGATCAAACGTCATTCCTTAAACCTGAGTCAAAATCAAAGCCTGCATCATTTCTTAAAGCCTGAAGCGTGCAAAGCATTTTCAGATATCAGCAAGGCCGGTAGCAGATAATCAAAGCCTGAACTCATTTCTTAAACCTAGAACCAAAAGCAAGATTTTATAACAAGCATGCAGTTTTAAAAAAAACAAACTTTTCCAGCAACTAAAGTTTCAAGTTTCAACACTCAGTTTCAAGCTTTTCAAAAATAAGGAACATCAACTCAAGTTTTTAAAACTGCTGCTAAGGCTCTGTTCTTCATTTAGTCTGGTGAGTAACTCTAAACTCCTCGAATATTTTAAAGTTGCAAATGATGATCTTCGGGAAATATAACGTGAACTATGCTATATATATTGTTTGATTATAAGTACATATGTCTGTAATAATTGTATACATGACTAATCAGTAGATACACTTAAATGCAAACAGGGTTCCTCCTTTTTAAAACTGTGAGTAAACTTGGAATCAATTTACTTAATTCTTATATGTACCTACACATGTTTGGAAATCTAATGGACATCTTTATTTACTAAGTAATTAGGTGGAAATGTGTTTCTAATATGCTATCGTGTATATGTATTAGTCACAAGAAAATATAACCTGTAGCTTGCAAATGCCATCTCTGCTCTTGCTTAGTTCAAGACAGTTAACTTTCAAGTTTTAAAAGCAAAATCAGAAGCCTGTACATTGAAAACTTCATGTTTGCCTCACTATCTTTCAACTCTATATAAAGGCATAGCTTCTTATAAGTTGGAATATACAAAAGGAAGTAATAAGTTACAAAATAAAAATATATGCTGCCATTACAAACGAAAGAACCAAACAAAAGAACTCAACAGAGATCAACAAAACAAGATAGACAAGGGCTTGAAGTAAGGAATAAGAAAAGATAAAATAAGTCACTGCTCTGTTGAAATAAAAGGGTGAATAAAGTTTCCTTCTAAAATTTAAATCATCTTTACAACAGGTTGTGTTGAAGATTAAATGGGCAATATCAGTTTTAAATAAGAATATGTGCCTGTATATATGTGTGTAAAAGCATGTACACCGAATCTTGCCTCTACTCTTGGTTAAAGATGAGTAAAAGTGTAAAACTAGTTATTTATACAGGTAATACATGTTATAGCCTGGGTCATGGATATTTAATGCAGTTGATAGGTATGTTGCACGGTGATATATACATATATGCTTGTAATAGATGTATACAGGCATGTAACCAGAGAAGTCAGGTTTTCATCATTCTCTTGTCAACACTGCACATATATATAAAAAAATTCCCAATTTCTCACAGTAATTGGTTTTAGGATATGATGTTAGAAGAAGAATTTTTTTGTTTCCGATTTTACTTCGTTTTAAACATGATTTTTGCGAGATATTATCTAGTATAAGTGCGGAAAACATAATGTACAGATAGTTAACCCAAATTTGTCAAAAATTCAATTATCATGGCTGGACGATTGGGTCATATGATCCTATTCACTGTTTGGTATCATGAATATTAAGCCTTGTATAGCAGCTTGTAGTATTGTATCGGGGAAGTTCGAAGTGACATACGGTGATCGCTGGCGTGGTGGTTCATCGTCGCGAGGCAGATTTAGGTCAGTGATGTATTCCAGTTTGAACTGGAATGCTCGAATTTGATTTCAAGCATTTATATTGGAATCTGGAGGTTGGGATCCGAAGAGGGGATGACGGGTGATGTGTTGGTGGTAGTCGCAATCACCGGAGAGCTGCCGGCGACCGGTGCACGTGCACTGTGTGCACGAGATGATTAGTCGGAGAAGTTAGGGGTTACGTCTGGAGTCGGGTTGGGTTCCAGGGGTAAGTCGAGTTGTTTTGCATTGATGTTTTGTATGGATTCTTGGTTGATCGGAGATGATTGTCTGGTTCGAAGCATTTGAGTTTCAGGGGAATGTTTGGCGTTCCTGGAAATGGAACTGGATTAAGGAGAAGAGGAGGTCTGGAAGCTGAGAAGAAGGGTTACTCGTTGTTCTACTCGAGTCAGTGGCGGGTTGCCTTCGATTGTGCACCGAGATTTTAGCCACTTATTTTAAATCAAAGTTTAGTATTAAATGATGGGTGGATTTGGGTCTGGGTCGAATGCTATAGAATTGATGTTGAGGAAATCTACAGTTAAAAATCCAAGTAAAAATCAAGTTTTTATCAAGCGTAAAATGATCTTAAATAAATTACTTCAATATGTAAGCAATGTTTGTTTAATTCTTGGATTTAGAAGTAGAATAAATATGTTATTAATCTAGTTGGTTATTAAGTATAATAAAAAAAAAAGGAAAATGTTTTCAAAAGAATTATCTGACAGGGATTTGTCTGGGTTTGTTTGAAGCGGGGTTTGAACTGCAAACCTATAAAATAATCAGTTTTAAATAAATCAAGTTTGAAGACTGCTTCTTAAATCAAATTCTTTTATATGAATATATGTTTCCTATAACAATTGAGTTGGAAGCTATATGAATGTTTAGTCTAAATTTGTGAATTAACCTAAACCTCATTTTTAGGAATATAAGCAAGTAATTAGTTAAAGAATAAATTAATTAATATGGATAATTAATTACAGAAATAAATTTGATGGAGCGTAATAAAGGGTTAATTACTTAGGAAAGGTAATTAGGATTAATTTCTTGGTGTAATTAATCAATGAATGTTAAGTAAGCAGAATTAAGGGAGATTGAAGTAATTAATTAAAGTTTGAATTGTTTTTTCACTGGAATAGTATTGAATTCAAGAGACCGAGTCGGGTATTTGATTGATATATAGAACCCATAGGCTAGTACGGAATGAATTAAGTAAATTGGGCATTTAATCTAAGTTCTGGTATCTAGAAATGGAATTATGAAAGAAGTGATGTTTATAACAACTTGTGTAGTTGTAAATTGGTACAAGTTACCCGGGTTTATATAAGTTGTATGCTTTTGTATTCCATGTTAGATGAGTTTACTCACGCTGGGTTCCAGCCTGACCCGGGTGTTACTTTGTTGTAATGCTCGGGTCAGACCGAGTATTACAGATTTTCAGGTAAGGACGTTCTGGAGCTCAGGGGACGAGCTGGATGGCAGGAACGTATGGAGTGTATTCCGCTGTGACATATTGTTATTTATCTGGGACAAGTTATTTTAACTGTCCAGTGACTGTGAAATGTTGTAACTCTGATGTATTAAAATGTAATTAACTGATATAGATTTTATTTGTATAACTGTTATTATTTGATATTATATTTTGATCCGCTGCGAATGTGAGATTCTATGTTTTAATTTCTGTTTTCTCCTTCTATCTCTTTCTTCTTTTCCTAACTATCTGGAATTTTCGGGATCGAAAATTCCGGGTCGTTACAGTTGGTATCAGAGCGAAGGTTAAGCGAGAACCTTGGCTCTGGTGGGTGTACTCATGAGGATAGGGACAATAGTACCCTGGAATGAGTTAAGTGTATATATATATATGAGAGCGTACTTGTTATTTTCATATATGAAGATTTTAATGATTTTATATAAGAATATATTTTGATATATATATAAGGCAATACTTCTTACTAATAAAAGTTAAGGTAATTGGTTGTTAAAAATTATTGGAATTAAAAATAAAAATAATAAGGAGAATTAAGTGTTAATAGTAATACAACCAAATTGTAATTGAATGGGGATAAATTTGGAATGGATTCAAACTGAAATTAAATCTTGAATTTGGGGAAAAAGTTTCAGAATAAGATGATAATGAATTGGTTCCCAGATATGATAATCTTGGTTATTATCATAAATGGTTGTTGTATTTAATAGTGGAATGTGTTAATGAGTAAGCAAAATAAAATGTGTTAAGGATATAAACTTAGATGAGTATAACTTGTAAATTAGAACAGATTTAATTTGTGAAGTTTAAACCTAAGTTTAGAAACATTTGAATTGTTTCAAAGTGTTAAAAGAAAAGAATAAATAATATTGTTCAGAATATATATTTGAATGCGATCTTATTTTAAAATAAGAAGTTGTTTGAAAACTTAAAAAGAGATATGTCTTAAATTAAACCCAAAGATGGTTTGAAATAAACTCTAAATGTTGAGTTTTAAATTTGGAAATGAGGTGTGGTACCCAAGGTGATAAGTTTTTGAACTTATAAGATTTATTAATGTAAAGTTTAAAATTTGAAGTGGGAATTCAAATTTGAATATGTTTGACGAGATTAAATTGAATTTAACTTAAAGGAAGTTAAACAAGTTTGGAACAAACAACCTGAATTAGAAATTTCAAGATGAAATTGAGATTTAACTTAGGAAAGTTAAATGGGTTAATTTGGTAGGGAACTATATGTGATCTCAAATAGGTTTGAGATCTCGAATGGGTAGTGGATGATGAATGTTTTTAAATAATCTGGATGTTTATTTACTTTGGCTTACCCCGATATCATCCTTTTGTTATTAATAATCCATGAAACTGTGAATTGGATTATTCTAATTAAATTAAGAAATGGATTGAGGTAATATACATCCATTGTAGAAATTTAATGGAATCACTTTGAACTTAAGAATTAAATGTGTAAATTAAAACTTGTTTAAGAACTGGTTTCAAAATGAAAGATAACATTGTTTTGAACTCTCATTTAAACTTTGAAATAAGTTAAGTAAAGATAATTTAAAATGGAATTTTGAGAATCGAACTCAGGGATTAAGTTGTTTAAATATATTGATTTGAAGATAAATGTTAATTGGATTAAGGGATTAATCAACTTTTGAAATTTAACTCGAATTTATATGATCCGAGATGGTTTAAAATTGAGATTTAAAATTTAATTAGTTCAAACTGAATTTGATTTGAATTAATGGGAAAATTGAATTGGATTAATTTAAAATAAAAGTGGAGAATAAATGAGTTCTAATTCAAATGGGAATTGGAATTAAAGCAAGTCCAATGGAATTTGGAGTTATTTGAATTGGGTCAATTTAAATGGAAAATTAAATTGAATTGATGAAATTTGAATTGTTGGGAAAGTGAGCAGTTTTGACTCTGGACTATTTTCAATATAAATTGTTTTAACATGAACCTATTTTTCCAAGCTATTAAATATATACAACCTTTCTTTCTTAAAGTCAAATTATTTTATACTTGTTTTACAATTATTTTTGGAGCTATTTAACCATTTTTCAACTGTTTTATAAATAATTACTATTTTTCAATTATTTTACAATTACTTAACTACCTTACAGCTATTTTACAAACTAATAATTATTTTCCAACTACTTATCTATTTTTAAAATTTTCAAGCTATATTTCTAAATTTAAGCTGGTCGGAGTTTAAACTGTTATTGATTAAATACCCAACTGAGATAAGAATTGAAGTAATAATCCAAATGGGGATTAAGGCAAATGAGGATAAGTGAATAAAATTTGAGTGAATGTGAATGGAAAGGAAATTGATTTGGTGAATAATCAATGAAGTTAAATACGTAGGATGTACGTATATTATTCTATCTGTATAGTGATTTGGTCCAGATTCGAGCACAGAATTTCAAGATAGTATTATCGATCCGAGTTGGGATTTTTCGCTCGATTTTCGACGGCGAACCTGGATATGGATTTTTGATTGGTTCTGGATATTCTCTATCATAGATGTGACTATGCAAGGAGAATGACGGTTTCTGATCAAGAAACCAGATCTGAGTTCGCACTAGGAAGTCGGATGGACGATACTAGTTCGGAAGTGAAATTGTGTGATCGAGTGAGCGATCAAATTGGTATTGCGTACGAATGATATGGGGACATCGTACGGGTTTGAATGAAATTGGCATTGAAAATTTGTGGATAAAAAACTGAAAAGATTTTTGAAATTGAAAGTATATTTTGAGAAATTGACAATGAATAAAGGTGGAATTTGATTTTGAAGTTGTAGATAAAAGGTTATAAGATGATTTTTGAAATGGAAAATATATTTGTGAATATATGAGGAACTAAAATAAAATAAATTTAACATTTATATTTCTATGGTAGAAATTAACTTTATGCAAATAAAGTGGAAATTGAATATTTTTCTGAGTTAAAGTTTACTTTATAATAAAAGTAAGAAATTTGGCAAGTGACTTTATAAAGTAATCAAATTTGAATATTGATTTGGACTAAACAAAGTTATTTGTCTTCGTTATATATAATAAAATCTCCTTGTTGAATCTATTGCCAGAAGGAAATGATTTTTGAAAGTATTTGAAGTATAAAAGTGAATTTATACAAGTATAAATTGATTCAAAGATTTTTCAAAACTTTTATATATATGTATTTATAAAAAGGATTTGTGAAAATGATTTTGAGGAAAGGTTTTTGGAACCTTTGAATTTTGGAAAGGCTTTTGATTTTGGGAAAAATCAATATTGGAATTTGGAAAAGCCTAATATGAGAATTATCGATTTTGAGAATCGATTTTGTGTAAAGGCATTTATATGAGATTCATACTAGGTGTATGATTTGGAAAATACTATATGTATATAGTATAAAGTATTTTGAGATTGGCTCTGGGGAAAAAGGCGCTCCCTTGAAATGAACTTCTCAGGAGTGCCACAGGGTGGTACTGCCTTGAGCCTCTAAGGGGGAGGTTCTAAAGTTGATCCTGTGAGGAGTCCGGACAAAACTAGTTCCTGAGGATTATTGTGTAGCGAAAGTCGAGGGGCTGGTGCCCACAGAGGCATTTGGGTTATGCTGTGACGACAGTGTAACTCGATGTCACTGCGATCTACTGCAGACCATAGCGAAAGTCGTGTGTGCCGCTGAGAGCCAACAGTCTACGTTTGATTTTATATCGGTAGACTGCGACACTATGGTAACATAGCGAAAGTCGTGTGTGCCGCTGAGAGCCAACAGTCTATGTTTGATTTTACATCGGTAGACTGCGACACTATGGTAACATAGCGAAAGTCGTGTGTGCCGCTGAGAGCCAACAGTTACATGGACTTTTGCTGCGACGGCAACGTAACCCTGGATGTAACTGCGATCTGTCGTGGGTTCTATGGTGTAATCAGTTACATGGACTTTTGCTACGACGGCAACGTAACCCAGGATGTAACTGTGACCATGGATGGGTGTGATGATTTCCAGAGCATTCTCACCAAAGATATTTTATCTATTTTCAAAACTGTTTTCTATATTTTCAATAAAATTATTTTCCAAAGTAATTTCACTAGGTGTTGGAAACGAGTTTACCAAGTACTTATAGATTTTCAGTCCTACGCCTGATCAACGTATGACCGAATTTCTATTAGAACAAGGATGGACTTGTCGAAACATCGAGTTATAAAAGTATTTGTATAAAAACTATTTTAGAAATATTACATAGATTTTTAAAGTAGTTTAAAAATGATCAAAGAAAATTTATCTGATTTTGAGCATCTTAATAAATCTGGCTTCATTCCTTTTCGAGGACGAAAAGATTCAAAGGGGGGAGGAATGTGACGACCCGATATTTTGGCCATATTATTTTAATAAATATTTAATCCAATTAAATAAAATGTAAACTCATCGTTTTAAAATGAATAAATCTTTTGGAAATATTTTCCATTTATTTATATAGATTTGTAATTTTTGCAAGGGAATTTGATTTGTAAATTTAAATTAAATCTCTTAATAATATTTATAATCAAATTTATCTTATATAATTGAATTAAAATGCTTTATCCTATTAACATTTGGTATAAAATATATGGATGATAATGTTGAAATAATATCAAGTTCTATCAATATAAAATGTAAATAAGTATATGTATAGTAAAGCAATGTGTATGAATGTAAATGCATGAACATAAGGACAAATATAAGTAAGTGAGAATATTTTACAATAAAATAAATAAATAAATAAAAAAGGGAGACAAGCATTTAATATACATTGAAACTCTAGCATACAAAATTTCAACTCAAGCCAAAATACTGCAAATCACGTACAAGAAGAAATCAAATCAGTTCAAGCAAATTTTGACAGTGGAATAAACAAACAAAAATATATAAAAGTGGAAAGAAGCTTGCTGTGGAAGCTGCAGCATATACTTCTTTATACATATCTCCTTCTTTTCAAAAACTGAGAGCAACTCAAATTCTCTACCTCAAACCAGAAATAAAATCAATAATCTGTAGCTCATATGCAAGATCAAACGTCATTCCTTAAACCTGAGTCAAAATCAAAGCCTGCATCATTTCTTAAAGCCTGAAGCGTGCAAAGCATTTTCAGATATCAGCAAGGCCGGTAGCAGATAATCAAAGCCTGAACTCATTTCTTAAACCTAGAACCAAAAGCAAGATTTTATAACAAGCATGCAGTTTTAAAAAAAACAAACTTTTCCAGCAACTAAAGTTTCAAGTTTCAACACTCAGTTTCAAGCTTTTCAAAAATAAGGAACATCAACTCAAGTTTTTAAAACTGCTGCTAAGGCTCTGTTCTTCATTTAGTCTGGTGAGTAACTCTAAACTCCTCGAATATTTTAAAGTTGCAAATGATGATCTTCGGGAAATATAACGTGAACTATGCTATATATATTGTTTGATTATAAGTACATATGTCTGTAATAATTGTATACATGACTAATCAGTAGATACACTTAAATGCAAACAGGGTTCCTCCTTTTTAAAACTGTGAGTAAACTTGGAATCAATTTACTTAATTCTTATATGTACCTACACATGTTTGGAAATCTAATGGACATCTTTATTTACTAAGTAATTAGGTGGAAATGTGTTTCTAATATGCTATCGTGTATATGTATTAGTCACAAGAAAATATAACCTGTAGCTTGCAAATGCCATCTCTGCTCTTGCTTAGTTCAAGACAGTTAACTTTCAAGTTTTAAAAGCAAAATCAGAAGCCTGTACATTGAAAACTTCATGTTTGCCTCACTATCTTTCAACTCTATATAAAGGCATAGCTTCTTATAAGTTGGAATATACAAAAGGAAGTAATAAGTTACAAAATAAAAATATATGCTGCCATTACAAACGAAAGAACCAAACAAAAGAACTCAACAGAGATCAACAAAACAAGATAGACAAGGGCTTGAAGTAAGGAATAAGAAAAGATAAAATAAGTCACTGCTCTGTTGAAATAAAAGGGTGAATAAAGTTTCCTTCTAAAATTTAAATCATCTTTACAACAGGTTGTGTTGAAGATTAAATGGGCAATATCAGTTTTAAATAAGAATATGTGCCTGTATATATGTGTGTAAAAGCATGTACACCGAATCTTGCCTCTACTCTTGGTTAAAGATGAGTAAAAGTGTAAAACTAGTTATTTATACAGGTAATACATGTTATAGCCTGGGTCATGGATATTTAATGCAGTTGATAGGTATGTTGCACGGTGATATATACATATATGCTTGTAATAGATGTATACAGGCATGTAACCAGAGAAGTCAGGTTTTCATCATTCTCTTGTCAACACTGCACATATATATAAAAAAATTCCCAATTTCTCACAGTAATTGGTTTTAGGATATGATGTTAGAAGAAGAATTTTTTTGTTTCCGATTTTACTTCGTTTTAAACATGATTTTTGCGAGATATTATCTAGTATAAGTGCGGAAAACATAATGTACAGATAGTTAACCCAAATTTGTCAAAAATTCAATTATCATGGCTGGACGATTGGGTCATATGATCCTATTCACTGTTTGGTATCATGAATATTAAGCCTTGTATAGCAGCTTGTAGTATTGTATCGGGGAAGTTCGAAGTGACATACGGTGATCGCTGGCGTGGTGGTTCATCGTCGCGAGGCAGATTTAGGTCAGTGATGTATTCCAGTTTGAACTGGAATGCTCGAATTTGATTTCAAGCATTTATATTGGAATCTGGAGGTTGGGATCCGAAGAGGGGATGACGGGTGATGTGTTGGTGGTAGTCGCAATCACCGGAGAGCTGCCGGCGACCGGTGCACGTGCACTGTGTGCACGAGATGATTAGTCGGAGAAGTTAGGGGTTACGTCTGGAGTCGGGTTGGGTTCCAGGGGTAAGTCGAGTTGTTTTGCATTGATGTTTTGTATGGATTCTTGGTTGATCGGAGATGATTGTCTGGTTCGAAGCATTTGAGTTTCAGGGGAATGTTTGGCGTTCCTGGAAATGGAACTGGATTAAGGAGAAGAGGAGGTCTGGAAGCTGAGAAGAAGGGTTACTCGTTGTTCTACTCGAGTCAGTGGCGGGTTGCCTTCGATTGTGCACCGAGATTTTAGCCACTTATTTTAAATCAAAGTTTAGTATTAAATGATGGGTGGATTTGGGTCTGGGTCGAATGCTATAGAATTGATGTTGAGGAAATCTACAGTTAAAAATCCAAGTAAAAATCAAGTTTTTATCAAGCGTAAAATGATCTTAAATAAATTACTTCAATATGTAAGCAATGTTTGTTTAATTCTTGGATTTAGAAGTAGAATAAATATGTTATTAATCTAGTTGGTTATTAAGTATAATAAAAAAAAAAGGAAAATGTTTTCAAAAGAATTATCTGACAGGGATTTGTCTGGGTTTGTTTGAAGCGGGGTTTGAACTGCAAACCTATAAAATAATCAGTTTTAAATAAATCAAGTTTGAAGACTGCTTCTTAAATCAAATTCTTTTATATGAATATATGTTTCCTATAACAATTGAGTTGGAAGCTATATGAATGTTTAGTCTAAATTTGTGAATTAACCTAAACCTCATTTTTAGGAATATAAGCAAGTAATTAGTTAAAGAATAAATTAATTAATATGGATAATTAATTACAGAAATAAATTTGATGGAGCGTAATAAAGGGTTAATTACTTAGGAAAGGTAATTAGGATTAATTTCTTGGTGTAATTAATCAATGAATGTTAAGTAAGCAGAATTAAGGGAGATTGAAGTAATTAATTAAAGTTTGAATTGTTTTTTCACTGGAATAGTATTGAATTCAAGAGACCGGAGTCGGGTATTTGATTGATATATAGAACCCATAGGCTAGTACGGAATGAATTAAGTAAATTGGGCATTTAATCTAAGTTCTGGTATCTAGAAATGGAATTATGAAAGAAGTGATGTTTATAACAACTTGTGTAGTTGTAAATTGGTACAAGTTACCCGGGTTTATATAAGTTGTATGCTTTTGTATTCCATGTTAGATGAGTTTACTCACGCTGGGTTCCAGCCTGACCCGGGTGTTACTTTGTTGTAATGCTCGGGTCAGACCGAGTATTACAGATTTTCAGGTAAGGACGTTCTGGAGCTCAGGGGACGAGCTGGATGGCAGGAACGTATGGAGTGTATTCCGCTGTGACATATTGTTATTTATCTGGGACAAGTTATTTTAACTGTCCAGTGACTGTGAAATGTTGTAACTCTGATGTATTAAAATGTAATTAACTGATATAGATTTTATTTGTATAACTGTTATTATTTGATATTATATTTTGATCCGCTGCGAATGTGAGATTCTATGTTTTAATTTCTGTTTTCTCCTTCTATCTCTTTCTTCTTTTCCTAACTATCTGGAATTTTCGGGATCGAAAATTCCGGGTCGTTACAGTTGGTATCAGAGCGAAGGTTAAGCGAGAACCTTGGCTCTGGTGGGTGTACTCATGAGGATAGGGACAATAGTACCCTGGAATGAGTTAAGTGTATATATATATATGAGAGCGTACTTGTTATTTTCATATATGAAGATTTTAATGATTTTATATAAGAATATATTTTGATATATATATAAGGCAATACTTCTTACTAATAAAAGTTAAGGTAATTGGTTGTTAAAAATTATTGGAATTAAAAATAAAAATAATAAGGAGAATTAAGTGTTAATAGTAATACAACCAAATTGTAATTGAATGGGGATAAATTTGGAATGGATTCAAACTGAAATTAAATCTTGAATTTGGGGAAAAAGTTTCAGAATAAGATGATAATGAATTGGTTCCCAGATATGATAATCTTGGTTATTATCATAAATGGTTGTTGTATTTAATAGTGGAATGTGTTAATGAGTAAGCAAAATAAAATGTGTTAAGGATATAAACTTAGATGAGTATAACTTGTAAATTAGAACAGATTTAATTTGTGAAGTTTAAACCTAAGTTTAGAAACATTTGAATTGTTTCAAAGTGTTAAAAGAAAAGAATAAATAATATTGTTCAGAATATATATTTGAATGCGATCTTATTTTAAAATAAGAAGTTGTTTGAAAACTTAAAAAGAGATCTGTCTTAAATTAAACCCAAAGATGGTTTGAAATAAACTCTAAATGTTGAGTTTTAAATTTGGAAATGAGGTGTGGTACCCAAGGTGATAAGTTTTTGAACTTATAAGATTTATTAATGTAAAGTTTAAAATTTGAAGTGGGAATTCAAATTTGAATATGTTTGACGAGATTAAATTGAATTTAACTTAAAGGAAGTTAAACAAGTTTGGAACAAACAACCTGAATTAGAAATTTCAAGATGAAATTGAGATTTAACTTAGGAAAGTTAAATGAGTTAATTTGGTAGGGAACTATATGTGATCTCAAATAGGTTTGAGATCTCGAATGGGTAGTGGATGATGAATGTTTTTAAATAATCTGGATGTTTATTTACTTTGGCTTACCCCGATATCATCCTTTTGTTATTAATAATCCATGAAACTGTGAATTGGATTATTCTAATTAAATTAAGAAATGGATTGAGGTAATATACATCCATTGTAGAAATTTAATGGAATCACTTTGAACTTAAGAATTAAATGTGTAAATTAAAACTTGTTTAAGAACTGGTTTCAAAATGAAAGATAACATTGTTTTGAACTCTCATTTAAACTTTGAAATAAGTTAAGTAAAGATAATTTAAAATGGAATTTTGAGAATCGAACTCAGGGATTAAGTTGTTTAAATATATTGATTTGAAGATAAATGTTAATTGGATTAAGGGATTAATCAACTTTTGAAATTTAACTCGAATTTATATGATCCGAGATGGTTTAAAATTGAGATTTAAAATTTAATTAGTTCAAACTGAATTTGATTTGAATTAATGGGAAAATTGAATTGGATTAATTTAAAATAAAAGTGGAGAATAAATGAGTTCTAATTCAAATGGGAATTGGAATTAAAGCAAGTCCAATGGAATTTGGAGTTATTTGAATTGGGTCAATTTAAATGGAAAATTAAATTGAATTGATGAAATTTGAATTGTTGGGAAAGTGAGCAGTTTTGACTCTGGACTATTTTCAATATAAATTGTTTTAACATGAACCTATTTTTCCAAGCTATTAAATATATACAACCTTTCTTTCTTAAAGTCAAATTATTTTATACTTGTTTTACAATTATTTTTGGAGCTATTTAACCATTTTTCAACTGTTTTATAAATAATTACTATTTTTCAATTATTTTACAATTACTTAACTACCTTACAGCTATTTTACAAACTAATAATTATTTTCCAACTACTTATCTATTTTTAAAATTTTCAAGCTATATTTCTAAATTTAAGCTGGTCGGAGTTTAAACTGTTATTGATTAAATACCCAACTGAGATAAGAATTGAAGTAATAATCCAAATGGGGATTAAGGCAAATGAGGATAAGTGAATAAAATTTGAGTGAATGTGAATGGAAAGGAAATTGATTTGGTGAATAATCAATGAAGTTAAATACGTAGGATGTACGTATATTATTCTATCTGTATAGTGATTTGGTCCAGATTCGAGCACAGAATTTCAAGATAGTATTATCGATCCGAGTTGGGATTTTTCGCTCGATTTTCGACGGCGAACCTGGATATGGATTTTTGATTGGTTCTGGATATTCTCTATCATAGATGTGACTATGCAAGGAGAATGACGGTTTCTGATCAAGAAACCAGATCTGAGTTCGCACTAGGAAGTCGGATGGACGATACTAGTTCTAAAGTGAAATTGTGTGATCGAGTGAGCGATCAAATTGGTATTGCGTACGAATGATATGGGGACATCGTACGGGTTTGAATGAAATTGGCATTGAAAATTTGTGGATAAAAAACTGAAAAGATTTTTGAAATTGAAAGTATATTTTGAGAAATTGACAATGAATAAAGGTGGAATTTGATTTTGAAGTTGTAGATAAAAGGTTATAAGATGATTTTTGAAATGGAAAATATATTTGTGAATATATGAGGAACTAAAATAAAATAAATTTAACATTTATATTTCTATGGTAGAAATTAACTTTATGCAAATAAAGTGGAAATTGAATATTTTTCTGAGTTAAAGTTTACTTTATAATAAAAGTAAGAAATTTGGCAAGTGACTTTATAAAGTAATCAAATTTGAATATTGATTTGGACTAAACAAAGTTATTTGTCTTCGTTATATATAATAAAATCTCCTTGTTGAATCTATTGCCAGAAGGAAATGATTTTTGAAAGTATTTGAAGTATAAAAGTGAATTTATACAAGTATAAATTGATTCAAAGATTTTTCAAAACTTTTATATATATGTATTTATAAAAAGGATTTGTGAAAATGATTTTGAGGAAAGGTTTTTGGAACCTTTGAATTTTGGAAAGGCTTTTGATTTTGGGAAAAATCAATATTGGAATTTGGAAAAGCCTAATATGAGAATTATCGATTTTGAGAATCGATTTTGTGTAAAGGCATTTATATGAGATTCATACTAGGTGTATGATTTGGAAAATACTATATGTATATAGTATAAAGTATTTTGAGATTGGCTCTGGGGAAAAAGGCGCTCCCTTGAAATGAACTTCTCAGGAGTGCCACAGGGTGGTACTGCCTTGAGCCTCTAAGGGGGAGGTTCTAAAGTTGATCCTGTGAGGAGTCCGGACAAAACTAGTTCCTGAGGATTATTGTGTAGCGAAAGTCGAGGGGCTGGTGCCCACAGAGGCATTTGGGTTATGCTGTGACGACAGTGTAACTCGATGTCACTGCGATCTACTGCAGACCATAGCGAAAGTCGTGTGTGCCGCTGAGAGCCAACAGTCTACGTTTGATTTTATATCGGTAGACTGCGACACTATGGTAACATAGCGAAAGTCGTGTGTGCCGCTGAGAGCCAACAGTCTATGTTTGATTTTACATCGGTAGACTGCGACACTATGGTAACATAGCGAAAGTCGTGTGTGCCGCTGAGAGCCAACAGTTACATGGACTTTTGCTGCGATGGCAACGTAACCCTGGATGTAACTGCGATCTGTCGTGGGTTCTATGGTGTAATCAGTTACATGGACTTTTGCTACGACGGCAACGTAACCCAGGATGTAACTGTGACCATGGATGGGTGTGATGATTTCCAGAGCATTCTCACCAAAGATATTTTATCTATTTTCAAAACTGTTTTCTATATTTTCAATAAAATTATTTTCCAAAGTAATTTCACTAGGTGTTGGAAACGAGTTTACCAAGTACTTATAGATTTTCAGTCCTACGCCTGATCAACGTATGACCGAATTTCTATTAGAACAAGGATGGACTTGTCGAAACATCGAGTTATAAAAGTATTTGTATAAAAACTATTTTAGAAATATTACATAGATTTTTAAAGTAGTTTAAAAATGATCAAAGAAAATTTATCTGATTTTGAGCATCTTAATAAATCTGGCTTCATTCCTTTTCGAGGACGAAAAGATTCAAAGGGGGGAGGAATGTGACGACCCGATATTTTGGTCATATTATTTTAATAAATATTTAATCCAATTAAATAAAATGTAAACTCATCGTTTTAAAATGAATAAATCTTTTGGAAATATTTTCCATTTATTTATATAGATTTGTAATTTTTGCAAGGGAATTTGATTTGTAAATTTAAATTAAATCTCTTAATAATATTTATAATCAAATTTATCTTATATAATTGAATTAAAATGCTTTATCCTATTAACATTTGGTATAAAATATATGGATGATAATGTTGAAATAATATCAAGTTCTATCAATATAAAATGTAAATAAGTATATGTATAGTAAAGCAATGTGTATGAATGTAAATGCATGAACATAAGGACAAATATAAGTAAGTGAGAATATTTTACAATAAAATAAATAAATAAATAAAAAAGGGAGACAAGCATTTAATATACATTGAAACTCTAGCATACAAAATTTCAACTCAAGCCAAAATACTGCAAATCACGTACAAGAAGAAATCAAATCAGTTCAAGCAAATTTTGACAGTGGAATAAACAAACAAAAATATATAAAAGTGGAAAGAAGCTTGCTGTGGAAGCTGCAGCATATACTTCTTTATACATATCTCCTTCTTTTCAAAAACTGAGAGCAACTCAAATTCTCTACCTCAAACCAGAAATAAAATCAATAATCTGTAGCTCATATGCAAGATCAAACGTCATTCCTTAAACCTGAGTCAAAATCAAAGCCTGCATCATTTCTTAAAGCCTGAAGCGTGCAAAGCATTTTCAGATATCAGCAAGGCCGGTAGCAGATAATCAAAGCCTGAACTCATTTCTTAAACCTAGAACCAAAAGCAAGATTTTATAACAAGCATGCAGTTTTAAAAAAAACAAACTTTTCCAGCAACTAAAGTTTCAAGTTTCAACACTCAGTTTCAAGCTTTTCAAAAATAAGGAACATCAACTCAAGTTTTTAAAACTGCTGCTAAGGCTCTGTTCTTCATTTAGTCTGGTGAGTAACTCTAAACTCCTCGAATATTTTAAAGTTGCAAATGATGATCTTCGGGAAATATAACGTGAACTATGCTATATATATTGTTTGATTATAAGTACATATGTCTGTAATAATTGTATACATGACTAATCAGTAGATACACTTAAATGCAAACAGGGTTCCTCCTTTTTAAAACTGTGAGTAAACTTGGAATCAATTTACTTAATTCTTATATGTACCTACACATGTTTGGAAATCTAATGGACATCTTTATTTACTAAGTAATTAGGTGGAAATGTGTTTCTAATATGCTATCGTGTATATGTATTAGTCACAAGAAAATATAACCTGTAGCTTGCAAATGCCATCTCTGCTCTTGCTTAGTTCAAGACAGTTAACTTTCAAGTTTTAAAAGCAAAATCAGAAGCCTGTACATTGAAAACTTCATGTTTGCCTCACTATCTTTCAACTCTATATAAAGGCATAGCTTCTTATAAGTTGGAATATACAAAAGGAAGTAATAAGTTACAAAATAAAAATATATGCTGCCATTACAAACGAAAGAACCAAACAAAAGAACTCAACAGAGATCAACAAAACAAGATAGACAAGGGCTTGAAGTAAGGAATAAGAAAAGATAAAATAAGTCACTGCTCTGTTGAAATAAAAGGGTGAATAAAGTTTCCTTCTAAAATTTAAATCATCTTTACAACAGGTTGTGTTGAAGATTAAATGGGCAATATCAGTTTTAAATAAGAATATGTGCCTGTATATATGTGTGTAAAAGCATGTACACCGAATCTTGCCTCTACTCTTGGTTAAAGATGAGTAAAAGTGTAAAACTAGTTATTTATACAGGTAATACATGTTATAGCCTGGGTCATGGATATTTAATGCAGTTGATAGGTATGTTGCACGGTGATATATACATATATGCTTGTAATAGATGTATACAGGCATGTAACCAGAGAAGTCAGGTTTTCATCATTCTCTTGTCAACACTGCACATATATATAAAAAAATTCCCAATTTCTCACAGTAATTGGTTTTAGGATATGATGTTAGAAGAAGAATTTTTTTGTTTCCGATTTTACTTCGTTTTAAACATGATTTTTGCGAGATATTATCTAGTATAAGTGCGGAAAACATAATGTACAGATAGTTAACCCAAATTTGTCAAAAATTCAATTATCATGGCTGGACGATTGGGTCATATGATCCTATTCACTGTTTGGTATCATGAATATTAAGCCTTGTATAGCAGCTTGTAGTATTGTATCGGGGAAGTTCGAAGTGACATACGGTGATCGCTGGCGTGGTGGTTCATCGTCGCGAGGCAGATTTAGGTCAGTGATGTATTCCAGTTTGAACTGGAATGCTCGAATTTGATTTCAAGCATTTATATTGGAATCTGGAGGTTGGGATCCGAAGAGGGGATGACGGGTGATGTGTTGGTGGTAGTCGCAATCACCGGAGAGCTGCCGGCGACCGGTGCACGTGCACTGTGTGCACGAGATGATTAGTCGGAGAAGTTAGGGGTTACGTCTGGAGTCGGGTTGGGTTCCAGGGGTAAGTCGAGTTGTTTTGCATTGATGTTTTGTATGGATTCTTGGTTGATCGGAGATGATTGTCTGGTTCGAAGCATTTGAGTTTCAGGGGAATGTTTGGCGTTCCTGGAAATGGAACTGGATTAAGGAGAAGAGGAGGTCTGGAAGCTGAGAAGAAGGGTTACTCGTTGTTCTACTCGAGTCAGTGGCGGGTTGCCTTCGATTGTGCACCGAGATTTTAGCCACTTATTTTAAATCAAAGTTTAGTATTAAATGATGGGTGGATTTGGGTCTGGGTCGAATGCTATAGAATTGATGTTGAGGAAATCTACAGTTAAAAATCCAAGTAAAAATCAAGTTTTTATCAAGCGTAAAATGATCTTAAATAAATTACTTCAATATGTAAGCAATGTTTGTTTAATTCTTGGATTTAGAAGTAGAATAAATATGTTATTAATCTAGTTGGTTATTAAGTATAATAAAAAAAAAAGGAAAATGTTTTCAAAAGAATTATCTGACAGGGATTTGTCTGGGTTTGTTTGAAGCGGGGTTTGAACTGCAAACCTATAAAATAATCAGTTTTAAATAAATCAAGTTTGAAGACTGCTTCTTAAATCAAATTCTTTTATATGAATATATGTTTCCTATAACAATTGAGTTGGAAGCTATATGAATGTTTAGTCTAAATTTGTGAATTAACCTAAACCTCATTTTTAGGAATATAAGCAAGTAATTAGTTAAAGAATAAATTAATTAATATGGATAATTAATTACAGAAATAAATTTGATGGAGCGTAATAAAGGGTTAATTACTTAGGAAAGGTAATTAGGATTAATTTCTTGGTGTAATTAATCAATGAATGTTAAGTAAGCAGAATTAAGGGAGATTGAAGTAATTAATTAAAGTTTGAATTGTTTTTTCACTGGAATAGTATTGAATTCAAGAGACCGAGTCGGGTATTTGATTGATATATAGAACCCATAGGCTAGTACGGAATGAATTAAGTAAATTGGGCATTTAATCTAAGTTCTGGTATCTAGAAATGGAATTATGAAAGAAGTGATGTTTATAACAACTTGTGTAGTTGTAAATTGGTACAAGTTACCCGGGTTTATATAAGTTGTATGCTTTTGTATTCCATGTTAGATGAGTTTACTCACGCTGGGTTCCAGCCTGACCCGGGTGTTACTTTGTTGTAATGCTCGGGTCAGACCGAGTATTACAGATTTTCAGGTAAGGACGTTCTGGAGCTCAGGGGACGAGCTGGATGGCAGGAACGTATGGAGTGTATTCCGCTGTGACATATTGTTATTTATCTGGGACAAGTTATTTTAACTGTCCAGTGACTGTGAAATGTTGTAACTCTGATGTATTAAAATGTAATTAACTGATATAGATTTTATTTGTATAACTGTTATTATTTGATATTATATTTTGATCCGCTGCGAATGTGAGATTCTATGTTTTAATTTCTGTTTTCTCCTTCTATCTCTTTCTTCTTTTCCTAACTATCTGGAATTTTCGGGATCGAAAATTCCGGGTCGTTACAAGTTTGCAACAGAGACAGGTTTGAGCCTTAAAATGAAAAATCTGGAAGTTGTATTTGATTTTTGAACTTTGCTCAGGTTTTACAGCTTCCAGGTTTTAAAAATTGAAAGAGAAGTTGTTGTTTGATTTGAATCTTGACTTGATTCTAATTCCTTTCCTATTTTTACTTTTGTTTTGATCTTTATCTCTGGTTTGTATTATTAACAGGTCTTAGTTTTCTTGTTTTGGAAATGAGAATAAGAAAGAAATGGAGAAAGTAAAGTAGAGATATATTTATAGCTTAATTTATCTAATATTTCTAAAAATAAAAGAAAATGTAAAAATGTGACACTTGTTTAATTATCTAACATTTGTCATTTACATATGCTAATATCTCAACACTTGTATTTTGCATGTGTAAATATATTTTTAATTTCAATTTATTTTAAGATAATTATCTTTTGAATTTCAAATTAAATTCAAATTTAAATTCTATTTAAATCAACACATATGTATACAACACATAATTTATTTGTTTAACTTATAAATCAGTGTTTTAAATAGTTAAAATCAAATAATTATCCAATTATCAAATGACCAAAAATCCGGGTTATCACATTCCTCCCCCCTTTAAAAGTTTTCGTCCTCGAGAAGGAACGAAGCCATAATTTATTCAATACTTATTATCAGAAAAATCACTCCTTTGATCACTTTTAACTATAAACTCTTTTTATTAAGAATTTTTAAAACACTTTAAAATATCTATAATATTAAAATAGCTTTATAAAAATACTTTTTATAACTCGATGTCTCAACAAGTCCATCCTTGTTCTCACAGAAATTCGGCCATACGATGATCAGGCGTAGGACTGAAAATCTATAAGTACTTGGTAAACCCATTTTCAACACCCAGTGAAAAAACTTAGAAAACATTTTGTGAAAATGTAGAAAACAATTTTGTGAAAATGCTCTGGAAATCATCACCCCCTCGTCGCAGTTAACCCGATGATTACGTTGCCATCCCGGCAAAACCATAGAAAACTGTAGGCACTCTACGCCCCTCGACTACACCATGAAACCCGCCACAGATCGTAGCTACATCCAAGGTTACGTTGCCATCCCAACAAAAACCATGTAACTGTAGGCACCAGCGCCCTCGAATTTCGCTGCCAAAAGAATGAAACTTCTCCACTCCACCATAGATCACAGTCTACCGATGTTATGTTGCCTTCTTAGCAAAATCAAACGTAGACCGTTGTCACTCACATCCACACGATTTTCGCTATGGTCCACAGTAGATCGCAGTGACATCATGTTACACTATCGTCACAGCATAACCCAAATGTCTCTGTAGGCATCAGCGCCCTCGAGTTTCGCTACCCACATAATCCTCAGGAACTTCAGTTCGTCCGGACTTCCTCATAGGATCAACTTTAGAACCCCCCCCTTAGGGCTCAAGGCAGTACCACCCCGTGGAACTCCTAAGAAGTTCATCTCACGGGAGCGCCTTTTTCCCCAAAGCCATTCTCAAAACATTTTATACTATTCACATATAGTATCTTTCAAATCATACTCTTTATGATTCATATATAAATCTCCTTTACACAAAATCGATATCTCAAAATCGATAGTTCCAAACTTGGCTTTCCAAATTTCCAAAAATTGATTTTCCCAAAAATCAAAAGCCTTTCAAAATCAATGGGTTCCAATAACCTTTTTCCCAATTTCCACTTCCAATCAATTTCCCATTTCCACTTGCTTTTTAAAAGTTAGTTTACTCAATTTGAATTTTCCATTTCAAAATTTAAACTTTCTTATCAATATTCTTTTCCACTTATAAGTTCAAAAACTTATTTCTCTATGGGTTTTTAAATCACATTTCAAGGGAAAATTCAAAATTCAACACTTAGAGTTTATTTCAAATCATCTCTTGAAATTATGTATATCTCACATATATACATATTTATTTATTAGCACAACAAGTCATACTTAAATTTTAAACCATTCTTGGTTTTAACTCAAAACAATTTCCCTTGAAATTTTCAAAACGACTCTTGTTTCATTTAAATATATTATGAATAATACTATTCATTATTTCTTATAACACTTTGAAACAATTCCAAAATTTTCTTGGGTCTTAGATTTAAGATTTCCCAATTTAAAATCTATTTCAATTTATAAGTCATAATCTAAATGTTTACTTCCTTAAAACATTTCATTCTACTTTATCATTGTTTATTTTAGAAAAATAAACATCCCTTAATTAAGATACAATACCCAATTAATAATAGTTATCATATCTAGAAATCATACACACCATATATTTCCAAAATCATTTGCTGGAAAATCAAATCAAGGTAACTTATTTCAATACTTTGAAAATTCTTTTAAATTTCTAGGATTTTAAATTCAGTTTTGAATCCATTTCAATCTTATCTTGTTCGTTTAGTTCATATTATCCAATTCCTATTTGGATAGATATATATTACCACTTAAATTCTTATGATCTTATTCAATTTCAATAACCAATAACTAATTATCTTTAAATAATTAGAAAAATTATTTCTTTATAATATAAGCTTATATAAAAATCATTCATTTTTAAAACTATTTTAAAATCATTATATAAGAAAATAACAAGTACGCCCTCATATACATACACACACACACACACTATAACAACCCAGTATTTTGCATCAATTGATTATCGCCATCAAACGATTGTTATTGCTATTGAAATTTAAAATCAATTTGAAATTCTTTTATAAAAATGTTGACCGGGCTTTACAATTTGAATCTTGGCCCATGTTTCTTGGCTTTGCCGAGATGATATCAGGGGCAAACCCGATCCCCTCTCTTTCATTCTTCCATTTTCAAAAACCCTAGACGAAAGAAAAGAAAACAATAGCGGCCGCTTCTTTGCTCGTTCCTTCGATCTGAAAATTTGGGCTTTGGCTCTTCGATCGATTTCTGGTCGTTCTTTGATTGTTACTTGCGGTTGCTTCCAGTTAGCCCGTTCCTCTGTGATTTGGACTTCGCCTTCGTCGATTGTTGTAGCTCTGGCTTGACGTCTTCGTTTAGTCTGGAATTGAAGCTACGGCTTTGTCGATCTTTATAGCTCCTTTGTGGTGACTCTGGCTTCGGTTTCGCTGCTGCTTATTTGCTTGCGATCTCAAATTGAAGGTGAGACTTTCTCACATCTAATTCACTCAAAATATGAGATTTCGTTCGTCTGATTTTGTTATGCAATTTTGCTCGCCGTTTGATTTCAAATGTATGTTGATTTCTTGGTTGAGATGTTTTCTGACCTTTTCCCATAATCGTATATACTGCGATATTTTAGTTGACACGGCTTTGGTTGATTTCGTGATTGCCAAGGCATGATCGATTCTGACTTTGACTTCGGCCACTCTATTTTACTTGGATGCTCGTAATTTTTCTTGACTTGTTAATAAACGTATATTTGATACTTGTTCACGGTTTTGATTTCTGACTTTGTATTGACCTGTAGTGTTGTTGCCGTGATATTGGTCTTGGTTATTACTTCCTTAGTAATCTCGGTATTGACTTTGTAGTCTGCTCTATCTTGAAAATTTCTGTTAATCTTTTTCAATTTGATTTTTAAGAAGAAATATTCAGTCTTCCAGCTGCACTTGGTATTGCTTCATGATGCACTGTTACTTGTTCATTATAAACCTGAGTTTGTATTTTGTATACTTGGTCACTGTTGACTTTGTTGTGGCCTTAGAATTTGTGTACATGTATATAGTCTGGTCAGGTTTGGTCGCATTTCATGATTCATCCTTGTAGTTGCCATATCTCGTGCTCGAGCTCTTTGCACCCTGATGCATTCTGGAGTAAATTTTGGTTTGCATTGATTTCATTCTCCAGTCTGCATTAGCTTGTACTTCGAGTCTGTTCTTTTTCACTATGGTATTTGTTGTTCATTTTGGCTTTTGAACTGATATTGCTTGGATATTGAACTGCATGTATGCACTGCATGTGTGCAGTTTTACTATTTTGGGTTCATGTTGGCATTTCACTGTGTCACTGTCCATATTTGTTTGTGACAGTCTTTGCATCCATGTTGATGTTTCGTATGTTGAAGCTTTGCATTGATATACTTGTCCATCTCTGAGTTCTTCCATGTTGATCTGTTGTGATATTGTTCTCTAGATCACTTCCAGTTGTACTGCTATTTGAATTGTAGTGCTTCATGTTGTAGCTTCACTTGTATCTCTTGTGACATCTTTTGAGTCTGTTATGTTGTCCAGTTGCACTGACACTTATGATCTTTGTATCAACTTGAATTGTTTACTTGATCCACTTGAGCATTTTTTTTATCTGGTCTGATGATATTTGTATTGCCATATTTCTGTTGTAACTCTTGTAGTCTGCACTTGAACATAGTCTTGTACTTGTTCATATTGACACATGAGTTGTCGTTGATTTACTGTTTAGTTTCATGGTTAATCGTTTATTCCAACTGCAGTTTTATTGTGCAGTGTTTCTTGCTTCTTTTTGTGCAGTTTTGCCTTAGTGATCTTGTGGTGACTGCAGTCTTGTTGCAGATTGCCCTTGTAATCATTTGTGGCTGCAGTTTCGTCTTACATGCAGTTTTGGTTCTTGTTGTTTTGCATTGCGTTAATGCATTTGGATCTGTTTTCAAATTCACTTGTGTTGAACCCGATTTCGGGGCTCGACCTGGTGATCATTTGTGGCTTTCATTGAGCTTTTGTATATCTCCTGCGATAGTGGCGAGGCAGTACACGCGTGCGTGTGTTGCAGCCCTATCAGATTTGACAGTTTTAAATTGATGTTTCAATTTGTGAATTGTTTCGATGGTTAATTTCAATGGTTTGGAGTTGTATTCTGATTTGGATTGTTGATTTGTCGTTTAACACTGTTTAGTGTTACATATGCCGTTATCCAATTCTCGTATCGAGAGTTGGATATACGAGATTTCTGTGACTGTCGTCTATTTGATATTGGATTATTATTGCTTCTGTGTATTAATAACTGAGTTTGAATTAGACTGACCCGGGTATTATTTTCTTTTGAATTTAATACTCGGGTCAGACCGAGTATTTACAGGTCGTAGATTTTTAGCTTTGGGTTACTGCTAGAGCTATGAAGACTTTTTATATCATTTGAGGTGGTCTTCGTCTTGTTGTAGTAGTCAGTGTGTCTGTTTTAAGATGATAATGTATTCATGTATATTAGTCGATAATGTACTTGTATATATAACTTCTGGAGTCGACAGTTGTAGTTGTATCATTTGTATTGTGTCAAATGTATTGTAACTGATATCAGTTATTATATATATGAGACTTTTTGTTCCATCTGTATTCCGCATTTATGTTATCTGTGTTATTTTTATATATCTATTGTCCTAAACTATTATAGCCACTGTGTAGTAGCTTTGAGTTGGTATCGGTATGTCGGATTTCCTCCTGTAATAAAAATGCATGTTATTCTATCTGACATATCGGTGCTCGCACAAAGCAATTACATAGATGGTCGCTCCTCAACAGCCTTATTCTCCGTGCTAGTTGACAGCACTACACCGTAGTGTTCTTGGCTAGCGTGGGTATAGAGGTGGGGCGTCACACACACACACACTCAACTCATTCTAGGGTACTACTGACCCTATCTCTAATGAGTAAACCCACGAGAGCCAAGGTTCTCGCTTAACCTTCAGCTCTGATACCAAATGTAACGACCCGAAATTTTCGACTCCGAAAATCCTAGATTGTTAAAGAAAGAAGAAAGAAGAAAGAAGGAAAACAGAAAACAACAATATCTCACATTCGCAGGGGATAAAATATAATAACAAATAATAGTATTTTTATAAAGAAAAGCTGTAATTGTTACTTTACATACAATTCATCAGAGTTACAACCATATACACATAACTAGACAGTTTATCAACCAGTTCCAGATTACAATCAATAAAACTCTCAAATACACAACGGAATACTCCATACGTCCTGCCATCCAGCTCGCCTCCTGAGCTCCAGAACGTCCTAGCCTGGAAATCTGTAATACTCGGTCTGACCCGAGCATTACAACAAAGTAACACTCGGGTCAGGCTGGAAACCAGCGTGAGTAAACCCATATAACTTGAAATACTAAGTTATAAAACTCATTTGAAAACCAGGATAACTCGTTCATCACTACGAGTTCTATCTCACTATAGCCAAACATTTATTTCAGAGATCCATTGATATTTTAAAACAATATCTACTGTTACTTAGTTTCAATGGTCTAGTTTACTTAATTTATTCCATTCCAGCCTATTTGGTTTTCAAATCAAATCTATAAAGAATTTTAGATTACTAATCGAAGTGGTTCCGGATATCGCTGATATCCGATCCTGATCTCTTTGAATTCAATACCATTTTTTAAACCAAGTTGTTTAAGTTAATAATTCAATTTATATTCAGAGTAACCTATTCACATAGCGATTCCATTACAGATAGATAATCCATATTATCACAATTCAACCCAACATATTATATCACATAGCATCACAAATCACATATCCGAGATATCAAATAATCCAAGGCATTCAATAATTAATCATCCATAAGCAAGGTAAATTAGTTGTTCAATTCCTAATTAAATCAATTTAATCTCCAAATAAATTAAATTAATTACCTTTAAATCCTGCTTACCTAACCTTAATTAATTATAAAACTTTAATCATCACTTAATTTATTAATGAAATTAACCTCATCAACCTTTAATTATTAACATTAATTAATTATATTATAATTAATTAACATTTAATTACTCTTATTAATTGATCTCATTAAGTAATTACCTTTTAATTAATTACATTAAGTAATTAACTACCCTTAATTACTTTCATTAACCCTTAATTACTTTCATTAATAACCCTACCCTTATTAATTTCATTTATTAACCTTTAAGTAATTAATTATCCTTTAATTACTAATAAATTAATCCCTAATTACAAATTAATAAATCCTTAATTATCGTTTAGTTAAGCCTTAATTACAAGTTAATTAATCTTTAATTATTTAATTAATAAATCTTTAATTACAAATTAATTAATCTTAATTAACTTTAAGATAAAACATTTATCTTTATTAATTACTTAATTATCATTAACATATAAATTTAAAGCAATGTATCCCTTTAATTAACACTTAATTACATTTCTAAATTAAGTTTTAAACTAACTTAAGAATTTAACTAAACAAGTTTAAGTTAAACAAATCATATAACTTTCTTAAATCAATTATTAAAAAAACATTTGTTATTAAAGAAATAGATTTTAAGAAATAGATTTAAGTTGATTTATTTTAAATTTGAAAACCTTGCTTTTATTAAATTTAAAACTGTTATAAATATACTCGAGTTGTATATACTCGAGCCCAGACCCAAGAAAATTCACTCCTCTTCTTTATTTTAAAACTTTGTTATGGTTTTAACTTAATGTTGTTGCTCTGGAAACACTCGCGCCCAACTCGAAAACGAACCCAAGCCAACCATCCACTACCCCGAGACCAATCCCGAGACAACTGCTTCTTCCCAAACCACAACAACCCAAACCAAAACCACTGATACGCATGCACGTGCACCGGTGATCGAGGCAATTCCGACCACCGAGGTTATCTCCGATACGTCACTGACCATCTCTACTTATGATCCCGACCGCCCAGATATCATCACAAGCCCACAATCAAAATCGAGTCATCTAATCGAATTGGAACAGGAAACTTCGACCAAGAATCCTCCTCGTCCTAACTACTCCGACCACCCGAAATCACGAGCCTCTAACCACAGCTCCGCCGAAGCCACACGCTTCCATCCCCCAACCTCCGATGAACCCCTATACTCCAGAGACGACGCAACGATCAAGCTTCCAGCCTCGACCAAACTTAGGTTTAAACCCTAATCCATTGCCGCGACCCCGCCTCGGTGGTTTAAAAATCTACCTGACATTTTTGTCGAGACCACCAAAATTCCCTCTACCTCCAACAGAGACCCCGACCACCCCGAGCCTTATGATCACCGGAAAAGCCTCAAAACCCAATTCACGTTCAACCTCGATTTCCTCACTCGATCCCAAACTAAAAATCTGGATTTAACCTTTAAAATTCATGATTCTTGATGGTGATTACGATTATATAAGTATATCAAACAGTTATGATGCTTGAAATTTACATGCTTATAAGTTTCTCACTGTCTTTCTTGATTTCCAGAAATATACAAACTTATTTCACTTAAAAATAATTTTAAATCTTAGTTTATGTTTAAACAAACATAATTTGTTTGAATACTAAAACCTATAAGAGATTAGATAAGGAGATTTGGAATTTTGATCTAAATTTAAACTCTGTAACTTAAAACAGAGATGAACACAGTTATATCCAGACATGCACACTTATATCACTTCATATTTATAACATGCAGGTCTAATTTCACTTATGAAACCAATTTACCACATCATTATTTCATAAAATCATCACATGCACTAAGTTAAACAATATGTTGTTTAGTTTACTCACCAGTTTGCAACAAAGACAGGTTTGAGCCTTGAAATGGAAAATCTGGAAGTTGTATTTTATTTTTGAACTATGCTCAGGTTTTACAGCTTCCAGGTTTTAAAAATTGAAAGAGAAGTTGTTATTTGATTTAAATCTTGACTTGATTCTAATTCCTTTCCTGGTTTTACTTTTGTTTTGATCTTTATCTCTGGTTTGTATTATTAACAGGCCATAGTTTTCTTGTTTTGGAAATGAGAATAGGAAAGAAATAGAGAAAGTAAAGTAGAGATATATTTATAGCTTGATTTATCTAATATTTTTAAAAATAAAAGAAAATGTAAAAATGTGACACTTGTTTAATTATCTAACATTTGTCATTTACAAATGCTAATATCTCAACACTTGTATTTTGCATGTGTAAATATATTTTTAAATTCAATTTATTTTAAGATAATTATCTTTTGAATTTCAAATTAAATTCAAATTTAAATTCTATTTAAATCAACACATATGTATACAACACATAATTTATTTGTTTAACTTATAAATCAGTGTTTTAAATAGTTAAAATCAGATAATTATCCAATTATCAAATGACCAAAAATCCGGGTTATCACAACTTATCACATCTGCGACTCTTCAAAACTAAATCAGTGAATTTATGGTTAACTCGATTCTTGTTCTCTTGGTAGTAAGCAATTGATATAAAGGAGTGCTCTCTTGGGGATCTTGAATACATGTTCTTAAAGCAAGAGATAATTCATACAAACGAGTCCTCCCTGAAGGATCTCATACCATATAAATACGTGATGCATATATATACTTCCCAAGTTAATTTGGTCAGGTTCAATAGTTGACAAATCGACAACCTAGTAAGAAAAAGACGGTCGCATATGAAAACTAAATGTCATATAATAATCACATCTTCTTATTACTCCACTTTAATGTTAAATATAGGACTAAATACTTTCCACTAATGAGTAAACACAAAAACACGATTAAATCAGATAAGCGACGTCTAATCCGTGTATTATCAAATAATACTTCTTTGTAAATACTTATATATATATATATTATTTAAAATACTTTCGTAAAAGATATATGCATGTATACTATTATTTCTCTATTCATTTCTGCTCTTTCAATTCTTGAAAATATTTCATATACCTTTGATTTCATATACCTATCTCAAAGGTATATGAATATTCACAAATCATTTAACAAGATTTCTCATTTTAAAATATAATCAAAACGGTTAAAAACAAATGTTAGCAAATCATCGTCACTATAAATCCGTTCTGTTTATAAGTTAAACTTTTACTTTCATAATCTTTTCCCAAGGCACTTATATACTTACCACATCTTTAAAATACTCCATTTTAGGAACAAAGTATATATTACAACGGTTAAAAACAAATGTCACTTAAAAATAGTTAATATAAACCCAAAATTATTTATACATTTCATTATCTTTAAAACATGCTTTTTATTTTTTACAAGGCAAGATGGTTTTATAGTGGACCATCCACTATTTATTATAACAGAAAAGGAGAATACAAAGACAAAACATAAAAAAGAAGAAAGAAAACACCAAAACCCTAAAAAACCCAAACACAGCTCAAAGTAAAAAATCATTTAATACATCACTAAAGTATTAAAGTGATTTTAAACGTAAGCTCACCTAACTATTTACGATTCTCTGAAATAAACGTTAAAGAAGAAAGAAAAGCAACAAAGAAAATCCTAGCACTCTTTTCTTCCCATACCACCGATACCACTTTTTTAGCAATTTGAGGATGGATGAAGCAATTTTCCACTTGGTGGTTCTTATATATCCAAACCCATTCAATGCTAAGGTGTATAGCTGGAGTTGGAAGATAATAATAATTAAGAAGCCTTCTCCATAAAGAGTGAACATATGGGCAATAAAAGTAAATAAGGCTAGTGTTTTCAAAAGCCGCAGAGCACAAATGATAAGAAGAGGAAGATATGATTTTTTTGCACCAGGGATTATGCTGATGTGGAAGATCGTTAAAACGTGCTTTTTAAAAATCCACTTATATTCAAAAGGGTTAAAGACAAATGTTAGTTAAACATTATCACTAAAACCCTAAAACATTTCACACTCATCATTATCTTTTAAATGTTCTTTTAAAGATCTAATTACATTCCTAATTATATTCAAAAGGGTTTAAGAAAACTATTACCTAAATATTGTCACTATAAACCTAAAACCATTTTATACTTTTCATTATCTTTTAACATTCTTTTTAAATACTTAAGTATACCTACACTTATTTAACAAAGTAATATACTTTTTAATAACTTCTTAAAATCATTCATAATAACTAAGATGTGATGCTCTACCCTGAGACCCACATTAATAAAGAGTATTACTGGGTAATACTATCTGCTAATGCGGAGAATAGGACTGGTTAGGAGCGACCATCTATAGCTTTGTCTTAAACATCTATTAAATACATCGATATAGTGCTCTAATTTTTTCCTTTCTCAAGTGGATCGACATATTCAATAAATGCTTAATACAAAACTATAGTGGCTAACAGATCTATCATAACAAAATATAACAACAATATGTAAAACACATCATAGAACAGCAGTCAAACATATATATACACATATACACAGAACATCCCAGTACAATACAAAATGATACATCAGAAGTGGTACAAGGACCACACAATATACAATGAGTCAAAACAATAGATATGTATCAGAGTCATACAAAACCACTTCAATTCCAAAGCCATTTCAATTACAAAAACCACTTCAAAATCATTTTAGAAAACTTATGTTCGAAAACAAAAGGTAACATAGAAAACATTGAAAATCATCATATGAAATCGTCTTGAAAATTCATCAATCTGGAGTTTGGATCATCTAAAATTATTGGCTTACCTATTGATAGGATAAGCCCTTTGAAAACATCACAAATCAGTACAAGATCAAGTAGAAAATGTTGCTGGAACGAGAACAGAACAAAAAAAAAGCAGGCATCAAAATGGTGCCCAGGTCGACCTATAGGTTGACCTGGATGAGGCATAGGTCGACCCTAGGGTCGACCTATGTCGAATCCGGGTGGACATAGCTCATGCAATTGTACAGGCAGTTTTCTGCCTCTCTCGACTTGATTTTGCACAACAGTTTCAGGCTTCTACAAAATGAGTTTGGCAATGAATTTTTGCATACACAAACCACAACATTCAAACATTAATCCGGAGAAGATCCGGCATGATTTCATGGCAAAAATAGAAAGTTATGAACACCCAAAATAGCAACCAGAGACAGATTTCACTGAAAATTTTCAACTACAGGAAATCGTTTACAGTAAAGCTCAAATCAACAAATTTCTTCATAAAACTTGTTCAAAGTTAGGGTTTGTTAGTTTTAACTCACCTCAGTAAAGATTTACAGCGATTTGTGAAGAAAGAAGCAAGCTTTCAAGTACAAATGAGCCTTCAATAACCTGTAGAAGTTGAAAATGAATCATGCAGACAATAGAAGAAAGAGTTACAGACAATCTCTAATTCAAAATCACAATTGATGAAATGATTTATAAATTTGGCTTTGATTACCTATTTCAATCTTTTATTTGCTTGTTTTATCTTTTAATTTCAGCAAATTTGGAGCAAAACTTTAATTTGTTAAGAAGGAAGCCATAGTTTCCTTTTACTGTACTTTTGTTTTTTAGAAAATGAAGTGAGGAGAGAAAGAAGACTACGTTTAGTTTCTCCTGAGCATTCTAGAGTTGGATTATGGACCTCACCCTCTACCCACTTAGCCCATTAACTATACTTAGTGAAAATTTAATGAGTAAAATACATATTTTCACTAATATTCTCAATACACACACACATTTTTACATATAATAAAACCAAATAATTTATTCCACAAAAAGGTTATGTATACTAAAATGTTTTCACAACAAAATAAAAGTTATTTGAGCTATAAAAATCTATTTCTATCATTAAAACCATATTTTTCCTTAAATATCACAATTTACACTCTTTTTTACACAAAACATTATTTTTAACATAAGTGTATATACAAAAATTATTTTCTTGTCAAAACAAAAACAACAAACCATGTAACTTTACTTTTTTTTACATCAAAATATTATTTTTAAACAGAATTCCATCTTTTATATTTATAAAATACATAAGTACTTCTAATACCTCCATTTAAATCAATAAAAATTCAATATTGGCAATAATTTACGAAATTATTACATTATCTTAATTTAAAACTACAAAATGTTCATTTTTCTCCCAAACTAAAAAAATAAAGTTTTTAAAACTCTATTTTCAACAATTTACATTTATTTTCCATAATTAATTTATTAACCACAAATTACATATTTCCATTATTCACAATCTAGTCAACTAAATTCGCAACCAAACAATATTAAATCCTATTTTATTCTCCAAAACTCATTTTTATTTAAAATAAACAATTTTATCAAATTTATACCTCCAATTTATTTTATTTTCCAATATTAAATTATAACCACCATTATAATTTAATATTACAGGTAATCACCAAAACCAGGGTTGTTACATAAGATGTTATAACAAAGCCATATCCGTTTATAAAATACTTTTAAAATACTTGACTTATTTTTTCAAGCTTATATATATGTACACACTTATAAATTCTTTTTAGAAATCTATATAAAATATTATGTAAAAATAACAAATTTAGAAATTTCATAAAAAACCATTTTAAATAAATGTTATGAAATAAACCTTTTACTTTAAAATTTCATAAATATTTATTAAAAATATATTTAAACTTCTAACTAATTTTAAAATACTCCAATATTTGTTAATAAACACCCTTTAAAATAGTTAAACAAATACTTAATTTAAATATGATTTTCAAACACTTTTAAGCCTCAACATAGCCTATATCAACATATAATAGCAAGTGTAACATAAGGTCAAAAAGAAAAACCATTTTTCGGTTATAGATTTTTGGTCCAGAAAACTAGTTTTAAGCACTTTGAAGTTTGGCCAGTTTTCAACAACCGAACAAATTTAGAATCCAATTTGTTTTATAGTAAGTAGTATACTCATAGTTTTTAGTAAATTTGCCAAGAAACTCTTAAGGACGTCTTCCCAAAATTATATAAAAATTCCCAAAACCAAGGCATTTCAAAGTGCGTCTATAGCGACCTTTTCACTACGCAAACCTTTTCAACTTTGTTTTACAAGTTCCATAACTTTCCAAACCATTTCCTCATTTTCACATACACTACAATATGTGTATTGATTAACCAATAATATTTTGTCTCAAAATATATTTACAAATCACTCATTTAAAGCACGTTAAAATACAAGAGATTCAAAGTGCTTCTATTGTAACAACCCGCATATTTTACGATTTTATATTTAAATATTTTATTTAAATATAACGTCGTTAGTCGGATTAAAATCCGAAAAGATACTTTTTGCAAACGGTCGAATTAGGACTCGGGACCACTTACATTGAGTCCAAAATTGCGTTTGCGACTTTTTTGAGTATAAGCTTCGATATGTTTGGAGTAAGTTGAATTTTGCTATATTCTGTTGGGCTTTTGGGTTTGGGTTTCACCCAACTCATCATATACTCTAACTCAGCCCCTCTCTTCATCCATTCATCCTCATTTCATTTCTTTTTCTCAAGCTAAACTAAAAATGGGGGAAGAGAAGAGGAATTAGAAATTCCAAGCCCTAGATTCATTTGCAAATTACAAATTCTTGCTCCAAATTCTTGGAAAAGCTTAGGTAAGCTCCATCTTCATCTTCTCCATCTCTTCTCCTCTTCAATTTCAGAAAATTCCTAAACCCTAATTTAGGAAATACTTGTTTTGATCTTAGATTGAAGCTTGTGGAGTTGAAGTGAAGAGTGGTTGAACTTTTCCTTGTGTTTGTGCTTCTCAACTTTGTTTTTGAGTTAAAAGGTGAGATTTTTGAACTTACATCTAAGCTTATAGCTTTTGTTGTTGTTGGGTAAGAATTCCTAACATCACTTTATGTTCATTTGTGTTCGATTTGGATCGATTTGGTGAATTGTCCAATTTTTGGTTTTGGAATCCAATTTTTGTAAAAATCCATTCTTTGATGTTTGAACACGTTAGTGGAGTGTTTCAGAGGGCCATACAAGCCTGGGTTGTCGCTTGACGTAAGTCCTTGGCCGTGGTCGCTCGCTCGTCGCTCCCGTTCCATGTTATCGCATTAGCCCCAATCGGGGCTAGGCTGATTCTGCTCTGGTAGCAGAATCAGTCGACTGAACCAGTAGGTCAGTCGACTGAACCAGACCCC
The DNA here is from genome assembly GCA_030737815.1 of Allium fistulosum. Classification (NCBI taxonomy): domain Eukaryota; kingdom Viridiplantae; phylum Streptophyta; class Magnoliopsida; order Asparagales; family Amaryllidaceae; genus Allium; species Allium fistulosum. The sequence continues at coordinate 135,949,372 of CM060904.1, forward strand.
AGGAATTTGCTTGGGTCTGTATCAGTCGACTGACCTTCTGTGTCAGTCGACCGACTCTAGGGTAGAAAACTGCGTACCCCTTTGTCAGTCGACTGACACTCTGGGTCAGTCGACTAACCTGGAAACAAAAAGTTTACAGGCACTGGTCCAGTCGACTGACCCACTGGTTCAGTCGACTGACCTGCTTGTCTCTGCCCGGTTTGTTATTTGCTTTGGTTTTCCAATTTCAATCGATTCGTGTCGATCCAATTAGTTGTTGTCGCATTTTTTTGACTTTGATGATTCCTTTTTGATTCGTGCATGGGTTTTTATAAAATGATCTTTTTAAAGTGTATTAAAAGCTCGTCTCTCCAATTCATAATTTCTATTTAAAACACACACATAATTTTGCACTTCGAGCGAAGAGGGAGGAGAATTAAATGATTAGATAAAACACGTGCTATGAACATGTGCGTTCATCTTTTCAGTTAATTCCTAATCTATTCGTTTAACCGTTTTGACCTTTGGGTCTGGTTTACCGATGAGATGAGGTGAACTTTGTACTGCTTTGAGTGTAAAATTGACTAATGGTTAGTAAACCATTTAGTGCGAATGTGTGGTATGGGACTCACGTTAACATTTTTCGGGTTCCTTTCTGAGAGTTGTGACACATTCCGCCGGACAGTGGTGTCCAGTATCGCCACTACGGTTTGTTGCCTTCGGGCGTTGCCTTCGGGTGTATGGATCCTTGTACCGAGCTCGAGCACCTTTTGTTTCTTTGACAATTATATTTCCCTAGTGTATCGCCTTTCGGGGTAGGTTCTTTGAACCACACGATATATAGCGATTACCTTGTGGAAACTTGTGTTACCTTTGTTGGTAATTGTTATTTTCCTTTTGGCTTGTTTGGGATATGATATCCTTGGTTTATTTGGGTTGCCTATGATATGAGGCTTGTTATGATTCATCTTATGTTAGATGATTTGGTTATCTCCTTTGGAGATATTTGTGGTACTTTATGATTTTGTATGAGCATTATCATTAGTATATCTAACTGATTTGTTTAGATAGATTGACCCGTGTATTTTATACTCGGGCCAGAACGAGATGTTTCAGGTTAGGTACATTGGACTTAGCCTCTTTTGCTTCCACATGGACTATTCCGCTAGCTCCTTTTTGTCATAGCTTTTTGAGTAGTCCTTTTTGACTGTATCTCTTATATGTATTATTTTGACTCGCCTGTATATTGTGGTTTGCTATACCACTTGTCGAGTATCATTTTGTAAACTCTGTAATGTATTTGTATCTGTGAAAAATGTATGTGATGATTTATTTTTCTATGATGTGTATTACATTTGAGTTGTCATATTTATTCTGATAGATCCTTCAGCCACCTATGACTTTGTATTAAGTATTTATTGGATATGTCGATCCATTTAAGTAAGAAGTGGCATTTGTCAGCATATTCAATAGATAATTAAGACAAGGTTATAGATGGTCGCTCCTAACCAGCTCTATTCTCTGCATTAGCAGACGGTGTTACCTTGTAATACTCTTTGCTAATGTGGGTCTCGGAGTGGGGCGTCACAGCTTGGTATCAGAGCCAAGTTCAGAACAAAATATAATAAATATAGAACAGAGACACATATTACGGTACATCAAAGGGTAATACAAATGTTACGAATCTTTGAATCATCGTGCCTTATTTCTTTCCGTGCCTTTGGGGTAGATAGAATTTTGGGAATACGTCTAGGAATGCATTTTTCCGTAGTATTCCATATTTGAATTAATGATATTTACCTTGTGAATAATCGTTTTCTTATCTTATCTTTCAGCTAATGGCCGGAAGAGGCAGAGGACGACGCTTGGATGCTGGGCAATCCAGCGGCTCGTATCCGGACGGCGTTTATATGTCTGCCGATCAGTTCTTGGAGTTATTTAGGAGCACTCAGCCTCCAGCTCCTATTCGTGCATCTCCTCCGCGCAAGTCTGCTTTTGCACGCCTGTGCAGTGATTTTTCTCATCTTGGTGGAAAGCCATCCAAAGGCTCCGAGTCCGTTCTTGAGGTCCAAGCTTGGATTCGCACATGTGAGCGTATCTTTTCTCGTATGGATCTTTCTGACCACGATCGAGTTCTTGTAACTTCTAGCTTATTGCAAGAGCTGCCCTTGATTGGTATGAGCTTCTTATATCTGAACTTGATGAGTCTGTTCTTTCTTGGACTCAGTTTCGGGAACGATTCGAACTCAAATTCGTTCCTGAATCTGAGAAAGTTTTATTAGCCCGTCGCTTCCTTGAGTTGAAGCAAGGGAAGTCTTTCATTTCTGAATATGTTGCATCTTTTGAGGCCTTATCTAAGTATGGTCTTGTATTCATTAGCACTTCTTATAGGAAGAATATGAAGTTTGTCTCTGGTCTTAAGAAATATCTTAAGAAGTCTTTAATGCTTCAGCTTAAGCTTTCTTTTGAGGAGTTGGTTGATTCGGCTCTTCATCTCGAGGCCATCGAGAAGGAGTGTGATAGTGGTGATGATGTTGAGGTTCGCAAGAACCCCAATAAGAAGAAGTTTCCATTTCATAAGCAGGGATTTCTTCCTTCCAAGAAGAAGAAGCCCATTGAATCTGGTTCTAACTCTCAATCTGCTGGAACACCTTCCATTCGGAAGTGTTTCAATTGTGGTTCTCCTGATCATATGATTCGAGCTTGTCCTAAGCCTCTCTTCTGTCATTATTGCAAGAAGGAAGGTCATCGTATTTCCACCTGCCCTACTGCTCCTGCTACTGCCAAGTCTGGCAAGCTTTATGTTGCTAAAGCTTCTGGAGGTTCTTCTCAGCCCGGAGGTATATTTCCATCTATTTTGGAAGGTTCTATTTTATTTCATGACCGTAGTATTCGAGTTCTTTTCAATACAGGAGCTTCGCATTTTTTCGTACAGAAAAAGCTCGTCGATGATTTGTCTTTGGATGTTTCTTGTTTGGTTACTTCGTTGAGGATTGCGAATCCTATTGGGGGATCTGCAACCCTTAGCATGCTTTGTGATGATGTTGAGATTGTTTTATGTGGCTTTCCTTTTCGTGTGAATCTGCACGTTATTTCTTATTTGAACTTTGATATGATTTTGGGTATGGACTGGCTAGTGAGATACGATTCCAGGATTATTTGTTCTGAAAGAATTTTATATCTTCGACATCCAGATTCGTCTTCTCAGCTATCACTTGTTCTTCGGAATGTGGATAATTCCAAAATGGCTTTATATTCTCTTGACTCACGAGATGATGATGATATATCTCGTATTCCTATTGTTTGTGACTTCTCTGATGTTTTTGAGCTGGTTTCGGGTTTGCCACCCAAGCGGGCGATCGAGTTCCGCATTGATCTCATTCCAGGCGTGAAGCCAGTTGTCCGTCCACCCACGAGGATGTCTACAAAAGAAAATGAGGAACTCAAGAAGTAGCTTTTAGAGCTTGAGTCCAAACAGTTGATTCAGTCCAGTTTTTCACCATGGGGTACCGCGGTCGTCTTCGTGAAGAAGTCCGATGGAACTCTTAGGCTCTACATCGACTATCGCAAGCTTAACGAGTTGACAATCAGGAATAGGTATCCTTTACCGAGGATCGATGATATGTTCGATCTATTAAGTGGCGCTAAGGTCTTCTCTCAGCTCAACCTTGCCACTGGTTTTCATCAGCTCCGAGTGGCGGAAGATAGCATACCCCTTACAGCTTTCCGCACTCGATATGGTTCTTTCGAGTGGCTCGTTATGCCGTTGGTTTGACGAACGCTCCTGCTTTCTTTGTTGATCTTATGAATTGGGTATTCCGAGAATATCTCGATAAGTTCGTCCTTGTGTTCATTGACGACATTCTTGTTTATTCTAAGTCTGAAGCCGAACACGCTAATCACTTGATAATTGTCTTGAGTACTCTTCGTCACCATCAGCTTAAAGCCAAATTCTCCAAGTGCCATTTTTAGGAGGATAAGGTTAAGTTCTTAGGCTATGTTGTATCTTCTGATGGCATTTCTGTCGATCCCTCAAAGATCGAAGCTATCCAGAATTGGAAGAGGCCTGAGAATGTTCATGAGATTCGTAGTTTCCTTGGATTGGCGGGTTATTACCGTTGGTTCATTAAGGATTTTTCCCGTGTTGTGCTTCCTCTCACCAGCCTTACTTGGAAAGGCATTCATTATATTTGGTCCGACAAGTGTGAAGCTTCCTTTCTGACATTAAAGGAACTTCTCACTGATGCTCCTATTCTTATGGTTCCCAAAGGGAATCATGATCTTGTTGTCTACACTGATGCTTGTGATAGTGGTCTCGGTGTCGTGCTTATGCAGAAGGATTGGGTAGTTGCTTATGCTTCTAGGCAACTGCGTCCGAATGAATTTCGCTATGCCACTCATGATCTTGAGTTAGCCGCCATTGTCTTCGCCTTGAATATTTGGCGACATTATTTATTAGGCAAGCGCTTCATTCTCTATACCGATCATTAATCCTTGAAGTATTTGTTCACTCAGAATGAACTCAATATGAGGCAACAACGTTAGCTCGAGTTTCTTGCTTCCTATGACTTTGATATCCTGTATACCCCTGGTAAGGGTAATCGTGTTGCTGATGCGCTTAGTCGCAGACATTCGGCTGTTGTTTCTTTGATGCTTGCCGAATGGGATATTCTTGAGACTCTATCTTTTTGTGATATTCGTGATCGAGCTCCATCCTCTGATTCTCCGATAGCATTGTTCAGTTTGGAAGCTCAACCCTCTCTATTGGATTGTATTGCCAAAGCTCAGTGGCGTGATCCTGATCTTGTGCATCTTATTTAGCTTTGTGAGACGGAACCCCGTGATGAGGCGTTGTGGGATTTCAGCATTGATCTTCATGGGTGTCTTCGCAAGAAGAACCGTCTGGTTATACCTTCTGATTCTGCACTTAGGCATGACATTCTTGATGACTGTCATCGTTCTAAGTATACTATCCATCTGGCAATAGTAAGATGTATGCCGATATGCATCGCCTTTATTATTGGGAAGGCATGAAGCGCGATGTAGCGAGTTATGTGAGTAATTGCATGACTTGTCAACGTATTAAAGCCGAACATTAGCACCCTTCTGGTCTCTTTCAGCCTTTTGAGATTCCATTGTGGAAATGGGATTAGATTTCAATGGATTTCATCGATGGCCTACCTCATACGAGATCAGGCCATTCTAGCATTTGGGTTATTGTTAATCGCCTCACCAAGTCAGCTCATTTTCTTCCTATTAAATCTAATAGGACTTCTTCTCTTTTGGCTAAGTTATTTATCAAGGAAATCGTGAGACTTCACGGTGTTCCTAGTTCGATTGTGAGTGACCGTGATCCTTTATTCACCAGTCATTTCTGGCAGAGTCTTCAGCAAGCTTTGAGAACAAAGCTTAATTTCAGCACAGCTTACAGTCCACAGTCTGATGGACAGACTGAATGGGTAAATCGTATCTTGGAAGATCTCCTCCATATTTTTATTCTTGATTTCAGAGGTAGTTGGGAGGATCATCTACCCCTTGTAGAGTTCTCCTACAACAACAGTTTTCAATCCAGTATCGGTATGGCTCCTTTCTAAGCCTTATACGAAAGGCCATGTCGATCACCTTCTTATTGGTTGGATCTAGGGAGAAGCTTATTCTTGGCCCAGATTTTGTTCATGATTCTTCTGAGAAGATTGTCCTTATTCGTCAGAGAATGAAAGAGGCACAAAGCCGCCAGAAATCCTACTCGGATAACCGTAGGAAGCCTCTCGAGTTCTCGGTTGATGATCTTGTCTTTATTCGTATTTATACTTTGAAAGGGGTTATGCGCTTCAGTATGACAGGGAAATTGGCTCCTCGCTTTGTAGGACCATTTCCTATTATTGAACGTATTGTCCTTGTGGCTTATAGAGTTTCACTTCCAGCTCATCTATCCGGAGTTCACAACGTGTTTCATGTCTCTTAGCTTCGGAAGTGTCTTCGAGAATCGGATTTTGTTATCGACTCTCCCGATTTGCAAGGGCTTGAGATCTCACCAGACTTATCTATTGTACAGCAACCTGTTCGCGTACTTGCCACGAAGATGAGACACCTTCGAAACAAGGACGTGCCGCTCATTAAAGTTTAATGGTCCGCTAATCCCAATGACTGTACTTAGGAAACCAGAGAGTTTATGGAGCGATCTTATCCGGGTTTTCTATCTTTGCTTAGAAATGGTGAGAATATCTTTTTATCTCAAGCTTATTTTTCTTTTCTTTTTGGGTGTTGTAAGTATGTAGTTGTTGCGAATTATTCTCTAGGAATTGCGTGGATGCAATTTTTTAAAGGAGGGGAGATCTGTAACAACCCGCATATTTTATGATTTTATATTTAAATATTTTATTTAAATATAACGTCATTAGTCGGATTAAAGTCCGAAAAGCTACTTTTTGCGAACGGTCGAATTAGGACTCGGGACCACTTACATTGAGTTCAAAATGGTGTTTGTGACTTTTTTGAGTATAAGCTTCGATATGTTTGGAGTAAGTTGAATTTTGCTATTTTCTGTTGGGCTTTTGGGTTTGGGTTTCACCCAACTCATCATATACTCTAACTCAGCCCCTCTCTTCATCCATTCATCCTCATTTCATTTTTTCTCTCAAGCTAAACTGAAAATGGGGGAAGAGAAGAGGAATTAGAAATTCCAAGCCCTAGATTCATTTGCAAACTACAAATTCTTGCTCCAAATTCTTGGAAAAGCTTAGGTAAGCTCCATCTTCATCTTCTCCATCTCTTCTCCTCTTCAATTTCAGAAAATTCCTAAACCCTAATTTAAGAAATACTTGTTTTGATCTTAGATTGAAGCTTATGGAGTTGAAGTGAAAAGTGGTTGAACTTTTCCTTGTGTTTGTGCTTCTCAACTTTGTTTTTGAGTTAAAAGGTGAGATTTTGGAACTCACATCTAAGCCTATAGCTTTTGTTGTTATTGGGTAAGAATTCCTAACATCAATTTATGTTCATTTGTGTTCGATTTGGATCTATTTGGTGAATTGTCCAATTTTTGGTTTTGGAATCCAATTTTTGTAAAAATCCATTCTTTGATGTTTGAACACGTTAGTGGAGTGTTTCAGAGGGCCATACAAGTCTGGGTTGTCGCTTGACGTAAGTCCTTGGCTGTGGTCGCTCGCTCGTCGCTCCCATTCCGTGTTATCGCATTAGCCCCAATTGGGGCTAGGCTGATTCTGCTCTGGTAGCAGGTTCAGTCGACTGAACCTGTAGGTCAGTCGACTGAACCAGACCCCCGGAGTTTGCCTGGGTCTGTATCAGTCGACTGACCTTCTGTGTCAGTCGACTGACTCTGGGGCAGAAAACTGCATACCCCGGTATCAGTCGACTGACACTCTGGGTCAGTCGACTGACCTGGAAACAAAAAGTTTCCAGGCACTGGTCCAGTCGACTGACTTGCTTGTCTCTGCCCGGTTTGTTATTTGCTTTGGTTTTCCAATTTCGATCGATTTGTGTCGATCCAATTAGTTGTTGTCGCATTTTTTTGACTTTGATGATTCTTTTTTGATTCGTGCATGGGTTTTTATAAAATGATCTTTTTAAAGTGTACTAAAATCTTGTCTCTCTAATTCATAATTTCTATTTAAAACACACACACAATTTTGCACTACGAGCGAAGAGGGAGGATAATTAAATGATTAGATAAAACGCGTGCTTTGAACACGTGCGTTCATCTTTTCAGTTAATTCCTAATCTATTTGTTTGACCATTTTGACCTTTGGGTCTGGTTTACCGATGAGATGAGGTGAACTTTGTACTGCTTTGAGTGTGAAATTGACTAACGGTTAGTAAACCGTTTAGTGCGAATGTGTGGTATGGGACTCACGTTAATATTTTTCGGGTTTCTTTCTGAGAGTTGTGACACATTCCGCCGGACAGTGGTGTCCAGTACCGCCACTACGGTTTGTTGCCTTTGGGCATTGCCTTCGGGCGTTGCCTTCGGGCGTTGCCTTTTGTTTCTTTGACAATTATATTTCCCTAGTGTATCGCCTTTCGGGGTAGGTTCTTTGAACCACACGATATATAGCGATTACCTTGTGGAAACTTGTGTTACCTTTGTTGGTAATTGTTATTTGCCTTTTGGCTTGTTTGGGATATGATATCCTTGGTTTATTTGGGTTGCCTGTGATATGAGGCTTGTTATGATTCATCTTATGTTAGATGATTTGGTTATCCCCTTAGGAGATATTTGTGGTACTTTATGATTTTGTATGGGCATTATCATTAGTATATATAACTGATTTTTTTAGCTAGACTGACCCATGTATTTTATACTCGGGTCAGACCGAGATGTTTCAGGTTAAGTACATTGGACTTAGCCTCTTTTGCTTCCGCATGGACTATTTTGCTAGCTCCTTTTTTTCATAGCTTTTTGAGTAGTCCTTTTTGACTGTATCTCTTATATGTATTCTTTTGACTCGCCTATATATTGTGGTTTGCTATACCACTTGTCGAGTATTATTTTGTAAACTCTGTAATGTATCTTTATATATGAAAAATGTATGTGATGATCTACTGTTCAATGATGTGTATTACATTTTAGTTGTCATATTTATTTTGATAGATCCTTCAGCCACCTATGGCTTTGTATTAAGTATTTATTGGATATGTCGATCCATTTAAGTAAGAAGTGGCATTTGTCGGCGTATTCAATAGATAATTAAGACAAGGTTATAGATGATCGCTCCTAACCAGCTCTATTCTCTGCATTAGCAGACGGTGTTACCTTGTAATACTCTTTGCTAATGTGGGTCTCGAAGTGGGGCGTCACATCTATAGTGACCTTTCGCTATACAAACAATTACACATTCAATTCAAAACCAAATACAATCTAACCAAACATGTATATACAATGTTAAGGCTATTTCACATGCTTTATAAGGTCATAGAAGTGATTATACATAATATATAGTTGTCATTTTCTATCTAAAGCAAGGGGTCCTAAATTTATAATTTTAGTTTTAAGCACTTTACTATAACTAAACATGCATCTTATATCACATCATGTATTGTAACAACCTGAAATTCAACCCATAAAAATTAATTAGTTAATAAATGAAATAATAAAATAACTTTGTGAAATTATTAGAATTGAGCCACGGGAGTTGCACCATTGTGTCCGTGGTAATTTTATGGTCAATTTTCATATATAAAACGTCAGAATCCGAGCTAATATGAACAAGTTACGAATGAATCAAGAAATCGAGAAAAAAATACATAGGAAGGTCAATCGGGAGGTCGACCAACCCCTTGCTTAGGTCGATCGACCGGTCGTCCTAGCTAGAAGGGCGGTCGACTCCTAGGTCGACTCGCCTACGTTATTAAATGAAGAATTACATTCTTCGAGTACAGGCGATTTTTAACACCTCATTTTCGTTCTTTGGCTCGTTTGATCCCTTCGTGCCTCCATCCGACGGCTCCTATTCAGCCTATGACATAGTTGCATCCTATTCAATCTCCAAATCCAACGGCCTGAGATCCACTTCTATCCCTATAAATATAACCCTAGGCCTAACACTTTCTCATTCTAGATTTTCTCTACTTGGGTTCCCTTTTCAGGAAGGACCCTAAAAGGAATAATTTTCCAAGGAGAGAATCATTTTAATAAAAATATTTTAATACCCTCAAGTGGATCCGGGAAGACCAAAAGGGAAGAGCTTAGGACCATAGGTGAGTGATTAGTAATTATTTTAGATTTTTAAGTAATTTAAAATAATAGGGTTTCCAATAGTTGTAGTTTTACTACGATTTTTGGAATAACCTTTTTAGTAGTTTATTTGCTGTTTTTAGAATTATTTTTAGTCTATTTGTTTTAGCTATTCTTTTCGGTTGATTTTAGTTTATTTCTGTTAATTATAGCTTTTCCATTTAATTACAGTTAATTTACAGTATTTTAATTTATTTACTGTTATTTATGCGTTATTTACATCCTTTTCCTACGCTTTGGCTTTCATTCTATTTTCGGTTTTCTTTTATTTCTCCTTCTTCTTCGTGTATGGATTAGAATAGATTAAATGCGAATATGGATTAAAATTATAAGAATACTGAAATAACAAAAGATAAGATGTAAATAGTAGAGACTGTAATAAAAATGGAATTAAGACTGAAATTGAGCCTAATTATGATATTAATGTTAGAATATGACTAATTAAAGATAATTGGTCTAGTTATAACTTAGAATTATAACTAAAAAGAGTATAAGATGAAAGAAGCTTATTTTTACACATAGACCTTGGGTTAAGTAATAAGCATGATTATAACGTAGGTTATAATAAGAAATAGAACAGAATGAGGCTTATTTTAAGACTTAGGATAAATTAATAAGCAAAGTTAGTAGAGATAAATTGTAAAGGCTCATTTAAAATAATTTATCTAAGTTAATAAGCAAAGATGAAAGTAAGATCCGTACCGGCAGCATTTCCCATATGATGTTTAGGGTAGATAAGTGGTCAATAGTTAAAAGAAAAGACCCGTACCAGCAGCATTTCCCTTATGCTGTTTAGGGTAGATAACTGGTGAATAGTTAAAAGAAAAGATCCATACCGACAGCATTTCCCTTATGCTGTTTAGGGTAGATAAGTGGTGAATAGTTAAAAGAAAAGATCTGTACCAGCAGCATTTCCCTTATGCTGTTTAGGGTAGATAAGTGGTGAATAGTTAAAAGAAAAGATCCGTACCTGCAGCATTTCCCTTATGTTGTTTAGGGTAGATAAGTGGTCAATAGTTAAAAGAAAAGGCCCGTACCGGCCGCATTTCCCTTGGGACACGCTTATGCTATTTAGAGTAGATAAGAGGTCAATAATTAAAAGACTAAATCATGGGGATTTGGACAAGGGACACAACTAGATTTTGTTCAACATGGACCAGTACCAATAGCATTCCCTATTTTCTATAGACACGGTGTCTCACAATAGCTTGAAGTGAGGCGAGGGCACACTTATGCTGTCTAGGGTAAATAAAAGGTCAAAAGAGGGAGCAATAGATAGTGCGAACCAGCGGTGACCGAGCGTGCGGCATCGATTAGGGGAGATAAGTCGCTATTGAGTTCCAAGCGCTTAGTATATGTGTCTTTCATAGACACCATTGCCATGTATGGAGCTATATAGCGTCTAGTCCGTAGTAAGGTCTATGGAGTAGCAGGCCAATCAAAGGGTAGAATTTGGATTTTAGCCTAATTATAGGATTAGGAATTCAGCGTAATCAAAGCAGCTATCAAAGACAAGTGCAAACAATCAAAGTTAATCAATTATGTTAATCTAGTTAATTCGTATTTATTTCCAGCTTATTCCTTCTCTCTATTTCCTTTGTTTCCTTTTATATATTAGAACTGTTGTAAAGTATATTACTTTTACTTTACTTAAAGATTCTAGTAATCACTATCATTCACCAAAATTTTAGTCAGACCCACTCCTCTATTGTCCCCTTTTTCGCCCCATAGGCAATTAGGGAAGAGAACAGTAGGTTGCAGTTGCTTGGAGGTTTCTTCGAAGGAGATCCCACTACGTACTTCCACTTCTTTTATTTCAGCTCTTAGTTGTACTCTAATTTTTGAGACTATGGTTTTCGTTGATTTCATAAGACATATATATGGTATTGTTTTTAAAGCAATTATGAAGTTCTGTTCTAAATAAGATATTATTTAAATTGTTTACGCTGTTTTTTACCTATTTATGTCTTGTGAATCTTAGTCTCTACTAGTTTTAGTTTATACCTACAACATACCATGCCTTCTAGTGTGTCCTTTTGGGTATACTAAGGGGTGTGGGGTGTTTCATTTGGTATCAGAGCCTAAGGTTACAGTATTCCTAAAAACTTGTTTTAGAAAAAAAAGTAAAAGTATTTTCCAAAAGTAACTTATTTTTAAAAGTAGCATATCTTCAAACTAGAAGTATTTTCAGAAAGAAACTCTTATTATAGAAATGGTTTTCAAGTATAAAAGAGTTTTTATAGAAATCCCCTCAAAAGTCCAGTTCAACCTTCTTTCGATTCTTTCGAGCCTAAATTTCCTTTTCTTTGCATAGTATGGCTGACTAGTTTCGTAGAGCAACAGTACCAAAGGTTCAAGGGCAAGCGCCCAATATAGAACCGGTAGGTGGAGATCCCTTTAATCCACCTATAGCAGTCAATTTTTATAAGCTATGCAAGGACTTCGCTAGTCTAGGAGGCAAGACGTTTTCTGGTGCAAAGGATTTCGAGAAGACACGAGCTAGGTTGGAGGATATGGATCGAGGTTTAGGCTGTAAGATTTGGAGGACCGACATAAAGTTCAACCTGCATCTTAGCAGCTGAAGGGAGAGATTAAAGAGGTTCCTAAGTCAGAAAGCTCTAAGAAGCCGTGGTGGAAGAACAAGAAGGATAAGGACAAGAGGAAAGAAGGAGGACCTCAGAAGCGGATCAAGAAAAGCGAGAAATGTAATAACTGTGGATCGGTTGGTCATTACGCAAAGGACTGTAAGAATAAAATGATGAAGGGAAAGTGTTATACTTGCGGACAACTCGGTCACTTGAGTAGGAATGTCCCCAGAAGACAGGACAAGGAGCTAGCACATCGGTCGCGCAGATTCAGGCGTTAAACACAACACCTTCAGGCAGTATTCCAGATAGAGCTAGGAAAGTCTATGTAGAAGGTTTTATCTCTATTTTGGATTTTCCTGTTCGGACTCTTAGGTTAGATAAGTGGTCAATAGTTAAAAGAAAAGCCCGTACCGGCAGCATTTCCCTTATGCTGTTTAGGGTAGATAAGTGGTCAATAGTTAAAAGAAAAGATCCGTACCGGCAGCATTTACCTTATGCTATTTAGGGTAGATAAGTGGTCAATAGTTAAAAGAAAAGATCCGTACCGGCAGCATTTCCCTTATGTTGTTTAGGGTAGATAAGTGGTCAATAGTTAAAAGAAAAGATCCGTACCGGCAGCATTTCCCTTATACCGTTTAGGGTAGATAAGTGGTCAATAGTTAAAAGAAAAGATTCATACCGACATCATTTCCCTTATGCCGTTTAGGGTAGGTAAGTGATCAATAGTTAAAAGAAAAACCCGTACCGGCAACATTTCCCTTGGGACACGCTTATGCTGTTTAGGGTAGATACGAGGCCAATAATTAAAAGACTAAATCATGGGGATTTGGACAAGGAACGCAACTAATTTTTTTTAATAGGGACCAGTACCAACAGCATTTCCTATTTTCTATGGAGACACTGTCTCACAATAGCCTGAAGTGAGACGAGGGCACACTTATGCTGTCTAAGGTAAATAAAAGTTCAAAAGAGGGAGCAATAGATAGTGCGAACCAGCGGTGACCGAGCATGCTGCATCGATTAGGGGAGATAAGTCGCTATTGGGTCCCACTTAGTATGGTGTCTTTCATAGACACCATTGCCTTCTGTATAGGGAGCTATATAACGTTTAGTCCGCAGTAAGGTCTATGGAGTAACAGGCCGATCAAAGGGTAGAATTAGGATTTCAGCTTAATTATTGGATTAGGAATTCAGCCTAATCCAAGCGGCTATCAAAGACAAGTGCAAACTATCAAGGTTAACCAATTATGTTAATCTAGGTAATTACTATCATTCACCAGACTTTTAATCTGACCCACTCCTCTATTTTTCCCCCATTCCCCTCGTAGGAAATCAATGAAGAGGACTGTGAGGCCCTACCTTTATACTCACACTAGCCAAGTACACTACGGGGTAATGCCGTCGACTAGAACGAAGAATAAGGCTGTTGAGGAGCGACCATCTGTGTAATTGCTTTGTGCGAGTATCGATATGTCAAATAGTATGACATGCATTTCATTTCAAGAGGAAATCTGACATATCAAATACAAACTCAAAGCTACTACATAGTGGCTATGTGGCCTTCGATAATAATTATAAAATAACCATAACATTAATTAGTCACAGATATTCATATCACTAAGGCGGAAAAATATATGAATATAACACATAGGAGTGAACATCAAAGTAGTGATCATACAAGATCCATTACATCACAAAAGAATAGGTACAGGTGTTAGACAAAAGAATATGTATACATCAAGGAGTCTCTATCTCGAATGTATAAAAACAAAAACTACTAAGCTAAAGTAGTTAGCTAAAAGTCAGAAGCTAGTCCCTGCTAAGAAGTCAAGTGGAAGCACCTAAAACATCTCGGTCTGACCCGAGTATTATTTAAAAAGGAAAATAATAAACGGATCAGTCTAGCTATAAATATCATATAATATGAGATAGGATAAGAGATATGACAGGAATATATGATAAAAATAATGTCATACTGTGACAAGTATATATTTGATAACAATGAAAATCATACAATATTCCAAATCTCCTCAAATACCCAAAAAGAATATCCTATTCTTTAGCTTATTCACCAGACCTCAAATATTGACAAAACATATCAATGCAAATCGCAAAAATTGGTGAAAAATAAATTCCAGAAATCAATAATTGAAAATCCAGATAACATAAAATGGGGAGGAGGCCTATCATAAACGGGAGCATGAAAACTCACCAACACATGTATCATAAACGGGACGCTATCCCATGGATCGGTAACCCATAAAATACGGGGTAGAGCCCCCCTTGAGGATGAATGAGCCAAACATCGACGCACCCTAAAAAATACGCCTCATGCATAGACTCATTGAGCCGATTGCTCCACGAATGGGGGTCGCTACCCCCACCAAATTGAGCCGAAGCTCCATAGAATGGGGTATAGTCCCCCATGCGGATAAAGAGACATCGCATATCGCTAGTCTAAACCATAAAATGATCATCATAGATCAATAAGTGTAAATGACACCAACCTAGTAAATAAATGATTTTAGCTTCATGTCCCATAACCACTGGATTAATTCAAATATTTACGAACAAATTGTAGATTTCCACTCAAAAATTGTCACAAGATTTCAATCGAACAAATCCAAGAATTAACCAACGAAGTAAATGCAAGCGTTTCATACCACTTGTTGTGCTAAGTCGTTTAATTGGATTTCTCATACGAATGAGGTAAAGGTTTGTATATACTAATAGATTGGAAAACAGTTATGAGCTTTGTACTAAAAGTGGTGTTGAAATCATTTTTACAAAAGAGTTTTGTATTTACTACTAGTATAAAAACCTTTGTATTTTAAAGTGACAGATCATAGGAACGATTGTAAAAACAATCTATCACCAAATCTACATTTCAATAACGTGAATCAAAACCATGGAAATCGATATCAAATCCATCAAATCGAAACACCAAAAATCCAGAAAAGAAATCGTCAAAGTCGATAATGAATGACAATAACCATTCGGATCATCAAAATCGATTAAAATGAAAAACCACATAAAAATAGGCAAATTTGCTGAATTTAATAGCGCTAGACGTTTGGGAGTTTTCCCAGACGTATGAGCTGAAGGTTTGGAAATTTCTTCCAGATCGCTCAGATGTCTAGGAATAACCTCAGACATCTGAGCTGAAGGTCTGGAATTTTTTATTCCTATGCCTCAAACGTCTGAGTGTTTTCCCAAACGTTTGAGCTGAAGCTCAGGGCAAAATTTTCCTAGGCCATTGATGGCCAAATCAACTCGGAAGCGATCGAATGAGCAATGGTGGCTAGGGATTTATGCCAAGCGACAACCCAGCCCTATAGACCTTTCAATACACTCCAAAAAACATGTCCAAACATCTATAGTAGTATTTTCATAGATTTTGACTTCAAAATACCAAAACTGGAAATTCACCAAACCAATTCAATTCAAAAGCAATTGAACATGAAATAGATGTTAGGAATTCATACCTAACAACAATGAAAGCTATAGACATAGATGTGAGTTCAAGAGCTCACCTTTAAATTCAAAAACAAGAAATGAGAAGCTCTAAAACAAGCTTAGACCAATTCCTCTTCACTACACCTTTAGAATCTTCAATCTATTATCAAATGCAAAGTTTTTCCTAAGTTAGGTTATAGGAAAAATCAAGAATTGAAGAGGGATTGAGATGGAGAAGATGAAGAGGATGCTTACCTAAGCCTCTCCTTGGTATTGGAACTTGAATTTGAATTTCCTAAGAGAACTAGGGCTTAGGAATTTCTAATCTCCTCTCTTTCCCCCATTTTTCATTTAGCTTGAGTGTTAGGAATTATGAGTGGAATGAATGAAGAGGAGAGGAGTTAGGGGTATTCTGTAGAAGAGTTTGGGTTGCCTTGTTGGGTTGGTGGGCTAGATCATAACCCAAAGCCCAAATGAAAATACCAAAATCCTAATCAACTCCAAACATATCAATGTTTATACTTAAACAAATTGTGAACGTCGTTTTGAACTCGTTGAAAGTGGTCTCGTGTCCGGATTCGACTATTTACAAAAAGTCACATTTTGGATTTTAATCCAACTAACGATACTATATTTAAATAAAACATTAAAATATATAATCATAAAATTGCGGGTTGTTACAGACTCCCCTCCTTAAAGAAATTGCGTCCTCACAATATTTAAGAAGGAAATAAAAAGTAACAACCATTCCATGACATAATAACACAAAAAGAAGATTAAAATGAGAAGTTCAACTTAAGGAGCACGAAAGAGTAAATCAGGATGTGTTTGCTTGATGAATTCTTTGGATTCCCAAGAACAATCCTTTGGATTTGAGGACCATTGAACTTTCACAAGCGGAACATCTTTATTACGAAGGCGTTTAACCTCCGTAACAATGATACAAATAGGATGTTGCTCATAAGTCAAATTAGGTGAAACCTCAATTTCTTCAATAACACTAGGCTTAAGAATAGATTCGGAATCTCTAAGGGATTTCTATAGCTGAGAAACGTGAAATACGTCATGAATAGCGGAAAATTGAGCCGATAATGAAAGGCGATACGCCATGGAATCAATGCGTTCGTTGATGGAAAATGGGCTAATATATCGAGGTGCTAATTTTCCCAATCGATTGAAATGGACAACACCCTTCACGGGTGAAACACGAATGAACACCAAATCTCCCATAGAAAATTCTAAATTCCTCCTTCGGTTATCAGCATAGGATTTTTGTCTACTTTGAGCTTCTTTCATCCTATGACTAATAAGGTCAATCTTTTCTGTGGAATCACGAATAAAATCTAGACCTAAAACCAGCTTCTCACCAGTTTCAAACCAACATGAAGGAGATCGGCCTGGCCTTCCGTAGAGTGCCTCGAAAGGTGTCATACCAATACTAGATTGGAGGCTATTATTATAAGAAAATTCAACAAGGGAAATATGATCTTCCCAACTTCCACCAAACTCAAGAACACATGCACGAAGGAGATCTTCAAGAGTTTGATTCACACGCTCGGTTTGTCCATCGGACTGAGGATGATAAGCAGTGCTAAAATTAAGCTTTGTTCCCAAAGTTTTTGAAGACCTTTCCAAAAACCACTAGTAAACAGTGGATCACGATCGCTAACAATAAAAGTAGGAACTCCATGCAATTTAACAATTTATTTGACATAAAGTTTGGCCAAAAGAGATACGGTCTGGTTGGATCGAACGGGAAGAAAATGGGCAGATTTTGTAAGTCTATCTACAATCACCCATAATCTATCATGACCCGAACGAGAACATGGAAGACCGTCAATAAAGTCCATGGAGACTTGATCCTACTTACAAACTAGAATGTTCAAAGGTTGCAATAACCCACCGGGCCGTTGATGCTTGGCCTTTACGAGTTGGCAAGTCATTCAACGCTTAATAAAGTTAGCAATATCAGATTTCATTCCATCCCAATAATAATGCCGTTTCATGTCCGCATACATTTTACTATTATCGGGATGAATGGTAAATTTAGAACAATGAGAATCTTCTAAAATGTCTTTACGGAGATCACTAATATTTGGCACAATAAGTCTACCAAATTTTCGAATGCCTCCACCAACATCGATTTCAAAGTCTTTCAGACCATCAATATTATTTTTATCCCTACAACTTTGGCTAAGATGAGCCAATTCGGGATCGTGCTTTTGAGCTTTAAGGATGCGGTCTAAAAGAGAAGGATGAGCCTCAAGGCTACATAAAACAAGAGATGAACATGAATTGGATTCACAATCTCAAATCTTACAAGTGGACAAAGTCTCAAGATCATTCCATTCGGATATCATCATGGAAACAACCTCTTGTTGCTTACGACTAAGGGCGTCGGCAACACGATTTCCCTTTTTGGAAGTAGAAAGAATTTCAAGATCATAATATGAAAGTAATTCGAGCCAATGTTGTTGATGCAAATTAAGTTCCTTTTGAGAGAACAAATACTTCAAAGATTTATGATCGGTGTAGAGATCAAATTTCTCTCTCAAAAGATAATGACACCAAATTCTAAGGGTGAAAACAATGGTCGTGGGCTCTAAATCATGAGTGGCATATCTAGTCTCGGCAAGCTTTAATTGCCTAGAAGCACAAGTGATAGCACGTTCCCTTTGCATGAGAACGGCTCACAAACCAACACGACTTGCATCGGTATGAACAATCAAGTCTTGGTTCCCTTCAGGAATCACAAGAATAGGAACATCGGAAAGGAGTTCTTTTTATTTCTGAAAAGCAGCTTCACATTTGTCTGACCAAATGTACTTAACTCCCTTCTTTGTCAAACTAGTAAGAGATATGAAAATTTTAGAAAAGTCTTTTAGGAAATGACGGTAATAGCCCGCCAATCCAAGAAAACTACAGATTTCTGTCACACTCTCCGGTCTCTTCAAGTCGAAGAGTGATATCTACAAGCTGATCGAATGGCACTTCTAGTTTCAAAAGTAAAGCCTTTTTGAGGTTCTTATTCAAACCACAGATAAACCTTTGATTCTTCTTCAATGGGGTATTAATATACTCGACCCTATATTTAGAGAGGGATTCAAATGATGCAATGTAATCCATCACAGAAGATTCACCTTGAACAAGGTCAATAAAGCGTCGGGCTAAAGTTACTTTTTCACCTTTCGACACAAACTTTAACTCTAACCTTTCCCAGAATTGCTCCCAAGTAAGATCCGCTTCGACAATTTCTGAAATCAAAAGCTCATACCAATATAATGCTCTCTCGTGGAGCATGCTAGAAGCCACTTGGACTCGAGGTAGATCCATAAGATTCATGCGAGAAAATATGCGATCGCATGTTCTAAGCCAAGCTTGGACTTCCATAATTCTTTCGGTCCCTTTCAACGGCTCTCCACCCAAATGGGTATAATCACTACATAAGCACACAAACCCAGATTTAGGATGAGTAGGCTCAGGAATGGGTCCGACAGCTTGGGCATTCTTTACAAGATCCAAAAGTTGTCGAGCAGACATGATTACGCCATCCTGAGGAGGACCACTAGATTGACCAGTGCTAGTACGGCCAGGTCTAACCATTTATCTTCTTTAAGAAAGAAAGAAGAGGAAAAAGGTTATTCTCAAAATGAATATCAAACAAACTTGATTGATAAAAAAAGGCATCATAAAGAAAATAGGATAGAACAGGTCCTAAGCCTCGAATTAAATCCTAAGGCACGATTCTTAAGCGAGACTTAGGACAATGATCCTTGTCATAATATTCTATATTGTTCCAAAGTTTGGCTCTAATACCAAGCTGTGACGCCCCACCTCTATACTCATACTAGCCAAGAACACTACGGGGTAATCCCGTCAACTAGCACGAAGAATAAGGCCGTTGAGGAGCAACCATCTATGTAATTGCTTTGTGTGGGTACCGATATGTCAAATAGTATGACATGCATTTCATTTCAAGATAAAATCTGACATATCAAATACAAACTCAAAGCCACTACACAGTGGCTATGTGTCCTTCGAAGACGAATATAAAATAACCATAACATAAATCAGTCACATATATTCATATCACTAAGGCGGAAACAAATATAAATATAACACATAGGAGTGAACATCAAAGTAGTGGTCATACAATATCCACTGCATCACAAAAGAATAGGTACAAGTGCTAGACAAAAGAATATGTATACATCAAGGAGTCTCTATCTCGAATGTATAAAAACAAAAACTAATAAGCTAAAAGTCAGAAGCTAGTCCCTGCTAAGTAGTCAAGCGGAAGCACCTAAAACACCTCGGTCTGACCCCGAGTATTATTTAAGAAGGAAAATAATAAATGGATCAGTCTAGCTATAAATATCATATAAGATGAGATAAGATAAGAGATATGACAGAAATATATGATAACAATAATGCCACAATGTGACAAGTATATTTGATAACAATGAAAATCATACAATATCTCAAATCTCCTCAAATACCCAAAAAGAATATCGTATTCTTTAGCTTATTCACCAAACCTCAAATATTGACAAAACATATCAATGAAAATTGCAAAAGTTAGTGAAACATAAATTCCAGAAATCCATAATTGAAAATCCAGAAGACATAAAAGGGGGAGGAGGCCTATCATGAACAGGAGCTTGAAAACTCAGCAACACATGTATCATAAACGGGACGCTATCCCATGGGTCGGTAACCTATAAAATACGGGGTGCGGTCCCTCATTGAGGACGAATGAGCCGAACATCGATGCACCCTAAAAGATACGCCTCATGCACAGACTCATTGAGCCGATTGCTCCACGAACGGTCAAAAGACCATGGGTCGCTACCCCACCAAATTGAGCCGAAGCTCCACAGAACGGGGTATAGTCCCCCACGCGGCCAAAGAGACATCGCTATCTCTAGTCTAAACCATGAAATGATCATCGTAGATCAATAAGTGTAAATGACACCAAGCTAGTAAATAAATGAGTTTAGCTTCATGTCCCATAACCACTGGCTTAACTTAAATATTTACGAACAAATTGTAGATTTCCACTCGAAAATTGTCACAAGATTTCAATCGAACAAGTCTAAGAATTAACCGATGAAGTAAAAACAAGCGTTTCATACCACTTGTTTTGCTAAGTTCTTTAATTGGATTTCTCATACGAATGAGATAAAGGTTTGAATATACTAATAGATCGGAAAACGGTTTAGAATGAGCTTTGTACTAGAAGTGGTGTTGAAATCAATTTTACGAAAGAGTTTTGGTATTTACTACTAGTATAAAAACCTTTGTATTTTAAAGTGACAAATCATAGAAATGATAGTAAAAACAATCTATCACCAAAATCCACATTTCAATAACGTGAATCAAAACCATGGAAATTGATATCAAATCCATCAAATGGAAAATCCATCAAATGGAAAATCATCAAATGGAAAACCAAATTTCAATAACCCAGCTTTATAAGCTCTTCAATACACTCCAAACAATATGTCCAAACATCCATAGTAGGATTTTCATAGATTTTGACTTTAAAATACCAAAATTGGAAAATTCACCAAACCAATTCAATTCAAAAGCAATTGAACATGAAATAGATGTTAGGAATTCATACCTAACAACAATTAAAGCTATAGACATAGTTGTGAGTTCAATAGCTCACCTTTAAATTCAAAAACAAGAAATGAGAAGCTCTGAAACAAGCTTAGACCAATTCCTCTTCACTACACCTCTAGAATCTTCAATCTATTATCAAATGCAAAGTTTTTCCTAAGTTAAGTTATAGGAAAAATCAAGGATTGAAGAGGGATTGAGATGGAGAAGATAAAGAGGATGCTTACCTAAGCTTCTCCTTGATTTTGGAACTTGAATTTGAATTTCATAAGAGAACTAGGGCTTAGGAATTTCTAATCTCCTCTCTTTCCCCCATTTTTCATTTAGCTTGAGTGTTAGGAATTATGAGTGGAATGAATGAAGAGGAGAGGAACTAGGGGTATTTTGTAGAAGAGTTTGGGTTGTCTTGTTGGGTTGGTAGGCTAGAACACAACCCAAAGTCCAAATGAAAATACCAAAATCCTAATCAACTCCAAACATATCAATGTTTATACTTAAAAAAGTTATGAACATCATTTTGAACTCAATGAAAGTGGTCTCGAGTCCAGATTCGACTATTTACAGAAAGTCACTTTTTGGATTTTAATCCAACTAACGATGTTATATTTAAATAAAACATTTAAATATATATTCGTAAAATTGCGGGTTCTTACAAGGACATTAGGTTGTAGTTGCTTGGAGGTTTCTTTAAAGGAGATCCCACTATGTACTTCCACTTTTTTTATTTCAGCTCTTTGTTCTTTATTTGTACTAGCACATGTTGGGGAATAGTTGTACTCTGATTTTTGAGGCTATGGTTTTCTTTGATTTCATAAGACATATATGTATGGTATTTTGACATGTGATGTATTTGGTATTTGGTGACTTATTTGGTTTTTAAAGCAATTATGAAGTTTTGTTCTAAATAAGTTATTATTTAAATTGTTTCCGCTGTTTTTACCTATTTATGTCTTGTGAATCTTACTCTCTGCTAGTTTTAGTTTATACCTACAACGCACCACGCCTTCTAGTGTGTCCTTTAGGGTATACTAAGGGGTGTGGGGGTGTTTCATATATAATAAAATGATGGGTTAACTCCCCTTAGCTAAGCTTATAACCAAGCACAGACTACTTCCAACTTTAACAAAAACAAGACACAAAACTACACCCAAGCTTCTCATTGCTCATCGCCAAGCCTACAAAGTCCCCAAAATGCTCATGGCCTTAAATGGTAGTGGTTTGTTTGCTCCTATTTTTCAGGATTGAGTAGTTAATCCTTGTTTCTATATTATGATAGGCCTATAGCTTGAGTTTGGTGAAGTTCTTTTGTGTTTTAGAGTGTTTAAGTGTAAAGGGGAAAGGCGGAAGAATATAGCTTTCTTTGTGTTTTAAGTTTGCAAAACAATTATGAAACAAAAAAAGGAGATTAAATCGACTTTGCCAAGAGGTTACCACTCATGTCCTACCTATTGTAGTTAGCCAAGATCCCATGACCTCCCATGTTCTTTGCATTACACTTCATTCCTTTTTACTTCACTCCTAAGTCTTCCCATAATACCCTTTTCAAAATATCTTAAGAGACACCATCCATGACATCATCAAGTTTTTAGCCATAATACACTAAAATATTTTTATTGGCTATAAATGATTTCACTAGTTTATTAGACATGTCCAAAATGTTCGATTAACTTTCATCGAGTTAAATATTGTCTTTCAATAAAACATTTTTTGGTCACATTATGATATTTTCTTGAAGTTTTTTTTTGTAAACACATATCAAAAACAAGTTTTTTACCATTAGTAATTAATTAAAAGGGGTTAATAAGGTTATAAAATCACTTTTAACACATTTAACCCAAGATTCAAATATTCAAATAATTTAGATATTAAGGACGAAGTGTTCGAAATTTCTGTGCGTTACATTCTCCTTCATTTAAAACATTTCATTCTCGAAATTCTAACTCAACCAACTGACAAAAGAAATAAGCACAAATAATCAATACTTAATAGTATTCAAAATTACTAGCAAAAAAGCTCATAGTCTGCTAAGCTTCAAAAACCTTCTCATCGCACAAGGACTATAAATAATCTACTAAGCATTCCTTACGCTCAACAGCCTCAAGTTATTACTTAGATAATTATTCAACCTACGCAGGAACAATCCAATGAGTTATTCCCTAAACTCTCCTAAGCTAACAAAACATAGAGTACATATACTTAAGTCCGTATGATATGCATGGATCATCGTTATGCAATATATGATATGATCGCTTATTCGGTCACATGAATTTCATTTTAAACTAGTATAGATTGCCTGACCTCTCTAGTGCAGATCTGGTCAGGTTCCTTGATTTGAAACCTCCATTTCCTTATATAGCCATATATTATGATGAAAAATATTAGGGCCATATCAAAAATCCATTTCAAGTGTTCATCATCGAGAATCGATTGAAAATTTCTAGCTCGGACCGGTGTAAATCGCCTAGAAATCATATACTCAAATCCTAGATCAAGAACTGTTATGCGAATAAAGTGATCTACGTATAACCTACATATTTGATCTCATTGGTTTCTTTAACTATACCAGTTACTTATTAAATCATAATCATTTCCACAAATATTATCTTATCCAATAGTAAAATCATTTATGAAGCATTTTATAAAACATAACTCAAGTTTATACTCATATAATACTCTACTACATCCTAAGAGTATATGCAAAACATCAGATTCACTCTACTTTCTAGAATTCAGATGAAGTTCCAAAATAATTCTAGGTCTTATAATTGATTCCCCCTTTTAGACTTCTTTAACCATCGAGCTAGGCAAGTAGCTAGAAATAGCAAGACATTGGTATCCGAACACAGGCCTAGAGTCTACTTTCCTTAGACAGCCTTAAGGTAAAGACGCTTATTAGACAACCCAATAACATCGAATATTTTACTTAGCATGGATGTTTAACAAATTTAAAACTTGTTTTAACTTACTACCTTTTAGTTAAAGTGTTACACATATTCATTCTTGTATTTTAAAAAATACTTCGCTTCTAGTTCAATAGCGATTCAGAAATTTTAGACTATCCAAAAATCATCGAAAAATCCATTGAAAATTACCAAACAAACACATCTGACATGATGAACATATAGTAATCCTAATGTATAAGATACATGCATAAATAAAATAACTTAACAAAGTTTCACTTATTTATTAGACGACTTCTACCACAAAGGGAAAACAGGAAAAGGTGCTATAATTATTTGGGTTATGCTACTACTACTCGGGCTCACTACATAGCATACTTAGAAACTTTCTATACAGAAAGTTCATATTAAACTCTATATTAAAATACATTATACTTTATATCAAATTTCCTAAAGGAAAGTTTTAGAACTAAACACCAGAGTTTTATTTCAAATCATACTTTCAGGATTAAACCAAAATAATTTCCAAAGCTGTTTCAAATACTTCTCATAATAATACTAAGTATTATGATCACAAGTTTACAACCAATTTCTTAAATATTTATTTTAAAATCCATAGAATATATATATATATATATATATTGATCGAGTAACACCAAAATGACACCAAAGAAACCACTCCTACTAAGTAGTATAATACATCCCCTTACTATGAAGGGTAATACTCATGAGAAGTGCTTACCAACCGAACACATCTCCTACCCATTTTTAGGCACTTTCGAGCCATTCATACTAGATAACATAAAAATACTTTGCTCTTGAATCGACTTATTGATTCCAAGAGCAACCTTGAACATAAATACTTTAAAATAATACTATTATTATTTTCCTAAAATTTTGGAAACCATTCTCAAAGACACTGGGATCTAAGTTCTTAAATTTTTAATTTTAAATCCTTTTCATTTATAAAGCATATTTTATAAACCATACTTATATAAAATCACTTTCTTCGAAAATTTGTACTAAATTTATTTTATTAAAGCAAACTTCTTACCCAACATTATCGCCGAATACCTTAAAATCAAATTATGAAACTCAATTCACAAGGTGTTTGTATTATTGCACCTACAAATACTGTCTACCCAACCTATGTACTAAAAAGGTAAATTGCCCATAAACTGGTTAAGCACAAATTAACAATCAATAAAAAAATAATAAATGCTCATAAATTGGCCGAGCATAAATAAACTAATCAATGACAGATAACGAGTGACCATCATTAAACCCTATATAAATTAAACTACATTTTAATAATTCATACTTATATAAGTTACCTTTGTATAATAACTTTTAATTTTTGTAGTTGGAATTACCTTTAAAGCACACATTTATAACAAATACAAATACATGCTCATATGTATAAAACACTCAACTCATTCTAGGGCATCGCTTACCCTATCTCTAATAAGTTGTACCCAACCAAAACCAAATTTCTCGCTTAATCTTTAGCTCTGATACTAACTGTGATGATCCTCCCAAAATGTTGGCACTAATGGTATTCATGTGCCAAACACCCAAATGATTGAAAGACAGATTGTTTGGATAAAAAGAAAATGCAAAAAGAAAAAGAACAAGAAAATAAAGAACAAAATATCAGAATCTCATAATCGAACCATAACATATAATATCAAAAACACAAAACAAGAGATACTCTAAGATACAAACCATTTCATAGTTACAATCTAAGTACTAATATCAGCCTGTATAGGTATAACTGCCTGCCCTAACAAATGCCGATATATACATACTAGTAGTGCAGTGAAAATAAGAATATTATGGTAGGTGAAAGCATCCAGCTTGTCTCCTGGATCTCCAAAGAGTATCCAACGAAAACCTGCCTTTCTCAAACTACTCGAAAGAGCACCCGAGGATTTCAGTGAAAAATAAAACCACAAGTCGGATATAAATCAGGTGTGAGAAATTAAAGAAACATGCATCCATATAACAGTAGCTTTTGAGACCGTTTGAACCACTGTAAAGGTTATCCTTTCAAATGAACCAAAATCATTTGATAAGTAAATATAATGATATAATCATGTCAAGGTGTAGAATATAAATCAGAAAATAGTTGTGTTGCTTGCATTTCACAACACAGTAAATATTAGAAGTACAACTAAAACCGCCAAGGTACGTTAACACATGGATTTTCGTGGAGGTCTCCTCGGTACATCGAGGCTGACTTCCAAACAAGGATCAGGAAGTATCTTTTGATGCGACATATATCTCTAGATAAAATATACCACAAAAGTAAACATAGATGGACCATGCCCTAACATGTGATGTCATATATAATCAACTCCTGCTAGCAACATATGTAAACATCTCTATATATGAAGTTGATTATCCTTGGGTTACTAAACCTACTGGTTATGCATCCTACTTTGTTTTTTGTCGTTTTCGATGGTGAATTCACATTCAACATCTTAACATATGAGTCTTCATCACTCTAACAAATCATGAATCTTTCCTAAGATTCCAGTATATGTCATCCGACGAATGTTAACACTGGCCTCTCTCTCAGAGTTACCCTCAAGATAGACAGTCAACTCTATAACATTATCGAAAATGTTAATATTGACCTCTCCCTCGAAGTTACCCTCAAGATAGAAAGTTCAACTCTGTAACATTACACTCCATATTCGCTTCTATAACATAGAACTTATGTATCAGTTTTGAAGTGGTTTCCAGAAAGTAATACCTAAATATACTTATCCGAACCTGGACTCTTCAAAACTAAATCGATGAATTTTGGTTAACTAAATTCCAGCTCTCTTAGAAGTAAGCGAAAAATATAGAGGAGTCTTTCCCAAGGGATCTCAAACAACCATTCTTAAAGCAAGAGACTATTCATATGAATGAGTCCTTCCTAGGGTATCTTAAACCATATAAATACATGATGTTATATATACTTCCTAAGTTAGTTTGGTCAAGTTCAATAGTTGGCAAGTCAACTATCTAATAGGAAATGAAAAACGATCATATATACATACTAAATCTCGTACACTTATCACCTTTTTTGATTACTCGAATTTAATGCTAAGTATAGGGCTAATTACTTTCCACTAACGAGTAAACACACAAACACGATTAAGTCGCACAAATTGACTTCTAATCCTGTTTTAATCAAATATTACTTCTTTGTAAATACTTGAATATATATATAATACTTTCACAAAAGATATATACATATACACTACTATTTCACTATTCATTTCTACTCTTTCAATTCTTGAAAATATATTCATATTCTTTTCTCAAAGTGTGATGGCCCGCCTTTTTGACCCTCGAAGATCGATACTAATGCATCCTCGGTATCACATAGCGCAAATTCAAGTGCCAAAGAGGTAGATGATCAGGGGTAAAAGAAAATAAAGATAAAAGAAAGAACAAAATAGATTCTCTATCGCATTTAACAACTTGTAATTAAACATATAAATAGTACATACAATCACTCTCAAAATGAGATATTTGAGTCATAGCAAGTACTAACCTAACTAGGGGCAGTTATAACTATCTATCCCTACATGTGCTGGTAGATACCTATACATAATATAGGGGAAATAGAAATAGATAACTATCAACTAAGGGCCCTCCAGTTTCATGCTCCTCCCAAAATGCTCCAAGCTACCTAACTACTTGGCTGCTCTGAATAATAGGGCGCTTAGAGTTTAAGCAGAAAATAAAATAAACTTAGAGTCAATGATGGGACTTTGAGAAAACTGAAAAGGATATATACTTTTGAAATCAAAGGGCATCTCATAAGACCACGCCGCACATAAACACGGAGATGGGTTTTTATCTTATGATAACAAAAACATTTTCTATGTAAAATCAGGGATATTATTTTAAATGACATTCTTTGAAAACCCTTTTAAACAGCATATTAATCATAGCCGAAATTGTTACATTAATTAAATTTCATCATACTAGACTCTACAACTAAAACTGTAAGGGCTTGTACTGGAGAATGGATTCCATACAAAATAGGGATGTTATGGTAATGGTTACCGTTACCATTTTGTAAATACCATTACCGTACTGTTTTTACTGGTAAGCTAAAATTGTTTACCGTTACCGTTTGATTGGTATACCGATGACTGGTATACCGATAAACTGGTAACCGTTACACTGGTAATGGTAAATTACCGTTTGTCTAGAAAAATAATAAGTTAATATAGTTTCACACTGAAAGATGCTTCATTATATATCTCATTGGGTAACTTAATAAAGGACATAGAAAAGAAGTGTATTTATCATTATTTGAGTTGAATTACTGAAATAAATTAAACTATTTTATTGCTTCTAAATGCCCCTAATACAACACATCTTACATGAATATCAATGTATTATGAGGACTGGTAAAGTACTGTTACGTTGGTTTTGAAAAAATATTACCGATGTTTTTCTGTAAAAAATGGTAAATTTACCTTTACCATACCGATTATATTGGTATACCGACTTTACTTTAAAATGATAACTGATTGACTGGTAATGGTATAGTAATGATAAATTTACAGTTACCATAAAAACCTGAATACAAAGACAAGGTAAGGGACTACCTTTCAACAATACATCTCTAGAGGGATGCACCTGAGACTCCAACCTCTACCAATACAGAATCGGCCTACCTTTACCATAGGTAGTACTGAATATCCCATCACCTCATTCGTTCTTGACCTATCCGTGGGATTCCAAAGCATATACAACATAACTGAGATATAAAGGGTAATCTAGAAAGGTGACGGCCATATCCTAATGGGTGCGACCCACTTAACCTTGCTGCATCTACCCTATTTTTGCTACTACCAATGTGTGAGGCTTGAGGTAACGTTTTACCTTTCACTTGACATATCTCTCTTTGAATGCCACATTGCCATTTCAAACGACACACTATTGATTTCCACAAAAGTACAACCTCCAAGCTCGTATGTCTCAAAGAAGGATGTTAAGTATAAGAGAGGTTACCTCCTACTTCACTAAATAGATGTACGATTGTAAATATCAATGTATTTGGTCTTAGAAATGCAATGTCAAATGCTAGTTCATACAAGGTCAAAAGGCATAGGATAAACCGAAGGCACTTCTCCTACTACGTCCTATTTGGAATCACTCCTAGGATTAGTAGCGAGTAGTCCTTGAATCGAAGATTTCAAATTGAAGGAATCACTACCATCATATATATGATAAGGAAATTACCCTAGAGGTTTAGGACAAGCAGCCCTACATTATGAAGATCCCCGTCTTCAAAATCATTGCCTTCAAAATATTTTCAGTTTCGAACATATATTGGTTCGAAGTAATTTTCAGATAGGAATCACCCTATTCTGATCCTGGTTCCTCCGAACTAATTTATCGATAAAAGATGCTAAGCATGTGAGTGATTATTATTTAATTTATCAATATCTTTTATCCAGATAAAATATCTTCTAGAGATATATATCTTTAAACTATTCCTTTTCAGTATATACAGAATCATTAAACTTATTTTAACTTTGGAAACACCAAACCATTTCTCATTAATTACAAGGGGAAGTGTTTCCATAAATTAATATAATTTTAATAGAGGTTTTATATTTTCAAAACATATCTTTTAAACAGGTTAAAATAATGTTATCTAAGATGGTAAATTGAAAACCAGTTAATATCGAGTAAGTAGGATCCATAGGAACTATATTACTTATAGTCAATATTAATTTTTGTATTCAATATGTACTATTCATCGAATAATAGTGAAATCACTTTTTATATTCATACGGATAGTACGAGTTACCTCCTTGGAATTTATTATAGAGTTTAACCAATATGTTTCATATATCACTAAAATCATATTATTTAAAATTTTGTTTAACTTTTGGCAATCTCCAACTGTCTTTTTATCTTAGGAAAAAGTGGTTCGAGTAAATCAAATTTACTATCCCTCCATCAGGTCAGTCCGGATAGCTAGAGCGGAACCTAGACACCGGTTGTCAAAGCTCGGGTCCAAATACTATCTCTCTGTCGCCCATATGACGGTCAAGTTATTTGATCAACTATAAACTCTTTAAAATACTTGATTTATCATTTGAAAAACATTTGCAGAAGATTTAGGAAGAAAATCCCAAGTTTAAGTCATAATTTCAAAAGTTACCAAAAACTGCTCCAAAAATGCTACAAATAGTGTTTTTAAAAGCTTCTTTGATCAAACAATTAACTTCATTACACATATGTCCATTTTTATAACTCAAATCCCTTTTATAAAAATTAAATATATTTATGGAATTTATTATGGTATTTTAAAGATTAAAAATATCCATTTTAAAGATTCTTCCATTTTGGTTTCTGAACAGCCAAAGCACGATGTTTTGAAAACTTGGTTTGGACACATCTAAAATTTACTTAATAAAATCTTGATCTTTCTTCTTTATTTGAAACCCATAGTTATAAGAGTTCAGAAAATTCTTATTTTGAATTGTTTCGACTATATTCCATTGCACATTGATTTAACTTTTATGACGTGAAATCGCGAACTGCTGTTACGCGATACGCCTATTTTTGACTCCAATTTCATATCTTAGCAAAACTTTTCCATATTTAATTTTAATGCTTATAAAACATTTTAAATTATTTTATTCATGTTTAAAGAGGTTTAACTCTATCGTAACACCTTTAACTCATATTGGAATGTAATTTTCTTTACGTAAATTCGACGTGTATTCAACGTGAATTATTTCTATAATCAAACAAACATATTATTACATACAAACATGATGATCAACCATAGAAAACAATCATAGCAAGCATATCATATCATCATATAATTTATAATAAATATAAGTATAATTTCTCACCTTCATTGGTTTCTATATTTTCAAAATTTGACTATAGCTTCGCTACTATCTAACTGATGCTTATGGAATCAACCCTGGTAACCTTTAGAAGTGCACGGCCTAGGCTTGTAGGAGAGATAGCTCGACCTTGATTTGTGAAGGTGGTGGTTGTGGGTTTAGAAGGAGAAGAGAAGGAGTTTTAACTTGTACTTGAAGTGGATTGATTATATATATAAATATATATATATATATATATATATATGTATATATAGACACACACACACACACTCTTATATAAGTTTTCTTTCTCTTTGCCATAATTTTCAGTATTATTTCTCTAAGGTAAGTAGCCATTAAAATAGCTTGAGAGGAAGGATAAGATGAAGAAGATTGGTGTGTAAAATTATGAGAGAATGAGTGGGTATTTTTAGAAAAAAATGTGTAGAATATCTAAATGGTACAATTATCACTCTACACATCGCCCACATCCCTCCTCTCCCATCATGCACGGCCATCCCCTCCTCACCCTCACCCCTTCCCATGTGCTACTCCATGTGGTGTGTAAGTGTGTGAGGTGATGTTTAGTCTGGTTTTATTACCTTTGTATAAATATAATGATATTTTATGATATTTATATATGTACATGTATGTATGTATTCGGTATGTATATGTTAGGACATGAAAGTGTATGTTATAAATGTGCAAAAGACATGTCAACATCGTAGCAATCACTTTGAACAACTTTCGTTCGTTAAATCGTTGGAAATCTGAAAGCCGATTCCCGGTCGCAATTTCACCTATTAATCAAATTACATATAAATGTAAACAAAATTTGAAAACTAATTTCATATCATTATTAAATTAAAATAATCACATTTAAATTATAAACAATAGAAACCAATATTAAACAAGTGTTTACAAAAAGTGATGTTATATCGATAAATGTTATGAATATTTTAATATTTTCAAATCAAGTATATATCTTTATAAATTTTATAAATGATTTATTATCACTATATAACTAATTAAAATGAATTATTGTCGTTTTAAAACAATTATTTAATTATTTAAACTTAATTTACAACTATAGAAAATATATAAAATTGATGACATCCCTGATGATGTCATAAATATATTTTATTTTCAAAAATAAAATAAATAATTTTAGTTTCATATTCTTGCTTAAATGGATATATAAGTATATGTATCAAGTTTTGTGCACGCTAATATTGAGAAAATCTTAATTTTACCGAAAGACAATTTCCGTCGTTTCTTTTTTTTGATAAAATCCCCAAATATCTATGTTTGTTATTGTACCTTTAAAATAAGCTCACCATTATTGATTATTGTTTAAAACATTATAATGTGTGTTACAAAGTCTTGTATTTGAACATTTCAAAAATAAATATTATTTATCAAAGTGATAAATTTACGGATCGCTACAAGAGATATAAGAATATTCAAAAATAACTCAATAAGATTTCTCATTTTAAAATATAATCAAAGTGGTTAATAACAAAAGTTACTAAAACATTGATACTATAAAATCCTTCTCTTTTACAAGTTAAACTTTTACTTTTTATAACCATTTTCAAAAGCCTCCCATACTTATCACTTTCCTTAAACTACTCTTTTTAAAAATCAAAGTTTATTTTACAACAGTTAAAAATAGTGTTACTTAAATATTGTTACTATAAACCCAATTTTTTTTATAGTTTTCATTATTTTTTAATGTGCCTTTTAAAGATCTACTTAAATTCAAAAGATTAAAGACAAGTGTTACTTAAACATTGTCACTATAAACCCAAAACATTTCACAATTTCATTTTCTTTAAAATGTTCTTATTCTAAGATCGAATTAACTAACCCAGGAGGGTGGTGAATAGTTCATATGTAGTCAAAAATAGACTCGCTCCGAAAACAAAAGAATGAGGCCTATTTAAATGTTAAAAGAGTGATATTTCCCGAGCAATATTCTTTTCTTCTGGTTCCAGTATAGCCGATTCCTTTTTTCTTCTTTTGAGCCGATTTGAAATTAGGGCTGCGTGATTTGAGGCACCGTCCTTCAACTGATTAAAATTAGTTTGATTATCTTGCAAATCTTGTGCGATTCTGATCACCTCAAATCCGTCGAGTTATTGATGATTGCAGTTACTTATTACGAATTGTTCCCCTTTTTGATTTTGTAACGTCTCATGTTTTTCGCCGATGATGAATAAGGTAATATTTATAGGGTTTGATTCCCTATACTTCAGTTTGAATATTTTTGGTTTGAATTTATCAATTGGATTATATTTATGTTGATTTTTGATGAATGTTTCGTGAACAATTTGACATGTTCATTATTGAACTCTATGGTATACTCGAATATATTTTGACTCGGTTGAATTTCTAACTTCTGTTCACCTGGCCAATCTCACTACTTTGTTTGAATTTCTATTGCGTGACTTGTTCAAAACGTTGATATATATTTGAACATTCTCCAATTTTGAACTTATATATGTTAACTTTCGGAGTCGTGGCTGCTGGAAGGTGATGCTCTGATCTGTGTTGTACCTTTTTGTCTTGTCTTTTGTACATGTGTCTCTAGTGTGGGTTGATCCATTTGATCTGGTCTTATATGTTGCACTGTGTACTTGACCCAGTGTGTACATTTGTGTGCTGAATAGAGACATTCTTTGATAAGATCAAATTAGAACATTTGATACTTGAAAACCTTTGATTGAAGCTTGTGTTTAGTACATACTTGCTGCCTATGATTGAACTGTGGATGATAGTTATTTGGTGACGATCACGTGAGATTTGGCTTGTGTTTGATTTAAATTCTGCTGAAGTTTGAGATGACAGCTTCGGCTTTGTGATATACAGTCTAGTCCCTGTAGCTTGAAGTAGCCACTGTGTACATGTATATATGTATATACATAGATGCATATATGTACATTAGTGTGCTTGTCTTGAGTCTGGTTTGCTCTTACATGTGCATGTATATGAGTTTTGTTATGTCCTTGCTGCACTTCAGCCTTGTGCTTGTGCACTTCTGCCTTGCTGCGCTCTTGCACCTATTACACTTCGAACCTAATGTGCTGTATGATTTTTGAACCCATGCACATGCACATACCCATTGTCTTGTACTTGCGCTAATGTTCACTAATATATGTATGTACTTAACATTTCTTGTTTCTAGTGCACATGAGTTGAGTCCGAAACATAGCTTCACCTATGTGATGCACTTGAGTCAAACCCGAGCTTGCTTGAGCTTGACCTCATGCATACTTGCGTTGTATTAGCTTGACGTTGCACTTGTCCCTAAAATTTAAAATGATGCAAGTACGTTTTGCATATGTGCACGACCCTATGACATGCACAGTGATACACTTTTCATGTCATATGCTGCTCGTGTAGATTTTTCGATTCCAGTTTCTAAAATGTGAAAATAAACAATCCAAATAACTGAGGCAATATCATATTTAATTCTATTCTTATTTTTGCAATTTTAATTGTGTCTCTATTTCTGTTTTACTGTGTTGTTGTTTATTTAACAGGCAAAGTAGAAGACGGGAAAAGCAATTGGAGCTAGAAGATAGCAAATCAACTCTAGTGATGAGTGAGTGAGGGAACGGAGTAATTTTATGGAAGAGTGAGTGATTGTTGTATACATGAGAGTGTAAAATAATATTGTAATATAGTGTGAGCTATGCTGCAAATATGTACTATTTGAATTGAAATAAAATATTTGTTCAAACTAAATTGTGATTTATTTATTATATTTGTTCAAACTAAATTGTGATTTATTTATTTCAATCCTAAATGATTCAATAGTACAATAACAAACACATTTAAAATATATATGTTTATTATCATCAAACAAAAATCCTAAACTGTTATACTTAACACTCTCTCACTTCTAATGACAACAAACATATATTAAGATTTTAAATTTAAATAAATGTGTTTGGTGTGATGTGTTCAAGCTCCTTCTATTTGGATGCTCCCCTTGCAACTAAACTCCCATACACATACAACATCACGTAGTGTACAATGGTGCAGCCATGAGATTAGCAAAGTTCACATACAATATCAGTAAGGTTATTACTCAACCATCAAAATCTTAACCTCTCTCCCCCTTTTGTTATCATAAATAATAATAATAATAATTGCAATAATGATTATTTTTGATTGAAATCACAAACCATATAGAGAGGAATATATCTCGCAAGTTCTAATCAATCAAACAAAAATCATAATATTTTAATTATTAGACATAAATCCCACTTTAGAGTGACGATTGGATTATGGTTTAGGGAAATTTATAGGGTGATAGCAGTGTGGTATTTTTAATAAAGAAATAAGTTTGTAAATTACTCTTTTAGATATTATATAAAAAATGTTAAGTACTTACTAACCATGCATAACCGTTAGGACTTTTAAATGGGTTAGTAGTTACTTAAAAATAAATGTCAAGTATTTTCTTACCATGCATAACCGTAAGGACTTTTAAATGAGATTAGAATCTACTTGAGTATTTATCCATTTTTTATATGAGTCCCAACCATACATAACCATGAGGACTTTTAAATAAGAATGAAAGCATATATATTGAAATTAAAGTAATTCACTCATGCATAACTGTGAGAACTTGTAAATGAGAGTGAGAATATTTTGGAATAGAATTATAAATTACACTTAAAAATATAATTTCTTATACCAAATTCTGCACACTATATAAAGTTTTGGCGTATGGATTGAAAGAAGAGTGGTAGTATAGAATGATCATGGAATAAGTACTAATTAAAAATGTGACGTCCCACCTCTATACCCACGCTAGCCAAGAACACTACAGTGTAGTGCTGTCAACTAGCACGGAGAATAAGGCTGTTGAGGAGCGACCATCCGTGTAACTTCTTTGTGCGAGCACCGATATGCCAGATAGAATAGAATGCATGTCTTTTAAGGAGGAAATCCAACATACCGATACAAACACAAAGCTATCACACAGTGGCTATATATAATCTTCGGAAACAAATATAGAAATAAACGTAACACAAATCAGTCACAGACAGTTCATATCACAAAGGCGGAAATAGATATGAATATAACACATGAAAGTGTACATCAGAGTAGTGATCAAATAAGATCCACAATAACACAAAAGAATAGATACAAGTTCTAGCCAAAAGAATATGTATACATCAAGGAGTCTAATCTCAAACGTATACAACAAAAACTACTAAACTAGAGTAGTTAGCCAAAAGTCAGATGATGGTTCCAGATAGGAAGTCAAGAGGAAGCACCTGTAAAATCTCAGTCTGACCCGAGTATTATTTAAGAAGAAAATAATAAACGGATCAGTCTAGCTATAAATATCAGATGATAAGGTATAAGATAAATAATATGGCATGAACATGTAATAACCATAAAGGCATACTACTATAAGTATGTAATTGAAAATCAACAAGAGATTAATCAATATCACAAGAATCTTCTCAAAGATAAAATAGGGCATCATACCCTAAACTTGTATTCATAACAAGTCAATAACACATAAATTCACCAATGCACAAAAAATGATATCATATCAATGAAAATCATGAAAATTGGTGAAGCACAAAATTCCAGAAATCATAAGAAGGGGGAAGGCCTATGAGCCGAATGCTCCACGAACGGTCCGAAGACCTATGAGCCGAATGCTCCACGAACGGTCCGAAGACCTATGAGCCGAATGCTCCACGAACGGTCCGAAGACCTATGAGCCGAATGCTCCACGAACGGTCCGAAGACCTATGAGTCGAATGCTCCACAAACGGTTCGAAGACCTATGAGCCGAATGCTCCACGAACGGTCCGAAGACCTATGAGCCGAATGCTCCACGAACGGTCCGAAAACCTATGTGCCGAATGCTCCACGAACGGTCCGAAGACCTATGACACACGGATAAAGAGACATCGCACATTGCTAGTCTAAACCATAAAATGATCTTCATCGATCATCAAGAAGTGTCGATTACACTAAGCTAGTAAATATAAGAGTTTAGCTTCATGTCCCATAACCACTTGCTTAACTCAAATATTTACGAACAGATTGTAGATCTGCACTAGAAAATTGTCACAAGAGAATCAAAGAGACATCGCACATTGCTAGTCTAAATCACAAGAATGATCGTCATGATCATAAGGAAGTGTCAATTACACTAAGCCAGTAAATATAAGAGTTTAGCTTCATGTCCCATAACCACTTGCTTAACTCAAATATTTACGAACAAACTGTAGATCTCCACTAGAAAATTGTCACAAGAGAGTTTCAATCGAACAAGTCCATAAATTAACCGACGAAGTAAACGCAAGCGTTTCATACCACTTGTTTTGCTAAGCCGTTTAATTAGATTTTCTCATACGAATGAGGTAAAGGTTTGTATTAAAAATAGAGTTGAAATCATCTTTGTAAAGAGTTTGAATATTTACTACTAGTATAGAAAACCTTTATATTTTAAAGTGACAAATCATAGAAGTGATTGTAGAAACAATCAATCATAAAAGTTCACATTCGAAGACGTGAATAAAATCCAAAGAAATCAATTTCCAAAACCATCAAAGTAAGAAGTTCTGTTGAATATTTTTCGGATAAGATCGCCTACGCAGAGGTGTACGGGGTTCGACCTGCCCGGTCAGGTCGCGGGGGTCCAGGGGGCAGCGCCCACGGCGGGGTGCGGGGCAGCGCCCCGTCAAAACGGTACGACCTAGTGAAGACAAAATAAGGTCTAACGACCTAAGGGGGATAGGGTCGAGTGACCTAACGAGGTACCATCCCGAAAGAGGAGTCATCAAAGTCTTAAGAAATGATAACAACAAATAGGAGACAACACGAATCGATTAAAGTCGGAAATCACACAAAATAGGCGAAATAGGCAAATAGCATCAGGTCGGTCAGCCGGCTTCAGGGCTCGGTCGACCAGACCCTGTTCTGAAAAATAGTTCGGGAAGCAGGTCGGTCGACTGAGCTCTGTAGCCGGTCGACCAAACCCAAACAGAGAAGTGCTTAGCACTTTTGGAAGCAGGTCGGTCGACTGACTACAGAGCTCGGTCGACCGGACCTGTTTCCAGCACTGCCCAACTTATCAAGTTCATTGGCCAATTCTCGACCAAATTGCATTTTCGCGAGCAACGGCACTAAGGATTTAAGCCTAACGACAACCCGGCCTTATAAGCCCTTCAATGCATCACAAAAATCAAGATCAAAGATCAAAGTTTGGATTTTTAAAGAATTGAACTCAAAACACTAAAAATTGGAATATTCACCAAATCAATCCAAACCAAAAGCAATTGCACAAGAATAAGTGTTAGGAATTCATACCTAACAATCGAAGATAAATATAGATTAAGATGTGAGATAAAAATCTCACCTTTTGAACCCAAATCAATAAAGAAGAAGCTTGAAAGCAATGGCAAAGGCAATCACTCTTCAATTTCAACTCAACAAGCTTGAATCAAAGCTTTAAAGAAGGACATTCCCAAAGTTAGGTTTAGGAATAAACTGAAATTGAAGAGGGAATGTGTTGGAGAAGAAGGAGATGAAGCTTACCAATGGGTTCTCTTTGAATTTGGAGCTAGAACAAGAATTTGCAAATGGAACTAGGGTTTTGTAATTTCTAATTCCTCTTCCTCTCCACCATTTTCAGTTTGCTTGAGGAAATGAAATGAAATGAAATGGGAGTGAATGGATGAAGAGTTAGAGAGCTAGGGGGTTAAGTGGGGTTATTGGGCTGAAACCCAACCCAAAGCCCTAAGTGAAAAGTGGCAAAATTCTCCTAACTCCAAACATATCGAAGCTTACACTCAAAAAGATCGCAAACGACATTTTGAACTCAATGGAGGTGGTCTCGAGTCCTAATTCGACTGTTTGCAAAAAGTAGCTTTTCGGACTTCAATCCGACGAACGATGAAATATTTAAATAAAATATTTAAATATAAAATCGATAAATATGCGGGTTGTTACAAAAAATAATGTAAAATTTGTTTAATTTTCATGAAATTTTTTGAGTTTTACTTCCTCTCATTACGAAATATAATTTAATCAAGATCCATCACTTTCTCAAACAATATTAATAATCTTGGTAAGTTTCAAAAAGGTTCAATCAGTTAAATAATAATCTTTTCTATAGTAAATCCCTTACCAAAATTAACAAGAGTATTTTCATCGAAGTAAAAAACTCGAGTTATTTAAAAAAATTAAAATATGTGAAACTCAATTTTCTTTAAGGCGTTTTATGAAAATGTCTTCTAGTTGAAAAACAGTTTAAATAATCAATCAAATGCAAATATGATTTCAACATGATGTTTCATTCCGCCTGTACTCAGACTGCCCAAGGTGACAAGCAAAAAGTTTACTCCTTAAAATCACTCGAATTGATTTTTAAAATTTATAGCAAGGTCATTTATATTAGTCAAAGGAATTTTTTTTATATTAAAAAAAAATACAACATTTCTCCAACCATTACTTTATTAGTTGTGAACAAGAAAATGAAAGATAACTAATCTACCAAAGTAATTGAAAATTTCTGTTTTGAAAATTCAGTCCATTTGAAACCACTTTTTGAAAGCTTTAAGTTGGTAATTTGATTTAGCATTAAACATGAAAGTTTTAGGTACTCGAAAATTCCACTCATCAAAATTCATTTCAAGTCAAAACAATAAATCAATCAAAAGCTATGATTGAAATACAAGGGTTGTTTGTGTAAATTAGAAATATCTTTCAAGTAATGTGTTGAAATGATTGTTGTCTTTTAATATTTTCCAAAATGAATCAGCAAAAACTCAATAAAGTTGTAGTTCTATCAATTAGCATTCCATAAATTCAACAATTTTAAAAATCAGAGTAAAATTGTGCAAGTTATAATTGAAATACTACACCTATGTTGAGAAGTTCTAAAACTATTTTCAAACAATATTACGAATGATTTCAGTTTTTAACGGTTTAGTCCCAAATTCTGAAAAACACTAAACATAAATCTTGTAGAATTTTATTTTTATTTTCCATATCATCTTGAATTTTGCAAAATAGAGTTAAGGTGCTCAAGATATGGCGATTATACTAAAGCACTGTAAAAAAAACTAACAATAAGAAAACAAAGCAGAGTTTAAAGATCATACCTTACTTACCTCTGATGTCGTGATAACCAAAATGTGTAGATCTCCATCTCACTTTTCCAAGCTAAGGAAATTAGAATTTTTGCCATTAACCATGTAGAAGAACTTGGAATTTGTCTCTGTTGAAGTTGTTCCATAGCCCGCTTTTGTACCTAAATGTTAGAAAAGTCGAGTGATCTTATAAAGGATGTAGAACCACTTTAATATTCATGTACGACCTTTGGTACCAAAACCTATCTATATCAAAAACTGTTAGCATCTACAATTGTATCATTGGGAACCAAAACTTGTTTAAATTTCAAAATATTTACATTTGTACCTTGTAGACCCAAAAATGTTTAATGTTTTTGTTTTTATCTCTATTCCAACATTTATTTTGATTATGCCTTCTTTTTCCACAAATTAAACACTTTGAAAAATCTTTGTGAAGTTTGACATGATCAGAATAAATTTTTTTGATCGGTTCAACTTTATCAAAACCAAATCCTTTTTAGTTCTTAACAAAAGTCTGACTTCCTAACAACATATTTAGTGATTTTTCTCCCTTTGAACTTTTTGTATTATTGATTCAAGTTGTTGAACCTTAGATCTAAGAGCATTATTTTCATTCAAAATTGAGGCGCATCTTTTGATGGAATTTCCTCCTTTTGGGTCGTCATTGTTTTTCAAGGTCAAAATTTCATTTTCGAGACTTCCAATTTAATTTTTAGGTTTATTAATTTCTTCCTCTAAAGACCGACACTTTTCACATCCTGAGTTAAACTTTTAAATATTTTAAATCATCAATTCTAGCTCATTATTTATACCAAGTAGATTAGTTTTCTATGATTTTATTTCGTTATATCATTATTGAAATCTATAGAGTTTTGAGTCTAAGTCGTGATATACCAAAAGTAAATCATTACAAGATTAGTGAGCTACCTCATTTGATTCCTCATTGTTGTCGCTTGATTTTACCATCAAACATATATTGGCTTCTTCCTTCTCACTACACCTATTCTCATCATCTTCTTCACTCTTATCCAAAGTGGTTGCTAAACTCCTTTGTTTTTGCTTCTTACTTTGTTAAATCCATTCTGCAGACAGTTTGGCTTAATGTGACCTAGCTTCTTATATCTATTGTATATGATTTCTTCATCTTCAGAATCATCAAGAACTTTGACAATTCTTGTTTTTATTTATTGGTTTATTGATGGATTTCCATGCTTTCAAGTCCATTTTTTAAATTGCTTCATCAGTATTGGCAGCTCAGCCCCGACATCATCGTCATCACTACTATTGGTTTTCAGAGCGATTGATTTTTTTTGGGGGTCTATGCTCTCATGTTCTTCTCTGACCTTCAATTCCATCTCATAAGTGATGACATTTCCTTTTGCTCTTCCAATTTAAACTGTTTCAAGTCTCTGGATTCCTGAATTCCAGTCACTTTCGCTTTAAAGCTTCTCGAAAGGATTCTTAGAACTTATTGGACCATCTCCAATTCTAAACAAGCCTTTCCTAGCGTCTTGGATTTGAACACTATATTTGAAAACTGTCTATACATCTACTTTATATTTTCGTCTTTTATAATCACCAAATTCTTATATTCATTGCTGAGCATAACTAGATAACATTCCTTGTCCTATGATGTATCTTCATGAGTCTCAAGGGTATGCTAGATTTCCTGCGTAGTTTAACAGTGAGAAACACGATTATATTCAATTTTATCTAATGCATAAATAATTGAATTGATAGTCTTAGCATTAAAACGATGTAAATTAAACTCGTTTGCATTCCACTTATCTTTTGGCTTAGGAAATTCATGACCATCAATAGTTACCATAGGTAGATTATATCTGTTTCAACTATATCCAATGCATCTATAGTATATAGAAAATTTTCATCCTAGTTTTCTAATATGAATAATCAATTCCGTTAAATATGGGTAGCCTAGCAATCGATTGTCCTTTAGAAAAAGCATTATTAAAACTAGCCATAGTAAAAAGTTAAATTTTTTCAACCTAGCTCTGATACCACTTGTAGGATAAAATTAACCCTAGAGGGGGTGAATAGGGTTTATAAAAAATTCATAGATAAATAAAAATTGCACCATAGATAATAACATAGTTAATGCAGAAATTAATAGCAACACATAAGTTTGCCCAGTTTGGTAAAACCTTCCTGCTATTACCCCAAGGTTTATACTAGCAATTAAACAATATAACGCTTATAGACCATGTAAACTCGCGACCCTCGCTAACCTAATTATTCTAACTCTACGATCAAAACCTTGCCATAACTCAGCCACAGTTGTGAATTCATGAACTATGCCTCATAGTTCATACTCAGTTTAACTAGATTTTTAAAATTTTTAAATACATATAAAAGAAATGAAACCCTATTATAATTTAAATTAAAATAGACACGACCCAAAAATAAAGGAATGCGGCCCATTTAAAAGTTAAAAGAGTAATATTTCCTAGGCAATATTCTTTTCTTTTGCTTCCAGTATAGCTGATTCCTTTTTTTCTTCTTTTGATTCGATTTGAAGTTAGAGCTTCATGATTTGAGGCGCTACTCCTTTAACTGATTGAAATTAGTTCGATTATCTTGCAAATCTTGTATGATTCCGGTCACCTTCAGATCCATCGAGTTATTGACGATAGAAAATATTTGGTACGAATTTTCTCCTTTTTGATTTTGTAGCGTACTCAACTTATGTTTTTTCAATGATGATGAATTAGGTAATATTTATGAGGTTTGGTTCCATATATTTTCGATTTGAATTTGTCAATTGGATTATATTTATGTTGATATTTGATCGAGCATTTCATGAACAACTTGACTTGTTCATTGTTAAATTTTTTGATATACTCAAATGTATTTTGACTTGGTTGAATTTTTTATTTCTATTCACTTGTCAATCTCACTGCTTTGTTGGGATGCTTGACTTGTTCAAAACATTGATATATATATTTGAATATTCTCCAATTTGGAACTTTGTATTTTGATCTATTGCATTACTATTGTGTGTTGTCTTCTGGAGTCATGACCGTTGAAAGGTGATGCTCTAATCTATGTTGTACCATTCTATCGAGTCTGTTGTACGTGTCTCTAGTATGGATTTATCCATTTGATTTGGTCTCGTATGTTGCACTATGTACTTAACCTGGTATGTGCGCGCTGAACAGAGACACTCTCTTGTGAGATTAAACTAGAACCTTCGGTACTTGAAAACCTTTGATTGACACTTGTGTTTGGTTCATACTTGCTGCCTATGATTGAATTGTAGACGATTGTAGTTTGGTGATTATCATGTGAGATTTGTCTTGTATCGGATTTGAATTCACCTATAGTTTAGGATGGCAGTTTCGGCTTTCTGATATATAGTTTTGTCCCTGGAGCTTGAAATGGCCACTGTGTACATGTATATACATGTAACAACCCGCCTTTTCAATCCTTAGAAGTCGATACTAATACATCCACAGTATTCACGTGCCGAACAACCAAGTGTCGAAAAGACAGATGGTTAGGAGAAAGAAGAAG
This sequence comes from Allium fistulosum, assembly GCA_030737815.1. Classification (NCBI taxonomy): domain Eukaryota; kingdom Viridiplantae; phylum Streptophyta; class Magnoliopsida; order Asparagales; family Amaryllidaceae; genus Allium; species Allium fistulosum. The sequence goes on from CM060904.1 coordinate 135,993,202, forward strand.
AAAGAAGACAAGAAGAAACTAAATAATTTAGAATATCACATCGCAACGAATAATTTGTAATATAATAATGATCTTTACAAAACAAAACTTTTATATACATACATCCATCAGAGTACTAACCTATCATCTACCTAAACAGTTACAACACTTGTCCTTACAATTTCTGATAAATACAACAAAGCCGTGTAGTGGAACATAGAGAAATACAAAGATACGTCTTGGCCTTCGGCTCGTTTCTTGAGCTCCAATGCATCCAAAGCTAATTTGAAAAATATGCTCAGTCTGACCTGAGCATTATAAGAAAACAACGCCATATCAGTTTGGTAAAACCTGTGTGAGAAACTCAAATCACAAAGGATTTATATTTTAACTTATAAAATCCTTTAAAAAAAAGATATCTCGTAAGACCACACCGCACATAAACATGGATGGGTTTTTACCTTACGTTAACCAAAACATTTTCTATATAAAATCCTTTGATATTATTAATGTCTATGGTTTAAAGTATTTATCAACCAAGTAGTTGTGATATGTGAACATGACAGCAATAATAAGTATACCATCAAAAACCGAAGGTGCTTATTAGAGAATGGATTTCAATCAAATGACAAAACAAGGGACTACCTTTTGGAAATCTATACAACTCTAGATAAAATATACAATGATATCGAAAACCTTTCGACCTCTGCCAATGTAGGACCGGTCTACTCCTTACTAGATAGTACCAAATATGATCACTACTTGGCTGTGATCAACAACCAAAAATGGGTCCTAAAGCATACATAGAGACATCGACACCTGATCTTGGGATGAACATACCCTAATGGGTTCAACCCACAGAGCCCTGCCCAATCTACCCAGTTTTAATCGTTATTGGAGTGTGAGGTTTGAGAGCTTATGCTCTTAACATTTAGCAATCCATCTTAGAATTAGGACTGTCAATTTCCAGCACAACCCGAAGATTACACGGAAATTAGCAGGCTAACCCGACCCATTTAAGTGGGCGGGTCATGTTCGGGTCAACCCTAATTTGACCCATTTATAAATGGGTGGGTTTTGGGTTGACTTGTAAACCTGAATTTGACCCGTTTATAACCCGTTTCAAATTATACGGTTTAATCAGACCTGATTATAACCCAACCCGTGAATTTGAATTTGACCAGTTTATAACTCATTTACGACCCGTTTATAAACCATTTATACCTTATACAGGTTGACCTGACCCGTTTACGACCCGACCCATTAATAATTGGGTTACACTAGTCGGGTTAGGCCAACCCGTTTATAAACGGATTGGGATTGGGTTGAGCTATTTCTGAACATGTAATAAACGGGCTGACCCGACCTATTTAAAATCAACTCGAACCCAACTTGACCTGACCCAAACCCGACCCGTACCCGACCCAAACCCGACCCATTAACATCCCTACTTAGAATGCTAACACTGCCTTCAAGCAGAAATGCAATGCTATCATTCATCCATACAAGTTCGTTTTGAGTCCGAACAAAATCAAAGGCTCTTCAAGGAGCATCCACTTTAATCATCTTCCAGATATCTTCCACGCGAACGAATATGTTGGTTTAGATTGCTTTTCGAATAACATATCCTGGTCTCTCCAGACCAATAACGATAATTTCCGGTTGACATATTCCCGATTCCACACTGGGGAACTTGCATATACAATCATACTTCTTATTTCAAAACAAGCCAAGATTTAATAGTCGGTTATTAAACTATCAAATACACAAAAAAACAAAAATCTAAAGATTTAATTACCCATAGCAACCACTAAGCCTAAGAAAATCTTAATTTATTAAATTTCTTTTTGAAACGTTTATCAAATCATCCATATACTAATCTCACTAACATAAGTATATTAACAAAACATTTGTGAAAGATTTCTTACTTTAAAATCATATTAAAAGAATCAAACAAATTTAATTTAAATTAGAGTTAAGAACAACCCCAAACATTATTCCCTCGGTTTTAAGAATTGAACGAAAGTTCCACATTACCATAATTAAGAAGGTCGACTAAAGGAAATCCAAATCTCAAATTCTTTTTTTTATGAATTTCTTTAATAAATCCTTTTTATGAATAATTTCCATTTATGAAATCTCCTTTGCTTAAATTCTAAATCCATTTATAAAACTCTTTTATAAATATCCAAAAATCATTTATAAAGCTCTTTAAAACTATCAAAAGTGATTTACAAAACTTCTTCTATAAGTATCCAAAATCATTTATAAAACGCTTTTATACATATCAAAAGTCATCTATAAAAACTCTTTTACATATCCTCACTTATCAATTTCCTTTAAAAAAAATACCATTTACACATATCATTCATAAATCTTCTTTAAATAAATCCTTTATAAAATATTATTTACAAAATATCATTTGTGATTACCTTTATTAAAATAATTGGACATCTTACAAAATCATTTACAAACACTTAACCTCAAATTGATAGCAGAATGGTTTTTTTAGTCTGCTAACAGACATCCAAGTTTAGTATAACTTATTCATAGTTTTTGTTTACTTAATGGGACAAAGGAGAGATCTCTTATAAAAAGATCCGACTTAAAAATAGTTGATAAAGTTTAGAAATGAGACCTTTATAAATAATAATTTAATCTTTATTTAATTACTAATTAAATCTTAATTAACTCTAATTTAAAAATTAATTAAACTTAATTAATCCTTAATTAAATCTTAATTAAATCAAATTAAGTTAATATATTAACCCCCGCTTAATTAGTAATTAATTATTAGTTAACCCTAATTAAATAATAATTAATTAAAATTAATTAAATAAAATTAATAATAAATTAAATTATAACTTAATAAACCCATAATTAAAACTTCCTTAACTAATTAATGAAATTTAATTTATTTAATTCATAATTAAACACTAATTACTTAACTTAATTATAATTATTTAATAATTATCCTTAATTAGTTAGTTAGTTAATCAATTATTAAACTCATATTTAATTTTAAAAATGATTAACTTTTATAATTAGTTAGTATTTTTGAAGGTTTTCAAAAACATTATAAATGAAAACAATTTAAAGTCTAAAATACTAACTTTTTCCAAATTGCATCCATAGCGATTATCACTATGGATGCAACACATTAGAGTTAGTTCTAGGTTAGACCTTCCTCCAAACTCAACCACTAACTATACTTCTTTATAAACATAAGAAAATGATTTATATTGGAAAGCTAAAATAAAAGTTTAAAAGCTTAAATCTTTTAGTAACTAGAAAACTAGTAAATAAATTTTGATTTTTCTTCTTTTCAAGAGATCTCAAGTCACCATAGCAAGTAAAAATGCTAAATTTCATATCACAGAACCACACATACAAGCTCACACATTCAAAATCATATTAGCATTGCATACATGAGGAAAGTTAACGTCTTTACAACAAAACTCTACATTTGGAGTTTATTTTTCCAAGTCTCACTACCAATCACAAACAAATAGCGTACAAACGGAACTAATACATGAAAATCAAAACATTTCAAGCAACATATCATATAACTAGTTTAATAACATTAAAGTTTAAAACTTTTTTCAAAAAAAAAGTTTAGTCACCAAAATATTTTCAAATTTGCAGAAAGGTTAGGACTTTGAAATTGCATTAGGAAAAGACTTGCTTTTTTGACTCAACCCTATGGATTGGGCTCAACCTAGGCATACAATTGCTCGGCCATAGGTCTAAGTGGGAATGGCCTTAGTGCAATGGAGGAGGTAGGGCTAAAATTTGAAGAAGGAAGAGAGGTGGGAAGTAAAATAGGAGTTTAAACAAGATTTTAAAAAGGTTTTGAAGTAGATAATTTTGGTTTTTAAAACTTGAAAAATTCAAACGGAAGCCATTAAAGTTTCTAAAACAAGAACTTGAAAATTTAAAAAGTAAAGTGAATGATTAAAATGAAATGAAAATCAAGAAATTTGTATATATAAAAATGGATGAAATAAAATTACTAAAGTAACTCTAAGTACCATTACCCTCCATTATATTTTTGCCACATCACAATCTTATCCATCCTCCTTGATCCACATGCCTAACCAAAGGTCACCCCTCTTTTACCCAACATGCAAAAACCCTCCTTTGTACTATGATGTAGAATGAAAGTAACATGTCATGATTTTCTTTTTTATTTAATTTTTAAACTTGGAAATTTGTCACATTTTTCTTACATAAGTACACTTATGTTATTAATCTTTATTTTATTTACTAATCCATGTTTATGTCATTTAAAATGTGTAAATATATTAATTAAGGTGTTTACATCATTTTAAATAATTTTTAATGATGAAAAATTGAAAATTTCCAAAAAGCTTTTCGATCACGTTTTCTAATTTTCTTTGAACTAAATACTTTTATAAACAAAATTCAAAATTAATTTTCTGTCATTAGTTATAAATTAAAAGAGGGCTATTATAATGATTAAAACCATTAATTGAATATTTAACATTAATCAAATATGCACAAATCAAAGTGATAAAATTCCGGTTCATTGCATTCTTCCCCCTTAAAGAATTTCGTCTTCGAAATATTACCATATGAATACCCAATATTATTCATAAGTCTGCATGATGTTCATAGATCATCCTATGAAAAATCTGATATTTTCTCCACTCGAATACATAACTCCACTCCCACGCTAGTATCGCTCGCTCGGTTTTATAATGCGGACTCTGGTCAGGCTCATTTACTAAAAACCTCCGTTCTTCTTACATAGCCATATAATATGATAGAAAACTTTGGCTCCCTATCAAAAACCCTTATAAATTGCTTGTCCTCAAAATCGAGTGATAAATCCTTATCTAGAATGATGTAAAACACCTCAAGTAATGTACTCGAATCTGGAATCGAGAACTATATGAGAAAGAGAAATGATCTACGTATAATCTACATACTCATCCAAAGGTTCTTATTTACCTATTTACCTTCTTAACCTCCCACAAATATCTATGAAATCATTCCATAAAAATCCCAATTTAGACTCAAACATTTTTAAATGATACAACATATTTATGAAACCTTTCATAAAATCATCTAAATTTATTAACTTGAATAATACCCCGTACATACTAAGAGTGCATATATATATATATGTATGTATATATAACATCTGATTTTTTAATCTATTCACTTTTAACTATTCGGATGTAGGCACAAAATAATTTTGGGTCTTTAAAATTGAGTCGACCAATTCAACCTCTTTACCCATTCGGTTTGGTAAGTAGATAAGAAGCGTAGGATGTTGGCATCCAAACTTTGTCCTAGATTCTACTTTTTCTTTGACACCTCTATGGCAAAGGTGTTTATTATCCGACGCAATTACATTAAATACTATTTAACCTCGTAAGTGTTAAAATCCAAAAGACACTGTTTAATAAAACTAAATTTTATTAAACCTTCTTATTAAATAAATTCAATTTTAAAACTTCATTTATTAACCATTTTAACTCAAGATACATTTACATCATGAAAACTTAGAAGCCAAATACCCGGGTTTTATTTCAAAAATCTTTTGAAATAATGCTATATATTTTATTCATAGAAAATATACGTATAACTCAAGTAACCCCACAATGATACTAAGGAATTTGGTACTACTAAACAATATCATACATTCCTTTATATAGAAGGGTAATACTTAAGATAAGTGTTTACCATTTGAAATGACTCTTTCTCACGTTATGTTATTTTGAGGCTACTTGAACTAGTTAGATTAAAAATACTTCTTCCATTTCAAAATCCTCCTTTTTGATACAATAATTCACATATTTTCAACAAGATATTTATTACCAACTAGCTTTGGATTGTTCGGATTTGAACTTGTTTTGATTGTACAATGCCAAAGAGAATAATTTACTAAGTGTGTTACAAGTTCAGCTAAGAAAACATCCTATCTTCACTTAGAAGATTATTCAGATCGTCACAAAAAAAATCGAAACTCATTACCCAAACCAATCCAAAGAAAATACTTCTTACTCAAAATCTCCATACCTAAAAATTTCTCTTTTCTTACCAAAAATACTTCCAAATAATACTATATTACTTTTAAAACCTTTAAAACCATTTTTCAAAAGCAGCATGATTTAAGTACTTAAGTCTCCTACTTAAATCTTTTTATTCTAAAGTCTCTCCTTATAAACCAATTTTATAAATTGATTTCCTTATAAAAAAATCAACTCTAAATATTCTAACTTTCCTTTTAATAAACATCTTTATTAAATCATGTTTTTACCCAACATTAAAATCGAACGTCTTATAATCAAATTGTGAAACTTAATTCACATCTCAATGTTTCCCAATTTTCTATTTACTCAACCCATGTTTTTGAAAAATGAAGCTATCTATAAAACTCAACAGCAGTCAATGCTTAAACTGGACGAGCATGATTAAACCAAACCCTGAATGATGATAATGGAATATTATCATTTCCTATTCAACAAGCATCTCAAAAATACTATACTATTTTTCAAAAACCAGTTTTGTATATATAAAATATATTCATAGGGAAAATTATTTCATTTAACAATTTTAAAACAATACTGTGTCGGTTGGTCTTGTTCAAGTGTTTAAGAATCCCTATCGATAGCATTGGCCAGACACATTGACCAAAATTCATAAGCCACCGAACATATCAATTAAACAATATAAAACATTTAGATATCACTAAAAAATGTGGTTTATTATATAATACACTCAAAATCATTCTATGGTGTCACTTACGCTATCTCTAATGAGTTTACCACACCAAAGCCAAGGTTCTTGCTTAACCTTCAGCTCTAATACCAAATATAACAACCCGCCATTTCGAGCCATAGAAGTCGACATTAATACATCCACGGTATTCACATGCTGAACAACCAAGTGTCGAAAAGACAGATTGTAGGGGGAAAGAAGAAGAAAGAAGATAAGAAGAAATTAAACAACATAGAATCTCACATCACAACAAATAATCTATAATATAACAACGATCTTTACAAAAGAATTTTTTTATATATATACATCCATCAGAGTGCTAGCCTATCATCTATCCGAACAGTTATAACACCTGTCCTTATAATTTCTAATAAATAAAACAAAGCCAAGCAGTGGAACATAGAGAAATATGTAGATTCATCCTGTAACGACTCATATTTTTAGCCGTTTTAAATTATTAAATTTACTGAAATTATTAGATAAAAATTGTTAGAAATAAAAATTTAACGATTTTGAATGGAGATTATTGGATATGAACTTGGATAAAATTTTGAAATAAACTAATTTCGAAGATTTAAGTAATAACAAGTATTGAAAGGTAATGCTATGTATTGAATGTGTTTACAATCAATAGTTGGATTAAGTAATAAATGTTTAATTCATTAGATGTAAATAAAGTAATTGATTGATAACTAAAATTCATTTAAAATCTAATATTGAAATTTGTTGAATATGGAACAATTAAATTTTTTAAATTCAATATTGGAAATTATTTGGATAATTGAATCCCGAAGTTTATATTGTTGAAAATGATATTGGAATTTGATGTAAATTTTATTTAAACAACAATGAAGATTGTTAACACTTAAAATTGAATTGAAATGTGAATAATCGGAAATCGGAAATTTTATATTATAATCGAGACGTTAAAATAGCGATCTGGGGCACAGTCTCGAATTTTGATGAAACCAGCTCTATTGGATCCGTTATAGTGTATAATTGTCAGATTTCAAATTTCGTAACGTTTGGAGTTATCGTTTGGTCGTACAGGATAAAAATGCATTGAATTTAATATTGAAAATTTAATATTATAATTGGGTCCAAAAAGCTATCTTCTCCATACGATCGAATTAGGCCTTGAAACATGTTCCATTGTGTTCGAAATTGGGGTAAAACATTATAAACACCTAGCGACACACTTCATTTGGAGTTCGTCCGAAAAAGCATATGAATGGCAAAATAATCATAAAATAATTTGTATACGTATATATATACGCGTCCTTCAGCCAAACCCTAGTCCATTTTAACCTAGCCGCCATTTCTTATTATTAATGGCCAAAAACAATATCCTTCTACTCTTGTTTTCTCTCCATCCATCGAGTTTTAGACAAAACCTTCGACTAGGATCTTGTAGAGCATGCCGAGACTCTCCAACCAACGGTCAAGATCTGAATTGGAGCTTCTAGTGGCCAGAAATTATCATTGAAGAGCAGGCATTCGAACATTATTTTCATGGCCAAGGGACAGCCAAGCTTCGAGTGGCTCACGGCGATGGTGCTGTGGGGTATGGCCTTCGATTTGAAGGCGCCTGATCGACTTCTTATGGCTTAAGGTGGGTGCGACTTGAAGATGTTGAACAACGACTTTGGGTTTCTCATGCACATTGTAACCTGGTGAATGCGATCGTGAAGAAGATGACATGTGCAGCCTGATTTCATTCCAGGGTATTGAACAGTTGGGTATGCTTCCTGGTATAAAAAAAAATTGTTTATGAAATTGTATTCAAACTTTAAAAATGCATATCTTTTATATGCGAGGTCCGATTAAGAAGAAACAAGAGGCGTTGGAATCGTGGCGATGAGCATACGTCCTAGAACCGATTTGAAGTCGTTTGAAGCTAGTTGAAATTTTAGGTTAAATCGAACGTAGTTCGATTTGATTTAAAATTGAAAACTAAAGGTGAGTGTTTTATAACGCTCACAACGTACTAGAATATCTTTATGCTAGTTAAATTTGAAATTATGAAGCGATATAAATTTATTGATTACTGTTTGATAAATTGAATTGTCCTCTAAATTGTTATTTGAACTAACCATTACAAATTAAAATTGACAGTAAGATTTGAAATTGGGACTGAATTGCCAGAAAAATACCCGACGTTAACAACTAAGAAATTGTTGTGAATTATATTGTCTGTTTGTATGATTGATTGCAATGGATGCTATTGGTTGATATCTTGGATGATTTGGATGTTTATTTATTCTAATGTATCATATTATCAACCTGTATATTATTTATAGTATATTAACTGTAAATTGAATTATCTCGAATAAATTAAGAAATAGGTTGAAATGATATATACCTATGACATTGTGATTTGGATTGAAATGATGTATATCCATCCCTGAAATTAAATTGAAATAGCCGATCACTTGGCCATAGGATAGAAAATTATATACGGACATCGGATTGGTTAAATGAAATGATTTTAAAATTTTCGATTTGAAATTTATTTAAATGATTTTGATTTAAAAGAAATAAAAATCAATTTTATAGAAATCAAATTATTTTTGAACTTGAGCCCTGAATGTTGAAATTTAAATTTGGTAATCGAAATTGTTTAAATATCGAAGTTGAGATTTTGAAGTTATAATCAAAATATAATTTAAATTTTAGGAAATCGACCTATTTTAAAAGATTGAACTTTTATTCGATTTGAATATTACTAAGTAAAAGTGATATAAAAACGATTCGAAATTGAGCTCGAAATTGAAGTATATTTGAAGATTGGGATTTTAAACTGAATACTGAAGGATAATTTGATTTAAATGTTTTGAATCGATATTTTAAGGATCGAGCTCAAAATCGATATAGATTGAAATTGAAATTGAATTAATTGGATTTGAAAGTGGAATTGAGTTAATTTGAAATCGAAGTTGAAATTGATTTGAATTGAAGTCAAAATTTAATCGATTGAATGGAAATTGGAATTGATTTGAATTGGGAAGTTAGAATTGAATCGGTTTGATTTGAATTTAGAGTTCTCTAGCCCCGTTTATCTTATTTTCGACGAATTAGCAGCATTTTGGCAGCGAATATCAACTTTTGATAGGATGATCGTACCACACAAATCTGTATACCATTTTATTCGTCTCGTCGTGCTGATCTCCATAGTATATTTATTTATGCATTTCAGTGTTCGGTAAGCGGCGAATTCGGCAAAACGATTTGCTATACCGGTTCCGTATTTTGAGCCTTTTGGCTTTCCTTTTTCCTTTCGTTTGTCTTTCAGGTAATGTTAATACCCACTATCTATTAATAATTTCTTGAATTCACGTGCTGCACTATTCTCACTGGTTGATATTTTGCATCAATTAAGTCCCTTCTTTACATATTCCTTCCGCCGTTCAACTATATATATATATATATATATAAATAATAATAAATATATAAATATTTACAAATTGCTTTTATACTGTTCGAACTGCTCATCTTCTTTTCCAGAACCATGCTCCTTTCTCTTCCCTTCACTCTTATGTATGTTCTTCTATTTGATAAAAGAAAAAAAATCATATTATATTAATATCTAAAGTTATATATGGCATGAACCTGCTCCTCTCCCATTTTTGGTTCGCTCACCACCCTCCCTTCTTCTCGTCCTCCACCTGCTCTCTTTATTGAACCCACCACCGTATACACCTTCAACCGAGATGTGCTCCACCATAACAAAGCCCAAAACAACCTCCGCCCACCACAACCCTTCTCCACCGCCCTCCATACAACCGCCGAAACCTCCCCTCCAACAACCTCCCGCGTCATCCAGTACAAACCCTGCCACCCTAAACCCGACAGTAAGCCAATCACCATCTTCCTCCAGACTCCACTCACCATCGACTAGATCCGCTAAAGCCTTGGCTGCCCTGACCCACTTCCTCCTACCACCCTTCGAGATCGACACCCATGCTTCAGCCCACAAGCCACCTCAACCCGCCATCGATCCACTCAAAACTTCCCCTGACTGAAACCTGACACCGATCAACCACGTCCAGACCTTCACTTCAACCAACATGTCCATCTCCAACCGCCATTTCACCTCGAATCTGACCGCCTTCCGCCCGCATAGCCTCCTCATCGCCACCAGAACAGCAGCCATTCTCGCCCACAATCCCAATGTCCTTCGACCACGCAGCACACTACCACCCTGATCGCTTGCTCCACACTCCACCACCATTTCTTATTTTCCTGAGCCCTGTCAGCCGTGCTTCAAACAGGAAAGGTGATAATTTATTTGTTATATATTTTCTATAAGTTATATATTGGTTTATATAAGTATACTTTTGATTTTGGTCATATATATATATATTACGTATATATTTTATTTGAGATATGATGTACATATTATATATATTTCTGTAGTAGTATTATACATGTAATAGTATATATGTTAGTCTACATATAATATATTGGCTTTAAGAAACAATTTCATGTAGAATATATATTGATTTTTGAATTATATTATATAAAGGTCTTATTTGATTTTAAAGTATAATATATAAATGTCGATGTGTTTATTTATGTATATATTATATATATTGATATTTGGATTTATAATATATATATATATATATGAAGTTTTAAAATATATATAAATATTTTGATCTTTATAATATATAGGTTTGTTTTCACCGTTGAGAAGCTTCTTGATTTTAGTATTGATTTTTTAAATACGTTATATATAAAGATTTTGATTTTAATAAGTGTTTTAAAGTAAATATTGATTTTATATATATAAGTGGTATTTGGTATGCGTCTATTCAAACATAGCAAATGACATATTTTCGTTGATAAATATGGAAGATAGTTTTGTTGTGTAATTTCAACTTCAATTTAAATCAGTTAAAATTGATGTAAATAAAATATTTTCGAAATTTGAATATTTTTATATAATAAAAATGTAGAACATTTTCTGAGTGAGACGTCAAAATTCGTTTCGTCAAATTTGGACTTCTCTAGCCCCGTTTATCTTATTATCGACGAATTAGTAGCATTTTGGCAGCGAATATCGACTTTTGATAGGATGATCGTATCACACATATCTGTGTACCATTCTGTTCGTCTCGTCATGCTGATCTCCACAGTATATTTATTTGTGCATTTCAGTCTCCAGTAAGCGCGAATTCGGCAAAACGATTTGCTGTACCGGTTCCTTATTTTGAGCCTTTTGGCTTTCCTTTTTCCTTTCGTTTGTCTTTCAGGTAATGTTAATACCCACTATCTGTTAATAATTTCTTGAATTCACGTGCTGCACTATTCTCACTGGTTGATATTTTACATCAATTAAGTCCCTTCTTTACATATTTCTTCTGCCGTTCAACTATATATATATATAAATAATAATAAATATATAAATATTTACAAAATTGCTTTTATACTTTTCGAATTGCTCATCGTCTTTTCCAGAACCCTACTCCTTTCTCTTCCCTTCCCTCTTATGTTTGTTCTTCCATTTGATAAAAGAAAAAAAATCATATTATATTAATATCTAATGTTATATATGGCATGAACCTGCTCCTCTCCCATTTTTGGTTCGCTCACCACCCTCCCTTCATCTCGTCCTCCACCTGCTCTCTGTTTTGAACCCACCACCGTATACACCTTCAACCGAGATGTGCTCCACCATAACAAAGCCCAAAACAACCTCCTCCCACTACAAACCTTCTCCACCGCCCTCCATACAACCGCCGAAGCCTCCCCTCCAACAGCTTCCCGCGTCACTGAGTACAAACACTGCCACGCTGAACCCGACAGTAAGCCAATCACTATCTTCCACTGGCCTCCACTCACCATCGACCAGATCCACTAAAGCCTAGGCTGCCCTGACCCACTTCCTCCCACCACCCTTCGTGATCGACACCCATGCTTCAGCCCGCAAGCCACCTCAACCCGCCATCGATCCCCTCAAAACTTCCCCTAACTGAAACCTGACACCGATCAACCACGTACAAACCTTCACTTCGACCAACATGTCTATCTCCAGTCGCCATTCCACCTCGGATATGACCGCCTTCCGTCCGCATACCCTCCTCATCGCTACCAGAACAGCAGCCATTCTCGCCCATAATCCCAATGTCGTTCGACCACGCAGCACACCACCACCCTGACCGCTTGCTCCACACTCCGCCACTATTTTTTCTTCTCTCGAGCCCTATCATCCATGATTTAAATAGGAATGGTGATAATATATTTGTTATATATTTTCTATAAGTTATATATTGGTTTATATAAGTATACTTTTGATTTTGGTCATACATACATACATACATACATATATGTATATATATTACGTATATATTTTATTTGAGATCTAATGTATATATTATATATATTTCTGTAGTAGTATTATACATGTAATAGTATATATGTTATTCTGCATATAATATGTTGGCTTTAAGAAATGATTTCATGTAGAATATATATTGATTTTTGAATTATATTATATAAAGGTCTTATTTGATTTTAAAGTATAATATATAAATGTCGACATGTTTATTTATGTATACATTATATATATTGATATTTGGATTTTTAATATATATATCTATATATAAAGTTTAAAAATATATATAAATATTTTGATCTTTATAATATATAGGTTTGTTTTCACTGCTGAGATGCTGCTTGATTTTAGTATTGATTTTTAAATACGTTATATATAAAGATTTTGATTTTAATAAGTGTTTTAAAGTAAATATTGATTTTATATAAATTTATATAGTTATACATATATATATTTCATACAAAAATGCATATATTTTGTTTCATCAATTCATGTCTGTCGAACTCTACTTTGTTTGTCGAATTCGTATTCATCGTGCCGTGCTTTGGAATTTGTGCTTGGATTGTCGCATCTTGTTCTTGTAATCTCTCTAGCCTCGAAAGGTGAGCAATCACTCATGATTAACATTCTTATATTTAGTAATTTTAATTCACATGAAAGGACGATTGAAATATGCTGTTAAATTTGAATTGTTAAGTTATTTAATTGTTAAATATGATATGCCATTATCTGCCACTGTTTACCTATGACATATGACACTATAACCTATTGTATATACTATATTTAAATTTGTTACTGATGATATATGCCTGTTGTTGATATGTTATGTTATTATCATATTTGTTCTCACTCTGCAAGTTCCCTATTAGTTCAGAATTCCCTATGGATTGAAATGATACATACCCGAACGACCTTATAGATTAGGGGAAAATAGTTATGGGTTGAAATGATAGACCCAAGCGATTTTATTGAATTGAATTTTTAAGATTGCAGGTTGAAATGATATATACCCATAAATAATAAATTTAAATTACGGACTGAAATGAAAAATATCCGTATCACTTGACCATAGGATAGAAAAATTATATACGGACACCGTTGGCCCTTTTTTTGGAAATGATTTCCATAGTTTTTGAAAGGAAATTATATGGGTTTTGATAAATATTGATTTTAAATATTTATTTTATTATGTGTAAATTTTAGATTTTTAAATTTACATGTTTTTGGAAATTTTAAAATTATAAGTTTAGTTTTGAAAAATATAAATTTTAAGATTTTACTTATAGTTTTACTATTTTTAAATATATGAATAAGATTTACAATATATTTGGTAATAATAAGATTTAATTTATTAATAATTAATATAATAAAATTTAATAAGAATTTAATTTAACTAATATATATAATATGTTTTTACTATTTATTTAAAATTTATATTAATATTTTAAAATAGATTTTGTAATAACTTTAATTAATGGAGGTTGGAGAAAATTGAATTTAAATAAGAATTGATTTGAAATTTTATTTGTTGAGAATTGAATTTAAATAAAAATTGATTTATAATTAAATTTGTTTTGAACTGAATTTAAATAAGGTTTTATTTGAATTTATTGATTTGAGATTTTAAAAGGTATGATTTATAACTTGATTTGATAAAAAGTGATTAAATGAATATTTCAACTTGAAATAAAATTGAATATTTTGTAATATGAGATTATATTGAAATGGTTATTAAAATGATTAAGTGAATATTTTCAAAATTAAATAGAATTGAAAGTTGAATTATGAAATATAAATTAAATTTATTAAATTTGGTTATTGGAAATGTTTGAATAATTAAACTTTGAAACCTATTGAATTTGAAGTGGTTTAAATTTGTAGTTCAAACCTGAATCGAAATCGATAGAAATATTTAATAGTTTTGATGAGAATTTGAATTTGACCTTTAACCTTTGTAATTGAAACATTGAATTGAGATTGATTTAAATTGAATTTTTGGAACTACAGTTGATTTGAATTGATTTGTGAAATTGGAAGAAACAATTCAAATTTGAAAATTTATTTTAATATATATAAACTATTTCATTATATAAACTGTTTGAATATACAATCTATTTTAATCTATAACCTATTTTAAATATAAACTATTTTAATTTATAACTATTTCAATATATATATATATACTATTTTTAATATTTAAACTGTATAAGTTCAGAAGTGAATATGATTTCGAAAGAGATATGATTTTTAAATGGATGTGATATTTTGATATGAAGTATGTATTGTTTGAAACTATAAAATGACCATGGTGTGAAAGAAGCGTTTGGTTGTTAATGAAACCGGGATCAGATATTGTCATACTCTCTGCCAATACCGAAAACCACTTTAACAACTGTGTACGTGGTGGAGATTCTAGAACGAAGTAGGATGGTTTGGTGACGATTCTGTATGAGGTTTTGCGTAGTCCTGACTCCTATGAGTCAGCTTAGATGTGATTAAAACAGGAGCCACGTCGGGCCAAGTAAGGTCATTCCCCCGATCGGACACATTTCTTCGATACAATTCTATTACTTTGTGATTTGATTGGGTGCACCTTTGATTTGGGAGTGTGTCTCGAGCTGGGCGGTAGTAGCTGCTCTGCTTTACCACCAGTCCAGATCTGTAAATAGTATATCTACCCTGGCATTGCCTCGCGTTCCATGTTCACATGCCTTATCGTGCCTCCTCTGAATAAACCACCGGTTTAGTGGAGCATATGGCATTGTATAGACTATGGGAATATAAAAAAATATGTTAAGGGGGATATGGGTAACGCCTTAACGCTATTTAATACTTTACTTTACTGATAGACATATTATGATAGCGTATATTACTACATAATAGATAGTTCCACAGATCCTTAGAGGATGTAAATCCCAAACATCCTTTTAGTTACTCGTATTTCAGTTGACATTTCACTTGAGTTGAATTTACTGGTATAAGAATGTTAATCCTGACTCAAGTGTTTTGTGTTTTGTGTTTTGCTTTATGCTCGGGTCAGACTGAGTGTCACAACATTTTGAGACTCACCTTTGGATTTTGGAGCTTTGCTTGAAGATCAGTCTTTGTCTATTCAGCTTCTCAGTTGTTTCCAGTTGATTAGTTCAGACTTGTCAATTGTTTCTGTATTAGATACTATTCTGTATTCGAGATATCTATTGTATTTTACTGTAATTCTGATGTTTATATAGTAGCTTTATGAACTACTATTTATCTATTCCGCTGCTTATTGTTCTATTACTTTGTGTTTGTGATTAATTTATTTACTATATATGATGAGTTTTGCCAAATATAAATTAACAACCTGTTGTTTTGAGCAATTCAAGTTTGACATGAGTGGATGATTGTCGATTTGAACAGTTCAAAATACCAGGTCGTTACAAGTGGTATCAGAGCTCTGGTTTAGGCAAAACTTAGCATATGGAGTAGAAAACTCATTAGAGATAGGGTAGTGATACCCTAGAATGAGTAGAATCAATTATAGAACCATATTCATTCGAGCTTGAAATCCTTAATTAGAATCCTCCTTGATTTGGATTTCTTTGAATTCTGGAACTTCCCTTCGTTCTGAAATTTATTCCTGTCCTTTCCTGTTCGTGTTCTTCTTGATACTGAGCATCCCATAGCTCTATTTCTAATGATCTCTGTAATAAATTGGTCTCATCTTGCCACCTCAATTGTCAACTCCATCTGTATCTGTGACTAATCCCATCGGCAGTTCCACCAACCTTAGTATGATTTGTAAAGGGGTGAAACTCCTTTACAGCAAGCATCGATTCACCAGAAATTTCTACGTCCTGGGTTTTGGTTGCTGTTATTTCTTGAATAGCCTGAACCGTTTCTCTAGTGGATGATTCAGAAAATTCTCTTGTGATTGAATGTAAATTACCTCAGGATTATGCAGGCAATTCTATCTTTTCTCTTGATTCTCAGCCTAGTGACCTTGATTCCACCCCGATAGTCCAAGATTATCCTGATGTTTTGGTGAAGTCGATTCTCTCCCTCTCAAGCGGGAAATTTGAATTCCTCTTCGATCTTATTCCAATAATTCGACATGTTGTCTTCCCGGACAAATGGTTTCTATAAACGGTTAGTCATAGCCTTTAGATTAACCAATGCCCCTACCATTTGCATCGATCTCAAGAGTCGTGTTTCTCGCGATGTTCTCAACAAGTTTGTCCTGGTTTTTGTTAATGATATTCTCATTTTTCTAAGTCTCGGTTGACCCGGTTAAAGTCGCCGATGATTAATTTAAGTTTACCCATCTTTCCTCTTTGTAATTTAACAATTTTATCTTCCTTTCGAGCCTATCTTCTTAGTTAGAATTCTTTTTGATCGGAATCCCTCTAAATTGAATCTCTATCCTTATTTTAATCCATTCTTGAACCATCCTGTAAGGGAGTGTAATTGTAATTAATATAAAAATGTTTTATATATTGTGTTGTTTGAGTTGTTAAGTTTGATTTGTGGCTTCAATCGATTCGTCTGGCCAACGTTATCGATAGGAATTCCAAAACACATTAACAAAGCAAACCAACACTATATTGTTTTCAAAATTGGTAAATGAAATAATTTTTGTATGATTATATTTTATATATAAAAGAATGATCTTTTGAAATTAGAAAGTTAAATGAATTGGTGGTTAGAAATGATAGTACTAGATTATCATTTATTGTTTCGTCAACATTTGCAAAACCATTAACTATTGTTATTATATGGAGATGAATTTGATAAAATGGTTTATAAATTTGATTTAAACTTTGAAAATGAATTTAAATTAAGGACTTGAGAATTAGATTTCTGGTGCCTTTCAAATTTTGGTTTTTGAAGTTTTGGAAAATATATCATGTGAAAGTATATTCGAATGAAATTGTTTCCAAAGAATTTTAAATGAAGTAAGTCGGTACTTTCCTCTTCTGTCATTGAAAAATAAATTTCGGTAATGACTACAATATCATCAACATTAATTTTCGAGTCTCAGATTGGAGAGACCACTTAGTAGCTTTGCTACACTTTTGTTTTAGGAAAAATGGATTTGATTTAATGTAACATCCCGAAAATTTTCGACTTTCGAAAATTCGACATCGATACTCACTTTATCGACTGCTGAGCAACGAATGCCGGAAACCCGAAATGTTATGGTTTAAAAAGAAGAGGTAGAAGAAAAGATAGAAGAAAAAGAGAAGAAGGACAACAGAACAACAACAGAAACAGAAAACAATATCAGAATCTCACATATCACAGCGGAACAACATATAATAGATAATTGAATAATCTTTAAACAAAGAACTATATCATTTTATACATACATCAATCATCAGAGTCAATATACAACTCAATACAACAATGGACAGTTATATAAACTTGTCCTCATACAGAATACACAGTGGAATAATAAACAAATACGGATGATACGTTTCGCCATCCAGCTTGCTTCCAAAGCTCCAAAATATCCAGAATATCCTGATAACATAACTCTAGACTGCCCGTGTGGAAATTGGTGGGCACCCAGAGTTTAGAAGGGAACAATAAACTCCGAGTCAGTCATGGTGACTGGTGTGAGATCGTAAAACAGTTATTTTTCACAAAGAAAATAAAATAGATTCGCAATGCTTTTGGAAAATGAAACTACCATAAGACCTCCCGCCACACACACAATGCAAACGCAGAATTGGAGGAGATTTATTCTTATGATAATCAAAGATGCTTACTACGCAAAAATCAAATCATTTTTGATATTATTATTAGTGCATAGTGTAGAAAACATTTCGAAAGTATAATATAAATCTTAGCCAGCATAGACATTTCGAACTATGCCTACTATAGCTACCATCCAAACAGTGGGGCGCCACCATAAGTGAATGATAGGTTCTACAACTAAAACCGTACAAGTCACGTATTGTTTCTTTGGATTTCCAACAAATGGTCAGGCTAAGGAACTTCCTATGCCACGAAGGAACGTCTCTGGAATGACGTCCCGAGAACCTAACCGGATCTCTGCCAACACAAGGCCGGGTTACCTCTGCAAAAATAGGTAACTACTGACACGCGTATGCCATCCCCCGATCGTCACCGATCTTCCCGAGGATCCCCGATTCGCAACAACCACATAATAAAAATAATGCAGCAACCACAGAGGTTAAGTATCTGGGCTCCATACCATGATACCACCTTTATCCAGAAGGAATGACATACACTAAGGGGCGCTACTCCCTAGAACCTTGCCGCATCTTTCCTGTTTTGACCATTTCCCGGGTGTGAGGCTCGACGAAGTCTCGTCCACAAAGCTACGCTTTGTCACAAAGCCATGCTTCGGGTCAACAGATGATCAACCTATGATCACAAAGATAAATGATCAAACAAATGATCATATCACAAATGATCAAACACTGATCATCACACAGCAACATTCAGCATGCCACATTACCAAATTGGGAATATATTGCTGATAAATTTCAACTACATAACCTCTGAGCTCGTACATCTCAGAGAAGGGTGTTAAGCTAAGAGAATAAATTCTCCGCCACCAACAGATATGTATTTGAAAGAAATCGGCTTTATATCTCAAAGTGTAATGTCAGACACACAATCCATACAAGTCTGTTCCGGGATCGAACAGAACCGAAGGCACTTCTCACGAAGCCCTTGCAAATCCGGATAAATTTCTAATCACGTCCGGACTTCCCGTCACTAAGGGTGATAAAACCTCTAAATCGGAGATCAGCCGATGTAGAGTAACTCGATGGTAATCCTTCCGTTTTCAAAAATATCCGGTCTTCAACACCGGTCATCAAATGCAATTCATAACGACGTATCACATATTCGGAATGGGTTATACGACCCCATGGTCCTTTCCCGGCTAACCCGAATAGTGAGCGCTTATTCAAAAAAAATAAGTGTGGCATTCAAATTCATCCAATTCACAACAAATACCCATTCAAGGTAATTATTGATAGTCGGTTATTTAACTATCAATAAAGATGCGCAACATCATCAGATTCCAAATAATTTTCCAAATTATTTATTTTCCAAAATATCTTTACTAGATATATAATTTCCACACTTAACCGCTTGAAAACAAATTTCAAATATTCACATTTCAATTTATCTTTAAAAGATAAAATTTCAAACCCTTCGTTTCATATTGGAAAAGCATTTCCATACTTATTTAATTATAAGTAATTCACAAATCATTTATTTTCAACATTTGAAAATATTCGATATACTTAAATCAATATTAAGTATATGTTTCATTCTTTAAGGAAATCATTTACTATAACAATATCTATTTGATTCAAAACGAATGTTACGTAAAACATCGTTACGACAACTCAAAAACACTAGTATAGGGATTCGGAATTAAGATAGATATATAAATCCCAATACTAGATAAAAATATTTCCTTTCGGAAATCATTTACTATAACAACAGTGTTATAGTCCACCATTTCCTTATTGCTCGAAAACATCTATTTCAACAATGAATGTTGAAATCTATGATTTCGATATTTAACACAATTTAAAACATCGTTTAAAATAATTACTTCATTTCAAATATCACTTTCCCGAAACAGATCCATTTTACTTAATAATATATTCACTGTCCAAAATCGTGAATATACTTCACTAACCAAATTTCAATATTTTCTACACATTTAGATTTCAAGAATTATCCACTATCCAAAATCGCGGATATATCTCCTTTAATAAACTTCTATGTTTAACTTATCAATTTCAATTGGTTTTGGATTTATAAAACAACGTTTATAAATCACATTTATACTTCATAACAATTTCAACTTACAAAATCATTTTATTAGCCAATTCTATTCATATTCCATCTAAGTGCAAAAATCTAATTTATAAGTTTATTACTTATAAATCTTTTATTCTACAACATCTATTCAATTTATACTTCACAATTTATAAATTTCATTTACTTACAAATTTTTATTTCATCTTGTTCTAACACTTACAAAACTCGTTTAAAATTCCAATGTTTTAAATTTATAAAAATCAACTTTTTAAATCCTTTAAATAAACCGCTTATAATACTGTGAAAATCTCAATTTAAACCATTTTATAAATAAATCAACTATTTATTTCAAAAATGACACCTTGGTTATATTTCACCAAAAATCATATTTTCTATAACTTTAAAAGTTGAACGTTTATAAATCAATTCAAAAATTAAATAAACGTATACTTTTAAAAATCACTTAAAAAAAATCTCTTTTAAAATCAACATCGTCATTTTTAAATTTCAAAAATGAATCCGATGATGCAACACACAAATTAGTCAATCACGACAACAAACATCATAAATCAACATATGATAACAGAATACATCAATATCTGTAAATAAATAAATACTGGTGAGGAATCCTGTTGGATCCCTCCAACCTGTTTCCCTGCATCCACAGACGTTAGCACAATACCAATTCCACTTCGAGGTGGAATATCGCGGTATATAGGATTTATAAATATATCATCCGCTTACTAACGACGCAATAGGGTCTCATCCGCTATACGAGGCGGGAAATCAATCAATCCAATATATACATATGCCAATATGTATATATTGCTATATATATATATAGATATCCTACTATATCTAATACAAACAGCAATCAATCGGTCAATCAAAATCCAACTTCATTTGAGTGAGAAAAATCTCACCTTAGCTTTTTATTTGCAGTCCAATTTCCATTTTGACCATTTCTTGATTTTTAACCTTATATAAATAATTATACAAACTCATTAATATTTGAAATAATCGAATGACAAATTTTATTTTATCTTTATGTTTGGTAATTTTAATTATCTAATAACTTTATTTTAAACCAATTTCTTTTTAAATAAATTTGTTTAACTAAGTATCTTAATTTTCAAAATAACTTTCCTTTATTGTATAATATATATACATATGCAAATCAACATTTATAAATTTACTGTATATATCAAATTTCCTTTGATAACCTCACTTAACTATTTATTTATTCAAATAAATTTTCCTTAAAAGAAAAATATCTATATGTCACTAAACAAACAAATAAACTTTGTTAATATAATTAATCCATATATTTATTTCTTTATCATTTCTTTTACTGCCAGTATAAATAATTGAAACTGCATATATATATATATATTTCCCTATCTATATATATCTTAATTATTTACTAAACCAGAATTAATTAAAGAAATTCAATTCGAATACCTTACTGCTTTCAATACTGATCAACCCTAGTCGAGAACATCGCCTCCAGATGCTTGCAATGCCAACGTCGAAATCGACCTCTGCCTTGTTCGCACTGGGAACGCAAACCCATGCCCTTCAGTCGCCGCAATTAATCGCGACGTTGCCCATAGACAACACGTCGCCGCCTTTCGTGAATTGAACGAGTCGCCATCGCGACCAAACACTTCGAATCCACCAGCCACCATATGCCGCCAACCCTGGCTCGAGAACGATGCCACTTCCCCCCTTCATGCGCAGGCGCCCACTCGAACGTGCCTTCAGGTCGCCCCTTGATTTCACGAGATGAAGTATTGAGCTCGGTTTGATTTGAAACAAAGGAGAGGCTCGATTTTAATTTTGTTTAGAAAGAAGAGGAACGAATTGATTTTTGGTTTTAAAAGGAACTGGAGCTAAATATTCCAATGCTCGGCCGTTCTATTTATTCTGAACGAGAAGAAAACTTTTCGTTGTTTTCTTCCAGACGACATTATTTTTTTCTTTCTTTGAACTATCTGATCTCGTAGGAGATTTGTAAGGAGAATGGGGAAGACAAACGAACGTGAGTTAGCAGAGAATAGCATGTTTGCACGATCCTTTTCGTGATTGTAGGCGCGAATTTTGGCGTGATTTAAGGAGAAAAAGTTTGAACGTAAATAGAATTTCAAATAGAATTTTCGACATAAATTTTCCAACGCATTTGCATATCGTACGGTCACAAAACAACTCCGAAAAATACGAAAATTGAAATCCGACAATAATTCAATATTACGGACCCAATGGAACTGGTTTCGTCGAATTCCGAGACTGCGCCTCGGACGGCTATTTTTAAATATCGATTCGAACAATAAAATTCAAAACTGAACAGAGCAGTTTCAAATTCGATTCTGAAGCTTCTATTATCTTCAGTAATATCAATACGAATTTTAAAAGCTTTGAAAATATTTTTCTTCAGCTTAAAATTGAAGATTCAAATTTTTATTCAACATTCAATAGATAAATTTTTATAATTTAATCGCCAATTTCAAAGTTAAATCGGGGATTCAAATTAAATTATCATTCAAATATTTAAAATTAATTAAATATTTCCAATTTAATTTGTTCAAAATTCTGGGTCGTTACGTTTAAATTTCTTGTGTATAATTTGATTTATAAAATATATACGTATATATATGTATATGTATATTTCAAAATAGTTGAAGTGAAACCGGAAATTTAACACTTAAGTTTTATGTTAAGAAATGGTTTCAATTATTGAAATAAAGTGAAATTTTGAATAATTGGAGTATCTAAAAAGGAAAAGGAATTTAAACAGCTTGAAATAGTTGAATTATGATAAAATTTATTTGTATAATACTCAATTGCATTCTAGAATGTATATATAACTTACCTGAATATTCAAAAAGTTAAAAATGTTATGTAAATATGTGATTGAAGGTTATACAAGAGAAAAGTTAAGTAAATAAAAAAATATTGTTTAACCCAAATTTTGCTTAATAGAAAATGTTGTAATTAAAGGTAAATTTGTATAGTGTTCAATTACACTCAGAAACATTAATATAACTCACCTAGAAAAAATGTAATGTTAATGAGAATATGTAATTGAATAATATACAATATAAAGATAAGTAGTAAGATGTCCAAAAAAAATGAATTTTGTTAAAGGAATTTATAAATAAAATTTAATGGTTATAATACATGATATACACTTTGTTTATGTTACAAGATTGTTAAGTGAAATAAATTGAATAATAAAAGAGAATTAAGTAAATAAATATGAACTTAAGAATAGTTGAAAATTTTAAGTGGAATTAACTTAAGTGAAGTTAATTGGATTTAATAAATGAGTTAAATAAAATAAATTTTGATTTGGAAGAAAATTTTGTAACAAATGTTAATAAATTGAAAGCAAATCAATTGAATGAAAATACATTGAATTTAAACCCACCAAGTGTGAATATAATAAATATTTATTGATTGAATAAATGGATTTAAACCAAATTTGTTGAATATTAATCAATTTAAAAACTAATGAAATTTGTATGGTTTTGAATTAATTGTTGTATCTGGTTCTTTGCATATTGAATCTATCGATCTTTCTGGTTGCTTCTATTCTCCTATCTCGTTCCTTTTCGGGGACGAAAAGGTTTGAGTGGGGGACAGTGTAATGACCTATAAATTTTAACGGTTTTTATAATGTAATTAACTGAAATTTTGCTTGAAATTAAATAATTAAATTTAGCAATGAAAATTTGGTATTTGGTATGCGTCTATTCAAACATAGCAAATGACATATTTTCGTTGATAAATATGTAAGATAGTTTGTTGTGTAATTTCAACTTCAATTTAAATCAGTTAAAATTGATGTAAATAAAATATTTTTGAAATTTGAATATTTTTATATAATAAAAATGTAGAACATTTTCTGAGTGAGACGTCAAAATTCGTTTCGTCAAATTTGGACTTCTCTAGCCCCGTTTATCTTATTATCGACGAATTAGCAGCATTTTGGCAGCGAATATCGACTTTTGATAGGATGATCGTATCACACATATCTGTGTACCATTTTTTCGTCTCGTCATGTTGATCTCCACAGTATATTTATTTGTGCATTTCAGTGTCTGGTAAGCGCGAACTTGGCAAAACGATTTACTGTACTGGTTCTGTATTTTGAGCCTTTTGGCTTTCCTTTTTCCTTTCGTTTGTCTTTCAGGTAATGTTAATACCCACTATCTATTAATAATTTCCCGAATTCACGTGCTTCACCATTCCCACTGGTTGATATTTTGCATCAATTAAGTCCCTTCTTTACATATTCCTTCTGCCGTTCAACTATATATATATATATATATATAAAATAATAAATATATAAAGATTTACAAAATTGCTTTTATACTTTTCGAACTGCTCATTTTCTTTTCCAGAACCTTGCTCCTTTCTCTTCCCTTCCCTCTTATGTTTGTTCTTCCGTTTGAGAAAAGAAAAAATCATATAATATTAATATCTAAAGTTATATATGGCATAAACCTGCTCCTCTCCCATTTTTGGTTCGCTCACCACCATCCCTTCATCTTGTCCTCCACCTGCTCTTTCTTTTGAACCCACCACCGTATACACCTTCAACCGAGATGTGCTCCACCATAACAAAGCCCAAAACAACATCCGACCACTACAACCCTTCTCCACCGCCCTCCATACAACCGCCGGAGCCTCCCCTCCAACAGTTTCCCGCGTCCCCGAGTACGAACACTGCCTCCCTGAACCCGACAGTAAGCCAATCACTATCTTCCACTAGCCTCCACTCACCATCGCCAGATCCGCTAAAGCCTCAACTGCCTTGACCTACTTCCTCCCACCACCCTTCGAGATCGACACCCATGCTTCAGCCCGCAAGCAAGTTCAACCCGCCACCGATCCCCTCAAAACTTCCCCTGACCGAAACCTGACACCGATCAACCACGTCCAGACCTTCACTTCGACCAACATGTCTATCTCCAGTCGCCATTCCATCTCAGATATGACCGCCTTCCGCCCGCATACCCTCCTCATCGCTACCAGAACAGCAGCCATTCTCGCCCATAATCCCAATGTCGTTCGACCACGCAACACACCACCACCCTGACCGTTTGCTCCACACTCCGCCACCATTTCTTCTTTTCTTGAGCCCTATCAGCCGTGCTTCAAACAGGAAAGGTGATAATATTTTTTTTATATATTTTCTATAAGTTAAATATTGGTTTATATAAGTATACATTTGATTTTGGTCATACATACATACATACACACACACACACATATATATATATTACGTATATATTTTATTTGAGATTTGATGTATATATTATATATATTTCTGTAGTAGTATTATACATGTAACAGTATATATGTTAGTCTGCATATAATATATTGGCTTTAAGAAACGATTTCATGTAGAATATATATTGATTTTTGAATTATATTATATAAAGGTCTTATTTGATTTTAAAGTATAATATATAAATGCCGACGTGTTTATTTATGTATATATTATATATATTGATATTTGGATTTTTTAAATATATATATATATATATATATAAAGTTTTAAAATATATATAAATATTTTGATCTTTATAATATATAGGTTTGTTTTCACTGCTGAGAAGCTGCTTGATTTTAGTATTGATTTTTA
Source organism: Allium fistulosum (assembly GCA_030737815.1). NCBI lineage: Eukaryota > Viridiplantae > Streptophyta > Magnoliopsida > Asparagales > Amaryllidaceae > Allium > Allium fistulosum. The sequence goes on from CM060904.1 coordinate 136,019,712, forward strand.
AATACGTTGCATATAAAGATTTTGATTTTAATAAGTGTTTTAAAGTAAATATTGATTTTATATAAATTTATATAGTTATACATACATACATACATACATACATACATACATATATATATATATTTCATACAAATATGCATATATTTTGTTTCGTCAATTCATGTCCTTCGAACTCTGCTTTGTTTGTCGAATTCGTGTTCATCATGTCATGCTTTGGAATTTGTGCTTGGATTGTCGCATTTTGTTCTTGTAATCTCTCTAGCCTCGAAAGGTGAGCGATCACTCAGGATTAACATTCTTATATTTAGTAAATTTAATTCACATGAAATGACGATTGAAATATGCTGTTAAATTTGAATTGTTAAGTTATTTAATTGTTAAATATGATATGCCATTATCTGCCACTGTTTACCTATAACATATGACACTATAACCTATTGTATATATTATATTTAAATTTGTTACTGATGATATATGCCTGTTGTTGATATGTTATGTTATTATCATATTTGTTCTCACTCTGCAAGTTCCCTGTTTGTTCAGAATTCCCTATAGGTTGAAATGATACATACCCGAACGACCTTATAGATTAGGGGAAAATAGTTATGGGTTAAAATGATAGACCCAAGCGATTTTATTGAATTTAATTTTTGGGATTGCGGGTTGAAATGATATATACCCATAAATAATAAATTTAAATTACGGACTGAAATGAAAAATATCCGTATCACTTGACCATAGGATAGAAAAATTATACACGGACACCGTTGGCCCTTTTTTTGGGAAATGATTTCCATAGTTTTTGAAAGGAAATTATATGGGTTTTGATAAATATTTATTTTAAATATTTATTTTATTATGTGTAAATTTTAGATTTTTAAATTTACGTTTTTTTGGAAAATTTAAAATTATAAGTTAATTTTTGAAAAATATAAATTTTAACATTTTACTTATAGTTTTATTATTTTTAAATATATGAATAAGATTTACAATAGATTTGGTAATAATAAGATTTAATTTAATAATAATTAATATAATAAAATTTAATAAGAATTTAATTTAACTAATATATATAATATGTTTTTACTATTTATTTAAAATTTATATTAATATTTTAAAATATATTTTGTAATAACTTTAATTAATGGAGGTTGGAGAGAATTGAATTTAAATAAGAATTAATTTGAAATTTTATTTGTTGAGAATTGGATTTAAATAAAAATTGATTTATAATTAAATTTGTTTTGAACTGAATTTAAATAAGGTTTTATTTGAATTTATTGATTTGAGATTTTAAAAGGTATGATTTATAACTTGATTTGATAAAAAGTGATTAAATGAATATTTCAACTTGAAATAAAATTGAATATTTTGTAATATGAGATTATATTGAAATGGTTATTAAAATGATTAAGTGAATATTTTCAAAATTAAATAGAATTGAAAGTTGAATTATGAAATATAAATTAAATTTATTAAATTTGGTTATTGGAAATGTTTGAATAATTAAACTTTGAAACCTATTGAATTTGAAGTGGTTTAAATTTGTAGTTCAAACCTGAATCGAAATCGACAGAAATATTTAATAGTTTTGATGAGAATTTGAATTTGACCTTTAACCTTTGTAATTGAAACATTGAATTGAGATTGATTTAAATTGAATTTTTGGAACTACAGTTGATTTGAATTGATTTGTGAAATTGGAAGAAACAATTCAAATTTGAAAATTTATTTTAATATATATAAACTATTTCATTATATAAACTGTTTGAATATACAATCTATTTTAATCTATAACCTATTTTAAATATAAACTATTTTAATTTATAACTATTTCAATATATATACTATTTTCAATTTTTAAACTGTATAAGTTTGGAAGTGAATATGATTTCGAAAGAGATATAATTTTGAAATGGATATGATATTTTGATATGAAGTATGAACTGTTTGAAACCATAAAACGACCACGGTGTGAAATAAGCATTTGGTTGTTAAAGAGATCGGGAACGGATATTGCCATACTCTTTGCCAATACCGAAAACCACTTTAACAACTGTGTACGTGGTAAAGATTCCAGAATGAAGTAGGATGCTTTGGTGACGATTCTTTATGAGGTATTTGCGTAGCCCTGACTCTCATGAGTCGTCTTAGATGTGACTAAAACATGAGCCATGCCGGGCCAAGTGAGGTCATTCCTCCGATCAGACACATTTCTTCGATACCATTCTATTACTTTGTGATTTGATTGGGTGCACCTTTGAATTGGGAGTGTGTCTCAAGGTGGGCGGTAGTAGCTGCTATGTGTTACCACTAGTCCGGATCCGCAAACGGTATATCTACCCTGGCATTGCCTCGCGTGCCGTGTTCACTAGCATTGCCTCGCGTGCCGTGTTCACATGCCCTATCGCGCCTTCTACGAGTTTGTTTTGGACTGTACCTATGGGGTATCCTCTGGCTAAACCATCGGTTTGGTGGAGCCTACGGCATTGTATAGACTACGGGAATATAAAAAATGTGTTAAGGGGGATATGGGTAACGCCTTAATGCTATTCTAATACTTTACTTTAATGGTAGACATATTATGATAGCGGATATTACTACGTAGTAGATAGTTCCACGAATCCTTAGAGGATGGAAATCCCAAACATCCTTTAAGTTACTTGTATTTCAGTTGATATTTCACTTGAGTTGAATTTACTGGTATAAGAATGTTAATCCTGACTCAAGTGTTTTGTGTTTTGCTTTATGCTCGGGACATACCGAGTGTCATAGCATTTGAGACTCATCTTTGGAGTTTGGAGCTTTTCTTGAAGATCAATCTTTGTCTATTCAGCTTCTCAGTTGTTTCCAGTTGATTAGTTCAGACTTGTCAATTGTTTCTGTATTAGATACTATTCTATATTCGAGATATCTATTGTATTTTACTATAAACTCTAATGTTTATATAGTAGCTTCATGAACTACTATTTATCTATTCCGCTGCTTATTGTTGTATTACTCTGTGCCTGTGATTCCATGATCGATTTATTACTGTATATGATGAGTTTTACCAAATATAAATTAACAATCTGTTTTTGAGAAATTCAAGTCTGACATGAGTGGATGATTGTCGATTTGAACAGTTCAAAATACCAGATCGTTACAAGTAAGTATGATGATTTCAAAATGGATTTGATTTTGAAGCGATTATGATATTTTGACATTAAGTGTGACCTGTTTTCGAAATGTAAAAGACCCAACCGGTGTGCAAAACGATGTTTGTTTGTTGAAGAGACTAGGGCCGGATATGGGCATACTCTCTGTCGATACCGAAACCACTTTAACAATTGTGTACGCGGACAAGACTCCAGAATGAAGTGATTGGATTTGGCGTCATTTGATTTGAAGAAAGAGAACGATGATGGATTAGCCTGGCACTTGTGCCAATTTGAAATGACTAAAATAGGAGCCGTACTGGCCAAGTGGATTAGCTACCCCAAGCGGACGCACTTCTTCGTATTACCATCATTTACATTGTGATTGATTGGTGCGCACCCTTCGATTTTATGGGAGTGTTAGATGTGGTGGGCGATCATGGCTATGATACGTTACCACCAACTGGGAGGGTAAACTGGTATATTCTACCTTGGGCATTGCCTTATGTGCCTTGTCATACTTTTATCCCTAAACAAGACACATACGATTTTGGTTTAGTGTTGTCATATCACGACGCATCCCTGACTACCGACGTTCTACTGGTGGCATCAAATGCAAACTGTATGCCAATGCTTAAAAACGCTTTAAGGGGGATAAATGTAAAGCCTTAACGCTTAGAAAAATATTTATTTTACTGACTAGACAATATATATATAGCGTGTAACGACCCGATATTTCGAACCGTTCAAATCGACAATCATCCACACATGTCAGACTTGAATTGCTCAAAACAATAGATTTTGAATTTATAATTGGAAAAACTAAGCATATATAGTAAATAAATCAATCATAGAATCACAGACATAGAGTAATATAACAATAAGCAGCGAAATAGATAAATAGTAGTTCATGAAGCTACTATATAAAGTTTGAAACAAAATACAACAGAAATCTCAAATACAGAGTAGTCTCCAATACAAAAGTAACTGACAAGACTGAACAGAAATCACTGGAAACAACTAAAATAACTGAAAGCTGGATAGATAGATAGATCTCCAAGCGAAGCTCCAAACTCCAAAGGTGAGTCTCAAATTCTATGACACTCAGTCTGACCCGAATATAAAGCAAAACACAAAACACTCGAGTCAGGATTAACATTCTTATATAGTAAATTCAACTCAAGTGAAATGTCAACTGAAATACAAATAACTTAAAGGATGTTTGGGATTTCCATCCTCTAAGGATCCGTGGAACTATCTACTATTTAGTAATATACGCTATTATAATAATGTCTACAGTAAAGTAAAGTATTAAAATAGCGTTAAGGAGTTATCCATATTTCCCTTAACACATTTTATATAATGTCGTAGTCTATACAGATACTGTAAACTCACCCGTGGGTGGGCTATCAAGAAGCACTCCATAGGTGCAACGCAAACAAAACTCGTAGAAGGCGTGATAGGGCATATGACAAGGCACACGAGACAATGCCAAGTTAGATATAGCGTTTGCGGATCCGGACTGGTGGTAACACATAGCAGCTACTACCGCCCACCTCGAGACACACTCCCAAATCAAAGGTGCACCTAATCAAATCACAAAGTAATAGAATGGTATCGAAGAATGTGCCTGATCGGAATAATACCTCACTTGGCCCGGCGTGGCTCCTGTTTTAGCCACATCAAGCTGACTCACGGGAGTCAGGGCTGCACTAATACCTCATATAGAATCATCGCCAACCATCCTACTTCGTTCTGGAGTCTCCACCACGTACACAGTTGTTAAAGTGGTTTCAGTATTGGCAGAGAGTATGACAATATCCGATCCCGATCTCTTTAACAAACAACGCTTATTTCACACCATGGTCATTTCATTTCGAATAGTTCATACTTCATATCAAAATACAATATTCATTTCCAGAATCGTAGCACTTTCAAAATTATAACACTTTTGAAATCATAACACTTTTGAAATCATAACACTTTGGAAATCATAACACTTTTGAAATCATAACACTTCGGTAATCACAATAGTTTCCACTTAAACAGTTTAGATATTGAAAATAGTATATATAATAAAATAGTTATAAATTAGAATAGTCTATATATTAAAATAATTTAAATAATAAAATTAGTTTCCTCCAATTTCGCAAATCGATTCAATTCAACTTAAATTCCAAAAATTCAATTTAAATCAATTCCAGTTTAACCATCTAAATTTGAAGGTCAAGGATTCAATTCAAATTCTAAATAAACCATTTCAATTTATCTCGATTTCAAATCCAGGTTTGAACTATCAGTTCAATTCCAATAAGATTCAAAATTTAAATATTCAAACATTTTCAATATAAGTTTCATTTATATTTCAATATTTCACTTTAATTTTATTCAAATTTGAAAATATTCACTTAATCACTTTTTATCAAATCATGTTATCAATCATATCTTTCAAAATCAATAAGTCCAAATCAATTCTTATTTAAATTCAAATATTAACCAATTTAAATTCCAAGTCAACGTTAATTTATCTTCCCAACCTTTATTATTAAAGACATAAAAATCTATTTTTAAATATTAATATAAATTTAAATAAATACTTAAACATATTATATACTAATTAAATTATTTTTTATTAAATTAAATCTTATTATTAAATGTATTTTTTATTAAATCTTATTTTTTATATTTTTTTAAAATAATTAATTATAAGAAAAATCTTAAAAATTATATTTTCAAAACAACTTATAAATTAAAATTTCCCAAAACATATTATTTTAAAATCTGAATTTTATGCATATAAAAATAGCATTTGTATATTATATTTCTTTAAAAGTCAATATTCAATAAAACCCATATATTTCCTTTCAAACTTTGGAAATTATTTTTCAAATATAGACCAACGGTGTCCGTATATAATTTTCTATCCTATGGTCAAGTGATATAGATATTTATCATTTCAATTCGCAAATTAAATATTTTCGGGTATATATCATTTCAACCCGCAATCCCAATATTCAAAATCAATGAAAATGCTTGGGTTTATCATTTCAACCAATAACGATTTTCCCCTATTCTAAAATATCGTTTGGGTATGTATCATTTCAACCCAAGGGGAATTCTAAACTAACATGGAACTTGCAGAGTGAGAAAAATAAAATAGTATAACATAACATATTAATGATGAGCATATATCACAGTTAACAATTTAAATATACAATTAACAGGACATGGTGTCATATGTTATTGTTGAACAATTGCAGAAAATGGCATGTCATATATAGCAATTATATAATTAACAGTTCAAATTTAACAGCATATTTCAGTTGTCATTTAAATGTGAATTTAAATTTATTAAATATAAGAATGTTAATCATGAGTGATTGCTCATCTTTAAAGGCTAGATAAATTAGATAATGAACTAAGCTGCGAATCCGAGCAACAAATTCCAAAGTAAAGTACAATGAACATGAATTTGACGATCAAAGCAAAGCTGGAAGTTTGGAATTGATGGAAAACAGATCAAAACTAGTCTAATATAAACAGAGAAAAATATATGTTATATATAAAAAATTTCTCTTAAAAATTTAAAGCATACATTTAAAATAAATTCTCTATATATATAATTTCAAATTAATATTAAATTTAAACATATAAAAGAAAATCTCTATATATATATTTGAAAACCAAACTCATGTATACTTATATAAATAATATATATAGACTAATATATAAATTAAATACATAATATATTTTTAAAATAAATATTTATTATAAAAGTCAATATAAACTTACTTTACTATAGATATACAAACTCAACCAGATCCTATGTAAGCTTATGTAAACTTATATATACGAACAAACATATTATATATAACCTATAGAAACTTATATATACAAACAAACAAGTTTTGTATAAACTCATATATTCAAACAATATATTATATACAACTCTTATAACTTATATATATATATATATAAACTACAGATTATAGATATCTTATATATAAACTAACGGATCATATGACTTATATAAAATATATAACTCATATAAACTTATGTATATATATATATATATAAACAAGCAGATTTTATGTAACTTGTATAACCTTTATATATATAAAAAAACAGATCCAATACATTATATAAACCATTACAATATTATATCTCACTCCGAAGCATGTAAACCTATATATGAACATAAAACATATGATTATAAGCATAAGATTATTATAAATATTTACACTTTTTTACATAAGCATACATATATATATTTTTTTTATATGAAACATAAAAATGTCCTTCTCTGTGTTATCATATATATACATTAACATATATATATATATATATATATATAAACATACCAAAAAGAAGGAGCTGCATCAGTCAGGGGTAGCTATGGTAAGAAGGTGGTAGGCTAGTAGGAGGCGAGTGGTGGTGTTCGGCTTGGTTGCTTTGGATGGCGAGAGGGCTGTTGGGTGGAGGGAGGAAGGACTTAGGTGATATTGGAGGTATGGTCGGTGGTGGGACAGCGGGATCAAGTGGCGAGTTTTGTTTGATGTGTGTTTAGTGTTTGATGATAACAAAATATATATATATATAATTATAGATGTGTTTGCAGATTTTATTTTACACATTTACAGATGTTATTTTACACATACAGGAATAAATATAAATATTGAATAATAATGCTATTGCATAGAATTTTAAAAATTCAAACAGTAATTTTATTTAATATAATATTTTATTCAGTACAATGTTTTTCAGTTCATACACTGATCTCATACAGTACACTGATTTCCTATTTACAGTTCACTCTCACTCATACAATTATTGTTACAATGATTTCCTCACTACATCACTCATACACTCAGTTGTTTTTCTGAATCTGCATTGTCCAGCTCCAGTATTTGTCTTGTCTCCTGTGTACCTGTATAATTAAAAATCTACAGCAGTAATCTAAACAGAAATGAATTTAATTTGCAAAAATATAAAATTTGTTTTTAAAACTGTCTCAGATATATGGGTTAAACGTCGTCATCTTTGATTGTGTAATATCTGTGCATATCAGTATTCATATCAGGGACATGTAATTACGAGTGGCTGCAGTACACACATATACACGTATGCACTGCCTCGCCAACTCGTATGCAAAAGGTCAAATCAAAATCAGATTCAACACAAGTGAAAATGGTCTCGATCAAAATTCAAAGTATCACTGCAACAATGAACTGTGCATGTACACGGTGAAATTCAAAGTTAAATCCAACAACAACATCAAAGTGCAGTCAACAAAAGTCAAAGAAGTACAAAATGGTCAAGCAAGTGTACAGCAATGAACTCGATCAAAACAGTGCTGTACATAGACAACATGAAACCAGTAATGCAGACTCAAGAAAAATCAACCCAATACAATTGCAACACTGATCAGACAAGTGCAGACAAATATGATCAAAGCTATGTGATTTCAAGCTAAAGACCAGAGCAACCAGTGTCATCAACTACAGGAAATGAATGCACAGGGTAATGCAAAGACCAGTGATGAAAAAAAATGGTCAAGATGTAAAACCAAGACTACAGGCACATGGTCAAGTGCACTAGTTCAAAAAGGCACAAGAGAGTCAAAGTGCACAAGAGATACAAGTGAAGACACAACTGTGCACCAGTACAACACTACAGGTCAAGAACAAATGTAATTCAAGTGAACAGACCTGAGTGCAACAGTCTAACAACTCAAGTGAAGCTACAGGTCATCAGACTACTACAACAAAAAAACATCAAAGTGCAACAAGATGATGACTGTACAACTTCAAATACAAGTTACAATGTCAACAAAGTACACAGGGAAATCAAATGTTCAACAGACACATCAAACTGCAAGGTGAATAAATGGTCAAGAGTGATACATGTAACAATGATAGTTCAAATACAACTTCAACTACAACTACATGATGACCAGACCAGCTACAAAGTAAGAGCAGTGACAACATACATGAGGATCGTAAACAACATCACATTAACAGTTTCAAAGTAATGATATATAGAGCATGGCAATGTCGAATGCATAAGCAAAGAAAAAGTCTACAACAGTATTGCATGTATACAGCAGTGAAGATGATCAGAGAAGAAGATCATCGAAGTCACAGTGAAACAAATTCAGAGTTTTTTGTGGTCGGAAATGATACCAGAAAAATGTCAAAAGAATATCAAGGCCGATGATCAGAGGTCAAACAATTTCAAGAATCAAGAGTTTACAAGTTAAAAGAAAAAGTCTAAGTCAAAAATAATTTAGGAAAGTTTCTGGAATAAAGATCGAACGTTTAAAAACCAACACCGTGGATCAAACGTAATTACCAAAAATAACATAGCAATAGAAAGGGAAAGTTTCAACAACGTGAATATTACGTATATCAAATCAGACGTGTATATAAACCCCCAATAACACCATCGACTTGGTGTGGTGATACAGAGCAACAAAAACAGAAACCAAAATCATCACTGACATTTTTCATGCTCAAGCAATCAAGATAAACAGAACGAAGAATAACTTACTAATTCCAGAGTCGCCACAAACGAAGCCATAGCTTCAAATCAGAATCGCCAGAGGCAATAGGGATAAACCCAAATTCCAGAATCAAGAGAAGCTGAAGTATCAAGTCACCAGAACAACAGAAGATCAACAATTCCAGAATCGTCTTAAGAATCGACGAAGCCGAAGTTCAATTTGCCAGTGGAACGAACAAGGGCAAAGCCCTAATTCAATCGAGCAAGTAGTAAAGAGGATTGAACCAGATTCGCCAGAGAATCATCACATCGCCGAAGCCATCGCCATTTTTAGGGATCGGGTCAACAATAACAAAGAGGAACGAGATAAAGGAGCGGGCCTGTAATGACCCGTATTTTTACGGATCGAAAAGTTTGTCAAAATCTGGAATTTTAGCATTTTTAAGTCATTTCAGATTTTAGGCATAATTTGTCCAAGTCCTCGGTCATGAACGACCTAAGAGCTAAGTCGTGACCGACCTATAGGATGTTAGCGAGTTAAGAAGGCTTGCGACTTAGAGGTTAGGTCATCTTGGTTTAGGTCGTAGACGACCTAAGAGGTAGCGCGACCTAGAGGGTGAGCGACCTAAGTTTGAGAGTTGAGTTGTTAGGTCGTCTGGATGGCCTAAGGTAGTGAACCGGTTAAGTGTTAGGTCGGTTGGAGCGACCTAGAGTATTGGGCGACCTATAGGGGAGCGACCTAAGGAACATGCGACCTAAGAGATAGAAGTATAGTAAACAGGGTAGGTTAGCGACCTTAGAAGGATAGGTTGGCAACGACCTAAGGAAGTAGTTAGGTCGTATGACTTGTGTGTAGTTAGGTCGCTAGGCTATTTGTGTGTTAGGTCGCGTGAGTGTTAGGTCGCGTGGGATTTCTGAGTCGTAGGTAGTTAAGTCGTAAACGACCTAAGTAAGGTCGTTGAGTTCTATAGTTGTTAGGTCGCTGGGTTTGGTTTAGTATTAGATCGCGCATAGTTAAGTCGCGCGTTGTTTTAAACCGTTGGATTGATAGGTTGCATGGAAGCACATCTGTTAGGTCGTAGGGTGTTAAGCAGCTAAGTCCTAGGTCGTGACCTTGCTAGGTCGAAGTCTTTAGGCCGGTTGGTTTTAGGTCGTAGGTCGCAGACGACCTAATTCCGAGCTAGCGACTTAGAGAGATTTCTGCTATAAATAGAGGGGGTTGTTCTCACTTTTTGGGATCCGGATTTCGAAGCGACGAAGTGCTGCCATTTTGAGAGTTCGACTTCTACACTTCTTCACTTCTTTTCTCCACTTTAATCTAGTGCTTCCATCCATCCAAATCGAAGATCAAGATTGAAGATTCAAGAGCTTAGATTGAAGATCTTCATCTTTTCAAGAGAGATTTCTTCGTTTGAAGCGGATTTGTGATAGATCAAGCTTGATCCTTCGCTGTCCAGATCTGAAGCGTGTTGATTTGGGTTTGTTTAGGTGATTTGGTGTGTGGTGATTATCTCTCACACGGATCCAAAGGAGTATATCGGATTGTTGGCTCGATTTGGTGTTAAAATAGAGATTTCCATGCATTTTCTTCATCCTAAGTGTAGATCCATATAGATCCATTGTTCATGATGATGTTACATCCATTTTATCATATGTTAAACTATGCAAGTTCATTCATCAAGTTTGTAGAGATATAATCCATGTTTTCATGCTTATTGGACTTTCAACTCTTTAATTACGAAAATGCCATTATTGTGATAATTGTCTACTTAGATCTTATTTGACTGCTTGATTGTTTGGATTAATGTTTGATTTGATTGATTGTTATGAATTAGATGATTGATGGTTTGATTTAGACCGAAGACAATTCAAAAGCTAAGGGAAAGGCTCTTGAATTGGGAAAGCTGCTCGTGGCATATGTAGCGGGATGAGGAAGCTCTTATGCATAGATTTGATGATGTGATGTTGAGATGAGGCTTCGTGAGGATGTGATGAAGCGAGGCAATCATGTGATGAAGCGAGGCAATCATGTGATGAAGACTTGGTCTAATCCAGACGGGATCATTCCAAGCATTTTGATAACTCGGTGATATGATTCGAGTTGAGGATAATGAATGGATATGAGAATAGTCGTCGAGGAGGATGACTAGGAGGCTTGGATAGCATCGTTGTTGAAGGTTCTAGCATGCTCTAAGCAAGAGTATGTTTGGGCAGATTCGATAGTCCCAACGACTAACTGTTGATGGTCGAGTACTCTGGGCAGATTCGATAGTCCTAGGCACGGGTTGCGACGACGTGCGGGAGTTATGTCTAGAACCGGGGTTTCCATTAGCCCTTGACGGACGGCTGAAAGAATGTGCCGGTCATTCAATTAACGGTGATATCGAAGCAATGATAACAGTGATAGCCAGAGTCATGGATGTTTGGTTGTATCGTCATTCGGACTCAAGAGCGGTATTTTCTGGGTGCTTATCTGATTTAGGCCTTGGTACTTGGAAAACATCGCCCTTGACTCGAGTGATAGTAGCTTTACTTTAAATTGTATGCTCTGCTATGCTTGCTTCTGCTTAGTGTGTGTCTGGGGGCTATCACTGTAGAATGAGGTTGGAGTGGGAGGGTTGTATTCCTATTCCTTTTCCTTTATGCTCTTTTGGTATGTTGTTAGTTAATTTACTGCTCACTAAGACTGTTGTCTGACTCAAGGCTTTATGTTTTTAATTCTTATTGCCTTGGGCTGTTCGTCCATTTTGGGACGGGCAGACTAGGTAGCAGGTGGCAGGTGCTGTTCTCTTCTCACGATGCTGATATCGAAGACGAGCTAGAGGGTTGCATATTATCTTCTTATATGTACTGGATATTCCGCTGTTTTGTATTCTCTGAGAGATCTGTAGTGAGGCTTGATGTATTGACTATTTGGATGCTTGTATTCAACTATTATGAAGTTTTATATGATGTCATTTTGTTCTGTAAAGCTTCACTATACATATGTTCTATTGTATTTTGTCCATGCGCTGTGAGTAATACGATAGATTCTGTTGTTTTAATCTACCCTGACAATCGTCCATGGTCGCCTGGCACACTTTACAGCGCACTATCTCTAGATTCGGTGCAGGGGTCATGGGCGGTCGTCACATTTGGTATCAGAGCATTGGTTAATCGATTTTACCTAACACTCACTGACGTAACTACGTATGAGAGACGTAATTGTATTTTGATGGATGAATACTATATATAATATAGTAGCTTAGTAGAGTTTGAGTCCTTTATGCAGTTGTTTCTCTAGATGTTCTAATCATTCCTTTTTATAGATATTGAGAATGAGTCGAAGAGGGAGACCAGCTGCTAGGGAAGGCCGTGCTACTGAAGAGACTGCTGATTATGCAGCCATGTTCGAAGCTATGATGACTTCGATCATGAGAAGGATACTAGTTCCGGGGGCAGCAGTAGATGTTGGAGTTCAAGTCCAAACTCCGAAACCAGTGGATTTTGATAAGTTGTGCAAGGATTATACTGCTCTTGGAGGAAAGGTTTTCTTGGGGACAGAATCAACTATTGAGGTCCAGAGGTGGATGGATGCTTGTAGAAGGATCTTTGGTGATTTGGGAATTGAGGATGCGACTAAGAGGAAGTTGGCATCGAGACAGCTTCAAGGGAGAGCTTCTGATTGGTGGAACTCTATTACCATCACTACTCCGGAGGAAGAGATTACTTGGGAGCAATTCCAAGCTAGATTTGAAGCTAAGTTCATTTCTACAGCTCAGAAGTCTGTTTTGTTCAAGAGGTTTGTGGAGCTCAAGCAGGGTGGAAGATCTGTTCTTGAGTATGTTTCTGAGTTTGAAGCTTTGTCCAAGTATGCTCGGTCGTATATTGAGTCTGCTTATCAGAAGAATGAGAAGTTTGTGACAGGCTTGGACAGTTATCTTGGGAGACAGTTGGTGGATCATTTGGACGATTCATTTGAGAAGCTTGTGGAGAAAGCTCTTAGGCATGAGAGTCTGTTTCCTAAGGAAGGACCTGTTGTTGCTGTTACCAGGGGAGAGTCTAAACCACAGTAGAGTGGAAACCAGAAGAGGAAGCAGCAGCAGCAGAAGGGTAAGGATGGCCAGAAGAAGCCGAAAGGCGAGGTGACTTGCTACAATTGTCAGCAGAAGGGCCATTTCTCTAAGGATTGTAAGAATCCGAAGGCACCGATGAAGTGTCACAACTGTGACAAGCCAGGGCACATCAGGAAGAATTGTCCAGAACCGAGGAAGGACAGGCAGATTGTGCAAGCTTATGCTTTGGGAGCTGTTCCGTCGTCTTCGAAAGCTCCTACTGCTGAAGAGAAAGGAAAGAGTGTGGTTGTTCAAGGTACTCTTTTCCTATGTGGTGTTCCAGTTAGAGTTCTGTTTGATACTGGAGCGTCGCATTCGTTTGTTTGTAATGAACTCGTAGGCCGGTTAGGTTTGGAACCGGATATTGTTGATAGGCCATTGGTTGTGACTAATCCAGTTGGGGGTTCGTCTTGTTTGTGTATGTTATGCCGTGGTCTAGTTGTATCGAGTCATGGTTGCTCTTTTGTTTGTGATTGTTTTGTTCTGAACTTTGCGGGGTTCGGAATTATTTTGGGTATGGACTGGCTTAGGAAGTATGCGGCTAAGGTTGATTGTGAGAGGCTGGAGGTGACAGTCGAGAATGTGGAGGGGCGAAAGATTGTGATACGATGTAAGCATGAGGAAGGCGTCTTCATGAGCTTCATGTATTCGCTAGTTGTTCCACGGGATGGACTGTCTTTAGTGCCAATCGCAAATGGATTCGAGGATGTCTTTGACAAAGTCAAAGGGTTGCCGCCGCATAGAGAGATCGAGTTTCGTATAGATCTAGTTGAAGGAGCCAGACCTGTTGTGATGCCTCTTAGGCGGATGGCGCCTAGGGAACAGCAGGAGTTGAGGGTGCAAGTTGATGACCTTTTACAGAAAGGATTCATTCGGCGTAGTGTGTCCGAGTGGGGTGCACCAGTTGTGTTCGCAACCAAGGCAGATGGGTCGTTGAGATTGTGTGTTGATTATCGTGAGCTGAATAAGGTGACTAAGAAGAACAAGTATCCATTGCCGAGAATAGATGACTTGTTTGATCAGCTTCACGAAGCTAAGGTGTTTTCTCAGATGGATTTGGCAACGGGATTTCACCAGTTGACAGTAGCTAAGGATAGTGTGCCGAAGACTGCTTTTCGAACACCATCTGGTTTCTTTGAGTGGCTGGTAATGCCGTTTGGATTGACTAACGCGCCAGCATATTTTTTGGATCTTATGAATAGAGTGTTCAGAGATCAGTTGAACAAGTTCGTACTTGTGTTCGTGGATGATATTCTGATTTATTCCAGAACGGAAGAAGAGCACAAGACGCACTTGCGTGTTGTTTTGGAAATCTTGCGGAAACATCAGCTGAAGGCTAAGTTTTCGAAGTGTCACTTCTGGAAGAGTGAAGTGAGGTTCTTAGGCCATATGATTTCTGGAAATGGGATAGTGGTTGATCCCGCTAAGGTGGCAGCAATCCAGGATTGGGTTAGACCTAAGAATGCATCTGATGTGATAAGTTTTCTTGGATTAGCAGGATATTATCGACGGTTTATCAAAGACTTCTCCAAGATAGCTGCACCGTTAACAGGATTGACGAAGAAGAACCAAGTTTTCAGTTGGAATGCTAAGTGTGAGCAAGCTTTTGGAATCCTGAAAGAGAGACTGACGAGTGCTCCTGTTTTGACTATTCCAAGTGGGAATGATGAGATGGTGGTTTACACCGACGCATGTGGTACTGGACTTGGAGCAGTGCTGATGCAGAAGGATAAAGTTGTTGCGTATGCAAGTCGACAACTGAAGCCGCATGAAAGGAATTACCCAACTCATGATTTGGAGTTAGCAGCGATTGTATTTTCCCTGAAGATGTGGAGACATTATCTACTGGGAGTCCGATTCGAGTTGTTTACAGATCATAAGTCGTTGAAGTATCTTTTCTCCCAAAAAGGATTTGAATCTTCGGCAGCAACGTTGGCTAGAGTTTTTAGCATCATATGATTTTGGTATAGCTTATACTCCGGGAAAAGGTAACGCAGTGGCAGATGCGTTAAGTCGAAGACATGCAGGATTGGGAGCCATGTTTTCTGAATGGAAGAATCTCGAGTATTTAGCTGGATTTGACTTCAGGCCTAGATGTGAATTGGAACCTAAGATGTTGGCAAACTTATCAATAAGACCGACTCTTGTGGAAAGGATTGGCGAGAGTCAAAAGCGAGATGATAAGCTTGTCAAGATTATCCGTGATTTGGAATCTGGATTGGAACCAGAAAGGGATAAAGGATTCGAGGTCGATAGAGAAGGTTGGCTTCGAAAGCAAGGACGACTAGTTGTTCCCGATATAGATGAATTGAGGAGTGAAGTTCTGAAGGAAAGTCATCACTCGAAGTTGACAATTCATCCAGGTGGAAATAAGATGTATCGGGATATGAAGAGAACCTACTATTGGGAAGGTATGAAGAAGGATGTTGGAAATTTTATTTCCAAGTGTATGAACTGCCAGTTGGTAAAGGCTGAACAGAAGAAGTCAAGTGGATTGCTTCAGCCATTAGAAGTTCCTACATGGAAGTGGGAGCGGACTTTATTGATGGACTGCCTAGAACCAGAACGGGAAATGAAGGGATTTGGGTCATTGTAGATCGTCTGACCAAGAGTGCGAGGTTCATTCCTGTTCGATCGACTAGGATTGCATCAAAGTTGGCTGAATTGTATGTTAAGTGGATAGTTCGATTCCATGGTATTCCGAAGAGTATAGTGAGCGATCGAGATCCGTTGTTCACTAGTGGATTTTGGAAGAGCTTCCAGGAAGTCTTGGGAACCGAGTTGTGTTTGAGTACAGCTTATCACCCTCAAACAGATGGTCAGACCGAGAGAGTCAACCGAGTTTTGGAAGATCTTCTTAGAGCATGTGTTTTGGACTTCGGAGGATCATGGGAAGATCACCTTCATTTGGTGGAGTTTGCATACAACAACAGTTACCAGTCAAGCATCGGTATGGCACCATATGAGGCATTGTATGGAAGACCGTGTAACTCTCCGACATGTTGGTTAGAGACCGGAGAAAAGTTGATACTTGGGCCAGAGATGATTCGACAGACTTCAGATTGTATAGAGATCATTCGGCAACGAATGAAGGCAGCCCAAGACCGTCAGAAGAGTTATGCTGATAAGCGTCGAAAGGATTTAGAATTCGACGTAGGTGATATGGTTTTTGTGAAGATTTCTCCTCTGAAGAATGTTATTCGATTCGGGAAGAAAGGAAAATTGACTTCGAGATTTGTTGGACCATTCCCGATCATCGAGCGAATTGGAAAGCTCGCCTATAGATTGGAGTTACCTGAGAAGATGTCGGGTGTGCACAATGTTTTTCATGTATCATATCTACGGAAGTATGTGCACGACTCGAATATAGTGGTTTCTGCTGATAGCTGTGAAGATTTTGAAGTTGATCCTGTTGGTAGAAGACCTCATAAGCCGCTTCGTGTTGTTGAAACTGACACGAAACAGCTCAGGAGGAAGGTAGTTAAGTTGCTCAAGATACAATGGAGTGATGATGATAACGACTGTACGTGGGAGGTGGAAGAGAGGATGAAGGCAGCTCATCCTGAACTCTTTAAGGTATGGCCCTAAGGTGTCGTGTCATCTCGCGATATTGTAACTTGTTCTAGTTTTAGAACTCTGTACGCTAAGCTAGAATTGGATGCATGGTTTGTTGATTGTTATGGATGGTAGGCGTACAGAATAGTTTTTGATTGCTATGATTGTTTGGAATTTCGGGGGCGAAATTCCTAAGGGGGAGAGAATGTAACGACCCGTATTTTTACGGATCGAAAAGTTTGTCAAAATCTGGAATTTTAGCATTTTTAAGTCATTTCAAATTTTAGGCATAATTTGTCCAAGTCCTAGGTCGTGAACGACCTAAGAGCTAAGTCGTGACCGACCTATAGGAAGTTAGCGAGTTAAGAAGGCTTGCGACTTAGAGGTTAGGTCATCTTGGTTTAGGTCGTAGACGACCTAAGAGGTAGCGCGACCTAGAGGGTGAGCGACCTAAGTTTGAGAGTTGAGTTGTTAGGTCGTCTGGATGGCCTAAGGTAGTGAACCGGTTAAGTGTTAGGTCGGTTGGAGCGACCTAGAGTATTGGGCGACCTATAGGGGAGCGACCTAAGGAACATGCGACCTAAGTGATAGAAGTATAGTAAACAGGGTAGGTTAGCGACCTTAGAAGGATAGGTTGGCAACGACCTAAGGAAGTAGTTAGGTCGTATGACTTGTGTGTAGTTAGGTCGCTAGGCTATTTGTGTGTTAGGTCGCGTGAGTGTTAGGTCGCGTGGGATTTCTGAGTCGTAGGTAGTTAAGTCGTAAACGACCTAAGTAAGGTCGTTGAGTTCTATAGTTGTTAGGTCGCTGGGTTTGGTTTAGTATTAGATCGCGCATAGTTAAGTCGCGCGTTGTTTTAAACCGTTGGATTGATAGGTTGCATGGAAGCACATCTGTTAGGTCGTAGGGTGTTAAGCAGCTAAGTCCTAGGTCGTGACCTTGCTAGGTCGAAGTCTTTAGGTCGGTTGGTTTTAGGTCGTAGGTCGCAGACGACCTAATTCCGAGCTAGCGACTTAGAGAGATTTCTGCTATAAATAGAGGGGGTTGTTCTCACTTTTTGGGATCCGGATTTCGAAGCGACGAAGTGCTGCCATTTTGAGAGCTCGACTTCTACACTTCTTCACTTCTTTTCTCCACTTTAATCTAGTGCATCCATCCATCCAAATCGAAGATCAAGATTGAAGATTCAAGAGCTTAGATAGAAGATCTTCATCTTTTCAAGAGAGATTTCTTCGTTTGAAGCGGATTTGTGATAGATCAAGCTTGATCCTTCGCTGTCCAGATCTGAAGCGTGTTGATTTGGGTTTGTTTAGGTGATTTGGTGAGTGGTGATTATCTCTCACACGGATCCAAAGGAGTATATCGGATTGTTGGCTCGATTTGGTGTTAAAATAGAGATTTCCATGCATTTTCTTCATCCTAAGTGTAGATCCATATAGATCCATTGTTCATGATGATGTTACATCCATTTTATCATATGTTAAACTATGCAAGTTCATTCATCAAGTTTGTAGAGATATAATCCATGTTTTCATGCTTATTGGACTTTCAACTCTTTAATTACGAAAATGCCATTATTGTGATAATTGTCTACTTAGATCTTATTTGAATGCTTGATTGTTTGGATTAATGTTTGATTTGATTGATTGTTATGAATTAGATGATTGATGGTTTGATTTAGACCGAAGACGATTCAAAAGCTAAGGGAAAGGCTCTTGAATTGGGAAAGCTGCTCGTGGCATATGTAGCGGGATGAGGAAGCTCTTATGCATAGATTTGATGATGTGATGTTCAGATGAGGCTTCGTGAGGATGTGATGAAGCGAGGCAATCATGTGATGAAGACTTGGTCTAATCCAGACGGGATCATTCCAAGCATTTTGATAACTCGGTGATATGATTCGAGTTGAGGATAATGAATGGATATGAGAATAGTCGTCGAGGAGGATGACTAGGAGGCTTGGATAGCATCGTTGTTGAAGGTTCTAGCATGCTCTAAGCAAGAGTATGTTTGGGCAGATTCGATAGTCCCAACGACTAACTGTTGATGGTCGAGTACTCTGGGCAGATTCGATAGTCCTAGGCACGGGTTGCGACGACGTGCGGGAGTTATGTCTAGAACCGGGGTTTCCATTAGCCCTTGACGGACGGCTGAAAGAATGTGCCAGTCATTCAATTAACGGTGATATCGAAGCAATGATAACAGTGATAGCCAGAGTCATGGATGTTTGGTTGTATCGTCATTCGGACTCAAGAGCGGTATTTTCTGGGTGCTTATCTGATTTAGGCCTTGGTACTTGGAAAACATCGCCCTTGACTCGAGTGATAGTAGCTTTACTTTAAATTGTATGCTCTGCTATGCTTGCTTCTGCTTAGTGTGTGTCTGGGGGCTATCACTGTAGAATGAGGTTGGAGTGGGAGGGTTGTATTCCTATTCCTTTTCCTTTATGCTCTTTTGGTATGTTGTTAGTTAATTTACTGCTCACTAAGACTGTTGTCTGACTCAAGGCTTTATGTTTTTAATTCTTATTGCCTTGGGCTGTTCGTCCATTTTGGGACGGGCAGACTAGG
Source organism: Allium fistulosum (assembly GCA_030737815.1). NCBI lineage: Eukaryota > Viridiplantae > Streptophyta > Magnoliopsida > Asparagales > Amaryllidaceae > Allium > Allium fistulosum. The sequence continues at coordinate 136,039,569 of CM060904.1, forward strand.
TAGCAGGTGGCAGGTGCTGTTCTCTTCTCACGATGCTGATATCGAAGACGAGATAGAGGGTTGCATATTATCTTCTTATATGTACTGGATATTCCGCTGTTTTGTATTCTCTGAGAGATCTGTAGTGAGGCTTGATGTATTGACTATTTGGATGCTTGTATTCAACTATTATGAAGTTTTATATGATGTCATTTTGTTCTGTAAAGCTTCACTATACATATGTTCTATTGTATTTTGTCCATGCGCTGTGAGTAATACGATAGATTCTGTTGTTTTAATCTACCCTGACAATCGTCCATGGTCGCCTGGCACACTTTACAGCGCACTATCTCTAGATTCGGTGCAGGGGTCATGGGCGGTCGTCATAGGGCCGGCCTAGTTTATTAAATAGGGTTTTAAAGTTTTAATTTTTGGTTTTAAATTTAGGCCGAATTTAATTGATTAAGTTATAGGCCTAGTTTATTTAGGGCAAAAGTGGTTTTAAATTGTCGATTTAAATTTTGCCCTAGGTTTTAAACTGTATTTTGTTTTTCAATTTGTACTTTTCAAGTCAAGCAAGGGTAAATCACCACCTAGGGTTTAGGTAGTGTCAGATTGTCTAGTTAGGGTTAGTTCAGTGAGCAGGATGTGCGAGTTTACAAAGCTCTATAGGCGAAGCAGGGTGTGCGAGTCTGTAGGAGTGTTTGTAAGCGGGATACTGTTTAATCCTAATAGAAATCTGGGAATGCAGCAGTAGGCAGGGGTTGCCGAAGCTGGGTAAATTTTGTGTGTGATTTACTTTTTTGCATATCTATTTATCTGAAGTTTGATTTCGCGTTTAATTTGAGAAAATTTGCGATAACCCTATTCACCCCCCCTATAGGGTTAATCTAGATCCTACAAGTTTTGGTGGTGGGTTCAAGAAGCGGGTGTTATGGTGGATGATGAACGAGCAGGTGGGAAGGGCGGAGAAGACAGGAGCAATGGGCAGGCGGTTGTTGAGTTGTCGGTCGTGAAGTGGTAGATGGCGGAAATGGTAGGGGAACGTTGATCTGGAGCAAGGTAGGCTCGGTGGAGAGAGAGGTCAAGTTTTAGGGGCTGTGATGTGGCCATGCAGAGGAGGGTGGAAGGTGGAGTAAAGGACGGCAATGGAAGAGGGAGAGGTGGGTGAGTTATGAAGGGGACGAAATTATAGGAGTAGCAGGCTTATCTCCAGAGAAAAATGAAAGCAGACCACATATTATATATTATTATAATCTTTTTATAAAAGCATGAACGACCAAGAACGGAAGTGACCCAAAAATGAAACGAACCACCATATTACATTATATTGGAACCAGTGGGAATAGTGATAGTTATGGTATTGAATTCTGTAAATAATAAAGGCTAGTGGCTCATAATTTCACACGAGACAAATGAAAGGACACAAAACCCAAAAGACTTAAATGGGTATTGATACGGATAACTGTTCCACGGATTTCGCCGTGTACCGGACTTTAAAATACACAAATGAATATACTGCAGAGATCGGCACGACGAGACGAACATAATGGTACACAGATTTGAACGATACGACTATCATATCGAAAGTCGATATTCGCTGCTAAAAATGTTGCTAAAGCATCGAAAATAAGATAAACGGAGCTATAGCAGTCCAAATTTGGCGAAACGAAATATGACATCTTACTCAGAAAATGATTTACATTTTTATTATATAAAAATATTTAGGTTTCAATAATATTATATTTTCATCTAATTAACTGATTTTAAATTGAAATTGAAAATTACACACCATAACTAACTTTTATATTTTCCAATGAAAATTTACCAGTTGCTATGTTTAAGTAGACGTATTCCAAATATAAAATTTTTATTGCTAAATTTAATTGTTTAATTTCAAGCAAAATTCAGTTAATTACATTATAAAAACCGTTAAAATTTATTGGTCATTACACTCTCCCCCACTCAAAAATTTTCGTCCCCGAAAAGAAACGAGATAGGAGAATGGAAGCAACCAGAAATAAAGATATATTTGAAATACAAAGTACCAAATAAAACAGTTAATTTAAAACCACATGAATTTCATTAGTTTCAGAGTGATTTATATTCAACAAATTTTGTTTAAATCCATTTTATTCAATCAATAAATATTCATTGTATTCACATTTGATTGATTCCAGTTCAATGTGTTTCATTCAATTGATTTATTTTCGATTTATTAACATTCATTACAAATTCTCTTTCAAAACAAATTTATTTTATTTAACCCATTTATTTAATCCATTTAACTTCACTTAAGTTAATTTCACCTTATATTCAATTTTAACTATTCTTAAGTTCATATTTATTTACTTTAATGGCATTTTTTATTATTATTCAATTTATTTCAATTAACATTTCTTATAACATAGATTAAGTGTATAACATTGATTATAACAACTAAATTTCATTTATAAATTCCCTTAACAAATTTTAGGACATCTAATTACTACCTTTATATCATATATTATTCAATTACATATTTTCATTAACATTTAACTTTTCTAGGTAAGTTATATTAATGTTTCTGAGTGTAATTAAACTCTATACAAATTTACTTTTATTTACAACATTTTTATTAACAAAATTTCGTTTGAATAAGATTTTTTTTTCTCTCTTGTGTAACCTTCAATTAAAAATTCACATACATTTTTACTTTTTTGAATATTCAGGTAAGTTATGTATGTTATGAAATGAACTGAGTATTAGACAAATTAAATTTTTATCCTAGGTCAACTGTTTCAAGTTGTTTAAATTCCATTTCTCATTTTAGAAACTCCAATTGTACAAAATTTTGCTTCATTTCAATAATTGGAAACCATTACTTAATATAAACTTAAGAGTTAAATTCTCGATTTCACTTCAAAACATTTTGAAATAAATATAGACATACATATATTTTATATATCAAATCATACTCAAGAAATTCAAATCAACTCTATTTTCCAAAACAAAAGTGTAGCAAAGTTACTAAGTGGCCTCTCCACTTTGAGACTCGAAAATGAATGTCGATGGTGTTGCAGTCTTCACCGAAATTATTTTCCAACGACAAGAGAGGAGAGTACTAACTTATTTCTTTTAAAATTCTTTAAAACAATTTCCATTCAAAAATTCTTTCAAATAATAATAGTATTTTCTTTTTCAAACCTTTAAAACCAAATTTTTGAAAAGTACCGGAAATTAAATTCGCAAAACCTTAATTTAAATTCATTTCATTTGCAAAACAGATTTATAACCCATGTTTTAATAATTCATCTCTTTATAACATACAACAATAGTTAATGGTTTAGAATTATTGACAAACAATAAATGAAAATCTGGTATTATCATTTCTAACAACCAATTCAATTTCAGAAAAATATACCTTTATTTATATAATATAATCATACAAAATTTACAAATTTTGAAAACAATTTTGTGTTAGTTTGCTCTATTCAAGTATTTTGGAATTCCTATCGATAGCGTTGGCCAGACGAATTGATCGAAACCCCAAATCAACCTTAACAATTCAAACAACACATTATAAAACATTTTATATTAATTACAAATACGCTCCCTCACAGGATGATTCAAGAATGGATTTCAAAAGAAGGATAGAGATTCAAATTTTGATGAACCCTAGTCAAAGAGGATTCTAACTACGAAGATAGACTCAAAAAGAAGATAAAATAATTAAATTACAAAAGAAGAAATGGATCGACATTTTTTTATCGCGGCGACCTTAACCGGGTCAACCGAGATTCCAGGAATAAGATCAATGCGGAAATTTAGTTTCCTGCTTGAAGGGAAGAGAAGTGACTTTACCAAAACATCAGGATAATCCCTGACTATAGGAGTGGAGTCGAGATCATTAAGCTGAACGTTAGACGAAAAGGCAGAACTGCCTACTTAATTCAGAGGCATTCGACATTCAATAAGCAGAGAATTACTCGGGTCGTCTACTAGAGAAACGATTCGGCTTTTCAAGAAATAACATCATCATATCCGAGGACGTAGAAATCTCTGGTGAATCGACGCCTGTTTTAAAGGAGTTCACCCCTTTACAAATCATACTAAGGTTGTCGGAACAGAAATGGAGTTATGGGATGCTACAGTATCAAGAAGAACACGAATAGGGAGAGACAAGAATGAATCTCAGAACAAAGGGGAGAGTTCCAAAAATTCAAAGGAAATCTGAATCAAAGAGGAGAAATTCAAACTTGAACGAAGGTGATTCTGTAATTAATTTTTTTACTCCATATGCTAAGTTTGCCTTAACTAGAGCTCTGATACCAACTGTAACGACCCGGTATTTCGAACAGTTCAAATCGACAATCATCCACACATATCAGACTTGAATTGCTCAAAACAACATATTGTGAATTTATAATTGGCAAAACTTAGCATATACAGTGAATAAATCAATCACAGAATCATAGACGCAAAGTAATATAACAATAAGCAGCGGAATAGATTAATAGTAGTTCATGAAGCTACTATATAAATATCAGAGTTTGAAACAAAATACAATATAAATCTCAAATACAGAGTAGTCTCCAATACAAAAGTAACTGACAAGACTGAATAGGAATCACTAGAAACAACTGAAATAACTGAAAGCTGGATAGATAGATGGATCTCCAAGCGAAGCTCCAAACTCCAAACATGAGTCTCAAATGCTGTGACACTCAGTCTAACCCGAGTATAAAGCAAAACACAGAACACTCGAGTCAGGATTAACATTCTTATATAGTAAATTCAACTCAAGTGAAATGTCAACTGAAATACAAATAACTTAAAGAATGTTTGGGATTCCTATTCTCTAAGGATTTGTGGAACTATCTACAATGTAGTAATATATGCTATTATAATAATGTCTACAGTAAAGTATTAAAATAGCGTTAAGACGTTACCCATATCCTCCTTAACACATTTTATATAATGCGGTAGTCTATACAGATACTATAAACTCCACCCGCGAGTGGGCTATCAGGGAGCACTCTATAGGTACGACACAAACCAAACTCGTAGAAGGTGCAATAGAGCATGTGACAAGGCACGAGAGGCAATGCCAAGGTAGATATATCATTTGCAGATCCGTACTAGTGGTAAAGCATAGCAGCTACTACCGCCCACCTCAAGACACACTCCCAAATCAAAGGTGCAGCCAATCAAATCACAAAGTAATAGAATGGTATCGAAGAAATGTGCCTGATCGGAGGAATGACCTCACTTGGCCCGGCGTGGCTCTTGTTTTAGCCACATCAAGCTAACTCATGGGAGTCAGGGCTGCGCTAATACCTCATATAGAATCGTCGCCAACCATCCTACTTCATTCTGGATTCTCCACCACGTACACAGTTGTTAAAGTGGTTTTCGGTATTGGCAGAGAGTATGACAATATCTGATCCTGGTCTCTTTAACAACCAAACGCTTATTTCACACCGTGGTCATTTCATTTCAAATAGTTCATACATCATATCAAAATACATTATTCATTTCCAGAATCGCAACACTTTCAAAATTATAACACTTTCGAAGCCATAACACTTTTGAAATCATAACACTTTGGAAATCATAACACTTCCGCAATTATAACATTTTCCACTTAAACAGTTTAGATATTGAAATAGGATATATAATAAAATAGTTATAAATTAGAATAGTTTATATATTAAAATAATTTATATAATAAAATTAGTTTACTCCAGTTTCGCAAATCGATTCAAATCAACTTAAATTCCAAAAATTCAGTTTAAATCAATTCCAGTTTAACCATCTAAATTTAAAGGTCAAGGATTCAATTTAAATTCTAAATAAACCATTTCAATTTATCTCGATTTCAAATCCAGGTTTGAACTATCACTTCAATTCCAATAAGATTCAAAATTTAAATATTCAAACATTTTCAATATAAGTTTCATTAATATTTCAATATTTCACTTTAATTTTATTCAAATTTGAAAATATTCACTTAATCACTTTTTCTCAAATCATGTTATCAATCATATCTTTAAAAATCTCAAAATCAATAAGTGCAAATCAATTCTTATTTAAATTCAATTATTAACCAATTTAAATTCCAAGTCAACATTAATTTATCTTCCCAACCTTTATTATTAAAGTCATAAAAATCTATTTTTAAATATTAATATAAATTTAAATACATACTTAAACATATTATATACTAATTAAATTAATTTTTTATCAAATTAAATCTTATTATTAAGTGTATTTTGTATTAAATCTTATTTTTTATATTTTTTTAAAATAATAAAATTACAAGAAAAATCTTAAAAATTATATTTTCAAAACAACTTATAAATTAGAATTTCCCAAAACATATTATTTTAAAATCTAAATTTTATACATATAAAAATAGCATTTATGTATTACATTTTTTTAAAAGTCAATAAATAAAACCCATATATTTCCTTTCAAACTTTGGAAATCATTTTTCAAATATAGACCAACGGTGTCCGTATATAATTTTCTATCCTATAGTCAAGTGATATGGATATTTATCATTTCAATCTGTAAATTAAATATTTACGGGTATATATCATTTCAACCCGCAATCCTAAAATTCAAATTCAATGAAAATCACTTAGGTTTATCATTTCAACCCTTAACGATTTTCCCCTATTCTAGAATATCGTTCGGGTATGTATCATTTAAACCCATAGGGAATTCTAAACTAACAGGGAACTTGCAGAGTGAGAAAAATAAAATAATATAGCATAACATATCAATGATGAGCATATATCACAGTTAAAAATTTAAATATACAATTAACGGGTCATGGTATCATATGTCATAGATGAATAATTGCAGGAAATGGCATATCATATATAGCAATTATATAATTAATAGTTCAAATTTAACAACATATTTCAGTTTTCATTTCAATGTGAATTTAAATTTATTAAATATAAGAATGTTAATCGTGAGTGATTGCTCACCTTTCAAGGCCAGAGAAATTTGATAAGGAACTGAGCTGCGAATTCGAGCAACAAATTCCAAAGTAAAGTACGATGAACACAAATTTGACGATCAAAGCAAAGCTGGAAGTTTGGAATTGGCGGAAAACAAATCAAAACTAGTCTAATATAAACAAAGAAAAATATATGTTATATATAAAAAATTTCTCTTAAATCAATTTAAAACATACATTTAAAATAAATTCTCTATATATATAATTTCAAGTTAATATTAAATTTAAACATATAAAAGAAAATCTTTATATATATTTGAAAACCAAACTCATGTATACTTATATAAATAATATATATAGACTATAATATAACTTACATACATATTAGATTTTTAAAATCAATATTTATTATAAAAGTCCATATAAACTTACTTTACTGTGGATATATAAACTCAACCAGATCCTATGTAATCTTATGTAAACTTATATATACGAACAGACATATTATATATAACCTACATAAACTTATATATACAAACAAACAAGTTTTGTATAAACTCGTATATTCAAACAATAGATTATATACAACTCTTATAACTTATATATATATATAAACTACATATTATATATATCTTTTATACAAACTAACAGATCATATGACTTATATAAAATATATAACTCATATAAACTTATGTATATATATATATATATAAACAAGCAAATTTTATGTAACTTGTATAATCTTTATATATATATATAACAAACGGATCCTATACATTATATAAACCTTTACAATATTATATCTCACTCTGAAGCACGTAAACCTATATATGAACATCATAAGATTATAAGCAAAGATTATTATAAATATTTACACTTTTTACATAAGCATATATATATATATATGAAACATAAAAATGTCCTTCTCTGCTTTATCATATATATACATTAACATATAACACACACACACACACATACATATATATATATATATATATATATAAACATACACAAAAAAGGAGCTGCATCAGTCAAAGGTGGCTGCGGTAAGAAGGTGGTAGGCTAGTAGGAGGCGAGTGGTGGTGTTCGGCCTGGTTGCTTTGGATGGCAAGAGGGCTGTTGGGTGGAGGGTGGAAGGACTTGGGTGATATTGGAGGTACGGTCGGTGGTGGGACAGCGGGATCAAGTGGCGAGTTTTGGTGGTGGGTTCAAGAAGCGGGTGTTATGGTGGATGATGAACGAGCAGGTGGGAAGGGCGGAGAAGACATGAGCAATGAGCAGGCAGTTGCTGAATTTTCGGTCGTGAAGTGGTAGATGGCAAAAACGGCAGGGGAACGTGGATCTGGAGCAAGGCAGGCTCAGTGGAGAGAGAGGTTCGGGTTTTAAAGGCTGTGATGCGGCCATGTAAAGGAGGGTGGAAGGTGGAGTAAAGGATGGCAATGGAAGAGGGAGAGGTGGGTGAGTTATTAAAGGGATGAAATTATAGGAGTAGCAGGCTTATCTCCAGAGAAAAATGAAAGCAGACCACATATTATATATTATTATAATCTTTTTATAAAAGCATGAACGACCAAGAAAGGAAGTGACCCAAAAATGAAGCGAACCACCATATTAAATTATATTGAAACCAGTGGTTATAGTGATAGTCAGGGTATTGAATTCTGAAAATAATAAAGGCTAGTGGCTCATAATTTCACGAGACAAATGAAAGGACACAGCACCCAAAAGACTTAATGGGTACCGATACGGATAACTGTTCTGCGGATTTCGCCACGTACCGGACTCCAAAATGCACAAATAAATATACCGTGGAGATTGGCACGACGAGACGAACAGAATGGTACACAGATATGAGTGATACGACTATCATATCGAAAGTCGATATTCGCTGCTGAAGATGCTCCTAAAACATCGAAAATAAGATAAACGGAGCTATAGCAGTCCAAATTTGGCGAAACGAAATATGACGTATTACTTAGAAAATGATTTACATTTTTATTATATAAAAATATTCAAGTTTCAACCATATTTTATTTCATCTAATTAACTGATTTTAAATTGAAATTGAAAATTACACAACAGAACTAACTTCGATATTTTCCAATGAAAATTTACCAGTTCCTATGTTAAGTAGACCTATTCCAAATATAAAAATTTTATTGCTAAATTTAATTGTTTAATCTCAAGGAAAATTCAGTGAATTACGTTATAAAACCCGTTAAAATTTATGGGTCATTACATAGCGTATTCTACTATATATAAATATTTTGACGGATCCTTAAGAGATGGAAAATCCCGTAACATCTCTTGAGTTATTGCACACACGTTATACACCGGATATGAGATTTGAAAACCCATAAACATCTCTGACGCTATTACACTCATGTTTATGTGATATCGATTTGACTTACATAAGGATATTTTAGTCCTGACTCGAGTGTTTTGTTTTTTCATTACACTCGGGTCAGTCCTGAGTTTTTCAGCTTATTGAAGATTTATTCTGAAGGACGAATACGAAGATTTGGTATATTATTACTATTTTTAGTCCTGCATCATGTTGTCTGCTGCATTATTTCTTTATCTCTGATGTATTTATAACTCAGATAAATGTTGTATAGATTATAATCAATGTATTGTATTAACAACTTCATGAACTGTTATTTGATTATTATATTTTGTCATTTCGCTGCGAGATTCTCAATTTGCTTTCTTCTTCTTTTCTTATTTATCTTATTTAACCCCAATGATTATCTATGTTCCGGATTATTTGGATTGGACATGTGTGGATTATTGTCAATTTAAACCTTCTGAAATGTGGGTCGTCATAGTTGGTATCAGAGCTTTGGTTTAGCGATAACCTTATCTTTGTGGGGTAACTCATTAGAGATAGGATCAGTGATACCCTAGAATGCATTGAGTGTTTTAATAGATATGAGCGCGTATTTGTTAGCGAATATGAAATGTTTTATATTGTGCTGACTTATCGGTTGAGTGTTTATGAATTCTAGTTGGTACAGGAAGTGCAACCGTATCGATAGGGGTTTCTAAACTCTTAAATATGGTAAACTGACACAATATTGTTTTAAAGAGGGTAAATGGAATAATTTTACCCAAACTATATTTTGATATAAAAGAAATATTTTCCAGAAATTATTATAGTATATTGGAATGTTTGATTGTTAATATTATAATCAAAATAAAATTTTAAAATTTGAATGGGATATATAACCAAATAGAAATTGTATAGGTGTGATTATACATATGAGTTGTAACTAAAATTGGATTCAAACCAGAATTTAAATCCTGGAAATTTGGGGAATGTTTCAAATGTATTTGGACTAAATATTTGGGAATTTTAAATCTTAAGAGATTTTGGAAATGTTTTTCAAAGTTTTTTTTAGAGAAAATAATAATAATAGTATTATTTTGGAAGTATTTTTGAATAAAAATATTTAAAAATGGTTTTAAAAAGAGATAAAAGAACTGAACTCACTTCGGTCGTTGGAAAATAATTCTGATGATGATCGCGACATCATCGGTGTTCATTTTTGAGTTTCTAAGTGATGAATTGCTACCGTAATGATTTGTTAATGGGGTCTTGGTTTGATAAAGTTTTTTATTTTAAGAAATTTAAAATTTTGATTTGATATAAAAATGAGGTGTATATATATATATATGATTTCAAAATTGATTTGAAATTAAACCGGGTATTCAGATTCTAAAATTTGCTATATAACGGTTTGTAAAATAAATAAGGAGAATAACAAATAAATTTGCAAAGAATGATTGAAATTGGATTTTAGCCTTTGGAGATAATTATGAACTTGAATAAGTTGTAATAAAAGGAAATGAGCCATTATAAAATGATTATAGATTTAAGAAAATGATGAATGAGATGTTTCACAAAATAAACTGATATCAAATGAAAGTGTGGAAAAAATGTGAATTAAGTTGTAAAGAACTTGAGTAATGATATAAGGAAATGTTCATTAATAATGTTAATGCAAATAACGAATATTACAATTTAAGTATTTTGTGAAAACATAAGAGTTAAAAGGGTTGCAACATATACCACTTATAGATTTGAGGAAAATAAGTAAAACAAAAAATTTTAATTTGTTATATTAGATGATAGAAATAGAAAATCTGAAATGAGATATGAAATATAATCTAAGTAAAGTAAAATGAAATAAGTTAATGAATAGATTGGTAAAACAAGTTAAATGAAATAACATTGACATAAAATGGAAATGAACTTAAGTTGTAGAATGAATGTGGATATAATGAATGTTAACAAGTTAATGTAAATAGATTTGTTTAGGGGAATGTAAATTGATAGAATGTGAATTAAATTAATAGGAGTAAGGGAATGTGAACATTATAAATTTGAAATGAATGCGAATGAAATGAATTTGGTATAGCTAAGAATCAATAGAAATAAATACGTAAGTTGTACGTATATTATTTTATTCGCATTACGATTTGATTCAGTTTCGAGCACAGAATTTCAAGATAATTTATATCGATCCGAGTTAGGATTTTTCATTCGATTCTCGACGGCGAACCCTGGATATGGATTTTGATTTGATTCTAAAATTCTCTATCATAGTCATGGCTATGCAAGGAGAATGACGGTTTCTCAAGGAACCAGATCTGAGTCCGCACTAGAGAGTCGTGTAAACGATACTAGTTCGGAAGTGAAATTGTGTGATCGAGTGAGCGATCAGATTTGATATTGCATATGAATGATATATGTACATCGTACGGGCTTAATTAAAGCAAATATTGGAAATTGAAAATGCAAAATATAAAATGATTTTAAATTATATGCTTAGATATCATTGGTATATAAGATCAAGTATTTGAAATCAAGAAAATTTGGATTGCCCGACAAAACGTTACATGTTTATTTAGTCATTTGATTTGATGGTTTTATGATTGAGACACTTGGATTTTGTTGGTTTGGGGCCGTAGTGGCTTTTTGTAGTTGTTCTGATCGAGCCACGCAAAGGAGACTCTACCAAAATTTTCCATAAATTCGGGTGTTAGAAAATTTTTAAAGTTTTAAAAATTTTATAACTTGTTTTGATAATTAACTTGTAAATTCGGTAAGCCGATCGGAGTAGCATAGTAGAAATGTGGTAATGATTTTATAAATTTTATTTTTTTATATGTTGATTATTCTGAATAAAATATATCAAATGTTAAATTCTTTACTTAACGTCTTTTTGGGGATGAAAAGTTTTGAGTGGGGGAGATTGCAACGACCCATATTTTTAGCTATTTTAAATTATTCAATTTATTGTAATTATTAGTTAAAAATTGTAATAAATAACAATTTGACGATTTTGAATGTAGATTATTGGATATGAACTTGGATAAAATTTTGAAATAAACTAATTTCGAAGATCTAAGTAATAGCAAGTATTGAAAGGTAATGCTATGCATTGAAAGTGTTTATAATCAATAGTTGGATTAAGTAATAAATGTTGAATTCATTAGATGTAAATAAAGTAATTGATGATAACTAAAATTCATTTAAAATATAATATTGAAATTTGTTCAATACAGAACAATTAAATTGTTTAAATTCAATAATGGAAATTATTTGGATAATTGAATCCTAAAGTTAATAGGATTGAAAATGATATCGGAAGTTGATGTAAATTTTATTTAAACAACAATGAAGATTGTTAACACATAAAATTGGATTTAAAAGCGAATAATTAGAAATCGAAAATTTTATATTATAATCGAGACGTTAAAATAGCGATCTGAGGCACAGTCTTGGATTTTGATGATACCGATTTAATTGGATCTGTAATAGTGTATTATTATCGGATTTTAAATTTCGTAGCGTTTGGAGTTATCGTTTGGTCGTACGAGATAAAAATGCGTTGAATTTGATATCGAAAATTTAATATTATAATTGGGTCCAAAAGGCTATCTTCTCCATACGATCGAATTAGGCATTTAAACATGTTCCACTGTGTTCGAAATAGGGGTAAAACATTATAAACGCCTAGTGGCACGCTTCATTTGGAGTTCGTCCGAAAAAGCATGTGAATGGCAAAATAATAATAAAATAATTCCTATACGTATATATATATATATATACACACGCGTCCTTCAACCGAACCCTAGCCCATTTTAACCTAGCCGTCATTTCTTATTATTAATGGCCGAAAAACAATATCCTTCTACCCTTATTTTCTCTCCATCCATTGAGTTTTAGACAAAACCTTCAACTAGGATCTTTTAAAGCATGCCGAGATCTCTTCATCTAAAGGTCAAGATCTGAATTGGAGCTTCTAGTGTCCAAAAATCATCGTTGAAGAGTAGGCATTTGAACGTGATTTTCATGGCCAAGGGACAGCCGAGCTTCGAGTGGCTCACGGCGGTGGTGCTGTGGGGTATGGCCTTCAATTTGAAGGCGCTTGATCGACTTCTTATGGCTTGAGGTGGGTGCAGCTTGAAGATGTTGAAGGGCGACTTTGGGTTTCTCACGCATGCTGTAACCTGGTGAATGCGATCGCGAAGAAGATGAAAGGAGTAGCTTGATTTCGTTCTCAGGTATTGAATGGCTGGATTTGCTTCTTGGTATAAAAAAATTTGTTTATGAAATTGTATTCAAACTTTAAAAATGCATATTTTTCATATGTGAGGTCCGATTGAGACGAAACAAGAGGCATTGGAATCGTGGTGAAGAGCACTATGTCATGGAACAGATTCGGAGTTGTTTGGAGCTAGTTAAAATTATAGGTTAAATCGAACGTAGTTCGATTTGATTTAAAATTGAAAACTCAAGGTGAGTGTTTTATAACGCTCACAACATATTAGAATATCTTTATGCTAGTTAAATCTGAAATTATGAAGTGATATAAATTTACCGATTGTTGTTTGATAAATTGAATTGTCCTCTAAATTGTCATTTGAACTAACCATTACAAATTAAAATTGATAGTTAGATTTGAAATTGGGACTGAATTGCCAGTAAAATACCCGATGCTAACAACTATGAAACTTTTGTGAATTATATTGTCTATTTGTATGATTGATTGGATGGATGCTATTAGTTGATATCTTGGATAATTTGGATGTTTATTTATTCTGATGTATCCTATTATCACCCTGTATATTATTTACAGTATATAAACTGTAAATTGAATTATCTCGAATAAATTAAGAAATAGGTTGAAATGATATATACCTATGACACCGTGATTTGGATTGAAATCATATATATCCATCCCTAAAATTAAATTGGAATAATCGATCACTTGGCCATAGGATAGGAAATTATATACGGACACCAGATTGGTTAAAATGAAATGATTTTAAAATTTTCGATTTGAAATTTATTTAAAAGAAATAAAAATCAATTTTATAGAAATCAAATTATTTTTGAACTTGAGCCCTGAATGTTGAAATTTAAATTTGGTAATTGAAATTGTTTAAATAATCGAATTTGAGATTTTGAAGTTATAATCGAAATATAATTTAAATTTTTGGAAATCGATTTGTTTTAAAAGATTGAACTTTTATTCGACTTTGAATATTACTAAGTAAAAGTGATATAAAAACGATATTTCAAAATTGAGCTCGTTTGAAGTATATTTGAAGATTGGGATTTTAAACTAAATATTGAAGGATAATTTTCTTTAAATGCTTTGAATCGATATTTTAAGCATCGAGCTCAAAATCGATATAAATTGAAATTGAAACTGAATTAATTGGATTTGAAAGTGGAATTGAATTAATTTGAAATTGAATTTGAAATTGATTTGAATTGAAATCGAAATTTAATTGATTGAATGGAAATTGGAATTGATTTAAATTGGGAAGTTGGAATTGAATCGGTTTGACTTTGAAACTATTTTCAAATAAATTATTTAATATAAAACTATTTAAAAGCCATCTTCTTAAATATACAAATTATTTTGGTTTTCCAAATTATTTTGCTATATAACCATTTTAATACTTAAGCTATTTTATATTAAACTATTTTAACCATTTAAACTATTTTTAACTATTTTAACCATTTACACTATTTTTAACTATTTTAATTATTTAAACTATTTTAAACTATTCAAACTATTTTTTTCAAAAACTCAAATTGACCAAGAGTGGAATGTTATTTTTTAATCATGGATTTAAATACGAAGTGGGTTAAATGAAGTTATAACCAAAAATTGAAATTCAAAACAATTTTGGAAATGAAATCGAGATATTAAGACGAAAAGGATTTTGAAATGAAATGGTATATTTTGAGTAAATATGATGATTTCGAAATGGATTTGATTTTGAAGCGAATATGATATTTTGATATCAAGTGTGAACTGTTTCGAAATATAAAAGAACCAACCGATGTGTAAAACGACGTTTGGTTGTTGAAGAGACCGGGGCCGGATATGGGCATACTCTCTGTCGATACCAGAACCACTTTAACAATTGTGTACGTAGAGGAGACTCTAGAATGAAGTGGTTGTATTTGGCATCGTTTGCTGGATTTGAAGAAAGAGAATGATGATGGATTACCCTGGCATTTGTGCCAATTTGAAATGACTAAAACAGGAGCCGTACCGGCCAAGTGGGTAAGCTACCCTAAGCAGATGCACTTCTTCGTATCACCATCATTTACATTGTGATTGATTGGTGCGCACCCTCCGATTTTATGGGAGTGTTGGATGCAGTGGACAATCATGGCTATGATGCATTACCACCAGCCGGGAAGGGTAAACGGGTAGTATCCTACCTTGGGCATTGCCTCACGTGCCTTGTCATACTTTTATCCCTAAACGAGACCCATACGATTTTGGTTTAGTGCTATCATATCACGGCCATCCCTGACTACCGACGTTCTACTGGTGGTATCAAATGCAAACTGTACGTCAATGCTTAAAACGCATTAAGGGGGATTAATGTAAAGCCTTAACACTAAGAAAAATATTTATTTTACTGACTAGACATTATATATAGCGTATTCTACTACATATAAATATTTTGACAGTTCCTTAAGAGATGGAAAATCTCGTAACATTTCTTGAGTTATTGCACGCACATTATACACTGGTTATGAGATATGAAAACCCGTAAACATCTCAGACGCCGTTACACTCATGTTTTGTGCCATATCGATTTGACTTACATAAGGATATTTTAGTCCTGACTCGAGTGTTTTGTCTTTCATTACGCTCGGGTCAGTCCTGAGTTTTTCAGCTTCTTGAAGATTTATTCTGGAGGACGAAGATGAAGATTTGGTATATTATTACTATTTTTAGTCCTGCATCATGTTGTCTGCTGCATTATTTATTTATCTCTGTTGTATTTATAACTCTGATAAATGTTGTATAGATTATAATCAAATGTATTGTATAAATAGCTTCATGAACTGTTATTTGATTATTATATTTTTTCATTCTGTTGCGAGATTCTGTGTTTGCTTTCTTCTTCTTTTCTTATTTTTCTTATTTAACCCCAGTGATTATCTATGTTCTGGATTGTTTGGATTGGATATGTGTGGATTATTGTCAATTTAAAACTTCTAAAATGTGGGTCGTCACACGTCCTGGCCTCCAACTCTTCTCCTGAGCTCCAATGCATCCAAAAGCTAATCTGGAAATATGCTTGGTCAGACCTTGAGCATTATTATATAACAATACCCGGGCAAGTCTAGTATAACCAGTGTGAGAAACTCAAATCATAAGGAATTTTTATTTTAACTTATAAATCCTTTAAAATTAATGGTATCTCCTAAGACAATGCTGCATATAAACACGGATGGGTTTCTACCTTACGGTAACAAAATTGTTTTTTATATAAAATCCTTTGATGTTATCATAATGTCTAGGGTTTAAAGTATCTAATAACCAAGTAGTTATGATGTGTGTACATGACAACAATAATAGGTATACAATAAAAAACCAAAGGCACTTATTGGAGAATGGATTTCCATCAAATGGCAAGGTAAGGGACTGGCTTATGAAAATCTATACTCCTCTAGATAAAATGTATAGTAAGATCGAAAACCTTTCGACCTCTACCAACACAGGACCTACCTACCCCTAGTTTTTCTTAGGAATTCAAATTCAAGTTATAAAATCAAAGAGAAGCTAGGTAAGCATCCTCTACATCTTCTCCATCTCAATTCCTCTTTAATTCTTGATTTTTCCTATAACCTAACTTAGGAAAATCATTGCATGTAACTATAGATTGGAGATTCTAGAGGTGAAGTAGAAGAGGAATTGATCTTAGCTTGTTTTAGAGCTTCTCATTTCTATTTTTGAGTTTAAAGGTGAGTTCTTGAACTCACATCTATGTCTATAGCTTTGATTGTTCTTAGGTATGAATTCCTAACATCTATTTCTTATTCAGTTGCTTTTGAATTGAATTGATTTGGTGAATTTTCCTAATTTTTGTATCTTTGAAGTAAAAATTTATGAAAACCCTAGAATGAGTGTTTAGACATGTTGTTTTGGGTGAATTTAAGAGCCTTTAGGGTTGGGTTGTCGCTTGGCATAAATCCCTAGTCGCAGTTGCTCATTCAATCGCTTCTAAATCCGAGAAGTTAGGTTGGTTTGCCCAATTTTAGGCTTTGCAAATTCTGTCTCATTTTAGGCGACAGACATGTGTGGATTATCCACAGACGTCTGTGACCTCAGGGTTACAATTTCGCGAAACAGGGGACAGACCTCTGTGGATTTCCCACAGACATCTATGGCTGTTGATTTCTGGAAATGGGCCTATTTTTATGTGGATTTCCAAATTTATCGATTTTTTATTATCCGTATAGTTATTGTCAATTAATATCAACTTTGATGATTTCTTTCCTAGATTTTTGGTGCTTCCATTTGATGGATTTGATATCAATTTCCATGGTTTGATTCACGTTATCGAAATGTGGATTTTTGTGATAGATTGTTTTTACAATCGTTTCTGTGATTTGTCACTTTTAAATACAAAGGTTTTATACTAGTAGTAAATATAAAACTCTTTCACAAAAATGATTCCAACTCTACTTTTAATACAAAGCTCGATTTTAAAACTGTCATCCAATCTAATAGTATACACAAACCTTTACCTCATTCGTATGAGAAATCCAATTAAACGTATTAGCAAAACAGGTGGTATGAAATACTTGCGTTTACTTTGTCGGTTAATTCTTGGAATTGTTCGATTGAAATCCTGTGACAATTTTCGAGTGGAAATCTATAATTTGTTCGTAAATATTTAAGTGAAGCTAGTAGTCTTAGGGCATGAAGCTAAACTCATATATTTACTAGCTTAGTGTAATTTACACTTATTGATCAATGATGATCATTTTGTGATTTAGACTAGTGATGTGCAATGTCTCTTTATCCGTATAGGGGACTATAACCCGTTCTGTGGAACTTCGGCTCAATTTGATCGGGTAGCGACCCATGGTCTTTGGGCCGTTTGTGGAGCTTCAACTCAAATTTTAAGGGTTAGCGACCCATGGGATAGCATCCCGTTGTGATACACTTGCTGGTGAGTTTTCATGCCCCCGTTTGTGATAGGCCTCCCACTTTGAGTTTTTCTGGATTTCTAAATATTGATTTTTGGAATTTGTGTTTCACCAATTTTTGTGATTTGCATTGATAAGCTTTATAAATATTCGGGATTTGGTGAATAAAATTAAAGAATATGATATTCTTTTTGGGTGTTTGAGAAAACTTGAGATATTATATGATTTTTATTGTTATCATATATATTTTTCATATCTCTTATCCTATCTCATCTTACATGACAATTATACCTAGACTGATCCGTTTATTATTTTTCTTCTTAAATAATACTCGGGTCAGGCCGGGGTGTTTCAGGTGCTTCCACTTGATTTCTTAGCAGGGACTAGCTCCTAACTTTTGGCTACTACTTTAGCTTAGTAGTTTTTGTCTTTCATGTATTCGAGATAGAGACTCTTTGATGTATACATATTCTTTTGTGTAGTACATGTACCTATTCTTTTGGCATGTAGTGGAACTTGTATGACCACTACTATGATGTTCACTTCTATGTATTATATTCATATCTATTTCTGCCTTTGTGATATGAATATCTGTGCCTGATTTTATGTTATGATTATTTATATTGTTTCCGAAGGGAATTTAGCCAATGTATAGTAGCTTTGAGTTTGTATTGAATATGTCAGATTTCCTCTTGAATAGCAATGCATGATATACTATCCGACATATCGGTACTCGCTCAAAGCAATTATACAGTTGGCCACTCCTCAATAGTCTTATTCTTCGCACTAATCGATGGCATTACTCAGTAGTGTCCTTGGTTAGTGAGAGTATAGAGGTGGGGCGTCACATTATGGTATCAGAGCCAAACTTCAGAATAATATAGGATATTATGACAAGGATCATTGTCCTAAGTCTCTCTTAGGAATCGTGCCTTAGGATTTAATTCGAGTCTTAAGATTCGTCATGTCCTATCTTATTTTATGATGCCTTGTTTTATCAATCATGCTTATTTGAATTCATTTTGAGAATAATCTTTTTCCTCTTCTTTCTTTTTGTTTAAGAATATAAATGGTTAGAGCAGGTCGTCCTAGCACTGGTCAATCCAGTGGTCCTCCTCGGGATGGCGTATTCATGTCTGCTCAACAACTTTTGGATCTTGTAAAAATGCCCAAGTTGTCGGTCCCATTCCTAAGTCTACTCATCCTAAATCTGGGTTTGCACGCCTGTGCAGTGATTACACCAATTTAGGTGAAAAGCCATTCAAAGGTTGCGAAAGCGTTATAGAAGTCCAAGCTTGGCTTAGAACATGCGGTCACATCTTTTCTCGCACGAATCTATTGGATTTACATCGAGTCCAAGTGGCTTCTAGCAGGCTCCAGGAGAGAGCATTAGATTGGTATGAGCTTTTAATTTTAGAAAATGTTAAAGCGGATCTTACTTCGGAGCAATTTCGAGAAAGGTTCGAGTTAAAGTTTGTTCCCAAAGCAGAAAAGGTAACTTTTGCTCAACACTTCATTGATCTTATTCAAGGTGAATCTTTTATGACAGATTATGTCGCATCTTTTGAATCCCTCTCTAAATATGGGGTCAAGTATATTAATACCCCATTGAAGAAGAATCAAAGGTTTATCTATTGTCTAAATAAGAATCTCAAAAAGGCTTTACTTTTGAAACTAGAAGTGCCTTTTGATCAGCTTGTAGATATCGCTCTTCGACTTGAAGAGGTCGATAAGGAAAGTGATGGTGATGTTGGGGGTGTCAAGAAGAACTTCAACGACAACAAAACGAGGCATCCTGATAATAAGTTCAAAGGCCCTAATCCCAACAAGAAAGGGAAGCAAGCAACTTCGGTAGTGAAGACTCCTCCCCCTGGTCGTGGAGAATGCTATAATTGCGGTTCTAAGGACCATTATGCCAACAAGTGTCCAAAGTCCCTTACTTATCGCTATTGCAAAAGTTCGGGTCATCCTATATCTTCATGTCCCAAACATCAAAAAAAGAAGGAGAGAAAGCTAAATGTTGTGCAAGCTCCTAGTAACCCTTCTCTTGGTCAAGGTATTTCTCCTTCTGTCCTTGATGGCATTATTATGTTTTGGTGATCATCCTATTCGAATTCTTTTTGATACGGGTGCATCTCACTCTTTTATATCAAAAGAACTTGTGCATACTTTGTCTTTAAATGTTATGGGCTTGATGACTTCACTGAAAATTGCGAGTCTGATTGGTGGATCTGCAACACTCGGTTTATTTTGTAAGGATGTTGAGATTATTTTATGTTCTTATGCTTTCTGTGCCGATTTGCATGTGATGCGTTATTAGGTTTCAGAATGATATTGGAAATGGATTGGCTTAATCGTTATGAAGCCCATATCATATGTCCCGAGAGGACTATCCATCTTCGACATCCCCAATTTGTTAAGCAGATTTCTATTGTTCTTAATGATTCCGATTCCAATTCGGTGGCATCCATATATTCTCTAAACCCACATGATGACGGCAATGATGATGAAGAAGATGT
The DNA here is from genome assembly GCA_030737815.1 of Allium fistulosum. Taxonomy (NCBI): domain Eukaryota; kingdom Viridiplantae; phylum Streptophyta; class Magnoliopsida; order Asparagales; family Amaryllidaceae; genus Allium; species Allium fistulosum. Next base: position 136,060,504 of record CM060904.1, read on the forward strand.
CATTTCCCTCATTCACGTTGTTCGTGAATTTTCCGACATCTTTGAGCTTGTTTTAGGATTACCACCTAAGCAGCAATTGAGTTTAGAATTAATCTAATCCCTGGAGCTCTACCTATCACTCGTCCTCCTTATTGTATGTACAATAAGGAAAATATGGAGATGCATAAACAACTATCCAAATTGGAAGCAAAATAGTGTATTCGATCTAGTTCCTCTCCTTGGGGAGCTTCAGCTATCTTTGTGAAGAAATCCGATGGTACACTCAGACTTTGCATTGACTACCGCAAGCTTAATGATCTTACCATTACGAATAAATATCCCTTACCTCGGATTGATGATCTATTAGATCAACTTTATGGTGCTAGAGTATTTTCACAGTTAGACTTAGCAACCGGTTTCCATCAACTTCGAATTTTAGATGATAGTATTCCTTTGACATCATTCTGTACTCGTTATGGATCTTATGAATGGCTTGTTATGCCATTTGGTTTAACGAATGCTCCCGCTTATTTCATTGACCTTATGAATCGAGTTTTCAAAGACTTCCTCGATCGATTTGTTCTTATCTTCATTGATGATACTCTTGTTTATTCTAAAACCGAGGAAGAGCATGAAAAACATCTTCGAATTGTGTTGGAAACTCTTAGGAGTAATCAATTGATAGCAAAATTTTCTAAGTGCCATTTTTGGCAATCCCGTGTGAAATTTTTAGGACATGTTATTTCTGAATCCGAAATTTCCGTGGATCCTTCAAAGATTGAGGCGATTCAAAACTGGAAGAGATTGGAGAGTGTAACAAAAATTCGTAGTTTTCTTGGATTGGCGGGCTATTACTGTCGATTCATAAAAGATTTTTCTAAAATTTCCTTACCTCTTACTAGTTTGACAAAGAAGGGAGTCAAGTACATTTGGTCAGACAAATGTGAAGCTGCTTTTCAGAAATTAAAAGAACTCCTTTCCAATGCTCTTATTCTTGTGATTCCCGAAGGGAACCAAGACTTGATTGTTTATACCGATGCTAGTCGTATTGGCTTGGGAGCCATTCTCATGCAAAGGGAAAGTCTTATCGCTTATGCTTCTACGCAGTTAATGCCTTCCGAGACTAGATATGCCACTCATGATTTAGAGCACGTAGCTATTGTTTTCGCTCTTATAATTTGGCGTCATTATATTTTGAGAGAGAAATTTGTTCTCTACACCGATCATAAATTTTTAAAGTATTTATTCTCTTAAAAGGAACTTAATTTGCGTCAACAACGTTGACTCGAATTCCTTGCATCTAATGATCTTGATATTCTTTATACTCCCGGAAAGGGAAATTGTGTTGTCAATGCCCTTAGTCGTAACCAACAAGCGGTTGTTTTCATGATGATATATGAATGGAATGATCTCGAGACTTTATCCACTTATGAGATTCGAGATCGTGAACCTGATTCATGTTCATCTCTTGTTTTATGTAGCCTTGAGACTTATCCTTCTCTTTTAGACCGCATCCTTGATGCTCAAAAGCACGACTCTGAATTGGCTCATCTTAGCCAAAGTTGTAGAGATAACAATAATATTGATGGTTTGAAAGACTTTGAAATTGACGCTCGTGGAGGCATTCAAAAATTTGATAGACTTATTGTGCCAAATATTAGTGGTCTCCATAAAGACATTTTAGAAGATTTTCATCGTTCTAAATTTACCATTCGTCCCGGTAGTAATAAAATGTACATGGACATGAAGCGACTTTATTATTGGAATGGAATGCAATATGATATTGCTAACTTTATTAAGCGTTGCATGACTTGCCAAATCGTAAAGGCTGAGCATCAAAGGCCCGATGCGTTATTGCAACCTTTAGACATTGCTATCTAGAAGTGGGATTAAGTTTCAATGGACTTTATTGACGGTCTTCCCTGTTCTCGTTCAGGACATGACAGGTTATGGGTGATTGTAGATAGACTTACAAAATCCGCCCATTTTCTTTATGTTCGGTCCAGCCGAACCGTACCTCTTTTGGCTAAACTCTATGTTAAAGAAATTGTTAAATTGCATGGAGTTCCTACTTCTATTGTTAGCGATCGGATCCATTATTTACTAGTGCATTTTGGAATGGTCTTCAAAAAGCTTTGGGAATGAAGCTTAATTTTAGCACCTCTTATCATCCTCAGTCTGATGGACAGACGGAGCATGTGAATCAAAGTCTTGAAGATCTCCTCCGTGCATGTGTTCTTGATTTTGGTGGAAGTTGGGAAGATCATATTTCTCTTGTTGAGTTTTCTTATAATAACAGCTTCCAATCTAGTATCGGTATGGCACCTTTCGAGGCACTCTATGGAAGGTCATGCCAATCTCCTTCATGTTGGCTTGGAACTGGTGAGAAGCTGGTTTTAGGTCCAGATTTTATTCATGATGCAATAGAAAAGATTGACCTTATTCGTCATAGGATGAAAGAAGCTCAAAGTAGACAAAAATCCTATGCCGATAACCGAAGAAGGAATTTAGCATTTTCTATGGGAGATTTGGTATTCATTCGTGTTTCACTTATGAAGGGTGTAGTGCATTTCAGTCGATCGGGAAAATTAGCCCCTTGATATATTGGCCTGTTTCCCATCACCGAACGCATTGGTTCTGTGGCTTATCGCCTTTCGTTACCGGCTCAATTTTCCACTATCCATGACGTATTTTATGTTTCTCAACTACGGAAATGCCATAGAGATTCTGATTCTATTCTTGAGCCTAGTGTTATTGAAGAAATTGAGGTTTCACCTAATTTGACTTATGAGCAACATCCTATTCGCATCATTGCTACGGAGGTTAAACGCCTTCGTAACAAAGACATTTCTCTTATGAAAGTTCAATGGTCTGCAAATCCTAAGGATCGTTCTTGGGAATCCAGAGAATTTATCGAGCGAACACATCCTGATTTACTCTCTCGTGCTCCTTAAGGTGAATTTCTCATTTCAATTTTTCCTTTTTGTGATTGTCATGTTACAGAATGGTTGTTACTCTTTATTTCCTTCTCAAATATTGCGAGGATGCAATTTCTTTAAGGAAGGGAGCTGTAACAACCCGCATATTTTAGGATTATATATTTAAATATAGCATCATTAATTTTGTTGAAGTCCGAAATGTGGTTTTTTGTAAGTAGTCGAATCCGGACTCGAGACCACTTTCATTGAGTTCAAATCGACGTTTACAACTTGTTCAAGTATAAACATTGCTGTGTTTGGAGTTGATTAGGATTTTGGTATTTTCATTTGGGCTTTGGGTTGTGTTCTAGCCCATTAACCCAACAAGTTAACTCAAACTCTTCTACCAAATACCCTAACTCCTCTCCTCTTCATTCATTCCACTCATAATTTCCTAACACTCAAGCAAAAGGAAAAATGGGGAAAAGAGAGGAAATCAAAATTCCGAAGCCCTGGCTTTTCTTAGGAATTCAAATTCAAGTTATAAAATTAAAGAAAAGTTAGGTAAGAATCCTCTTCATCTTCTCCATCTCAATTCCTCTTCAATTCTTGATTTTTCCTATAACCTAACTTAGGAAAATCTTTTCATGTTACAATAGATTGGAGATTCTAGAGGTTAAGTAGAAAAGGAATTGATATTAACTTGTTTTAGAGCTGCTCGTTTATATTTTTGAGTGTAAAGGTGAGTTCTTGAACTCACATCAATGTCTATAGTTGTTGTTAGGTATGAATTCCTAACATCTATTTCTTATTTAATTACTTTTGAATTGAATTGGTTTGGTGAATTTTCTTAGTTTTGGTATTTTTGAAGTCAGAATTTATGAAAACCCTAGAATGAGAGTTTAGACACGTTGTTTTAGGTGAATTGAAGAGAGCCTTTAGGGCTAGGTTGTCGCTTGGCATAAATCCCTAGTCACAGTTGCTCATTCAATTGCTTCTGAATCCGAGAAGTTAGGTTGGTTACCCATTTCTGGGCTTTGAAAATTCTGTCCTACTACAGGCAACAAACATGTGTGGATTATCCACAGACGTCAGTGACCTCAGGGTTACAATTTCCCGAAACAGGGGATAGACGTCTTTGGATTTTCCACAGACGTCCGTGGCTGTTGATTTCTGGAAATTGGCCTATTTTTATGTGGATATCCAAATTTATCGATTTTTGATTGTCCGTATAGTTATTGTCAATTATTATCAACTTTGATGATTTCTTTTTTGGATTTTTGGTGTTTCCATTTAATGGATTTGATATCGATTTCCATGGTTTGATTCATGTTATCGAAATGTGGATTTTTGTGATAGATTGTTTTTACAATCGTTTCTATGATTTGTCACTTTTAAATACCATGGTTTTATACTAATAGTAAATACTAAAACTCTTTCACAAAATGATTCCAACTCTACTTTTAATACAAAGCTCGATTTTAAAACCATTTTCCAATCTACTAGTATACACAAACCTTTACCTCATTCGTATGAGAAATCCAATTAAACGACTTAGCAAAACAAGTGGTATGAAACGCTTGCGTTTACTTTGTCAGTTAATTCTTGGACTTGTTTGATTGAAATCTTTTGACAATTTTCGAGTGGAAATTCACAATTTGTTCGTAAATTTTTAATTTAAGCTAGTGGTTATGGGACATGAAGCTAAACTCATATATTTACTAGCTTAGTGTAATTTACACTTATTGATCAATGATGATCATTTTGTGATTTACACTTGCGATGTGCAATGTCTCTTTGTCCGCGTGGGGGACTATACCCCGTTCTCTGGAGCTTCGGCTCAATTTGGTGGGGTAGCGACCCATGGTCTTCGGGCCGTTTGTGGAGCTTCGGCTCAAATTTCATGGGTTAGCAACCCATAGGATAGCGTCCCGTTTGTGATACACGTGTTGGTGAGTTTTCATGCTCCCGTTTGTGATAGGCCTCCCTCTTTGAGTTTTCTGGATTTCTAAATATTAATTTTTGGAATTTGTGTTTCACCAATTTTTGTGATTTGCATTGATAAGCTTTATCAATATTTGGGATTTGGTGAATAAAATTAAAGAATATGATATTCTTTTTGGGTGTTTGAGAAAACATGAGATATTATATGATTTTTATTGTTATCATATATATTTGTCATATCTCTTATCCTATCTCATCTTACATGATAATTATAGCTAGACTGATCTGTTTATTATTTTTCTTCTTAAATAATACTCGGGTCAGACCAAGGTGTTTCAAGTGATCAAGGACTAGCTTCTAACTTTTGGCTAACTACTTTAGTAGTTTTTGTCTTTCATGTATTCGAGATAGAGACTCTTTTATGTATACATATTCTTTTGTGTAGTACATGTACCTATTCTTTTGGCATGTAGTGGATCTTGTATGACCACTACTATGATGTTCACTTCTATGTATTATATTCATATCTGCTTCCGCCTTTGTGATATGAATATCTGTGCCAGATTTTATGTTATGATTATTTTATATTATTTCCGAAAGGCATTTAGCCACTGTATAGTAGCTTAGGGTTTGTATTGAATACGTCAGATTTCCTCTTGAAAAGCAATGTGTGATATATTATACGACATATCGGTACTTGCTCAAAGTAATTATACAGTTGGTCGCTCCTCAATAGCCTTATTCTTCATGCTAATCGACGACATTATCTAGTAGTGTCCTTGGTTAGTGAGAGTATAGAGGTGGGGCGTCAGAGTGAGGGTTGAGAGGCTATGCTCTTAACATTTAGCAATGCATCATGGACTGCTAAAACTGCCATCCAAACAGAAATTCACTGCTAGCATTCATTCATACAAGTTCGTTCTAGGTCTAAATGAAACCAAAGGCTCTTCAAGGAGCATTGTCTTCCATCATCTTCAAGATGTCTTCTACACGAACACCTATATTGGTTCGAAGTGGTATTCGAATAACATATTCGATCCCTATAACTTCAAACCAACAACGATAATTTTAGATTGACTAATTCCTGGTTCTCTTGGATGTATACAACAGGTATTCGAGTGCTCACTAGGGAACTTGCATATACAATCATACTTCCTAAGTCAAAACTGGCCATGATTTGATAGTCCGTTATTTAACTATCAATACACAAATAAACAAAAATCTAGAGATTTAATTACCCATAGCAACCACTAAGCCTTAGAAAAATCTTCATTTATTAAATCTTTTTTCAAAATGTTTATCAAAACATTCGTTACTTATGACACTGACATAAGTATATTCACAAAATATTTATGAATGATTTCTTATTTCAAAATCATATTAAAAGGATCAAACAAATGTTATTTAAATTAGAGATAAGAACAAACCCAAACACTATTCCTTCAATGTTAAGCACGGAACGAAAGTTTCACACCACCATAATTAAGAAGGTCGGTTAAGAAAAACCCAAATCTCAAATTCCTTTTTCTATAAAATTCTTCAATAAATTCGTTTTATAAATCATTTCCAGTTTTGAAATCTCCTTTGCTCAAGTTCTAAATCCATTTATAAACCTCTTTTATAAATATACAAAAATCATTTATAAAACTCTTTTAAAATATACAAAGTCATTTATAAAACTCTTTTATACATATCCAAAGTCATTTATAAAAATTCTTTTATCGATCATCATTTATAAATTCCTCTTTTTTAGAATATCATTTACACACATCGTTCGTAAATCTTATTTAAATATATCCTTTATAAAATATTATTTACAATGTATCATTTGTGAATACCTTTATTAAAATCAGTGGAAATCTTACAAAATCATTTACAAACACTTAACCTCAAATTGATATAGAATCAAAGTTAATTTAAAACCATAATTTTACAAATTTGAAAGGAGGCTTAGTGAATACAATGATACTAAATCAAGTTACCATTTTAATTAAATTGGACTTTCACGTCACATAACAGTTATTTACATAAAGTAACATATATGTAAAGAAAATTCATAAATAAATCAAGGAATAACATGTCAATATAAACCAACTGGTATATAAATGTCTAGATAAAATTATTGATGTGCACGTAAATGTGCATAATTTTACTACCATATTTTATCGAACTAAATTCAATAAATGATCGTATTAGGTGTTTTAACATGTTTAAACTAAAATTCAAATTATTTTCAAATCGTCATATAATTCATCTTCATATAAGGGAAAAATGATCATTTTTGTGCATATATTAATTTGAGAAAAATTACTTCGACATTTTTATTATTTTTGGTAGGAACTTGGATTCAAATGCAAGTGGTTTCACGAAGGTATATGCATGCACAAGAGTGAAGAGAAACAAATGAAGATGGAAATAATTCTATTCGTGTATCATGGAGGACCCCACCTACCTACCTACCTTGATGTACAATTAGAAGCTAATGCACATGCTAATGGCCATTAAAGCATCAGGCAAATTTAAATGAGGATTAACACATGCTAATGATTACTTGGCCATGGCACTTCCTAAGAGGGTAGTTTGGGTAGTTTCCAAAAAATTAAATTAGGGTTTCATACATGTATAAATACCCTTTGTGTTCATGTAATTAAGCTCTCTTCCTCTTGGCCTCTTTAGTTTAGTTTAGGCTCATAAATAAATCAAAATTCTCTTTCCCTTTTCATGACTACTTAGCCATTTCTATTCATGTAACTTTCCTCTTTTTTATGTAATGTTAATTAATGTTTTCTACTTACATGCTCTCTTTGTTCTTATGTTAGTAGCTAGTTTATTTTTCATGCAAGTAGAATAGCTTTCACTTTCTTTAAATTAGCTTTTATTTCATTTAGCTCTCATTTTCTTTTCTATTTGTTTCATGTTGCTTTCTACATTTGTTGATATGATAACAAATATGAGAGGATAAACCCCTTCAATTTAGAGGTAATGAAGCTCTCTAGTATGTAGATTCAATATTTTGATAATTATTGATCTCTTTTTGTACTTAAGGGAAAAACGAATGTTGATGTGATTTATTGTTTCATGTTAAATTTGACAGTCTATGTTGTTCATAACAAATAGGCTATGCTTAAACAAAAAAAAAATCAAATTTCCTTTTTTGAAAAATAAATTCTCCTTTGTGAATATTTTTCCTATATAAAAAATCCAAAAAACGTCTTGAAAATGTCCGAGTTTCTGTATTCTTAGTCTCCAGAATTTTACAATAGTTGTGAAAATTAATATAATCCACATAATTTCACACCAAATTCTTATGGAAATTTCAACAACAACTACTGATTAAACAATTTGAATTTTGAATAACAAAGTTTTCAATACGATAATCAACCCTCAAATCTCGAAAATAACATTGAAATGATTTCGTCTCTACTTGAACTTTCTACACAATAAAATCAAATTATAAATGAGTTGTGTAATTCATATTTGTGCGATAACTCAAATCAAAGTTTTCAAAACAATCAAAATTTATAGTCATACCAAAATTCAAATGATTTCGAGTATAACCCATGCGAATTCAATATTGAACTTCAAACTGACTTTTAAAATCGAAATCAAAATGGAAACAAAATGTTTAAATGAATTTGGCAATGGGATTTGTTTCAATGAAGATGAAAATTTTTGTTCTCAACAAATTCAAATCGAAAATTCTCAAGTTAGTAATTATAAATTAGATTTTGTAGAGCAAATGGACAAAATCTACAATGATCACACGAATTTGTTGTTCGAAACATATATGAAACAACATGATAAACAAAATCAAATCCCAATGTGTGACGAGTCAACTGATAATCCACATTTCACCCAAATTGAAGATTTCAAATAACAACTTTTGAAGTTGAAAATGACAGTCTTAATGAAGTTGTTGAAAATGCGGTAATTGAGTTGGATTTCAATTCTTTTGAGGGTGAGAAACTCAATTTTAATTTCGATCTTCCTTTTTCCGATTTTGAAAATTTGAATACAACTTCGGATTTTGAAAATGATATATGCGATGAAGATGTTGATAACCCAACAAAGGAAGATGAAGTTAATGAACATGAATTTTTTGGACTTTTCGAAAACGAGTTGTCGAATTCTGAAGTGGAAGAGTTAAATCACCATCTTGATTTTGAAATCAATAATTCTGAAGAATTTTTCAATGATAAGTTTGAATTTCAATTTGGTGAAAATAAACTTGAACTTCAACCAATTTTTCAATTTACCTCGAAAATCATCGAAAATAAAACAACTCATATGATTTTTAATAAAACGACATTCGTTTTTCCAAATCAACATTCAACATCGAAATCTTTTATGGTTTGATTTTCTACGCCTAAGCTGTATTTCTCACACTTGACGAGACAAATGAATTGGTCTCTAAAAGACCGTTTCATATATTATTTAACTGTATATTTTTTGGTATCATGTTAATAAGCTTTTCATTTTCGTGTAAATATCGGTCATATTTTTTTTCTCCTTCCACTTGGGTTGACTATGGGGACACAGTCAAAATCAAGTGTAGGGGGGAAGTCTAATCTTCATGTTTTTTTTTGTTTTTTCCATATTTTTCATGGTTTATTTTTTGCATTTTCTTTCAAAAACTCAAAAAATTTAAAAAACAAAAAAATACCCTATAAACAAAATTTCCTTTTTTAATTACTTTTGAAGAAACACTGTAGGATAAATATAAGATTTTGGTTATTAAATTGAAATATCTGAAAATTTATTTGTCTTAACAAAGATAAAAATAAAAGTTTGATTATAAATAACGATGGTTTAACTAGTATATATGAAGGTCCATACGTGTTAATTATGAAGTAAATCCTTACTTAAAATTTCTGTTTTTTTTAAAAAAGTGGTGGATTTGAATTAAAGGATATAACAATTTTTATCTTCTAAGTTAAATGGTGCTAAGATGATTCTGCAAAACTCTCTCTTCAAAAAAAAAACAAATAAATATATAACAATAAAAACAATTTTTTTTTGTATATATGTATATATTTTTTATTAACACCTAGAGTCATGTGTTCACACTGTGTGTTCACTCGCCATACTCTGTACCCTTCTTATGTAAGCCCAAAAGATAGTGCACAATCGGTATATCTGGCCTCAGTTTATCTGAGTTAGGTGTATGTATATAAATAAGTCTTTTATTAATAAAGCTTATAGTCGATAGGTGTTCACACTTGTGTCTTCACTCGCCTTGCTCGGTATTCCCCTCATACAAGCTCGAAAGGCAGTGCATGGGTAATATATCAGGCCTCAGTTTTTCCAAGTTAGGCATATGTAAATATTGTTAATATCAATAAAAATTTCAAATAAGAGAGAGTAAGCAATTGAAATCCAAGCATTATTTTGACTTGTTTGATTTGATTTGTTATTGAAAAGAAATGAAAATAACACTTTGAAAAACATTGATAATCAACCAAGGATCCATTTCACAGTTACACTGTGTTGTTAACCGAAACAATGAGTTAAACTATAGTTTATTTGCTATGATAACTTGATTTTTGTTGGAAATTTAGACGAGTAAAATGATTAAATTTCTTAATAACGAGCAAAACCTATTTTTAACTTATTCGTATTGATTTAAAAATAAATCCTTAATTTGTAAATATTTTTAAAAACTTGCATCCATATCTTTGTAAATAAATCTTGCATTTAGGAATTTCTCATTTTGTAAATATTTTTCACTTTGCATTTGAATTTTATGGGTAGTATCCGTTGAAAACCCTCACGAGACAACACTCGTCCTACTGGGGACACCCAGAGGTTTGACGGCTTGTTGCATACACTCAATGCAATCGTGCTCACTACAAAATTGGATTTATCTTAGTTTTTCTTTATTCGAGGACGAGTAAAAAGATAAGTGTAGGGTATTTGATGTGTACATAAATGTGCATATTTTTACTTTCATATTTTATCGAATTAAATTAAATAAATGATCATATTGGGTGTTTTAACATGTTTAAACCAAAATTCAAACTATTTTCAAAGCATCATATATTCATCTTCATATAGGGGAAAGATGGTCAGTTTTGTGCATATATTAATTTGAGAAAAAATACTTGGACATTTTTATTATTTTTTGTAGGAATTTGGATTCAAATGCAAGTGGTTTCATGAATATATATGCATGCACAAGAGTGAAGAGAAACAAATGAAGATGGAAATAATTCTATTCACGTATCATGGAGGACCCCACCTATCCACCTACCTTGATGTACAATTAGAAGCTAATGCACATGTGTAACGACCTGGAAATTTTCGATCCCGAAAATTCCAGATAGTTAGGAAAAGAAGAAAGAGATAGAAGAAGAAGAAGATCAGAAACCCAATATCTCACATTCGCAGCGGATAAAATATAATAATAAATAAATACAGTTTACAAAAGAATACTTTATCTGTCCATTACATTTAATATACATCAGAGTTTCACATACACAGTCACTCTCAGGTACACAATAATATACTACAGCGGAAAAACTCTATACGTTCTCGCCATCCAGCTCGCCTCCTGAGCTCCAGAACGTCCTACCTGAAAATCTGTAATACTCGGTCTGACCCGAGCATTACATCAAAGTAACACCCGGGTCAGGCTGGAAACCAGCGTGAGTAAACCCATCTAACATGGAATACAAAGCATACAACTTATATAAACCCGGGGTAACTTATTTAAATTTACCACTTCACAAATTGTTATAGCCATTACTTATCACACATATAAATTTCTAAGTATCCAAAACTTAGATTATATGATCCAGTTCACTTGAGTCATTCCATCCCAGTCAATTGATTTCACAAATAAACCTATAAAGAGTCGAAGTGGTTTCGGGTATTTTCCAATACCCGACTCCTGTCTCTTCGAACTCAAAACCCTCTTATCCCAAGTTATTCAAGTGAAATATAATCCAACCTTAAAGACAAGATGTCACCCTTTACATAGCAATTCATCATCATTAAATTACTACATTATCATATCACAAAACATTTCATATCAGAGATATCAACCAATTCAAGGCATTTAACATCATTCATTCATTCATAAGCAAGATTGATTACTTCCAAAATTAATTTAATTTATCTCTAATTAAATTAATTACAAATCTTTAATCACTTAGATTATCTCTTCTTAATCATTAATTAATTACAAATCAATTTATTAATCATCTTTTAACTATCCATCTTATTTAATCATCCTTGATTAATTATCTGTAATTACGTAAGGTAATTTCCTTTAATAAATGACACAAATTAATTATCTTTAACCGTTTACAATAATTAATCTTTAATTACTTTCATTAATTGCATCAATTAATTACATTAATTAATGATCCTTAATTAGTTACTTCCATTGATCGACCTTAATCAATCATAACTGTAATTTATCATCCTATAATTACTCACCATAATTGACACCTTACTTAATTATATTAATCCTTTAATTAATTACACCAAGTAATTATTCCCTAATTACTTCTCCTAAGAAATTAACCTTAATTAATTAAACCAATTAATTAACTTTAATTAATTATATAAATAGATTATTTCTTAACCCTTAGTTAGGGATCCCAACATTAACTACATTCATTAACTTCCCACTAATTACTTGCTCAAGGTAATTATATTTTTTTTTCCATCACATCATTAATTAATTACCTTCAGAAATTAATAATCTCTTAATTACATCCTTAACCATCCATTTGAAAACATTAGAAATCAATTTTATAATTGAAAGTATAAAATTTCCTTTCACAACAATTTAAACATTAAAATTTAACTATTAAAATCTTTGAAACTTGTTCAAACATGTTTAAACTTTGATTTTCTCTGTTTTAGAACTGTTACAAATTCACTTTTAAAACTAGAACATGTTTTACTTTTAAATTTAAAAAAAAACTGGCTCAAAATAATTCTAACCCGAGCCCTACCCTCAAACTCCCGAGCTTTCCCCGTGTCCCTCGCGTACCACTCACGCTTCGAGACAATCCACGTTCTACTTCGAGACCAACCCGAGGAACCCACGTCTTCCCCAAAACAACAGCATACCCAAACACCACTGACACACGATCGATATCGTGCACATGCACCCATGATCGGAGCAACTCCGACCAACACCATCCTCTCCAGACAGTCGATCATGACCTCCCCTACTCGGTTACGATCATCAGTGATCAAATCGAACTCGAAAACTCGATCGAGTCTGTGTTCCCAAACCTGGAACACACCATTACCCAAAAACTTCCCCGCGACGCCTCCCACCATCACCAGAAATCTCGACTCCCTGCCCAAAACTTCACTGTCGAACAACGCTCCCAATTCCCTCACTTTGCCCAAGTCCGATGAACCATAGTTGTCGCGACTGACTCAAGAACAATGACGACCCACCCAAATCCTTAAACCCTAATTCGACCATCTAGAAATCACAAGACTAATTTTAAAAATCATCACTTCCTTCAACGAACACGATTACACAAAAAAAAATCCAAATCTTGATGATCAAATCTTGGCCAAACTTGATCACTTACTGTAAAGTATACCTTTTACTAGTCTATACTTCAATATATTTACTGAAACCAGATTCTAAATGAAGTACACCTCATAATAAACAACTCTTCTTTTAACGTCACCACTTAAAACTAACTAGATTTAGTTGGTGGAAAATTTGAAGCCACACGTAGCATATTTTATGTTGAACTTTTACAGAGCAGGTGTTAAAAAGGTGAACATCCTAACTTCTCTGATTTTGACCATTATTTATACTCATATATGGGAGCATATATTCAGAACAAAATACACTTACCAACCCACACTTAATTCCCATGCTAAAACATAAGTTACAGTATAATAAGGATTTTATTTACTCACTCTTTTTTTTTAAAAAAAAAAAAAAAAACAGAGAACATGCTTCCCTTATAATCTGCTACTTGAAACTGACTTTTTATTTGCTTTTAAACTGAATTTTTTTTTCTTTTATTTATGTACATATTTACATTAATTCATCTTAGAATTATCAGGCAAACATTTATGTCAACACTCATCAAATATTACTTCAACTTTTACTACCTGAACCAAGTTTAAGTTATTTGGATTTAAGTTTAACCACTGTTCCAGTCATATATATATATATAATTATTGACAGACATATATTCTTATAATCATTTTAAACAACATGCACAACTTAGTTCACATTATAACTCAAAGATCATCACATGCAACTTAAAGATATACCAGAGGTTTTAGAGTTACTCACTTCTTGGAAGAATCAGAGAAGCTTCTGGAAATTTTGAATTTGTTTAACCTGAACTGTTTTGCTTCCTCAGATCTTTGCATTGTTTTAAATTTCCAATAGCTTTGATGAAGCTTAAACTCCCAATTTTTTTTTCAAGTTGGTGAAACGAAATGTAAATAAGAAGAGAATATATAGACAAAGAAGGTACGAAACAGGTTTTGATTTCTTGGTACAAAAATTGACGGAGATTTTTTTTTTCCTCTTTATGTATGTTTGACTAAGTTGAATTGTTTCTTGCTTTGCAGGCTGATATAATCTATATTTGTATGCTCGAGGTACTATCATTAATTACCACTTGTCTCTTCTTTTCTCAGCCTACATTCTTTTTGGTGGCTGATAAATCAATATAGTGTGCTACATTAATTTTTTATTGTCTGGTTCATAGATATTTTATGTTTTGTAAGTACTTTTATTTGTATGTTATTTTATTTTAAATCAACATATTTGAAAGATATTGTCTTCTTTTGCAAGTTTCCATAGATAATTATATTCTCTTCTGTTCATACTCATCTTTTAATTTCGAATATGCTGAATGTATATTTTCTTGCCAGAGATTTTTACATGCAATTGTACGCTGATATGAAAAGAAAGTGTGCTGCATTAATTACATTGGCTTGTTCTATAAGCTAGTATATCTCTCTATGTATTCATGTTATGTATACTTAATTTCACAGCAACTATTGTAATCTTTGTTAAAGATTTTGTGTTGTATACATGTATTCCACAGGTAATGTTTAGGCTAACTTATCTTATATATTTTGGGTAACTTATTATAGCTATTGTTAGTATAGTTTCCAGACTTTGTTCTATTTGTAATTAAATTTTCAAGCAACTGACTTATAACATTCTATTTGTATATTTAATATTTATTTCTTATGTTCATAATTATATTTTATGCTTATGTTTTGTGCGTTTATGTTTATAATCACTTATATTGTTTTATACTTAAGTTTAATATTCATATTTGTATATTGATATAGTTGCCTAAGTTTACACATTATTATTTAAAGACTACAATTATATATTTATATGTATATTATCAAATGTGGAAATATAGAATCTTTGATTTCTATTGAATAAGAGGGACTTTGTTATAAATATTTTAAGAGTTTTTATTTTAAATGGTATTGATAGATTTTATATCAAAATTTCTTCGCAAAACATATATAACCGTTCAATATCAAAGATTTCATCAGTTTATAAATTTTGAAAAGCTTGTACTTCATTTAAATTAGATTAAATATTTATTAAAATAATGTTGCCAAAATACCGGGTCATCACAACATGCTAATAGCTAATGATTACTTGGCCACCACACTTCTTAAGAGGGTAGTTCCCAAAAAATTGAATTAGGGTTTCATGCATGTATAAATACCCCTTATGTTCATGTAATTAGGCTATCTTCCTCTTAGCCTCTTTAGTTTAGTTTAGGCTCGCAAATAAATCAAAGTTCTCTTTCTCTTTTCATGGCTACTTAGCCATTTCTTTTCATGTAACTTTCCTCTTTTTTTATGTAATGTTAATTAATGTTCTTCTCTACTTACATGCTCTCTTTATTCTTACGTTAGTAGCTAGTTTATTTTTCATGCAAGTAGTATAACATTAACTTTCTTTTAATTAGCTTTTATTTCATTTAACTCTCATTTTCTTTTCTTTTTGTTTCATGTTGTTTTCTATATTTGTTGATATGATAACAAATATGAGAGGCTATACCCCTTCAATTCAGGGGTAATAAAGCTCTCTAGTATGCAGATTCAATATTTTGATAATTATTGATCTCCTTCTGTGCTTAATGGAAAAATGAATGTTGATGTGATTTATTGTTTCATGTTGAATTTGATAGTCTATGTTGTTCATAACAAATAAGCTATGCTTAAACAATCACAAACAAAAATTACCTCTTCATCTATATATGATTATGGTAATGAAGTGAATGTTGAAATCAAAATTTAATGGTCTATATTTCTAATCAATAGTTAATAGGTCATGCTTAAAATAGATTTTATTTTCAACTTTGTTGTCATTTTTTATACGAGTTAGTAAGTGGTTTAAGGGATGTGTTATAGTTTGATGGTTTATATTGAGCTAATTAATAGCACAAATAGGTCGTACTTATGATAAACAAATCAATTAAACTCACTAGTGACCAAAAAAGAGAGAACCTAACTTCATTTTGTTGATTTATGTGATCTAGAGAGTGGATTTATCTCTAAATTGCCTTCTACTCTCATATTTTTATCAATTTTCTTTTGCTAGCTTTTCTACATTTTTTTCTTAACACTCTCAAACTCTTGGTTAAGTTGATTGAATAGATTTAAAATCTAACCATTCCTTACAGATCGACCTTTACTAGCCACGTACTATCATTGTACATCGTGCACTTGCAGTAATTTTTATTATAAATTCGTTCGATGATGTTCTAACTGGTAGAATTTCCATCGACGAACAATTACAGTATGATGGTGATTTGTCCTGCTAAATAGATGTCCAAATAATCTATTAAGTTTATTTATCATAGAACGTGGATTTATTCTGCTAAAAGATTTCCAAACAATCAATTCAATTAAGTTATAACAGAACTGGGATTTATTTTGCTAACAGATGTCCAACAATCTATTCAATTTAAGCTATAGTAGAATGGTGCTTTATTCTGCTAATGTAGCGACCCGCAGCTCTGTACCCTTTGAGTTGATAATAAATCACTCTGGTTCAACCCAATTGTATGAAAGAGCGAATAAATAGGGTAAAGAAGAAGAAAGAGATAGAAGAAAATAGAACAACACAGAATCTCACAATCGCAGCGGAACAAAATATAATATATGTAACATATTTTTATACAAAAGAATTTGTAATAGTTTATATACATATAATCATCAGAGTACAACAATCGATACATTAATCTGGATAGTTATAATCACTTGTCCTTACACAGCGGAAATATAACCAAGTGCGAAAATACGTCGGAACTCCTCCAGCTCGTCTCCTAAGCTCCATAGCATTTAAACTTGAATCTGTAATACTCGGTCTGACCTGAGTATTATAATAAAATAACACCTGAGTTAATCTGGAAAACCAACGTGAGAAAACACACTCCATTTGAATAATTAGAGTTATCAAAATTCTTTGAAAACAAAGGTATCTCGTAAGACCACGTCACACATAAACACGATGGGCTTTTACCTTACGATAACCAAAACAATTTTTATCAAAAAAGTCTGATATTATAATAGTGTCTATAGAAAGTAAATAGAAAATAGCTAAAATTTTTGCAACTCACGTTTCAGTATAGTTGGGCTCAATCAAAACCGTACAACGCTTATTGGGGAATGGATTCCATATGAATGACTAGGCCATTGGGGTACCGCCCACCACGGTACACCTCTAGAACAATGTACCGAGGACCACACCAGGATCCCCTGCTGCACAAGACCGGTCTACCCCTAAACTGGATAGACCAAATATGTTATCACTCCGGGTGTTCCCACCCTTACCATCGAGCGCTTCTTCTTTCATGCATAACCATATCCATAATATATAGGTTTCCAAGGACATCTAGAAAAGTGATAACATACCCTAATTGGGTGCGACCCACTTAGCCTTGCTGCATCTCCCCTGTTTTAGTCATTCTCGGTTGATGAGGCTCGAGGCTAAGCTTTACCTTTCAAGAAACAATTCTTCTTAGAATGCTCATTGTCCTACAATGACGATGTTCTGATAGCATTCGTCCATAAAAGTTGTCCTGGGTCTGGACAAACTGAATCACCATCTTCATCATCTTCAAGGTATTAATTCGTAACATTCAAACCGGATCGAAGTGGTTTTCGGATAATTAAATCTGATCCCGGTCTCTTCGAAACGATTAACGAAATTGACCAGTATTGATAGTCGGTTATTTAGCTATCAATAAAACATCCATAAGAAGACACTAGGCCTCATTTTATAATTCTTCAACATTTGTTTCAAAATATCTTTACTAAGACATATATTCAAATCCCTTTCCATATTCCAATATTTGAAAACAATTTCAAATACTTAAATCCATATAGGATATTTTAAAATCATCCAACACTTAGAATATTTCTAAGTTTTCATTTTCCAAATCATCTCAAGTATCAAACTTAAGAATTTTTCTTAGCTTCTCCTGCATTTCCAAAACTATTAATAAATTTCTTCTTACAATTTCCAAACCAATTATACTTATAACCTCATCTAAATATTTGTACTTCTTTAATAAATCCAAATTCTTTTCGAAGTCATCACATTTAAACCCTTGGGAATTTTCTTAAGTCTCTAGAATTCCATTTATAGCATTTTCCTTGTAAAATATCATCTTTTTAATAAACCCCGTCTACACATCTCGAGAGAATTTATAAATAAGTTTGCAGTCATTTCAAATCTATATATATAACGAGTATTTTCTTTAAAGAATAGTAATTTATTTTAAAGTATGCTTAAGTTATTATTTAAAATATTGATGTGACGCCCCACCACTATACTCACGCCAGCCAAAAACACTACTGGGTATTGCTGTCGACTAGCACGAAGAATAAGGCTGTTGAGGAGCGACCATCTGTGTAATTGCTTTGTGCGAGTACCGATATGTCGGATAATATAACTTACATTTCATTTCAAGAGGAAATTCAACATATCATATACAAACTCAAAGCTACCACACAGTGGCTGTGAGGCCTTCGGTAACAAATATAGAAATAAACATAACACAAATCTGTCACAGACATTCATATCACAAAGGCGGAATCAGATATGAATATATGGCATAAAAATGTACATCAAAGTAGTGGTCAATCTAGATCCACTACATCACAAAAGAATAGATACAAGTGCTAGACAAAAGAATAATTATACATCAAGGAGTCTCTATCTCAAATGTATAATAACAAAAACTACCAATCTAATGTAGTTAGACAAAAGTCAAAAGATGATCCCTGATAAGGAGTCAAGTAGAAGCACCTGTAACATCTCGGTCTGACCCGAGTATTATTTAAGAAGAAAATAATAAACGGATCAGTCTAGCTATAATTATCATATACAAAATGAGATATGAGTAGAGATATAACAAAAACGTATGATAACAATAATGTCAAACTGTGACAAATATACTTTAAACAACAACAAAATCATACAATATCTCAAGAATCTCAAAGCACCAAAAAGAATGTCATATTCTTTATTTTATTCACCAAACCCTAAATATTGAAAAACATATCATTGCCAATCACAAAAAGAGGTGAAACACAAATTCTAGAAATCATCAACTAGAAATCCAGAAATCACAAAAGGGGGAGGCCTATCACAAACGGGAGCATGAAAACTCACCAACATGTGTATCACAAACGGAACGCTATTCCATGGTCGCTAACCATAAATTTTGAGCCGAAGCTCCACAAACGGCCCAAAGACCACGGGTCGCTACCCCGCCAAATTTGAGCCGAAGCTCCACAAATGGGGTTTTAGACCCCACACAAACAAATAGACATCGCACATCGCTAGTCTAAATCACAAAATGATCATCATCGATCAATAAAAAGTGTGAATTACACTAAGCCAGTAAATATAAGAGTTTAGCTTCATGTCCCATAACCACTAGCTTAACTTAAATATTTACGAACAAATTGTAGATTTCCACTCGAAAATTGTCACAAGATTTTCAATCGAACAAGTCCATAAATTAACCGACGAATTAAATGCAAGCGTTTCATACCACTTTTTTTGCTAAGCCGTTTAATTAGATTTTCTCATACGAGTGAGGTAAAGGTTTGTATATACTAATAGATTAGAAAACGGTTTTATAAACGAGCTTTGTATTAAAAATAGAGTTGAAATCATCTTTGTAAAGAGTTTGAATATTTACTACTAGTATAGAAAACCTTTATATTTTAAAGTGACAAATCACAGAAATGATTGTAGAAGCAATCAATCATCAAAAATTCACATACGAAGACGTGAATCAAATCCAAAGAAATCAATACCGAATCCATCAAAAATGGATATCCTCAAAAATCCCGAAGAAGAAGTCATCAAAGTCGATAATAAATGATAACAACAAATCGGATAATCACGAATCGATAAAATTGGAACGTCAAACAAAATAGGAAAAATAGACTGAAACAAGCAAGTCAGTCGATTGAACCAGGTGGTCAGTCGACTGACACAGGGACACGAATTTTGTGTCCCCAGAGTCAGTCGACTGACCCAGATGGTCAGTCGAACCCAGGCAATTTCCTGGGTCCTGGCTTCTACGCATTTTTCATATCTTGGTTCAGTCGACTGACCTCCTGGTTCAGTCGACTGAACCTGCTTCAGAAGCATATTTAGTTTAGCCCCCTTTTGGGGCAAAATCAATTACATGGAATTGGAGCGAACGAGCGAGCAACATCGACTAGGGATTTACGCCAAGCGACAACCCAGCCTTGTATGGCCCTTCGAAACACCCCACTAACGCGTTCAAACATCAAAGATTGAATTTTTAAAGATTTGAACTCAAAACACCAAAAATTGGAATATTCACCAATTCAATTCAAATCAAAAGCAAATTAACATAAATAAGTGTTAGGAATTCATACCTAACAGCAACGATATCTATAGAAATAGATGTGAGTTCAAAAACTCACCTTTGAACCCAAAAATGATGAAGGAGAAGCTTGAAAGCAAAGGAAGATCAACTACTCAACCACTTCAACTCTAGAAGCTCCAATCTAAGTCTAGAAGCAATAATTTCCTAAATTAGGTTATAGGAAATTTCTGAAATTGAAGAGAGATTGAGATGGAGAAGAAGAAGATGATGCTTACCTTAGCTTCTCTTTGAATTTGGAGCAAGAATTTGTATTTGCAAAGAAGATTAGGGCTTAGGAATTCTAATTCTTTTTCTCTTCCCCCATTTTTCTAAAGCTTGAGTGTTAGGAAATATTATGAAGGAGTGAAGAGGAGAGTGGAGTTGGGTTGATATGTTGGGTTAATGGGCTGAAACCCAAACCCAAAGCCCTAAATGAAAACATCAAAATATTACTCAACTCCAAACATATCGATGTTTATACTCAAAAAAGTTGTAAACGCCATTTTGGACTCAATGGAAGTGGTCTCGAGTCCCAATTCGGCTGTTTACAAAAAGTAGCTTTTCGGACTTTAATCCGATTAACGATTCTATATTTAAATAAAATATTTAAATATTCAATCATAAAATATGCGGGTTGTTACAATTGAAAACACTTTTATAAACATCAATAACTCTTTTTTAGTAAAACCAATAAATTTTCAAAGCTGATTTTAAAAGTTAGAATTTTCTAAAATAAATACTTAATATTTGAAATCTTCTTACCGAACTATTTCAATCCTAACTAGTTTAAAGTTTTATAGTTTTAAATAATAAAATTTTCCTTTTGAACACAAACTTAACTTCCTAGGATTTAAAATATAAATATATATATATTTAAACCTCAATAACTAATTCAACTTATAAATTCCTCTCGATTTCCATCACATCACTTCCATTTCGATTTCCTTAACCATTTTCACTTTCTAAAAATAGTATCCACTATTTTTCTCATCCTATTTTCCATACTCTAATATAAATTCTCCCTGTAAATTTATATTCCTAATTTGTCATCCTGATATCGATTTTCTTTATTTTATAAAACATCGTTTATGAATTTTTATAACTCCTTTGGGTTTTACTGGTTTATAAAACAATCTTATTTATAAAATTCCATTTTAAAATCCATTTCTTTCTAACTTCTATTTGTAACTTTCAATCTATTCTTAATATCGACTTCAACTCCTTTTTATATTTCCCGAATATCATTTATAAATTCTTATATAATTCATTTTTTAAATTTCAGCTTAAAAATTCTCAATAATTAAGTATAACCAAAATTAAATATATTTTTTTCTAACTCATTTTATTTACAATAACCCCAATTTCAATATAAATATTTTTATATCAAAAATTCCCTTTTACCCTTAAATTTTTAAAAACGTATTTATGGTATTTTAAATATGAAAATTCGGGCTAGTGCTACAATAGCATCAAAAATTTAAATTTCAACAAAAATCGATTATAGATTATCTACACACATCATATATCACTGTATATGAAAAATAAACAATATATTTGAGGAATCTAGTTGGACCCCTCCAACCTGTTTCTCTGCATCCACAGATATTAATACAACATAAAAAAATACCAACCCCACTTTAAGGGGGATATCGCGGTATATTGGGTCATCCGCTATTATGCGGGGCGTATAGGGTCTCATCCGCTATATTGTGCGGGAATATCACTCCAAATACTAATATATATATATACTACTATATATATATAATATATCATATCATTCAAAAAATAAAAATTTCTAAACTACTGGCAACCAATAATTTATTTTAATTATTAAAATTAAATTGGAAATCCAAATGAGTGAGAATTTTCTCACCTTGATTTTATTTGCAATCCATTCAAATTTTTCTTCCGTATCCTACGAATTAAATGCCCCGACCTCGTATGAATAATTTTGAGTTATTAACAAATTTGAATTTTATAAACTAACAAATAAATAATTAAATTAGTGTTTACGATATGATTAAATTTAAATAAGAACCAACTATAGTACCTTCTTCCCGAATCCTACTAGCGGAATATCCCTGCCTCGACGAAGCCACCTCAGGAAATGTGACCACATCTCCAGCCATACAAGCGAATGCGGCCACCCCACACATGATCGGACCTCCTCACAATCTCGCCGTAGTGCATCGCAACCATCGCCAGGCATCGTGACTATTTATTTTCAGGCTTTGATCGCTTGCCGCTCGCCACTCGCCTCGCCACTGCTCCAACATCACCGAACCTCCATTGCTCTGCCTCGACCGCATCACCCTCTCCAATCCTCTGCGCCTCCAGCATCCCTCATTTTCCATTGCCCTCCGTAGCCCCGCTTCGTCCACCACCCAGCGCGCGATGCTCCTTCGAATTAGCGACCCAAGCCCTAACTACGACCACCACTCCCTATACTCCTCGCGTGAGCACTCCCCCTCCAAGCGATCTTAAGGTCGCTTCACGACCGTGCATATATTTTATTTTCTTCTTTTTTTTAATACAATTTCTATTTTGGAACGAAGATTTTTTTCTCTCGATACGAATGAATTCGTTTTAATTCAAACGAGAGAAGGTGAAGATGAATACACGATTTTTCTTTCCATTTGAACGAGTTCTGTTAAGCTTAAATTTTTTTTCCTCTGCTGCGTTTTTATACAAATAAAGTTAAAGAGGGAATGTGTTTTACACGACAAGTGTAAGTTCACATCATAGGCTAGGGTGGCTGAGATGAAAGAATACACAGCTGCAAATAAAAAGTTGATTAGATAAAATATTAATTAATTCCCAAAATGTCTCGATTTACGCGACTCAAAATTTCAAAATCCTATCAGGCGTTCCGCTAGATGTTCATAATGTTATACCCCTATTCCGAACGCAGTAGAAAAGGTTTCGAGTCCTAATTCGATCGTATGGAGAAGATAACTTTTTGGACCCAATTATTAAATTAAATTTTCGATATAAATTTCAGCGCGTTTATATCCCGTACCACCAAATGATAACTCCGAACGGTACGAAATTTGAATTCTAATAATAATACATTATTATGGATCCAATAGAACTTGTTTCGTCGAATTCCGAGACTATGCCCCGGACCGCTATTTTAACTCGTCGATTAAATCGATGATTTCCAAAATTTTACGAAATCGCTCAAAATTTTCAGTTTTAAAAACTTATTAACTCAACTAAAATTCCAAATTCAATATTTAAACCAT
The DNA here is from genome assembly GCA_030737815.1 of Allium fistulosum. Classification (NCBI taxonomy): domain Eukaryota; kingdom Viridiplantae; phylum Streptophyta; class Magnoliopsida; order Asparagales; family Amaryllidaceae; genus Allium; species Allium fistulosum. The sequence continues at coordinate 136,084,489 of CM060904.1, forward strand.
TTAAATATTTAAAATCAAACGACAGAAAAATTCGGGTCGTTACATTCCTCCCCCCTTAAAAGAATTTCGTCCCTGAAATTGCTAAGGTAGAAAAATGCTCCGAACCCATTAACTTTTCCAAAACCCACTTAGTGAAAATTCGATATTCACTTTTCTAATCTTTTGTTTCTCCCAAAACAATTAGTTATCAATTCTAATTTCAAAATCCTTTATTTCAATTCCAATTTGAAATCAATTCGTCTTTAACAAAAAATTTCCAAAATTTTTCAAATTTTTTTCCAACATCCTGAGTTTTCGAAATTTTTTGGCAGAGTCTCCTTTGTATGGAGAACCTTTATGACAAGAGAGATAAATATATATACATCGACCCACATGTTCGTAAAACAATATATATATATATATATCAATATTTACATTTTACGGTATTTAATCCGAAAACTTACCTTATTTAGCATTTTTAAGTAATATTAAGCAAGCAAGTTTACTTCATACGCAATTACCCAACCCAAACCTAATAGTCCCTCTGTACCTGTACTTAATCAATTTTTAAACACATGAGTAACAAAATCATGAAATTTTATAACATTCCATTCATTTAAATAGATAAACACATAAATTTCATAAACACTACATTCTAACACATAATCATAAGCAATTATAATGTTCCAACACCAATTTAATTAATTCCAATCGATCCATATATCATTTATTCAATTTAAATGATTTACAACCAAATTTTCTTGCATTCAATTCATTTTTATATCAAACAAACTCATATCCATTCCAAATTGATTAAAAATCAATTTATTCACATTCTATTTATTCATAGAATTTTATTTACTTTAGTTTACGTCAAACGACAATATTTTCATGCAATTTCGGCGCTATCCATTTAAATAAATAACCATTTAAGCTTGTAAATATTTTAAATTGATTCCAAATCATATTTAATTTTATTCCATTTCAGATTTGTTCACAATCAATTCAATTACATTCCTTTCATACTCACATTCATTACATTCAAATCTATTTTATTAACTCGGAATCATACCACGCTAATTATTTAATAACCATTTCACAATTTATTCGAGCCAAACTTCCATCCAAAATATTTAATTTGTTATTTTTAATTCATCCAACTATATAACTTAAGTTCATTACTCTTGCAACCAAATTCCTTTTTAATTTTCGATTGATTCTTATTCAATCGACTTCCATTCCATTTACTAATTATTTTAATTAGTTCATTCATTTTATTCACTTCAATTTCAATTCCATGTTCAAATTCATTTTTGAATTCATTTTAAATGATATCAAGGCCATATTCAATTTATTTATACTCAAATTGAATTTTATTTATAACTTGAGTCATTTCTATTTCAAACTATATTTATTTTATTCGACTCGTTCCAATTTTATTTCATTCGCTTACCATTTTAAGTCGAATTTAATTTATAACTCAGGTTCCACATTAAATTTTTAATTTTAACCATAATCCAATTTACTTAACCAAGTTGAACACCGTTTCACATTCATATAACTAATTAATTACCTACTTAGTTCACCTCCATTTCATAATCCCATATCTGATTTTTATTTTAAAACTCACTTAATTTAATTTTCTCGAGTCCAATTTCATTTTATAATTCAAGTTTGGATCTTAATTCCTCCAGCAAAAATATCAGAACATTTTTATTTTGGTTCTATCATTCCATTTTTAATTTTATAAGTTACACAACTTATTTCTCATATTTTCATATCAATTCTACACTCGAATACATTAACATTTTACTTTTACCTCGAGATTTTACATTTATTTATAGCCTTAGTATATTTTAATTCAATAAATTTCAATTTTTTTATAAGCTATTCCAATTTATTTATTCACAATTCCAATTCTTCACTTGAATTTTATTTCATTCAAAATTTTATCCGCGTTATTATATAATTATTTCACAACTCGAAATTTATATTTACTTCAATTTGACATTATTTCTAATCCAATTCAAATTTTATAACTTATAGTTATATAGTCAGTTTATAATTCACATTTCCATATTTAATTCAATTCAATATAATTCAAATCCAATTCACTTTTTATTTAAATTTCAATCCCTCTTAACCAACATTTCAAAACCAAATTCAAGTTATTCATACTTAAATTAAATTTCAGTCCAAGCAAATTTATTTTTAATTCATTCAATTACGTATCCCTATTTATTTCATTATATATATATATCAGTTACTTTGCTTAAGTTAACTCCCATTTCATTAATACACTATATTAATTCTATTCAAACCCAGTCCATTAAATTTCTAAAATTTAATCTATCCTACTTAACTTAAGTTGAATTCCATTTCAACTTTTTTTAAATTTTATTCTGACTTCGATTTTTCACACTTCCCTCCTTATAGATACCATCTTCCACAGGATTCCAGAATTTTTAAACATCTGGTATTTATTTCAAATCACTTTGAAATCAAATATATATATATACCCTTTTTGGTTTAACAAACCACTTTCTTGGATTTCCAAAATTCACTTGGTTCCATTCCAAAACAATTTCCCTTTGGAATTTCCAAAAACAACACTTGTTTTCACCCAAAAATCTCCATATCAATTTACTACGGAAGCAATCCGTCACTTAGAAACTCGAAAATGAATACTGATGATGTTGCAGTCATCACCAGGATTATTTTCCAACGACTGAAGTGAGTTCAGTGCTATATTACTTTCAAAATCCACTTTAAAACCATTTTCTTTCAAAAATCTCAAATTTAACTCCATTTTCCTTTCAGCCACTTTGGAAACATATTTAAACTTCCGAGATTCCAAATTCTGGTTAAACCCATTTTATAATCCATTTGTATAATTCACACTTATACAAATTTCGTTTGGTTATATAAACCATTTCCAATTTTATAATCTTATTTTGATTATATAATAACAACCAAACACATCACTATAATAATTTTCAGAAAATTATTCTCTTTCATATCAAAATATAATTTTGGGTAAAAATATTTCATTTACCCTCTTTTAAAACAATACTATGTCGGTTTACTGTGTTTAAGTGTTTAGAAACTCCTATCGATTTAGTGGTGTCCCACTACTCGAACAGAATTTATATACCACTCAACAGATAAATCAACACAATACAAAAACATTTATATTCACTAACAAGTACACGCTCATATCTATTATTACACTCAACTCATTCAAGAGTGCTACTAACTCTATCTCTAATGAGTAAATCCCCACCAGAGCCAAGGTTCTCGCTTAACCTTCAACTCTGATACCAAGTGTAGCGACCCGCAATTTCGTACCCTTTGAGTTGATAATAAATCACACCTGTTCAACCCAAATTGTATGAAAGAGTGAATAACTAGGGTAAAGAAGAAGAAAGAGATAGAAGAAAATAGACCAACAACACAGAATCTCACAATCGCAACATAACAATATATAATATATATATATAACAGATTTTTATACAAAAGAATTTGTAACAATTTACATACATGCAATCATCAGAGTACAACAATCGATACATCATCTGGACAGTTATAATCACTTGTCCTTACACAGCGGAAATATAACCAAGTACGCAAATACGTCGGAACTCCTCCAGCTCGTCTCCTGGGCTCTATAGCATTTAAACCTAAATCTGTAATACTCGGTCTGACCTGAGTATTATAATAAAATAACACCCGAATCAGTCTGGAAAATCAGCGTGAAAAAACAAACTCAAGTTGAATTATTAGAGTTATCAAAATTCTTTGAAAACAAAGGTATCTCGTAAGACCACTTCACACATAAACACGATGGGTTTTTACCTTACGATAACCAAATATTTTTTTATCAAAAACGTCTGGTATTATAATAGTGTCTACAGAAAGTAAATAGAAAATAGTTGAAATGCTTGTATCTCATGTTTCAGCATAGTTGGGCACAATCAAAACCGTACAGCGCTTATTGGTGAATGGATTCCATATGAATGACTGGGCCACTAGGGTACCGCCCACCATAGTACACCTCTAGAACAATGTACCAAGGACCACGCCGGGATCCCTGCTACAAAGGACCGGCCTACCCCTAACCTGGATAAACCAAATATGTTATCACTCCGGGTGTTCCCACCCTTACCACCGAGCGCTTCTTCTTTCATGCATAACCATATCCATAATATATAGGTTTCCGAGGACATCTAGAAAAGTGATAACATATCCTAATTGGGTGCGACCCACTTAGCCTTGCTGCATCTCCCCTGTTTTAGTCATTCCTGGTTGATGAGGCTCGAGACTAAGCGTTACCTTTCAAGAAACAATTCTACTTAGAATCCTCATCGTCCTCCAATGACGATGTTCTGATAGCATTCGTCTATACAAGTTGTCATGGGTCTGGACAAACTGAATCACCGCCTTCATCATCTTCATGGTATTCATTCTTAACGTTCAAACCAGATCGAAGTGGTTTTCGGATAATTAAATCTGATCCCGGTCTCTTCGAAACGATTAACGAAATTGGGCTGTATTGATAGTTGGTTATTTAGCTATCAATAAAACATCCATAAGCAGACACTAGTCTTCATTTTAAAATTCTTCAACATTTGTTTCAAAATATCTTTACTGAGATATATATTCAAATCCCTTTCCATATTCCAATATTTGAAAACAATTTCAAATACTTAAATCCATACAAGATATTTTCAAATCATCCAACGCTTAGAATATTTCCAAGTTTTCATTTTCCAAATCATCTCAAGTATCAAACTTAAGAATTTTTCTTAGGTCATCTCCTGCATTTCTGAAACTATTAATAAATTTCTTCTTACAATTTCCAAACCAATTATACTTATTTATAACCTCATCTAACCATTTATACTTCTTTAATGAATCCAAATTCTTTTCAAAGTCATCGCATTTAAACCCTTGGGAATTTTCTTAACCCTCTAGAATTCCATTTATAGGATTTCCCTTGTAAAATCTCATTTTTTAATAAACCACGTCTACACATCGCAAGAGAATTTTTAAATAAATTTGCAGTCATTTCAAAACTATATATATATATATAATGAGTATTTTCTTTAAAGAATAGTAATTTATTTAAAAGTATGCTTAAGTTATTATTTAAAATATTGAAAACACTTTTATAAACATCAATAACTCATTTTAAGTAAAACCAATAAATTTTCAAAGCTGATTTTAAAAGTTAGAATTTTCTAAAATAAATACTTAATATTTGAAATCTTCTTACCGAAGTATTTCAATCCTAACTAGTTTAAAGTTTTATAGTTTAAATAATAAAATTTTCCTTTTAAACACAAACTTAACTTCCTAGGATTTAATATATATATATATATATATATATTAAACCTCAATAACCAATTCAACTTATAAATTCCTCTCGATTTCCATCACATCACTTCCACTTCGATTTTCCTTAACCATTTTCACTTTTCAAAAATAGTATCCACTATTTTTCTCATCCTATTTTCCATACTCTAATATAAATTCTCCCAGTAAATTTATATTCCTAATTTATCATTCTGATATCGATTTCCTTTATTATATAAAACATCGTTTATGAATTTTTATAACTCCTTTGGGTTTTATTGGTTTATAAAACAATCTTATTTATAAAATTCCAATTTAAAATCCATTTCTTTATAAATTCCGTTTGTAACTTTCAATATATTCTTAATATTGACTTCAACTCCTTTTTTTATTTCCCGAATATCATTTATAAATTCTTATATAATTCATTTTTAAATTTCCATTTAAAAATTCTCAATAGTTAAGTATAACCAAAATCAAATATATTTTTTTCTAACTCATTTTCTTTAGAATAACCCCAATTTCAATATAAATATTTTTATACCAAAAATTCCCTTTTATCCCTTAAATTTTTAAAAATGTATTTATGGTATTTTAAATATAAAAATCCAGGCCAGTGCTACAATAGCATCTAAAATTTAAATTTCAACAAAAATAAAGAACCGATTATCTACACACATCATATATCACTATATATGAAAAATAATCAATATATTTGAGGAATCCAGTTGGATCCCTCCAACCTATTTCCCTGCATCCACACATGTTAATACAACATAAAAAATACCAATCCCACTTCAAGGGGGATATCGCGGTATATCAGGTCATCCGCTATAATGTGTGGGAATATCACTCCAAATACTAATATATATACACTACTATATATATATATATAATATCATATCATTCAGTAGATAAAAATTTCTAAACTCAACCAAGCAACCAACAATTTATTTTAATTATTAAAATTAAATTGGCAATCCAAATGAGTGAGAATTTTCTCACCTTGATTTTATTTGCAATCCATTCAAATATTTCTTCCGTATCCCACGAATTAAATGCCCCAACCTCGTACGAATAATTTCGGGTTATCAACAAATTTGAATTTTATAAACCAACAAATAAATAATTAAATTAGTGTTTACGATACGATTAAATTTAAATTAGAACCAACTACAGTACCTTCTTCCTGAATCCTGCTAGTGAAATATCCCTGCCTCGACGAAGCCACCTCAGGAAATGCGACCACATCTCCAGCCGTACAAGCGAATGCGGCCACCCCACACATGACCCGACCTCCTCACGATCTCGCCGCAGTGCATCGCGACCATCCCCAGGCATCGCTGTGAGAAATGCGGAATAAGGATCTTAAGGCTAGAATTAACACTAGAGGGGGGTGAATAGTGTTTAAAGAAATTTGTTAATCTTTTTAAGTTTATCTTACTTTGTTAACAATGTATACACTAATCAGACACAGATATGAACACAGAATCAAACACAGATGCAAATATAAAGTAAAATCAGTAAAGGAAAGAACACACCGGATTTTATACTGGTTCGGAGTTACCCTACATCCAGTCCCGCAACACAAGTATGGATTTCCTTTCAAACTCAATTCAACAATTACAACCCTCGATTTCAAGGCTACGAGATACACCCTCCAGAGTAACAATCCTCTGGGTAGAGATACTTGATTTCCGGGGCAACAAGTTCACCCAATTGATTTCCAAGGCTACAATCATACCTTCTCTCGCTCGATTGATTACAAAAAGTCTATAACTCTGAATAGCACTGAGAACCTTGTGGAGATAGTGATGGAGAATCACACTAGAAGTAATTGAGTATGATTCGATGTTGATTTCGGTAGAGTAATGGTATGATTTTGTATTAAGAAATGTGGAAGAAGAAGAGAAGTGAAAACCAGAAAAAAGTGATTGAAAATTCGTTGAAACTGACCCCTATTTATAGAAGAACAACAGTCATGTCCATTCGTGAAGAGTTATGGCGAATAGACACTTCTTTTGAAATTTGAATTTTGAAACCAACTGACACTATGTCGACATGGGGTACTTGAAAGTGTACGTGCAGTACTAAAGATCGTGTAATATGATATATAAATGCGGAAACTGATAATAACAGTAAAATAATAATTAAAGTAAGCACACCAGGAATTTTTATACTGGTTCGAACTTCCCGTTCTACGTCCAGTCCCAGAATACCCTCTGGATTTAAAACTAAACCCCTCACTTAACCCGGAGGAATAGGTATACGACACCTGAGCAGCCGAACAGGAATTTTTCCGCCTCAACAGCCGAAGAGGACTTCAACTTAATACAAATAGTTTGTTGACGAATGTGTTCTGAATAACACTGATTGTCTTTTGATAGTACAACTTTCCTATAATCAAATCCTCAAGAGTATGTATGTGTGTGAAGATTTAGAAGGACGATGATCACGTAGAATCAAAGTATATGAATTAAATCAAGGATTCTAGTGATATTGAATAAGAATGATTGCTTTTATTTGCAGAAATGAATAGAGAATAGATTTCAGAATTATAAACAAGAATCGGTTGTTGTAGAAGTGAATTGAATATGTTTATATAGTTGTAGAAGAGTTATAATCTTTCATGAAGAGTTTCAGTCAACAGTTGTGTCCATATCTCTTGAAATAAAGGACATTCCTCTTCATGAAATGATCGCATCTCTTCAGTAAACTAGCCGTTATTCTCTGGTCGGTCGACCGGAAAATCTGGCCGGTCAGCTGAGTTCGAAATCGTACATAAAACAGAAAATACTTGTGCACATAACACAGGGTCGGTCGACCGAGGATTCTGGTCGGTCAGCCGACCTGATGTTATTTTCACAGTGTACACTTATATATGTATAAATTAACATGGATCAATTTGTGTGTGTGTGACTACTTGAGGAATGATTTTAACAATATTCTAAGACTCGATAAAATATTCATACTAATCTCTGGATTGTAGTCTTATCTCCTTTGTAGTTCACAATATACGTTTATTCTCTTTTTGTCGCTTTCATATAGTATTCTCTTTGTATTTCGTCGTATGATCTCTGAAGCTTGTGTCATGAATCAAAACTCATGAATCAACAGTACTTGGGCATGTCGACATCCCAAAGGAATTTTTGGTGTTTTGATTTTTTTTGAAAATAACCTCTATCTTATATTAAAATTATTTTAAACTTTATAAATATACTTAACTATAGTTGAAATACATAAGTAAATATAAAGAACAATATATACATACTTTAACTATAATTTTATATTTAAATCTAAGTATAAATATTTAAAAGTTAAATAGATTATTTGAAAAGATAGTTTAAAATCAGGAGTAATTTGACTTTGAAATTAAAGATGTTTTTTTGAGGCTAAAATTATTTAAAATCAGGATAGAAAGTTTTGAATCTTTTAAAAGGAAAGTTTTGAAATCATTTTGAAAACAAGATAATTTTGTAAAATCATTTTGAAATAAAATTAGTGGATACAAAACAATGTCCCACTAGATTTTCGTAGGTTCCATCCTACTTAGGGTTCCATCCCTTTAACGGGCTCGAAGTGGATTCCATTCCACGAATAAATTGGATATTAAGATGCCAGTGCTTTTCTACGAGTTTTAACAATATTCCTAACTAAAACAAACTTAACCTTGAAATCTTGAACTCTTGATAATCTTGATACTCATGAGTCTTCTTTCTCTCTATATCTTGAATCTCTATACTGTACAGTCTTCATTCTTGATACCTGCATGGTTAGATCCTGCATATACATATATATCTAAACTTGTAATGTTAGTATTTATATTTTATAATCTATTCTAAGGTTGTTGTCATCAAAACCAACTCCTCAGGGACTAACAATCTCCCCCTTTTTGATGATGACAACCTTTGTTTATAAAATATTCCTTCTATCCTAATAACTCCCCCTAAAACTAACAACTCCCCCTTAATCTATGCCTAACTACCCTATTTTATATTTCTCCCCTTTGTCATCAACAAAAACTTACTCCCCCTTATTCTTGGACTTCAGTACCTGCATTGATAAACTATACCACAGAATATATAATATATAGATTAAGAAATAATGATACTTATAAGCATAATAACTTAATTAAAGACTATATTCATTTCAGTGTATATATATATGTTTCACACACCAAACTTCAAAGCAAATAAAATCAATCCACACAAAGTATCAATTCAAACCAAATTACCCCAAACAAATTAATTCAAACAAATCAAACAAAGAAAGAAAATTAAACGTTACGGGGAACATCTACCCATCCGTCTTCTCCAAATATAGGGTCTGCTTTAATTGCATCCCAATTTTCATTGTCATTGGTGAGAGAGACAGGAGGATGTGCTTCATTATCATCCTTGTGTAAAGAGGAGATCATCCATCATATTGCATCGAAGTGTCTCTCTTGTTCCTTGATCATCTGCATTTGACTCAACTCTAAGTGACGCTGGTTTCGTAGAATAAAAGAGAGAATATTCTTGAATGAATTGAATGTTTCTTCAAGATTTTCAGATAGATTGTGAATAGGATTGGCCATAATTGAATTAGAGAAAGAAACGAAGGATATAGATAATGAGAAATAATTTTCAATGAAGATTTATGGAAGAAAAGGGTATATATAGGTGTAGAAATTCATTTGAAATGAATAGACATTTTGTAGTTATTCAAATTTCAAATTCAAAATGAATTGTCATTTTTGACCAGTACATGTCGACATGGTCTAGAGGGGTATGTCGACATGGGTTAGTAAAATTTTTTGACAACTTTGATTTTGTGAGTAATTGTGTATATGTATATATTTATATAATATACTAACAATTATTCTAGAGATAAGATAAGATAGATAACAGAAAGGAAATTTCATTTCATTACGATAATACAAAGATTAAGCATAATGAACTACATGAACATTCGAAAAAAAAAACAAATTAAGACAGATATAATAAGATACTAAAAGATAAAACTAGTTAGAAGATGAAGATGATGAAGATAGCCCAAGTTTCTTGCCGACTTTTGAAAAGAACTTGTTCATCTTCGAAGAAATGTTATCCAACTTCTTACCAATAGATCATTTTAAAATCCGTTGATTCTCCACAATTATCTTTTGGTTTTTGAGAATGGTTTTGTTGGTAGGATTGGAGGGATATTCAATACTTTCTGGGGATGTTTCACCTTCTTCTTCTTCTATTTACATTTCATCCCCTTCTTCTCTTTCTTCCTCTTCCTCTTCTTTCATTTCCTCATGAGCCAAACGCTCTTCCTTTTCGGTAAGGGTTTCATAAGGTTGAAAAACATATGGGATTTTCATTAGATAAATGTTTGAGATATTAAAAACTTTTCTTGAAATAAATTCTTCTCCTTTGAATTTACTCAAAAATAGTTGAAAATCCGAGTAAGGTAAATTCCATGATATAAAGTGTTTTCTCCCATTTCAAAATTTTTAGGACGAAGTTCATCCAAAATAACTTGCGCCCAATTGATATCATAATTTCTAAAAATAGTAAAAAGTGCTTTGCACACTTTTACAGTAGGATTGTTTAAATTTCCCGATCTTGGGGTCAAAGTATGTTGTAAGAGAAGATTGACAATTCTTGCTTTAGGATGAAAGTTTCGATTCTTAAATTCAAAGTTTTCATCTCCTTCAAAAATATGATGAAATGTCTCACGATCATGTTCATCGATTTGAAAACTAGAAAGATCCATTCCCGTGCTTTTGCTATTGAGAATGGTACCCAAAAGGTCACAATTCAAAACAATTTGAGTGCCTTTGACATTACTCCAAATTTCATTCTCATTTCTAATATAAAAACCACGGTTTAAATTAGCATAGAAGATTTTGACAAGATTAGGATAGCAAACAAAATCATTTTGAGAAGAGTCAATAAGACTTAAAACACCATTGTTTGCAAAAAGAGAATCAATTTCATAAGAATAAAAATCTTGAAAAATAGCAAATTTTCCGGGAAGGACTTTGGCATAATTAGCATAATTGATGTATGCTTTGCCTCCGGATCATTGAATAATTGCTCTTTGATTTTTCTGGAAATTCTCATGGTTGAGTGGTTGCTTGAAGAAGCCATTAGAATAGAGAGTAGAGAGCTTGAAGATATGAAGAGAGAGTTTGAATTTGAAAATGAAAGTGAAAAAATATGATAAAAAATAGTGAATAAATAGAATTTCAAAGGACATATTCTCTGGTCAAAAGGTATCTTTTCAGAGAAGTAAATGAAGTGAAAAGGTGGAGGGAAATTCAAACATTTGAATTTAAAATTTGAAATTCAAATTCAGGTAGGCATGTTGATATCATGGTAGGGGCCATGTCGACATGTGGCTTTGAATTTTCATGACATGATTTTTCCTAAATTATCTAATATATATATATATATATAAATATTATTATTAATGTCTATATTTCTAAAATATTATTGTACTTATAATATATTTCAGAATGTGTCAAAAATAATAAAAATAATAAAAAAATAATAAAATAATAATAAAAAATAGAAAATAAATTTTAATATTCAAACAACATATCAATTTAAAATCAATCAATCAAACAATCAAGCAACTAATTCTAAGCAAGCAATTTCAACCAATTGTATTGTAAACGTGTACCTTTTTCTGAGTCCGTTTCTCTGAATTCGTCGGAGTCGTGAACTGCGGTGAAACACAAAGTCGAATTATCCGTCTTCTGATCATCATCACTTGGGAACGAGTCTGAGTCATCTAAAGTAGCAGTAAATGCACGTTTCCGTTTCTTTGCAGAATCATTGTTTGTAGGAGAGTTTTGCTTATCTGGATGCGGACAGTCTCTTTTGATATGACCTGTGTTAGCACCAAAATTGGTCACTAACCTCGTTGAGAAAGATTGTGTAGAGATATAAGTGATGAAGATAAATTAAACAAGGAAGAATATGCTAATTTAAATGCAGAAAGTAAGAACACCGGATTTATAGTGGTTCAGCGTAATTGCCTACGTCCACTTTGAGGTTAAACTTTATTGATCTTCTTAATGATTGATTACAGATACAATTTGTAGATCAAATGCTTGAATGCAATTGCTAAGTAAAGAAGACGAGTCTTGAAACTGGCAGAGTCTCCCCAGTGTTCCAGAAAAAAGGTCCCTTTTCACTGTGCCCCTGCCCCTCTATTTATAGACATAGGTGGGTTGAACTTCCCAGGTGGGCTTGGTAGCCGAACACCTTGGCCCAAATGGAGTGGTCGCTGTAGGCCGAACCAAACAGGCCGAACGGTTGGATGCCGAACCGCTCTCTCCATGCCGAACGAGGCGCCTGTTCTGTGGGAAGAGTAGATCGAATGTCAATCGAAGCCGGTCGTTCCTCTGGCCGAACGAAGCGTCTGGCCAAATGAAACCCTTAGCCGAACAATGTTTCTGGCCGAACGATGGCTCTGGCCGAACGTTGCCTTTAGCCGACCAATGCCTTTGGCCGAACGATAGCTCCGACCGAACGTTGCCTTTAGCCGACCAATAACTTTGGCCGAACGATGGCTTTGGCCAAACGATAGCTTATGACGAACAATACAGCCATGCCGAGCAATTGTACACGCCGAACGTCTTCTGATGCCGAGCGCTCATGGATGCCGAGTGCTCCTGGATGCCGAGCGCCTATAATTGCCGAGTATTGCTAGATGCCGAGTACTCCTGGATGCCGAGTACTTCCTGGATGTCGAGTACCTCCTAGATGCCGAGTACCTAGTTGCCTGGTCAAATCTCCAGGAAACACTTGCCCCCCAAAGTGTATTACGTGACTGAATCGTGATACGCTTTGAAGTGTGTATCTTTCATGTCTCGTTTCAAATCCTTGACTAAATTGTAATGGAGATGTCTTCTTGAGAGTATCAGTGGTTGTGATGTGCGCCTGATGTGGTATAAATGCCGAATGATACGTTCGAAGCCGAACGTTCCTCATTTGCCGAGCAACTCTACGTTTTGAAGCCGAACGCTACGGCTTTGACCGGTTCCACCGGATGTAGCCTTTTCGACTTCTTCTCCTTCCCTATAAATGCCGGCACCTTCTTCCTTCTTCCCTTTTCACACTTCTAACACCTCTGCCTTGCACCTACTGACGCTTCCAGCTAACATTCTCCAATCTATTCATCGATCCTTTCCAAGTCTTCAACCTACCAACTAGGTATCGATTCTTCCACCTAAATACGGTCTTTACGCTCGAACTCCCTAATTGATGGGGTAAATCGAGCCTTGACTAAAGTATCTAAAAAGTTGCCAAAGTCACACGATGAGGGTGGAAGGAAGAGTGAGTAGGGGTGAGCTTTCTAGGAAGCGGTTGCTAGACGTATTGTGGTTCGGCATAAATCTTTTGTGCCGAACGAGATTGGAGGAAGAAAGAGCATAGGAGAAGTAGGAGATGGTTAGGGGCGTCGAATGGTAAGGTCTGGCACGACTTCCCGAATGATACGCTCTCGTGGTTCGGTGTGGATGGAGGAAGAAGATGGGAATGAGTTCACTGCTAAGGGAGGCGTGTCGAGCGTTGTCTCGGCCGAACAAGATTTTGGCCGAACGATGCTTTGTCGAACAGTCACAAACGCCGTACTACACTTAGGCCGAACAAACATAAATGTTGAACCACACTTAGGCCGAACAATACAAATGCCGAACTACACTTAGGCCGAACAATACAAATGCTGATCAATTATGAGTGCCGAACAATACAGATGCCGAACAATATCTCAGCCGAATAATACCAAGGCCGAACATTACTTAACTGCCAAACCAATATATGTCGAACAACATAAATGCCGAACAACGCAAATGCCGAACAATACAAATGCCAAACAACATAAAGGCCGAACAACACAAATGCCGAACCACAATTCACTTTGGCCGGACAAAACTTAGCCTTACATGCCGAATGTTACCTTTAGCCGAGCAGGTTTTAGGCCGAACACTTATTGACCATGCCTATCCATATAGCAAAACAAGGACCAGGACCTAAGCATACTAGCATATATGAAATTGACCCCGGATCATTAACTCCCTAGCTCTAGTAGACATAAATTTGAACTTAGATTAACATTCGTTTTCTGAATCTGAAACGGTAATCTCCACAAGGCGGGCTTTTTGAGACGGCCAGCGATGACGGTCTCCGAAAGCGACGATTCGAAGCTCACTTTTATATCTTCAGATTCTCAATGCTTATACATGATTGCTTGCACTAGTTTTACACACCACGTGGGGGGAATTCTCACGCTGTTAATTCTAACGTTGAACGTTTTTTCAAGTATAGTTTTCACAGGCGCGTAGACAGATTCATTATTTATCGGGGATGTCTAAAAGGTCTAGCTCCGCCACTATATCTGATAGGCCTGGGCTGTCATCAAGGCAAGAAGTCGCTGACACTTCAAATCCGTCGACTTCCCCTGCTCATAACTTAACTCCTGATGCCCTGGAGTCAACAATTCTCCTAGATAATCCGATCGACTCACAGGCTTCGGAAATTAATGAAGTCGCACTTCGGCGAATATGCTCCATCCATGGGATCCCCTTTGCCGATGTTTTGGTCCCGTCGCGACACGATCGTCCTCACCTGCCCCCAGTCGGATATACCGCTTGTAACAAGTTCATGTGCTGGATGGGCAGCGTGCCTCCATTCAATTTATTCCTTCGGGACGTGTTGCAGTACATAGATATCGCCCTGACGCAGCTGCACCCAAACGGTCACGCGTTCATATACGGGACCTACCTACTTTTCATGGCCGTCTTCTCTAGGCCTCCTACTTCTGGCGACACCAGATATATTTATATGATCAAGAAGCGGAAAGATAGCCCTTCTTTCATGTTCCTCGAGCCCAACCATAAGTGCCAGATCTTAACTGGAGCATGCATTAAATTTTCCCTGTACAAACAGGAATGGTTCTATGTGCGTTGCCCTCCTGGTTTCGCGAGGAGATGGGTCGAAGGAAGTAAGTCTCTTTGCTGAGTTATCATTCGTGTTCAATCGGAGTTATGCTTTTTCTAACTTCTTGTTTCATCTTTTCAGGTATTAACCCGCGTCCGGAGGGCCGAGGATATTCTGAAGCCGTCGAAGCCATTAGAGCTCTTCCTGTCGAGGAACGAGACATCCGAACCCTCCTTTCAAATGAATCTCTATCGAGGTTCGGACTGTTAGCAAGTGGTCACCGGATTAGTCTCCCGGAGGGTGTTTCCATTCCCAAGCCTGCATCCGGTAAAGGGAAAAAAACAAGCTGGATCGTCATCACGCCATACTCCTGATGCACACGAAGGGGGTGAACACAAGGAGGATGAAGCTCCTGAGACTCAAGGCGAGAATGTGGGTCCCGCTTGGAACCCGGCAGTCAAAGTGCACGATATTGAAACGTCATCCTCCCCTTCGAAGGGAAAGAAGAAATACGTACAAGATACGGAAGGAGAAAGTCGGCGGAACTTCAAAAGTTACGCTCATCCCGTCCGAGAAAGAGGCTTCTTCACAGAATATGGAAAGTTCTTTAAAGGGTCTATCGAACCTTACTATCCCCGACGATATACTCAATTATGGTTTCGACGATCCGGAAGCTCTTAAGTTTCATTCGCCTGCTAGAGGTAACGCGGGAGTTCAACCCCTAGTCCAAGGAGATAACACTCTAATTAGTAAAGATAAAGAACCGGTCCGTCGGTGGGAACACTAGGACACACACGCACATACGCACTTCAAAAAACACTTCAAGTTTTTTCATTACCCCGATTTTTCTTAACTCGTTGTTACTTTTATTCTTTGCAGGTGACATGGGGCACTCCCATGGACTTGATCGCCTCCACAGTTCTTCTATATTCAATCATCCCGGATGGGATTCGGGCTCGGGTAGACGTAGAGACAGAGACGATTACGAGGATCGAGACAACCGTCCTCGCGATTCTTCTTATCGAAAGAAAACACATTCTCAATCTTCACATTCTCGTGATCCTCTTCCTCAAACTGAGACAGATAGAGAGAAACTTTCATAGAAGGGGTCCCTACCCGATGTCTCCCGAGAACAACATTCCGGTTCGTCGAGCACGAGGCAAACTCGGGAGCATCGGAAAAGAGCAGAACTTTCAAAGCCTCATCCCCCTATTCCTGCGGCTGACCCCACTATTGCAGAGAAGATGGTCGAACTTAAGGCCAAATTCCCAAAAATTTGTTTTGATGGCCTGAAATTTCTCCCAGCTATTCATCACATCCCAGGGCATGCCAAACAGAGCGCTCTTGCCTGCAACAACGACGTCTATGTTCAACATGACGCGTTTCCACATTTTGTCGAGAAAGTCTCGGAGGTATCTGTTGAGCGACAACATGAAATTGATCATTTGAGGTTGGAAGCTGGCTTTGACAAGGATATCATTAAGAGTCAAGATGAAGAGCTTTCTTCATATAAGTCGAAACTTGAAGCTGCAGAGCAGAGTGCAAAAGACACTGCCGAGGCCGTCACACGTTTAGAGGCGACCCATAAGAAGGAACTCGATGAAGCAGTTCAGCGCAGCAGAGCCCTTGCCTTAGAAAAGGATTCTATCCAGAAAGAAAGGGACGTGCTTGCCCTGCAAGTTAGAGAGTTGAAAGAATTGCTCTCTAAAGAGAAAGAGGAGAAAACAGCCGCTCAAGAAGAGTCCCAACGATACTGCGACGAAATCGTTGCTACTCGACTCTTGAAAACGAAGCTCGATGATGAACTTGCTAGGATCGAGATAGTGAAAAACGAAGCCCGCGAGGAGGGTAAGAGAAAAGCTTCTGAGGAGATTGACTCTCGCCTCGAAGCAGCTGTAGAGGCCGGTAGAGAATAGGTCAAGTGCATGTTCGACCCGCTAATTGCTGAATTCAACGCCCGCGTCCTCATGCACCGCGACTTGACATTCCTAGGCGAGGGCTATCTTGAATCTCTTGTTGAGGCCTGGGAAACTTTAGTGAAGATCAGAAAGATCTAGTTGGGCTCTGAGGAAATTGATGAGGATGCCCTGGTGAAAGAATTTCTTAGGGGGAACGAGCCAGTGGATCTATCTGCAGCTTTGGCGCTTTATGGCGAAGGCTCTCCCCTACCAAAAGAGAAAAACGATGAAGCTGGTCCATCTGGGGATAAGACTGCAGCTCCTTATTCTGCTGCTCCTTCCTCTGCTCAATCGGCCGGTCGGCCAACACTTGACCCATTCGAGCAGCATGCCAGCTACAATCTAGAAAATCCCGGGCTTGGTGTTCATGTGCTATCCCCTATTCTAGAGGGCGAAACTCCACGCGCGACTGATAGCCAGCCAGAACCCGGTACAAAATTCTTCTTTTAGAAGCGAAAGGATCTGTTACTTTCCAGTAGTGGTTATTTGTCCTAATTATCATTCTTTATGTTTTCATGCAGGCTGTTCTGATCCTGAGCCAACTCCGAGGAGCGACGACGCTAAGGAGGAGGCAGAGAAAACAAGCGATGTTGCTCATGCGGGAGTAACTCCTGGCCCTGATGCTCAAGTGATCGGGGCGCTAGATGATGATAAGTTTGACACTTCATCTCCCGCCGAAGGGAGTTATGAAATCGAGATCACTGGTGCCTCTGAACATACTTCGAAAATGAGCATGAAAGAGCGTCTCGCCGAAGAGGAGAAAAAGAAAGTCGAGATCAAAGTTGAGCCTGAAATACTGGAACTCACAGACCCGCGGAATAGACCTTTGAAGATCATTCTCCCGGGCAAATCCAAACCGCTGGATGTCCCTTCTCCCACTCTTGACTCCGCTTCTTTAGCAAGCAAGAAATCCAAGAAGAAGCGTGAGGGAGAGGAATCGTCTGGGAAAACAAAGGAAGACAAGAAGAAGAAACCAAAGAAATAGTCGCTACACTCGTTCAACGAGATTTTGCTTAAATCTTGTAATTACTTTCATCTTTTGTTTCCGAAGTTTATGTAGATAGGTTTTTGATTCCAAGTTTTGGAGGAATAACTGTGTAACCCCATTTTGGACTATTAAATAAAGTTTAGTTCCTTAGTCATTTGAACGATTCTTTTACTTCTTTAGCTTTTTGAATAACAGCAGTCAAAACTTAAGCACTTATGAGTTGCATATTCCCCAATCCATTCTTGTGTTGTTCGAACATTCCCCAGAGTGGCATACTTCTTGTTCTATATTTCTTGAGTACTTAGAATTTTTTTTTTAAATCCGCGTTCCAGGGATTTAGAGTAAGTCGATCCGCACTCAGAGGATTCGGAGATTCGAATCGTTTATACTTGAGTTCGCACTCTGGGGACTTAGAGTAGTCCGATCCGCGCTCAAGGGACTTGGAGATTTGAATCGTTTATACTCTAGTCCGCGCTCCGGGGACTTAGAGTGCTTCGGTCCGCGCTCAGGGGACTCGGAGATTTGAATCGTTTATACTCTAGTCCGCGCTCCGGGGACTTAGAGTGATCCGGTCCGTGCTCAGAGGATTCGGAGATTCGAATCGTTTATACTCTAGTCCGCGCTCCGGGGATTTAGAGTACTCCGGTCCGTGCTCAGGGGACTCGGAGATTCGAATCATTTAAACTCTAGTCCGCGCTCCAGGGACTTAGAGTACTCCGGTCCGCACTCATGGGACTCATAGATTTGAATCGTTTATACTCTAGTCCGCGCTCCGGGGACTTAGAGTACTCCGGTCCGCACTCAGGGGACTCAGAGATTCGAATCATTTATACTCTAGTCCGCGCTCCGGGGACTTAGAGTACTCCGGTCCGCACTCAGGGGACTCGGAGATTTGAATCGTTTATACTCTAGTCCACGCTCCGGGGATTTAGAGTACTCCGGTCCGCGCTCAGGGGACTCGGAGATTCGAATCATTTATACTCTAGTCCGCGCTCCGGGGACTTAGAGTACTCCGGTCCGCACTCAGGGGACTCGAAGATTTGAATCGTTTATACTCTAGTCCGCGCTCCGAGGACTTAGAGTACTCCGGTCCGCACTCAGGGGACTCGGAGATTCGAATCGTTTATACTCTAGTCCGCGCTCCAGGGACTTAGAGTACTCCGGTCCGCACTCAGGGGACTCGGAGTTTCGAATCGTTTATACTCTAGTCCGCGCTCCGGGGACTTAGAGTACTCCGGTCCGCACTCAGGGGACTCAGAGATTTGAATCGTTTATACTATAGTCCGCGCTCCGGGGATTTAGAGTACTCCGGTCCGAGCTCAGGGGACTCGAAGATTCGAATCGTTTATACTCTAGTCCGCGCTCCGGGGACTTAGAGTACTCCGGTCCGCACTCAGGGGACACGGAGATTTGAATCGTTTATACTCTAGTCCGCACTCCGGGGACTTAGAGTACTCCGGTCCGCACTCAGGGGACTTGAAGATTCGAATCGTTTATACTCTAGTCCGCGCTCCGGGGACTTAGAGTACTCCGGTCCGCACTCAGGGGACTCGGAGATTTGAATCGTTTATACTCTAGTCCGCGCTCCGGGGACTTATAGTACTCCGGTCCGCACACAGGGGACTCGGAGATTCGAATCGTTTATACTCTAGTCTATGCTCCGGGGACTTATAGTACTCCGGTCCGCACTCTGGGGACTCGAAGATTCGAAGTCATTTATACGAGTTCGCATATCATACAGAATATGGAAACTTCAACAGTTCATCGCCCGACTATGAGATATAGAAACATTAGTAATTCATGAAAAAGACGGCTTCAAGCCTTTATTAATGAAAACCAACTAAACTGCCTGATTACACAGTTAAAAAGAAACTAAGTGATGACAGAACGAAAACATTCAGGAAATAACTGTGCCTAAAACAGGAAAGAAACATGCTAAATGTAATAATGTCGCAAATGTTCACTGTTCCACGCTCGGGGGAGTGTCACGCCATCAACGGTCGCTAGCTTGAATGTTCCCTCTCCAAGCTTCCACTCAACGACGTATGGACCTTCCCAGTTGGGGTTCATACGTGATGGTACCGGGAAAACTCGTTTCAAAATGAGGTCACCCACATCAAAGATCCTTGGGCGGACTCTGTCGTCGTAGTAACGCTTGACTCGGTGCCTATGTGCTGCCGCCCTTAATTCAGCCTCCTCGCGTTTTTCATCGATGCAGTCCAGTGATTCCAACAAGGGATCCTGATTCGTCTTGGGATCATAATATGTCACTCGATGTGATGGAACTTCAAGTTCCACGGGTATAACGGCTTCCGAGCCGTATGCCAGGGCGAATGGAGTATGGCCGGTCGCGGACTTGTGGGTAGTTCTATAAGCCCATAATGCTGTCGGGAGTTCATCTACCCACTTGCCTCCAACTTTCTCCAAACGCTTCGTCAGTATGGACTTGATTATTTTGTTTACGGCCTCAACTTGTCCGTTAGCTTTTGGATGCGCAACGGCGGCGAACTTCTTCTCAACGCCATACTTTAAACAGAACTCTTTGAACTCTCTGCTTTCAAACTGCGTCCCGTTGTCCGTAATGATGGTTCGAGGGAGGCCAAAGTGGCATATAATGTTTCGTACAATGAAGTTAATGACCTTCTTAGAGGTGATTGTGGCCAAAGGTTCTGCCTCAGCCCATTTTGTGAAATAGTCGACTGCAACTATCGCGTGTTTCGCACCACCTTTGGATATAGGCAAAGAGCCGATTATGTCGATTCCCCAGATTGCAAATAGCCAGGGACTAACCATTTGTGTGAGTTCTATTGGTGGAGTCTTCGGGATTTTTGCATATCTTTGACACTTGTCACATTTCCTTGGATGTCTGCAGCGTCCCGATTTACGGTTGGCCAATAGTATCCATAGCGGAGGATCTTTTTTGCCAGTGTTTGCCCCCCAGTATGGTCACCACATTCCCCTTCGTGAAGCTCCTTCAAGACCCGATTTGTCTCATCATGTGCGATGCATCGTAATAAGGGGACCGAGAACCCCTTTTGATACATTAGTCCATCCTGCATCACATATCGCGCGGCCTTTCGAATTACCTATCGTCTTTCGCTCCTTTTTTCTGGTAAAACCCCGGTCGTTAGGTATAGTTTGAATGGGGTTATCCATGATTCCCTCTCAATTCCGGTTTCCAACACAAAATCAACTTTCATCGCGTCTATGCTTGGAGCATGCAAGGCCTCAATGGGAAACAATCCCATTTGCTGCGCATCGCCAGTGCTTGCGAATTTTGCCAATGAGTGGGCTTCTTTGTTCTGTTCACGCGGGACGTGCAAAATGTCATAACGCTCAAGGTTCGACAGTAGCTCTTGAACCAGAACAAGGTACGGAGCAAGCTTCTATCCCTTTGCTTGGTAATCTCCCCGCACTTGGTAGACCACCAATTGTGAGTCACAAAAGATTTCAACTGATTTGACCCCGAGTTCTCCAATGAGTTTCAAGCCAGCAATCAGCGCTTCATATTCTGCTTCATTATTCGTGGCCGGGAAATCAAGCTTCAAAGCGTAACAAATCGATCGATTTTCCGAAGTTACAAGAACTATGCCAGCGCCGGAGGAACGGTCGTTTGATGCCCCATCGGTGTACAATTTCCATTGAACGAGGGGAATGCCATTGTGATTATCTGGTTCGTCGGATACAGTAAACTCAGCGATGAAATCTGCTAATGCTTGCCCTTGTATGGTTCTACGTGGCAAGTAGGCGATATCGAATTGGCTCAACTCGATATTCCATTTTAACAATCTCCCAGAAGTTTCTGGTCGTTGGAGTACCTGCCGTAGGGGTTGATCGGTATAGACACTGACTGAGTGTGGTTGAAAGTATGGGCGTAGCTTACGTGATGCAATCACCAAGCAATAGGCCAATTTCTCAATTTTAGGGTAATTTCTTTCTATCCCCGTTAAATGCTTACTAACGTAATACACCGGTTTTTGGACTCGGTCCTCCTCGCGAACCAAAGCTGCACTTATAGCATGTGGGGATACAGCCAAGTATACGTACAGCATCTCGTGGTCTACTGGTTTTGACAACACTGGAGGACTTTCCAGATGCCTCACCAGATCTCGAAATGCTTCTTCACAATTAGATGTCCATTCGAAATTCCTCTTCCCTTTCTTTATTATATCAAAGAAAGGAATGCACTTGTCTGTGGCTCTGGATATGAATCGACTTAGTGCAGCCACTTTTCCATTCAAGCTTTGCACCTATTTTATAGTTCTAGGCACTTGCACATCTCGAATGGCTTGGATCTTTTCTGGGTTAGCTTCAATTCCCCTAGCATTGACAATGAATCCCAAAAACTTCCCCGACGCAATGCCGAAGGAACACTTCAGAGGGTTGATCTTCATCCCATAATATCTGAGTATATCGAATATCTCCGCTAAGTCTCGAATGTTGTCGATTGACTGTCGTGACTTCACGAGCATGTCATCCACATAGACTTCCATCGTTCTACCAAGCTGGTCTTTGAACATTCGATTCACTAAACGTTGATAAGTCGCTCCTGCGTTTTTCAATCCGAAGGGCATTACTACATAGCAATATAGCCCCACGTCTGTGACGAAACTGGTGTGTTCTTGGTCCGGAATATGCATCGGGATTTGATTGTAGCCCGAGTATGCATCCATGAATGATAACAGCTCGTGTCCTACAGTGGAGTCAACCAATTGATCAATCCTAGGCAAAGGGAAACTGTCCTTGGGGCATGCCTTGTTCAAATCGGAATAGTCTACGCAAGTTCTACATTTCCCATTTCCCTTTTTCACCAGCACGGGGTTCGATACCCATTCAGGGTAGAGGGCGTCGCGGACGAACCCATTGGTTTTGAGTTTGTCCACCTCCTCTCTGAGAGCAGCGGACCTCTCTGGGTCCATCCCTCTCCTTTTTTGTTTAACTAGGACGTATTTCGGGTCTATGTTCAACATATGACTCGTAATGGCAGGAGAAATCCCACACATATCAGAATGCGTCCAGGCGAAAACATCAAGATTCGCCCGGAGGAAATCACTAAGGTCTTCAGTCATTGCGGGACCGAGTTGTGATCCGATCTTCAGTATTCGCGATGGGTCGTCTCGGCTGACTGAAATGTCAATTGTTAATTCGGCCGGTGCTGCCTTTTCTCCCATAGGTTTCTCATCGTCGTCTCTTGGATCTATGTCTCTGAAGATTCGAGAATTATGCCCGAGCCAGGGCTCGGGCACTACTTGTCAATTATTTGTATTAAGGATGTGGACGGGATTGTCCGCAACCTTTCCTTTCTCCCTCCGATGGGCCTCTCGGAGCTCAGCCACATAACAGGCACGACCAGCTGCTTGGTCGCCACGAACAACACCTACTCCATTGTCAGTTGGGAACTTCAAAGTTAAGCACTATGGGGCTAATGCTGCCCTAAACTCAGCCAGGGCCGGTCGGCCCAAGAAAACATTATACGGAGAATCCACATCCAAAACTACGAAGGGTAGGATTCGCACCCTCCAACGTTCGCCTTGTCCCAGTTCAACTGGTAACTCAGCATACCCCACTGCATCGGTCGCTGCGCCATTAAAGCCGTGTATGCGAGCTTTGGATGGTTTCAAGTCCTTTGTTTCCATTTTCATCTGGTCATAAGCCTTCTTGAAGATGATGTTGATAGAACTTCCACAATCAATCAGAATTCTTTTCACATAAGCCGGTCTGATCGTCGTAGATATGACCATCGGGTCGATGGTTGGAGCCTCCACTTGGTCAGCATCTCTGTTTCTGAACACTATATCGTCTGTCATCACGCGTAGCTGCTTAGCAGGGGTCCCATCCTCCACGTTGGAACAACACTCGAAATCTGCATGCTTCAGGGAACTAGCATACCGCTCCATCTCCTCCCAATTCTTATCCGCAGGGTGAGGCCCGCCAATGATCGTGTTTATGACCAGTCTACCCACTGTCCGGGCAGGTTCCTCGGGATGGCGCGGAGCTGGTGCACGTCCTGGGTTGGATGTTCCCTGTCCTCCTTCCTGTGGATCCTTCACAAATTCCTGCAACTTTTTCTGCCTGATCAACTTTTCTATAGCATCGTGTAGGTGTCTGCACTCTTCCGTATTGTGCCCATAAGTCTCATGGAAGCGGCAATAGTTCCCAGTCCGCTTCTGTTCCTCGGTTTACTCTTTTGGAGGTGGCTTTCTGTACTGAAAGGTACTACAGGTTGATAGGTAAATGTTCTCAAGAGATGCATTCAGCGGGGTATACTCGTTGTAGCTTGGAATTCTCGGCTTCCACTTCCCCGCTTCTCTCTTCTTCCCTTGATTTCTTCCTCCGGACTTCTTAGGCTGCCCAGGCTTATTTTGTACATTGACTTGGACTTCTCCCGAGTTGTCTCCAGACTGCTTCACATCAATGTTGCTTTTCACGGACTCCTGGACAGGTCCCGGTGTCTTATCTCGCCTTACCCACCTAGCTTCCTCTCTTCTTATGAACTGGTGTGCCTTTGAGTAAAAACGCTCTAACGTAGTCAGGGGTTTTCCTGCCAACCAGTCTCCAAATTCAGAATCCGGATCCACACCTCGCATCACAGCCATTAGAATTGCATGATCATTGGGATTACTGACTTCAGTCGCCGCAACATGGAATCTTTGTAAATATTCCTTCAATGACTCCCCAGGATTTTGGATTACACTTGACAAAGACATCACGTCCTTTGGATGAGTAGTGTGTATCCTGAACTGCTCAATAAACTTCTTTGCCAACTCCTCGAAACTGGATACGGACCGCGGAGGAAGTCGGGTGAACTACATAGTAGTGATCCCAGATAGAGTAATTGGAAAGCATCTACACTTGGTTGCATCATTTGCTCTAGCTGAATCCATCATCCACTCGTACCTCATGACATGCTGTCTGGGATCAGTCTTTCCCTCATAAGCAGGGATAGTTGGCATACTAAACTTTCTGGGGTATGCTGCCTGTAGAACAATGTCTGTGAATGGAGTATGACTTCTCGACACTCCCCAATCGTCATTCGATAAGCCTTGATTCTCTTTCATTAATTGCCTGATCATGGCTGTCAGGTCTGGTGTTTGTATAGAAGGTGGAAGGCTGGAATCAGTTCTACGTGACTGATCATGCTGATGCCTCCTCTGTTGGCGATCTGCCAAATGCGCATCTTGAGGTTCAACATCGTTAGCGTTTTGATGGTCTGGGCCTTCAGCCTCCACCTGCACTCCTGCTCCTAAGTTTCCAGCTCCGACTTGGTCATGGTCTCTAGTTGTTCGGACAGCAGCTCCTGCCTGCACAGTTTCAGTCTTACGGCGCCTACGCCTAGGAGGTTCATCGGATGAAGTTGAGCTGTCGGATGAGGAGTAAGGAGCGGGATTGCCCCCAGCATTCTACTGCTGTTGTTGAGTGAGTTGTGCCATCAGGTTGGCATTAGCTTGCATCTTCTCTCCTAGTTGTCTCCTACTTTCCCTGAGTTCTCTCATCAAGTCGTTGAACTCTATTCTGGTGACAACCGGAGTCTGGTCCTGGGCGGTAATTCCTACACCCGGAATCGCTGGCTGATTGCTAGGTCCTGCTTGTTGCACGCTAGCATTCTCGTGGGCGTCCGCATTATGAGAAGCTGACCTGGTACGCGGTCTTGCCATTGTAGAGTTATTGGTATGAACTATGAGTAGAACCAACGGACGTCCTATCAATGAGTCGGATCTTCTTTGGGGGATTTATTCAATCCAGTAGCTTCAAAGCAGATCCTTGAGGTCTGAGAATTCAATTCTCAGTGAAAGCACCAAAGTGTTAGCACTTTAATTGGTCACTAACCTCGTTGAGAAAGATTGTGTAGAGATATAAGTGATGAAGATAAATTAAACAAGGAAGAATATGCTAATTTAAATGCAGAAAGTAAGAACACCGGATTTATAGTGGTTCAGCGTAATTGCCTAAGTCCACTTTGAGGTTAAACTTTATTGATCTTCTTAATGATTGATTACAGATACAATTCGTAGATCAAATGCTTGAATGCAATTGCTAAGTAAAGAAGATGAGTCTTGAAAATGGCAGAGTCTCCCCAGTGTTCCCGAAAAAAGGTCCCTTTTCATTGTGCCCCTGCCCCTCTACTTATAGACATAGGTGGGTTGGACTTCCCAGGTGGGCTTGGTAGCCGAACACCTTGGCCCAAATGGAGTGGTCGCTGTAGGCCGAACCAAACAGGCCGAACGGTTGGATGCCGAACCGCACTCTCCATGCCAAACGAGGCGCCTGTTGCGTGGGAAGAGTAGATCGAACGTCAATCGAAGCCGGTCGTGTCTCTGGCCGAATGAAGCGTCTGGCCGAACGCTACCTTTGGCCAAATGAAACCCTTAGCCGAACAATGTTTCTGGCCGAACGATGGCTCTGGCCGAACATTGCCTTTAGCCGACCAATGCCTTTGGCCGGACGATAGCTCCGGCCGAACGTTGCCTTTAGCCGACCAATACCTTTGACCGAACGATGGCTCTGGCTGAACGATAGCTTACGACGAACAATACAGCCATGCCGAGCAATTGTACACGCCGAACGTCTTCTGATGCCGAGCGCTCATGGATGCCGAGTGCTCCTGGATGCCGAGCGCCCATGGATGCCGAGTACTGCTGGATGCCTAGTACTCCTGGATGCCTAGTACTTCCTGGATGCCGAGTACCTCTAGGATGCCGAGTACCTAGTTGCCTGGTCAAATCTCCAGGAAACAACCTGGTTCGTGACAATTGAAGCATTTGATATAGTTTGGTATTGTAGTCTGATTACCGGAATTCTTAAAGTTGTTTCTCTTGGAACTATTCAATTTTCTGTACTTCCGGAATTTCCGAAAATTCCTAGTCATAAATGCTATCTCTTCATCATTATCACTGTTTGAGTCTGATCCGTCAATTAATGCATTGAATGCCATTGATTTCTTTTCAGATGCTTTGCTTTCTCTTCTCCCGATCATTTGGACTTCAAACGACATTAGATTTCCAATCAATTCTTCTATCTTTAAAGTACTGATGTTATTTTCCTCTTCAATTGCAAGTGTCTTTTGATCCCATTCTGGAGTGAGAGAATTTAATATTTTTCTGACTTGATCTTCTTCCAAAAATACTTTTCCCAAAGATATTAAAGAATGCACAATATCTTGAAATCGACTATACATATCTGAAATAGACTCATTAGTATTCATTTTAAATAACTGAAACTGATTTGTGAGCATGGAAATTTTGGTCTGTTTAACTTTGCTTGTTCCTTTGTGAGTTACTTGCAAAGTTTTCTAGATTTCATATGCAGACTTACAAACTGACACTCTATTAAATTCATTTCTTTCAAGTGAACAAAACAAAATATTCATTGCTTTAGAATTATTTTGTGCAATAATCTTTTGCTCAGTGGTCCACTGTGCAAAATTAGTTGTGGGTTCAGAATATTCAGTTTGTGTGATATTCCAAGTATCTAATCCTACAGATTGTATATATATTTTCATCCTACATGCCCAATATGCATAGTTACTGCCATTAAAAAGTGGTGGTCTGGCAGTAGACTGACCTTCTACAAATGAACTAGTGTTGGTGGAAATAGCAGTACTAGTGTTAGTAGCAATTTTGAAAATTTTCAAAATTCAGATAATGAAACTTTTGAAAACAAAGCTCTGATACCAAATGTGAGAAATGCGGATTAAGGATCTTAAGGCTAGAATTAACACTAGAGGGGGGGTGAATAGTGTTTAAAGAAATTTGTTAATCTTTTTAAGTTTATCTTACTTTATTAACAATGTATACACTAATCAGACACAGATACGAACAAAGAATCAAACACAGATGCAAATATAAAGTAAAAGCAGTAAAGGAAAGAACACACCGGATTTTATACTGGTTCGGAGTTACCCTACATCCAGTCTCGCAACACAAGTACGGATTTCCTTTCAAACTCAATTCAACAATTACAACCCTAGATTTCAAGGCTACGAGATACACCCTCCAGAATAACAATCCTCTGGGTAGAGATACTTGATTTCTGGGGCAACAAGTTCACCCAATTGATTTCCAGGGCTACAATCACACCTTCTCTCGCTCGATTGATTACAAAAAGTCTATAACTCTGAATAGCACTAAGAACCTTGTAGAGATAGTGATGGAGAATCACACTAGAAGTAATTGAGTATGATTCGATGTTGATTTCGGCAGAGTAATGGTATGATTTTGTATTAAGAAATGTGGAAGAAGAAGAGAAGTGAAAACCAGAAAAAAGTGATTGAAAATTCGTTGAAACTGACCCCTATTTATAGAAGAACAACAGTCATGTCCATTCGTGAAGAGTTATGGCGAATAGACACTTCTTTTGAAATTTGAATTTTGAAACCAACTGACACTATGTCGACATGGGGTACTTGGGCATGTCGACATCCCAAAGGAATTTTTGGTGTTTTGATTTTCGTTGAAAATAACCTCTATCTTATATTAAAATTGTTTTAAACTTTTAAATATACTTAACTATAGTTGAAATACATAAGTAAATATAAAGAACAATATATACATAATTTAACTATAATTTTATATTTAAATCTAAGTATAAATATTTAAAAGTTAAATATATTATTTGAAAAGATAGTTTAAAATCAGGAGTAATTTGACTTTGAAATTAAAGATGTTTTTTTGAGGCTAAAATTATTTAAAATCAGGATAGAGAGTTTTGAATCTTTTAAAAGGAAAGTTTTGAAATCATTTTGAAAACAAGATAATTTTGTAAAATCATTTTGAAATAAAATTAGTGGATACAAAACAATGTCCCACTAGATTTTCGTAGGTTCCATCCTACTTAGGGTTCCATCCCTTTAACGGGCTCGAAGTGGATTCCATTCCACGAATAAATTGGATATTAAGATGCCAGTGCTTTTCTACGAGTTTTAACAATATTCCTAACTAAAACAAACTTAACCTTGAAATCTTGAACTCTTGATAATCTTGATACTCATGAATCTTCTTTCTCTCTATATCTTGAATCTCTATACTGTACAGTCTTCATTCTTGATACCTGCATGGTTAGATCCTGCATATACATATATATCTAAACTTGTAATGTTAGTATTTATATTTTATAATCTATTCTAAGGTTGTTGTCATCAAAACCAACTCCTCGGGGACTAACAATCGCGACTTTTTTTTTCAAGCTTCGATCGCTTGCCACTCACCACTCGCCTCGCCACTGCTCCAACATCACCGAACCCCCGTTGCTCTACCTCGACCGCGTCACCCTCTCCAAGCCTCTGTGCCTCCGGCATCCCCCCTCCCTGTTCCATCGCCTTCTGCAACGCTGCTTCATCCACCACCCAACGTGCGATGCTCCTTCGAAATTGCGACCCAAGCCTTAACTACGACCACCACTCCCCTTACTCCTCGCGCGAGCGCACCCCCTCCAGGCGATCTCAAGGTCGCCTCACGACCATGCATATTTTTTCTTTTTTTAATTCAAATTAGATTTTGGAATGAAGAGTTTTCTTTTCTTGATACAAATGAATTCATTTTAATTCGAACGAAAGAAGGTGCAGATGAATACGCGATTTTTCTTTCCATTTGAACGAGCTCTGTTAAGCCTAAATTTTTTTTCCTCTTCTGCGTTTATAAACAAATAAAGTTAAAGAGGGAATGTGTTTTACACGGCAAGTGTAAGTTCACATCATAGGCTAGGGTGGCTGAGATGAAAGAATACACAGCTGCAATAAAATTTGATTTGACAATATATTAATTTATTCCCAAAATGTCTTGATTTACGCGACTCAAAATTTCAAAACCCTATCGAGGCATGCCGCTAGGCGTTTATAATGTTATACCCCTATTTCGAATGCAATAGAAAATATTTTGAGTCCTAATTCGGTTGTATGGAGAAGATAGTTTTTTTGACCCAATTATTATATTATATTTTCGATATAAATTTCAGCGCGTTTATATCCCGTACGACCAAATGATAACTCCAAACACTAGAAAATTTGACCTCCAATAATAATACATTATTACGGATCTAATGGAACTAGTTTCATCGAATTCCGAGACTGTGTCCTGGACCGCTATTTTAACTCGTCGATTAAATCGATGATTTCCAAAATTTTATGAAATCGCTTAAAATTTTCAGTTTTAAAAGCTTATCAACTCAATTAAAATTCCAAATTCAATATTTAACCATTTAAATATATAAAATTAAACAACAGATGGGTCGTTACAACAAACTAATGTGCATGTTTAGTATAACTTATTCATAGTTGTCATTTACTTAGTGGCACAGACGAGAGATCCCTTGGTTTAAAAACAGTTTACTTAGAAAAAGAACCGACTTAAAAATAATTGATAAATTTAAAATTAAATCTTTATTAAATAATAATTAAATGTTTATTTAATTACTAATTAAATTTTTAATTAATTACTAATTAAATCTTAATTAACTCTAATTTAAAACTTAATTAATTCTTAATTAAATCTTAATTAAACCTGATTAGGTTAATTTATTAAACGCTTCCTACTTTGTAATTAATTATTAATTAACCATAATTAAATAATAATTAATTAAACTTAATTAAATAAAATTAATAATAAATTAACTTATAACTTAATAAATCATTAATTAAAACTTCCTTAATTAATTAATGAAAATTAATTAATTTAATTCATAATTGAACACTACTTAATTAACTTAATTACAATTATTTAATAATTACACTTAATTAATTAATTAACTCATTTAATTTCCATAATGATTAACTTTTATACTTAGTATTTTGGAAAAGCTTTCAAAAACATTTTAAAACGAAAAACTTTAAAGTCTATATACTAACTTTTTCCGAACTGGATCCATTATAGTTATCGTTATGGATGTAACTCTTTAGAGTTAGTTCTAGGTTAGACCTTCCTTAAAACTCAACCACTGACTTTAATTCTTTTTAAAACATAAGAAAAACATGTATATTTGAAAGCTAAAACAAAAGTTTAAAAGTTTAAAACTTTTAGTAACTTGAAATCTAGTAAACAAGTTTTGATTTTACTTCTTTTCAAAAGATCTCAAATCACCATTGCAAGTAAAAATGCTAACTTCCATATCACGTAACCACACATATAAGCTCATACATGCAAAATCATACTATCATCACATACGTGAGCAAAGGTAACATCTTTACTACAAAACTCTACGTTTAGACTTCGTTTTTCCAATTCCATCTACCAATTAGAAACAAATAGCATACATACTTTACCAACACATGAAAATCAAACCATTTCAGGCAGTATATCATACAACAAGTTTACTAACATAAAAAAAATTACTCACCGATATCTTGTCAAATTTGCAAAAAGGTTAGGACTTTGAAATTGCTTTGGGAAAAGACTTTCTTTTTGGAGTCAACCCTACAGATTGGGTCGGCCTAGGCACACAATGGCGCAGCCATGGGTCTAAGTAGGCACGGGCTTGGCACTAAGGAGGAGGTAGGGCTAAAATTGGAAAAAGGAAAAGAGGCAGGAAGGAAAATAATAGTTTAGACAAGATTTAAAAAATGTTTTGAAATAGGAAATTTTGATTTCTAAAACTTGAAAAATTCAAAAGGAAGCTATTAAAGTTTCTAAAGAAGAACTTGGTAATTTGAAAAGAAAGGTGAATGGTTAAAATGAAATTAAATTAAGGAATTTGTATATGTAAAAATGGATGAAATAAAATTACTAAAATAACCTTAAGTACCATTATCTCCATTACATTTTTGCCACATCACCATCTTATCCATCCTCCTTGATCCACACGACTAACCAAAGGTCACCTCTCTTTTACTCAACATGCAAAAGTCATTGTGTAAATATATTAACAAAGGTGTTTACAACATTTTAAACAATGTTTTAGTGGTGAAAATTTTAAATTTTCCAAAAAGCTTTTCGGTCACATTTTCTAATTTTCTTTGAATTAAATACTTTGTAAACAAAATTCAAAAATTATATTTCTATCATTAGATACAAATTAAAAGAGGACCATTTTAATGACTAAAACCATTAATTAAATAATTAAAATTAATTAAATATCCACAAATCAAAGCGATAAAATTCCCAGTCGTTTCAATACATATATGTATATATGTATGTTAGTGTGCTTGTCTTGAGTCTGGCTTACTCTTATATGTGCATGTATTTGAGTTTTGTTATATCCTTGCTGCACTTCAACCTTGTGCTTATGCACTTCTTCTTTGTTGCACTCTTGCACCTGCTTACACTTTGAACCTAATGCATTTTATGATTTTTGAACCCATGCACATTAACTTGACCCTTTGTCTTGTACTTGTTCATGTTCGCTAGTATTTGTATTTACTGGATGTTTCTTGTTTCTGATGTGCACGAATTAAGTCCGAATCTGACACCAAACCTATGTAATGCATGTGACGACCCGCACTCGGCATCCTCTGAATCCGACACCAAACCGTACATGTCCGACCCAGAGTGCACTGATTGTAGACGATCATGAGAAAGAAAAGAGAGGGTGAGAAGAAAGAGAGAAGAAAGAAGAAGAGAAGAAAAGAAGAAGAAGAGAGAGGAATAGGACCAAAACAATACAAAATCTCACATCACAGCGGAATAATATATAATATAGATTAATAATCTTTTCAAAGAGAAATTTTAATATACATAAATCAATATCAGAGTAAACAATAAAAAATCATCAACTTGGACAATTATAATGAACTATCCTCACAAATGCTGATAATTTACAACAACAACAATGCAATGTAGCGGAAAAATAAACAGATACGTGTATACAACATGAAGATCACCAGCTTGCCTGCTGAAGCTCCAAAAGCACCAAATCTGAACCTGTAAATATAATCGGTCTGACCCGAGCATTTCAATGGAAGAACGCTCGGATCAGTCTGGTAAACCAGCGTGAGAAAACACACCTCAACCGAATTAATAAAGTTATCAAAACATTTCCTTTATCAAAACAAAAGGTATCTCGTAAGGCATGCCCACATATAAACAAGGACAGGTTTTTCCCTTACGATGACCAAAACCTTTTCATATCAAATCCGATTATATTATACTAGTGTCAAGTATACAAATAATAATTACTCATAGCTGAAATTCTTACCATTATTAAATTCCAGCAATATTAGGCTCTACAAAATAAAATGGCAGGCACGTAGTGGATTTTGGATTCCATACAAATGACTAGGTAAAGGGACTACCTTTCCAAAAACTCGGTACACCTCTAGAGGGATGTACCTAGGGTCGAGATACTTGGCGCCTAACCAACACAAGATCGGCCTACCCATACGTGGATAGTACCGAATATGTCATCACTCTGGTCGTTACCGACCTAAAATCCATCGCCACAAGCATACACAATAATAATCAGATACATGATGTCATGGCATGTAAAGATATATCTAGAAGAGTGATGACATCTCGTAATGGGAGTGACCCATTTTAGCCTTGCTGCTTCTATCCCTGTTTCAATCATTTTTCGGGGAGTGAGGCTAAAAAAGGTATTGATTACCTTTCACATATCACATACCACATCATCTTTGAATGCCACATTGCCATTTTGGTTGACTACTAATTGCCTTCCACAAAAATACAACCCTTGAGCTCCTACATCTCGGGTGTTAAGCTAAGAGAAGCTGCCTTCTCCGCTACCACATGATGTACATTTGTAAAAACCAATGTACGTAATCTTAGAAATGCAATGTCAGACACTCGTCCATACAAGTTGTCCAGGAATAGGACAAACCGATGGCACTCTCCTACCACATCCTATAGGATTAGTAGCGACAGCCCTTACAATGGATATTTCATAATGAAGAGACTACTGCTACTAGATGTATATTGGGATTTTAACCCTAAGCGATCAACAAGCAGTCCTTCACTATGAAAATACTAAATATCAATACCATCGACCAACCTGCACAATCGTCGTATAAATGTTGGTCTGAAGTGGTTTTCAGATAAATCTGATCCCAGTCCCTTCACACCAACAACGCAAAAGCCTTTCTCAACCTCATACAGAAACTAAGTCTAATAGACTTATCACGTCTCTAACTTTCAACTCGCTATCCTTCGGCCAAGAAGGAAGCTCGATAGATTGGAGTAATCACTCCATACTACACGAATCAACATTCTCAACAAAAACGATAATCAAGCCTACACAGTTAGTTACATACTAAGTGTACAACTAATTAGTTTCCCCATCAAGTTGAGGAACTAAAATGGCCAATTTTGATAGTTGGTTATTTACGTATCAAAGCAACAAACAAAATCTAGCACTTAAGTAATCATTGGGCCTGATTTCATTAATCATTTATAATTCAAAACACTTCCCAATTATTCACTTCAAAATATCTTTAAAAAGATAATATTCAAAACCATTTCACTTATTGGATATTTGGAAAACATTTTCATATACTTATTTTAATAATAAGTAAGTTCACAACTTATTTTATTTTCAAATCATTTAAACTCCATTTTATAATGTCACTTTCCAAAACATCCATTTTATTTAAAATATTATTCACTATCCAAAATCATGAATATAATTCTCTTATAAACTTTCATAAACTAAATTGATTTCATATTTATAAAACAGTGTTTACGAATTCTATTTATATTTTATAAACTTCCATATAAAAAATTCCTTTACTAACAAATTCCATTTATATCTCATATATATGTCAAAATCCAATTATAAGTTATTTTACTTATAAATCTCTTATTTACAATTTCATTTCTTTTTAAATCTTATTATTTATAAAAATCCATTATAAATTCATTTCTAAATTTCAATTACAAATCCATATACAAATTTGATTATAATTCCATTTCTAATATTTATAAAACACTTTTATAATTCCATTACTTTTATTTATAAAATATCAATTTTATAAATCTTATATATAAACCATTATAATAAGTCCAAAAATCTCAATTTAACTTATTTTACAAAATAGTTAACTCCATATTTCAAAAATCATATTTTAATTATATTTCACAACAGTTATAGCTTTTATGTATTTAAAATAAATCCATTTCTTTAACAATTCAAAAACTATTAAAAACATATATATATTTTCAAAATCACTTTGAAATCCTTTTAAATTGAAATCATCATTTTAATATTTTTAAATTTCCAAAATATGGCTCAATGCTGCAAAAGCGCTAAATAAGAGAATTCACATCAATCATATCAATCATGACATCCGATCACCATATATCACAGGATAACAGCATATATAACAATATCTGTAAATAAAAATCAAAAATGGTGAGGAATCTAGTTGGATCCCTCCAACCAGTCACCTGCAACAAATATACATATGAGAAAAATATGTACAATGCCTGCTTCGAGGCAGACGCTCGTACAAAAGGTCATACACTCATACACGGGAATGTATAGGGTCTCATCCGCTAAAATATACAGGAATATATCCAAACCAATCAATGTATATATAATATATTATATATCATCCAAACAATCATCAATCATCATAAATAAAATTTATTCTCACTTATATAAAAATATAAGACGGTCGGAAAGAGTGAGTTGTACTCACTTCGGTTGCAGTCGTCGCGATAGCGATTTATTTCGATTAATATAAAATGGGTGTTTAATTTTAACCAATTTTTTCACTAGCTCCAAATCCATCTAAACTTGCTCCATAATGTAGTGTTCGCGAATAAAAACCTAACCCAATTTGTTTCGTGTGAAACGGACATCATATGACAAAGATATGAATTTTTAAATTTTACACAAATTTAAATATAAATAATTTACAAACTCCTTTTATTTTATTTTACACCTTAAATCTTGGCCGCATGTTTTTCCAGAGTAGATCCAGGCCATTGTTTTCCATCTTCCTCGTGCGTTAATACGCACACCTTCAACCCATTCACACACGAACGTTCTTCGACCATCGCTCTTTCTGCAGCCCACCGGAGTTCGATTAGGTGACATCAAACGACGCGCCAGCCCAGCCTCTCCCATCGCCTGAGGTCCGATGCCTTGAAATGCCACCAGCACCTTGAAAAAGTTATTTAAACGCAATGCATACACAGCCAGATCTAAGCCACCACGTCGCTCCGATGACGATCATCACCGTATGGATGTGAAGATCTCACCTAGCTCTTCAACTTTGTAGTTTGAAGTTTTCAATAATTGTTCTTGAATTTCGAGATATTATGGGGAGAAGGATTGAACCTTTCAGCCATCGAATTTTTAATGGCGGCGGGCCCTAGTTGCCCTAAGGTTTGCCATAAGAATGTCCTTATATAAGCAACGTTTTAAAACACTATTCACGTGAAATATTTTTGTACTCCAAACGAAGCAAGCTGCCTGACGTTTATAATGTTTTACCCCTATTCTGAACATAATGGAATATATATCGGAGGCTAATTCCATCATATTTGGAAGATAGTGTAACGACCCAGAATTTTGGACCATTCGCATCCATTATAAGTGTATAGGTAGACACTTATGCCGGAGTTGAATTGCTCAAAATACCGCGTTGTTAATTTAAATTTGGCAAAACTGAACATATACAGTAAATAAATAATCATAGATCACAGACACAGAGTAATAAGTGCAGCGGAAATAAAAGAGATAGTAGTTCATGAAGCTACTATATGAATATATAAAATACATCAGAGTTTACAACAGAAGAGTAATACGATACATCAGAGTTAAACCAGATACAAATCAGAATACATCACTGGAATCATCGAATATCTGAAAGCTGGATAGATAGCTGGATCTCCAAGCGAAGCTCCAACTCCAAAGGTGAGTCTCGAAAGCTGAACTACTCAGTCTGACCCGAGCGTAAAGCAAAAACACAAGACACTCGAGTCAGGATTAACATTCTTATATTAATAAATCCAACTCAAGTGAAATAGCAATTGAAATACAAGTAACTCAAAGGATGTTTGGAATAACCATCCTTTAAGGATCCGTTAAACTATCTACTAGGTAGTAATGTACGATAAGTAGATAATGTCTATCAGTAATATAAAAAGATATCAAAATAGCGTTAAGTCATGGCCCATTCCACCCTTAACACATTTTTATTCCCAAAAGCATATACAAGACCTTAGTTTCCCCAAAACCGGAAGTCACCAGAGGGCAATCCATATACTAAAGGTACAAATCAAAATCGTAGTGGTCGCGCATAAATGGAATACAAGTATGACAAGGCACATAAGGCTATACCCAAGGTAGTGATACTACCGTTCGCCTGATCCGGACTGGTGAGAACGCAACGCCGCAGCGCCCGCAACACCGTGAAACAACACTCCCAAAATCAAGGGTGCACCAATCGACAACAAGTATAAATAGTTCGAAGAAGTGTGTCCACTTGAGGTATCAATCCTCCATTGGCCCGGCACAGCTCCTGTTTTAGTCATTTCCAATTTGACACAAGTGTCAAGATTATCCATTATCGTTCTCTTTCTTCAGTCAACACGTACATCATTCCAACCACTTCATTCTGGATTATCACTCCGCGTATAGTTATTAAAGTGGTTTTCGGTTTAGATAGAGAGTATATCCATAACCGAATTCCGGTCTCTTTAATAACTTTCGTAATTATTACACCGATTGGTCGTTTGTTTATTTCAAAACCAAATCAATTTCAGTTTCAATTTCAATTCGTAAACCAACATTTCATTTGTCTTTCAAAAACCAATTTCCAATAATTTACGTTTCAAAACTTCCAAATTATCATTTCAAAATCTTATAATTCAATTTCAATCTCTATTTAAAACCATTCAAATATTGATTCAAGTTCGTATATAAGTTTCATTTCGAAAACATTTAGATTAATTTAATTAATCATTCAAATCGAATTTAAATTCATTTATCGATTTCATTCAATATTCATTAAGTAAATTTTCCATTCAAAACAATTTCTATTAAATTTCCAATTCATTAAATCCATTATTTAAATTCAACTTCCTTAAATCAAAACTTACAATTTTGAATTAAATCAAATTTGTCAAATCAATTCTTTCAATTACAAGTCTTACATTAATTCCAAAATATCACATTTTCATCTCTTGTTAAAGAAATTCAATTTCACTTATTTACTTACTTAAATAATTTTCCAACTTAATTTATAAAGAAACTCAATTTCAATTATTACGAAGTAAAATTTCACTTATTCAAAAATTCAATTTAATTTAATCATTAAATAATTCAATCTTATTTAATTATTAAATAATTCAAAACTAAATTATTAAATAATTTCAAAGTTTAATAATTTCAAACTTAATTATAATTTCAAACTTAATTATTAAATTATTTCAACTTAATTCAATCATTTCTCAAATTAAACAACATTCTTTCATCAATTTCTATATACATATTTCATTTCAGATTTTTAAATATTCACATTTAAATTTCATTAAAATCCAATTTCCAACTTCGTTTCAAAACCAAATTATTTATTCAAATAAAATCTTCATTTTATTTTAAAATCAAATTATTGACCAATCGGGTTTTTATTTAATTTCCTATCCTAGGTCAAAGTTCCATTTGGGTATTTATCATTTCAACCCGATTCCAATTCAATTCAAAAAATCAAAACATAACAAAGGGAACTTGCAGTGTGATAACAGGGATGGTGTCAAAGTAAATAAACAAGCAATAACAACAATCAATAACAATCCAATAATCAATTCAAATAATCCCGAAATAACCGTATTAATTCGCATTGTTATTTGTACGAATTAATATAATTATTTCTAGAATCTACACTATCATTTCATGCAGATTAAAAATTATTACATTACGGTTTTCACTTGTCATCCATTTACACTTCCATACATCATCAATTTAACAACATACATTCAGTGGTTCAAAGTATAATTAAACAAATCCTACGTGTCAATAAATTCAACAGTTAAAGGGGTCGTATTATACAAATGTCAGTTAATCAAATTTAACATTTAATTATCCTATATCAAGTTCAATTTCATACTATTTATCATTTTAACATTAACAATTTAACGTCCAATATAAACATCAACAACAATAATTTAACAGATAATGGTGTCAGGTGTCACAGGTGAACTGATACAGGTAATAACAGTGTAAATATCTAACAGCAGCATATTTCAATTGTCGTTTCAATTGAAATCAAATTTAATAAATAAAAGAACGTTAATCGTGAGTGAGTGCTCACCTTTCGAGGCTAGAGAGAAGAACGAGAATGAGATGAGTTACGGATCCAGGCACGAATTCCAAAGCAAGCGAAATTGACACGTATTCGACGGATAAGCTGATAAACAGAAGTTGATGAAAACGAATTAAATCAATGGAATAGAAACAGAAAATATACATTATTATTATACTATATATATATATAATTTCAAAATTTTAATTTAAGACAAATATCAAAATAATATAAAATTTTCAAAAATCACATTTAAATTACACACGTATAAGATATATAACTTTTCTTTCCAGTACTAGAAAACAGAAAACAAAACAATTATATGCCTAGACCAACCTACCTTGTATTTATTATACGTCTTATATATGGATGAATATTTTTTTTTCGGTTTGGGTGCAAACTAAAATTCTCAATGAACGACTGAGCTTAAAATTTGAAACTATCAATGTTGTACCAAATATAATGCCAAGACAACATGTAGAACCAGACAACTATATATATACATTTGTATACACATTAGAAATTAACGTGTTATAAAACCCATACGTTCTTAAGACATGAACTTTTACATAAATATACACCCTTACATATATAAACAGTTTTGTATAGTTTCTAATCTCCCTATATATATAACATAAAATAATATTGATAACCAATATCAAAAATCGTATATAGCTAACATACGTATATAATACCATATCTCACATAACTAATATTTTATAAAACAAATATAAGCTTATACAACCGTAACCACTACATAAACATTATATATAACTCATGTTCTTCTTATATTATAAAAATCAATATATATACTACTGTAAATTTTTATTTTGAAATCTTTATACCATAAAACAAACGCAGCACTAAAATATAATAGTTAAAACATTATACTGTAACTAAGTAGAATATAAACAAATGGTCTACAATATAATAGTTTTTCACGTAACATTCATATATCCCTTTTACTTTTATTTTTAAAACAAAACACACGTACACTAAACATGCACATACTTCATAAACCTTGTATGCTTTTATAAATAACAAAAGGCATATCTATATCTCTTTATAAATCAACTGGTTAAATATAAGCTACTGTATATTCACAAAATCTTATAACCCACCAAAAGCTGCAACTTTTTTTTAACAAAACAGTGTACTACACATATATACATATTCAACTACAAATGATGTATAATACCTTGGTATGTATACAATGAGAAGACAGAAGAACGTGAGAAGAAAGGCAAGGCTCGGTAGACAAAGAAGAGGGGTCGCATGCGGGAAGGTTGCATGCGTGTGGGATCGGCTACATGGCAAAGGCAGGGAGGAAGGGGAACAGTGGTGGTGGAGAGGCACGAGCATGGAGGGGTTGTTTGGGTGATGTGAATTCTCAGTGGTAATGATGAAGTGGTGGCCGAGGGTTCAAGGCCGAGGCTAGGGGAGAGATGAGAGAGGGAAGAGAGAGGTGCGTGTTTCGGCTACAGGGTGGTGGAAGGGGATTTGCGTGCATGGGAAGGTGGATGGCAATTTGGTGGTGGCCGTGGCTGTGCTTGGTTATGGGAAAAACTAGTTCAAAGGGAAGAAAAGAAGATGGAGCAGGTAGGAGGGAAGAAAGAAAATGAATGAGACGTGGTCTCTGTGGGAAGAAGAAAGGCTTCAGGCATTCAAGGAGGAAGAGCAGCAGTTCATTTTCTTTCTCAGAGAACAAAATGAACGGTTGGTGTGACGCCCCACCTCTATACCCACGCTAGCCAAGAACACTACGGGGTAGTGCTGTCAACTGGCGCGGAGAATAAGGCTGTTGAGGAGCGACCATCCATGTAACTTCTTTGTGCGAGCACCGATATGTCAGATAGAATAGGATGCATATCTTTTAAGGAGGAAATCCGACATACCGATACAAACACAAAGCTATCACACGGTGGCTATATATAATCTTCGGAAACAAATATAGAAATAAACGTAACATAAATCAGTCACAGACAATTCATATCACAGAGGCGGAAATAGATATGAATAAATATACAACACATGAAAGTGTACATCAGAGTAGTGGTCAAATAAGATCCACAATAACACAAAATAAAAGATACAAGTGCAAGACAACAGAATATGTATACATCAAGGAGTCTCAATCTCAAATGTATACGACAAAAAACTACAAAACTAGAGTAGTTAGCCAAAAAGTCGGATGATGGCTCCAGATAGGAAGTCATGAGGAAGCACCTGTAAAATCTCAGTCTGACCCGAGTATTATTTATAAGAAAATAATAAACGGATCAGTCTAGCTATAAATATCAGATAAAGTGATATAGAATAAGAGATATGACAAAAACGTATCATAACCATAATAGCGTACTGTGATAAGTACGTAATTTGAAAATCAACAAGAGATTAATCAATACCACAAAATCTAGAAATCACAAAAAGGGGGAAGTCCGAGCACACGGACGAGAAGCTATCTCATGGAAGCTATCCATTTAATTTTCCGAACACACGGATGGCCCGAAGGCAAGTCCGAACACACGGACGAGAAAGGCAAGTCCGAACACACGGACGAGAAAGGCAAGTCCGAACACACGGACGAGAAAGGCAAGTCCGAACACACGGACGAGAAAGGCAAGTCCGAACACACGGACGAGAGAGGCAAGTCCGAACACACGGACGAGAGAGGCAAGTCCGAACACACGGACGAGAGAGGCAAGTCCGAACACACGGACGAGAAAGGCAAGTCCGAACACACGGACGAGAAAGGCAAGTCCGAACACACGGACGAGAAAGGCAAGTCCGAACACACGGACGAGAAAGGCAAGTCCGAACACACGGACGAGAAAGGCAAGTCCGAACACACGGACGAGAAAGGCAAGTCCGAACACACGGACGAGAAAGGCAAGTCCGAACACACGGACGAGAAAGGCAAATTGCTAGTCTAAATCACAAGAATGATCATTATGATCATAAGGAAGTGTCGATTACACTAAGCTAGTAAATATAAGAGTTTAGCTTCATGTCCCATAACCACTTGCTTAACTCAAATATTTACGAACAAATTGTAGATCTGCACTAGAAAATTGTCACAAGAGATTCAATCGAACAAGTCCATAAATTAACCGACGAAGTAAACGCAAGCGTTTCATACCACTTGTTTTGCTAAGCCGTTTAATTATATTTTCTCATACGAATGAGGTAAAGGTTTGTATATACTAGTAGATTGGAAAACAGTTTTATAAACGAGTTTGATATTGAAAATAGAGTTGAAATCGTTTTGATGATAGAGTTTTGATATTTACTACTAGTATTGAAACCTTTATATTTTTAAAGTGACAAGCCATAGAAGTGATTGTAGAAACAATCAATTATAAAAGTTCACATTCGAAGACGTGAATAAAATACAAATAAATCAATTCCCAAAACCATCAAAGTAAGAAGTTCCGTTGAATGGTTTTCGGATAAGATTGCCTACGCAGAGTTATACGGGGTTCGACCTAAACACAGCAGATCAAGAATTCAGACGTCTGAATCTGGAAAATAAACTATTTTCCAGAACAGAATTCAGACGTCTGAATCAAGATTTCAGACGTCTGAAATAGGCACTTTTTAGCCTATTTCTTTTCTGGTTCAAAACGAACCAATTCAGACGTCTGAAATTTTGATTCAGACGTCTGAATGCTGGGAGAAGAAAATTCCCAGTATTCCATTCAGACGTCTGAACCATACGTTCAGACGGCTGAAACTGTTATTCAGGGCATTCCCTGAACCTAGGCCAAAAAATGGCCAAACGACATCGATAACGATCGGTCGAGCAACAACGACTAAGGAATTGCACAAGAATAAGTGTTAGGAATTCATACCTAACAATCGAAGATAATTATTGACTTAGATGTGAGATAAAAATCTCACCTTTGAACCCAAACAATTGAAGAAGAAGCTTTGAAGCAATGTCAAGAGCAATTACTCTTCACTCTCAACACAAGAAGCTCCAACTAAGATCAAAACAAGCATTTCCCAAATTTAGGTTTAGGAAATAAACTAAAATTGGAAAGAGAAAGAGTTGGAGAAGAAGGAGATGAAGCTTACCAATGGGTTCTCTTTGAATTTGGAGTAAGAATTTGAGATTGCAAGAGAAACTAGGGCTTGGAGTTTTAATTCTTTTTCTTCTCCTCCATTAATCTTCTTAGAACTGAAAAGTGGAGGAAGAGGGAGTGAATGAAGAGGGGAGTTTCAGTTTGGGGTATTAAGTTGGCTAGTGGGCTGAACCCAAACTCAAAACCCAATAGAAAAAGTAGCAAAATTCGACTTACTCCAAACATATCGAAGTTTACACTCAAAAAGATCGCAAACGTAATTTTGGACTCAATGGGGGTAGTCTCGAGTCCCAATTCGACTGTTTGCAAAAAGTAGCTTTTTCGGACTAAAATCCGACGAACGATGTTATATTTAAATAAAATATTTAAATATAAAATCGACAAATATGCGGGTTGTTACAGTTGGACAAAATGGAACCATATATTTATGAATTCTTGGGAAAAACTATGTTTGAATTCAAGGCAACGATTTAAAACCGAGGACTGCTTGAATTTTGAACGGTGGAATATAAAAAGGTAAGGAAACCAAAAGGTTTAAAAACCGGTACCGATACGAAAATTGGTTTATTGATTTCACGGCGTACCGAACCTCAAAATTTAGAAATAAATATACCGTGGTGATCAGCGCGACGAGACGATCAAAACGGTATATAGATATCAGTGGTACGATTAAATTATAAAAATTCGAATTTTCCAACTGACGGAAATGCAAGAAAAACGCAAGAAAATAAGACCGACGGAGCCAAAGATGTCCGAATTTGGAAAAACGACAAACTGACATCTTGCTCAGAAGATGGTTTAGAATTTTTCTATGTAAAAATATTTAGGTTTCGAAAATATTTTATTTTCATTACTTTTTAACTGATTAAATTGAAGTGAATTTACGCGCGAAATAAACTTTCATATTTTCAGACGAAAATTTACCAGTGGCTATGTTTAACTAGACGTATTCCAAATATTAAAATTTTATTTCAAAATTTTATCGTTTAAAATTTCACAAAATTTCAACTAATTACGTTACTAAAACAGTTGAAATTTACGGGTCGTTACAGATAGGTTTTCAAATCGAATTATTTTAAATTAAAATTTACTTAAATAAATTTCTATGCGATTCAGCTTCGCACGACCAAACCGTAAGTCCGATTGACACAAAATTTGAAATCTAACAATAATTCACTATTACGGATCCAATAAAATTTGTTTCGTCAAAATCCGAGATAGTATCAAAAATGGCTATTTTTACACATTAATTAAATATTAAAATTTCCAATTTCTATAAATTAACTTTAAATTCAATTTTAAAAGTTTACTATCTCTATTCTAATTCAAATAGGATTTTAAAAAATGTTAGAAATCATTTTTATTCTTATTAAATTCAAATTTCAATTATTTCTGCAATTTTGAATATTAAATTAACAATTTAATTATCCAAATAAATCATTATATTCGAAA
Organism: Allium fistulosum; assembly: GCA_030737815.1. Taxonomy (NCBI): domain Eukaryota; kingdom Viridiplantae; phylum Streptophyta; class Magnoliopsida; order Asparagales; family Amaryllidaceae; genus Allium; species Allium fistulosum. Next base: position 136,129,413 of record CM060904.1, read on the forward strand.
TATAAGTTATTCAACTTACAAAATTTACTTTTGAACATTTAAAATAAATTAAATATTCCAAACTCGAACGACTGAAAAACTGGGTCGTTACATTCTTCCCGCCTTAAAAGCATTTCGTCCCCGAAATTACTACGTAAGAAAAATACCCAAAATCCCATTAGTTTTTCAAAATCAACTAGCTAAAATAGATTACCAATTCTTTTAAGTGTATTAATTTTCCAAAATCAATTAGTTACACTTTTATAAAAACATTTCTTAAGTTTCGAAATTCATACTTAGTTATTTGCTAATACCATTCCATAAATCAACTAACATCATTTCAATTTATAACTGAAAAATAAAATTTTAGTTATAAAATTTTTTACAAAATTTCCTAAAATTTTCTAACGCCTTAAATTTCATAAAAATTCGCCATGGCCTCCATTGCGCGGTTCGATCCGAAAAAATCGCAATATATATAATATCAAAAATATACATCTCATCTTCGAGGATGAGGCATCCCATAGGGAAAAAATGTAAAAGTACGATATGTAATCCGAGATATGTACCTTGTATATTATTTAGCAACCATATACGGCTAATATAGCGCGAAAGCGAGCTCCAAATGCGAAGCAAAGGCCATCCGCACCTTCTGAACACTCAACAAGCCATAAGAACATGCATATGGAAGTAATATCAATATATATATAACATATGTTATTCAATAATACATACAAATAAAACACATGCCACATGAGAAGTCGCCAAACACTAACATCCAACTAACACCCATCCAACAAATTTACAACCAAACTGGTTCACAACCAAATCAATATTCATTCCAAATGTTATCAACATTCTCTTGATTTATTTTTCAATTTATTCACATTCATAAATCACAATTGATTATGTTCAATTTAGATTGGATTCAATTTAGCCACATTCACTTTAGATTCAATTCATATTTACTTAGTTATCATTCAACTAATTTATATCAAATTCTATAACTTCCAATTTGTTAACATTCATTTATTAATACTCATTTAATTCATTATTTAATGGTTAACAATCATCCTATTCATATTAATTTTCGTTCCAATTAAATCTAATTGACTTACACTCAATTATAATCATGTTCATTTATATTCACATTCATTACTTAGTATATTTTCTTACAATACTAATAACACTTATGATTTATTTCCAAATCACTTACTTAAGTTCAATTTACATTTTTATATAACATTTCCAATGTTTATTATCAATCCACAACTTAAGTTATATTCCATTTTAACAAACAACATTCAAAATCATATTCCATTCACTAATCATAAGTTCAATTCAATTCATTTTGCAACTTAAGTTGAATTTCATTTATTAACTCAAGTTTATATCCATTTCAATTTCTTCACTTAGCTCATTTAATTCATTTAACTTAAGTTAATCTTCATTCATTTAGACTTCTAGTTAAATTCTAATACAAAATCATTCCATTAAACTTATCTTAAGTTTATTCACATTTCATAATTCCATTTTTTATGTAATCACTTACAATTTATGTTTATACACATTTCACTTACTTAGCTCATTAGCTTATTCCAAGAATTTGAAATTGGTTTTAACTTTTTATTTCTCAAATTATAAGTTATAAAACTTATTTACTTAAGATTCATGAATATTTACATAAGCCTATTCACATGCTACATTTCAATTCATAGTTATATGATCAATTTACATCTTAAGTGTATATTCATTTTTATTTGATTCATTTCAAATATCGATCTAATTCATTTCAAATTCAATTAGATTTATTTAACTTTTCTTTAGTTAAATTTCAAATCATATATTTTATTTTACTAATTCAATATATTTAACTTTACTTAAGATAAATTTTGACTTCGTATCTCACTTCACACTTAAACTAAAATTTTAACTTCATAGCTTAATTTGAAATTTTCTTTTCTTATACATACCATTTTCAATTTACTATTGGTAGCAAATCCATCACACAGAAACCCGAAAATGATACTGATGATGCTGCAATCATCACCCTTATTATTTTCCAGCAACCGTAGTGAATTCAGTGCTTTTTATTCTTTAAAAATCCATTTATTTATAAATCACATTTATAAATTTTTACTTATATAATTTCACTATTTTACTTCACTTATATAAGTTTATTTCAAATATATTTTTTATCTTTGTTTAGATTCATAATAATAACAACTTTTATTATTTAAACACAATAAATAATAAATGATATTAATCAACTATTACCATTCATTAACAATCAATTAATTTATATAATACTATACAAAATATAATCAAGGTAAAGTTATTTCGTTTACCCAATTTCGAAAACGATATTGTGTCCAATCTCCATGTCCAAGTGTTTAGAGATCCCTATCGATAACATTAGCTAGACGCAACGATCGGAAACCATAAGCCACTCGACAGCTCAATCAACACAATACAAAACATTTTTATATTCACTAACAAATACGCGCTCATATATATATATATATATATATATATATATAATACGCTCAAACTCAATCTAGGGTGCTACTGACCCTATCTATACTAAGTACAAATCAAAGCCTAGGAATATACTAAACCTAAGCTCTGATACCACGCTGTGACGGCCAGCACTCGTCACCCTTTGAATCTGATACCAAACCACACATGTCTGACCCAGAGTGCACTGATTGCAGATGATCATGAGAAAGAAAAGAGAGGGTGAGAAGAAAGAGAAAAGAAAGAAGAAGAGAAGAAGAAGAAGAAGAAGAGAGAGGAACATAATCAAAACAATACAGAATCTCACATCGCAGCGGAATAACATATAATATAGATAAATAATCATTTCAAAGAGAAACTGTAATATCCATAAATCAATATTAGAGTACACAATAAATAATAATCAGCTTGGACAGTTATAATAACCTGTCCTCACAAATGCTGATAATTTACAACAACAACAATGCAATGCAGCGAAAAAATAAACAGATACGTGTATACGACATGAAGATCTCCAGCTCGCCTGCTGAAGCACCAAAAGCACCAAATTTGAACCTGTAAATTTACTCGGTCTGAGCCGAGCATTAAAAGGGAAGAACGCCCGGATCAGTCTGGTAAACCAACGTGAGAAAATACACCTCAATTGAATTTATAAAGTTATCAAAACTTTTCCTTTATCAAAACAAAAAGTATCTCATAAGACATGCCTACACATAAACACGGACTGGTTTTTCCCTTACGATGACCAAAACCTTTTCATATCAAATTCAATTATATTATACTAGTGTCTAGTATACAAATAATAATTAATCATAGATGAAACTATTATCATTATTAAATTCCAGCAATACTAGGCTCTACAAAAAAAATGGCAGGCACATAGTGGATATTGGATTCCATACAAATGACTAGGTAAAGGGACTACCTTTCCGAAAACTCGTTACACCTCTAGAGAGATGTACCTAGGGTCGAGATACTCAGCGCCTAGACCAACACAAAATCGGCCTACCCATACTTGGATAGTACCGAATATGTCATTACTCATGTCGTTACCGACCTAAAATCTATGGCCATAAGAATGCACAACAATAATCTGGTACACGACATCATAGCTTGTAAAGATATATCTAGAAGAGTGATGAAATCTCCTAATGGGAGCGACCCATTTTAGCCTTGCTACTTCTATCCCTGTTTCAGTCATTTTCCGGGGAGTGAGGCTAAAAAAGGTATCGATTACCTTTCACGTATCACATATCACATATTAGATCGTCTTTGAATGCCATATTGCCATTTCCGTTGACTACTAATTGGCTTTCACAAAAATAGAATCCTTGAGCTCGTACGTCTCAAGGAGGGTGTTAAGCTAAGAGAAGCTGCCTTCTCCGCCACCATATGATATACGTTTGGAAAAACCAATGTACGTAATCTTAGAAATGCAATGTCAAACACTCATCCATACAAGTTGTCCAGGAATAGGACAAACCGAAGGTACTCTCCTACCACATCCTATAGGATTAGTAGCTTGCAATGGATATTTCATAACAAAGAGACTATTGCTACTTGATGTATATTGGGATTTTAACCCCAAATGATCAACAAGCAGTCCTTCACTATGAAAATCCTAAATATCAATACCATCGACCAACCTGCACAATCGTTGTATAAATGTTGGTCCGAAGTGTTTTTCGGATAAATTTGTTCCAAGACATTCGCACCAACAACCAAAAGCGTTTCTCAACCTCATACAGAAACAAAGTCTCATAGACTTTTCACGTCTCCGACTTTCAACTCGCTATCCTTCGACCAAGAAGGAAGCTTGATAGATTGGAGTAATCACTTCGCACTACATGGATCAACATTCTCAACACAAATGATAATCAAGCCTACACAGTCAATTACATACTAAGTGTACGACTAATTAGTTTGCCCATCAAGTTGAGGAACTAAAATGGCCAATTTTGATAGTCGGTTATTTAACTATCAAAGCAACAAACAAAATCTAGCACTTAAGTAATCATTGGGCCTGATTTCATTAATCGTTTATAATTCAAAACACTTCCTAATTATTCACTTAAAAATATCTTTAAAGATAATATTCAAAACCATTTCGCTTATTGGATATTTGGAAAACATTTCCATATACTTATTTTAATAATAAGTAAGTTCACAACATATTTTATTTTCAACCCATTTAAACTCCATTTTATAATATCACTTTCCAAAACATCCATTTTATTTAAAATATTATTCACCGTCCAAAATCATGAATATAATTCTCTTTTATAAACTTTCATTTTTAATTTATCAAATTAAATTGATTTCAGATTTACAAAACAGTGTTTACGAATTCTATTTATATTTTATAAACTTCCATATAAAAAATTCCTTTACTAACAAATTCCATTTATATCTCATATATATGTCAAAATCCAATTATAAGTTAATTTACTTATAAATCTCTTATTTACAATTTCATTTCTTTTTAAATCTTATTATTTATAAAATCCATTATAAATTCATTTCTAAATTTCAATTACAAATCCATATACAAATTTGACTACGATTCCATTTCTAATATTTATAAAACACTTTTATAATTCCATTACTTTTATTTATAAAATATCAATTTTATAAATCCTATATATAAACCATTTATAATAAGTCCAAAAATCTCAATTTAACTTATTTTACAAAATAGTTAACTCCATATTTCAAAAATAATATTTTAATTATATTTCACAAGAGCCATAATTTTTACAGCGTAAAATTATAACTTTTATGTATTTAAAATAAATCCATTTCTTTAACTATTCAAAAATTATTAAAAACATTTATATTTTCAAAATCACTTTGAGTTACTTTTAAACTGAAATCATCATTTTAATATTTTTAAATTTCAAAAATATGGTCCAATGCTGAAAAAGCACTAAATAAGAGAATTCACATTAATCATATCAATCATGGCATCAAATCACCATCTATCACATGATAACAGCATTTATAACAATATCTGTAAATAAAAATTAACAATGGTGAGGAATCCAGTTGGATCCCTCCAACCTATCACCTGCAACAAATATATATATGATAAAAATATGTACAATGTCTGCTTCGAGGCAGACGCGCATACAAAAGGTCATCCGCTCATACACGGGAACGTATAGGGTCTCATCCGCTAAAATATATGGGAATATATCCAAACCAATCAATATATATATATATAATATCATGTATCACCCAAACAATCATAAATCATCATAAATAAAATTTATTCTTACTTATATAAAAATATAAGCCAGTCAGAAAGAGTGAGTTGTACTCACTTTGGTTGCAGTCGTCACGATAGCGATTTATTTCGATTAAAATTAAACGGGCATTTAATTTTAACCATAATTTTCACTAGCTCCAAATCCATCCAAATCAGCTCCATAATGTAGTGTTTGTGAATATGAATCCAACGCAATTTGTTTCATGCGAAACGGACCTCGTATGACAAAGATATGAATTTTTAAAATTTACATAAATTTAAATATAAATAATTTACAAACTCTTCTTATTTTATTTTCCACCTTAAATCTTGGCCGCACGTTTTTCCATAGCAGATCCAGGCTGTTGTTTTCCATCTTCCTCATGCGTTAATATGCATGCCTTCAACCCATTCGCACACGAACGTTCTTCGACCGCCGCTCCTTCTGCAGCCTACCGGAGTTCGATCAGGTGGCATCGAACGACGCGCCAGCCCAGCCTCTCCTATCGCCTGAGGTCCGATGCCTTGAAATGCCACCGACACCTCAAAAAATGTATTTAAACGCAATGCATACACTGCCAGATCTAGGCCACCACGACGCTCCAATGACGATCATCACTGTATGGATGTGAAGATCTCACCTAGCTCTTCAACTTTGTAGTTGAAAGTTTTCGCTAATTGTTGATGGATTTCGAGATATTAGGGGAGAAGGATTGAACGTTTCTGGCCATCAAATTTTTAATAACGGCTGGCCCTAATTTCTCTAGGGTTTGCCGCAAGAATGTCCTTATACAAGCAACGTTTTAAAACACTATTCATGCGACATATTTTCGAACTCCAAACGAGGCATGCCGCCTAGCGTTTATAATGTTTTACCCCTATTCTGAACATAATGGAATATATATCGGAGGCTAATTCCATCATATTTGGAAGATAGCTTTTCGAATCGAATTATTTTAAATTAAAATTTACTTAAATAAATTTCTACGCGTTTCAGGACCAAACCGTAAGTCCAATTGACACGAAATTTGAAATCCAGTAATAATTCACTATTATGGATCCAATGAAACTAGTTTCGTCGAAATTCGAGACAGTGTCAAAAATGCCTATTTTTACACATTAATTAAATAATAAAATTTCCAATTTCTATAAACTAACTTTTTAATTCAATTTTAAAAGTTTTCTATCTCTATTCTAATTCAAATAGGATTTTTATTCTTATTAAATTCAAATTTCAATTATTTACACAATTTCAAATTTCAATTATTTCTACAATTTCGAATATTAAATTAACAGTTTAATTATCCAAATAAATCATATATTCAAAATATAAGTTATTCAACTTACAAAATTTACTTTTGAACATTTAAAATCAATTAAATATTCCAAACTCGAACGACTGAAAAACTGGGTCGTTACAATGCACTTGAGTTAAACCCAAGCTTGATTGGGCTTGACCTCATGCATTCTTGCATTGTGTTGAGCCTTCGGGCTTGTCCTTACACTTTGTCCTTGAAATTTAAAATAATGCAAATACATTTTGCATATGTGCAGGCCCTATGATAGGTACAGTGATACACTGTGCATGTCGTATACTTCTCTTGTACATTTTTCGATTCTAGTTTTTAAAATATGAAAACAAACAACATAAATAACTCAGGCAATATCATATTTAATTATATTCTTATTTTTGCAATTTCAGTTTTGTCACTATTTCCATTTTACTGCATTATTGTTTATTTGATGGGCAAAGTAGAAGGTTGGAAAAGAAATTAGAGCTAGAAGATGGTAAATCAAACTTGAGTGATGAGTGAGTGAGGGAATAGAGTGATTGTATTGGAGAGTGAGTGATTGTTTTATACATGAGAGTGTAAAAGATATGAATGTTGTTGAATATAGTATAAGATATGATGTAAATATATACTATTTGAATTTGAATTGAAATAAAATATTTGTTTAAATTAAATTATGATTTATTTGTTTCAATCCATGATGATGCAATAGTGCAATAACAAACACATTTAATATATATATATATATATATATTATCATCAAATAAAAATCATAAACCTTATATTTAACATTTTTAAAGATCCAATTACATTCCTAATTATATTCAAAAGGGTTAAAGATAGAAGTTACTTAAATATTATCACTATAAACCCAAAACAAATTTATATATTTCATTATCTTTAAATTGTTCTTTTTAAAGATCTAAGTACACCTACACTTATTTTAAAATACTTTTTAAACCCATTTATTGTAACTAAGATTTTATAACAACCCCACCTTTATTTCTTACAAAATACTTAACTTACTTTTCAAACGTACATATACTTATAAATATGTTTTATAAAATATTATGTGAAAATAACAAATTTAGAAATTACTAGAAAAACCATTTTAAATAAATGTTATGGACTAAACCCATTATTTAAAAATTCATAAATATTTATAAAAAATATTTTTAGACTTCAAACCACTTTAGAATGCTCTAATGTTTGTTATTAAACATCCTTTAAAAGATTTTAGAAAAATACTTAATTTGAATATGATTATCAAACACTCTTAAGCCTCAACTTAGCCTATAACAACATACAACAACAACTGCTGTAATAGGTCAAATTGGTGCTACAGATTTTTGGTCCAAAAAACCAGTTTTAAGCACTTCAAAGATTGGCCAGTTTTTAACAAGTGAACAGTTCGACCTAAAGTCTAATATTTTCTACAGTAAGTATTGTACTCATAATACATGATAAAAATGCCAAGAAACCCGCAAGGATGTCTTTACAAAATTCTATAAAGATTTCAAAAGAAATGGCATTTCAAACTGCATCTGTAACGACCTTTTAGCTGTACAAACCTTTGCAACTTTGTTCTATAAGTTCTTTAACTTTTCAAACCATTTCCTTGCTTTCTCATACACTATTATTTGTGTAGAGAACAACCAAAATATATTTACAAATCACAACCAATTTAAAGCAAGTTAAAACACAAAAGTGTCGAAGTGCTTCTATAGCGACCTTTTGCTATACAAGCCATTCCACATTCAATTCAAAACCAAACACAATCCAACCAAACATGTATACACAATATCAAGTGCACGACACATGTTTTAAAAGGTCACATAAATGATTATACATAATATATAGTGGTCGTTTGCTTTCCAAAGTAAAGGGTCCAAAAGTTATAACTTTAATTAGTTAAGCAATTTACTATAGTTTAACAAGCATATTATATCACATCATATATAATCAAATGGACAGTAAACTCACCCTTAACCAAGCTTACAACCAAGCATAAGCCTCAAACTTAAGACCACTTCCTACCTTAACCAAAATAAGAAAAAAACCCCACCTAAGCTCTTAGTTGCTCACGGCCAAGCCTAGAAAGGCCCAAAAATGCTTACGAGCTTGGATGGTGGTAGGGTCTTTTGTAATGACCCATATCTTTGATAATTAAAACTATTAAATTAAATAAGATTTTGAAATTTAATATTGTGAGAATTAAAATTTATGGTTTATTAATGAGAAAAATAATAAGAATATAATTTAATAATGTTGATTGGATGTAACTAACATCTATTTTAATGTAATTCCATCAATTAAAATTGCAAAGTTTAATAAGGAATAAATTAAATGTTCTATTAAAATTTGAAATCATAGGTTATTTAATTTGAATTTTTTTTAATATAGAATGGAATCAATATTTGGTATGTGATTTACCAACCTTGGTTTGTAGACAATAAGTTAATAGAGATGAATTGCTAATGTATAACAATTGTTTAATTATTACCTAATTATTTAATCCGTTTGAAATTAATTTGAAAATTCATAAATAAATGTAATTAAATATTACAATTAGTATGAGTTAAGATGATAACTGTAGAATATGAATGTAATAAAATGTAAAATAATGTTAATTTTATTCATAAGGTAATAGTTGATTCAATAATAAGAATGAGTCAAAATAAAAGAATTTATTGGAATTTAAATTATAATGAATAAATTTATCGCAGTTATAATTGAACACTGAAATATATGAAATATTTAAACCTTGGAATTAACTTGGAAAATTTAAATTTCAAAAGATTATTAATTTCTATGAAATTCCTGTTAAATCCAGGATGGTAAAATGGTTAACTTTTAAATTTGAATTTAAAGGTGATTAAAATAATATTTTATTTAATTAACGAGAAAAGTAGCCATTTTGGGCACTGTCTTAGATTCTGACGAAACCAATTTCATCGGATCCGTAATGGTGATTATTCCAAGATTTCAAGTTTCTTAGCGATCGAACTTATCGTTTGATTGTGCGAACTCGAAACGCGTAGTAATCGATTAATGGAATTTAAATGAATATAAGGCGATTTTAAAAGCTAACTTCTATATAAAATGGAATTAGGGTTTGAAACTAGTTCCACTGAGTTTAAAAATATCAAAAATTTATATTTTGATATATGGGATAACCTATTTTCGTTTCGGGAACGAAATGTGCTTTTCGGGTATAGGTATCGCTTCGATCCAATTCAATCTGGTCCATCCATTTCTATTTCAGCTCTGTATATATAGGCAGTTATAAACCCTAGCAGCTCTTTATCTTCATTTTTCTGTACGTACTTCTTATTCTCATCTGTTCCTTTCTTCCTTTTCAATGTCAGACATCTAAAACCTAAATTCCCAAATATCAAATCAAATCGAAAATTCAAACTCCTCAAAACCTATAGAATTATATATCGTTGGAAAGCTCTCGATGAGTGTAATTTATTTATGTAATTCATTTTTCGATTGGAGGTTCAATTTGACCAGAATTTGGCGAAGAAGTTTCGGCCGTCCATTCTAGGGTTTTCAATTCGACGGTGGATCGTCGACCGTCTAATGATCGGGAAGTTGCTGCTGGTAGAGGAGATGAAGACAAGCGCATCCATATGGTTAAATCATGTCCTAGTCGACAATTTTCACCAAAATTAGCTAAGAATAAGGGTGGTGGTGCACTACCTCTGGCAGCATTTTGGAGGGTCGCGTGACCACTATAGGCGCGGCCTGGTGGGGAGCTTCCAACTGCGAGGTTAGATCAAGGCGCAACGGCGTGGTTAGACATTGAGTGGTGGGTTTTTGATTGATGGCTGTGCGTAATTGGGATCGTGAACGACGTAGAGTATTGAGAGGTATGTGATATTACGATAATGCCCTACATTAATTTAATTTAATTTTTAAATTTGCAATGTTCTAATATCGATAACTTTTGCATATGAACTTGGATTTGGACGCGGATTCTTCCGTAGGACTCGTATCGAATTTTTGAACGATAGAAACTGGTTTGGATGCGTTTAGAGAATGTTGGAATTTGGGCATTCTTTTGGATTTTAAATCGATGATAAATCAACGGTGAATGATTTAACCCACTCACAAAATACTAAATCTTCTTATTTTAGTTGAATTAAATTTATGAATTGATAACAATTTTATTGAATGTTATTTGGTAATTTAAATTGTCATTTAAATTTAATTTGGATTAAATTTCCATTTAAATTAATATTGAAATTAAATTGATAGTTAAATACCTAATATTGATAACCAGTTAATTGTTGTGATTATTGACTGATTTGGATGTTGATTGTGATGGATGTTTATTTGTTGATATTTTGAATGATTGGATGTTATGTTTATTATATATGTTGTTATCACACTGCAAGATCCCTTAGTTTGTTGTTAGGAAATTCATTATGGGTTGAAATGGTACATACTTGAATGAACTTATAGTCTAGGAAAAATCATTATGGGTTGACATGATACATACCCGAGCGATTTTATTAATTTGGAAATTGTTGATTTGGGATACGGGTTGAAATGATATATACCCGGGGAATTTAACTATTTTGGGTTGAAATGATACATACCAAATCACTTGACCATAGGGTAGAAAATTATATACTGACACGGTTGGTCGATTTTAAATTATTTTCTAAATGGTAAATTATGTTTGATTTTTAAATTTGATTTTTAAATTTAATTTAATGATTTTATTTAAAAATTTATATTTGGAAAATAATTTATTTTATATGTTTAAAGTTTCAAATTATAAGTTAATATATGGTTTTAAATGTAAATTTAAGATTCTAACTTATAATTTTATTTAGTTTTAAAATATATAATTTAAATAATGTAATATAATAAAAACACTTTGAAAATTTAATTTAATAAAATATTCAATACAGTTTTAAAAGATTTATTTAAAAATTTAATTTAAGATAATAAATATAGACTTTTATAATAACTTTAATAGATAAAAGTTTTTTGTAAGATATTTTATAATTTTATAAAAGGATTTTATAAAAGATTTTTATAAAGGATTTTGTAATGGTTTTATAAAGGAGTTATAAAGGTTTTAAAGGATTTTATAAAGGGTTCTATAAAAGAATTGCACAAAGGGATTTGGAAACGTTTTAAAGTAATTTGCATAGAGGTTTATGAAAAAATGAAGGTTGTAAACTGTTTTGGAATTTATAAATAGAATTATAAATGGTTCTAAAACATATAAATAGTTTATAAATGGTTTAAGAGAAATTTATAAATTATGTGCCAAACTGATTGAAAGAAACCTTCCTCGATATTTATGAATATATTTATACTTTTGGAATAAGTAAATGGATATCTTGACATGAAGGTATAAACTATTTTCTGGATTTATTATTAAAAATGTTTTATAAAACGACCACGGTGTGGAATAAGCGTTTGGTTTTAAAGAGACCGAGGTCAGATATTGTCATAATCTTTGCCAATTCCGAAACCACTTTGTAACTGTGCATGTGGTGGAGAATTTAGAACGAAGCAGGATGGATTGGCGAACGCTACTAGTATGAGGTAAGAACGCAGCCCTGACCTTCGGGTTAGCTTGATATGACTAAAACAGGAGCTATACTAGGCCAAGTGAGGTCGCTCCTCCTTTCGAACACGCTTCTTCGATACAATATATGTTACTTTGTGATTAATTGGTGGCTACTTCGATTTGATTATGGAAATGTGTCTCGAGGTGGGCAGTAGTAGCCTCTACATGTTACCACTAGTCTGGAAGTGCAAAATGGTAGAATCCTACCCTGGGCATTGCCCTGTGTGCCTTGTCATATACCTTATCGAGCCCACTATGATTTTGGTTTGTTCGTACCTATAGAGTGCTCCCTAATAGCCCACCAGTTTACGGTGAAGTTTGTAGTACTATATAGACTATGATGCCTATAAAAATGTGTTAAGTGGGATATGGGTAACGCCTTAACACTATTTTAATACTTTACATTACTGATAGACACTACATATATAGCGTATATCACTACATACAAATACTTTAATGAATCCTTAGGAGATGGAAAATCCCAAACATCTCTTAAGTTATTGCATGCACGTTATACACTGGATATGAGATGTAAAATCCCGTAAACATCTCTGAAGCCATTACACTCATATTTATTTGTTGTTGATTTAACTTACATAAGATCTTTTAGTTTTGACTCGAGTGTTTTGTCTTTTCATTATACTGGGGTCAGCCTGAGCATTTCAGTGTTGAAGACTTTAATTCTGGAGGACAAAGACGGAGTTTGGTATATTATATTATTAGTAATTTTCCACTGCATCATTTTGGTATGTCATTGTTTATACTTTGATTGTTGTAAAAATTATGTAATCAAATGTATATTATAAAAGAGCTTCATGAACTGTTTATTTGATTATTATATTTCATCATTTTGCTACGAGATTCTATGTTTTGTTTTTTCTTCCTTTCTCTTATTTTTTTGTTTACCCCATTGACAGTCCTCCCTTTTGAATGGTTTGAGTTGACATGTGTGGTTTATTATCGATTTAAATTGTCCAAAATGGTGGGTCGTCGTATCCTTGCCCCTCTTTTTCAAGATTTGAGTTATGAATCCTTGTTGCTATGTTATGTTAGGCCTATAGCCTGAGTTTAGTGAAGTTCTTTTGTGTTTTAGAATGTTTATATGTAAAGCGAAGAGGATGAAGAATATAGTTGTCTTTATGTTCTAAATTTGCAAAACAATTATGAAACAAAAAGGGAGATTAAATAGTATATGCCAAGAGGTTACCATCGATGTCCTGCCTCTTATGGCTAACCAAGAACCCATGACCCATGCTTTTCTTTACATCTCATTACTTCTTTTCGTCACTCCTAAGTCTTCCTAAAATACCCCTCTTCAAAATGTCTTAAATGACATTATCTATGACATCATTAAGTTATTTAGTTAAACCTAATCCATTGAAATATTTTTATTGGCTATAAATGGCTTTATTAGTTTATTAAACATGTCTAAAAGTTTGAAACACTTTTATCGAATAAAAAGTCGTTTACCGATAAAATGTTTTCCGGTCACATTGTCGATTTTTCCTCAAAGTATTTATTTTTTTAAACCCATTTCAAAAACGTTATTATCATCGATTATTGATTAAAAATGGTTAACAAGGTTATAAAATCTATTTTAACACATTTAATCCAAGATTCAAATATATGATAATTTAGATATTTAAATACTAATTGTTCAAAATTCTGGGTCTTTACATCATGGTAGAACTACTTATTTAACAGGTTGAGTATTTAACATTTCTAGCAATGGATTATTGTAATAATGTTCTTTTGAAATGTTATTTGATTTTTCTTTAAGTATATTGATTCGAGTATTGTATAAGCATATATATGCCTTATTTTGTACAATAAAATGAATTTTCACACCATTCACACTAGTATTGGTAAGGTTTATAATTTAACCAACTTCAAATAGGAAAGATCATTTCAAAAATCCTACCATGCAATTGATCAAAGGAACCAATCGCTATTAGCTCTATATGATTTGAACTTAAAAAGATAGGAGAATTTGTTAAAATTAATTTTCTTTAATTGAACCAAACTTACTGAAAGATCAGATACACATTAATCCTCTTTAATGTTTATAAATTAAAGAATGAATTTTTAATCGATCTTTAATGTGTATCATTACATAACTTTAATAAATGCGTCGATACTATCAAGCAACAGTATTGTACAAAATCTCCACATCTTCCTAGTTGTTGACAAACTACCCTAAGTATTGTAAGGGTAATATCTTTTTAAAGGCAATATTATATATATGTATATGTATATGTGTGCATGTGTGTATGTATATATTTATGTATATTCTTGAAAGGCAACATCATATGTTCTATATATTATTGAACATGATCATATATTTGACCTTACATGAATAACAGTTTGTGTAACAACCCGCATATTTATCGATTTTATATTTAAATATTTTATTTAAATATTTCATCGTTCGTCGGATTGAAGTCCGAAAAGCTACTTTTTGCAAACAGTCGAATTAGGACTCGAGACCTCCTCCATTGAGTTCAAAGCGTCGTTTGCGATCTTTTTGAGTGTAAGCTTCGATATGTTTGGAGCTAGTCAAAAATTTGACCATTTGCACTTTGGGTTTGGTTTTGGGTTCAGCCCCTTTGCCAACTTAAACCCCAAACTGAATCATCCCTCCCCATTCACTCTCACTTCCTCCTCTTGCTCAGTTCTAAAGCAAAAATGGTGGGAGAGATGGGAAATTAAAACTCCCAAACCCTAGTTTCATCTTCAAATCAAGTTCTAGCTCCAAATTCTAAGAGAACCCATTGGTAAGCATCTCCTTCATCTTCTCCAACCCGTTCTCCTTTCAATTTCAGAAATCCTAAACCTAACTTTAGGAATGTTCTTCTTTTTTAGCATAGATTCAAGCTCATTTGGGTTGTGTTGAAGAGTGGTTGATTCTCCCTTTGCTTCCAAGCTCCTTCTTCATTGTTTTTGTGAAAAGGTGAGATTTTTATCTCACATCTAAGTCTTTAATTATCTTCGATTGTTAGGTATGAATTCCTAACACTTATTCTTGTGCAATTGATTTTGGTTTGGATTGATTTGGTGTATATTCCAATTTTTTGTGTTTTGAAATCAAAATCTATGAAAATCCTTTTATGGATATTTGGACATTGGTATTTGAGGCGTGTCGAAGAGCCGTTAAGGCTGGGTTGTCGCTTGGCGTAAATCCTTAGTCGTTGTCGCTCGATCGATCGCTTCCGGTATTCATTTGGCCATTTTTGGTCTAGGTTCAGGGAATGCCCTGAACCCCAGTTTCAGACGTCTGAAACGTTAGATTCAGACGTCTGAATATTATATTGGGAAGATTTTTATTCCCAGATTCAAACGTCTGAATCTTTGGCTCCAGACGTCTGAATTGGCTCGATTTCAAACAGAAAGAAAATAGGCTTAAATTGCCTATTTCAGACGTTTGAAACATTTCATTCAGACGTCTGAATCTGTGTTCTGGAAAATATTTAATTTTCCAGATTCAGACGTCTGAACCAATTATTCCAGACGTCTGAATCTGCAGTCTTTTGCCTATTTCCCTATTGTGCTTGAATTTCCAACTCTAATCAATTCGTGTTGATTCCCTTTTTGTTGTTATCATTTATTATCAGCCACTTTGTTAAGTCGCCCGCCTTTTTAAACTTAGGTCGCTTGTCTTCACTAAGTCGTACCGTTTTGACGGGGCGCTGCCCCGCACCCCGCCGTGGGCGCTGCCCCCTGGACCCCCGCGACCTGACCCGTATAACTCTGCGTAGGCAATCTTATCTGAAAACCATTCAACAGAACTTCTTACTTTGATGGTTTTGGGAATTGATTTCTTTGGATTTTATTCACGTCTTCGAATGTGAACTTTTATAATTGATCGTTTCTACAATCACTTCTATGACTTGTCACTTTAAAAATATAAAGGTTTTAATACTAGTAGTAAATATCAAAACTCTATCATCAAAACGATTTCAGCTCTATTTTCAATATCAAACTCGTTTATAAAACTGTTTTCCAATCTACTAGTATATACAAACCTTTACCTCATTCGTATGAGAAAATATAATTAAACGGCTTAGCAAAACAAGTGGTATGAAACGCTTGCGTTTACTTCGTCGGTTAATTTATGGACTTGTTCGATTGAATCTCTTGTGACAATTTTCTAGTGCAGATCTACAATTTGTTCGTAAATATTTGAGTTAAGCAAGTGGTTATGGGACATGAAGCTAAGCTCTTATATTTACTAGCTTAGTGTAATCGACACTTCCTTATGATCATGATGATCATTCTTGTGATTTAGACTAGCGATTGAGCGAAGTCTCTTTGTTTGCGAGGTTAGACTAGACACCATTTGTGTGATTTCGATTCACACATATCTCTTTATCTTCAAGGTTAGTCTATACCTCATTGGTGTGATTTCGATTCACACATATTGAAACTCTTGTGACAATTTCCTAGTGCAGATCTACAATCTGTTCGTAAATATTTGAGTTAAGCAAGTGGTTATGGGACATGAAGCTAAACTCTTATATTTACTAGCTTAGTGTAATCGACACTTCTTTATGATCGATGATGATCATTTTATGGTTTAGACTAGCAATGTGCGATGTCTCTTTGTCCATGTGAAGGACTGTACTTCATTTTATTGAGCTTCGACTCAATCAGGAGGAGCTTCGGCTCAAAGTCCGCAATGGGGGACTATACCCAGTCAGGAGGAGCTTCGGCTCAATCAGGAGGAGCTTCGGCTCAAAGTCCGCGATGGGGGACTATACCCAGTCAGGAGGAGCTTCGGCTCATCAGGAGGAGCTTCGGCTCAAAGTCCGCAATGGGGGACTATACCCAGTCAGGAGGAGCTTCGGCTCATCAGGAGGAGCTTCGGCTCAAAGTCCGCAATGGGGGACTATACCCAATCAGGAGGAGCTTCGGCTCATCAGGAGGAGCTTCGGCTCAAAGTCCGCAATGGGGGACTATACCCAGTCAGGAGGAGCTCCGGCTCATTTTCATAGGATTGGCCATCCTCTTTTCTTGTGATTTCTGGATTTCTCGTTGTGATTTCTGGAATTTTATGTTTCACCACCTTTTCAGTTGGCATTGATATGTATGTCATTTATTGTGGCTTGGTGAATTAAATAAAGAATATGACATTCTTTTTATGCTATGAGATTCTTGAGATTTTGTATGACTTTCGTGATTTTATAATGTATACTTATCACAGTATGACTTTATTGTTATCATACGTTTTATTATCATATCTCATATTCTATCTCATTTTATCTGATAATTATAGCTAGACTGATCCGTTTATTATTTTCTTCTTAAATAATACTCGGGTCAGACTGAGATTTTATAGGTGCTTCCTCATGACTTCCTATCTGGAACCATCATCTGACTTTTGGCTAACTACTCTAGTTTAGTAGTTTTTGTTGTATGCATTTGAGATTTGACTCTATGTTGTGTACTTATTCTTTTGTGTAGCACGTGATGCTATTCTTTTGTATTATCGTGGATCTTTCTGACCACTACTCTGATGTACACTTTCATGTGTTGTATATTTATTCATATCTTCTTCCGCCTTTATGATATGGATGTCTGTGACTGATTTATGTTACGTTTATTTCTATATTTGTTTCCAAAGATCATATATAGCCACTGTGTGATAGCTTTGTGTTTGTATCGGTATGTCGGATTTCCTCCTTAAAAGATATGCATTCTATTCTATCTGACATATCGGTGCTCGCACAAAGAAGTTACACGGATGGTCGCTCCTCAACAGCCTTATCCTCCGTGCTAATTGACAGCACTACACCGTAGTGTTCTTGGCTAGCGTGGGTATAGAGGTGGGGCATCACAGTTTGATTAGGTTATCAATATAATATCATGTTGATATTTGGATGTGAAAATGAATAATATCAAAAGCGCTAGTAGCAATATTGGATTAATACTCCAAAAAAATTGTTCAATTCAATTTTCAATTGGATATCTAATGAAAAAAATTGTTAATATTTGCAATCATGAAAAAACAAGATAAGATGAAAGCAAAATATTACTGAATAAAAAGTTGAAATTAAATAAAAAGTATATTTGAATGTAGAGATAGGCATTAAATGTAACGACCCATAGTTTAACTGCTTAGAAATTTGACTATTTATTTATTTGAATGGTAATGCATGTCTTTCTAAATATAACAGATGAAGTAAAACACCATTATCAAATAGTTTTACATTAATAAGTAGAGAAAAGTATAATCGATAATGTGACCGAAAATCGGTTTATCGATATATGACTTTAAACACGTTAAAGGTTGTTGAAAACTTTTGTACATGTTTTAAAATAAATGTGTTGGTTTTAAGGACAATTGATATTGGACCAAAATATGGTCAAATCAAGTTAGGCCACAAGGATAATTACTATTGGACCAAAATATGGTCGAACCAAGTTAAGCCACAAGGATTGTTACTATTGAACAAAAATATGGTCAAATTAAGGTAGGCATAAGGATGACTACCATTGGACCATGGGGTGGTCAAATTAGGCTAGGCCATAATTAATAAGGTGGGTTGCTATTGGAACAAAGAGTGGTTAAATCGGGTTAGGCTATAGGGGGTAAGGAAATAACCAAAGTACCATCTTTTGGATCACCTATAAATAGCCAAGCCATGGAGAAGGAGAGAAAGAATTATAAGTTAAGTCATTTCATTTATTTTTCTCCTCTCTTTAGACTAGTTTCTACTCATCCAAAGAAATATGACCCTTTTTCTTGGAGAAAAGGGCCAAAGTAGGGCTAGAAGAGGGACAAGAACATCTTGGAAGGAGATGATCTTTGCTTTGCTCTTGGACTTGGTAGCAAAGTTTTAAGGGCTTAGGAGACTTGATCTAAGACTTGACTAGGGGATAACTGAGATTCTCATCATTTTTTACTAATAGAATATAATTTATACGCAAGTTATTATGGTAGTATAAACCATAAAAAGAATTATAAGTTAATTCATTTTATAAATTTTCTCCTCTCTAAACTACTTTCTACTTATTCAAAGAAGCAATACCCTTTTGGTTGGAGTAAAAGAGCCAAAGTAGGGCTAGAAAGGGAGACGAGAACATCTTGGAAAGAGGTGATCTTTGCTTTGCTCTTGGACTTGGTAGCCAGGTTCTAGGGGCTAAGGAGGCTCGATCTAGGATTGACTAGAGGATAAGTGAGATTCTCATCATGTTTTACTGATAAAATATGATTTATACGCAAGTTATTATGGTAGTATAAATTGTAACTAATGAATGTGCAAACTTTGGACCACCATATTTCTTAAAATTATATGAAAAATCTATACATTATAACTTTAATTATCATCTTCCTAAACTTGTGTTAGGTCCTATGACTTATATTTGCATGTTGGTTAGAGTTTTATATAAAATTTAACTAAGAGTTTAAAGTTAGAAAGCAAAAAAGTCATTGTGGATGCACTTTGAAATACTTACATTTTAAATCATTTCAAAATGATGAAATGTTAGTATACTTTAGGAAATCATTACATGGATGTATTGTTCACTCAAAGTAGTTTAGTTTACGATAAAGAATTTGTTTATAAAATATTTAAAGCAATAAAGAAAAATTAGCAAAAGATAGAACAATATAAAGCTTGTTAAACCCTTTTTATAGCTCTTTATTGTAACAATTATTTTAATTTCCTTGTATATAATTTTATGTGTAGTACCTTTGCAATTCAATTTCCATACATACTTACACTATTAATAATACTACTTTAAAATTATTTTAAGTATGAAAAGATTTTGGAAGTACAATTGTTAGTTTAAATAGAAGATATATATGTTTTGGTAACTAAAGTTTTAATAGCACATTTTCTTGTAAAACAAATGGTTTACAAATTGAGATGATATTTAGGACAAACTAATAAACTTCTCTACTGGGTGGGTACCTTAGAATAGTAGTGCCTAGACTTGGGGTTGGATAACTAATATTCTTCCCTCTCTGACTACTAGCATGGCCCGTTGGATAGAGTATGTCAAAAAGGTTGACCCTTATATTAAATATCTTGTATGCATTTAAAAAGTAAGTAAAACATTCTATGGATAAGTTAAACTGATGGTATATGTTTACATTTTAGGACATACCAGATAGTTGAATTTTCAACCATCGAACATGATCTTTAACTTACGGAATATGTAAAAGAGAGGCGAATTTTATTTGATATGGATATCCTTCTAGTGAGGTTCTACCATACATATAAACTCATCTTTTCTCCTTAAGTAAAAAATGTAGGGATATCCTCTCGACAAGGATCTACCTTATAGATTGCCCATTTATTTCCAAAAGAACGAGAATTGAGTCATGCAAAATTCACCGTATGATAATTTTTAAGAGTCTGGAGTCGGATAAGCATATATAACTATACAACCGAGTCCACTTTAAAACTTGAAAATATGTTAAATTGAATGAAGATGCTTTTGAAGAGTTACAGAGAAGATTCTATTCAAGATGTTGGGCATGTTGTACTATCTATTCAAAGGATTATTCTAAAGGAGAGGGCATGGTTAAGATTTTCATAATTTGTTCCGCTTGCTGGACCTTTTATACTGCTTATCTAAAGGATAATTTCAAGGGAGAGGGTAGAGTTAGCATTCATATTATTTTTGGAAAGGCGATTCAAATGTAGAACTGACTCGGGAAATGACTAAAACTGGGGCACATGGTAGGCCTAGCTATGTGGATCGCTACCATTAGGTTATGCCATATCTTTACTAGAGTGGATTTTGATCGTATGCATGCAAATGTGATATATTTTGCATTACATATGATAGATGAGGGTCTGCACTGTAACATCCTAGAGTGACCAAAATTATATGGACTCTTTGGTATATATACTCTAGAGATATATTATACATTCGGTAGGCATGCCGCTACCCTGATCATGTTGGAAAGAGTTCATAAAGTACTATGGTTCTTCCTTGGAAATCCATATATCTAATGTCACCGTTTTGAATTTATATGTATACCTAAACACTTTTGTGATGTGAGATGCAAACATCACAACTATTTTATATATTTCTTTTCAGACATTACACACTCTCCACGTATAACCTTATTTACTTAAAAAACGAAATGGTTTTGGTTCTTGTAAGTGGAAAACCTGTTCTGCTCCACGACGTGGTCTCACAATGTATTGTTATATATTTATGCATATATCTTGAGTTTCGCATGCCAAAACAAGTTTGACTTTAACTCTCAGGTACTCATTTGAGTAGGCTGAGAAAGGCAGGTTATGTTTTGACATTTTTGGGCTGATGGATGGCGAGCAGGAGGATTCTGAAGTTACAGCTATTTTTTTCCGCTACACTATTAGTATGTATGTAAGGATAGGCGGGTATCTAGGCTAAAGTTAGTACATGTTTGCAACTCTGATAAATTCTATAGATCAAGTGTAACCAAATGTACTACTTATTGTTTATAATATATATGATCCTTTCATTGTGAGAAAATGTTGTTTTATTCTTTCTTCGTGTTCTTTATTTTTGTTTACCCCGACAATCTTCCTTTCAGTTGCTTAAATGGTCGGCATAGAAATACCACGTATTATTTAGTGTCGTCTATAGGAGTCAAAAAGGTGGGTTGTCACAGTTGGTATCAGGGCTTAGGTTGAGCGAACTTGTTATCCTGACCGGGGTAAACAAATTAGATATAGGGCACCCTAGAATGAGTTGTAAAGGTGTGTATTTGTTATTTTTATAATATATATCCTATACATAGCCCCTTTTAAATGAAGCGTTATAAAAAATATTTTCCTTAAAGATAATCCTATCGAGTAGACATCTTACTATATTCAAGAAGAAGACAATGAGTACTAGAGAAGGATGAGCCAGAGGAAGGGGATCTAAAACTCTTGGAAGTTCAACTACAAATGGTCGTACAATGAATGCCGTTAGGGCAACCAGGGCTTTTAGGGATGCCGTTATAGGAGGATGTTCATTTAAATCTCACTTCTTGGTCCAACCCCATAGAAGGATACCTTGAATTAATAGAATGAGTTTATCAAAATATAATAATAATATTTCCCAAAAGTCCATTTGAAAACCGTTTTTGAAAAAAAAAATGAGAATGATAAAATAACACACACAGATATATATATATATATATACACGCATTTATATATATATATATACATACATATATGTATATATACATGTGTATAGATAAGTAAATGAAAAGATTCTAAAATTATTTTACAAAAAGTATTTGCACTAAAGAAATTGGTGTTACTAAAAGTTTTTGGTTGAAAGGTAAATTTTTGGGAAATTTTAGCATATAGTACAAGTTTGAAAAGTATTTGGCAAAAAGTGGGTATTCACGTCAAGGAAAAGAGAAAACAAGCATATATATGTATTGCTCGACAAAAGTTTGTATTCGAAAGAATTGAAAATTTTAAAATTTCTTCTCAATAAGGGAATAAAATAGAAATAGGATTTAATTTTTCAATGGGGGATGTTGTTAGGAAGTGTCATAGTACTTGCCAGTAATGAAGGAGAACATCTCTGTATAAAAATTGGGACGAAGAACAGAAGCTGGAAAATTGTGGGTTTTGAGAATTGTTGATGGTTAGACCAGTATGAGTTAGAAATACTTATGACTGTTGGGACACACGGCCTGTAAAGTTGTTGGGAGGTAAGGACACCATCGGATGGAGGACAAGAATTATTCTTGATAGTTCGGATTGAGTTGGATTGAAGAAATTAGCATGGAATGGCTATTATCATTATTAATCTAATTTAACCGGTTCGAATTGGGTCAAAGTTCAACCTGCACCCAAATTTCGAGAACGAGTCGGCTGGTAATGGTCGACTGGCGGTTGACCGATTAACAGGTTAGGCGCGGATATGAACTTGGAATGCAACTATAACTTGCATCCATTCATTTATTCCAGTTGCCACTCCCCTCTCTCTTAAACCCGAACCCACTTTCCTCTTCCTCACTTCTCCTCTAAGCTGGCCGTTGACCACCACCGTCCCCACTTCCCTTGACATCGACTGACATTCTCCTCTCTCTTTGCCCTTTGCAGTTCTAATTCTAGTCCATTCCTCTCTAATTTCCAGATTTGAAATGCCAACAACTAATGGCACCACCCCGCACCACCGACTCCTTATCGTGCCGCCATGGCATCTCCCCTCAAAAGCTCAACTGGCTCAACAATAATGAGGCTAAAATCGCCGCCTACTTGTCCACTGCCAATTTCTCCTTTCTGCACGGTGACCAATCAAGTTCGAAGATTTTTCCACCTTCAAGCTTGAGGAGCTATTCGCGGTGGTATGGTTAGCACCGATCATGCGCCATGACACCTTTGAGCGAAAGTGCTATCCACGTTGCATATTCCTATTTGACGTTCTGATGGCATACAACTTTGATGAGGGCATCTCCCAACTTCATTCTTGGGTGAAGGTAGTAGAGATCGATCTATCGGACGATGATCTTGGTGATATTTTTGGAATCCCTTCTGATGGGACAGATTTAGATGATATAGAGACGACAGATTTAGAGATTTTTTAATGGATCTTTGCTAGAAATATTAGCGCTTAGAGGTAGAGCTGGTACTCCCCATAGCTATTTTCCTTACTGCCACCTCTTTACCTATGTGGAGGAACGAAGTGATCCTCTCTAGGGAGCTGGTTGAGAAAAGATCCCTTACATATTTGACAGAGATTCTCTTGGAAAGATGGACATTCCTAAGCCGCAAAAGGCACCAGTTGAAGAGTAGCCTCGGTAGAACGCCGAGCAAGGGCAGGGAGCTCAGAATGCTTGAGTCCCGAACTTGTCGCTATTCGACAAGTTTAGGAGGAGATCCAAGAGGTCTAAGCTGAACCGCATCGCCTGGGCTACGAGATATGATGCATAACCACTATGCTATGCTCATTCAAAGGCGGTGAAAATGGCTCGAGCTCCTATAGAGGATCGGGGCCATCCCAAAGTCTTAGGTAGTATTTTTTTAGTTTAGTAGAGTTTTGTTGTGTTTCTTTTCAACAGTTGTTCATTTTCTTGTTCTTAAGGGTTTATTGGAGTGTAACTATTGGTTTTCTCTATATAAAAAGGCATTATGGTATGTTATGAAATGTGTTCCTATAAATCTATTTTACTGTGTTGGACATATGAACCGCTCTTATGTGTATTCTGGAAAGAAGCGGTGTAAATAAGAAAATATCATAAAAGCACTTAACCAACGGTAAATGCAATGTAAGACTAGAAGTTCACTAAAAAGGGAAATTTTAGGAAGAGAAAGACAACTTAGATTGTTGTAGAATTACAATTCATTTTGTTGTTCCTTGAAAGCTAAAATCTACATATCTCTTTGATGGTTGTAATAGTAAAATAATAAATGAATTGTCATTTCAAAATAAATATGTAAGGAGTTAAAGGCAAAGAATTATTGTGAAGTATTAGAGTGGAGATTATGCATTAGCCGTCAAATTTTTGGTAAAGGATAAATACTTTGAAAATCGTTTGAAAAAAAACTTTTATTCTTAGCATCCAAATAGTTTGTAGAACTTTTGTCCAAATTGGTTTCAAAGGAAGGATTTGCATCTAGATATTCAGGAAATTTATTTTTAAGTTATGTACTAATTGGGAAAATGAAAGGGTTTTTTATCGAATTTCTAATTTTTGAAGGCCACGTGTTAAGCATGGGGAAGGTAAATGAATTAGTAAAATGCGACATTAGTGGTGCATTAGAGTTGATGATACCATAAAATGCAAATGATAATATGGGAAAAGTTTTTTTAGCAATTAAATTTCTATTTTCATACCTTGTCGATGATATTGGAGAGTCCATTATTGGATTCAATTCCGTTTTAGAGCTTAAAAATGAGCCTCCGTATATGGAAATATTGGGAGAAATTTGGGGCAATGAGACGATTTCCACTGTACAACTTGGATTGGTAGTTTGTAAAATAGTTCAGATGTAGAATTCTTCACCTAAACTCCTTTTCCAAGCATGGGAGTAACATTTGGGAAATGATATTTCCGAAGTTGGGAGCAATTGGATGCAAATTGGTTTCACCTTACTTCTATTTATAGGAGTACGGATATTTTTGGTGAAAATATTTTTCAAAATATACATACATATAGAACTGGCCGTATATATGTAGGTTGTTTGCACCATATTTTTTAAATTGATTTAAAAAAGAAAAGCATTCATATAGAAAGGTCTTATTTAGAATCATCCAACATACATGTTTTCCATGTTATGATACACTATGCTCATGTGCACGTTGGTTGCAAAAATTAGTTGTAAACTAATGGTTGTGTAGTTTAGAATAATTGCAAGCTAGACCCATGACTTAGTCATTATAATTTCAAGGATGAAATCCTTATAAGGGGGGAGAATGTAACACCCTGTAAATTTTATGGTTAGTTATTTAATTAGTTAATTAGGTTCCAAAAGGATAATTTATGCAAATGATGGAATTTCACCACAAAAATTACACCATTATGTTCATGGTGAAATTTTGAACAACTTTCATATTTGGAGTTTTGTGATCGGAGTGCAAACGAAGAATTTTCGGACAAAAGAAGAAATCGGAACAAAAATAAATAAAACAAAAATAGGAAATAAATAAATTGTTACTAGTCGGGTCCCACCGGTCGACCCTTAGATTGTAGCAATCGATCAGAGGCGGTCGACCGGTCGAACACGAAGAGGCCAAGGTCAAACCTTGGCCAACGACCCGAATTATTCAATTTTAAATCCAATGCTTATTATTTGTTCTATCCTTTATAAATAGTCTTCCAAACCCTACTCCTCTTCTCATATTTTCTAATATAGGCAGCGAAGCCCTGCCATTTTCTCTTCTCTACCTTCTTTCCCAAAATAAAACAAACTAAAAAAGTAAACATATTAGAGAAGATCAAAAAATAATAAAATAAGAGGAAGGGGAGATCGTATAAACTAGTGTAGCGCAACAACGAGGTAAATCTTAGGTTAAAAAATTTATATCTTCCCTTAAATTAAAATTCTCTTCTCAGATCCATGATTTTGATATTATATATATTCCATTGTATACATATGCCTTGAATCAAAGGGTCGAATTTAGATTTGGAAGTTTGGAAAGCCTAAAAGCCGTAAGTGGGAAATTTGTGCGAATTATTGATAACAAGATCATTTATCTCATTGGATTTCGATTGATTATTATGCCTAATTAAAGTCGAGAGTTGTAGGCTTAAAATTTTAATGTACAAACCACTACTTACATATTTTGAAAAATTGGATGGAGATGTTAAATAACGCCAGGTCTTTAAATTTGCCCTTGATATTAGTAGTTGAATATGAATGGAATGGAAAATAATTTTGGATCTACCAATTAATTAGTTGTAGAATTTATTTCAGATCTAAATTTGTATTGAAGGGTGTTAATATGAACTAAGTGTTCTAATTTTATTGTAATGAGAGTTTCCGTATTTCAATCCGTTGAATGTACAATCTGTTAAATTCAATAGGTTTATCCAACCTCTTATTTTTATTGAGAAGTGCAGTCTTCGATTTGACAAGGGATATAAGCAGAAAGGAATGGAAAATGATATGTAACCGATGGGATTTCACTCCATAGTTTACACCGTATGTTTCAAGATAAAAAGGAGATCTAATAATCCCTTGTAATTTCAAACAACATGGACCACATATTTGGGTAAATCTTTGGGAAAATGTAAAAGATAACATTTTAAAGGGAAGGTTCCCATAGATTAGATTATAGAAAAATATCCTAATTATAAATGAATGTAATTAGAAACATAAAAGAGTAACAAATGAAATTGAACGGGTATAACATGTATAACTGTGCTAAACCCTAAAAGAAAACCACGATTAATACTACACGTTGTTTAAGATATCGAAAATCTCGGCCGATATCTCCCCCCTAAACGAAACAACAAATCTCGTTGTAAATCTCGTTTTGAATATATCGGCCGAGATATTAAAATATCGACCGATATATCGGTTGAGACGAGATGTTAAAATATCACCAGTATTTTGTTTTTTTTTGGGCTAAAATTTTGAAACCCCATACCCGGCCCATACAATACTTAACAAAATTTTGAAGCCAGCTCTCCTAATCTGTTGTTCATTCCTCTTCTTATTTTACCCTAAATCCAATAGCCTCAGCATCGCCACTTTCTCTTTTCGGCTAGCCGATCTCCCTATCGACGATCGAATTCCTCTTCAAGACGACACTGGCAATTTGGCACACGACAAAGCATATTAAGCATACATCGGAGTCTCGATTCTCGAACACCTCATAGGTGGCGCATGCTATATTCGGTCAGCGATCCATTTTGAACACTCCAAATGACACCCACTTGGAGACGCGACAGACGCCCACTTCCAGCATTTTCACGACCTTCGGCACGACATAGGTAACTTTCTGCATTTTTGGTACTTTGGAATTTTTGATTAGATTTTTCTGAGATGGTTTTGAAAGTGAGATTATATTTGAATCTCATTTGATAATTATATTTCGATTAAATAGATAATTATTGAATTCTTGTTCAGACATGTTTCATGATCCAAGAAACTATATCGTAGATTCTGAAAGACTGAAACAGTTTACAAAAGTCTTTGGTACTTTGTTATTGAAAGTTGAAATAGTTTGCAAATGTTATTAAAACTGTTATGTAAAAACAAGGAATTTACACATGTTTGTGTTTGAGTGTTTCAGACATGTTTCATGATTCAATAACTTGAGAAACTATATAGCAATTATTGAATAAGTTTTTTGAACCAAATATGCTTAGGAACTTTGTTAACTTGATATTTGAATTCTAAAACGAGATTGTTGATGTGTGATTGTGTTCTTTTTAGAATGTCTTTTGTTGTACAAACCGTGGTCTCCCTTAATATATTTTTTTTGTTTTAAAAATTGTTAATGTGTTCTTTTTAGAATGGATGCTTCATCAAACGCCTCAAATAATCCTCCATTGACTGAAACAAGCTATACAAATAAAGGTGATCTGTTTTGGAAGTATGAATGAAACTCAAAGGGGGAAGGGGTCCAAATGCAAGTATTGTAATAAAGAGTTGAGTGAAGGAATTACAAGATCAAAAGAGCATCTCGTGGGAAAACAAGGCAATTGTGAACCATGTCCAAAAGTTCCGGCTGAAACTAGGCAAAGGGCATTTGAACTATTAAATTTGTCAAAATTAAAAAAAGAAGCTAAAGAATTAGAAAGACAAGAAATTTTGAACAATGTATCAATTGGAGAAGGCGGCTTCATACATGAGAAAGAACATTCAACTTTTAGCCATTCAAGTATAATAGGGTCGATGGATAAACACGTATATCTTACTCCTAGTGAAGCTTGAAAAGGTTTGCCTCAAGCAACTCTTAATGAAACTAGAAAACATGAAAGAGAAAATACATGTGTGTATATATCTAGATTTCTTGTTTAAGTCAAAGTAGCTTTTAATGTTGTTAACTTAACTTCTTTTAAAGAAATGGTGCAAGCAATTGGTGTTTATGGTCCTAATTTGAAACCACCACTGATGCATGAAGTTAGTGAAAAATTTATCCCTATGGAAAAAGTAGAATGAATGATGGTTTAAAATCTTTTTAAAGAAGCTTGTAGAATTCAAGGTTGTAGACTCATGACGGATGCATGGACGGATAGACGAGGAAGAAGCATAATGAATTTAGTTGTCAATTGCAACTCAAAAACTATATTTATGCACTCAAAAAATGCTTATTGAGACGTGCACAATGTTAGATACATTTGTGATTTTGTAATAGAAGGGATCAAAGAGTTAGGTGAAGAAAATGTTGTCCAAATTGTGACCGATAATGCATCGAATAATATGACAGCCTCTAGATTGTTATCTTTAGATTATCCAACGATATTTTGGACAAGTTGTGCTGCACATACTTTGAATCTTATATTGAAAGATATTGGAAATATTCAACCTATTTGGAGTGCAATATTAGATGGTAGATGCATAACTGTCTATATATACAGACATACAAAGATTCTTGATTACATGAGAAAATGCACCAACCAAAGTGAACTAATTAGACCGGGGCTCAAGAGATTTTCTACCTCATTACTTTCATTGCAATGTCTTTTTGAGAAAAAGAAAGAGCCGAGGAGAATGATCATGTCGGAGGATTGGACTTCATTTTCTCAATTAGAATCTCATGAGCATAAGAAGGCACTCATTTTTGTTTGCACTTCATTTTCAAAATCTTCACTTCATTTTTAAAGTCCGCACTACCTTTTTAATACATATGCACTTCATTTATAAAGTCCGCATTTCATTTTAATGTCTGTACTTCATTTTGTGTGTGCGTTTCATTTTTAATATGTGTGCATTTCATTTCAATTTTTGTATTTTAAAAGCTATGAAGTTGATACACTTTTTTGTGTATTTTAAAATGTATGAAATTGTGTGCTTTAAAAAGTCAGCACTTCATTTTGATATACGCTTCATTTTTTATGCATGCACTAACTATGTTAATATGTATTTTATATTTAAGTCACTAAAATAATCAAAAGTTCCACATTTTGGGATCATGTCGAGTTTGCGACTAAAATATTTGAGCCATTAGTGAAAGTCTTACGAAGAACGGACAATGATATACCTTCAATGGGATGGCTATATGGAGATTTGGAGAACGCAAAGAATGAGATTGTTGAAGCTATTAACCATAAAGAAAAGAAATACCTTGCAATTTGGTCAATAATTGATAAAAGATGGGATAATAAGTTGAAAAATGAGTTGTATTTGAGTGGGTACTTCTTGAATCCTATTTACTATTATAGTAAACGAGAAGAAATAGAGAACAAACAGGACTTCATGGATGGATTTTCTTCTTGTATGTTTAAGATGTACAAAAATGACTATGCTACTCAAGATAATATCAGTAAACAATTGGGTATTTAAAAAAATCAAGAAGGGAGTTTTGGAACGGTGCATGCCATAAGACAAAGAAAGACCCATTCCTTTAATCCGGGTAATTTTTTTCTCTGCAGCTTTTTTTAAAATGCAAACATCTTGTTTTTTTCAATACAAATGGGTAGCTTTTAATATAAACATCTTGTTTATGTTTAGTTACTTGGTGGAAAATGCATGGTTGATCCACACGAGATTCGAAGAAAATGGCTATTAGAGTTTTAAGTTTGACTACTACCTCATCGAGATGTGAAAGGGCATGGAGCGCATTTGAGATGGTAACCAAAAATCTTAATCTTATTTGCAAATTTCATCATCGGGCATGAATGTAAATTGTAGGCTTTATTTATACATACATTGTCTTTTAAACATTTATCTTCTCTATTCATTCCTGGGTGGTAACTTTCACACTGTACTTTTGATTATTCTTTACCAAATGATCCAATACATGAATTTTCAAAATTAAAATAAATTGAGATGTAATTGCAAATTGAATATTCACATCTGCTGTTAAATGTCAGTTTTGTTGATGGAGAATTTCTTGTTGTCCAGGTGTTTTGATCGATAATTGTTAGTCGTTGAATTGGATAGCTATCATAATGTACTTGTTTATTTCAAAATCATGTTGTGGAGATAAATATTGTTAAATTGGACGCTAAACTAAACAGCAGATGTACCGGATTATTCTCCATCAAAAAACTGACACTTATCTCTATCAAACTAAACAAGTACACTATGTGTGACGACCTGCAAATCCATACCCTTTGAATCGACAATAAACCACACATTTTCGATCCAAAAAGTACAGAATGACGGAAAGTCATGAGAAAGAAAAGAAGAGAGAAGAAGAGAAGAGAAGAAAGAGACAAGAGAGAACCAACTAGAACAATATAGAATCTCGCATCGCAGCGGAAAACATATAATATAATATCAATGATCTTTACAAAACAGAAACTTTATATACATACATCAATCAAAGTTCAACAATCAATCACTAATCATCAGCCTGGAAGTTATAATAGCCTATCCTTACAATTGCTGATAATATAAACAACAACAATGCACAAAGCAGATTAAAACTGATACGTGTATACGAAAATGAAGATCTCCAGCCCTCCTGCTGAATCTCCAAAAGCACCAAATCTGAACCTGTAGATATATTCGGTCTGACCCGAGCATTGAAAGGGAAGAACGCCCGGATCAGTCTGGTAAACCAGCGTGAGAAACACACTCAACTGAATTTATTAAATTACCAAACTTTTCCTTCCAAAACAAAAATATCTTGTAAGACACGCCCACACATAAACACGGACATGTTTTCACCTTATGATAACCAAAACCTTTCATATCAAATCATCTTATATTATACTAGTCTCTAGTATACAAATAATATTAAAATAGTCGAAATTGTTACCATTATTAAATTCCAGCATATTAGGCTCTACAAATAAAATGGCAGGCACGTAGTGGAGTTTGGATTTCCATACAAATGACCAAGTGAAGGGACTACCTTCCGATGGGTATACCTCTAGATGGATGTCCCAAGGCACAGAACATCTGCCCTTTGCCAAAACAAGACCGGCCTACCTCTGTAACTAGGTAGTACCGAATATGTCATCCCCCAATCGTTACCGACCTTTTCCGAGGGCCCTCATAGCATACAAACCACATTAATTTACATCCCAAACGTCATAGCGGAAGAAATATATCTAGAAGAGGATGATCATATCCTAAATGGGAATGACCCACTTAGTCTTGCTGCATCTAACCCTGTTTCGGTCATTTTCGGTTGATGAGGCTTGAGGTAACGATTACCTTTCCAATATCACATATCACATCACTTTGAATGCTACATGGCCATTTCCATTGACTACTAATTGCCTTACACAAAAATACAACCCTTGAGCTCGTATTTCTCAAGGAGGGTGTTAAGCTAAGAGAAGTTGCCTTCTCCGCCACCACTGATGTACGTTTGTAAAAACCAATGTACGTAATCCTTAGAAATGCAGTGTCAGACACTCGACCATACAAGTTATGCAGGAACAGGACAAACCGAAGGTACTTTCCTACCACATCTTGTCGGGAAATCCCAAGGATTAGTAGCGATGCCCTTGCAATAGATATTTCATAACGAAGAGACTACTGTTACTGTATGTATATTAGGATTTAACCCCAAACAATCAACAAGCAGTCCTTCACTATGAAAATCCTAAATATCAATATCATCACAACCTGCACAATCAAACGCATATACATTGGTCCGAAGTGGTTTTCAGATAAATCTGAGCCCGGTCTCTTCGCACCAATAACGCAAAAGAGTTTCTCAACCTCACACAGAAACTAAGTCTCGTAGACTTATCACGTCTCCAACTTTCAACTTGCTATCCTTCGGCCAAGAAGGAAGCTCGATAGATTGGATTAATACTCCACACTACATGAATCAACATCCTCAACACAAACGATAATCAAGCGTACACAGTTGGCTACATACTAAGTGTACGACTAAATAGTTCCCGCATCAAGTCGAGGAACTAAAATGGCCAAATTTGTTAGTCGGTTATTTAACTATCAAAGCAAACAATTATCTAGCATCATAAGTAATCACTAGGCCCTTTTAATTAATATTTCATTAATTAAATCACTTTCCAAATATTCACTTCAAATTATCTTTAAAAAGATATATTCTCAAAACCATTTCAACATTCTATATTGGAAAAAATTTCCATATACTTATTTAATAATAAGTAATTCACAAATCTCTTTATTTTCAACACTTAGAAAATATTACATATACTTAAATCATGATTAAGTATATATGTTATTCTTTAAGGAAAACATTCGCTTAAACATACTTATTTGGGTCAAAATGAATGTTGCCTAAAACATCGTTACGATAACCGAAAATCATTACTATAGGGATTCGATAATTAGATAGATATATAAATCCCATATACTATACAAAAAATTTCCTTCTGAAAATCATTTACTATAACAACAATGTTATAATCCGTGCCTTCCTTCTCAAAAAAGTCTATTTCAACAATGATGTTGAAATCTATGTTTTCAATGTTCACACATTTTAAAATATCTTCAAACCATGTAACTCCATTTAAAAATCACTTCTCAAAACATTTATTTAACTTAAAGGATTATTCACTATCCAAAATCATGAATATAATTCCTAACCAAATTCATTACTTCTACACATTTAATTTAAAGGATTATCCACTGTCCAAAATCGTGAATATAATTCCTTTAATAAGCTTCCATATTTGACTTATCAAAATAAGTTGATTTCGGATTTATAAAACATTTATAAATTCCATATACAAAATTCCTTTATTAACCAATCTCATTTATATCTCACTTATATTTCAAATCCGATCATAAGTTAATTTACTTATAAATCATTTATTTGCAAATTCATTTTTCTATAACTTCATCAATTCATAAATCTTATTTACTTATAAGATTCATTTATAACTTCTTTTTAACACTTATAAAAACTCCTTTATAATTCCATTATTTTTATTTATAAAAATTCAATTTTATAAATCTTATATATATATAAACCATTTATAATAAGTCAAAAATTCTCAATTTAACTTATTTTATAAAATAGTTAACTTCATATTTCGAAAATCATATTTTCGAATATTTCACAAAATCATAATTACGTATATTTCACAAAAATCATAATTTTTTATAACATAAAAATTATAACTTTTTATTTATTTAAAATAAAATCATTTCCTTAACAATTCAAATAAAACATATATTTCCAAAATCACTTTGAAATTCTTTTCAGTTTGAAATCATCATTTTAATATTTTTAAAATTCCAAAATATGGCCCAATGCTGCAAAAATGCTAAACAAGGTGATTCACATCAATCATATCAATCCTAGCATTCAAAACATCATATATCATATAATAACAGCCTATATATCAATATCTGTAAATAAAATTAACACTGGTGAGGAATCCAGTTGGATCCCTCTAACCTGTCACCTGCAATAAATATACATATTAGAAAAATATGTACAATGTACGCTTCAAGGCAGACGCACGTACAAAAGGTCATCCGCTCATATACGGGAATGTATAGGGTCTCATCTGCTCCAATAGGCAGGAATATATCCAAATCAATCAATATATATATATATATATAACATATGACATATCACCCAAACAATCATCAATCATCATAAATAAATTTATTCTCACTTATATAAAAATATATGCGAGTCAGAAAGAGTGAGTTGTACTCAATTTGATTCTAATAGTAGTTGCAGTGTTTTATTCCAAATAAAATTAAACATGCGTCAAATTCCGACCTCGTAGGAAGAAGTTATGATATTAAGAAGTTTACACGATTTTATATAAATTTAATTTACAATTTCTATTTTATTTTTAACCTCATCTCATCATAGCCGTTGATTTCAATTCCATTAGATGCAGGCCACGTGTTTCTTCTTCTTCCTCTTGTTCCATTCACGTACGCGAGAAGCCATAGCCGCCACTTCTCCTCGAATTATCGTGCCTCCATCTCGACATTTTAGCCCGATCAACCACCTCCATTCAAAAGGCCATCACAAGACATACCACTGGCCTGAGCCTTATCGCACTTGGATCCACCATCACCTCGCAAAACACACTTGAACACATGGCGAACACAAGTCGATTTTGCCTCGATCATCGCGTGAAATCCCATCATCGTCGTATGGATTCGTAGATCATGTCGTCGTTGATGTTTTTGCTTTATATGTCGAGGCTTGATAGTTAACGGATTGAGAGAGATTGAGGGAAGAAGTTCGTGCATTTCTGGCCATTCAAACGTTAGAGGCGGCGGCTACCATTAGGGTTAGGGTTTTGACTAAATTAACGATAAAGATCCTCTATTTATAAGCAATATAAATTTACTATTCATCTGAAAATATTTCGAACTCCAAATGAAGCGTGCCGCCTAGCATTTATAATGTTTTACCCCTATTTCGAATACAATGGAATATATATCGAAGGCCAATTTGATTGCCTTTGGAAGATAGGTTTTCGAATCGAGTTATTTTAATTAAAATTTAGTTAAACAAATTGCTACGCGTTTCAGCTTCGTACGACTAAACCGTAAATCCAATTGACATGAAATTTGAAATCCTACAATAATATAACATTAAGGATCTAATGAAACGGCTTTCATCGAAATCCGAGACCGAGTGAAAAATGACTATTTCTACACGTTAATTAAATATTAAAATTTCCAATTTCAATAAATTAACTTTCAATTCAATTTTAAAAGTTTACCAACATCATTCTAGTTCAAATAGAATTTAATTCAACTTTATAAACCATTTTCATTCACATTAATTCAAATTTCAATTATTTCCACTGTTTCAAATATTAAATTAACAATTTAATTATCCAAATAAATCACCATATTTGAAATATAAGTTATTCAACTTATAAAATTAATTTGTGAATGATTAAAATTAATTAAATATTCCAATTTCAAATGACAGAAACTCCGGGTCGTTGCACTATGAAAGTCACCATGCTTTGTACCGGACAATGCCCTGCCAATACAATAAGAAAGAGTAAAATTAGATCAAGCATTTAGTTTAATTTTGTATACGTGAATATATATTCTTAATAAAAAAATTGTCGTTTTAATAATTACCGGTTCATACAAAAAAGAGAAATACACTTGATGCTGATAAACTTAGAGATTTAGTGTTTGTTAAAATCAATTCCCAACTTAAAGCAAAATTTGGTACTAGTACAAGAGGTGCACTTATTTCTCCCAACACCAATGAAGCAGTGGTGGATGAATGGGTTGGTAGTTCTAAAAAATCAAATATTGATGGTACACTTTCAAATAATGAGACGGGTGATAAAGTTTTCCTCGTAGATGAATTATCATGGGCAAAGGCTTCCAGAGTTATGGGAAATGAGGTGTGTCAAAAAGCTAAAAAACCAAAAACGAAAGCAAAACATCACATAAGAAGAGGTCATCATATAGAAAGAGGAAACAACTTATAAATGAAGAAGATAAGCTTGCTATGATGTCACATGATGATACTTTATCAACATCCGAATCCTTTTCCGAGTCCAATGAAGAATAGCCTTTTAAGATACATTAATAACTATTTTTTCTAGTAATAATATGCTCGTAACGGTAAAATCTTGGTTTTATTTTGGTTTATCATTAAGCTCTTTTTTGTATTTTGTATGTGAATAGAAGACGAGGAAAAAAATCATGTTTAATATTTAATGTTTTGTGTACATTTTGCATATTATATGAGATATGTCTATATCATATATCATATATTCGTATATGTCCTACAATCTTTTGCATTTTTATATTCATCGTTTTTTACAAGCATGTTCCTTATGCATATATGTGTTTTATGTTCTACTTCTAGGTTATTGTTTAATGTTTTGGATTTATGTTTTATGCTTAACAATAATTCATGTTCATTGATAATGAGTTGTGAGCTATAATTTATTTGTATTATGTTATTCTATTAGTTTAAGCATATTATGATTTTTGAATACGAGTGTTCTTTAGTTGATTAATAACAATGACTTGATTTTACAAATCAAGTTTAAATTATTAATATTTTTAACACCATTCATAAAAATTGTTGTGGAACAATATCAATTTTTAACATATAATATACCCCGAGATGGTTCCGACATGAGCTTTAAGACCCGATATGGAATTCCAAGACTGATGCAGCCCAGAATGATGCCCAGAATGGTGAAGTATTAGGTCGTGTACGACCTAACGATTCCTTTAAGTCGCTCTAAGATGATACAGCCCAATGTGGTGAAGTGTTAGGTCGCGAACGACCTAACGAGTCCTTTAAGTCGCTCCAACGACTTAGTGAAGCTCACAAACGACCTAGTGGAGACTCGCATCATAACGAAGGTCGCTCGCGAGTTAAAGTTAACGGGTTAAGTATGAAGACACTCGCGCGAGTTAATGTGATAGGTCGCTCAAGCGAGCTACGACCTAGCAAGGAAAACAAATCAAAGTTAGGTTGCGAACGATCTAACTCTCACATGCTGCTCACTTTAGGTCGCTCCGATCTTTCAAGAACCAGCTTTGACGAGTTACGACCTAAGCTAGGTCGCGACATAGAGTTACGACCTATGTTAGGTCGCGGAGAAGTTTTACGACCTATAATGGGTCGCTGAAGAGATGCCGCTCTATTTTAGGTCGCTCGACCTTATACACTGGGAAGTTAGGTCGCTTCCTTGCATTTTTAGGTCGCTCAAGTATAGGTCGCAAGACTTAAGTCGCTGGAAGAGCTTAGGTCGCTGCTGTCGTGTGTGTGTTGTATCTTAGGTCGCTCAAGGCTTTGTGATGTATGTTGTAAAGTGTTGTAAAGTGTTTTCTTATGTCGTTTGTATATAAGTCGTAGGTCGCGATCCTTATTAGGTCGTGTACTTTGTTAGGTCGTTGGTCTATGTTAGGTCGTGAATGACCTATGAGTTGTACAATTTGTGTTGTGTTGTAAGCCTATAAATAGGCGAATGGTGTCACTTGTAAGAGGAAGTTGATTTTGAATAAAATTTGTTTGTGTGCTTCCACTTCTCCAATTGGTAGTTGAGTGTAATCTCCTATCTTTATTTGCGGTATTCGAGTGCACTCGAATCAACGGATTTGAAGCCGATTCACGGTATCTAGTGCGCTAGATCAACGTATGAAGAATCGTAGATCTTTAAACACGGTATCGTGCGCGATCAACGTGTTTGAGATAGCTAGAATCCGGTATCATTGGATCAACAGATTTGGGCCATTCGGTATCTTTTATTCCATCGATTGCTACTTTCATCGATTCATACATTTTTGTTATTCCGCTGCTGCGTCATTTGGTATCAGAGCTAGACTTAGCCAATCATAGCTAAGCCTAGTCTTGGAGCCAATTCTTATTGAAGAAGATTGAGGAGTTAGTGAAGCCGAGCTACATCAAGCAGAGCCGAGAGCAAGTGAAGGTCGTGCATCACTTTTGTGAATCAAGGTCGAGAATTGAAGTTTGAAAATGCCGCCGAGAAGAGCTAATCGACATCAGAATGTTGAAGCGTTGTATAGAAGAGAAGAAGCCGACCAAATGGAACAACGCATCAATGAAAAGTTTGATGAAGGCATCGGAAAGTTAGAGAAACTGATGAATGATTTGAATCAAGGTCAAAGGAGAAGGTCGCTAGTCTCGAACCATGGAGGAAACAGAGTTTCGCCATCGGTTACGGAAGCGAGGAGGGTGTCGCCGCAATCTTTTCGAGGAAGAAGAGAATCTTCAGTTTCAATGAGAAGAGAACATCATGAGTATAGAGATGAAGAGAGACGAACTCCACGTGGGTTTGAACATGAACCATACCATGATGATGAAAGACAAAGTAGAAGAGATATGCGAGATCATAGAGATATGGGTGGTCGAGATCGTTATCGAAGTACATCTGTTTTTGATGAAGAAGGTGATAGATGTAGTGCTCATTATCGAGATCGAGACCAAGTACGAAATGCATAACGGGTTGTTGAGGATGACCGACGATGGGAGTCGGGGATGAAAACTGAAATTCTTGAATTCAAGGGTGGTATGCAAGCTGAGGAGTTTTTAGATTGGTTGTCTAATGTGGAGGAGATTTTTGACTTCAAGGAAGTTCCAGAACATCGTAGAGTGAAGTTGGTTGCTACAAGGTTGAGGGGGAGAGTTTTGGCGTGGTGGCAGCAAACCAAACTTACACGTGAACGGATGGGGAAGTCAAAAGTTGAATCATGGGAAAAGATGAAGAAATTGATGAAAGCCACATTCTTACCTTATAATTATCAATCGCTTATGTATCAGAGGTTGCAGAACTTGAGGCAAGGAACGAAGACTATTAATGACTATGCTGATGAATTTTATCAACTGATTGCAAGGAACGATATCATGGAGACAGAGGAACAATTGACAGCTAGATTTGTTGGAGGGTTGCGAATGCAGATTCAAGATATGGTGAACATGTTTGATCCCAGATCTGTAGCAGAAGCACACCAGAAAGCGTTGGCTTGGGAGAAGCAGGGAAGACGAGGAGGTGGTGTGTTTACAAATTCCAACAATCAGGTAAAGGGTGTTAGTGGAAGTTCCAATATTTCAAAAGCTGTTGCAAAACCAATTGTGAATGAGGTTGTGAAGGCGAAAGTCAATAACGGTTTCAAGTGTTATAATTGCCAAGAAGTGGGCCACAAAAGCAATGAATGTCCAAAGCCAAAGAAGCAAGCTATGATAGCGGAGGTTGAGGATGAGGATGTAGAAGCTGAATGTTGCAATTCACCATTTATTGAGGAGGAAGAAGAGTTGTTCGGAGATGAGGGTTGTAACTTGATGATGAGGAGGTCTTGTCTAACACCAAAGCAAGAGGAAGATTCTAGTTGGTTGAGGAGCAACATTTTTCAGTCAACGTGCACTATTCTGGGGAAGGTTTGCAAGTTTGTTATCGATGCTGGAAGTTGTG
The DNA here is from genome assembly GCA_030737815.1 of Allium fistulosum. NCBI lineage: Eukaryota > Viridiplantae > Streptophyta > Magnoliopsida > Asparagales > Amaryllidaceae > Allium > Allium fistulosum. The sequence continues at coordinate 136,169,453 of CM060904.1, forward strand.
ATAACATTATTTCTACAGAAGCTGTGAAGAAATTGGCATTGAAGACTGAGAAACATCCGAAACCGTACAAGTTAGCTTGGTTGAGGAAAGGCGGGGAGGTGAAGGTTGGACGAAGAGCTTGTGTTAATTTTTCAATTGGGAAGAAATACAAAGATGAAATTTGGTGTGATGTTGTGGACATGGACGTATGCCATTTGTTGCTAGGGAGACCGTGGCAGTATGATAGGGTGGTGCAACATGATGGTCGTACCAACAGTTATAGCTTCATGTTTGAAGGCACAAAGATCACTTTAGTTCCCAAGAAGCGACAACAAGAAGAAAACAAGTTGGAGGAGATTGAAGAGCTGAAAACGTTGTTATCTTTGAAGGAGTTTGTTAAAGAAGTTGAAGAGGAGCCTGAAGTGTTTTTGTTGATCGGGCGAGAGAGCAATGAAGTGGTTGAAATACCTGAAGAAGTAAAGCCAGTACTGGAAGAATTTAACGATGTATTTCCTGAAGAGCTGCCAACGGAGTTGCCACCGTTGAGGGATATACAACACCAAATAGATCTTGTTCCAGGTGCTGTGTTGCCACATAAACCACACTATAGGATGAGTCCGAAGGAACATGAGGAGTTGCGAAGGCAGGTAGAGGAATTGCTTGAACAGGGGCATATACAGGAGAGCTTGAGTCCGTGTGCAGTACCAGCATTACTAGTACCAAAGAAGGATGGTTCGTGGAGGATGTGTACGGATAGAAGGGCACTAAACAAGATAACTGTTAGATACAGATTTCCGATGCCGAGGCTTGATGATCTGTTAGATCAAATCAGCGGGTTTGTGATTTTTTTGAAGATTGATCTTAAAAGTGGTTATCATCAAATTCGAATTAGACCAGGAGACGAGTGGAAGACAACATTCAAGACGAGGGAAGGATTGTATGAATGGTTGGTCATGCCGTTTGGTCTATCGAATGCACCAAGCACATTTATGAGGGTGATGAACCAAATTTTCAGGCCGTACATTGAGAAATTTGTGGTGGTTTACTTTGATGATATTTTGATTTACAGTGCTAGTACAGAGGAGCATGTTCAACATTTGAGGAAAGTGTTAATTATTCTTCGTGAAGAACAATTCTATGCTGCTACGAAGAAATGTGTGTTTATGGCACAAAGTGTGTTATTTTTGGGATATGTTGTATCGGAAGGAGGAATACAGGTGGACCAGAGTAAAGTCCAAGCAATTAGAGATTGGCCACAGCCCAAAATGATAACGGAAGTTTGAAGTTTTCACGGGTTGGCTTCATTTTATCGAAGATTTATTCCACACTTTAGTATTGTGATGGCGCCTGTTACAGATTGTATGAAGGGTAAACAGTTTACATGGTCGAAGGAAGCAGGGGTTGCTTTTGAGCGAATCAAGAAACTGTTGACGTCAGCACCAATTTTAGCATTACCGAATTTTCAGTTATTGTTTGAGCTACATACTGATGCATCCAAGGTAGGAATTGGAGGGGTGTTAAGTCAAAGGGGACGTCCTATTGCATATTTCAGTGAGAAGTTATCAGGAGCGAAGATGAGATATAGTATGTATGATGTGGAATTTTATGCTGTTGTGCAAGCCATTAAACATTGGATACATTACTTATTTCACAAGGAGTTTGTGCTATACACTGATCATGAGGCTTTAAAACATCTACAAGGACAGGAGAAATTTTCAGCAAGACATGCGTCGTGGATTGCATATCTACAGTAGTTTACATTTGTTGTGAAACACAAATCTGGAGTTACAAACCGTGTGGCGGATGCGTTAAGTAGAAGAAATCATTTGTTAACTACAATGAAGGTTGAAGTGACGGGGTTTGAGGTACTTCCAGAATTATTTGACGATGATCCTTACTTTGCGAAGTTTGTTGATGAAGTCGAGAAGGGAAAGACGTATGAGTACGTGTTGGTAGATGGTTTTCTTTTTAAGGGAAGTCGGTTATGTATACTGGAGTGCAGCTTACGAATGAAGATTGTTAAGGAGTTGCATGAGGAAGGACATGTGGGTAGAGACCGTACCTTACAGCTGATTTCCCAGTCTTATTTTTGGCCGTCGATGAGAAAAGAGGTTGAGAGATTTGTGGAGCGATGTCATATCTGTCAAGTTTCGAAGGGAACCGTTACGAACGCAGGATTATATATGCCGTTACCTATGCCTACTAAGCCAGGTGGATGTGAGCATGGATTTTGTTTTGGGATTGCCTAGAACTCAGAGGGAAATGATTCTATATTTGTTGTGGTAGACAGGTTTTCAAAAATGGCACATTTCATAGCATGTAAGAAGACAGCTGATGCCGTCCGTGTTGCTGAGTTATTCTTTAAGGAAGTGTATAGATTGCATGGGCTACCTGAATCAATTGTTTCAGATCGGGATACTAGATTTCTAAGCCATTTCTGGTTGAGTCTGTGGAAGATGGTCGGAACAAAGCTGAACTTTAGTAGCGCTTACCATCCGCAATCTGATGGGCAAACGGAGGTGGTTAACAGATCATTGGGAAACTTGTTGAGATGTCTCGTGAATGATAACTTGAAGAGCTGGGATATGAAGCTATGTCAGGCAGAGTTTGCACATAATCATGCTGTTAATCGAAGTACTGGGTTCAGTCAATTTCAAGTTGTATATTCAAGTTTGCCAAAGGGGCCGTTGGATTTGACGATAATACCACAACCGAAGGGGATAGTAAAACGGGCTGTTGATTTTGTTGATGGATTGGCAGAATGTCATAAAATCGTTCAGGAATGATTGGAGAAAGCGAATGAAAAGTATAAACGATCTGCGGATTCGAAGCGAAGAAGTGTTGAATTTAATAAAGGAGATTTAGTATATGATGTACTAACTAAAGATCGTTTTCCAATAGGAGCATACAATAAGCTTAAAGCTCGGAAAATTGTTCCTGTAACGATCGTGAAACGGATCAATGAAAACGCTTATAGGTTGAAGCAGCCGGAGGATATATACACCTCTGACGTGTTTAATGTGAAACATCTTATACCATATCATGGGGATGAACTTGTTGTGGAAAAGGAGGGCGTAAATTCGAGGACGAATTTTTCCCAACCAGGGAAGGATGATGCAGCCCAGAATGATACCCATAATTGTGAAGTATTAGGTCGCGTACGACCTAACGATTCCTTTAAGTCGCTCCAAGATGATACAGCCCAATGTGGTGAAGTGTTAGGTCGCGAACGACCTAACGAGTCCTTTAAGTCGCTCCAGCGACTTAGTGAAGCTCATAAACGACCTAGTGGAGACTCGCATCATAACGAAGGTCGCTCGCGAGTTAAAGTTAATGGGTTAAGCATGAAGACACTCGCGTGAGTTAATGTGATAGGTCGCTCAAGCGAGCTACGACCTAGCAAGGAAAACAAATCAAAGTTAGGTCGCGAACGATCTAACTCTCACATGCCGCTCACTTTAGGTCGCTCCAATCTTTCGAGAACCAGCTTTGACGAGTTACGGCCTAAGCTAGGTCGCAAGATAGAGTTACGACCTATGTTAGGTCGCGGAGAAGTTTTACGACCTATGATGGGTCGCTGAAGAGATGCCGCTCTATTTTAGGTCGCTCGACCTTATACACTGGGAAGTTAGGTCGCTGCCTTGCATTTTTAGGTCGCTCAAGTATAGGTCGCAAGACTTAAGTCGCTGGAAGAGCTTAGGTCGCTGCTGCCGTGTGTGTGTTGTATCTTAGGTCGCTCAAGGCTTTGTGATGTATGTTGTAAAGTGTTTTCTTATGTCGTTTGTATATAAGTCGTAGGTCGTGATCCTTATTAGGTCGTGTACTTTGTTAGGTCGTTGGTCTATGTTAGGTCGTGAATGACCGATGAGTTGTACAATTTGTGTTGTGTTGTAAGCCTATAAATAGGCGAATGGTGTCACTTGTAAGAGGAAGTTGATTTTGAATAAAATTTGTTTGTGTGCTTTGTGCCACTTCTCCAATTGGTAGTTGAGTGTAATCTCCTATCTCCATTTGCGGTATTCGAGTGCGCTCGAATCAACGGATTTGAAGCCGATTCACGGTATCTAGTGCGCTAGATCAACGTACGAAGAATCGTAGATCTTTAAACACGGTATCGTGCGCGATCAACGTGTTTGAGATAGCTAGAATCCGGTATCATTGGATCAACGGATTTGGGCCATTCGGTATCTTTTATTCCATCGATTGCTACTTTCATTGATTCATACATTTTTGTTATTCCGCTACTGCGTCAAAGACGAACACTTGAGATGGGCTCATCTCGTCCGAGATCTCCCCCATACGAGATCGAGTCTCTAAAATTTCCGAGACAAAAAGCGGTCGATATTTGAGATTTAAAACCTTGATACTACATATATATGTATAATGTCCGTGTAAGATAAATTAGAAGTCTATATTTAAAATGGTCAGTGAGTGGAAATAATTAGAAATAAAGAAGGGAAGTTAAATTGACATTTAATGTGCAAATAAATGTGAAGATTAGATAAACATTTAATGTACAAACAAAAGGGCATAGAAGTTACAAGTGTGTAACTCTAGAAATAAACAAATATTAGTTGTACCATGAATAAAATATGAGTTATGAGGATTTAAATAGTCACAGCAGTATTAATGGAGTTAATTAATGAAGTTAATGAAACGATTATGAGAATATAAAGGAAGAATAAAAGTGTATGGAATACAAACTAAAAAGGGATAAGTATGAATAGAGTGAGTCAATCAGAGGAAAAAATCAAACAAGGAATTAATCCATATTTAGAGGCAAAATAAAAGATTGTCTTATATGGCCTTAACTAATAAATGCATAGGATGGTATATGTTTATGAGTGGTATACATATGAGGTGTGACTAAGTTAAAGGGATGTGAGGTTAGTCCAAAGCTACATGGAATTCTTTCCAGTTTAATCTGGCTACCAATGGTGTCGTTTTTCGAACTAATATGGGACATCGCGTATAATAAATTAGCTAGTGGACATGAAGTTAGTCCGAAATTTTATAGGTAAAACTGCCCAATCAATCTGGCGACCACTACCTATGAATAGTCAGACTAATATGAGACATCATAGTTGGGTTATGGGTCATGGTTACATTATGGATACGGTAAGGGGAATCTTTAGCAGGGGTCCGTTTTGGATTGGAAGTATTAAGTGGCTATGGTAGGGTCCACCTCTTTCCTTAGGAAAAGTACCAAGTAATCTCATAGAATTCCTTACGGTGCCAATTATGGAGTACCTTTTAGGGAACCGCCTTAGGAATTAAGTCCTAAATGATGGGATCTGCCTATTTCATAGGTCTTAAATGATTATAGTCTAGCTAAGGCCTAGTAGAAGAGGAAGTAAGTGGATAGGGGTGCTCTTTTCTCACATTATAGATGATATTTCGTTAGAATTCTGGACGGAAATTGTAACGACCCTGAATTTTGAACAATTTAAATTGAAAATATTTAATTAATTTTAAATATTTGAATGATGATTTGACTTGAATTTCAAATTATCAGAATGAATTGGGTGATTAAATTTTAGAATTTAATCTATTGAAAGTTGAATAAAAATTGAATCTTCAGTTTAAGCTGATTAAAAATATTTCAAAGGCTTAGAAAATTCACATTGATAATACTGAAGATAATAGAAGCTTCAGAATTTAATTTGAAAGCGATTTGTTCAGTTTTGGAATTTTATCGTTTTAAAATTCATATTTATCGGAATTATTGTGTGAACATACGATGGATAAACGTGTAGAAAATATGAATCGAATTTAATTTAAATTTTTGTAACAATAAAAATCTTCGTCAATTGACGATTTAATATCGGTTGTTAATTTCTGTTAGAATTTTTAGATCGAATTGAAATTCTTTTGAAACTGTGAAGCATTTGAAACTTTCAAGTTTAATATGAAGAACAAATTTGAATTTAAAATTTGAGCTAGGGTTAAGTGGGCTTTGGAAAAAAATATACTGGCCCATGTTTCTTTGATGTCGTGATTAAGTAAACCCGTTCCCCATTTTAATTTTCATTCGTTCGAACCCTTAAATCACGCCAAAATTCATGCCTTCAACCACGCCCAAAGACACGATTTTCCTCTGCAAATCCACGCGATTTTTCCTTTGTTTCCGCCTAAAATTACGCCTTCCCCTTCCTCATAAAATACGAACCCATCCCCCCTTTTTCATTTTCGCCCATTCCTCTTTAATCGATCAGAAGGGAAAAAATGGCGGCTCGTTATTTTCATTCGCTCGTCTCCAAATAGCTAGGGCTCCGTGAAATCGAGGACGCCGGCTACGATCGACGTTTTCCTTCGTCTTACTCGCCACTGCTTCAAGCGAAGGTGAGTAATATTATTTACTCACATCTGATTCAAGTCATTTTGATGATTTATGACTTCTGAAATTTCGTGACTTTTGTTGCTTGGTTTCGTGGCTATCACGAATTGATTTTTAACTGCTCGACTTCATCCATTTGAATTCGTCATTAATTTTCTTTGGTCATTGTTCTTTGTTTAGGTGTTTAAGATGATTACTAGTTTGACTTTGGCCACTTCGACATGCTTCGATTCTTTTTGCTTTGGTTGATTTTGACCTTGACCTTGATGAAATTTGTAACCCATGGTTACATGATTTTGTTCACTATATTGTTGCGTTTGAAACTGTACTTTGTTCGATTTTGCTTAGCTGTTGATAAACTTGATCGATTTGCGGCTTGATGTTATTAGTTTCACAGTTTGGGTTTTGAGAATTTCTGGTGACTTCGGCATATTTTGTTTTGCACAGCCGTTGACTTTGCACATTCCTCTGTTGACATCGGCATCGACTTTTAAGCTTGAAATTGAATTTGTGGAAATATTTCGAGTTCGGCGCTGTTTGATTTTGCAATTCCCTGCTTACTTATTTTGGGTGTCTTCACATATGCTCATACATACATTTGTAGGTGTTTACGCATGTATTGTTAAATTGTCACTACAGTTATCTTTGTTCAAAACTGATGAACTTTGTAAGCCAGATTTTACGAAAATTATATGTATAAGAAGTATGTTTGGTTAAACTTAGTTTTGTTCGAAATTTTGTAATAAAAGAAATACATATAGTTTTGAAATTTTGTGTCACTTACTTGGTGCATTTGTTTGCACTGCGTATTCATGTATTCGTTGTGTTGCCATATTGATTCCTCTGTTTGATTTGGCTTCACTCCATAGCATATTGGTACATATAAAAAAAATGTTGCATTATTGAGTTGCACTGCACTGTTGTTGTTTGCATTGAGCTCGGTTGTTGTCTGGATTTGAGTAGCTTGTAGCCTTGGTCTCGAGCTTCCTGTCTAGTTTGAATTTGGTGGATCACTTTGTGGTTCCATAGCCTTGGCTTTATTTTTATTTTTATTTTTTTTATTTTTTGTTGACTTTGGAAATTTCTATATTTGACTCTGTTCGATTCAAGCCTTGACCACCTCGGCTATGAATTGATGCTAGACTTTGGGTTTGATTTTTGTTTAATCTTTAGCTTGTTGTTGCCTCTGGTTTTGTAGGTACAGTGAGTCTGATCTCAAGACAAATTTGCAGTTGTCCTTTAAGCGTATTTTGTTTTGGGCTTTGAGCATTGTTGCAATTCAATTCGACCCAGATTATTTTGTTCAGATGATCTTGTTCCACTTGCTGTACATTGGTTTTGATTTTTTTTTGTTCATCTGCGCAGCATGCTTGTTATATACATATATGAATTGCTGCTTTATATCTGGAGCTTGCTGCCTATGTTCATTTGAACTTGGTTGATGTTAGTTTTGGAATTTCCAGTTTCATGTAGGGATTTCATTTGTTCTGTCCACTTTTCATTTGTAGTTTGGCTTGGGTTTAAGCATCACTAATCTGATAATACTCGTATCAGTCATTGGTGTGGCATTGTGTACATGTGCACTTGTTTATTTGATTTCTTGTTGGTTTAAGTTTGAAAGTTTTGGACTTCCATTTCGGCTTGCACTTGAATGTGAAATCTGTAGTTACGTGTACTGAATTGGGATTTGCAGTTACTACTGCCTCTGTATCTTGAACTAGCCTGGTCGCTTTCATATCACGGCTGGTTCGAGTTTTTGCTTGTATACTTCATGCATACTTTGGAATTTTAGTTGGGATTAGTGAATACACTCGGTTTTGTTATTTGATTCATGTATAGTCTGCGACATTTTTATTCCACAGGTGCATGTACCTTGTACTCATGATGTTGTGCATTTGATTGGAGTTTGAGTTCATCGTGTATTCTGGTTTATTACTTGCTGTTGCATGGTGAACTTATTTCTTGAGTTCATTTGTCTAGTTTTCAAATGGTTGCTTCCTTGACCTGTTGCACTATAACTATTGAGGCAGTGGCATTGAAAACTGAATCGAATCTGGTTCTTTTAGTGCTTGTTTTAGTGATTGATGAATTATGGCCTTGCTTGGTCACCTGTGATTCAAATCTGCATATATGTACATGCATACATAGGTATGTGTATGTACATATATTGTTGGAATTGTACCAAGCTTGTGTTATTTTTCTTACCATGCATTTGTAGTTGTGCTTGGTTCAGTTGTAAGTGATTTCCAAACTTGTTTGGATATTGAGCTGCTTCATTTTTATATACTTGGTTTTAGTTGCTTGTGAGCTGCATCCCTTGAGTACTTGTCTGGTTCATGCCTTGATCACTTTATAGTTTGGAACATGAGCTGTTTTATGCACAGGTGGCTGCAGTTCCATTTTTGTTTGCAGTTTTGTTGAGTCCGGATAGCCGTGACTTGACCTCTGTAGTATTGATTTGCTGTCAATGGTTGGAGTTATGATGACATCTTGTACTGTGGTGGCGAGGCAGTACACGCGAGCGTGTACTGCAGCCACACAGTATTGATTTTAAATTGATATTTCTTATGTTTTTGATTCATTGATCTTTTGTGTATTTCCTATGCCGTATTGGCGAGGCAGTACATGTTGGCGTGTACTGCAGCCAATCAGAATTGATGTTTTAATTGATGTTTTCTATTCCTGAAATTGTTTTATGTTGCAAATTCAATATATTCTGAATCGTATTTTGATTTGGTTTTTAATTGATAATTTTTGTTGTTAATCGCCGTTTCAGCAATTCTGTTCTTTTCTAAAATCATCTTCATTTAAAAATCTTTTCATTTATCTCGGCTGATATTTTATCTCTGTTGATTTGTTGTTTAACACTGAAAAGTGTTATAATCAACGTCATCCGAATTCTTTGTTAAAAAGAGTCGGATAGACGAGAATTATTGTTGACTATCGTCTAATTGATTATTATTGCCTCTATGCACTAATAACTGAGTTTGAATTAGACTGACCCGTGTATTATTTTCTTTTGAATGTAATACTCGGGTCAGACCGAGTATTTTACAGCTTGAAGATTTTCGAGCAGCGAAGTTAGAGAGAGGGGGTAAACGCTCACTTTAGTTTTCAGGAAATGTTGTATTTTAAGATATTCCGCTGTATAAATTTAGTACAATGTATAAACTCTGATATTGTAAAAAAAAAATCATTTGTTTTTGAATTATTATTATTATTCCATGTTTATGTGGCTGATTCTGTTTAAATTACATAAACTAAATAACAACCCGTCTTTTTGAACGTTTCAAGTTGGTTTAATTACCGACTAGGGGCGGTCAGAAGGGCGGGATGTTACAAAAGTGGTATCAGAGCTTTGGTTTACACAAAGCTTAGTTTATGGTGTTTAATATGAATAGTTACTAGAATCACTTTAAAGAAAACGTTTTTCAAATTTAAAGAAGTATAAAAAAAATTTGAAAATAAAAAAGTATTTAGAAAATTCAAATCCTTTTCGGAAATTCCTCTCTCTAAATTTAAGATTACGATAGTTTCTCTTCAGTAAGGTCTTCTTAGATTTGAGTCCCTATCATTCGAAAACCCATTATCGAATTGCTGAGATTTATGAAAAGTAAAATATAAGATAAATGAATTTGGAATAGATCTTATATAAGTAAAGTTTTTTTTTTGTGAAAAATGTGTGATGCTCTATGAATAGAGGAGAGCACACATGCGAATATATATATAACTCGAATATAAAGTGCTGCCAACATGCCTGGCAGGTAACAAAAAACCAAAAACAAAAATATCAAAACTCAGGTACTCCTAAGATGAGTTCCGGCAATGCCACCACCCATCGCACCCCAATATCGAGCTCCGGCATGGCCACCGCCCGATATTAAGGTGTTAGAAGTACCTGAATAACTACAGAATGAAGACCCAGACTAAAGAGGAAGCTCCAACCAACTGAATCATGAGAGGTGAATAAGTATCTGCTCTGAAGTGGAACTGCTGAAAAGAGGAACCGCTCTGAAGCCTCTGACCAAGGGAATGGGGAACCTAACTGAAGAAAACGTCCTCCTGAAAAAAGTGCGCCGTAATGAAGGTAGCAGAATCCTAGTAGTCCTGGGTGAAGATACTCTGCACTGCTGATCTATCTACCATCTGGTGTCCAGCAATACGAAGATATGGAAACCTACAAAAATGAATCTGATATCCTATCCCCCATACCTGTAACTGAAAAATGACTAAAGAAAATATTAGAATGATACATATATATATGTATATTTATAAAATAAATATACATATATATGTATAAATAAGGAAGGAAAAAACCTAATTAAGACTAACTGGACAATAATAGTAAAAAAAAAACCAAAACCAAAACCAAACAGAGACAAGCACAAAAATAGAGGCGGATCAAAATTTTGAACTATTAATCCTAAGAAAGTTATGATTAGGAGAGAAATCATCATCTAAACTAGCGTAAAAATTAATAATACTATTATTACTGTTAAAAAAATTATTGTTGTGTTTAAAAAAATTAATATTATGATTAACCTTGTTAAGATACCTTTTGAAAAGGATATTTTTGGCTAATTTATATTTGGGGTTAGAGATCCAATTAAAACAAAATGAAGAAATTGTAAAAATCAATTTGTTAAAATGACAATTATTATTATTGAAAATTCTTTGATTTCTTTCAAATCAAATAAACCAACTAATAATAATGAATAAAGTGTCTAGTAAAAATCTAATATTCTTTCTGAACTTGAATCTATAATTATTCCAGTAAAATTCACAATCCGAAATTTTAGTTGTTATATTAAAGTTAAAATTTTTAAGAGTATTGATAAGAATGTAATTAGAATCCATGCAATTATAGTATAAATGGTTAATATCCTCAAGATACATATTACAAAAATAACATTTATTATCGTTTTGAATATTTTTTCTTTTTAAAAATTCAATTGTATTAAGTTTTCCATGAAGAATTAACCACATGTGAATTTTGGATTTGGGAGGAGCATTAGATTTCCACATAAATTTAAATGAATTATTTATTGTACCCGAAAAATTAATGAATCTATAGAAAGAATTAGAAGTATATTTCTTACTTTTATCCCAATCCCAACTAATAAAATCGTTATCATTGTCAATATTATAAAGATTTAATCTAGCATAAAGCAAAGAAAGCTGTCTAAAAGTTGAATCAACTAAAATACTGCTAAAACTGAAATTCCAAGGAGGATCATTTTCTGGAGAATAAACTTCGTTGATTAAAGCAAACTTAAAGTTACAAATATCATACAGATCCTTAAATTCTATCTTAAGAGGCAAAACCGAAATCCAGCGGTCATGCCAAAATGAAGTACTATTACCAGAGTGGACAATTGTATTTATTCCTAAATTAAAATTTTCATTACATTTTAAAAAGTTTTTCCAAAAGTTAGATATATTATGAGTGACTGGAGAAGCAATTTGATATAAATTGCTATTTCCATTATAGTAATATTTAGAAATGATCTCTTTCCAAATAGCGTTATCATTTGTATTTTTGAACTTCCAGAGCCATTTACCTAACAGAGACAAATTCATATTACGCAAATTAATAACACCTAAACCACCTTCTTTTTTGGCCTTACAAACAGTTTCCCAATTTACAAGACATTTAATATTATTATTAGAGTTTTCGCCACTCCATAAGAAATCTCTTCTAATCTTATCAATTTTATCAATAACCCAATCTGGGAACAAATACAAGGACATCCAATAGATCGGAAGAGCTGATAAAATCGAATTTATTAAAACTAGTCTACCAGCTCTAGAAAGAAATCTCCCATTCCAATTATATAAGTAAAGTGAATAGTGATTTGAAATTTTGTTTTGATAAATAAAACTGAATATGAAATAAAGATTTTTAACTTAAGAAAAGTTAAATTGAATTGAGTTAGCATTAATAAATATACGATTTGAAATTTAACTAAAGGAAAGTTAAATAAATTGAACTGGATTAGATAAATTATTGAAATAGAAATTTAAACTTAAAAGATAAGTGATTATATAATATGAATTGGGAAGTTTAAATTTATAAGCAGTATAACTTATAAAATGAGAAAATTTAAGTAAAACCAGTTGTTAAAATGGTTAAACAGTTTTGTTAAGTAAAACAAAATCTGAATTTTGAATAGTGATATGAATTTGACTTTAGTAAAAGTTAAATAAAATGACTTTAGAAATGAAATCTAAGCTAAGCTAAATAAAATAGAATTTCAAATAAATTGTGGCGAACTTAAGTTGTATAGTGAAAATAAATGCAAGTGAAGATAAAATGAAACATAGATTAAGTAATGTTGAAGGAGGTTGAATTTGATATCAAAATGAATTAATAAAGTAAAGTAATGAATATGAATTTGAGTTATATAAAGGAAATTCAACTTTAATTGTAAAAGTGAATTAGTGAATAAACATGGATTAGAAATGTTGTGTTAAGAGTTGAATAAAACTTAAGTTAAGAAGTTGTGAATATAGTGGGTATAAGAATTCAATCTGAATTAGAATATAAACCAATTAAAATTAAATGTGTTAAACCAAATTGAATGTAAGCAAAGTAAATAAATTTGGTTATGTTGAATGTGCACTGGTTGTTAGATGGTTGCCAGTTGATTGTATAGAAATTCATTAAGTGTTAATGAAATTGTATTAATGGAAATTGAAAGCTAAGTAATTGAATTCAAATTGAAAGATAAGTAAATCTAAATAGAATCAAATTTGATTTGAATTGAAAGCAAACTAACTTGAATATAAATTAGTGAAAGTAAACTAATTGAATATGAATGAATGTTAGTAAAATCCAATGTGAATGAATCAAATGTGATTAAATTGAAAACCAAGTCGATGAATGGTTTACTAAAGAACTAGTTGATCATCTTGGAAAAAAGAAAAAAATAAAAGAATTTATAAGTAATTTATTTATAAATTAAATTTTTGATATAAAATTGAGTTATAAAAGGAATGGTTAATAAAGTAATTATTATAAATTGAAGCTTTATAAATAGGAATAGAATTTATAAACGTTGTTTATAAATCCGAAAATGACTTATTTTGATAAGTAAATTCTTATAGCTTGTTAAAGGAAGTATATCCACAATTTTGGACAGTGGATAATCTTTTAAAAATGTATAGAAATGTAGTGAATATATTATTGAATAAAATGGACATGTTTTGGGAAAGTGATATTTTAAAACGAAGTTAATTGTTTTAAAAGATGTTTAGAAGGCATTGAATATCGAAACCATAGATTTCAACATTCATTGTTGAAATAGACATTTTCGAGAAATAAGGAAATGATGGACTATAACAGTTATTGTTATAGTAAATGATTTCCGAAAGGAAATGTTTTGTATAGTATTGGGATTTATACATCTATTTAAATTTCGAATCCCTGTACTAGTGATTTTGAGTTGTCGTAACGATGTTTTATGTAACATTCGTTTTGACTCAAATAAATGTGTGAAAGAGAATGATTTCCTTAAAAGATGAAATATATACTTAATTATGATTTAAGTATATTGAATATTTTCAAATGTTGAAAATAAATAAGATTTGTGAATTACTTATTTTTAAATAAGTATGGAAATGTTTTTTTCAAATATGAAATGAAATGTTGTGAATATATTCCATGAGTGATAAATGATTTGAAATTCATTTTCAAAGTCGAAGTTGAAATGTTAAATGAGAAATTTGAACAATTAGTTCAATTTGAAATTTTTCAAAAAAAGATTGAATCGTTGAGTTAAATTGAGTTTAACTTCGACACCAAAGAAAATATAAGTTGAGTTTTGAATTTCAGATGATGGTTTGGATTGTATGTCTAACATTGTGAATTGATGACATAGCAATTGATCTCTATTAAATATATATCTGTTGGTGGCGGAGAATTTATTCTCTTAGCTTAACACCCTTCTTTGAGACGTACGAGCTCAGAGGTTATATATTGGTAGACATCAATTCTGTGTTGAGAATTGACGATGTAACGTGAAATCCAAATCGAATGTGAAGTCGATAATAAATGGAATTATGAATATGAATGGGGTTTGAGATAACCTTAAATTTTCAAATCGACTTGGAGGAAAATTTTGAAATCCTCTATTTGTTATGGATATAGGATATGTAGGTTTTCAGAACTTATATATATGAATGCGGTAAAAATTTGACACCCGTCAGTTTGGAAAGTAATTGTTATGGAAATCTTATGTAAGTTTACATGGGTATGATATGTACGAAATGTGAAATGAAGTACTACATATATATGATGTTATGTTTTCTAAACTGAGGATATGGAAAAGTACCTTCCATTTAAAATTTGTGAAGGTGTTGGAACTCGTTATGAGTGTCCATTTGAAATTCGTAGCTACGTAGAATTTCCATTAGTCGGAATGACTATTTGAATAGGAATCCCTCGGGATGGATCATGTCGATGGGATCATATTGATTGATTAGCGTAATTTGAGGGGCATGATGCCTACTGTTACAAGCGATTCTACTGGGATAGTAGCGTAACCGCCGGGTAAACTGCAATCTAGATGCCAAGCGAAATTTGAGGGGCGTGATGCCTACAGTCACAAGCGATTCGACTGGGATAGTAGCGTAACCTCCGTGTGAACTGCGATCTATGGCAACTACCATGGCGAAATTTAAGAGATGTGAAATCTACAGATTACGAGCGATTCTACTGGGATAGTAGCGTAACCGCCGGGTAACTGTGATCCATGGGGGAACGTGCTTTCCATATCCATTTTTAAAAGAATTTTGAAGTATTTTCACTGGGAGTTGAAGCAAGTATATTTAGTACTTGGAGATTTTTAGTCCTGCGCCTGGCCAGCGTATGCCTAATGTCTGTAAGAACGACAATAGACTTATTAAACTTCGAGTTAATAAGTATTTGCAAACTTTAAATAGCAAATCAATAGTTTGAAATTAAAATTACATAATCCCAACTTAATAAACTAAGGAAGAAGATCTTTGAAATGTCTTGAAGGTCCACAGCATTGGAAAAGATATAATATGCAAATCTCTAACATGAAGAATATCAAGTAAATCTGAGTTTTGTAAGCCAAAAATTTTGGTAAAAGACTTTTGCGTTTTGATTGTAGAAATCAATGAACAAAAGGAGATAATGAACAAAGCTAGTGAGATAAAACAAATGGAATAAATCCTAGATTTATCTATTTGTAATAAGTTTCGAGCTTGGTAAAACTGTGTAGGGTATAAATATCGGTGAGATTTTAACAATCATTTTTCCTAACTTATAATTTCAGGATGAAATTCTTTTAAGGGGGAAGATTGTAACGACCCTGAATTTTAAACAATTTAAATTGAAAATATTTAATTAATTTTAAATATTTGAATGATGATTTGACTTGAATTTCAAATTATCAGAATGAATTGGGTGATTAAATTTTAGAATTTAATCTATTGAAAGTTGAATAAAAATTGAATCTTCAGTTTAAGCTGATTAAAAATATTTCAAAGGCTTAGAAAATTCACATTGATAATACTGAAGATAATAGAAGCTTCAGAATTTAATTTGAAAGCGAATTGTTCAGTTTTGAAATTTTATCGTTTTAAAATTCGTATTTATCGGAATTGTTGTGTGAACATACGACGGATAAACGTGTAGAAAATATGAATCGAATTCAATTTAAATTTTTGTAACAATAAAAATCTTCGTCAATTGACGATTTAATATCGGTTGTTAATTTCTGTTAGAATTTTTAGATCGAATTGAAATTCTTTTGAAACTGTGAAGCGTTTGAAACTTTCAAGTTTAATATGAAGAACATATTTGAATTTAAAATTTGAGCTAGGGTTAAGTGGGCTTTGAAAAAAAATTATAATGGCCCATGTTTCTTTGATGTCGCGATTAAGTAAACCTGTTCCCCATTTTAATTTTCATTCGTTCGAACCCTTAAATCACGCCAAAATTCATGCCTTCAACCACGCCCAAAGACATGATTTTCCTCTGCAAATCCACACGATTTTTCCTTTGTTTCCGCCTAAAATTATGCCTTCCCCTTCCTCATAAAATACGAACCCATCCTACCTTTTTCATTTTCGCCCATTCCTCTTTAATCGATTAGAAGGAAAAAAATGGCGGCTCGTTATTTTCGTTCGCTCGTCTCCAAATTGCTAGGGCTCCGTGAAATCGAGGACACCGGCTATGATCGACGTTTTCCTTCGTCTTGCTCGCCACTGGTTCAAGCGAAGGTGAGTAATATTATTTACTCACATCTGATTCAAGTCATTTTGATGATTTATGACTTCTGAAATTTCATGACTTTTGTTGATTGGTTTCGTGGCTATCACGAATTGATTTTTAACTGCTCGACTTCATCCATTTGAATTCGTCATTAATTTTCTTTGGTCATTGTTCTTCGTTTAGGTGTTTAGGTGTTTAAGATGATTACTAGTTTGACTTTGGCCACTTTGACATGTTACGATTCTTTTTGCTTTGGTTGATTTCGACCTTGACCTTGATGAAATTTGTAACCCATGGTTACATGATTTTGTTCACTGTATTGTTGCGTTTGAAACTGTACTTTGTTCGATTTTGCTTAGCTGTTGATAAACTTGATCGATTTGCGGCTTGATGTTATTAGTTTCACAGTTTGGGTTTTGAGAATTTCTGGTGACTTCGGCATATTTTGTTTTGCACAACCGTTGACTTTGCACATTCCTCTGTTGACATCAGCATCGACTTTTAAGCTTGAAATTGAATTTGTGGAAATATTTCGAGTTCGGCGCTGTTTGATTTTGCAATTCCCTGCTTACTTATTTTAGGTGTCTTCACATATGCTCATACATACATTTGTAGGTGTTTACGCATGTATTGTTAAATTGTCACTACAGTTATCTTTGTTCAAAACTGATGAACTTTGTAAGCCAGATTTTACGAAAATTATATGTATAAGAAGTATGTTTGGTTAAACTTAGTTTTGTTCGAAATTTTGTAATAAAAGAAATACATATAGTTTCGAAATTTTGTGTCACTTACTTGGTGCATTTGTTTGCACTGCGTATTCATGTATTCGTTGTGTTGCCATATTGATTCCTCTGTTTGATTTGGCTTCACTCCATAGCATATTGGTACATATAAAAAAAATGTTGCATTATTGAGTTGCACTGCACTGTTGTTGTTTGCATTGAGCTCGGTTGTTGTCTGGATTTGAGTAGCTTGTAGCCTTGGTCTCGAGCTTCCTGTCTAGTTTGAATTTGGTGGATCACTTTGTGGTTCCATAGCCTTGGCTTTATTTTTATTTTTATTTTTTTTATTTTTTGTTGACTTTGGAAATTTCTATATTTGACTCTGTTCGATTCAAGCCTTGACCACCTCGGCTATGAATTGATGCTAGACTTTGGGTTTGATTTTTGTTTAATCTTTAGCTTGTTGTTGCCTCTGGTTTTGTGGGTACAGTGAGTCTGATCTCAAGACAAATTTGCAGTTGTCCTTTAAGCGTATTTTGTTTTGGGCTTTGAGCATTGTTGCAATTCAATTCGACCCAGATTATTTTGTTCAGATGATCTTGTTCCACTTGCTGTACATTGGTTTTGATTTTTTTTTGTTCATCTGCGCAGCATGCTTGTTATATACATATATGAATTGCTGCTTTATATCTGGAGCTTGCTGCCTATGTTCATTTGAACTTGGTTGATGTTAGTTTTGGAATTTCCAGTTTCATGTAGGGATTTCATTTGTTCTGTCCACTTTTCATTTGTAGTTTGGCTTGGGTTTAAGCATCACTAATCTGATAATACTCGTATCAGTCATTGGTGTGGCATTGTGTACATGTGCACTTGTTTATTTGATTTCTTGTTGGTTTAAGTTTGAAAGTTTTGGACTTCCATTTCGGCTTGCACTTGAACGTGAAATCTATAGTTACGTGTACTAAATTGGGATTTGCAGTTACTACTGCCTCTGTATCTTGAACTAGCCTGGTCGCTTTCATATCACGGCTGGTTCGAGTTTTTGCTTGTATACTTCATGCATACTTTGGAATTTTAGTTGGGATTAATGAATACACTCGGTTTTGTTATTTGATTCATGTATAGTCTGCGACATTTTTATTCCACAGGTGCATGTACCTTGTACTCATGATGCAGTGCATTTGATTGGAGTTTGAGTTCATCGTGTATTCTGGTTTATTACTTGCTGTTGCATGGTGAACTTATTTCTTGAGTTCATTTGTCTAGTTTTCAAATGGTTGCTGCCTTGACCTGTTGCACTATAACTATTGAGGCAGTGGCATTGAAAACTGAATCGAATCTGGTTCTTTTAGTGCTTGTTTTAGTGATTGATGAATTGTGGCCTTGCTTGGTCACCTGTGATTCAAATCTGCATATATGTACATGCATACATAGGTATGTGTGTGTACATATATTGTTGGAATTGTACCAAGCTTGTGTTATTTTTCTTACCATGCATTTGTAGTTGTGCTTGGTTCAGTTGTAAGTGATTTCCAAACTTGTTTGGATATTGAGCTGCTTCATTTTTATATACTTGGTTTTAGTTGCTTGTGAGCTGCATCCCTTGAGTACTTGACTGGTTCATGCCTTGATCACTTTGTAGTTTGGAACATGAATTGTTTTATTCACGGGTGGCTGCAGTTCCATTTTTGTTTGCAGTTGTGTTGAGTCCGGATAGCCGTGACTTGACCTCTGTAGTATTGATTTGCTGTCAATGGTTGGAGTTATGATGACATCTTGTACTGTGGTGGCGAGGCAGTACACGCGAGCGTGTACTGCAGCCACACAGTATTGATTTTAAATTGATATTTCTTTTGTTTTTGATTCATTGATCTTTTGTGTATTTCCTATGCCGTATTGGCGAGGCAGTACACGTTGGCGTGTACTGCAGCCAATCAGAATTGATGTTTTAATTGATGTTTTCTATTGCTGGAATTGTTTTATGTTGCAAATTCAATATATTCTGAATCGTATATTGATTTGGTTTTAAATTGATAATTTTTGTTGTTAATCGCCGTTTCAGCAATTCTGTTCTTTTCTAAAATCATCTTCATTTAAAAATCTTTTCATTTATCTCGGCTGATATTTTATCTCTGTTGATTTGTTGTTTAACACTGAAAAGTGTTATAATTAACGTCATCCGATTTCTCTGTTAAAAAGAGTCGGATAGACGAGAATTATTGTTGACTGTCGTCTAATTGATTATTATTGCCTCTATGCACTAATAACTGAGTTTGAATTAGACTGACCTGTGTATTATTTTCTTTTGAATGTAATACTCGGGTCAGCCCGAGTATTTTACAGCTTGAAGATTTTCGAGCAGCGAAGTTAGAGAGAGGGGGTAAACGCTCACTTTAGTTTTCAGGAAATGTTGTATTTTAAGATATTCCGCTGTATAAATTTAGTACATTATATAAACTCTAATATTGTAAAAAAAAGAAATAAAATTCATTTGTTTTTGAATTATTATTATTATTCTGTGTTTCTGTGGCTGATTTTGTTTAAATTACATAAACTAAATAACAACCCGTCTTTTTGAACATTTCAAGTTGGTTTAATTACCGACTAGGGGCGGTCAGAAGGGCAGGATGTTACAGAAATAACCTTCAGGCTTAGAGAGGGAATCTAGAAATATAGTTGGAAGAGCTGTAGATGTATGGTGGTTAAGTTATATGTCCATGGATCATGTGTGGAGATTAGACGGTCTATAGGGTCGATTGACTTAGAGTGACCGTTACATTTGGTATCAGAAGTTGACCCGCTTGGGGTTGGGGTATTAAATGGTCGTAGGGTCTGCCTCCTTCCTAATTAAGAAGTATTAAGTGGTCAGAAATCTTTAACTGGTGATTGCTCGGAATTATATACATACATGTAACATGACTTAGGTAAGGATAAACATATCGTATGTGCAAACCTTAATTGAATAATAAAAATAACATCAAATATAAGCCAAATTGGTGAAGTTTATGTTATGGGTAATGTATGTAACGTTTTCACTCAACAGAACATTGCTTGACGCCCTTCGCATTACAGCCCACAAGATAGTGTTAGAACCTCTATTGTTGGATTTTAATGACAACAACTATACAATTATGCCAAAGAATCTCTAAGCTAACTTGTAGATACATGAGCATCAAAAAGAGATGAACAAATAAGTTCAACATTAAGATACACAGTACAAAAGATGATAAATTATGTATATAGATATAAAGAAGAGACATATACGATAGAGACAAGATGAAGGTGACAAACATAGTATTTTTAGTCATAGAGTGTCATGTCTAGAGTTTACAAATGTTAAAATCTTCTCAAATTGGTATACACACATATATATACACATTCGAAACATTTTATAAAAGTAATAAAAGTTTTATTTAAAGAGAAAAAACAAACAAAATAAAATAATAACAATAACAATAATAATATATGAAGCAAGACTTGAACTAGGGTCATTTTTAAAATCATATTTTACATGAAAATTCAAGTTTTCAAAAATTGCATGGAGCAGGGCTTGAAGCCGGGTCATTAGTTTAGAAGGCAGGTGATCTAACCAAATGAGCTATAGTAACTTTTGTTTTTCAGCCGAATCCAGTCGACTGAACATGGTCATTGTAACGACCCTAGATTTTAATTTTAATTTAAATTAATAATTAATTGTATTTTTGAATAAAAATAGTAAAATAAATGGATTTATTGATTGCGAGTTTCCCCGAATACAGATAAATTCTGTATAAATCATTTAAATTTAAAAATATTGTAAATATTATATATATGTGAATATATATGTATATATTTGATTTGAATTTAAATCTTAAATAAATGGGTTAGAAATAAATGGTTTAATAATAATGATAATAATAAATATTAGAAATGTTGGTTGATAATGGTTTGAATTTATGAAATAAATGTAAGACAATAAAATACAAAGTAAACAATTGCTAGAAATTTAACAACATGTTAAAAATAAATTTAATATATATATATGATCACTTATATAATTATATGATAATAATTAAGTAAACATTGGCTAAATTCTAACAACATAAGTAATAAGTAATAAATAATTATCAGTTAAGTATTTGGTAGTTAAATTTAAAAATAGAAATGAATATCTTAAATAGATTTATGGATGTAAAACTATAAAATGAACACTTAAGATAATTTTAAAACAACTTTATAGAAGCACATAGGATAGAAAACAAACAAAACAAGACTTAAGAAAATATATATGTTAGTACAAACAAATAAACTAAGTATGTATGAAGGAAAGGATATAAAATATAAACAAAAGAAAACAAAAATATATATCAACAAAACAAAGAAGTACATACAAAATAATTTAGGTAGCATAAGTATGTAGACTTAGAAGAAAATAATGACTGGTAATGCTATCATCTATGTACAAAGCAAGTAAAACAAATAAAAGAAAGTATGCCTATACAATTCAAATAGAATTGTATGTAAACAAAAAGGAGACATTGCATTTAATACCCTATCTTCTCAAGTACAATACTATTATCTCTCAGCCACCATAACATGTTTCAGCTGAGAAACAAAATATATTTGTACAAAGGCAATTAATGCCATATAACTTCAGCCACCCAAAAGAGTAGAAAATTTTACATAGTTAAACGAAGAAAAAGATCTCTCTGATCCTATTGTACCAACAGTATGATCACTTGTACTAAATAAATAACATTACCCTATACAAATACATCATCCAGTAATTTGGATATCAAACTTCATTTCCTACATATCAACTTCCTCCCTTCAGCTCGTTCCTTCAAGCTGAGCAGATTTAAAGTAATACCATTTCATATTTAAATAAAAATCTTCAATCTCAACGATACTACAATCAACACAAACCAAGAGGGAAAAAAAGATTATCAGCTAGCAATTTCAAATAGCAGACTGTTCAAAAATAAAAGGGATAGTCTGGAAACAATCAATAGCAATATCATCAACAACAGACTGGAAAAACAAGAACTTGTCCTCTGTTCTTTCAAGTGATGACAGGTGAGCAAACTCACCTCTATCTCTTGATATTTTAATTGATGCTTAAAGTATTGTATAGAAATGATGGATGATTTTGTTTGCTTGTCGGCGTGAATATATAATGAGATGTATATTGTGTACAGGTATTACTCTGTTGTATCAACAGAATGAAAATAACATCTTGAAGAAAAAAGAAGAAAAATCATACCTTCCTTTTAAAACCAAATTTAGCTTTGATTCCTAAAAAGGAGTTGTTTGCAACATCCTGAACTTAATTTTAAAAATAATTTCAAGTCACAATATTATATAAATATTGTAAAATTAGCATTGTACAGTCAAAGAAGAAATCATATGATTTATTCAAGTAGTTTAAATTATGGATTTGATTATATAACTTGTATAAGCATACAAAGATAGGATTTTTAAACTTAATACGATGATTTTTAATTAAGTATCTCAGAGGCAGTTCATATTTGGACAAAATATGCTTTTGAATCGGTTTCTGGTGATCGAACGAATGATGAGTGTTGAAATTTTGATCGAAGCTGGCTTGGCCATCAATGAAGTCGAGAAAATTGTAATATAATTTTCCTATTGCATGAGATGTAAGAACGAGGCAAGACTAGGGTTTAATGATTGGGTTTAGTTGTGATTTGGAACGAGGTGATTTTGTCACCTCTGTTAGACCGAGTTGAATTTAGACCGAGTTGAATGAAACTGAGAGTGGTGGAAGAACAAGGGGTTGACGTGGTGAGGCCGAAGGCGCGACGGCTCCGGTGATCGGTGTGAGAGTGACGAGGCATTTAGGTTGGGTGTGTTCGAGTTGCAGTTCGAACGAAGGGGCAAATTTCAAATTCGTGATTTTGGATTCGAATTGCGTTTTTGTTCCTAGGTGCAGAGGGTTTTCACAACTTGCCGGTGATGGCGCAGTTCGCCGAAGCGATGGCGATGTGCCGTGCACGTGCACGGGCACGTTATTGCGTTGGTGTCAGGATTGGTAGTGGCGGGCAACTCGAGCTGTCAC
The DNA here is from genome assembly GCA_030737815.1 of Allium fistulosum. Classification (NCBI taxonomy): domain Eukaryota; kingdom Viridiplantae; phylum Streptophyta; class Magnoliopsida; order Asparagales; family Amaryllidaceae; genus Allium; species Allium fistulosum. Next base: position 136,192,795 of record CM060904.1, read on the forward strand.
TCGAGTAAAAATGGTGATTGCTTCGGTGGGGAACTCGAATACGCGGGCTTGGTTCCTGATACTATCGTTTAAAAATAAAAGAAAGAAAAAAAAACTTAACTAACTCAACTGAAAGAAAAGAGAGTAGAAGAAGAAGTATACGGGAAGAAAGAGAGGGGGAACTCGAGAAAAGTTAGTGGGAGACTCGAGTGATACTCGAGTAAACTATAAATCTTTCTCGGGTTATCATTTTAAGTTACAGCCTATTAAAAGTTGGGAGTTAATCATCTTAATCAATTTTCTTAGTATTGATGATGTAATAAAGGCTTAATAAATTAAGCTAAGATATATGACAAGTGTAATTAATCAAGTAAATACTTAACAAAGTTTTAAAATCTTAATTAATATTTTAATTAAGTAGTTAATATAAGATAAGTTTTAAATTTAATGAAAATTTTAGTTTTCAAGTTGGGAATAATTTAATTTTCAAAGTTTAAGGAAGAATTTGAAAGGTTAATTAAAATAAATAATTTTTATTAATTAATTGCTTTGAAAAGTGATGAAGAATGATTAATTTGTAATTGAATTAAAGATTGGTTAATTAACAATTGAGTATTTAATTTATTTGTAATTAAGAATCGTTAATTAAAGTTAATTAATAATTAGTAGTTAATTAAGATAATTGATTAAGAAATAATTAATTAAAATTGAATTAATTTATAGTTAATCATTGATTTAAATAAATTAATAAAAATAGTTATGTGGTTAATCCTTCTAAATCACCTTCACCTTAAATTGAAGATGATGGACTATCATCAAATATTGTGTACTGGATTAATATTTCTGTTTATGATTATGATACTGTATGATGTGACTTGCCTTATGCTGGACTGTGATTTGTAGTTGTTTCTATATATATGTGAAAACCCATGGCCCGTAAAAGAGCACTTGAATTTTGTAACAACCCGTAAATTTCAACTGTTTTAATAACGTAATTAGTTGAAATTTTGTGAAATTTTAAACGATAAAATTTTGAAATAAAAATTTATTATTTGGAATACGTCTAGTTAAACATAGCAACTGGTAAATTTTCGTCCGAAAATATGGAAATTTATTTCGCGCGTAAATTCACTTCAATTCAATCAGTTAAAAAGCGTTGAAAATAAAACGTTTTTAAAAACCTAAATAGTTTTACATAGAAAAATTCTAAACCATCTTCTGAGCAAGATTTCAGTTTGTCGTTTTTCCAAATTCGGACATCTTTGGCTCCGTCGTTCTTATTTTCTGCAAAATAACAGTATTCTGGTACCGATATCGATTTTTATCGGATGTTCGTACCACTGATTTCTATATACCGTTTTGATCGTCTCGTCTTACTGATCACTGCGGAATATTCGTTTGTTAATTTCGGAGTCTGATACGCGACAAAATCGGTAAAACGATCGTCCGTACCGGTTCCGCATTTGGGTCTTTTAAGTTTCCAGTGTCCTTTCATTGTCTACCGTTCGAAAAACAAAGAGACATCTGTTTCATATTCCCAACTATCCCCCAGGCAGTCACGGTCCCCTCTTTTCTCCTTCCTGACCGTTGCTTTTCCCAACCTATTCAATTCAATACGTTGCCTTTTTCTTTCTCACTTCTTCCCCTTTTGCTTTGCTGTAACTTCTCTCCCCTGCAACCGAGATTAACAGCTGAAACCCAGTGTAGCCTCCCCTTGATCGAACCCAACATCCATATCAACCACCGTTCCCACCTTCAACTCCGTTCCCCGACCTCTTCCTTCACCTGCCACCTTCCGCACTCCACGCCTCCAATCCTAGAACACACGCCACCATCTCAACCCTTGGCCTCCACAAACCGAACAACCACCAGCTGTCCGCCTCGCCATCTACCACCTCTATGCCCGACCGCCTACAGCCCACCGAACTGCTACCAAAAAAAAAACGAGCAGCCGCCTCAAACAGTCGCCCTCCACCATGAACAAGCCCCGATCTCCATGCTTCAACACCTCTCTAGCTGAGCCCCTAACTGCTCCGACCGCTCACGTGACCGACAACCCAAAGCTTCCACCACCTCTTCGCCTCACCCATAGTTGCTGCGTACAACACTTCCGCCGCTTGGCCCCACCTTCGCAACTGTCTTCTTCTTCTTTTCTTTGAAAAAAGGTATTTTATATATTTAGTGTTTATTGTTAGTGTGTATCTGTATTTGTGTTTTATCACATGAGATATATATCTTATATGGTATGGTATAAAGGCTTGCTGAATAGTTTATAAAGGTATATTGGATTTTGGGTATACGTGTATGAATATCTTAGTTGTATATATGAATGAGTATATGAATTATGGTTACAGGGCTTGTATATGTTTAAAGGCACATAGGTATATGTTTTGTTATACATTTTCAAGCTATACTTTTGTATATATATAATAGTCTATATGACAGTTGTATACATATAATACGTAAGTCATGTTGGTTGTCACTCATTTTGTTATCTGCACCTGCCAGGCAATTCATATAATTCAAGTACATTTGTTATATATTAGTTTACAAATTCATGTATATATGAGTTCATACTTATGTTGCAGTTAGGAAATTGTATTCAAGCATACCCAAGTATTTGTTAAACAGTGACATATATATGTGGAGTATATTATGATATTTTAAAGTATTATGTTTATACCGTAGTATATAATGGTTATCAAGTTTTACTTTGTGTATATGTACGTTTTATATTATATGTAATACGAGTTTATTTACATGTTTAGGTTTTGTATATAATAATAAAATACAATGTTTTGTATATATAGCTTAGTCTGCATATTTTTACGTACTAACATTTATTTTGAGTAAATTTATATTAGTTTATAGTATATTAGTTAATATTATGTCGATTCGCTAAATAACATCATGTATGTATATTTGTTTATAGGTATATTTTGGGCATACATGGTATTTATTTAAAAAAAAAAGGATTTTTGAAATACATATATATATTTCATTTAATATGCGTTTGGAATTTAAAATATGATTTATATATAAAAATTAATAGTTAACTTATATCATTCATCTTCATCGATCTAGTTCTAATTTGAATTCAATTTTTTTCAGTACTAGCTTTGTTCGTCGTGCCTGTTTTCTTCATCGAATCGTGTCCGTCTAGCTTGTTTAAATTTGTGACTGGATTTCGAACTTGATTTCATCGTCAAATTCTCTCTAGCCTCGAAAGGTGAGCACTCACTCACGATTAACGTTCTTTTATTTATTAGATTTGATTTCAATTGAAACGACAATTGAAATATGCTGCTATTAGTTAATGACACTGTTATATATGCTATTACCTGTATCAGTTCACCTATGACACCTGACACCATTATCTGTTAATTATTTATGCGATGATAATACAGTTTGGCTGATAATTGATTGATTGTTGATGTTTATATTGGACGTTAAATTGTTAATGTTAAAATGATAAATAGTATGAAATTGAACTTGATATAGGATAATTAAATGTTAAATATTGATTAACTGACATTTGTATAATATGACCCCTTTTTACTGTTGAATTTATTGACACGTAGGATTTGTTTAATTACACTTTGAACCACTGAATGTATGTTGTTAAACTGATGATGTATGAAATTGTAAATTGAATGACAAGTGAAAACCGTAATGTAATAATCTTTAATCTACATGAAATGATAGTGTAGATTCTAGAAATAATTATATTAATTCGTACAAATAACAATGCGAATTAATACGGTTATTTCGGGATTATTTGAATTGATTATTGGATTGATATTGGTTGTTGTTGTTGCTTGTTTATTTACTTTGACACCATCCCAGTTATCACACTGCAAGTTCCCTTTGATATGTTTTGATTTTGAATTGAATTGGAATCGGGTTGAAATGATAAATACCCAAAATTGAACTTTGACCTAGGATAGAAAATTAAATAAACCCGATTGGTCAATAACTTGATTTTGAAATAAGATAAGGATTTTATTTGAATAAATAATATGGTTTTGAAATGAAGTTGAAATTTGAATTTAAGTGAAAGGAAATGTTAATGTTTAATAATCTGAAACAAATTATTAAAAATGTAATTGATGAAAGAATGTTGTTTAAGTTGAGAAACTATTGAGTTAAGTTGGAAATTATAATTAAGTTTGAAATTATTAAACTTTGAAATTATTTAATAATTAAGTCTTGAAGTATTTAAATAATTAAATAAGATTGAATTATTTAATGATTAAATTGAATTGAATTCTTTAATAAGTAAAATTGAATTTTGAATAAGGGAATTTACTTCGTAAATAATTGAAATTGAGTTTTCTTTATTAATTAGGTTTTGGAAAATTATTTAAGTAATTAAATAAGTGAAATTGAATTTCTTTAACCAGAAATGAAAATGTGATATTTTGGAATTTATGTAAGACTTGTAATTGAAAGAATTGATTTGACGAATTTAGTTTAATTCAAAATTGTAAATTGTGATTTAATGAAGTTGAACTTAAGAATTGATTTAATGAATTGGAAATTTAATGGAAATTGTTTTGAATGATAAATTTACTTAACGAATATTGAATGAAATCGATTAATGAATTTAAATTGATTTGAATGTTCAATTAAATTTGTTTAAATGATTTCGGGATGAAACTTATATACGAATTTGAATCAATATTTGAATTGTTTTAAATAAAGATTGAAATTGAATTATAAGATTTTGAAATGGTAATTTGGAAGTTTTGAAACGTAAAGTATGGAAACTGTTTTGATAGACAAATGAAATGTTGATTTGCGAATTGAAATTGAAATTGAAATTGATTTGGTTTTGAAAAATATAAATGACCAGTCGGTGTAATAATTACGGAAGTTATTAAAGAGACCGGAATTCGGTTATGGGTATACTCTCTATCTAAACTGAAAACCACTTTAATAACTATGCGCGGAGTGATGATCTAGAATGAAGTGGTTGGAATGGTGTACGTGATGACTGAAGGAAGAGAACGATAATGGATAGCCTTGACACTTGTGTCAAATTGGAAATGACTAAAACAGGAGCTGTGCCGGGCCAATGGAGGATTGATACCTCAAGTGGACACACTTCTTCGAACTACTTATACTTGTTGTCGATTGGTGCACCCTTGATTTTGGGAGTGTTGTCTCACGGTGTTGCGGGCGCTGCGGCGTTGCGTTCTCACCAGTCCGGATCAGGCGAACGGTAGTATCACTACCTTGGGTATTGCCTCATGTGCCTTGTCATACTTGTATTCCATTTATGCGCGACCACTACGAATTTGTTTTGTACCTTGAGTATATGGATTGCCCTCTGGTGACTTCCGGTTTTGGGGAAACTACGGTCTTGTATATGCTTGTGGGAATAAAAATGTGTTAAGGGTGGAATGGGCAATGACTTAACGCTACTTTGATATCTTTATATTACTGATAGACATTATCTACTTAGCGTACATTACTACCTAGTAGATAGTTTAACGGATCCTTAAAGGATGGTTATTCCAAACATCCTTTGAGTTACTTGTATTTCAATTGCTATTTCACTTGAGTTGGATTTATTAATATGAGAATGTTAATCCTGACTCGAGTGTCTTGTGTTTTGCTTTACGCTCGGGTCAGACTGAGTGGTTCAGCTTTCGAGACTCACATTTGGAGTTGGAGCTTCGCTTGGAGATCCAGCTATCTATCCGGCTTTCAGATATTCGATGATTCCAGTGATGTATTCTGATTTGTATCTGTTACTCTTCCGTTGTATCTAGTTTAACTCTGATGTATCGTATTACTCTTCTGTTGTAAACTCTGATGTATTTATATATTCATATAGTAGCTTCATGAACTACTATCTCTTTTATTTCCGCTGCACTTATTACTCTGTGTCTGTGATCTGTGATTATTTATTTACTGTATATGTTCAGTTGTGCCAATTTAAATTAACAACACGGTATTTTGAGCAATTCAACTCCGGCATGAGTGTCTACCTATTCACTTATAATGGACGCGAATGGTCCAAAATTCTGGGTCGTTACAGTTGGTATCAGAGCTTTGGTAGCTCTAGGCAAAACTTAACATATAGGGTAAATGTATTTATAGAATCACTTTCATTCGAGTTTCAATCTCTTCCTTTTGACTCGATTTCTTTGAATTTTGGAACATTCCCTACGGTTCCAAATTTCATTCGTGTCCTTCACTATTCGTCTTCTTTCAATTCTGGAGCACCCCATAACTCCATTTTGAATGATATCTATAATAGATCGGCGGTCTCGCCAATCTTCGAATGATTCGTAAAGGAGCAAACTCCTTTACAATAGACATCGATTTACCGGAGATTTCTGTATCCTCGGTTACGATGTTATCTATCTCCTGCTATACCTGAATTCTATTTCTTGAGATCGAATGTCGATTTACCTCGGAATTCTACATCGATCTTATTTTGAAGTCACGGTCGACCCGGTTAAGGTTGCCCGTGATTTATATAAACTTATCCTTCGCCTTATTTTGTTATTTAATCATCGTATCTTTGTTTCGAACTTATCTTCGAATCAAAATTCTCTTTGGTTTGAGTCCATCAAATTTGAAACCCTATCCTTATTTTGGAAATTCATTCCTGTATCGTCGAGCAAAGAAATGTATTTGTAAACTAATATATATAAATGTTTTATATATTGTGTTGTTTGAGTTGTTGATGTTGATTTGGGTTTCCGATCGATACGTCTGATCAACGCAATCGATAGGATTTCCAAAACACTTGAACAGAGCAAACTGACACAATATTATTTTCAAATTTGGAAAATGAAATAAATTTGTTTGATTATATTGTGAAAATATAAGTAAAATTTTCTGGAATTTAATAGGTAAATTAAATTGTTTGTTTGAAATGATAAATATTTGATTATCATTTATTGTTCTAAATAAATTTATAAATACGGTTTATAAATTGATTTGGAATTTGAAATGAATTTAATTCAGAAATTTGAGAATTTAGTTTCCGGTGATTTCGAACGTTGGTTTTAAAATTTTAAATGTATATTATTGAACGTATTTTCAAATAGAAATCGTTTTCAAAGAATTTTAAAATGTTGAAATCAGTGCTCTTTTCTTTGTCGCTGGAAAATAATTTCGGTGATGACGGCCGCATCATCGACGTTCATTTTCGAGTCTCGAAGTGGAGATACTATTCTGTAGCTTTGCTACGGTTTTGTTTTGAGAAAAAATTATTTTGATTTGAATTTCTTCAGTATATTTTGATTTACATATATATAGGTATCTTATTTTAAAATTTAATTTGATTTGATATAAATATATTATATATATCTCTAAATTGTTTAAAATAAATCGGAAATATAATTCTTAAATTTTGTTAAAGGATGATTTTAATTATAAATAAAACCAAAAATTTGGAATAAATATTTAAACTTGAATAATTGAATTGTGAAAATTTTATTTGTATATTGTTCAACTGCATTCTAATACAACTTACCTAAATCATTCAGAAGTTGAATATGTAATTGGATAATATATAAGATAAATTGAATTTATAAATAAAATTTAAGTGTATATAATAAATGTTATACACTAAATTTTGATTATAAAGATGTTAATAGAGTTAGATAGGATAATAAGTAAAACTCATTTAATAATGAAATAAATTGTTTTGAAAAATTAATAAATTGTTTTGAAAGAATTAGTAAATTGAAATTTGATCAACTTATGAAAATACCTTGAATTTAAAAGAAATTAATAGATGTAAATTAATTTAAATCGAAACTTTTATGTTTTAAATTAATTTATATGGGTTAAATATATGTGAGTATATATATTAAGTAGAATAAATTTAACAGTAATTTGGAATAAAGAAGAATTTAAAAATTTTGGAAAAAATATGATTATAATAAAAGACTATTCAAATTTATGATTTTGAAACTGTTAATTAAAGATGATTGGATAATGGGAAAATCAATCTAGAAATAATTAAAGCTTGATTTAACTTAAGAAAAATCAAATGGATTAAATCAATTATTGAATATCATTTAATTTAAATTTGAATTTATATGGTTTAAATAAATTGTTATTTTGTATTTCAAATCTGTTTTCTTTCTGGTTGTTTCTATTCTCCTACCTCGTTCCTTTTCGAGGACGAAAAGTTTTAAGTGGGGGAGAGTGTAACGACCCGTAAATTTCAACTGTTTTAATAACGTAATTAGTTGAAATTTTGTGAAATTTTAAACGATAAAATTTTGAAATAAAAATTTATTATTTGGAATACGTCTAGTTAAACATAGCAACTGGTAAATTTTCGTCCGAAAATATGGAAATTTATTTCGCGCGTAAATTCACTTCAATTCAATCAGTTAAAAAGCGTTGAAAATAAAACGTTTTTAAAAACCTAAATAGTTTTACATAGAAAAATTCTAAACCATCTTCTGAGCAAGATTTTAGTTTGTCGTTTTTCCAAATTCGGACATCTTTGGCTCCGTCGTTCTTATTTTCTGCAAAATAACAGTATTCTGGTACCGATATCGATTTTTATCGGATGTTCGTACCACTGATTTCTGTATACCGTTTTGATCGTCTCGTCTTACTGATCACTGCGGAATATTCGTTTGTTAATTTCGGAGTCTGATACGCGACAAAATCGGTAAAACGATCGTCCGTACCGGTTCCGCATTTGGGTCTTTTAAGTTTCCAGTGTCCTTTCATTGTCTACCGTTCGAAAAACAAAGAGACATCTGTTTCATATTCCCAACTATTCCCCAGGCAGTCACGGTCCCCTCTTTTCTCCTTCCTGACCGTTGCTTTTCCCAACCTATTCAATTCAATACGTTGCCTTTTTCTTTCTCACTTCTTCCCCTTTTGCTTTGCTGTAACTTCTCTCCCCTGCAACCGAGATTAACAGCTGAAACCCAGTGTAGCCTCCCCTTGATCGAACCCAACATCCATATCAACCACCGTTCCCACCTTCAACTCCGTTCCCCGACCTCTTCCTTCACCTGCCACCTTCCGCACTCCACGCCTCCAATCCTAGAACACACGCCACCATCTCAACCCTTGGCCTCCACAAACCGAACAACCACCAGCTGTCCGCCTCGCCATCTACCACCTCTATGCCCGACCGCCTACAGCCCACCGAACTGCTACCAAAAAAAAAAACGAGCAGCCGCCTCAAACAGTCGCCCTCCACCATGAACAAGCCCCGATCTCCATGCTTCAACACCTCTCTAGCTGAGCCCCTAACTGCTCCGACCGCTCACGTGACCGACAACCCAAAGCTTCCACCACCTCTTCGCCTCACCCATAGTTGCTGCGTACAACACTTCCGCCGCTTGGCCCCACCTTCGCAACTGTCTTCTTCTTCTTTTCTTTGAAAAAAGGTATTTTATATATTTAGTGTTTATTGTTAGTGTGTATCTGTATTTGTGTTTTATCACATGAGATATATATCTTATATGGTATGGTATAAAGGCTTGCTGAATAGTTTATAAAGGTATATTGGATTTTGGGTATACGTGTATGAATATCTTAGTTGTATATATGAATGAGTATATGAATTATGGTTACAGGGCTTGTATATGTTTAAAGGCACATAGGTATATGTTTTGTTATACATTTTCAAGCTATACTTTTGTATATATATAATAGTCTATATGACAGTTGTATACATATAATACGTAAGTCATGTTGGTTGTCACTCATTTTGTTATCTGCACCTGCCAGGCAATTCATATAATTCAAGTACATTTGTTATATATTAGTTTACAAATTCATGTATATATGAGTTCATACTTATGTTGCAGTTAGGAAATTGTATTCAAGCATACCCAAGTATTTGTTAAACAGTGACATATATATGTGGAGTATATTATGATATTTTAAAGTATTATGTTTATACCGTAGTATATAATGGTTATCAAGTTTTACTTTGTGTATATGTACGTTTTATATTATATGTAATACGAGTTTATTTACATGTTTAGGTTTTGTATATAATAATAAAATACAATGTTTTGTATATATAGCTTAGTCTGCATATTTTTACGTACTAACATTTATTTTGAGTAAATTTATATTAGTTTATAGTATATTAGTTAATATTATGTCGATTCGCTAAATAACATCATGTATGTATATTTGTTTATAGGTATATTTTGGGCATACATGGTATTTATTTAAAAAAAAAAGGATTTTTGAAATACATATATATATTTCATTTAATATGCGTTTGGAATTTAAAATATGATTTATATATAAAAATTAATAGTTAACTTATATCATTCATCTTCATCGATCTAGTTCTAATTTGAATTCAATTTTTTTCAGTACTAGCTTTGTTCGTCGTGCCTGTTTTCTTCATCGAATCGTGTCCGTCTAGCTTGTTTAAATTTGTGACTGGATTTCGAACTTGATTTCATCGTCAAATTCTCTCTAGCCTCGAAAGGTGAGCACTCACTCACGATTAACGTTCTTTTATTTATTAGATTTGATTTCAATTGAAACGACAATTGAAATATGCTGCTATTAGTTAATGACACTGTTATATATGCTATTACCTGTATCAGTTCACTTATGACACCTGACACCATTATCTGTTAATTATTTATGTGATGATAATACAGTTTGGCTGATAATTGATTGATTGTTGATGTTTATATTGGACGTTAAATTGTTAATGTTAAAATGATAAATAGTATGAAATTGAACTTGATATAGGATAATTAAATGTTAAATATTGATTAACTGACATTTGTATAATATGACCCCTTTTTACTGTTGAATTTATTGACACGTAGGATTTGTTTAATTACACTTTGAACCACTGAATGTATGTTGTTAAACTGATGATGTATGAAATTGTAAATTGAATGACAAGTGAAAACCGTAATGTAATAATCTTTAATCTACATGAAATGATAGTGTAGATTCTAGAAATAGTTATATTAATTCGTACAAATAACAATGCGAATTAATACGGTTATTTCGGGATTATTTGAATTGATTATTGGATTGATATTGGTTGTTGTTGTTGCTTGTTTATTTACTTTGACACCATCCCAGTTATCACACTGCAAGTTCCCTTTGATATGTTTTGATTTTGAATTGAATTGGAATCGGGTTGAAATGATAAATACCCAAAATTGAACTTTGACCTAGGATAGAAAATTAAATAAACCCGATTGGTCAATAACTTGATTTTGAAATAAGATAAGGATTTTATTTGAATAAATAATATGGTTTTGAAATGAAGTTGAAATTTGAATTTAAGTGAAAGGAAATGTTAATGTTTAATAATCTGAAACAAATTATTAAAAATGTAATTGATGAAAGAATGTTGTTTAAGTTGAGAAACTATTGAGTTAAGTTGGAAATTATAATTAAGTTTGAAATTATTAAACTTTGAAATTATTTAATAATTAAGTCTTGAAGTATTTAAATAATTAAATAAGATTGAATTATTTAATGATTAAATTGAATTGAATTCTTTAATAAGTAAAATTGAATTTTGAATAAGGGAATTTACTTCGTAAATAATTGAAATTGAGTTTTCTTTATTAATTAGGTTTTGGAAAATTATTTAAGTAATTAAATAAGTGAAATTGAATTTCTTTAACCAGAAATGAAAATGTGATATTTTGGAATTTATGTAAGACTTGTAATTGAAAGAATTGATTTGACGAATTTAGTTTAATTCAAAATTGTAAATTGTGATTTAATGAAGTTGAACTTAAGAATTGATTTAATGAATTGGAAATTTAATGGAAATTGTTTTGAATGATAAATTTACTTAACGAATATTGAATGAAATCGATTAATGAATTTAAATTGATTTGAATGTTCAATTAAATTTGTTTAAATGATTTCGGGATGAAACTTATATACGAATTTGAATCAATATTTGAATTGTTTTAAATAAAGATTGAAATTGAATTATAAGATTTTGAAATGGTAATTTGGAAGTTTTGAAACGTAAAGTATGGAAACTGTTTTGATAGACAAATGAAATGTTGATTTGCGAATTGAAATTGAAATTGAAATTGATTTGGTTTTGAAAAATATAAATGACCAGTCGGTGTAATAATTACGGAAGTTATTAAAGAGACCGGAATTCGGTTATGGGTATACTCTCTATCTAAACCGAAAACCACTTTAATAACTATGCGCGGAGTGATGATCCAGAATGAAGTGGTTGGAATGGTGTACGTGATGACTGAAGGAAGAGAACGATAATGGATAGCCTTGACACTTGTGTCAAATTGGAAATGACTAAAACAGGAGCTGTGCCGGGCCAATGGAGGATTGATACCTCAAGTGGACACACTTCTTCGAACTACTTATACTTGTTGTCGATTGGTGCACCCTTGATTTTGGGAGTGTTGTCTCACGGTGTTGCGGGCGCTGCGGCGTTGCGTTCTCACCAGTCCGGATCAGGCGAACGGTAGTATCACTACCTTGGGTATTGCCTCATGTGCCTTGTCATACTTGTATTCCATTTATGCGCGACCACTACGAATTTGTTTTGTACCTTGAGTATATGGATTGCCCTCTGGTGACTTCCGGTTTTGGGGAAACTACGGTCTTGTATATGCTTGTGGGAATAAAAATGTGTTAAGGGTGGAATGGGCCATGACTTAACGCTACTTTGATATCTTTATATTACTGATAGACATTATCTACTTAGCGTACATTACTACCTAGTAGATAGTTTAACGGATCCTTAAAGGATGGTTATTCCAAACATCCTTTGAGTTACTTGTATTTCAATTGCTATTTCACTTGAGTTGGATTTATTAATATGAGAATGTTAATCCTGACTCGAGTGTCTTGTGTTTTGCTTTACGCTCGGGTCAGACTGAGTGGTTCAGCTTTCGAGACTCACATTTGGAGTTGGAGCTTCGCTTGGAGATCCAGCTATCTATCCGGCTTTCAGATATTCGATGATTCCAGTGATGTATTCTGATTTGTATCTGTTACTCTTCCGTTGTATCTAGTTTAACTCTGATGTATCGTATTACTCTTCTGTTGTAAACTCTGATGTATTTATATATTCATATAGTAGCTTCATGAACTACTATCTCTTTTATTTCCGCTGCACTTATTACTCTGTGTCTGTGATCTGTGATTATTTATTTACTGTATATGTTCAGTTGTGCCAATTTAAATTAACAACACGGTATTTTGAGCAATTCAACTCCGGCATGAGTGTCTACCTATTCACTTATAATGGACGCGAATGGTCCAAAATTCTGGGTCGTTACAAATTTCGATGCGATAGGGAGTCGGATTTCAGTTTGTTATCCGAAACCCACATCGAATCGTAATGATAAATCCTTGCAATTGATAAATTGACTTTATTTGTGAATTTGTATATGAGGATAAGCGTTATAGTTTATATCGCTTATCAAATATATTATTGAAATTGAATCTGTGATGATTTGTAATGTGGCACTATTGTGTTAAACCCCTGGACCACACTTTTACACACACAAATATGGATTTCACGTGGAAATCGGTTAAGTCACAGATGATTTAAATTTAATATTTTTGAAATTGAAATTTTAATTTCAATTGATTTTGGAAATGGATTTGGGTTAAATGTTAAAGCTTTTGAAAAGGTGTTTTCAAAGATAAAAACTATTTTGAATAACTTCGTAAAATTTCCAATTTAAATAATTTAATTTGAATTTGAATTCAAAAAAATAAGGAATTGAATTCCATGTTGAGATTTATGATTGGAAATTACGGTTAAAAATGTTATAAATGTGTTTATATGAAATTAAACCATTTTAAAAGTATAATTTTGAGAATTTGGATTTAACCCAAGAACCTTAACTCGTATGAATGAATCAGATTTCCAAATTGAAAACTGTTTGTTTTAAAAGAATAAAAGGTTTCAGATAAGAAAATAAATTCCAGTTTAATTAAAGGAATTTCAAGATTGAATTGAAAAATGGTTTTTCCAAGTTATGAATGAATTCTTTTTGAAAGCTATGAATTGAATCTGTTTATTTTAACAGATTTAAAATGGTGATTTGTTTAACCATTCGAAATGAAATTGTTTTGAAAGCTATAAGTTGAATCTTTATTTTAAAGATTTAACGAGTTAATCAAATTGAAATGGAAATCGATTTGGAAAATCTGTGAATGAGTCTTTGTGAAATTAAGTGAACTTTGTGAATTGAATCTTTTTGTTTAAAAAGATTTAAATGGTAATTTGTTTAAACCATTTGAAAGAAAGTTTTGAAGTATTAAGTTGTGACTTAATTGAAATCCCAATATCCATATGTTTCTTGTAAATATTGCGCTCACTATTCGGGTTAGCCGGGAAAAGACCTTTGTGTCATATAACCCATTCCGAATTAGTAATACGTCGTATATCGATGGCATTTGAAGACCGGTGTTGAAGACCGGGTGTTTGCGAAAACGATAGGATAACCTATCGATTGTCTTTGCACTGGGTAGCTCCTGGTATAGAGATCCCCTAAGTGATGAGAAATCCGATCGGGATTGTGAATACCCGGATTTGCAAGGGCTTCGTAAGAAGTGCCTTCGGTTTTTTTCGAACCTGGAACAGACTTGTATGGTTAGATGTCTGACATTACACTTTGAGATATAAAGCCGATTTCTTTCAAATACATTTCTGTTTGGTGGCGGAGAATTTATTCTCTTAGCTTAACACCCTTCACTAAGACGTACGAGCTCAGAGGTTATGTAGTTGAAATTTATCAGCGATATATTCCCAAATTTGGTAATGTGGCATGCTGAGTGTTGCTGTGTGATGATAATTTATTTGATCATTTGTGATCAAAGCGTGGCATTGTGAAAAAGCGTAGCTTTGTGGACGAGACTTCGTCAGACCTCACAACCCGGAAATGGTCGAAACAGGAAAGATGCGGCAAGGTTTCAGGGGTACCTTCCCTAGGGTATGACCATTTCTTCTGGAAAAGGATAGTATCATGGTATGGAGCCTAGATACTTACTCATGTGGACACACTTTATTTATTATGTGTGATGTTGATTACCGAGGGCTCGGATAAAGGTCCCAAAGGACCGGGGGTGGCATATCTGAGGTTTTGTATATTCCCCGGGAAGGGGGGTAGTCGGCCTTGTTTGGCAGAGAGCAGGTTGTTTCTCGGAGCGTCCAGCCAGAGGCGTTCTTTCGTGGCATAGGAATTTCCTTAGCCTGACCATTTGTTGGAAATCCATCTTCCAATACGAACTTTGTACGGTATTAGTTGTAGAACCTGCCATTTACTTATGGTGGTCACCACTGTTTAGATGGTAGCTATAGTAGGCATAGTTCGAAATGTCTATGCTGGCTAAGATCGATATTATACTTTCGAAATATTTTCTGCAATATGCACTAGTAATAATATCCAATGATTTTTTTGCGTAGTAAGCATCTTTGACTATCATAAGGAGAAATCTCCTCCGATTCTGCGTTTG
Organism: Allium fistulosum; assembly: GCA_030737815.1. Taxonomy (NCBI): domain Eukaryota; kingdom Viridiplantae; phylum Streptophyta; class Magnoliopsida; order Asparagales; family Amaryllidaceae; genus Allium; species Allium fistulosum. The sequence continues at coordinate 136,208,227 of CM060904.1, forward strand.
CATTGTGTGTGCGTGTGCGGGAGGCCTTATGGTAGTTTCATTTTCCAAATGTAACGACCCGGGATTTTCGACTCCGAAAATCCCGAATTGTTAAGATAGTTAGAGAAAAGAAGAAAGAGATAGAAGAAGAAGAACAAACAGAAACACCAAACACAGATTCTCACATTCGCAGCGGATAAAATATAATATCAAATAATAACATTTATACAAAGGAAAGCTGTAATTGTTACTTTACATTTAATACATCAGAGTTACAATCATTTATACATGAACTAGACAGTTATACAACTTGTTCCAGACTACAATCTATACAGACTACATAGTCTCAAATATACTGCGGAATACTCCATATGTTCCTGCCATCCAGCTCGTCACCTGAGCTCTAGAACGTCCTAACCTGAAAATCTGTAATACTCGGTCTGACCCGAGCATTGTGAATTGACTTTAAAAATTCTCTTGTTGTTCGTTTTTAAAGATAAACTGTTTTTGTTGCTCACACCAGTCCCATGACTGATCCGGAGTTTATTGTTTCTTTCCTAAACTCTGGGTGCTCAAATTTTTTCTACACGAGCAGTCTAGAGTTGGGTTTTTCAGATAGTCAGAATTAGTAGATTTTCTGGAGCTAGTTCAGTCTTTGGATATGGACTGCACTTGCTTATCTTTGTGTATCGTTATTGGGAGTTCGAGCTATTTCTGGATTGGTGTTTTGAAGATGGAGATTATCCGCTGCTGGTGTTATCTATTTTCTTTCCGCTGCTATTTCTTGTATCATATCTCTGATGTATATTGATATTCATTGTATCACTCTGTTGTATCAGATATTGTATATCAATGTATTATTCTTTTTCTTCCGCTGTGTTATTTACTTAACTGTGTTATAAGCTCATGCAACTCGGATTTGAACGGTCGAATCTACGGCATTCGAGTACGATGTAAAGTATGGATGTCGATTTTCGAGCGGGCAAAATTCGCTTCATTACATTTTGTATCAGAGCTAAGGTAGAACTTTAGCTCAGGAGTATAACACATTAAGTAGCTCATTAGAGATAGGGTGAAGTATAACCTAGAATGAGTAATTCTCAAATATCTATCCGTATGCATCAGTAAATTCTCTTGCTATCCATTGGTAGTGAGTATGAGTGCAAGAAGAGGACGAGATAGGGGACAGAGGAATACGACAATAAATGGTCAATACCCTGCAACAGTGGAAACAACTTTCTTATCAATCTCCTTTGATTCGTTTTCAAATTCTTTTCATTTCTTCGTACCAGCTACAAGAAGAAGTTTCGGTGTGATGATGGCTCTACGAATCATTGTAGAAAATCCTTACTTAATATCTTCATCGGTTTCTTATCAGTTTTTGATCTAAACCTTAATGAATATAAATTGGAAATTTGGAATTGAAATTTTAAAATGGAAATTTTGAATTGAGTTAAACTGATTAATAGAATATGAAGCTAAATTTGAATTGTATCGATAAAACTATTTCGTTTAAAACCAAATTTGAAATTTTATTGTAATTTCTTGGGTATATCAAAGTCCGAAGAGGGACAAGTTATATATACCCTAAAGTATAAGTATTTCGATTTGAGTTTGGAATCCATATCTGATGTTTGGAAATTTTAGAGGATTGAATCCATCTGTCTAATGTTTGGGTCTCGATATATTCTACGAATGGTTAGTTATCCCTTCGGACTAACCAATGCCCTGCATATTTCGTAGATCTGGATAACCCGAGTACCTTGTGAAGTGTTAAACAGATTCGTTTTTGTATCTATTATTGATATTTTGATTTGGTAAGCCAAATGCAGAATAGATATTCAGTTGATTTAATGAAATATTCTTCATCTAGCTTTATGTCTCCTTGGCAATTTCGAGGACGAAATTCTTTTAAGGGGGGAAGTCTGTAATGATCCTAGATTTTAATTTAATTTAAATTAATAATTAATTGTATTTTTGAATAAAAATAGTAAAATAAATAGATTTATTGATTGCGAGTTTCCCCGAATACAGATAAATTCTATATAAATCATTTAAATTTAAAAATATTGTAAATATTGTATATATGTGAATATATATGTATATATTTGATTTGAATTTAAATCTTAAATAAATGGGTTAGAAATAAATGGTTTAATAATAATGATAATAATAAATATTAGAAATGATGGTTGATAATGGTTTGAATTTATGAAATAAATATAAGACAATAAAATACAAAGTAAATAATTGCTTGAAATTTAACAACATGTTAAAAATAAATTTAATATATATATATGATCACTTATATAGTTATATGATAATAATTAAGTAAACATTGGCTAAATTCTAACAACTTAAGTAATAAGTAATAAATAATTATCAATTAAGTATTTGGTAGTTAAATTTAAAAATAGAAATGAATATCTTAAATAGATTTATGGATGTAAAACTATAAAATGAACACTTAAGATAATTTTAAAACAACTTTATAGAAGCACATAGGATAGAAAACAAACAAAACAAGACTTAAGAAAATATATATGTTAGTACAAACAAATAAACTAAGTATGTATGAAGGAAAGGATATAAAATATAAACAAAAGAAAACAAAAATATATATCAACAAAACAAAGAAGTACATACAAAATAATTTAGGTAGCATAAGTATGTAGACTTAGAAGAAAATAATGACTGGTAATGCTATCATCTATGTACAAAGCAAGTAAAACAAATAAAAGAAAGTATGCCTATACAATTCAAATAGAATTGTATGTAAACAAAAAGGAGACATTGCATTTAATACCCTATCTTCTCTAGTACAATACTATTATCTCTCAGCCACCATAACATGTTTCAGTTGAGAAACAAAATATATTTATACAAAGGCAATTAATGCCATATAACTTCAGCCACCCAAAAGAGTAGAAAATTTTACATAGTTAAAAGAAGAAAAAGATCTCTCTGATCCTATTGTACCAACAGTATGATCACTTGTACTAAATAAATAACATTACCCTATACAAATACATCATCCAGTAATTTGGATATCAAACTTCATTTCCTACATATCAACTTCCTCCCTTCAGCTCATTCCTTCAAGCTGAGCAGATTTAAAGTAATACCATTTCATATTTAAATAAAAATCTTCAATCTCAACGATACTACAATCAACACAAACCAAGAGGGAAAAAAAGATTATCAGCTAGCAATTTCAAATAGCAGACTGTTCAAAAATAAAAGGGATAGCCTGGAAACAATCAATAGCAATATCATCAACAACAGACTGGAAAAACAAGAACTTGTCCTCTGTTCTTTCAAGTGATGACAGGTGAGCAAACTCACCTCTATCTCTTGATATTTTAATTGATGCTTAAAGTATTGTATAGAAATGATGGATGATTTTGTTTGCTTGTCGGCGTGAATATATAATGAGATGTATATTGTGTACAGGTATTACTCTGTTGTATCAACAGAATGAAAATAACATCTTGAAGAAAAAAGAAGAAAAATCATACCTTCCTTTTAAAACCAAATTTAGCTTTGATTCCTAAAAAGGAGTTGTTTGCAACATCCTGAACTTAATTTTAAAAATAATTTCAAGTCACAATATTATATAAATATTGTAAAATTAGCATTGTACAGTCAAAGAAGAAATCATATGATTTATTCAAGTAGTTTAAATTATGGATTTGATTATATAACTTGTATAAGCATACAAAGATAGGATTTTTAAACTTAATACGATGATTTTTAATTAAGTATCTCAGAGGCAGTTCATATTTGGACAAAATATGCTTTTGAATCGATTTCTGGTGATCGAACGAATGATGAGTGTTGAAATTTTGATCGAAGCTGGCTTGGCCATCAATGAAGTCGAGAAAATTGTAATATAATTTTTCTATTGCATGAGATGTAAGAACGAGGCAAGACTAGGGTTTAATGATTAGGTTTAGTCGTGATTTGGAACGAGGTGATTTTGTCACCTCTGTTAGACCGAGTTCAACGAAACTGAGAGTGGTGGAAGAACAAAGGGTTGACGTTGTCAGGCCGAAGGCGCGACGGCTCCGGTGGTCGGTGTGAGGGTGACGAGGCGTTTTAGGTTGGGTGTGTTCGAGTTGAAGTTCGAACGAAGGGGCAAATTTCAAATTCGTGATTTTGGATTCGAATTGCGTTTTTGTTCCTAGGTGCAGAGGGTTTTCACGACTTGCCGGTGATGGCGCGTTTCACCGGAGCGACGGCGATGTGCCGTGCATGTGCACGGGCATTGCGTTGGTGTCAGGATTGGTAGTGGTGGGCAACTCGAGCTGTCACTCGAGTAAAAATGGTGATTGCTTCGGTGGGGAACTCGAATACGCGGGCTTGGTTCCTGATAGTATCGTTTAAAAATAAAAGAAAGAAAAAAAACTTAACTAACTCAACTGAAAGAAAAGAGAGTAGAAGAAGAAATATACGAGAAGAAAGAGAGGGGGAACTCGAGAAAAGTTAGTGGGAGACTCGAGTGATACTCGAGTAAACTAGAAATCTTTCTCGGGTTATCATTTTAAGTAACAGCCTATTAAAAGTTGGGAGTTAATCATCTTAATCAATTTTCTTAGTATTGATGATGTAATAAAGGCTTAATAAATTAAGCTAAGATATATGACAAGTGTAATTAATCAAGTAAATACTTAACAAAGTTTTAAAATCTTAATTAATATTTTAATTAAGCAGTTAATATAAGAAAAGTTTTAAATTTAATGAAAATTTAAGTTTTCAAGTTGGGAATAATTTAATTTTCAAAGTTTAAGGAAGAATTTGAAAGGTTAATTAAAATAAATAATTTTTATTAATTAATTGCTTTGAAAAGTGATGAAGAATGATTAATTTGTAATTGAATTAAAGATTGGTTAATTAACAATTGAGTATTTAATTTATTTGTAATTAAGAATCGTTAATTAAAGTTAATTAATAATTAGTAGTTAATTAAGATAATTGATTAAGAAATAATTAATTAAAATTGAATTAATTTATAGTTAATCATTGATTTAAATAAATTAATAAAAATAGTTATGTGGTTAATCCTTTTAAACCACCTTCACCTTAAATTGAAGATGATGGACTGTCATCAAATATTGTGTACTGGATTAATATTTCTGTTTGTGATTATGATACTGTATGATGTGACTTGCCTTATGCTGGACTGTGATTTGTAGTAGTTTCTGTATATATGTGAAAACCCATGGCCCGTAAAAGAGCACTTGAATTTCGATGCGATAGGGAGTCGGATTTCAGTTTGTTATCCGAAACCCACATCGAATCGTAATGATAAATCCTTGCAATTGATAAATTGACTTTATCTGTGAATTTGTATATGAGGATAAGCGTTATAGTTTATATCGCTTATCAAATATATTACTGAAATTGAATCTGTGATGATTTGTAATGTGGCACTATTGTGTTAAACCCCTGGACCACACTTTTACACACACAAATATGGATTTCACGTGGAAATCGGTTAAGTCACAGATGATTTAAAATTAATATTTTTGAAATTGAAATTTTAATTTCAATTGATTTTGGAAATGGATTTGGGTTAAATGTTAAAGCTTTTGAAAAGGTGTTTTCAAAGATAAAAGCTATTTTGAATAACTTGGTATAAATTTCCAATTTAAATAATTTAATTTGAATTTGAATTCAAAAAATAAGGAATTGAATTCCATGTTGAGATTTATGATTGGAAATTACGGTTAAAAATGTTATAAATGTGTTTATATGAAATTAAACCATTTTAAAAGTATAATTTTGAGAATTTGGATTTAACCCAAGAACCTTAACTCGTATGAATGAATCAGATTTCCAAATTGAAAACTGTTTGTTTTAAAAGAATAAAAGGTTTCAGATTAGAAAATAAATTCCAGTTTAATTAAAGGAATTTCAAGATTGAATTGAAAAATGGTTTTTCCAAGTTATGAATGAATTCTTTTTGAAAGCTATGAATTGAATCTGTTTATTTTAACAGATTTAAAATGGTGATTTGTTTAACCATTCGAAATGAAATTGTTTTGAAAGCTATAAGTTGAATCTTTATTTTAAAGATTTAACGAGTTAATCAAATTGAAATGGAAATCGATTTGGAAAATCTGTGAATGAGTCTTTGTGAAATTAAGTGAACTTTGTGAATTGAATCTTTTTGTTTAAAAAGATTTAAATGGTAATTTGTTTAAACCATTTGAAAGAAAGTTTTGAAGTATTAAGTTGTGACTTAATTGAAATCCCAATATCCATATGTTTCTTGTAAATATTGCGCTCACTATTCGGGTTAGCCGGGAAAAGACCTTTGTGTCATATAACACATTCCGAATTAGTAATACGTCGTATATGGATGGCATTTAAAGACCGGTGTTGAAGACCGGGTGTTTGCGAAAACGATAGGATAACCTGTCGATTGTCTCTACACTGGGTAGCTCCTGGTATAGAGATACCCTAAGTGATGAGAAATCCGATCGGGATTGTGAATACCTGGATTTGCAAGGGCTTCGTAAGAAGTGCCTTCGGTTCTGTTCGAACCCGGAACATACTTGTATGGTTAGATGTCTGACATTACACTTTGAGATATAAAGCCAATTTCTTTCAAATACATTTCTGTTTGGTGGCGGAGAATTTATTCTCTTAGCTTAACACCCTTCTCTGAGACGTACGAGCTCAGAGGTTATGTAGTTGAAATTTATCAGCGATATATTCCCAAATTTGGTAATGTGGCATGCTGAGTGTTGCTGTGTGATGATCATTTATTTGATCATTTGTGATCAAAGCGTGGCTTTGTGAAAAAGCGTAGCTTTGTGGATGAGACTTCGTCAGACCTCACAACCCGGAAATGGTCGAAACAGGAAAGATGCGGCAAGGTTTCAGGGGTACCTTCCCTAGGGTATGACCATTCCTTCTGGAAAAGGGTAGTATCATGGTATGGGGCCCAGATACTTACTCATGTGGACACACTTTATTTATAATGTGTGATGTTGATTACCGAGCGCTCGGATAAAGGTCCCAAAGGACCGGGGGTGGCATATCTGAGGTTTTGTATATTCCCCGGGAAGGGGGGTAGCCGGCCTTGTTTGGCAGAGAGCAGGTTGTTTCTCGGAGCGTCCAGCCAGAGGCGTTCTTTCGTGGCATAGGAAGTTCCTTAGCCTGACCATTTGTTGGAAATCCATCTTCCAATACGAACTTTGTACGGTATTAGTGAACCTGCCATTTACTTATGGTGGTCACCACTGTTTAGATGGTAGCTATAGTAGGCATAGTTCGAAATGTCTATGCTGGCTAAGATCGATATTATACTTTCAAAATGTTTTCTGCACTATGCACTAGTAATAATATCCAATGATTTGTTTTGCGTAGTAAGCATCTTTGACTATCATAAGGAGAAATCTCCTCTGATTCTGCGTTTGCATTATGTGTGTGTGCGGGAGGCCTTATGGTAGTTTCATTTTCCAAAAGCATTGCGAATTGACTTTAAAAATTCTCTTATTGTTCGTTTTTAAAGATAAACTGTTTTTGTTGCTCACACCAGTCCCATGACTGATCCGGAGTTTATTGTTTCTTTCCTAAACTCTGGGTGCTTAAAAATTTTCTACACGAGCAGTCTAGAGTTGGGTTTTTCAGATAGTCAGAATTAGTAGATTTTCTGGAGCTAGTTCAGTCTTTGGATATGGACTGCACTTGCTTATCTTTGTATATCGTTATTGGGAGTTCGAGCTATTTTTGGATTGGTGTTTTGAAGATGGAGATTATCCGCTGCTGGTGTTATCTATTTTCTTTCCGCTGCTATTTCTTGTATCATATCTCTGATGTATATTGATATTCATTGTATCACTCTGTTGTATCAGATATTGTATATCAATGTATTATTCTTTTTCTTCCGCTGTGTTATTTACTTAACTGTGTTATAAGCTCCGGCGACTCGGATTTGAACGGTCGAATCTACGGCATTCGAGTACGATGTAAAGTATGGATGTCGATTTTCGAGCGGGCAAAATTCGCTCCGTTACAGTCATTCAATCGACTGAATATCTATGCACATGCACAATTTGATATGAAATTTGATATGAATGTTCAGTCGATTGAACTACCCATTTCAGTCGAATGAATTGCATGTTTTTTGTATTGATTCCTCTCAGATTCAAATTTTTAATATTTCAGTTGGTTGAATTCTTTTGTTCAATCGACTGAAATTACATAACGGCTATATTTCTAAAAAGACACTTCACTTCATCGAATAGATACAACCCGTTATTCGAGAGTTGTTTCTGTACCTTTGATTGATGCTTTTCACGATAAGTTACAACACTTTAACTCTATATATAGCCTTCATTTCATTTGTCCTAATCACTAATTAATTTCTGATTTAAATTCTCATTCTTATTGTCTAAACTATCTTGCCAGTTGCAATCAGTATTTCATTCAAATCACTTGTTCATTCAAGCAAACCACATTAAGTGATTTAATAAACTTTATATCTTCACGAATTACATGCTATACCATAAAGGAGAAGATTATAGGAAGGGTTTACGTTATTGACTTATTAGTGCTATTCAAGATCATATTCAATCAGAAACAACTTTACTATTTGTATTGGAAGTTCTGTTCGGCTGCTCAGGCGGTAGAAATCCTATTCGGTTGTCTAGGTCATAGAAGTCATGTTTAGTTGCTCATGCGATGTAATACATGTTCCTCTGGGTTAAGAGAGGGTTGATAGTTAAATTCTAAAAGGAATCCAGGACTGGACATAGAACAGGATTTCGAACCAGTATAAAAATCCCCGGTGTCATTTACTTTGCTATATACTTTTTATATTCATATTCCACACCACCACTGCATTTACATTGTTTACAACTGTAGACCATCTTCGATCCTTAGTAACACTTTCACTTAGTATCAGAGCCTAGTGTTCTATAAATCATAACAACATCTAAGAACAATGGCCAGAACAAGATTCAGTTGAGGCACTGAAAGCAAGAAAAGGAGCAACGCTATTGCTGAAGCAACTACAAACTACAATAAGGTACTCTATGATTCACATGATCAATTATCTAGTAATTACGATGAATTATGTGATAATTTTGACAAAGTATCAAAACTTAATTTGATCATGTTAGAAAAAATGAAAGCTTGTGAAATCAAGATTGCAAAACTGGAAAATGAAAAACAGAATTTAGAAAATGAAAATTCTGAATTGAAAAATAATATTTTGGTACTCAATGGTTTTTTAAATAAAAAAGATTCAGAAGTTGCTAGCTTAACTAACCAAAATGATATGTTGCAAATTTCTTTGAACGTTCAATTACTCAATTTTCATCCTTTATAAAAGAGAATCGCACAATAAAAGATGAGAATTTTGAATTAGTTAAAGAAATTGATACTTTCAAGAATAGCAGTGAGTCTTATAAAAAAGAAAAATGTGACTATAAAATTAAATTTGACGAGCTTAATGAAAAAGTCACAAAATTTATCAAAGGTAAAAATAGCTTAAATTCAATTTTATCAAATTCTAGAACTTTGAATAATAAAAGTGGTTTAGGATATAATAAAACTAATCGTAGAAGTAGCACTAGATACGCTTTCATGTATAGTAAAAATGTTAGTGCTAGTACTAGATTTCGAGTAAAGTCTAAATCCAATTTTTATAGAAATTCAAATACTGTTATGACCAGTAATGTTTATAATATCTATAAAAGTACAAAATCACTGACGGGAAATATGAATAAAAATTATCTAATTATTTGGGTTCCTGTTAATTGGAAAGATAGAGAAAAATACATTGATGATTATTTTGATATGGTAGTTAATTATGAAAATTATATTTATAATGTTTCAACCACATCCAAATAGGTATGGTTTTCCAAGACCTAACCCTCTGGACCCTAACATAGTAAGTGGGTACCAAAAATGATTATTATTTATTGCAGGTACTTGGAGAAACAAAAGGAAAAGGATAGATTTTGGAATTTTAAAGGATTAAAGGATGTTCCATACATTTAATAGAATTACGTGCTTATAATGAAATATGGACTTCAGCAAATACGGTAAAATCTATTTTATTTTCTCCATAATTAGTATTGGGTTTATCTCGCTATTTACAAGATATTTTATAAAATTTATTATATTCCCCAATTCTTTTTTATAATGACAAAAGGGAAGAAATTCATATGCATATTGATAGAGGGAGATATTATACTTAGGGAAAGATATTATACTTAGAGGGAGCTTTAAACATATTAATATTATTTTATATATATAATGAATATTTTTAAAAATTGTATAGTTGTCATCATCAAAAAGGGAGAGAATGTTAGAACCTCTATTGTTGGATTTTAATGACAATAACTATGCAATTATGCCAAAGAATCTCTAAGCTAACTTGAAGGTACATGAGCATCAAAAGGAGATGAACAAATAAGTTCAACATGAAGATACACAGTACGAAAGAGGATAAAAGTATGTATATAGAGATACAGAAGAGACATACACGATACAGACAAGATGAATGTGACAAACAAAGTATTTTTAGTCATAGAGTGTCGTGTCTAGAGTTTATAGATGTTAAAATCTTCTCAAAGTGGTATACATGCATATACATACACATTCAAAACATTTTATAAAAGTAATAAAAAAATTATTTAAAGGAAAAAACAATACAAAATAAAATAATAACAATAACAATATATGAAACAAGACTTGAACTAGGGTCATTGGTAAAATCATATTTTAAATGAAAAATCATGTTTTCAAAACATTCATGGAGCAGGGCTCGAACTCGGGTCACTAGTTTAAAAGGCAAATGATCTAACCAAATGAGTTATGGTAACTTTTGTTTTTCAGCAGAATTCAGTCGACTAAACAAGGTCATTCATTCGACTGAATATCTGTGCACATGCACAATTTTGCACAATTTGATACAAAATTTGATATAAATGTTCAATCGATTGAACTACTCATTTCAGTCGACTGAATTGCATGTTTTTTGTACTAATTCCTCTCAGATTTAAATTTTTAATATTTCAATTGGCTAAAATTATTTGTTCAGTCGACTGAAATTACATAATGGCTATATTTTTGAAAAGACGGTTCACTTCATCGAATAGAAAGAACCCTTGATTTAATAGTTGTTTCCATACCTTTTGATCACTGCTTTTCATGATAAGTTACAACACTTTAACCCTATATGTAGCTTTCATTTCATTTGTCTTAATTACTAATTTCTGATTTAAATTGTCATTCATATTGTCTAAACTATATTGCCATTTGCAATCAATATTTCATTCAAATCACTTGTTCATTCAAGCAAACCTCATTAAGTAATTTAATAAACTTTCTATCTTCATGAATTACACACTATACCACAAAGGAGAAGATCATAGGAAGGGTGTACGTTATTGACTTATTAGTGCTATTCAAGAGCATATTCAGTCAGAAACAACTTTACTATTTGTATTGGAAGTCCTATTCGGTTGCTCAGGCTGTAGAAATCCTATTTGGTTGTCTAGGCAGTAGAAGTCATGATCAGTTGCTTATGCGGTGTAATACCTATTGCTCCAGGTTAAGAGATGGTTGATAGTTAAATTCCAGAAGGAGTCTGGGACTGGACGTAGAAAGGGAGTTCGAACTAGTATAAAAATCCCTAGTGTCATTTACTTTACTATATACTTTTTATATTCATATTCCGCACTACCACCGCATTTACATTATTTACAACTATTGGCCATCTTCGTTCCTTAGCAGCACTTTCAGATAAGTTTAAGGGAACAAATCATTGGATTTGATGAGATAGTCAATTGAGAGTTATTCCTTTTCGTGCTCGATCTTGATGAGGCGTTGGATGTCCGTAGCAGGTAGATTTGTTCAGATGTATAGCCTTGATTAATATTTGATCTTGTCATCCTTTCATTCTGCTATGAGTTTTATTTGATCGATCTTTGATATACTTACGTTTATTATAGGTTACCAAAACCAACAGTCCATACCCTAATAGACTTGGGTTTCGATTTTTGTTGAAATTGGTGTCTGTTAAGGTGCATATTGCTATAGTAATTGCCTCTTTATATGCAACGTGTATGTTCTTGGTTTTATGGGATTCAAAGTATTACTAGGGATGGGTTAGTTAATGGAAAACAAAGCGATTCAGGATTGTGTTAATAAATCAGTTATGTTGAAAGAAAAGTGTGGAAATAGTGTACATGTGAAGAGCCTTGCGAGTTGATGTGCAGTCTTCTCTTTCACTTGATGTGGCCAAGAAAGAATTAGGATTACCACCGGTCATTCAAGATTACTTAGACATATTTGATGAGGTAAAAGGTTTATCCTTTCACCATGAAGTAGAATTCTGAATTGATTTGGTTCCTGATACTAAGAATGTGGTACAATTTGTCCGAAGAATCGACCCAAAAGAGGAGTAGAAATACAGACATTTGACTTGTTACAAAAAGTCTTGATCCGACATAGTACCTCAAATTAGGGATCACCCATTGTCTTTATTGAAAAGGAAAACGGTCCCTTAAGACTGTGTGTTGATTATCAAGAGCTAAATAACTGGACTATTTAGAATAAGTATCCACCGCATAGGATAGGCAAATTGATCGACCAACTTCATGGTGCTTGCATATTTTCTCAGTTGGAGCTAACCATAGGGTTTCATCAATTAAGGGTAGCAAAGTAGAGTATATCCTTAACTACCTATCGGACACCTGGTTATTTTTATGAGTGGTTAGTTATGTCATTTTGACTAACTAACACGCCAGCCTATTCGTGGACCTAATGAATTGAGTTTTCAGAGATGTGTTAATCAAGTTTGCACTAGTTGTTGTTGATGAAATTCTAGTCTATTCCAAGATAGAAGAAGAGAATAAACAACTACTGAAAATCATACCTAATACATTAAGAAAACATGTAATGAAGGCCAAGTTCTCAAAATGTCATGTCTGGTGCTCGGAAGTTAGATTTCTAGGACATGTTGTCTCCAAAAATGGTATATTTATTATTTCAGCAAAAGTTGTGGTGGTCCGAGATTGGAAGAGGCTCGAAACCAAAACTGAAACTCGAAGCTTCTTAGACTGGCAGCATATTATCAGAGGTTAATTCAGGACTTCTCGAAGTTTGCATCTCAATTGATAAATTTGACAAAGAAAAACATTAAATTTGTCCAGTCCTTAAAATGTGAAGAGGCATTCGACGAGTTAAAGAAGAGATTACCAGCGCTTCGGTTTTGATTATCTCAAACGAATGCAAGGGTTTTACCATTTATGTTGATGCTTGTGCCATTGATCACGGGTCAGTTCTTATGTAGCATGGGAAGGTTATAGCATATGCTACCCGACAATTTAAACCGCATGAGTAGAGTTGTACGACACATAACTTAGAGCTATTGGTTGTTGTATTTGCACTTCAGATGTGGAGGCGCTATTACTCGGTGAAAAGTTTAAGTTATTCACCAACCATAAGTCATTGAAATATATTTTTTACCTAGAAATACATAAACATGAGATAGTAGTGTTGGCTGGAATTTCTTACCTCTTAAAGTCTTGATATTTTATAGACTCTAGGAAAAGAAAATGTCATAGCTGATGAGCTAAGTAGAAGGCATGCAGATATGGAAAATATGTAGGTCAAACTGACTCTTATAGATCATATTGCAAGAAAATAGCAAGAAGATGTTCGATTGGCATAGATTACGAAAGCCATAAAAGAAAGATTTGCGCTAGAAAGCTATCACATTTCGAGATTGATCATCGTGGAATATTACGAGTGAACAGAAGACCGTGTGTTATAATATCGATGGGATTAGGCAGAAGTTGTTGAATATGCTAGTATATGATTTTTGTTTGATGATAATAAACATATATATATATATATTCATTTAAATGTATTTGTTATTGTACTATTTTATTTTTCACATAATTAATAAATATTTGCTAAATAAAATAAATAACACAAAATTTAAATTCAAACAGATATTTTATTTAACAAATATTTTATAAAATTTTTGAATAGTACAAAAATTGAGCTCTCACTATATATACATTTGTCAATTACAACTGTACACAATCTCAACTGTATACAAGTGCAAACTACAACAGTCAATGGTTCAAATGACAAACAACAAAATGCAGTTAGGAGCAACACTGTATACATATGGAACCAGACCTAGAAACAAGTGAAACAAGTCCAACTACCACATGAGAAAAGACTACAAGTGCAAAGCACAAATGAAAACAGACATATGGAACCAGAATCAAAATGTACAAAATCAACATGTGCACCAGACAGGAACAACACCTAACACAGCAATACAAAAGCCACAACTTAACCAAACTCGAAGAAAATCCAAATCAGAGATCACACAAACATGAATGCACATGTCAATAGTGGTAACTTCAAACTACATGGTGACAAACATACACATATATATACATATTCATACACACTTGTATACATATATATGAACATGAATGCAATCACCAGCAGCCTCAACAGTAAATGATTCACATGACAACATACATGAAATAAATCTAGGCATCAAGTACACATGACTCGAAGCAATACTCACATGTAAACTTCAAGATGAACCAGATCAAAATCAAGCAGTGATGACACAAGTGCACCACACCAGGTTAGTGCACATGAAAACAGGTGAATGCAACACTTCAACCAAGACACAATAAAGACAGCATCTCGAATGAGCAAGTGCAGACTCAAACATCAATTGCACCAGGGTAGTGCATAAAAAGATAGTGAATAATGATATGCAGCAGTTCAAACCAAAATAATGTCGTAGGGGATTCCAAAATAACCAAGTCAAGTCAAAATGCCAAAGAATCAAAGCCATGGTGACCAAGGCAGAATCGAAGAAGTATATATTGTCAGCAATTCAAAGTGGCCGAAGTTAAACCAGAAAAGAACGGAACCACAACCAAAGCAAACTCAAGCCGTGATAATCAAGCAAAGGGATATATGAATTGAACTAGCCTAAAAAATCATTGAGTTCAAGCATATCAACGAGAATACAAAAAGGAAATCACATACCAATTCAAGTCAAACTCGCCAATTTGAAGCAGCCGAAAGCAAATCAAAGATAGGAGACGATTGATAGAGCAAAGCATATCGCTTGAAAAACAAACGGCCGCATCAATTTTCCAAAGCCCTAAATTTTTTTGAAAGAAAAAGGAATGAACGTTCTCGAGCAAAGAAAAGAAGCAGACTTCATTTTCACAAAGGAAAGGATATGGGCCAAAATAAAGAAAAGGGAGATATTTGTTCGGCCGGTTCCTTTATAATTATTATTTGAGCTTAAGTTTATATATAGGGTTTTGTAATTTGTTTTTAATTTGCATTTTCTTTTAAACTCTTGTAAAATTCTAGTCGTGTGACTAGGGGACGAACTACGGTGGTGTAGTTCGAGAATTGGCAACTCAATGGCTGAGTTGTGGTAGGGTTTTGAGCATAGAGTTAAGTTAATCGATAGCGGGTGTCGCAAGATTACGTCTGTAAGCTTCTGACTATTTAATGTCTAGTAGAAACCTTGGGGGCAGCACGTAGGCTGGGTAAATCTGTGTTGTTCTATTTCTTCTTTTATTATTCTGCTATTATCTGTGCTGCAATTATTTTATATATTTCCGCATTAATTTTTATAATTGTTAGTATCACCCTATTCACCCCTTCTCTATGGTGAAATCGATCCTACAAGTTGTATCAGAGCTACGAACAAAAAGCCATTTATGCTTTAAAAAATTTTGATTATTCAAAAATAAATTTTGATTTAAAAATTTGATTTTTTAAAATGGCTTCTTTTAATAATGCTTTTGCTGAGGGTTAGTCCATAGTTAGACCACCAATGTTCAGTGGTGAATATGCTTATTGGAAAAATAGAATGAAATTTTTTTTGAAAACCATTGATGCTTGGAATATTGTTGAGACAGGTTATAGGACACCAACTATAGTGATAGATAATCAGGAAATAGATAAACCAATGGATCAATGGACAGATCTAGAAAATAAACTGCAGAATGCTAATGCTAAAGCTATGAATTCTATTATATGTTCATTGGATCAAATTGAATTTAGTCATGTCTCACATAGTCTAACTGCGTAGAAAATCTGGCACACTTGAAGTGACTCATGAAGGAACATCTCAAGTCAAGGAATCTCACCTTGCCATGCTTAGGAGCGAATACGAGAATTTCACAATGGCCAAGGATGAAAATGTCAAAGAGATGTATGGATGACTTTCCAATATTGTAAACAAATCAAAAGCTCTCGAAAAATTATACACAGAGTTGGAAATAGTCTGAAAAATCCTCAGAGTCCTTCCATGAAATTTTGAAGCCAAAGTCACTGCTATTCAAGAATCGAAGGATTTGAAACAGATTAAAGTTGAAGAACTTATTGGAAATCTCACCACTTATGAGCTAGAAATGAAATTCAAGGAGGAACATGAAGAAGGTGATACTCGAAAGAAATCAATAGCCCTCAAAGGAACAACTGAAAGTAAAGATGATGATGATGATGGTGAAGCTGAACTGGCACTACTAATAAAGAGATTCAAAAAGTGGAACCACAAATGAGGAAATCCAGTCAAAAATCATCAACTAAAGAGCAGAATCAACAAAGTTCTAGACAACTCAGAAAAACAAGAGATCATCTGCCACAAGTGTAATAAACCGGGTCATTCAAGCCCAATTGTCCTTAGAAATGACTCAGCCAAGGAAAGAAATAGAAAATGAGAAGTTTTTCAGCCACTTGGGATGAAAGTGATGAAGATGAAAATGAAAGCACTAGCAGTGAGACTGAAAAAGAAAATCCATGTCTTCATGGAGAAATAACTGACAGTGATGATGACGAGCCAAGCGAGGTATCAAAACTTACTTATTCAGAATTACTTATATATTTTCATGAAGTAAATGGCTGTTTTGAACGATTTAGGGAAAAGTATGATAAAATTGAATCACAAAGAGATAGTTTGATATAATTAAATAAACAGCTTGATCAGTTGGTTAAAAACTATCAAACCAAGAGCCTTAAGTGTGATAAGTGTCCATCACTTGAAGAAGAAATTAAAAAATCAAAAATTAAAATAAAATCACTTGAAAATGAAATTATGATTTTGAAAGAAAGTGAAAACACTAGGAAAGAAAATTCTATTAAAAAGTGCACTTTGCTATTAAATGAAAACGAATCACTTAAGACACAAGTCCAACAACTGTCCACAACCTTAGGAAAATTCTCCAGAGGAGAAAAATCAGTAAATAAGCTAATAGGAAAACAAACAGTCAATATTGATAGACAAGGACTTGGGTATATTCAATCTAAACGTGTTGGTAGCGAAATTAATCAAGTAAATTCCAAGTGCACAATTTATGGAAAATCTGGACACAATCACAATAAGTGTTGGTATAGACCCAAATACGTGAAAACCATACCAATTTAGTTTCTGAAAGGAACAAATATAAAATCCCTTAAAGTAAAAAAAAATTAGGTGCCAAAAGGAACAAATATAGATTGTCTAGGGTCTATACAAACATATTTTTCAAAATAAGTTGTCACCGACAATCATGGACCTATAAAAACAAATAGGTCACTAAATTCTTTTCTTGTATAGGTATGTTGGCAGGCTAAGGAACAACAACAATGGTTTCTGGATTCTGGCTGTTCCAGGCACATGACATGCGACAAATCAAAGTTCCTTAGCCTAGAGAAGTACAAAAGTGGCAGAGTCACAATGGGTAACAATGACAAATGTAGAATTATCGGTAAAGGTAAAGTAGGTAACAGTACATTTACCTTAAATGACGTATTATATGTTGAAAATATGCACCACAATTTGATATCAATCAGCCAGCTATGTGATAAAGGAATTAATGTTATTTTTGACTTTGACTCGTGCAAAATTATTGACCAATCATCAAAAGCAATATTGTTTTTAGGTAAAAGGAAAGGTAATATATATTCTCTAACTTTTGATGATCTCACCCTTTCAAAATGCCTAATAGCTAAGGATGTAGAAGTAAACCTATGGCACAGACGATTAGGACATGCTAGTATGAATTTGTTGAACAAATTAAAAAGAAAAGACTTGGTAAGAGGATTACCATCTCATGATTTCAAAACAGAAAGTCTATGTAAAGCATGTACTATAGGAAAACTTAAAAAATCATCCTTTCATACAAAGAACACTGTAAGTACTTCTAGAATCCTTGAACTAGTTCATATGGATCTGTTTGGACCTAATCATATTGCAATTTTAGGTGGTAAGAAATATTGTTTTGTGTTGGTTGATGATTATTCAAGATATACATGGGTATACTTTTTAGCAAAAAAGTCAGAAACTTTCTCATACTTCACTAAATTCACAAAAGTGGTTCAAAATGAAAAAGGAGTTTCTATCATTTCGTTAAGAAGTGATCATGGTGGAGAATTTGAAAAAAATTCGATGAAAATGGATTTAAACATGAATTCTCTGCTCCACGTACTCCACAACAAAATGGGGTAGTCGAGAGAAAGAATCAAATATTGCAAGAGTTGGCTAGGTCTATGATAAATGAGTATAAACTACCTTTGTTCTTTTGGGCAAAGGCAGTAGATACAGCTTGTTATGTAATGAATAGATTTATGATTAGACTAATTCTTAAGAAAACACCCTATGAGCTATGGTTTAAAAATAAACCAAACATTGCATACTTCAAAGTTTTTGGGTGTCCGTGCTATATTCTCAATACATGTGATCAATTAGGAAAATTTGAAGCAAAAGCTGATGAGGGCATGTTCATGGGATACTCTTCTAGAAGCAAAGCTTATAGAGTTTACAACAAAAGGACAAAAATAGTTGTGGAGTCAATCAATGTGAAATTTGATGAAGGCATTGATGATCAAAACAAGGAAACAATCAAAAGCAATGTTGAAAAGGAGAACGAAAAAGATGAAAATGAAAAACCAAAAGAAACTACAACCACAAAAGAAGTCCAAAGAAATCTGGATCCAAAGAGATTGAAATTCAAAGTAGATCATCCTCCAGAATTAGTAATAGGAAATCCTATCATAGGTGTTCAAACTCGTTCCTCCTTTAGAAATTTGTGTGATTTGTGTCTATACAGTGGATTTATTTTAGAAATTGAACCCAAAGACCTAGATACAGCTTTTAATGATGAAAATTGGTTTATGACTATGCAAGAAGAGCTAAATCAATTTGAGTGAAATGATGTTTGGACTCTAGCATCTAGACCTAATGATTATCCAGTTGTAGGAACAAAATGGATTTTTAAAAATAAATATGATGAATCTGGAAATGTGATTAGGAATAAAGCTAGGTTAGTTGCTAAAGTTATATTCAAATTGAAGGAATTTGATTTTAATGAACCTTTTGCACAAGTAGCAAGACTAGAATCCATTAGGATATTGTTAGTTTTTGCTTGCTATAAAGGATTTAAACTAAGACAAATGGATATTAAAATTGCTTTCTTAATTTATTGAACAACCAGAAGGTTTTGAAAGTCATGAATACCCTAACCATGTATATAAACTTAAGAAAGTATTATATGGATTAAAACAAGCTGCTAGAGCTTGGTATGAATGTCTTAGCACTTATCTCCTTGAAAATGGGTTCAAAAAGGGTTGTGTAGACACCACACTATTTCTATTGCATGAAAATGATGATCTTTTTATTGTTCAAAAATATGTTGATGAGATTATTTATGGTGCCATTAATAATTTGTTGTATGAGAAATTTGAAAAAGTTATGCAGGAGAAGTTTGAAATGAGCTTGGTTGGGGAGTTAAAATTCTTTTTCGGATTTCAAATCAAACAAAGCGATAAAGGTACATTCATCTCTCAAACGAAATATATTAGGGAACTTGTCAACAAATTTGGATTGAAAGATGCTAAACCTGCAAAAAAAAACCCATGAGCACAACAATTAAACTTGACAAGGATGAAAAAGGTAAGGTAGCTGATCAAAAGAAATATCGAGGTATGATTGGATCACTTCTTTATCTTACCGCTTCTAGACCTGATGTCATGTTTTCTGTCTGCTTGTGTGCACGATTTCAATCTAATCCAAAAGAATCTCGTTTAAAAGCTGTTAAAAGAATTATAAGATATTTGTTGCACACCCCACGTTTTGGTCTTTGGTATCCAACTAATGATAACTTTGAGATGCAGATTATGCTGGAAGTCTAGTTGATAGAAAAAGTACTAGTGGAATGTGTTTTATGTTAGGACATTCGTTAGTTGCATGGTCAAGTAGAAAATAAATTGTATTGCAGTATCCACCACAGAGGCAGAGTATATTGCTTTAAGTGGTTGCTTTGCTCAAATTTTATGGATGATACAAACTTTGTAAGACTATGGTCTAAATTTTAAACGTGTACCACTAATGTGTGATAGCAAAAGTGCAATTGATGTCACAAATAATCCTATACATCACTCACAGACAAAACATATAGATGTTAGACATCATTTTATTAGAGATCATATTTCTAAAGAAAATATCTGCATAAATTTCATTTTAACCGATTCTCAATTGGCAGACATTTTTACAAAACCCCTTCCAGAAAATAGTTTTTGTAAACTTCGTCTCAGTTTAGCTGTTTTAGAAATTTGATTTTAAATGACTACATTAACTAATTTTACTCCCTACCGATTATCAAAAAGATAAATAGTGAATGAAAAAGTGATGAGTGTTGATATTGATCATATATTATAACTTGAGAAAGTATAGTTAGTAAATTTCCTTAAAAATTTAAACAAGATTTATAATAACTCTTGTTTGGTAAAAATTCCATGACCATCTCTATTTCTATCATATTTCTAACGACCATCACTCATTAAAATCCAATATAGTATGTCAAATGTGGTATTTTAAACAGGAAATTATTCATTTTTATTTATTTTACATTCAAAGTATTCACTCTCATTTAAAAGTCCTCACGGTTATGCATGGGTGAATTATTTGGAATATTTGTTTATGTGCTTTCATGCTCATTTAAAAGTCCTCATGGTTATGCATGTATGGAACACATATAAAAATTGATTATTAAATAGAAAAGTTGACTCTAATCCCATTTAAAAGTCCTCACGGTTATGCGTGGTTAGAAGATGCTTGAATTTTTTTTTAAATTTAGGAATACTACTAATCTCATTTAAAAGTCCTAACGATTATGCATGGTTGGTATATATTCAAACTCCTGATATAAATATACCACAAATAGACACAACTATATCATGTTATCCCTATCATTCTAAAGTGGAATATGCATCAAACAGAGTATTTATGATTTTTGTTTGAATTTTTATTGAAATTTAATATTTATACTCGATTGGGTATTAATGTTGTATTAATGTCCAAGGGGGATAGAAAAGTTAAGATTTTGGCAAATAAAGGTCAAATATTTTATTTTGTATTTTCTATTTGCATCTAGGTTCATTTGCATATTTTTATTTATTTTCATGCATATATGAAGGGGGAGTTTTGTTGTAGAGAGGGAGCATTCAAATAGGGGGAGCAAATAGAGCTTATCAATGACCAAATACATTTAATAAATTCAAAATCTTAAATATATGTTTGTTATCATCAAAAGGGGGAGATTGTTGAATATGCTAGTATATGATTTTTATTTGATGATAATAAACATATATATATATATGCATTCATTTAAATGTATTTGTAATTGTACTATTTTATTTTTCACATAATTAATAAATATTTGCTGAATAAAATAAATAACACAGAATTTAAATTCAAACAGATATTTTATTCAAACAAATATCTTATTACAATTTTTGAATAGTACAAAAATTGAGCTCTCACTATATATACATTTTTCAATTACGTATTACATCTCAAATTTCAATGTACATAACTTTCCTCACTACATATCACTTTTTCACTCATATTTGTTCTTCAGCTGTATTCCAATTTGTATCCAGCATCTGAATAATCTGCAATGTAAACACTGACGCAGTAAAATTGAAAAAGAAATATTTTTGCAGTGTAAAATAAAATGTGTTTTGAAAATAGTATTTGCCTCAGTTATTTGGGTTGTTCGTCATCATTTAATTTTGAATTCATCTTACACGAACAACCTGTGACATGCACAGTGTATCACTGTACATGCTACAAGGCCGTGCACACCGATATACACTTGATAAAACTGCAGGGACAGGTGAGCACAAGGTCAAACCCAAACCAAAGCTAGGTTCAACTCAAGTGCAATACAAATAAAGTCACGATATGAGCACAAGGTCAAACCCGAGCCAAAGCTAGGTTCAACTCAGGTGCATGCAATACAAAACAATGGGTCAAGACAAAACTGAAGTGGCTATAGTTCAAGTCCACAACAACATAATGAAATCACTTGAATAACAAACCAATGGGTCAAGACAAGTAAAACAACTCGACCAGTCCAAAATAAACAATGAACCGGTACAAAAAGTGGTGAACAGCACATAAAGGAGGCAAACAAGTATACATAATGTAAAGATATGAAGTGAAGGCCACACAAGCTCAACTGTATACAAGTGCAAACTACAACAGCCAATGGTTCAAATGACAAACAAAAAAATGCAGTTAGGAGCAACACTGTATACATATGGAACCAGACCTGGCAACAAGTGAAACAAGTCCAACTACCACATGAGACAAGACTACAAGTGCAAAGCACAAATGAAACCAGACATATGGAACCATAATCAAAATGTACAAAATCAGCATGCGCACCAGACAAGAACAACACCTAACATAGCAATACAAAAGCAAAAACTTAACCAAACTCGAAGAAAATCCAGATCAGAGATCACACAAACATGAATGCACATGTCAACAGTGGTAACTTCAAACTACATGGTGCAACAAACATACATATATATATATACACATATGCATACACACTTGTATACATATATATATATATGAACATGAATGCAATCACCAACAACCTCAACAGTAAATGATTCACATAACAGCATACATGAAATAAATCTAGGCATCAAGTACACATGACTCGAAGCAATACTCACATGTAAACTTCAAGATGAACCAGATCAAAATCAAGCAGTGATGACACAAGTGCACCACACCAGGTCAGTGCACATGAAAACAGGTGAATGCAACTCTTCAACCAAGACACAATAAAGACAGCAGTTCGAATGAGCAAGTGCGGACTCAAACATCAATTGCACCAGGGCAGTTCACAAAAAGACAGTGAATAATGATATGTAGCAGTTAAAATGAAAATAATGTCGCATGGGATTTCAAAATAACCAAGTCAAGTCAAATGCCAAAGAATCAAAGTCGTGGTAACTAAGGCAAAATCGAATAAGTATATATTATCACAAATACAAAGTGGCCGAAGTCAAACCAGAAAGAACAAAACCATAACCAAAGCAAACTCAAGCCGTGATAATCAAGCAAAGGAATATACGAATTGAACTAGCTTAAAAAATCATCGATTTCAAGCATATCAACGAGAATAGAAAAAGGAAATCACATACCAATTCAAGTCAAACTCGCCAATTTGAAGCAGCCGAAAGCAAATCAAAGATAGGAGACGATTGATAGAGCAAAGCAAAGTAAATCACTTCAATCGCTCAAAAGACAAATGACCGCGTCAATTTTCCAAAGCCCTAATTTATTCAGAGAGAAAAAGGAACGAACGTTCTCGAGCAAAGAAAAGAACCAGACTTCATTTTCACAAAGGAAAGGATATGGGCCAAAATAAAGAAAAGGGAGATATTTGTTGGGCCGGTTCCTTTATAATTATTATTTGAGCTTAAGTTTATATATAAGGTTTTGTAATTTGTTTTTAATTTGCATTTTTCTTTTAATTGTAAAATTCTAGTCGTGTGACTAGGGGACGAACTATGGTGGTGTAGTTCGAGAATTTGCAACTCAGTGGCTGAGTTGTGGCAGGGTTTTGAGCATAGAGTTAGGTTAGTCGATAGTAGGTGTTGCAAGTTTACATCTGTAACCGTCTGACTATTTAATTTCTAGTAGAAACCTTGGGGGCATCACGTAGGCTGGGTTTTGCCGAAGTTGGTAATCTGTGTTGTTCTATTTCTACTTTTATTATTCTGTTATTATCTGTGCTGCAATTATTTTATATATTTCCGCATTAATTTTTATAATTGTTAGTATCACCCTATTCAACCCCGCCCCCCTCTAAGGTGAAATCGATCCTACAGAAGTGCTAGCTGAGTGTCATCGTTTGAAACACTCCATTCATCTGAGGGTTACAAAGATGCATCAAAATATGAAGCGGGTTTTATGGTTATAAGACATAAAGAGGGATATTTTTATTCATGTGACTAGATGTGTGAACTGCCAACAAATCAAAAGAGACCATTAGAAAACAGTTGGACTGGTTCAACCACTCGAGGTTCCAAAGTGGAAGCGGGGGCATATATTAATGAACTTCATTGACAAACTATCTAGGTCGAGGTGAGAAAACGAAGGCATTTGGATTATTTTTGATCGACTAACCATGAGTGTGTATTTCATTCCAATGAATTCGACTAGAACTGCTCGATTTTGCAAAAAATTTATGTAAAGGAAATAATTCAACTCCATGGAATTCCAAGAAGCATTCTAAGTGATAGAGATCCAATATTCATAAGTAATTTCTGGGAAGGGCTACAAATTGCCTTAGGTACGAAGTTAAGAGTATAATCTGCATACCATTTACAAATTGATGGGCGGATAGAAAGAATAAATTACAGATTTGAGGATTTATGACGAGCATATATTCTAGATTAGAGGTTCTTAGGAAGTGCATCTCCTTTTGGTTGATTTCATTTACAATAATAGCTACCAAGCTAGCATTAGAATAACACCTTTCGAGGCATCGTATGGTCATCCGTGCAAATCACCATTATGTTGGGTTGAGACGGAAGATCGATTAGTATGGGCATGGTATGATTTTAGGGGCAACTAAAAGGGTAGCTGAGATTCAATGAAAGATAAAGGATGTGCAAGCTATGCAGAAGAGCTATGTTGATCCACGATGCAGAGATTTAGAATTCTTAGTTGGGGAATATGTGTTTGTGAAAGTTTCTCTAATGAAAAATTGTGTGTGGTTTTAAAAGATAGAAAATTAGCACTATGATATGTAGGACCTTTTTCGATACTTATGATGATTGGTACACTTCCATACAAAGTCAAGTTACCCACTAAATTATCTAGTGTGCATAATGTTTTCCATGTATCCCATTTATGGAAATATGTATATGAACCATCTTTGATAATAGAATTGACATAGCAGGAGGACCTCGAGATCAAGACAAACTGACCATACTTAGGCGGCTTGTTTGTATAGCTAATAGAGATACAAAATAGCTGAGGTCAAAGGTTGTTAAGTTGGTTAAGGTACAATGGAGTGATGATGCAAGAGACTATACTTGGAAAGTTGAAGATAATGTGAGGGAATCTTATCCTGAGTTACGATGTAAAAATTATCGATTTTGGTATATAGTACGTCTTTTTTAGTGTCCTCACCGCATAAAGTGAAGTCACTTAGCATAATCTTTACTTTTTGTGTAATTTCCTTAAGTATGATGTATATAAGCATATTGTCTTCTATCGAAATCTCAATTATATGTATTCTCGTTTTAAGGCAATGATAATTTCGGAGACGAAATTCCTTTAACTATAGAGGATGTAACGACCCGTGATTTAGTTGATTAGAAATTTGAATATTTAATTATTTGAATGTTAATGCATTTCTTTTTAAATATAACAGATGAAGTAAAACACCATTTTCAAATATTTTTACATTAATGAGTAGAGAAAAGTATACTTGATAATGCGATCGAGAATCAATTCATCGATATATGACTTTTAACTCGTTAAAAGTTCTTAAAAACTTTTGTGCATGCTTTAAAACAAAGGTGTGGTTGACAAGGATGGTTGATATTGAACCAAAATGTGGTCGAATCAAGTTAGGCAACACGGATGGTTACTATCAGATCAAATATTGTCAAATCAAGTTAGGCCGCAAGGATGGCTGCTTTTAGACTAAAATGTGGTTGAATCAAGTTTGGCCATAAGGATGATTATTATTGGACCAAAGGGTGGTCGAATTAGGTTAGGCCATAGTTGATAAGGAGGGTTGCTTGTAGAACAAAAAGTGGTCAAATCAGGTTAGGCTGTTGGGGCTAGGAAATGACCAACGTACCCTCTCCCCTTTGGATCACCAATAAATAGCCAAGCCATGGAGAAGGAGAGAAAGAATTATAATTTAAATTATTCTCATAAATTTTCTACTCTATTTAAACCATTTTCTAATCATCTAAAGAAGCAGGACCCTTTTGTTTGGAGAAAAGAAGCCAAAGTCGGGCTAAAAGGGAAGACAAGAACATCTTAGAAGGAGGTGATCTTTGCTTTGTCTTGGACTTGGCAGCAAGGTTCTAAGGTTTTAGAAGACTTGATCTAAGAATTGACTAGAGGATAAGTGAGATTCTCATCATTTTATTCTGAAAAAATAAGATTTATACGCAAGTTGTTGTGGATAAACTGTAGCTAACGAATGTGCTAACTTTGGGACCACCTTACTTCTAAAATGTATCAAAAATCTATATGCTATAACTTCAATTATATCATCTTCCTAAACTTGTGTTGTAGCCTATGCCTTGTGTTTTCATGTTTGTTTAGATTTTTATATAAAAATTTAACTACGAGTTTAAATTTAGAAAGCGAAAAAGTCGTTATGGATGCACATTAAAATACTTATATTTTAAATCATTTCAAAGTTATGACATGTTAATATAATCTAAGAAATTATTACATTAATGTATTGTTAAGTCAAAGTAGTTTAGTTTACAGTAAAGAATTTATTTTTAAAATATCTAATGTTACAAATAAAAAAATAGTAAAAGATATAACAATATAATGGTTATTAAGCCCATTTTATAGAACTTTGTTGTAATAATTATTTTAATCTCCTTATATATAATTTTAAATGTATTGTCTTTTCAATGCAATTATCATATATATATACTATTAATAAGAGTACTTTAAAATAATTTTAAGTAAGAAAAGAGTGTTGAAAAGGATTGTTAATTTAAAAGATATGAATGTTTTGGTGGTAATTAATAGCATTTTTTCTAATAAAACAAATTATTTATAAATTGAAATAATCTTTAGGACCAACTAACATACTTCTCTATCCGATGGGTGCCTCAAAATAATAGTGCCTAAGCTTGGGGTTGGATAGCCAGTATTCCCCCTTTTTGGTCATTGGCATGGCCCGTTGGATAGAGTAAGTCAAAAGGTTTGACCTTTATATTTGAATATCACGTATGTGTTTGAAAAGTAAGTAAAACACCATCTTTAATAATAGTTGTAATAGCTTTGGTGTCATACTATTTTGCTATAAACTTTAACTACCAAAAACGTGCCTCTATATATTATCAAGTCTTAATCACTTAAAAATAGGATCTAATATTAAACTTCTTTTACAAATTCAAACGCCCCTAAAAGTAGGATCTAATAATTAAACATGCTTTACAAATTCAAAACGCTTCTAAAAATATGATCTAAAATTAAACTTCCTTTACAAATTCAAAATAATTCTTTACGAATATACAAATCATAATATCACTTGGAAATTAAAAAAAAAATCATTTTTTGATTGATTTAACATATATAATTTATAAGGAATACAATTCACCTACGAAGCGCATGCCATAACACTCATATAGATAAATTAATGTGATTATATATGTTTAATTTTTAAAACATACCAGATAGTTGATTTTTTTTAACTATAGAACACGATCTTCAAATTAGGAAATATATAAAAGAGACGCAAAGTTTATTTGATATGGATATCCTCCTATTGAGGCTCTCCTGTACATATAAACTCGTCTTTCTCCTTAAGGGAGAAGTGTAGGGATATCCTTTCGGTGAGACTATACCTTTGATTGATTGTTTGTTTACAAAATAACTAGAAATAAATTAACTGGAAGTTCACTATATGACAATTTTGAAGATTCCGTAACTGGATAAGTATACGTAAGTATATTTAACCGAATCCAGTTTAAAACTTGAAATATGTTAAACTGAATGAAGATACTTTCAAAGAGTTGTGTAGAAGATTCTTTTCAAGATGTTGGACATATTGTACTGCCAATCCAAAGGGTGATTCCAAAAGAGTAAGCATGGTTAACATCCTCATGATTTGTTTGGTTTACTAGACCTGTTATATTGCCTATTCAGAGGGTAATTCCTAGAAAGAGAGTAGGGTTAGCATTCATATGTTTCGTTGGAAGGCGATTCAAATGCAGACCTCGACTCAGGAAATGACTTAAACTGGGGCACAGGGGAGGCCGAGGTATGCAGATCGTTACCATTAGAATATGCCATATCTTTTCTAGAGCGACTTTCGATTGTATATGCATATATATGATATATTCAGTGTAACGTATGGTAGACGTGGGCCGGCTCGGTAACATCCAAGAGTGATCTAAAGTATATGGACTCTCAGTTATATCTACTCTAGAGATATGCTATGCATTTGGTAGGGAGGCCCCTACCTTTGTCGTATTGGAAAGAGTTCACAAAGTACCATGGTTGTTCCTTGGAAATCCATTTATCGAACGTTGCCATTAAGAATTTATATGTATACCTAAATATTATTGTGATGTGATATGCAAGCTTTACAACTATTTTATATATTTATTTTTCACACGTTAGACACTATCTAATGTACCAATACTTACGCTAACAAAATGGTTTTGGTTCTTGTAAGGGAAAAACCCATTTCATTCTATGTCTTGGTCTCACAATATATTTTATATGTTTATGTGTTTATCTTGAATTTCTCATCCAGACCCTGTCTGACTCGATGTTTATTTTTCCTTAAACTCTTGGGTACTCATTTAAGTAGGCTGATAAAGATGGGTTTTGTTTTGACATTTTGCTGTTGACGAATGGCAAGTAGGAGGCTTTTGAAGGTATCAACTCTACTTTTTTTTCATTACACTATTTATATATATGCAAGGATAGGCTATTATAAGTATCTAGGCTAAAATTTATTATGTGTTTACAACTCTGATAAACCTTGTATTTTAAGAGTAACCAAATTACTACTTGTTTATATTATATATAATCCTTTTGTTGTGAGAAAATGTTGTTATTTTCAATCTTCATGTTCTTTATTTTCATGTACCCCAACAATCTGCTTTTCAGATGATTAAATGATAGATACGTGAACACCGCAGATGTATTTATTGTCGTTTTTACGAGTTAGAAAGGCGGGTTTTCATAGCAAATTACATTGGTTTGATGAAGTTCGAAAGATATGATAGGTATTTCGAATATATATATATTATTATAAAGAATTTTAAGAAAAATAGCGAAAAAAATTGTGCATGTAATTCAAATGCAGGTTATATTTTTAACTCTTTTGTAAAACTTATGATTTATCTATCAGTAAACCATGGTTTCTATGAATTTTAGATCACAATAAACATGTTAAATTTGTTTGTTTCTTGCATTTTATAAAATCAATATTTTACTACACAGTAACCCTGCTTTCATTTTAATATTTGATGCTTTTATGCATATGTAGATACTTATTTTATAAAACACCTTTTTAAATAATGTAATAATTATCTACAATTACTTATTCTAATAATAATAACCTCCTTTGATACTTCATTTCATTGGTTATGTTTCCTTACACTATTTGATCTAATTATCATCTTTAATAAAAATTTACATATTATTTTCATGTCATATTACACTGTATGAGTTTGAAAATATGGTGTTTCCAACCTATTACAGTATTTTCTAATTTAGATAATGTTGAGTGTGTAAAAAGGTGTAATAATGAAAATGTCATAATTTCATTTTTTTGAACAAAAATTTGAACATATTTCACTTATAACACGATTTTTCTATTCAATATTTAGAACCCTATTATCATAGTACATGTACATGCTAAAATTTGTATGTTGCACATATGATAAAATCATATTGAATTTTTGTTACCTAGACTTGAAAATTAATGGACATTCTTAGTACTATAATGCCTGCAATGTTAATAATAACAAATAGTGGACAATGAAATTTGTTGTATAAGTCATTGTGATCCCAAATTTTAATTATACTTTTTATGTTTGAGATTAGTTATGATGATTTACCAGCAAATATTTGCCAGTAGTAATTAAGAAATAACTATATGGAAAAAAGTACAATACATGAATATATCTTCTCGCCTTCATATATCAATGAATCAAAAAAATAGACCGTTAAATAAATCATATGGTGAACCCGTGTGCATACATGGGTTTGCACAAGTTTAAGTTTTGTAAATTAATTATACCTAGCCCTCTTTTTTTTGGATTTACATACAATTTCCACTAAATAAGATATTTTTAACTACTACATGGATTATCTCCTACCATAGAAAGTCTCTCCTAAAATTATCTATTTTTTTAAGCATCCAGTTTGAAAATAAAAGGATAAAATGACATCCAATATACAGGTAATATTGATAGAGTAGAATTAATAAGAATTATCCTCCTCGCCTTCGATAGAAATTTTCAATTCCACTTAGATAACCTTTTGTTAATTTTATCAATAATCATTAACTAATCGTCACATTTGACTTTAGGTTGGTTTTATCCAACATCCCTATGTCTTCTATGGTAAATTTCATAATGTACAAGAAAGTTGACTTCCTACCTTATTTAAGTCATTTAGTAATAAAACTGAACTTTTATTAAAATTAATCTTTAATCCAAAAAGTAACATAAAATTGTATATAATAAATTTAAGCACTATAATATGCTTTGTAAATAAGATGTAAAAAGCATGGTATCATCTGTAAACTCCAGAAAAAATAGGTCTTTACTCATAATCTCATTTCCTATACTGTCTAAATATTGTAACTAGTGGCTAACTTGATAATCCTAGAAAAGATTTCTGTAGCTAGACTAAACAGAAGTGGGTGATAATGAGTCTCCATTCCTAAGTCTAAGTTTCATTTGGATTTTGTTATCTAGTATACCTTTAACCATTATACATGAATTTCTAATTTTAAGTAGAGATATAATCTAAAAAACCTATCTAACACAAAAACCTATTGCGTGTAATCGATCTTTAAGAAAATTCCAATTAGTTGAATCAAAAGCTTTTGCAAAATCAAGTTTTAAAAGTGTACAAGTGATATTACTTTTACAATAATATCTAATAAATTCTTGAACTGTCGCTAGCCCATTAGTAATATTTAAATACATTTTTTATTTTAAAGGTACAATTATATGTATGATGTTGGTTTATTCCATGATAAGAATATGCAAGTTTAATTATATCACTTTGATATTGACGTATATGTGTGATCTGTTGTGTTCGAATTGAAGTGTTTTAGATGCACTATTGCTTGATGAAATGAAATGAATGTACATGACGTTTATTAGATGAAAATAGGATATAACATCATTTCGGGAATAAAAGATGTTATGAGAAGTCAAATGATTTTGAAAGTTGAAACTTTAACATTTGATGAGAAAGACACGAGGTGTTAACTACTAGAACCATCCCAGCGAATAGACTTGAGGATCGCAACTTGAATAATGATGACTTTGTACCTTTTCACAAAGCCCAGGGATCTATTGCATGGACAATATGATGATAATTAACAAGAAATCAAAGACGTAGTGCAACGAGAGCTAGTGCCTCAAGATGGAATTGTGCATGCGATTACATAACATAAAATGCATACATCTTCAGAAGTTGGAGAGGTAGTGCAACTAAGGGATTGTTTGAAGTGCACTCACAATTGGTTAAGAGCGATGGGTGAAAAATACAGCATGGGCTTGTCGAGGTAGTTAGTCTAGTAGAGGGTGAATCCTAAAGGGTTTACCAATAAGGATTCCTATTTGGAACTCAAGAAAAAGAGTTAAGATGTAACTCTCATTTGCGTGAGTTGACCCCTAAAATGCACATGCAACTATTAGTTGTTTAAATATATCTTGATTATTTAAATATATGGTTGAAAAATACCGTATTATGGTAAATAATGAAATCAAATTAATGTAATATGAAAATAGTATACTTACAGTTTATGAGTGGGGATGCGATGTGATATCCTAGTTGATTAGAGTTGCAAATTTGGATCACTTTGAGTTGTGGCATGACACTAGTATATCTACACTGTTTTGATAGATAATAGTGGATGGGTTTTGTATGTGATGTGAGTGACATCTTATTTGATTAATATGTTACACGCATAACTGATAGCATACTTGTACGTCGTTATTATTGCACTATTAGGCTTGACAATTATAAACTTCTAATCCCTTTGTATTCATGCAACATATATACATATATGAAAATTGGTACTATTATCACTGAAACCAATATACATAACTATTATGTCTCGTCATAACCTTACAAGCCCGTAACCTAAGGAGGTGCTTTGTAATGAAAAAGAGCACATATTACCTATATTAACTTACAATCTCCAAAAATGAAAAGTACATAAAGACAATAGAATACATCATAAATAAAGTAAAATACAGAACAAATACTTTGTATGCCATCATAAAGCCCACAATCCAAAACCTTCATCTCACTTCACTCTCTTTTCAAAAACAAAGAAAATCTAGCTCCAAAAAATGGCGATGTCATCATCCAATATCCACTAATTGTACCCCTCCCCCCCAATGCCAGGATATTTCAATATTTTGATCGCTTCACTTTGATCTACTTCCATTACCACCCACAGGATAGACAACCTCATTCTCAATAACTCTTATTTTATGTATTATGGTTCATTTTGTTATCTTTAAATAGTTCAAAAATTATCTTATTCGACATATAGTAGATGGTAGATGTGTACATAGCAAAAGCAACATCGTAGATCTAGTCCTTTTGCCTGAAGTTGTGGAGCAATTCATTCACATCATCTTCCAGTGTGCTTTAGGAATCTGGTATGAGCATTATTTTTTGCTAAATAAATTCCAGACATATTTTATGTCTAGTCAGCCAAGAAGGGATGTTTTTTGTCTTCTAATTCTTGCTTGCACAAAAAAAATAGGATCTACAATTATTCCAATTTTAAGTGATTAATAATTTGTGTCCAACATATTTAAAACTGCATCTTAAGGATAGAAGACCATTTTCATGTAATTTTTAATGTGCCAAACTACAGTAGACTAGTTTTGTATTTGTTCATGATGTCTCACCTTTTCCCATGCTTTATGGAAATCAAAATTACCCCCATCCCACCAGTTGTATTAATCTATTTTATTATTACTACAAATTTGAACATGATAGACAAAAGGGACTATCAATCGTTGCTTCATTTAAATATAACGATTTAGTACACTATCCTCTATTACTTTTGTAACTTTAGAATTTGAGGAACCAATTATACAAAATCTATAATGCCTTGAAAAATCCACTAAACATTTATCGTTGATCAAAGGTTAAGTGGGAATTAAAGTTTTTCACCATTTACTACTACTTTGTCAAATAATTGCCTTCCATTTTAACATAACCTTAGAATATTTTTCAAAGCACATAAAGCATCATCATCAATAGGACCAGGAAAGCTAGATTGGAAGATAAATGGTCCGAAGAGATCGAATCTGAGATTGGAATATGAACGATCTAAAGAGATCAAATCCCTAGACTGAAAGATAAATCGTTTTAGAGATATCAAATCCTAGATTGGTTTATGAATGATCCAACCAGATCAAAACCTTAGATTGGAAGATAAATAATTCAGAGATATTGAATCTGAAATTGGATTATGAACGATTCGAAAAGGTCAAAACTTTAAATTAGATGATAAAATGATTTGGAGAGATCGCAAAGTTGAATTGAATATAAAAAAATCTGAAGAGATCGAACCTTAGAATAGATGTACATTTGATAAAAGGATATTATTATTAGAGTAAAATATATAAATTCTGAATGAACACAGGACGATTTTGATATGTAATGTAAAAACATCGGTTGAAAATTGGAATAATTATGATGTATGAATGACACTTAAGCAAGGGTTGGATTCCTTAGCTATAATAGGTTTGGAACGACCTTTGATTTACAAGAGAATCCGGAGGAACCAGACAATTCGTCGAGATCAGGATTGATGGAAGGCCAGAAAGATCAACTACCGAAGATTAATTACTGTCGGAACTTGTTCTTGAGCAAAGCACACCTTACCTTTGAAAGGCAAACTTTGGGAGGCAAATGTCAACCCACTTTTTGACTAAAGTATACTTCAGCCAGAATTAGAAGGCCAAATTGAAGATGAGATGATTTAAGGACTTGGAATCAAGGTTAGAAGGACAAGAGAATTGAACTTATAACATTTGAAGGTAAACAAGGCTAAGTAGACAACTCGGTACCGAGAGGAACCTCTGATACTGAGAGCTTTTTCCTCATATTTGGACCTCTTGGATTTATTGTATTTCATACACTACTTCAAGCTATCATGAAGTGATTTTCTTGAAGAACATGAAAGTAACGCTAAGGTTTTCGAAGAAGGAAGTGGAGAAAGCAAGAAGCAACAAGAGATACCAAGCAAATCACCAAAAGAAACTTGATCTTCATTAAAAAAACTTAGAATATGTCGAATCAAAGATAGAAGAATGAAGAAAGTAAAAGAAAGAGTTTTCTACTGAATAAACCACTCAGTATCGAGAGGTTTTATTGATGATTGGGTCGGCATGCTCTCTCTTGAACCTTTGGGCTTGCATATGGACTTCATACAAGATGAACCTTCGAGACTACTAGCAAGTTGCTTGATGAATACTGGCCTTATAGTAACCAAAGGAAAATCTTCTTCTTCGAACCAGACTTTCAGACATTGGAGACTTCTTTTTCACCTCTTACCTCCCTTAAATTAGAGTCACCTAGGAAGCTACTATTTGTTGTTTTATGACTTAGATCAGCAATTCCCTTGTATTAGTGACTCTAAAATACTCTAGAAATTCTATAATAAATCTGAGATCCACTAGATTGCGGTTTGATCTGGTATATTTCATTGTAATTTGGAGAGAAGTCAACTAATAACAAAATAAAAGGTGGACTTGGGCCAAAGATATAAAGTGGACATGCCAAAGATTGCTGAACCACTATATAAATTCTTGTGTGTTCTTTACTTTCTTGTTAGTTTCTCTTGTTTGATTTGGATTTTTAATAGAATTAGTGCTTTCATATGATACTTGGGTGTGGTGCTATTTTTGGCGTCAATATTTTGGTGCTTTCACTGAGAACAAGCTCGATTTCACAACCTAAAGCTTAGATCTAAAGCTTGGAGAAGCTGAAGAGACCTAACACTAGATCTAAGATTAGAGGAAATCAACCAAATCATAGAGGCAGCTAGGAGGTGTCCTCAAATTCTAATCACTTCATCGACATGACTAGAGAGGAAATGGAGAGAATGATGGAAGAGATTCAAGATGGAATAATGGTTTGATGGAAGGAAATGCAGGAGGAATTTTTCGTAAGGATGGATCAACAAAGAACAACCGATGTAGCTGGAATTCAAAATCAAAGACCATAACTAATGCAAGAACATCTAGAGTTAGGGTGGAGTAAACGGGAGAGATGCCCCTACAAGCCAACCAGTCGGTACAAATAGAAATCATGTCGATATTGAGATGAATTTACTTAGGGGAACGATCAATTCGGATCTAGGATGAGCTCTAACGCACGGGACAAGTGACGTTGGAGCTAGAAAGGCGAATCGGCATGTGAATGCACAACAATAGGCGTTGGAACCAGAAGCTCACCGTAGGAACGGAGGGCAAAATGAAGTTGTGTATTAGATACTTCCATTAGATACCTCGTTATCAGGATGGGTTGGAGTCAGGTTCAATTCCTACACTTTTCTTTCCATTTCAAATAATTATGGCAATAATGATATTAGACCGCTTATACGTGTAGGAGATCTAGATTGGTCTCTAGGCACACTTTAAGTTGGATGTCCGAGATGAATAGATAAGAAAATAACAACCTTGGACCGCTTATACGTATACTGGATCTCGAACGATCCTTAGGCATGCTCTGAGTTGGATGCCCGAGATGAATATTTAGGATATTTGCTAAATATTAACCTTAGACTACTTAGACATGTATAGGATTCCAATCGACCTTTAGGCGCGTTTTGAGTCAGATGTCTGGGATGAATATTTAGGTTGTTTTTACCTGATTATTTTAGTTTGAATATATGATTCTTGTAATATCCACTTGAATGTGATGATTGATATTTGATTATGGTAGTCACGATCGGAGTGGTAGGGCGATGATCGCCCCTCGCTAGAGAGTGAGCGGATGAGCTTGCTTAAATGTTGGGCACCCTTGTCAAATATTGAGTGGATTAGGCTCAACAAGGATCAAGAGAGATCAAAATTAAGTCCCCTCATTGGAGAGTGAGCAGATTAGATTGCTTAATCATTGAATTCCTTTGTCAGAGAGCAAGCGAACTCAATAAGGACCTAGAGAGGTCAAACCCTAGATTGGAAGATGAACAATCCGAAGAGATCGAATCCTAGATTGGATTATGAACAATCTGAAGAGATTGAAACCATATATTGGAAGATAAAGGTTCGGAGAGATCAAATCCTAGATTAGATTACGAACTATCAAAATAGATCAAAACCGAAGGTTGGAAGATAAATGGTCCGGTGAGATCAAATCTTAAATTAGATTCTAAACGATAGGAAAAGATCGAAAACTTAGATTGGATTATAAAAAGATCTGGAGAGATCACTCGCTGAACTAAATATAAAACGATCCGAAGAGATCGAACCTTAGAAAAAATGCAAATTTGATAAAAGCATTTGAACGCCTTGTAACTAGATATATTTAATGTATGAAGACTGAATAATGAATGATTTTTGTCCTCTAATTCTTGCTTGCATAAAATACAAATGGGAACTACAATTATTCCAACTTTAAGCGATTTATTTGCATCTAATCTATTTAAAAAAGCACCGTAAGAACAGAAGACAATATTTCTGCTATTTTTAATGTGCCAAACTATAGTACAACAATTTTGTATTTGTTTACGATGTCTCCCCCTTTTCCAAGCTTTACGAAAATCAAAATTACCCCCACCCACTACTTATAGTAATCTGTATTATTATTATTAATCGGAATTTGAACATGATGGACAAGAGGGACCATCAATCATTGTTTAATTTAAATATAAAGATTTAATACACCATCCTCTATTATTTTTGTAAACTTTAGAATTTGAGAAACCAATTATAAGAAATCGATCATGCCTTGATAAATCCATTAAACATTTACCGTTAATCCAAAGCTAAGTATGAATTAAAATTTGTAACCATTTACTACTACTTTGTTACAAAATTTACTTCCATTTAACTATAACCTTAGAACAGTTTTCCAAGCACATAAAGCATTATTATCAATAGGACCAAGGAAGGCCAGACCCTAGATTGAAGATAAACAGCCCAGAGTGATAAAATCCTAGAGAGGATTATGAACGATCCGGAAAGATCGAAACCCTAGATTGAAAGATAAACGGTCCAGAGAGATCAGATCCTAGATTGGTTTCTAAATAATCCAGAGAGATCGAAAACCTAGATTGGAAAATAAAAAGTTCAAAGAGACCAAATCCTAGATTGGATTATGAATGATCTAAAGAGATCGAAACTCATTGGATTATGAAT
Source organism: Allium fistulosum (assembly GCA_030737815.1). Lineage (NCBI taxonomy): Eukaryota > Viridiplantae > Streptophyta > Magnoliopsida > Asparagales > Amaryllidaceae > Allium > Allium fistulosum. The sequence goes on from CM060904.1 coordinate 136,245,880, forward strand.
GATCTAAAGAGATCGAAACTCATTGGATTATGAACGATCTGGAAAGGTCGAAACCTTAAACTGAATGATAAAATTATCTAGAGAGATCGCACATTGAATTGAATACAAAATGATCTGAAGAGGTCGAACCTTAGAATGGATGTAGATTTAATAGAAGGATTTGAACACCTTGTAATTAGAGTAGAACGGATAATTCCTGGATGACCACGAGGCGATTTTGATATGTAATGTAATAACTCCGTATGAAAGTAGGATGATTATGATGTATGTATGACACTTAAGCAAGAGCTGCAGTCCTTATCTGTAACAGGTTTGGAATGACCTTAGATTTATAAGGGAATCCGGAGGAACTAGACGATTCACTAAGATCAGGATTGATGGAATGCCGGAGAGATCAACTATCGAAGATGATTGCTGCCAGAACTTGTTCTTGAGCAAAACATACCTTAGCTTCAGAAGGCATACTTTGGGGGACAAACGTTGACATGCCTTTTGACCAAAGCAGGCACCGACAAGAATTAGAAGGCCAAATTGAAAATGAGAGAATTCAAGGACTTTGAATCATTGTTCGAATGCAAGAGAATTAAACCCATAAAGTTTGAAGGAAAACAAGGCTAAGTAGACAAATCGTTACTGGAGCTTTTTTCTTCTTTTTGGACCTCCTGGAGCTCTTTTATTTCATAACCACTTCCAACAATCATGAACAAGTGCTTTTTCTTTGAGAATAGGCAGGCAACACTAAGGATTTTGAGGAAGGAAGCGGAGAAAGCAGGAAGGAACAAGAGACATCAAGTAAATCATTGGAAGGAACTTGATCTTCATAATAAGCTTAGAATACATCAAATCAAAGATAGAAGAATGAAGCAAGTAAATACAAGGAGTTTTCAACTAAGTAAACGACTTAGTATCGAGAGGAACCTCTCATTATTGAGTGGTTATTATTGATGATTGCGTTGGCATGCTCTCTATTGAACCTCTAGGCTTGTATTTGGACTTCATACAAGATGGACCTCCGAGACTACTGGCAAGTTTCTCTATAAATACTAGCCTTATTGCAAAAAAAAGAGGATATTCTTCTTCTCTGAACCAGACACTCTATCATTGGAGACTTCTCCATTTTCTTCACCTCTTACCTCTCTTCAATTAGAGTCACCTAGAAAGCTACTAATTTCCGTTCTAGGACTTAGGTTAGGAAATCCCTTGTACTAATGACTCTAAAATCTCTAGAAATTCTATAGTAAATTTAAGTTCCACTAGATTGTGATCAGATTTGATATAATTAATTGTAATCCAGAGAGAACTCAACTAATAGCAAAATATAAAGTGGACGTAAGCCAGATATTATAGAACCATTACAAAATCTCTTGTGTTTTGCTATTTCCTCTTATTAGATTTGGATTTTTAATAGAACCTATGCTTTCATCTACTTAGATATTTATGCCATTTTTGGCATCAATGGGCAATAAACCTTCTTCTAAAAACCAGAACTTGTTCAAATTGTAACTTTCTAGTAGCACGCTTGCTAAAATAAATATTTGTTTTTATCATGTTCCCACTAAAGCTTGAAAACTGTTATAGTTTGCCCAAAATGTGCTTGATAGTAGGTCCACTAAGTGCATTTGTTTTCCTAAAAACCATAAGATCATAAACATATAATTAGTGTGTGGCCATTGGTAAAAGATTAGATACTAGCTTGAATAACTTTAAAACATGTTCTTGATTCATCAAATATAAAATTTATTCCATAAAAATAGTAAATAAATAGGGTGATAGCGGATCACCTTGCTTGACCCTTATTGTTGCTAAGAAACCTTTGGGATAACTTGTATTAATGACAAGCACCATTGTCCCAATGGTTAAGTGATTCGGCTTTGCTGCGAGAGGTCACAAGTTTGAAACTTGTGTAGCGTGATTCGAACGTTAATTGACATGTGATATGCTGTCCTACTGACATGTTGCATAAAATGTACCATTTCAAAAAAAACTTATATTAATAATGAGACATTGGTATATTTATACGTTTATAGATTATATTCATGAAATGTATACATAACCCATTTTTGCATAATATAGCAAATGAATTGTCTATTTATTCTATCATAAGCCTTTTGCAGATCCTTTTTATGCAAACTTTGTCAGCACCTTTCCTATTAAAGTTCCTTAAAAGTTCATGGGTGAGAAGGATATTCTCACTAATATATCTTTCACTAATAAAAGAAGTTTGATTTTCTAAGACAAGACGTGGCAAAACAACTTTAATATATTGCATAAGACCTTACTTAGGACCATGTAATACATATTACAACGTGAAATATGTCTGTATTCTATAATATTTGTCGAACTACCACTTTTTGGAACAAGAGATAAGACGTGTGATTTATATCTTTTGGCAATATTGTTGAAGTAAACATATCAAGGATAGTAAGTCACAATTAGTTTTAATAGTATCCTAATGTAGTTTCATAAATTTATTAGTTATATCATGGTCTAGGACTCTTTTCATCATGCACTAAAAAAGGCAGTTTTAACTTCTTCCATATTGATAGGATTACATAAAATTATTTTCCTTCATAATTTACTTTAGCTATAAAGTGAAAATTAGGGAATTCAATTTTTAAACTACCATTAAAGTTATGAATGTTATGATATTGCCTCACTTACAATTTCTTTTAGTTTGTTAGTACATTCTCCATTCTTATTAATCAATGCTTGAATATTATTTCTGCCTCTCCAATGTGTTATTTTTGAATACAAAAAGTAAAAATTAGCATCTCTTTGTTGTAGCCAACGAACCTTAGAATTTTCGTTAAAACTCCTAAACTTGATTCTTTTTTTAGTCTGACACTAATGCCTGGATTGTAACATCAGATCATGTAATTGCATATTAGCTGGATCGTTATCAATCGCCTCCGTCAGAGTTTCATACTCTTTTTCTGAATCATCAAAATAAGTATTCTCTTATGCTTAATGTTTATTCCAGTCTTTTAGAAGATATTTGCATTCCAATAGCTTTTTATTACAACTTATAACTATGTGAACCTTATGTAGTTTCCTTTAAACCTTACCTAATAGAGTAGTAATACCCATCATATTTATGCCATGAGTATTCATATCTTAAAAAGGTCCCCTTATCTTTATAAACATGAGTAAGATATGTCGATAGGGGATTATGATCATATATAAGTTTAGTAGTACAAGTGCTTTCATATATGAGAACTTTGGTAAACAATCACTATTAACAAGTATTTTAATATGTATGTATGTAGTATGTATTTATGTATGTATGATTGGTTCAATTAATGTGGATGAATTAATTATTAGTTGCTTATGGATTACATGATGTGTTGATTAAAATGTCAGTGAAAAAGGTAATTTTTCACTTTAAATTATATAGATTGATAATTGTTTATTCAACAATCACATTAAATGCACTTCTTGATTTTGCATATATATATATATTAAAGTAAATTATACAGTTGTTGGTATTGAATAATTTTGTGTGAAACTATGATATAATTGAAAGGCTACGAATTATAGATATCATTAAAAATATTTTTGGAATAATTGTATATATGTGGAGATAAAGAAATATTTTATTTGAAAACAAATAAATAATAGGTCTTATTTTAAGGTAAAAAAAATAGAGATGAATAATGATTGTTATTATTATATATGTGAATTATTTATATGAACGAGTGAAGTTGAATGACCGACAGGCTCGACCAAAGAAGTAGTTGGATGAGCCAGTCAACTAGGGCACTCGATTCAATAAGGGGCAACAACTAGAAATTATTTTTATGTAAATACTTTTTTGTGATTATATTCTATATTAATAGTACTTCACTGGTAAGCAGTGTGAACTATCAAAGTCGCAACCCAGGTTATATTCTGGTGCACATTTTTCATCCACAAATGTTTTACTATCTCAAAAGTTAGCTAGGGTAATAAAAATAGTTTGGCTGGCCCTAATGATTGACCTATTTGTTTGATTGGTTATTAATTGGCTAGTGATGCCATACAAAGTTCATTTTTTATATTAATATTTATCACCCCACACATAAACACTCGGATATACATACACATACATACACACGTGTATATATATATTAAGCCAACATGGTAGGTGCAGTTGGTTGATGGTCCAGACTACGAGACCAAAGGTCAAGAGTTCGAATCTCAAATTGATAACTTTACAGCAAGTACCCGGAGTATGTGTTTGGTAAGCGCATACTTTTAAAATAACTATTTATTATAGATTTTATAATATATTACTTATAGTTTTTGTAAGTTGTTGTTAATTAAAATTTGTTCAATATATGTATATTTAGATTGAAATGTGTATCAGTTTATAACAAAATGTGTTTTTTTAAATGTAGCCTTATAATAAAAATATTTTCTTTTTATACAAATACATTTTTAACTTCGAATCTTTTATTTATATAGTGAAATGGTAAAAGTTTTCTTACATAAAAATGAGTGATATTTTAAAAGCCGATCATGTGTTTTTGTGTATAGTGTGTTTCTGAATTGATGTGTGCCCTTTATAGCATGTTGATTGCTTTATGTTGATGTTGCATTATATATCTTTATGTTTTGTTATTTATTACCATATGTCATCTAAGAACACTTCGTAATGCTGTGATAAATGAAAATTAGGTCGGTTACTTTCATAAGCGAGGGCATGTATGATAATAGATTGATCGAAGCAATGTGCGACACCAGATAGGTTAAATATCCATTCTAGCCAGACCGACCGTGAGGTAGTGCCCCGGGTCATTGTAACTTGGCCCAATTGTCATAAGTCCAATGGTTTTTTGCATGGGTATAATAAATGTGGTAATGCAAATGATGTAGTGTGTGATGATGCGAAGTAATCCAAGTGAGGTGATGGTGAGTGTTATAGTGCAGCCAATAGATCATATGGGTGCACCAATAACTCTGGGTTTAGTAGGAGGCAAAATTCCCTGGTGTTAACTCATCTTCTAGTAGAGTGAAAATGAAACTAGAACTAAACCAATTGTAAATATATCAAAATAATTAAAATAACAATGTGCTAAAAAATATGGGTTGCAACTTATAAATGTGATTAAGTGTGAATCTCATTTGATTAATCGACTGTGAACCATTGTGAAAAGAAATAAGTCACGGGTGATAAAATTTTGTGTGTGTGAGGAGATGGTGAAGTTATTATTATGTGAGCGACATTTACCCCATATATGCACAAATGTTTATCTCTATCTATGTACACCATTTCACTCACAACTAGATTTAACCTAACCCTAGGTGTGTTATCTTTATTGCAAACTCAGGTCAACATGAGGTTGTTTGCAGAACACTTGTACCATGTTTTTTTGTAATGATTTTTTGGTATGTCTTAATGGAAATATAGGATGAGTTTGCTAGTTATATTTTGGTAGTGTACTCAACGTATGCTTTTGGATGTGATGTTGTTGGATCAAGTGCACTAGCAATGGGGTAAAAAGAGTGCATTTCAAATATGATTTGGAAATTTAATAACTCTAGCTAGGAGATTATAGGTAATACACACTATTTTGTATCCTATAATCTCTTACTTGCTACATGTGGCTAAAATGCCTGCTGAAATCATGATAAAATAGAGAATATGTATGCAAAACTTATATGGAAGCGTAAGTAAAATAAAATTTATTTGACACAAGTGTGCATGACTAAAGAGATAGAGGGTTTAAGGCTTAGAAGAATTTTTGATTCGATTAAAGTTATTAATACATGTTAGCACTAAATTTAGGTTAAGTCAATTCAAGATACTTGAGCAGGATTTTAGCCCTAGTCAAATACGTTATTCATGAATTTACAAGAAGTAATCATTCATTCACAAGGAGTCATTGTGCAATTTATTGATTGTTTGAGTCCTTTGTTACAAATTCGAGATGTCCCGGTCATCCGTTGATGTCTATGATTCAAACTTTTCTTTATGTAAGACAGAAAAGTCAAAATGAAGAAGAAGATGAAATCTGAAATATCTCCATTTTTAGGGGGCACCCCTGTATTAATAGAAGATTTCAACTGTTAGACTTATGCCACGTATTTCCTAGAATGAACGGACGATGAAGAATGATCCTCATGGGCAGGAACTAGCATTCGTAGTGGAACAATGTGTGCTAACTAGCTATAAGACGACTCTAGAAAATTTCCCACAATAGCACCTTTTCAATAGCCCTATATTTCAGGTTGTAAAATTGTCTCCTGATGGCTCATATCGATCCATAATATAGGGGTCAATCCATAATGGCATCATAATGGTTGCTACACAAATTCCTTTATAATAGTTTGATTGCTTTGCCTTTCAATAACTTTATTAGGTTGCTACACGATGATTTCATCGGTATAGTTATGATGTCCATTTTACTCACAATGACTCTTCACGATGACCATGTTTACACACAACGATTCCCTAAACACACGGTGGCTCTACCAACATTCAATGACTTCATCCGTACATGATAGCTTTATTCAATCAACACACAATCGTTCTAAGATCACATGATAACTCTTCACAATAGCTTTAACAGTTTCAAAATGCACTTTACACCGCTCTTAAAGAATTTTGTTGTTCACATATTTTCTGACTATTATGCAAAGAAAAGAAAAATGAAAGATATGGAAACGAGGAGTATGGAATGTATAACATGAAGATAGTGATTAAGCTCCTATTCAGGATATTAAAAATCTAGTAGTGTCGAACCATTAAGGTTATCGAGCAAATAAAATAAAGAAGGGTAGCAAATTCTAAATAATTGTAAGGAGATTTCGAAGGTGTCAAATTCCAAGTAGTTATCAAGTCAAGAAGAGGTATCGAATCCCTGAAGGAGTAATGAGCTTCTACAAACAAGAAGGGTTGTCAGATCTTTAATGAAAAAATGGAGGTTTCGAATATCAGCAAATAGAAATCGAGTTACAACAAACCCAGAAAAATGGTAGACATCAAGGATCGACAACCATAAAGGTTGTCGAGCATCTAAGGTCAAGTCCAAATGTCAAATCTTCACGATAACTGAGATATCAAAACAAAATAGCAAAGAGGATATCGACCCTATAAGTGGTGTCAAATCACAACAACAAGCATTATCAAGTTTTCACAAGTGAGAGGTGATGTCAAAAACTTAACAATAGAGAAATATATCGAGTTCCTTATGATGGGAGGGTATCGAGTTTCTAAAAGTGAATATTAGGTTCAGGTCCCTAATAAGTTTCAAAATACACAAAAACCCCAGTAAAAAAAAGTTTATAAATTAGGTCCCTAAAATTAAGTTACCGAATAATGGCATACACATATGCAATTATTCAGTGAATAATTGCAGATATTTATGCAATTATATCCAAAAGTTGCATAAATTTATGCAATTTTTCGGTGAATAATTGTGAAAATTTCCGCAATTTTTTTGGTGAATAATTGTGGAAATTTCCGCAATTTTTCAGTGAATAATTGTGGAAATGGCTGTAATTTTTTGATATAATTGCATAAATGTCTGCAATTATTCACTGAATAATTGCATAAGTGTATGCCATTATTCGGTAACTTAATTCTAGGGACCTAATTTATAAACTTTTTTTTACTGGGGTTTTTGTGTATTTTGAAACTTATTAGGGACCTGTGCCAAACTGTCCCTTTCTAAAATGCAGGACAGATGTCGAGCAAACACAAGATGACACGAAGTGCAAAATAGAAAAAAGGTGCCGCATTGCTAAGGGATATCGAGCATATAATCATAAATAGGGATGTCAAGTCTCTACTAAAAACTTGCCTTATATATCAGGACTAACAATCATAAAGCATCTTAGGAAATGGTGTTGAATGATAAAAGATCTCGAGTGTCGTCAGTTGCGCAAATCATTTTCATTGAAGTTATTAAAAGATAACTAAAATATAGGGTGTCGAATTATAAAACACAAAGTATAATCGAATATGCAACCAAGGAAGGGTGTCGCACTAATAAAGCATGACAAGTATTTACTTACGAAGTAAAGGTATCGAGCCTTTACAATTTTAATTGTAAAGCAACTCTAACCAGATAACGGTGTCTAGTTTCAACAAGAAGAAAGAGATGTCGAGTTTCAACAACTAAGAAGGATATCGAGTACTTGAGAGATAGCGGACATATGGCTATATAAAAACCTGGTGGCTAACCTACCTCATACAACCATTATATATAGACCTCATCCGCCACTTAGGAGGGGACGATTCATTTTCTTTTCTCTACTTCTAAAGATCACAAGTTGTAAACTGTAAAATTGATTTGGGAATTTCTTGATACAATTGTAATTTTTGCATGTAAGGACTTGGACAATAAACATTGCATAGCATAATTCCTTCGACATATGCATATTTAATTATTATTGGGAAAATGGACATGCATATGACTTATGTTTGGACTTGGACTTAAATTTGGTCTTGCATATTGAGAATCTGAATAAGGCTACTTAAGCCATTGCCTAAATTAAATTTTACATTGAATATGACTATTATGCCATTTGGCATATAAACAAAGGATTGTGATATAAGTAGATTGCCTATTTTTCCCGTTAAACAATGGATTATTCCACATTTATGCAACTTGCCTATTTTATCCTTGAACATATGACTCAAACTTTTGAATAACATCACAACTAAATTAAAGATAACGGGTAATAATGGGTCCATTTCAAATAATACTATCTTCTGAAACATCTCGAGCGTTGAGCCATATTTTGGTTTGACATTTTGACGCTAGAAGGAGGGCTCGAACCTCTGCCTCATTTTTTCCTTACTTGGAAATTAGTTATATAAAGTTTTATTGTAGGGAAAAATGAAGAGAGCTAAGAAAGCCAATATCCAAACGAAGAAATAATACGGTAAGTGACCTTGAAATAAAATGTCACTACATGCTTCAATTTAGAAAATGTTGAAGCTGGATAACCCTCACTACCAAGAAAGCCAACAAGTAGCGAAGCTAAAATCCAAGATTTAATATAACAACTTGCAGCAATGCAGGTGCTTCTAGAAAAAGTTCTCTCTCAAAGGTCCTCTAAAACAACAAAGCTTACTGAAGAAGGAGAGGAAGTTGAATCTCTAAAAAGAAATTTGGATACCTTAATACTCAAAAGGAAGGAAAAGGGAAAAAACACCATGGGCCCATCAAGAAAAGGAGGAATCCAAGAGGAGATACTAGCAGTAAACTCTTCAAAATCCCAAGCAGGTAATAAAATTAAAGTCGATTGCCAAATAGAAAACCAGGAAAAGCTAGTAGAAAGGTCTATTGAACGATCAGATAGCTCAATCTCGCACAAAGAATAAAAGCCTTATAGAGGGGATTACCTTGATGGTAAAGCCTACTTAAATAATATAGCTAATAAAATAGCGAAATACATGCTTGATCTTAAAGGGAAAAGGACCATTGACCCAAGAGTTAATAACAATTTCCATGAGGTTTCGTTCATAGAAGAGATAATGTCCATTAAAATTCCATCGCATATCAAAATCCCATCATTGAAGTATAACGAAAACACTAAACCTGATGACCATCTTCTAGCTTTAGAAAGCCAAATGGATTTGCACAATTCTTTTGGAGAGGTACATTACAGACTCTTTCTTACAAATTTTCAAAGAGCAGCAGCCAAATAGTAGTGGCTTTATAGAGAGAAAACTATTTACTCTTGGGAACGGTTTTCTTATGAATTTTCGGCACAATTCTGCATATGCAAAGATCCTACCATTGATTATAGTGTACTAACAAATGTCAAGCAAATACCAGGAGAGCTACTCGACTAATATTTGAAGTGATTCAATGCTAAGGCACTAAATCTAACACCACTAATTTTAAATATCACTATTCAAGAGATTTAATTAGACCAATTAAATAGAATAATGTAAAGATTAGAGTGATAAGTGGATTGAGATTTGAAAACTAAATAGAGTTCGTGCTTAACTAAATAAAAATTTAAAAGAATGAGTTTATGAAAATGGTTTATAAGCTAACTAATAAGAGAATAAGGCAAGGGTATTATGGGAAATAGCCATCCACCATAACCCTTAACCCCTAAACCCTTATTTCCATTTTCATTTCACAAGTTCATAATTCTAAAACATAAACCAAAGAGTTCAAGCCGGCCATAACCAAGGAGAAAAGGAGAAGAAAAATCAATTAAAAGCTAAGGAATCAAGCAAGGAGAATTAAGCAAGATCAAATCTCAAGTTCCTTATCCAAAGAAAGGTGAATAATAATCGAAACCATCTCATATTCATTTTTAAAGAGCATTTGATTTTGGGTTTTTAGTTTAAAACCCTTATGATGATTTCAATGATGAAATGCTTGGATTACATGATATGTTTAATTCAAACAAGTATGTTTGATAAATGTTTTATTCGATTTCAAGACTAAAATTCATAGATATTAGGTTTTGAATGCCATGAGGATTAATATGTTAGGTAAAACATTATTTTGGAGATGGGTTTAAATTTTCATAATTGTCCAAGTTATGGATAATTTATTATGAATTTTTAAAGGAAGAAATAAATAATTGGGTTTAAAATTTATTAGGGCTATTATATAAAGGATGGGGTCTGAACTTTGTATATGTTAGATAATATATTAAAAGTGAATTATGATGATTTTGGGGATTTTTCCTAAGTAATTTACTATGTAAATTAAATTATTTAAGTTGGAGGACTTAGATGTCCTAATTTTTTTCTTAAAGCGAAAAGCTTCTTTTTAAATAATTTTTAATTAATTCTGGATGAATTCAGTAGTCTTTTAGAAAAGATTTTGGTAAAGTTTATGGAACTAATTATATTTTTACAAATAGGCAAGTTAATTGAAAAGCATTTACTTAAAAAGGCAACAAAACATTTTTGTACAGATTTAATGCTTCGCCACTTTCGTTTTCCACCTTTCACCCCATACTTCAGCCCCTAACCAAGTCAAAACCAATACACATAGTATTGATGCTTTGGTACGTAGTGGATTAGAGAAAGGAGGAAGGTATAGAGTCAAATCCATGCTTTCGAAGTGGTCGAGGCCATTTTAAATAGCTTTCGAGGGTTTTGTTTTGCTTTCAAAAGAGATGTCGTTTGCCTAGCTTTTAATGTATGCTTTCCAAAGGGTTGAATTACTTTTATATAGCTTTCGAAGGGTTTTTTGCCTTTTTGTTTATGGGGTAGCTTTTGAATGAGTTGCCATGTAACAACCCGCATATTTTACGATTGTATGTTTAAATGTTTTATTTAAATATAGCATCGTTAATCAGATTAAAGTCCAAAATGTTACTTTTTGTAAAAAGTCGAATTGGGACTCGAGACCACTTCCATTAAGTCCAAAATGGCGTTTACAACTTTTTTGAGTATAAACATCGATATGTTTGGAGTTGAGTGAATTTTTCTATTTTTCTACTTGGGCTTTGGGTTTGGGTTTCAGCCCACTAACCCATCTAATACCCTAACACTCCATTCAACTCCTCTTCATTCACTCATTCCTTTTCCTAACACTCTAGCTCAAGAGAAATGGGGGAAAAAGATTGGAAATAGAAATTCCAAACCCTAGTTTGATTTGGAAACTCGAATTCTTGCTCCAAAATCAAAGAGAAGCTTAGGTAAGCATCCTCTTCATCTTCTCCATCTCTATCTCTCTTCAATTTCAGAAATTCCTAAACCCTAACTTAGGAAACATTTGCTTATTAGCTTAGATTGTAGCTTCTTGAGTTGAAGTTGAAGAGGAATTGGGCTTTCTTTTGTTTTAGAGCTTCTCATTCGTGTTTTTTGTTTTAAAGGTGAGTTCTTTAACTCAAATCTACGTCTATAGCTATCATTGTTGTTAGGTATGAATTCCTAACATTTGTGCATATTCATTTGCTTTTGATTTGAATTGATTTGGTGAATTTTCCAAATTTTGGTGTTTTGGTCCAATTTTATGAAAATCCTACTATGGATGTTTGGACATTGATATTTGGGGTGTATCGAAGAGCCTTTAAGGCTAGGTTGTCGCTCGGTGTAAATCCTTAGTCGCCGTTGCTCGTCCGATCGCTCCCGATACGTTTTGGCCATTTTGGCCTAGGCAAACTGTTGCCTGGTCTAGGTGACCAGACGTCTGGAATTCAAGTCCAGACGTCTGAATAGGCCTTCTGGAGAAAAGAATATACGGCAGAAAATAAAAATTGCAGAAAACAGAATCAGACGTCTGAAACAACCTTTCAGACGTCTGAAACACCTTGTCAGACGTCTAATACCACCTTTCAGACGTCCGAAACACCCTGTCAAACGTCTGAAGCCATCTTTCAGACGTCTGGATGGTTTTTGAATTTCCAGAACCTAAATCTAGATGTCTGGATTGACTCCCAGACATCTGGAACTGTGTATTTTTGCCTGTTTAGGCTTTTCTTGATTGAATTTCCATTGTTTATCGATTTTAGTTGCTCTGATTAGTTGTTATCACTTTTATCGACCTTGATGACTTCTTTTTCGGGATTTTTGGGAATATCCATTTTAATGGATTTGGTATCGATTTCTTTGGATTTAATTCACGTCTTCGAATGTGAATTTTTGGTGATTGATTGTTTCAACAATCATTTTTTTGATTTGTCACTTTGAAATACAAAGGTTTCTATACTAGTAGTAAATATTCAAACTCTTTCACAAAGATGTTTTCAACTCTATTTTAAATATAAAGCTCTCTTTTAAAACCGTTTTCCAATCTATAAGTATATATAAAACTTTACCTCATTCGTATGAGAAATCTAATTGAACGGCTTAGTAAAACAAGTGATATGAAACGCTTGCGTTTACTTCGTCGGTTAATTTTTGGACTTGTTCGATTGAAAATCTTGTGACAATTTTCGAGTGGAAATCTACAATCTGTTCGTAAATATTTAAGTTAAGCTAGTGGTTATGGGACATGAAGCTAAACTCTTATATTTACTAGCTTAGTGTAATCGACACTTCTTGATGATCGATGATGATCATTTTATGATTTAGACTAGCGATGTGCGATGTCTCTTTGTCCATGTGGGGGACTATACCCCGTTCTATTGAGCTTCGTCTCATTTTTATGAGCTAGCAACCCATGGTCTTTGGACCGTTCGTGGAGAATTCGGCTCGATAAGTCGGTGCATGGGGTGTATCTTTTTGGGTGCATCGATGTTCGACTAGGAATGGGGTGTATCTTTTTAGGTGCATTGATGTCCGACTATACATGGGGTGTATCTTTTTAGGTGCATCGATGTTGTTTGGGGTGTATCTTTTTAGGTGCATCGATGTTCGACTAGGCATAGGGTGTATCTTTTTAGGTGCATCGATGTCCGACTATACATGGGGCGTATCTTTTTAGGTGCGTCGATGTTAGTTTATACATGGGGCGTATCTTTTCAGGTGCATCGATGTTCGACTGTGCATGGGGCGTATCTTTTTAGGTGCGTTGATGTTCGGTTCATGGGATAGCGTCTCATTTGTGATACACGTGTTGGTGAGTTTTCATGCTCCCGTTTATGATAGGCCTTCCCCCTTTGTGATTTCTGGATTTCTAGTTGATGATTTCTAGAATTTGTGTTTCACCAATTTTCGTGGATTGGCATTGATATGTTTTGTCAATATTTGTGTTTTGGTGAATAATTTAAAGAATGTGATTCTTTTTGGTGTTTTGAGATGATTTGAGATATTGTATGATTTTTGTTGTTATTTGATGTATACTTGACACAGTATGGCATTTTTATTATCATACGTTTTTGGTCATATCTCTTATCCTATCTCATTTTATCTGATATTTATAGCTAGACTGATCCGTTTATTATTTTCTTCTTAAATAATACTCGGGTCAGACCGAGGTATTTCAGGTGCTTCTGCTTGACTTCTTATCTGGGACCATCATCTGATTTTTGGCTAACTACTTTAGATTAGTAGTTTTTGTTTTTATACATTCGAGATATAGACTCCTTGATGTAAACCTATTCTTTTGTGATGTAGTGGATCTTGTTTGACCACTACTTTGATGTACACTTTTATGTGTTATATTCATATCTGTTTTCGCCTTTGTGATATGAATATTTGTGACTGATTTGTGTTATGTTTATTTCTATATTTGTTTTCGAAGGCCTCATAGCCATTATGTGGTAGCTTTGAGTTTGTATTTGATATGTCGGATTTCCTCTTGAAACGAAATGTAACTTATATTATCTGACATATCGGTACTTGAACAAAGCAATTACATAGATGGTCGCTCCTCAACAGCCTTATTCTTCGTGATAGTCGACAAAATTACCCCGTAGTGTCCTTGGCTAGTGTGAGTATAGAGGTGGGGCATCACATGCCATATATTATGTTTCAAAGAGAAGCTTCGAAAGGGTAGTTTTGAACCAAGTCGAAACCTTGTTGCCGTCTTCATACCTTTCGAATAGGACGAAAGTTTTCAATGAGCTCGAAAGGCAGGCTTTTTTTTATAAATATAACAAGTCGTTTCCTAATGCTTTCAAAAGGGCCATAATAGCCATTTAAACTAAAGTTTTGAAGGCAATGGCTTCGAAAGGTGTTTCGAAGCTATCCTCCTAATTGTTGTACTCCAAAGATTAAAGCTTTCGAAAGGATGGTTCCGAAACCATCTGTTTTTCCGAAACTCTTTTATCTGAAGGTTAATGGTTTCAAAAGTGGTACCTTGCTTATGTTCACTTTGACCCAAAAGATATATTTAAGATTAAACTAAATGGTTTCGAAATAGATACTTTCAAATCGTTTCGAAGCTATGCTTCTATAAGTTGCAAATATACTCTTTAATACTTTCGAAAGGAAGGTTTTGATGCTTTAGAAAGAGATATTTTATAATGTTTCAAAGGGAATGTGTTTAAATGTTTTGAAAAGAAAATTTAAATGCTTTCGAAATATATATTCTAATGGTTTCGAAAGTAAAGGTCTATGGTTTCAAAAGCCTTAGTTTTCAAAACAAAGAAAACAGTCTTATTTTTAAAGGAAACTCCATGTTAATATAAAAGGGCTTTGAAATGGTTTTTAATTTTGGAGTTTTTAAAGAACCTTCCTTGATAAAAATAATGGGTTAAAGGTATTAACCATGTTTCATGTGGAAATGATTTCAAGGATATTAAACCATAAATGTTGGTATTGTTAGGTTATTATTTCTGCTTCTTCTATAAACATATTCACTGTATAATGGACCCATAACTGTATTTTGGGGAGTAAGGGCTGAATAACTAGCTAGGTTGACCCCGTAGTGAATATAAATTGAGTTAACTCCTAAATGAGTAGGATAGCATCCAGGATATCAGGTAGATCAGAATATAGGATGCCTAAAGACGGATCAAGAAGTTGTTAGTTCAGCCATGTTCATAGTAAACCCATGAAAACTATGTTTGGAGAGAGTTATTGGCAGAGGCCAATAGGTTAGTAGTGATCTCATGAAAACTATATCCGGATAAAGTTATTGACAAATGTCAATAAGTTCATAGTCAATTTATAAAAATTATGATATAAGAGAAGTTATTAGAGATACCAATACGTTCAGGGAGAACCCATGAAATAATTGAATGAAATTATTGGTAGGAGCCAATAGGTTCTTATTGATTCCATAAAAACTATGAAACTGGACAGATAGTCCATAAACTTTGAATGGGTTATTAGTCAGCCCATGGAAACTAATAGGTTAATATTGACCCTAGAAACTATAACCGAAACAGATAGTCAAATGAATGAGGATAGGAAATCTAGGATATTTTGCTTATTTGCATATCATCATGATACCCCATCCCAAGACCCACACTAACAAAGAGCGTTACTATGTAATACTGTCTGTAACATCCTAAAATTTTCAACCATTTGCATCCATACATGTCGGATTTGAATTGCTCAAAATATTAGATTGTTAATTAAAATTTGGCAAAACTCTGTATATACAGTAAACAAATAATCACAGAATCACAAACACAGAGTAACATAACAATAATGCAGGAAACAAAAGAATAGTAGTTCATGAAGCTACTATATATATAACAGAGTTAAACAAGATACAACAGAAATCACTAATACAAAGATATCTTAATACAATAGTCAAATACAAGATCTGCATACATCACTGGAATCAACTGAATGACTGAAAGCAGAATCAATAGATGGATACAAGCGAAGCTCCAACTCCAAAGGTGAGTCGAATACTGGTACAACTCAGTCGGACCCGAGCGTAAAGCAAAACACAAAACACTCGAGTCAGGACATACATACTTATACAATGTAAATCAACTCAAGTGAACTGTAATAGAAATGCACAAGTAACTTAAAGGATGCTTAGGATCACCCATCCTTTAAGGATCTGTTAAACTATCTACTATATAGTAATATTTGCTATTATAACAATGTCTAAAGTAAAGTAAACTTACTTAAAAATAGCGTTAAAGCTTTACATTTTCCACCTTAACACATATATAGTGCCAATAGTCTATACACTACCGTAGTACCTCCAGATCGGGAGGCTACCAGAGGATACTCCATAGGTACGACACAAATCAAACTCGTAGTAAGGCTCGTTATGGTAGGTGACACGACACAACGAGGCAATGTCAGGGCAGATATATCAATTACGAATCCGGGCTGGTGGAAACGCATAGCAGCTACTATCGCCCACCTCGGAACACACTCCCAAATCAAAATCAAGGATGGCCATCAAATCAATCACAAAGTCAGAATATAATATCGAAGAAATGTGCCCGATTGGAGGAATGACCTTACTTGGCCCGGAATCAATCCTGTTTTAGCCACCTTATGCCAACTCACGGGAGTCGGGTCCACGTATATACCTCAATAGGGTCGTCGCCACCATCCTACTTCACTCTGGAATCTCCACCGCACACACGGTTGTTAAAGTGGTTTTTGGTATCGGCAGAGAGTATGCCCATATCTGATCCCGGTCTCTTTAACAACTAATCGTTATTATAACCCATGGTTATAAATTTCAAAAAGGTTTATATTTCAAATCAAAACATATTTATTTAAACCATTTAAATCCAATGTCAATATCTTTCAAAATAATATTCATTTCCAAAGTTGTAGCATTTCTAAGTTCATTCATTCAATTATAACAATTTCAAAAACATTGTATTTTAGCATTTGTAGCACTTAGAAAATGTGATAATACATATAGTAGCAGTTTGAAAATATTATCCTTTCAGAAATATTGTCTTTTTAGAAATAGCAACACTTATAAAATGTTACAGTAGGTATAACAGTAATTCAGAAATACAGTTCATTTCAGAAACAGCAGCACTTATAAAATGTTACAGTAGGTATAATAGTAATTCAAAAATATAGTTCATTTCAGAAACAGCAGCACTTATAAAATGTTACAGTAGGTATAATAGTAATTCAGAATTATAGTTCATTTCAGAAACAGTAGCACTTATAAAATGCTACGTTAAAACCACAGCATTTTGGAAATGCTGCCAATACAAATCTAACATTTATTATAACATTTCAAAAACATTATAATTTCAGTTTTCACCATTTTTAACATATAAACATATCTCACTTTTTAGAAATATTTATTTAGATATCATTTAACATATGATTTAAATAAAATAAAATTTAATAAATAAAATATCCAAATTTAACCAAAATTCATTTATTAAGTCAAAATTACATTTATATAGCTTAACTTTACTTTAACAAATAACTTGATACTTTATTTACTTTTAAAAAGATATCCATTCCATAAATAAAATATTTTAATTTAAATTAAAAATCCAATCAAATTAAATTATTAAGTTAAATTAATATTTTTTTTAGTTTCTGATGTTACAATTTAAAACCATTTATCACCTTATAAAATTTTAACTTATAAAACCAATTTATATTTATATTTAAATCACTTAAATCAACTTTAAATTAAAATTATTAAGTCAGATTAAATTTAAATAAAATCTTAGGTTGTAAATTAAACCATTTATTAGCTATAAATTTTAACTTATAGAAACCAATATATATTTTATTTAAACCATTTAAATCAAACTTAAGTTCAAATTTTCATATACTAAAATTTCAAAATACTTAATAAATTTCAGAAAACTATTAATAAAATTAACCACAGGTCTGTATAATATTTTCTAACCTAGGTCAAGTGATACAGGTATGTATCATTTCAATCCGTGAAATAAAAATTTCGGGTTCTATCATTTCAAACCCGCAGTCCCAAGTCAAATACAAATAAAAATCGCTTGAGCCTATCATTTCAGCTCATAACGATTTTTCCCTATTCTAAAGTATGTTCAAGTATGTATCATTTCAACCTATAGTGAGGGAACTTGCAGAGTGAGAAACAGAATATAAAACAAACAGTATAGCATAGCCTATCATATCAGGTAATGTAACATATATATAATCAGGTTATAACATCATATAATCATCATATCATAGGCATATATGAACTAATCAACATAACATATCGACTATTACATATCCACTTGTCATCGTTTCACAAATATATAAGTACGAATGTCGAGAGTGATAGACTCACCATTTAAAGCTAGAGACGACAATTTCGAGACACACAACCAAACTCCGAAAAGCACGACAAAGCACGACTAAATTTGAGTAGATGGAGAGCCAAAATCTAGGTCTTGTAAACAACAAATATACAACACATATAAGTATATGATTGTACAAAAGAATTTAGACTTAAACAAAATCAAAATATGAACAAAGTGAAGCAAGAGGACTTAACCAAATTAAGTGGGCTCGGCCACTTCCAAATGGGCTTGACCATCATCACAAATGGCTCGGCCATGACTAGTTGCTGCATGAATATGCTCGGCCATTGTCAGGTAGAAGCATGGCTAGGCAATGGAAGGTGAAGAGATAAGGTTATGGAATGCAAAAAGGCAAGGCAAGTGAAAGGTCAAGAGGCTAATTGGGTTCGGCCCTAGGAAAATGGGCTTGGTCTGGGTTCATGGTTCAGGTCAAGTCTGGTCACGGCCTTGAGATGGATCTGGTCATGGCAAAGCAAGGTAAAGGAGGTGGAGGAATTGGTGGTGGCCGAGGCTAGCAAATAGGAAAGGAATGATGTGGTGATCAAGGAAGGCTCGGCTAGGGTTTCTATGGTTTTGGTGATGGAGTTATGGATCATGGAAGGTCACGGCCTGGGTAGGGGATGGTGAGGAGATGATGGCCGGTCATAGGTGATGGATGGTGGAGGAGATGAGGTCGGCAAAAGAAGTAGCATGGCCGAACTTTCTTGAGAACAAAAGAAAAGAGAAAAAGAAAAGGGAAAAGGAAGAAGACATGATGAAACTTACAGGAATTCACGTTTAGGAAAATGAATTGAGAAAAGAGATGAGAATCTTTTGTTTTGTATGGCTAAGGAAGTGGAAATGAACAGCTAAGGGAAATGGAAGAGGCACCACTTTAAAATGAAAAGGCAACAAGACTCTTGGAATTTCCAAAGCCCAATAGCAAAGTCCACTTAAATAACAAGCCAAAACCCAATAGAAAATCAAACCCAAACCAATAACAAAAATAGCAAATGAAAAATAGAAAATAGATAAATGAAATACAGAAAATAATTACATGTAAAACACTGAATTTTATCAGATTTACAAAGTGTAAAGCAAAATTTGACGAAACCAAAAGCAGAACGAATATCAGAATCAAATACAGTTTAAAAGAAAAGGTTAGAAATTTAAAATTCAAATTTAAAATTTCAACTGAAAGTCAAAGTTAGACCAAAGTTGACCCAAATATAAAATTTTCAGAAAATCATTATTTTATTATATTTGGAAAATAAATTATAAACAAAATCCAAAATTTCATTGGAAAATTCCAAAATTTCAACTTTTAAATGATATAAAATCAAAGTTTCAAATAAATTCTATTTAAAATATTTGTTAAAAATATGGGTTGTTACACTCTCCCCCACTAAAAACTTTTGGTCCTCCAAAAGGAACGAGGCACGGAAGGACAAAGAAAAATAAGATAGAACAGCGAATAATACCTGAAACAAACAATTCCGGATTCGAAGCACGTATGCTCTCCTCCGTCTCCCAGGTACAATCCCGATCATCAGTACTCCACTGTACTTTGACCAGGTTGATAGATTTCCTTCTTAGCTGCTTTGTACTTCTATCGACAATACGAAGTGGCTTCCTCTCGACGGTAAGGTTTGGCTCAATATCCAAACTCCAGAGAGTAGAAGGCTGAAGAATAAGAGATGGATCATGAAGATACCGACGAAGATGCGAAACATGGAATACATTATGCATCCCAGAAAACTTCTCAGACAAATCCAGGCGACAAGCTAAAGAATCAATCCTTTCTAAGATGCGGAAAGGACCAACGAACCAAGCGATTACCGGATTCAATCCAGCAAGATGGAGATCTGCAAGGTCGTCCGTAAGGGCATCAAACGGAGACATTGCAATATTAGCTAGAACATAAAAGATAAAATGAGATAGATAAAAGATTAAGACAAGATAAAACAGAAGATTGAAATTATACCTAATAACGGTTGTTATAGGTAAATTCGACGAGATGGAGATGATCTTCTCAAGATCCTCCATAATCAAGAACACAAGTACGAGGAAGATCTTCCAGAATCTTATTCACTCTTTCCGTTTGACCATCGGTCTATGGATGGTAAGTAGTGCTCAGATTCAGGTGAGTACCCAAAGATTCCAGAAAGACTCTACAAAACTGACTGGTGAACATGGGATCTCTATCATGAACAATACTGATAGGAACACTATGAAGACGAACAATCTCCCTCACATAGATCTCAGCCAAACTAGAAGCAGAGCGAGTAGACTTGACCGGAATGAAATGAGCAGACTTGGTTAGTCTATCCACCAATCCCAAATACTCTCGTAAAACTTAACATTCTTACGAGTCAAAGCAAGGAAAAGTGCAGCAATTCGAGCAAAATTCTTAATGAATCTCCGATAATAACCGGCAAGGCCTAGAAAACTACGAATATCAAAAGGGGTCCTAGGAGTTTCCTAATCTCGTACATAATAGGGAGAGATATAAGGACAACAGAAAAGACAGAATGATTGAATGATAAAGAGAAAAAGAAGGAAAAGAAATACTTACATTGATCATAGCGATCTTAACTGGATCAACAGAAACTCCATTACCAGAAACAATATGCCCAAGAAATCGGACTTCATCCTTCCAGAAATGGTATTTTGAGAATTTAGCTTTCAACTGATGACTCCTAAGAGTCTCCAGAATAAAGCTCAAATGAGATTCATGCTCCTGCACAGACTTAGAAAAGACAAGAATATCATAAATAAAGACTAGAACAAATTTGTTAAGCACATCACGGCAGACATGATTCATAAGATCAACAAAGAAAGCAGGAGCATTAGTCAAACCAAAAGGCATGACTAATCATTCATAGAAACCATTCTCAGTACGGAAAGCAGTCTTGGGAATACTGGTGAAAGCCTGAGGCAAGATCAAGCTGAGAGAAAACAATAGCTCCATAGAGCTTATCAACATATCATTGATACGAGGCATAGGATATTTGTTTTTTCATAGTGAGCTTGTTCGGCTCCCTATAATCAACATACATCCTCAAAGAACCATCAGACTTGGTGATGAAAACCACCGCCGCTCCCCATTTGGAATGGCTAGGTCTGATCAGACCCTTGGAGAACAAGTCCTCAATTTGCTTCCTCAACTCAACCTTCTCACGGGGTGCCATTCTTCTAGAAGGAAGAATTACAGGTCGAGCTCCAGGAATAAGATCGATACGAAATTCGATTTCCCGCTTAGGAGGTAAAGCAGTGACTTCACCAAATACATCGGGATATAGTTTGAACACAGGAGTCGAATAAAGATCACCAGGAGAAGAATCAAAAGAATAAATAAAGCTACCAGCAAAATCCTGAGGCATATGGCACCGAATAACCAAAGAATTACCAAAATCATCAACAAGAGAAACAGTTCGGATTTTACAAGAGAGAACGGCTTCATGCCTCTTCAGCCAATCACCTCCATGCAACAAATCAAAAGCGTCAAAATCCAGAACATAGAAATTGCTAGAACATACTCAGGAGAAAGGGAATGTTCAAACTTATCACAAAGATCTACAGATCTAAAACTATGGAAAGCTCAATATCAAATAAAACATGAACAGGATAATGAAATAAAGAAAAGATGCTTGGAAGGGTACCTTGGGTATCACTAGGAGCGGGAGCAGAAGGAGGAACAGCAGTACCAACTGAAGCAAGGCAACTATTAGCATAGTGTCCCTTCTGATCATACTCATTATAACAACTCAAATTATTTAAAATTTCTTTATCATCATTTTATATTGTATAAAATTCCGTTACATAGTTAACTTTTGAATAATTTAAGTAAGTTATATTAGAATGCAATAGAGGATTATACAAGAAAATTTTTCCCAATTCAATTATTTATACTTAAATATTTATTCAAAAATATTGGATTTATCTATAATTAAAATCATCCTTTAATATAAATTAAAGAATTAAATTTCCGATTCATTTCAAACCATTTAGAGATAAATGTATATACTATATATATCAAATCAAATCAAATTTAAAATAATATACCTATATATATAAATCAAATCATACTTAAGAAATTTAAATCAATTAAATTTCCAAAACAAAACTGTAGCAAAGCTACAAAACGGTCTCTCCACTTCGAAACTCGAAAATGAATGTCGATGATGCGGCCGTCATCACCTACATTATTTTCCAGCGACAAAAGAAGAGAGCACTGACCTGAAATGATTTCTATTCAAAAATACTTTAAATAATATACATTTTAAAACTTTAAAACCAGAGTTTGAAATTATCGGAAATTAAATTCTCAAATTCTAGATTTAAATTCATTTAACTTTCAAATCACTTTATAAACCATGTTTATAAATTCATTTATAGAACAATAAATGAAAATCAAATATTATCATCTTAAACAACCATTTTAATTAACTTAATAAATTCCAAAATTTTTACTTATATATTTATAATATAAACATACAAATTAATTTCATTTACCAATTTTTAAAATAATATTGTGTCAGTTTGCTCTGTTCAAGTGTTTTGGAAATTCTATCGATAGCGTTGATCAGAGGAATCGATCGAAAATCGAAACCAACATCAACAACTCAAACAACACAATATATAAAACATTTTAATATTAATAACAAAAATACAAAATACACTCCCTCTCTCGATGATTCAAGGATGGATTTCAAATCAAGGATGGAGATTCAAATATAGAGGGATCATAACCAAAAGAATTCAACTAGAAGGTAGGCTCGATAGGAAGATAAATTGATTTCAAAGAGAGAAGAAAAATGGTTAGACTTATATAAATCGCGGGCAACCTTAACCGGTCAACCATGACTTCAAAATAAGGTGGAGGTAGAATTCAGAAGCAAATCGACATTCGATCTCAAAAGATAGAATTCGAGTAACGCAAGAGATAGCAGCATTGTAAACCGAGGATACAGAAATCTCCGGTGAATCAACGCCTATTGTAAGGAGTTTCACTTCCTTACAAATCATATAGTGGGGCTATGGGATACTCAAAAATCCTAAAGAATACAAATAGGGAGAGATAAGAATGGATTTTGGAACCGAGGGAACATTCCAAAATTCAAAGGAAACCGGATTGAAGAAGAAGGAATTCAAGCTCGAACGAAAGTGATTTTGTAATTTAATCTACTCTATATGCTGAGTTTTGCCTAAAACCAGAGCTCCGATACCAACTGTAACATCCTAAAATTTTCAACCATTTGCATCTATACATGTCGGATTTGAATTGCTAAAAATATCAGATTGTTAATTTAAAATTTGGCAAAACTCTGTACATACAGTTAACAAATAATTACAGAATCACAGACACAGAGTAATATAACAATAATGCAGCGGAAACAAAAGAATGGTAGTTCATGAAGCTACTATATATATAACAGAGTTAAACAAGATACAACAGAAATCACGAATACAAAGATATCTCAATACAATAGTCAAATACAAGATCTGAATACATCACTGGAATCAACTGAATGACTGAAAGCAGAATCAATAGATGGATCCAAGCGAAGCTCCAACTCCAAAGGTGAGTCGAATACTGGTACAATTCAGTCTGACCCGAGCGTAAAGCAAAACACAAAACACTCGAGTCAGGACATACATACTTATACAATGTAAATCAACTCAAGTGAACTGTAATAGAAATGCACAAGTAACTTAAAGGATGCTTGTGATCGCCCATCCTTTAAGGATCCGTTAAACTATCTACTATGTAGTAATATTCGCTATTATAATAATGTCTAAAGTAAAGTAAACTTACTTAAAATAGCGTTAAGGCTTTACATTTTCCACCTTAACACATATATAGTGCCAGTAGTCTATACAGTACCGTATTACCTCCAGATCGGGAGGCTACTAGAGGATACTCCATAGGTACGACACAAATCAAACTCGTAGTAAGGCTCGCTATGGTAGGTGACACGGCACAACGAGGCAATGCTAGGGTAGATATACCAATTACGCATCTGGGCTGGTGGAAACGCATAGCAGCTACTATCGCCCACCTTGGAACACACTCCCAAATCAAAATCAAGGATGGTCATCAAATCAATCACAAAGTCATAATATAATATCGAAGAAATGTGCCCGATCGGAGGAATGACCTCAATAGGATCGTCGTATATAATCAATCACAATGCCAACTCACGAGAGTCGGGTCCACGTATATACCTCAATAGGATCGTCGCCACCATCCTACTTCATTCTGAAATCTCCACCGCATACACGGTTGTTAAAGTGGTTTTCGGTATCGGCAGAGAGTATGCCCATATCCGATCCCGGTCTCTTTAACAACCAATCGTTATTATAACCCGTGGTTATAAATTTCAAAATGGTTTATATTTCAAATCAAAACATATTTATTTAAACCATTTAAATCCAATGTCAATATCTTTCAAAATAATATTCATTTCCAAAGTTGTAGCATTTCTAAGTTCATTCATTCAATTATAACAATTTCAAAAACATTGTATTTTAGAATTCGTAGCACTTGGAAAATGTGATAATACATATAGTAGCAGTTCGAAAATATTATCCTTTCATAAATATTGTCTTTTCAGAAACAGCAGCACTTATAAAATGTTATAGTAGGTATAATAGTAATTCAGAAACACAGTTCATTTCAGAAACAGCAGCATTTATAAAATTTTACAGTAGGTATAATAGTAATTCAGAAATATAGTTCATTTCAGAAACAGCAGCACTTATAAAATGTTACAGTAGGTATAATAGTAATTCAGAAATACAGCTCATTTCAAAAACAACAGCACTTATAAAATGCCACCTTAAAACCACAACATTTTGGTAATGCTGCCAATACAAATCTAACATTTATTATAACATTTCAGAAACATTATAATTTCAGTTTTCACCATTTTTAACATATAAACATATCTCACTTTTCAGAAATATTTATTTATATATCATTTAACATATGATTTAAATAAAATATCCAAATTTAATCAAAATTCATTTTTTAAGTCAAAATTACATTTATATTGCTTAACTTTACTTTAACAAATAACTTGATACTTTATTTACTTTTAAAAAGATATCCATTCCATAAATAAAATATTTTAATTTAAATTAAAAATCCAATCAAATTAAATTATTAAGTTAAACTAATTTTTTTTAGTTTCTTATGTTACAATTTAAAACCATTTATCACCTTATAAAATTTTAACTTATAAAACCAATTTATATTTATATTTAAATCACTTAAATCAACTTTAAATTAAAATTATTAAGTCAGATTAAATTTAAATAAAATCTTAGGTTGTAAATTAAACCATTTATTAGCTATAAATTTTAACTTATAGAAACTAATATATATTTTATTTAAACCATTTAAATCAAACTTAAGTTCAAATTTTCATATACTAAAATTTCAAAATACTTAATAAATTTTAGAAAACTATTATTAAAATTAACCACGAGTCTGTATAATATTTTCTAACCTAGGTCTAGTGATACGGATATGTATCATTTCAATCCGTGAAATAAAAATCTCGGGTTCTATCATTTCAAACCCACAATTCCAAGTCAAATAAAAATAAAAATCACTTGAGCCTATCATTTCAGCTCATAACGATTTTTCCCTATTCTAAAGTCCGTTTGGGTATGTATCATTTCAACCTATAGTGAGGGAACTTGCAAAGTGAGAAACAGAATATAAAACAAACAGTATAGCATAGCCTATCATATCAGGTGATGTAACATATATATAATCAGGTTATAACATCATATAATCATCATATCACAGGCATATATGAACTAATCAACATAGCATATCAACTACTACATATCTACTTGTCATCGTTTCACAAATATATAAGTACGAATGTCGAGAGTGATAGACTCACCTTTTAAAGCTAGAGACGACAATTTCGAGACACACAACTAAACTTCGAAAAGCACGACTAAATTCAAGTAGATGGAGAGCCAAGATCCAGGTCTTGTAAACAACAAATATACAACACATATAAGTATATGATTGTACAAAAGAATTTAGACTTAAACAAAATCAAAATATGAACAAAGTGAAGCAAGATGACTTAACCAAATAAAGTGGGCTCAGCCACTTCCAAATGGGCTTGACCATCATCACAAATGGCTCGACCATGATTAGTTACTGCATGAATATGCTCGGCCATTGTCAGGTAGAAGCATGGCTAGGCAATGGAAGGTGAAGAGATAGGGTTATAGAATCCAAAACGGCAAGGCAAGTGAAAGGTCAAGAGGCTAATAGGGTTTGGCCCTAGGAAAATGGGCTCGGTCTGGGTTCATGGTTCAGGTCAGGTCTGATCACAGCTTGGAGATGGATATGGTCATGGCAAAGCAAGGCAAAGGAGGTGGAGGAATTGGTGGTGGCCGAGGCTAGAAAATAGGAAAGGAATGATGTGGTGATCAAGGAAGGCTCGGCTAGGGTTTCTATGGTTTTGGTGATGGAGTTATGGATCATGGAAGGTCACGGCCTGGGTAGGGGATGGTGAGGAGATGATGGCCGGTCATAGGTAATGGATGGTGGAGGAGATGAGGTCGGCAAAAGAAGTAGCATGGTCGAACTTGCTTGAGAACAAAAGAAAAGAGAAAAAGAAAAGGGAAAAGAAAGAAAACATGATGAAACTTACAGGAATTCACGTTCAGGAAAATGAATTGAGAAAAGAGATGAGAATCTTTTGTTTTGTATGGCTAAGGAAGTGGAAATGAATGGCTAAGGGAAATGGAAGAGGCACCACTTTAAAATGAAAAGGCAACAAGACTCTTGGAATTTCCAAAGACCAATAGCAAAGCCCACTTAAATAACAAGCCAAAATCCAATAGAAAATCAAACCCAAACCAATAATAAAAATAGCAAATGAAAAATAAAAAATAGATAAATGAAATACAGAAAATAATTGCTTGTAAAACGCTGAATTTTATCAGATTTACAAAGTGTAAAGCAAAATTTGACGAAACGAAAAGCAGAATGAATATCAGAATCAAATACAGTTTAAAAGAAAAAGTTGGAAATTTAAAAATTCAAATTTAAAATTCAACTGAAAGTCAAAGTTTGACCAAAGTTGACCAAAATATAAAATTTTCAGAAAATCATTATTTTATTATATTTGGAAAATAAATTATAAACAAAATCCAAAATTTCATTGGAAAATTCCAAAATTTCAACTTTTAAATGATTTAAAATCAAAGTTTCAAATAAATTCTATTTAAAATATTTGTTAAAAATATGGGTTGTTACACTGTCTGCTAGTGTAGAGAATAGGATTGGTTAGGAGCGACCATCCATGAGCTTTGTCTTAAACGAGTATCGAATACGTCGATTGGGTGATCCATTTTTCTTCTTTCTTTTCTTAAGTGGATCGGCATATCCAATTCAGGTTTAACACAAAACTACGGTGGCTAAGGATCGTATTCAGAACAAATATAATAACATCAAATACCTTATATCATAGAGCAGAAACATACACATATATATACATATACAGAGCTAGCAGGAGTACAACATAATATGTTACATGAGTTTGGTAACATTTTAAATTGCTATGTTTATAACCATTGTGGATGCAGAAGCACAGTATATGGTTATTATAAATTTTTGCTGCAAGATACTAGTAAGGCGAAAACCCCTTCCGCTAAGCGACGTGGTCTCACTAGATATCCAAATGGTTCAAGATGGTAGGTTATTATTCATACTAGGCTTTATGTCTGACTCGAACTTTATGTCTTCCCCTTAAACTCTCGGTGCTCAGTTGATTTTGAGTAGTTCGAGAGTTGAGGTTTCTAGGTTCTCCTTTAGACGAATAAGCTTTTGGAAACAAGCAGGAGGCAAGTTAGCTAATTAGAGCTTTTTTCTATTTGATTCCACTGTGTTTTAGTTATGAATGAAACATCTAAGGGGGAATCTTCATATGTCCTCTTGGCATAGTTTGTAATAATTATATTTTCTCTGAATGTGGTCTCAAATTTTGGATCATGTAATGAATTTCGAATATGATTGAAATGGAATAAGAAATCTGTTTAATGGTTTTAAAAAAATTCATACCCATGTGTTTCTATTATATCAATGTATCTATCATTACTGCATTTGGTCACCGAGAATTAATAACTATGGATGACTACTATAGCATCCGCAGCCATTAGTTTTGGGCCTCCAAGTGGGCGATGTTACAAGTTGGTATCAAAGCATAAGTTTATGAAAACTTAAAAGAAATGATAAACTTAAAATGATTTTTCTGAAACATAATCCAATGAATCAGTAAATAAGATTGGGGTTTGGGTTAACGCAATAGTAAAATACTTGTATTTTATATATATGTATGTATGTATGTATGTATATACCTATTCCCCTCTCTATTAAACCGTTCTTCTGTATCTTACTAAGACTCATATGTAGATTTATAAGAAAGGAAGATATCGAGGAAGGAAACAGAAGAGGAAATCTCAATGGAGGAAGCACCGCAACAAATGAAAATGCTCGATCCAACAGGAGAAACCAGGGTCGATAGGCAAATGCTAATCTAAATGTAAATGCTAACGCGGGTGTTGGAAATCCGACAATAGACATGGTGTAACAACCGGGATTTTTGTAAATTTCAATTATCATCAAGATGACGATTTAATTTGTTAGACAATTGCAATTGAAATTTTATTCAAGTAAAATTCATGCATAAATTGTTAAGTGCTGTTATCGGTTGTAAATTCTTTTATAAATGGTAATTGGGGTGTATATCAGGCAGAAATTCTTTTGAAAATTTTGTTAAAGTAGTTGGGCTTTAAAAACTTGTTTTGACCCATGTTTTATGTGGTTGCCGAGTTGTTATCACCCATTCTCCATTTTGTTCGTTCAACAACTGATTCCCCTTTCATTTTTGGAAAACCCTAAACCTAGAACGAAAGAAAAATTGAAATGGCGGCCTCGTGTTTTCGTTCAACCCAAAAATCAAATCGAAAGAAAAAAATGGTGGCCGTTCCTTTCTTCCCCTTCGACAATCAGGGTTGCGAGGCGCCGACCTATTGTTGTTCGATCGCGAGAGAAATCGTGGGAGGCTGTGATCGATCGTTCTCGTTACTCCCTTTAGCTACTTCGAATTGATGGAATTTGACTTCGAATCTAAGGTGAGTGATTTTAATTCTCACTCACATCTCATTCAGATCTCAGTGATTTAAAAACTTGCGATTTCGTGATTTCCTTGGCTTACTTTGATTTTGTTCAATTGCTTTGTTGTGATGATGATTCCCTGGTTTACTTGTTCGAATTTCTGGCAATTGATTTTGTGTTGACTTCGGTCTTGTTTTTGAGTATGGGGTTCTATGACTTCGGCCATTATGTCTTTACTCGTGGTAGCATTTGTTGATGATTTTGATCTGCTCGACCTCCTTGGTCATTTTCCTTGCACCATTTGAATGTTGGCTTCACTGCATGGTTTGGTCAGTTTGTACATGAACTGTTTTGGTCTCATTTCCATGTAGATAGCATTTGGGTTTCACGACCTGATGTACCTGATATATTTGTATAGCTCCACTTGAAATTGCACTGCCTATGTTGTCCTATTGTATTGCACTTGTTCATGCATTCGACATTTCCATGCTATTCACTGTTTGCATTGTAGTTGCATTGTTCATTTTGACTTGTTCTTGTATTCACTGTCCTCACATGTACATGCTTCAGGTCATACTTCCATGGTCTGGTCCTCGGCCTAAAATGTTCATGTAGTCGAGTCTGCATATGTATATTTTGTAGCAGCTTGTTGACAATGATACTTTTTGTATTCGACATACTGTTGCATAATATTCCGGTTCTTTGACTAGCTTGAATAAGCACTGCTCTCACTATTGTATAGTCTGCATTGCTTGCTTGCATTGAAGTTGTAGGGTCCTCTGGTCTGTTAGTGTTGTTTTGTGATTACCACTATTATCAGTTGCATTTACTTAATGCATTGCTTGTGGTCTCTAGTCTCTGTTATCTCCATTTTGCATTCCGATTTCATTGAAAATGTTTACTCTGTAGTCTGCACCTCATTTTCATTGTAGTGGTTGCACTTGTGATCGGTTTCAGTTGTATTAACAATGTTGTTATTGATGTTGTAATATTAAGGTTGCTCCGATATTGTCCTGTCCACTGTCTTACTTGGTCATGTGTAATTTTCACTGTGACTTTGATGTCTTCGCTTTGGTCTATCCACTAATAGTTGCATCTCATTGTTTTGCATTTAGCTCGAGTTCCTTTGTTGTTGTTATGTTGATGACATTGAGTCTTGTATTTTCACTGCTGACTGTTGTGTTGCTTTATATGCTGGGTAGTGTGCATCTGCATTGTAGCTGTTTTCATACTGAAGTGTTCTGTTGATTTCCAGTCTTTGACATTCTAGTGTAGTTGTTGCTACCTGCCTTGCTTGACCATTTGTATAGTTTGTATGTTTTTATTTTCTTTGTGTTGCATTTGATGGCCGAGGCAGTTCTGTCTACTGTCCCATTTTGGTTTGTCTGATTCTTTCTGTTGTCTGATGCCATTTTGATTCTTTTGTTATTGACCTTGAGTTGAACCTATTTTTGAAGCTTGGTTGACCTTGTTTTGATGTGTTAGCGTGTACTGCAGCCACACATTTTAATGTGGTGAGGCCGTGCACGTTAGCATGTACTGCAGCCACTCATTGTAAATTTTAAATTGATGTTTCGATTTGTTGAATTGTTTCGTTGGTTAATATCAGTGTTTTGGAGTGGTATTCTGAATTGGATTGCTGATTTGTTGTTTAACACTATTTAGTGTTATATATGCCGTTATCCAATTCTCGTATCGAGAGTTGGATATACGAGATTTCTGTGACTGTCGTCTATTTGATTATCTGATTATTATTGCTGCTATGCACTAATAACTGAGTTTGAATTAGACTGACCTGTGTATTATTTTCTTTTGAATTTAATACTCGGGTCAGACCCGAGTTATCTCAGGTTGTAGATTTTCTTCTTTGAGTTGCTGTTCAGGATATGAAGACTTTTCACATCTTCTGAAGTTGTCAGTGTCATTTTGTAATAGTCGTGTCATTGTATAGAAAGATATGTATTCATGTATATTAGTCGATAATGTACTTGTATATATAACTTCTAGAGTCGACAGTTGTAGTTGTATCATATGTATCATGTCAACTATATTGTAACTGACATCGGTTATATATATATGAGATTTTTGTTAATCTGTGTTCCGCATTTATATTATCTATGTTATTGTTATATCTAATGTCCTAAACTATTATGAACTATCGTAGTTGTTTTATACTGATAATTGGATATGTCGATGAGAGTAAATAAATAATAGATGAAAAATAAAAAGTATATACCACTCCTACCGAGATAACCAATATTAGTGTAAGGCCAATTACGGATGGTCGCTCCTATCCAGCCTTATTCTTCGTAATAATAGACAGTATTTATTTTAATACTCTTTGTTATTATGAGCATAGAGGTGGGGCGTCACACATGGGAATAATGTATCAGTTCTTCGTCAATCTAGTGCAAGCAGGAGCTGCCGCAAGAGTAGCTAGGGGTAATGTCGGGAATGTTAAAGGAACTAATCATGTGGCCCAAGTTGGCAAAACCTATGCTAAGTTCAGCAAAGATTATACCAGTCTTGGTGGGAAACTGTTTTTAGGAAAGGAGGATCCTATGGAAATTGAGAATTGGCTTTTGCATTGTAAAAGGATCTTCGCTAACTTAGGATTAAACGATGAGCAGAAAAGGAGGCTTGCTTCTAGACAGTTGCAGGGAGCAGCAATTCATTCGTGGAATAATTTCACTATGAGAGTTCCCGAGGAAGAGTTGACTTGGGTGCAATTTCGGAGGAGAGGTTTTTGTTTGAAGTTGCCAAGTCACCATTGTTGAGGAAGTTCATGGACTTGGTGCTTGGTGAGATGTTGATGACTGAGCATGCCACTAAGTTCGATGAGTTATCTAGATATGGCATGCTACCATTGACACCATCATCAAGAGGAATGAGAAGTTTATTCTGGGATTGAGACACGAGATTGATAGGGACACATCTTCATGATCCTTGTAATGTTGTTGTGGAAATGGCAATCCGACATGAGGAGATGGTTGCTACTTATGGAAAGGAGAAACGTTGAAACCCAGAGTTCTCTTGGCAAGAAGAGGAAGTTCTTTAAGAAGAAGGGAACCCAAAAGGGAGAAGCTGGCAAGAAGGTAAAGGCTAATCTGGTTTGCTTCAAGTGTGATAAGAAGGGTAATTATGCTCATGAATGTCAAACTGGTAAGGGGAAGAAGTCCACAGACAGAAGGGCATGAAGTGCTTTAAATGGGACAAGGTTGGGCATTATAAGAATTTGTGTCTAAGTCAGGGCGGACATGGGAAATGTCTTTGCTGCTGGACCACCATCTACTAGGCCAACTGATGCTGAGAAAGGAAAGACTATGATAGAAGGTGCGCTTTTGATTCAAAGTACACTAGTTAAGGTACTATTGGATACCGGTGCATCACACTCATTTATATGTCAGTGTTTGATTGATAGGTTATGTTTAGAACCCATATACCTTGTTACTTCCTTAAGGGTTGTGAATCCGATAGGAGGGTATGCAACTTTGGGAATGAGTTGTGACTAGTTAGAACTTGATTTATTTGGTCATGAGTTTGCATGCAGTCTGTATGTTTTTGATTTCGTAGACTTTAAAATCATTTTGGGTATGGATTGGTTGGGTAAATATTGGGCTAGGATATTTTGCTAGGATGGGGAAATATCACTAAGACACCCTAATGTCATAACCGAATTATATTCTCAGTAGAGAATTCTGATCGAAGTGCTTGTGCTTTGTTGAGTGCTATGGAAGTAGAAGAAGAGTTAAGTCAGGTTTGGGTAGTAAGAGAATTTGCAAATGTTTTTGAGCCGGTTATAGGATTACCACCGAAACGAGCCGTTAAGTTTCAGACAGATCTTGTGCCAGGAGCAGAACCTGTAAGTATACCACCTAGCAAGATGACACCGACCGAGATGAAGGAATTAAAGTACATTTAGTGGATCTAAAAAGGAGAAATTTTATCAGACAAAGAAGTTCGCCATAGGGTGCGGTCACGTTGTTCATGAAGAAACTAGATGGGTCGTTAAGGCTGAGCATTGACTATCATAAGTTGAACAAGAAGACGATTAAGAATAAGTATCCTTTGCCGAGAATCGATGATTAATTTGATCAGTTGTTTGGAGCTAGAATATTTTCCCAATTGGATTTGGCGATGGGTTTCCATCAGTTAAGAGTGGAAGACGACAGTATTTCATTGGTAGCAATTTAGACTAGGTATGGTTCATATGAGTGGTTAGTAATGCCATTCAGATTAACAAATGCACCAGCTTTCTTCATAGATTTGATGAATCGATTTTTCTGAAAGTACTTGGGTAGGTTCGTATTGGTATTTATAGATGACATTTTAGTATACTCTAAAGATTAAAGAAAGCACAAAGATCATCTAACAGTAGTGCTTAAGATGCTAAGGCAGCATCAGTTGAAAGTGAAGTTTTCCAAGTATCATTTTTGGAAGAAAGAGGTTAAGTTTCTTAGTCACGTGGTTTCAGAGAAGGGTTTGTTAGTCAATCCAGATAAGATCGAAGCTATTAATAACTGGAAGAGGCCAAATATGGAAACTAAGATTAGAACTTTTTTTGAACTTGCTGGCAATTATCGGAGATTCATTAAGGATTTCTCAAGGATAGCAGCACCTTTGGCTAAGTTAACCGGGAAGGATGTGAAGTTTATTTGGTCTGAAAAATGTAAGGAAGCATTCCTTAAGTTAAAGCTTTTGTTGACTAATGTGCCTGTGTTAGTGGTTCCAGATGGAAACCAAGGGTTGGTGGTGTATACTGATGCATGCGGAACCGGATTAAGAGCTGTGTTGATGCAGTAAGGTAAAGTTATTGTCTATGCTTCACGAAAACTTAGACTGCATGAAGTAAGATATCTACTCATTATTTAGAGTTGGCTGCGGTGATCTTCGCATTGAAGATATGGAGACATTATCTCTTATGGGTGAGATTTGAGTTATACACGGATTATAAGTCCTTAAGATATTTATTCTCTTAGAGGGAGTTGAATATGAGACAGAACGGTGGCTTGAATTTTTAGCAGCTTATGATTTTGGTATAGAGTATACCCCTAGAAAAGGAAATAAAGTAGTGGATGCTCTTAGCAAAAAACATCGGAATGTGGCATTGGCTATGTTGGAAAAATGGAAAGATTTAGAAGCTTTGACTACTTGTAGTGTGCAGTTAAGATCGACGGCTAGTTCTAGTCAAAGCACCGCCATGTTGTCCTCTTTGGAAATTCGACCAGTGTTGATCGAAAGAATTGCTTCTAAGTAGAAAGGGGAGCCATTATTAGCCAAGAAGTTTAGAAGGCTTGAGATTGGGTCGGAGATCGATGATTTAAAAGATTTTAGTCTTGACCAGAGGGGGTGGTTGAGAATGAAGGAATGTGTCGTGTGTTCCAAATATTGAGAACTTAAGGAATGAAGTTCTTAGGGAATGCCATCGATCTAGATTTATTATTCATCCCGGAAGAACCAAGATGTATCAGGATGTGAAGAGGAGCTTCTACTGGGAAGGTATGAAGAAGGATGTTAGCTTATGGGTTAGGCAGTATGCGAACTGTAAACAAGTGAAGGTCGAACATTAGAAACCGAATGGGTTGCTTCAACCTTTGGAAATACCAGTTTGGAAATGGGATTCGATATATGGATTTTATAGATGGGTTGCTAAGGTCGAATAGAGGAAATGAAAGTATATGGGTCATACATCAGGTTGACTAAGAGTGCTTATTTCGTTCTAATTAAGTCAACCAGGTTGACGCCCATTTTGACTAAGTTGTTCACGAAGAACATAGTTGGACTAAATGGAATTCCTAATAGTATAGTCAGTGACATAGATGCTTTTTTACTAGTGAATTTTGGAAGAGTCTGCAGGATGTGTTAGGTACCAAGCTCAAGATGAGTAATGTGTATTACCCTCGAACGGATGGGTAGACAAAGAGTCAATAAGGTACTCGAGGATTTGTTAAAAGCTTGTGTGTTGGAATTTGGTGGACATTGGGAAGATCACTTACACTTAGTTGAGTTTTCCTATAATAACAATTATCAGACTAGTATAGGGATGGCGCCTTTTGAAGCTTTGTATGGAAGGCCATGCAAATCACCAACATGTTGGTTGGAGACTGGAGGTAGATTAATCATGGGTCCAGATTTGGTTAGAGAGGCAACAGAGAAGATGAGTTGATCCGAGAAAAAAATGAAAGAAGCTCGGTCTAGATAGATGAGCTACGGAGATAAGAGGCGGAAAGATCTAGATTTCTCAATTGGAGATAGAATCTTCATTTAAGGTATCATCGATGAAGGGTGTACGATTCAGAAAGTCAGGGAAACTGACATCAAGATATGTTGGTTCGTTCCAAACTACAGAGAGGATCGGAAAGCTCGCATGCAGAGTGTAGTTGCCGAATAGTTTGGCGGGTGTCCATAATGCGTTTCATGTATCTCATCTTCGCAAGTATGTGCATGATCCAGATATTACCAATCCTCCAACAGAGTTGGAAGATTTTATAGTAGAACCGAATTTGACTTTTGTGAGACAACAGTTCGGGTTGTGGCGAAAGATGAGAAGAGGTTAAGGAACAATATATTCAGTGAAGCGACAACGAGAAGGATTGTACTTGGGAGACAGAAGACGGGATTAGAGATACTTATCTCAATCTGCTGTGAGGGTAAGCTCTATATTTGCTTTATATAGACTGTTGCTAGTCAGGTATGCCAGTATGGTAGTTAGGAGATGTTACAAATGATTGCTATGCTTAGTATTTAGTCCTCACTGAATTTTGAGGGCGAAATTCTTTAAGAAGGGGAGCCTGTAACACCCCTAATTTTAAATAACATTATTCAGGAGATTTAGTTAAATCAAATAAATAGAATAATGTAAAGATTAGAGTAAAAAGGGGGTTGAGATTTGAAAACTAAATAGAGGTCGTGCTTAACTAAATAAAAATTTAAAAGAATAAGTTTATGGAAATGGTTTTATTAGTTAACTAATAAGAGAATAAGGCAAGGGTATTATGGGGAATGGTCGTCCATTATAAGCCTTAACCCCTAAACCCTTATTCCCATATTCATTTCACAAGTTCACAATTCTAAAACCTAAACCAAAGAGGTCAAGCCGGCCAAAATCTAGGTAAAAAAGAGGAGAAAAATCAATTAAAAGCTAAGAGCAAGGAGAATCAAGGAAGATCAAATCTCAAGTTCCTTATCCAAAGAAAGGTGGATAATAATCAAAACCATCTCATTTTCATTTTTAAAGAGCATTTGATTTCGGTATTTAAGTTTAAAACCTTTATGATGATTTTAATGCTGATATGCTTAGATTACATGATATGTTTGATTCAAACAAGTATGTTTGATAATTGTTTTAATTGATTTTAAGACTAAAAATCGTATATATTGCGTTTCAAATGTCATCAAGATTAATATGTTAGGTAAAACATTATTTTGGAGATGGGTTTAAATTTTCATAATTATCCAAGCTATGGATAATTTATTAGAATCTTTGAAGGAAGAAATGAATAATTGGGTTTAAAATTTATTTAGGCTATTGTATAAAGGATTTTGGGACTGAAATTTGTATATGTTAGGCAACATATTAAAAGGGAATTATGATGATTTTTGGGGATTTTCTAAATAATTTATTATGTAAATTAAAATATTTAAGTTGGAGGACTTAAATGTCTTAATTTTTTTCTTAACAGGAAAGGTTCTTTGGAAATTATTTTTCATTAATTTCGGATGAATTCAGCAGTCTTTTAGAAAAGATTTTGGTAAATTTATGGCAACCAATTATATTTTTACAAATAGGCAAGTTAGTTGAAAAGTATTTACTTAAAAAGGCAACAAAACAGTTTTGTACATATTTAATGCTTCGCCGCTTTCGTTTGCTACCTTTCGACCCCATACTTCCACCCTTAACCAAGTTGAAACCTATACACATGGTATCAATGCTTTGGCACGTAGTGGATTGGAAAAAGGCGAAAGCTATAGAGTCGATACCATGCTTTTGGAGGGTCTTTGTTTTGCTTTCAAAAGAGATAATGCTTGCTTAGCTTTTAATGGATGCTTTCAAAGGGTTGAATTACTTTTATATAGCTTTCGAAGAGGTTTCTTCATCTTTGTTTAAAGGGAAGCTTTTGATTGGGTTGTCGTATATTATTTTTTAAAGAGAAGCTTTCGAAAGGGTAGTTTCGAAACAAGTCGAAACCTTGCTGGCATCTTCATACCTTTCGAATAGGTCAGAAGTTTTCAATGAGTTCGAAAGGCAGGCTTTTGTTTTATAAATATAACAAGGGTTTCCTAATGCTTTTGAAAGGGCTCCAATAGCCAATGAAACTAAAGGTTTCAAAAGCAATGGCTTCGAAAGGTGTTTCGAAGCTATCCTTCCAATTATTTTACTTAAAAGATTAAACCTTTTGAAAGGATGGTTCTGAAACCATCTATTTTTCACAAAATCTTTTACTTGAAAGTTAATGGTTTCGAAAAGGGTACTTTCTCTTATGTTCACTTTGATCCAAAAGTTATATCTAAGATTAAACCCAATGGTTTCGAAAGAGATACTTTCAACTGGTTTTGAAGCTATGTTACTATAAGTTGGAAAGATACTCTTTAATACTTTTGAAAGGAAGGTTTTAATGCTTTCGTAAGAGATATTTTAAAGTGTTTCGAAAGGCGTATGTTTTAGGTGTTTTGAAAAGAAGATTTGAATGCTTTCGAAAGATATATTCTAATGGTTTCGAAAGTAAAGGTCTAAGGTTTCGAAAGCTTTAGTTTTCAAAACACAGATATCAATCTCATATTTAAAGAAAACCCATGGTAATATAAAAGAGCTTTGAAATGGTTTTTAATTTTGGAGTTCTTGAAGAAGCTTTCCTTGATAAAAATAATGGGTTAAAGGTATTAACCATGTTTCATATGGAAATGATTTCAAGGATATTAAACCATAAATGTTGGTATTGTTATGTTATTGTATGTGCTTCTTCTATAGACATATTCACTGTATAATGGACCTATAACTGTATTCTGGGGAGTAAGGGCAGAATAACCAGCTAAGCTGACCTGTAGTGAATATAAATTGAGTTAACTCCTAAATTAGTAGGATAGCTTCCAGGAATTCGGGTAAACTAGAATATAGGATGTCCAAAGACTGATCAAGAAGTTGTCAGTTTAGACAGGTTCATAGTAAACTCATGAAAACTATGTTTGGAGAGAGTTATTGGCAGGGGCCAATAAGTTTGTAGTGATCCCATGAAACTATATCCGGATAAAGTTATCGACAATCGATTCATAGTCAACCCATGAAAACTATGATATAAGAGAAGTTATTAGAGATACCAATAGGTTCAGGGAGAACCCATGAAATAATTGAATGAAATTATTAGCAAGGACCAATAGGTTCTTAGCGATCCCATGAAAACTATGAAACTGGACAGATAGTCCATAAACTTTGAACAGGTTATTAGTTATCCCATTAAAACTAATAGGTTAATCGTGATCCTAGAAACTATGACTGAAACAAATAGTCAAATGAATGGGGAATGAAAATGCAGGATATTTTTCTTATTTGCATATCATCATGATATTTCAAATTGTTATGTTTTTAACCATTGTGTATGCAGGAGCTAAGTATATGGTTATTATAAATTTTTGGGAAAGATACTAGTGATGGGAAAACCCGTTCTGTTAAGCGGCGTTGTCTCACTAGATATCTAAATGGTTTGAGAAGGTAGATTATTATTCATACCAGGCTTTATGTATGACTTGAATTTTATGCTTTCTCCTTAAAGACTCAGGTGGCTCGATTGATTTTGAGTAGTTTGAGAGTTGAGGTTTACAGGTTCTTCTTTAGATGAATAAGCTTTCAGAGACATGTAGGAGACAAGCTAGCTAATAGGAGCCCTTTTCTATTTGATTCCGTAGTGTTTTGGTTGTAAAGGCAAAGTTTTTTAGTTGCCTATGTTTAGACTCTGATCATCCAATGTGGCACCTTCATATGTTGCTCTTGCCGTATTTGTAATAACTATATTTTCTTTGAACATGGTTCTCGAATTTAGGATTATGTAATAAATTTGGAATATGATCGAACTGGAATGAGAAAT
Source organism: Allium fistulosum (assembly GCA_030737815.1). Classification (NCBI taxonomy): domain Eukaryota; kingdom Viridiplantae; phylum Streptophyta; class Magnoliopsida; order Asparagales; family Amaryllidaceae; genus Allium; species Allium fistulosum. Next base: position 136,285,615 of record CM060904.1, read on the forward strand.
TTGTTTAATGTTTTTAAAAAAATTCATACTCATGTATTTTTGTTATATCAATGTATCTAACATTACTACATTTAGTCGCCAAGAATTAATAACTATGGATGACTGCAGTATTCGTAGCAGTTAGTTTTGGAATTCCAAGTGGTGGATGTTACACTAAAGGCAGAAAACGTGTCTGATAGAGAAAAACAGATAGCAATGTGCTTAGGGTTTAAATAAACAGACCCCTTTCTGAAAGGAACTCTAAATCCTTGGGTGTAGGGATCTATAAGATTTTCATTTCCAGGATGATAAGTTTTTTTCTATGGATGAAATGTACCATTTTAAGAAGAAATCACAACCGAAGAAAGAACGAGGAAAATTTAGCTATGATCACTCCCATAAAAAGCAGAGATGGGATGAGAATAGAAGAGGAAGATAGAAGAGATCCCTAAATCAAATTAGGCTTTGAATAAACCCATTTCCTAAATTTTCGGTATGGCAAAAGATGGAAGAAACCTTCTTACTTCCTACAAGGCAGGAACAATCCAGAACCAAAGAAGGAGGAGATTACGGCACTTACCATAAGGCGAGCGGACATAAAACTAACGAATGCCATGTTTTGGCCAGAATAATCCAAAACATAATTAGATTTGGATCTTTGAAGGAGTTTCTCAAAGAAAATCAAAAACCCTTCAAGTAGTGGCCCCTACAAAAAACTACAAATTTCATAGAAATTGATTCTCAATCGGATTTCATTCCTCCGATCAACCACATAGATGTCATTCATGGAGGTCTCCATCTTGTTGGAAGCAGTAAAGGAGCCAAGAACAAATAAATAAGGGAGGCACGAGGTAGAATCTTTTATTTTAAGGAGGAGCCACCGCTTATGGATCGTAAATTCTAACTTCAAATACCCAACTTAACAATTACCCCATAAGAGCCAAAGGGGTTCACCATCCATATAATGATTCACTGATGATAACTTTATAAATTATGTTGTCTGTAGTAACAAAGATCTTAGTAGATACTGAAAGTGCAGTGAACATCATTTTCAAGCAAGCTTTTGACCAAATGGGCATTTCAGAGGAGAAGTTGGACCAAGCTTTGAGCCAATCTTAGGATTCAATAATAAAGGGTCTACCCCAATAGGACAGATTAAGCTCTTGGTGCAGATTGGTAGTCAGCCACATTCTAGGACTTTTGAAACCCCGTTCATAATAATGGACCAACCTTCCTATTACAATTCTTTCTTTGGGAGGCCAGCCCTGGATGAAGTGGATGCGTTCGTATCACCAAAATATCTAATGGTAAGTTTCTAATTAAGGGTTGTTGGGGAAAAATAAAAAGAGAACAATTTAGCTCTTGAGAACTGCACTTCACTACAGTTGAGCAATTCAAAAGAGATGGTGTTTATTGTTGTGATTCGGAGAAACATAAGTTAAGTAAAACTAAAATTGAGAAGCCCTTGATAGATAGTCCTTCAAGGTGACTAGCAAAGGCAAATAAGAAGACAAGAGTAGTGGAAAAGCTCGAGAATGCACTGAAAAGATTGAACTTTTCCTAGAGGAAAAGAAAATGAAAAGAGGCAAACTAAGTAGACAACGAAAAAGTTGATAAAGAGATTATTACCGAATGAGATTGTAGAAGTGAGAAAGAAAGAATAATGTCCATCGAAGACTTAGAAGCGGTAAGCTTAGATTCTCTTGATCCGACAAAACGGGTAAAAATTAGAAAAGAGTGAGGCGATTAATTTAGGGAAGAACTCATCTAATTTCTTCAATCCAGCAAAGATGTGTTTGCCTGGACCCACTGGGATATAGTCAAAATAGATCCAATAGTCATGAATCATTCTCTAAATATCAATCCAAATATTATCCATATTCGACAAAGGAAAAGGCACTTTAATAAACTCCGAGCCAATGCATTGAAAGAATAAGTGAAAAGCCTACTTGAAAACGGATTTGTTAGAGTGATTTTCTATCCCAAATAGTTTGCAAATCCCATGCTAGCTAAAAAGCCTAATGGGAAATGGAGAACATACGACCTGTGCAGTTAAAGCGCTCGGTAGATTCAAAGCGACGGAGGTGCAAAAAGTCATAGTGGGGATACAGCGAGGATATAGCGGGATATAGAGGATGACTCTAAAATAGCATATAAAACTCGTACTTAATGTTTTTACAGATATATAAATGGTAATTAAATGAAAAAAATATCATTCAAATGAATTATAATTAATACATAAATAATTTTAAATAAAAACATGTGCGAATATACTTTAAATAAACGTAAAACTGTAGAATATTAGAGTATTTTCATTCTGAAAATATATTAAAAATTAAATCAAATTAATCAGTTTCATAAATTTTATAATGTATAAATGCAATTTTTCAGTTCATTTTATTAAAGAAGATATAGCGGAAATAGCGGAATATAGCGGGAATAACGGGATATAGTGGAAATAGCGGGTTTTAAAGCGGAAAGGCTATATTTTGGGGCTATATGGAAATATCATAGCGGTAGAAATCTGCTATGAGATATAGCAGGGTTATAGCGGGGTAATAGCGGGGCATTAACTACACAGACGTCAACTATATGTATTTGAATAAAGCATGCCCTAAGGATTGTTATCCTTTGCCTTAAATTGACCAATTAGTTGATGCCACAAGTGGACATAAGCTGTTGCCTTTTATGGATGCGTATTTAGGATATAATCAGATCACCATGTTCAAACTAAATGAAGAACACACAAGTTTTATAACAGACTGGAAAATACACTGCTACAAAGTTATGCCTTTTGGGCTAAAGAATGCAGAAGCTACGTACCAAAGACTTGTAACAGAAATTTTAAGGAACAAATTGGTCGAAACATGGAAATATATGTAGACGCTATGCCAGTGAAGTCCCAAGAAGAGGATAAACAATTAAAGAATCTTGAGGAAATGTTTGAAGTACTAAGAAAGTATGGAATGAAACTAAATCCACAAAAGTGCTTCTTGGATACAATCTGGGAAGTTCCTGGGTACATTTTCAGTGCTTGAGAAATCGAGGCCAACCCTAAGCAAATCAAGGCAATTAAGGACATGGAAGAGCCAAAGACAAGCAAAGACGTGATGAGCTTGAATGTGAGGGTAACAGCTTTTAACAAATTTATATCCAATGCTACTGATAAGTGCGTCCCTTTTTTTAATGCGATCAAGAGAAAGAAGAACTTTGAATGGGGAGAGGATTGCCAAAATTTCCTTTAAAGAATTGAAAGATCACCTTGAAAAACCCCTGATCCTATCTAGCCCTATAGAATGAAGAATTTATATCTCTACACGAAGGTCTCTGAACATGCAGTAAGTTTGGTGTTAATAAGAGAGGAGAACAAAACTAAAATTTCGGTATATTATACTAGTAAGATGCTTAAAGATGCAGTGGTTAGATATCCAGCTACAAAGAAGTTGGCATACTATTTAATTCTCACCTTACGAAAGTCAAGAGCTTACTTCGAGCACACCCAATCAAGATATTTACCAATTTTTCACTTAAACAAGTTTTCAGTAAACCCGAAGCATCAGGAAGACTGATAAAATGGAGAATAACCTGTTGGCCTTAGCCGATTTATCAGTTTGATATGTTAATAAGCTGCTGGCCTTAGCTGATTTATCAGGATCAAAATTTGTTAATGAATCATGCGTGGCGAATAAGCTGCTGGCCTTAGCCGATTTTGTTAATGAATGCACAGGATTCATTAAAGAACAATCGGAAAATGAGAAGGATTTAAAGCTTAGATGGAAATTGTTCGTTGATGGAGCCACAAAAAGACAAGGGGCTGGCACAGGTTATGTAATCATTACCCTGGATGGAGATCAATTGCAATATGCAATGAAGTTAGGTTTTCCTACAACTAATAATGTTGTCGAGTATGAATCGATGGTGGTAGGACTTACCTTAGTCCTTCAGTTAAAGATTCCAAGGATCGAAATTTTTAGTGATTCTCAACTGATGGTTAATCAAAATCAAACATATCAAACAAAAGATGCTAAATTGATCGTTTATGTCAAAAATATATTGAAGTGTCAAAAAGATATTGAAGATGTTAACTCAGTTTAAAGATTTTTCAATACACCAAGTACCTAGAGGGAAAAATTCCTAAGCCGAATCTTCGGCCAAATTACCTAGTTCACAAGGAGCACTAGAGACTCAAATTATGCCAGTAGGCTTCCAACAAAGTTGCAGTATTAAAGAAAAAGTCCTCGAGCTGGAAACTGAGGCAATGATATTAACTAGATCCCAAGCTCCCACGTGCATAGAAAAGAGAAATAAATGGTAGGAGATGGAAGTATGTCTCCTAGGAAGGAACCATTCATACGGAAATATGCAGCTAATATGAGAATAATTGGATGACATCTATTGTTAGGTACCTAGTAGAAGGAAAACTACCGAAGGATAAAAGGGGGGCTAGAAGGATAAGGAACCAAGCTCTAACTTTTTTTATGATGGAGGGGACACTCTAAAAAAAGGATACTCACTCCCGTATCTAAGATGTGTCAGTTTAGAGAATGGTACAAAATTGTTGAGAGAAGTCCATGAAGGATTTTGTAGCAACCACTCAGATGGCATAAAATTGGCCAAAAAGGCCATGAGACAAGGTTTTTATTGACCCATATGTTCAATGATGCGATGAAATATGTAAAGAGATGCGAGAAATGTCAAAGATTTTCAACAATTACACATAAGCCACTAAGCGAGCTAACCCCAATCTCAATCCCATGGCCCTTTGGTGTGTGGAGAATCGACTTAATAAAACCATTGCCTATATCCAAAGGTTGAGCCAAGTATGCGATAGTGGCTATTGATTACTTTACAAAATAGGTAGAAGCGAAGCCATTACCAAATATAACATCAGGGAAAGTGCTAAAGTTTATGATTGAAAACATAGTCACCTAGTTTGGAATACCGCATAGGATAATATCAGATGATGGATTGAAAGTGAGGTGTTCACCATATTCTACGGCAAGAATGAGATAATCAAAAAAAAATCGTCTACAACTCATCCTAATGCTAATGGAGCCATTGAAGATGGAAACAAATCTATTAAGTCCATCTTTAAGAAGCGACTGGATAAAGCAAAAGAAAATTAGGTAGAAGAATTACCACTCTTGCTTTGGGTATACTAAAATTGCAATGGGGCATACTCCCTTCTCTTTGACATATGAATGCGAGGTAATGCTTCCAATTAAAGTTGAGATATCATCCCATCAGAGAATCGCATATGCTTATAATCCTAATCAAGAGTTAATAAAAGAGTCCTTGGGTTTGATATATGAATTAAGGGATGAAGCAGCCATAAGGACGGCTGAATATCAGCAGAGGATATCAAACTACTATAATTCCAAGGCTAAGGAAACATCATTCCAAAAGGGAGGCTTGATACTCCGAAAGGTCATGGGAAATATCAAAAACCAACGGATGGACCACTTGGGCCAAATTGGGACTTACCAAGGAGTTATCGACTGTATCGACTTGATGGTAATATAGAAAGAACTTGGAATGACGAGAATCTAAGGCATTACTTTCCTACAATGGATGAATAAAGAAATTGAGACAAGTCTGTATACGTGATCGATAATCAAATGAAATAAAGGAAATCAAAGCCTAAATCATTACCTATAAGGTAATAAGCGATGAAGGAAAAGCCTTTAATACCACAAACAGCCTGGTCAAAGCACCTCCTAGAGGGAAGTCAGAGTAAGCCTTTGATCCAGCCTAAAATTGCCTGTCCAAAGCACTGCAAGTATTTGGTCCCGCCTACGTGGCCTGGCCGGAGCGCCTCCTAGAGGAAGAATGGAGTAAGCCATTGGTCCCTCCTAAGATGGCTTAGCCAATGCATCGAACCAACCTTCAGTTCTGCCTATAAGGCCTGATTGAAGCGCCTCCTAAAGGAAGGACAGGCAAGACTTTGGTTTTGGCTAAGATAGCTAACCAAACACACCGACCAGCCTAAACCATTACCTATAATGTAATAAGGGGCTCAATCAAATCCTAAATCATTACCTTTAAGTAAATAAGGGGCTAAATCAAGGCCTAAATCATCACCTAAAGAGTGATAAAGGACAAAAAGAATAAAAGCCTAAATCATCACCCAAAGAGTGATAAGAGGAAAAATAAATCAATCAAGCAAGTTCAAATCTACCTGAAAGATGGGTTAAAGCAATCTTCTAGAGGAGGAACAGTCAAACACATTCAGTTCTGCACCAAGGCAAAGTTAAGGTAGCCTTCAAAGGAAGGATCAAGAACTTACTTTTATTTAGAAAGAAGGGCTTCAATGTCAACTGTAGACATCTGAGAAATTGTGAACCTCTTGGAAAAAAATATTCTAGTAAATAACATGAATATCCACTATTTTTAATCTCCTATTAGCTGAGACATAAATTACCAGATGGATTTTTGGACTTCTATTCAGGCGGAATTATAACATTATTATCATATGGATTTCTGGACTTCTATTCGAGCAAAATTATAATATTATTACCCGATGAATTTCTGGACTTTTATTCAAGTGAAATTATGATATTATTACGTGATAGATTTCTATTCTTCTATTCATGCGAAATTATGATATTATTATTAGATGGATTTCAAGTCTTCTATTCTAATTACGTTATGATGGGTTTCTTGCCTTCTTATTTATGAATTTCTTGCTAGACGGATTTCTAGATTAAACGGGTGGGTTTCTGGTCTACTTGTCAATTGAATTTTCGGATTTCCTATCAAACGAATCCGTGGAATTTTTTCCAGGAGGATTTATATTTTTCTTGTCCAATTAACTTACGTACTACTTATCGAGTAGATTTTTGGTCTCCTTAATAAACTTGGCTTTATATTGAAATGTAAAAGGCTCCTTTTTACAAAGAACAAGACAAATTAATTCATAACTTTACCAAATCTAAAAGCGTTTGTCTAAAACTTAATTTGAAGTAAATATTGAAAGTCATCCTTATTTGCTTTATGTTGATTAATGGAACAATATTCAAGAGAAAATCTCAGAGAAAATTGGAAAGAAAAGAAGATACTTGGCTTTACACTAAAGTGTAAAAAGCTTCTTCTATACGAGGAAAGAAAAGAAGACACTCCTTGATGCAATTAAGAAGGTAAATTTAGAAATTTGGAATCAAAGGAAAGAAGGGAAATTTTCCAATTAATGATGATCCCCTTTACCGAAAGTATACCTTTAAAGATATACTTGAGAAGATCATATACTCTGTGACACCTCTCAGAAATGTACTAGCCAGACCCTGCCAAACTTACCGAAAATCCGAGTATTTCACATTTCTATGCCCATACAACTAAATCCAATCTAAAGTAGATGTGAAAATACCCTAATGGGAGCAACCCCACATAGTTAGACGTCCACTCACTTTTTGGTTTTAGTCATTTTCCAACAAAGGATTTCAAAGCTCAAATGAGCAAAAAAGGGACTTAGATTGACGAGACACAAATGAAGAAAGCTGAACCGATAGTTAATAAATCAATATCGGAGATAATTAAAAGTGATGGTATATGGAAGTTAAATTTCATATATTTACCACTACTCGTCGGTTCCAAACTAGTGTTATCCCTCGGTCGAAGATGAAGCCAAGAAAGTTGAGGTAATGTTAGCTCTAGGAATTGCCTTGATCAAGTCTTTAACCTTGGAGATAGAAACGAGTTCCTACCTCAACGTTTATTATTAAGAGTATGACTAAATCCTTTCCATATAAGCGATGTCAGATTACAAAACTACTTTTCCATAACCGAATCGAACTTTTATGCTTTTAAAACCAAACTTGTGCTGGGGTTTCACATTTAAAAATATTTACTTTAAACAACTTTATCAAAATGAATTGATTTACTTAAAACACAAATTAATCACCTTTTTAAAACAAATAATTTCCTTTAATATCATTACTTGAAATGATAAATCACCTCTAATCAAGGATTAATTATTTTTAAAACATCTTTATTTAAAATAATTAATTAGCTTAAATCCTAATTAATTGCTTTAAAATAACACTATTTAAAAAAGATTAATTAACTTCAAAACATCCTTATTTAAATGATTAATTATCTTTAAAACATCATTATTAAAATGATTAATAATTTTAAAACACTATCATTAAAATAATTAGCTGATTTTCAATCCTTATAATTGAAATAATAAATTAATTTTTAAAATCTCATTATGGAAACAATTAATTTATTTTCAAACCTCTTTATTTAAATAATTTACTATCTTTGTAAATCCCATCCAGAAGAATTTATAAAATATTTGAAAGCGAATAACTTTTCCATTCAAACATCACATAACTTGAGTATAAGGATATATACAAAAGAAAATAACAAATATGCACATATAGGAAACATCTTTTATTCAATATTAATTTACTACCATACAATTCAATGTTCAACCAGTGGATACGGGTTTATTCTGCCAAACGGATGACATTTATATTTTATCTAATCAAGTGATAGCAGAATGGTGTTTTATTCAGCTAAACAGAGGCCCCCAATAATTATTCAATTACTTATAGTAGAACAAAGATTTATTCTGCTAAATAGATGTCACCAATTTAGTATAACTTATTCACATTTATATAGTTACTTAATGGAATTGACAATCGAATTCCTTGTGTTCAAAACTTTTATTTGTAAAAGAAAGTTGTCTTTAAATAAAATTGATTCTTGGAAAAAAAAAGTAATTAGAAACTTAAACCTCTTATGAAATACTTAATTACTAGTCAACCCTTTGTTAAATTATAATTAAATCTTAGCTAAACTTAATTATTAATTAATAAATAATTAAACCTTTAGTGAATAATTTATTTATAAATTAAAACCCTTAATTAATTTATAATTAAAAATAATTTAACATTTACTTAATAATTAATTAATAATTAACCCTACATTTAATTAATATAATTAACTAAAAGTAAATCATATACTTAATTCATAATTAATTAAAAATTAATCAATCTTAATCAATAATTAATTAAAATTAATCTTACTTTTAAAAATATTTAATTAGCAACTAATCTCCACTTAATTATAATTAATAAACTTTGTTTAATACTTAATTAATTATTAATTGCCAAACTAAATTAATTAATAATTTTTTATTTAACCCTCATTAATCATCATTATTAAGTTTATAAAAAAAGTATAAAGACTTAATTTTGTAAAAAGTGGATTTTTATCGAAACTGCATCCATAGCGACTATCGCTATGGATACCATAACTTGAAATTGTTGTCTAAATTTACTTGAAAACTTATCACTTTTGAAAGCTCACTTACTTCCCCAAAGCATGAAGTAAGTGTTTACAAAAGTAAAATAAAGTTTTAGAACTCGAAGATGATTTTGATTTCGAAAATAATTTAACCTAACTTTCCATAAGGAATCCAAGTCGCTTATACCATATAAAGGTGCTACCTTTTCTTAGCATATAAACACATATTCATGTCCATAGCATACAAAACACATAACAAACCACAAGCACAAGTAAATATTTCAACTTTACATCATCCATCACATAAAGATCTGAACTTGCAAACTTTTACTGACATCTAACTTCCATTTTCAAGTTCATACTACATCACAACTAAACACATATATACACATACTAACCAACATCAAATCTAGCCAAACAAATAGCAATTTAATAACCAAGTCAAGCAAAATATAAGTTTTAAAAACTTAGTCAAAGGCGAGAACTTTATTCACCAAAATCAACCAAATCTTTTCTAAAACTGCAAATAGGCCTAGGCCATTGAATTTTTCTTTAAAAGAAATGAATTTTGTCCTTGGACCTTGGAAAGTGGGATCGACCATGGTTCAAAAGTCATGGCTTGGGTCTTATTTTGGAGTATATCTGTGGTGTAGAGAAGAAATGAGCTAACTTTGGTGATTTTTTAAAGAAGTGGAAAATATAGTTTTTTTGAATTTGAATTTAAGAAGCCATTAAAAAGCTTTGAAAAGCTTAGGAAGAAGAAGTGATAACTTTGAAAATGATGGAAAATGAAGCGGTAGAGAGAGAAATTTCAGGGTTAGTTTTATATTAATGGAAATTGTAAAATTACCAGAATAGCTTTCCTTATCTACCCTCCACACATTAAACTCCACCTCATCACCTCATCCTCCTTTCTTACCTTGTAATACATATCCCCCCCTCTTACACACTTTCACGTCAAAGTACAAATCCATGTATTACATGTTGGATAATAAGGTGTAAATGTACTTAAATCCACTTTTACACTTAAGGAATCTCTTTAACATCACATCCCTTTTTCTCCTTTTATATTATATTTTTACTTATTTATACTTTCCAAAATAAAAGTGTTTTGGTTATTTAAATATTATTTAAATTCTATACAAAGGTTCAACAAGTTTTTACAACTTCTTGTTCGATAAAAATTTAAAAATCCTAAAAACAAATTTCAATCACATTTTCTATTTTTCATCGAACTACTTATTTTTATAAACACATTTTCAAAATCATTTCACCATCACTAGTTATTATTTAGAAAGGGTTATTTTGAATAATAAAATCCATTTATTACTTATTTAAAAATATATTAAATATCCATTTTTTAAGTGACAAAATTTTGGGTCGTAGCATTCTCTCTCTTAAAAGAATTTTGACCCTGAAATTCTACCACAACCCAAGCATAGGGAGAAACATTCAATTTATTCATAAGTCAGCATTGATATTCATAGATTGTCCCTATGCAAAATCTGATTCAATCTCTACTTGAATAAATAATTTATTTTCTAAACTAGTATCAATCACCTGATTTCCTACTACGGATCCGATCAGGCTCCTTGATCAAGAATTTCCATTCTCCTTGCATAGCAATATACTATGATAGAAAACTTTGGTTCCATATCAAGATCACTTACCAAGAATTTTCCATCAAAAATCGAGTGATAGGTCCTTATTTTTTGAATGGTGTGACACACCTTAAAGTCGTGTACCCGAACCTTGGATCCAACCTATGTGAAAAGAGGAATGATATATGTCTAACTCATGTACTTATCTTATTGTTTTCTCTAATACCAATTCTATTTTTGCCAAAATTATTTATGAAAACATCTCATAGAACTAACTTAAGCTTTACTTTTATAATACTTTTCTACATCCTGAGAGTATATACCTCTATTTGATTCAAAATTTTCCATTTTGAACTTATTTCTCTTAAGTAAACTCGAGATCCAAATACCCTGTTTTATTTCAAAAAAAAATTGAAATAACTTTTATACATTTTAATCACAGAAAATATATTTGTATAGCACGAGTAACCTCAAAATGATACTAAGGAACATGGTACTACTAAATAGTATCACATATTCCCTTAGCCATAAGGAAATACTTAAGACAAGTACTTACAGTCCAAACATATCTCTTTCCCATTTTTAATTATTTCTAGGCCGCTCGAACAAGTTAACATAAGATTCTTCTTCTATTTTAAAATTCACTTTATAAAATAAATAAACATACACCCACACACACTTCTTTCCTAAAATTCTCTTTCGAACATATTCATACTTGTAAAACGTAATACTATTTACTATTTTCTCCAAAAATCATTTAAAATAATAATATACATTTTCTTCAAATCAATGCATGCTTTTGTGATTTAATCAAAATCTACTTTCTCAAAACATTCCTATAGCAGATTGTATGGTAGCATTTTCCCACTCAGAAACTTGAAAATGAACACCGATTATGTTGCAGTCATCATCGGAATTATTTTCCAACAACCGAAGTGAGTTCAGTGCTTCCTAGCTATTTTAAAATAACTTCAAAATACTTCCATTCATAAATACTTCTCAAAATAATACAATTATTTTTTTTTTCCAAAACTTGTAAAACAATTTCCAAAACACATGGTTTTCGGTTCTCAAATTCTTAGTTTGAATACTCTATGATTCAAAACACATATAAATAAATAATACTTACGTAATTTCACCTTTTTTATAAAAACATTTCACAATATTTATTCTTAGTTTAGATCATTATAAACAATTCTTATTAAAATCAAATTTAAATTTAAATTTTATGCCAATACTTTGACCTAACATATTATAGTCAAATTGTGAAACTGAATTCATAAGATGTTTCGTATTTAATTTAACTAAAACAATAGATGCTTATAAACTATTTGAGCCTAACTAATCAACAATAAATGATAATGATTAAATATATCACATTTTATCAACAAGCATATCCTAAATAACTATAACAATTTTCTAAAAATTTCTTTTATATATAAAATATAATCTAGGTAAAATTATTTCATTTACCTAATTTAAAACAATATTGTGTCGGTTGGTCTTGGTTAAGTTACAGTATTTCCGAACAAGTTCCTGGATGACAAGCCTAAAGAGTATCTTATTGATGATATCGATATTGAACGGTATCTGAGGAATAAGCATCGGCTAACTCTGTGCCAACAGCCGCGGTAAGACAGTTTTAGAGATGCCTATCGATAGCATCAGCTACTCATATTGACCCGAATCCATAAACCACTCAACAGATCAATCATCACAATAAAACATTTTAAAAAAATAACAAATACGTGCTCTTATACGTATATATACACTCAAACTCATTCTATGGTGTAACTTACCATATCTCTAATGAGTTTACCCCACCTAAAGCCTAGGTTTTCACTCAACCTAAGCTTCGATACTCTCTGACACTACACGTAACAAACTGCCTTTCTTAATACTAAAGACGACACTTAATACATCCTCGATATTCAGTGTCAATCATTTAGTCATCCAAAAGACAGGTCATTAAGGGTGAATGAAAGAAGAAAGATAGAATATAATCACATACAACGTAACGAATAATATATAATATAAAATCACATCTTTAAGAAAATAAAGTACTTTAATTTACGTACATCATAGTACGTCACTAACCTATCAATAGCCTTAGGCAATTATAACAACTTGCTTTTACAATTGTTGAAGTATACAACAATAATACCATCAAAATAAATAACTAGGTAACTACAGAACCTCCTACTCGTCCATCTTCTTCAAAGATCCCAAAGGAAACCTACTACTCTCAAAATACACAAATATGATTGAGTACCCGAGATTTTAAGGAGAACAAACAACTTGGATCGGACAATATATCCGGTACGAATAAATCTCAAAAAAATGATGGAAATAAATACAATATTGGAGACCACGCCGCCATCTGCGGAATGGGTTTTCCCTCACAATAACAGCATCCAATCACCATAATGTATACAAATAATTAAACATAGCAAAGTGCTTACGACACTCCCCGATGCAATTAAGAAGGTAAATTTAAAATTAGGAATCAAAGGAAAGAAGGGAAATTTTCTAACAAATGACTTGGAAAGTGTGCCTCTAGAAATATACTTGAGAGGGTTATATACTCTCTGACACCTCTCAAAACTATACTAGCCGGAACCCGCCAACCTAACCAAGAATTCAAGTATTTTACACCTTTTGCACACACAACCGAATCCAATCTAGAGTAGAGATGAAAATACCCTAATAAGGGCGATCCCACATAACTAGACGTCTACCAGCTTTCTGGTTTTAGTCATTTTCCAGCAAAGGTATCAAAGCTCAAATGAGCAAAAATCATTTTAGATTGATGATAAACAAATGAAGAAAGTTGAACCCTTAGTTAATAAATCAACTATCGATAATAATTAAAAATGATCGTATATGGAAGTTAAATTTCATATATTTATCACTACTCGTTGATTCCAAACTAGTGTTATTCCTCGATCGAAGATGAGGCCTGGCAAATTGAGGTTGTAACGACCCAGAATTTTGGATATTTGAAATTAGAATATTTAATTGATTTTAAATATTTAAAAGTTAATCTTTAACTTGAATTTCAAATATAATCATTTATTGGATAATTAGATTATTGAATTTAATAATTGGGAATTTGGTAAAATATTGAATCTGGAGTTTTAAGCTTGTTAAAAATAATTTAAAGGCATATAAAATTTGTATTAATGATACTGAAGATAATAAAAGTTTTTAAATTGAATTTAAAAGTTATATATCCAGTTTTAAAAATATATCGTTTAAATTGACATTTAAAAATAGCCTTCCGAGGCATAGTCTTGGAATTCGACAAAACCAGTTCCATTGGATCCATAATAACGTATTATTATCGGATTTCAGATTTTGGAGCGTTTGGAGTTATCGTTTGGTCGTATGAAATATAAACGCGCTGAAATTATATCGAAAATTCAATATAATAATTAGGTCCAAAAAGCTATCTTCTCCATATGATCGAATTAGGACTCGAAACCTTTTCCATTTCGTTCGGAATAGGGGTATAACATTATAAATGCCTAGCGGCACGCATCGATAGGAGGTCGAGATTTTAAGCTACGATTTTGAGATGATTTAAATTTAAATAATATATATTTGTATTGACCAGTCAAAAGAACTTCACATCATCACTTTTTCAAACCACTGTAGCAAGCTGGTTCAAACACGCTTCCCTCCTTTCAAATATCACGTCCCCTCTTCATTTGCATAGCCAAACTATTCAACCATTTACACAGAATGAAAAAAAAGAGGATCGGCCATGGTTCGAACTGTCGAACTGCAGTTTCCCGACCATCAACCAAAAGAATGGTTCGACTATGAAATGTTGTAGATGCGAATCGAGTTTTGGGGAAGCTCGACTAACTGTCGAGCTGCAGTTTCGAACTAGGGCTGAGGAATTCTCGTTGATGGTGGAGTTTTTATTCAACTCAGGGATGCACTCGAGATCGTGGAACAAAGACGCATCAAGCGGGCTCGAAGTTGTTGTCTTCGATCATCATTTGATCATTGCGTGCGTTGGGAAGGTACGGTCGAGGACTAATTGCATTTTGCTATGGTGGCGCGGCCAATGTTTGAAGGGGTGGAAGCATACGAGATTGAGGAGAGGAATGCGATGTAGTAACCGGATTTGGGTTTAGAGAGGTTATGCTCTGTGTTAGTAGTAAGATGTATGCCTAGAAGTAGGTTTCGTGCATATCAGAGGAGGAGAAAGAAAGAGCACTGTAGCAGTGGGTCGGGTCTATTTTTTTGATGGGTATGGGTTTAAATAGTTATTGTTTTTTGTTTAATTTAAATTAAAATATCGTCAACTTAGAAAATGTATAACTCAGGCGTACGAGGTCCGTTTTGGCCGAAACTTTTTGCGTAGCGGTCGTGGTAAAGAGGGCTTCGAAATGAAGCTAGTTTGGATGAAATGGGAGCTTCTAAAAATTTCAGACAATTTAAAACGCGTCCGAATTCAATTGAAAACAGAACGCGAAAGCGACAGAAAATCAAGGTGAGTTAATCTCACTCAAATTTGGAATACTGCAATTAATTTTAAGTAGTTAAAATTAATTATTGGTTGATTTTGAAGTTGATAATTTTTATCAGTTGAATGTGATATTAAATATAGTAGTATATATATTAGAGTGATTGATATTCCCGCATATATATAGCAGATGAGACCCTATGCGCCCCACATAATAGCGGATGACCCTATATACCATGATATCCCCCTCGAAGTGGGATTGGTATTTTTATATTGTATTAACATCTATGGATGCAGGGAAAACAGGTTGGAGGGATCCAACTGGTGTTACCGGTTGCTTGGCCCGGCTACAAGATGCTAATTATAGAGCCCTTGATTGAATCGAGACCAGACTCAAGCCAGTGGTAAGTTGGAAATATGTGGAGTTAATTCAAACTGAACAGTTCGGCCTATGTACACGGGTCGGCCTTATACGTGGCCCGGTCTTTGGGTCCCTAAGTCGTTCGTCGTTCGGCAAAGGGAGCTACAGGAATTCAGCATGCCTCGTTCAGTCAGTAGAGGTGTGGTAGTTCAGAATGCGTGGCTCGGCCTAGATTGTTCGTAGTTGCCACTCGGTCAAGGTAGTTCGATGCGCATCATTCGGTCAAAAGAGTTGAGGTAACATGGCATGCGTCGCTCGGTCAAAGGCGCAGGACCAACTCAGTTCGGTCAATTGAGTTTCGGCGCTTGTGGTTCGAACTTGGTGGTTCGGCATGCATGGGGCAGCAGACTTGGGACGGTGAACTTTGATGATAGCTGGTGATCGCTTCATCCTACAACAGAGTGACTCGCATAACACTTCTTTGCTTCAAGTCGTATTGCCGCTCGCTTCAAGACCTTTGACAATTTGCTTCGAGTAAATGACGAGACTACCACTGGACCGGCCTAGAAGGCTCGGCAACCGCCGCTCGGCATGCCTGGCTCGGTGCGCAGAAGTCACCTACTATGGGCCAGAGTACCTTATTCCTGGGCCTGCGAAGGGAGTCTAGCCTATCTTCGTCTATAAATAGAGGGGCAGAGGTACAGTTGAGGGGACCTTTTTTCGAGAACTCCGGGAAGACTCTGCCATTTCGAAGATTCATCTATTTTCGATCTAAACCTGTAATCAAGTTGTTAGTGGACGGATTGTATATGTATTCAATAGTTTGAAGAAGCAATAAAGATCACACTCAAAGGGGACGTAGGCAGTTACACCGAACCACTATAATTCGGGTGTTCCCATTTTTTACTGTTCTGATTGCATACTATTATGAGAATCCTCTGTTTTAATTTATTTTCTTCACTAATCACTCTACATAATCCTAC
Organism: Allium fistulosum; assembly: GCA_030737815.1. Lineage (NCBI taxonomy): Eukaryota > Viridiplantae > Streptophyta > Magnoliopsida > Asparagales > Amaryllidaceae > Allium > Allium fistulosum. Next base: position 136,302,265 of record CM060904.1, read on the forward strand.
TCAAGGGTGTTAGTGACCAATTTTGGTGCTAACATTTTGGTGCTTTCACTGAGAACCACATTCTAGGCTGTTAGGATCTACTTTGTTGCTATTAGATTGAGGTAATCCCCCGAAGAAGATCCAAGTTCATTCGCAAGAAGTGCACAGAATCTACTCGGAGTTCCACACGATAACTCTACAATGGGAAGACCACTTATCAGATCAGCCTCCTACAATGCGGATGTCAACGAGACCGCTAGCATCCAACAAGTAGGACCCAACAATCAACAAGCTAATCTAGGTGCAGGGACCGCTGCCGCCCTAAACCAAACGGAAGTTGTCACTAGAACAGAGTTCAATGAGATGATGAGAGAACTCGTGGAAAGTAGGAGACAGCTTAACGAGCAGATTCAAGCTAACGCCAACCTCATGACTCGGCTTACTCAACAACAGCATCAAAATGCTGGAGGAAGTCCCACTTCCTACTCCTCGTCTGATAGCTCTGCTTCGTCTGATAGCTCTGCTTCGTCTGATGAACCTCCCAGACGTAGACGCCGTAGAATTGAAACAACGCAAACAGGTGCAGCTGAACCATCCACCAGGGATGGTCCAGGTCCCCTACCTGGAGCCATGGCCCCTCACTTACACCAGGGTAATCGTACTTAAATTAGAACAGGAAACATAGGATTTGGAGCATGTGTGGAAGCTGGACAACCATCTCACCAAGGTCATAATGAAGCAGGTCCCCCAAGACACACATTTGGTAGATCGCCAACCGAGGAGCACCAACCGGAATGGTCTCGTAGGACGGATTCCAACTTGCCACCTTGCATACAAAATCCAGTCCTATCAGCTATGGTCAGACAGCTGATGAGGGAAAATCAAGGCTTATCTAATGATGATTGGGGCGTATCTAGAAGCACACTCCATTCAAAGATGCTATCCTGCAGGCTGAGTACCCCAGGAAGTTTAATATGCCGACTATTCCGGCCTACGAAGGGAAGGCTGATCCCCGAAAGCATGTAATGAGATATGAGTGGATGATGGATTCAGCTAGGGCAAATGAAGCAACTAAATGTAGATGCTTCCCAATAACTTTATCTGGAATCGCTACCATGTGGTTTACCCGACTTCCTCCACGATCTATCTCTAACTTTGATGAGTTAGTGACGAAATTTGTGGAGCAATTTAGGATTCATACCACTCATCCCAAGGATGTGATGTCCTTGTCCAGTGTGATTCTGGCTCCAGGGGAGTCGTTAAAGGAGTACCTACAAAGATTTCATGTTGCTGCTACTGAAGTTAGCAACTCGAATGACCCTGCTATTTTAATGGTCGTGATGCGAGGAGTAGATCCGGATTCAGAGTTTGGTGATTGGCTGGCAGGAAAACCTCTGGCTACACTGGAATGTTTTTATTCAAAAGTGCATCAATTTATAAGGAGGGAGGAAGCCAGATGGACGAGGCGAGACAATGCGCCAAAGCCTGGCAAGGAGACGGTGTAGAGCAACATTGCTGTAAAACAATTTGGTGACAACTCTGGAAAAGTCTAGGTCAATGTTCAAAGCAAGCCCGAGCAGTCTAAAGGATCCGGAGGAGGAAATCTCGAAAAGAAAAGGGAAGTCGAAAAGTGGAAACCAAGGATCCCAACTTACAACGAATACACTCCTCTGAACGCATCTCTGGAAAATATTTACTTATCGACTTGTAATACTTTCCAATATCGAAAGCCACACCCAAAAGAGTCCGCCGAGGAACAAAAGCAGACTGGTAAGTATTGCCGCTTCCATGAGACTTGCGGGCACAATACCGGGGATTGTAGGCATCTCCATGATGCTATAGAAAAGCTGATTCGGTGAAAGAAGTTACAGGAGTTTATTAAAAATCCGTAGGAACGCGGACAGGGGACATCTGACCCCAATCGCGGGTAGGCTCCACGTCGATCTGAGGAACCTGTTCGGGTTGGAGGTAGATTAGTCAAAAACACGATAGTCGGTGGGCCTCACCCGACAGACAAGAATTGGCAAGAAATGGAGCGTTATGCTAGTTCCCTAAAGCATACAGATTTTGAATTTTGTTCAAACACGGAAGATGGGATCCTAGCTAAACAGTAGCGAATGATCACGGATGATATAGTGTTCAGAAGCAGAGATGCAGATCAGGTGGAGGCATCTACTATCGACCTGATGGTCTTCTCGGCCACGATCGGGCCGGCGTTTGTGAGAAGAATACTGATTGATTGTGGAAGTTCTGTTAACATCATCTTCAAAAAATCATATGACCAGATGAAGATGGAGATGAAGGATCTAAAGCCATCTAAAGCCCGTATTCATGGCTTTAATGGTGCGGCTACTGATGCAGTGGGTTTTGTTGAATTGCCAGTTGAACTTGGGGAAGGTGAACGTAGGAGGGTATGGATCCTACCGTTCATTGTGTTAGATGTTGATTCCCCGTATAATGTTTTTCTAGGCCGACCGGCCCTGGCAGAGTTTCGGGCAACCTTGGCCCCGTGGTGTTTGACTTTGAAGTTTTCGATGGAAAGAGGAGTTGGGGTAGTGCATAGCGACCAAGCAACTGGTCATGCATGTTATGTGGCTGAGCTGAGAGATGCTCAGCGAAGAGAGAAGGGAAGATTGTGGACAATTATGTCCGCATCCAGGCTGCACAAGATTGACAAGTAATGCCCGAGCCTTGGCTCGGGCAGTAGGGTCGGATCTACAAAGACATATCTCCGAGAGACGATGATGAAGAACCTAAGGAGCCTAAAGCTGCACTGGCTGAACTGACGATTGACATTTCAGTCAGCCATGATGACCCATCATGGGTGCTTAATATTGGATCACAACTCACACCCTCGACTACTGAGGACTTAACTGATTTCCTCTGAGCGAACCTTGATGTTTTCGCTTGGACCCACTCTGATATGTGCGGGATTTCTCCCGCCATCGCAAGTCACATGTTGAACATTGACCCAAAATATGTACCTGTAAAATAAAAAAGGAGGGTTATGGACCTGGAGAGGTCCGCTGCTCTCATAGAGGAGGTGGAAAAACTCAAGGCCAATGAGTTCGTCCGCGACGCCCTCTACCTGAAATGGGTCTCAAACCCCGTACTAGTGAAAAAAGCGAATGGCAAATGGAGGACCTGTGTTGATTACTCAGACTTGAACAAAGCATGCCCAAAGGATAGTTTTCCTTTACCCAAAATTGATCAGCTGGTCGACTCAATGGCAGGACACGAGCTATTGTCATTTATGGATGCATATTCAGGATATGATTAAATCCTGATGCACATTCCAGATTAGGAACACACTAGTTTTGTCATGGATGTTGGACTGTACTGTTATGTAGTGATGTCGTTCGGATTGAAAAAATGCAGGAGCGACTTATCAACGTTTGGTGAATCGGATGTTTAAAGATCAGATTGCTAGAGCAATGGAAGTCTATGTGGATGACATGCTCGTGAAGTCATGACGACCACATTCGAGACTTGGCAGAGATGTTTGGTATACTCAGATACTACAGGATGAAAATCAATCCTTTAAAGTGTTCTTTTGGTGTTGCATCGGGGAAGTTTTTGGGTTTTATCGTCAATGCGTGGGGAATTGAAGCTAACCCGAAAAAGATTCAAGCTATTCGGGATATACAAGTGCCCAGGACTATAAAGCAAGCACAAAGCCTGAACGAAAAAGTGGCTGCGTTGAGTGGATTCATATCCAGAGCGACCGACAAGTGTATCCCCTTCTTTGATGTGATAAAGAAAGGGAAGAGAAATTTTGAGTGGACGGCCTACTGCGAGGGTGCATTTCGAGCTCTGGTAAGTCATTTGGAAAGTCCCCCAGTGCTGTCAAAACCTATAAACCATGAAGTGATGTATGTGTACTTGGCCGTATCTCAACACGCTATCAGTACGGCCCTGGTTCGCGAGGAGGACCAAATTTAAAAGCCAGTGTATTATGTCAGTAAACGTTTAACGGGGGCAGAAAGAAATTATCCTAAAATTGAAAAGCTAGCCTACTGCTTGGTGATTGCATCATGCAAGCTCCGCCCGTACTTTCAGGCACACCCAATTAGTGTTTATACCGATCAACCTCTACGATAGGTGCTCCAACTACCAGAAACTTCTGGAAGGTTGTTAAAATGGAACATTGAGTTGATTCAATTCGATATCACCTACCTGTCACGGAGAGCTATCTAAGTGCAGGCACTAGTAGACTTCATTGCAGATTTCACCATATCAGACTATCCAAGTAGTGATGATGTTATTTCCCCCATTCGATGGAAACTGTACACCGATGGGGCATCCAACGACTGTTGTTCTAGGGCTGGAGTTATTCTTGTGACTCCCGAAAATCGATCAATTTGTTATGCTTTGGAGCTCAATTTCCCAGCTACAAATAACGAAGCTAAGTATGAAGCATTGAATGCTGGCTTAAAACTTACCAAGGAACTCGGAATAAAATCGGTTGAAATTTTTTGCGACTCACAATTGGTGGTGTACCAAGTGCGGGGAGTCTATCAAGCAAAGGGACAGAGGCTTGCCCCTACCTTGCTCGGGTTCAAGAATTGTTGGCAGATCTTGAATATTACGATATCTCGCATATCCCGCGTGAACAAAATGGGGAAGCCGATTTATTGGCAAAATTCGCAAGTACTGGTGATGCACAGTAGATGGGTTTGGTTCCCGTTGAAACCCTACATTCCCCGAGTATAAACGAGATGGAAGTAGACTCTGTGTTCGAAACAGAAATTGAGAGGGAGTCATGGATAACCCCATTCAAGCAATACCTACTACACGGGACTTTGCCCAAAAGAAAGAACGAGAGACGACAAGTCATTCGCAAGGCCTCACGATATATAATGCAGCATGGAGTAATGTATCGGAAAGGATTCTCGGTTCCTTTACTTCGGCGCATCGCCCATGATGAGATAAAGCGGGTTTTGAAAGAAGTTCATGAAGGAGAGTGTAGCGACCATGTTGGGGGGCAGACGCTAGCCAACAAGATCCTCCGCTATGGATACTATTGGCCAACTATGAATCAAGACGCCACAAACTATGTGAGAAGATGCGACAAATGCCAAAAGTATGCAAAAATTCCTAGAGCTCCATCGACGGAACTCACACAAATGGTTAGTCCCTGGCCATTTGCAATATGGCAGACCGATATAATCGACTCCTTACCAATTTCAAGAGGTGGTGCAAAATATGCAATTGTTGCAGTTGATTACTTTACCAAGTGGGCAGAAGCAGAGCCCTTGGCTACAATCACCACCAAAAAGGTCATCAATTTTGTCGTACGAAACATTATATGCCGTTTTAGCCTCCTACGAACTATCATTACGGACAATGGAACTCAATTTGAAAGTAGAGAGTTCAAAGAATTTTGCCAAAAGTATCACATTGAGAAAAGATTTTCGGCGATCGCTCATCCTAGAGCGAATGGACAAGGTGAAGCCGTAAATAAAATAATCAAGTCAATACTAAAGAAAAGTTTGGAGAAGGCTAGAGGAAAGTGGGTAGATGAGCTTCCAACAGCACTTTGGGCTTACAGAACCACCTACAAGTCCGCGACTAGTCACACTCCATTTACATTGGCATATGGCACTGAAGCAATTATACCCGTGGAACTTGAAGTTCCTTCTCATCGGGTGACTCATTATGATCCTAAAATGAATCAGGATCTTTTACTAGAATCGCTGGAATTTATGGATGAAAAACGTGATGAAGCTGACTTGAGGGCGGCTGCGTATAGGCACCGAGTCGCTCGATATTATAATGAAAAAGTCCGACCAAGAATCTTTGGCGTGGGCGATTTCGTTTTGAAGCGAGTTTTTCCAATCCCATCACATATGAATCCCACATGGGAAGGTCCATACGTCATTGAACGAAAGCTTGGAGAAGGAACTTTCAACCTAGCGACCGTCGATAGCGTAACGCTCCCCCGAGCATGGAATAGTGAGCACCTGCGTCGTTATTACACTTAGTGTATTTCTTTTGCAATTCAGTTGTAGTTATTTCCAGTATATGTTTATTTTGTTGTTCTTAGTTTTCGACATGTAATAAGATAATTTAGTTTGTTTCCATATGTTATGATTAATAAAGGCTTGAAGCCGTCTTTTCTATGAACTGTTGGTGCCCCGTGTGTTAAAATTCCATAGGCAAAAATTAATTCACGTTATTCTGTTCGATAAATGAACGTGCACACAAAAAATTAAAAATCTCTAAGTCCCCAGAGTGCGGACTGGAGTACTCTGAGTCTCTAGAGTGCAGACCAGAGTACAAATGGAAAAAAATCTCTTAGTCCCCAGAGTGCGGACTGGAGTACTCTGAGTCCCCAGAGTGCGGACTAGAGTATAAACGACTTAAAAATCTCTAAGTCCCCAGAGTGCGGACTGGAGTACTCTGAGTCCCTAGAGTGTGGACCAGAGTATAAACGAAAAAAATCTCTAAGTCCCCAGAGTGCGGACTGGAGTACTCTGAGTCCCCAGAGTACAGACTAGAGTATAAACGACTTAAAAATCTCTAAGTCCCCGGAGTGCGGACTGGAGTACTCTGAGTCCCCAAAGTGCAGACCAAAGTATAAACAAAAAAATCTCTAAGTCCCCAGAGTGTGGACTGGAGTACTCTGAGTCCCTAGAGTGCGGACCAGAGTATAAACGACTTAAAAATCTCTAAGTTCCCAGAGTGTGAACTGGAGTACTCTGAGTCCCCAGAGTGTGGACCAGAGTATAAACGAAAAAAATCTCTAAGTCCCCAGAGTGCAAACTGGAGTACTCTGAGTCCCCAGAGTGCGGTCTAGAGTATAAACGACTTAAAAATCTTTAAGTCCTCAGAGTGCGGACTGGAGTACTATGAGTCCTCATAGTGCGGACCAGAGTGTAAACAAAAAAAATCTCTAAGTCCCCAGAGTGCGAACTGGAGTACTCTAAGTCCCCAAAGTGCGGACTAGAGTATAAATGACTTAAAAATCTCTAAGTCCCCAAAGTGCGGACTGGAGTACTCTGAGTCCCCAAAGTGCGGACCAGAGTATAAACGACTTGAAAAATCTCTAAGTCCCCGGAGTGCGGACTAAAGTAGAAAAGACTTAAAATTATCTAAGTCCTTGGAGCGCGAACTAGAGTATTCTAAGTCTCCTGAGCATGGACTAGAGAATTTACGATTCCAAAAATTTCCAAGTCATGTGGAAGTGAAATAGAGCCTGTGTATTTCACAAGATTTCAAATTTTGACTACAAGTCAGACAGTAAGCTAAACAGCGAAGGCCATCAAAAACAAAGAAACAAAACTTTGTTTACTAATCAAAGATTCAGTTTCACTGCACCTTCTCCAGAATTCGGAGCAAAAAGTCTATTTACAACAACTATGAAAATAAATAGGAATAACTACTTTTTTGATTTTTTCTCCTTCCTCGGCTTCTCTGAAGACTCCTCACCCAAGCGTTTCCTCTTGGACGCCTTGCTTTCTAGTGAGATGGTCCCCGGGGAAGGAGGAGAAACTTCCAATGGCATGATCCCACCGGGGAGAATGATTTTCAGAGGCCTGTTCAAGGGATCATCCAATTCCACCACTTAAGGCTTAGCCTTAATTTTAGCCTTCATCTTCCCCTTTTCCGTGATCTGTACCTCCATGCTCTGTTTCGAAGTGTGTTCGGAGGCGCCTGTGATTTCGACTTCATAATATTCTATTGAAGGAGAGGGGTTTTCAGGTTTTTCGTCATCAAGCGCCCCGATCATTTGAGCATCGGGTCCGGGAGCATTCCTAGTGTGAGACGCTTCTCCCAATTTCTCCTCCTTCTCCGCGGTGGCATCACTCCTTGGAGCTAGTTCGGGATCAGAATGGCCTACACGAAATCATAAAGGGCAAATGTTAGAATACATTTATCGCTCGCCTAGAAGCGATGGTTAGTTGAACTTTAGAAAGAATGGTTAAGTACCAGTTACTGGCTGACTCTCAGCTGTTTGGGAGTCTCACCCTCTGGGATAGGAGATAGAACGTAGAAGTCAAGCTCGGGTTTCTCTGGATCATAGCCAACAGGCTGTTCAAAAGGATCGAGTGGAGAGCGACCAGTCAGCTGAACGGAGGGAAGAACTGGAGACTCAGTTCCGGATAGGCCGGCAATATCATCTTTTCCTTTTGATGAGGAGGAGTCTCTGCCGTAAAGGGCCTTCGCCGCGGACAGGTCCGAAGGCTCATTCCCCGGAAGCAATTCCTTCACTAAAGCTCTTTCGTCAACCTCTTCAGTTTCCAACTCAACTTCCTTGATCGTTATTAAAGTGTCCCATGCTTCGGCTAAAGATTCGAGATAGCCCTCGCCTAGAAAGGTTAGGTCACAATGCATGAGAACTCGAGCGTTATACTCGGCAATGAGTGGATCGAATAGGCACTTGATTTCCTCCTTACCAGCCTCAACAGCCGCTTCGAGGCGAGAATCGACTTCTGAAAGCACCATTCGTTAACCCTCCTCACGGGCTGCATCCTTTAGTGCTTCGGCATTGGAAAGCTCCTCATCAAGCTTTGTTTTTAAAAGTCATGTAGCGACGATCTCGTCACAATATCGTTGTGACTCCTCTTGAGCAACGGTCTTTTCCTCCTTTTCTTTGAGGAGCAGATCCTCCAATTCTTTGACTCGCTGAGCGAGGATGTCTTTTTCTTTTTGGATAGAGTCCTTTTCTAAGGCTAAAGCACCACAGTGTTGAACTACCTCATCAATTTCCTTTTTGTGTGCGGCTTTCAGACGATTAACTGCTTCAACTATATCTTTAGCATTTTTCTGAGTGGCTTCAAATTGAGATTTATACGAGGAAAGCTCTTCATCCTGGGCTTTGATAATGTCTTTGTCGTGGATGGCTTCGAGTTTCAAACGATCGATTTCATGATGACGTTCCATAAAAACTTCTGAAACTTTTCCGCTGGATGAACAAATGCGTCTTGTTGGACATAGACATCATTATTGCAAGCAATGGCACTTTGTTTAACATGCCATGGAATAGGATGGATCGCCGGAAGAAACTTTAGTCGATCAAAGCATATTTTTGGAAATGTGGATTTAAGCTCAGCTAACTTTTCTGCTATCGATGGATCATGGGTAGAGGCAGAGGAAGTTTGTCTGGTCGAAACTACGGACTTCCTGTATAGCTCGCGGGATTGCCTAGTGCTTGATGAACCAGAGTGTTGACGAGGAGCTTCAGATTGAGACCCCCTTTGAGCAGATTTCTCCCTACTATGCTTTGGTTAAGGAGGAGGATAGTTGGGGTATGAAGAGTGGCTGTAAGTTTTCCTTCGAGACGACGACGAATCTCGAGGACGATAGTCTCTGTCGCTGCTGCCGTCTCTATCTCGGCGTTTACCAGACCCTGAGTCTTGGCTAGAGTGATGAAGGATAGAGGACTCGCGAAGGTAGTCGAAGCCTTGTGTGCGCCCCATATCACCTGCATAGAAACCGAGCAAAGACAAGTTAGCGTGAGTCACGCGATGGTTAAAACTTAAGTGTGGGGTGAAGTGTGAGTGTCTGTGTGTGTCCTAGTGTTTCCCCCCGACGGACCAGTTTCTTTAGCTTTACTTATCGGAGTTTTTTCTCCTTGGTGATGGGCTTGAACGCCTTCATCGCCTCTCGCAGGCGAATTAAGTCTCATGGCTTCTGGATCGTTAAAGCCATAATTAAGCAAGTCATCGGGGATAGTAAGATCTGATAAGCCCTTTAATGAACCCTCTAAGTGTTGTGGAGATGGCTCTTTCTCCATCGAAGTAATTATAACCTTCGAGGTTCTGCCCACTATTCTCTTTTGCAGATTGTAGGCTAGTTTCTTCTTCCCCCTTGAAGGAGGGGGTGGCTCATCAATGCCAGGTGCATCAACCATCGGTTCCGCAACAGGACTTATATTCTTACCAGGCACTCCTGGTACCCCGGTTTCTTTGATCTCACCCTCCTTAGACGTGTCGGGGGCTTCGTCTGTAGGGGGCACTGAAGGCTGGGCCTTTTCTTTACCCTTCTTTGTTGTGGATCTTGTTGTTGTGGCACCGGATGGAAGACTAGTTCGGCGACCTTCCGCCAATAGCTCAAACTTTAGAAGTGACTCATTGGAAATGACGGATCTGATCTCCCGGTTTTCCACAGGAGTAGCACGAATGGCCTCAACGGCCTCGGAATACCCAGCACCTTCGGGACGTGGGCTGATGCCTTTAAAAGTCCGAAGGAAGTTTAGAAAAAAATACACTTCATGCCATGGACAAATAATGGGTCCAGAAATGAAACTTACTTCCTTCCAACCATCTTCTCGCAAAGCCAGGGGCAGCGCACGTAAAACCATTCCTGCTTATATTGGGAGAATTTACTCCATGCTCCTGTCAGGATCTGAAACTTAGAGTGTTGCTCAAGGAATATGAAAGAGGGGCTGTCAGATCATCTTTTGAAGCGATAGATGTAGCGGATATCCTAAAAAGTGGGAAGCCTGAATAGAATACTCATAAAGAGAATGCAAGTGCCATGGATGAATGCATGACTATTGGGGTGAAGCTGTGCCGGAGCAATCCCTATGTACCGCAGCACCTCGTGGAGAAATGAGTTGAACGGCGGAACACTCCCGACCCAGCACATGAATTTATTGCAAGCTGTATATCTAGCTGGGGGTAGGTGAGGCCGATCTTGTCCCGGTGGAACTAATACGTCATCGAAAGGGATTCCATGAATTGTGCACAATCGACGAAGACCGACTTCACCGATTTTTGAAGCTTTTGAATCAGTAGGATTATCTAGAATAACCGCTCCGTCAATCACATCGGGAGCCGGACCAATAATTGCAGCTGGTGGATTTGGGATATCCTGTGTAGGAGTTGTCGATGGATTCGAAGTCCTCACTACATCCTGCTGAGAGCTTGGCTCAGGTTTATCTGAAACTGTGGCTGAGCTCGACCTTTTAGACATCTTCGACGAGCATTTAATAGGGGAAGATACCTGCTTAAACTATACTTGAAACACAATTGATATCAGATATAACGATGATAATGCATCCCCCCGTGTTGTGTGCGAACTAGTGTTACGACTCAAACGTGAGTACAAGAAAAACTATAGTTTGAAACACAAGTGCCTTCGGAGACTGTCATCGTTGACTGTCTCCGACATTTTATCATGTGACCGGCAATGGAGGTCTTGAAATTAAGCACTGGCATTAAAATGTATGAAGGCTATATGTCTGCACTTATGGGTTAAGTTTACACTGAACATTATTCAAGTTGTGGAGTAGTCAGTTCAAGTTAAATCACCAAGCTAATGTGCTTTGTTACTGGTCATTGTTCGTTATCCAGTACATGGTTGTGGAAGTGAGTTATACAAGTGAATGATATGTTTGAATTAAATTAAGTTTTGGTTATCAATGCCGACCCACTACCCTATAAGACGACCGAACCATCCAAACCTCTCTTTCTTTCTAACTATTGGACCGACTTCCTTAAACTAAACAAAGCCTCTGTCCTTAAAAATCGAATAGCCACATTCCTAACACATGTTGACCGGCCCACACTCTTATTCTAGGCCGAATGATGCTCTCACTTTTGCGCTACTCCCACAAGGGACTTACCAACTAGCAAACTTCCAGCCACAATACCCTGGAATTTTCACTCAGCATACGCCTTTTAGGTTTACAAAATCCTACCGACCCACCTTCCTAATTTCCTACCGTCATGTGCTCCTCCTCGAGGCCGAACGACCCACTCGGTCGAGGTACCGACCTGCTCTTCAGAATTTTGACCGACCCGCACTCGCTCATGAATTACCGAACCCCTCTTCTCCTTATCTTCCTTCACCGCGCAACATCCTCCATCCTCCACCTAAGTCCCGACATCCAAGTTAAGGGATGATAATTACTCCTCCTAGACGATTTATGTCATCACCAATCAAAGTCAAGCCGAGGCACTAGCCTAAAGTCCACTCGTATTCCTAATCCATCTCTTACCCTCCTTTAAATCATCTCCTACCTACTCCTACGACAAAAAAGAGGGGGGAACATCCACCCGAGCACTGAGACCCTATATGATTCAAGGTTTGGAAAGAAATTCGTACCTAGAAGAGAGCTCGAAGTATGTGATGGTTTCGAGGCTTTGGACTGGGGATTCGTCCGAATTCGAGGGCGATTAGAGTCACGAGGTAGGCAATCTGGGTTCGATGGTAGGCTAGGTAGCAAATTAAGCTCGGAGAGGAGTGCACTGATGGCCTTGAGAAAGTTGAGTAAAAGTAGGAAGAAGGGGAAGGAGCGAAGGCTAGGACTTATATATAGGAGAAAGAAGGCAAACAGGCCTTAACCGGTAGAACCGATCAACACATCTGAATAGGTACAAGAAGGAGAACGTGGTTCAGATCGAACGTGTGGGTCGGTATTGACATGTCGAACCACATTTTGTCTAGAAATCATAATAAATCAATGAATATACACGGATGCTTATAAGAATGTGTGTATGCACATGAATATACATATGTATGATGTCCCAAAAGTTTTTAAAGGTCCATCCTTCAAGAAATTGGATTTGCCCGGCCTTTGAAAATTAAAAATGAGACTTAGATGTATGTCATACCAGATGATTACCATTCCGAATGAGCTAACACCTGAGAGCAAAGACTAAATGCTAATTCAAAGTGCATCGTGTTGGTTCACACAACGCACTTTGGGAGGGCAAATTTTACCCGGTTGCTTGGCCCAGCTACAAGATGCTAATTATAGAGGCCTTGATTGAATCAAGACCAGTCTCAAGCCAGTGGGATGTTGGAAATATGTGGAGTTAATTCAAACTGAACGGTTCGGCCTATGTACACGGGTCGGCCTTATACGTGGCCTGGTCTTAGGGTCCCTAAGTCATTCGTCGTTCAGCCAATGGAGTTACAGGAATTCAGCATGCCTCGTCCGGTCAGCAGAGGTGTGGTAGTTCAAAATGAATGGCTCGGTCTAGATGGTTCGCAGTTGTCGCTCGGTCTAGATGGTTCGCAGTTGCCGCTCGGTCAAGGTAGTTCGATGTGCATCGTTCGGTCAAAAGAGTTGAGGTAACATGGCATGCGTCGCTTGGTCAAAGGCGCAAGACCAAGTCAGTTCGGTCAATTGAGTTTCGGCGCTTGTGGTTCGAACTTGGTGGTTCGGCATGCATGGGGCAGCAGACTTGGGACGGTGAACTTTGATGATAGCTGGTGATCGCTTCATCCTACAACAGAGTGACTCGCATAACACTTATTTGCTTCAAGTCGTATTACCGCTCGCTTTGGGAACTTTGACAATTTGCTTTGAGTAAATGACGAGACTACCACTGGACCGGCCTAGAAGGCTCGGCAACCGCCGCTCGGCATGCCTGGCTCGGTGCGTAGAAGTCACCTACTATGGGCCGGAGTACCTTGTTCCTAGGCCTGCAAAGGGAGTCCAACCTATCTTCGTCTATAAATAAAGTGGCAGAGTTAAGTTGGGGAGACCTTTTTTCGGGAACTTCGAGGAGACTTTACCATTTCGAAGACTCATCTATTTTCGATCTAAACTTGTAATCAAGTTGTTAGTGGACGGATTGTATCTGTATTCAATAGTTTGAAGAAGCAATAAAGATCACACTCAAAGTGGACGTAGGCAGTTACGCCGAACCACTATAATTCTGGTGTTCCCTTTTTTACTGTTATGATTGCATACTATTATGAGAATCCTCTGTTTCAATTTATTTTCTTCACTAATCTCTCTACATAATTCTACTCAAGGGTGTTAGTAACCAATTTTGGTGCTAACAACTGAATTCCTCAAAAATGTTGAAATTATTTTCATATGCAGTAATATGATTTATTTGAATAATCTTTGATAGATTATATTGGAAATTGAATTTATTGGATGCTATGGTATTTTTGGATATATTTTTGGCATTTTAAAATACAAAAATATGAATATTAAATTTTTAAAGGAAACTAAAAAGGGAAATTTATAGTAAAAATATTTATAGTAAGGCTGGATAAATTTAAAAGCAATGAATTTGGGAAAAATAAATAGATTGAATTTAAAATCCTATTTAATAATTCCGGAATATGGAAAAAATAGAGAATTTTTGAATAAATGCGAGTAAAAAGTTTATTAAAAAAAATAAGACTTAAGCGATATGGTTTTAAGTATAAAGGTATTTATTTAAAATTTAAGATTTAAATAGTTTGGGAAAAATAAAAAGGGGAATTTTGAAATAAAACATGAAATTGATGTTCGAGATTTAAACAAGATTTTAAATCATAAAAAGGAAGTGAATTTGAAATTAAGGGGTTTTTGGAATAAATTTGGGTAAATCAAGAAATAAATTTTAAAATGGAATTTAATTTAGAAAATTGATTAAGTGTGTGAAGTAGTGATTAAGCGGGAAATGAGACTATGGAATTTATAAATGAGTTTTATGAAATAAAGTGAAGTAATTATCAGTGGATAATTTGAAATTATAAATTCACGGTGGGAATTTTAAAAGGAGATGGGCAAAATTGTTTTAAAAATAAATAGCAGTTTTATTTTTTGAAATGTGAAAAAAGAAATTTACGGAATTGGGACGTAAATCAAGCTGGAAATAAATCGAGAGAGATTTATAAATGATTAGACTGGCTATATTGAAGTGGAAAATGTATTTTTCTGAGAAGTTAAGTTATTTTAAAAAGGAAAGATTTTAAAGTATTAATTAGAAATTATAAAAGTGTTTATAATAATGTTTCAGAAAATTTATTATTTAGTTGTTCAAAATAAATTATTAAAGTATTTATAAATTAAGTTAGTTATAGTAGTTAATTATTGTTAAAGGTTTAATCGGCATTATTATTTTAAAGAATAATTATTAAATATTTATAATTTATATAATAGTTTTATTTATAAAGTAGTTTTGTCTAAAATTAACTTGGAAATTTTTTATAAAAATTCATATGTATTATTTTGAAAGTCTTGAAATAAAGTTTTCGAAAAGTATTGGTATACTCGTATGGCGAAATCGGAGGCAGTAAGTGCCTGCAGTTAAGTCTTGAATTTCTCTGGGATAGAGACATAACCATTGAAATGTGATCCATGGTTTGATACCACAGTGGTACTTTCCACATTATTTTTAAAAGGTTTTCAAAATTTTTGGAAGATAGTTTTTAAATATTTACTAAATTCGATAAATTAAGTATGTATAATTTAGATAAAGAGATTAACGTATTTAAAATTAAATTTAAAAGAGATTTAATGTTTTCAGTGCAAAATGGATTATTTGGTTGAATCGGTTGTTTATTTGATAGTTAAATAACCGACTATCAAATCTGGACCTAAATATAACTTTGGAAATATCTAGGAGAAATACGGGATTTATATGGTACAGTTACCATTCGAGGTGCTATACTGTACGTGTAAACTCATTTCGTTCTTCTAGGACATTGGTAAGGAAATACATCCACAAATGGTTAGGAGGTGATCTCCGATCTTATCTTCATCCGCGTATTTCCTTAAGAACCGGGGTTGAGTTTACCGGAAAATATCGAACGTTGTTTCGAAGAGACCAGGATCGGATAAGTTATCTGAAAACCACTTCGATCCAACGAGTACATTTTCGAAAGGAAAACAAGAGCATGGAGTCGAAGATGGAAAAGTGAAGTGCAAGGGCTAATCGCTACTGATCCTGAGGGTGATTCCAAAATGGATGTAGTAGGAATAGTGCCATCGGATCTAGAACGGACTTGTATGGATGAATGCTATCAGTACATTGTCATTGGAGAAAAATGAGCATTCTAAGTGAATATTTCTAAAATGGTAATCATAGCCTCATCAACCGGGAATGACTGAAAAGCAGGGGAGATGTAGCAAGGCTAAGTGGGTAGCACCTAAGTAGGGTATGTCTATCACCTTTCTAGATAACCTCAGATATTATCACTACGTGTGAAAGGAGCTCAGAAAGGGTGGGAACACCCGAGGTGATAGCATATTCGGTCTATCCAGGTCAGGGATAGTCTGATCTTGTGTTGGCAGGGATCGATAGGTTCGATCTCGGTACAGTGTTTCTAGACATGTACTATGATGGGTGGTACCCCAGTGCCTAGTCATTCAGTTGGAATCCATTCTCCAATAAGCGTCGTACGGTTCTGATTGTGCCCAACTATGCTGGAATGTGAGATGCAAGCATTTCAGCTATTTGAATAAATAATTGTGCTTATACACTATTATAATATCAGATGATTTTGATATGAAATGTTTTGGTTATCGTAAGGTAAAAACCCATCGTGTTTATTTGTGGCGTGGTCTTACGAGATACCTATGATTTTCAAAGGATTTTGATAACTTTAATAATTCAATTTGAGTGTGTTTTTCTCACGCTGGTTTTCCAGACTGACTCGGGTTTTATTTTATTATAATGCTCGGGTCAGACCAAGTATTACAGATACAGGTAGGATGCTATGGAGTTCGGGAGACGAGCTGGATGATGAGGCGTAGCACACGTACTTGGCTTATATTCCGTTGTGCAATGTAGGCTGTATATTCAGCATTTGTGAGGACAAGTTATTATAACTTTCCAGTTTGTGTTATTGATTGTGTTGTACTTTGATGATGTAGTGTATAGAAATAGTTATAGTTTATTTTTAAAAAAAGATCAGTTGTCATCTATTATATATTGTTCCGCTGCGATACAGTGGACGTATTGATGTCGATTTTCGGTGTCGAAAACTCCAGACCATGACATTTGGTATCAGAGCTGAAGGTTAAGCGAGAACCTTGGCTCTGGTGGGAATTACTCATTAGAGATAGGGTCAGTAGCACCCTAGAATGAGTTGAACGTATTAATAGATATGAGCGCGTATTTGTTAGTGAATAAAAAACTGTTTTATATTGTGTTGGTTGGTTTTTTGAGTGGCTTGAGGATTCTGGTCAATACGAGTAATTAACGTTATTGATAGGGATCTCTAAACACTTGAACATAGCAACTCGACATAGTATTGTTTTAAAATGGGGTAAATGAAATAATTTTACCCAAATTATTTTTATATATAAAAGGAATAAATTTTGTAAATTATTATACTTATATATGGTGTGCTTGGTTGTTAGGAAATGATAATATAAAATTATTATCATTGTTGTGTGGAAATTGAATAAGGAATTAATGTTATAACCAAAAGTTAAGGAATTAACCCATATGACAATAATGGTATTTGTAAATATGAGTTATAAATGTGATTTATAATTTGAAATAGAATAAAATCCAGAGGAATATTTAAATACAGATTTAAAAGGATTTTAAAAGGGTGAAAATTTGGGGATTTAAATCTCGTTGGTTTTGAAAATGTTTTTTAAAGTTGGAAAATAATGGTGATGTTATTTGGAAAATATTTGGAATAAAATATTTTAAAAAAATAGTTTTTAAAAGAATAAAAGAACTAAACTCACTTCGGTCATTTGAAATAATTTCGATGATGACTACAGCATCATCGATGTTCATTTTCGAGTTTCAATGGGAGGAATTGATACCTGAATGTTTTGAATTGGAGTTTGTCTGCAAAATTGGGTTTGATTTTGGAATGCAAAAGAATAATTTGATTTTGGGTATATATGATTTCAAAAATGATTTTGAATGTTTAAGATATTGTTTAAACTCTGGAAGTTTATTTTAAAATGTTTATGGAATATCAATAAGTTTGAAGACTTATAAGATTGGAAATTTGAATTGAAGTGAAAATCAACTTGAATCAAGTTAGGTATAGTGAATTTGAGAAATTAAGCCTAAGTAGGCCAACTGGAAATAATTATTGAAATATTAATTTTTAAGATGGAAATAAATGTGTGGATGAAAAAATTGATTTAATCTGTAAGTAAATGGAATTGAAATTGAATATTGGAATGATTTTTAATTTGAATTGTGTTAAATAAAGTGGACTAAGTAAAATAAAGGTTTGGAAATAAAGTTTGATTGAGATTTGAAGTAAATTGATGAATGGAACTAATTGAAGAAATTGGTTGTGTGACGACCCGGATTTTCGGACCAGTTAAAATTGCCAAAAATCCGTCCGTTCTAAAACTACTAATGGAAACTACCAAATTAATACCAATTCACATCGTCGTTATTCGTCAGTCTTGATATCTTTATCATTTTGACATTAGTCATGATTGTGAAGCTTGTTAATTTTTTATAGCGTAAGTTTTACATCATTATCGATGTGAGCTTATTGGTGTCGAATGTTCATTCTCATCCAACTTTAATATAGCTCCTTTATGGGATTTTCTTATTGGAATTAAAATTTATGTTTTCTAATAAACTTGACATGTGACATTTAAGAATTATTATCTTGCTTGTGATTATTATGTACCCAGTCACTTCGATAGTAAATAGATTACTTAGATAACAATTCTTTTACTTAGCATGCACTAAATCTTCTATTCAACACAAATATGATTATTCCTTAAGTTTGGAATAATATCACCTGACAGGATGATGGAAGGCCAACAATCCAGCAAGAAGTCTATTAAAAACGCTAATAAAGGGACAAAGCCTTCACCTTCAACTGGCAAGAAGGGAGATATTATTTTGAATCGATCATACATCACCACCCAGGCTGAGATGAACTCTATTCTTAGTCAGTTAGGAATCACTAGGGTTGAAGCCATTTCCGTTGGCCCCTCAAACAACATTTATAGCCCGTCTGAGGGATACTTTGCTTTCTTTTCCATACATATCTTGCACACAGGCTACCTTCCTTTCCTCGGGTTTCTCATAAGATTTTTAAAGCATTTTAATGTTGCACTGATCTAGTTCTTACCAAATTCTTATGCATATTTGACTTTCTTTGAAGTCTTAGCTCGAGAGGCTGGACTCCCATCTCTTAGTGCTAAAATTCTCCATTACATAGCTTGTCCTGTTAAGGTTGGCGAACAACCAGGCCATCAATTGTATTGAATCCATCCCTAACGAAAAAGCTTGATTTCTGAGGGTGTTAACAAGGCGAGAGGATGGGAAATTCAGTTCTTCTTCATCAAATGTTTCTCTTATATCAAAGGAACATCTTCTACTGCTATTAAGTTTCTTATCCCTAGTAAATACTATTTGTTTGTTATCCTTTACCGATGGGTTTTCTCTTCCAGATCCGGCTTCCAAAAATCTAAACTCCAAAGACTAGAAGACTGTGGACTCCTTAATCCATGTAGTTGAGAATAGAAGAAATAGATTCACACTTCCAACTCCATCAAAGCTCCTTCAATATTATATCATCTTAGACCACCATAAGATCATGGGAGAGCCACCAATGGTCAAATACAATTCTTGTGGAAAGGGCTCATTGGTGATGGGAAAATCGGAATCCTTCACTTCAAATTCTTCAGTTCAGCTTGATTCTGCTGGTATGTTTCAATACAGGTAAAAATGGGATTCCTAATGCTATTGGTTTGTTAACATTTCCTCTTGCTTTAGGCTTGCCTGCCCTTATTGTTTCTCTCGGAGGAACAAACGTTAAAGATAATGTCTTAAAAGGAAGAGAGAATATGTAGTTTCAGCCCCAACTCAATCAATCAAACTTGTTTCCTTTAAAGACTCGATTGCTAAGGCTATTGAAGAGCTAGATGAAGAAGAAACGGGCAATGACACGTTTACCGACATTCCTCCTACTTTTCAGAACAAGAAGTCTAAACTTGTGGGTGAATTCACTCTCGTTGTTGTGGATGAGGAGGGGCAAATAAATATTAACCTAACTCCCGAAGAAGTGAATTTGGTCAAAGCTCCAAAAAAGCTTAAAGAGGCTCAGACAGAGAAACCTACGGAGGCTTGGATTTCTGACCCCCTTTTGAATATTACCTTTCCTACATCCCCAACATCTATCGGCTACATGTGCACTGATCTTGGTTTGTACCTTTCTCTAAATGATCCTTTTATTTCAAAGACCCAGTCTCAAACTTTAGCAATGAATTTTGAGAAACCTGTTCGATTGGCCATTCATTCTCCCTTCGTCACTTCTCTTGGAACATTGCAACCTCCAACTTATTTTGATGATCACCTTTTCCTTGTTCCCAAACAACTTTTATCAGTATGTTTTTCTATTTATCATTAGTTCATGCATATATAAAAAAACACATTTGTATATATGTGTATATATATATATATATATTTTTAGCACCTAGAATCATGTGTTCACACTCGTGTGTTCACTCGCCATGCTCTATACCCTTCTCACGTAAGCCCGAAAGGCAGTGCATGATCGGTACATCTGGCCTCAGTTTATCTGAGTTAGGTGTATATAAATAAAAATTCTTTTTAATAACGCCTATGTTCGATAAGTGTTCACACGTGTGTGTTCACTCGCCACGCTCTGTATTCCCCTCACATCAGTCCGCAAGGTAGTGCACGGGTAATATATCTGGCCTTAGTTTACCTGAGTTAGGCATATGTAAATATTGTAAATATCAATAAAATTTTCAAAAAAATGGAGAGAGTAAGCAATTGAAATCCGAGCACTATTTTTACTTATTTGATTTAACTTGTTATTGAAAAGAAATGAAAATACCACTTTAATAAACTTTGATAATCAACTAAAGATCCATTTCATAGTTACACTTTGTAATCAACTGAAACAACGAGTTAAACTATTATCTATTTGCTATGATAACTTGATTTTTTATTGGAAATTTTGATAAGTAAATGACTTAAATTTTCAAAACAATGACCAAAACCTATATTTAACTTATGAGTGTCGAATTGAAAGTGAATCCTTCAT
The DNA here is from genome assembly GCA_030737815.1 of Allium fistulosum. Taxonomy (NCBI): domain Eukaryota; kingdom Viridiplantae; phylum Streptophyta; class Magnoliopsida; order Asparagales; family Amaryllidaceae; genus Allium; species Allium fistulosum. The sequence continues at coordinate 136,322,938 of CM060904.1, forward strand.
TTGTAAATATTTTCAAAAACTTGCATTCATCCCATTGTAAATAAATCTTGCATTTTGTAAATATTTTCACTTTGCATTTGAATTTTGTGGGTAGTATCCACTGAAAACCCTCACGAGACAATACTCGTCCTACTGGGGACACCCAGAGGTTTAACGGCTTGTTGCATACGCTCAATGCAATCGTGCTCTCTACGAAAACGAATTTATCTTAGTTTTTCTTTATTCGAGGACGAATAAAAAGATAAGTGTGGGGGTATTTGATGTGCACGTAAATGTGCATATATTTACATCCATATTTTATCTCTTTTTATTTAAATAAACATCATATTTGGGCATTTTAACATGTTTAAAACCAAAATTCAATTATTTTCAAACCATTATATTTTCATCTTCATTCAGGGGAAAATGGTCATTTTTGTGCTTGTGTGAATTTAAGAATTTTTACTTGGACATTTTTTGATAATTTTTATAGGAATTTGGATGCATATGGAAGAGGCTTATATGAAGATACATGCATGCACAAATGAAATACAAAGGAATGAAGAGGAAATAATTCAAGTTCAAGATCATGGAGGACCCCACCCACTTACCTAAATGTACAATTATGAGCTAATGGACAACTAAGTGGAGGTTAAAGTTTCATGCACAACAAATGATGGATTAATTAGTGGATAATGGTTACTTGGTGGCCATACTTGGTTCTATGGGTTTTTGATGTAGAGAAGAGGGAAATGTTGATGTTGAATGTTCACTGCAGTGGGGTTTGGGAAGAAGCAATGGTACAGAGCACTGTTAGTAGGTGGTTGAAGGTGATCAGAGCAAGAATAGGCAGTTGCGTCAAAGACAGTACTGTTGTTTGCGGCAGAAGTAGATTGGAGCTCTAGTGGTTTGCAAGATTAAGAAGGAAACTGTTCGTTGCAGTTCTGCAGTTTAGAATTTTGAGGAAGATGGAGGAGTTTTGTGATGAAAATTTGATGATGTTGTTGGTTAAGGGAAGTCAGGTGAAGGAGGAGGGTAAGGCTGAGCAGCAGCAGCTTGTTCTTATGAATGCAGTAATAATGTAAGGTAGAATGTGGTTGCTGCGACAGTTTGTGGGCAGAGGTGGTGAAGGTTGAAATGATAGTTTGTTAGAGTGGACAGAAGTTTACAGTTGGTGAAGCGGTAATGTGTTGGAGGTTGTATATGCAGCAAGTGATGGCTGGTGGGTGTGTGGTTAGTTGGTGAGCAGTTGGGTGCGTGTTTAACGGTGAATTGTCGTGTGAAGTCTTTTGTAGCAATGGGTATCAGTTTGGTATTCCAGTTTGGGTTGTGAAATGGCAATGGGATTGACAGAATTGGGTGGATGGTCAGAGATGAATGTATGGTTTATGTTGGTGACAAAATGAAATAGGCTGTGGGGGTTGCTATGCAGCAGTTTGTAGGGTGAGCAATAGCGTTATGAATGTGCAGTAAAATGGTGGAAGGTGATATAAGAGGAAGTGCAGAAGTTTGATACAGAGAAGTTCAGGGGATGACTGGTGGAAATGTGTAGTGTATCACAGAGAGTTTGTGACAGAGAGTGAAACAACAATTGAAAAAAATAGAAGAGATTGACGATGAACAGTAATTGTAAAATAAAAATAGAGATTGTAAAAATAAAAATGAAAATGAATAAAAAAAAATCTTTTTAATTGTGTCTGCTCTTTTTTTTAATAATGAAAATGCAAATGGAAGAGGAAACTAGAACAAGCACACAAACAAATGCACACAAAAATCAAACAAACATACAATATTCTTTTTTTTAAATGCAAACACACACAAAAGAAATTAAAACACACAATAAAATCAAACAAAAATAATTCGAAGAATAGAAAAACAAAATCAAAACAATTCCCCGGCAACGGCGCCAAAAACTTGTTCGTCGATGAAATTCTATCGGTTTAGAAAACCGTCGAACGAGTTTAAATTAAAATTTACCGCAAGCGCACGGCGTACACTTTGTAGTACGGGGCGAATATGGGTCGATCCGCAGGGAATTGATGAGATTTCAAAATTTTCAATTCAATCAAATTAGACCAAAGAGAGATGAAGTTGTTAACTACAAAAAAGAAGAAGCTAAAGTTAGAATTAAAATGTGATTTAAAAACTATTAAACTAGAGGACAATTGAGAGGCAGATCCACTCTCATATTTTTGTAAATCAACAAACAAAGAATTTATGATCTCTAACTTGATATTAAGCGAAATAATCGTTGCATTGATCATAAGTATGGTTTGTTTATGTTATTAATTAACATAACTCAAACCATCAAACTATAATACAACAATTATACCACTTATAACTCTCATGAAAATGAAGCCAAAGCAAAAGTTATTTTAAGTATGATCTATTTACTATTGTAACTAGTAATATAAATCATCAAATTTCATTTTTACTTTCATTTCAAAATCAAAAATAGATTAGCAAATGATGATGCAACTTGTGTTTATGTTGAATAAGAATAGCTCATTTGCAAAAGCAACATAAGCTATCAAACCCACTTGTATAAACTTGCATCAAAATTTACTTTCATGAAGCATAGACAAAGAGATCATAAATCATAGAAATGTTGAAATCACATAATATTTGAGAGCTTCATTACCCCTAAATTGAAGAGGTTTAGCTACTCCTTTGTGTTATCATTTCAACACATAGAGATTTCAACATTGAAAATGAAGTAAAGTAGAGAACAAACAAGAAAAAGAAGATTAACTACTAGAAGGAAATGTATTAAACTAGTGCATAAATGTAATTCTAAACTATGAACATGAAAGAAAGAGAACAAAAAAATAAACATCAACATAAAAGCAAGGAAAAGCATGTAGAAAAGAGAGAAGAAAGAGGCTTGGAAGCCATTTTTATTTCATGTAACATTGAGCTTACAATTTGATCTCTTAATTTCCTAAGTAAAATGAAAGAGTAGATGATAGTTTCATGTACATAAGAGGGCTATATATACATGCATAAAACCCTAATTCTATTCTTAGGGGGCTTCTTAAAATGCCCATTAGGAAGTGTGGCCACCAAGTAACCATTAGCCACTAATTAATCCATCATTTGTTGTGCATGAACCTTAACCTCCACTTAGTTGTCCATTAGCTCATAATTGTACATTTAGGTAAGTGGGTGGGGTCCTCCATGATCTTGAACTTAAATGATTTCCTCTTCATTCATTTGTATTTCATTTGTGCATGCATGTATCTTCATATAAGCCTCTTCCATATGCATCCAAATTCCTATAAAAATTATCAAAAACTGTCCAAGTAAAAATTCTTAAATTGACACAAGCACATAAATGACCATTTTGCCCCTGAATGAAGATGAAAATATGATGGTTTGAAAATAATTGAATTTTGGTTTTAAACATGTTAAAATGCCCAAATATGATGTTTATTTAAATAAAAAGAGATAAAATATGGATGTAAATATATGCACATTTACGTGCACATCAATTTGGTTATCCTTAAATTTATAGATTTCATTGTAACTTAAACAATTTATATAGTCTAGGTGAGAAAGCATATGCTTCTTCTCCGAGATGCCTCTCAAGGGCCTTCCAATGAAGTGGCCAAGCTTAAAGGAAAGATTTATTCGCTTCATGATAGTATGATTGACATTGATGTATGTCGCTCCCTTCCTTAATTTCGCTCTTCCTAAAATCATCGAAAGGCGTTATGAAGATCATTTGTATGTGGCATACTCCAAAAACATCCAAAAATCCCTAGATTTGTGTTAGGAAATCAATTCTATGGTTTCAATGATAACAACTATACAATGGAAATCGAAGGTACATATATATCTATATTTACAGATAGTTGATAGAGTAACGTCACCAAAGAGACTAAAGCAACACTCAAGAGAAGAATCAAAAGACGTCAAATCAGTAGAGATTGAAGAGAAATAGGACATGCACAAGATAAAGCAACATGCACACTATCAGACGTCTGAGAGCATTATCCAAACGTCTGAGTGATTCCTTTGGTTCATAATTCAGAAGCAATCAGACGTCTGGTTACCAACGTCAGACGTCTGAAAAGTACCCAGGCTTAAAACAGATATGAAGACCAGACGTCTGAGGTTACTTTCCAGACGTCTGATTCGAGACTCGACTGTGCATTTTCAAAGTACAACTGCCACATTCGAAAAGACACATCCACTTCTCTTTGTCGCAACTCTTCATCACCATCAGAAGCGACTTTACGGAGATTACAACAGATGCAACTATACAAGAAAACTCCTCATCACTATAAATAGCATCAGGAATTCAAGAGAAACAATTAACCTGACTTACTTACACTCTTATCTCTTGTACTCTGATTTATTCCTGATCTATAAGCAATCAAATACCTGTAATCAACCCTTCCATATATATAGAACTCCTCATTCAGATATTCTCTAGATAGATATATATTGGAAGCACTTTTGTACTCAATAGTCAACATCCGTGTTACAGAAAACATTCTTGACAAAGAAACTCTGCTATTGTAAACCTGTTCCTCCGGGTTAAGCGAGGGTTAGTTGAAAGGAAATTCCGAAGAGGAGCTTCGGGACTGGACATAGGATGGGAGGTCCGAACCAGTATAAAATACCGGTGTGATTATTTTCATTTACTTTGCTACTATCGTTTATAGAGTTATTTTATATAGTTAGCTGTTTATACTTGCATATAATCTATACGATCCACTCATATAGACTTTCAATTTGGACTTTCTATCTCTTCCAGCCTTGAATGTAAAGTGTAAGAGGAAGTTCAGTCTTAAGTTAAAAAAGGATAATAAGGCTCTTGAACAAAATTCTCTACCTTAGAAGAAATTAATGTTGAAAAATGGCTAATATTCGCCGATGCTCCTATTGTGAAGAGCCAAAACCTGATTGTGAAGAAGATGACAACGATAATGATGATAACAATGATTATCATGATGATGACCAGGGTAACAACCGTGATGATGATAATGATGGCGATGGTGGAGGGGACGGAGTGGATCTTTCTGGGAAACCAAATGACAAGGATGGATCGGATGAGGCTAACCCAGACTCAACTATCCAAGATATATGAATTGCTGATATGCCTAACCCATCAAAGAAATATTCTCCTAAGGACGGCAGTGCTCCTGTAGGACAAAAATCCAAAGACAAAGGAAAGGTCTCATCGTCTTTAGTTCCACCTTCTCAAGTATAGACTTCTTTATTCAAACATCTTAAGTTATCAAATAACTCTTAGTTAATATATTGATTGCTTTAGTTAAGGAGAAAATCGAAACACCATTATGACGTTATGCTTGAAAAGGAATAGATGGATACAGATCAATTAAATGAGGAATTGGATAGGCGATTGAAGGACTATAACAAATTGTTTGAGAAGTACCAAAAGCTTTCTGAGAGTGCATCGAAATTAAGATTTTTCAAAGAAAAGAAGTCTCTCCTCGGATGAAGAAAGCATATCACCATTGAGAAAAACATTTGGTGGGGAATGTTGAATTAATGACCCTATTTTGGATGTTAATTAATGATAGAAACGCTTTGCAAGGGTTTCTCTACATGTTTGCTCTAAGGAAATATTCGCCGACATCTCCTTTTTGGTGATAATTGCTAGGGTTTCCTCAAATGCTTTCATCGTAGATATTTGAGTGAACATGATCTGATCCTCACCCCGGAACATGTTGGAATCTTCCCAAAGTCACTCCATGCCTCTTTCCTCTCACTCTCTTCCCCTCAAAAAACCTAAGTATAATAGGAAGAGATTTATTTTTGAAATGTATAAGAAATCAATCTTGTATGAAGCCGATTAATTCTAAAATTATACTATGCCAACTTGGTTTATTTATTGATTTTGTCATTTTAGTTTTCTTAACTTTTGTCTAATTTTAACATATTGTATAGAATAGAAACCTCTCAAGCAGTATGATCCCTAGGAAACATTTGAGTAAACTTGTCAAGCTAAAGAAAGATTTTACAGAAAAATCTTCAATTCTCAAACATCAAAATTGGTGAAACATTATTTCCTCAAAGATTTACAAGAAGTATACATGGGTTTCCCTCGTTTCCTCTTTGACTTTTTAAGTGATGAAAAGAATAAGTTACTTAGAGAAATCCGGTCCTATCACACAAAATTAATATGTCATCTTGATAACCCTCTAGTCGGGGAATGAGATTAGCATTGATTCCCTCCTATTTATATCCTGGATGGAATTAAAGCTTCCTTTGATTCTATGCTTACTTTATCGGCTCGGTCATTCATAAAGGCTAAACCCGCAATTTCAAAACTTTAAATGTTAATTAGATGTTTCGAAATAGAGTATAATGTAACCTTGATTTTTTGTATTCCTTGTAAACTCTACTTATTATTATATAAAAAAATTATCATTTATTGATGCTTATTTCACCTATTCTTCGTACGTCTGATCCTCTAGATGCTTTCTCATGAGTTATTGAGATTAAGGATAGGTTGCTTGCTGAGATAGAAAAGAGACGACCATCACAGGATGCCTCAACTTTGTAATTTCTAGATAGTCTTGAGGCTCAAGAGTGGCACATGAACTATTACATATTAGGGTCAGCATTCAGGACTTTGCAATGACCCTAATTCTTAACCAAAAAAAAAATTTTTTTTTTTCATACTTAGCTAAGACTACCTAGGGTCATCCTTCCCTATTCTCATATTATCCAGGATCTTTCACAATATAAAAATATTGTTTTAAATCTAAATCATTCCTAACATACATATATGAAGATATCTATGTTATATTCTACTAGAATCAGAGCATGATAATATGTAAGTAGAAATCCTTTTAAATCTATTAAAATGTGATAATTCCCTGATAAAAGATTAATTATTGTATCCTGATTTTTGACCATAGAATCCACTGGAAACATGTACTTTAGTCTGTTATTGTAATTAAGAAATGATCAAGTAATAATCAGGTGGAAGAAAGCTTTTAATATGGATGATTGTGTTAAAGTCTGTATAGTATCAAACTCAGGCTAAAAGAAAGTGGATCATAAGTGAACACAAGCAACATCTAGGCGTAATGGAAACGCGCCTAACTTACACATGAGAGGTCACGAGTTCGAGTGCTATGCTGGTCGGTTCAAACCCAATTTTTGTTTTTCTTTTATTTTTCTCCTGTATGGTTTAAAATCTGATATCTACCTATATCTACACATATATACTTAATTTTTGCCTATAATCTAACATACAAAACAATATTTCTTGCTTTATTATTTTTGAAACCCATTCCTACAACTGTTCTAGGAATTTATGTTTATATTTTTGCCCAAATATCAACATGTACACAGATATACATGTACATGTCAATGTCTTTGCTCATTTTCCAGAAAACTGGGTTTCAAATGGTTCCTTGCTTCATTGATTTGAAGTGAACATTTGGCCTGACCTATGGTCTAACCATGTGGTTAATCTGACCATTCTTTTATTTGCATTTTACAAACCAGAATCTACCCAAAACATTGATACTCCTTCTTTTCAAAAGCATGTTTATATATGTATGAATCAGACACCTTGTGATCAGATTTATATCATCCTTCCTAACCATAATTCTCTTTTAAAAATGCATATTCAGGGTATATACACTTTTACTTGCATTTGGACATATATCAATATCATGACTTGAAAATATAACAGTTATAATTCTTTCTGGATTTTCCCAATATAATTTCCTATATATCTATCTTTTGAAAGGACTTAGGATGAACTATAATCATCATAAAATGATTATGCTTATAAAATCCAGGTTTTTCCTCTAAATCAAAAACAACTTTAGCAAATAGATTTTCAAATCAGTTTAACATCAATATCCTTAATACATACCAAACCAGAAATAACCAGAAACAACATAACACGTATTTCTTACAAGTTCTTCCTACTTAATACATTTAGATAGCCATATCAATCAGAAAATACATGCATGAATTAACACATTCTAGCTCTTATTTCTAATTATCTTAGCATTCTCTATTCCATATCTTTTTAATCTTGCTTACTTAGCTCCATCACAACCTGCAAAAGCATTAGTGGCTGCCCCATTATGAATGAGACACCCCCATGTGCCATGAGCAATAAGGGTCAGATCTATGATCTGGTGTGAGCATTTCTAACATATCCATGATATTAAGCTAAGGATACAGCATAAATGTACCTTGCATAACTTGACAGGTATTATCATGAATGATTAATGTATAAATTGATCAGGTATTCCCATATACATACATAAGAGCAAACATATGCATTAAAACAATTTTTATCTGGAACTACTAAGGTTCCTCATACCAACCCTAATCCCGGAAAGACCCAAGTTTCCTATATCATCATTTAAGGTTGCCTTTTCTTCTTATAAATTCCTGGCCTCATCTGCTATAAGGAATCAAAGGGACACATTGCCATGAACTAATTAACATCATGGCACAAAGATCTCAGGACTTAAACAAGCCATGTGTCAACTTGTCTACTTCAAATAGGACAAGCATTCCAGCAGCCTTCTTGGCACAAAATCCTTAGTTATATTACTAAGTGTATTCATGTTCATTTTATCAATGATAGCTAGGTGTACAGACCACTTATATACATGAAACATACTAGTTACCTTGCAGACATAATATTGCAAGCAAGTTAAAGGTTACTTTCTAGAGGTATAACACCCAGTCATTCCATCTCACATTATTTAGCATATAAACACCCTATTCAAACATATACCAGAATGTTTGCAACTGAGAATAAATGCATGGCTCTATTGGGTTTATTTTGATTTTGCAAGCAACTATGTTTAGCCAGATTTTTAACCTTGTTTAAACATAATTTTTAGGCTTGTAAATTTTCTGTTTGGTTTAGGGCTCAGCACTTATAGAGAAAGACTCCATTGCACCCTTAACCAATTATTTCAAGCCTCAGCACTATACCATTGTATATGCAGCTCATAGTTTTTTTTTCTTCATTCTTTGTCTTAAGCCATGATTCAGACTAGTTACAAATACTCTCTTACATGTTTTTTAAGGTTTTGGTATAACATACAGGGATGAAAATAGAACAACAAAGTTATACATCCATCATAGCAGATCATATCTCATCAAGCATTCATGAAACCATCAGTAGTCAACATGGTTTGTAAATCAAAACATGCAAAATATAGCATATAAAAGCTTGGCTGCCTAATCTCAGGTCTTAATGCCATGTATATGAGTGAGGATACTCACCTAAATGCTTACACAAGCTTAATCCAGAAAACCCCTCAAATCTTTAGCCTTTTCTTCCTCTTCTTCCTTAGGTTAATTAATTCAGTGAGAGAGTAGTTTTCTGGTTAGGCTCTTGATTTATATAAGGGTTCTACCTAGGGTTTTGGGTGATGCAAAATCCCTATTTTAGCCTAAACCAGAATCATGCATTTGGCATTGCATATTCTCTCCCTCCTAACCCTTAATGTCCCGGCCAATATTTTAAAACAAGGCTAAGTTGTGCCCATTTTCTTTTCTTTTCAGAAAGTGATTACTTTAAGTATTTTTATTATACTTGCCTCAAACATGATAATGGTGTGACTTTCTATTTTCTGCCTTTATACATTTGCTTTCTTGCACTTTGGTTCTTACTATTTTAGTGCTTCTTTTACTTATTTTTCCTTTATTAATTTTCTGCTCAAATAATATCTGTATATATATACATTTATACAACTATGGGTGTTAGTTTAACTTTAACCTTCTTTTATTTGCAGAAAACATGTGAATTCTTATATGCATTTCTACACTCCTATTATTCAAATAAAATTTCACTTATTCATTATAAATCAATGTTCTCTTCTGTCTTAATTTCCAGACAAGTCATACATATGCATATATATATAGATATATATATATATACATATCCTCAGGAATTTTAATATTCATGTCTAGGCCTATATTTCCTTTATTTAAAACATTTTATCTAAATGTTTTCCTTCTTTGTTTTATTATTCAGGAATTCTGGATTTTCTCTTAGTGCCATAACTAGTGTGCACGTGCACACATGCACACAACCTTGCACCACTGAAAATCCCACCTATATAATAATTCTGATTTTTCCCCCAGAATTTTAATCATTTATTTAAAAGAATTTTCCTCAAAATCTTGGGGTATTACAGACTTACAGAGAAATAACTTCCCACATGGAGGAACAGCTCAAAGAAAAGGAGCAAGAGCTTCAAGTGTTGAAAAATAAAACAGACATTGTTCAAGAGTCCAATCTTTCAATTAAAGCCGATGTGGATATTGCTAAACTACACCAAAGAATAAATGATCTTGAAGTAGACTTAGCAAAGAGTCAAGTGCATTTCCAGACATTAGAGCTTATTGCGAGTGAAGGCGAATCCGGCCTTCCTACCACTACTCCAGGTAGAGTGGTCAAACCTAGGTCTTCGACGAGCCAAGAGTTCCCTTCTTTACTAAACCCTCCTCTAGGCTTAAGTGATGAAATGATTTTAAAATGGGGTAGAAAAGTTAAGTTCGAATGTTTGCAATACTTTAGCAGGAAATGGGATGAAAAAGTATCTCAACTTTTTAGTGAATACAAAAGCAAAGTTCAAAAGCTTGAGTGAGAGAAATACATTCTTAAACATGAAATTGAAGAATTAAAAAGTATGGTTCACACTTTACAAGGAGCCAATAAAACTCTCCAACGCGCTTTGAAAACTTTGATTGACTCGATGACGATGCAAATACTATTCAAAGAAAGGAAAATAAATTCAAAAAATTTCTGGATTTGGCCATTAGCCACATTACCGATCCTTTAATTGCCAAGGACTTGGAGAAGACAACAAGAAGCCTTGAGCTGTAACAATGATTTTCTTTACATTTTTCTTTTTGTTTGATTTATGCACCTACAAATTTGTATGGTAAATTGTAAATAAACTTGTAAGTGACTGAATATTACCTTGAATATAAGATATGTAGCTATAAATTGAATACTAATTTTGATCTGAAATTGCTTGACGATTAGTATCTTACTTCTCCATATTTTGAGCTTTATTTGTTATATAGACCAACTTTCTGCTTGTTTATAGAATCAAGAATCTTGTAGTTGAGCTTCCTAGAACTTGATATAAATGTCTAATAGCTTGTTTAGTTACATTCCAGTTAAATGAATTTGAATTGAAAACTGATTTAATAAGGCCCCGTCGTCAGAAAATCCTTGCAAGAGTTATAGAAGACCAAAAATCCAAATCTGGCAATAATAATAGAAGACCAAAAATTGAAATCTAGCAATAATAATAGAAGACCAAAAATTGAAATCTGGCAATAATAATAGAAGACTAGAACTCCAAATTTGGCAATAATAATAGAAGACCAGAAATACAAATCTGGAAATAATAACAGCAGACCAGGTACATTTATCTGGTAGCTAAACATTACGTTTATTAGGAAACATAAGTAGCTCATATTTGTTGTACCTTCCTCTGGAAGAGTTGTTTGATTTAAAGAACTACTTGGCTCGTATTTTGGTAGATCTTTCTCTAGAAGATTGATTGATTTAGAGCATTACTTGTCTTTGATTTTGATTGACTTATTTGGCACCATCTTAGGTGATGATCCCTAATTGGATCAGACCCTATATCATCGTCTTAGATGATGATTTAGGTATGTGGACCGGTGCATTTGTTAGCTATTTTAAGCAGAACCAAAGACTTACCCAACCTCCATTTAGGAGGCGCTTTAGTGAGGCCTTTAATGACTGCACTGAAGGCTGGTTCAGTGCTTTGGATGAGCCAAAGGCCTACCCGTCCTCCCTCTAAGAAGTGATTTAGTGAGTCCTTTGATGGTGGCACTAAAGGCTGGGTAGGTACTTTAGTGATGCCTTTGATGGTGGCACTAATGGTTTACTCCGTCCTTCCTCTAGGTGGTGCTTCAATGAGGCCTTTGAGGACGACACTGAAGGCTTGGTCGATGCTTTAGTAAGGCCTTTGATGGCGGAACTAAAGGCTTACACGATCCTCCCTCTTGGAGGCACTTTAGTAAGACCTTTGATGATGGCACCGAAGGCTTTTAAAAGGCCTTTGATGGCCATGGACCTTTGATGGTCAAGGCCTTTGATGGCTATATTCTTTGTCCTAGGGGAATCCTACTCCTTAACTTTGTAGATACACTTATTAGAAGCAACTTGCTCTATTGTAAAACTTGTTTAACATCTTTTTACCAACTCGTTGAGTTTTCCTTGCCCTAAAAAATTAATGATCTTCCCTTCCAAGCTCCTACATTAGTTGTTGTCGTGGTCATTTGCATGATGACAATGACAATAGGATTTTCCACGATTCCATTTGAACTAGGGTCTTCTCATTTGTGAAGGTCCATAGTTAGGCTCATCTTTAGTCAAGAAATAGATGTTTTCAATAGAAGTAGTGAAGGTGCAATCCTTTGAAAGTCGTGCTTTAGAGACTATCACTTTTATTTGATACTTAGCTCTTTTGTAGCTCACACTAGGTTCTTTTCAACGGGTAAACTTCCTTTTTAGAAAGCTCCGTGCTTCATTTGTATTGTAAGATTGACCGAGCATGCTTTCCCCTTTTTTAGTGAAATGATAAGAGTCGATTTTTATCTCATTCTCAAAGATAGTTCTTTGAGCTTTAAGCTAGATTTCCTTTCTTATTTTCAGGAAGGTTTTATCCTCTTTACATTGTCTCCTTAGGGAAACATTGGTGTCAGTCCTATATGGAATGGATTCAAGCTCCATCTCTCAGGATTGTAGGGAACTATGTGTCTTCGCTTTTCTTCCATAACTCGCAATGCCACAAATCTTTAAAACTTATTCTTCCTGAAGCTGAGGATTACTTATGGCTTGATAGATTAGCCTAGTCATCTAAGGCTCGAAGGATCCTTGTTCGGAGAGTTTAACTCGATTATTGGCATGGCTATGCAAAACTCAACTGATGCATTTAATCGGTGTTGGGAATCAACGGCATGTTAGCCTCAAATGGGATATGCTTGGTAGGGTCAATTTCTCTAAGCTCTAAATATGCAAGCTAAGGTAGTTCCACTTTGGATTTTATCGGAATTGGAGGTTCGAGCCCTCCTTCAAGCGTCAAAATATTAACGAATAAATTTCTAACCCCAAAAGTGTATAAAAAATAGAATCGATCAAGTAGAAGCCTTATCAAAGCTAGCCAAAGTCACTAGAAAGAAGTATGCATCCATAATGATTTTTGTATAGTCATCGAAGTCATGTCAAACGTCATAGATGGTCCAATTCAATATGCAAGTTATTATGCATAGTATATGAAAGTCAATAATCATGTTAATGATCAAGTCGCAATCTCAAGTCAAATTGATATGTATGACATAAATTCGAATCAAATCAATAGGCTCTACAATTGTTCATTATCCAATTCCTTATGTGTACAATATTCAAGTGTTACACCCATAAAAAATCCTAAAATTGATTTAGTGTTTGCAAAATTGAAAATGTAAGAAGTGCAAAACGAATGAATTCATCCTCAAAATGGTACTCCTAGGTCCATATTTGTAAAGGAAAAGTGGCACGGCTTTCGGCGTCGACAAACTTTGGCAATTGCTTCGGCGATAGTGTTGACAATGGCTTTGGAGATCTCAATGATGTTATGCACTAGGCTTACTTAATGATGATGACAGTGAAACTATAGGGCCATCTCGGTAGTGATGGTCTTCGGCGTCAATGACCCTTCACCTCAAGTCACTCTTAGTTGGTTGTTTGTTGCATCACTTGGCGGTAGTGTTGAGCGGAGTCACTTAACATTTATGTTGGCATTTATGATTATTGGCGTCATCATAAAGTGATATTCACGAAGTACCATGAAGTGCCGTGCCCTTTTAGTCTAATGTTGATATCTTTCATGGTTATTGACGACGAGCTTGTTTTGGTTAGATTATATGAGTAGTAGTGATGATAGAACTTAGCATAATGAACTGCGATATGGGTCACTTCAACACTCATTGATGGCTTTCAAAATTGATTGTACTTGATTCCTTCGCTACTCTTATTACACGCGACATTGTATATATTCTGTTATTGACATAGTACGGTACTCTATTTCTTCGACGGTAATCCATCCTTATGTTTTCGATGTTGATCATTGGCGCCATTAGTGTACCGATGTTCATATGTCTTTGACAACAATGATGGAATGCGATGTGAACAAAGAGCAATTTTTGATATCGGAACTATTACTTTGGTGCTGCTTATTGGCGCAACGTCATGGTTAGGTGGTACGTCTAATTCCTTCGTCGATAATTATAATAGTAATAAAATCTTTCTAGAATTCGTTGTTTATCATCAAAAGAATTTATTTGTCTTAAATTGCATCTTTTGCTTCATTTACCTCTATTTCAATCAATTTTAAATGTTGTGTTCAACTAATATCATCATCAAAATTAACCAATATACACACAACAAATCTCAAACCATAACACAAAACATTCATCCAATCAATATCATCCAAAAATTATCAATTTGATCCAGTCTAAACAATGTCAAGCATTGGTTATCAACAGTAATCAATAACATCCAACAACCAATCATCAATTCAATCAAGCAATCAAGTAAATATACGGGGGAATTATGTATCAATTAAAATGAAAAGACATAGTTATGAGTGAGATTAACCACCAAAACAATACTCGAGTTCCAAAACAATGATCAAACCACGATAATACTGTTGACATCCACTTCACCAAGCCAATCGTTCTTGCTATCAAAGATTACAATTATTGTCTACTTGGTGTTCCTCAACATTGCTCCCTTCTACTACCCAACAAGCAAAGTTGCATCCAAAGATTGCTCACACATAAAGAAAATGACGTCTTTAGGCCTTGAATACCATTATGCATAACTATGCCTCATCAGCCATCCGCCTTCGACACCCTCGTAACCACGTCGCACTCCTCCACTGCCTGAAGCTGACCATCCAAACTACACCCTCCACTGCTTTGTGTTCCTCCTCCAATCACGTTCGCTCGCCTCCAAAACCCCGCATGTGCCTGAATTTGGACATCGCACTACCTATTGCGCATACTAGGTCGCGTTCGACTACCAACATCCCATCGCATCTCCGTTACCTCGCCACCACGCCTCGCGATTACACACCTCCCTTGATGTCGACTGTCGCTTCAAGTTTCGAACATGAGGCACGATCCTTTTTTTAGTTTGGGCATGCATGCTAATTTGGGAAGTTAGGATTAAAATCAGAAAAGAGGGATCAGGTAGTATAAAGAAGCGGGTAGACATTTCGAGAACCTAGGACATGATGGAAGTGGGTTTTGGACTTAAATGATTTGGGCTTTCAAATTTTTAATTCAATTTTCTTTTACTTAATATCCTTTACATTTATTTATAATTGAATTTCAATCTAGTTCAAACCGATTCACATCTTTTTCTATAAACTACATCTTGATAACCGATAATTTTGTTCAATTCGATGCTCACGTATTTTTATTTAATAATCCATCATCCTTTACAAAAAATAAATTTATTTTTCAACTATTCCAATCATACAAATTTTATTTATACCTCAAAATAGTTTATATTGATTAAAATATTTTATTTGATTTCAATAGATTATTCGAAAGAATTTGTTAATTTAATTCAATTTATTAAATCAAAATATTCTATTAAATAGGAGTTAATTGAATAAAATTTATTTTGAAATATAATCATTACAAAAATCAAATTTGAATAATTTTATTTTAATTTAATTTATTTATTTAACGATGTTGAAAATCGAGCTATTATAGACTTTCCCCGTTAAAAATTTGTGTCCTCATAATTTCCTATAGGGAAGTCGATATACACAACTCATACCCAGAGTTTATTCATAGCCATCGTTGTTTCAACATCTCAAATTGTCGATTCTCTATGTGACTCATTACACTTCAACTCATCTTATTGTATGCTATGATTTCAAATAGATTCAAATAATGACTTTCTACTGTTCGCATACGATAAATTTTGTGAAAATTCATGTATCGGATTTTCTGAATTTTTTGGCAGATTCTTCTTTTGCACAGAGGACGTTCCGAAAAATCAAAATACAAAATAATTATATGATATACATCTCCGAAGAGGCATCCCAACACAGGAAATCCCAAACCATAAGGAAACGATATAATATCACATCATATATTCGTATACCATAAAAACGTACCTTTATTTAGCATTTTTAAGCAACACATTTAGCTATTAAGCATGCATAAGCGAGCCAACGTCGCTCATAAGTCCAAATAGCCTCTTGAACACCTATTCTTATCTCAATATAAACATTAATCGCATATAGAAAGAGATAGATAAGTATGAATTCATTTAACTTCAAAATAACAGTGTTCATAATCTTTAGCCACATCTCGACAAATTTCGCATAGTCAAAAACTCAAAATTAGATAATGATATCAAGGTGCAAATTGTTGTATAACGTATTAGCTTTCTAAAATAACTTTTGGATTACAAAAATGTCAAGTTCATTAGGAGTTATGGAGGTTTATATAAGGCGGGTAAAATTTGGTCATAAATGTAGGTCCATTTATAAAACTCACGTTTTTGACCATTGAAACATCAAAATTTCGCAAAATACTTCAAATAAAACTTTTTTTGTATTACTTTAGCTTTAAAATAAGTACAAGATCATCAAAAACAAATACATGGTTTGAAAGTTTTGATTAAAAGAATACAGCACTTCTGTTCAAGAAATTAAGATCAGGCTAGCATTTTGGTTTGATTATAAAATAGACTTTAACATTAGCAAGCTTCAACATTTCACAAAACACTTCAAACATAAGTTATGTCTTATGCTTTATGATTTTTAGAATGGCCAAAATCATCGAAATCGGACTAACGGTTCAAAAGTTATGAGCAAAAGAGTTCAACTCAATTTTAAGCAATTCTATATTTCGGGATAGCAAAACATTATTCATATTAATTCATGGTTAAATCTTCATAAACGAGATGAAGGATTTGTTTAAATATATTTCACTTCATTCTCTTCCTTTTATAAAATACTTCAATTTAATTTAACAACAAAAATTTCTTTTGTTTATTTCCCTCTTTTTAAAATAATCAATTCTCACATCTAATGTCAAAAATCCATATTTCAGATTGTTTATTTGGTTTTAAAGAAACCTTCATTCAAACCCGTCAATAAATTTTTAAAACCTGAAAAATACTTTCACTTTATATTTGCACTTTAATAATATAGTAATACTTTAAAAAGATTTATATTTCTTAAATATCTTTAAATCCTCAAATCCGAAAACTATACTCGGTTCAAAATATTTGTATACCCAAATATACCACTTCAAAATCAATATTTGAAATCCTCGTTTATTTTCAAACACTTCTTTTAAAGATATTAATCCATCAATCTAAAATTCTATATTGAAATAATATATATCTCTTCTAAATATTCACTTCACTTTATTTATATTAAATCTCCATAATTGATAATTTTCATTCAATAAATAAAATAATTTGCATTCATCTAAAAGTTACTTCAAATTATCATTTATAAACTTTCTATCTTTTAATTCAAATTATTCATCATTTTATAAATATAGTTTCAAACATCATTTTATAAATATCCTCTAAATATTTTTATAACCATCGGTAAATAAAAATCTTCAAAATTCTCTTATTTTATCGAAATCCTAAAGTTCATTATAATTTACATTTACAATATCCTTAAAATTATTCAACTATCAAATTGTTTCCAAAATCATCTCTCTTGAAAATTTTATATTAATTCAATAATCTCAATATTAAAAATAAAACATCTTTCTAAAATTCGTTGTTTGTCACCAAAATAATTTATTTGTCTCAGGTTACATCTTTTACTTTATTTTCCTGTATTTCAATCTGTAACGACCCGGAATTTTCAAACTCGAAAATTCCAGATAGTTAGGAGAAAAGAAAAGAGATAGAAGAAAGAAACATAAAGAAGAACAAAAAACACAACATCTCACATTCGCAGCGGATTAAATATAATAACAAATAATAGCATTTTTATAAAAGAAAGCTGTAATTGTTACTTTACATACAATTCATCAGAGTTACAATCATTACAAATAGACTGAATAGTTATATCAACCTGCCCATACTACTATTAATACAATTCTCAAATACACAGCGGAATACACTCCATACGTCTCTGCCATCCAGCTCGCCACCTGAACTCCAGAACGTCCTTTCCTGAAAATCGGTAATACTCGGTCTGACCCGAGCATTACATTAAAGTAACACCCGGGTCAGGCTGGAAACCAGCGTGAGTAAACTCATCTAACATGAAATTCCAATTCATAGAACTTATTTAGACCCGGGGTAACTCGTACTTTACTATAAGTAAACAACTTATATAGTCAACACTTATTTTCACAAACAATATCTAAGTATCCAACTTAGTTTAAATGGTCCATATTATCCCAAACCGGCCTATTTGATTTCACACATCAATCTATAAAGAATTATAGAAGATTTCAAATCGAAGTGGTTTCGGGTATTAACTAATACCCGACTCCTGTCTCTTCGAATTCAATATTATTCATTAAACCAAAATTTTAAGTTTAAACAATATCATTTATACACAACAATTTATCTCATATCACAAAGCAGCACAAATCACATATCTGAGATATCACATAATCCAATGCATTCAATATAATCCAATCATTCATAAGCAAGATCAATTAGTTGTTCAATCCCTAATTAATTCAAATTAATAATTAAATTAATTACTTATGAATTAATTACCCAATCCTACTTAATTAACATTAATTAATTACAAACCATTTGATATTAATTCATAAAATTTATTAATCTTAATTATCCATCTTAATTTAATTATTCTTAATTAACTAATCATCCTTAATTAATAATCTAAATTAATTAACCTTAAGTTAATTACATAATTAGTTATCTCTTAATTAATTACATTAATTAATTATCTTTTAATCATTAATTAATTAACCTTTAAATTAATTAATTATCCTCAAATTAATTATTCTCAATTACTTTCATTAAGTAATTATCTTTAAGTAATTAATTACCCTTAATTACTTACATAAATTAATCTTAATTAATTTATCATCCTTCAATTAAAGATAAATCATTTACTTAATAAATCACTTAATTGTCATTGAAATCTTAATAATTAAACCTTCGGAATTAATAATTAACACATTCATCTTAAACACTTACTTAATTGAATCATTAAAATTCTTTGAACAACTTAGGGATTTAAATCAAATAATTATCCTATTATAAAATTATTCAAAACAATTTAATTTCAAAAACATTTGCATTATAATCTATATATTTTGAAACTTGTTTAATAATTTATCATTAACAAATGAATTAAAACATTTTACCTACTTAAGTAATTACTTAATTACACCATTTAAATTTAAGTTTAAATAAACTTAAAAATTTACTTAATTAATTTAAGTTAAATAAATTATACCACTTTTCTTTAACTGAACCTTTAAAACATTTAATTTATAGAGAAAATAGTTTAAAAACTTAATTAACCTTTATTATGTTTTAAATTTTAAAACGGTCGTCCCAGTTAACACTCGCGTATGACTTGATAACAAACTCGAATCATTTCCCTTCTTCCCCGAGTACCCACACGAGACCAACCCGAGAAAAATACCATCGTTCCCAAACTAAAACCATGGTGCACAGAGCAACACGTGCACATGCACCGATCGCTGGCGATGCTCCGGCATCCACGACCTCCACCAACAAATCACTGATCGTCTCCTCTTCCGATCCCAACACCCAGATTCCATCATGTGCTCGGAATTCGAAATCGAGTTTACCAGTTCAAACTGGAACAAACATCTCCGACCTAAACTCGCCTCGACTAGGCGACACCGACCACCAGAGTACCCAAGACTCCGCCTGAAGCCTCGCCATGAAACAATGCCCCGTTTCCCCCATGACCGGCCTCCACCTGTGCTCCGACGTAGGCGCGGCAGCGCAATTATCTACCTCGACCAAAAACTGCAACAAAACCCTAGATCGATGATTTCCCATCGCCACGTTGATCGTAAAATCCAACCACCATTTTTCCCATGACCCCCACCATCCTAGCTTCCTCCAGCCTCAATCACGACGACCATCTCTTCCCCGATCGCCAGAAATCGACAGAAAACCCAAATTCGTTTATCTCGCGAATTTCCTTCAAAACCAAACTTAAAAATCTTGGAACTATTATCAAAATTCATATTTTTCAAGTTCGATTCCAGTTATATATTCAAAACATAAAATTTAAACCATCGATTTACCTGACTATAAATTATCATTACTGTAATTTATTGTTTTTGAAATAATTACTCCATATATCCACTTGAAACCATTTTTAAAAATGATATCTTGTTAATTCAAACATATTCTGTTTATACATCATAACCTATAGATGATTAGGGGAAGAGCAATTGATTTTTGAACTTGTTTTAAAGCCTGTAGAACTTAGAACAGAGCAAACATTCTTTTATACAGACATGCACACAAATATCATCATACATATATGATATATACATGCAATCATATTTAAACAATCATGCAAAACATATTTCACATCATAACTTCAAAGATTATGACATGCTTCAGGTTAACAACAGATTTTAAACTTGTATAAAAGTAGTTTACTCACCTTTGTTTTGAGCAGAGAAACAGCTCTGAGATTTTGAAAACTGGAGATTGCTTAAGATCTTTGAACTTGAAATTTGATCTGTAACTTGATGTTGATCTGTTCTTTACTTTTAGGTTGAGTTGAATCTAGATCTTGAACTTTGGGACAACAACTTGTTTTAAAAAACTGGAAAATGTTTTGATTTAAACTTGCTTTGATCTGCTATTGGTTTTGTTGAGATGATCTTTTTTTTTGGCAAGGCCGACGGGGTTGGATGGACCCCGACCATATTATTGAAACACCAGAGAAAACATGACACAAACAAAAACAAAGAGCAGAAGCTCAAAGAAAAACAGAGACAACATGGTGCTACAAGCACAAAGAAAAACAGACGAAAAAGGGACTAAAAAAGACAATCAAACAATTACGAACTAGAGGACAGACCTATACCCGGGTCAAAGATGAATAACATCTTCGGGGAATTCTCAATTTCATGCAATATCCAAAGATTGAAGTTAGCCTCAGTTTTAGCTTTGTTCTCAAAAACTCTACAATTTCGTTCTCTCCACACCGCATATATAAAGGTCTTCAACGAGACACAAAAGATTCTCTTCCGCTTTTGCTTGCTACCTGTCTTTGCATATATTTGCTCCCATTCAGCTCGATTATCTTGCAAGGGGCTACTACTATGCAGTTTAGTCATTACTGCAGACCATAAAAGCTTAATTTTTGAACATTCGAAGAATAAGTGCTCAATAGTTTCAGGCTCAGCATTACAGAAAGCGCAGAATATGTTTACATTCATACCTAAACTGACAAGCTTTGCCTTGGTGAGAATGGAACGATTTAAAATCTTCCACAATGAGAAATTTTCTCTCATGCTACTATCTTTGTTCCAAGTTCTCTTCCACCACTTCCAATTTCGATTAACATTGTTCTGCATCAAGAATTCATACGCCTCACCGATTTTAAATTTTCCTTTTCTTCCTCCCCAGACAACTAAATCAGAAGTAGCAGGCAGAGGGTCAAATTTTCTGATCATATCCCATAGCTTTTGAACTCTCTGATTAGAAGAAAACACATGATGCCCCTGAAAGTGTTCGAGAACATCCCTGACTTTCGTATCAGAGTGGACTCCGGTTTGTTGAATTTCACTATAGGTCAGTTGCCTTCGAAGAATGAATCCTTTGTCCAGCCATGGATCATCCCAGAAACTGACATCATAAACTGGGTTAGTGTTCATTTGAATAATAGGAAGAAAAAGTTCTTTTATCCTGTGCAAACTCTGCTACGTCCAGCTCAAGTTTTGTTGTTTAATCATGTTCCATAATCTCCTTGTTTTTATAACATGTCTTTTGGACCAAACAGCCCAAAGACTATGTGGGCAGTTGAACAAAGAGTCAACATGTCTTGGAAAAGCAGCCTTGTTCCACTGTTTAACATTTATTAACCCAAGACCTCCCTTGGTTAATGGCTTCTCAACAGAACTATACTTCGTTGGAGCAGTAAATCTGCCCATAGTTTTGCCAGACCATAGAAAACGCATAATAGCACTCCTGATCATGTTAATTAACTTGGATGGGAGAACGAATGTTCTGGCCCAATATACTTACATTGCAAAGGTAACTGACTTAATTAAAGTTAATCTACCAGCTTGACTAAGTTTCCTAGCTGTCCAACAGTTAAGTCTAGAAGTGATCTTTTCATACATCGGAAGACATTGGTTTGTAGTGATTCTGGAAGTTGTAAGAGGCGGACCTAGGTAGGAAACAGTGGATAGGTTACGAGATAAACCAGTAATATTATTTATTTGAGCTTCATGGACCATGTTAACTCCAGCAAGAATAATTTCATATTTCTGGACGTTAACTTTTAACCCAGTCATTCTACTGAAGTGTTCAAGAGTAAGCATTATGTTCTTGACAGTGTCTATATCAGGAGAGCAAAACATAATCAGGTCATCAGCAAACAATAACGCAGAGATATGAGGGTCTTTACAGGCGGGATGTAATTTATATTTTCCTTGTTGAATTGTTCTGTTAATCATTCTCGTAAGAAGTTCCATAACTATTATGAAGATGTAAGCATACATGGGGTCTCCCTGTCTTATACCTTGTTTGCTCCTAAAGAAACCAGAGGCAGTTCCATTGACATTGACTGAATAGGTTGGAGAGGAGATACATTCATAAATCCAAGCAATAAAATGAGGAGGGAAATTCATATACCCCATAATTCGTACAATACTATTCCACTGCAACATGTCAAAGGCCTTCATTATATCAAGTTTCATCATAGCTTTTGGGGGAGCATTTCTACTTTTATATCCTTTAATCAATTCATGAGCGAGAAGGATGTGATCAAGAATATTCCTTCCTGGAAGAAAAGCTGCCTGGTTGTTGGATATAATAGATGGGAGGACATTCTTTAGTCTAGTTGCAATAACTTTAGAGATGCACTTATAAATGGCATTACAACAAGAAATAGGATGGTAGTCTTTAACATGATGAGCATTCTTGAGTTTAGGGATTAATGCTATGTTGGTGTAATTGAATGACCTGTAAAGTTTACTCTTTTTGAAGAATAGAGAAATGGCATTGCAAACATCCTCAGAAACAATCGACCAGCAGGTTGTAAAGAAAAATGCGTTCAAACCATCAGAGCCACCACAAGAGTTAGGGCTAAGAGAAAACATAGCATTCTTAATTTCTTCATGTGAGACTTCTGAGCATAGCATGTTGTATTTTTCCTCATCAAGCCTGGGCATGATATTAGATGGGATATCATCGATTTCAGGAACAAAATTATTAGTGTTGTTATATAAGCTTGTGAAATATTGCTCTAAAGCTTTCTTTACACCTTCAGTAGTAGATTGCAGACCATCATTCATATCATAAATGGTTACAATATTTTCCCTCCTTTGCTTGTTCTTGAGACTTGCATGAAAGTATGCACTATTCTTATCTCCTTTTTCCCACCATTTAATTCTTGACTTTTGCCTAATCATATCACTCTCCTGAGATAGTGCATCATAGTACTGTTGAGACAAAGTAGCTTCAGTGGAAGAAAGACTAGCATCCTGAACATTACCCATGATAGCTTCCTGAACCTCAACAAGCTTCTTCAGAATATTAGTGCTCTTTTTCTCTCCCTTACCAAATTTTGTAAATGCCCACTGCTTCAAGACATCTTTTATTCCTCTTATTTTTTCCTGCAAAACAAAGAGATGATTACCATTCTTATTAGTGTTCCACGCATTTGAAACAGTAGATTTAAAGTCAGGTTCGATAACCCAGGAATTAAAAATTTTAAAGTTTGCTTTTTCTCTCTTGTCCACTCCACGAAGATGGATGATCTGAGGGGAGTGGTCAGAAAGGAGAGGAGGGGGGAGAAGGTTGAAAAGGAGGGGCCATTTGGTTAGGGTAGTTTGATTAGAGAAGGAGTGATCAATCCTAGATAATGTCCTGATGCCTTGCCTTCTTTTATTATTCCAAGAGTATTGCATACCAACAGTTTTAACAGAAACAAGATCTGCATCATTTAATGCTTTACTGAGAGG
This sequence comes from Allium fistulosum, assembly GCA_030737815.1. Classification (NCBI taxonomy): domain Eukaryota; kingdom Viridiplantae; phylum Streptophyta; class Magnoliopsida; order Asparagales; family Amaryllidaceae; genus Allium; species Allium fistulosum. The sequence goes on from CM060904.1 coordinate 136,347,136, forward strand.
TTGAATCTCATTGAGGGACAATGGATTACCTCCCACTCTATCAGATAGCGTATGACAGCAGTTGAAGTCACCAAATATAATCCAGGGATGGGTTGACTGCCTTAAAGACGGAATGACAGAAAGAACCGAAGTTCTAACTGCAGCTGAGTTTGATGCATAAATGAAGGAGATATAGAAGGAAGTTCCATCAGAGATGTCTAGGGCATGACAGTGTATTAATTGGGAAGTGGAGAGGATAGGAGTAAGATAAAGATGTTGAGGATTGAATATAATCATGATTCTACCATAGGGAGATTCGTCAAGGTTGTGGATAAGCTTCCAAACAGGGTTAATGAATTTAGCAGCCTTAATAGTTAAGGTAAGATTTAGTTTGGTTTCTAGAATCGCCAACACAGATAATTGGTGCATTGAAATGAGCTGTTTACACTGTTCTTGCTTGATGACATGGTGTGCCCCTCGAATGTTCCAGGCTCCAATGCGTGACATCATTGGAGAATTCTGGCATTAAGTATTTCGATCTTCATTCTCCTCGCTACTGCCTGAGTAGAGGACAAGTAATTTGGAATTGTTGCTGAAAGGGGGGTGTTTTCATTACTTTCCGTACTATTTTCCATAGGGGTGGTGATCATTTGAGTAACTGTGGGGCTGGGTGGGGAGGAGTGTTGATTGGATGGGGAATTGAGAGGAGAAGAATTGGGTGGAGGTTTATAGGCTAAAGGAGGTTTTATATTGGAGTATATTAGAGGAGGAGTTGTAATTAGCGGTTTGGCAAAGTCTGGGGGATTGGCTGTTTCAGTTGTGCATTCTATATCACCTTTGTGCATGTCTGCACACATAACAGTTTCTGCTTTGTTCCTGTTGTTCTTGTTTTTTCTCTTGTTATTCTTTCCACCACTAGAGCTTTGACCTTCAGCATGTGTATTATCATATTTTGCTACACCTTCATTATTTCCTTCACTAGCATTTGCTTTGCTTTTAGAATTGTTTTCTTCTTGCTGCAAACGGATATCGCATGCAGTCTTAATTTGTTTCGCTGTTTTGTTGCTCTGCTCCCCTTGTCCTAAACAAATTTCATCATAAGTTGACACAGTAACCCTACCCTCTCCCAGTGTTCCACAATTCTTTTCACTATCATTTTTACTTGCAGCTTGCATGTCATCAGTAAACTCAGTATCCTCTAAACAAAGAAGAGCTTCATATTTATTAGAAATTTGCATATTTTCAGCTATATCGTCAAAATTTGTTTCTTCAGTTCTCTTTGTTTCTTTGTTTACCTCTTCAGAATTAATATGATAGATGGCTTCTACTGTTGGAGAGTGTTCTTCACTAATTACTTTATTAATCTCTTTTCGCCCATTTCCCTGCTCATGTCTAACACCTTCCTCATCCTTCTTTTCATCATCTTCATTGTTACTAATTATTTCATTCACTATTTCATCATTGCTTCCTCTCTTATGTTCACTGGTTGTTTCGTTCGCAACTGTTACATTTTTCTTTTTATTTACTCTTTGCCATTTCCTTGAAATCTGCATCTGAAAGGGTTTAATCTTATTATTGTCATGAACATTTCCAGTGATATCCACTTTGATTTCTGTATTTCCTTTCTTTTTAGTGTCTTTTTCCTGCTCAATGATATCCACTTTGATTTCTGTACTTCCTTTCTTGTTAGTGTCTTTTTCCTGCTCAGATTCACTCATATTTTTATTGTCACAGCATACTGTTGTATGTCCAAATTTCTTACAGAAGACACATACGTCTGGCCTCCATTGATACTCAACATGTATTTTCTGAAAGCCACCTTCCACCAGCTTAACTTTGAACTCGTTCACAAGCTCCTTATCTGGTTTCACTTCTATTAAACATTTTGCATAGTACAACCTATTCTGGTTCTCAGTCATTTCATCCATGCACAATAATTTACCAATGTGGCTACATAACCAATTGATCCCTAAAGACGACCAAGCATATAATGGAAGATTATACAGATGACCCCAAACTGGAACTGAGGAAACCGAGCCAGAGATATTACTGACTGCTACATCATAAGGTTTAATTATGAACATCTTATTATTCATTATGATGGGGTCACTCTGAAGAACCTTATTTCTATCCTCATCACAAGAGAAGTTGAATAGGAAAACAGTACCGTCTGATTTAGCTGTAACAGAGCCTTTAAGTTTCCAGATGAACTTGAGCTTTTGAATGACAGCAGAATACGATAATGGTTTATCTAAGAAAAAACCAACGAGAGTACCAGTCCAAAGCACAGCACCTGCATCAAGAACGTTCTGCGGAGGCACAAGAACATCTTCTTCATAATCAGGGAAAAAGTCAACGGGAATGTACTTCCCAGCATTTCTGGGTTTATGCTTAAACAAAGAAGTCCATTTACGTTCACCTTGGGAGGAGGAAGGAGGAGCAAAGGACAGTGGGAGAGGAGCTAAATCAGGTGGCCTAGAAGGATGAGGGACAGGGAGAAGTTGCGGGGGAGGAGTAGGAGGAATGGGAGATAGGAGAGTAACAGAGGATGGGTTAGCAGGAGGGGTTACCGAGGTGGACGAGACAGGTTTGGTAGGAGAAAAGGAAGAAGTGGTAGGAAGAGCAGAGAAAGGTACGATGGTAGAGGAGAGGGAAGGTACGATGGGGGCATGGGGTGGGTTGACAGGAGCGGACATGAGAGAACTTTTTTGAAGGTTTGTTTGTCAAAACTTTGGGGCCATGGATACTATGTATTCCATTGCCTTTGGTTAGACCGAGATTTATAGTGCCCGGACACTTATGTCTCATTATTGTGGCCGCTGGGTATCGAACCGGTGCCACTACAACACAATGTAGCAACTCCACTATGTCTTTACCACTGGACCACTAGAACTTGACTATTGAGATGATCTTTGCTTAATTTAGTTTTTGAAGATGAATCTTGCTTTAAACTGAGATTGTTAAAAGTGGATTGTTGTTTGAAATTTTATTTCTGGTTTTAAACCGTTTACAGGCTTTTGGTTTTCTTTGAAAATGAAAATAAAGGGATGAGAAAAAGAGAGTAGAGATATTATATAGTTTAAATTTTCTTTTATCTATTATTTTTTTAGAAAAAAATTGAATAAATGACACTTGTTCATTTCTTATCTTAAAATCCTAACACTTGTTAATATCCTTACTTATTAATTTAACACTTGTCTTTGTATACATATTACTTATTTTTAAATGTTAATAAAAAGCTTTTTATATCTAATTCCTTATTTAATAATTACATTTCTTAGTATATATATAAATCCTTTAAAAGAAAATTATAGAACAACTATATTTCAAAATAAAATCATATATAATATATTTTAAATCCAAATTAAGATATATATATATATATAATTTTTAAATCCAATTTATTTTAAGATATTTATCTTTTTGAATTTCAAATTCAAATCCAAATTCTATTTAAAATCTTCTATTGTCTATATATACACACAATCCTTATTATTTGTTTTAAAAGATTAATTTGTAAAACTTTAAGTAATTATATTAGAAGATTATCAAATATTTATTCCAATATTTAAAATTCAATTTTTATTATATTTTCAAATTCACTTACATAACCAGATATCTTTTATTATCAGAATTTTATCTGTTCAATTGAATAAACCAGTTAATTATCTAATTACTAGATGTCCAAAAATCCGGGTTATCACATTCCTCCCCTCTTAGAATCTTTTCGTCCTCGAAAAGGAACGAAACCAGAATTTTAAATACTTATTATCAGATAAATTATTCTTTGATCACTTTTAAAACACTTTTAAAATCTATATAATTTTATAAGATAGTTTTTACAAAAATACTTTTATAACTCGATGTTTCAATAAGTCCATCCTCGTTCTCACAGAAATTCGGTCATACGTTGATCAGGCGTAAGACTGAAAATCTATAAGTACTGGGTAGACCCGTTTTCAACACCTAGTGAAAATACTTGGAAAATAATTTATGAAAATATAGAAAACAGTTTTGAAAATAGAGGAAATATCTTTGGTGAGAATGCTTTGGAAATCATCACCCCCATCCATGGTCACAGTTACATCACGGGTTAAGTTGCCATCGCAGCAAAAGTCCATGTAACTAATGACAGCATGGAACCCACAACAGATCGTAGTTACATTCCAGGGTTACGTTGCCATCGTAGAAAATGTCCATGTAACCGTTGGCTCTCAGCGGCACACACGATTTCGCTGTCAAAATGAAACTTCTCCACTCTACATAGGTCTCAGTCTACCGATATAAAATCAAACATAGACTGTTGGCTCTCAGCGGCACACAAGACTTTCGCTATGTTACCATAGGGTCGCAGTCTACCGATATAAAATCAAACATAGACTATTGGCTCTCAACGGCTCACACGACTTTCGCTATGGTCTGTAGTAGATCGCAGTGACATCGAGTTACATTGTCGTCATAGCATAACCCAAATGCCTCTGTGGGCACCAGCCCCTCGACTTTCGCTACACAAATAATCATCAGGAACTAGTTTATTCCGGACTCCTCACAGGATTAACTTTAGAAACCCCCCTTGGGGCTCAAGGCAGTACCACCCAGTGGTACTCCTGAGAAGTTCATTTCAAGGAAGCGCCTTTTCCCCCATAGCTATTCTCAAAACACTTTATACTATACACTTATAGTATCTTCAAATCATATCATTTATGATTTATATCAAAATCTCCTTTACACAAAATCGATTCCCAAAATCGATAATTCTTAAACTAGGCTTTCCGAATTCCCAAAATTGATTTTCCCAAAAATCAAAAGCCTTTTCCAAATTATATAGGTTCCCAAAACCTTTTCCCAAAATCCTCATAAGATCCTTTATATATATATATATATATAACTTTGAAAATCTTTGGATCATTTCAAACTTGTATAAAACCTCTTTTATACTTCAAATATTTTCAAAACCCTTTTCTTTTAGCAATAGATTCAACAAGGGAAGATTTATCTTATATAACAAAGATATATAACTTTATTTTATTCCAAATCAAATATTTAAATTTGATTACTCTTTTATAAAGTTATTAACCATATCATTTTTCATTTCAAAAACCCTTTTACAGTTCTTATCCACAAATTTTCAATATCAATTTCATTCAAACTCGTACGATGTACATATATCATCCGTACGCAATATCAGTTTGATCGCTCACTCGATCACACAATTTCACTTCCGAACTAGTATCGTCCACTCGACTTCCTAGTGCGGACTCAGATCTGGTTTCTTGATCAGAAACCGTCATTCTCCTTGCATAGTCGTAGCTATGATAGAGAATATCCAGAAGCAATCAAAACCCATATCCAGGTTCGCCGTTGAAAATCGAGTGAAAAATCCCAACTCGGATCGATAATACTATCTCGAAATTCTGTGCTCGAATCTGGATCAAATCACTATGCGAATAGAATAATATACGTATATCCTACGTATTTATCTTTATTGGTTATTAGCCAAATCAATTCTCTTTTCTATTCACATTTCCTTTAATTCCATTCACATTATTCTCAATTGCTTCCATTTCCAATTGAGTTATTACTTTAATTACAAACAGTTTGAACTCTGACCTATTTAAATTTAAAAATAGCTTGAAAAAGTTTAAAATAGATAAGTAGTTGAAAAATAGTTATTAGTTTGTAAAATAGCTGTAAAATAGTTAAGTAGGTATAAAATAGTTAGATAATTGCAAAATAGATTTTAAAATAATAACTAGATATAAGTAACTGAAAAATAGTAATTAGTTTATAAGATAGTTTCAAAATAGTTAAATAATTCCAAAATAATTATAAAATAAGTATAAGATAGTTTGGGTTTAAGAAGAAAGATTGTATAGTAAATAGTTTGGAAAAATATATTTGTATTTAAACAATTTATTTTGAAAATAATCCAGAGCCAAACTGTTTAATTTCCCAATCTCGATTTCCAAATAATTTCCCATCAATTCAATTTAAATTCCACTTCCATTTAAATTGACTCAATACTTCAATTTCCATTGAAATTGATTTAATCCCAATTCAAGTTGAATTAACCTTAATTCTTTCCCAAATTCAAATCAAATTCCATTTGATTTTTAAACTTATTCAACTTTAATCACAATTCCAAATTATTTCAAATCAATTTGGATTAATTTCAAATTGAACCAGCTCCAATTTCAAATCCTTTCAATTCTAATTTACCATTTGAATTTTTAAACTTATACATCTTCAATCACAATTCTACTTAATTCAAATCAAATTCAAATTGAACTAATTATATTTAAATCTCAATTTTAAACTATCTCGAATTATATAAACTCGAGTTAAAAATTTTAAATGTTGATTTAAGCTTTTTAAATCAAATCAACCTTTATTATTTTTATTTTATTTAACAACTTAAATCTTTAAACCAATTAATTTTTAAATCCAAATTCCAAAATTCCGTTTTAAAATTATCTTTACTTAACTTATTACAAAGTTCAAATAAGAATTCGAAAACAATTTAATCTTCAGATTCTAATTTATTATCCATTTTCAATTTCCAAATCTCAACCCCATTTTGAGATTACTCATAACTCCCATTTAAACTCAACCATTTAACTTTCCAAGTTAAATTCCAATTTCATCTTGAAATTTCAAATCAGGTTGTTCATTCCAAACTTATTTAACTTCTTCTAAGTTAAATTCAATTTAATCCTATTAACCTTACACAATTTGAATCCCTATTTCAAATTTTAAATTTCTATCAATATTCTTTCTTAAAAGTTCTAAACTTATTTCATTTTAAGTTTTTTACATCACACTTCAGGGAAAAACTCATCACTCTAGAGTTTATTTTAAATTATCTTCAATTCCAATTTATAAATCATACTCACCTAAAAGTTTACTTCCCTAAAACATTTCATTTTACTTAATCATTTACAACTTTTCACAACAACCATTTATGATAATAACCAAGATTATCATATCTGGAAACCAATTCATTATCATCTTTATTCTGATAATACTTCTACAAATTCAAAATTTTAATTTCAGTTTGGATCCATTTCAAACTTATCTTTATTCAATTTAAATTTGGTTGTATTTCTACTACTACTTATTTTAATTCAATAATTTAACAACCAATTACCTTAATAGAAATATTGCTTTATATATATCAAATATAATTTTATATAAAATCATTTACCTTTAAAACCATTTAAAATCTTTATATAGAAAAATAACAAGTACGTTCTCATATAATACTCTCAACTCATTTTAGGGTACCATTGACCCTATCCTTAATGAGTAATCCCAACAGAGCCAAGGTTCTCGCTTAACCTTTGCTCTGATACCAACTGTAACGACCCGGAATTTTCAAACTCGAAAATTCCAGATAGTTAGGAGAAAAGAAAAGAGATAGAAGAAAGAAACAGAAAGAAGAACAGAAAACACAACATCTCACATTCGCAGCGGATTAAATATAATAACAAATAATAGCATTTTTATAAAAGAAAGCTGTAATTGTTACTTTACATACAATTCATCAGAGTTACAATCATTACAAATAGACTGAATAGTTATATCAACCTGCCCATACTACTATTAATACAATTCTCAAATACACAGCGGAATACACTCCATACGTCTCTGCCATCCAACTCGCCACCTGAACTCCAGAACGTCCTTTCCTGAAAATCTGTAATACTCGATCTGACCCGAGCATTACATCAAAGTAACACCCGGGTCAGGCTGGAAACCAGCGTGAGTAAACTCATCTAACATGAAATTCCAATTCATAGAACTTATTTAGACCCGGGGTAACTCGTACTTTACTATAAGTAAACAACTTATATAGTCAACACTTATTTTCACAAACAATATCTAAGTATCCAACTTAGTTTAAATGGTCCATATTATCCCAAACCGGCCTATTTGATTTCACACATCAATCTATAAAGAATTATAGAAGATTTCAAATCGAAGTGGTTTCGGGTATTAACTAATACCCGACTCCTGTCTCTTCGAATTCAATATTATTCATTAAACCAAAAGTTTAAGTTTAAACAATATCATTTATACACAACAATTTATCTCATATCACAAAGCAGCACAAATCACATATCTGAGATATCACATAATCCAAGGAATTCAATATAATCCAATCATTCATAAGCAAGATCAATTAGTTGTTCAATCCCTAATTAATTCAAATTAATAATTAAATTAATTACTTATGAATTAATTACCCAATCCTACTTAATTAACATTAATTAATTACAAACCATTTGATATTAATTCATAAAATTTATTAATCTTAATTATCCATCTTAATTTAATTATTCTTAATTAACTAATCATCCTTAATTAATAATCTAAATTAATTAACCTAAAGTTAGTTACATAATTAGTTATCTCTTAATTAATTACATTAATTAATTATCTTTTAATCATTAATTAATTAACCTTTAAATTGATTAATTATCCTCAAATTAATTATTCTCAATTACTTTCATTAAGTAATTATCTTTAAGTAATTAATTACCCTTAATTACTTACATTAATTAATCTTAATTAATTTATCATCCTTTAATTAAAGATAAATCATTTACTTAATAAATCACTTAATTGTCATTGAAATCTTAATAATTAAACCTTCGGAATTAATAATTAACACATTCATCTTAAACACTTACTTAATTGAATCATTAAAATTCTTTGAACAACTTAGGGATTTAAATCAAATAATTATCCTATTATAAAATTATTCAAAACAATTTAATTTCAAAAACATTTGCATTATAATCTATATATTTTGAAACTTGTTTAATAATTTATCATTAACAAATGAATTAAAACATTTTACCTACTTAAGTAATTACTTAATTACACCATTTAAATTTAAGTTTAAATAAACTTAAAAATTTACTTAATTAATTTAAGTTAAATAAATTATACCACTTTTCTTTAACTGAACCTTTAAAACATTTATTTTATAGAGAAAATAGTTTAAAAACTTGATTAACCTTTATTATGTTTTAAATTTTAAAACTGTCGTCCCAGTTAACACTCGCGTATGACTTGATAACAAACTTGAGTCATTTCCCTTCTTCCCCGAGTACCCACACGAGACCAACCCAAGAAAAATACCATCGTTCCCAAAATAAAACCATGGTGCACAGAGCAACACGTGCACATGCACCGATCGCTGGCGATGCTTCGGCATCCACGACCTCCACCAACAAATCACTGATCGTCTCCTCTTCCGATCCCAACACCCAGATTCCATCATGTGCTCGAAATTCGAAATCGAGTTTACCAGTTCAAACTGGAACAAACATCTCCGACCTAAACTCGCCTCGACTAGGCGACACCGACCACCAGAGTACCCAAGACTCCGCCAGAAGCCTCGCCATGAAACAATGCCCCGTTTCCCCATGACCGGCCTCCACCTGTGCTCCGACGTAGGCGCGGCAGCGCAATTATCTACCTCGACCAAAAACTGCAACAAAACCCTAGATCGACGATTTCCCATCGCCACATTGATCGTAAAATCCAACCACCATTTTTCCCGTGACCCCCACCATCCTAGCTTCCTCCAGCCTCAATCACGACGACCATCTCTTCCCCGATCGCCAGAAATCGATAGAAAACCCAAATTCGTTTATCTCACGAATTTCCTTCAAAACCAAACTTAAAAATCTTGGAACTATTATCAAAATTCATATTTTTCAAGTTCGATTCCAGTTATATATTCAAAACATAAAATTTAAACCATCGATTTACCTGACTATAAATTATCATCACTGTAATTTATTGTTTTTGAAATAATTACTCCATATATCCACTTGAAACCATTTTTAAAAATGATATCTTGTTAGTTCAAACATATTCTGTTTATACATCATAACCTATAGATGATTAGGGGAAGAGCAATTGATTTTTGAACTTGTTTTAAAGCCTGTAGAACTTAGAACAGAGCAAACATTCTTTTATACAGACATGCACACAAATATCATCATACATATATACATGCAATCATATTTAAACAATCATGCAAAACATATTTCACATCATAACTTCAAAGATTATGACATGCATCAGGTTAACAACAGATTTTAAACTTTTATAAAAGTAGTTTACTCACCTTTGTTTTGAGTAGAGAAACAGCTCTGAGATTTTGAAAACTGGAGATTGCTTAAGATCTTTGAACTTGAAATTTGATCTGTAACTTGATGTTGATCTGTTCTTTACTTTTAGGTTGAGTTGAATCTAGATCTTGAACTTTGGAACAGCAACTTGTTTTAAAAAACTGGAAAATGTTTTGATTTAAACTTGCTTTGATCTGCTATTGGTTTTGTTGAGATGATCTTTGCTTGATTTAGTTTTTGAAGATGAATCTTGCTTTAAACTGAGATTGTTAAAAGTGGATTGTTGTTTGAAATTTTATTTCTGGTTTTAAACCGTTTACAGGCTTTTGGTTTTCTTTGAAAATGAAAATAAAGGGATGAGAAAAAGAGAGTAGAGATATTATATAGTTTAAATTTTCTTTTATCTATTATTTTTTTAGAAAAAAATTGAATAAATGACACTTGTTCATTTCTTATCTTAAAATCCTAACACTTGTTAATATCCTTACTTATTAATTTAACACTTGTCTTTGTATACATATTACTTATTTTTAAATGTTAATAAAAAGCTTTTTATATCTAATTCCTTATTTAATAATTACATTTCTTAGTATATATATAAATCCTTTAAAAGAAAATTATAGAACAACTATATTTCAAAATAAAATCATATATAATATATTTTAAATCCAAATTAAGATATATATATATATATATTATTTTTAAATCCAATTTATTTTAATATATTTATCTTTTTGAATTTCAAATTCAAATCCAAATTCTATTTAAAATCTTCTTATGTCTATATATATACACAATCCTTATTATTTGTTTTAAAAGATTAATTTGTAAAACTTTAAGTAATTATATTAGAAGATTATCAAATATTTATTCCAATATTTAAAATTCAATTTTTATTATATTTTCAAATTCACTTATATAACCAGATATCTTTTATTATCAGAATTTTATCTGTTCAATTGAATAAACCAGTTAATTATCTAATTACTGGATGTCCAAAAATCCAGGTTATCACACAATCAATTTTAAATGTTGTGTTCAACTAATATTTTTATCAAAATTAATCAGTATACACACAACAAATCTCAACCCAAAACATACAGCGCTCATACTATCAATATCATCCAATAATTATCCATTTCATCCAATCCAAAAAAATCAAGCATCGGTCATTAATAACAATCAATCACATCCAATAACCAATCATCGCTTCAACTAAGTAATCAAGTAAATATATAGGGGAATTACAAATTAAAATGAAAAGACATAGTTGTGAGTGAGGTTAACTCACCGAAATGATGCCCGAGTTCCAAAACAATGATTAAACCATGACAATATTGTTGATATCTACTTTACCATGCCAATCATCCTTGCTATCAAAGATTACAGTTGTTTTCTACTTTCTATTCCTCAACATTGCTCCCTTCTACTACCACAACAAGAAAAGTTGCATCCAAAGATTGCTCACACAAAAAGAAAATGACGTCTTCAGGCCTTGAACACCAACCTGCACAACTACGCTTCATAGCCATTCACCTTCGACACCCTCGCAAACATGTCGCACTCCTTTGTTTCCTGAAGCTGACCATCCAAACTCCACCCTTCACTGCTTCGTGTTCCTCCTCCAATCACATTAGCTCACCACAATAACCTCGCACTTGCTCGAATTTGGACATCATGATACTTATCATGCATACCAGGTCGCGTTCGACCACCAACATCCCATCGCATCTCCATCACGTCGCCACCATGCCTCATGATTACACACCTTCCCTGATGTCGACCGTCGCTTTAGTTTTTGAAAGTGAAATGTGATTCTTTTTTCTTAGTTTTTAGGCATGCATGCTAATTTGGAAAGTAAGGTTTAAAATCAGATAAGAGGAATTAGGTAGTATGAAGAAGTCGGTGGACATTTCGAGAATCGGGGAGATAAAGGAAGCGGGTTTTGGGCTTTGAATTTTAATTCAATTTTGTTTTACTTAATTTCCATTACATTTGTTTATAATTGAATTTCAATCTAATTCAAATCGATTCACACCTCATTCCACAAAGTAGATCTTGATAATTGATAATTTTATTCAACTCGATGCTCGTTTATTTTTATTTAATAACCCATCGTCCTTTAATATAAAAGTTATTTACACCTCAAAATAGTTTATATTGATTAAAATATTTTATTTTATTTCAACATATTATTCAAAAAGAATTTGTTAATTTAATTAAATTTATTAAATCAAAATCTTCTATTAAATAGAAGTTAATTAACTTAAATTTATGTTTGAAATGTAATCATTGCAAAAATCGAATTCAAACAGTTTTATTTTAATTAAATTTATTTATTTGTACGATGTAGAAAACTGGGCTGTTACATAATAACCAAAGTGTCTCGAAGTTAGTGGGAGCAATATTGTGTTTGTGAGTTTTTTAATATGATCCATAAACAAATATGAAAGTGTCATTCGACAAGCATCAAAATTGAACAAATTTTTTGATAGAAATATCAAATAGTCCGATTGTCAATCAAAATGCAGAGCAAGTGTGTGCTCATAAGGAAGTAATTTAAAAGGTACATAAATATTTCTAAACCATAAGTAAATAACATACCGTCGGTTGTTAACGACGTACTTGTGTTAAAATCAACTTTAATTGTTTTAATACTCGAGGTTGGATTTGTAAATGATATCTTTTATAGTAAGTATAAAAGATATTGCGAATGTCTAATGATATGCAATGATACTTCATTAAAATGTTTAATACAGAACATGTAGGATGGATTCCTTATGCATTGGCAATAGGAAATATCAAATCCAAATTGATGTCACTAAATGGTTATGTAAGGTGTTCTCATGTATTTATGTACCAGAGAATTATTTATAGAAATAACAAACTCCTTATGAAGGAGTGTTTAGATTCAACTTTTCATAAGTGATATTGAGTACAATATGTTAATAATAAATCCAAGTTTCCGCAACTGGCCTCTTCACCATCGAATTCCGCTCTCAATTATGTTTTGTCATCTTCACACCTTCCTACTATGTCCCTCGACCTTGGCGCTGTAGATTTTCCGCCCCTGTCACGGGGCAATTAGCCAATTGTCGGTGTTGACTCTTTCTTGTATACAGTTGTGGGTCCATAGCAGGTTGCTATCCCTAGGCAAACGGCCTCTGCAGTTAGTGTTGATTTGGTGGTTAATGGCTGTATTGTGAAGGATGGTGTAGTTTCAGTGCATGGCTTAGGGATTTCTAAGGTAAATCCTATGGATTCTTCTTTAATAAATTCAATGCTTGTTCTAATTCTGGCAGTGAATGCCATAAGGTGGTTTGCTCTTAGTCACCATTGTTTAAGAATAACCCTAGCAATGCAGGCTCTTTTGTGCTTAAGCATTACGCTATCGATTTGTGGATACACCTATCACCTTCCTAAAGAAATTTTTGATGCTATAATTGCATTTTGGAAAGACTATTTAGTTTGCTTATTTTTGGTTGAAGTTCCCCATTAATCAGTTTTCAAAAAACACATCCTTGGTTTGTGGCATTTGCACGGTATGGTACATGCCAGATGTGATAATTCAATGTACTTTTTTGAATTATCCTCCCCTCATGAGAGAATTTATGTTTTGGAATCAGACCCTATTCCTATTGCAGCTAAAGTGTTTATCATTACCCAACGGTCCCCTTTGATCGATCTTGCTTGCGAACATGTTCTATCTATTCTCGCGCGGGTGCGTATCTCAAATATTCCTTCAATTTCTCAATCACTTGAAGGGGTAAACTGGATAGCCAACCATATTGCGCTGCTTTGTTTTGACACTTCCATCGAGCGTAGGCAGTTTTGTCATTATGCCAAAGCTCTTATTGAGATTTCCCCTGCTAAGAAACTGCCATATCAAATCCCTGTCTCTCTTGGCGAGGGGAGGCTTGCCCACGTCGACGTTTCTTACTAGTGGAAGCCACTTATTTATGACCTTTGTCATTCCTTTGGCCATGAGATTCTCAGATGTCCTCACTCTGGTGACTTTCTTGTAGCCTTCCCCTTATGAATCCCTTGCCTAAGTGCCCTATGAAGCATTAGCAGGTCAAAGCTACCCAATCCTCCTAGCCTCCCGCAAGTCCGTAATTCCCTATCACTTCAGCCTCTTCTGGGTGTGTAGACACATTGTCGCTGCCTGTGCTAATCTCTCTTCCCACCTATACCTGCTTACGACACGGATTCACCTCCGAATCTTATCATCGGTACCTCAATCACATCTCTTAAGAAGCTATTTATCTAAGCTTTGATTGATGATCCTCCTAGTGTTGAGCCCATTGCCCAGGAGATTGAAGTCGATCTTGCAGAACTCACTCCTTTAGTTTGTGGTAGGGAAGCCAAGACCTGGATGCATATGGATATCGGCCTCTACTACCACTCAACGTGGAAGGTATTCTCAAAATGGATTTCTATGACGAAAAGGATAAAAGGGTGCTTTTCTACTGTCTCTCAGATGACGAGTTGGACCTTTGCAATGATGGTGAGTTTGGCGCTAATAATGAAGCTATTTTATATGCTTTGGATTGTGATCGCAAATTCATCTTTTCACCCCGCACTCCTGGATACAGGCCTAAGATTTTAGGAAATTCATCTATTATTTCATCATGATATTCATCGCTGAGTTTGCATTTCATACTTTTAGGACATTTTATGTTCTTATGCTATTCTGCCAGGCATGTTGGCTTTATTTTGTTTCTCATTATGCTATCGAACCAGGCATGTTGGCTTTATGTTTGTTTGTTGGGTGGCCCTTGGGTCATGGACTTATGTACCTTTATATATATAGTACAGCTATATGGTCCTTGGACCATATACCCTTTAAATCAAAAATAAATAAATAAATAAATCCAAGTGAAGAATCTTTAAGTTGGAAATGTTCCAAATTAAGTACTGCGATTGATTTAATGAAAAAGGTTTAGTACATCGCCTTGAATAGTGCCGCAATAAACGCAATGTGTGTGTATGTATTTTTATATGCACAAAATTTATAACCAAGCTGAGGGTGATTCCAAAAGTTGAAAATCCCATAACATTATTATATGATAACAATGTTATGATATAGTTCATAACCGAACATAGAGCTTGCTATATGTCAAGAGATGTACTGCAAAATTTTCCACATGATAAAGTTTATTTACCAGTGTCAGAGAGAGTTGATTAACATAGTAGATAATTGAAACATAATAGCATACCCTTTCATTGAGAAAACCGACCCAATTGGTTTTGAGGAAACCGATTGGAAAAATTGGAATAAGATTCCATAACTGACCCCAAGTGCAAATGGAAGATTGATATAGTTAGATGTATTCCCTAGGGGCAATTTTGTAATTTTTACATATATCAATCTCGATAACCAATCTTATTTGAAATAAAAGGCGCTTTCTTTCTGTTATATACTTGATATAATATGTTATATTAATTAATTAATTTAATTAAAAGTATATTTAATAGAAAATCCATAAATGATACGTTTTGTGATAGTAGTTACAAAGTGTTGTAATAGTGAGTAATTTATCACAATGAAAATAAATATACTATTTTAAATATTCTTAGTCAAGATGTATCAAGACTGGATATGAATAAATTCGCTGAGACTAGAGTAGTAATGCTCTTCAAATGTTGGACAATTAATTACTCATGGCTATTGGGGTACCAAGGGGTTACGTAATGATAGTTATTGAATAATTATGGAATGACTCGCTCGATGGTATACTGTTGATAATATAACTAAGGTCAAACAGAAAATATCGATGTGACATTTTTACATAGTTCTCTTGACTTGAGAATATTGTTGATCTTCAATGTGGAAGCTCCACTTTGATTATAGTTAAATCATGGCATGACGTTCACCGAACGACTATATTGGATTGAGCAGAAGCATTAGAAGCGAAACACTATTCAAGAGAGGATTTGTCTCCTTAGTTATATGAGGTTTGTATCACGGTCAACTGAAGTTAGTTCAAAGTCAAAGTCCTAGAAAGAGTATTTCTGTAACGACCCCGAAATTTAAATTTATTTAAATTAATAATTTATTGAATTTTTGAATTTAAATTGAGTAATTAAATAAATTTTTGGATAAAAATTTGTAAATTTAATTAGAAAATTGGAGCGAGTTTCCCCGATTCAAATATAACTGAATTTGTAAACAAAAAAACAAAATAAAATAAACAAATAAGTAAAAATATAAAGTGAATAAACAAAAACAATACACGTATAAGCAAAAGCAAAGACAAAATAAAAATATCTATACCCACCAAAACATATTATATCAGCTCAAACTCCTCAATCACATACAAGAAGAATTTATCAACCTGGGGAAGGCATAGAAAATTAAGTGCAAGGCAAATATCTATGTAAACTAGGATGGAGGCATGAGCAATAAATGCTATCTACTTTTCAGCATGATCAAGATCAAATCAGCCGTGAGCAAAGGAAAAGAAAATGAATTGGTACAAACAAATAAATGCAAGCATCTCTAGCCCATACCCTATTGTATAAAACAAATACAATCCCCCTGTACAAAGCATTATATCAGCCTTCTCCCCTCATTTTAGTTCGAGCACCATCATAACTGAAAGAAGAAAAAAATAATATCATCTCCACCTTAAACAACAACACAAATGAATCAAGGCAACCAGAAATTCAAAAACATAAGCAACTAGAGAAGATAAGTTAGCATTCAATTCAAACTGAAGATTAAAAAGCTTCAGCAAGCAAAGACACTTGAGCCTGTTTCAAGCATCAAGCTTCAGACTTCTTTCCAGTATTCAACCTTTTCTGTTCTTCTCTGCTCTTCTCCTCTGTTCTTCTTGACCAGGTGAGCAACTCCTATTTCTAATAGCCTAACTTGTTTTGGGTTCTTGAAGTTATGGTGGGTAACTTTATATTTAAAAATCTTAAAGTAAATCTGGTTGAATGCAATTATCTAAGCAAACATGTTTGTATGAATTTCTGGTAGTACTTGTGGATATATGACAGTGTGTATGGGTTCAAATGCTTTCTGTCTGTGTTTACAGATATGAGTTATTCAAAACTTTTGTTCTATTAATTTAATTGCTAATATAACTTAGGTTTAAAAACAAATTCATGTTTGTTTAAGTATAAATCAATGTTTAAAAAAAATTAACTAAGTCAAAATATATGGTGAATGGGCTCTGGAATCCAAGGTAGCAGGAAATTTTGAGCATGGGTGAAAAAGTAAATTTCAAAATTTAATGTTTCAGGCATATGATCAGGATTCAAACACAAAATGATGATTTTTAAAACCAAAATCATAATTTTTAATTTGGTTTCGAGATAGAAATTTTGAATTGACTGCAAAATGCATTTCGGCCAATCTCTGGTGATCTAGGGGAGTTTAGAGGTCGGATTTTCTTCTAGGGGTAGTCGAGTGATAAGGGGATAGTGGAAAAATGCTCGGAGGTGGTGCAGTTGCCTGTGACGAGAGGGGTTGGTCGGAGAAATTTTTTAACCTAGTTTTCACTAAGCCTGTTATTTTGGTCGAGGACGCCTCTAGAGTGGATCGAGTTCAATGGAACTCTGGGGAAAGGAAGATGCGATGTAGACGAAGACGTGGCCAGAATTTTAAGGGTGACGGTGGTCGGAAAATCATGGACGAGGTGGTGACAGGGATTGCGTGATGGTGGTTCTGTGTTTCCAGGTATGGGGAGAAGCTCGATTTTGAGAAGAGGTCGCTGCTATCATTTCGATGGCCAGAAGTTGATCGGAGGGTGGTCGCCGACTTGGGAAGGTGGTTGCGAGTGGCCAGAGTTGAGCGCCGTGGTGGGATACGTGCACCGTGCACGATTGGATACAGGCGATATTTTTGGGGAAGAAAGCTTTGTCTCGGAGCGAACTCGAAGATTTCGGGGATTGGACTCGAAGCAGCATAGGATTTTACTCGAGTAGAATGAGGGAGTACCGGGTAAAGATAACGTAAACAAATTTTAAAACAAAATTTAAAGGGTCTCGGGTTGATTTGGAGGAGAACTTGAAGCAAGTAGGCATTTTTCTCGGGGGATACCCGAAGCAGGTCTTGGGTTGTTGATTTCTAGTTTTTGTAACTTGAACAATTTAAGTCAATTTAATTTCTAAACTTATTTTTCTTAAAAATAAAGATTGTTGTTAAGTACAAATATGAATTTGTGTTGAAAGGTTTTGAAATAACAATATTTCTGAAGTTAATTAAGTTAATTAAAATGTTTTAAACTTATATTCGAAAGGGATTTATTTTAAAGAAAACATAATTAAGTAATTGAGAAGTGGATTTAATGTTTAAATTTATTAACTTAAAAGTTAAGTTAAATATATATTGATTTATGATTTATAATTAGCTAAAGATAAATTATTAACTTAAAGCTGATTAATTTATAATTGAGGATAATTAATTTAATGGTAATAAATTAAGGGTTAATCAAATAAATAAAGTAAAAGATAATTAAATAATTAAAGGATAATTATTTAATGACTAAAGATTGATTGATTAATTAAGATTGATTAATTTATAAATGATTAAAGAAAAATTTATCAAACTAATTTGTAATTTATCGATGTTAATTAACCAGGATTAGTAATTTATTCATAAGGAATTTATCTGATTTAAATTTATCAGATAATAAATTTGACCTTACTTATGAATGTTTGAATTCTATTGAATGTGAATTGTTTGATATCCCTGATTGTGATGCTTTGTGATACATCTTGATTTATGTCGTGATCTGTGATTTCTATTTCTGTGATATATTACTATGTGAATATGAAACCTTGACCCATAGAACGACACTTGAATTTCGATGCGACAGGGAGTCGGATTTCAGTTGGTTATCCGAAACCCACATCGAATTATATTTGTGAATCTTTGTGACCGATAAATTTATTTTATCTATGAATCTGTGAATGAAGATAAGCGTTATCGATTATACCGCTTATCGATATATCTGTGATGATTGATGTTGCACTATTGTGTGTGAAACCCCTGGACTACACCATACACACACAAATATGGATTTCACGTGGAAATCGGTTAAGTCACAGGTAATTTAAATCTGATGTTTTTGAAATTGAAATTTTAATTTCAATTGATTTTGAAATTAGAAATTTGGGTTTAAAGTGAAAAGCTTTTGAAATGGAATTTCAAAGATGAAATTTAATTTTGAATAACTTGATGAAGTTTTGGAAGTTTAAATAATTTGATTTAAAACTTAAATTCAAGATTTGAAATCGAATTCTATGATTTGAAACTAGGGATTAAAGAAGTTATATCGTTATATAAGGGTTAAACCATTTTAAAAGTATTGATTTTGAAATGTGAATATAATTCAAGGACTTTAACCCGTGCAAAAAAAATTGGATTTTTCTTAGACGAAAACTGTTTGTTTTCAAATGATAAAAGTTCGTATATATAAGAAATGAAATTTCAATTTAAAGGGATTTCAAGTATGAATTGAAAAATGGTTTTCCAAGTTATAAATGAATTCTTTTTGAAAGCTATGAATTGAATCTGTTATTTTTAACAGATTTTAAAAAATGATGATTTGTTTAAACCCTTTGAAATGAAATTGTTTTGAAAACTATAAGTTAAATCTTAATTTAAAGATTTAACGAGTGAATCCGATTGAAACAGAAATTGTTTTGAAACCTTTGAATGTATCTTTGTGAATGGGGTTAACTTTGTGAAATAAATCTTTTTGTTTAAAGATTTGAAAATGGTAATTTGTTTTAACCATTCGAATAAAAAGTTTTGGCTTTAAGCTGTGATTTAACTAAGACCCCAGTATCCATATGATTTTAATTGCGCTCACTATTCGGGTTAGCCGGGAAAAGACATTTGTGTCATATAACCCATTCCGAATAGTGATACGTTGTATATGGATCGCATTTGAAGACCGGTGGTGAAGACCGGATATTTTCGAAAACGAAAGGACAACTCGTCGAATGTCTCTGCACCGACTGGTCCCCGGTATAGAGATTTGATCACCCTTTGTGATGGGAAGTCCGGACGTGATTGGAAATTATTCGGAATTGCAAGGGCTTCGTGAGAAGTGCCTTCGGTTCTGTTCGAACCCGGAACAGACTTGTATGGTTACATGTCTGACATTACACTTTGAGATATAAAGCCGATTTCTTTCAAATGCATATCTGTTGGTGGCGGAGAATTTATTCTCTTAGCTTAACACCCTTCTCTGAGACGTACGAGCTCAGAGGTTATGTAGTTGAAGTTATCAGCGATATATCCCAATTTGGTAATGTGACATGCTGAGTGTTGCTGTGTGATGATCAGTGTTTGATCATTTGCGATATGATCATTTATTTGATTTTATATCTTTGTGATCATAGGTTGATCATTTGTTTGACCCGAAGCATGGCTTTGTGACAAAGCGTAGCTTTGTGGACGAGACTTCGTCGAGCCTCACACCCCGGAATGGTCAAAACAGGAAGGATGCGGCAAGGTTCTAGGGAGTAGCGCCCCTTAGTGTATGTCATTCCTTCTGGATAGAGGTTGTATCATGGTATGGAGCCCAGATACTTAACCTATGTGGTTACTGCATTATTATTCTGATGTGGTTGTTGGAAATCGAGGATCCTCGGGAAGATCGGTTACGATCGGGGGATGGCATACGCGTGTCAGTAGTTACCTATTTTTGCAGAGGTAACCCGGCCTTGTGTTGGCAGATATCCGGTTAGGTTCTCGGGACGTCATTCCAGAGGCATTTCCATGTGGCAATGGGAAGTTCCTTGGCCTGACCATTTTTGGAAATCCAAAGAAACAATACGAGCCTTTACGATTGAAAATTGTAGAACCTGTCTCCTCAGGAGGCAGCTATAGCAGGCATAATATAATGGTACCTATGCTGGCTAAGATTTATATTCTACTTTCGAAATGTTTTTCCACTATGCACTAGTAATAATATCAAAAACGATTTGATTTGATTTTTGCGTAGTAAGCATCTTTGACTATCATAAGAATAAATCTCCTCCAATTCTGCGTTTGCATTGTGTGTGTGGTGGGAGGTCTTATGGTAGTTTCATTTTCCAAAAGCATTGCGAATTGACTTTAAATTCTTTTGTTGTTCGTTTTTAAAGATAAACTGTTTTTGTTGCTCACACCAGTCCCATGACTGACTCGGAGTTTATTGTTCATTTCCTAAACTCTGGGTGCTCATAATTTTCTACACGAGCAGTCTAGAGTTGGGTTTTTCAGATAGTCAGGTTCAGTAGATTTTCTGGAGCTAGTTCAGTCTTTGGATCGGACTGCACTTGCTTATTCTTGGTGTATCGTTATTGGGAGTTCGAGCTACTGCTGGAGTTCTCTCTTAAAGACTATCTTAGAGTTATTTGTTCCGCTGCTGATATTAGTTATCTATTTTTTCTTTTCCGCTGCTATTTGTTGTATCATATCTCTGATGTATATTGATATTCATTGTATCACTCTGTTGTATCAGATGTTGTATATCAATGTATTATCCTTTTTCTTCCGCTGTGTTATTTACTTAATGTTGTTATAAGCTCCGGCGACTCGGATTTGAACGGTCGAATCTACGGCATTCGAGTACGATGTAAAGTATGGATGTTGATTTTCGAACGCGAAAAATTCGTATCGTTACAATTTCGATTAATAGTAATTGCTATAATTGAACTAAAGACTTTGTGGTTGGACTATAGAGTTGAATATGGACGATATTTAAATTTTGACCATAACCAAATTCCATGAGTCCAAAGTGATATAGTTTTGACGAAGAGAATTGGTGTAAATAATTGTCGCAATCAGGTAATGCTTAATAAAGTAAAATTAGATTTTACCAAAGTTAAGTAAGCGATAAATTTGGCAAAAATGTCACATCACTTTCTAAATGATGCGTGAACATTAATATTCAAATAGATCGATATCAAGCGCTAACCAAGTTTGCACCTAACGGCCATCACATAATCGAAACGTTGAACTCTTTTGACCAAACAATTTAATTAAATCGCAATTGTTATAAATTAATTAATTTAATTAATATTATGAAATATCAATTACAAAATTTTATTTTAATTTTATTAAAAATATTATTAAATATATGTATAATAGTTATCAATATATTAATTGATATATGGTATCAATACGCGTTTAAATTGGATTTAAATGTAAAATATTTTGTTCGGGCTTTAAATGGGTTTGAAGCCCATATTGGGGGTTGGTTGGTTCGACAATGATAAGGACATAAAGGGGTGCAACCAAATGATATCAAGTTGGACTTGATTTGGATGAATAAAGGGATAAAAAATTGGTAAGAGATAAAAAAAGGATCTAGATCATAACTTGTCTCTAATATCTCCTCTATATAACCATCTCAACCTACACCTATTAGAGGACTTTTTTGGAAGCCTCCTAATCTCCTACCTCTGGCCGAATTCTAGTCATTCCCTTCTCTCCATTTCAAAAGTCAAATCAAAGTAAAGCAAATATTATCTGATAGTTGAGGATCGTCGACTCAGGGACTAACACTCCAATGGATTGGAAATAAGTTCAAGGAGTAAATCTCATCGTTTCAAGTTGTACTTATAGACATTAGTGATAAGGTAAATTTTTTGATCTATTAATGATTATGAATGTGTAAATAATATTTATATCATGTATAATGTTTCGCTAGTTAGATGACGATTCCATTATATCAATGTATTGTCATAATCAGATTAGTTGTATGTTTATATATTTAAAAACATAAAAAGATTATCATTATCACGCATATATATTGCTCTTGAAAAAGACTTATTTTTAATTTAAAATCAATATAATATTCATTGTTTTATTTATATAAGCTTTATAATTCGAATATTAAATCATATATTGCATACAATATGGTTTTAAAATTTTATATAAGCAATATATACATAAAACAATTTCGAAGAATTAAAATAATTAATATATATTATTTAAATCTTTTAATTCTATAAATAAATAATACTAATATATATTTATGCTATAAAATATGTTTTAAATTTCATAAAATTAAATTTACATCTAATATTGTTTTTGGCAATAAAAATAATTTAATTAATAGCAAAAACTAATAAATTATTATTAAAATTAATTTTAAATAATAATATATTTGTTTGTATTTAAATTTCATAATATCTCTAAGATTTTACTGGAATGTTTAAATTTCAAAATATATTCTAAATATAATTTTTTTTATTAGTTTATATTAATTTTCCATATGAAAATATCTGATTATTTATTTAAAAATTAAAAAAAATCATTGTCATGGACTATATAATATGCGTGTATATATTTATTATGTTATGCATATATTTTATTTAAGTATATATATATTATTAATTTTATAAGATATTAATACATATTTTTTTAAATATATCAAAAATGTTATTATTTTAGATTTTTTTATTTTGAATTTCCAATAAAATAAATAAATTTTAATATAATTTATGTGATTTTAATGTGTGTGTATATAGATTTATATTCGAACATGCATATTTTATAAGTTTTCTTTATATATATTAATAAAATAATTTTGAAACAGTATATATTATAATATTTTGTATACATGAAATAAAATATATAAACATATATTTGGTCATAAATCTATGTATATTAGATGGGCTAACATGTCTATTGCGGTGTAAATCTCAATAATTGTACACGGGTATGTTATACCTTACACGGGTTGTTATATTACACATGCACACACATGTATATGTTTATACAATACACACACATATATAAGATAATATTACTTACATAATATAAAACTTTATTATAATTTTAAATAAAATAATGATTTTATTTAAAAATTATTTAGAAATGTTCTAAATAAATTAGACTTCATAGTCCCAACAAAGATCCAAATGGTAAAAAAATAAAATCCACACATTACTTCTGCTGCAGGCTAGCCCAGTTCCAAAACATGCAAGTCAAACTCAAGGTCAGTGAACCTTAACCCCAGAGTGGAATAACCACCGATCAGAATAACCACACGCAAGGACATAATCAAATAGGTAGTATCTAGTCGTACTATGTCAACCAAGTCTTTCAAAATGAAAGGGTGAGTAGCATCAGTATCAAAAAACCCTAACTAACATGCTGGAAAGTGAAATCATACCTACGAGCACACCCTTTCCTTTTTCCTTGGTAATCGATCTAGACGATGGTCCTTCTAAATTATAAACCTTTGTCTACTTTGCTTCTAAGCAATCCCTCTTCTTATGGCTAGGTATATTACGGATGAAGCACTTGGACCTATCCTTATTCTCCAGCTGGGTACCCTTAGTGGAATAGTGCCCCCATTGTCCAAAATTAAAACAAGTAACATCTGCCAAATTGACCTTTGAGCTCCTTCTCCCAAGGCCTTTCCATCTTTTTGATTCTTTCTGCCCTTTCCAGTATGGATTGAATGTCTCTTGGGTCTAACATTAGCCTTCTTCTCTTTCTAAAAGAAGCGATCATGTCGTCTACCACAATCTCATAAGAAGACAATAGATGCACCATCACCTTGTGATTCAGCCTCTTCCTCAGACCTTCATTGAATTTCTCATTCTTCTTTGGTGAAGTATTAATATGCTCCCTTCTGTACTTCGACAAAGCATTAAAGTGTTGGATGTACTATACCAAAATCATCTCTCCTTACTTCAGATTGAGAAACTCCCTAGACAGTGTGCTTTTCTAAGATTTAGGGATAAACTGAGCCTAGAATCAGTCCTTAAATTGCTACTAAGTTATCTTATCCTTTGAGACTTCAGTAGTTACAACCTCCCATCAATCTAATGTGTCCTCCTGAAGCTGATGAGAAGGCTCTTCTGAGCATTGTCATACCTCAAGTCTCCGAAGGTACGTTCACACACCTTCAACCAATTCAACATTTTTAGAGCGGACTCCTTCCTTATAAATACTTTTCCTCCACATTTCTTACAATCTTGTGTCATTTTAGAAAAAATTACTTCTTTAACTACCATCAATCTTAGCTCAACATCTTTAGCTAGCTTTTGCCTCATCATCTATGTAATGAACTGGCAGAATAAAACATTCATATCTATCCCTCCTTTGGCTCTGACATGCACTTGAGTATCGGCTTCAGTAAGAAATTTCGGAGTTGCCTCCCCTCCTTAGCCATTAGTTTTCATACTATCAGTTCCTCTACTAGGATTCACTCTTATACTTACTATTGTCAAACCTATGTTACGTTTGTCCATTATCACCTTCTGCATAAGTTAGTATTCATAAGAAACAGAAGTAAAGAGAGCAAAGGCAATGGTAATGGGATAGATATATTCTACCATAAATCTATATCAAAATACAAGTATGTTACAAACAAATACACAGATACACACACATAGATATATGTATACACGCACATACACAACACAACATACACATACATACATACTTATAGCATATACCCTCCCCAAGGTGTTCATTTTCCATTAATTAGTTTCTGCATAGCTCTATTTTACTTAGGTGTTCCCTTAACCTAAGCTCTGATGCCACTTTGTAACATCCTCCACTTCGAGACTCGAAAATGGACTTTAATGATGCTAATGTCATCATCTGCATCATTTTCAAGTGACAAAGTGAGTTCGGTAATATTTTGCACAACATTAAGTAAACAGAGAAGCTACATAAATTTTTATTGCATTAAATATTTTACATGATTCGCACATCATCATTACCCTTTTCGTTCCCACGTAGGAATAAATACAATAAAAAATAAGAGTGGTATCATGTTCGATGTATGAAGATGCAAACACAACACATAACCAGTTATAATTCTTGGTTTTATTGATGACCGTCCTACACCTCCGGTACCTAATATACCTGTATAACCGCGGTGAAGGTACCGGTCGATGCATGACAATTGACAAGGGAGAAAAATAAAAAATCCAAGCATAGAACCTATATAGCATCTCACATCGCATAGACAAAATATAATATGATAACATAGATGTAAAATATGTTAGATAGTGATATAACCAAATGAACCATAAAAGAAGAACATCAGAGTGCAATAGGTTCACATATTATACAAAAATTGAAATAGCAGAGTTTATACATTCCAAATCTCTAAAGTAAACTCCAAACCTACCTATAAAGTAATATAAGTACTGGTATAGTCCCACAATACTGTATAACGAAATATAAGCGATAGTAAGCCCCAAGCATAAACATACATACATACATACATACATATATATAAAAGCGCAGCCTCCTGCTCGTCCGTACAGCTCTATGTGCTATCCATACTTGTATCCTTAATCTACTCAAGTAAGAGTACCCAAGATAATAAGAAGCAAAGCATAAAACTCGGGTTAGGTGACAGTTTGGTGTGAGTGAAACATCATTTTAAAAATGCTAAAATAATCATATATAGTAAAATAAGGGCATATAGTATGAAGAACCATAACCGACATGTCCTACATCCAAGGAGTTAGCACATAAGATATATGCTAATCTACTACCATTTCCATACAAGTGTGCTACAATCCAAGCACAATGTCTAGTGTCTAGGTATACGATCAAAAATACCAAAATCGTATGATACCCTAGAGTGATAAACAACCATGGCAAACATAGCATCTATTAAACAATCCTCACCATTACTCATGTGCATTGGATATAAGATAACTCGTATGGCACAATTGCAAAACAAGGACTCAACCGAAATCCCGGCTTCATTGGTACTTGAATCCATGCCACTTTATAATGTTATAAACCAGGCTCATAATCGCAAAATCCCAGGGTAATCTACTATCACAAGATCTAGACACGATTATAAATCCAGGTGGGAGGTACCCACATACCCCGTCTTTACGAGCACACTAGAAACATCCAAGTTATCAACGATCCCACGAGCCCTCATCATTGAAGATGCCCTTGTGGACCACCATCACAACTGCCATCGTTAAGTCATCATCTTCGAAATAATTCTAGACACCCATTGTGAATCGTAGAGCCATCGCATCAAGGTTCCAAAGTCGTCGAAGTAATCGAGTCAAAGTGCTACATCATTGTTTCACTAGTCGTTGCATGAAATCCAAGGTCATTCCAAGTCGTTTAGAGTTAACTACTTCCTTCCATATCACATATAAGAACCCCAGAATATGCCACGAAGAAATTCACAAACTATCACTATGCCACGATGAAAATTCCTCAACCTCCATTCTCTTTTCAGGTGTTACCTTACCAAGACCGAAGTGGCACACCCCTCAACCCGAAGCGACCGACTCCCCAACTCAAAGCAGTACAAAGCACTAGACAAATTTTTTTATTCGTGTACCGATTTGAGTCACTCTGAACCGAACTCGAAACACATCCCGGATAGGCAATCTTGTCCAGTCCTCCATGAACTATAGCATCATCAAACAAAATATGTTGTCTGGTCTTCCTCCATGCTGACCCAAAGTGAAGCCGAGCCGAACCTCCTCAAACCCCAAGCAGCTCTAGCACCGAATATGCACCACTGGACCAAAATGTTGTAGCATCTCCAAATCCCAATTTCACGTCGATTCCATCTCTATGCTTCGTTCTTTGAATCATATTTCTTTCATATGCATCAATACAACTCCTAACATCCTCATGAATATCTATTAAAGTTCGGTTTCATGATTCCTACCTCTAGTTTGTTTCAACGGGCATGATCATACAAGCATATAAACAAACACCATACATGCACCAAACAACATTCAAACATGTAAATCACACAATCAATCATAGCTACCATCATACAAGGTGCCACAATATAGCTTAACATATATCAAGGCAGTCATATGTCCAAATAATATGTCTAGAACACATAAAATCCATTTATTCACATTTTTACTATAGATGGGGTATTAAAACAACAAAAAATAATTCTGACTTCAAAAATAGATCCAAAACATTTTAAAACATATATACGCATATACACACATATACACATACATAAATACATAAATATATATATAATAAGGTGAGAGATGATAAATCACACTACAAACCTCCAAAGTCCAAGTTTTGTATGAAAATTGAGGCCAATCCAAGAATGAACATCCAAATCCTGATTTTCTTCCTTAAAAATATAATTTCGAAGAGCTTTAATGAACCCTTGCTAATCTATCCTTAATATATGATTTAGACTTGATTTGGAGAAGAAAAGAGAAGGATTTGTATGAAGAACGGGTTAATGGGAACTTAGATCTATTTGGGAAGTGGTGAAAATAATTTGGGGATGAAGGTTCATCCTAGTATAGCTTAAAATTTTGAAATGGGTTAGAGGGCTTGTCCCCAAACCACACTATTTACCCACTAAGCTGCTTCAAAAACTGCCAAACTTCAAACAGCCATATCTCCTAGCCAAAAATTCCAAATCACTATTATGACCAATCTACAAAAAGAGAAATCGTCGTATCTTTCCAATGAAAATTGTCTCAAGCACTAATTCGACTTCTATCTAAAGTTATAGTCGTTATAAGTTTTTAAGGGTAAAATCGTTCGTTAAAAATTTAAAGATAGGAAATGTTGCTAATAGACATTTTCCAAGGTTACATAGTCATACAACCTCATATAAATTTTAAAAAATATGATCCTTTGGTATGTAAAAGTATGGGTTGTTACAATTTCAGAACGGAAATTTTTAAAATATTTTTTATTAGCTAGGTAAGCCTTCTACTTCACCTTCAGATTCTTTATCCGTCTTTCCTAAAAGATACCTGTCTAAACTATAAACTTAACCTACTCAAATGAGTACCCATCAGTTTATGGAAAATAATAAAAACACGGATTAGGAAAAGTCGATATGAGAAAAATCTTTACCCTAAGCAATCATAGAGAGACCAAGCCGTCATAGCACGAATGAATTTTTCCCTCACTTTATCATCATAGCAATTACATCATAACGTGTAAACAAAAATTACAACAAAAGCAACCTTGTGCATTATATTTCACCCATAATTGTACACTACGCTTATCATCTAATTATGAACCATGTCATATTTATATTATCAACAAAATAAGTATACCTTTTATTTGATATGCAATCATGAACCAAGTCATCTAATCATCCATTAGTTATACAAACATCACCTAATCTCTTGTTTTAGTTGTTCACCTTTTCTCGAACAACATCTCCTGATGAAATGGCCACTCTTTCCACCATGGGAGCCACCCTGACTAGAGCCATCCCAACTCAAGTGGACTTACTAAGCGTCAATAGCCCTTTTATCATTAACGTTGTCCATTAATTTTATTTACAACACCGCCTCGATGTTTTGGCACCCTACCATTACTCCCTTTGGAGTTTAAGTCCTTTTGAAGTGAACCCTACCATGGCACCCTAACATATACCATTAGACTTCAGATTTAATAATCAAGGCACCCTGCCATCTAATACCTCTATGACCCGATATATATTTATGATCATGGTTCAACCATTTTCTTTCATTCATTTACTATGTACCCTACACATTCTTTAGATTAATTCTTTATCTTTGATGAAGTGATACCCCATCAAAAATTATACCATTATTTCATTCCTATGAAATAGTCAATTAACATTCGAAGATTGACTTCCAAAGTGCACTCATTTTACTTAGAAAATCATAGCTTCTCAAGCCATAGCAAATTGAACTTAGTTGTCACATATTGGCTCTCCTATAGTCATTACATGTCAAACCTAGCTATCGTGTATTAGTTATCCCATAGCCATCACATGTTGATTTTCCTAAACCATCACTAGTTGATGCTCAACTAGCCATCACGTTTTGATAGTTTATTAGTTATCGTAAGTTAAGCTCTTATGAGCTGTCACAATTCGATAACTTACCTAGCTATCGCACGTCGATCCCCAAGTAGCTATTGCAAGTTGATACTCACTAGCTATCACACTTTAAGCTACAAGTAGCCATCACAAGTTGACTTTCATCAAGCTATCGCAAGTCAAGCTTCTATCAATCCATTGCAAGTTGAATAATGGGTAACTATCACAAGTTGATAGTTGCTTTGAGTTAAGCTCTAGGAGCTAGTGCATATTGGCTTCCAATTGCTATCACAAGTTGACAACCAATAGGCTATTGCAAGTTTATAGCTTAAGTAGCTATCATAGCTTGAAATGGCTCATTCGTGGTTAACTTGAAAACTGCTATGTTACCTTATTAAGCAATTACTTTACACCAAATCTCATTTGGTGTCAAATTCTCATAGGTCAAATATATCCCTTTATAGTTTTCTTTTAAGAACTTGGTAATTACACTTCCTATTAATTAATTAGTTGTCTTTAATTAAGTAATTCTTTTCTTTGTCAATGTAAAATTGAAAATTAATGGGAAAAATCCCAAAAAATCACCAGAAATCCAATTTATCATATTTTATCACATATTAAAATTTTAGATTAAAATAATTTTTTAATAAATAATTTCATGAAATTAACAAATTTCTCAACTTAGAAAATTCATAACAATTCCAAATAAATTCCACAAATCATGAATTTAAAAATTCATCTTTATTTTATCGTTATAAACATCATACCAAATTTTTGTAGCATTTTAATATGAGTAGATTGTGTTTTACCCTAAAACATGAGCATGTCCCTTTCATTCAAATTTCAAATCATATTCCAAACAATGTTATCATTCAAACATATTTATCATCATAAAAAACATTCATTCACAATAAATCCAAACCTAAAGGGATTAGAGGGGGTTTTGGAAAATTTTACTCACTATGATCAAAACTTATTGTAATCTTCTTCCTTCTTAAAGTTAAAAGCTTGAATTATTGTAGCTTTCAATTTCCTCTTCTCTTGCTCAAAAAAGATGGCTGACCTTCGTGTAGTCTTAGGGATTTGTTTTGTAAATGAAAATAGTGTGGAATGAGGGAATAGGGCTAAGGAAGATAGGTTACTGATTTTGGCTTGGGCTAATATCCCTTCTAGCCTAGTCTTACCAATGTATCTCCCCTAACACAAATCCTTCTCGCTCTAAAACTTAATTTATTTATCTTCATTAATAAGGTCAAATTTAAATGCACTAATTACCCTTGGTCCATTCGATTAAACTTTTAAAGTGCTCACGCTTAATTAATCAAATCTCCCTTAGGAAATTCTTACAATTAAATTATTATATTTACTCTTTTAATAATTTCCTCTTATTATTAATTTAATTTAAATTACCATATTATGGACCCTTCAGAATACAAAGTTTGGCCAAAACGAGCCGCTAACCGTTTCGAACAAAAAATCAAGAGGCATGTTGATAGAATGAGGGGTCCAAGATCCCTAAGACCCAAAATGTTGCAACCACAAATAGAGAAGCTGTCAACAATGTCAAAAACCTAGCCACGTTCTCATTAAACAAGACCCGATGGATGAAATCATGGAAAGAAATTATTGTCGAAGATCATGAAGATCAAGAAAGTGAAGAGTTTATTCTGGAATACATCCTTCCTATAAACATAAGCAACAAAAAGATTATCATCGTCAAAGCATGAGGTATAGAAGAACGAAAGAACACCAAAAAGCTTCAATTTTGGCTTACGTTGTAAGGGAAAAAACCTATTTTGTATTTTAAATCATACATACAAAGAGTTTGAAACAGCGAGGGGGTTAATGTATTCCAGTGAAAATAATTTCTTCTTGATCAAATTTTAAGAGTCGTTGGATTGTCAAAGAATCCTAAAAACATAGCGCTCTTTTACGATGGGAGACTCATTACAATAAGGAGGTGGTCTAGTAGTATTAAATGGGATAAAGATTTACTAACAATGATGTCAATTTGGATCAAATTGTCAAACGTAAACCTAAAGCTTCATGATCAAGAGGCATTTTCAGTGCCATGGAAAGTATAATAGTAAAATCACTTAAATGTGATGTAGCCACAACAAAGAAGACAAGATTGAATTATTCCCCCGTTTTAGTAGAAATGGCTACAAGAGGAATTACTAGAAGAAATAAACTTAACATTATACAATGGTGAAAACATAGTGCAGATGGTGAAGTATGAATGGATTCCACGTAGGTGCGATATGTGCATGTTTTTTGTACACAACAAGAACTAATGCAATGGTTCCTAAGAATAAAAATGTGCAAGAAAGTCAATATCATAATAAGCCTATAGATGAAGAACAAGACCATTATAGACCAACAGAGCAATTAGCAAACCAACATAATATGGCGATGGATATGCAGTTCGATCAAGGTAAAGAAGTCGTTATTAAAAATCCACCAACTGTAGTCAAAAGCAGTCAGAATAATAAATGAGAAACTCAACTCAATGAGCAAGATACTCGCATCATTGTTGAAAAAATTATGTCATCCCCACAAGAGAAACAACTAAAATATCAAAGTAGTGCCAGAGTGGAATAGAGGGAAAAAACACATAGTTCGTTTGGTGTCCCCTAGCACTAGACAGTTGTTTAATTACAAGCCAATTATAGACAATCCAAAATTATAATGAACCAAACAAAGGAACTATATCAGATAATAGCATAAGAAATATTGTAGTATATACATATGAAGTTGCACTATCAAGAGATGTTAGCCAAGCTAGCATCACAACTGATATGCACGCAACTGTGATAATTGTTTTGTAAACTACAAATAGTGGAAAAGAGATTATATGCAAGAGAAAGGTACCTCATAGTTTCAAGCAAAATTATATTTCTGACAACCCAAAATAGGAAGATTTAATTAAAAAGCTAAGAACAAGGGGAGTTGATTGCAAGAAGAAAGGTAAAAGTACTAAAGGGCTGGGTATGAAAACCATAAACTCATTATCTCTTACATTATAATGTCATTAATAGCATGGAATGTAATGGGGGTGAGTAGCACAAATGAATAAAAACTAAAGTACTAAACAAGATTAGGAAATATAAAGTTACAGTTTAGTGGGGTTAGAAAATAAGTTAAATGATAGAAATATAAAGTATTTTTGCCAAAAGTTACATATAATTGGAATAGTGTTAATAATGATGAAAGTGGGGGTAAAGGTATAGTACTATTATTATGGGACAAAAATATATAGAGTATTAAAAGTATTGTTAATAAGATATCTTGTCAACATCCCCAATGCCTTTTATAAAATAATTTTATTTAAACATAACCATATTGTTAAGGGAGTAGAAAGGTATAACGAAGTGACAAGCCCTTCGACCTTGTTGAAAGGTGTAAGGAGGTCACTTCAAGCTTTCGACCAGGTTGGTATAATAGTAATTACCAAGCCATTCGACCTCGTCGAAAGGGATGACTAGGTCACTTCAACCTTTCAATCAGGTTGGAATGGCCTAGTCTCCTCTAGGAGTTGGTCATAGTGCATAGCTATTAAAATCATCACCTTATTGAGTCTTATCTCCCCAGGGAGTTGAAGGAAATTAATAATCAATGTCTTTTACCCCCTTTCGATCAAGTCGAAAGGTAACATTCAAGACCTTTCGACCTTATCGAAAGGGAACGCTTATTTATATATCTTTAGTGCTTTTAATCCCTTGAAGTCAATATTCCTTCCATGGAATCCCTTCAAAAGGATTCTTGATGCTTAGAAGAACAGATTCCCATCGAATGAATTCCATCTTGAAAGGTTATTAGATTTATAGACTAAGATTCCTTTTAGAAATATGCCTTTCGACTAGGTCGAAAGGAAGTTTTCCTTTCGGCTAGGTCGAAAGGAGTTTCTCCTTTCGAGGTAGCCCTAGCTTAATAATCTTCAATCTATTCTATTTTCCTTCTATAAGATTAATTTAGATATTCCCATAACTCATGCATTCAACATGGTCAACACATCATCGTTGCTTCTAATTTCCGCGACAAGTTAGGTTCTGATGATGATGTATTGCAATTGGAAATGTCTAAGTCGATCCTACATATTGCATAAGCCAAAAGAGATTGTGATAAAAGGTTAAATCATGTGCAATTGATCATTAGTCTAGCTAATGATCTCAATGATTTTCCTCGTCGCTAATATCCATCATGAATAAGCCATCTCCATCTTTATTTATTATTCAAAATGAGTTACAAGAAATCGATCTCTCTCCCCAATTTGATATAGGGTTTCTTCTAAGTACAATTATTGCTAAGAAAGTATAGGAAAAGAAATGAATTCAATCTCCCAATATTCGGCCTCTAAAACTGGACCCCTTGGGTCTTATTTATAGATGTAGGTTAGCCTCCATCCACACCTTTGCTTTCGACTGGGTTGACAAGACTCATTGCTTTCGACTAGGTGGACAAGACCCCTTTTTAATATGCCGCTTCAAGCCTTTTGACTTGATCGAAAGGTCATGAACCTATCGTTGTCGTCGAAGGCATTTTCTTGTGCTTCTTGTTTTATCCCTTTGCTTCTTTGCTTTCGATTGGGTCGAAAGGTCTTCTGCTTATATGCTATTTTGATCTTTATGTCCTAGTCAAAAGCCGTGTCCCCTTTCGATGTTGTCGAAAGCTACGTTTCTTTTCGATGTTGTCGGAAGCTATTTTTTCCTTCAATGTTGTTGGAGGCTATGTTTTCCTTCAATGTTGTCCGAAGCTATTCTTCCTTTCGAAGTTGTCGAAGGCTATTCTTCCTTTCGACATTGTAGGAGACCCTATTTCGTTTCGACATTGTTGAAAGGAGTCCTTGTTCTTCTTGTCACGCTCTAGCAGCTTCTTCATTCTCTCTTAATTTCTCGATCTGATCGACAACTATGCTTCTTTTCGATGTCGTCGAAAGGGTCTTTACCATTCCTTTTCCCTTGTTGATTTCTGAGTATTACTTTCTTCATAGCTCCCTTCAACACTATCGAAAGGTACCCTGGATGGATCTTGACCGGTTCGAAAGGCTTGCCATGCTTTCGAAGAGGTTATCATGGGAACGAAACCTTTGACTTCATAAGGTTGATGTGTAGTTGGGAGAGCATTATTGATTGCCTTTGAAAAGGGGTTTGAAGTAATCATTGCTTGTTCATGTGCGTCGAAAGGTTGGTTGTGGTGAAAGAGCCTATTTGTTTCCATCTGGGTCGAAATCCTTTGCATTGCATGAGTAGTTGATGCCTTTAACTCCTTTGATGCCTGCTCGATGCCTTCGAAACATCCTTTTTATGCTCTTCATGATGACTTAGCATGTTTCTTCATTGAAAACTCAACCTTATTAACTTTCTTTCATACTCCTGCTATTAAGTAGATTTTATGGCTAACATCCCCCATGTATGAAAGAAGCTTTTGTTCTTTAGGACAAAGATTTCATAGCTTTCTTTCTCTTTATAATTTTATCTTTCTTTGCAAAATTCAAAGTTAAAAACACCATTGTCATTATCATACTTACATTTATGTTTAGTAGTAGATTAGCATAATAATACCCTTATTTGCTTGGTAAGCATCATTTGGAATTAATAAACACCAACTTTTAATTCTGGCATTAAGAAGACCAGTTTGAAATTTTCGGTTGCTTGCAATAGACTCATTCACATTATATCAACCATGAAAACCTACCCAGATTAGGGTACAAACTTGTGAAGTTTGGAAAACGATAATGTGACATCCAGAATATGGATAACAATATCCAAAAAATAGCTCCATATATGGCATTTCTAAACCCAGATTCAGGTTTTTGTGGTCAACTAAACAAGAATTAGTAGTATTATTCTCATTTTAAGATTCGATTCCTAGATCAAGGCATTTGTTAGTCAACCCTCTTTGCAAAAGGAATCTTCAACCCAGATCAGGGCACATATTATGTAAGCAAATTATTGCTAAAACATGGAATCTTTTGCATTCATTGGGGTATATGTTGAATAACCAGAAATCCATGAAAATTAACCCTATAATAGATGCCATGAACCCAGATTAGGGCATTAAGACAAAATAAGATAATAATCCCGAAACCAGGTTCGAGCACAAAGAATCGGAGTGATTGATAATGTTCTCATACCCAAACTCGTGCTCTATAAAGATGGCAATTGATAAAGTCCTGAAACCCAAATTCGGGTATTAAATGCTGAAATTTATATATGAGAATCCCGAAGCCCAGATTCGGGCATTAATAGATGATGTTAGGAAAGTCCCGAAACCCAGATTTGAGTGTTAGATGATGAAATTCTTATATAAAGACCCGAAACCGTAATTCGGGTATTAATAGCCGATGTTTAGAAATGAGAATCTTGAAACCTAAAATCGGGTAACAGTAAGTGGAGTTATGTTCTTCTCTTCTACTTCTGTCTTCTTTGACATGTATGAACCCTCCAGGCTTCGAATGAATATATATATATATAGAGAGAGAGAGAGAGAGAGATTTTGATTGGCTGCCTCTTGAGCTAGGACATCTTAGACCATGATCGGATATGCTTTTTCTTAAGCTTAAACATCTTAGTTCATGATTTGACGAGCCTCTTCTTGGGCTTGAACATCTTAGTCCTCTATTTGGTGGACCTCTTCATGGGCCTAGACGTCTTAGTCCATTATTTGATGGGCCTCTTCTTGAGCCTGGATGTCTTAGTCCATTTTTTGATGGGCCTCTTCTTGGGCCTGGACGTCTTAGTCCATCGTTGTCTGGTGCTCTTGGTTAGCTCATCTTAGAGGCTGGAACCAAGGACTTACCCGACCTCCCTCCAGGAGGCGCCCTGCCCTGGCCCTTTCGCGGCGCAGACAGGGGTTTATTCGGTGCTTTAACCTGGCCATCTTGTGATGCGGCTAAAGGCTTACTCCATCCTCCCTCTAGGAGGTGCCTTACCCTGGCCATAGCGTGGCATGAATAAGGGCTTGTTCGGTGCTTTAACCTGGCCATCTTATGGTGCAACTAAAGGCTTACTCCGTTATCCCTCCAAGAGGTGCTCTGCCCTGGCCATCTCGGCACGGGCAGAGGCTTTTCTATCGTCTTAGGTAGACTACCATCTCAGGTAGTATCCAAATATATAGAGCATTTCACTCCCAAACATGTAGATTTTCTCTTTATAAAAAGAAGCTCTTTATTAATCCATCTTTGGAAAATAAAGCTACCATCTTAGGTAGACTACCATCTCAGGTAGTATCCAAATATATGGAGCATTTCACTCCCAACCATGTAGATTTTCTCTTTATAAAAAGAAGCTCTTTATTAATCCATCTTTGGAAAATAAGGCCTTAAATGCTCAGCATTCCATGTTATAGGCACCGTATTGTCATCTGGGCGACACAATTTGTAGGTACCTAGAGGGATTACTTTATATATGATTAATGGTCCCTCCCAGTTTGGTCCTAGGGGTCCATCTGTAGGATTCTTAGTATTTTCCATTACTCTACGGAGTACCAGATCCCCCCTTGAAATGATCGAGCTCTTACTCTTCGGTTGTAATATTTTGAGATTCTTCTCTGATATTCGGCGGTTCTTACCGCTGCTTCATATCTTAGTTCATGTATTAAGTCCAGTGATTTTTTTTTAATTCTTGATTCTTATCAAGCACGTAGGAAAGCCTTCGGTGTGAGGATATTTCAATTTCGATTAGTAACACTGCCTCACAACTGTATGTCAATGAATACAAGGTATGTTCCATTGTCGTCTTAGAATATGTTCGGTAGGCCCATAGCACTAATGGAAACTCTTCTACCCAACTTCCTTTTGCCTTATTTAGTCGCTTTTTCAAAATGGTTTCTATGGTTTTGTTTGCAGCCTCAACTGCTCCATTAGCTTTTGGATGTGCGACAGACGAAAAACTCTTAGCAATCCCCTTTTCGTGGAAGAATCGGGAGAAATCTTCGCTTACAAATTATGTTCCATTATCAAAAAATATTTTTAGGGGAATTCCGAACCTGGTTATGATGTTCTTAATAACAAATCTCAATACTTTCCCAGAAGTGATTTTCGGAAGTGGTTTAGCTTCAACCCATTTGGTAAAATAGTCGATAGCCACTACAGCATATTTCGCTCCTCCATTTGAAATTTGCAATAGGCCGTCAAATCTATCCCCTATACATCAAAGGGCCATGGACTTGTGATCGAAGTTAATTAACTTGGGGGCAACCTGGGTATTTTCGAATATTTCTGGTATTTCTCGCATCTTTTCACATAATCTATGGCTCGGCTTACCATATGGGGCCAGTACTACCTCTGCCTCATTATTTTCTTTGCAAGCTTTGTTCTGTTTGAATGATCGCCACAAAACCCTTCGTGTGCTTCAGCCATTAATTTTATACCGTCATTCACGCTTACATGCCTAAGGTAGGGTAGAGCATACCCCTTTTTACAAAGGACTTTATCCATCATAACAAAGGTTGGAGAATGTCTATTGATTTTTCTTACTTCCCCTTTATCGGATGGCAGTATCCCATTAACTAAATACTCAACAATGGGTGATTTCCATATGTTATCATACGTGCTATTTGGCCTGGGTTGGTCCATCCTTTCATCTGTTAACTCTTTATCACTTTTTATTTCC
This sequence comes from Allium fistulosum, assembly GCA_030737815.1. Lineage (NCBI taxonomy): Eukaryota > Viridiplantae > Streptophyta > Magnoliopsida > Asparagales > Amaryllidaceae > Allium > Allium fistulosum. The sequence goes on from CM060904.1 coordinate 136,385,629, forward strand.
TCTCTCCTCAAAGACTTAGCTTGAGATCTCGTCATAACCAGCAACTCTTTCTTTGTTCGGATGTTTCCTTTTCGATACTTGGTTTTTCCTAATATTCGATGGGGACAATTCGTGTTTTCGGGGCTCCCCTTGAGCTAGCTAATTTTGCTAAAGAGTCTGCCTGTGTATTCTCTGCCCTTGGAACTTGATTTATCGAAAAAACCTCAAACAAAGAAAGCGTTTGTAAAATCTTCTTCATGTATAAAGATAGCTTGAGGTCCTTTGTTTGGTATATCTGTTGGAAAAAACAAAGAGCACGGAGAAAAGCTTTCGATATTAAAGAGGAAGAGAGTTTATTTTATTGATTCAACATGCCTATGTATAGGCTTACAGCAACTACAAAAGATGCACTAAAATAGCCACGTGAATACAACTGGAACGTGAAAGAAAGATATGCAAGAAAATAGCAAAAGGCTAGGCTTTATTAACTAAAAACATGCACAACAGTTTTGAATCATTCCTCAACACTCCCCCTCGATTTAAAACTGCACACTCCCATGCAATTTCTGAAGTAGACGAACTTATCTCTTGCAAGAGATTTTGTAAGAATATCAGCCACCTGCTCATGCGTACTACAATGCTGCAACTTAATTTCATCCTTTGCAACTAGTTCTCGAATGAAATGTAGACGAATATCGATATGCTTCGTCCTTCCATGAAAAGTTGGATTTTTTGTCATTGCAATTGCTGCCTTGTTATCGCAGAAAATATCAGTTGCGCCTTTTTGATTTTGGTAAAGATCTACAAGCATTCTTCTAAGCCAAACTGCTTGACAAGCCACCGAAGTTGCAGCAACATACTCGGCTTCCGAAGACGATAGTGCTGTTGTAGCTTGTTTCTTTGAACTCCATGTGATTGCTCCCGACCCAAAGCTGAAAACACTAGCTGATGTGCTTCTCCGATCATCTAAACAACTCGCCTAATCGCTATCGGTAAACCCACGGAGTTTAAAGTCAGAAACTTGAGTATACAAAATCCCATAATCTAATGTTCCAGCAATATACTTCAAGATCCTTTTTGCAGCTCCAAAATGATGCTTTGTTGGATTTTGCATAAACCTGGAAACCACACCAACAGGGAAAGCAATGTTTGGCCGAGTATGTGTTAAGTAAATCAAACCTCCAACTAAGCTTCGAAATTCTTTTGCATCAGCCTCCTTCGTTCCATCTTTAAGCTGTAACTTCTCATTTAAGTTCATGGGTGTAACAGCTGGCTTGCAATTAAACAGGTTGAATCTTTTAAGAATGTCTACTGCATATTTTCTTTGTGAGATGAAAATTCCATCAACATATTGCTTCACCTCAAGTCCAAGAAAATAGTGCAATAAACCCATGTCAGACATCTCAAACTTCTTCATCATGTTGGACTTAAAATTAGCCATAAGAGAATTAGAAGAACCCAAATATATAATGTCATCTACATAAAGACAAACTATAATAAAATCACCTTTGCTGTTCTTCTTTACATAAAGAGTGGGCTCATTGTCACTTCTTAGGAACTCATTTTGACGAAAGTAGCCATCAATTTTGCTATACCATGCCCGTGGGGCCTGTTTTAGCCCATAAAGTGCTTTCTTCAACTTGTACACCTTTGTCTCCTTGCCTTCAATGATAAATCCTTCGGGTTGTGTGACATAAACCTCCTCTTGCAACTCTCCATTTAAAAATGCAGACTTGACATCGAATTGGTAAACGGGCAGCTGAAGTTGTGCAGCTAAAGCTAGTACCACTCTCACCGTTTCAAAACGAGCAACCGGAGAAAAAGTTTCTTCGTAATCAATACCTTTTTGCTACGAATAGCCTCTCGCCACGAGCCGCGCCTTATGTTTTTGAATGGTTCCATTTGCATTATATTTTGTCTTAAAAATCCATTTAAGACATATTGCTTTTTTTCCATTGGGCAGGTCAGTCATCTCCCATGTCTTATTTTTTTCAATTGCCATCAACTCTTCTTTCATTGCATTCTTCCATTCTTCTTTTGTTGATGCTTCTTCAAATGTTGTAGGGTCTGCAACAAACAAAGCAAACTGACAAGATTCATAAATTTCTCTTAGTGATCTAACTTTCATAGGAGGTGTTTCATCACCGGATTCATGTAAAGATGGGTTGCTGATTCTCGTAGTTGATGATGATGAAGCTGGTATTTGCGAAGGTGGCGTTTGCGAAGGAACACGAGTGTTCTCATGACCCGGTTCAACATCTTGAAATGTTGTATTTTCACTCTCTGTTAAGACTGGAGCTTTAGATTCATCATTATTCTCTTCCCACTTCCAGCTTGCATCTTCATCAAATATTACATCCCTCCTAATAATTACTTTGCCACTAAGAGGATTATATAATTTATATGCTTTGGAATGATTGCAATCCAACAAAAATACATTTTTCTGATTTATTCTCAAGTTTATGACGAAATTGAGAACTTACCAAAGCATAGGCAATACATCCAAAAATTCTTAAGTGATTTTGGTTTTCTATCATGCCAAGCTTAAAATGGTGTTTGATTTAAAACGGCCTTTGTAGGAGACATATTCAGCAAGTACACGGATGTTGCCACCGCTTCAGCCCAAAACTGATTAGGAAGCCCTCTAGCATTGAGTAAGCTCCTAGCCATTTCTATAACCGTTCGATTCTTTCGTTCTGCAACGCCATTTTGTTGTGGCGTATAGGGTGTCGTTAACTCCCTTCGAATGCCGTGTTCTTCACAAAAGTGGTTAAATTCTTTAGATAAAAACTCACCACCTCTGTCTGTGCGAAGGGTCTTTATAAAACTGTTTTTCTGTTTTCCACCAATGCTTTGAAAATTTTGAAGTTTTCAAATGCTTGTGACTTTTCTCCTAAAAAATACACCCAACTCATTCAGCTATAATCATCAGTAAAAAGTAAAAAATACTTACTTCCACCAAGTGATGTAGTTTTCATAGGCCCACACAGATCAGCATGAATCAACTCCAGACATTTAGATGCTCTCCATGACTGCCCGCTTGGAAATGACTTTCTGGCCTGCTTTCCGTAAATACATGCTTCACATACATCAAGTGAACTAATTTTTGGTAGCCCATGAACCATACCTTTCTGGCTTAGGATCTGTAAGCCTTTGATATTGAGATGCCCGTATCTCAAGTGCCATGTTCTGGATGCATTTTTCTCATTGACAATGAGTGCTTTATTTTCAACCTCACATATTCTCAGTGGAAACATGTTTTTTTCGGTCATTTGCACATTAATTATGGACTTTCCAGTTTTGTCACTAACCACACATGCTCTACCATCAAATAAACATGTATAGCCATTAGCTGCCCAATACTCAATAAACTATGAGCTAAATTAGGAACAAAGAATACATTGTAAATTAATTTTTCTGTACCCTTTCCCGTCTTAACAGCAACTGTGCCTTTGCCTTCTACTTGTATTTGTTTATCATCTCCTAGTCTGACTTGTACCTTATGTGACTCATCAAGCTCTTTAAATATTGATTTATTGCCAGTCATATGGTTTGAACAACCACTATCCAAAAACCAAACATCATTTTGAACAACATTTGAAGAAGAATGAACTAAAAAAAACTTACTTTCATCATTCTCATTTTCCACAAAATTTGCTTGTGACCCTTCCCAGCAGTTTGCCTTTATATGTCCAAACTTCTTGCAATTATGACACTGAATAGCATTTTTGTTCCATCGTTTCTCTCCACTGGACTGCCTTTCTTGTCCATGAAAATGGCCTCTTGCTCTACCTCGACCACGTCCTCTTCCACGAAAACTTTCTCTTTCACGTCCTTTTCCTGCAAAATCTTGTCTATTGTCTGCCTCTCCCTTCACCTGAGAAGCTTGAAATGCCTTTTCTTCACTATTCTCAGCTGATCGGTTACGTCTTGCCTCATGCGCTTGCAAAGAGCTCATTAGTTCATCAAAGGAAAAAACAGAGAGATTTTTAGTTTCTTCAAGTGTTGTTACTATGTAATCATACTTAGGGGATAGAGTTCTTAGAACTTTAGAAACAACAGTTGCATCTGTAATTTTCTCTCCATAAGATCGCATTTGACTAGTGATTGAAATTACTCTAGACAAATAATCTTGTAAAGTCTCATTACCCTTCATAAGCAATGCCTCAAAGTCTTGTCTGAGTGTTTGAAGTTTCACTTCTATTACCTTTGATGATCCCATAAACTCTTTCTGTAGTATATCCCATGCCTCTTTTGAAGTGGAATCCATTGCTATTCTGGAGAAAATTGTGTCATGGACTGCTTGTTGAAGAAATAATAGTGCCTTTGAATCCTTCTTCTTGTTTTCCCGCAGTCGACTTACATCTGCATCGCTACTGTCATAGCCAGTCTCCACTAGATCCCAAAGGTCTTGAGATTTGAATAAAGTTTTCATTTTTATACTCCAGAATCCATAACATTCTCCTTTGAAAATGGGAATAATGGTTGAGAAATGCTCATACTGCTGCTGCTACCATTTAGTGCCATTGATAGTCACCGCACTCACCAAGATAGTTATTGGCTCTGATACCAATTTTGTTGGAAAAAACAAAGAGCACAGAGAAAAGCTTTCGATATTAAAGAGGAAGAGAGTTTATTTTATTGATTCAACATGCCTATGTATAGGCTTACAGCAACTACAAAAGATGCACTAAAATAGCCACGTGAATACAACTGGAACGTGAAAGAAAGATATGCAAGAAAATAGCAAAAGACTAGGCTTTATTAACTAAAAACATGCACAACAGTTTTGAATCATTCCTCAACAATATCTACTTCACTTGATTTACCATTAACCGTGAATCACTAAAAATCTGTGTTTGTGGGATTTTCAATTCTAGTGCCAAAGTTAACCCTGCTACCATCGATTCATATTCTGCCACATTATTGGTTGTAGGGAATCCCAGTTTCATGGCATAGTGTAAACGATATCCATCCGGGGTTATGATTACATATCCTGCACTAGCACCTTGCTCATTTAATGCCCCATCCACAAATAGTTGCCACATGGGTTGCCGATCTTTCTCTTTTTCCGACCGTTCCTTTATAAAGCTGGTACATTCATTAACAAAGTATGCCCATGCCCGTCCTTTGATTGCAGCTCGTGGTTGAAATTCTATATCATATTGACTGAGCTCAATTCCCCATTTCACCAGCCTCCCCGAAGTCTCAGGTTTACTGAAAACTTGCTTAAGAAGAAAATTGGTCAATACCCTGATCGAATGTGCTTGGAAGTATGCTCTGAGCTTTCGAGCTATAAGAATCAAGCAGTAAGCTAACTACTCTATAACAGGGAACCGAACCTCTGCATCCTTTAACCATCTGCTTACACAATATACCGAGAGTTGTGCCCCTATTGTCATCTCAAATGAGCACTGAACTGACTACTCAAATGAGCACTGAACTGACTACATTTTCTGATACTACCATGTATAGATACAATATTTCCCTGCTCTTGGGTTTTGAGAGTATCGGTGGTTTCTCCAAATGGCTTTTTAATTCCAACAAAGCTTTTCTGCAATCCTCTCCCCATTCGAAGTTTTTCTTCTTCTTGATTACATCGAAGAAAGGTATGCTTTTATCAGTAGCTTTTGAGATAAACCTGCTTAAGGCAGCTACTCTTCCATTTAAACTCATCGCTTCCTTGCTATTTTTTGGTTGGGCCATGTCCCTTATGGCTTGAATTTGGTCAGGACTTGCCTCTATCCCTTTAGCACTGACCAGGTAATAGAAGAACTTTCCAGAGTGGACCCCAAAAGAGCTTTTTTGCTGGTTCAACTTCATTTGATACTTTCGTAATATCTTGGACATTTCTTCCAGATCCTTAAGATGATTCTTAGGTTCGCTAGATTTTACCAGCATATCATCAACGTAAACCTCCATGTTTCTTCCAATCTGTTTCTTGAACATTCGATTAACCAATCTCTGATAAGTGGCCCCTTCATTCTTTAAACCAAATGACATGGCCTTGTAACAATAAATTCCCCATTCTGTTATTGGTATGATCCTTATCTGGCTTGAACATCAGTATTTGATTGTACCCGGAATAAGCATCCATAAGAAAACAACTTGGGCCCACTCGTAGCATCCACCAACTGATCTATTCGTGGCAATGGGAAACAATCCTTCGGGCATGCTTTGTTTAGGTCTGTGTTATCGAAACATGTTCGCCAATTCCCATTTGACTTTTTCACCAGAACTAGGTTCGCTAACCATTTAGGGTAATATATCTCCCGGATTAATCCATTTTCAAGGAGCCGATCAACTTCCTCCTTTAGAGCATCTATTCGAACTTTATCCAATTATCTCTTTCTCTGTCTTATGGGGGTTGCTCCTGGGTTGATGTTAAGGGCATGACACATGATAGACGGATCAATTCCCACCATATCGGAATGTGACCAAGCAAACACATCCTTGTTGATTTTGAGGAACTGAATCAAATCTTTTTTTAACTCACTACCAAGATCCTTTCCCACTTTGACCACTTTAGAAGCATCTTCTGAATCTATATGGGTTTCCTCAAGGTCCTCAATGGACCTTATCCTCTTTGTCTCGCCTCGGTAGTCAAACTCCGTCACTATTGGACCTTCTTCTACTGAGTTTGTGTCAATTATCTTTCTCTTGCTTCCTGCAAATATGTACCTTTGATATATACGCTTGTTGGATTTCTTATCATTAATCTTTTTTACGAATGTTGGATGTGAAAATCCATCACCCGAAGGCTATAAAAAGTAGAAGATATCAAAGTAAGTAGAATACTCCCTTTTTATTGATCAATCGTGGCAAAGTACATTTCACGGGAGCTGAATTGTTCTCCTCGCACAGTTCCCCAGCCTCGCTTTGTCAAGAATTTTACCATAAGGTACTTGAGTGAGACAAAAGCATTAATCTCATCCAGGACTGGTCTACCAAAGAAGGCGTTATAGTAGGAAGGTTGGTCAATGATCACAAAGATAGTTTCAAATGTTTGGCAGGTTGGAGGCACTCCCATTTGTACCAGTAGCTTTATCTGCCCTATTGGAGTTGACCCTTTGTTATTGAACCCAAATATCGGTTCGGTGCTCGGCTTTAATTTGTGCTATGGGATATTAATCTGGTCAAAAGTATGTTTGAAGATGACATTAACTGCGCTTCCTGTATCGACCAGAATCTTGGAGACAATTGACTGCCCAATTTGTGCACATAAGGGGGTCGTCATGAGGATGATGGACTCTTTTGCCCAGCTCTTGTAGGGTGACAACCAGATTAGGCATTTGGATACTAAGACGTGGGCTCTTAGTTAGGGGTTCCTCTTGAATAGAATAAATACCCTCCTTAGCTTCCTTGATATATCTGCTTCGAGCCCCTTTACTATTTCCTACCGGATGTGGCCCGCCATGGATTACATATATTCTGTTAATTGGTGGGCTTAAGCTTAAGGGGTCTTCATCCTCCAATACATTTACCACGTTGCCCGGGCACTTCTAGGGAGCATTTTCAGCTCGTTGAGCTTTGTGTTGACCTTGATAAATTCTTTGAGATGACCTTCTCGGATCAGCTTTTGAATTATTCCGGCCAGAACTCTGCATTCTTCCGTTTTATGGCTGTTAGCTTTATGATAGGCACAGTAATCCCCTCCCTTCTTCTGCTCTGGATTATCTTAGCCTTGTAGGAAGTCGGAAAATTGACTCTTTCCTTAGCTGTAACATATATGTAAGACGGTGGCCTGTTTAAAGCAATTATATTAACAACTGGCTCTTTCCACCTGACCCTTTTATGGTTACGGTCCAAGCCAAATCTTCCTCCCTCCTTTCTAGAAGTTGTCTTTCTCTTGGCATAGTAAAGCTCATCCATCCGTATGAACTTATAAGCCTGGAAATGGAAGTCCTGCAAATCTTTGCAGCCATTGACAAAGAGTTGCTTCCAGAAAGGGGTATTTTCGATTAAACTAGAGTGGACAGCTATGAGCTTGTCTCAATCATTTACGTCCTTAGCTTTCAAAGCTTTTATGGTGAATCTTCTCAAATAGTCCCCCAAAGATTCACCCTGTCTTTGCTTTATGTTTTCCAGGAGCGTATAATCAATAGTTGGATCCTTGCAAATGCAAAATTGTGCTGAGAATTCATAAGAAAACTACTTCCAGGAGTAGATAGTTTTCTCTCTGCACTGTCTATGCCACTTGATTGCCACCCCTTAGAGAGTAACGAGGAACAATCGGCATTTGATTGCCCCAGAAGCGTTATATAGATCCATCTAGCTGTCAAAAGCCATAAGATGATCATCAAGATCTGTATTTCTATGATATTTCATAGACGGGATTTTGACATATGGAGGTATCACTGTTGCCATGACCTCAGCAGTGAAAGGCGGCATCCTTTCATTATCATTGACTTTCTCGTCCATGGTTCTTTTCCCTTTAGAATCCATGGCATCCTTAATAGCCTTCTTAGCAGCATTTTTATGAAAAGCTTCGACATTGCCATAGTTTTTCAGACTTAGGCAATACTCTTGAGATGTTAAGCCACCAGACTTCTCTAATGACTTGTCGAGAAATCTCCCTTGATGATTAGCACTTGCTTGAGGAAGTTCTTTCTTATTTGAGGACGTTAACTCCACCTTTTCTTTGCATTCCTTGGAGTTGGTCTTCAGATTTCTCCTAGAAGATACTACTTCTTCTCCTTGAGTCTGCCTCGGAGTTCTTGAGGATTTCTGAGACAAACCCATCTTCAACCGCTCATGCATTTCTTGCAATTGTTGCTTAAACGCTTGATTTTTACCGTATTTTCATCCTGCTGTGTTGGTGATGAAGTTTTCCCTTGAATGACTTCATCCAGATTGAAAGTTGGAGCTATATTTTATTCCAAGGCGGAAGTGTGTATTGCTCCCTCTTCAAGTGCACTCAAACACTTTGACCACATTTTTCCTATGCAAGAGACATGAATGATAATTAGTCTAAATAAAATGACAAGGACGGAGGTTCGAACTCTCCTTCTAGCGCCAAAAATATTAACAAGATTTCTTGTCAACATCCCCAATGTCTTTTATAAAATAATTTTATTTGAACATAACCATGTTGTTAAGGGAGTAGAAAGGTATAATGAAGTGACAAGCCCTTCGACCTTGTCGAAAGGTGTAAGGAGGTCACTTCAAGCTTTCGACCAGGTTGGTATAATAGTAATTACCAGCTATTCGACCTCGTCGAAAGGGATGACTAGGTCACTTCAACCTTTCAATCAGGTTGGAATGGCTGAATCTCCTCTAGGAGTTGGTCATAGTGCATAGCCTTCAAAATCATCACCTTATCGAGTCTTATCTCCCCAGGGAGTTGAAGGCAATAAATCATCAATGTCTTTTATCCCCTTTCGACCACGTCAAAAGGTAACAATGAAGACCTCTCGACCTTGTCGAAAGGGAACGCTTACTTTATCTATATATCTTTAGTGCTTTCAATCCCTTGAAGTCAATATTCCTTCCATGGAATCCCTTCGAAAGGATTCTTAATGCTTAAAAGAACAGATTCCCCTCGAATGAATTCCATCTTGAAAGGTTATCAGATTTATAGACTAAGATTCCTTTCAGAAATATGCCTTTCGACTAGGTCGAAAGGAAGTTTTCCTTTCGGCTAGGTCGAAAGGAGTTTCTCCTTTCGAGGCAGCCCTAGTTTAATAATCTTCAATCTATTCTATTTTCTTTCTATAAGATTAATTTAGATATTCCCATAACTCATGCATTCAACATGGTCAACACATCATCGTTGCTTCTAATTTCCGCGACAAGTTTAGGTTTCGATGATGATGTATTGCAATTGGAAATATCTAAGTCGATCCTACATATTGCATACGCCAAAAGAGATTGTGATAAAAGGTTAAAATCATGTGAAATTGATCATTAGTCTAGCTAACGATCTCAATGATTTTCCTCGTCGCTAATATCCATCATGAATAAGCCATCTCCATCTTTATTTATTATTCAAAATGAGTTACAAGAAATCGAGCTCTCTTCCCAATTTGATTTAGGGTTTCTTCTAAGTATAATTATTGCTAAGAAAGTATAGGAAAAGAAATGAATTCAATCTCCCAGTATTCAGCCTCTAAAACTGGACCCTCTAGGTCTTATTTATATATGCAGGTTGTCCTCCATCCACGCCTTTGCTTTCGACTGGGTCGACAAGACTCATTGCTTTCGACTAGGTTAACAGGACCCCTTTTTCATATGCCGCTTCAAGCCTTTCGACTTGATCGAAAGTCATGAACCTTTCGACGTCGTCAAAAGACATTTTCTTATGCTTCTTGGTTTATTCCTTCGCTTCTTTATTTTCGACCGGGTCGAAAAGTCTTCTCCTTATATGCTGTTTTGAGCTTTCTATCCTAGTCGAATGTTGTGTCCCCTTTCGATGTTGTCAAAAGCTACATTTCTTTTCGATGTTGTCAGAGGCTATGTTTTCCTTCCATGTTGTCGGAGGCTATTCTTCCTTTCGACGTTGTCGAAGGCTATTCTTCCTTTTGACATTATTGGAAGCCCTATTTCCTTTCGACGTTGTCGAAAGGAGTCCTTGTTCTTCTTGTCATACTCTAGCAGCTTTTTCATTCTCTCTTAATTTCTCGATCTAATCGACAACTATGCTTCCTTTCGACGTCGTCGAAAGGGTCTTTACCATTCCTTTACCCTTGCTAATTTATGAGTATTGCTTTCTTCATAGCTCCCTTCGACACCGTCGAAAGGTGTCATGGATGGATCTTGACCAGTTCAAAAGGCTTGCCATGCTTTTGAAGAGGTTATCATAAAGGCGAAACCTTTGACTTTAGAAGGTTTGATGTGTAGTTGGGAGAGCATTATCGATTGCCTTTGAGAAGGGGTTCGAAGTCATCATTGCTTGTTCATCTGTGTCGAAAGGTTAGTTGCAGTGAAAGAGCCTATATGTTTCCATTTGGGTCGAAAGCCTTTGCACTGCATGAGTAGTTAGTGCCTTCGACTCCTTCGATACCTACTCAATGCCTTCGAAACATCCTTTTTATGCTCTTAATGATGGCTTGGCCTGTTTCTTCATTAAAAACTCAACCTTATTAACTTTCTTGCATACTCCTGCTATTAAGTAGATTTTATGGCTAACAAGTATTAAATTGAATTATCGGTTTATACATTATACACCTTGTGATAATGGAGGACCAATTATTCAATTAACCAGTGTATATGCTAGTAACTTTAAATATGAAAGGGATAACTTATGGCCAAAATTAAGAGAAATCAATAACAAATGTACTTATTCATGTATATTAATATGAGATTTTAATACAAGATGAATTTCAATGAAAAAAGTGGGGGAAACCCTATTCTCCAAAAAAATTGGAAAAATAAAAAATTTATGTTTGAAACAGGTTTGATAGAACTATTATTGAACGGGAATAAATTTACCTAAAGATCATGTGAGTTTAGGAATATTCAGTGTAAATTGGATAGGTTTTGGTTAATAAGGAATTTATGGATAAATTTTTAATATTTTCATGTACAACAATGTAAAACAAACATCAAAGGATCACACCCTAAGTTTAATAAATTTAAAATATATAGAGAATAAAATAACCAATTCTCCTTACTGATTTATTAATGGATGGACTCGTAAGGAAAACACATAAGGATGTAATGGATGAGTGTTTAAGTTTTAAAAGTCAAGGAATAAAATAATTTCAATTTAGTATATTTTCAAAGCATATTAAACACAAATTGAAACAATGGAATAAAGTGAATCCAAAACAAACAGATATTATCAATGAAATTAAAAAGGAGGGTAAAAGACTACGAGACCTATTGGATAGCGACCTAAGTGATAATGAAGTAGCCTCAAAGTTTTTCATCAGTCAAGTTAACATATTGAGAGAATTACAAATCAATGTTAATAATTCGAAACAAAAAGCAAAAGTAGAATGGCCAACACAGGGAGATAAGACAACAAATTTTTTATATGCTCGAATGTCAAGCAAAAAATATATTAACAATATAGATAACATTTATGATAGCCTGGGCAAGTCAATTAGTCAATTCGGTAAAGAGGCTAAAGAGACAATTAAATATCAAAAGGAGTTATTTAATCAAGAAACTGAAAACAGTCAATTTCCTCATATTATATTAAACAAATAGTGAATATCCTCATATTATATTAAAGAAAAAAGTGAATAGTAATACAACATCATAAATTTCATTAGTAATAGTCAATGAAGATGAAATAAAACAAAAATATTTAGTTCAAATGATAATAAAAGCCCGGGTCCAGGTGGATTTAATTTTAAATTCTATAAAACTCGTTGGGAAACAATGAAAGGGAAGATAATGAATGTAGTGAATGAGTTATAGACAAAGGGAATCACTTAAAAGTTTAATCATACTTTTGTAACTTTAATTCCAAAATATAAAAATCCAAATAGCATATATGATTTTAGACCCTTTTCTTGTTGTAATTATATATATATATATATATATATATATAATAATTGCAATGATTTTAAGTAATAGACTTATTTTTACCATACGTAATTTCTAAAAACTAAAGTGCATTAGTGCTAGGAAGACTGATATATGACAATTTATTACTGCCTAAGAAATAGTGAGAAATTTTCACTGTAAAATAGGCAATAGTATGTGTATAAAAATAGATTTGCAAAAAAGCCTATATAAGGTGAATAAAAAATCTATTTATCAATTGATGCTAGAAATGAGGTTTGATAAAAAAATTGTGAATTAATATATGAATGCATAACTTCAACAACATTTTTTATTATCATTCAGGGGTAGTCGAGGGGAAATCGGTAGGTTTTATTGAGAGTAGAAAGGAATTAGGCAAAGGGATCATTTATCATCATACTTGTTCACAATGGTAATGGAATATTTTACTATTTTAATGGAGGTAGAAGATATCAAAAAGGATATTAGTCCAACAAATAGGGTTAAACCAAGTATAATACATCAAATATATGAGATGATTCGATGTTATTTATTAAGGCCAATAAATCTAATGTCACTACCACTAAAGAGATTTTTGAGTTATTATATAAGTACGTAGGATTATAGGTTAATGAATTCAAAAGTAAAGTGTATTTCAACAAGCATTGTAACAACAAATATGAAGTATTAGAAAGCTTACAAATAAAAGAAGGAAGCCTTCCACTAAAATACTCGGGGTTGTCACTTTTTATTAATCAAATAAAAGACAATGAATGTAATATACTTCTGGACAAAATTAAAGACAGAATTGAAACATGGTCTAGCAAAATCGCCATCTATTGAAGGCGGAGTTAAATTAGTAAAGACAACGGTATGTGCAATAATATTGTAATGGATACAAACACATAACATTCCATCAGCAACAATTAGTAAAATGGAAAGGTTATGTGCAAACTTCATATGGAGTGGTGGTTATCACAAACTGAGTTGGGAAAAAATGTGCAGACCTAAAAAGAAGGAATAGACATAAGCAACTTTAATGATCGCCATATAATATGTAGCTTAAACCTACTAGATAGGTTAATAAATGGTGATTTAATGTGGGCATGATGGTCAAAACAAGTGTGTTAAAAATGAACATTTTGGAACACCGTAGTCAAAGTAGAGCAATCAAATTCAATGAAGCAGATACTAAAGCATAAAGACACAGCGAAGAAACACATCAGAAGAAACTTTAATGATGGGACATCTACAAGTCTACGGTTTGACCCATGGTAGAACAACCTAATCATCATGGGCAATGTCAAAGCTACAATGGCAGATATAATCAGCAATAATCAATGACAACCAGAAAGTCATTCACCTACCAGTATATACAACAATAATATTAAGAAACTATCAATAGATGAGAATGCAGTGCATGACAAATGAGAGTCGATGCTAAGTAAAAATGAAAAGTTTTCCTTTAAAATAACATAAAAATGCTTCAGAGATAAGCAAGCAGAGGTAGACTGCTTTGAAATAGTATGGGAAAAATTAATTGTCCAAAGTTGGCATACTACTCTTTTTGTGTCATCATAGATAGGTTGCCAATCATGGAATTTTTTTAGTAAATGGGGTAAAGTCAACAATCTAGTATGTTTATTGTGTTGTGTCAAGAAGAAAAAGAATCAAGCAAACATTTATTATTTCAGTGCAAGTATGCTAACTATTTATGAACTATTGAAAAAGCAAAGTTAGACATCAACCTTAATAGCAGCATGGAGTTAAGGTTACCATAATCAACAGTCATTACAGAGGAAAATCAATAGAGAGAGATATGATGTCGTATTATGATCACTTCAACAATATATCATATATGGAAAGAGTGGTATAAGGGAAGTAGAATATTATTTAACCTCGTCGAAGATTCCAAATCATTTTCAAAATCCAAAAACAGGGATTGCTTTGGTCGGAACATACACTCCAAGAAGCAGATCTACGACTGCTCTAAAAACTATAGAGCCACGCTGATTCATCGAACATGAAGCTGCTTCATGCGAACAACGCATCGGTCCAACAGTAAGGGTAAATGATGCTCTATCGATAGTAGAGCCCCGCATACCAATGAATATCTTAGATCTAACTAATTCTTCAGTAAATGTAAGATTTATGACAGAACGTGTAAACAATCAAGCCATTGAATCTCATCGGTAGAAATTGGAGTAAGAGCAACGCAAAAATAAAGAGAAAGTCGTTGTTATTGAAGCATCATATATGAAGAAAAATCTAAATTAATTTGTCGTACTGGAAAAGATGAGAGCCGTGCGAAAAAGGAAAAAGATAAAAGAAACTAAAGAGAGAAACAAAGTATTAATGGAGAAATTTGTCGAAGATGAAGAAATTTGTTTTTGCTATTTCGGATAAAGCAAAGATGAATGAAATATATGAGAATGTAATGCGGCCCTAGGTTAGATTTAGGGTTAAGTGTTTGTCATGGACCAGGTACAAATGATCCAAGTATAAATTTGTTGCAGATGAAGCACCTTTTGTTTTTCGATTATTTTCAAAAAAATAATGATAAATAAATAAATAAATAAATAGCTAGTACTATTGTTTGACTTAAATGCGGGGTTCTTGCGGTTTTACTGAGCTGCCTTGCTCAAACTATTCTGTGAAAACGCCAGCAGCAAACCCAAACTCTCTTTCACTCTAAATAATTTCCCATTCAAGATCGGTTCTTACGTTTGAGCTGTAATCTTGACTTTTAGACGACCCGTCTGCTCAAAATCTGGATTTGGGTAAGTTTTTGCTCTTCATTTTTTACTCCGTCTTATTTATGCTACTTGATTTTGCTTACGATTTTACCTGTTTCACTAACTAGTTGATTTGATCTCTTAATCCTGTAAAATAGCTAAATTTGTTCATTCCTATATTTATTTTTGCAGTTTTAAAACGATGAAACGGCATCAAAGTAATAATGCTCAAAATTCAATTAGTAATGCTGTAGCCATAGATGCTAAACCACTGAGAACATTAGCACCAATGTTTCCATCAACAAACGACATTAATGCATTCATCGTAACCAATAACACTCCATTTGTTTATGTTAACCCCTCTAGTTTATCAATGCCTTCTAAACGCTCGTCACGGTCCAAATTAGCTTCACAATTATTCAAACCTAGGTCATATAACATTTTGGAAGATGATGATTCTGAGGACGAGGAAGTTATTTTTCCTAGCATTCGCACCTCGGCTTCAGGTAGGAAGATAAAGCAACCTACCCGTTTAGGAGGTAATCCAGTAGTTTTGCCCACTATTCACACTTCAGCTTCAGCGACCAGGTTCGAGTTAGAAACGGGTTCCAGGTCTGCAGTGTTGCCTGTGTCAGCCATGGCGTCTGGCTCTTTGACAGATGGTAAAATATGGCAAAACAAGAAGAAGATAGCCAAGGCTCATGCCAATTTGGCCATAGTACCATTGCATCGTGATCCTAAAGAAGCTGTAGAGGTGGTTCTAATGACTTTTGATGCAATTAGGCGAAAGCTTTCACAATTAGATGATAACAAGACTGTTAAGTGTGTGCGTCCAGATTTGAAAGCAGGTGCCACTTTGATGGGTAGTGATTTAAGGGCTAATTTGGTGAAGAGAATAGGTCATGTACCTGGTGTTGAAATCGGAGACATGTTTTATTATAGGATCGAGCTTTGTTTGGTTGGAGTGCATGGTCAGAGCATGGGTGGGATAGATTGCATGACTAATAATTTTGAAGATGGTCATGATACAATAGCGGTTAGTGTCGTTTTGGGAGGTGTTTACGATAATGAAGATAGCGATGTTGATTCATTGATATATACTGGGCAAGGGGGTGATCCTAAGTGTGATCAAAAGCTTCAGAAGGGTAACCTTGCATTGGAAAGAAGCTTGCATAGAGGCAATTTAGTAAGGGTTATACGTAGTACACGTGATTATAGCATTGCTAATGGGAAGGTTTACTTCTACGATGGTCTTTATAAAGTTGAAATGTCGTGGGTTGAGAAAGGTAAGGCAGGTTTCAAAGTTTTTAAGTTCAAGCTGGTGAGGCAACCAGATCAACCTCATGGACTTGCAATATGGAAAATGACACAACGATGGAAGGAAAAGCCCGAAACTAGAGGCAAGGTAATTCTACATGATCTGTCTTCGGGTATTGAAAACTTGCATGTTTGCTTAGTTAATGAAGTTGATGACGAGAAGGGACCGAGGCATTTCAAATATAGTAATAAAATTGAGTATTTACTGTCTGTAATCTCGACAAAACCTTTAGAAACTTGTGAATGCCAAGGTGTTTGTCTCCCTGGTGATGCTGATTGCTTGTGTGCAAAGCAAAACAGTGGAGTTCTACCTTATACTTCTTCAGGTTCTCTTGTTAGTCGAAAACCATTGATCTACGAGTGCAGTGCTTCTTGTTGTTGTTCTTCAAATTGTAGGAATAGAGTTACTCAAAATGGCATTAAACTACAGTTTGAGGTTTTCAAAACAAAAGATAGAGGTTGGGGACTTCGATCGTGGGATCCAATAAGAGTAGGAACTTTCATATGTGAATATATAGGTGAAGTCATTAATAAGATGAATTTAGAAGATGAAAGTGGTGAAGATGGCGAGTATATATTCCAAACAGTAGGCACTGATGAGAAACCATTCAAATGGAACCACGGGCCTGAATTAATTGGAGAATCAAGTGATGAATATCCAAATGAGTCCCTGGTATCACTGCCTGTCATTATAAATGCTAAGAATATGGGAAATTTATCACGATTTATGAATCATAGTTGCTCTCCTAATGTGTTTTGGCAGCCAGTATTGTATAACCATGGAGATGAAAGATATCCACATATTATGTTCTTTGCATTGAAGAATATTCCACCATTAACCGAGTTGACTTATGATTATGGTATGAGTGCTGGAGCTGGTTCTCGGAAGACTAAGGAGTGTTTATGTGGATCACCAAAATGTCGAGGGCTTTTTGGTTAAACTCTCAGAATGTGAAAGGTTAGACAATTTTTTAATCATATTTTTCTGGTTCCCACTTGCTTTTTTCCCTGTTAATTAGTGTTCGTTTTCAGTTTTTAACTGGCTATATTTTCCTGAAGATATGTTATCCAACTTAAGTATTTGAATATCCAAAATTAAGCATTTGAATAGTTCACTAGAGATGATAACTCCTAGGGCTTGCTTTGGTCAAGCATACAAAGGTAGGTGCAAATGACCTTTGTGTGAATAATATTCAAATCTTTTGAGTCTTTTCATTAGGGCATGCACTATAAGTTTTGGTATTGGACTCAACAAAAAACATATTTCAATGTTAGGCCTCGTTCAAAACATATTACAAAAATAGACTTCGTTTACACTAAATCAACGTCTTATACTTGCGCACTTCAAAAGCGCACAATCATAAACAAATGAAAAATTGTTTTGCGCATTTTGAAAATGCACGAGCACAAACTATAAATTTGTGTTTGCATACGTTAATTTTGTGCAAGAATACTTGATATGGGATCTAGCTGCTCCAACCGCAGTGACGATAGTCTTTCATTGCGACTTAGATTGCATGAGTATCGTCGTCTCCATCACTTCCCAACCTTTAGAGTGAAAGAGAATTGTCCTTGTTCTTACTTTTGCTCTTACTTCTTCGAATATAATTGCCTCTGCTTAGTCATATATTAATTGCGGCGACAAGTAACCCTATATTAATTGGGTCACTTCGACCTTGTGGGAACTTAGACCGTCGGGTCTCACCCCCAGTGAATATTAGATCAAACAATGGAGGACCGATCCAGTATGTTAGCACTTGCCTTTTTCTTTTTCAAGATAATACGTGTTACAAATCATGACTTGGTAAAAAGCAGATCTATTTTTGTAATATGTTTTGAAAACACCTAATTGAAATATGCTTTTTCTTGAACCTAATACAAAGATTTATCCTTAAAATAAATTCCATTTGGGATAGGAATGTGTCATGATCTAAGTATTTCTACATGATTAGATTAAGAAGAATTGTTGTTTAATATGGTTAAAGATGCTAGTGAGATTCAATTTCAAATCTTCTAGATCAACAATCTCGAGTCTTACCGCTACACTAGTGATTTAAGAAAAAAATTGAAAGTGAAGAATAAACCACGATTCAATATTTCCTCTCATCTTTCTATTTTGGATGGGAATTTTGGTCCTAGTAGACCTGACAATGAATATTTTGAGATTCAGGTAGTGTCATATTCGCATCCGTATCCGAAATCATTTTTGAATATAAAATATTTGCACTTGCGAATACAGATCAATAATTGTATATCATCCTAGCCGTTGACGATGGATAAATCTACGACATAAAAAATTGATTTAACAAAATTATTTTAGTTCCATTGATTATAAAAGTACGAAAGAATTTAAAAATATGATGTTAAAAATTTGTTTTGAAAAGTGAGTATGCATTAGTTGCATTCCTATCACATAGTTTTTACTATTTGTTCTATTTATGATCAAAGCTATCTTATTTTAACCTTAACATTTTAAATTCCAAGTTGTTACCCCTTGCATAGAAAAAATGGGAGATTTTTGATTTAGAGGATTGTGAAGGCTCACTTTGTATGGAACAACATAATTTTTTTGTTTATAATATTTTTAACTAATGGTACCAAATATGCTACTTTATGCATATTCAATTATCAAATATCGAGTAATTGCTAATTTCATTGCTTCTTTTTTCCACAATATTTTATATACACAACGTGCCTGTCATATGCTATTCTACATAAGAAACTGCGATTTCCAAACAGCAGGATGTAAACATACTAGCAACAAATATATACATACATGTATGCGTGTGTGTAGACACACACACAAATGCATGTGAGTGTGTGTATATGGACAAATTTTAGTAGTACACTTGAGAAAAAATATATTTGAACTTTAGGCCCTGTTCAAAACTTACTACAAAAATAAGCCGATCTTCACTAGGCCAGAATTTGTGTTTGCGTAATTTTTGAAGTGCGCAAGCACACATTTATTGTTTATCTTGCGCATTTTAAAAGTGTGCAATCACATTTTTTTTAATTGTGCTTGTGCATTTTCAAAGTGTAAAATACAAAAATGACGACTTAGTGAAAACTATGCATATTTTTGCAATAAGTTTTCACAGAGTTCAAGAGTTCAAAACTTCAAATAAGCTTTTGGACCATCATTGTTGCTAGGTTCATTAAAGATACAAGTAAACCATATGATTGTTTTTGGTTAATTTTATAGGAGAATATTAAAAATGAGAAGGAAAAGAAGGATAATGAGAAGGAAAAGAAGGATAGTTATACGAAGAAGAGCAATTTTATTATAACACTTATGTTCTACAACTTGAAACAATGATACAGAACACCATCAGACTTCTATCTACATATGACGGTGAATACTCATATTTAATACACACAACTTTTGTATAAAGACGTATGTTTATGAATGGTTAAAGTTCTGGATTGACATGAATTTATGATGAAAACCATCTCTTTATATCAGAATGACATATTTTTATGAGCTACAATTTCTTTCCACAAATAAGCACATCTATTCATAATCAATAATACATGGTTACAACTATTTATATGAATTGACATGAATTTATAATGAAGAAACACATCTTTATAACAAAATGACATCTTTTTATGAGCTGTTGTTTCTTTGCATATAGATATGCACATATATTCGTAATCAATCATGTAAGTGCATCTTTTCACTTAGTGCCTTTTGATGAATTATCTTTTTTGAATTAATCTCGATGTGTCTTTTTTGAATTAATCTCGATGTGTTTTTTCATGAAGTCTCTTTGACAAAGTGTCTTTTCGTGTAGTTTCTTTTCAGAAAGTGTCATTTCATTGAAAATATATATTTATAACATGTCACCTTATACTTTTTCAATCAAGTTGGCTTATATATATGTGTGCACGCATCCACGTATGTGAAGACCCTCATCCCCTTTAATGCATTTGCCTTGCACATAATGAACTTTTTTCTTGGTAGAGGTCTAATGAAGATATCTGCAATTTGTTCATCAACCTTGATGAAGTTCAATAAGTTTTGAACGATTATGAAATATTAGATATTTTGTCATTGGTATCGTTGTCATGTTATCACATACATATTCAAGTCCTTGTTGGTTTTTTAAGATCATTTAAAATTTATCTAATGAACTGCTTTTCATGATACGTTTGTTGTTGAAATATACTTAGCTTTCAATATTGATAATGTTATTGTATTTTGCTTCTCGGATAATCATGATATAGCTTCGCTACAAAGAAAAAATACATAGCCCAATGTACTTTTTCCCTCATCAACTTAAGTATTTGGATTAAATATTTGCATTTCATCTTAACTTGATAGTATAAGATTAAGGATGTGTCTGCAGACAACTCTAAAGTTAGAATTTATAAACTCTAAAGTTAGACGAGGAGGACGTTTTTGAACAAAAGTTTGGTTAGATGTTAGGTTGAAAGTAAAAGTGATGTAATTTTTGTGTATTTTATTAATTTAGTTATTATTATTAATTTTGGCTCTTTATCTCGACTTGATAATATAAGATTAAAGGTTCGTTTGCTGACAACTGTAGAATTGGAACTTTAAAACTCCATAGGTTTGCCTCTATAAAGTTATGATGGTGGGCGTATTCGAACAAAAATGGATATTATTTTGTGTATTTTATTGATTTAATTATAATAATTGAAAGGTTCTTAAATAATAACACTTAATACTTAATAATTAGTAATTAGTAAATAATACTTAGTATTTAATAATTAATAGTTGGCTTATCTTTCATGAAAAAAAACTACTCAATTCAAATACAACACTAAGTGGAATTTCAATTGAACTGTGAAAACTAAAAAACAAATATGGATCAACGTCGTCCCATAGCAACCAAAACGCTTTGATCTCATCACGTGTTGTACCAATCCGTTGTGCAGTTTTGTACCACCATGCATTTATTGACCTTGTTGCCAATTTTCCGCATAACTATGTGAAACATCCGCATTCACTATTTTTTCATAATCTATATTATAGTATTTTCTGATAAAATTATGAAAAGCACAAGTCCAACAAAAAATTATGCTTTTCGAAACTAATATGTTGACACACCTCGTAAAGTTTTGGATATCTTTATCCAAGTACCGAATGTCTTTTCGACGGTCATACATAAACTTAAGTGATAGTAGTTGAAGTTTTCGTTATGTCCTTTTGAAACTTTATTGGTTTGTTAAAGCTATGGAACGTGATAGCATTCCTAAGGTGGTAAATAATCATTTCAAAGCTTGTATCATGAATCTATGAGAAATACTTATCAGATAGAGGTTGAGGAATTATTTCAACTTCTTCAATAATATGATTTAACAATCTGTTATCACGGGCAAATTCCTAGCCAGACATTGTGAAACTAAATGTCAAATTGGAATTAAGAGCGGCTAGAATATTTTATGTTGGATTCCACCTACAAATGTTATGATATTTTCTAACCTTTATAGGAATATGTGTTCCATTTAGCTCTAATAGCATTTTAAAAGAAATGGTAATAACATATATTATACCTAATTTCATCCGGAACAACACTGATATCAACTGGTTAATGATATCTTTGGAGATAAGTAAGGCATTGTGTAAGACCTTAGGGATACATAAATATTTCTGCAATTTTAGGGATGTCTGCACGTGAAGTGGCGGTCAAGTCATACCCATTAGTTAGTAGATCGTACGATGTCTGAAACAATGACTTCTCTTTTGAAAAAGGTCTTGACTTTTTATTCTCGTTCCCATTAAGAACGTTCAACCCATGTACAAAGCAGAACGATGTGGAGTAGAAGTAAACTGAAATAGTATATCATCAATGCTACATCATGGTTGTACTCATCTGAATTGTTGAACATATTGTGTCTAATAACCGGGTCATTTGAGTTTGACAAATCAAATTCGTAATTTCCTTTGAACTTGCAATAATCACAATCTTTTTTAGACTGTTTGGAAATAGTGTGTAGTAAGAAAGTTGTGGAATGAGTAGAATGAATAAGGAGGAAGATGAAAAGACTATACAAAGAAAAAATTACATCAGACATAAAGAGTTTACGTCTGGTATAATTTCTACGTTCATTGTTTTCGCTCCAATTTGAAGCGGCCAAACGCTCTTCCCTTTAACACCGACGTATTTCTTACGTTCAACGTAACCAAATAAGTGCAATAATTAACATATAATTTCAAATTAACATATAAATTAAAATTGAATCAATAATTTCAAATTAACATATAAATTGAAATTGAAATTTGCAATACTATTAGAAGATGTAAAGCTTCAATAAGTAAACAAAGAAATTGAGTGCTATTATTGTAATTGTAGTTAAATTATTCAAATAAAAAAGTCACTAAAACCGCATATTTTCTTAGCATTCAAAGATAAACTCAACGCTCAGATGATATGTAACATCCCTTACTTGGAAGTCCAAAACTAACGGTTACGGATGCTGCAGTTGTTCATGGTTACTAATTTTCGGTGACCAAATACGATAATGTAAGATACATTGATGACAGAAACACGTGGATATGATTATTTTTTAAAACCATTAAACAAATTTCTCATTCCATTTCAAATCATATTTCAAATTCATTACATAATCCCAAACTCGAGAACCACGTTCAAAAAATATAGTTATTACAAAATACGCCAAGAGCGATATATGAAGATGCTTCCTTGGATGATCAAAGTGTAAACATAGGCAATTAAACAACCTTGCCTTTATAACCAAAACACAGCGGAATCAAATAGAAAATAACTTCTAATAGCTAGCATGCCTTCTTCACGTCTCCGGAAGCTTGTTTGTCTAAAGGAGAACCTGAAAATCTCAACTCTCAAACTACTCAAAATTAATTGAGCACCCGAGAGTTTAAGGGAAAGCGTAAACTTCAAGTTAGACATAAAACCTGGTATGAATAATAACCTGCCATCTTGAACCATTTAGATATCTAGTGAGACCACACTGTTTAGCGGAACGTGTTTTTCCCTTATTAGTATCTTATCCAAAAATTTATAATAACCATATACCGTGTACCTGCATCCATAATGGTTAAAACATAGTAATTTAAAGTATCATGATGATATGCAAACAAGCAATATATTTTGGATTTTCTATCCTCATTCATTCGACTATCTATCCTAGTTATAGTTTCTAGGGTCATTATTAATATATTAGTTTTAATGGGTTGACTAGCAACCTGTTCCAAGCTTATGGACCACCTGTTCAGTTTCATAGTTTTCATGGGATCACTAAGAACCTTTCTAAACTCTTATGGACCATCTGTCGGGTTTCATAGTTTTTAGGAGATCACTAAGAACTTATTGGCCCCTGCCAATAACTTCCTTCAATTATTTCATGGATTCTTCCTGAACCTATTGGTATTTCCAATAACTTCTTTTATGTTATAGTTTTCATATGTTGACTATAAATCTATTGATCTCTGTCCATAATTCTATCCAGATATAGTTTTCATGGGATCACTACAAACCTATTGGCCCATGCCAATAACTTTCTCTCCAAACGTAGTTTTCATGGATCTACTATGAACCTGTCTAAACTAACAATTTCTTGAACAGTCTTTGGGCATTCTATGTTCTGGTCTACCTGACCTCCTGGATGCAACTCTACTCACTCAGGAGCGAACTCAATTTATATTCACTACTGGGTCGACCTAGCTGGTTATTCTGTCCTTATCCCCAAAATGCAGTTATGTATCTAATTATAAAGTGAATATGTTTATAGAAGAAGCACACATAATAACTGATGATAACATACAAAACATGGTTAATACCTTTAACTCATTATTTTCATCAAGGAAAACTTTTTCAAAAACTCCAAAATTGAAAGCCATTTCAAAACCCTTTTATATTGTCATGGGTTTTCCTTTAAAAATAAGATCAGATTCTTTGTTTTGAAAACTAAGGCTTTCAAACTTTAAACTTTTACTTTCGAAACCATTAGAATATAGCTTTCAAAAGCATTCAAATCTTCTTTTCAAAACACTTAAACATATGTCTTTCGAAACACTTTAAAATATCTCTTTCGAAAACATCAAAACCTTCCTTTCGAATTCATCAAAACATTCCTTTCGAAAGTATTAAAGCATATATTTCCAACTTATAGAAGCATAGCTTCGAAACCATTTGAAAGTAACTCTTTCGAAACCATTGAGTTTAATTAATCCTTTAGGTCAAAGTGAACATAAACGAAAATACCTCTTTCAAAACCATTAACCTTCAAATAAAAGAGTTTGGGAAAAAACAGATGACATCGGAGCCACTCTTTCGAAAGCTTTAATCTTTTAAGTAAACAGTTGGAAGGGTAGCTTCGAAACACCTTTCGAAGCCATTGCCTTCGATACCTTTAGTTTAAATGGCTACTGGAGCCCTTTCGAAAGCATTGGAAAGCGGCTTGTTATATTTATAAAAACAAAAGCTTGCCTTTCAAACTCATTGAAAACTTTCAACCTATTCGAAAGGTACGAAGACGACAACAAAGTTTCGATTTGGTTCAAAACTACCATTTCGAAAGCTTCTCTTTAAAACATAATGTACGACAACTCAGTCGAAAGCTACCCTTTAAACAAAGAGGCGGCAACCCATTCGAAAGCTATATAAAAATAATTCAACCGCATCAATTAAAAGCAAGACAAGCGGCATCTTTTTGAAAGCACAACAAAGACCTCCGAAAGCTATTTAAAATGGCATCGACCCCTTCGAAAGCATGGTTTCGACTCTATAACTTCCGTCTTTTTCCAATCCACTACGTACCAACGCATTGATACCATGTGTATTGGTTTCGACTTGATTGGGGCGGAGGTATGAGTTCGAAAGGTGGCAAACGAAAGTGATGAAGCAGCAAATCTGTGCAAAACTGTTTTGATACCTTTTTAAGTAAATGTTTTTTTAACTAACTTGTCTATTTGTAAAAATATAATTGGTTGTCATAATATTTACCAAAAACCTTTTCTAAAAGACTGCCGAATTCATCCAGAATTAATTAATTAAAATAATTAACAAAGAAGCCCTTCTCTTTTACAGAACAATTAAGACATTTAAATCCTTCAACTTAATTAATTTAATTTCCATAGTAAACAACTTAGGAAAAATCCTCAAAAACCATCAAAAATCACTTTTAATATGTTGTCTAGCATATATAAATTTCAAAACCAAATCCTTTATATAACAGTCGAAATAAATTTTTAAACCCAATTAATTATTTCTTCTTTCAAAAATTCATAATAAACTATCCATAGCTAGTGTAATTATGAAAATTTAAACTCATATTCAAAATAATGTTTTACATAACATGTCAAATCCACATGGCATTCGAAACTCAATATATATGATTTTAACCTTTCAAATCAAACATTTATCAAACAGTCTTGTTTAAATCAAACATGGCATATAACCCATGCATATCATCATTAAAATAATCAAAATGGAATTAAATATAAAACCCGAAATCAAATGTTCATGAAAACAAATATGAGATTGTTTTGATTATTATTCACCTTGCTTTGGATAAGGAACTTGAAATCTGATCTTGCTTAATCCTCTTTTGCTTGATTACTAAGCTTTGATAAATTTTTAATCTCCTTTTCCCTTACGTTGTGGTCGGCTTTGAGCCCCCCTTAGCTTATGTTTTTGAATTATGAACGTATGGAATTAAAATGGGAATAAAGGTTTAGGGGTTATGGTGGACGACTATTTCCCATAATACCCTTGTCTTATTCTCTTATTAGTTAACTTATAAAACCATTTCCATAAACTCATTCTACTAAATTTTTATTTAGTTAAGCACGACCTCTAATAAATATTCAAATCTTGATCCCTTATCACTCCATCTTTACATTATTCTATTTAATTTATCTAATTAAATCTTCTAAATAATGCTATTTAAAATTAGGGGTGTTATAGGTTCCTCTCTTTAAAGAATTTCGTCCTCGAAATTCAGTAAGGACTAAATACTAAACATAACAATCATCTATAACGACTCGTAACTACCATACTAGCCTACCTGACTATCAACCGTCTATATAAAGTAAATATAGAACATAACCTTTACAGCAATTCATGATAAGTATCTCTAATTCTGTCTTTTGTCTTTCAAGTACAGTTCTTTTCGTTGTCGCTCCACTGAACTTTCACCAACTTGACTGTCTTGTTTATTAAACTATTTTCCTCTTTCGCC
This sequence comes from Allium fistulosum, assembly GCA_030737815.1. NCBI lineage: Eukaryota > Viridiplantae > Streptophyta > Magnoliopsida > Asparagales > Amaryllidaceae > Allium > Allium fistulosum. The sequence goes on from CM060904.1 coordinate 136,412,304, forward strand.
ACAATCCGAACTGGTTGTCTAACAAAAGTCAAATTCGATTCTACTATCAAATCTTCCAACTCTGTTGGAGGAATATTAGCTTCTGAATCATGCACACTTACGAAGATGAGATACATGAAACACATTATGGACACCTGTCAAACTGCTCGACAGCTCTACTCTGTATGCGAGCTTTTCGATCCTCTCTATAATTCGGAACAGACCAACATATCTCGGTGCCAGTTTCCCTGACTTTCGAATCGTACCACATCCTTCACCGGTGATACTTTAAGAAAACTCGATCTCCGGCTGAGAATTCTAGATCTTTACGCCTCTTATATGCGTAAATCTTCTGTCTAGACCGACCTTCCTTCATCCTTTCTCTGATCAACTCAATCTTCTCTGTCACCTCTCTAACCAGATCTGGATCCAAAACTAATCAGTCTCCAACCACCATGTTGGTAATTTGCATGGCCTTACATGCATGGCTTAAAAAGGCGTCATTCTTATGCTAGTCTGATAACTGTTATTATAGGAAAACTCAACCAAGTGTAGATGATCTTCCTAAGATCCATCAAAGTCCAACACAAAATCTCTTAACAAATTCTCGAGTACCTTATTGACTCTCTCTGTTTGCGCATCTGTCTGAGGGTGAGACGCAGTACTCATCTTGAGCTTGGTACCTAACACCTCATGTAGACTCTTCCGGAATTCACTAGTAAACAAAACATCTCTATCATTGACTATACTACTAGGAATTTCATGCAGTCTAACTATGTTCTTCATAAATAATTTAGTTAAAACAGATGTCGTTCTGGTTGACTTAAATGGAATGAAATGAGCACTTTTAGTCAACCTGTCCACTATAACCCATATGCTTTCATTTCCTCCATTCGATCTTGGCAACCCGTCTATAAAATCCATGGATATCGAATCTCATTTCCAAAACTGGTATCTCCAAAGATTGAAGCAATCCAGTCGGCTTATGATGTTCGACCTTCACTTGTTGACAGTTCGCACACTGCCTAACCCGCAAGCTAACATCTTTCTTCATACCTTCTCAGTAGAAACTCCTCTTCATATCTTGATACATCTTGGTTCCTCCAGGATGAATCGTAAATTTGGATCAATAACATTCCCTAATTCTCTAAGTCCTCAATATTTGGAACACACAACCATCCCTTCTTTCTCAACCATCCCCTCTGATCAAGACTAAAATCCTTTAAATCATCGACCTTCGATCCAACCTCAAGCCTGCTAATCTTCTTGGCTAATAATGGATCATCTTTCTGCTTAGAATCGATTCTTTCGATCAATATTGGTCGAACTTCCAAACAAGACAACATGGTGGTGCTCTGACTAGAACTAGCAGTCGATCTTAACTACACACTACAAGTAGTCAAAGCTTCTAAATCTTTCTATTCTACCAATATAGCTAACAACACATTCTGATGTTTTCTGCTAAGAGGATTCGCTACTTTATTTCCTTTCCCAAGTGTATACTTTATACCAAAATTTTAAGCTGCTAAAAACTCCAGCCATATCTGCTGTCTCATATTCAACTCATTCTGAAAGAATAAGTATTTTAAGAACTTATGATCTGTATATAACTCAAATCTCTCCCCTAAGAGATAATGTCTCCATATCTTCAATGCGAAGATCACCGCGACCAACATCAAATCATGAGTAGGATATTTCACTTAATGCGGTCTAGGCTGTCGTAAAGCATAGACAATGACTTTACCTTTCTGCATTAACACGGCCCCTAATCCAGTTTCACATGCATCAATATACACCACCAACCCTTGGTTTCCATCCGAAACTACTAACACATGCGCGTTGGTCAACAAATGCTTTAATTTAAGGAATGCTTCCTCACATTTTAACTTAGTCAAAGGCGCTGCTATCCGCAAGAAATCCTTAATGAATCTTCGGTAATAGTCATCAAGTCCAAGAAAACTTCTAATCTCAGTCATCGTTTCTAGTTTCTTTCAATTATTAACGATCTTATCTAGATCGACTGACAAACCTTTCTCTGAAACCACGTAATCAAGAAACTAAACCTCTTCTTCCAAAAATGAGACTTGGAAAACTTCGCTTTCAGCTGATGCTGCCTCAGCGTCTCAAGCACTACTCTGAGATGATCCTCATGCTCTCTTTCATCTCTGGAGTATACTAAAATGTCATCAATAAATACCAATACGAATATATCCAAGTACTCTCGGAAAACCCGGTTCATCAAATCTACGAAGAAAGCTAGTGCATTCGTTAACTCGAATGACATTACTAACCATTCGTACGAACCATACCTAATCCGAAACGCCATCAACGTAATATTGTTCTCTACCACCTTTAATTGGTGGAACTCTGTCGCCAAATCCAATTGGGAAAATACTCTGACTCCACACAACTGATCAAATAAATCGTCGATTCTCGGCAAAGGGTACTTATTCTTGATTGTCTTTTCTTTTAACTTACCATAGTCGATGCACAGTCTTAACGATCCATACGGTTTCTTCACGAACACCGCGGCTGCACTCCAAGACAAACTGCTTAGTTTAATAGAATTTCTTTCTTCTAGATCCACTAGCTGCACCTTCCATTCCTTCATCTCGGTCGGTGCCATTCTGCTTGGTGGTCTACTTACAGGTTTTGCTCCTAGCACAAGATTTATCCGATACTCAACAGCTCGTTTCAGTGGTAATCCTGTAACCAGCTCAAAAACATCTACAAATTCTCTTGCCACGCGAATCTAACTTAAATCTTCTTCTACTTCCATAGCGCTCAATAAAGTATAAGCACTTTGATCTGAATTCTCTACTGAGAATATAATTCGGTTATGATTATCAGGGAGTCTCAATGATATTTTTCTATTTTGGCAAAATATCCTAGCATCAAATTTACCTAACCAATCCATACCCAAAATGATTCTGAAATCTACGAAATCAAAGACATACAAACTGCATGCAAACTTATGACCTAACAAATCAAACTCTAACCGGTCACATCTCATTCCCAGAGTTGCATATCCTCATATCGGATTCACAACCCTTAAGTAAGTAACAAGGCATGTGGGTTCTAAACATAACCTATCAACCAAACATTGAGATATAAATGAATGTGATGCACCGGTATCAAATAGTACCTTAACTGGTGTACTTCGAGTCAAAAGTGTACCGTCCATCACAGTCTTTCCTTTCTCAGCAGCAGTGTGACGACCCACATTTCGGAAGGTTTAAATCGACAATAATCCACATATGTTCAACTTAAACAATCCGGAATATAGATAATCAATGAGGTTAAATAAAAAAAATAAGAAAAGAAGAATAAAACAAACACAGAATCTTACAGCGGAAGCGATAAAATATAATAATCAAATAACAGTTCATGAAGCTGTTTATTATACATCTGTTTATAATCTATACACATTTATCAGAGGTATATATATACACACATCAGAGATAAGTGATCAATATACAGGGTAGCATGAATAAGGGAATAATAATAATAGTAATATATCAAAATCTTCGTCTTCGTCCTCCAGAGAATAGTCTTCAATACGCTGAAAAACTCAGGACTGACCCGAGCGTAATGAAGAGACAAAACACTCGAGTCAGGACTAAAGTACTCTTATGTAAGTCAAATCAATATGACAGAATATGAGCGCAATAACTTAAGAGATGTTACAGGATTCTCCATCTCCCAAGGATCCGTTAAACTATTTATATATATATAATAGTATACGCTATAATGTCTATCAGTAAAATAAATATCAAAATAGCGTTAAGACTTTACATTGATACACCTTAAACACATTTTACAGTTTTAAACCAAAGTCGTAATGAGCTCGTATATGGATAAATATGACAAGGCACGTGAGGCAATGCCCAAGGTATGATTCTATCAGTTTACCCATTCTAGCTGGTCGTAACCCATCCGTGGCCGACCGCGACAATCAAGGTATATGGACCTCTGTCAAGATATCGATCAAGATATCGATATCTCAACTTGTATATGAAAAAGGGGAATCCCACAAAGTTTCAATGTTTCGTCGAAGCTCCATACAGAAATCTCGATTGAGATATCAGTCGAGGTGATCTGAGAGTTCAAGAGTTAATTAGATATCAAACAGATGTTATTTATAAAACTGATATTTGCTTGAATCCACCATGGGATATAAAGAGTTAGTAGAAAAGGGGAGTGATAAATGTCAAAGCGCATTTTTTTTTCTAAACAGTTACAACAATGTTTATATGGTAGCTTTTTTTTACAAGCAAGCACATCTAGTCATAAGTGCACCTTCTCATGAACTTTTCAACTAGTCATTTTTTGTAAATCATCTTTTTTATACTAAATTTCAAAGTACAAATATAGCGTATTCTCTCGAGGTGTCTTTTAGCTAATTGTTGTTTTAGTATCAAAAATGACTTGTAAGGAGTGACAAATGCCAAAATGATGTTCATTCAAAGCACGGAACACTAACGTTGATATTCGATGTTGGGTAATGCAAAGGATGCAGTTTGACTTTAAACGTCATTGGTTATTAGGTGCCAATAACTATCTAATTTGTTTCAATTTTTTAACAAAACTTTCAATTTTTGTAGATACATATTACCCCTGGCCGTTTGCACAAACATAACTTATTTTTATTAGAAATAGAGACGGCTAATGAAACAATAGTCCGGATGAAGAATATAGGTATGTGATATATTTCAGTGGAGATTTGGCATACGTCCCTTTCCAAAAATTACACCTTAAAATGTTTTTTTCATCATTTATTTTCTATATTCCTACAACTAACATCATCTACAATCCTAATTTTAATCAACTTTTGATCAGAGATTTCCGACTTAACATTTATCTATAGTCTCCCCAACCACCATCAGTAAGTCGAGAGAACGCACAACTTCTAGAACCCATTTAAGCACTTTTGATTGTCGTTTGTAAATGATTAAATTCCATCCATCATAAACGTTGTTACACTGCGGTTTGAGTGCTCTACTTAAATTAAGTATCACTTTTGTTATAAAAAATACTGTTAACACTACGGAATCATCTCAAATTGATTCACGTCTTATAATTGCATCTCACAACATCCTTCATTGCCACCAACTAGATACGTAAAGTCGAAGATCGTCGAATGAGCCAAAGTTTGTTAGATTTCAACACGCATGGTAAATATTTGTTGTGCAAATATTTTCCATGTAATTCCTTTTTTTACACAACTATGAGTTTTGTTGCACAACACTCATGTATTTTGCATATAAATATTATACGTAAGTTTGCGGTGCAACACAAAAAGTTTGCAATTATTTTGTTTTCATTATACAACAACAAATGTACACGGTGCAAAGATAAATAATTGTATTTTATTGTTTTTTGTATAGCAAACATTTACCTAATAATTAATTTGCATGTCAATTATTCCATCCATCATAAATGTCGACACAAATACATGCACGGTATTCATGTGCTGCACTCAAGTACCAAAAAGACGAATTGTTATGGTAAAAGAAAAGAAAAGAAAAACAAAATAAGAAAGAAGAGAACATAATATCAGAATCTCACAGCGCAACGATAGCATATAGTATCAAAAGACAATACAAACTGTTAGTCTATGACATATAGCATTTCAGAGTTACAATTCTAAATATTATCATCAACCTGGACAGTTATGACGTATTCTCACAAATGTTGATATATACATAGTAGTAATGCAACGGAAATAATAATACTAGGTAGGTGAAACACTCATCTCGTCTCCTCAAGCTTCAAAGAATATCAACAAAAACCCGCCTATTTCGGACTACTTGAAATAGCACACATGTAAATAAGAAAAATATAAAACCACGAGTTATGCATAAGTCTGGTATGAGAAACTCAAAAAATACGCGGCCGCATATAACAATACTTTTGAGACCGTACGGAATGTCATAACGGTTATCCTCTCAAAAGGACCACACATCTAGTAAGTAATAGATAATGTCTAGTGTGAAGAGTATAAATCAGAAAATAGTTGTGATGTTTACATTGATCACAACACAATAATATTGAGAATACAATTAAAACCGCTAAGGTACGTTCGTAATGGATTTTCAGCAGAGATCTCTTCGTTCAAGCCGAATCCGAACTCCATGCACAAAGATCAGAAGTTACCTTTCGAACGTCGTATATCTCTAGATAAAAGATACCACAAGAAAAACACAATTGGCCAATGCCTGAACATGTAGAACCAAATACCATCAACTTCCACGCGCAACATCGATATACATACTCTAGATATGGAGTTGATATACCATGTCGCGAGCTAGCTGAACCCCATGTTGTATAACCTACTCCGTCTTTAGCCATTTCGATGTCGAAGTCACGTTTGGCATCTCTCACACGAGTAAAACATGAATCTCCAAATGAATTCCAGCATCTCGAACAGATCACGAATCTCTACATAGATTCAAGCATCATGAACAGATCTTGAATCTCCACATATATTCCAGCATAAGTCCTCTGACGAATGAGAACGCAAACATCTCCCTGAGACTTAACCTTAGGGTAGATAGTTTAACTTTATAGCATTCCACTTCACAATCGCTTTCAATACATAGAATCCGTATGTTAGTTTTGAAGTGGTTTTCGATAAATTAAACACTTACTGATTCTGGTCTCTTCAAAACTAAATCGATGAGTTTTCAGTTAACTCAGTTTTGGTTCTTTAAGAAGTAAAACGAACAATATATAAAAAGGAGTCCTCTCAGAGGGATCTCGTAGATATAAGATCTTAAAACTAGAGATGTTTAATTCTAAGGCCCCTTCTAGGTAGTTCTCAAATCGTATGAACTCGTGAAGTTTTTAGATACTTCACAAGTTAATTTGGTTAAGTTCGATAGTCAATTAAGTTCGATAGTTGACTAATCGACTATCAGGTCCAAAATAGACGATCATATATGGAAACCACGTCTCGTATACTTAGCACGTTTTCGACTTTTTCGTCTCACTCTTTCGGTCAAGAGTGAAGTCAGGTAGATTAGAGCACTGGTTGCATCAAAATCCTGCCTAGACACTTCTTTCTTAACTCTCACAGATAAACAAGCCTACTTCGTCGGCTTTTAGTGCTAAGTACACTACTAAATGCTTTCTATAAACGAGTAAACACACAAAGAACGACTAATCACAAAGAGCACGGTTAAGTCACATAAGCGACTTCTAATCCCTTTTTTATTTAATAATGTTATTAATTAATACTTCTTTAGTAAAACTTATTTTATCTAATAAAATTTCCTTTAGCAATCACTACTATTCATTTGTACTCTTCCAATACTTCAAAAAGTATTCATATACTTATCTCAAATGGTATAAGTATATTCACAAATCTTTAACAAGATTTCTTATTTTAAACTTTTATTTTTCTATCCTTTTCCAAAAGATTCCATACTTGTTATTCTCTTTAAAATATCCATTTTAAGGATCCAAGTGCATTCACAAATCAAGTCAAAAAGGTTCAAGACTGATGTTACTTAAACATTATCACCAAGAACTCAAAACCATTTCATTTATGCTTATCTCTAAAATATTCTTTTCAAAGATCTATTTACATTCGTAAGTATAATAAAAAAGGGTTAAAAGCGAATGTTATCAATACATTGTCACAACAAACTCAAAACCATTTATACTCAGCATTTTTTTTAAAGTTCTTTTTAAGATCTAAGTATATCTACACTTATTAAAGAATGTAATATATTTTTATCTAACTTCCCAAAACCATTTATCCAAAACTTACTTTATTCTTTTATAAAATACTTAACTTACTTTTTTCAAACTTATATATATAAATACTTATAAATAGGTTTTAAATATATATGTAAAATATTACTTGAAAATAAAATATTTATAATTTAACGAAATAAACAAAAAGCATGTTTTACATTTTACAGCACCTTTACTTTCAAAATTCGTAAATAATTATTAAAACTTTATTTAAACTTCTAATCTTTTTGTATACTCAAATACGTTTTATTAGAGCTTTTATAAAAAGTTTTCATAAAGAAAATAATTTACAAAACATTTAAATCACGAAAACTAGTTAAACGTCTTATTTCAACAAAACAATGTAACATGCCCAGGAATGCAGTAGTAGACCAAAAACAGCATTTGTAAATGCTATCTAAAGTTCCGAGGAACGTGAAAATGTCCGATCTTTGTGATCAGTTTTCACCACTTTAACAAATGATTTAAGACTTGAAATTTTTACAGTACTATCCTTAGAGTGCTTCAAAACAATGGAAATAAAATCCTAAGAATATTTGCCAATTTATTTATAAAAAATTTCTGAAAATAAGGTATTTACTAAAGCGCATTTATAGACCTGTTAACTTCAACTTTAGCCATTTTGTTTGGTCAGTTATAAATCTTTTATACTTCAATTTTTTTCCAGTAATAAGTACACATATAATACTTATTAAAAATGCAAAGGAACACCTAAGGATGTCTTTCGAAAGTGACTTTGAAAATCGTCGAACACAAGGCATTTCAAAGTGCATCCATAGTGATCTTTTCGGTTCTTTCACAATTTTGTTTCACAATTTCTATAACTTTTCAAATCAATTCCTTGTTATCTCATACACCAAATAATGTTAGAGAACAACCAAAACAAGTTATACTAAGTTAAGATCGTAAATCTTCCATTTACACAAGTTAAAGTTAAAAGATGTCAAAGTGCACTTATAGCGACTATCGCTATATGAATCATTATATGTTCATTCCAAATTCAACGAACGATTCAAACAACCACTTGAACATCAACCCAAGTTCACACCAGATGTTATAAAAGGTAATAGAAGTGATGTTATGCGATATAAAGTTGTCATTTGTTTTCAAAAGCAAGATAAGTCCAAAGTTTATAACTTTAATTTGTTAATGTCACTTTAACTTTATATTTCAAGCATACAACATGTATAATATAATATGTAATCATTCGATTGTGAGTAAACTCACAAAATCCATGCAAAAACTAAGCAAAAGCACCAAAGAACATAGAACCGCCTTCTACCATACCCAAACATCCGAAGATCCAACCTTTAGTACTTACAAACCAAGGCAACACCTCCCCTCCTTCAACATAGCTCACGCCCTCACCAAGAAATCCCCCCTTGTGCCTCCTTTCTTCCACTTTCAGGTTGATATCCATGCTTCTTAAGATGATTTAGGTCTACAGCTAATTTTTGGTGAAGTTTGGACTTGGTTTGCTTTGATTAGAAAAAGATTAGTGGAGATAGAAGTGGATTAGTATTAATTAGTTTCTACCATTTTCTTAATTTCCTAAAAAATGATTAGTGAAAACCCTTAAGGGTGTACTTGTAGGCTTTTACAATGGGTCACTGCTAACTTCTACCATTCATGAAAGGTCGCAAAGAAGCATTCCTCTCACATGCCAACTTTTGCACCCATTTCCTAAGGGAAATATCTCTTCCTTCCCTTAGTCAATTATCATAATGTCCCTCCCTCTTTTAGAGGTTTCCTAAGAGATTTAGTGCAAAATATTTTTATTTCTTATTAATAATTTCCCAAGTATTTTAGTGTAGTAAAAAAAATTGAACGACTTCTCTAGAATAAAAAGATGTTTATAGTTAAAACGATTTTCGATCACGTTATCGACATTTCTTTGTAAACATTTTTCAAAAACAAGTTTACCGTCATTAATTATTATTTAAAAGAGGATTAAGAATGTTATTAAATCAATTTAATCATATTCAATCCAAGATTCAAATATTTAGATAATTCTAATAGTTAAATACTAAGCGTTCGAAATTTCGGACCGTTACACATATATAGAAAGTAAAGCTCGATTTATATTGGTTTTTACGAAAATGATGCAAGGTTTGTGTTTTTTTTGAAATAGGCCTTTTAACCAAAATCCCAAAATACTTGTGTATTTTTTTAGTGGGTGGTAAGTGAACAGAATGCTTGAATAAATTCATATATTTAATGTAAGCTGAACTCTTTAAGTCATCACCCCTCAAGGTTTACAAGAATTTTATAATGGGAAGTCTTATAACGTCACTTTTCAACACAATTGTGGGGAAAAGGATATGGGCAGCAAATTGCTCAAAGGACATAAAAGTAAATTCACATTTGTCTTTCCCTCTCATTTTGGCGGACTTTAGTTTAGTTGAACAGGATATTTTTATAGGTACGTTTTGTTAAACAGTCTTTGTTAGTTTCAAAATTCACTTCCATGCCTTTCTAAAAACAGGTTTCAAGAAAAACTAATAATTTTCAACGAAAATGCATAGTCTACATTAAAAATGTTTAAGGTTAAAGCGGTACATTTCCGCTGAAAATAATTACTGGGGTGTTTCGTGAAATATGTTTTAGAGAAGGTTTAGGGTGTTAACTTTGAAAATTAGAAACGGATCCTGATTTCCTTATTTATATATTCGTATATATTTTTATTTTTTTTTGATAAATGGACAAATTGCTGATTGTAACTTGCAGTATTGAAATGGCATTTGTTTACTTTTCAGGTTCAGACTTGTTAAGCGGGCTGTATATCAGTATTACTTGTTTATCAGCGTGAACTGTAGCTAGTGTATGTTCCTTGTAAGAAAATTTATTCAAGGCATGAATGTGATATCTCAACTCAGATGCAAAGTAGTAATTGATCGGAGCATTTAACATTGTAGCCGTTATTCAAAACTCAATGAAATAGTATTTGCTTTCTTGTATTACCTGTATTTTCGTTTGATCTGGTCATCAAATCAAAGTTTCGGAAGGCAGGTGCCCTTTGTTTGCTATGTGATGCGTTTTGTATTGCACTTTCAAAACTAAACAACAGTGAAGCATCATAAACATAGAAGTGCAAATTAAATAGAACGACATATTGTAATACACACTCCATAAACGTACATTATACCCATATATAATACATGCAATTCTAAATAATATGATATAGAACTTAAGTAACACAGTGGCCGATGAAATTCTAAAAAAAGGTTAAACCATCCATCAAAAATTACAAATGTACATGCAAATGGCAAAAGCAGCGCACTAAAACCAGAGCGTAACCAAAGAGAAGACAAAATGCAATTAAAAAGCAAATGTTCAGACATTACAATTACAGTACTAGTTATACACACATATGGTGTCTTCATTCCAAAATTTTGTTAACAAATAAACGTATGCAACAGTTATACATACATATGGTGTAGAATAATTTAAAACATAGGTATGGGAGCCTTTGAATTGTTTGCAACTCTGCACTCGCAGGTGCACAAGCTTCGCGAACCTTCCACTACACGTTGAGATCGGCGCATATGCAGCTTTATATTCACCAATTTACCAGCAATCTGAAAATTGTTGTGAATACATATTATAGCCAACATAAAATGAATATAGAAAAAAACAATATAAAAAAAACATATTTGGCTTTCACATAAATAATGTTGCAGTAAAAATATCAATATCAGCTGATTAGAAATCTTGATTCAGTTTACAGTTGTCTTGTCGCTTGAGGTTTCTGGACGATATGTCAGGCACTGGGTGATATTTTCTATAAGATATCAGCTGAAAATATCGATGCCGATATCAATTGATATTTGTCATAATATTCTCATCATTAACTTCATAGCATTGGTTCTTCAATAATATATTCAAAAGCACTGTAAAAAAAATGCACATCTTCCTTATTTTACTAAAAATCTTAAGATCAAATTTTGTAAAATATATAATTTATTTGGGGTTTTCAGGCACAAGGAAAAAGTTGCAACTATCATTTTCTGTTCACACTAAAAGTGTCATTTAGTCTAAAAAACAAACTTGTTGTCCCTGAGACTTTTTTTTTTTTGCAACTTCTTCCCTGTGCCTATTTTCCTGAATTTATTTTTATAGTCTATACAATACCGGAAGTTCAAAGTTGCCTACCGATACTCGTTGACGAACGAAATATAAATTTTAGATAATACTTTCATATTTCGGTTTTATTACAGATTTGATAGTTGAGAGAATTTATATTTTTTGTTTTATGAGAATATGTATCATTATGATAATTCCAACTTTTAAATATATTTAAACTTCAATTTTTTTTACCATCATCTCTGCCTAAATATATATTATATTGATAGCATAATAAATAATAAGATATGTAACATTTCATTTCTTTCAGAACTATTAATGTATTTGTGGTGTTTTTCATAGTTTAGGAGTGTATGTAAATACGTGTTTTCCGTTATTATCTTCCTATTTTATCCTTTTAAAAATACTATATATGAATGATATTTGACATCCATGCCGATATTAACTAGTTAGCCATAGCTAACATAGAAGCAAGGACATGTTAAAGATGAATATTTTCAAGAGCATTTTTTGCATCTTGCACTGAGATTACTAACAGAATGGAAGTAAAGATGTTACGTATAATTTACAGATGAATAAGTTCATATGATAACGTTTAATCACTGACCATTCTCCAAGCCAAGTCTTCAGGCCCGAGGGGTTGAGCTGGACTCGAGTACAGAAAATGCCGGGAATACTGGAAGATACAAAGGCAAAACCACAATCACAACAATGAACTAATTATTTTAGATAAGGGGGAAACAATAGATGAAAATATTGGCTAACAACCAACCTTGACAAGATTAGTTTGCATCTCTTTGATTCGCTTCGAATCAATGCTCTTCAAAAAGTTCACAAGCCACCCTGGTTTGACAGCATCATTTGAAGAAACAAAGAGTGCAATCTACATGTGCCAAATAATTACTGTCACCAGTGTAAAATAATATCTGCTACCGCATAATTTATGTAATTTTGCACACAACGAAGTTCATATTTGCATTTAAAGTGGCAATATGAAATTAGCGGGCGATCAGAATAAAATGATACTATGGTTTTTATAGCCACTATGATAGATTCACAAAACTCTGTAAGCAGTCCCCAATTCGATAGACTCTGCACTCAACTCCTCGCTCTAACATAAATTCAGTTTCTGAGTTTTCCAGCTAGACATGAACTTATTTCAGCTACTAGTTGTATGACAACTTTAGATGTTTAGGTGTAGTAAGAGAGTGGAAGAGTATGCTGACCTTTCAAAACTCAACAATTACTAGTAAATACAAAAGGAAGTCTACACACTTGAACAAATTCAACATATTTTTGGCCTCTAATTTTTTTGAAATACACCAACTTTTGCAGATATGATTTTTTCGACTCCTTCAAAGTTGTAATACAAAATCACAGCAAACTACTCTTTTAGATTAAAAAAACAATGGTTTTTATGCTGTGTGAGGGGGACATGGAGACTTCCTCTTTATGTATATTTATATAAAAGACATCTCTATATTGTCGATCGAAATACATTTAGTTTCTGAGTTGTCCAGCTAGACATGTTATGCCGAAACAACTTATTTTATCTACTGGTTGTATGGCGACTTTAAATATCTAGGTGTAAAATTGGAGAATGAAAGAGTGTTCTGACCTTTCGATAATCAAGCAACCCTTCAAAAGGAAGCTCCAGTTCATCACTAACTATGGCAGGAATGCACCCACTTACGATTGCATCAAAAAGTCTTGCAGAAGAAGGGGTGTCACCAGCCGGGCTCAAGCAAAAGATCGATCTGACAAAGAAATCAAAAATCTGATTTGAAAAATGCTCTCATAAAGTGTGACAGAAGAAGATAACATTAGATAAATTTATATTACTTGCGCATGCCACTCTGAGCAGCTATTTTACCGGCAACTCCAGCACTTCCCTCTTCTATAACCACACCCTCAGTACCATGAAGTTCGGTTACTAATTTACTACGTATCTTTCCACCCTAATAAAAAAGAAATCCAACTCAAATACTTAAATATTGATAGGATAACCATTTATTATGTTTATTACATGCAAAGCAGCATTAACTTCCTAGCGACCCTATTGTAAATGTACAAATATATAGCTAGATTCTATAAATAGAACGACAAAATAGGGCAAAACGCAAACTGCTAGATACCCGGTGCTATACAAATTTCAAAATCTAATTCAAACATAAGATGTCAGATACTAACTACATTTACCACAAGGATAATAATGGTTGTCACAATTCTGAGAGTGAACATTTTCTTACAGCATTTCTTTTTAGTCTTCCCCTGAAAAATAAAAGTGTGCTTCTCTTTGACTGAGTTTCCGATGCACACCTGGCATCACACAGTTCCACATTAGCAACATATGGAAGTATAAGATCTTTCTCCAGCCAGACCTGACCAGGCTTATACCTAAAAAATAACAAAGTAACTAAAAGTTTGAAACTTAAAAAACATTGTAATTTTGATAGTAAAATGCTAACCAATTCCCAGTGGAATCCATATCAGGTAGAAGCCAAATTGCGTTTTTCATAAATCTACGAACTGATTTAAAAGACCAAGGATGATGAACGGGTAGGATATGATCTCTTCCACCAGAGCGCTGCCATGCAGGCTGATCAGTGACCCATTTCAGTGCTTCCTGTTTGGGAAAAAAATAATCTTCAATAAATATGCAAGGACATAGTAGGATGTCAAATATGTGTGTGTGTTAAAAGAAAAAATTTATGAGACTAAAAATCTATGCCGATCTTCAATCTGCATAATAATATGAGTGATGACTCTTTGGCCACTTCTTTCTTTCTGAGAAAATTAATCCCTGAAATCTCTCGTCATATCTTGCTTAAAGGGAATTTTATTGGGTTTATTTTTGTCATAATATACTCCCGCGGTACCAAATTAAGTCAAACTTAAAATATGTTGAACTATTTCATATCCTACCATCTTCACTAGCCTAATATTATATGTGTAACTTAAATGATGATAAATGCTATAAAACAGGTGAAAATTTTGTACAATATGCTCGTAATAGGCAAAATTGGACAAGGAAAGAGGAAGCAAGCCAGATAAGTCATGCAAGGGATACAGATCAGCATGTTATGAAGACATTAGATGTAATATATATATATATACACATATATACATACATATATACATATATACATACATATATATATATATATAACTTAAATGCATATGGAAACCATCAACAGATGAAAAGCAAAATACAACAACATTGTATCATTTTAAAGACCTAATAATATTAACCCTATGCTAATGATCAAATACCATTACTTTGTGTTTTTCTTATATAGTCTTAGCAAACAAATAGACTGATTTGACCAGATTGATAGCAACATTTAAACGGTTCATCACTTCCAACATCCCAGAATAGATACAAGGTGGATCTGTCTCTTGTATTTGATCAGGAGCAAATCCAAGGGTACAATGAGGAGTATCGGCCAACTGCCATTGTTTTGTCAAGACGTGAAAGAAAAAACCTGTTATCTACTATACAATTTTCTGTTTGCATAATAATATTCCAAACCAAGTCCACTAATTGAATCTTAGAATCATAATGTAGCCGTAGACTGAGTAAATCAAATTTGAAACAAAAATTTCAAACATGATAGGAGCATCTCAATCGTATAGGACTTGCAAGTTGCAACTACAAACGAGAACCACAAAACTGAACTGAACCAAATTGAAAATTCAAAATCAGACTGCAATCGGACAAGATACAAATCTGGTCTGGAAACGATAGGCTTGGGTCGAATTTACGTAACACAATACCATAAAAACTCATTAAACTTGAAAGAACCAATTAAACCTGTAGGATCTGACAACAAAATATGGAAACATAAGAATTAATTAGTACTATTACTCGACGTGGTCCACCTCGAACCAAACCAAACCCTATCATTACTTCTTTGAGTGAATCTTATTTAATATTTGTGAGTTCCAACTCACCAATAAGTTTACTATCTGCTGTTGAGTTGAAATTCCAATCGCCGGATCCAAATAGAAGCCTTAGTCGTTTAGAGATGAAATAGTGACTTCTTCTCAAAAGACGACATTTTGAAGGCTTGTAAAGAATGCATGATGAACTTTGTACGTTTATACATGCAAAATAACAAAATTTCAAAATAAAATTATTTTTCAAAGATGATTATTTAAATGATTATTGGTAAATCTAAAGGAATCCAACTTTCAAAAAAATATAAACAAAAGGAACTAACAAAAATTTTCTTTGCATTCTTGACAAACCCTATTTCTATTTTAGTTTTACATAATTTCAACAAGATGCAGCGAAAAATAAACATAAAATAAATCTTATGAAGATTGTTAGGAGTAAAAATATTTTACTTATAATTTTTACCTTTAATTAAAAGGATTGCCCCTTTGATAATTAGATTTTAAATTAAAAGAAGGCAGCTTTATTATTGTTCAGAGAATAAAAAAAACAAAGACCCATGAAAAAAATGGAAGATTTTCAAGTTTCAATAATGCTATATCTGAAAAATAAACACTAATTAGTTTAAATAAAAACAAAAACAGCCAACTGTATTATAATAAAAGATATATTTTCCATTTAGACTCGATGTGTGTTATTTCAACAGCGACATTGAAACCAATATTTCAAACTAAGTTCAAATCAAACGAGTTATGGTAGTGGAACATCTTGCTGACCTCCTGAAAAAACCACTTGAGTTCCTGTTTAGCACTAAGCGTGTAAAACAATATAATGTTCTCAAAAGAACTTTGAGATTAATGTGAGTGATGATGTAGATTCATGAGGCCCCCTACTCAAAAAGTCAATCTTACGAAGCACATGTATAAAGATTCAAGAACACACAGTTTCAATCTAGAATGCTTCAAAAATCATTGCTTCTACACACACACACAGACACACACAAAAAAGAAAAAAAAAAGATTGGGGGGAGGGGGGGGGTGTTAATATTTTAAACTGTAACATCGGAGGTGTCATAGCTGCATCATTGTTGTGAGTTTGAAACAATTATATCAACTCAATCTGTCTGGATCATGAAGTTCATAAGAACAGCTACTTCAGGTTAGGAACCTTGCATGCATATTTTGAGTTTCAAACTAAATCAACATCCACTGTAAATTGGAAAGTACTTGAATGTGTGTACATATGAACACTCATGCATATTCTGTATGCGTTGCCATGTAAGGTCCGTATCATGAATAATTGTGTTTATGCAACATTTAAAAACAATGCACAGCCGTCGGAACAGTTAAAGACAATGCATAGCCATCAGAACAATTTTACAGCTTTAAAATGAACCTGGGAGCATATGGGCACACCCTATAAAGTGCCTTGCACTGTTGTTTCTCAAGTAAGAAGAAACTGATGGTTGTGAAAAATGGAATGTAGAACAGATCTGCCTCCTCTTGCTGTTGAACTCTGACAACATTCTTCAACAGCCTCTCTGATTCTGGAGCTATCAAATCAGCCCAAAGCCAGTAATCTATTGAATGCTGTTTAATTAAAACAATATTAGTACATACATCAAGAATACGACGACTTCATTATTCATTATTCGGCTTAAAATCTGGATTCAGTCAAATATCACATAAAAACGGTTGATTGACATAAATCAAATCATTTTTTATGGAAAAAAGAGACGACTTTCAAATTTTCTCTAAATATTTGATAACTTGGACATACATGCATACATAAAAAATCTACTTGGACACAAATACATGACACAAGAGATGTCAATCATTAGATCCATCAAAACCCTGAAATCAACCTCCAATGAGATTCAACGATCAGCCTCTACTGTGTCCCCATTTTTGTTTTACTTAGTGTGTGTGAACACACACAATATGCATACATGCGCTCCATAGCTATCAAGGCGCGCGCTTAGGCTCAAAAAAGGCTCAGGCGCCTTTTTGCAGTTTGAGACGCCTTTTTGTAAAATTCAAATTTTAGTTTACAAAATAGTTAAATAATTTTTTTAATAATAAATGAATTATAACATATGGTTTAAAATTTAAAATTTAGGTAATAAAATATTTAAATAGTTGAGTGAATTATAAAATATGGTAAAATTTAATTTATAGTTAGTAAAATAGTAGATTAACTTGTATAAAAGGCATGCAAAAAGGCCCGATGCTCAAAAAAGCCCAAGGCTTGTGCCTTTTTGCGCCTTAGCGCCTTAACTACTATGGTGCACGCACATGTAGCCCAGTTTTGTCTCCATCCACCATTATATTTGACTGGTTAATGGATGAATTTAATGAGATTCTCTGTCACACTTTATTGTTATTCTCTTTCTTACATCATCATCTAACCCATCCATTGATTTGTCAAATCCAATGGTGGATATTGAGAGGCTACAAAGGCACTAAAAATGAAGGGGTTATGGATCCCTCCTTTGCATATACACACACGCAAGTGAGGAGTATTGGTTGAGGCCACTTAACCTTATGTAGTTAAAGAAAGGCATCTAACTCTTGACAGGTGATTAGTGGGAGACGAAAAATTAAGTCTAGAACATTATTTGGGAAAAATAAAATAATGATAATTAAAAAAAATGGAGAAAATCTGAAGTTAACTGGGCTCAAGTATAATAATGGCATATGAGCTAAAAATTCATGTAAGAGTTATTTCGATAGTAATCAAACATTTGGTGCATTTTTATTTTCTTTTCTGTATTAGCATTTCATGAGAAGATTTCATTTGGTATGCAATTAATTGAGTGTGAAAATTATCTAACTATTGGTGTAACTGGCAATAATCATATTCAGTGACATCCACTTCATTTAATTTACTAGTAATTGTATCACATGTGATCCATATAATCTACTCCCAAACCCAAATTCAATGTCTCGCAAATAGGGCATGGAGACATACGCGATTACACATGCATCAATTATATTTCAGCAACCAAAAAGTACTATGAATTATATCAGATTGATAGAACATCTAAGAATCTTGTACATAATCCACAAGTAAACAAACTTTACATGATTGTGTGTATCTTAACTGTGGTTGCTGCTTATCTATTTGGTTATAACTAAAAGCCTCAGTTTTTCTCAAATCACAGTATAACACTAAAGTAGAACATAACAAAAAACAAAAAACAATCTTGTAGGTTACAACTTCATATTCCAAAGGCGCATATGTTGTAACTACACAACTAAATATGACTAGCTAAATCTAAAAGAAAAAAAGAAAAGGACGTGCCTGTTCAATTAATCGATGTACAGGACTGCCATTAGAAGTCAAATTAACTGTCTCCTTGTAAGTGTTATGAAACAACCACAGCAAATCATACGTAAACTTATCGGGCATCTCATAAACATAAACCCTAAGCACATTATCACCGAACCGGTCTTCCCTCTTATCGACCATACGATCAAGCTCCTCCGCCGATTTTGGACCGTTGGATCTTGTAAGAATGCGAGGTTTGGATTTGATTGTCAAAAACTGGGCTAATGAAGAAACGAAGGAGTAGTTAGGGTCAGTACTTATCTTAGAAGAGGAGATGGTGGTTGAGGTACTCGAGAAAAACAAGTGAAAGAAAATTAAGAAAAAAGAGAGGAAAACAAAGAGTGTAAGGACTTTGGTAAGGGATTTGGATCTAAGATTTGAGAATGGAAAGCTTTTCGTCGCCATTGGTTTTCTTATTTAATTCTGTGTATGATTAGGAGCGGCGACGAAGATGCAAAATAAATTTGCTACTGCTGGCTGGTAAAAACGTATTTCGTGAAGATATAGCGTACGTTACAAATTTATTTAGTTTGAAGATTCAACAAACCTAGTCCGTGGCAAGTTACAATGGTATGTCCGTGTCAAAATAAGCCTCACATAACAAAAAAAAGGATTACAAAGAGCTATTGCGCTAAAATAACGAGGATGCAATGCAAAAGATAATGTGAATCAATGGGTACATGTAAGACCGTAAAGGATTATACATGTCCCATCAATGATAATATAAGATTAATGATAATAAATGCTGAGCACTGATAAATTAAGAATGCAAATGAATTCCTCTGTCCACATTTCTCAAGTCCTCATTAAATCACAGTCGCACATCATAATTATTTAATTGATATACGAGACCCACCATAAAAAAAATAGATAGCGGTGATGCAAAAATCAATGGTTGAGATATGATGGACACATAGGACAGTTAAATCGGGTACAGAAGAATGATGCCCTGGAAGAATGATAAGCTCGGCAACCAAAAGAGGAGTAGCTGCATGACAATCAGATGCGAACTGCTAAAAGAAAGCAGGACCTAGATCAAGGAAGACAATAGCGTGTGGCGTGGAGTATATAATAGCAAATGCAGGAAATGCGGTAGTATAATTGTAAATTCTAACTAAGTCTGTCAATGGATATCTGAAAAATCTGAAATTCATCTTCATCCGTATCCGAAAAGCAAATAAATATTCAATATCCGGAAAAAATGGATGCGGATATGAAGTCATTTACATCTGAAAATTATCCGTTCAGTTTTTGTCAAGATTGTTGTTTATACTGACTTTAAGACCAAACAGGTCCCAAATGAATATTTACGTCGGAATGAAGATGAAATGGTTCGAGGACTTGAAGACAAGCTTGGAATGGCAATGGAAGAAGTTTCGAGGAAATAGAGTGCAAAATAAAACGAGGAAAGAGATTAGCACTGACCACTTTTCAAGTCAATATCAACCACTTTTCAGGTCAGTACCAAGTGGTTTTTATAACATTTGGTGGACTCTGGAGCTAATGGTCAAGGAGTGATTGGCAAAAGCGGTCATCATGAGACCCGTTTCTAAAGGAGTAGTTGAGCAGCTTTCGAAAACTCTGTAGAAAAGGACAAGTACTAGACGTGTCAGAACATCTCGGTAACCACCTAATTTCCATGGAAAATATACTTGGAACTTGATGAATCGAAGCTAGAAGATGGAATAGAGGAAGATTTCATGATTTACATCGGGCAAATCATGTTGGTACAGACATGATTCATGTCGGTACCGACATGATTTTAAGCTACATGGGGCATCGTCTTGCCTTCTAGTTTTTAGGATTTGGAGTTTGAACTGGTATTTCGTGATCTAACGAATTCATTAGATGATTTTTCTATAAACAGTAAGCCTGTTACAACTTGGAGATGACTTTTGGTCATTCTCTTCTTCACTCTTGATCTCTATTTTAAAATTGTCACCTAGAAGGGTACCATTGGCTGTTTGAAATAAATTTGAACTGTAAAGCCCTTGTATTTGTGACAAAGATTAAAGTGGACGTAGGCCATAGAATTTTTCAAACCACTATAAAAGATTCTTGTGTTCATATTATTTTCTTGTTATTTCTTGCTAGATATGTTCGTTTTCATTACTTTCAGGTATTGTGCCACTTTTTGGTCCAACATTTTTTGTGATTTCGCTGAGAACATAGTTTCTTAAGTGTAGATCTAGCTGTCTACTGTAGATTAGAACGTCCAGGAGTTAGATCCAGAAGGTTTTTTTGTCTTAGATATAAAGGAATTTCATATTGTAAATAATGGTCCTAGAAGATTTGGTAGATCTGGAGCAGTTGTTGGTGGAGAAGACGAAGCTTCATATCATAATGAGGAGACTAACCAACCAACGGTCGTGTTGCCAGGACTATCCAACCCTTAGGAGATGGTGACAAGGGTGGAGTTTGACGGGATGATGATGGTAGATAGTTAAAAGGCTCTACTTAACAAAATGGATGCTAACATTGCCTTGTTGACCCAACAGTTTCAAAGGCCTAGGAGGAGCAAGAGAGAAACGTCACCCTTTTGTTCTGAAGAGGAAAATTCATCTGCTTTTGGTCAAACCAGAAGGGATGGAAAGCAGAAAATGAAGGAGTAGACTATTAGAGCAGCATGGAAGAATGTTGGAGGAAGTAGCCAAGCCCTAGCTAAAGGAAATCATATCGGCAAAGACCAAAATTAGGTCAGTACGGACATGAATTTAAGGAATTCCAAGGGGCTATGGCCTGAACCATTTGGTCTGTTAGTTTCCAAGGATGAATTGCAGGACGCTTGCAATGAGGATGGACCGAATGTTGGAACCCAAGATGCTGGTGCTACGACAACCAATGCAAACCAAATAGACGTCAAAGAAGATTTGAAGGAGTAGTTATCCCAAAGATAGGAGAGCCTAGACGTTATCGAGCGAACCGAGACCATTTGCGGAGTCAAACACTCGGTGTTGTTCCTGATTATCATCTTTCATATCACCAGGCTAGTGAGAAGCATATCGCTGATATGATAAAATGGTTAATGGAACCAATAGAGAAAGAATGAAGATTAGGGTTCTACACCTGGTAGAACTCCATTCACGGAGAATGTATTACGGGAAGAATATCCTAGGAAGTTCATAATGCCCTTAATGTCGTCGTACAATAGGACGACTGATCTCAGGTTGCATTTATTTAAGTATGAGTGGCACGTGCATGGTTTAAGAGCGATAGATGTATTTTAATGTAAGTGTTTTCCCATATTTTTAGATGGAGTTGCATCGATGTGGTTCGGTCGGCTCGTGCCAAAATCCATTTTGACTTTTGACGAATTGACTAAGAAGTTCTTGGAACAATTCAGGCTTCATATTGCTTAGCCCAAGGATATATTGTCCTTATCGGGCATCTTTCAAGGACCTAAAGAGTCATTAAAAAGTTTTACGCATATTTAATATTGAGATTATGGAGGCAAACAATCAGAATGAGGATATGTTGTTGATGGCTTTAGTTCGAGCGATACATCCGAACATGGATTTTGGAAAGTGGTTGAGGATGAAACCACCGACTATTATGGAGGAGTTCCATCGAAAAGCTAACCAGTCCTTGCGTTTGGAAGAGGCAAACCAAGTTTTTGGAAAGGCTGGTGGTGGAAAATCAAAGGAAGTTAGTCAAAGTAATGTAGCTATTTAATAGATCGATAAGAGCGCCGATAATATAGCTGTGAATGTTGGAAGTTCTAGTAACCAGAGAAAGAGGAATAAAGACAGGGGGCAGGCAAAATGATCCCAAAAAATGTCCAAGGAATATAAGACCAGATGAGTAGATGCCTTTGAAAGGTATGCCTTTGGAAGTTCTAAGGTTTGAGAATGGAAAGCTTTTCGTCGTCATTGGTTTTCTTATTTAATTATGTGTATGATTAGGAGCGATGAGGAAGATGACAATAAATTTGCTAGTGTTGGCTGCTAAAAATGTATTTTGTGAAGATATAGCGTAACACTACAAATTTATTTAGTTTGAAGGTCCAACAAACCTAGTCCGTGGCAAGTTATAATCGTATGCCTGTGTCAAAATAAGCCTCACATAACAAAAAAAGATAACAAAGAAATATTGAGCTAAAATAGTGAGGCTGCAATGCAAAATATAAAGTGAATTAATGGGTACAAGCAAGACAGTAAAGGATTATACATGTCCCCTCAATGATAATATAAGATTAATGATAATAAATGTTGAGCAGTGATAATGTAAGAATGCAAATGAATTCCTCTGTCCGCATTCCCCACGTCCTCATTAACTCACAGTCGTACATCATATTTAATTGATATGCGAAACCCACCATAAAAAAGACGGTGATGATGCAGAAATAAATGGCCGGAATACATAGGCACATGGGACAGCTAGATTGGCTATAGAGAATAGTGCACTGGAAGAATGATAAGTTCGACAACCAAAAAAGGAGCAGCTACATGAAAATCAGATGCGATCTGCTGAAAGAAAGCAGGACCAAGATCAAGGACACCAACGGCGTGTGGCGTGGAGTATATAATAGCAAATGTAGGAAGTGTGGTAGTGTAATTGTAAATTCTAACTAAGTCTGTCAATGGGTATCTGAGAAATCTGAAATTCATCTACGTCCGTATCTAAAAAGCGAATAAATATTCAATATCTGAAAAAATGGATGTAGGTATGAAGGCATTCACATCCGAAAATTATCCGCTTAGTTTTGTCAAGATTATTGTTTATATTATGAGTGCTATCTGGCTTTAAAACCAAACAGCTCTCAAACGAATATGGACGTCGAAAACGAAGATGAAATGGTTCGAGAACTTGAAGATAAGTTTTGAATGGCAATGGAAGAAGCTTCGAGGAGCTAGAATGCAAAATAAAACAAGGAAAGAGATCGACACTGACCACTTTTCAAGTCAATATCTACCATTTTTAAGGTAAGTACCGAGTTGTTTTTATGGCATGGTGGACTCTGGAGCTATAATCAAGGAGTGGTTGGCAAAAGTGGTCATCATGAGACTCATTTCTGAAGGAGTAGTTGAACAACTTCCAAAAACTCTATATAAAAGAACAAGTACTCTCGGTAACCACCTAATTTCCAGGGTAAATGTACTTGGAACTTGACGAACTGAAGCTATAAGATGGAACAGCGGAAGATTTCGTGATTTACACTTGGCAAATCATGTTGGTGCAGACATGATTCATGCGCGGTACCAATATAATTTTAAGCTACATTGGGCTTCGTCTTGCCTTCTACTTTTTAGGATCTGGAGTTTGGACTGGTATTTCATGATCTAATGACTTCGTTAGGTGATTCTTCTATAAATAGCAAGCCTATAGCAACTTGCAGATGACTTTTGGTCATTCTCTTCTTCACTCTTGATCTCTACTTTAACGTTGTCACCTAGAAGGCTATCGTTTGTTGTTCCAAAAGAATTTGAATTGTAAAGCCCTTGTATTTGTGACAACCATCTCTATAATAAGATTAAAATGGGCGTAGGCTATAAAATTTGCCAAATCACTATAAAAATCCTTGTGTTCATATTATTTTCTTGTTATTTCTTGCTAGATATATTCATTTTCATATACTTTGGGGTATTGGCCACTTTTTGGTCCAACATTTTTGGTGATTTCACTAATAACAGGCTTCTTAAGCATAGATATAGCAATATATCATGGATTAGAATGTCCAGGAGTTAGATCTAGAAGGTTTTTTGTCTTAAATATAAAGGAATTTCATACTGGAAATAATGGTCCTAGGAAATCTGCTAGATTTCTAGCAGTTGCTAGTGGAGAAGATGAATCTTCCTACCATAACGAGGAGACTATCCAACCGGCAACCATGTTGCCAGGACCATCTGCCCCTTAGGAGATGGTGACAAGGGTGGAGTTTGACAATATGATCGTGGAGCTGAATCAAAGAATGGTGGATAGTTTGAAGGCTTTTCTTGACAAGATGGATGTAACATCCTCCATTTGGAGGTCCAAAACTAACAGCTATGGATGCTGCAGTCATCCATAGTTATTAATTCTCGGTGACCAAATGCAGTAATGTAAGTTACATTGATATAACAGAAACATATGGATATGAAAAAAAATTAAAACCATAAAACAAATTTCTCATTCCGCTTCAAATCATATTTCAAATTCATTACATAATCCCAATTCCAAGAACCACTTTCAGAGAAAATATTATTATTACAAAATACGCCAAGAGCGACATATGAAGATTCCCTATTGGATGATTAGTATAAACATAGGCAATTTAACAACTTTGCCATTACAACCAAAACACGGCAGAATCAAACAGAAAAGAACTCCTAATAGCTAGCTTGCCTTCTGCATGTCTTCGGAAGCTTATTCATCCAAAGGAGAAACTGAAAAACTTAACTCTCAAACTACTCAAAATTAACTGAGTACCCGAGAGTTTAAGGAGAAAACATAAACTTCGAGTCAGGCACAAATCCTGGTGTGAATAATAACCTACGATCTCGAACCATATAGATATCTACTATGACTATGTCGTTTAGCGGAATGGGTTTTCCCCTCATTAATATCTTAATCAAAATTTATAAAAACCATATACTGTGCACCTACATCCACAAATGTTTAAAATATAACATAATAAAGTATCATGATGATATGCAAACATGCAAAATACTCTGAATTTATGTAACATCCCCTATCCAGAGGCTCAAAAGTAAGCTCTACAGATACTGCAGTCATCTATAGTATTAGCTTCCGACGACTAAATACGACTATGTTAATGGTATCAATAATATCATAAGCACTTGAATATGAAACAAAATGCAGATTTCAAAACCAACTGTTTCACATTCACAACACATAATCCCTAATCATTCCCAAGCATAGATCAAATATAATTATTACAAAATACGCCAAGAGCGGTATATGAAGATACCCCCTTGGATGATCAGAGTCATATGATCATAATAAATCTAATACAATCATAGCGGAAATACATTAAAACATAAACAAAAACTGCATGTCCTAAATAGCTATCCGTTAGCCTCCTGCATGCCTCTGGTAGCTTATTCGTCAACATTCTAAAACCCAAAAAAGACCTTAATCCCTCAGCCTACTCAAATTAATTTTTAGCACCTAAGAGTTTAAGGGGAAAACATAAACTTCGAGTCAGACATAAAGCCTGGTATGAATAACACTGTACATCCCGGTTTAGTATGTTAAGTAAGACCATGCCGCTTAGTAGAACGGGTTTCTCCTCACTAACATCCTTTTAAAATATATCTTTTGCAAAACCTTTTTCCTACAATTAAAACCGATTAAACACTGCAAAGCATCATTATGTAAACATACATAAATATCAGGTAATAATGAACTATCCGTTCAAACACTTAAGGTTTGTTTGGATAACTTTTAACCTTTGGTTGACTCGGGCCTCCCAGACAATATAATCAAAATTAACCTAACTCCTGTTAGCTATTCTTTTTCTGGACTATCTATCCTTAACTATCTGATAAACACTTCACTTCTAGATGGTTTGTCCCTAACTATCTGTTAAACACTTCTCATTTGGACGGTCTGTCCCTAACTTAATTATCTCCCAGGTCTTCCTGATCCTAATGGTTTTTCGGGCTCACCAATAACCTATCTATATACAAACATGTATTTCTTTCGGTGTGTAATCATAATTTTAGTCTACTTATGACAAAGCCCTACACATTGGAATTTTGGACAACAATTAGCTGGGGCTATTAGCTAATGCATAGGGTGCGACCCCATACTAGTCCCATTTGGTATTATAATATCTGAGTCATTTTCACTTAAGGGTTCCTTCCCATAATTTTCCTTGAGAACATTTTCAAAATGATTTAAAACCTTTAAATCAAACTTAAACAAGGAAAAAATATAATCTTTATGCTTTCTTTAAAATCATATTGCCATATATATATATATATATATATCCTTTACTCAAATTTTAGTTGATGAAAGCATTTAAACACTTGAAAGAACCTCTTTCTAAACTTTTGAAATCATTTCTTTCAAAACCAACATCAAACCTTTCGAAACCATTGAAAAGAAAAACTTTCAAAAATAATAAAACTTTGGACATCCTTCTTTAAAATCACTTTAAAACATTGCCTTAGAAAAACTTTGGAAAACCTTCCATTTCAAACCTTTCGAAGTAATTCACTTAAACTCAAATGCAAATCACATCACAGAACAGCGGACAAACATATCTATACACATATACAGATACAACATAAGAGTGATATGGTATGACGACCACCATATATACATGAATCAAAACAATATACATATTAGAGTAGCAACAAAAAGACTACAACAAAAAGATAGCAGATAAGTCCATGCGAAAGCAGAATAGGCTAAGTCCAAAAGGGTACATAACCTGAAACACCTCGGTTTGACCCGAGTATAAAATACAAGGGTCAGTCTAGCTAAACAAATCAGTTTAGAAGGATAAGCGATAATATAAGCATAAGGATGAGGGGAATTTTCCTCTCAAAAGAGAAGAAACTATAATAAGTATAAGTATGGTTATGGTTACTTAAGTGATGAAAAGGTATCACTACACAAACATACAATCTCAAAAGAGATAAATCAATCCATAAAACACTAAATATAGCAAGCCTCATATCATCGGCATATCACAAATCATCAAAAATGGTTTAGGGGAAAATATAACTCCTAAAAAGGAGAGATCCCAAACCCGCCATATCAGCAAACTCAAAGAAATCACCATCTCAAAATACACCATAAGGCAATTAAATATATCTCCAACATAGGAGAATATAATCCCAAATAAACGCCAAAAGGCAAATCTCTAATAACAACGCCGAAAGGCAAATCTCAGATAATGCCAGTGTAGGCAACTCAAATCTCAAAGATTTCAAATTCCCATAAGGTAGTCGCCATATATATATATAAAATGGCTCGAATGGCCAACCATGAAAAAAGCGATACACTCGGGAAATCACAATAATCAATGAAATCATCTCAAAACTTTTGCACGCGCATGTGGCCGAAGCCTGCCAAGTACTGATCTCTCAATAATGTACCTCACCCGAAGGCAAATACGTCACAATGACAAATACGCTGCAATGGCAAATACGTCGTAATGGAAAATGCCACAATGGAAAATACGCCGCAATGGCAACGATCCGAAGGTCCAGTACTGGCAAAACGTCGCAATGGCAAATATGTCACAAACTCTCGGATAGGAACCCGAAAAGTGTTAACGTGTGTCCCATACCACACGTTCACACTAAACGGTTTACTAATCGTTAGTAAATTTGACACTCAAAGCAGTAAAAAGTTTACCTCATCTCATCGGTAAACTCGACCGAAAGGTCAAAACGATCAAACAGACAAGTCAGGAATTAACCGATGAGATAAACGCACGTGTCCCATACCACGTGTTTTACCAAACCATTTAATTCTCCTTCTCATTCACTCAAATAGTGCAAAAACGTGTATTTTATAGATAAAATAATTTACTTTAGAAAACAAGCTATCAAAACCAATTTTCGAAACCAATTTTGAAAACCGGATTTCAAAATTCCCTTATTATAGAGAATAATAGATTTTATATTTGAAAATACTTTAAAAATACTATATAATAATTGTTTGAAATGCCCATTATTTTTAAAAATTATTTCAAAGCTGTTTGGAAAAATCCGTGCTCGAAAACGAAGAAAAACGGAGAAAATCACCCAAATCGATATTCGAATCTAATTTAAAAAAAATTCAAATTTGAAACTAAAATTCTCCAAAATTTGGCTATTCTATTGATAGACATCATGGCCTTCAAAAAAAATTCAAAAACATCACAAAACAAAGCAAGAAAAGCAAGCAAAAGAGTCAAAAACACGAAAAAAAACAATGGGAAGTGGGCTGGAAAAGCCCACTATCCAGGTCGACCTTACTCCACCCTAGGTCGACTGGCCGGTCGACCTAAGGGGCCTCTGGGTCGACATACAGGTCAACGCAGAGCAAGGGGAGGTCGAGCCCTTATATGCATTTCGTTTCCAGTTGATTTCTAAGCTCCGTATTATTTCTGGGCTTCGTATTGATATTCAAGCATAGATTTGAGCATTCAAATGATATTATTTTTCAACCAAAATTTGCAGAGACCAAGATCAACATCCAAACTACCAAATGAAAGAAATCTGGCTGCATTTCGTTACAGGAATCAAAAGTTACAGGCTTTCAAAGAAGCAACATAAATCATATTTCAAACTGAGATAAACTATGAACAGATAATAGATTATAGTAGCTTATTTTGCACAGTTTCAAGCAATTGCACTTTTGTTTTGCTAGATATGTGAGCTATTTAAACTCACCTTGTTGTTTGAATGCAAATACCCAGATTTAAGAGGAAAAACTGAAGCTTGGCTTGAGATTTTAGCCTGTAGAACCTGTAGGAAGAAGATACAGAACATGCAAAAAAAATATACAGTAAATTAGAAACCTCCTTCTCAAATCAGGAATTTGATGAAATTATAAGGTTTGGATATTGATTACCTTTCGATTATCACTCTAGATTGAAAAAGATTTAATTTTTTGAATTAACTTGAAGATTTGAGCTTGAATTGAGGGAATGGTGGATTTTCTTTTTACTGTATTTTGTTTACAGGAGAGGAAGAAGAAGATGAACAATGCAAAATGAACGTACAGTAAGTTTTGTTTTCTTCTTTTTCTCAATATCAGGTAAGTGAACTAATGGGCCTAATGGACTTAAAATTAAAAGAAAACCATTTAGTCAAAATAATTAATTCACACTTAAATCTAATGCAAACATACATTACACTATATTATAAAATAAAATGCATTTTCTTCCAATTTTTATATGAGAAAAATATGTAAACTTACATACTTATAAAATAAAACATTCTCCACCATATAAAAAGATAAATTTATATTCTTAAAACATTTTTATTGTTAAAATCCTTTATTTTACAATAATGCACAATTTTCACCAAATAAATGTAAAAGTCTACACTTTTATCTTCTAAAATTCAACAAAATTATTTTTCCTACTTAGAAAAATATAAATAACCATTCTAAACTCAAATTTACAATTAAAACCTATTTTTAAACCGAATTCCATCTTTTTATTTAAATAAACCCCCTTTAATAATCACATACTTCTTTTAAAAATCATTAAAAGAAGTAATTGGCAATAATTAATATAATTATTGCATTTTTACCAAATAAATATCATTTTCCAATCATTATTAACCCAACAAATAAAATAAAGCTTTTAAACTTTATTTTCACATTTTAATTCCAAAATTTATTATTTATTCCAAATAAACTATTTAAAATCTCTAATTTTAATTTACAGTATTAAATTTTAACTATCGTTATAATTTAATATTAACAGGCAATCTCCAAACCCGGGTTGTTACAGACTCCCCCCTTAACAAAATTGCATCCTTGCAATTTTTAGAGAAGAGATTGTATTAAACTTATTAATGTCATCAATCAAAAGAAAAAGATAAGCTTGAGATAAAAATATTCTCACCATCGCTATGCGAAGAAAGAAAACCCGGATAAGATCGCTCGATAAACTCTTTGGTTTCCCAAGTGCATTCATTGGGATTAGCGGACCATTGAGCTTTAACGAGCAGCACATCCTTGTTTCGAAAGCGTCTCACCTCCGAAGCAAGTACACGAATAGGCTGCTGCACAATAGATAGGTTTGGTGAGATCTCAAGCTCTTGCAAATCAGGAGAATTGATAATACAATCTGACTCTCGAAGACACTTCCGAAGCTGAGAGACGTGAAACACGTCATGAATGCCAGATAGATGAGCTGGAAGTGAAACTCTATGAGCCACAGGGCCAATACGTTCAGTAATAGGAAACGATCCTATAAAACAAGGAGCCAATTTCCCAATCGTATTGAAACACATAACCCCCTTCAGAGGAGAAACATGAATAAAGATGAGATCACCAATAGAGGACTCAAGAGGCTTTCTACAGTTGTCAACGTAGAATTTCTGACGGCTTTGTGCCTCTTTCATTCTCTGACGAATAAGAATAATTTTCTTAGAAGAATCATGAATAGAATCGGGGCCTAAAATAAGCTTCTCCTTGGATTCCAACCAACAAGAAGGTGATGGACATGGCCTTCCGTATAGGGCTTGGAAAGGAGCCATACCGATACTAGACTAAAAGTTATTGTTGTAGGAGAACTCCACAAGCGGTAGGTGGTCCTCCCAACTACCACCGAAATCCAAAATGCAAGCACGAAGAAGATCCTCTAAGATACGATTCACCCATTCAGTTTGTCCATCAGACTGCAGATGATATGCTGTGCTGAAATTAAGTTTTGTTCCCAAAGCTTGCTGAAGACTCTGCCAGAAATGACTCGTGAAAAGCGGATCATGGTCACAAACAATCGAACTAGGAATACCATAAAGTCTCACAATTTCCTTGATATAAAGCTTTGCCAGATGAGAAGCAGTCCTATTAGACTTAATAGGAATGAAGTGAGCAGACTTAGTGAGGCGATCAACAATAACCCAAATACTGCAATGGCCCGATCTCGAACGAGGTAGGCCATCAATGAAATCTATGGAAATCTGATCTCATTTCCACAACGGGACCTCTAGAGGCTGAAGAAGACCAGAAGGGCGCTGATGTTCGGCTTTGATGAGTTGACAAGTCATGCAATTACTCACATAACATGCCACATCATGCTTCATGCCTTCCCAATAATAAAGGCGACTCATATCGGCATACATCTTGCTACTGCCGGGATGGATGGTATACTTAGAACGGTGATAATCATCGAGAATGTCCTGCCTAAGTACAAAATCAGAAGACACGACTAAACGGTTCTTCTTACAAAGACACCCATGAGAATCAATGTTGAAATCCCTCAACTCCTCGTCACGGGGCTCAGACTCACAAATCTGAACGAGGTGCACAAGATCGGGATCACGTCGCTGAGCATCGACAATACGATCTAATAAGCTGGGTCGAGCTTCCAAACTGAATAATAAAATAAGAGAATCAGAAGATGGAGCTCGATCACGAATATCATAAAGGGATAAGGTTTCAAGAACATCCCACTCGGCTAGCATCATAGAAACAACAATCGAATGTTTGCGACTAAGCGCATCAGCAACACGATTACCCTTTCCAGGGGTGTACTTGACATCGAAGTCATAAGAGGCAAGGAACTCGAGCCAATGTTGTTACCTCATATTGAGCTCCTTCTGAGTGAACAGATACTTCAAGGACTTATGATCGGTATAGAGAATGAAGTGCTCGCCTAATAGATAATGTCACCAAATCTTCAAGGCGAAGACGATGGCGGCTAACTCGAGGTCATGAGTGGCATAGCGTACTTCATTCGGTCATAGTTACCTAGAAGCATAAGCAACTACTCAATCTCTCTACATAAGCATGACATCGAGGCCACAATGACTAGCATCGGTGTAGACAACAAGATCTTGATTCCCTTCTGGAACCACTAGAATAGGAGCATTAGTGAGAAGCTCCTTCAACTGCTGAAAAGAAGCTTCACACTTGTCGGACCAAATAAATCGAACGCCTTTCCGAGTAAGGGTGGTGAGAGGAAGCACAATGCGAGAGAAATCTTTAATGAACCGACGGTAATAACCCGCCAATCCAAGGAAACTGCGAATCTCATGAACATTCTCAGGCCTCTTCCAATTCTGGATGGCTTCGATCTTCGAAGGATCGACCGAAATGCCTTCGGAAGAAACAACGTGGCCTAAGAACTTAACCTTATTCTCCCTAAAGTGGCACTTGGAGAATTTGACTTTGAGTTGATACTGACAAAGAGTATCCAAGACAATTCTCAAATGATTAGCATGCCGAGCTTCAGACTTTGAATAGACTAGGATGTCATTAATAAACACAAGGACGAACTTATCGAGATATTCCCAGAATACTCGATTCATAAGATCGACAAAGAAAGTAGGAGCGTTTGTCAAACCGAATGGCATAACGAGGCACTCGAAAGATCCATAACGAGTGCGAAAAGCTGTGAGGGGAATGCTATCCTCCGCAACTCGAAGCTGATGAAAACCAGTGGCAAGGTCGAGTTGAGAAAATCCCTTAGCACCACTCAATTGATCGAACATATCATCAATCCTAGGCAACGGATACTTATTCTTGATGGTTAACTTGTTAAGCTTGCGATGATCAATGCAAAGCCTAAGAGTTCCATCGGACTTCTTCACGAATACCACCGTAGCACCCCACGGTGATGAACTAGACTGGATGAACTGCTTAGCTTCAGGCTCTAAAAGCTGCTTCTTGAGTTCCTCATTTTCCTTGGTAGACATCCTCGTGGGAGGACGACTAACTGGCTATGTGCTTGGAATGAGATCAATGTGGAACTGGATAGCCCGCTTGGGTGGCAAACCCAAAACTAGCTCAATGACATCAGGGAAATCACAAACAATGGGAATACGAGATACATCATCATTATCTTGTGAGTCTAGAGAATATAAAGCTGCTTCGGAATTATTCACATTTCGAAGAACAAGTGATAGCTGAGTAGAATAATCAGAATGTCGAAGGTATAAAATCCTCTTAGAATAAATAATCATGGCGTCGTATCGCACTAGCCAGTCCATACCCAAAATCATATCAAATCCTAAATAAGAAATAACGTGCAAATTCGCATGGAAAGAAAAGCCATATAAAACAATCTCAACATCATCACAAAGTATACTAAGGGTTGTGGATCCCCTGATAGGATTCGCAATCCTCAATGAAGTAACCATACATGAAACATCCAAAGAAATAGCATCGACGAGCTCCTTCGATACGAATGAATGCGATGCACCCGTATCGAAGAGGACTCGAATAGATCTATCATGAAACAATAAGGAACCTTCAAGAATAGATGGAGATGTACCTCTACGCTGAGAAGACCCTCCAGAAGCATCCATAACATGCAGCTTGCCAAATTTGGCATTACTAGGAGTAATAGGGCAAGTAGAAATACGATGGCCTTCCTTCTTGCAATAGCAGTAGAAGAGAGTCTTAGGACAATCTCGAATCATATGGTCGGGAGAACCACAATTGAAACACCCCTTCCGAGTAGGAGGTGCTCCACTAGGCTGAGAATGAGAACCATAATCAACGAGCTTCTTCTTCTTGGAAGGAAAAGACTTTGACTTATGAAAAGGAAACTTCTTCTTGTTGGGGTTCTTGCGAACCTCAACCTCATCACCACTATCAATCTCTTTCTCGATGGCTTCGAGATGAAGCGCCGAGTCAACTAACTCCTCGAAAGAAAGCTTAAGTTGGAGCATCAAGGACTTCTTCAAATACTTCATCAAACCAGATACAAACTTCAAATTCTTCTTGTAAGAGGTGCTAATATATTCGAGACCATATTTGGATAGGGCCTCGAAGGAAGATACATAATCAGAAATGGAAGATTTCCCTTGCTTCAACTCGAGGAAGCGACGGGCTAATAAGGCTTTCTCGGATTCAGGGACGAATTTGGGCTCGAATCGCTTCCAAAACTGTGTCCAGGTGAAAGAGGTCTCATCGAGCTCAGCTATAAGAAGCTCATACCAGTCGAGGGCACGTTCTTGTAACATGCTAGATGCTACGAGAACTCTATCGTGGTCGGATAGATCCATGCGAGAAAATATGTGCTCGTAGGTACGAACCTAAGATTGAACTTCTAGAACAGACTTGGAGCCTTTGAACGGCTTGCCTTCGAGATGAGAGAAATCGCTGCACATACGCGCAAAGGCAGACTTGCATGGAGGAGATGCTCGAGTAGGAGCTGGAGGTTGAGTGCACCTAAATAATTCCATAAACTGATCGACGGACATATAAACGCCGTCCGGATGTGAGCCGCTGGATTACCCAGCATCCGAGCATCGTCCTCTGCCTCTTCCAGCCATTAGCTGAAAGTTAAGATAAGATAAGAATTATTCACAGGGTAGATATCATTAATTCACATATGGAATACTACAGAATTAAAATACATTCCTAGACGTATTCCCAAACTTCTATCTACCCCAAAGGACACGAAAAGGACAAGGCACGATGATTAAGGGATTCGTAACACTTGTATTACACTTGGATGTACCGAAATATGCATTTATGTTCTGTGTTTATGATATTTTGTTCTGATCTCAGCTCTGATACCAAGCTGTGACGCCCCGCCCCAAGACCCACTTAACAAAGAGTATTACTAGGTAATATTGTCTGCTAATGCGGAGAATAGGGCTGGTTAAGAGCGACCATCTGTTAGCTTTGTCTTAAATATCTATTGAATACGTCGATAAATGCTATATATATTTTTTCTAACTCAAGTGGATCGACATATCCAATAAATACTTAATACAAAATTATAGGTGGCTAACAGATCTATTAGAATAAAATACAACAACTCAAATGCAAATCACATTACAGAACAACAAACAAACATATATATACACATATACAGACAACACCAGAGTAATACAAAATGATACATAGCATGTGGTATGAAGACCATAATATATACATGAATCAAAAAAATATACATATCAGAGTAGAAACAAAAAGACTTCAACAAAAAGATAGTAGATAAGTCCATGCGGAAGCAAAATAGGCTAAGTCCAAAAGGGTACCTAACGTGAAACACCTTGGTCTGACCCGAGTATAAAATACACTGGTCAGTCTAGCTAAACAAATCAGTTTAGAAGGATAAGCGATAATATGAGCATAAGGATGAGGGGAATATTCTTCTTAAAAGAGAAGAAACTATAATAAGTATAAGTATGGTTATGGTTACTTAAGTGATGAAAAGGTATCACTACACAAACATACAATCTCAAAAGAGATAAATCAATCCATAAAACGCTAAATATAGCAAGCCTCATATCGTCGGCATATCACAAATCATCAAAAATGGTTTAGGGGAAAAATATAACCCCTCAAAATGAGAGATCCTAAACCCGCCACATTGGAAAACTCAAAGAAATCACCATCTCAAAATACGCCATAAGGCAATTAAATATATCTCCAACATCGGAGAATATAATCCCAAATAAACGCCAAAAGCAAAATCTCTAATAACAACGACAAAAGGAAAATCTCAAATAACGCCAGTGTAGATAACTCAAATATCAAAGATAGAACTCAAAGAGTTCAAATTCCCATAAGGTAATCGCCATATATATATATAAACGACTCGAATGGCCAACCATGAAAAAGGCGATACACTCGGGAAATCACAATAATCAATGAAATCATCTCAAAAAATTTACACGTGCATGTGGCCGAAGCCTGCCAAGTACTGATCTCTCAATAAGGTACCTTGCCCAAAGGCAAATACGTCACAATGACAAATACGCCGCAATGGAAAATACGCCGCAATGGCAATGACCCGAAGGTCCAGTACAAAACGCTGTAATGGCAAATGTGTCTCAAACTCTTGGATAGGAACCCGAAAAGTGTTAACGTGCATCCCATACCACACGTTCGCACTAAACGGTTTACTAACCGTTAGTAAATTTGACACTCAAAGTAGTAATTTTTTTTACCTCATCTCATTGGTAAACTCGACCCAAAGGTCAAAAGACGATCAAACGGACAAGTCAAGAATTAACCGATAAGGTAAACGCACATGTCCATACCATGTGTTTAACCAAACCATTTAATTCTCCTTCTCATTTGCATGAATAGTGCATAAACGTGTATTTTATGGATAAAATAATTTACTTTGGAAAACAAGCTTTTAAAACCAATTTCGAAACCAATTCTGAAAACCGGATTTGAAAATTCCCTTATTATAGAGAATAAATAGATTTTATATTTGAAAATACTTTAAAAATAATATAGAATAATTATTTGAAATGCCCATTATTTTTAAAGATTATTTCAAAGCTGTTTGGAAAAATTCGTGTTCGAAAACGAAGAAAAACAGAGAAAATCACCCAAACCGATATTCGAATCTAATTCAAACTTAATTCATAACAATTCAAAATTTGAATGTCAAATTCTTCAAAATTTGGCTAGTCTATTGATAGACATCATGGCCTTCAAAAACAACCAAAAACATCACAAAACAAAGCAAGAAAAGCAAGCAAAAGAGTCAAAAACACGAAATAAAACAATGGGAAGTGGGCTGGAAAAGCCCACTATCCAGGTCGACCTGGAGGTCGACCTTACTCCACCCTAGGTCAACCGACCGGTCAACCTAAGGGGCCTCTGGGTCGACATGCAGGTCGACCCAGAGCAAGGGGAGGTCGACCCCTTATACGCATTTCGTTTCCAGCTAATTTCTAAGCTCTATATTGATATTCAAGCACAGATTTGAGCATTCAAATGACATTATTTTTCAACCAAAATTTGCAGAGACCAAGATCAACATGCAAACTACCAATGAAAGAAATCCGGTAGCATTTTTTGCCGGAATCAAAAGTTACAGGCTTTCAAAGAAGCAAGATAATTCAGATTTCAAACTGAGATAAACTAAGAACATATAATATATTACAGTAGCTTATTTTGCACAGTTTCAAGCAATTGCACCTTTGTTTTGCTAGATATGTGAGTTATTTCAACTCACCTTACTGTTTGAATGCGAATACCTGGATTTAAGAGGAAAGACTGAAGCTTGGCTTGAGATTTTAGCCTGTAGAACCTGTAGGAAGAAGATACAGAACATGCAAACAAAAATATACAGTAAATTAGAAACCTCCTTCTCAAATCAGGAATTTGATGAAATATAAGGTTTGGATATTGATTACCTTTAGATTATCACTCTAGATTGAAAAAGATTTAATTTGTTGAATTAACTTGAAGATTTGAGCTTGAATTGAGGGAGTGGTGGATTTTCTTTTTACTGTATTTTGTTTACAGGAGAGGAAGAAGAAGATGAGCAATGCAAAATGAACGTACAGTAAATTTTGTTTTCTTCTTTTTCTTAATATTAGGTAAGTGAACTAATAGGCCTAATGGACTTAAAATTAAAAGAAAACCATTTAGCTAAAAGAATTAATTCACACTTAAACTAATCCACACATACATTACACTATATTATAAAATAAAATGCATTTTCTTCCAAATTTTATATATGAAAAATATGTAAACTTACATACTTATAAAATAAAACATTTTCCACCACATAAAAGGATAAATTTATATTTTTAAAACATTTATATTTTTAAAATCCTTTATTTTGCAATAATACACAATTTTCACCAAATAAATGTAAAAGTCTACAATTTTAACTTCTAAAATTCAACAAAAATATTTTTCTTGCTTAGAAAAATATAACTAACCATTCTAAACTAAAATTTATAATTAAAACCTATTTTTAAACCAAATTCCATCTTTTTATTTAAATAAATCCCCTTTAAAAGTCACATACTTCTTTTAAAAATTATTAAAAGAAGTAATTGGCAATAATTAATATAATTATTGCATTTTTACCAAATAAATATCATTTTCCAATCATTATTAACCCAACAAATAAAATAAAGCTTTTAAACTTTATTTTCACATTTTACTTTCAAAATTTATTGTTTATTCCAAATAAACAATTTAAAATCTCCAATTTTATTTTATTTTACAATATTAAATTATAACTATCGTTATAATTTAATATTAACAGGCAATCTCCAAACCTGGGTTGTTAGACTTTCGACTGTGTCGAAAGGTCCAGATCGGAAGGTCTGATGCTAAAATTGGATGAAACATGCTAAAAGTATGATTTCTCTGTTTTAACTTAAAGGATATAACTTTTCAACTAACCTGCCTTTATTTATCAAACTCTTATTGGAAAACAAATACTTTTAAGAAAAGTGCTGTCATTAAATTCAGAATTAAATAATAATTTTATTTTTTAAAATGCCATTTCTCCTTAATTAAATATATTAAACATTTAAGTCTCATACCTTAAATAATTTTATATATTCATCAAATCACTTAGGAAAAATCTAGAAAAATTCCAAAAAATCTATTTTGATATGTTGCCTATCATATGAAAATTTCAAACCCAAATAATTATTATTTTAGTGTAAATAATTTATAGCCCATTAAATCATTTTCTTCACTACAAAATAGATATAAAATCCACATAAATTCGAAAAATTATGAAAATTGAAAACCATCTCTAAAATATCAATTTTGACCATTATTTATAGTTTCAAGGCATTTGAATGTCATTTAATAGGATTTTAATATCAAAATATCATAAAAACTAGCGTGAACATATATAATTCATCAACAACATATATATAACTTCAATCGTCAAAAACATGGCATATACTTGCAAAAACATTTCAGATAAAATCCTAAAACCCAGATCATAAGAAAATGGGATGCAGTAATTATTCACCTTAGCTTTGAGATTAAAAATGTGAGATTTGATGTTGATTTGTTGATTATGTTGATTATCTTCCTTCTCTTGAATCCTAGCTTTATCTTACTTGAGAATAAAAATGGTGGTCGGCCTTAAGTATTTTTAGTTTGAGTAAAATGAAATGAACGTGAGTTTC
Source organism: Allium fistulosum (assembly GCA_030737815.1). NCBI lineage: Eukaryota > Viridiplantae > Streptophyta > Magnoliopsida > Asparagales > Amaryllidaceae > Allium > Allium fistulosum. The sequence continues at coordinate 136,451,841 of CM060904.1, forward strand.
TATTCCTAAGGTTTTAGGGTAAGCCTTTCCTATTTCCCATATTTCCCTTCTCATTTCCTAACACATTATCTTATATTATTTTATTTTAATTTGCATATTAACATGGCACGGCTACCCTTAGCCAATCAATTCTCAACCTAGTAATCACCACATTATTTTGTTTAATTTACCCAATTAATTATTCTAAATAATGTTATAAAAATATGGGGTGTTACAATTTCTCATCCCCATTCATTTGACTATCTATCTTTGTATAGTTTCTAGGGTCACTATTAACTTAATAGTTTTCATGGGCTGACTAATAACATGTTTAAAGCTTACAGACTATCTGTCGGTTTCATAGTTTTCATGGGATCACTAAGAACCTATTGGGATCTACCAAAAACTTCATCCAATCATAGTTTTCATGAGCTCACTATGAACCTATTGGGTTCTCCACTAACTTCTCACTTGTCGTAGTTTTCATGGGTTCACTATGAACTTATTGATATCTGTCAATAACTTAATTTGGATATAATTTTTATGGGATCACTAAGAACCTATTGGCCTCTGGTAATAACATTTTCCAAACATAGTTTTCATGGGTTTATTATGAACCTGTCTAAACTGACAGCTTTTTAATCAGTCTTTGGGCATACTACATTTTGGTCTACCTGACCTCGTGGTTGCAAGTCTACTCATGCAGGAGTTAACTCAATACATATTCACTACTAGGTCAATATAGTTGGTTATACTACCCTTAACTCCCCAAAATACAATTATGAGTTAATTATAAAGTGAATATGTTTATAGAAGAAGCACACATGATAACTAATCATAACACGATAACTCAACCATCCATGGCTTAATATCCTTGCAATCATTTTCAGATGAAACATAGTTAATACCTTTAACCTATTACCTTTAGCAAGGAAATCTTCTTCAAAAACTCAAAAGTGAAATTCCATTTCAAAAACTCTTTTATATTGTCATGATTTAATTTTAAAAATTGAGATTGGGTTCCCTGTTTTGAAAACTAAGCTTTTTGAACACTTAGACTCTCTCTCTCTCTCTCTCGAAACCATTGAAACATAGCTTTCAAAAGTATCCAAATCTTCTTTATCAAAACACTTAAATATATACCTTTCGGAACTCCCAAAACATCCCTTTCGAAAGCATCAAACCTTTCTTTCGAAACCATTAAAACATTCCTTTCGAAAGCAATCAAAACCTTCCTCTCGAAACCATTTAATTCAAGTAGGATTTATAGAAGCATAACTTTGAAATCATATGAAAGTATCTCTTTCGAAATCATTGGACTAAAACTTAAGTATAACTTATGGGTCAAAGTGAACATAAGCGAAAGTACCCCTTTCGAAAGCATTAATCTTCAATAAAAGAATTTTGGGAATAGATGGCTTTGAAACCACCCTTTCGAAAGCAGTGAAAAAAGCGGCTATAAGTACCATTTTGAAAGCATTAGTAAAAGCAGTTATAAGTACCCTTTCGAAAGCATTGGTATAAGGCTATAAAGAAAAGCGGCCTTTAACCCATTCGAAAGGCATGAAGACGACAGTTAGGTTTTGACTAGGTTCAAATCCACCCTTTCCAAAGCTTCTTTTTAAAATTTATTATGCGGCAACTCAATCGAAAGCCACTTTTAAAACGGAGGCATGGGCCCATCCTTCGAAAGCTATTTAAATGTAATTTCATCCCTTTCGAAAGCTTCTTAGAAACAAGCGGTAACTCTTTCGAAAGCAAAATAAAGGAATGTGAATTGATTTAAAAGCTATTAAAAATGGCTGCAGCCCCTTCGAAAGCAAGCTTTCGACACCATCCCCTTTCACCTTTCTCCAATACACTACATACCAACTATTCGATATTGTGTGTATTGCTTTTGAGCGTGTTCAAAAGGCAATCTGGGATGATTTTGGAAGGAAACACATGGAAGTGGCAAGCTTGTAATTCAAAGAAAAATTGATTTCTATAGCTTCAAAAGAAATTCCTTTATACCTAACTTGCCTTATTTGTCAAAATATGATTGGTTGCCAAATCCTTTACAAAAATCTTTTTCTAAAAGGCTGCCGAGATCATCCATTAGTAATTAAAAATATTTTAGCAAAGAAGCCCTTCCCCTTAATAAAATAAGTAAGACATTTAAGTCCTTCAACTTAATTAATTTAATTTCCATAGTAAATCACTTAGGAAAATTCTCCAAAAATCATCTAATTCACTTGTAATATATTTTCTAACATATATAAATTTTAGACCAAAATATTTTATATAATTATCAAAATAAATTTGTAAACCCAAATTATCTATTTTTCCATCCAAAACTCATAATAAATTATCCATAGCATGGATAATTATGAAAATTAAAATCCATCTCCAAAATAATGTTTTGCATAACAAATTAAATCTCCATGTCATTTGAAACCCATTTTATACGATTTTAACCTTAAAATCGAGTCAAACCATTTTTCAAACATATTAGTTTAAATCAAGCGTGGCGTATAATCAAAGCATATCATCATTCAAATCATCCAAACGGTTTTAGAATCTTTCAAACCAAATCAAACATTCAATAAAATATAAATGAGATGGTTTTGATTATTATTCACCTTGTTTTGGATAAGGAACTTGAGATTTGATTTAACTTAATTCTCCCTTGCTTGAATCCTTAGCTTTTAGTTGATTTTGACCCTTTTTCCTCCTAGGGTTGTGGCTATGCTTGAAGCTCCTTGGTTTATGTTTTTATTTGGTGAGAACGTGAAATGAGAATAAGGGTTTAGTGGTTATGATATACGGCTATTTCTCATAATACCCTTGCCTTATTCTTTTGAGTAGTTAACTTATAAAATCATTTATAAACCTATTCTTATAATTTCATTTAGTTAAGCACGATCTTTATTTAGTTTTACAAATATTAACCCCCCTTATTACTTTAGTCTTTGCATTATTCTATTTAATTTATCTAATTAAATCTCCTGAATAGTGTTATTTAAAATCAGGGGCGTTACAGGCTCCCCTCCTTAAAAATTTCGTTCTCGAAATTCAGTAAGGACTAAATACTAAACATAGCAATCATTTGTAATATCTCCTAACCACCATACTAGCCTACCTGACCAGAAAACAGTCCATATAAAGCAAGTATATAACATACCCCTACAACATATCAAGATAAGTATCTGTAATCTTGTCCTCTGTCTTCCAAGTACAGTGCATCTCGTTGTCGCTCCATTGAACTTTTATCAACTTTACTGTCTTGTTTCTTAACTTCTTCTCATCTCTTACTACAACCCGAATTGGTTGTCTAACAGAATTCAAATTTGGTTCTACTATTAAATCTTCCAACACAGTTGAGGGAATAGCAGTCTCTGGATCATGTACATATTTACGAAGATGAGACACATGAAACACATTATAGACACCTGCCATATTGCTTGGCAACTCTACTCTATATGCGAGCTTTCCGATTCTCTTTATAACTGGGAACATACCAACATATCTCGATGCTAGTTTCCCTGACTTGCTGAATCGTACCACAGACTTCATCGGTGATACTTTAATGAAAACTCTCCAACTAAGAACTCTAGATCCTTACGCCTTTTATCTACGTAAATCTTCTGTCTAGACTAAGCTTCCCTCGTCTTTTTTTGGATCAACTTAATCTTCTCTGTTTCCTCTCTAACAAGGTCTGGATTCAAGACTAATCTGTCTCCAGTTTAAAACCAACATGTTGATGATTTGCATGACCTTCCATACAAAGCTTCGAAATGTGCCATTCCTATACTAGTCTGATAATTGTTACTATAGAAAAACTCAACTAAATGTAGGTGATCTTCCCAAGATCCACCAAAGTCTAGCACTAGCTCTTAATAAATCCTTAAGTACCTTATTGACTCTTTATGTATGTCCATCTGTCCGAGGGTGATACGCGGTACTCATCTTGAGCTTGGCACCTAACACATTCTGTAGACTCTTTCAGAATTCACTAGTAAACAAAGAATATCTATCATTGACTATACTACTAGGAATTCCATGCAGTCTAACTATGTTATTCATAAATAACTTAGCTAAAAAGGAGCCGTCCTGATTGACTTAACTGGAATGAAATGGGCACTCTTGGTTAACCTATCCACTATGACTCATATACTTTCATTTCCTTGATTTTAGCTTGGCAACTCATCTATAAAATCCATGGATATCAAATCTCTTTTCCAAACTGGTATCTCCAAAGATTGAAGCAATCCACTCGGCTTCTGATGTTCGGTCTTCACTTGTTGATAGTTCATACACTGCCTAACCCACAAGCCAACATTCTTCTTCATACCTTCCCAAAAGAAACTGCTCTTCGTATCTTGATACATCTTGGTTCCCCCAGGATGAATCGTAAATTTGGATCGATGACATTTCCTAAGAACTTCTTTCCTTAAGTCCTCAACATTCGGTACAAACAACTGTCCCTTCTTTCTCAACCATCCCATCTAGTCAAGATTAAAATCTTGTAGATCATGGATCTCTAACCCAACCTCAAGCCTTGTAATCTTCTCGGCTAACAATGAGTCTTCTTTCTACTTGGAAGCAATCTTTTCGATCAGTACTGGCCGAACTTCCAAGCAAGATACCATGGAAGTGCTCTGACAAGAACTAGCAGTCGATCTTAACTGCACACTACAAGTAGTCAAAGCTTCAAGATCTTTCCATTCCGCCAACATGGCTAACACCACTTTCTGATGTTTTCTGCTAAGAGCGTCTGCTACCTTATTTCCTTTTCCAACTGTATACTCTATACCAAAACCATAAGCTGCTAAAAATTCCAGCCATCTTTGTTGTCTCGTATTCAACTCTTTCTCGGAGAATAAATACCGTAAGGACTTATGATTTGTATATAACTCAAATCTCTTCCCTAAGAGATAACGTCTCCATACCTTCATTGTGAAGATCACTGCTACCAACTCTAAATCATGAGTAGGATATCTCACTTCATGAGGTCTAAATTGTCATGAAGCATAGGCAATGACTTTTCCTTCCTGGATCAACACAGCCCCTAATCGAGTTCCACATTCATCGGTATACAGTACTAATCCTAAAACAGATGTGTTGGTTAACAAATGCTTTAACTTAAGGAATGCTTCCTCACATTTATCAGACAAAATAAACTTCATGTCCTTCCTGGTTAGTTTAGTTAAAGGTGCTTCTATGTGCGAGAAATCCTTAATAAATCTCTGACAATAGTCAGCGATTCCAAGAAAACTTCTGATCTTAGTCACCGTCCTGGTTTCTTCCAATTGTTAACAACTTCGATCTTATCTGGATCAACTAACAAACCCTTCTCTAAAAATATGTGGCCAAGAATTTTAACCTCTTTCTTCCAAAAATGACACTTGGAAAACTTCACCTTAAGCTGATGCTGCCTCAGCGTCTCAAGCACTACTTTAAGATAAGCTTCATGCTCTCTCACATCCTTGGAGTATACTTAAACATAATCTATAAATATCAATATGAACCTATCCAAGTACTCTTGAAAAATTCGGTTCATCAAATCCACAAAGAGAGCTGGACATTCGTTAGTCCGAATGACATTACTAACCATTCGTACCTAGTTCGAAATGCCGCCAATGGAATACTGTCCTCTACCACTCTTAGCTGATGGAAACCTGTTGCCAAATCCAATTGGGAAAATACTCTAGCTCCACTCAACTGATCAAATAAATCATCGATCCTCGGCAAAGAGTACTTATTTTTTATCGTCTTCTCATTCAACTTACGATAGTCTATACACATTCTTAACGACCCATCTAGTTTCTTCACGAACACCGCAGCCGCTCCCTAAGGCAAACTGCTTGGCTAATTAAATTATTCCCTTTTGAATCCACCAACTGCACCTTCAATTCCTTCATCTCTGTTGGTGCTGTTCAGCTAGGTGGTCTACTTACAGCTTCTGCTCCTGACACAAGATCTATCTGAAACTCAACAACTCATTTCGGTGGTAGTGCTGTAACTGGATTAAAAACATATGCAAACTCTCTTGCTACCCGAACCTGGCTTAACTCTCCTTTCATTTCCATAGCACTCGACAAAGCATAAGCACTACGATCTGAATTCTCCATTGAGAATATAACTCAATTATGATTATTAGGCCGTCTTAGCGATATTTTCCTATCATGGAAAAATATCAATACATCATATTTATCTAACCATTCTATATCCAAAATGATTTCGAAGTCTACAAAATCAAAAACATACAGACTGCATGCAAACTTATGACCTAACAAATCAAGTTCTAGCTGGTCACATCTCATCCCTAGAGTTGCAAACCATCCTATCGGATTCGAACCCTTAAGGTAGTACCAAGGTATGATGGTTCTAAACACAACTTATCTACCAAACTCTGAGATATAAATGAATGCAATGCACCGGTATCAAATATTACCCTAACTGGTATACTATGAATCAAAAACGTACCTTCCATCAAGTCTTTCCCTTCTCCGTAGCAGTTGGCCTAGCAGACGATGGTCCAACAGCAAAGACCTATCCCTTGTCCACCCTGACCGGCTCAAGACATTGATTTTATAATGCCCAATCTAGTCGCAGTTAAAGCACTTTACCCCTTTCTTGTCTGCAACCCTCTTCCCTTTTCTAGTTCGACATTCATGTGCATAATGTTCCTTCTTATCACACTTAAAACAAACCAGATTAGCCTTTGCCTTTTTGGCAGCTTCTCCATTCTGGGTTCCTTTCCTCTTAAAGAATTTTCTCTGGTTGCCTTGAAAACCTTGGGTTTCAACCTGCTTCTCCCCCCATAAGTAGAAAGCATCTCTTCATTTCGGATTGCCATCTCCACAACAATAGTTCTGGGATCACATAGATGTGGTATGTTGGAACTGGACCATCTCGCAGTGGAAGTTATAGGTGAATTTCAAACTTTTTACCCTATTGGATCTTTATTGGGCCTATGAAGTCTAACTGAATTAGAACATTTCTAAATTTCATTTAAATAAAATCATTTATTTTATTTAAATTCAAATATATTAAGATATGAAATTAATTTTATTTGAATTAGTTTATACATAAATGTATCATATACATATATATGTGAGTGCATGTGTAACATAATAATCCGTGAAAGGTATAATATGCTCATATGTAGATGTTGGGATTTACATCGCAACAGTCATATTAGCTCATTTTGTATGTCATGTATGTTGTCCAAATATGTGCATGTATATGTGTTCAAAATACACACACACACACACACATGTATGTATAAATATATTATATATAATATATGAACATAAAAAATTTATATAAGATAAATGTATATCGAAAGAGAGAGAACCATTATTAAAATTATTTATAATTAAAAATTAACTTAGTTTTGCAAATAGTATTTTAATTTATATATATTATGAATAAAATAACATTTTCATCCATAAATAATTAACATAAAATAATCTATTGATGAAAACTCAAATTTTACAATTTTATAAAATCTAGGATCATAAAATAGAGTTTAGAAAAAATCTAAAGATTTTTCAAAGTTGAAATATTTTTTTTTAAAAACAAATACATTGATTTCGACAATAATTATTTAATATAAAATAATATACTACAAAAAATTCAAAATTTAAAATTTTAGAAATTCTAGTATCATGAATGAAAGGTTACGAAAACTTTTGATGAATTTTTACATTAAATTATTATTTTTCATAAATCATAAACAGTTTTTCGGAAATAATATTAATTATTAAAAATAATAAACTTTACTGAAAAATTCCTAATTTTTTTATATGTTTCTGAAATGATATAATATTTTAAAAAAATATATAATTGAATTTTCAATGTAATAATTATTTTATATATAATAAACAATTCAAAAATTCAATAAATGTTAATTTAAAAATATGAATATATGTATGATAATGAATTTTCGAATTTGTAAATTCATATTATATATAAATAAGTGTACTAAATTTTTTAAATCACATATATATATATATATATCTTATATATGCATATATGCTAAAAATATGCATTAAAATATATATATATATATATATATATGAATTTATTAATAAATATATATAACAATTATTAATGACAAAAATTGATTTGTGCAGTAAACAACATTTGTCTATACATAAATAAAATAGCATAACAAAATAATTATGCACATAACCAAACTAATTTGTGACAACTACATCTACTTACAAAAATCTCACGTAACTAAACATATAGTAGCAATACATTTAAACAGATATGAAATTGCTCATTATAGGATCATAGAATATAATTTAACTATTGTAATATGAATTAAAATTACCAATTTAACGATGCCTTTGAATCCACGTTGAAGCAATAACTTCCCTTCCTTTTACTGTTCTTGATTCCTCAGATTGCAAGTCCGGAATCACCGACCTCTAACTATTAAATAATAATATTTAAATTTGAAATAGAATTGAGAATTTTGAGTGGATCGAGAGCTATGTTTTAACCAACAATGTAGAAGGTAATGGCAGTCAAATTTTTTTTAATTATATATAGGGTTGTATTGGAGAGAAACGAGGAAAACTTTTTTACCCATTCTCACTTGATCTCAATCCACTATCTCCAAGCCAATTCCCTATATTTTAGCCATACCTAGACCTTCCCAAAATTGAAATTTTGCAGCCCTAATGATGGGCCTTAAACCCATCTAAGTCCAAGCCAAAGTATTATGCAATTTAATCTAATTTAATCGCTTGTCGATATTGTATATCGATCGATATATTTATAACTATTATAAATATATATAACATTATTTATTTCTCAAATCATATTCAAATTTTTTAATTAATATTTCATAAAATTAATTAATTTGATTAACTTATAACAATTATAAACTAATTAAATCATTCGATCTTAAGGGAATTCATCATTTCGGCTGTGTAACTCTTGGGTGTAAATTTGGTCAACGATTAACATCGAACTGCTCTAATGTTAACGTTCACATGTCACTTAGCAGGTGGTGTGACATTATGGCCAAATTTATCGCTTACTTATTTGCGGTAAAATCCAATTTTAGTCTAATAAGCGCTATCCGGTTGTGAAATTTGTCTACACCAATTCTCTTCGTCAAAACTATATCACTTTGGACTTATGGAATTTGGTAATGGTCAAATTCCAACCTCATCCACATTCAAATTTATAGTCCAAATACAAAGTCCTTAGTTGAATAATAACAATTATTATTAACCAAAATGCTCTGGCCAGAGACTTTGACTTTGAGTTGACTGTGATACTAATCGCATATAACCGAGGAGATGAATCCTCTCTTGAATAGTGCTTCACTTCCAATACTTCCACTCGACCCAACTATAGTCACTCGATGGATGTCATGCCATGATTTGGCTTTTATCAAAGCGAAGCTTTCGTATTGAAGATCCACAGTATTCTCAAGTCGAGAGAACTGTGTAAATCAGTCACATCGATATTTTCTGTTTCACCTTAGTTATATTAACCAACAGAAAACTATCGAGTGAGTCGTTCCATAACTATCCAATAACTATTAGTACGTAACACCTAGGTGCCCCCAGCAGTCATGAGTAATACACTACCCAACATTTGGAGAGCGTTACGTACTCCAGTCTCAACGGATACATCGATATCCAGTCTCGATGCATCTTGACTAGGACATTTAAAATGGTATATTTGTTTCATTGTGATAAATTACTCACGGTTACAACACTTTGTAACTTCTATCACAAAATATACCATTTATGGATTTTTATATTAAACATACTTTTAATTAAGTTAATTAGTTAATATAATCACATTATATCAAGTATATAATAAGAAGAAAATACCTTTAATTTGAAACAAGACTGGTCAACAAGTTAGATCTATGTTACAAATTACATAATTACCCTTAGGGCATACCCCTAACTCTATCAATCTCCCATTGCACTTAGGGTAAATTATGGAATCTAATTCCAACTTCTCCAATCAATTTTCTCAAAACCAGTTAGGTCTGTCACTTAGTGAATGGGTATGCTATTTTGTTTTAATTATCTACTTTGTCAATTAACTATCTTTGACACTGATAAACTGCCTTTATCATGTGGAACGATTCGACGTATTTCTTTCGACTACTAGTAAGTTTTATGTTCTATTATGACCAATTTAATGACATTGTTATCATATAACAATATTATGGGATTCTCAACATTTAGAATCACCTTTGGCTCAATTATAAATTTGTGCATTTATATCTATATACATTGGTTTATTGCAGCGCTATTCAAGTTAATGTTCTCAACATTTCGTTGAATCGACAACAATCACTTTTATTTTGAAACATTTTAAAATTAAAGATTTTAACTTGAATTTTATCATTGACATGTTGTACTCAATATCACTTATAAAAGTTTGTGTCCAAACGTTCCATCATAACGAGTTTGTTGTTTCTATAAACAATTCTCTAGTATTTCATAATTACGCGAGAACACCTCAAACAACCATTTAGTGATATCAATTTGGATTTTATATTTGCTCCATGTATCATATACATAAACAAAACACAATATCATACACAACATAACCTGTATGATAATTCTTATTGCTAATGCATAAGGAATCCAACTTACATGTTCTCTTTTTAATAGGGTGCTTTGTATATCGTTTTGGGACAATCCCTATATCTTTTATACTCACCATAAAAGACATCATTTACAATCCAAAATTTAGTATTAAAACAACTAAAGTTGATTTTAATACAAGCATATTGTTAAAATCAACAACTTGTTGTTACTTATAATTTAGAAATATCAATGTACCTTTTAACGTTCTTTCTTATGAACACACGCTTCCTCTACACTTTGATTGAAAATCAAACTATTTGATATTTCTATCAAAATACTTATTCAATCTTGATGCTTATAAAATGATACATTCATATCATTTTTTGAATCATATCCAAAGACTCACAAACCCTATATCGCTCCCACTGACTTTGAGGCATTTTTTATTAATATGTGTAAACGACTCACTCTAAATCATTATTTAGAATTTTCTGTTTCAATACATAAGTACCAAACACTAAGTCTTATCGAGCGATAATTTTATGAGTAAATCCGAATTAAATTGAGCATGTTGAATACCGAATGTGTTATGCTAATTTCAACTATTGAAATTTTCGATATCATTCTTATCAACATTGCTCATTTAATTCCAACCACATTAGTCTTTCCAATAAAGACAAAATCTCGGTCGATGGATCACGTCTCTTTGGTCTCGACCACCAAAATCATATTTTGATAGCGTATTTGGAATTCTTTCAGATATGCACATCATACCATATAGAGTCAACAATCTTAATGGTTTAATTGAACAACCGAGGGTAATGTATTCTTTTGACATTTATAAGAAACTCATAGTTTCTCTTCGATGTACGAGAATACTTATTAGACATTCTAATACTATGTGTTCATTTAGGTTAGTTAATTTCACTTCATATCATATAATTAGTTCTATTTATGGATCAGATCCAATTCCATTTAACTACCAAAAATTTCTCAAAGAAATTCCTTCACAATGAAGTTGATATATCTTGAAACAACAATTGTTTCTTTGTGCAAAGAGAATAGGAATCCATAAACGCTTTATGAACCTTTTTATTTGTAAAACTGATTTTAGTTTATAAAAATTATGTTCAAAACATAAATATGTCATTTGATGATAGACCTTTTCAAAAAACGTTTTGGAGATTCATACAAGATCCCTCATGAACTATTATTACGTGCAATCTTTCAACTTGCACAACCTGCCAACTCCTTGGCCTAGGATATGTTGGGATTTCTTACAAACCCTCATCTTGTATGATTTTGTAAACTGTTGTTTAGATGAAATAATATCAATCTTGTGTACTACTCTTAAGTACATGTTCTTATAGAAAGAAACTAACTCAACTTCACTCACAATTAATCGTAAATTGTCCAACATTGTTTGATTACTCCTTATCGATGCATTATTATGTATCACATGGAGGAGTGACTTTTGAGATTGAATCTATATTCAGTTTTAGGTACATTTAGAACTCTTTCCAATATACTCACTTATTCGACCAAAGCAAATCATTTTATTCTACTGCATGTTATTTTATTTACTTTTCTTTTATATTATATGATTTTATCATAAACTTACTACATGTGTATCCAATACACATGTACAGTTTGGTAATAAATCATCGATGAATATAATAAAGTATGTGGAATCCTTTTGGTATTAATAGACTTGTGATTGCATACATGTATTAATTCAAAGAGTTCATCAACTCTTATGATGCTCCCACTGAATGGGTGCATAGGCATTAATTGTATGAGATATGATTAACCTGTATTATATGATTCATAATCATATAGTAAAATTATTTCTCAAAACTACGACTTAGTCTATAATTCCAAAACAACTGTAAATAATATTAGACATATATGTATTTTTGTTGCATCACTTTTACTATGAAAACAAATTCCATAATATAGTTCAATTGCATAATGAATATTCATAATACTTATATTGGAATATAGTTGTATCTATTTTTCAGTCAATACCAAAACTAAACATTATTTCACAAATAATGTTCGGTACAGTTTACGAAAATAATTTTCGTAATTTGATGCAATCATTAGGTGCTATATGGCATGCTCCCACTATTTGCACCATTACTATAATAGCGTACTAAATTTAGAGGTCCAACATTCACTTAATATTGTTAATATTTTTTACTTATTTTGTATGCTGCAACTAGTTTACAGTGGAGAGTTCTTTGATCAAATATCCTGAACTCAAAGAAGTAAATGTTGTAGAAATTAATTTTCTATATGAAAATACATTTGGAATAAAAATCATATTTCATATTCCAATATTAAGTATCAATTAGTATTGCAATTCTTGTTTCCAATGTTTCTCTATGAAGCAGAAGTGACTATTCATTCTCTTCATTCCAACTTTACTTAAATTACATCTATTCTTATATATTCATTTTTCTTTAAAATGGTCAAGCTATTCAAAAGAAAACCTTACTACAATATCATAACAAACCTTTTACAAAAGCACATTCGATTATTCTTAACATTTAAGACATCAAATATGTTGCACTTTATGTAAACCGATCAAGATGACATTTCAACGGTCGAGTTCTTAGATATATCTCGTAGTTTATGGTCTTGTGTTACATTAACACAAAATGATCCTTTTGAAATCATTCAAGTTGAATACATGATCTTAAAATACTGTTTATTGGCTTACTTCGAATGAACTAACTTCATCGAAATATTGTACCTCATAAACTATGACTGTTCACTATATAACATTTATATATGAAAGTACATGGATCAAATATCCATAGTCTTGAATTACATTTAGAGTTTAAAAACTCATAAAATGAAATACATGGTCTTAACCAAATAAGCATATAAGTGACCAACTTACGAATGTATTAAGTACTTGAAATTAGGCACTTGCACGGGTATAGAAACATTATATAACATGCAATTAGAATTATTAGTAAGTATATATTATATTTCTATTTGTCAACTTTCAATTATGTTTGTTTATATATGTTAATTGAAAAATGTTTTATCAATCATATCAAATGCACAAATTTATCATTGTAGATAATTATAACATTGTATAGCATATGTTCTTACAATATTAGAAAGGTTAAATGTTACCATTTCATTTTTCTGATAAGGCTCCCACTAGTCTTTTATGTTTCTTCAAACCTTAAGATGAAACATAGAAGTCTTATAACTTCACTAGTGAGTGTTAAGACTCGTTTGTTTTGGTATTCTGACCTTGAGCTTGCTCAATAAATCATAGCCCCACATACGATGGATAACTCCTTATCGGTTGTATCATATACAACTCCTAACCCATTTTTCCTTGTTCTAATCTCATTTCGACTTTGAGTTTGCTCAACAAATCGAAAGATATTATTTACTCATACCTATCATGTTGTGATGGCCTAAGTAGAGTATATGTACCTTGAGTTTGCTCAACAAATACATATAGTTATCTTACCTCATCTATTCAATATATTAATAATACTATGCATAACATCATTAGTTTGAGTTTGCTCAACAACTAAGGATTACATAAGTAATTTATTAATATATATAGGTAGAGGACAACATCATATTGAAGATACATAATCTTCAATATACATATTGAGTCATATCGACTTATAGAATAATATATTTCTTATGAAATACCCTAGTGATTCAAGTGTCAACTACATCAGAAATCATGGTATATGTACATTTACATATTTATTTCTCAAGTCTATTTAGGTTTCTTTAATGTTCCACATTTAGTTTATACACATATCATATAAGTTTTATTGGTATATAAATTTTATATTTCATATCACTTATATGATAGTCTTACGTATAACATATCATTAACTAAATCTTATCTAATTAATTTTAATCAATTAACTCTTTAATTAATTTTAAATTAGTATTCCAATATAACTTTTATTTTGGACATATCTACTATAACATTTATAGTGTATACTATAATCTTTATAGTGTAACACACATATATTGTGTATATGTGTATTTTATCTAATTAATTGACCTTTAACTAATTTACTCAATTAATTTTTTTATTAAAATCTATTAATTTCAAGATTTATCTTGTATACATATATGTATACTTATGTTATCTTAAACATTTTAAAATAACATAACATATATCAACATATGTAATACATGCATATATGCATTAACTAAGTAACATATTTAATTAATTTATTTTATTAATCTTATTAATAAATTTAAAATTTAAAATTATTATATAAATATTTTCAAACATTTTGAAATATCATTATCCTTTCAAACATTTTGAAAACTTATATAGTATTATAATTTTTATAATAAACATGTTTTATTTTAAATTTAACTAATTAATTTTCAAAACAATTTTGAAAATTAGCCCAAGGCCCAAATTAAGTTGGGCCTTCTATTAGGGGCAACCTTTGGGCTCACTTCACCTTTCGAGCCAGCCCGGTAACCAGGTAGGATAGAGTACTTGATTACCCAATTCCAATCCTAGACATTACCTTTCTAGACACCGTAATACGTGGGCAAGATTAGGTAGTTAGCCATAATATGACTAATTTAGACCGCATGGGCTATTGGGCTTCAATACCATTGTTGAAACTGTACCACCCCGTATCGGAAATTATGGGTGAATTTCAAAGATTTTATCCTATTGGATCTTTATTGGGCCTATGAAGTCTAACTGAATTATAACATTTCTAAATTTCATTTAAATAAAATCATTTATTTTATTTAAATTCAAATATATTAAGGTATGAAATTAATTATATTTGATTTAGTTTGTACATAAATGTATCATATACATATATGCGTGAGTGCATGTGTAACATAATAATCTGTAAGATATAATATACCCATATGTAGATATTGGGATTTACATCGCAACATACATATTAGCTCATTTTGTATGGCATGTATGTTATCCAAATATGTGCATGTATATGTGTTATAAAATACACACACACATGTATGTATAAATATATTATATATAATATATTAACATAAAATATTTATATATAGATAAATATATATGTAGAAAGAGGGAGAACAATTATTAACAATTATTTATAATTCAAAATTAACTTAGTTTTGCAAGCATAATAATTTTAGTATTTTAATTTATATATATTATGAATAAAATAATGTTTTCATCCATAAATAATTAACATAAAACAATCTATTGATGAAAATTAAAATTTTACAATTTTCAAAAATCTTGGATCCTAAAATAGAGTTTAGAAAAAATCTAAAGATTTCTCAAAGTTGAAATATTATTTTTAAAAAGCAAATACGTTGATTTCGGCAATAATTATTTAATATAAAATAATATTTTATGAAAAATTCAAATTTTAAAATTTCAAAAATTTTAGGATCATGAATGAAAGTTTACAAAAAAATTAGATGAATTTTTCAGCTAAATTATTATTTTTAATAAATCTTAAACAGTTTTTCAAAATAATATTAATTATTAAAAATAATAAAATTTATTGAAAAATTCCTAACTTTTTTCTATATGGTTATGAAATGATATAATATTTTTTTTAAATATAAAATTAAAATTTTAATTTAATAATTAATTTATATATAGTAAAAAATTCAAAAATTCAATAAATGTTAATTTAAAAATATGAATATATGTATGATAATTAATTTTTGAATTTTTAAATTTATATTATATATAAATAAGTGTACTAATTTTTTAATATATATATATATATATATCTTATATATGCATATATGCTATTATGAGAGAGAAATGTACACTAATATATATATATATATAAATTTATTAATATATATATACACATTTATTAATAAATATATATATAAAACAATTATTAATGACAAAAACTGATTTTGTACAGTAAACAACATTTGTCAATACATAAATCAAATAGTATAACAAACAAATTATACATAAAACCAAACTGATTTGTGACAACTAAATCTACTTACAAAAATCTTACCTAACTAAACATATAGTAGTGATATATTTAAATAGACATGAAATTGCTCATTATAGGATCATAAAATATAATTTAATTACTGTAATATGAATTAAAATTACCAATTTAATTATGCCTTTGAATCCACGTTGAAGCAATGACTTCCCTTCCTTTTATTGTTCTTGATTCGTCAGATTGCAAGTTTGGAATCACCGACCTCTAACTACCAAATAGTATCATTTTAATTTGAAATAGAATCGAGAATTTTGGAGTGGATTGAGAGCTATGTTTTAACCAGAAATAGAGACGACACTTTAAAGCTACTCTTGCATAACCATTGGACTTGTTTGGATAGCTTTACATACTTGTCTTGAGCCAAAGCACGCTTTATTTCCAAATGGAAGCGTAGTTTGAGGGCAAGTGTTATCTAGCTTTAAGACCAAGCAAGCCCCAAACGAATCTTAACATCAGAATGAAGACGAATGGTTCGAGGACTTGGGGAAAAGCTTGGAATGGCAATGGAAGAAGCTTCGAGGAGTTAGAGTGAAAAATAAAACAAGGAAAGAGATCGTACCGACCACTTTCTGGTTGGTATCGAGTTGTATTTATGACCTTTGGTAGACTCTGGAGCTATGGTCAAGGAGTAGTTGGCTAAAGTGGTCATCCTGGGGCCGATTTCTGAAGGAGTGGTTGAACTACTCCCAAAAGCCCTATAGAAAAGGACAAGTCTAGGCGTGTTAGAAGATTTCGGTAACAACCTAATTTCCAAGGCAAAATTGCTCGAAACTTGATGAATCAAAGCTAGATGATGGAAGAGAGGAAGACTGCATGATTTGCACTTGGCAAATCATGTCAGTACCGACATGTTTCATTTCGGTACCAACATGATTTTAAGCTGCAGGGGGCTTTATCTTGCCTCCTACCTTTTCTAATCTGGAGTTTGAATTAGTATTTAGTGATCCAGTGACTTCGTTGGGCGATTATTCTATAAATAACAAGTTTATAGCAACTTGAAGAGGACTTTTGGCCATTCTCTTGTTCACTCTTGATCTCTACTTTAAAATTGTCACCTATGGGGCTACCATTTGCTATTCTAAACAAATTTAAACTATAAATCCCTTGTATTTGTGACAATCATCTCTATAATGAGATTAAAGTGGACATAGAATATAGAATTTGCGGAACCACCATAACAATCCGTGTATCCATATTATTTTCTTGTTATTTCTTGCTAGATCCACTCGTTTTCGTATACTTTGGGGTGTTATGCTACTTTTTGGCCCAACAATGAGTATTTTGGTACAATGAAAGGAATGTACTTACTGTTTTATTAAGTTAATAGTTTATATTATATGCATTTAATGCATATTAATTGCTTAAAATTGAAAGTGCACATGGATCTTGTACAATATGGCTTATATGTATATTCAAGTATATAGTCTAAACTAAGCAGTACTAACTAGCAGAGTATTGTAAAGTACAGTAAATTAAAGCAATCAAAATAGGATTTTTATACTGGATCGGACCTTCCGTCCTACGTCCAGTCCTGAAGCTCTCCTTCATAATTTCCTTTAACCAAATACCCTCACTTTGCCCGGAGGAACAGGCAATACAAAAAAGTTTCTGACTTGACAAGCTTGTGTTCATAATACAGATTTTGACTAAATGTAAAACTCTTCCTATAATCTCCTTGGTGATTCAAGATGCATGCTTTGTGATTATGGAAGTAAATCAAACAATTCTTGAGTAAAGAATTGAATTTGAATGCAATAGAGTTGTAAGTATGCTTAAGAGAATAAAAACCAAGAAAGATTGATTGAGAAAAGTTGAAAATAATTTCAGATGTTGATCTTTATATATAAATATCAAAGAGTTACGTTGCATAGCTATTATCATTCAATCATGGCCATTGCCATTCGAAGAGATGCTCACGAATGGTCGCAACTATTGAAGATGACTTTTTAGAACATAGTCGTTGTAGGGTAAATAGTCGAATGAGTATAAAAGTCAGTCTACTAAATAAGAACATTGAATTATGTGGCAAAATTCAAAAACAAGTTTATATAATAAAACATAGGAGTTCAGTTGACTGGGAATATTCAGTCGATTGCCCTCAGTTAGACTGGATATACAAAGAGATATAGTTTTCATCATTAAAACATGAAACCAAGGCTCTAACAACCTTCCTCTTTTTGATGGTGACAACTATATGAATTATTGATTTAAAACATATGTATCTCTTCCCATTAATACGTGCTCCCGTTGTCAATATTCTTTCTCCCTATGGCATCAAAAAAAGGCAATAATATACAACATAGATTACAATATACAAAGATATATCATTCGGGGTGATGACCAAATACAAACATTTATTGGAAGTTAATGCAAAACACATAAGTAAATGCATAAACACATACTTGACAAACTAAAATAACATAGCAACAACAGATGTACAGGTCCAGACGTGACAAAAAACAACATAGCGACTCTACAAACTATATGTTTGACATAACTATAACAATTCATAACATAAACATGAGTTCACATCAAACTACATAAGCAAATTACAACGACACATTGTTCAAAGAACAAGTACATGAGTTCAACACAAATGTCCACATGACCAACACACTAGTTTGAAAATTATTACAACATACATCACAAATTCAAGACCAAATACAAACCACAAACACAAAATGAGAAGTTCAACATATGATGCAAACAATAAAACACTAATACATATATTCAACACAAGATGTAAACAACAAAAGAAAGCCAAGGCCATCATCAAACCACACTAATCAAAAGCTTACTAACCCAAGAAGCATGTCTAACTCTCCGACTCCAAGTCATGGAGTGAGGAAGGTCGTGAGCATGAGGAGAGCTTGTTCCATTTCTTCTTCCAAAAACCAAGCGTCGTCTTCTCAAAATTCTTTTGGCGCTTAATCATTTTCCACTGTTGTTTACAGAGGATTTCTTGGTTTTTGAGAATAGGGCCATCGAAGGAAATGTTATTGGATGGCTGAACAAATGTAAGTTCCTTATCGCTTTCGGAATCCAACTAATCTCTTCGGCAATCTCTTGTTGCATAGCTGGTTGGTCGACCAGAGGAAATTGTGATGATGAATGAGCTAAATCTTCTTAAACCTTATGAGTTAAATAGACATTATATGGCACTAGAGGTTCCATCCTTGTGGGTAATTTCATAAGTGAAACGGATTTTTCATCCATTACTTTGGGCAAGGTGAAATCTTGCATGCTTTCAAAATCAATGCCATATTGAATGAAAATCTTAGTTAAGTATGATGCAAAGAACATCTTTGGTCTAGATTGTGCATGAAAACTTTTGATCTCATCATGAATTATCTTGGCCCAATTCAATTTCTTGTTGGAGTAAATAGCATATAGGGTCTTGTAGTTGTTATTATACACTTTTTCATAACTCTCGAATTTAGGCAAGATGGTGTGAACTATCATTTTGTTGAGTATACGAGATTGGGGTCGAAGGTTAACCGAAGTGTTAGGAGTTTGGTCGATATGAAATAGATAGCTATTTGAATTAAAGCAAATTCACCATGGTTAATATCTTCTAATTTGTATCCGGAACTAGAACATCCTAAGATTGACCCCATATCCTCTATAGACAATTTAAGTTCAACACCGAGAACTTTACTCTAAAGAAATCCTTCATCATTTTCAAGTTTATAAAACGTTCCACACAAATTTGCATAGAACATTCTTACAAAAAAAGGATATATCTTTACCTTTTTATGGTTAGCGTCGATTAAAGAAAGAAACTCATGTTCCATAGCGATTGCTTTAATCCCAAATGCTTCAAAATCCGACATCTTATAAATTGTTTCTTGAAATATCCTTTTGTTGCTCAACTCATTGAAATGCTTTAGCGCAATTTTGCTACCATTTAACCATTGTAGGATTTGATCGTCCGATGCAAAATCGGGATGAGAGGGATTAGATGATGAAGCTGGAGCAAGAGATTTTTCTCTTTGTGGTCTTTTCTTTGAAACATGGAGTTTTTGGAGTTTCTGCTTTAGGGACATAGATTTTTTGGTGAAATCTTTTGAGAGACTAGTCTTTGTAATTTGAAAAGGTAAAGTAAATAGTGAGTGTGAAAAGGCATGACTTTCCTATTTTAAAAAATAGGCAACCACAAATTCAGTCAACTGGACAAAACAATCGGGCGACTGAATCTATATAGATTGGTTTCTTGAGGGTAAAACGCAATTTTTAGTCAACTATTAAAAATTGTGTTAGCCAACTAGATCACACTAGCTCAGTCGATTGGATTTTTGTTCAATCGACTAAACTAGTGATTTTGAAAACTGAGTATATATTCGACTGTTTTGTTATTTTTAGTTGACTGTTTTTGTTTTTGACCCTAGTTCAGTCGATTGGGAATCATGTATAGTCGAATGAAACAGCCTCTGGGTGTTTTTATTTAGAATTTGAGTTTTTTGTTATATGTTTTATAACTTATATAAACTATGAATTATTTATTTACTTGTACTTTTCTATTTAAGAGCTTATATACACTATATATATATTTGTATATATTTGAAAAAGACTCGTGCATGTATTACAGATATATATATAAATACTTATATACAACTTCATTTGTATATATATATATATATATATATATGTGTGTGTGTGTGTGTGTGTAATAACGTCACTTGTGAAAGCTAAAACAACAACCTTACTTCATCGATGGACTCGATTCTTTTTCGAATGGTTCAGTTTCCCACGAGTTTTCAATATACGGTTCACATATTTTTATCGGGGTTGATGGTGGTTTTGATGGGCTAATAAGTTGCTTCAATAAGGTAGAATGTTTGAAGGATTAAGCTGTTTGAAGGGGCTTCTAGTGGAGCGAATGCATTTTTTGTTGGTGATTTTCCGCAAAAATGCATTATAGATTTTTCTATAAAACTTAAACATTCTCTCTAATGACGTTGCTCCCAATACATTTCTTTTTGCAACTATATAGATTCTTCCTGATAGTGAGCTATTTCATCAATACTCTCGTCTTATGCCATAGTTATTTTTCCTCCAAATTTGATCGATTGTTTAACCTTTTTCCTTTAGGAGAGTAGCCGGTATGTTTTGAAGGAGAGAAGTATTTCTGATGTATGATGATGTATTATATGAAGTTGACATTCCTATGAAAGTTTATGTTATTTGGGAATCCACGGTTTTTGTTATGTAGTTCAAAATCCATATGGTAGTTTTATATATACGCTTAAATTTTATTAAATATAGTAATACAAGAATTCCAGTTTGTTGCCAGGTTAATTTCTATCATTTAAGCTTTTACCATCTTTACACACATAGACAAGTTGATTAAATACCAAAGAATTTTTAGATTATAAACATTAGTTATCCATTGTTTCAGATATCATTATATTTTTACTAAGAGATCTTTAAACACCTTTTTATATTATATCCAAATTTAGATGTATTTACATTATACTTAAGAAATCATATAAATAAGATTATTATGAAATCTATCCATTTAGTGAACAAATCCCCTGATCTCTACGTAGTTTTATAAAGGTAGATTCACAGAGAGGCTTAGTAAATATATCGACAATTTGATTTTCGGTATTGACGAACTCAAGGTAAATAGTACATTTTTCGCATTATCTCGAAGAAAATGACGGCTAATATCAATATGTTCAGTTCGAGAGTGATTAATAGAATCTTTTGATAAATTGATCGCACTCATATTATTACGATATATGGGTATTAATTATTTTCCAAAATCTCTGAGAGTTCATTGCACGTAAATCACTTGTCCACATGCTAAGGAAGCTGAAATATACTCAACTTTACAAGTCGATAGTGAAATACGATTTTGTTTCTTACTAAACCATGAAACTAAAGATTGACTGATAAAGTGTCAGGTGCCACTCGTACTATTTCGATCCATTTTGCAACCTCCAAAATCAACATCACTAGAGACTAATTCGAAAGAGCTACCTTTTGGGTAAAAGAGCCTGTAATCTTTGGGGTTGGTTAAGTAACGCAAAATTCTTTTTATAGCTCGTTGATGTGATTCCTTAGGATGTGCTTGAAATCTAGCATATAAACAAACACTCATCATAATGGTCGGTCTACTAGTAGTTAGATACGGCGGTGATCCTATCATACTACGATATAACCTTTGATCGAATCTTTTCCGCTCTCATCCTTATCTAAATGCAAGCTTGTCTCATTGGAGTTGTTTTACTCAACATGTTATTCATTCCAAATCATTTTATTACTCTCCACAATATTTTTCTTGATATTTAAAGATTCCACTTTCCAATTATTTTATTTGTAGACCTAAGAAAGTTAATTCTCCTATATGTGACATTTTGAACTCATTTTTCATAATATTTGAAAAATCACTGCATAAAATTTCAATTGTAGATCCAAATATTATATCATCTACATAGATTTGAACAACTAATATATCATCATTTTCCATTTTAATATATAATGTAGTGTCTATTTTACTAATCATAAAACCAGAGTTTATCAGATCATTTTAAGTCTATCGTACCAAGCACGGGGTGCTTGTTTTAGATCATATAATGCCTTATTAAGCTTCAAACATGATCGAGGTATTTTTCGTAAGCAAACAACGGTGGTTGTTCGACAAACGTTTTCCTTAACAAAGCCATTTAAAAGTGCACTTTTGACGTTCATTTGATATAATTTGAAATTATGGTGACATGCTAAAGTGAGTAATGTTCCTATAGCTTCTAATCGAGCTACA
The DNA here is from genome assembly GCA_030737815.1 of Allium fistulosum. Taxonomy (NCBI): domain Eukaryota; kingdom Viridiplantae; phylum Streptophyta; class Magnoliopsida; order Asparagales; family Amaryllidaceae; genus Allium; species Allium fistulosum. Next base: position 136,475,150 of record CM060904.1, read on the forward strand.
TGAGCAAATGTCCTTCATAGTCGATTTCTTCTTCTTGATTATACCCCTGATGTAACCACTTAGAAATTTTAACATTTTGAATAAGAATATTTAATTTATTTAAATATTCATATTTGATTCAAATTTAATAAATAATAAGGAAATTAATTTTTGATATAACGAGTCAATTTTTATTGAACTATTCTTAATTTAATTTATTTGATTTTTCCATAATTTTTAATTTGATTTTTTTTTAAATTATCGTTTAACAATTTTTGGCAAACGTAGGTAGCCATCGTATATTATTATTGTTTTGAGGGTCATGTTGTATTTTTATGCGCGATAGTATTTTTGTTTTGTCATTCGTGGCCCATATACGAACGCAATCATAAGCAGCAAGATGTTGGAAATTAAAAAATAAATCTAACTTAAGACTTAGAAAAATCACTACCCCATTGCTTTCTCATTCTTTTATTGTTTTATTGAGCTTTCCTGGAAACATAGAAATAACTAATCCTCTTCTTTTAAAAATACAAACAAAAAGATCTACAAATCAAAAAATTAAAAATTTGGAGCGTAATATAGTGAGATCTACCTTTTCATATAAGATTTATTGCTTTCAACTGGGTTGTTTTTGAATGGCAGTGAAGTCGTGAGCAATTAGTGAGCTAGGGTTGGATTTTTGTCTGGCTATGGTCGTCGTTAGGAAAATCGAAGATTAGGTTTGGGTTTGTGATGCCGAAGAGCATGTGCAAAGAGAATTTTATGGTGTGCTATCATGAGTTGCAAAATGCGACACTTACTGCCCACGTGAGGGTGATCCAAGATGGAAATCAAAGGGGAGGTGTAGTCGAGCCATAGTGGGGTCCGTCAGGAAGAACTCACGAAGAGTGGTTCGTCGATGGTGGCAGATCGTCATTCCTTTGAGTAGGAAGGAAACATGGAGAAGAGAGAGGGTGTGAGGTATGGGTTTGGTTGTGTACAGACATGTACATGCGTGCATAAGGATTTAGGGAAGAGAGGTTTGAGAAGGTAATTGACTTTAATGAAGAATTAGTGAATATAATTAATTTAAATTTCTTAAAAACTTATAAAATGCATAACTACTTCGTACGAGGTCCAATCAAGGCAATTTTTTTTGCGTTGCATTGGTAATGGCGATAGCTACAAAATGGAAATGGTTTGGTCGAATTTGGAGCATGTGAAATTTTAGCCTAAATCGAACGTTGTTCGATTTTAGTTCAAACCGATATTGGAATTTTGGGGAGTTAAACTCACCCCTTTGGATAATCAATATGATACATAATAGATGAAATTTACTATTTATGTTTGGATGAATTATTAGTTGATTTGGTTAAATATCCGCTTTTGAAAAGTGAATGTAATATAAATTGAAATACAAGGAATTTGTAGAGAAATCCGGATTTCTCAACATTGTGATTCTTAATTCCAGTTATATACCTGCTAATCTTAATTTCAGACATATACCCATTATATTGATTGTTAAATGCTAAAATTTGATAGTTTAACTATATTGGATGTGACATTAACATTGATTAAAAGTTGAACCTTTTAAGTAATAACATCGGTTAAGTGTTATAGCATTTTGAAATACTAATAATTATGTTATTGGCTTAGAAATGGTTTTTGATATAGACTCTGATTTTGAAATATGATTTTTGGTAACTTCCATGATATTTTATTTAAGATTAGGTTTTTAACTTCTCTATTTCACTACAACCATTTTATTTGTCTTTTCTAAATATATGGAAACGTTTTAAATTATTCTGGATAGTATTTGTTTTTATAAAAAAGTCATTATAATAACGAATGTCTACTTTAAAGGAAAATAAATAAGTTTATCTTTATTTTAAAGAGATTTTATGTTTAAAAGAAGATAGAAATATTTTGGAATAAATATTTGTGAAAATTTTCATATAAAATATTGTAATAAAGGAACAGATTTATAAATGGTGTTTATAAATTAGAAAGAGATTTATAAGCAGTATTTTTAAATAAGTGGATAGGTTTAAAAATGGTATTTTATAAAAGGGAAATATATTATCATTTGATAAATTTCGGAAGTAAATCACAGTTGTGAATTTACTTAATATATGGAATGATCGTGTTATGGGAAGTATACGAGATTTATAATTATATTTGGAGTTTGTTTTATAAAAGGAGTTTTGTAATTATATTTAGGAATTTATAAAAGGGGTTTTAATTAATGAATTTGGAGTTCTAAAAAGTGTTGCAAATACATTTGGGGATTTATAAAATGATTTTTATAAATTATATTTATAAAAAGGTTTTATGAAAGAGTTTTATAAATAGTATAAGAGATGTTTATAAAGGAGTTTATTAAATAAACCTGGAGATTTATAAAAGGAGGTTTTAATTATGTTTGGATAATTAAAATAGGAATTTTATAATTTATAAATAATTTTTGTAAAAGGAGTTTGTAAATATAAGGAGTTTTGTAATGGCATTTTATAAAGGGGATTTATGAAGAGACCAAGGCCCGATTTCCATGAATGATCATTTTAAATTACGATGATACAGAAAATGTTCTTTCCATACTTAACACCAAATTCCGAGGTATAGAAACTCGTCTCTATTTTGAGAATTAAGAATGTGTTTTAAGGCAAGGTTAGTTTTCTAACTTGTCTGATCTCATTGTTACTCGAGGGATATTACTGTTTGAAATCAGGAAGTGGTGGTAAGTATATTTGTCCTAATTTCTGTACGATCTATTTACTTCTCACCAAACAGAAGGTGTTTGGGTTTATTATTATTAATGTTTATAAATGATTTTTTTTAACCTAATTGATTATGGTTTTGGGAATAAAATCTCTCTCAAGATTTATGAGTACACTTATACCATTGAGATAAGTATATGGGTACATTTCCAAAGAATAGGAAAATGTAGTGCTTAGGAAATATACTTATACTCTCGATATAGGTATATGGAAGAGTTTTTAAGTTTTCGAAGTGAAATGTTTTATGAGCATACTTATATGGTTGAGATAAGTATATCAATATTTTTCAAGTGTTGAAAAGAATTGAGAGGGTTTCTGAATATATCTTTATAAAAATATTTTGGTATAAGTATTTACAAAGTGGATTTGATCACTAAGATGATAAATTTAGGAGTCTTAGTGGTTGATTATGTGCTTAACTATGTTTGGTTAAATCTCTGGTTAAATTGTTTGTTTATTTGATAGTTAAATAACCGACAATCAAATGTTGGCCAATTTTAAAACTATCGTTGTCAGTTTGGAGAGACCAGGATCATATATATTATCCGAAAACCACTTCGTACTGGTATAAGTGTTCAAATTGGAGATATCATGCAGATGATCGAAGATAGAGATCTTTCAAGTGCAAGTGCTACTTGCTACTAATCCTGAGGGTGATTCTAAAATGGATGTAGTAGAAGTAGTGCCTTCAGTTTGTGCTTATCCGAAAAAATTGTATGGATGAATGCTAGCATTGCATTGTTACTTAGAGGGCAGTGTTAGAATTCTAAGTGGTATTTGCTAAAAAAAGGTAAAACGTAGTATCTAGCCTTAACAACCAGGAATGATATAATAGGGGATATGCGGTAGGGCTATTTGGGCCGAACCTATTAGGGTATTGTCTTCACCCTTATATATATATATTTATATATTTATATTTATGGATTTGGTTGTGCACGAGAGTTCTTGGTAAAATGTGGCAGAGCAACCGAGGTGATGAAATATTTGATACTATCCAGTAAAGGGTTGGCCAGTCCTATGTTGGTAGAGGGTCCATATGGGGCTCTCTATACATTTTTCTAGAGGTGTACTATGGCAGGCAGTACCCTGGTGCCTTGTTATTGTATGGAATGCATTCTTCAGTTTGTGCCCTTCGGACTTAGTTGTATATCTACTATGTTGGAATTCAATTAACGTAACAATTTTGGCTATGATTCAATATTTGTTTTAAACCATATACCTTATTACAATATCACAAGATTTCCTATGAAATGGTTTGGTTATCATAACGTAAAAACCCATCCGTGTTCGTGTGCAGCGTGGTATTATGAGATACCTTTTTTTAAAAGGTTTTATAACATTAAAATCCATGTGATGTGTGTTTTCTCACGCTAGTTTACCAGAATGATCCAGGCGTTATTTTCTTATTATGCTCGGGTCAGACATGACATATTTCCAGATCTAGATATGAATGCTTTAGAGCTTTAGGAGACGAGCTGGATGCCTCCAAAATGTACTCACGTATATTTTATTTTCCACAGCATTGGTTGTTTATATTTATCAGCATTTGTGAGAACATCTTGTTATAACTATTTAGGTTGATAATAGATTAGTGTACTTTGATTTGATATATGTATGTTACAGTTTTCTTCATAAAGATCTATTATATATTATATATTACTCGTCACGAAGTGAGATTATGTTCTGTCTTTTCTTTCATTTCCCCCGACAATCTGTCTTTCCAACGCTTGGATGCTCGGCATGTGAATACCGTGGATGTATTAGTGTCGACTTTTGAGGGTCGAAAGGGTGGGTCGTTACCGGTGGTATCAGAGCTTAGGTTAAGCTGATCACCTAGGCTTTGGTGGGGCAGACTCATTAGAGATAGGGTTAGCAATACCCTAGAATGAGTTTCAGTGTGTGTGTGTGTGAGCATGAATTTTCTAGTGCTACAAAAATGTTTTATATTGTGTTAATTTATCGATTGAGCAGTTTATGAATTCTGGTCAATGCAGAAGGAACAACTGTATCGATAGGGTTTTCTAAACTCTTGAACTAGACAAACCAATATAGTATTGTTTTGAAATTAGGTAAATGATATAATTTTACCTAGATTATATTTTATTTATAAAAGGACAATTTTCAAAAAATTAGTATAGTTATTTATAGGAAATGATAATATTAGGTTATTATCATTTATTGTTTGATTAGTCTTACTCGTCCAGTTTGTGAGCATTGACTATTATTTGTTGATTGATTGTTTGTGGTCTGATAATTTGTGAGCATTTATTTTTTTGGTTAAATGAAATATGAACACCTTGTGGACTTAGTTTCACGATTTTGATATAAGGCGTTTGGTGATAAAGTGGGTTAAAATTTTAGTTTTAATTTTATAAAAGTTGTTTATTATAATCCAAACAAAGATAAACATTTGTGAAATGTTTTTATATAAGAAAGTGGAATTATATATGTGTGGACTATAAAGTATGGTTTATGAATTAAAGGTATTTAAAATTGAGAATTTGAGAACTTAAATTCTAGTGATTTTGAAAATTGTTTTTCAAAGTTTTAGAATAAATAGTAATAGTATTTTATTAGGAAGTATTAGTGGATAGAAATATTATAAAATGGATTTTTAAAAAAAGATAAGAAAGCATCGAACTCACTTCGGTCACTGGAAAATAATTATGACGATGACCGTAGCATCATCTGTGTTCATTTCGAGTTTCTAAGTGACGGATTGCTTCCATAGTAGTTTTGCTTCAGAGTTGTTGTGTTAAAGCAAATTTGATTTAATCCTAAAAGTGTGATTTGATATACAAAAACGAAATATGAATATTATTATTGTTAAAGTTGAAATAAAACTTAGGTGTTCAATTTTGAAGTTTTCAGTTAAGTTATTTTATGGACTCATATATCCTATGTATTAGGGTAGTTTGGGTTGTGCATCTCATTTTGATATATTGACTGATAATATTCATTTGTTGAATTGAAACGGAAATTTTGAAAATTTTGGACAATTAAAAACTTTCGAGTAAATGGGAAATTGAAGCTAAGTGGTTGTGAAAATATAAGAAAATAAATTTTTGTAACTTATAAATTTGAGGAAATAGTAAGTTAAAACAAATTTAAATTTGTTGAACATCTTGGTTCAGTAAAACAAATCTGATATTGTATATATACTCTTAGGATGTAGAAGAGTGTTATATACATATGAACTTGAGTTATAAAATGTTAATAGACTTAAGTAATGGTTTTATGAAATGGTTCATAAATGGATTTTAGTATTAAGGGAATTATACTAGAAGTGGAAATGAATGTGGTTTAAAATGAAAAGAAAATTGGTATAGTTAAGAAATCAATGGAATAAATACATATACGTAAGTCATTTTATTCGCATAGTTGTTTTGATTCATATTCGAGTATATGATTTTAAGGTGATTTATACCAATCTAAACAAGGATTTTTCACTTGATTCTTGATTTTGAACACTTTATATAGATTTTTAATTTGATTCCAAAGTTTTCTATCATAGTATATGGCTATGCAAGGAGAATAGATGTTTCTAATTAAGGAGCCCGATCGGAGTCTGTAATAGGGAAGTCGAGTGAGCGATACTTGTTAGGAAGTGAAATTTGTGGGATCAATCGAGTGATTGGATTTGGTATTGCATACAAATGACATATGTACATCATACGGGCTTTAGTATAATTATATGCTTTTGATATTAGAATTTCAAGTTATATGGTTTGATGGCATTTGTAAGCGAGATACAATTTATGGAAGCAAAAAGCTAGTTTGATGCTTTTGGTTTCATGAGTAGAGTTAGTTTGCTCGGTTGATAGGTACACGTTTACATTGTTGTTGATGATTTTGTACTCCAGATATGGAAGCCTACTTTTAGGCTTTGGTTTTCTTTTATTGATTTGGGGTCCGTAGGGATGAGTTGTAGTTTTTCTGATTGAACCGCACAAAAGAGGTGCTGCCGAATTTTTCTATAACATTTGAGACTTTAAAAAATTATTAACACATTTCAACCAATTGATTGTGAAAGCTAAGGGTTCGAAGAGAAATATTTTTCTTCCTTTGGGAGTTTCGGGGACGAAATTCTTTTAAGGGGAGAAGAATGTAATGACTTGGAACTTTTAACGTTTCAAATATAAATATTTAATTTATTTAAATATTTAGAGTTGATTCAAATTTAATAAATAATAAGGGAATTAATTTTTATTATAATGAATTGTTTTTTAAACGTATTTTTAATTTAATTTCATTTGATTTTTCTGTAGTTTTTAATTTGAAAAATATTTAAATTATCGTTTGATAATTTTTCGACAAACCACAGTATTTTTGCGATGTTACAGAACAGGATAAACACTGTATATTAAATTATAACTCTTGTGTTTACATCATCTATTATATTGTCTATTGGTTAGTCTTTTAAAATTCTAGGGGGTGATCTCAATACATTATTGTCATCGTTATTATTATTTGTATTTATATTTTAATTCTCACTATTGATATTATTATCCAGGACAAGACTTTGATTAATTTCTGATATCTTCTCATCATTATTTTCCTTTTATTATCGAAATCTTCATCGAAGGAAACGTGTAAACTCTCTTCAATAGTATTGGTTTTTTATTAAAAATTCTATAGGCTATGCTTCATTTTGAATAACCAATAAAAATTCCTTCATCAGCTTTCGGATTGAATTTGCCTAATCGACCTTTAGTATTTAATATAAAACATTTAGAACCAAAAATTCGAATGTAGGGGACTTTCGGTTTCTTTCCAAAGAACATTTCATAAGAGGGTTTTTAGTCATTAGTCTTAATAATACATGATTAAGTACATAGCAAGTAGTAGCAACAGCTTCGACCCAAATTTTTTTGGTAAGTTACTACTAATAAGCAATATTCATGCACATTCTTGTAGAGTACAATTTTTCCTCTTAATTACACCGTTTTATTGTCATGTGCATGGAAAAGAAAAGTTGTGACAAACCTTTTTTATTACAAAAATTTTCAAACAGCTCATTTCCAAACTCGCCTTCGTTATCACTTCATATATTTTTAATTTTCAATGTTCTTAAAGTTGAATTCTTTTAGCAAATATTTTAAACATTTCAAAAGTATCACTTTTGTGTTTTAAGAATAAGGTCCAAGTAAACCTAAAATGGTCATCAACAATCACAAAAACATACTTATTATGATTTATTGATTATACTTGAGTAGGACCGAATAAATCTAAATGAAGTAGTTTTAATGATTGTTTTGATGAATTTCTTTCTTGGATTTAAACAACTTTTTTTAGTTTTCCATATTGGCATGCATCATATAAGTTTTTAACTTTAAAATTTATTTTTTTGGTAATCCTCTAACTAGTTCATTCCTAGCTAATTTATCAATACACTTAAAGTTAATGTGAGAAAACTGATTGTGCAAGATCCATGGATCATTGTGATTGGTGATTAGACACAAGTCATTGCCATGTTTGATATTCATATTTAAAATATAGATATTACATACTTATTCCCTAAAAAATCATAATTTTATTTTGATTGAAGATGTTGCATTTACCTTTTTCAAAATCTATTTTAAATCCTTTATCACAAAGCTGGCTTATACTTAAGAGATTGTGTTTTAAATTTTATATTAACAACACGTTAGAAACTATAGGAGAGGTAGATATACCGACATTGATGACGTCTCCAATTCCAACTACGAATCCCTTCGAGTTGTCTCCGAATGTCATGGTACCTCCATCGATATATGTTATATTAAATAACATATTTACATTGCTCATCAGATGTTTGGAGCATCCACTATCAAGTATCCATTTCTCCTTGTTTTTGCTTTTGTTTTTGGGTACCCAAAAAAGAATAGGAATTTCATTGGTACCCACCCCCCACGTTAGGATCCTAAGTGTTAGTAGAAGAAGGTAGCTATATCAAGGTGGGTTTGGGACCTTTAGAAATATTATTACTATTATTAACGACATTTACTATATAGTCATCTATATATTTTTGCCTAATCAATTCATTATTAGTTCATGCAATCCAAATTTTCAAAACTTTTTGAATTCAAATTACCTATTTTAACAGTTTCTTTGGACTTCTTGAACTTAGTATACAAAGTATTATATTTCTTATTACTTTGAAATATAGATTTGAAACCAAATCCATTTCTATTACCAGAAGGTTTTGAAATTTTAAATAAATTTTCTAAATTCTGCTTTCCTTTATTAAATTTCGAAACATTATTAGTAATTTGTTCCAATTTTTGCTTCAGTTAAAAATTTTCACTTCTAGTTGAGTCTAGACTATTTTAGTTTACGATTCTCATTTAAGCTTACCATTCTCAGTTTTGCTAGCCTTAAGTTCATCGGTTAGAGCTTCATTTTGAGAAGATAGGTTTTTTCAAGATTTTTGTGGAATTTCTAGTTCCTCCCCTAGAATACTTTTCTCATCTTTGAATAAGCCAATTTCTAGTTCAGTTCTATTTAATTTCCTACATTTTCTTTAGATCTCCATGTTATTCATCTAATTCTATAATTATTTCCAAAATCTTGTTCTAAGAGAGTTCAGGACTTACCTGTGCTGTGGTAGCCATAAAACAGACATTTCCCTGTTCTGAATCACTATCGTTGTTACTTCCAAAGAGGATGAGGCTGAATCATCGCTTGTCACCTGGAATACCTTTCTCTTTTTCTTGAAATTTTCAAACTTTTTTTTCTTCTTATCACTGTTTGCTAGTGGACAGTCTTTCTTCATATGGCCAAATTTTTCGCACCCATAACACTTGATAAATGTCAGATTAGATGAGTTTGAATTGCTACTGTTCTGCGCCTTTGTAAACTTCTTGAACTTGTTAAAGTTTTTAGCCATGAATACAATCTCATCATCATCCAATCAGAGTCATCATCATTGGCTTGAAATGCTATACTCGTTTTCTTTTGCTTTTGTTCTCTCGTTGCTTGCAAGTTAGCTTTGTACGATATCAAATTTATTAATTCTTCAACTTTGAGTTGGGAAAAATCATCCTTCGCTAGCTAAGACTTTTCTTTCCCATTCAACAATCAAAGAATTAAAAATACTTGTGACTAAACCAAAGTCTATAAAAATGACTCTTGGTGCCATGAGATCATGTTGAATAATTTGAAATCTAGCATACATATTTCTGATAGTCTCATTTGCTTTCATTTTGAAAAATGAGAACTGATTTTGTAAAATACATATTTTGGTTTGTTTTATTTATTCATGCCTTCATGAGTGACTTATAGTGTATGCAAGATATCATAAGTAGTTTACAAAGAATAACTCTTGAGAACTCATTTTTATTAAGTGAACAGAATAATACATTCATAGCTTTAGCATTGTTGGTCACTGCTGTCTTTTGAACATCTATCGAAGTACTCATTTCAGTAGTAGGAGCTGCATACTTAGTTTGAGTAGCTTGCTAGATTTCAAGACCATTAGTTTTCATAACGATTCTCATACATATAAACCAGTAAGCATAGTCAGATCCAGTGAATAGGGGAGGTCGTTCAGTTGACCGACCGTCTAGAAAAGTGCTTACCATATTTTAATGATTATTCAAAAACTTTGTTACAGTAATTTGAAATGATCAAGCTCTAATACCAAATGAAAGTGCACACGGACCTTGCATAATATGGTTTATACGTATATTCAAGTCTATAGTCTAAACTAAGCAGTACTAACTAGTAGAGTATTGTAAAGTAAATAAAAGCAATCACACTAGGATTTTTATACTAGTTCAGACCTCCCATCCTACGTCCAGTCCCAAAGTTTCCCTTTGGAATTTTCTTTAAGCAAATACCCTCACTTCGCCTGGAGGAACAGGCATTACAGTAGAGTTTCTGACTTGACAAGCTTGTGTTCTCACAAAATGGGTTTTGACCGAATGTACAACTCTTTTTATAATCTCCTTGATGATTCAAGATGCGTGGTTTGTGATTATGGAAGTAAACCAGATGATTCTTGAGTAAAGAATTAAATTTGAATGCAATAGAGTTGTAAGTATGCTCAAGAGAATAGAGACCAAGAAAGATAGATCGATAAAAGTTGAAAATGATTTCAGATATTGATCTCTATATATGGATATCAAAGAGTTAAGTTGAATAGTTGTAATCATTCAATCACAGCCATTACCATTTGTAGAGATGCTCACAAACATTCATAACTATTTGAGACGATTTTTCAGAAAATAGCCATTACAAGCTAAACAGTCGACTAAATATAAAAATTCACTCTACTAAATATGAACATTGAATTACGCGGAAAAATTCAAAAACAAGTTTATATAATAAAACATAGGAGTTCAGTCGATTGGGAATATTTTCAATTGATTGCCCTCAATCGACTTAAAATATTCTCAATCAATTGAACTGTGTAAAAATAACTTTTATATATAATTTCTTTTTAAAACTTGTTTATCTCTTTGATAATCAAAAATATTTGTATGTAGGTGTGTGTAGGTATGCAATGGACTATCAAGGAGATTTTACATGTGTATTAAGGACCAAATGCATACATTTTACTTGATGAATCGTAATTCCTTAGTTTTGATATGTAGATGATCTGCCTTGCTCTCTCATTGATTCCCTGAATCAAGAGCTCCTTCTACCTGCATCATATTTTATACTAGATATATATAGAGATATAACTGTCATCATTAAAACATAAAACCAGGTTCTACCAAAAACTTATTATTATCATCATATTTACTTACTTTTCATACTTTTACAATCAATGGGATTGAAAAAAATTAAATCAAAATTTTCCTTATATGTTTCTTGATTTATCGATCGATGATGGATAGGATAAATATTCGATATATATATATATCCGATATATGAAAATAATTATGATGTGAATGCGAATGTGGATATGACACTATCCTTATCTGAAAGTACCATTGACATACCTGATTTCTAACTGATGGAGAAAAATCGGATAGTGAGTTGGGAAACTGTAGAGAGGGTACATAAGTACGCTAAATCCAACCATAAGAAGTAGAAATTCTGGCCTTAAATAATCTGAGTATGTGAAGGTTGCGCATTATTTGTTCATGATGGGACTTCCGTTTAGGGTTCCTAATGCTTGAAACTATCCCAAAGAGAAATATGTTTGGCAATAAAATTTAAAATAGACGATACATTTCTATTTGTTATTAAAAATACGTTGATTTCTTTCGTTATATAAATGCCAACTAGCAACAGTATATGTTTGCAACTAAACTTGCCACAAACACCCAAGGACAGGTTTAATTAGTGAAATAAATGAAGAAATTAAATGAAAACAGAGGAAAAACACTGAATATCAAGAAAAATGCAGCGGAAAACAGAAACAACAAGATTTATAGTGGTTCGGCGCTAATTGCCTACGTCCACTTTGAATATTCTCTTTATTGCTTCTCAATTCACTTGATTACAGTTACAAACAGTAAGAAATAGCAAGAGATCAAAAAAGAAAGGAGGAAGTTAGTTACAATAATGGCGGAGTTTAACTAGCACCATAAAGGTCCCCTAGAATGGCCCCCTTGTGCCTGTATTTACAGATGAAGGCGACCGCCAATCTACTGAAACTTCGGCAACATGACCTCCTCCACCATATGGGCCCAACATAGGAAGGGCTAGGCCCAACTCTCAATGGATAGGGATCGGTACCGATCACTCCATGTGTCGAGTTTGGGCTAACGATCCCTATGGTAACTCCCTTATGGTCTATAATGATGTTGCTTCAAATGTCATAGCGTTTTGACTTGTAAAGCTTTAGTTCTCATCATATTTTAGTTTGAATCTTAACCTGGTCAAGGTAATGTCGATCCATGTTCTACGTGCCATGCTATACCTATCTATATCACACAGGCCATTCCATACCAAACCATACCATGCCGAACCCTCTCCCATGGATGTATCATGTCGATCCATCCACAAGCCACGCCATGATCACTATGCCGACCCATACCTTACGAGTCATGCCATGCCTATCCATTCCCTCCAAACACACCATGTCGATCCCTATAGCTTTCTCATGCTATGCCGAACCATATCCTCCAAATACATTATGCCGATCCCTATATATTCCTCATGCTATGCCGAACCATATCCTCCAAATACATTATGCCGATCCCTATATATTCCTCATGCTATGCCGAACTATATCCTCCAAATACATTATGTCGATCCCTATATATTCCCATTCAAACTGACCATCTTGCCAAGTAACAATGCCGACCCCCACCATATTAAATGTATACCGATCCCTCCATATCTCATCCAATTTGACCAATGTTCATGCTGATCCCTATTCCAACCAAAATAAACTCTAGAATTCTGACATCCTGCATTGTCTATCCATTAACCCTATTCACCCTGGGCTAGATACAACTGCCCGAACATTATATTTTGGTCATGTGGCTGTTATCTCGTGATCATCCTTCTCATCAGCAGTCGAGTCTAGCCTTCGTAATCAGCCCTATATAACTGGGTGAAGGCACCAGGTAACACTTGCCCCCCAAAGTATGTCTTGTGAGTAACATGACTTGCTTTGAATTGGAAAAAACCCAGGCTCCTGGGAATAAGTTTATCCAACCTTCTGGTTAATCACTGTTCCCATATTAATCTTTAAAGATACAAATCCGGTGTCGTATTCCATTAGTATGCACAGGTTTGGTCATGTGAGATTTACAGGCTTTCTTCTGATTTGACTTTAGACTTGATTGTTTCAAGCTAAACCGCCATTTTAGTTAATTTCAAAAGGTTGAATCTTTGAGTCTCTTCCGTGCGCGTTCATATACACGTTTTTGTTGTTGGCTCCCGGACGTGTTCGGACGTCCGCTGGCCTTTGTCAATCTGTAATATTCTATATGCTTATGTTTGTAGTCTAACCTTCACGATATCGATCTCCATTTGGTTTCCAGTTATCTGCCATTTTTTTCTACTTTCTTTTTTATTTCACTCATATCCATCATTCACGCATCTCTCCCCTTTTCTTTCTTTTTATATTACATTATTACATTTATTATTTTTTATTTTTTTATATATAGGAGGGATCGGCTATGCCGATCCCTTAGTGAGTCTGCATGGATAGGGATCTGCGAGCCTTGAGGTCAATCCCTTTTCAATCTCGTGACCGAGTCACTTGGGATGATTGGTCCTCTTCCCTTCCGTCGCCCAAATAAAAACTCACACCTCCTTCCCTTCTCTCTTCACTTTACATTCCCCAACACTTAAACCCTTTTCCCCTTGCTCTTCACCTAGCCAAGCAGTTTGAAAGAAGATAAGCTTCTCCCTTAAACTCTAATTCGAGCGTTGGACCTTATCTCTGATCACCATCACCATCAATTCGTCCTTAATCCAAGTTTCGACCTCATAATTTATATCAAATAGGTATGATTTCCTTTCACAATCGCATCAGTTAAATCATGAATTTAGAGGTTCACGTATGTTCGACTCTAGGCGGGTGAATCAGTAGGCTTCGTTAGGTTAGGAAAGATTGAGGGAGGAGAAGAGGGCACTGGAGAAGGAAGAAAGTGGAATAGGGAAGGAGAAAGAAAGAGGGATGAGGGAAAAAGGAGGTAGATGGAGGGTTGGATACTTGGCTACTTGGTGATGGAATAGGGAATAGTTAGCATTAGGGATCGGCGTAGAGAAGGGCCTTAAGAGGGGTTGGTGTAGAGGTTTATATATAGGGATCGGCTTAGGAATTAAAAATTAGGGATCGTCTTGAAAGTTTAAGTGTAGGGATCGGCATAGGAGCTAAAAGGAAGGGATTGGTAATGAGAGTTAAAACGTAGGGATCGGTGACAAGCTAAAGGGAAGGGATCGGTGTTACCATATGAGTTGAAGTGTAGGGATCGGTTATAAGGTTAGGGCATAGAGACCGGCATATAAAGTAGGGATCGATGTTGGCTATAAAAACCAGTTTAACTCAAGTCATTCAAACGTTTAACTGCATACTACTTTACCTGAACATAAAATGGCCTAAAACAACGAGACTTGTATACTTGGACCGACAGACTTAAGCTTGAACGAACAAACTTTTGGACTGCCCAACATGAACTAAGTAAAAAACTGGCTAAACGAACTTGAACAACAGACTTCATAATTCAGAATGTCAGCATCCGATCCTAAAGCTTTCGTTGCCGATCAACTTTCTCATTGAGTGAGACGATCAGCGATGATGGTCTCTTTGGACGAAATCCCCAAGTTTCGATATTTCACTTTCGCTTCTCTGATTTCAAACTATTTATGTTTGTTTCAAATTTCACTGCACTAGTTCACACACAACATGAGGGGAACAGGTTAGTATTTCTAACATTGATTGTCTACTGAGTATAGCTGACATAGATCTCAAGTTACACGGAGTGCTCAACCATAATGTCTTCTGAATCGGCAGCGAGATCAAGCTCCACCACCATATCTGATAAACCTGCTCCGAGTTGTCAAACAGAACAAGCAAGGGCATCTGACCCATAAACAAAACTCTTTTCCGACATTCCAGTCTTTCATACAGAAGTTATTGACCCGGCTCCCGATGCAGTTGAGGGTGCCATCGTCCTAAACAATCCGGATGACTCACAAGTGTCTAGAATAGGCAAAGCCACTCTCCGTCGATTATGTTCCATCCATGGAATCCTTTTCGAAGACGTTCTGGTTCCATCGTGGCAAGACAGACCTCACTTGCCTCCAGCCAGATATCCTGCTTGCAATAAACTCATGTGCTGGGCCGGATGCGTGCCACCCTTCAACTCCTTCGTTCGGGAAATGTTGAGATACCTGGGGATCGCTCCAACTCAACTGCATCCCAACAGTTATGCCTTTACCCATGGCACTTTCCTTCTTTTCATGAATGTCTTATTCCGTCCGCCAACTCCTGAAGACATCAGATACATCTACAATTTCAAAAGACCGACTAGGAGTCCTTCATATGTCTTTCTTGAACCCTCTCCCAAATGCCAAGTCTTAATAGGTGCATGGAACAAGCTCTCTCTATTTAAACACGAGTGGTTCTATGTACGGTGTCCTTCTGGCTTTGCAAGGAGATGGTTGGAAGGACATAAGTGCTACTCCTGTCTTCGTCTTTAGTTTAAAGATTCAAGTCACAACTTCTTTCTGAATCATACTAATATCCCTAATTCTTTCAGCTGTCCACCCTCGACCTAAAGGCGTTGAGTATTCCAGGGACGTCACGGCCAATTGTGCTACTCCTATGGAGGATCGGGACATCAAACTCCATGCCATTGATGAGTTGCTCTCGTTATTTGGGCTGTTGGAAGATGACCGCAAAATTGGACTTCCCAAGGGTAAAGTGGTCCCGAAAATTGTTGTTGAAAGAAGGGAAGAAGCAAGCGACCCAACGATGCGCCTTGTTGAGGGAACCTAGGACATCAAGGAGGGAGAGATAAGAGAATCACAAGATGCGAGGCCGAGAAGTGAAGACGTGGGCCCTAGAAAAGCGCCAGCAGTTGAAGCGCCATAGACTAGTCAATTGCAAATTCCCTCGAAGAGGTGGAAAAGGTTGGCATACAAGCTGCGAAAAAGTAAGGCTAGGGCAAATCCGAAATTCATCATAACTCCGACTGAAAAAGAATCGTCTTCTTAACAAATGGAAAGCTCGTTGAAGGGACTTTCTGGCATTCCGATCCTCGATGATTTGTTAAATTACAACTTCACTAATATTAACGTCGAAGGGCTTAACTCTCAAGCGGCAAAGGCGTGCAACCTTCCAACAGAGGGGAGGAAACTCCAATGAGTAAAGATAATTTACTAGTCCATCAAGGGGAAATACTAGGACACATGCAAACACTCGCACTCCACCATCCACTTGTTATTACTTCACGTTACAACTTCTGTGTAATGTCACACTCGCACGCTTTCGATCGTCTTCGGGGCTTTTCCACTTACTATCGCTCGGGCCGAGATTCCAAATCTGGAAGGCGCAGAGACAAAGACGAAGGGTGAGACAAAGACTATTATTCTTGGGAATCTTCTTCTTCGTCCAGACAAAAATCTCAAACACGCGCTCCCTGCCACGACGATCCATCAAACCCTCCCACTCATAGCGGAGATAAATCCTCTCATCGGGGTTCCCAAGCTGCTGCTCCTCACGATCAACCCTTTGGGTCGTCAAGCATAAGGCAATCACGTGAGCGCCGTAAGCACCCGCTAGTTACTTCTGAACAGCTCCCGGCAGTTCCTGCCCATGATCCTACCATAGCAGAAAAGTTAACCGAACTCAAAGCTACTTTTCTGAAAATTTTCTTTGACGGACTTAAGTTCCTCCCTTCTATACATGCCATCCCAAGAAGTGCCAAAGAGAGCTCCGTAGCCTGCATGAACGACATGTACGTCCAACATGAATCATTCATTCACTTGGCCCAGAAAATCTCCGAAGTATCCATCGAGTGCCAACACAAAATCGATCGCCTTAAGTTGGAGGCTATTTATGACAAGGATATCATCAAGCACTAGGATGAAGAGTTGCTTGAGTTTAAGGCCCAACTTACCAAGGCAGAGAAAAATGCGAAAGAAATGGCAGAGGTGGTAAATCGCCTGGAGGTTTCGCATAAAAAGAAATTGGATGCAGCACTCCATTGCAGTGGCACTCTGGCCTTAGAGAAGGACTCCTTACAAAAGGAGAAAGAGGTCTTATCTCACCGGGCTGAAGAGTTGGAAAATTGTTACACAAATAGAGGGAGGAAAAAATCGAGGCACAGGAAGGGTCGTAGAGATATTGCGAGGAGATTGTTGAGGCAAGGAATTTAAGAACAAAACTTGATGAGCAACTTGCCCAGATTGAATCCTTAAAAGAAGTAGCCCACGAAGAGGGTAGAAAAGAAGTGCTCGAAGAAGCCAACTCCCGGGTAGAGGCGGCCACCGAGTCCGGTAGGGAAGAGATCAAGAACTTGTTCGATCCGCTCATCATCGAATATAACACGAAAGTTCTCCTTCACCGTGACTTAACCTTTCTAGGCAAAGGCTATCTTGAATCGCTTGTAGAATCCTGGGAGATTATTGCCAAAATATAAAAGGAAGAGTTGGGAGTGGCAGAGCTTAATGAAGCGGCACTCGTGTAAGAGGTGCTCCGAGGAAATGAGCCGTCTGATTTGGCCGCCATGAAACTTCAATTCTGTAAGGCTCCTGCATCGGCTAAAGAAAGGAAGGACGTCGCAGGGTCTTCTAGAACCGATCCTAAGGGTCCTTCTCCTACTCAAATAGCTGGAACATCATCTTCTCAACCCATAGAGCAGCACGTCGGCTATGATCCGGAGAGGCCCGACCTTGATCCACACATGCTATCTCCTATTATCGAAGGAAGCACCACGATGACCACTGAGAGCCAACCGAATGCTGGTACCGCATTGAACTCTTTCGAATTAAAAAAGTTGTTGTTTTCGATACATAACGGCTATTAATAATGCTTGCATTTTAACGATTTTTTGTAGGCCATCCCGGTCCTGAACTGACTCCTAGGAGCGATGTCGCCACGGAGCAATAAGAAAAAGTGGCCGAGGCTCTAGCTGCTACAGATATTCTGAGGCACAACGCCTAAGTTATTGGGGCTACTTGATGAGGACAAGCTTGAAGACCCATCGCTCGCTGAGGAACTTGACGACGTTGTGGTCACGGGAGCTTCGGAGCATACCGCCAAATTCAGCATGAAAGAACAGATTGAAGAGGAGGGAAAATAGAAGCGCAAAGTCAAGGGTGAGCCCGTTGAGGTATTGGTTGTAGATCCTAGTCTTATGCCTCTTCAATTCATCCCACCTGGGAGGAAAACTCCTATTGAGATTCCTCCTTCTTCCTCAAGCATCTCCACTAAGGGCGGCAAAGGGTCCCAGAAACGACGGTCAACTGACTTTACTCCTGAAAAGCGAAGAAGGAGAAGAAGTCGAAGAAATAGTTAGTACTTTGCATCTTGTACATAGTTTGGATAACTTAGACGTTTATTTCCTTTTTTAGTAGGAAGTGTATAGGTACGAATCCCGAACTTTTTGGAATAATTTGTAACGGACTTTCGAGATAGTGAATAAAAGCTTTTGTTTTTTCTTGATTTGTCACCATATGAACCATTACTTTAATAGTTGAATAAATGCTTCCCATTTCATGTACTTGTAATGATTTTCACAAGTTTCGTTAATAATTCACGATCTCAATCTCAAGGCTTCCCTGTAGCCATTATCTTAAATCGCAAGCAGTGCTTAGCTGGAATTGTAACGAACTGTCATATCTTGTCTTTAGTGGTTCAGGCTTCTCCCGTCGGTTTGCAATTAGAGTTCATGGGATACAGAACAGTCAAAATCTGGTCATCCACCTGTTAAGTTTACGAGTTAGTCCGCAGTCCGGGGGCTTAGAATTTTACACAGGTGGGCAGCCATACTCTAACTGTCCATACTCCAATCTGTGCTCTGGAGACTTAGAGTTTTTGTCATGGGTAGTCATGTTGCACCCGCGGCGGTCGTTTTTTCACCGAATATTTTATACTCTCGTCCGCAGTTGGGGACTTAGGGTTTTCTAGTCAGCGTCGGGGACTTAGAATTTTTTAGTCCGTGGTTGGGGACTTAGAGTTTTCTAGTCCATAGTCGGGGACTTAGAATTTTTTAGTCCGCAGTCGGGGACTTGGAATTTTCTAGTCCGCGGTCGGGGACTTAGAATTTTTTAGTCCGCGGTCGGGGACATAAAAAAATTTAGTCTGCAATCGGGGACTTAGAGTTTTCTAGCCCGTAGTAGGGGACTTAGAATTTTCTAGTTCGTAGTCGGGGACTTAGAGTTTTCTTGTCCGCAGTCGAGGACTTAGAGTTTTCTAGTCCGCAGTGGACTTAGAATTTTTTACATCGGCGGCGACCTTTGTTCCTTATTACGAGCATCGCCCTTTGGTTCATCTACGGATGTCGTCAACCAAGCAAACTTACGAAGCTCACCTTATTCAATCCCACCGGGGATCGGTATGATTGATTGATTTTATCCGTGAATCTGTTCACAAATTGCATATATCGATATCAATTAGTTCCAATACATACTTAGCATAAAATGTAATAACAGTAGCTTATGCAAAGGAAGCTTCAAGATTTTATTCATTATATGAAGAGGAACAAAATAACTTGTCTTATTACACATTAAAAAGGTCAAACACCAAAGCAAATGTCGAAAGTAACTAATACTGAAATATAAAAGAAATAGTCTAGGTGAAATAGCGTCGTAAATGCTCATTATTCCATGCTCTTGGAAGTGTCGCGCCATCAACAGTCGCTAGCTTGAAAGTCCCTTCTCCAAGCCTTTGTTCAATGACATATGGTCCTTCCCATGTTGGGTTCATGTGCGACGGGATCGGAAAAACCCGTTTCAGGATAAGGTCGCCAACTTTGAAGGTTCTTGATCGAACTTTTGTATTATAGTACTGGGCGATTCGATGTCGGTGTACAACTGCTCTCAAATCGGCCTCCTCGCGCTTCTCATCGATAAAGTCCAATGGTTCCAATAAGAGATTTTGGTTTGTTCTGGGATCGTAGTAAGTCACTCAATGAGAAGGGATTTCAAGTTCTACTGGGATAACTACTTCGGCTCCGTAAGCAAGAGCGAATGGAGTATGGCCAGTCACGGACTTGTGAGTGGTCCTGTAGGCCCAAAGCGCCGTAGGAAGTTCATCCACCCACTTGCCTTTAGCCTTTTCCAAATGCTTTTTCAGGATAGATTTTATAATCTTGTTTACAGCTTCAACTTGTCCATTCGCCTGAGGGTGAGCGATTGCCGCAAATCTCTTTTCAATATGATATCTCCGACAAAATTCCTTAAACTCAGCGCTATCAAACTGAGCCCCGTTATCTATCACGATAGTTCATGGAAGACCGAAACTACACACGATGTTCCGAACAATGAAGTTGATAACTTTTTTGGTTGTGATAATGGCTAATGGCTCCGCTTCGGCCCATTTGGTGAAGTAATCAACTGCGACAATTGCATATTTTGTGCCACCTTTGGAAATTAGCAAAGAGCCGATGATATCTATCCCTCACATAGCGAATGGCCATGGACTAACCATTTGTGTGATCTCTATCGACGGCTCTCGGGAATTTCACATATATCTGGCATTTGTCGCATATTATCACATAATCAGCGGCATCCCGGTTCATAGTCGGCCAGTAGTATCTGTAACGGAGTATCTTTTTTGCTAACATTTGCCCTCCAGTGTGATCGCCACATTCCCCTTCATGGACTTCTTTCATGACATACTTTATCTCATCATGAGCGATACACCGGAGTAAGGGAATTGAGAACCCCTTTCTATACATAGTTCCTTCTTGCATAATATACTGTGAAGCTTTACGAAGGACTTGTCACTTTAGATTCCTCTTTTCAGACAAGATTCCATGCAACAGGTATTCTTTAAATGGAGTCATCCATGATTCCCTCTCGGGCTCCGTTTACAGCACTTGATCAACTTCCATCACATTTATACTTGGGGTGTGCAGTATTTCGACTGGAACCAAGCCCATCTGCTGTGCATCACCGGTACTCGCGAACTTTGCCAACGAATCAGCTTCCCCATTCTGCTCCGCGGGATATATGAAATGTCATAGTATTTGATATCCGCTAGCCACTCCTGAACTCGGGTAAGATATAGGGCAAGACTTTGTCCCTTTGCTTGATAGTCCCTTCTAACCTAATACACCACCGATTGTGAGGCGCAAAATATTTCAATAGACTTCACCCCGAGCTCTCTAGCAAGTTTAAGCCCAGCAATCTACGCCTCATACTCGGCTTCATTGTTTGTAGCAGGAAAATCAAGCTTCAAAGCATAGCAAATCTATCGATTCTCAAAGGTTACAAGAACGATGCCTGCTCCGGAACAATGATCATTAGATGCTCCATCGGTATATAGCTTCCATCGTACAATAGAGATTACACCACTTTCTGGGGGCTCATTGTACATGGTAAACTCTGCTATGAAGTCTGCCAATGCTTGTCCCTGGATAGTTCTTTGAGGCAGATATGTAATGTCGAACTGGCCGAGCTCGATGTTCCACTTAAGCAGCATTTCAGACGTCTTAGGTCGTTGTAGGACCTGTCGTAAGGGTCGGTCGATGTAGATGTTGATTGGATGTACCTGGAAGTACGGGCGAAGTTTGTGCGATGCGATTAGCAAGAAATACGCCAATTTCTCTATCTTCGGGTAGTTTCTTTCTACACCAGTTAATTGTTTACTGACGTAATACACCGGTCTCTGAAACCGATTCTTCTCACAAACCACGGTAGCACTTATAGCATGTGACGATATAGCCAAGTAAACATACAACTCCTCATGTTCTATCGACTTTGACAAGACATGGGGCCTTTCCAAATGATCCACCAGAGCTCGGAATGCGTCTTCACAATCTCGTGTCCAGTCGAAATTCCTTTTCCCCTTCCTTATCAGGTCAAAGAAAGGAAAGCATTTATTAGTCACCCTGGAGATGAATTGACTCAAAGCAGCGACCTTCCCGTTCAGACTTTGTACTTTTTTAATAGTTCTGGGCGCTTGTATATCCCGAATGGCTTGAATCTTTTCTGGATTTACTTCAATTCCTCGTGCATTGACAATAAAGCCCAAGAACTTCCCTGATGCAACACCGAATGAGCACTTTAGAGGGTTTATTTTCATGTTATAGAATCGAAGGATATCGAACATCTCCGCCAAGTCTCGAATGTGATCGCTTGATTGTCGCGACTTCACGAGCATATCATCTACATCGACTTCCATCGTTCTCTCGATCTGATCCTTAAATATTTAGTTAACCAGACGTTGATAGGTTGCTCCAGCGTTCTTCAATCTGAACGACATCACTACATAGCAATATAACCCAACATCCATCACAAAACTGGTATGTTCCTGGTCCGAGACATTGCATCGGGATTTGATTATACCCCGAGTATGCATCCATAAATGACAACAATTCATGCCTCACAGTCGAATAAACTAGCCGATCAATTCTAGGCAGGGGAAAACTATCTTTAGGGCACGTCTTGTTCAAGTCCGAATAGTCAATACACGTTCTTTATTTCTCATTCGCCTTCTTCACCAGTATGGGATTAGAAATCCATTTAGGATACAGGGCATCGCAAATAAACCCATTGACTTTAAGTTTATCCACCTCCTCTTTAGGAGCAATAGATCTTTCCGGATCCATGCCCCGTCTTTTCTGTTTCACTGGGACATATTTCAAATCAATGTTTAATGCATGGCTCGCTATAGCAGGCGATATCCCACACATGTCAGAATGGGTCCACGCGAATACGTCCAGATCGCTTGGAGAAAGTCAGTAAGTTCTCTCATTATCCAAGGATTGAGTTGCGATCCAATCTTCAACACCCGTGATGGATCGTCATGGCTGACTGATATATCAATCGTCAGCTCAGCCGGCACCGCCTTGGTCTCCTTGGGTTTCTCCTCATCATCCGTGGATCTATATCTCTATAGAACCGACTGTGGTGCCCAAGCCAATGCTTAGCGCCATTTGTCAATCTTCAGTGACTTGGATGCGGACAGACTTGTCTATACCCTTTCCCTTCTCTTTTTGCTGAGCCTATCTTAACTCATCCATATAACAGGCATGTCTAGTCGCCTGATCACCATGCACAACACCTACTCCATTGTCAATCGAAAATTTCAAAGTCAAACACCACGGGGCAAGAGCTACCCGAAATTCATCCAAGGCCGGACGGTCCAAAAAAACATTGTACGGTGAATCAACATCCAAAACGATGAATGGTAGGATCCACAACCTCCTACATTCACCTTCCCCCGATTCGACCGACAATTCAACATAACCAACTACCTAGGTAGCCACACCATTGAAACTATGTATACGAGCATTATATGGTTTCAAATCCTTAGCCCCCATCCTCATTTGATCGTACGCCTTCTTAAAGATAATTTTCACAGAACTTCCATAATCAATCAAAATTCTTCTCATCAGAGCAGGGCCAATCATGGCTGAGATAACCATCGGATTAATAGTAGGGGCCTCTACTCTATCGACATCCCTGCTTCTGAATACTATATCATCCGTCATTGTACGCTATTACTTGGCCGGAGCTCCATCCACCGTATTCGAACAACATTCAAAATCCACATATCTCATTGAGCTAGCATAGCGTTCCATTTCTTGCCAACTCCTGTCCGTAGGATGCGATCCACCAACTATCATTTTTATTACCAACCTTCCACAGGTCCACGCAGGCTCCTCAGGCCTACCCTCGGTTGGGATCAAACGTCCCCTGTCCGCCACCCTACAGATATTTCACAAACTGCTGAAACTTTTTCCCTCAAATCAATTTCTCAATGGAATCTTGTAAATGTCTACACTCGTCCGTATTGTGCCCGTAACATTCATGAAACCGACAATACTTTCCGGTTTGTTTTTGTGCCTCCATCGATTCTTTCGAATGCGGCTTCTTATATTGGAAAGTATTACAGGTGGACAGATAGATGTTCTCCAGGGATGCAAAGGTGTATAGCTATCATACATAAGGAACTTGGGTTTTGGCCTTCTAGGCTCCTTTTTTCGGTCTCGATTTCCTTCTCCTCTTCTTTTTTGTTGATTCGGCTTGTTTTGGACATTAACCCGAACCTTCCCGAAACTCTCGCCAGACTGCTTTATTATGATGTTGCTTTGTACCGCTTCCCCGCTTGGCCCCAGAGCACTACTCTTTCTAGATAACCTGGCCTCCTCCTTTCTCATAAATTGGGCTGCCTTCGAATAGAAACGTTCCAACATGACCAGTAGTTTTCCAGCTAGCCAATCGCCGAATTCAGATTCGGGGTCAAGCCCTCTCGTCACAGCCATAAGTATCGCGTGGTCATTATGGTTACTAAATTCAGTGGCAGCAACATGAAATCTCTACAAGTAGTCCTTCGGTGATTCCCCCGGAGCCTGGATTACACTGTATAATGACATCACATCTTTGGGGCGAGTAGCGTGATTTCGAAACTGCTCCATAAATCTTGTTGCCGGTTCGTCAAGTCTTGAGATTGATCATGGGGGTAATCTTGTGAACCACGTCGTGGCGATCCTAGAAAGAGTTATAGGGAAGCATCTACATTTGGTGTCCTCATTCGCTCTTGCCGAGTCCATCAACCATTCGTACCTCATGGTGTGCTGCCCAAGGTTGGTTTTTCCCTCGTAGGCAGGCAACATAGGCATGTTAAACCTTCTAGGATATTCCACATGTAAGACGCTGTCAGTAAATGGGGTGTGGCTTCTCGAGATTCCCCAATTATCATTTGTCAAACCCTGGTTCTCTCTCACTAGCTGCCTAACCATCGCCGATAGTTCTGGTGTCTGGATAGGTGGTGCCAAGTAGTGATCGTGCTCCACCACGCGTGAATGTTCCAGTTGGTGTCTGCGGGCCATCTCACGCCTTCTTGGCCTATCATCCTCCTGATGTGCACCATGAGCATTCACCTCGTCATCATCCCGAGTAGGTAATTGATCAGCATTCAAACATACTCTAGCGTCTAAGTTCTTGGATCCAGCATGAGCATGGTTCTCCATTTGCACTTGGGGAGCAATCCCTCTGGTTGAGGGATCAGTACCGATCCCTAAGAAGGGATCGACACCGACCCGTCTTGGCATATCATGTTGGTTTGCCGTATCGATCCCTAAGAAGGGATCGGCACCGACCCGTCTTGGCAGACCATGCTGGTTTTCCGAGCATTGCTCCAATGCTCCCATTCGTGCTGCTTCAACTCTGCGATGCCTATGCCTATGATGCTCGTCTGATGAAGTTGAATTATCTGACGCCGATTAAAAAGCGAGACCCCTTCCGGCGCTTTGGCGTTGTTGTTGAGCAATCTGGTTCATCGAGTTAACAGTAGTCTGGATTTGCTCGTTTAGCTGCCTACGACTCTCCATCAACTCTCTCATCAAGTCATTAAATTCAGCCCTAATAATGGAATCAGCGGGGTTCTGAACTGCAACAGGCTCCAGATTCACATTAGCGGGTTGGTTGCTTGGATCCCCTTGTTGGACACTGGCAGTTTTTGGCATCAACATTGCGGGAAGTAGATCTGGTGCGCCATACCATCCTGGATTTCTTTGCTTAGATCTTGGAAAATTTGAATAGTATTTGCAAGCTTCTAAAGATGAACATGGATCTCCTTCGGGGGATTTCTTCAATCCAGTAGCTACAAAGGTGATCCTAATAGCCTGAGAATTGTCGCTCTCAATGAAAGCACCAAAATGTTTGCAACCAAACTAGCTACAAACACCCAATAACAGGTTTAAGTAGTGAAATAAATGAAGAAATTAAATGAGAACAGAGAAAAAACACTGAATATCAAGAAAAATGCAGCGTAAAACAGAAACAACAAGATTTATAGTGGTTCGGCGCTGATTGCCAACGTCCACTTTGAATATTATCTTTATTGCTCCTCAATTCACTTGATTACAGTTACAAACAGTAGGAAATAGAAAGAGATCGGAAAAGAATGAAGGAAGTTAGTTACGATAATGATGGAGTTTAACTAGCAGTGTAAAAGTCCCCTAGAATGGCCCCTTGTGCCTGTATTTATAGATGAAGGCGGCCCCTAATCTAACTGAAACTTCAGCAACAGGACCTCCTCTACCATATGGGCCCACCATAGGAAGGGCTAGGCCCAACTCTCAATGGATAGGGATCGGTACTGATCCCTCCATGTGTCGAGTTTGGGCTAGCGATCCCTATGGTGGATCCCATGGTCTATAATGATGTTGCTTCAAATATCATAGCGTTTTGACTTGTAGAGCTTTAGTTCTCATCATATTTTAATTCGAATCATGACCTGGTCAAGGTAATGCCGATACATATTCTACGTGCCATGCTATACTGATCCATATCACATAGGCCATTCCATGCCGAACCATATTGTTCAAACCATACCATGCCAAACCCTCTCCCATGAATGTATCATGCCAATCCATCCACAAGCCACGCCATGATCACTATGCCAACCCATACCTTATGAGTTATGCCATGCCAATCCGTTCCCTCCAAGCATACCATGTCGATCCCTAAAGCTTCTTCATGCTATGCCGAACCATATCCTCCAAATACATTATGCCAATCCCTATATATTCCTCATGCTATGCCGAACCATATCCTCCAAATACATTATGCCGATCCCTATATATTCCTCATGCTATGCCGAACCATATCCTCCAAATACATTATGCCAATCCCTATATAATCCTCATGCTATACCGAACCATATCCTCCAAATACATTATGCTGATCCCTATATATTCCCATTCAAACTAAACATCTTGCCAAGTAACTATGCCGACCCCTCACTATATTAAATGTATACTGATCCCTCGATATCTCATCCAATTTGACCAATGTTCATACTGATCCCTATTCCAACCAAACTAAAATCCATAATTCTGACATCCTGCATTATCTATCCATTTACCCTATTCACCCTGGGCTGGATACAACTGCCCAAACATTCTATTTGGTCATGTGGCTGTTATCTCATGATCATCCCTCTCATCAGCAGTCGAGTCTGGCCTTCATAATCAGCCCTATGTAGCCAGGTCAAGGCACCGGGTAATAGTATAATGGTTAAGACTAATTTAACCTTTCATCTCAACCTCAAATCAAATTAAACACTCTTAATTACATTCACCACATGACTGCTCTTCTCACCACTACCGCCAACCATCACTACATCTCTAGCTACCACCGCCACAACCCATTACACCCTCCATTGTTGCCATCAACCACCAATCAAGATCTTTACATCCATAACTATCGCCATCAATAACAACCATAACACCTCTAATCATCGCATGTCATTAATCGTTGCGTTATCACTGTTAATCGTCGCGTTATTATTCTGCACCACCTCCATAATAATCCATCCTTTGTAGTATCCTAAATCAATATCGAATAACAAAGTTTGACTCCCGAATACCACAAAAGACAATCTGTCGGGGTAAAATTAAAATAGAACATCATACTAAGGCATATCGACGGAATCTCATAGTTAAATGATAACATATAATATACTGAATGTACATGCACATAATCAGATTAACAATATATAGGAGACTGCATTGGTGGAAGTAACTCATAAATAAATATCAATATAGATAGTCATAATAAAATATATGATACAATAAGTCTCATGTATAAATAATACATATCTATCATGTACTGCTACAATATCAAGTATACATATCCAAAATTTCAATCTCTACAAATTGCTCTAACTATCCTGAAAACGTATCCCTAAAGGCACCTGGCTTCCAAACTACACAATCAAGTACCCGAGAGTTGCTATGACATAAACATACGAAGAAAAAACGTGGGTCAGACATAAAGCCTGGTGTGAGGGAACAATCTCAAAATGTTGTATATCAAAATTATATACAAATAAACATTAAATTACTAAAGCACAGCTGGTCCTCTTCAAAAACGTGGCTCAGGGATAATCCGAACTACATATAAACAAGTAAAGTAAACTCATCCCTAAGATAGAGAAACATACCATACCCCGCTCTTCTCCAGTAATCAAGGAGTCAACGCAACTAATATGATGTGACAAATACGTAACAGTATACTATGACAAAGGTAACTTGATATACAAATGCAAAAAATATAAAGCTATCTTAGAATACATAAAAATACCATTAACTAACTAATATGCTACACACAAAAACAATGATATATGCTATATAGTGTATAAATTGATGTTCATCGTTGATGAGTGCAGTTTGTAACAGACGCCTATCTTGGTCCAAATGATTTCCGTCGAGGGTCCAAAATAAATATAGTTAGTACCATATTGTACCATAAACCCAGAAACTCATCAAATATGATCAAAATCGTATAGATTCACTATACCCCATATTGAGCATAATTGATAACTAACCTACTCTAGATATTCGAAACCAACATGGATCTCACTGTAACCCATATTGAGCTTAAGTGATGAATGACCCACTCATATATGATTGGCATCATCTCCCCCTTAGTCATCATGTATATCTTAACAAATTCACATAATGCCTCTACAAAAATGAATGATGGGTGTGCCCATATAATACACTATTGAGGCCACAAAAGAGCATCGATGTCATATAAATATATATACACATCAAATATAACATCGCATAATCATATACCACGAACGAAGACTGATATCTCATCATCATCTATCCATACATATGGCCACTATTATAAGATCAATAATATGCACGACCATTAATATAAGGCCAATACGATGTATGATTACTAATATAAGACCAGTACTAGGTACGATCACTAATATAAGTCCAATACCATTCATCAAAACAAATATACCCTAACGTTGAAACCAAGAGGTATAGACTAACTCCGTTTAATCGTACAAGCTGTCGGACGTGATTGTGCAACCAGTTGCCATAGCGATCTCGTGTCCAACCATTCCTTAATCACAATGGATCACATAAGCATTACTTAAATTAGCATTTGAATCCCGAGCTTCGTCTCGCATTTCACTCTTCCGAGCAGCCCAAAGTCTTCCCGAAGTCATGCTAAAGCCTTACGTCAACCTATATCCAAAACTGGGGAAATATCCTCGCCTTCTTGCTCCCTACCTAGGCTTACTGCCCAAGCCAACTGTGAAGATCCTGAACTCGGCCTTCAAAAATCGGCACCCGTACGTCACTTGTACTCACAATGTCGCAGATTCAAACGCTGAATCTGGCTCTCCGGAGCTTATAACACCATTAAGTGTAACAACACAGCGGAATAAAGAAATAGATGATATCATATACAACTCCAATGAATACAATACCCAGAATGATATACAACAATGATATCAATATGATACAACAATATCATAGATAAATAATGATACAGCGGAAAATAACAGAAGTGATAAGTCCAAATGATCAGTCAGAGAATGAGTCCACCAACTCCAATATCAAGCTCGAACCACCATCACGTTTCACAAAGGTAAGCAACGTCAGTTATGAAATCCAACACTGAACTAGCTCCAACTAGTCTACTAAACCCGACTATCTGAAAAGAAACCCAACTCTAGACTGCCCGTGTGGAAAATTGTGGGCACCCAGAGTTTAGGAAGGGAACAATAAACTCCGAGTCAGTCATGGGACTGGTGTGAGTAACAAAAACAATTTATCTTTAAAACAAACCACAAAAGAATTTTCAACATTGAAATCCGCAATGCTTTTGGAAAATGAAACTACCATAAGACCTCCCACCACACACACAATGCAATCGCAGACTTGGAGGAGATTTCTTCTTATGATAGTAAAACATGCTTACTACGCAAACAAACTCCTTTTGATATTATTACTAGTGCATAGTGTACAAAATCATTTCAAAAATACAATATTAATCTTAGCCAGCATAGGTACCATTATATTATGCCTCCTATAGCTACCATTTTAAATGGCAGGTTCTACAACTAAAACCGTACAGGGCGCGTATTGTTTCTTTGGATTTTCCAACAAATGGTCAGGCTAAGAAACTTCCTATGCCACATGGGAACGCCTCTGGAGGGACGTCCCGAGAACCACCTGGCTCTCTGCCAACACAAGGCCGGTTACCCCCTTCCCGGGTAGTAAACCTGAGATATGCCACCCCCGGTCGTTTGCGACCTTTATCCGAGGCGCCTCGATCACACAGCAACAATCACAAAGTAAATGAGATTGGAGCAACCACACAGGTAAATATCTGGGCTCCATACCATGATACCACCTTTTTCTAGAAGGAATGGACATACCCTAGGGGAGCTACCCCTGAAACCTTGCCGCATATTTCCTGTTTCGACCATTTTCGGTATGTGAGGTCCGATGAGGTCTCGTCCACAAATCTACGCTTTACACGAAAGCCATGCTTTGATCAAAAAATGATCAACATCACACAGCAACACTTAGCATGCCACACTACCAAATTGGGAGTATATCACTGATAACCTTCAACTACATAACCTCTGAGCTCGTATGTCTCAGAGAAGGGTGTTAAGCTAAGAGAATAAATCTCCGCCACCAAACAGAAATGTATTTGAAAGAAATCAGCTTTATATCTCAAAGTGTAGTGTCAGACATACAACCATACAAGTCTGTTCCGGGTTCGAACAGAACCGAAGGTACTTCCAAAGAAGTCCTTGTAATCCGGGTATTCACAATCCCGATCGAACTTCCCATCACTTAGGGAATCTCTATACCGGGCACTACTCGGTGCAGAGACAATCGATAGGTTATCCTATCATTTTCACAAATACCCGGTCTTCACCACCGGTCTTCAAATGCAATCCATATACGACGTATCATTATTCGGAATGGGTTGTATGACACAAAGGTCCTCTCCCGGCTAAACCGAATAATGAGCGCAATATTTGAAAACATATGGATAATGGGATTCCAGTTAAGTCATAATTTATTATCCAAAACTTCTCTTTCAAATGGTTTAAACACATCACCATTTTAATCTTTTTAAAACAAAAAGATTCAATTCACAAAGTTCACTCAGTTTCCCAAAGATTTATTCATGGATTTTCAAATCGATTTCCATTTCAATTGGGATAACTCATTAAATCTTTAAATCAAATATTTAATTCATAGCTTTCAAAACAATTCCATTTCGACCTTTTATACAAAAGGTACACCTTTTCAATTTCAAAACAAAGTTCAACAATCTTTCACAAAGATTTATTCATAACTTGGAAAACCATTTTCCTTTCAAACTTGAAATTATTTTAACACAAATTGGAAATTCATCCCTTATATGAAAGCTTTTATCATTTGAAAACAATTAGTTTCCATTCTGGAAAACTAATTACAATTTACATAGGTTAAAGCTATTCAAGTATAAAACTTGGATTAAATTTCTTAAATTTCCAAAACCATATTTTTAAATGGTTAAAAACTCATATAAATACCTTAATAACTTATATGATCTCTTTAGACCAAAATTTCCAAACTATTGAATTCAATTTCAAGTATTGAATTCGAATTTAAATCAAATTATTTAAATCTTCAAAACTCGATTAAGTTATTCAGAATAACTTTTATCTTTGAAACTCCTTTACAAAAGCTCTCAATTCCAATTCCAAAGCTATTTTGGATTCAAGAATTAAATCTTTAAAATTGTCAAAAATCTGCGACTTAACTGATTTCCACGTGAAATCCATATTTGTGTGTGTATGGTGTAGTCCAGGGGTTTAACACAATAGTGCAACCTCATTCAATAATCACAGATCAGAATACAGAAATATAGTTGATAAGCGGTATAAACTATAACGCTTATCTTTTATTCATAGATCACAGATATATAATATAAATGCATTATAAATAAATTACATTACAGATCACAACACAAATCAGGATATATCACAAAGCATCACACAGTAGGGATATCGAACAATTCACAGCATTCAATACAATCCAAACATCCATAGATAAGATCAATTTAATTATCTGATTAATTTAAATCAGATTAATTACTTATGAATATAAATTACTAATCCTGGTTAATTAACATTAATTAATTACAAACCATTTTGATTAATTATCCTTTGATCACTTATTAATTTACCTCTAATGATAAATTAATTAACCTTTAATTTTTAATTAACCGACCTTAATTAATAAATCAATCAATCTTTAATCATTAAATAATTATCCTTTAATTATTTAATTATCCTTTAATTTATTAATTAATTAACCCTTACTTAATTACCATTTGATTAATTATCCTTAATTAATTACAATAAGTGATTATCCCTAATCACTTATATTAACAAATCACAAATTAATTACATTGAGTAATCATCCTTTAATCACTTGATACACCAACTTTAATCATTAATTAATTACTCTTAATTACTTTTATTAAGTAATTTTCTTTAAGTAATTTACTACCCTTAATTTCTTACATTAATAAATCAACCTTTAATTATTTGAATATCCTTTAAGTAATCACATTAAGTAATTAACCTTTAATTACTTACATTAATCAATCTTAAATTAATCACATTAATTTATTAGCTTCTAATTAATTAATTATTATTGAAATCTTATTAATAAACCTTTGAAAACAATTATCATTGACACATAATTTATCTTAAGATTTTTAAGTTTTAATTAATGATTAAAATACTTTGCCTTTTTTTTAAATAACCACTTAATGACATGATTAATTAAGTTTTAAAAAACGACTTACGAATTAACTTAATTATCATAAGTTTAAAGAAATAGATTCCTTTAATTAACCAATCATTCAATTAAACCATTATTATTATTTTAGAAAATTAGTTCAAAACTTTGAATTTTGTTTTAACTTTAAAATTTGTTAATCTCAACATTGTGCCCGATTAAAACCCGAGTCCATACCCGTGCCATCACACATTATTCCCGGGTAAATTTCATTTCAAAACTTTGTTTTGTTTAAGTTTAAAATCCTTTTACATAGCAAAATAACACGCGAGCATCTTCGAGCTAATCCCTACATTTGCACGAGCACGAACCTGAGAAACTTCTTCTTCCCAAAGCCTGTAATCAACAAACACACGAATGAACTTGTGCACGTGCACCATCACCAGAACGACCTCCGACCGTTGCCGTAGCCTCCGACACATCATCAACTACCACCTCAACCCAAACAATTACCCAGTTCGATCAATTTCGTCAGAAATCAAAATTTAGCTATTCGACCAACTTTCTGGAAATAAACCTGTTGACCAAATCGCCTCGCCCCCACCACCAAAGACCACCCGAGGTCATGCGAACCACACCAGAGATGCACCACGAACCCAATTGACGATCCCCCTTGGTCCAATCAACCACAATCCACCATTGTCGTCGCCAATGTCTCGCGAACCCAGCCAACCCAAACAGCTCCTAGAACCCTAGTACGACGTCGATCAACCGCCTTGGCGATCGGAAAAACCTCAGACCATTTTTCCTCTACTCTTCATGACACCTACCTCCTTCAGGAACAAGCACGCCACCTAGCTCATCGCCTATCACCGTGAATTGACAAAGATTCAAAAACTGTTCAACTCTAAGGGGTCGTTTGGTTTATTTTATATTTTATGTTTTGAGTTTTCAACATTAATTACAAAATATGAGAAGAATGAAGGGAGGTCGGAAGGGATGAACGGTATATTGGAGGGACCACAAAGTGGATGGAGGAACGACGGAAGGATGAATTGTTGCTCGTGCTTCCGTTTTTCTCAAGACACGAAAAATGAAAAAAAGTTGTTTTCTATTTTGTGTGTTAAATTCGTTTTCTAAAATGGTCATTTTTCATAATATACATGCGTTGTTCGTATTTTTGTATGGACGAAAACTAAAAACTAAAAACGGTAAACCAAACATAGCCTAAATTTCTCAACATCTAATTGCTTAAAAATCATGAATTTCTTATTAAAAATCAAGGTTCAAGAAGACGAACATGATCATATAATCAAAACTCAAATTTTAATCAACTAAATTTTTGACAAGATTTGATTTTTTTACTGTGTTTTTACCTTTCCCAGTAAACCCATTCATTTTTTTACTTAAAAGTATTTTTATAATTTTGGTCTTGTTAATTCGAATACTTTTTGTTTAAATATCAAAGTCTGTAAGTGAATGATTTAAGAGATTTTGATTTTGATTTTGTTTTTAGCCTGTAAACACTAGAACAGGTATATATGCCTGTACATGCATATTTTAATTCTTATATATATACACACACACATGCAGATATATTCACTCAATCATACAAGCATAATTTCATCACAACTTCAAGTACAAAATCAAACATCAAGAGATATAACAGGTTCAAATGGTTTGCTTACAGTATTTCCAGAAGAAGAACAGAGCTTCCTTTTCTTGAACCAGGCTTGTGAAAATTGCAAGTTGAAGGCTTTTCTTGATCTCTGGTTTATATGAAGTTGTATGTTGATCAAGTTGAGATTTTGTTTAAGTTTTGAATGATACTCATTTTCAGATTTTTTCTTCTTCTTTCTTTCTCAGCCTGGAATGGACGAGAATGAATTGAAGATGATGGATAAAAATTATTGTACAGGATGATATATTTTATTTTGTTTGTACAATAGGGTTAGAGATTTTTTCTTTGGAATGGTGGCTAATATGATTTTGTTCATACTTATCCTCATTTGCTTGTACAATATTTAGCAGGGATTTTTTTCTCAAGTGGTGGCTGAAGTGATATTGCGATGTACTAATGCTTCATGCATTAATTATCTTGTACAATCTACATATAATTATCTATGTCTTCCTTTGCAAGCCAACTTATTTTTTTTTCTTTTTTTCCTTTGTGTTGTCTGGTTTCATTCTTGAGTGTACTAGTGTTTTCTACTTATACAATATATACTTGAATGTATCTTTATTTCCTTTCTTTTGCAAGCTAGCACACATACATTTACTTGTTTCATTTTATTATTCACATCTAATTTGATTTGTTTACATACTTGAATATATTTTATTGTCTTCTTTTCTTTGCTTTGTAACATAAATGACATTCTATATTTTATAATTATTTTTAAACCATTTACTTGAGATTTTAAACTCCAATTCAATATATTCTTTATAATTTCAAATCTACTCATATAGGCACAACTATATAGATTCACATATATATACCATTTCTAAATTTAAAATGATTTAATATATATTTTATTTGGTTTCGGGGAAACTCGAATCAATTTATCAGTTAATTTCACAATTTTTATTCAAAAATTAATTTAATTATCAATTTAAATTTATATAAAATCCGAGGTCGTTACACCGACACCCCACTAGTGCACCGGTATTATAGCAACTAGTGGAACGATGGTAGCATGTCCCAGGCAATGAGCCTGGGCAAGTGCCTTCTGTGCTACACAGATCACTGATTCGAGCTCCATTTCCTCCATCTCTTTGGCCGATGAGTTGTCTAGCTTCTCCAGCATGCTTCCACCACATCAGACTTCTTTAAGACTCCATTGATTGATTTTTTGAAAGTGGTTCCTTATGTAATTGAAAACTGATTTTGATACGAAAACTACTCTTTTGCACATAGAGTTCCGCGGGGCGACCTGGCACCTTCACACACGCAGAAATATACTCAATATGCCTTCTTGCCTCACATGATGCCCACATGTGTGTCAATGCATCTACTTGTGCAAGCATGGGCACACACATATACGAACACGTTTAAATATCAAAAATTACATTTCGAGCTTCACCGAAGCGATTTCTCAACCCAGTATTCTCTCACACAGCTTAGCACACATGGTAGTCACTATGGCTACATGAGATGCTCATAATGCGCTTGTACATTAGTAGATATTCACATACTCATATATATAACTATTCACACAAATACTATTGTATATGCACACAACCACATACAACAATTGTAATTTCAATACAAGAATTATATTGATTATTATAACTTCATATACACGTATAAGAATACATATCCATATACATATACATACATGTACAGTTGGATAAGTATTTCAATTATTACTTAAATCAAATATTGCTTTTATTTACTAAATATGTTCAATAGATTCCAATATCGTTTCTACTACTTTATAAAATCGTATATTTATTTTATAAAACACAATACTAGCTTAGTAATCATTTTAAGCCTTTATAACACTTAACTTCTTCATTTAAAATTAGGTATTCACCTCATGGTTATTTTATAAAACCACATACTCTTTTATAAAATAATTCCTTTATGTTATTTTATAAAATCTCTCACTCTTTTATAAATTATCTTATTTATATTATTGTATAAAATATTGTTCTATTTTATAAAATATATATGTTAGTTTATAAAATCTCATTCAATTTTATAAAATATCTCATTTATACTACGTTATAAAATCTCATTATATTTTATAAAATATTTCATTTACTTATAAATTATTTCTTTACTCAAATATTACTTATAAATACTAATTAAGCTTCATTAAGCCTTTAATCACTTTAATAATAAGTGTAGAACACAAAATTCATTTAATTAGCTATCAACTTCATTTTATAAAATATTCCACTTACTTATAAAATAATTTCTTCTCTCAGATAATATTTGTAAGTACTAATTAAGCTTTTTTGAGCCTTCAATCAATTTAATAATAAGTGTAGAGCACAAAACTCACTTAGTAGCTTACTAGTTTTTCTAAAAATCATTCAAATGGCTTAATTATGACTTACTAATGTCATGTACATCATTATATCACTTAATTAGACTCAAATCAATCCATAACATCTTGCAAAATCATTCAATTAAATTCAATCAATTCATAGCTTACTACTTTATTAAAATTAGCAATTAAGGTTTCTAATCAATAATGAGATGATATAATCATGTTGATAACATGAATCCAGGCTTAACTCATATTATATCATCCTCTAAATCACTTAATATCACTTCATAACTATATATAAATAAATAAATTAAGTATAATAAGTAGATAAGGTAAGAGAATCAGCCTACTCACCTTCTTATTTCTCATATCGAGCTCCAATCACCAAAACCCAATATTTCCTTCTATTGAAATTTGAGATGTTGCTTCATACTACGATTCGAGCTAATCCAAAGATGGGTTTTGTGATTGATAGGATGAGAGGAACTGTAGTGATTTTATCAGAAGTTTTAGAAATTTATTTAAGCTTGGATTTGAAGATTTAGGGCAAGCGGTTAAGGAGAGATTAAGAGAGTAATTAGGAGAGGAAGAACATAAATAATTCGGAATAGAAATGACATGAAAATAATGAAAGGGTTAGCCAACTTATAGGTAAGCTAATGGGCCATAGTCCCAAATTCATTTCATCCACATGAAAACCACTATTCATTATAAAAATTTATCGACTCCAACGAAGCCAGCTTATGCTCGTTTTTCTCATAATTGGAATTGTGATCGCAATAGCGGGTATCTCAAGTCCTAAATCATCCATCCCAAAAAAATAAGTATAATGGGCGTTCTATTAGTTAATGATTAAATATTTAGAATAATCATTTAAATATCTAATCGTTAAAATTTTGGCATGTTACATTCTTCCTTTCTTAAAAGAATTTCATCCTTGAAATTCCTATAAGTACGACAAAGTAACATGACCAGGCAAAATTCTCTAGCCTTGACTTCGGAAAATTTCAGCAGTACTTCCCTTATGTTGCCAGCGTTATGGAAACTCCATAATTAGAATGCATCTCACAACTAAGAAACATGCATTAAGATACAATATCCTATATTTCCTATAGTGCATACCTCTTTTTTGAGAATGTTTAATGCAAATCTAAACAAATAAACATTTAAATGGCCATGATTTTACTCTCAAGTACCTAATTGTACTATATAAAGAGGATTATGTACCAATACACCTACACAAAATTAAAACATGTGAAATTAAGCATAGTGACCAATGTTACCACAATCATACATGACTATCTATTAGAGAGTAAGCTAAAATAGGTCAGTATCTAAATATGCCATAGACTCCTAGTCACATCAAAATACAATCGACTCGTATGGATCTCTCCACAAAACCCACAATAGGCATGGGTGACATGTGATATATCCTAGATTGATATTGCTATCTCTCTCCAAACATGCCCTAATAGGTAAGTGCAACTAAAAAAAGTAGCCAAACGCACAAAACAAACAACAATTATCAGCATACACATAACCAAACGTACAAAATAAGCGACAACAAACAATCATCAAGCAATATAACCAACAATAGTCAACAACAATCAATTAAAAATCAATCAACAAGCAACTTTAATCAACAACAATCAATCAAAAATCAATCAACAAGCAACAACATCAAAAATAATAAATCAGTAGGCAACACAAACACAAACAATTAATAACAATCAGCAAAAATCAACATCAATCAACGACAATTATCATATAAGCAACCAAACACACAAAATGAGTCTATACTAATACGTATGGTAACCAATAATGGTCGAAATGTGCATGTTAAATTGTAACCCTCATGGCTCTATTCATCCCCAAGATGATCCAAATGCTTAAGTGGTGCAACTCCTTTCATGAATACTGTACATGAAAGGCTATCACACCTCCCACTACGAAAAGAAAAACTTATATAACATGTAGGATCATCGACCTTCAAAACTCTCGAATAAACCGTACAATCTAAGTCTCAACTTTCCTTTCTTTCTAAATGGAACTCATTCTCCAAAGGAGACAACTTTACTAATTAAACCATTATTAAATGACAATCTACAAATGTTTGGGCTCGCTCAGGTTCAAATTCACCCTAACCGCACAATGTTAATTAGGATAATATACTAAGGGTACCATGACGTTTGTCTAGGCAAGTATCATATCGCTACTTAGAAGATTATCTGAATCTTCACAAAACTAATCAAGAAGTCCTTCCCTAAACCATCATAAGCTACCTTAACTAACTATACTATAAATAATTTTACAATGAATGCAGATCATCCAAAATAATATATGGTACTTGATCCAATCCTTTGTTTGCTTGCATGATTTCTTTGTTAAACTAGGGTCGGTCGCTTGACCCCTCGCAATATGAACTCTGATCCGATTCCTTGATCCGACCGTTGAAATTTCCTCGCACGAATGGAGTCACGCTTCAGAAATCTCTCAATCACCTCAAAAATCAGACTCAATTGTTCGTCTTTAGGAATCGAGTGAAAAGCCTTGCCTAACTACTGTAAACTATCTAGAACCCCATGCCTGAACTGGGGATTAGGGACTGGTACGTGAATGGACCGATCCATAGAAAACAGCCCTTTAACATATGGGATTAATCCCACCAACTAAGTTTCACTAACACCAAGACAAACACTTCTAACTTGAATGACTCCATGCAAAACATTAATAAGTCATTCGCTCGGTCTTTGCTCATTACTGGACATCAACCGAATCCTACATGGATGCAAATTTAAGTCATGTTTAATCGATCAACCCATTTAACTCAAAATCTTATGCATCAAGTTCAAATGGTAGTACTCTCATTGCTACACCACCTCCAACACTTACCGTAGCTACTGGAATGTCCATAGGCAGCAAAATATTCCGTGTGGTATCCAAATAGCCTTTGAACCATCAGGCTTCTTGGACCGCCTATTCGCATTTACTCATGTATCCCATTTGCTCATACTGATAGCCTAAACGAACATACCTTAGCAACTAGTGATATAAATAAATCAAAGTTCAGAAGCAAAAGTGGTAACACAATATTATATAGTAAAAAACACAAGTATGCTCTCTCAATGTATCTCCTTTTACAAGTTTCTTAACTCAAACTAGTCTACTTAGTCCTAAGGGTTGAGCCTAAGCTCTGATTCCAAATGTTATAGCTTGCCCTTTGTAATACCCTAAACCAATGATGAATGGTAACATTTGACTCCTGAATTCCACAAAAGATGGTCCGTTGGGGTAAAA
The DNA here is from genome assembly GCA_030737815.1 of Allium fistulosum. Lineage (NCBI taxonomy): Eukaryota > Viridiplantae > Streptophyta > Magnoliopsida > Asparagales > Amaryllidaceae > Allium > Allium fistulosum. Next base: position 136,515,314 of record CM060904.1, read on the forward strand.
TATAAATAAAATATAATACCAAGGCATATCAATGGAATCACACAGCGGAATGATAACATATAATATACTGAATATACATGAACAGAATATGATGAATAATATATAAGAGATCGCACTTGCAGAAGTAACTAATAAATAAATACAGAAAGTCAGAATAGAATATTTGATACAACAAGTCTTGTATATAAATAAAGTATATATCATGTACTACTACAATATCAAGTATACATGTCCAAATATTGACTTCGCCTCCTTAATGCTCTAGTTATCTCGAAATTGTATCCCTAAAGGCACCTGGCTCAATCGAGTACCAGAGAGTTTTCATGACATACATAGATAAAGAAAAAACATAGGCCAGACATAAAACCTGATGTGAGAGGAACTATCTCAAAATATTGTATATTAAAACTATATACAAATAAACAAGAAACTACTAAAGCATAACTGTTCCTCTCTACAAGCGTGGTACGAGGATAATCAAAACTGTCCATAAACAAGTAAAGTAAAACTATCCTAAAAATTAGGAATCATACCATAATCTGCTCTTCTCCTGTAATCATTGAGTCAGCACAACTAATATAATATGATCGATACGTAATAATATTTTATGATAAAGGTAACCCAATGTACAAATTTAGGGGTGATATAAATATCACAATATAAGTCTATCCTAGAATACAAAATAATGCTATCAATCAACTAATATACTACATAAAAAAACAATAATATATGCCAAATAGCGTATAAATTGATATTCATCTTTGCTAATGAGTGGAGTCCGTAATGGATGCCTATCTTGGTCTAAATGAGTTTTGTCGGGGGTCCAAAACAATAGAGTTAGTACCATATTTTACCATAGGCCCCGAGCCGTAATCAATATGATCGAACTCGTGTTGATCTCACTGTACCCCATATTGAGCATAAGTGGTAACTGACCTACTCTAGGTATCTGAAACTTACATGGATCTCACCGTACCCTGTATTGATCATAATTGATAAATGACCTACTCATAGATGATCGTCATCATCCCCCCTTAGTCATCCTGGATTTCTCAACAAGTTCACATAACCTCTCTAAGAAAGAAAACGATGAGCGTGTCCCGTGTTATATAATATCGGGGCCATAAAAGTGCGCTGATATCATATAGATACACACACATACAATACATCAAATATAACATCGCGTAATCATACATTCATACTAAAAACAAAGACCGATGTCATGTCATCGTCTATCTACACGGATGACCACTACTATAAGACATAATATGCATGGCCACTAATAAAAGGCCAATACAACGTACGACCACTAATATAAGTCCAATACCATTCATTAAAACATATGTACCCCAAGATCAAAACAAAGGGGTGCAGACTAACTCTGTTTAATCGTACACGCTATCGAATGTGATCGTGCAATTAGTTGTTATACCGATCTCGTGTCCGACCATTCCTTAATCACAATGGATCACATAAGCATCACTCAAATTATCATCTGAATCCCGAGCTTCGTCTTGCATGTCAATGTCCTAATTAGCCAAAGCTTCCTGAAGTCATGCCAAAGCTTTATGCCAACTCACGTTCAAAATCGAGGAAAAATCCTGGCCTTCTTGCTCATTTTGGGCTTACTGCCCAGGCTAGCACCCTACCAGCACACTGGTGGTATAGCCATTGGTGGACCAATGGTAGCCTGTCTCAAGCAGTAAGTTTGGGAAAGTGCCTCCCATGCCACATCGGCCGTCAATTCGAGCTTTGTTTCCTCCGTTGCTTCACTAGATAAGTCGCTAGTTCCTATAGTTTGCTTCCACCACAATGGACATCTTCCAGAGTCTATTGTTTATATTTCAGAAGTGGTTCCTTAAGTATTTGAAAACTGATTTCAATATGAAAACCACCCTTTTATGAGTAGAGTTCCATAGGGTGATACTTTTGACGCAGGCTCCTCTCATATGCCAAAATATACTCAACCAACCTTCTCGTCTCATGTGATGCCCACGGTGTGTCAATGCACTTACTAGTGTAGGCATGTGGACATATATATACGCAACACGTTTAAACTTCACAAATCATGTTACCAGCTTCACCGGAGCGATTTTTTATACTCTGTGATGTATCTGTATATGTATATGTATATATATATATATGTGTGTGTGATGATCTACTATTCTGTGATGTGTTTTACATTCAAGTTGTTGTATTTTGTTCTGATAGATCCTATAGCCACCTATGGCTTTGTATTAAGTATTTATTGGATATGTCGATCCACTTGAGGGAAAAAAAGTATGGCATTTGTCGACGTATTCAATAGATATTTAAGACAAGGCTATAGATGGTCGGTCCTATCCAGCCCTATTCTCTGCACTAGCAGACATTATTACCTAGTAATACTCTTTGTTAATGTAGGTCTCGGGGTGGGGCATCACAGCTTGGTATCCGACTCGGTATTCTCTCACACATCTTAGCGCATATGTTAGTCAATATGGCTATATGAGATGTTCGTAACATGCTTGTACATAAGTATATATTCACATACTCGTATGTATATATATAACTATTCACACAAATACACTTGTATATACACAAAACCATATACAATAATTCTAATTTCAATACAAGAATTGCATTGATTATTATATAACTTCAAAACATGTATATGTATACATATCCATATACATACACTTATATTTAGAGAAGTATTTTAATTATTACTTAGATCAAATCTTGCTTTTATTTGTTGAATCTTTTCAACAAAAGTCTAATATTTTTTACTACTACTTTATAAAACATACAATTATTTTTATAAAACATAATACTAGCTTATTAATCATTTTAAGCCTTTACAGTACTTAATTTCCTTACTTAAAATTAGGTATTCACCTGATAATTATTTTATAAAACCTCATACTCTTTTATAAAAAATTCCTTCATACTATTTTACAAAATCTCACACTTTTACAAAATATCTCATTTACACTACTTTATAAAATCTCATTCTATTTTATAAAATATGTCATTTATACTATTTTATAAAATCTCATTCTATTTTATAATGTTTCTCATTCATACTGTTTTATAAAATCTCATTCTATTTTATAAAATATCTCATTTACTTATAAAATTAGTTCTTTACTTAAATAATATTTATAAATAATAATCAAGCTTCATTAAGTCTTTGATCATTTTAATAATAAGTGTAGAGCCTAAAATTCACTTAATTAGCTTAGTAACTTTGTTTTATAAAATATTCCATTTACTTATAAAATAATTTCTTATCTTAAATCATATTTATAAGTACTAATTAAGCTTCATTTAGCCTCTAATCACTTTAATAATAAGTGTATATCATAAAAATTACTTAATTAGCTTACTAATTTTTCTAAAACTCATTCAAATTGCTTAATTATGACTTACTAATGACATGTACATCATTATATCACTTAATTAGTCTCAAATCAATCCTTAATATCAACCAAAAATCATTCAGTTAACTCCAAATCAAGTTCATAGCTTGCTAACTTTTCTAAAATTAGTAATTAAGGTTTCTAATCAATAATGAGATGATATAATCATGCTTATAACATGAATCCAAGCCTAACTCATAACATAGCATCCTCTAAATCGCTTAATATCACTTCATAACCATGTATAAATAAATAATAAATAAAGTATAACAAGTAAATAAGGTAGGAAAATCATCAGACTCACCTTCCTCTTTCCAAATCAAGCTCCAATCACCAAAACCCAACATTTCCTTCTCTTGAATTTGAGATGTTGCTCCATACTTCGATTCAAGATAATCCAAAGATGGGTTTTATAAGGAATAGGATGAGAGGAATTGTAGTGATTTTATTCGAACTTTTAGGAATTTATTTAAGCTTGGACTTGAAGATTTAGGGCAAGAGGTTAAGAAGAGATTAAGAGAGTAATTAGGAGAGGAAGAAGAGAAGTAATGTGGAATGGAAATAAAATGAAAATAATAATAGGGTCAGCCAACTTATAGGCAAGCTAATGGGTCTTAGCCCCAAATTCATTTCATCCACACAAAAATCATTATCCACTTTAAAAACTTGTCAACTCCAAACGAATCAGGCTTATACTCAATTTTCTCGTAACGAAATTGCGATATCAACGACGGATGTCTCAAGTCTCAATTCATTCATCTCTTAAAAAATGAGTATAATGAGCATTCCATTAATTAATGATTAAATATTTAAATTAATCATTTAAATATTCAGTCATTAAAATTGCAGGTTATTACAACCTCCTCCTACAGATCATCGTTGGCTACAAAATGTCAAGTACCGGAATTTTCGACTTTCGAAAATTCGACATCGATACTCACTTTATCGACTGTCGAGAAATCGAGTGCCGGAAACTCCAATAGTGAGGGTTTTAAAAAGAAGAAGTAGAAGGAAAAGAGAGAAGAACAACACAGAACAACATCAGAACAGAAAACAATATCAGAATCTCACATTCGCAGCGGAACAACATATAATAGATAATTACTAGTCTTTTAAAACAAAGAACTATATCAGTTTATACATACATCAATCATCAGAGTCAATATACAACAATGGACAGTTATATAACTTGTCCTCATACCAAATACACAGCGGAATAAATTTCATCAGATACAAATACTACGTCTCGTCCTCCAGCTTATCTCCAAAGCTCCAGAATATCCAGAATATCCTGATAATCTAACTCTAGACTGCCCGTGTGGAAATTTGTGGGCACCCAGAGTTTAGAAGGGAAACAATAAACTCCGAGTCAGTCATGGTGACTGGTGTGAGATCGTAAAACAGTTATTCTTTATAACAACAAAATAATTTTTAAGTCAATTCGAAATGCTTTTGGAAAATGAAACTACCATAAGACCTCCCACCACACACACAATGCAAACGCAGAATTGGAGGAGATTTCTTCTTATGATAGTCAAAGATGCTTACTACGCAAAATCAAATCCTTTTTGATATTATTATTAGTGCATAGTGTAGAAAACATTTCGAAAGTATAATATAAATCTTAGCCAGCATAGGCATTCCGCACTTATGCCTACTATAGCTACCATCCAAACAGTGGTGACCACCATAAGTGAATGATAGGTTCTACAACTAAAACCGTACAAGTCACGTATTGTTTCTTTGGATTTCCAACAAATGGTCAGGCTAAGGAACTTCCTATCCACGATGGGTACGTCCCTGGAATAGACGACCCGAGAACCTAACCGGATCTCTGCCAACACAAGGCCGGGTTACCTCTGCAAAAATAGGTAACTACTGACACGCGTATGCCATCCCCCGATCGTAACCGATCTTCCCGAGGATCCCCGATTTCCAACAAACCACATAGATAATAATGCAGCAACCACATAGGTTAAGTATCTGGGCTCCATACCATGATACCACCTCTATCCAGAAGGAATGACATACACTAAGGGGCGCTACTCCCTAGAACCTTGCCGCATTCTTCCTGTTTCGACCATTTCCGGGGTGTGAGGCTCGACGAAGTCTCGTCCATAAAGCTACGCTTTCTACAAAGCCCTGCTTCGGGTCAAACAAAATGATCAACCTATGATCACAAAGATATAAGATCAAACAAATGATCATATCGCAAATGATCAAACACTGATCATTTCACAGCAACACTCAGTATGCCACGTTACCAAATTGGGATATATCGCTGATAAATTTCAACTACATAACCTCTGAGCTCGTACGTCTCAGAGAAGGGTGTTAAGCTAAGAGAATAAATTCTCCGCCACCAACAGAAATGTATTTGAAAGAAATCAGCTTTATATCTCAAATTGTAACGTCAGACACACAATCCATACAAGTCTGTTCCGGGATCGAACAGAACCGAAGGCACTTCTCACGAAGCCCTTGCACATCCGGATAATTTTCTAATCACGTCCGGACTTCCCGTCACTAAGGGTGATAAAAACCTCTAAACCGGAGATCAGCCGATGTAGAGTAACTCGACGGTAATCCTTCCGTTTTCAAAAATATCCGGTCTTCAACACCGGTCTTCGAATGCGATTCAAAACGACGTATCACATATTCGGAATGGGTTATACGACCCCATGGTCCTTTCCCGGCTAACCCGAATAGTGAGCGATTATTCAAAAATAAGTGTGGCATTCAATTTCATCCAATTCACAACAAATACCATTCAAGGTAATTTTTGATAGTCGGTTATTTAACTATCAATAAAGATGCGCAACATCATCAGATTCCAAATAATTCTCCAAATTATTTAATTTCCAAAAATATCTTTTCTAGATATATTATTTCCACACTTAACCATTTGAAAACAATTTCAAATCAATTTCCACATTTCAATTTATCTTTAAAAGATAAAATCTCAAAACAGTTCATTTCATATTGGAAAAGCATTCCCATACTTATTTGAAAATAAGTAGTTCACAAATCATTTATTTTCAACACTTGGAAAATACTCGATATACTAAATCAAAAATTAGTATATATTTCATCCTTTAAGGAAATCATTCTTTTTCACAACTTTTATTTGAGTCAAAACGAATGTTACGTAAAACATCGTTACGACGACTCAAAATCACTAGTATAGGGATTCGAAATTTAGATAGATATATAAATTCCAATACTACATAAAAACATTTCCTTTCGGAAATCATTTACTATAACAACAGTGTTATAGTCCATCATTTCCTTATATTTTCGAAAACGTCTATTTCAACAATAAATGTTGAAATCTATGGTTTCGATATTTAACACGTTTTAAAACATCTTTTAAAACAATTAACTTCATTTATAATATCGCTTTCCCAAACATAACCATTTTTTTTTCAATAATATATTCACTGTCCAAAATCGTGAATATACTTCAATAACCAAATTTCAATCTTTTCTACACATTTATTTCAAGAATTTATCCACTATCCAAAATCGTGGATAAAATTCCCTTAATAACCTTCTATATTCAATTTATCAAATTTGATTTATTTTCGAATTCATAAAACAACGTTTATAAATTCATCTTCATAATTCATAACAACTTTGATTTAATAAATCTCTTTTATTAACAAATTCGATCAATATTCCATTTAAAAGCAAAAATCCAATTTATAAGTTAATTTCTTATAAATCTCCTATTCGACAGTTTCATTCATTTTAACTTCACGATTTATACATCTATACATTTCATTCTTTTTAATTTCACAATTTATACATCTATAAATTTCATTCTTTTTCCAAATTCGTTTCAATTTGCAATTAAATTTCAAATTGGACTTCCCACTTATTTCTTTTTAAATAAATTCCTTTTTAAAGAAAATAAATTTCTTTATCTCTTTCAATCTATTAAAAATCCAAATTATAATTAAATTCTTCAATTTAAAATCACTGTTTTATGAAATCCATTTATTTAGCATTTTCACTTTATTCTGGAATTTATCCAATAAGATTATAAAAATTAGCTTTTATACTTTTAAATTCTTTTCTTCGAATTTATTCAATTTCTAAAAATTTATTTACTTAAAAATTTCTATTTTGATTTCAAAAATTCAATTTCATATATTTTTGGAATCCAATGATATCAAACATCCATTCAGCTAAATTTTAGCATTCAAATAATTTCCAGATATCAATATGATTAATAACATCAATAATCATTCACAGATTCATACCACAGTATAAATAAAATCAATCAATGTGAGGGGTCCAGTTGGATCCCTCCAACCTGTTTCCCTGCATCCAAAGACGTTAGCACAATACCAATTCCGCTCCAGTACGGAATTATCGCGGTATATGGGTTTTATAAAAATCCGCTTACTTACGGCGCAATAGGGTCTCATCCGCTATACGAGGCGGGAAATCATCAATCCAATATATACATATGCCAATATGTATATATTGCTATATATATATAGATATATCCTATCATATCTAATATCAACAATCCAAACAGACAATCAAACAATAACTGAAAATTCCACTTTCATTTTGAGTGAGAAAAAAATCTCACCTTAGCTTTTAAATTTGCCATCCATTTCCCATCCAGTTTGTTTTCACGATCTTTTAACCTTGTAAAAAAAAATTTATACAGTTTATTAAAATTCGAAATCAATCGAATAATAAATTTCATTTGGTAATTTTAATTATTCAATGATTTTATTTCAAACCAATTTCTTTTAATAAAATTATTTAACAAGAAATTAAATTTAAAACTAATTTCTCCTTTAACACAATATCTTCCAGCCTGACTTTTATTTTTTCTTTCTTTGTCTTTTCAAACTTTATCAATATAAAGTATTTTTTTTTTACTGTAAAAGGAAAAAAAACTGTATTTATACTTTACTGTATAAACATAAATAGATTTATAAATTGAAGAAATAAATGGTTTTAAGCTATTTTTTTCCAATATTTTTATATGAAAAGAACAGAGCTGCCCTTACTGTATATAAAAATTTACCGGTGCATATTTATCTTTACACATGTAAATAAATAAATTTTAAATCGAATAAGATAATTTATCTTACTGCCCAAAACTCGAATGAAACCAAGCCTCGCTGCTTTGCTAGAAAATTGACACTACTGAACTTGACATATCCAGCTGCCTTCACGGCTTCGAACTTCAATTGCCCGCTACCAGAAAACTCACGAACCAGCAGCGCCATCATCGACATCCAAGTCGTCCCCAATCGCCTATCCACGAACAGTCGTGACCCCGAGTTCGAGCACTGCCCTAAATTGCGAACTCCACTATGCCGATCGAACAAATCGTCGCCAGAGACCAATCGCGATCCCACCTGCTCGCGCTTTCCCACGCGCCTTGCTTCCCTTCGCGCTCGAACCAGAGGTCGCGACATCGTCGCCTGGCTCGACTTCGAGCCCTATGCCCCTGCCTGCTCAGATTCCTCGAGCCTTAAACGCTATGCTCGATTTGGGAATTAGGTTGATTTGTGAACGAGAGCTCATTTCGATTTGAATTTACTGAAGAGGATTGGAACGAGAAGCTCGGCCATCAATTAGTATTCTATTTCTTTCGTTCGTTTTTTGTTTACTGAAGAGAAAGGGGGAAAGCATTTAAAATTTAAACGAGTATGGGTTACACGATTTTTGTATCGTGATTTTCAGCGTAGATTTAGGGAGATGACGTGCTGAGGTTTGACTAAATTTTAATTTAAATTTAAATTCAATTTGATTTCGACGCGTTTATACGCCGTACGCTCGCATAACAACTTCGATCGATATGAAATTTGAAACCTGGCAATAATACAATATTCCGGACCCAATGGAACTGGTTTCGTCGAATTCCGAGACTGCGCCTCGGACGGCTATTTTTAAATATCGATTCGAACGATTTAATTTCAAAACTGATCAAATCATTTTCAATCTCGATTCCGAAGCTTCTGTTATCTTCAGTATTATCAATACGAATTTTAAAAGCTTTCGAAATATTTCCCTTCAACTTTAAATTGAAGATTCAAATTTTTATTCAACTTCCAATCGATTAAATTTTATAATTTAATCGCCAAATTTAAATTTAAATCGGGGATTCAAATTAAATCATCGTTCAAATATTTAAAATTAATTAAATATTCTCAATTTAATTTGTTCAAAATTCTGGGTCGTTACAGACTTCCCCCCTTAAAAGAATTTCGTCCTCGAAATTACAAGTTAGGAAAAATGATCCTTAGCTCGTCTACTGTTTTTTTCCACAATCTAAATAGTTTTATAAATTTTCAAAACAAATCTTTCTACTAAAGATTCGTTATTTATTCAACTAAATTTCCAACTTCAATCATAAGTTTCAAACAACATTGTTTTCCTTCTCAACTCAATTTAAATTTCAAATTCAAATTTAAACCTTCAAAATTTTCTCAAAAAATTTCTAACGCCCTAAATTTTCGAAAAATTTCGCCAGCGTCTCCTTTGCGCGGCTAACACGGCACTACTACAAAACGTCCCTACGGACTCTCAGATTTCAAAAAGAAAAAGAAAAAGCCAAGCGGCTAGACCAGAAATCATCAAAAACTCATATTATAATTCAAATACTTACCTTTTGTCGAGCAATTCAAATTATCTTCGAAATCAAAATTCCAATTCCTTTTATAACACCTGTATGTCCTACTAGCCATAATATCTAGTTACACATTCAAACCATTTTGCAAATTCTATTACAAAATTTTCCAATATAAACTTCTTATATCATTTTTACTTCACTGTTGAAGTTATACATATTCATATCCATTCAACTTTACATTTCTAATCTCATTTGAATTCAATTCAAAATTTTAATTCTATTGGGATTCAATTTATCTTCATTTATAATCATTGAATTTAATTCGTTCAAACCTTATCCATTTGGTCAATAATTAATTAGCTTCACTTACTAATTTTCAGTTTCAATTTCAGTTTCATTAAATCACAGTTGTAAATTTATCTATTCATTCACAATTTCATCTCAATAATTTTATTGCAATTTATTTAGTCCACTAGATTAAATTCTTCAAATTTACTTTTATTCAATTTAATCCAATGTTACATTCAATTCCAATCTGAGTTTCCAAAAATCATTTCAATTTCGTTTAACTCTTTTATAAATTCACTTATAAATTTAAAATGAATTTTAACATTCAATTTTACTTTCATTAGATCACCATTGTACTTACTTTTATTTAACTTCATTCTTTAAGTTAAATTTATTCTATCAAAATTCAACTTGTATCAACTTATTTATCATTCCATAAATATTTTTATATAGTATTCCAGAGTCTTACCAACATTTCAAAACCCTTTTTGAAAACAATTCAATTTATCCTTTGAATTTCCAAAACAAAAACCCAAATTTTCCAAACACTTCCATTTAAAATAATTTGGCAGCAATTCCTCTTTTGGAAACCCGAAAATGAACACCAATGATGCCGCGGTCATCATCGAAGTTATTTTCCAGCGACCGAAAAGAGTTTAGAGCTTTTCATTCCTTCAAAACATTTTTTTTCAAAACCTTTGAAATTCATTTTCAAATCAAAAATGATTTTAATTCCAAAATTTCCAAATTCTTTCAAAACATTTCCAAAAACTTCTCTGGAATCCCGTTTCAAATTTCAAATCACATTTATAATTTATATTCTCAAATTTCATTCGTATATGAATTTATTTCTCATCTTTCAATTCACATTTATAAATTTCATTCGTTAAATGGATTTATTTCCAAATCTTTGGTTATTATTTTAATTTCTCATTCCATTTCAATATAACAATGATAGTATTTCAATGTTATTATTTTATAACAACCAAACATCCATATACTATAATAATTTATAGAAAATTATTTCTTTTCTATACAAAAATAGTTTTGGGCAAAATTATTTCATTCACCCTATTTTAAAACAATACTATGTCGGTTTATCTTGTTTAGAGTTTAGAAACCCCTATCGATTACAGTTAGCTAGACTGTACCGACCAGAATTCATAAACAATCAACCGATAAGTCAACACAATACAAAACAATTTCCTATTCAATAACAAATACGCGCTCATATCTATTATTACACTCAACTCATTCTAGAGTACTGCTGACTCTATCTCTAATGAGTAACACCCAACAGAGCAGGGTTGTCGCTTAACCATATGCTCTGATACCACGCTGTCAAGTACCGGAATTTTCGACTTTCGAAAATTCGACATCGATACTCACTTTATCGACTGTCGAGAAATCGAGTGCCGGAAACTCCAATAGTGAGGGTTTTAAAAAGAAGAAGTAGAAGGAAAAGAGAGAAGAAGAGAAGAACAACACAGAACAACATCAGAACAGAAAACAATATCAGAATCTCACATTCGCAGCGGAACAACATATAATAGATAATTACTAGTCTTTTAAAACAAAGAACTATATCAGTTTATACATACATCAATCATCAGAGTCAATATACAACAATGGACAGTTATATAACTTGTCCTCATACCAAATACACAGCGGAATAAATTTCATCAGATACAAATACTACGTCTCGTCCTCCAGCTTATCTCCAAAGCTCCAGAATATCCAGAATATCCTGATAATCTAACTCTAGACTGCCCGTGTGGAAATTTGTGGGCACCCAGAGTTTAGAAGGGAAACAATAAACTTCGAGTCAGTCATGGTGACTGGTGTGAGATTGTAAAACAGTTATTCTTTATAACAACAAAATAATTTTTAAGTCAATTCGAAATGCTTTTGGAAAATGAAACTACCATAAGACCTCCCACCACACACACAATGCAAACGCAGAATTGGAGGAGATTTCTTCTTATGATAGTCAAAGATGCTTACTACGCAAAATCAAATCCTTTTTGATATTATTATTAGTCCATAGTGTAGAAAACATTTCGAAAGTATAATATAAATCTTAGCCAGCATAGGCATTCCGCACTTATGCCTACTATAGCTACCATCCAAACAGTGGTGACCACCATAAGTGAATGATAGGTTCTACAACTAAAACCGTACAAGTCACGTATTGTTTCTTTGGATTTCCAACAAATGGTCAGGCTAAGGAACTTCCTATCCACGATGGGTACGTCCCTGGAATAGACGACCCGAGAACCTAACCGGATCTCTGCCAACACAAGGCCGGGTTACCTCTGCAAAAATAGGTAACTACTGACACGCGTATGCCATCCCCCGATCGTAACCGATCTTCCCGAGGATCCCCGATTTCCAACAAACCACATAGATAATAATGCAGCAACCACATAGGTTAAGTATCTAGGCTCCATACCATGATACCACCTCTATCCAGAAGGAATGACATACACTAAGGGGCGCTACTCCCTAGAACCTTGCCGCATTCTTCCTGTTTCGACCATTTCCGGGGTGTGAGGCTCGACGAAGTCTCGTCCACAAAGCTACGCTTTCTACAAAGCCCTGCTTCGGGTCAAACAAAATGATCAACCTATGATCACAAAGATATAAGATCAAACAAATGATCATATCGCAAATGATCAAACACTGATCATTTCACAGCAACACTCAGTATGCCATGTTACCAAATTGGGATATATCGCTGATAAATTTCAACTACATAACCTCTGAGCTCGTACGTCTCAGAGAAGGGTGTTAAGCTAAGAGAATAAATTCTCCACCACCAACAGAAATGTATTTGAAAGAAATCAGCTTTATATCTCAAATTGTAACGTCAGACACACAATCCATACAAGTCTGTTCCGGGATCGAACAGAACCGAAGGCACTTCTCACGAAGCCCTTGCACATCCGGATAATTTTCTAATCACGTCCGGACTTCCCGTCACTAAGGGTGATAAAAACCTCTAAACCGGAGATCAGCCGATGTAGAGTAACTCGACGGTAATCCTTCCGTTTTCAAAAATATCCGGTCTTCAACACCGGTCTTCGAATGCGATTCAAAACGACGTATCACATATTCGGAATGGGTTATACGACCCCATGGTCCTTTCCCGGCTAACCCGAATAGTGAGCGATTATTCAAAAATAAGTGTGGCATTCAATTTCATCCAATTCACAACAAATACCATTCAAGGTAATTTTTGATAGTCGGTTATTTAACTATCAATAAAGATGCGCAACATCATCAGATTCCAAATAATTCTCCAAATTATTTAATTTCCAAAAATATCTTTTCTAGATATATTATTTCCACACTTAACCATTTGAAAACAATTTCAAATCAATTTCCACATTTCAATTTATCTTTAAAAGATAAAATCTCAAAACAGTTCATTTCATATTGGAAAAGCATTCCCATACTTATTTGAAAATAAGTAGTTCACAAATCATTTATTTTCAACACTTGGAAAATACTCGATATACTAAATCAAAAATTAGTATATATTTCATCCTTTAAGGAAATCATTCTTTTTCACAACTTTTATTTGAGTCAAAACGAATGTTACGTAAAACATCGTTACGACGACTCAAAATCACTAGTATAGGGATTCGAAATTTAGATAGATATATAAATTCCAATACTACATAAAAACATTTCCTTTCGGAAATCATTTACTATAACAACAGTGTTATAGTCCATCATTTCCTTATATTTTCGAAAACGTCTATTTCAACAATAAATGTTGAAATCTATGGTTTCGATATTTAACACGTTTTAAAACATCTTTTAAAACAATTAACTTCATTTATAATATCGCTTTCCCAAACATAACCATTTTTTTTTTCAATAATATATTCATTGTCCAAAATCGTGAATATACTTCAATAACCAAATTTCAATCTTTTCTACACATTTATTTCAAGAATTTATCCACTATCCAAAATCGTGGATAAAATTCCCTTAATAACCTTCTATATTCAATTTATCAAATTTGATTTATTTTCGAATTCATAAAACAACGTTTATAAATCCATCTTCATAATTCATAACAACTTTGATTTAATAAATCTCTTTTATTAACAAATTCGATCAATATTCCATTTAAAAGCAAAAATCCAATTTATAAGTTAATTTCTTATAAATCTCCTATTCGACAGTTTCATTCATTTTAACTTCACGATTTATACATCTATACATTTCATTCATTTTAATTTCACAATTTATACATCTATAAATTTCATTCTTTTTCCAAATTCGTTTCAATTTGCAATTAAATTTCAAATTGGACTTCCCACTTATTTCTTTTTAAATAAATTCCTTTTTAAAGAAAATAAATTTCTTTATCTCTTTCAATCTATTAAAAATCCAAATTATAATTAAATTCTTCAATTTAAAATCACTGTTTTATGAAATCCATTTATTTAGCATTTTCACTTTATTCTGGAATTTATCCAATAAGATTATAAAAATCAGCTTTTATACTTTTAAATTCTTTTCTTCGAATTTATTCAATTTCTAAAAATTTATTTACTTAAAAATTTCTATTTTGATTTCAAAAATTCAATTTCATATATTTTTGGAATCCAATGATATCAAACATCCATTCAGCTAAATTTTAGCATTCAAATAATTTCCAGATATCAATATGATTAATAACATCAATAATCATTCACAGATTCATACCACAGTATAAATAAAATCAATCAATGTGAGGGGTCCAGTTGGATCCCTCCAACTTGTTTCCCTGCATCCAAAGACGTTAGCACAATTCCAATTCCGCTCCAGTACGGAATTATCGCGGTATATGGGTTTTATAAAAATCCGCTTACTAACGGCGCAATAGGGTCTCATCCGCTATACGAGGCGGGAAATCATCAATCCAATATATACATATGCCAATATGTATATATTGCTATATATATAGATATATCCTATCATATCTAATATCAACAATCCAAACAGACAATCAAACAATAACTGAAAATTCCACTTTCATTTTGAGTGAGAAAAAAATCTCACCTTAGCTTTTAAATTTGCCATCCATTTCCCATCCAGTTTGTTTTCACGATCTTTTAACCTTGTAAAAAAAAATTTATACAGTTTATTAAAATTCGAAATCAATCGAATAATAAATTTCATTTGGTAATTTTAATTATTCAATGATTTTATTTCAAACCAATTTCTTTTAATAAAATTATTTAACAAGAAATTAAATTTAAAACTAATTTCTCCTTTAACACAATATCTTCCAGCCTGACTTTTATTTTTTCTTTCTTTGTCTTTTCAAACTTTATCAATATAAAGTATTTTTTTTTTACTGTAAAAGGAAAAAAAAACTGTATTTATACTTTACTGTATAAACATAAATAGATTTATAAATTGAAGAAATAAATGGTTTTAAGCTATTTTTTTCCAATATTTTTATATGAAAAGAACAGAGCTGCCCTTACTGTATATAAAAATTTACCGGTGCATATTTATCTTTACACATGTAAATAAATAAATTTTAAATCGAATAAGATAATTTATCTTACTGCCCAAAACTCGAATGAAACCAAGCCTCGCTGCTTTGCTAGAAAATTGACACTACTGAACTTGACATATCCAGCTGCCTTCATGGCTTCGAACTTCAATTGCCCGCTACCAGAAAACTCACGAACCAGCAGCGCCATCATCGACATCCAAGTCGTCCCCAATCGCCTATCCACGAACAGTCGTGACCCCGAGTTCGAGCACTGCCCTAAATTGCGAACTCCACTATGCCGATCGAACAAATCGTCGCCAGAGACCAATCGCGATCCCACCTGCTCGCGCTTGCCCACGCGCCTTGCTTCCCTTCACGCTCGAACCAGAGGTCGCGACATCGTCGCCTGGCTCGACTTCGAGCCCTATGCCCCTGCCTGCTCAGATTCCTCGAGCCTTAAACGCTATGCTCGATTTGGGAATTAGGTTGATTTGTGAACGAGAGCTCATTTCGATTTGAATTTACTGAAGAGGATTGGAACGAGAAGCTCGGCCATCAATTTGTATTCTATTTCTTTCGTTCGTTTTTTGTTTACTGAAGAGAAAGGGGGAAAGCATTTAAAATTTAAACGAGTATGGGTTACACGATTTTTGTATCGTGGTTTTCGGCGTAGATTTAGGGAGATGACGTGCTGAGGTTTGACTAAATTTTAATTTAAATTTAAATTCAATTTGATTTCGACGCGTTTATACGCCGTACGCTCGCATAACAACTTCGATCGATACGAAATTTGAAACCAGACAATAATACAATATTCCGGACCCAATGGAACTGGTTTCGTCGAATTCCGAGACTGCGCCTCGGATGGCTATTTTTAAATATCGATTCGAACGATTTAATTTCAAAACTGATCAAATCATTTTCAATCTCGATTCCGAAGCTTCTGTTATCTTCAGTATTATCAATACGAATTTTAAAAGCTTTCGAAATATTTCCCTTCAACTTTAAATTGAAGATTCAAATTTTTATTCAACTTCCAATCGATTAAATTTAATAATTTAATCGCCAAATTCAAATTTAAATCGGGGATTCAAATTAAATCATCGTTCAAATATTTAAAATTAATTAAATATTCTCAATTTAATTTGTTCAAAATTCTGGGTCGTTACACAAAATGATGCTATATGGTAGAATCATACAAAAGATAATATGTAAAATGTTATCTAAAAATAGCATCATATATTGTATGAAGAAATTAAAGATATAGAAATGAAACAAAATGTTGTATAAGAAAGTGAAATGCTATATAAAGGCATTGTTAATAAGGTTTTATTGATTAAATGTTGCATTAAACAAAATAAAACGTTACTCAAGGAAATGAATAAATGCTACATAAAAAAATGAAAAGTTATATATAGGTAGCATTTATCATTCAAATGATATATTCAACTAAATAATAAACTTAAAATCACACCAATAAAAAAATATACGGAAACATAAATTAAAATTACATACATGTACAAAAGTATATACATGTATAAAAACGTTGATATATAGTATCCACTTCATATACAAAAAATACAAAAACATATAATAAAGAATAAATTACCATTATAAAGTAGCTTTAAAACACGAGATGCTATATTCAAATTTCTAATTCACATTATGATATCACTGGTAGAATAAACATGAACTGTAACACACACTTGATTACAATGTTATTTAAAACAAATGTTGATATGTTGAGTTAAGGGGCATTATAAATATTGAAATATCAGTACAATGTAGCATTAAATATGAAATAGTATGTTTAATTTTCTAATTCACATAGCGATACTATATGTAACGTTAAAATATGAAATATTATATAATAATTGTTGCTCGATTTTCTTGCATGAACAGGGTCGGACGATCCACATAGCCCAGTCAGCTCGCATGACCCAAATAACCAGCATTTTGGCCCGCGCCTTAGCTCGCATGCTTTTGGAAGCCAATGCTTAAACGTGTAACGTGCCATAATTTTACCACTTTGAAAATGGAATATTTAATTTATTTTAAATATTTAAATATAGAATTTTCAAACTTAAATAATCATGTTTTATGTGATAAATAATAATGGTAAACAAAATTCTGAAATTTGTTTTCAAAAATAGAGATTTCGGACTTTCACCGTAAAAGTAACAAAAGACGGCTTCCGGTAAAGTTAAGTATATGTTCAAATAATCATTTTTATATTTTTTTGACGAATAATCCATTTATAAATTAATTTGATAACGATAATTAAATTGATTTATAATGGTTTTATAAATATATAGATTGTCTTATAAAGATTGAAAAATTTCGTCGCATTTTGACAAATTGACGTCATATTTTTACAATTAGATTTTAATATTATTTAATATGGTTTTATAACTTAAATAATCTTGTTTTAATTAATTTAAGATGATAATAAATTTATTTTCAAGTTTTGTTTACATAAATAAATAGTTTGATAAAAAACTGAAAATGTGACCGAAGTCCATTTTCCGAATTTTCGACGTTTCATCATATAAAGGTTGTTTAAAATATTGGGTACACTTTTGCATATGTATACACACATAAATTAATTATAATATATGATTTAAGAAGATATAAAAAGTTTTAAACAACTTAATTAAATTAAGTAAAACATTGATGTGACATTTTGGCAACTTAAGTACAATAGTACACATATGCATAAATGCATGTTTTCCTTAGTAACCAAGGAAAGGGGACAAAGGAGGATGTAATGTGGTGATGGCAAGTGTTGAAAAATGGTGATGTGAAGTTTAAGAGAAATATCCAAGGGTGTTTTGGTATTTTAGTAAGGGGTTAATTTGGTAAATTACTACTTTCTACTTTTCCTATAAATACACATGCATATCCTCTTCATTTTCATTCATTCCTAACACATCTCCTTCTTCATTTTCTTCTCCCTCTTCCATGCTCTCTGATGGCTTCTTATTCTCTTCTTCCTCCTCTCTAACTTTCTATAAAACTATGTAAATCATATCCAATCTCCATCAAACATTGCCAAAGTTCTTATATCATCATTTAAACATGGTATAACACCTAAAAACGGAAGAAATGATAAAGGAAAGGGAGATAAGGCCTTAGACCGTGAGCATTGGGTGGTAAAGGGTGATGATCGTCAGCTTTGTGAAGGAAGAGGATGGTTTTGGATAAGGTTTTAATGGATTAGATAATGATTGGTTGAAGATTAACAAAAGTTTAAGTGAAGTGTTGGATTAAATGAATGTTGGTAGGAAGTAAAACGATTTGGTTAATGGTGAGAACTCGATTTAAATACATACTTCTTATAATTTGAAATTACTTATAAAATGGTTAGCATGAATATTAAAAGTAGTTATAATGTTTGGTTGGTTAACTAATGACCTTTGATGGTTGCTTAAGAAGTAAAAAGTAAATTTTTTTGAAACTTGGTTAATAATTTTATTGCCAATTGTTCAGGCTCAAAGCCCATAATTACAAAATCGGCCATATAAACAAAAAAAGGCAGCTACTAACAAATACACAGACAAATAAGCTTAAACTCGAACAATTCCATTTTCATCAACTCTAACTTTCAGAAAAGAAGAAGAAAGAGGCTTTCATGGCGGATCCCAAAAGTCTCGTTGATTTCCTGAGCAGTCTTCCTTCCACTTCATCCTCTCCAGCAATTATCTTTCTAGTCTCGTTAGGCTGGTAAGCTTCCTTTGTTTATCCGACTAACTATTAAGCTTGTATCCCTGTTAATTTGGAAATTGACTAATTGAACTTCCTTTCTTTTGTTGTTGAAAGCCCTACGGTTCCTTTCTCTCCAGAGATGCCATATGGTAGCTATGAAGCTAATTTTGAGTATTTCTTACATCAAGTACGATCCGTTGCTCCAGTTATTCAGGTAAAAGATCTCATCTTTCAACGATTTAACTTCATTCGAGAGAATACATTTCATTTTTTGTAGACCCCATACAGTTTTTCTATAAGAACATTCGAAAAACAGATGTGCATGACTTTCATTTCTTCATTGCATAAATTGCATGTAGTTTCCTCAATTATCCCCCAATTGTGCAGACAATCTTTAGTAGGAAGCCTGCCTAGAATGGCTTTATACGTTGTGTGAGCAATCTTAGGATTAAATGATTTGCTCTAAACAATTTTGTACCAGTCTACAATCTGATGTCTGTTCCTCGTCTCTTCCCATACCTTATGGAATAAAGACTGACCTTTATTAGAGTTTTTCATACACCATGCATCATCTGTTCTACCACTGTATATTGGCATACTTTGTATCTCTTCTTTAAAGTTCCTAGTAATAAGCTGCTTGTCACATCTCCACTTATCTCCTTCTATAATGCTTGGTACAGTACAGCTAGGATTACCATAGTCTGAGAAACCTTCCCATCCCACTCTATCAATCAGATTTTGATTATTAAACCAGGGATCTTTCCAAAGGTCGGTTTTATGGTCATTAGCTATTTTCCTTTCAATGAGAGGCTTTAGGTCTTCTCTAAATTTCAAGATATTTTTCCAAATGACTGATGCATTATTGTCTGTGGAATCTGTCCAAAAATTGTCTTTAATATACCTTGCTCTCATCCATTTAGGCCATAGATTCTCAGATGTTAATATATTCCATGCCATCTTGATACCATAAACCTTTTTTAGTTCAAAAAGGTCTTTTAATCCAACTCCTCCTTCTTTCTTAGATTTGCACAGGTCTTTAAAACTAATTTTATGTAATTTCCTCCTCCATATAAAGTCTGCGCAAACTGAGTTAATCTTACCCGGTGAGCAATTTGGTATTATTTGAAGCCAAAAACTAACTTTAGATGTGATCACCGTATGGACTAACTCAACCCTACCTGCAAATGAGAAAAACTTGGACCTCCAGCCTTGTAATTTCTCTCTAATACTATCTATGAGTTTACCACATTCTTTATCTATAATAGTGTTTGTTGACAGTGGTATCCCAAATACTTGACTGGTAACTCCCCTTCAGAGACTCCTATTCTACATAGGAAATTTTGTTTGTCTTTGCAATACTTATTGAAATAACATTTTGTTTTCCCCTCATTGAGTTTCAGACCACCATACATATCAAGTAGATAGAAAAAGTTTCTAAGAGTATCAATTGCATGCATGGAAGCTTTCATGACAATAATAAGGTCATCAGCATAAATCAGATGTGTTACCTTTGGTTCAATTTTGTGCACTGGGATTATATTATTTTGATAACTTGCTATCTCCATTTGGAGGGAAAACCATTCCATTGCAACTGCAAAAAGATAGGGGGAAAGAGGATCCCCCTGCCTTATTCCCCTATTACGTGTTATGTATCCCTTAAGGACGCCATTAATAAGAATAGAATATGTTGGGGTGGAAATACAATACTCTATCAACTTCAACAGCTTATTTGGGACACCCATAGATTTGAGCATATGTACAATGAATTTTCTGTTCACTTTATCATATGCCTTATGTAAATTTATTTTTAGACACATTTTATCAGCCCCTGATTTGTTGAAATCTCTTATAAGCTCATGAGCTAGGAGAGAGTTTTCAGATCTGAATCTACCTCTATAAAGGCACTTTGAGTTTGGGAAATTAAATCTGGTAGCACTTTATTTAGTCTCATGCAAATTATTTTACTAAGAATCTTATAAGAGACATTCCAACATGCAGTTGGTCTGTATTCCTCCACCCTCTCTGGTTTTTTAACTTTTGGGATTAGGGAGATGAATGTATGATTTATTTCTTGTAAAAACTCATCATTGTCCAAAGTTTCCTGATATGCTTACAACATGAGACTTTTCAGGTGTACCCAGTGCACTTTGAAAGCGGCTGCCCCCATTCCGTCTGGACCAGGACTGGAGTCAATATGAATGGACTGTATAGCTCTCCATAATTCCCTTTTAGTAATCTAAGCTGTGAGCATGGAGCTTCCTTCTTGAGAGATCTTCCTTCTACATTGAATAACAGGTAATTCTTGTGTTTCATCTCCATTGTATAGGCCCATAAAATATGATAAAGCATTGTCTTCTATCTCCTTTAAGTTTCTCACAGCATTCCCTTCCTCATTCAAGCAGTTCAATAGATTATTATGATGAGTTCTTTGAGACATTTTAGTATAAAAGAATTTTGTACATTCATCGCCCTGAGTTAGCCAATTTTCTTTTGCTTTTTGTTTGATCTCCGTGGCTTGTTTACCGAGTTCTTCTTACAATTTCCCCTGTAATTGATAATATAAAGAGTTAAGACTTTTATTCATTGGATCCTTATCAAGCTTCTCTTGGATATCCCCCAATTGATTCTGAATATTGAGAATTAAGTCTTTATATTTCGATCTCTTCCTATTCCACTCCGTCGATCTATTTTTCATATTTTTTAGCACCGTAATGAACTTATACATGTGGTTCCCAGGAGGGGGTAGAATACTCTTCATGTTTATGGCCTCATTGTATCCTTCTATTTGATTCCAATGATTTGCATATCTAAATGATTTTCCTTTTTGGCTGCCTTTTTCTTTGTTGAATTGAATTAATATGGGACAGTGGTCACTGGTTGAGGTGGGGAAGACTGTTGTTTGCAAAGTAGGAATTTTATTAATAATATCTGAATTGCATAAGGCTTTGTCTATTCTAGATGTTATTTTCCTTGCCTCACCACTTTTCCATGTAAATTGCAGTCCAATATGGAATGTTTCGAGTAATCCACTTGCTGCCACACAATCATTGAACTCCGCAACTTGGGACACCTTTAGGGTAACTCCTCCTCTCTTTTCTCTTGTTTTCAAGACTGCATTAAAGTCCCCCATAACCAACCATGACATTTTGATTTGTTTAGAATGATTAATTATTTGTTGCTACAACACAGTTCTTTCTGAAGCCATATTTTTTGCATATACGAATGTGATGTATAGCTCCAACCCTTCTTGTTTTTAAATAATATTGTCATTTGCTGCTCTTTATTGTCTATTAAGGAGCCATTCCATACATTACCATCCCATAAGACAAGAATTCTGCCCTTTATTTGTTGTGTGACGTTGTGCTCAGAGCTCCATTGGTTACCTATTTGATGTTTGAACATTTCAAAACTTTCTTCATTGAATTTGTTCTCCAATAAAGCTATAATAGATGGCCTATGCAAGGCCCTTAGGTTGTGGAGGTCTAATTGACGAATGTCATTGTTTAGACCTCTCACATTCCAGTAGAGTATTGTCATTTAATTTTTTTTGGTTTTGCTCCTTGTAACAGGAGTAGAGTAAAAAGTAATATATATATATATATATATATATATATATATATATTTGAACATGTCAAATGAAAGTGAGTTAATCTCACGTCGAATTGTTTGATAAATTGCTTGTCGAATCACTTAATAATATCACTTGAATATTGCTTGATTTATCACTTTGATTAAACTATAAACTTGTCAACAAGTTAAGATCAAAACTTGTTGAAAATTGCTTGCTATTAGTAATAATATTATCATGGTTGTTAACTATGTTTTGATTGATAATATGGATGACGAATGTTAATTATATGGATGTTTGATTGTTGAAATGATTCACGTTTAATACACATCGAATATCACAAAGGAAAGCACTTTCCTTTATAAAATGAAATGGTGTATATGAGATTGTTAACCTCTTTACAATGGTTTAAAATGATTTAGAAATGTTTACAAACATTTAAAAGCGTTTTGACAACATTTGAAAAGAAAACAAAAAATTGAGTTAAAATAAGGCGCGTCGCGTAACGGCAGTTTGCGATTTCACGACGGAAAAGCTAAATGAACATATAGGATAGAAACGGAGTCGGAATTCTTTGAAATAAATTTTTTTCGGATCCTTATAACCATAGTTTTCAAATGGAAAAGAAAAACCAAGATTTCATCTTGTAGATTTTTAGATATGTCCAAATCAAATTTTCAGAAAAATCACCGTTTTTGCAGTTAAGTGACCAAAGTATAAAATTCTTTAGAATAAATATTTTTAAATGTTTAAAAGTAAGAAGTAAATTTGATGAATATGTTAAAATGTTTTAAAAGAGATTTGAGTTATAAATATAGATTTTCAAATGATAGAAAGTTGTTTTAATCAAATATGATTGTCAAACGCTATTCGTAGCACTTTTCTACAACAGTTTTAATAAACTTTAGAGATATAAATTTAAACTTAACTACTCTTTTCCGAATCTTTTATAAATGTCTTTAAATAAAGAATTTAATATTTTAAAGATGATTTGAAATTTCTAGTAAGAGTTTAAATAAATGGTTAAGAGAAATTGTTTATAACACTTAAACAATATAATTGAAATCATGCCTTGGAATGTAATAACAAACTGAGTATGCGGAAACGAGTAGTACATTTGTCCAGCCTGTGAGATCTGGAATGATAAAACAAGATAAGTAACTATGGTTAGGGATGGAGCAACCAATACCCTGAACTTACCTGGCCTCTATTTTCTCTTTCTAAGCGAGGGGTGGAACAGATCGAAGGGAAAGCCGGGATGGTCTAAAAAGATCTCATTTAAGTTTTTCCAAAAGTAAAGAAATTTCAAGGGAGTTAATTAAACCAAATTTTTATAGTACAGAGAATATTCTGGCCAAACTCTGTACTAAGTTCCGAGGAGGGAATTTGCACTATCGCGTGAATTTAAAAGATGATTTCACCGTTATTCCATGAATAGCACGAGTTGAATAGGGAAATTAATATGGGTATGATTAGTCTAATCTTTTACTCAATATAATAGGTTTGGGTTTACAGTAAACGATGTCTTATATAACATTGTTTTTGACCCAGTTAAGAAATGTTTCAGAAAGATGAAATTTTTGTTAGAAAAGGGATTAAATTTTCCTAAGTAAATGACATAAAGATTTCCAAAGTAAAAGGGATTGGATCTCGAAGAGACCGGGATCGTATTTGGTTAATTCCTATCCGAAAACCACTTCGAACCAATTTACGTTTTTGAAGTAAAAATATGTTGAAAACAAAGATCATTGAAGACGAAGATCTTCATGATGTAGGGCTACTTGCCACTAGACCCTCGGTGAAATTTACCATATCATATACTATGGTGGCAGTAGTGCTCTGTTATAAAAATCTTCAATTTGCAAGGACTAACCGCTATTGATCCTAGGGGTGATTCCCAAAACAAAATGTGGTAATCTCAGAACGAACTTGTATGGACAAGTGTCTTACATTGCATTTTAAAATCACATTGATTGAACTCTATAAACTTATCATCTGCTTGGTGGCGGAGAAAGCAACTTCTCTTAGCTTAATACCCTTTCGTGAGACGTATGAGCTCGGATGTTATGCCTCTGTAAAAATCAGTTGTGTGATTATGGAATGACAATGTGGCATTCAAAGTGGAAAGTTGATGTTCTATGTGAAAGGTAATCGTTACCTCGGGCCTCACACCCCGGAAATGACAAAAACAAAGTAGATGCAGCAAGGCTATATGGTTCGCAACCATTAGGGTATGACCATCCCCTTCTAGATAAATTTCTACCCGCTAAGACGTTTGGATTTAAATACCAACGGAGCTGTGGGGGCTAACGACGTTGGTCTCATCCTTAGGCTAAGTAATGACATATGGCTCGGCATGATAAATGGTTTGACTAGAATTGGACAACTTTCCCATATTGTGAATGAGCTTAAGGCTAGGATGAACGTCGAAACTGCAAATTTTGGCCCGGTTGCCCCACCAATGATTAAGCATACCCTCATCCAGCTAGCCAAGCTTGGTATCTACAACATATTGCATGACGCTAGGAATGGATCATGTTGGAGATTCCTGTTGGAAGTGCTCCTATCCAACATAAAGATGTGCATGCTATCCACGAGCAAGGTTATGTCGATGACGTCCATGAACCTAAACCGAAAATGTATCAAGTCCAAATAGATTGTCGCTCCCCCTCATTAGAAAGATTGCCTACGTTTGGCCGCCATTGAGCAAGAGACGAGGCACACGACTTGCGCTTCGACCGCCTTAGTGGCGGTGGGCGAGCTAGAAACACCAAGCCAAAAGAGCCTTTTTTGCACTCCCGCTCCTAGCAGGAGGTGCCCCGGCCAAGGTCTCAAGAGAGATGGACCCACCAGTCAAGATCATCCACAATCATCAAAACTAAGGGTGGGCACGGATCAGTATGATTTGAAGCTCAAACCATTTTTAGATCAACAGCTAACCAAAAATGAAGGTCGTAATATTATATTTTAATACGGTCCAATTTAATACATATACGGTACAGTTTAGGTCCAGCCCGGTTTGATTTTGGAATATACATCTTCAACATATGGTGTTTACTAACAAATTGACAAAACAACTCTGAAACTTTCACATATTCTGATACACGCATGTGTATTGATTATGTACTATTATTACTATTATTCAAGCACATTGCCAATTTACATACCAAACTACATCATAGTTCATTACTTAATTACATAAATTTCAAAGTACCGAAACTTCATATTTTACTATTAGCATGAGTACCAAAATACCAAATTCTACTTCATGAATCACCTAACTTCAAAATCTTGCATAATGTCTTTCATTTAGGTACACCCAGCAAGGAGTAGCAAATTTTTTCTCATGCACTGTCATTTTTCCATATCAGCATTGCCTTCACATTAAAAAGAAAAGGTCAACAGATAACAGTTTCTAAAGCATATATATTGCAAGTCAGTAGTGTTCAACCAACAACTTTCACTGCCTTATAAAGAAAAGATAACTGTGATGCATAAATATAAACATCATATATACTTGTGTGCTTAGTGGTAGATTGAAGTTCGACCACAGTCAGGTTTTGTAACGGTATCTCCGAAGATGGTGTATTTGTGGTAAAAGCAATTCTGATCAATACAAAAAATTCATACATGTTAAAACTTACTATTAAGTAGAAAATTGTTTAGTTGTATCATTGTTCAATGCAAAAGGAGACAAGTAGAAGCATCAATTGTCAAATTCAGTGGCAATTGAAGCACAAATTCAAAGATTAAACTTAAAGATAAAGGTGGAAAAAACAAATAGAAGACGCAGCAGCTAAAGCTGCTAAACCTTTACAGATATGCTACTGGGTTAGCTTATCAACACAATACCGTATCTCTAACCCATTATGAATAAAACAAAAAGGAAATATGATAATGTCAACAATTAAAGTTTGAATACTGCACTAGAGAACTGTCGTGAAACAGGGTTGATCTTAGATACGACATAAAGGGCTATAGTAAATTTGTTCACCATCCATTGAAGTATATTTAAGTGCATTGAGTACGAAATTATTTAATTTACCTTTTTCCTCTTAAATATGAAGGGTTAATTTAACTACACATTAATTAATACTATAATTATTTTCTGGTCAGTGCGCTAGTTAGTGCTGCTGCAGTCAATACTTATAAATGAGCTATCGCTAATGAACGAGCTGCATATGATTTTCTAATGAGTATTAATTAGCAGTATAATACCTTGTACATGTGCAAATTTTCATTCTATTTTGATGTACATTTACCAATGTAAAAACATATTATACAATGATAATATTTATTTTTATATGTTGCGAATTAATTACTGCTAAATTTTAAGATTGGCAATAAGTTAAGGTTAGGATTTAAGTTTAGCCATGGTCAATATTTTATGGACTGGAAATAGCAAACTCAATATTGCTAGTAGCCTAGTATCATGTTTCAGAGGAAGAGTTTGCACAAGGGTTAAAAGAAAGGGAACAAAGACATGACCTAGTTTGTGAATGCAACAGACAAAGGATTTATAAATCATTATGTTTTAAGGCTAAAGTTAGAAAAACATCAATGAGTCATCTTGTCAATTTGCTTGTAGGGATAAAACTACACACTTTTGCTAAATCTTTTTATTGGAAGTTGAAAATCATGTTAATGGAAACTTCATACATAAATCGTCTGTAATAGAAACTTCATATTTGATTTTGTTAATGGAAACTTCATACATAAATCATCTTAATGGAAATAAAAATAAAGTTGATATTTGATTTTGAAAATCGGTAAATCGGTAAACTTTCTCTAAGTACTTCTTGATGTCAAATGACTCAAATCATGTTGGAAACTTCATGCACATGATTAGAAATAGCAGAGGAATGAAGAACAGTAAAGAAGCATATGAGATACAACATTCCATACATAAATTAACAAATAAACTTAAGTGAAAGTTAATGGATTTATTAACCACACTCCGAAATTATTAACAAAAAAAGAAAACACAGTAATTTCATGAAGCATGACAAAATATATAATAAGCTATAGAACTAATAGCTTAGACATTACCTGAGTTTACCTTATCTGTGCTTGAAGGAGATGAAATTTAAGATCGCTAGATTAGCACAAGAAAAAAAGGAGACACAGCATGAAGCAAAAATTGATTTTTGGACAAATTTTCAAAAGAGGCTGTTTTTCAAAACCATATGCACAAATAGGCCAAGTTGAAAACAATTTGCAGATATAGGCTAGTTTTGCCACCTCAGCGACGAGGTGGCATTTTTTTTTAAAAAAATAACACGGGGCGCATTTGTGAAATGCGCCCCTTGTAATTTACACTGGCGCATCTGCCAAATGCGCCAGTGTAAATACAGGTCTAAAACCTGGACAGCAAGCTTCATATTCAAATCCAAATACATAAAATTCAAATCCAAACGAACAATCTTAAATGATAGCAAATGTTTATCAACATAAAAGCAAACAAATAAAACTACCAGTAAATAAATTCTAGCATAACATAATTAATATTCGATTACATTCAAATTAAAGTAGAAGTTATAGTTTGGTTACAAAAGCAAACTAATAGTTCGGTTACAAAAGAAAATAAAAATAGGAATACTCATGGTTGAGTAGGATCGTCTTGAGTAGGTGGGGGTTGAGAAGGTCCAGCGTCTTGCGATTGGTGTGTATCTTGCCTTCTTTTAGTTCTTCGCTCTCTAGTCTGCATAGCTTGTTCGGAAGAGCTTGGCCGTGTTAATCGATTTCTAAAAAGTAGTGTGTCAATAAGTTTCTTAAAATTAAGACAACGTGGTTGAACTTCTCGTTCGGGTACTCTACCATGTCCGATATCGTCCAATCCTCTTCCTACCATCTCTAGTACGTCGACCTACAAGTTGCAGTTATTTATTCAAAATTAGAAACATGATTCAAGTGAACGAACTTAAAATATCACGGTAATGTGAAGATTTACCACGTCTCGCTCAAGCGGTGCACGAGCGGTGTATGCTCGTTCGTGAGAAGTCCGATCTGCAACAATGAATCTTCGAGTAATCGACCAGTACCAAGTCATGTATCTCGAAATAGGAATGGTAGGAAACTGTTGGTGGACGATACGGTTATGTCTATCGTTCCACTGAACGATAGCAAACTCCAAATCTGGCTTTTGTTCGCATGGATCAGGTTTGTGTTGATGAAGACCAAACTGTCGCATCACTCGATCAGGATTATACATTTGTACATCTCACATGCATATGATAGGTGTCTTACAAAGCCAACTATGCATCCCACTTAGACATATCTGCGGAAGATCGACTAGCACATCCTGTGTGTACGGATTCCATATAACAGCTTCATCTGTTAACATGTCGAGCTGGTCGCGATAGAAAGTGGCCACTTGCTTTGGAGACTCAACCCAACTCCTTGAACCAAACCATCTATACCAATAGTTATACAATTAGAGTTTTATTAGTACAAAAATACACACATGTAAATGTAGTTGGAAATTAACTACCTTGCACTGTAAGGTAATGTTCTGTCGATCTGCATGGTAGTCACATTTGGACGGCCAATGGGAAGATGTGTCCATGCCCAAAGCTGCAAAATTTTTAAATATAGTAGAATTAAATATTACATATGAGTGAGTTATAACAAATATATCTGTGCATATTATACCTGTAAAAGCGAGAGACAACCAGCTATCGATTTGGATTTCATGAGTGCAGCATTTGTTAACTCATTATATAATGTTGCCAATATAGCACTGCCCCAAGAATATCGTGCACACTCATCCAAATTTCGCAAAAATAATAACCAAAAAAGGTTTAGTCGTCCTTTAGAATGATCGGGAAATAGACGACAAGATATCAAATGTAGAATAACCGCTCTCGCATGATATTCAATTTCTACATCTGAAGCATTCGGTGATGGCTCATCTGCAAACATATTGCGAAGCCATGTCAACTTAACTGTTGCGCCTCTTATCTCACTTTGAGGTGGAATCACACCTAAACACTGTTGACAAATGTCTTCGTAATTACTTAGCTGTCTGATTGTAACAGGATTTCCGTCTACTGTAACACCTAGAAGACAACTAACATCTGCTAATGTGATGGAAAGTTCACCAGTAGGAAAATGAAAAGTTGAAGTCTCCGGTCTCCATCTATCTACCAATGAAGTAATTAGTGCATGATCTATTTTGAAAAAACCCAATCTAGATATTTCTCTGAATCCCGCTCTTTGTAATGCAAGTTGAACTCTTGGAGTATTAGACTTGATTAATTTTAATTTGCTTGAATGATCATGACACTCAATTGGCTCATCACTCTACACATTCACAAACAAACACTTGCATCAAGTTCATAAACAAACACTTGCATAAACAAACACTAAATGTTAAATTTAATTTGCTTGAAAAATACCTGCATCAAGTTTCTATCATTGCTTCGATGTTCATTCTGAAGGTACAAAACACTTGCATTCACAGGACCGGGTACCAACCCTTGAAGAAAAAAATGTTTAAGTGTGAATGTAAATTTAATCAAATTGATGTAAATGAATGTAATTGCTTCGATGTAAATGAGTGTAATTACTTCGATGTTCATTTTGAAGGTTCAAAACTAAATTGATAAATAAAATTTCAAATTGATAAACAAAGGTGTATAATTTTGAATTGAAGTTTGTACCTCTAACTTGAGAAGAAGATGATGATCCTTCCATTTTTCAGCAGATTAGACGAAGAAAATGATTGAATTGATGTTGGATTTGAGAAGTTAGAAGATTTGGGGTTTTAGGGATTTTGAGTGAAAAGGTGGAATGGGAGGAAATGAGGAATGGGAGGCTGGCTGGCAGTGTCTAATAGCAGCACGGGGCGCAGTTGGTAACTGCGCCCTTGCAAATTTTCGTGGGCGCACCTGCCAAATGCGCCCACCCATATCTGCTCAAAACAGAGAGCTGCTGTATATACAAATACTTCAATATGTCTCAACTCCTCTTTTATTACAAATACTTCAATCACTTTCATATTAACAGAAAACATAGCATCGACATCTTCATCATCATTTACACTGGCGCATTTGGCAGATGCGCCAGTGTAAATTACAAGGGGCGCATTTCACAAATGCGCCCCGTGTTATTTTTTTTTTAAAAAATGCCACCTCATCGCTGAGGTGGCAAAACTAGCCTATATCTGCAAATTGTTTTCAACTTGGCCTATTTGTGCATATGGTTTTGAAAAACAGCCTCTTTTGAAAATTTGTCCTTGATTTTTAAGTTTAGAGAGAAAGGGGGAAAAGGATATGGCGGCCTGAAATGAAACGAGCAAGGAAGAGAGGCAACAAATAAAAGATTAAATAAAAGGTTAGGGTTTGATGTAAGTAGGTTGGACTTAGTGTATTATTCTTTTAGAACTCGTGAAATATGTACGCAATTAATTTTGCTAATACAAAAGGGTGCTGCAAAAAGTATACTAGGTTAATTTTCTTGAGATAATCTTTTAGAAAGTTATTTGGTCCCATTTAATATGGCTAGTTTAGCTCTTCAAACCGCAACCGGACCATGATGAAATTGATCGGGTCGGTTTGATTATTCGATTTAGACAGATAATATGGAGCAGTTTTCTGCACTTTCCATCAGTTCGGAGCGGATGGTTTCCATTTAACGATGCGATTTTTGCCATCCCTAATCAGAAGTAGGTCTCCTACCCTATCTGATATCCTTGCTACCCCTCTCCATACCATCGTCACATATCTTGTTCATAGTTAGACATTGGTGTCCATCCCTAGCTATGGGCCCTCGTCATCCGCGCTATGCAAAGGTAGGCCTCAGGGAAGAAATGACGGCCTTGCCTCGATAAGTGCACAGGATCCAGGCAAAGAGCACTAGAGGCAGGGCTTGTCGGATGATGAATACGGGGAACCTTTCTCCGAGGAAATCTTAGGAACTCGCATCCACCGAAGGAATGTATTGCCTCTCGTTGATGAATATGACGAAAGAACGGACCCGTTCAATAATACCATAACTTCCAATTCAATCATGCATGCTTGTTAATTGTTCAACGCCAAAATTCTTTGTTCGCCTCCATCCTTAACGAACTGGCTTCCCGCTGGTTTCTCCACCTTTAGGCTAGCATAAGACACTTATGGGCCCAACTTTATGTAGACTTCAATGCTTGCTTCTTTGCATCGAAAACTTGAAACATATGACGAGGGAACTAGGTAATATACGGCAAGGACCCATTGAGTCCCTCTGTTTGTATGTGAACTACTTCAATAAGGAATCAACCCATGCGAGAGATGCGGGCAAGAATAACTCGGTAGTTGCTCTATATTCTTAGGTGAGGTACCGATTTGGGAGGTGGTAGAGTTACAGATACAACCAGCCTCCTCCGTGATTGATTTCCTCCAAAGAGGCAATAGCATAATGAGGTGGAAGCGGTTTACCTCTCTAATAGTGATGAGGAGAGTAGGCGAGGCAACCTGAATAGTACCCAGGAAGACAACATCCGATGAAGGAATGGTTAGCAAGAAAATAACAAGAAACATGATGAAGAGGGATCATGCATCAAACCCAAGTACACAAACTATGCGACATTAAACCATGACACGGAAATCATATACCTTTCCATGTGATTGGGTGCTATTTCAATGACCGCCTCCATCCCGGTCTGGTAGAGGGAGGAGTCGAAGCAGTAATGGGAAGTACTGCAAATTCCATCAAACTCCACAAATGATTGTTAGCACCTTAAATATGAAATAGAGTGGTTGATCCACGTGTGGCCTGAAGCAGCAGATGAGCACAAGCCTGATACCGAAGAGAGCTCGCCTCCAACATTCAAGTATACTCAATCGACCTCTGGGCCCTAAAGTCTCCTATAGTTGAGGAAGAAATGATTGGCGTCGCCTTCACGGTAGAGGACAAGAGGAGAGGTGGTTTTCCTCATCGTGATCCCATGGTCATATTAGTTATTGTCGCTAGCACAAAAGTACATTGGGTCTTCATTGATGGGGGAAACTCTGTCAATGTACTATTCAAGGAATTTTTTGACAAGGTTAAGCTTCCAACCTCCAGCCTCACTCCTTGTGTATTGCCCATCTACAGACTTAGAGATATTGGCATAGTACCACTGCAAACAACCTCATACGTAATCACTTTCAGCCAAGAACCCTTGCTGCTAAGGTACATGTAAATTTTTCTGTAGTGGACTGCACATCTACATATAATATCTTAATAGGCAGAGTAGTACCAGTGGACCTGGATGGTATAGTAGCCTATTAGTGGCTTACAATAAATTTTCCTATCAAGGAGAGAATAGGGTGTGTCCGTAGCAATCAACAAGCCGCTAAAGAATGTTATAACATCTCATTACAACATGCGGATAATGGGTTCTCATGATCTAGTAGGAGCTAGCCACACACATAGATAGTACACCCAACAGGGCACGACAGCCATGCAATACTCCCATCTATGTAGGGACTGCCTACAGCGTTGAAGTTAAAGCATCTACCACCACCCCCGAGAGAATGTGTTAGCCACTCAATGCTCCCATTCATGCTGGGGCCAAGGCAACATGGCTAGTAGCGATCATCTTTCCGTGGCCAACCCGAACAAGAAAGGAGCTCATAGCAACATGGAATGAGAAAATTTTGTTAGAACATCCAGTTTATGTTTCAATGATAACAACTATACGGTCATATATATGTATACACTTTATCAAGATTACAGGTATATGCTACAAGAAGACACCATTGTTGAAGATACTGAGACTCAAAGGGAAACGAAGATCTATCGACCATATTATAGTTAGAAAGGTTATTCTACTGCAAAAGAGTCTTAGATAAAATATTGTTAAGGTCTCCTTGAGTATATATGAACACACAATCACACACTATTTTATATGCATTGAAATTAAGTTGAAAAACTGTTTTTACTACTCACAGACGTCAGAGATAAAACCATGGACGTCTATGAAAATTGTCGGGTAAATATTTTCTAAAGTCACGGACGTCTGAGGTTTTACCACAGATGCCTGTCGTTTGAAAAACTACAAATTTTGAAAAGACACTTCTGTTGAGAAAAAAAAGAAATTACCCTTTATCGAAAGGTTGTAGTCATTAAAGTGAATAGATCTTCTCTAATAGTAACAACTCTTCATCTGCATCCTTTTGATTCTATTAATACTACTTTGATTGAGATGTAGAAATCAACTAACTTGAATTAATTGAATCTTTTCTCTCTTGATTTCTTAACACTTTCTTGTGTGTACGTTGCTCACATACTCTCAATCTATTATAACCAAAATATAATTTTGGTTAAATCACTTCCTACAACTGAAAGCATTCACATTCACATACTCAAAGGAGATCATAGGAAGATTTGTACTATCAGTCAAAAACCGTGTTATTGGGAACACAGGATTGTCAGAGATATATTATTGTATTAGCCTATATCTCTGGACAAACCGAGGGTCAGTTGGTTAAAGGAAATACCGAATGGGGGCTTCAGGACTGGATGTAGGAGGGGAGGTTAGAACTAGTATAAAATATCTGGTGCGATCATTTCTATTAATTATCTTACGTTCAATTATTATACTTTGCTTATCATAGTTAGTAATATACTCATACATATAAAAGTTGCATTATTTATAAAGATCCTATAGACTTTCAATTGGTATTAGAGCAATGTCATTTCAATCTATAGTAACGCGTAATTGAAATCATTAAAATGGAAAGTACATTTCAAGAAGGTCAAACAACTGTTCGTCCTTCACTATTTATTGGTTCTAATTATGCTTATTGGTCAACACATTTGCGAATTTTTATGGAAGCAAACGAGTTAGAAATATGGCTAGCCACTCGAAACAAATATGAAGCACCCGACACCGATATTAGTACATGAACTGATGCACAAAAAGCAGAGGCATCTAACAATGCCAAAGCTATGAATGTATTATTTTGCTCACTTGACAAACATGAGTTTTCATGTGTCATGCTCTGCAAGACTACATATAATATATGGTGCAATTTACAAGTCATACATGAAGGCACCAATAAAGTCAAGCAAACTAAAATTTTGATTTTACAAAACCAATTCTCATCTTTCAAAATGAAAACAAGTGAATCGATTATTGAAATGTATGCAAGATTTCAAACAATTCAACATGATCTCATGGCACTTGGAGTCAAATTCATAGATTTTGGTTTTGTCACGCTAATTTTAAACTCTTTGACAAATGACTGGGAAAGAAAAAAATTAGCCATCGAAGAAGATAATGATCTTTCTTAACTTAAAGTCGAAGAGCTAATAGGAAATTTGGTGTCATACGAAGCTAACTTGCAGGATCGAAATCATAAAAAGAAAAACATAGCATTCCAAGCAAGTAATGAAGGTTCATACTTTGACAAAGAGGAAATTGTCTTTATTGCCAAAAACTACAATAAAAAAGAAATCACCCTTCAAATCAAACATCGATTAAATGCTATGAATGTGAGAAATTTGGCCACATGAAGAAAGACTGTCCACGGCTCAATAATGATAAAATCAAAAGCAAATTCGAGAAATTCAAGAAAAAGAAAAGAGCTTTTCAAGTAACATGGGATGATTCAGATTCTTCTTCTTCTTCGGATAGTGATAGTGAAAGCGACTCAAAATAAGCAAATGTGTTTTTTATGGCTAACACCGATGAGGTACCTCCTTAACTTACTTATGATGAATTAATGGAAATAAGTATTGAATTAGATGATAAATATAGAGAAACAAAAAAAATTAAATAGGGAATATGTAGGAAAGTTAACTAGATCAGAATTAGAAATTGGATTATTTGAAAGATGAAAAATTATCTTAGAAGAAGAATTAGAAATTGTTCAGAAGAAATATGCAACACTACTATCTCAAAATGACAGGTTATTAAATAATTTAGAAAAATATAAGTTAGGAAAAGTTAATCTGGAAAAAGAAAAAACTAGAATTATAAGCATATTCTAGAAACATTGAAATTTGTGATCTTAAAATTAAATTCGAAAAAATAACAAATAATGTGACGGACAATAAAGGAAAACAAAATTTAGAAAATTTGATTACGATATCTAAACCATCTAGAAATCGAAATGGATTAGGTTTTAAAAACAAATAAAGGTCAAAGCAATATAGCACATTATACACAAAATTTAAAAAGCCAAAGTTAAAAACTAAGTTTAAGAATTCATATACAAATATGGTCAATATATGGATTCCAAAAACAAACAATAAACTAATTAGATAAAAACATTGATGAATATTTACAAAAAGTTGTATATAACAAAAATTACATTTCTAAGGGAACCAAATCCTCATGGATATGGCTACCTACATCCACTAACACGTGGGACCCTAATCAAAGAAGGTGGGTACCAATTAAATTTTTCTTATTTTGCAGGTACCCAAAATTAAAATTAAAAATAAAGAGAAATGGACACTCGATAGCGGTTGTTCTAAGCACATGACTGGAAATGCAAATATGTTATCAAAAATAGCATATATTGATGGTGGCACCATAACATTTGGAGATAACTCAAAAGAATTTGTCATCGGCATTGGAGAAGTCAACAACATCGGTATTTCTAATTCTCCTATAATTAATAATATTTTATTGGTAGAAAATTTAAAATATAAATTATTAAGTATAAGTCAATTATGTGATAAAGTATTTAAAATTGATTTCGAGAAAAATAAATGTAATATTTTTGATCAAAATAAAATTTTAATTTTTGAAGAATTTAGAAATCGAAGCATATATGTCTTAAACATGAATGTAAAAAACAATACAAATTTATGCTTAGCCGCGAATCATGAAGACCCTTGGTTATGGCATAAATGTTTTTGTCATATAAATTTTAAGAATATCAACAACTAGCTAAAAATGAATTAGTAAGAGGATTACCTAAAATCAACTACGAAGTTGAAAACTTATGTGACGCTTGTCAATATGAAAAATTAAAGAAAAGCTCCTTTAAATCTAAAAAGGAAATTTCCACTAAACAACCTCTCGAATTACTCCATCTAGATTTATTCGGACCAACTCAAGTACATCCAATAAATCATAATAAATACATTTTTGTAATTATTGATGATTTTTCAAGATGTACTTGGACATTATTTTTAAAACATAAAAGTGACACTTTTGAAATGTTCAATTTTTTAGCTAAATGAATAAAAAACTTAATGAATTTAAAATTTAAAAATACATGAAGTGATTACGACAGTGAATTTGAAAATGAACTATTCACCAACTTTTGTAACAAATAGGGAATTAATCATAATTTTTCATTTCCTCGAACAACACAACAAAATGGTGATGTAGAAAGGAAAAATCGACCTTACAAGAATGTGCATGAACTCTACTATATAGTAGCAACTTACCAAAGAAATTTTGGGTCGAAGTCGTTGCTATTGCTTGTTATGTATTAAATCATGTAACACTTAGACCAATAACTAAAAACGCATGCTACGAAATATTTTTTAACAAGAAACCTAAAGTATCATATTTTCATGTTTTTGAGTCAAAATGCTTCATATTAAACACTAAAGATAATACAGGAAAATTTGATCCTACAGCTGATGAAGAATTTTTTTATTGGTTATTCAGATCGAAGCAAAGCATAAAGAATCTTTAATAAACGAACAAATATTATAGAAGAAAGTCTTCATGTCTCATTTGACGAAAATTTTAACGAAAATAAATATGACGATGATGAAGAATTAATAAATAAAACTAATATACCTATACATGAAAATAATAATAATGATAATATGATAACATCATCACCTAGAATATTAATAGATCGTCCTATTAATAATATTATTGGAGATTTAAATACAAGAGTATCAACCATAAAACAGTTAAATCAAATGAGTTGTATTGCATTTATATTAAATTTTGAACCGAAAAGTTATAAAGAAGCATCAAAAGATGATTTTTGGATTATTGCAACGCAAGAAGAACTTAATCGATTTGAAAGAAATGATGTTTGGGGACTTGTACCAAGATCAGATAATCAATCTGTAATTGGAACAAAATAGGTTTTTAAAAATAAAGCAGATGAGAACGGAAATACTATACGGAATAAAGCAGGATTAGTAGCTCAAGGATATAATCAAGAAGAAGGAATTGAATATGATGAAACAATTGCTGCTGTAGCACGTCTCGAAACAATACGAACATTACTGACTTTTGCATGTCATTATAATTTTAAACATTTTCAAATGGACGTAAAAAGTGCATTTTTAAATGGATTTATAAAAGAAAAAGTGTATGTTGAACAACCCATTTTATTTGTTCAAGAAAAATACCCCGATCATGTATTTAAACTTAAAAAGGCCTTATATGGATTAAAACAAACACCTCGTGCTTGATATGAAAGATTAAAAACTCATTTACAAAGTTTCGGTTTTCAAATTGGTAAAATTTATTCCACTTTATTCATAAAACAAGAAATAATAATATTTTAGCCGTACAAATATATGTTGACGATATTATATTTGGACCCACTGATGAAAAATTATGCACTGGATTTTCTAAAATAATGAAAGATGAATTTCAAATGTCATATATGGAATTTTTATAAATCAAGAAAAATACTATCACGGTTTATTAAAACGTTTTGGAATGGAAAATATATCAAGTAAACCAACTCCAATGAGTACTACTCTATATTTAGATAAAGATGAAAATTGAAAAGATTTCGACCATAAATTATATCAAAGTATGATAGGATCTCTGTTATACTTAACAACTGGTAGACCAGATATTATGATGAGTGTATGTTTATGTGCTCGTTTTCAAGCACAGCCAAAAGAATCACACCATCGAGTGGTAAAACGAATCTTAAGATATTTAACAAACACTAGAGATTACAGACTTTTTTATCCAAAAGGAAGCTCATTCGAAATCGTGTCATATAGCGATGCTGATTTCGGTGGTTGTAAAACGGATAGAAAAAACACAAGTGGGACATGTCATTTTATAGGTCAGTCTTTAGTATCGTGGTTTAGTAAAAAGAAAAACTGTGTTTCACTCTCGACATGTGAAGCCGAATAAATTTCAGCGGCTTTAGCATATGCACAAGTAATCTATATCAACAAGCTCTTTAAGATTCCGGGAAAAATCATAACAAAATCTCATATATATTATGATAATACTAGTGCCGTAAATTTATCAAAAAATCCTATTAACCATTCTCGAACAAAGCATATTGATATTTGTCATCATTTTCTTAGAGATAATGTGGAAAAAGGAATTATATCACTAGAGTTTGTAAACACCGAAAATCAAATAGCTGATATTTTTACTAAACCGTTAAGTGAACTAACTTTTATTAAGTTAAGACGAGATCTAGGAATATGTTTGTATAATGAATTGATTAACTAAATTTGTAGAAACAGATTTTGTACACTTAATTTTTTTTAAACAAAGCTTATATAAAAGTACACAATATAAAATTTATACACTTAGATTAAAAATAACCACATAAAAATTTAAACTAACACCAACCATATAAACCGAACCACTCTCTGTAAAATTTATATGGTTGAACTCCTTTTCCTCAACCTACTCTCGAAGTATAGTAAAAGGTTTATCTTATAAATCAGCTTATATTCTTCCTAAAAATAAATAAAAATAATTATATTATTAAAATAAATAATACTCAAAAATGTCTTCTGATCACGACTCCGCCTACTCAACCATCGACTATAAATCTCCCTCATAAGATAGCACTTACGTTTCACCAACTAAATCCATACCTACATTAATTCATTTAACCTCTCTAAACATTGTTGCATCACCTACGTGCCACACTGGCTTTTCTCCTAAAGAAAAGAAAGCCAACGTTCAATTGATCTACAATCAACATCTCTCACCAACATGGTCGATGAAATATATCACTATCAACAAGAAATGATGGGAGTTCAACGTGAAATATATTACGAACAACGATGTTAAAGATCTCATCTAAATTTTCTTGAAAAATGTAATCAATTTGTGGTTATTTACCAATAAAAAGTTGCATACATAAAAAATCTCCTCGATTACAAGAAACTCTTACAAAAGTGTATAACATTACTCCGAGAAATCTATGCAAACCGGGACCATCAAACCAAGCTTAGATCGACACTCTAGCTCGTCTGAGTTGGTCTCCAATAAAGTTGTTAATTGATGACACAAAAGTTGAATCAAATTCATGGGATATACAACAAATCAACAATTCTAAATTCTCCAAGAAAAACTAAACTAATGCTACACGTCATATAAATTAAGTTTGTTTGTTAATTTTTAGTATGTATATTGTTTTATTGTATTAAAATTTTAATAAAATTTAATTGCTATTTAAATTCTTTCCAATATTTTAGAAAATACATAGCACGGACGTCTGCGAAAATACCACAGATGTCTATCAAAAGTTATGGGAAACAATTTTCTATGGGAACTCACAGATGTCTATCATTGTTCTCTGTTTATTTTTTTCTACAACCTCAGACGTCTGTGGAAACCCCATAGACGTCTGTTGTAACTTTCTGCTTAATTTTACTTGAAAGCACAAACGTTTGTGCTCCCCCCACAGACATCTATCGCTCTTCTGAAACCCTACATCAACAGCCATATATAAATAAATGTGAAAATTAGGTTGAAGGGCTTATATTTTCAGAGTAATAAGTTTTAAGGACAGCACTTCTAAATAATTAGTTTTAAGGACAATTTATAGGATAATGATAAATTCATTTATCTTTTTAAGTTATACACTAAAATGATAAATCCTTTTATCATTATTTTTGTATAACTGAAAATGATAAATTCTTTTATCATTTTCTTGTAAATTATTCTTAAAACTAATTTTTCAAAAGTAGTGTCCTTAAAACTTATTACCCTATACAAATAAGCCCTTAAAGTGAAAATCCCCTAAATAAATTATTTTCATTTTACATCCTATCCCAAATTTACTTCCAAAATCTAAAATCCTAGCCTCCAAAAACTCTCTATTTTGCTCACTAATGGCTCCAAAAACTTCATTTAGCAAATGCGCCAAGAATGGTCAATAATCATCTTCTCACAATCACGTGGTTAATGATGCTCACATTCAAGAATGGCTTCGTAATAGCACAATTGCCAATAAGCGATTCAATGAACTAAAGCAAAAGAAGCTTCATTCCTGGTCTTTCTATCGATTATGCAAGTTTCGAGAATATAACATTCAAGAATTGACTGTTACCTCCAAATGTCGGGATTTAATTAATTTAGATGAAAATGAGGTACAAATTGACCAATTAGCTATCTTTCTTTTCTACGCAAATTTATGTAGTAGCGATATTTGGAATCCTGAGAATGAAGAAGGATGGTTATGGACAAGTGTGTACGAACATGTATTAAAAATTAGCGTCAACGCCATTGGACGTATACTCAATTGTTCTTCAACCGGGATAAATTTAGAAGAAATTCTCGACTAAAGAAACTTGTAGCATTACGAAGTAATTCATCTTATGTGGGAAGATAGGATGCCCTAGTGGAAATCTGTAACAACCCGCATATTTATCGATTTTTATATTTAAATATTTCGTCGTTCGTCGGATTTTGGTCCGAAAATCTACTTTTTGCAAACATTCGAATTAGGACTCGAGACCACCTCCATTGAGTTCAAAATGTCGTTTGCGATCTTTTTGAGTGTAAGCTTCGATATGTTTGGAGTTAGGAGAATTTTTCCACTTTTCACTTAGGGCTTTGGGTTGGGTTTCAGCCCAATAACCCCACTTAACCCCCTAGCTCTCTAACTCTTCATCCATTCACTCCCATTTCATTTCATTTCCTCAAGCAAACTGAAAATGGTGGAGAGGAAGAGAAATTAGAAATTCCAAACCCTTGTTCCTCTTGCAAACTCAAGTCCTTGCTCCAAATTCGAAGAGAACCCATTGGTAAGCTTCATCTTCTTCTTCTCCAACTCTTTCTCCTTTCAATTTTAGAATTTCCTAAACCTAACTTTAGGAAATATTTCTCTTTTAAGCTTAGATTCAAGCTTGTTGAGTTGGGATTGAAGAGTGATTGTCCTTGCCTTGTTCTATAGCTTCCTCTTCATTGTTTTCGTGTCAAAGGTGAGATTTTTATCTCACATCTATGTTTATAATTATCTTTGATTGTTAGGTATGAATTCCTAACACCTCTTCATGTGCATTTGCTTTTGATTTGGATTGGTTTTGTGAATATTCCGATTTTTGGGTTTCTAAGTCAAATTTATGTGAAAATCCTTTTATGGATGTTTGATCATGCTTTTGGTAATGCACCGAGGAGCACATAGGGCCGGGTTGCTGTTTGGCATAAACCCTTAGAGCCAATATTCGTCCGGTTGCATTTTGGAAGAGTTTTCACTTCATTTTGTATAGGCTGAAAAACAGCCCAGGCATGATTCAGTCGACTGAATTCTCTGTTCAGTCGACTGAACCTGGAACCCGAAAGTTTCCAGGCATGATTCAATCGACTGAAAACTCTGTTCAGTCGACTGAACCTGGAAACAGAAAGGTTCCTGAACCTGGAAAGTTTCCAGGTACAGGGTTAGTCGACTGAAAACTCTGTTCAGTCGACTGAACCTGCTGTTTCAGTCCAGTTTGCCTTTTTGGATTGAATTCTCAATTTAAATCGATTCGTGATGATCCTATTTGTTGTTATCATTTACTATGACTTTGATGACTCCTCTTTCGAGATGGTACCACGTTAGGTCGCTCGACCCTATCCCCCAGAGGTCGAACCCCGTAAACCTCTGCGTAGGCGATCTTATCCAAAAAACATTCAACAGAACTTCTTACTTTGATGGTTTTGGGAATTGATTTCTTTGGATTTTATTCACGTCTTCGAATGTGAATTTTAATGCTTGATTAATTTTACAATCATTTCTATGATTTGTCACTTTAAAATATAAAGGTTTTCTATACTAGTAGTAAATATCAAAACCCTTTCATTAAAACGATTTCAACTCTATTTTCAATATCAAAGCTCGTTTCTTAAAACCGTTTTCCAATCTATTAGTATATACAAACCTTTACCTCATTCGTATGAGAAAATATAATTAAACGGCCTAGCAAAACAAGTGGTATGAAACGCTTGCGTTTACTTCGTCGGTTAATTTTTGGACTTGTTCGATTGAATCTCTTGTGACAATTTTCTAGTGCAGATCTACAATCTGTTCGTAAATACTTGAGTTAAGCAAGTGGTTATGGGACATGAAGCTAAACTCTTATATTTACTAGCTTACTGTAATCGACACTTCTTCATGATCGATGATGATCATTTTATGATTTAGACTAGCGATTGAGCGATGTCTCTTTGTTTGCGAGGTTAGACTAGACACCATTTGTGTGATTTCGATTCACACATATCTCTTTATCTTCAAGGTTAGTCTATACCTCATTGGTGTGATTTCGATTCACACATATTGAAACTCTTGTGACAATTTCCTAGTGGAGATTTACAGCTTGTTCGTAAATATTTAAGTTAAGCAAGTGGTTATGGGACATGAAGCTAAACTCATATATTTACTAGCTTGGTGTGATTGACACTTCCTTATGATCATGACGATCATTCTTGTGATTTAGACTAGCAATGTGCGATGTCTCTTCGTCCGTGTGTTCGGACTTGCCTTCGGGCCATCCGTGTGTTCGGAAAAATTAAATAGATAGCTTCTCGTCCGTGTGTTCGGACTTGCCTTCGGGCCATCCGTGTGTTCGGAAAAATTAAATAGATAGCTTCTCGTCCGTGTGTTCGGACTTGCCTTCGGGCCATCCGTGTGTTCGAAAAATTAAATAGATAGCTTCTCATCCATGTGTTCGGAAAATTAAATGGATAGCTTCCATGAGATAGCTTCTCGTCCGTGTGCTCGGACTTCCCCCTTTTTGTGATTTCTAGATTTCGTGTGTTGAATTTTGAGATTTGTTCTGGATTTCGTGTGTTGATTTCTGAATTTAATGTTTCACCAACTTTTACAATTGGCATTAATATGTATGTCATTTATTGTGGCTTGGTGAATTAAATAAAGAATATGACATTCTTTTTAATCTTTGAGAAGATTCTTGTGGTATTGGTTAATCTCTTGTTGATTTTCAATTACGTACTTATCACAGTATGGTATTATGGTTATGATACGTTTTTGTCATATCTCTTATTCTATATCACTTTATCTGATATTTATAGCTAGACTGATCCGTTTATTATTTTCTTATAAATAATACTCGGGTCAGACCGAGATGTTACAGGTGCTTCTGCTTGACTTCTCTTCAGGACTATTCTGACTTTTGGCTAACTACATAGATTGTAGTTTTTGGATGTACACATTTGAGATATAGACTCTATGTTGTGTACTTATTCTTTTGTATAGCACGTGATGCTATTCTTTTGTATTATCGTGGATCTTTCTGACCACTACTCTGATGTACACTTTCATGTGTTGTATATTTATTCATATCTTCTTCCGCCTTTGTGATATGGATGTCTGTGACTGATTTATGTTATGTTTATTTCTATATTTGTTTTCGAAGATTATATATAGCCACTGTGTGATAGCTTTGAGTTTGTATCGGTATGT
Source organism: Allium fistulosum (assembly GCA_030737815.1). Lineage (NCBI taxonomy): Eukaryota > Viridiplantae > Streptophyta > Magnoliopsida > Asparagales > Amaryllidaceae > Allium > Allium fistulosum. The sequence continues at coordinate 136,559,952 of CM060904.1, forward strand.
CGGATTTCCTCTTTAAATGATACGCATTCTATACTATCTGGCATATCGGTACTCGCACAAAGAAATTACATGGATGGTCGCTCCTCAACAGCCTTATTCTCTGTGCTAATTGACAGCACTACCCCGTAGTGTTCTTGATTAGCGTGGGTATAAAGGTGGGGCGTCACAAAATCCATCCACTTACGTCCAAAAGCTAGGTTGTTTAATCGTATGATAATAAATATGATAATCCCACGTCTAGGTAGCCATGAACAAATTTATGACAATGATCACAAAGCCCTTTATGATATCTTGGTGGAATACAAATAAATTGGGCTAAATTCATTCATGGTGAAATTAAAAGCTTTTGGACTCATCATCGATGCACTATTATTTACGCTCCATACATTATGCGTATCTTACATGCTTTTGGGGTACCCTCCTATATCTTCCATTTTGAAGAAATCCCAGTAAAAGAAAGCGGTATATGGTTTTTATCATTGATGCATCTTCCTCCAAGACCAACCCCAATAATCTCTCTTGAACAATGGAGATTACAACAAAAACAAGAGCATCATGATCCTCCTTCCACTACTACTGCTCAGCAGACTTACTCATCTTATCCTTCACAATAACCTATGTCTTGCAGTCACGCTACCGAATATTATTCGGATTCTGAAATACAAGAAGCTCGCGTTGAACCAACGCAAAACGAATCTCTTCGTGATTTGGCACTTAAAAACCAAAAGATAATCACGGCTAACCAGCAAGCCTTAAACAAAAAGATGACTGATTGGAATGTTCTTTCTTAACAAGAATGACAAAAATGGAAATGGCTTTGGACAAAGTTGTTTCCACTTAGGGAAGGTTATGCAAAAAGTACGTGGTCGATCATCTTCTCGCCCCTTCATCCTTGCCTTCACCTACACCACCACCTCGAGCTCATACACTAATTTATCACTCTCAAGCTTTTCCCGAAGGAACGTCTCACAATAGAGGTGACAGAGGGAAGACTCCTATGCAAGAACAACTAGAGGAAGAAGAAGAAGATAGTGATGACATGTACGTATCTGATACTCCACATTTCCAACAACAATCGTACATGGCATTTCATGACCTCCCAATTCAAGAAGATGAGGAGTACAATGACCAAACACAATGGCCAGGCACATACGAATAGGATCCTTCATCTTATTGAGAATACTACAAGAATTATGGGGGCTTATCTTACTCTTCAAACCAGTACAATTAGATTTTATTTTAGAATCTTTTTTTTCCATTAATGTTATGCTTATCTATTTAACTGTTTAATAACTTCTGCTACATTTGTCTCTGATTTTATTTGAACTCCCTTATTTAGTTTTAAATATTCATTGTTTTATATATCATGCTATTAAATGTTAAGTTAACATTTATGTATCTTATATCATTCCTTCCGTTTTGATAATGACAAACGGGGAAGAATTTATGCATATACATAAGGGGAGACAAATATAATAATTCTTCCATTTTTGATTATATAGTTGTCATCATCAATAATGGGGAGATTGTTAAAACCTCTAGTTTATGTTTCAATGATAACTACTATACAATCATATATATGTATACACTTTATCAAGATTACAGGTATATGCTACAAGAAGACACCATGCTCGAAGATATTGCGACTCAAAGGGAAACGAAGATCTTTCGACCATACTATAGTTAGAAAGGTTATTCTACTGTAAAAGAGTCTTAGATAAAATATTGTGAAGGTCTCTTTAAGTATATATGCATACACGATTACACACTATTTCAGATGCATCAAAATTAAGTAGAAAAACTGTTTTTACTACTCATAGACATCTGAGATAAAACCACAGACGTCTGTGACAATTTTCAGGTAAATATTTTCTGAAGTCACAGACGTTAGAGGTTTTACCATAGACGTCTGTCATATGAAAAACTGCAAATTTTAAAAATACACTTCTGTTGAGACAAAAAGAAATTACCCTTCATCAAAAGATTGTAGCCATTAAAGTGAATAGATATTCTCTAATAGTAACAACTCTTCATCTGCATTCTTTTGAATCTATAAATAGTACTTTGATTGAGATATAGAAATCAACTAACTTGAATTAATTGAATCTCTTCTCTCTTGATTTCTTAACACTTTCTTGCATATATATTGCTCACATACTCTCAATCTATTATAAAAAATATATAATTTTGGTTGCATCACTTCATACAACTCAAAGCATTCACATTCACATATTTAAAGGAGATCATAGGAAGATTTGTACTATTAGTCAAAAACCGTGTTATTGGGAACGCAAGATTTTCAAATGTATATTTTTGTATTAGCCTATTCCTCTAGGTGAAGTGAGTGTCAGTTGGTTAAAGGAAATACCGGAGGTGAGCTTCGGGACTGAACATAGGACGGGAAGTCCGAAAAAGTATAAAATACCTAACATGATCGTTTATATTATTTCTCTTACATACAATTATTATACTTTGCTTATTATAGTTAGTAATATACTCATATATATATAAGTTGCATTATTTATAAAGATCCTATAGACTTCCAAATTCACCCCCACCGGTACGTGGGATCAGAAGACGCCACAACTCCTTTCCTCTCAACATCAACGGATTATCTGTGAGAGCCAAGGTAGCCATAGGTCCTAGGTTTGAGCACGGACGTCTATCCCGGCCGAGGAAGTCATTAAGCACATGATATACACATTGGACCAGTGTGACCTGAAAAAAAGTGCAGAGGAAAAAATGACGATCCACTTGACTCCGTATAGAAAATTCAAATCCCTATGGAAGACCGACGACTCTAATTTAAGCAATGCCAATTGACAATGACGACCCTATCAAAGTCATCCAAATAGGATCAAAACTAAGTGCAGAGATAAAGGATAAGATAATATGTTTCCTAAAGAAGAGCAAAGATGTGTTTCCTTGTGCATGCCGACATGCCTGGCATGGATCCTCCATCATCTGTCACCCCCTCAACATCGACCCTAAAGCTCACACTATTCGAAAAAAATAACGAACCCTCAATCTCAAAAGATATAGAGCTCTCAAGTAGGAGGTGGAAAATCTTTTTACTAATAGGTTTATTCATGAATCTGAATACCTATTCTAGGTAGCCAACCCAGTATTGGTCCAAAAGCCAAATAAACTGATATGTGGACTTCCCCATCAAAGACTCATGCCCGTTCGAACGGACCACTTAGCAACAAGTCACCTTTGAAAAGGATAAGTCTATTCAATTTACTTGCTCATTGTATATTTTTTTACTTGTTTGTTATGTTATGCACAAATACCTTAGTCTACGTGTTTGCTTAACGAAGTCGCGAGCCATTAGAGCCGCCTGACGCTTAATGAAATAAGTAAACATGGCAAACATGCATGCATGCATGTAGAATACGAACAAACAAGTGAAACAAGACAAAACACAGTAATAATGAACATACAAGTCAAATAAAAAAGATTTTATTACATCATCAGTTGTCATTAAAAAAATAGACCTCACACGACTTAAAAAACTGAAAGGACTATAGTAGACAAAATACAACCACTCGCCCCACTACTTAAAGGGATGGCAAGGATCTTAGGACCTGTATATCATCATATGTCATCTCCTTGTCCACCTCTAGGGGCATCTACTAGCTCTCCACTGGGGCTGCCGGTCAAGGAGGCGATTTGTGCAAAGGTTGAAATTTGCAGAGGAGTCCACCCAGCCACCACCATCTTTGCTGCTACTTCGCTATGGACCTTATCATAATTGGCTATGTAGAGGAAACTGACAGCCAAGGGGAGGTGGTAGTTAACATCAATGACCATTTTCAACATGGTTGTAAGCCTGCTATTCCATTCATCCTCAAGGCCATCTTCGCCCTTGCAAGCTCGTCCTAAGTGACACATTGCAGATGTTGTTGTAAGCTCCTCTCATCTCATCTACCTCCTTGTGGCTAGCCTTCAAGTCCACGTGCACCCATCTTATCTCCCCCTCAAACCTATTTTCTCCTCTGCTCGCCCCTTAACGGCGGTTTCCTTGGCCGTCATAGCCATGTGCCTCACCCCCATCGGCCTTAAGAGACAGCCTCTCGAGCTTTGCAATCCTCCCATCTGCTTACTGGCGAGCCACCATCTCATCCTCTACCTACTTCCTTAAAGCTTGTAGGCTTACTTGAATTCAGAGGACGTGTAGTCCGGCCTACAAACTAAGCTATATGAATAAACAAAATGGGAGATATTTAGGTCTGGGAACTCTTACCAAGTAAGCATATTTTAACTAGGCATCCACCATAGCCTATAAGTAATGAAGGCCCCAACCAGGCCATCCCATATTGGCTAGAGCCTTGGAAGCCACTCTAGCTAGCGCCTACGTGAGCATCCTAAGCTACCCACTTCCCCCTCTTCCACCTTCTTCAGAATGATCGAACCAACTGCCTCAAGCCAGCCGCCCTTGGAGTTCTATGGATCATTTAACAGGGCCTCTTAGAGTGTGCCCTTTTCAAGCCCAATATAACACCAAGTGGACAGCTAGTAGCTGTTGTAGATTAGTGCTATAGAGTGAGATCCGTGAAGGGAAGAAGCGGCCCATAGACTGACCTGGTTGGGAGGTCGGGGTCATCAATAGAGTATAGGTAACAACATCTTGATGCTGAGATGATGATGTCTACTGACAAGCTCCCCTCGGAATGGAAGGTATCCACTAGCTGTACAAAATTCAGGCGGACCACTATAATATGAATAAAAAGAAGGGGAGTTAGAAATTTTTCATAGAAAATAAACAATGTAATATATGTTCATGCTACCATCATCAAGTCGGTCTCCCCGCTGCCTCCTAATTAACGGTGGTAAAAGGGATTCCACACTGCTATTACTAAAGTGTACCACATCAAAGTTTCGTGCATAGGTGGCACAGCATGTGTTACTCGGTTAGGTGACCCATGGGTAGGAAGGGTCTCGGTGGAGGAGCTAACGGTCATCGGCATATCTGGATTCCTTCCACATGTCCATCCTCTCCACCTCTGGCATCATAGGTAAGGTGGAATAACTTGAAGACATGTGATAATGTGGTCATGAACCACCATATCCTACAAAAGAGATAGATCATAAGCCTCTCACTCACTATTATGTCCCACGTTCGACTCTAGCCTCCTATTCTTCTATGTTTGCTACTTGCCCTAGGAACGTTTACTCCCTGGTGATTACATCTGTGGGCATAGACATTGCTTACTTAGGGCTGAGCCATAACTTCACTTTCTCCCATTGTCTATCTAAGATCAAACATGCCCACTCAATGGAGGTTCTCATCCGTCAAAATCAGAGCTAGATTTCTAACGTCATTGGTTGTCTCCCTTATCTGACGAATGTGTTCCTTGTAGATTGTGACGCCCATGCCAGAGCCAATACAGGGCATTGGAACAAGAATGATAAGTCAATTTATCAACAGTAGCATAGTCCAAAGGTAGAACTAGTAAGAGTAAGATGTACTAGGAACGTTGAAGGCCCATGCTGTAAGATTTGGCTTGACGATGGAATGATAAAGAAGAAATGATCTTGATATCTTGTCACTTTGTTCGAAAGACCAAAGAAGAGAGGATGTTTATCGATCCTCTTTAGGTAATAGTAATTGCCTGACATGGTCCTAACCTGCTTATGCAATCTGAAGACCAACCTGATCAGGGTCGGATCAGGCTTTGGGATGCTTAGGTCATGGAAAATGATAAAGAGCCCAGCCAAGAGACTATAACTATTTAGGAAAAGATGCACATGCACCAAGTGGTGCGCACTTAGAAACTGGGCAAAGAAGGGGTGAAGGGGAAGTGTCACACCACTCTTCATGCAAGCGAGTACCTATGAGAAGTAGCTCGCTGTTGGTTGGTTTGCTCGATAGGCTACTAGATGGCATAGGGGATCAATCCCCTTGCAACCATATCAAGCTAGAGAACTAGTGAGGTTAATAGTATCCTCCTGGACCTTAAAGGGTCCTATTAAAAGGTCCAACCACTATGGATGCAGCTTTAGCCATCTGCAATCAATGAGTAACCTAAATTACTGAACTTCCCCAACTATCTAAGGATTGATTAAACTCAAGGGCAAACTATCTCCAATCATGGATCCGGGTGACCCAAAAACCAGCCAACAAGTCCATTTAGGTCCTAGCCTAAACTCGAGATGGGTCATGTGTCCCATGTCCACTACTAGCCCAGTACCTAATCCTAGTCATGGACCATGGCCTAGTGTGCCAGCTCACTACTTTAAGGTGGGAGGGGGCAGTTCAGTAATATCAACTCATGAAATTTTCATATGTTATGGCTAGTATTCCACATTGAATGACCATCATTGATTTCGCAACATGATCGTTCTAAGCCATGTATGATGAGAGTTCATCAGGGTAATGATGGCATTTATGTTAACAAAACAGAAAACAAACGCTACATTAAAATGAACAAGCAAGTAATAGAGAAACAACAAAAGAAACTCGAGAATAGTACAATATTATGGAAGTCAGCATAACTGTGAAGCCAAAAGGCATAGCAAGATGAGATTGAAAGATAGACACTAATTGAAGTTAAAGATTGCATTAGTTGAATGAAGATGAGAAGTACGAAGTTGCTTTCCTTTTTTTTCTTAATGGCGGAATTCAAAGATTTGGTAAAGAATGAAGAGAAGAGGAAGAGAAATATTTGTAGGTGACAGTAAACGATTCAAACTGTAGGATCAGCAACGTGGGAAGTAATTTGAGCCATTTAGGATCCAATAATAACTATGTCAAATCACACATTGTGAAACTAAACTGTCTTACAAAACAAACTACCATCACAAATAGCAGAAGAGCATATGTAACAACATTAAATGTGACACTAAATGCACGATTGATAAGTCTGCACCTACTCGCATGCACAAACTTAGGGGGAAAATGTCGCTCGATTATCTCGCATGATGGAGTGGGATGGATGACCTGTATTTCCATGTCGAGCCGCACGATTCAAATAGCCAACATCTTGGCCCACGCCTTGGCCCGCATGCTTTCAGAAACCAATGCCTTGACTTGCCCACTTCATATAGCCTCGCTCTTGGCTCGAACAACTAGACTCACCAGTCAAGCGGCCCTCTCCTCAACAATCGGTCAACCAGGCTTCATATGGCCTGCTCACCAGCCGTTGGCAACCACAAACAACAGCTCGATATGCAAAATGGCTATCGACGGTTGGGCCACCCGACCATCGACTTACTCCTCAACAAGTGCCCTAGCTTGCCTTCGGCATCTATCTCCTAAACTCGATGAAGCTCCCCTAGCTTGGCACGACAAGCCTTACCAATAGGCTCATATCCACCCTTGCAAAAAGATGCTTCACATGCACTGTTCCTTTGAAAAGATTGGGGCATATGATATTGTTCACCTAACAAAAGCACCACTATGCTATAAGCACTCCATGTCCTTTGTTGCCACCCTAACAAAGTGACACTATACAACCACTCCTTAATCCAATGTCGCCTATCCTTGACCAAGTCATGCTGAAATATGGACTGCTAGTTGACATCATATGAACCACATGGTCTAGTTGGCATCCTAACTTGCGCACATCAACCAAGCGCCTTAATTAACGGCCTAGAGTGATTTCTGGTCCTCGACAGCGCAATCTTAGCCATTCAACAAAGATTTCAGCAGCTATAAATGATAGAGTTAGGGGTATGCCTAGAGGAAATTATGTAATTTGTTACAAACATCTAACTTGATAGTCAGTCTTGTTCATAATCAAGGTGTTTGATTACTTTGTAATACTGTAATATAGTTAGTTAAGTAATTAAATAAAGTGTACAACTAGAAAATCCTTAGTGATAATTATGACAAAGAGTTATACCAATGAGAAAATTATCACTATATAAAATAACATGTTATTTTAAATATTCCTAGCCAAGATGTTTTAAGACAAGATATCGGTACATCTTTTGAGACTAAATTATGTAATGCTTTCCAAATGTTGGGTAAAGTATTACTCATGGCTGTTTGGAGCACTAAGGGGTTACGTACTGATAGTTACTGAATAACTATGGAATGACTCACTCGAGAGTTTCATGATAGTTTATCATAACTAAGGTCAAATAGGATATCTCAAAGTGACGATGTTACACAGTTCTCTCGACTTGAGAATACCATGGAACTTCAATATGGATACTCCACTTTTATTATAGTTAATTCATGGCATGCCGATCCATCGAGTGACTATAGTTGGGTTTGAGTTGAAGCACTGAAAGTGAAACACTATTCGATAGAGAATTCATCTGTTCGGTTATAAGAGTTTAGTATCGTTGTCAACTATAGTCAATTTAAAGTCAAAGTTTCTAGCTAGAGTAGTATGGTTAACAATAAATGTTATTGCCGAACCAATGATTGTATGTTTGGACTACCTAAGTTGAATGTGGGTGATACTGAAATTTTAACCAAAACAAAATTCCATAAGTCCTAAAGTGATATAGTTTGGACGAAGAGAACCGATATAAATAATCATTACTGCCGGGTGTCACTTAAAAAAGTAGAATTGGATTTTACTAAAAAGACGTGTAACCGATAAGTTCACCCAAACTGTCACACTAATAGCTAATGTGACATGTGAGCATTAATATCCAAATTGTTCAATATTAATTGCTAACCGAATGTACACTTTTGAGTCGTATAACTGCAATGGTGAATTCTCTAAAAAAAACCACACAATTTAATTAATTTATAAAGTGTTATAAATTAGTTAAATTAATTAACATTTGAGAAATATTAATTAATATATTATTTTATTTTGGAGTTGTCTGTAATTATTTGAATGTATCTTTAAAGTATACTTGTGTGCATCGATATACGATATTGGTGTTTTTGAACGGGTTTAAATAAAAGATAATTGCAAGAAGGATTTATGGAAATTTTATGCCATTTGATAGCAAATAATTTCAATCATACTATGTGAAGAGAGAGGAGTGGGGAGAGAGAGAGATAAAATTAAGGGATTTGATTAGGGAAGTTTTAATTAAAAGAATGAGAAAGGTGTCATTCCTTTGACTAAAACAAATCTACTATTTCATTTGTTGTAGACATTCATTTCTCTCTCTCTCTCTCTGTTCTTTACCTTCCATGGAAAAACAACAAGATAAAGATTTCCAAATTTTCTTAACTCTAAATCAAATGCAAACATCAAAGAAAAATGAAACAAAAGTAGTTCATCCATCTCTTGCAAGGATTATGTGTGGATCTTAGAGATCTGAGGGGAATTCTTCATTCAAGGTGTGAATTTTATGCTCATCATAAGGTAATACCCAATCTCATTGTGATTATATGTTACATCATGGTTAGTATAGTTTAGATCCAATATCTCATTTTATTATATGTTATATCATGTTTTGTTGTTTAGATTCCATATCTTATACAACAAATTATATTTGCATATGTTGTCCAATCTATTCTTTATTATTGTTTTTAAATTAATGTTTAATAATAATGACAAAATTCAGATTGAAAACTAACTTTAGTTGGTTGGAATAATTTTTTTTAACATATTACATATACAATATAAGTGAACAACATATATTAGTTACTTGGAATCATTTTATGAAATTGAATGTTAGTTTCATGTATGTATGTTGTTTTCAAAATATAAGATACATTTGGTTATAATTTACATATGTTTATATATATTATTTCAACTTAAAATTTATAAAAGGACTTCTTTATAAAATTATAAATCTAATTTTGATTCTACCTAAATCAAAGCTAATTTTCAAATTGTTGATTTTATATTTCAAAACATATAAAGTTATAAGTTATATTTGTGTGTGTGTTGTATTAGTTACTTTGAATTCAAAATATAGTTTGTTATTACGTGTGTGTATTATATATACATGCATATGTGTGTGTATTCAATTCCATTTTTAAGGACCTTTGTTTAAATCATAAATCTAATGTTAATCCTTCCTAAGTCAAAACTAGATTTCAAATGTTAATTTTAAATTTCAAAACACATAAAACTTGTTACAATTAATTTTAATATGTACAAATGTAACGACCCGACTTTCCAGACCCGGAAAATCGAACCATTTTAGTTAAGAAGAAGAGGTAGAAGAAGAGAAAACAGAAAGCAACAACAGAATCTAACCATCGCAGCGGAATAAAATATAATATATATTAACAGATCTTTACACAAATCAAAACTATATCAGTTTTATATAATATAGCATCAGAGTATACACCAGAGAACACATAACATACAACTGGACAATAACCATATCATGTCCTCAATACAACAGAGTACAACAATCAACACAGCGGAATATATATATAAAAAAGTACGGGAGATACGTCTCGCCATCCAGCTCATCTCCTGAGCTCCACAGCATCATATCCTGTAACCTATAATACTCGGTCTGACCCGAGCATCATATAAAACAATACCCGAGTCAGTCTGGAATACCAGCGTGAGAAAATCACACTCAAATTTATTATTAAAGTTTCAAAATCCTTTGAAATCAAAAGCATCTCGTAAGACCACGCCACAAATAAACATGTCGGGTTTTTACCTTACGATAGCTAAAACACTTTTTATAAAATCCTATGATATTATAATAGTGTCTATTTACAAATACTTATTAAAATAGCTGAAATTGTTACATGATTAAATTCCAGCATACTAGGTATACAAACAAATACCGTACAAGGCACGTAGGGAGAATGGATTTCTAACGAATGACTAGGCACTGGGGTACCACCTGTCACAGTACATGGCCTAGATCACAGTACCGAGGAGTACGTCCGCTCCCCTGCAACACAAGGCCGGAACCATCCCTTACTGGACAGTTCCGAATAAAATCACCCCACGGTTGGGATCAGCAACCGCAACACTAAGCCGAAATATAAGGGACATCTAGACAGGGATGACCTTACTCTCAAGTGGGGGCTACCCACGAAGCCTTGCTGCATAACCCCTGATTTTCAGTCATTTCCGGTTGATGAGGCTTGAGGCTAAACGATACCTTTATAGAACATATCCCTTAGAATGCCCATCGTCCACTGACGATGTCCCGAAAGCATTCATCCATACAAGTCCGTCCCGGGTCCGAACGGAACCGAAGGCACTATTCCTACTACATCCATTTTGGAAATATCCTCAAGATTAGTAGCGAATAACCCTTGCACTTCACTGCTCCATCTTCGACTCCGAACACGTTACACGAAACGTACAAACCGGACCGAAGTGGTATTCGAGTCTCCAGACCTGGAATCCCGGTATACGGAAACTCGATCCCGGTCTCTTCGAAACGATCAGCGCATTTGGCCAATATTGATAGTCGGTTATTTAACTATCAATTAACATCCACAAGCAACCATCACACAATAAATAATTTCCCACATTATTTATTTGCCCAAATATCTTTCCAAGATATATTTCCAAATTTCAAAGCTCATTTGAAGACAATTTCAAAACAATTCCCGCTTACGGAATACATTCCCAAATATTTATTTCCTCTGAAACACCAAGTACAAAATACTTTAGATTTAAAAATAATTTAAAAGCACTTTACTATAAATATACTTTATAATATTGAAATTTAAAAACTACTTTAATACCTTATCAAAATCTATACTTAAGGAATATTTAAAATAAAACCACTTTATAAATATAAACTAACTTTCTCTTTTTAAAACATAATACCAAATCACTTTTATATAATTACTACAATAATAGATTTTTAAAAATACTTACTTTGGAAATTAACCTTTAGAAATAATCAATTTCCTAAAACATGCATTTTTAAACAAATTAGAACTTTTAACTTATATTAAAATTTGCTTTGAAAACGTACTTGGCTATCCAGAGAAATACAGTTCTCATTTCCATCTTTTAAAAATAAATCAACATTTATTTTTAAACCAATTCATATTCTTTTATAAATTCCCACCTTGAATTTATATTTCAAATATCCACTGATATTCCATTTCACTTTATAAACCTAGTTTATCTCTCCAAAATCTCATTTCTCTTTAAATTTCAAATCCCAAAGTATTTAAATCAATTTATAATTGATTTCCCAATTTATTTTACTTTGAAATAAATTTCCTTACTTAATCCATTTATTTCCAAATTCATTAACTTCCAGATTTTATTTCTCATTATGATTTAAAATCTTTAAACCGAAACACAAGTTTCAGATTTTACCAAATTCCTTCTTTCTTTTTAATTACATTTAAACATTGAATTAAAATAAATTTTTATCCCTTTAAATAACATCACATAAGTTCTCTTTAAATTCAATATTTCTCTATTTATTCAAAATTCCTCTTTTCCATATTTAATTTATTCGAATTCACTAGAATTACTTAACTTAATTTTTACTCTTTTATTTCTTTCCAAAAATCCAATTCAATTGCTTTTGATAACTCATTATACTGGGAAATTCAATCGAACCAGATTATCCAATATAAATCATCACAGGATATCAACAATCATATCACATAATATTTAAACAAAATTAAATATTTTGAGGAATCCAGTTGGATCCCTCCAACCTGTTTCCCTGCATCCACAGATGTTAGCACAATACCAATTTCACTTCAAGGTGGAATATCGCGGTATATGGGTTTTATAAAATATCATCCGCTATTATGCGGCGCATAGGGTCTCATCCGCTATATAATGCGGGAATAACAATTCCAATATATACATATGCCAATATATATATATTGGTATATACTACTATATACCATATCAATCAAATCAATCAATTCAATCATTCATCAATATTTAAATTTAACAATTGAAATTTAAATATAACTGAGTGAGATCAACTCACCTTTTGCCCCCTTTTTACACGCGAACAACCAAGGGACTGTACCCTTCCCTGCATCCACGCGATGAATCGCGTGCAAAGCCTAGGTAGCCGCGACCCTGCCTCCCTCTTCATACGCGAGATCGAAACTCGCAGTTGCTTTCCCATTCGAGCTCGACTTCCCACTCGCGAACGTTCCCCTTACCCTAGCTCGAGCACTTGCCTCACTGAATTCGCGATTCAAGCCATCGACGTCGCCCTCGCCCAGCCAACCCTCAAGCGAACCCCGATCCATCGTCGCACTCGCGAGCGCACGCGCGTGTGCTTTCCCCTCCAACCTCAGCTCACTCGATTGGAAATGGAAAAGGGTTTCAAAGTTTTCGTTCGGCCATGGTTTTCTATTCGAACGAAATTAATTTCGTGAATTTTGTTTTCTGTTTTAAGGTTAGAGAGGAGATGGAGATAAAATATCGGTTTGGGGAAACTTCTCGAGTACGCGTTGGAAAAAATATCTCTGACTATATGTACTACAAATTTTATTATATTATAAACTTCCAAAACGTCCCGTTAATTTCTACTTAAAATTGTGAACTCCTCTTAAGGAGTGCCACTAGGCGATTTCAAGGTTTTACCCGCATTCCGAACACAATGGAGCGTGTTACGGAAGCTAATTTAATCGTATGTGGAAGTTAGCTTTATAAATCAATTTAAAATATTAAATTATCGATTTTAATTTCAACACGTTTCTATGTCGTACTCTCACACACCAACTCCAATTACTACGAAACTTGAAATCCAGTAATAATACAATATTACGGACCCAATGGAACTGGTTTCGTCGAATTCCGAGACTGTGCCTCGGAAGGCTATTTTAAAATTCAATTTAAACGATATATTTTTAAAACTGAACAAAACACTTCCAAATTCAAATTTTAAAAGTTTCATCACTTTCAATATTAACAATATAAATTTTCTGAACCTTTAAACTATTTTTAACAGGCTCAAAACTCAGGATTCTCTAATTTACCCTATTTTCGATTGTTTAATTCAATAATCTATCAACCAATAAATACTGTATATTTGAAAATAAAGTTAAAATTTAACCTTCGAATATTTAAAATAAATTAAATATTCCCATTTCAAATATACAAAAATTCCGGGTCGTCACATTCCTTCCCCCTTAAAAGAATTTCGTCCCCGAAATTACTAGTTAGGAAGAATGATTCAATCCCCGTTAACTATTTTCCAAATTCAAACCATTTTAATAATACCAAACAATCTTTTGTCAATGATACACTAATCATCTTTTAACTTCCCAAACTTATTCATAAGTTCAACCCATACCACCTACTTATCCATTCAAATTTAAATTTGAATTCAAATTTTGAATTATCAAAATTTTCCAAAATTTTTCTAACTCCCTAAATTTCCGAAAAATTTCGCCAGCGTCTCCTTTGCGCGGCTAGCTCGGTACTACTACAAAATGGCTCTACGGCCTCCCAATCTCAAAAAAAAAAACAAAAAGCCAAGTGGCTGGATCAAAACCCCAATCAAATTTCATATAGAAATTCAAATACATACCTTTTTGTCGGGCCATTAAATTTATCTTCAAAAATCAAAAATCCCAATTTATCCATTGCTTTTATACACCTGTAGATCCTACTAAGAAATAATATTCAATCACAATTCCAAAGTCATTTTATACTTTCCTTTACAAATTTCCAATATTCATTCCATTTAAGTCCGTACGATGTACCTATATCATTCGTACGCAATATCAAATTCGATCGCTCAATCGATCACACAATTTCACTTCCGAACTTGTATCGTCCACCCGACTTCCTAGTGCGGACTCAGATCTGGTTTCTTGATCAGAAACCGTCATTCTCCTTACATAGCCACCAACTATGATAGAGAATATCCAGAATCAATCAACAATCCATATCCAGGCTCGCCGTTGAAAATCGAGTGAAAAATCCTAATTCGGATCGATAAAACTATCTCGAAATTCTGTGTTCGACATCTGGACCAAATAGCTATGCGAATAAAATAATATATGTACATCTTACGTATAAATTCCAATTGATTACCAATTATATCAATTCTCTTTTATTCACATTCCTTTTTGATTGTTATCCCCTTATTCACAACTATCCCATTTCACAACTTCAGTTTTAGTCTTCATTCAACTATTCACTTAGTATATATATATATATATATATTTTCCAAAATTACTAAGTATATTTCCACTACAAATTTTCTTAAGAATTTCATTCTTCAATTCTTAAGTTCATATAAATTTTCTTATATTTATTTACTACTTCACCACCGAAGTGTATATATTCAAATTGAACTCCCATTTCATATGAATTCCAACTTACTTCAATTTACTACTTCATTTCCAATTTTTTCCTTAAATTCAATTCATCTCCCACTTCCAAAAATTGAATTTTATTTAGCTCGAAAACAATCCAAGTTAATTCATTCAATAACTATTTCTCAACTTATTTAAACCACTCCTCTGTTTGAGTTCAGTTTCCATTCAACATTTAAGTCAATAACTTAAGTTTATTTTCCATTTAACCAACCCTTTAAAGTTTTATTTCCATCTTTCATTTGATTCTTATTTAATCAAATTCCATCCATTTATTTATTTAATATAAGTGGTTCATTCACTCAATCATTATGAACTTTATTTTCCATACTCAATTCATCTGGAATTATTTTATTAATAACCAGGCCATTTCCAATTTATTTTCACTTATTTGGATTCCATTCGCAATCCAAACCATCACTATTTTAATCCAATTTCATTAACTCACAATTCAATTTCATTAACTAATTTATTATCAAATTAGTTCCTCCGCTGGTTAAAATTAAATACTTGCTTTTTAATTCCAAATATCACTTCACTTAATTTTCTTAAGTTCGATTTATTTTATAATTCAAGTTTGGATTTATTTAAAAATTAAGATTGCTCATCTTAGTCGTTTCCATTTGATAATTACAATTTCAAATTATAACTCTTAATGGTTCAAAGTAATGGATTCCCATTTATGACTTACAATTTCATTTCTATTCATAAGTTTTAACTTACTTGCTGAAGACCTGGGACTATTCATTTAAGTCCATTTTCATCTTTACAATCAAATCTCAAATTATTACACTTAAGAACTTAAGAATATGAATTTCTTTACACAATTATAAGCATTTTACATTACCTTTATATCCAATTCATTTCGACTTCAACTTATTTACATTTAATTCAATTCCAATTCTCAATTTTATTTAACTTATCTTAAGTTAAATTCAAATATATTTTATTCACCTTCATATACTCGAATTAAATTTTAATTCCAGGATACAAATTTATACGAGTTTTACAATTCATTCACCTTCAAGTTCTCTAACTCTTTTATCTACCAACTTATATTACTCATTTAGTTATTTTCATCTCATAATTATAATCCCAGAATTAAACTTTCATTCCCTTCTTATTTCAATCAACTTCATTCTATACTTTATATTGTTGATTCATTTAAATTCCCACATTTATATTTTAAATAGAATTCCCAGAATTCAATTGCCCGGTTTTATTTCAAAACCATTTTGAATCCATAAATAACTCATACACATATGGTAAATCACATCAAATCCAAATTTCCAAAACAACCTGCTTTTACCAAACAATTTTCCCTTTGAATTTCAAACCCAACCCAGTTCACAATCACTCCAATTTAAAACAGTTTGGTAGCAATTTCTCTTTGGAAACTCGAAAATAGACATCGATGATGCTGCAGTCATCACCGAAATTATTTTCCAGCGACCAAAAGAGAATTTAATGCTTTTATCACTTTAAAACATTTCAAACATTTTTAAATCCCAAATCCTACCAGATTTCAATTCAATTTAAAAAATATTCATGAAATAATATCACCATTATTTCCCCAAAACCTTTAAAAACTATTTTTAAATCCAAAGGAATTTAAACCTTTCCCAAAACTTCAAATTCAAAACCCATTCAATTTTATATCCAAACATTACTTTGGAATTCTATCACATTTTATTTCAAGTTATAAGTCACATTTACAAATTTCATTTGTTTATGAATTTATCTCCTTTGATTATAAATCACATTTGTAATTCACATTTGTATATAAAGTTTATCTCAATTTATAAATTTCATTTAGTCTATATTTCAAATTCCATCTTGTTATATAAATTTATTCTTCAACTTAGGTTATAAGTTTTCAATTTCTACTCAATAATGAGACTAACTCATTATTGTCATTTTCTAACAACCAAACAACCAAATATATAACTATAATAAATTTCAAATAATTATTTCTTTTATATACAAAATAATTTGGGCAAAATTATTTTATTCACCCTATTTAAAACAATACTGTGTCGAACTGTTCTATTCAAGTGTTTAGAAACCCCTTCGATACAGTTGTCCAGACTGTGCCGACGAAGGTTCATATGCCACTTAATAAATCAACCAACACAATATAAAACCATTTTATATTCACTAACAAATACGCGCTCATATCTATTAATACTCTCAAAATTCCCACCAGAGCCAAGGTTATCGCCAGCCTAAGCTCTGATACCACTCTAACGACCCGACTTTCCAGACCCGGAAAATCGAACCATTTTAGTTAAGAAGAAGAGGTAGAAGAAGAGAAAACAGAAAGCAACAACAGAATCTAACCATCGCAGCGGAATAAAATATAATATATATTAACAGATCTTTACACAAATCAAAACTATATCAGTTTTATATAATATAGCATCAGAGTATACACCAGAGAACACATAACATACAACTGGACAATAACCATATCATGTCCTCAATACAACAGAATACAACAATCAACACAGCGGAATATATATATAAAAAAGTACGGGAGATACGTCTCGCCATCCAGCTCATCTCCTGAGCTCCACAGCATCATATCCTGTAACCTATAATACTCGGTCTGACCCGAGCATCATATAAAACAATACCCGAGTCAGTCTGGAATACCAGCGTGAGAAAATCACACTCAAATTTATTATTAAAGTTTCAAAATCCTTTGAAATCAAAAGCATCTCGTAAGACCACGCCACAAATAAACATGTCGGGTTTTTACCTTACGATAGCTAAAACACTTTTTATAAAATCCTCTGATATTATAATAGTGTCTATTTACAAATACTTATTAAAATAGCTGAAATTGTTACATGATTAAATTCCAGCATACTAGGTATACAAACAAATACCGTACAAGGCACGTAGGGAGAATGGATTTCTAACGAATGACTAGGCACTGGGGTACCACCTGTCACAGTACATGGCCTAGATCACAGTACCGAGGAGTACGCCCGCTCCCCTACAACACAAGGCCGGAACCATCCCTTACTGGACAGTTCCGAATAAAATCACCCCACGGTTGGGATCAGCAACCGCAACACTAAGCCGAAATATAAGGGACATCTAGACAGGGATGACCTTACTCTCAAGTGGGGGCTACCCACGAAGCCTTGCTGCATAACCCCTGATTTTCAGTCATTCCCGGTTGATGAGGCTTGAGGCTAAACGATACCTTTATAGAACATATCCCTTAGAATGCCCATCGTCCGCTGACGATGTCCCGAAAGCATTCATCCATACAAGTCCGTCCCAGGTCCGAACGGAACCGAAGGCACTATTCCTACTACATCCATTTTGGAAATATCCTCAAGATTAGTAGCGAATAACCCTTGCACTTCACTACTCCTTCTTCGACTCCGAACACGTTACACGAAACGTACAAACCGGATCGAAGTGGTATTCGAGTCTCCAGACCTGGAATCCCGGTATACGGAAACTCGATCCCGGTCTCTTCGAAACGATCAGCGCATTTGGCCAATATTGATAGTCGGTTATTTAACTATCAATTAACATCCACAAGCAACCATCACACAATAAATAATTTCCCACATTATTTATTTGCCCAAATATCTTTCCAAGATATATTTCCAAATTTCAAAGCTCATTTGAAGACAATTTCAAAACAATTCCCGCTTACGGAATACATTCCCAAATATTTATTTCCTCTGAAACACCAAGTACAAAATACTTTAGATTTAAAAATAATTTAAAAGCACTTTACTATAAATATACTTTATAATATTGAAATTTAAAAACTACTTTAATACCTTATCAAAATCTATACTTAAGGAATATTTAAAATAAAACCACTTTATAAATATAAACTAACTTTCTCTTTTTAAAACATAATACCAAATCACTTTTATATAATTACTACAATAATAGATTTTTGAAAATACTTACTTTGGAAATTAACCTTTAGAAATAATCAATTTCCTAAAACATGCATTTTTAAACAAATTAGAACTTTTAACTTATATTAAAATTTGCTTTGAAAACGTACTTGGCTATCCAGAGAAATACAGTTCTCATTTCCATCTTTTAAAAATAAATCAACATTTATTTTTAAACCAATTCATATTCTTTTATAAATTCCCACCTTGAATTTATATTTCAAATATCCACTGATATTCCATTTCACTTTACAAACCTAGTTTATCTCTCCAAAATCTCATTTCTCTTTAGATTTCAAATCCCAAAGTATTTAAATCAATTTATAATTGATTTCCCAATTTATTTTACTTTGAAATAAATTTCCTTACTTAATCCATTTATTTCCAAATTCATTAACTTCCAGATTTTATTTCTCATTATGATTTAAAATCTTTAAACCGAAACACAAGTTTCAGATTTTACCAAATTCCTTCTTTCTTTTTAATTACATTTAAACATTGAATTAAAATAAATTTTTATCCCTTTAAATAACATCACATAAGTTCTCTTTAAATTCAATATTTCTCTATTTATTCAAAATTCCTCTTTTCCATATTTAATTTATTCGAATTCACTAGAATTACTTAACTTAATTTTTACTCTTTTATTTCTTTCCAAAAATCCAATTCAATTGCTTTTGATAACTCATTATACTGGGAAATTCAATCGAACCAGATTATCCAATATAAATCATCACAGGATATCAACAATCATATCACATAATATTTAAACAAAATTAAATATTTTGAGGAATCCAGTTGGATCCCTCCAACCTGTTTCCCTGCATCCACAGATGTTAGCACAATACCAATTTCACTTCAAGGTGGAATATCGCGGTATATGGGTTTTATAAAATATCATCCGCTATTATGCGGCGCATAGGGTCTCATCCGCTATATAATGCGGGAATAACAATTCCAATATATACATATGCCAATATATATATATTGGTATATACTACTATATACCATATCAATCAAATCAATCAATTCAATCATTCATCAATATTTAAATTTAACAATTGAAATTTAAATATAACTGAGTGAGATCAACTCACCTTTTGCCCCCTTTTTACACGCGAACAACCAAGGGACTGTACCCTTCCCTGCATCCACGCGATGAATCGCGTGCAAAGCCTAGGTAGCCGCGACCCTGCCTCCCTCTTCATACGCGAGATCGAAACTCGCAGTTGCTTTCCCATTCGAGCTCGACTTCCCACTCGCGAACGTTCCCCTTACCCTAGCTCGAGCACTTGCCTCACTGAATTCGCGATTCAAGCCATCGACGTCGCCCTCGCCCAGCCAACCTTCAAGCGAACCCCGATCCATCGTCGCACTCGCGAGCGCACGCGCATGTGCTTTCCCCTCCAACCTCAGCTCACTCGATTGGAAATGGAAAAGGGTTTCGAAGTTTTCGTTCGGCCATGGTTTTCTGTTCGAACGAAATTAATTTCGTGAATTTTGTTTTCTGTTTTAAGGTTAGAGAGGAGATGGAGATAAAATATCGGTTTGGGGAAACTTCTCGAGTACGCGTTGGAAAAAATATCTCTGACTATATGTACTACAAATTTTATTATATTATAAACTTCCAAAACGTCCCGTTAATTTCTACTTAAAATTGTGAACTCCTCTTAAGGAGTGCCACTAGGCGATTTCAAGGTTTTACCCGCATTCCGAACACAATGGAGCGTGTTACGGAAGCTAATTTAATCGTATGTGGAAGTTAGCTTTATAAATCAATTTAAAATATTAAATTATCGATTTTAATTTCAACACGTTTCTATGTCGTACTCTCACACACCAACTCCAATTACTACGAAACTTGAAATCCAGTAATAATACAATATTACGGACCTAATGGAACTGGTTTCGTCGAATTCCGAGACTGTGCCTCGGAAGGCTATTTTAAAATTCAATTTAAACGATATATTTTTAAAACTGAACAAAACACTTCCAAATTCAAATTTTAAAAGTTTCATCACTTTCAATATTAACAATATAAATTTTCTGAACCTTTAAACTATTTTTAACAGGCTCAAAACTCAGGATTCTCTAATTTACCCTATTTTCGATTGTTTAATTCAATAATCTATCAACCAATAAATACTGTATATTTGAAAATAAAGTTAAAATTTAACCTTCGAATATTTAAAATAAATTAAATATTCCCATTTCAAATATACAAAAATTCCGGGTCGTCACAACAAAGGTTTAATTGTTCAAAATATTGATTTATTATGGCAATGAATGAGTGAGTAAAGAGAGGAGAAAAGTCCTCCACCTTTTCCTTTTCTTAAATGCCTATTTACATTAATTTATATACCACACATATAAGTAAATTACCATCGGTTAGCTAAAAATATTTTATAATATGTTATGTATAAGTATAAGTAAACTTTGTATGTATACATATTACTGTTATCTTATATGTTTTCAAAGTAAAACTATGGGCAACAAAGGAATGTATAAGGATCAAATATGTTTATATGGTATATATCCCAACACATATAAATGTACAAATAAACCATGTACATAATTTATACGTTTCACTTACACTATTCTAATGACCCGCCGTTTCGGACAATTCAAGTCGATAATAAACTACGCATGTCAAACTCAAACCATTAAAAATGATGAATTGTCAATGGGGTTTAAAATAAAATAAAATAAAAACTTGCAATGGAAGGACAAAAATATAATAATAACATAAATAGTTCATGAAGCTGTTTTACAATATACATTTGATTCAAATTTACAACATAATCAAAGTTATAAAATTCAACAAACGAAAACAAATAATCCAGTAGAAACAAAATAGTAAATAAAATATGTAAATCTCCATCTTCATCTTCATACTTCGTCTTTGAACATTGAAATACTCAAGCCAACCTAAGCATAACGGAAAACAATACACTCGAGTCAGAACTATATATTCTTATGTAAGTAAATTAAAATTAGGCAATAAGGGTATAATAACTTACAAGATGTTATGAGATTTTTTCCATCTCCTAAGGATCCATTAAACTATCTATGTATAGTAAGATATGCTATACATATAAGGTTTATCGGCAATGTAAATATTAAAATAGCATTAAATTTAATTTTTCTATACTAAGTTCATACACAATAAAATTTCAATTTCAATTTTTTATTTCAATACTAAATGTCAATGGTGTTTAAATTTCATTACTTAGTAATTCAGTTGATTGACACAACTTCCATAAATAATCCATTATGATAAGGTGTAATATAGTGTAACCAAGGTGTCATAATAATCAATAATTTGGAATGACATGAGATAATGAATTTATAATAATCACAAACCACTTGTAGCAACACAAATCATTCATAGAAGTCATTCAACCATACCACCATATCATCCAACATTCAATTCAATCCACTTTAGATCATCCAATCAACATAAACTTCATAAGTAATTTCCAAACAGTGAAGATTCTATCTTATTTTCACTGAAATTTCATTCCAACTTTACTTTTATCATAAAATGTCAAATTCAACTATTTATTTCAAACACATAGATTTGAATTCATTTCATTAAACTAATTTCATTTTATTACTATATGTCAACATTAAACTCTAACCTAATATTTCAATAAGGTGATGCAATATTCAATTCAGATTCAACATAAATTTCAAATGAAATTAAATTATCAAAATATGACAACAACATTAAATTAACATACAATTCAATCAAACTAGATTTAAATTTAATTGCATAGGAAAATATAGATTGTGAATTGTAAAACTCACCTTAACCTCAAAGTTAAAAAAACCACCCTTTCAATCAACTGGATCAGAAAATAGGTCGACTTCTCATGGGTTTTTGACCAGATTGGATCATGAATTTGAAAAAGTAGTCTGAAGAGATGTTCTTCCTTATTCAATTCTATATGGTTTAAAAAAATGAATCACCAAATTTGAATTCGTTTTGAGGAAGTTATGGCTTGATAATGAAGAAGCGTTTTCAGAATTAATGTTCGGGATAGAAAATGATTTAGGTTAAAAAATGAATTTGGCATGACCATTCTCAAATTTTGAAAATTAATAAACATGAAGGTTCTTTCTTATTCAATTATTTTCGGTTTAAGAAAAAGAATTGTTAGATTTGGAGTTAGTTTGAAGAAGAAAATTAAAGAAGAAGGAAGAAGGAAAAGGGAGGTGAAGGGGAAAAGAAAAAGGAAAAGATGAAACAAATCTCATGCAAAAATGCTTTAGGAAGAAAGGAGAAAGTGAACGACGTAAATGGATAATGATGACATATGAGGTTTATTAAGAAATGAAACGTATGAGTAGAAATATGGAAAGACGGGTAGAAACAAATGAAAATTAAAGGGAAATGAAGGAAATAAAAGAAATAAAGGTAATGTAAGGGATAGAAAGAAAGGCAAAATATCAAGCATTTAATTATGATGTTTAATTATGGCATGATTTAATAAATGAAAACGTTACAAAACACTTTTTAAATCTTCCATTAAATTGTACATTATAAAAATTTAAAAATTTACATAAATTCGTGCGGACTTTACGTTATTATGAATGTTACCAATTTAAATTTAATTTATCTTTTTAATTCAAACATATTTTACATTACACTACTTTATAACTTATTAATACTAATTAATTCTTTGTTACCTTCTCAATTAATGTTACCTCCTACCTATTTATTTATCCTCTCTATGTTACAAATTTGTAAATTATTAAACCAATCAAATTATACGTTACCACATTTAAAATCAACCTAAATTTTATAAATTGCCTTACGTTACTATTCATTTTTAAATGCTACACATTATGCTCTTGCCTAGTTAACAAAGTATTATTTTATTAAATTATAAATGCTATTAAATTTGAAAATATAAACGTTACCAACTTAATCTATACTATACTACTAGTGTGAACCCGTTCTTCGCACACGGATATGGCAAAAATATTATAGTTGTATGAGCCATATCCAAATGAGCCATATCCAAATTTAATATATTGGTAATCACAAAAATATTCGTTATGGATCGTGCATTATTATTTTTCCCATGTGACAGTTAATAGTTACATCATCCTTGGGACCAAAACATGCAAAAGCACCGTTGACCATCCATTTAGATTATGGAAAATTGGTCCCTTGTCAGAACCATATTAATACAGCAATGTCGCATTTGGTCTTTTGTTTATGAAATTAAATCCAGTATATATTAGGTTTCATTAAGGTTCAACTATGAGAAGTTTATGAAATCCATAGGCCATAACTCTGTGAAATATGTTAACCAAATTTGTGTTAAAAACATTGCTTTTTGTGTCTTGCATCCCAAGATCAGCACTTATTATATTACGCATCAGTAATTGCCATAAAGTTTATAAAATTTGTGTCTTTGTGATGATCATGAAATTATTTAAAGTTGCAACAAACGGTAACCTGACTATCTTGCTTATATTTTTAATCCAAAACTGATATGGCGTGCAATATATATTCTTTATCGAATTGTTTAATATTGTGATCTCAAAAGCCAAGTGAAATATTATGTATAAATTTCAAGTTAGATGTAATATAGTTACATAGGAAGTCATATGTGTTACAATTACGTACAACACCGTACACATACAATCCATTAATTCATGAATAATAAAATATTCATGATCTACGTCCAAGTTCTACATGGTTCGATGAGAAGATAAAAGAGGTAACTACCCTTTTGAACAGTTAATTCATTTTGCAACATCTGGAACTAACTTTGCTCCATCAATAATTATGAAGCTTCGATGGTACAAAGATGCATTGCCGCTCCATCCACTCTAATTTTGTTTGGTACTCCTTAAAAATTTCAAAGAATCTCAAAACCATAGTAAGCATACATTTATGTTATATCACAAATATTTATAAAAAATAATCTTACAACTTGAGAGTTATAGTATTACTTATTAACTTTAAGGATTCAAAATACCCAGAATATATTAACAAACTAATGTCATTTGCGGTAAATGTGGACATAAGTTCTTCATCACACACCCATGTGATTAGTTTACAGATGCTATTAAAATGGCTGATACAACAAAATAATCTAACCTTATATAGTCTATCCCAGGCATTACAGAGATAAGATGAATTTTATTACATAGCACAAAATGGTAGTGAAATGACATGTACCATCAAGTAGTCTATTCCTCAGTCCTTATTGTATAGATAAGGACAATCCCAATTGTCTGCCTGTAAAATTACAGAACAAAATAAATAAAATCATATTAAATAGTAAACAAACAAAGTGCCATACCGAAGGTGACATGACAGTATTAGAAAAATGGTATAGTGACATCCTTCGTGAATTTGAACACGTTAACTGATAAAAAATGATACTCAAAATATACACTACTATTCACTAAATAGAATGAATAATTAAAAAACCAATGGATAGACGGAAAATATGCTATAGTTCTAGAACTGTAAAGTCTTTAGTAAAGCATGTATATTGCATATGATGAGCATGCATGTTCTATCATGGAAAATATTTACAGTGAGTGTAATTTTGATTTGGAAATGGTCCTTTAAATTCGTATATTCATATAATTTGATAGTCAAAGAAATTAAAAGTTCCACTGTTAGTTCATGCGTACATGAAACATGGACAGACCATTAAAATCATTGACCATAAAAATCTACTGGTCTAATACTCATATCCAAAATGTAATAGCTACATATTAAGGGAGTAAAATTAAAAAATACAGCATGAATATTGCATGTAAAATTGAATCAATAAACCATGATTTAGTTTCACTTACCATGATTCGAGCAATTTGGCACAGTTGTGAATGAAACAAACCGTTTTACCTTTTGCCTATAAAATACAACAAACTATGCTTTATAGCATTTGTCTCTAATGTTTAATCCATGCTAAACATTTATTTTAAATCAATTTTCCATGTGTACCCTTGGTTAAGATATGAACATGCAAATAAAAAATAAGTTTGCATTATTTGAAGTAGTTAATATTTCTTTTTATATCTTAGTATTTTTAAAAAAGTTCATAACACCGAATGGGAGTATTAAAACAATTATAAAAGAAGCACATAAGCTGAACGCCTTATACTAACTTCCAGTAATGTAATAACAAAAAATTCGTTACTCTTTATTTTGCTCGATGTCAAATGATTTGCAGCACGCATGCAGTTTTTGCATAATCTTCTACATTATATATACTGACATATAGAGAGTTAGATGCTATACATGAGTTACTTTCAGGTTTTAGTTTTAAATTTAAGATAGTTACATTTTTTTTAAATGAATTAAGGAGTAAACAACTTATGTGTGGTACATTGACCATTTACAATGCTTTATGTACACAAAAAATTTGATCTTATTACTTAGAAATACCATGCTATGTTGCATTTCCAATACATGGAATGTTTAAATGTCCATGTAAAAATATACATCTTCCATGTTTCTAAAAAAACGAACATTTGATACAAATAATGTATGATACCTTGAAATTGTACAGAAGTTACCGTTTTGTTTTTATTCGTTTGCTGTACAGTAATTTTTTTCTTTTAGCCAAGTGGGATGTTCTAATGTTTGCAAATATCAAGGTATAATGTTTTTTTAAACTGCCGATGATAACATTTCCGAAAGCCTTTGTAGAAAAACTAAAATAAATGGTCTCCTATTGATGACATATTTTGATAAAAAAGCAAGAACTAAACGACTTAGTGCCATGCATATTTTAATTTGTACTCAATACAACATTATTGAAAACAAATTTATGATTTATTAAGTAAGCAACAACATCGAAATCACATGTACCTATCTTTTATTAAGCATGTGAGCTTATTAAACCTTAATCGAATTCAAAAGTTTGTATATATCTAAGTTTATCCTCACTACTATGAGAGCACCTGCACCTAAACTATCTACCATGATGGCAATCATTGATAAAAAGAGAAAATCAATGAACACCACATATCAAATTTTGGTATAAGCTTGTAAAGTACACATATACACAAATATGTTAGAAATGCACTTATGATAGAGGTTTGCTTAAAATTCAGTATGCTGCAATCAGGTATAATTTCAAATTCATACATTGTGGTTGCTTTCAGAAAAGGTAAATTACTACTTATAATGTTTATGTATAACAAAGAAAAACCTGAATTGATATTTTTCCTTTTGAACTAAATCTAAAATTAATTTCGAAAGCGTACATTCCAATGTTATTTATTGATCCCAAAGCTATAGCCAATTTCAAATTCATTTTGGATTTTGAAATGAACCAATGGACTGTTTTCAAAATACATAACCTTTTTGCATTTTGCAATAGCAAAAAAACTTAAATTTCAACCTGAATTGTGATTATACCTAATGTGTGCATCTCTTCCTTTCATTTTAACCTTCTACTCCAAACTCAACTATATTATGCACATAAACAGTTGCAATTTGCAAGTGTTGAGACTTATTTAATTTAATGTTCCAAAGCCATAGTTACTTGACAAAATTCAAAACATAAGTTGCATACCAGTACAAAATAAACTTGGCCTTAATGAGCCTAAAAAATGTAATAGTGCAATGTTAGAAAGATGTAGGTTATTGGAATTTATCAAAACCATTATCTCAAATTTAAGAATCTCATCTCGGTAATGTGAAACTAAGATAATATTAGAAAATAGCTATGTAGAGGAGCATGAAAATATTATGCAATGTTACGTATGGAATTTTTTTTCGTAAGTTAAATATTAGGTAAACAAAAAGCTAGAAAAGATACCACTTAGTATCCTTTTTTTTTGGAAACAAATGCCATCTAGCGTTTGACAAAACTAAAGAACTAATATAAATCTCCTTGTTTTATTTGGACTTATGAGTTACTGAGTTGCATATAAATGAACTTTTATTAGGTAGGTAATAAAGCTAGTTATAAAGATGCTACTTGCTCATGTTTCTAAACTTTGTATACCATTTATTTTACATTTTCACTTCTAAAGTGGGGAAGAACAACTACATGATATCTTTGTGATATCTTTAAACCATCTGAAGAATTTGCAACGTATGAGCTTTTGCTACTTTAACCTTGAGCCTAAAATTGGATAGGGCCTATGTACATCCATGTTTTATACCATTTATTTTACATTTTCAGAATCAAAGTGAGGAAGAACAACTACATGATATCTTTAAACTGTCTAAAGAATTCAATTTTCTCCAGATTGACAGGTGCTCCAGATCTAATGTCTTAGCTGGCAGCTTCAATTCTTGGAGTTTGTTGCCTATCCTTGATACTATGGTGGTGTATATTAAAGCTAGTGGAATGTCTTCAAGTCTCGTTTAAAGATAGTAAGATCATCAAGATATACTGGGTCTTGAACAACTATTACCTTTGAAAGGTCAAAATTTAAGTATAAGGCATGAATCTTCCTATAAATTAAACTTCCAAAATAACTTCCAACTTTCAGATCAACTTTGCCGAATAAAACTGTTAAGTGAGCATAAAGTATATATCAAATGTTGTTCGTGATAGATCATTATATGAAGCTACGTTGAAAAATATGTTATTCACCTATTTTTCGGGAGTTTGTACCCAGCAACATAATTTACAAACAATCCAGCATGAATAAAAAGGCTGATTATTTGTACATTGCCAACATCCATCACCAACCTAAGAAACTATGAGCGCAAAGACTATAATGAAGTAAAATATAATGGTATATTGCTTCTGTGATAGTAGGGCTTATTTATATCATTGGTAAACTTATTCGAACACGTCTAAAGTAGTTAATTAAAGGCAGTTCTATTGGATATATTAAATTTTGATATGTTTTTCAATTAGGGTGGAGGAAAAATTTACCAAAAGGGGTACATCTCGTTCCTTTTGAATAGGTACAATCCATGCAAATTGTACCATGTACTGTAACTTCGTTTTATTATTCCATTTCTTTTAATGCACCATGTTTTCTAGCATTTTCCATACATGCACTATTTCATTATAAACTTTAAATTTCAATAGCTTAGTCTAAATTATTAATGCAAAATGCAAAAAGTTAGATTAAAGACTCTAGAGGTCCAAAAATGCAGCGAAACTTTAAATACTACAGTGATATATTTATTACCTTCTATTTCAGGAAAGAATAATATATCTACACAGCTAAAACCATGACTAAACATGGCTAAACAAATAAAAGACCTATATGGCATGCATTAAAGATCTGGAATATAATTTACCTAAATCAAATTACCTTATGGCAAAGAATAAATGTAATTGATGAGTGAAGCTAAAACATATCACTTTTTTATCACCTTCATTTTAATATTACGTTGTATACTATGTGTGAAATTCAGTTGAGTGTTTAAAGATACCAACCCGAGAATAGTTCATCACTTTAGTTGGTTACCTGATTTTTCTATTAGAATGATTTGGAATCAAATATATCCTAATATAAGCAATGAAATAGCTTGACATATATTAGAAAGAGGATTATTAAAACCACATTAGCAGAAGATAGAGTTGTCTCATATGCAAAGATTTATTACATTATTGTATTAAATATTATAAAGACTCAGTAAAAGAATTTTTGACATACCATGTAAAATTGCTAATTTCGATTATAATTGCTACTGCATTAATAAATTTAACCAAATATAATTTATTACCTATCCTACTGAACATTGAAGTGCTTACCTTCCAATCGGCCACTCAACTTCACCTATTTTGATGTATAAGATCGATTACGTTATACACTTGCAATATAATATATAATTAAGTAAAGGAAGACTGACACATATATATGCATAGAAAAAATTTATAATATATATGACTCTTGAATGATTTTGTTACAATGGTCACTAGCCAGAGAACTTTATTTTCTCTATGAAGCATTAAGGTTCAAAGGGATGTTTCTCCTATAATGAAGAAATAATTTATGTTATTCAAACATCATATATAACAGCACAATTTTTTCGAAGACGCACATCACATAGTCTAATTCAATCTTCTTATGATCAAGTATATCTGAATGTGGAATATAACAACATAATTGCTTTTCATGTTTCATTTTAGTCAAAATGAAGTAAATAGGAAAAAATCATATGGGAATTCTATTCAAAATCACAAGTTGTATATAATAGATTTACATTTATCCCATGACATAAAACTCAATGGAAACCTAAGGCTCACCATTAACAATCAAATAATGCTTCTCAGCTACTTTTAGAATTTTTCGTTTATGTTTAATTTATTACATAAATTTATAAGCATAAGTTTATTATATAGGCCTGTAGAAGGGAACTAAATGGTTAGAGTTAAAACATAAAAAAATCAAAATATTTGAAAAAAGTTATATGTTATGTACAAAAAGTAAGTAACACATAAATAGTGTAATAAAACCATATAAAATTTCAATTTCATTAAAGTTCATGAAAGAATGACAATCTAGCAAGGATAATATCATAGATTATGTAGATTGAGACACATACTTTACTTATTCAGACATGTAGTCCATAAAGAGCGAACCTTATAAAATACCAACTTGATCAAATTTCATAAAAAAGAAACTTTAGGATAGTTCATCTTCCTTATGTATAAACAAACCAAAAATAAATAAAAGTACGGCTAAACTAACCTAGGTTTAAATTATTAAGGACAGGAGAATGCATCACTCATGCAATAAACAATTTTTTTGCATCAAAAATAGAAAAACCAACATTAATTTACAATTCTTGGCAAGACTTAAGCAGTTGGAAGATTTTTAGTAAGGGTCAACGTCTGTCACTTTTATCATCGAATTCCATCCGGTTTGGGTTCAACCACAGCTTAAAACTAAATAAAGAAATTTAAAGGACAAACTTAGTATAACATATAACATAATTAATAAATCACTGCAAAAGTAAGTAAAATAAATAAATGATAAAGCAAAGTTGAAATTAATTCATAAATATATCACACTTTGTTGGAAATGAACCCGATTGCATAACTTTACATGATCCACTTCCCTTTTTCTTGAAATCAATACAGAAAATCCAGGAAGAGCCAAGTTTAGTGATGTATAACAAATCAAATCATGTGAACCAACAAAAAATAAGGATTTTTACCTTAAATACGATGATTAATTAGGTAAATAAGAGTAGGGCACTATCGATTGGACAAAGAAAACCACATGCCACCTCAAATCATTCTGAGAAGGGCAAGATAGCTGTCGAAATCGATCGATGGGGAAAGACTTGAAACCACCGAGTATGAATTAGACGTGGCGAAGACACGGCCAAATCTTGTAGCCGAAGCACGATTAATGATGGATGAAACAAACTTTGGTTTGGACTTGCAATTTTTGGCCATCTCTGATGTAGGTGGAGAATAAAGACGATGAGAGTAGACCAAGAATCTAGAGAAGGCGCAATAGGAGATCGCCGTTTTTAAGTGTTTGGGAGTGGAGAGGCCAGAAAACGGAGAAGACGACCAATGCCGAGTAAGGGTGAGAATTAACGGAGCTCTAATCAATGTCTGCTCGAAGAGTCACTAACTCCATAGATGCAATTGAACCTAGGGTTAGAGAAAGATAAGTTGGAGACGGAGAGATTGTCCGAAGGAAGCGAAGTGTTGTTGAGCAAAAGTAAGAAATAGAGATCGTGACGGTTGATTTGGAGACTGTTCAGTTGCCAAAATTCAAGGAGGCTTCCGTGAGCTTGAAACTAAACTCACTAATAATATAATAGTATATAGGCTAGTGCGAACCCGTGCTTCGCACACGGATGTTGAAAAAATATTGTTGTTGCATAGGTCATATCCAAATGTATAAGAAATTTAATACGGTGGTAATGAAAAAACATTGTTGAACGATAGTGTTACATCATGAATAACAATTTGGTAGGATACAGAATACATAGATATATTTGGTTATGATAATCACAATTAAAATCGAACAAAACAATTACAGTGAATATGTTAAAGTTCACAGACTATTTAGAGGATAGCAAAATAATAACCGCTTTTGCTTAATGCATTTAAATTTTAACTACAGTAAGCTCAAATAAATCATCGTGTACAACCAAAATTATTATTGCATCACATAAATATAGCTGAAATATTCAATTTCTACCATGCATAATTCAAATTTGTCATTAAATTATAACTGCATTTTATTAATGTAGTTAAATTTTAATTGTATTAAGATTGAATAAATTCCTAAAATGTAGCCAAATTTATTACTTCATCACATAAATGTGGTTAAAAATCTTCAAATATAGTTAAATTTACCCAAAACTTGCTGGTAAATTATAATTGCATTTTCTTAATTTCATTAATTTATAACTGTTATAAAATTGAATAAAATTATCAAATATAGTCAAAATCATCAATAGTAAATGCAATAAAAAATGCTAACGTAGTTAAATTAATTCAAAAAATGCCTATAAATTATTACACCATTTTTTGATGGGGTTAAATTGTAACTGCACTAAGTTTGAATACTATCAAACACAATGAAGATTATTACTTTATTACATAATGTAGTTACAATATTCAAAGGCAACCATAATTGTATAATTCAAAAAAAATATTCCTTTCAAATATGTTAAAAGATAATAAATACATTATAATAATCTAGGTAAAACTACTATGTAATGTTTATGATCATCATAATAATGCTGTTACAGAAACGCGGTACACAGCGGTGACACAAAATAATTGTGCAATTAAAGCTGCTATATAAAATTATGATTTTAAAAAATTTATTTTTAGCTATCAACAATGGATATCATTGGAAAGCATATTAAATATGAGATTTAATAGTGAAAACGATTCTTAAATCCAATCAGTGTAGAAAAAGTTATCACATTTTAAAGTTTGGAATATAAAGAAATTAAAAATGCGACCGTTTAGTTGCCAAATTTCAAGGGGGCCTGTGTGAGCTTGAAATTCAACTCACTAATAATAATATAGTATAGATTATTAGTGAGTTGAATTTCAAGCTCACACATGCCCCCTTGAAATTTGGCAACCGAACCGTCACGTTTATACTTTTTCTTATCTTCCTCCAAACCCTAGATATTAATATTCGTTTCCTTTCAATTTGGACAGCTGAACCATCTTCAAATTTGTAGTCCGTCCTTTTATTTTCCCCTTTTACTCCATCAAAACCTTCCATTCTTTCCAGTCCTAATCTCCTCCTCCTAATTTCCTCCACCAGAAATCGATCGATTCCCCTTCCGCTTATCTCCTCTTCCCCCTTTTCCTTCGTTTCGTTGGGTTCAATAAATTCCCTTTGATTTATAACTCAGCCATTCCTTTACCCATGCTTTCTGCCCCACACCATCCAACATTGTACAAACCCTACCCTCGACGTCAAAACCATTTTCGCCTCTCCATCGGTTTTCGCTTACGCCGTTCCTTGCTTGCCACTGTTTTACCTCTGCTTTCACTGTAACGGATCGGCCACGCTTGGTTGGCTTGCATTTAAACGTGTAGAGGAGTTGCACGTGTTGTTTGTTTGCGTCTATATCCCATTAGAGGTAAAAAAATCCTACTTTTTGTTCATGAATCCATTATGTCGCCACTGCTTTCCTGTTTGAGCTTGCATTGTTTTATTTGCTTCTATTTTTTTAAGTTGTTTGTTCTCTACGCTGTTGCTTCAATAGTGCTATTTTCGGTTTTCCACTATGTAAGTTAGATAGATCGCCTTCTTTTTTCTTGCTATACTGCAGACATATTTATGAATAACTTGCTGTCTATTTTTAGTCTTACTGATACTAACAAAAAATGAGTACACTTATGGGTGAGCTTGCAGCAGCCACTGAACATGATTATATAATTGTTATGATTCACTATACTTGATCTGACTGTGTTAAGATTTGTTACTGTGAAAATATATGTAGAATATAATAGGTTAATAACATTAGTATAGCTTCAGAACTAAATAGTTTTTTATATCATCTCTCCACACTTTGTTTATTACAAGGCATGTTAACAGCAACATTACTTCTGCTTTATTACCTGCATCAGGTGATTTGCTCAGTTGCAACATGTCTCACTAAAAGGAATAAGATAAATAATTTATTTATGGATTGAAGCAGAATTACCAGTTGGCTAGGATGCCCAATGACTCATTTCCTTCCTTATAATTTTTTATCTATAATTTAGTTTTGACTAGGTTTATGAACTACAGGATGACAATTCTAGCTGTAAGTAATAACCAATATTGTATTACATTTCTATTCTCATGTGCACTCTACTACAAAATAAAAAATATTTTTATTTTTCTATCTTATTTTCCATCTTGAGATGAATTAACAAACCAGCTCATTCATTATGGTTGTTTGAATAAATATTAATTTATGTTGCTTTGAACATGGAGCAACTGTGCTATGAACTTGCTATATTGATACATTATTACCATCATTGTATTGTATTCTGGACGAAATATAAAGTAGTTTGGGTTAATGTAAATCTCTCTTTTCCCTCCGTATATAGTTTTTCATAGTAACATGCCTGTAAAATTTAAAATGGTTTACTTCATCGAAATAGAGACAATGAGAGTTACAACAGAGATAATGATATTTTTCTATTTTCACTTCTGTTTTGTTCGTTGTTGTTAAACAAGGTTCGTTCAAACATAATCTCTTGCTTTTTTGTCCTGCTTATTTGATCGCACCTTTCCATTTGGCATGTGGTTTATGGTTGAATTGTGGAAGTTGTTTGTCAGATTATGATTGTTGTGTTTCTTTGCATGCTGAAATGAAAATTGCAATACAGATTTTAAACTGTTACTTTGTTGTATGAAAAAAATTCAATGCAGGTATACAATTCCATATTTCATGTCTCTGTTACAATTAGTTTGTGTTCTGCTTCAGTTTTCATTTTATTTCCATCTGATTTATTTTACGATTTTAGGAATGTTTCCCATATTCCAAGGGACGGTTCAAACAATAAAAGCATGATGCTTATGTTAGTTTTTGTATTTTGAGATGGTTAAGTTAATTTATTTTGAATGTGTAAGAGAATAATTGCTGAATTTAGACTTATATTTTTCATATTAGGCCTATGGTGGGATTCATATTATGGTGATTGTCTACCCTTTTGA
The DNA here is from genome assembly GCA_030737815.1 of Allium fistulosum. Lineage (NCBI taxonomy): Eukaryota > Viridiplantae > Streptophyta > Magnoliopsida > Asparagales > Amaryllidaceae > Allium > Allium fistulosum. The sequence continues at coordinate 136,595,151 of CM060904.1, forward strand.
TCAAGAGTACTGATTATTTTATTCTTTGTTATGGTTATTTTAAGAAATTTATTAATCAAATGTTATGATGTAAATGTTGCCTTCATTGCATTAAATTTATTTTTCTATTTTAGGTTTTACTTTTCTTTATATTTAGTCATATCAGAGGTTTTTCTATTAAGCACTTCTTTATATTATTTTAATGCATTTATAGTAGATTAAGAAATGTCTTAGGAATGGGATAAAATTTAACCAACATTAGATCCATTTGTAAGATTTAATTGGTATGAAAATTGATTAGTGTAGGGTAGGTTTAAAACTTCAGAATTGATTATTAAGAAAATATGCCATAAAAGGTAGATGGGTTTGTGTGTATATAAATAGATAAGTGAAATCATATCTCATCTCATCGGATGTGATAAAAGACATTAGATAGCATAAAATTTGCATTACAGTCAAATTTATTTATAAAAAGGCCATGGTAGCGAGCTAGATTTGGAGTTAACCATCTTTTACCATGTTTTTAAATCTCGAAAAGACAAGATTTAATTCTTTAAATTTATCAGTAAGAAAATTAGCTAAACATGTTATTAATGGTAAAAAGGTATACATTGAAATCGTATAACGTGAATATGATAGTAGACCGTTGATAGCGTAGATTTTGCATTATACTCAATAAATCACCATAGACATCGCATTGGTAGCTCTAAATATGGAAGGAGCTAATTTTCAAGTATAAAAATTGTATGTATTTTGGTTTTCATTGCATAATGTATATAAATTCAACATGTACTAAATCCGCTTTTAACCAACACATCTATAAATTTTAATACTTCAAAATTGGTTAGCAAGTAAAATGATTAATGTGTCAAGATTTAACACTTTAAAATTAATTGGAAAGAAAATATGATAACTATGTTGTACAAGGTTAATAAAGCATTGAAACTTTCCTTCACAAAAAAACCAGTGAAAGCATATCAGATAAGATATGATAACAGACATTAGATGGTGTAAAAATTATATTATAGTAAATTAAACCACTATATAAGGTATGGGGTATGGTGGTTTATTCAGATATGGCAAAACCTAATTTTAACCTACCATGTTTCCAAAGCTTGCTGGGGCAAGATTTAACACGTCAAAAATCATTAGAAGCAGATATAGTAAATGCGTTGTGAAAGGTAAAAAATCATTTAAAATAATATCACTAAGTATTATACTTGATGTTATATAGTGTAAACATTGCATTATAGTTAACTAAATCATTAAGTGAATCATATTGGCTAACCCAGTATAATAGAAGCTAATTTCCAAATATGGCATGTATATATTTTGACTTTTTACCGATTCATCTGTATAAATCCAAATAAGGTGTGTGCTATATCTGTTAATACAGTAAATTCTTCCTTTACCAACATTAGTTGCATTTGTATGATTTAGCTACATACAAATTAATTTTAAGCATCAAATTTCCTTTTTTCATTCCATTGATCATCCATTGTGATCTCTACAACAACCAGCAGCAAATAGGGCTGTTATATACGAAATGTATATAAATACTAAATCTCTTTATCTGCTGTCATGCTCTAAAATAGTGTCTATTGTTTCATAAATTAATTCACCTTCAGATTTTGGTCATCATGGATTGGAAGCACAACCTATGTTACACTGGGCTGGCATCAGCCTATGGTGGCGTATTAGCTCACAACAGAAATACTTACTTTAGCTAAAAAATACTACAAAACCAAAAGAAATTTTGACAGTAATGTATCAGTTGAGTAGTACAAGGATGATGTATTTTCACTAGAGAGATTATTTGGTATCAGCTCAAGCTTTATAGAAATTTGTTTGTTGCATTAGGTGCAATTTTTTTTGGTAATTGATAATTTCTGAATTAAATAGTTCCATGCAAATTTAACAACAATGCGGGCCCATCAAATTTTGCTGGAACCTTAATTGACGTTAGCCTATTTTTAAGCAGATATACTTCCTTATATGTAGGAACCAAAAATCAAAGCTTAAGAATAGAAATCTGATTTTAATTTAAATTACCATCATTTTACTTTTATTTGTAGGTCATTGGTCCGTTGATTGCAGTTATTGCAAACGCATGGCTCGCTTATAATTGATAAAAAAACTCCCTTAGTTATTTATTGATCACAAACCTGAATTTGTGCATATTAGATATTTAAAATAAGTTAATGATTGAAAAAAACATGAATGAACATTTTGGTGTATTGCTGCTGGAGTGGAAGAAAAGGCTGTTGTGAGAAACCAAAAAACGACGAAAGGATCGAAGCCTTTAGATTCATTCTTTATTTAATTTTCATATTAAAAATTATCTGTCACGTGGATGAACTGCTATTCATTATGATATTAGTGGAAATAAATTTTAGTAACTTGATAAATTTCAGTGATTCAGTACTTACGCATGCATACAAACATCAAAAAGGATTTTTTTTTCATTGTTATTTCTTATGCGTAGTCATCTTCTTTCAACGGCACCATACCCCTTATAGTACCAAATTACCTAAAATATTATGAAAATTTCTTTACACCTTTTTTTCCAAGCTAATATAGGTTTGCTGTAGTAAGTTATTAATATAGTGTGACATTAATTAAAAGTAATAGTGAATTATCAGAATATTTGACGACATAAATAAGTAATATATCTATTGTTGGGTTAGTCCAAGGTAATTAGTCGATATTTAAGCTAAAGAGAATAAAATTGGACGACCTTTGAAATAAAAAGCATCGAGCTTATTTTTATATATATAATTATTTTTTAATATATTCGTAATCATTCGCTAACATAAGAACCACTAATGTTTCCTATCTACTATTTTTTAAGATGATAAAAACACACACACACATATATATATATGTATGTATGTATGTATGTATGTATATGTATATGTATGTATGTGTATGTATTTGTGTGTGTGCGTGCGTGCATAAGTTATCCCTCATGGAGAGTGCAGTTGGTTAATGTCGATTCCCATCTATGAGATCAAGAGTTCGATCCACACTAACTACATTAGTTATGTCATTTACCTAGAGTATATGCAAGGCACGGTGCATGCTTCCTCGGCGTTTACAAGTAAAAACTTAGTTCTTCAAGTCTTCTATATGTCTGTGTAACCATATTTTAGTCTTATTATTTTCTAGCTTAACTAAGATCTATGATTTCTTTCCATTGTGAATATTGTGTTAGTACTTGAAGATAGATTTCTTTAAATCCAATCGATTAGGTAATTATTTCAATTTGGATGATACGCTGAAATCAAGTTTTCATTTAATTATCTTAATGAACATCCTTTTAATTTTCCATAATGACATTATAAAGCTTCTATGATTCAAACCTTCATAGTTTAGTTAAGAGATGTGTTTGGAACAAGTATTCCCCTAAATTATTTATGGTGTTCGTTTCATTTACACAATAACAATCTCTTCTAACTGGACAAAATTTCAGGTTTACCTGGCACATGATTTTAAGAGTGGAAGCACATATTTGCAGTTATTTGGGTCCTTTTTTCAGTGGGAAACCACTCAAATGGGTTTATTTGGGCCCAAACATCAATCTTTGATGGGCTCTATGTCAGCATTTCAACAGATCCATCTGCGAATGTTGAATTTGTAGTGTTAGTATGAAGGTACTATTAATACCTGTATCAATTAGACATTTTAGCTAATAACCTCTATAATGTGTGGTGCATTCTCTTATTTTGATTCATAGCAAATGCTTCGGAAATGCAATATATAGGTTATTTACAGTCTCTTTGAGCTGTCAGATGTCACACCTCAACAAATCCCATGTCCAATTATTATCGCCGGTATTTATGAAGTCTATAATTTTGCATATTTACTCATTAGCTACGTCTAATTTGGATTTTTCCCTAATGATTATGTAAGCATAGTCCCTATATTAGAGCAATATTGGGTCATATTTTATGAACTCTATAGCTGTGTTCTGTAAGAATTTGCTAGATTGAAAATTTGTATCACTCTATCCATTTTATGTTCCTTTATTTATGTTATAAGTTCACCATAACAAATTTTACTGCCTACCTTAAATATGACATGCTTTTTCCTTATGGCCTCTATGAAGAAACTTCTTTTCCTTTTCAGCTTATCTGTTACTTTGGGAAATTATCTATAAGCCCCTTCGATCTGCTATTTTATCATCCAATTTAATTTTTTTCTGATTTGTATTCATATGTTTCCTTTAATAGAATTTACATTTCATGTATCCTTTATAAGAAACATTATACGCATTGGTATATTGGTGCATCAGCTGTACTTTATATATTAATCACGAGTGTAATGGCACGCACTTCGTGCGTGAATTGTTTTTCTTATAAATTATATATGTTTAAATCAGTCAAAAAATAATTTTTTATTTTTCAAGCGATATTAAGATTTGTATAGTTGTAAAGAAGTATTTTGAATTTGTAAAGAAAGATTAATTTTAGATCCTAATTTTAGAAGCACTTTGAATTTGTAAAGCATGTTTAATTAGTAGATCCTACTTTCAGGGGCATTTAAATTTGTAAAAGAAATTTAATATTAGATCCTATTTTTAAGTGATGGATTGAATAATATATAGAGGGGCATTTTTGGTAGTTCATGTTGATACCAAAAAAGTGTGACACCAAAGGTATTACAACTATTATTAAAGATTATAAATTCTCCCTTTACCCCATCAAGATCCTATACATCAAAAATATACTTTTTCCTGCTTTATATTTTTTAGTCAGTTAGGAATTATGCATTGTTAATTCATCTTAGCACCCAACTGTTAGTTTGTCCTTAGCGAATTATAATATAAATTCTAATAAACCTATCATGTAATTTTCTCCCATGCTATGCTTTTTAGGTTTTTAATTGCATTGATATCTACAGTTTAATTGCATAGATGGCTATGGATATCAAACAAGCAAATCCAAAATTTTGGAGGCATGTAATATATATACTACTATATTTTATATTTTCATGTTTTGATAAATATCATGTGTGAATCTGTATGACTCTACAACATATCTAATGTGGTTCATTTGTTGTGCAGGTAGCAGAAGTTGTGATCTATACGACATGAACTAAGCCTAAATATATTAGACATTCATTTGTTAAGGACAGCGCAAAAAATATTGTGCTTGAAAGCTTTTACCAGCTGTGGCCAGCGGGACATCTTGGAATAGTGGTATGGAGGAAAATTTAATTTAAAAATTATTATCCTTCTCATATATTTGTGGTAGCGGTTATGATGTTACGTCCATATATGGTAACATTTTCTGCTTCCGCTTTAAAATACACATGAATCCTTCATTATTTTGTGGATATTTATGCCGTAAAAAACTTCATGTCTAGCGAATAATGTCATGAGCAATTGAGTACTATTCTTTTAGGTAAAGGCCAATCAAATGGAATCGATTGTTAAGTTATACACTTAGCACTCATGCTTTAGATTCATGAATTATAGGCGGCAGTCAAAAAAATATTCTTTCTTCCTAGAGTTTTAGTTTTTATACACAGACCCTCCTTTAGTTGTGCTATTAATGTGTTGTTAGTTTGTTTGTTGGTAGTAAGTGAACCCTCTACTTAAGTGAACTAACTAAAATCTTTATCCTGAATGATATGTCAAAATGTCATTGTATCTGAATAAGTAAAAGCAACTTCAAACGGTATTAAATCAAAATAACCCGAAACCATCTTTCTTTCATCCCCTATCAACTATTTGTAAATCTTTGTTATCAAGTTATATGTACTAATATACACAAGTTGCACATCTCATGTTTCAACCCTTTTTTTGTACTTCCTATGATACATCTCATTTGTTTTCAGTGAAATCTTGGTTTCCCATATTGAATATGAGTCATCGCCGAGCCAGTTTAACCAACGCTAATCTACCAGTGTCATTTCCTTCAATTTGGCGAATGGGAAGAAATCAATAGAAAAATAGATAGTATGTTCTGTGTGGGAGTATATCTTGAAAGCTAATGTCTTTATACTTTCTGGTTCAATTTTTCTTCTATGTTTATTGACCTGCTTATTTAATACATTTCTTTTATTGAACCTATTAGTCAAAATTATTTGACTCAATAACAAAAAGGTACGAAACACATGGGTGTGATTGCCCATACATTTTTTACAGTTCGACTAGATGGGTTTAAGTAATTAATTAAAGATTTATTCAAGTTTTTAAACAATCTGTGCTAACAATCCAACATTAATAGTCCAACATAATTATAGCTGCACCTAGGAACCATGGACAAACAAAAACATGGTAGGTATGAGATCGTTTGACTACTTCATTTATAGACCGAGCCTACGATTGAAAATAGAATGTTTTTCACCATAATCTTATTTAATTTCTTCCTCATATTAAAATATAAATATAGTTTCGATGCCCTTTTCAGTTCACTGAAAAAAAATTCCACAGTTACCGTCTTGAAAAGGTTCTTATGCAAAAAATAGGATTTAGATCCTCAAAATACAAAAACTTTGCACAAAAAAATAATAATGGGAAAGATTGAAGTTACACAACCATGATTATTTATTCAACTTAATTTTTCATTCCCTATTCTTAACTTAATTTACTTATGAATTACGGAGCCATGTTGGATGTTAACAAACAATGATTCAACTGCATGTGAAGCAAGATATCGAGATCGTTACATTTTTTACTCCATTTTCCATGTAATATTATGATCATTTAGTCTGTCATTTAACCCACCCTTTGGTTACTATATGTATTTAACTTAGATGATTACTATAACATTATACAGCTGCTGAAGCAAGCTTCTTTCTTTTCTCCCCATAGATAAGGAACTGCCATTCTGGATAAAACTCTATTGCACACCATGCTTCAACATTTGTTACCTTCAGACTTAGGAGCAGGATCAGCTATGTATTATATTCCCAACTGACTATTTTGAAGTACAACATTTGTGTTTTGCACTGTACATAATAAAATGCAAGTTCTATCACAGATATTTAACTTGCTGTTGGGTTGTTGCCTTTTACAGTTGAATTCTATATGTCCAATTATTACTCAAAATTAAAATTTATTGCCAGCTGTTATACTTCCTTTTGTACGATGGACCTACTGTGGTTAAAATAACTAGTTGTTGTTACATCATCCTATTGACATTGTTATGCTTTGCACAGTTTATAAATATTTGAGGTATTTAATATTGTTAGCTACTTTCTTGCTTAGCTGTAACTGGTTTAAAAATATCCATATATCCACCAAAAAGTTGTAGCATGTCTACAGTTTTAAGAGGTCAAATTTATGGCAATCTTCTGAACTTCGATTATTTCTTAACATCGGGTTGTGAAAAAGAAGTAGGCAATTTATATGCACTATACAACTTAATCCGATCATGACTATCTTTGATCGTTCATTCTAAGGACGGTTTCTCATAATGCTACATGACATAAATTTTGGTAAACCAATTCTACTCTTTGCAGTAATAATAATAATTTTTAAAAGTCTATTATACAATAAAATTTTCATCATTTCTTTTTCCCATTTCATTATTTATAATTCAAAATAAATTTATAACTATATGAACTAACAATATGGCCAAATCCGTATGCGAAGCACGAGTTCGCACTAGTTTAATATATATGCAAGTTTGTATACTTAATATTACATGAACATTACCCAATCATATTTATCTTTCATTAAAGTTATCGTTACTATTAATATTGAAATTATAAATGTTTTTACCTATTCTAGATTTATACTTTGTAGCCTTTTAACATAGTAAGTTACTATTTGTGCATAAATGACGTTACTTATTTATTTTATAAATCAAAGCAAATTTTAATTAACCCCTTTTCATGATCATTAAAATTACAGTTACCACTCTTATTATTATTATTCCTTTATTACATTTTATAAATAGCACAATTTACTACTCTATTTATACTATTCTATGTCTAAAATTAATTTTACTCATTTTATAGCATGCAATTTAAATAAGATTTAACATTACCAACTTTTATTTTTAAAAATTAGTGCCTACAAAAAATTCAAATACTATTATTCTTGTAAAATAAAAAAATTATTAAATTTAATATTTTTAAATGGTTCAAAAATACGGGTCATTACAGCTGTACACATATGAGTATATTTGATATGCTCTGTAAAGGCCCGCAAATCCATACCCCTTTGAGTCGATAATATTTCACATCAGCTCAACTCAAATTGGATGGAAATGCGAATCTTTAGGGTAAAGAAGAAAAGAAAGAAGAAGAAATAGAAACAACAACACAGAATCTCACAATCGCAGCGGAACAAAATATAATATATATAATAATCGATTTTATACAAAAGAATTTGAAACTGTTTATACTTACAATCATCATAGTACAACAATTAATACATCAGTCTGGACAGTTATAATAACATGTCCTCACATAGCGGAATAAAACAAGTACGTGATATATGTCAGAAATCCTCCAGCTCGTCTCTTGAGCTCTATAGCATCCTAACCTAAATCTGTAATACTCGATCTGACTTGGGCATTATAATAAAATAACACCCGAGTCAGTCTGGAAAACCAGCGTGAGAAAACACACTCAATTTGAATTATTAGAGTTATCAAAATCCTTTGAAAAACAATGGGCATCTCGTAAGACCGTGTTACACATAAACACGATGGGTTTTTACCTTACGATAACCAAAACATTTTATAGAAAATCCAGTGATATTATAATAGTGTCTAAGTACAAATACTTATTCAAATAGCTGAAATTGTTGCATTAATTAAATTACAGTATACTAGGCTCTACAAACAAAACCGTAAGCTCGTATTGGAGAATGGATTCCAACGAATGACTAGGCCACTGGGGTACCGCCCATCACAGTACACCTCTAGAACAATGTACCGAGGACCACACCAGAATCCCCTGCTACACAAGATCGACCTACCCCTAACCTAGATAGATCGTATATGTTATCACCCCGGGTGTTCCCACCCTTACTATCGAGCGCTCCTTCTATGAAAAACCAAATCCAAAATAAATAGGTTTTCCGGGGAAATCTAGAAAGGTGATAACATACCCAACTTGGGTGCGACCCGCTTAGCCTTGCTGCATCTCCCTTGTTTTAGTCATTCCCGGTTGATGAGGTTCGAGGCTAAGCGTTACCTTTCAAGAACAATTTTACTTAGAATGCTCGTCATCCTCCAATGACGATGTTCTGATGGCATTCATCCATACAATTTGTCCTGGGTCTGGACAAATTGAATCACCGTCTTCGTCATCTTCACAGTATTCATTCATAACGTTAATAACCGGATTGAAGTGGTTTTCGGATAATTAAATCTGATCCCGATCTCTTCGAAATGATTAACGAAATTGGCCAATATTGGTAGTCGGTTATTAAACTATCAAATAACATCCAAAAGCAACACTAGGCCACATTTTATAAATTTTCAAAATATTTATTTCAAACATCTTCACCAAGATATATATATATATATTCAATCTCTTCAATATTCTATATTTGAAAACAATTTCAACACTTGTATCCATAACAGGATATTTTACCATTTCAATACTTAGAAATATTTCCAACTTCTATTTTTTTACAACACTTAGAAAAATATTTCCATTCCAAATCCTTTCCCACTAAAAATATTCCCAAAACTTCCCTTTCGATAATTCGAAAAATATTTATGTATAATTTCCAAAATCATTTTGACATTTATCTTGGAAATATTTCATACTTATATCATAAGTCTTTGGAATTTTTAATAAATTCTTCTTACGATTTCCAAATCGATTATACTTGTTTATAATCTCAATCCGCCATTTATAATTCCTTTAAATGAATTCAAAATCTTCCCGAATTTTTCGCAACTAAACATCGGAAATTCTCTTCAGTCTCTAACATTCCATTTATAAGATTTCTCTTATAAAAATCTCGTCCTTTAACAAACCCGTCTACACATCTCGAGAGAATTTTATAATTAAATTGTAATCATTTCAAAATGATATATATATATATATATAACAAGTATTTTCTTTAAAAAATAGTAGTTCAATTAAAAATATGTTTAAGTTATTATTTAAAATATTTAAAACACTTTTATAACATCTATAACTCATTTAAAATAAAGAAAATCAATTTACAAAGCTGATAATAGGGAATAAAAAATTTATTTTAATAAATATTAAATAATTGAAAATCCATTTTTCAAAATATTCCAATATTTACTAGTTTATTTCATAGTTTAATTAATAAAGTTTTTCTCTTTGAATGAACTTAGCTTCTTAATATATATATATTTTAAAATTTTGATAACCAATTTAATTTATAACTTCCTCCCGATTTCACAACGTATCGATTTATTTTCGATTTTCCAACCGTTCTCACTTCAAAAATCGAATCTACTATTTTTATCAATCCTGTTTCCCTATTCTAATATAAATTTACCCTGTAAATTTACATTTCCAATTATCATCTGATATCAGATTCCTTTATTTATAACATCGTTTATCAATTTTATAACCTCTTTTGTTTTACCTGTTTATAAAACAAATCTTATTTACAAAATCCCATTATATAAATACATTTCTTATAAATTCCAATTATACCTCCAATCTATTTTTGAATATTGATTTTAAATCCTTCATATAATTAATTTTCTTAAGTCTCTATTTAAATCCATTTACGAATAGTAAAGTATAACCAACTCATATATATATATATATATATATTTCTAATTCAATTTCTTTAAAATAACTCCAATTCCAATATATATTTTTTTATTATCGAATTACCTTCAATTCCATAAATTTTAAAATATATATTTAGAGTATTTAAATTATCAAAATTCAGGCCAATGTACAATAGCATCCAACAATTTCATTCATTACAATAATCTATAATAGATTATTCTACATCGATCATATATCACTATATATGAAAAATAAACGATAAATTTGAGGAATCCAGATGGATCCCTCCAACCTGTTTTTCTTGCATCCATAGATGTTAATACCACATAAAATAATACCAATCCCACTTTGAGGGGAATATCGCGGTATATAGGGCCATCCGCTATTATGCGGGGCGCATAGGGTCTCATCCGATATAATGTGCGGGAACATCACTCCAATTACTAATATATATACTACTATATATTTAACATCAACATATAATATTTATATAAATTCATCCAAGCATCCAATATTTTATTTTATATCTATTTAAAATAAATTTTAGTAATCCGAAAGAGTGAGAATTTTTCTCACCTTTGATTTTTATTTGCAAACCATTTCCATCTCGACTCGTTTCCATGATTCGGACCTCGTATAAAAGTTATTCAATTTCCATAAGCATTTAATTTTAACGAATAAAATTATTTGAATTAATTTAAATCATTAACAGCTAATTAACCTAAATTAATTTAAAAAATTTATCCACTTATCCAAAAATTTAAAATTAACCTCACCTAAATCCTCGTCTGCTCATGCTCGAGACCTCTACCTCGACCAGAATATCAACTTCATCGCCACCAGGCTATGCCGACCATCGCGAGTTCATCGAAGACAGCCCTAGCATTATCGTCCCTCGACCTGACACTATAGCTCTGCTCCCCCACTCTTGTGACGCCCCACCTCTATACCCACGCTAGCCAAGAACACTACGGAGTAATGCCGTCAACTAGCGCGGAGAATAAGGCTGTTGAGGAGCGACCATCTGTATAATTGCTTTGTGCGAGTACCGATATGCCAAATAAAAATATAACTTTTCATCTCAAGAGGAAATCCGACATACCGATACAAACTCAAAGCTATCACACAGTGGCTATATATAATCTTCGGAAATAAATATAGAAATAAACGTAACACAAATCAGTCACAGACAATTCATATCACAAAGGCGGAAATAGTTATGAATATAATACATGAAAATGTACATCAGAGTAGTGGTCAAATAAGATCCACAATGACACAAAAGAATAGATACAAGTGCAAGACAAAAGAATATGTATACATTAAGGAGTCTATATCGAATGTATACAACCAAAAACTACAATGCTAGAGTAGTAAGCCAAAAGTCAGATGGTAGCCCCAGATAAGAAGTCATGAGGAAGCACCTGTAAAATCTCAGTCTGACCCGAGTATTATTTAAGAAGAAAATAATAAACGGATCAGTCTAGCTATAATTATCAGATAAAATGAGATATAAGAAGAGATATAATAAAAACGTATGATAACCAAGAATGTCATACGGCGACAAGTCTACATAGAAAATCAACTAAAGGGATACAATATCTCAAGAATCTCATAGCATCAAAAGAATGTCATATTCTTTATTTAATTCACCAAGCCACAATAAAATGACATACTCATCAATGTCAATGGTAAAAGCTGGTGAAACATAAATTCCAGAAATCTAGAAATCACAAGAAAAGGATGGCCAATCCCAAACAGGAGCATGAAAGCCGGTACATTGACGCAGTGCAAATGGTACGTCCAATGAAACGGAAAGCCGAGACATCGTTGTAGTACAAACGGTACATCAGATGAATCAGACATTGACGCAGTGCAAACGGTATGTCCAATGAATTGAACATTGACGCAGTGCAAACGGTACGTCCAATGAACTGGAAAGCCGAGACATCGATGTAGTACAAACGGTACATCAGATGAATCGAATATTGACGCAGTGCAAACGGTACGTCCAATGAATTGAACATTGACGCAGTGCAAACGGTACGTCCAATGAACTGGAAAGCCGAGACATCGATGTAGTACAAACGGTACATCAGATGAATCGAATATTGATGCAATGCAAACGGTACGTCCAATGAATTGAACATTGACGCAGTGCAAATGGTATGTCCAATGAACTGGAAAGCCGAGACATCAATGTAGTACAAATGGTACATCAGATGAATCGAATATTGATGCAGTGCAAACGGTACGTCCAATGAATTGAACATTGACGCAGTGCAAACGGTACGTCCAATGAACCGGAAAGCCGAGACATCGATGTAGTGCAAATGGTACATCAGATGAATCGAAACACATTAAAAGTACATGGGTTGCTAGCCCACAAAGAAATGAGACGAAGCTCAATAAAATGAAGTATAGTCCTTCACATGGACAAAGAGACATCGCACATTGCTAGTCTAAACCATAAAATGATCATCATCGATCATCAAGAAGTGTCAATTACACTAAGCTAGTAAATATAAGAGTTTAGCTTCATGTCCCATAACCACTTTCTTAACTCAAATATTTACGAAAAAACTGTAGATCTCCACTAGAAAATTGTCACAAGAGTTTCAATCGAACAAGTCCATAAATTAACCGACGAAGTAAACGCAAGCGTTACATACCTCTTGTTTTGCTAAGCCGTTTAATTAGATTTTCTCATACGAATGAGGTAAAGGTTTGTATATACTAATAGATTAGAAAACGGTTTTATAAACGAGCTTTGTGTTAAAAATAGAGTTGAAATCATCTTAATGAAAGGGTTTTGATATTTACTACTAGTATAGAAAACCTTTATATTTTGAAGTGACAAATCATAGAAGTGATTGTAGAAACAATCAATCATAAAAATTCACATTCGAAGGCGTGAATAAAATCCAAAGAAATCGATATCAAATCCATCAAAATGGATATTTCAAAAATCCCAAAGAAAAGAAGTCATCAAGTCGATAATAAATGATAACAACAAAAGGGAAACAACACGAATTGATTAAAGTTGGAAATTCAAACAAATAGGCAATATAGGAAAAATTGGCAAATAGGAGCAGGTCGGTCAACCGGACTCCCTGAGTCGGTTGACCGGACCAGAGACTGAAGTGCTCGGGTAGCAGGTCGGTCGACCGGACTTCCTGGTCGGTCAGCCGGAGCCAAAATTCCTGCACTCCCAAAACAGAGGCAGGGAAGTGCTCAAGTAGCAGGTCGGTCGACCGGACCCTGCATTCGGTCGGCCAGAGCCTGATTTCCAGCACTTCCTGCCCTATCAATGAATACCAATTCTTTCCAAATCAAAAGCAATAGCACATAAATACTTGTTAGGAATTCATACCCAACAATCGAAGATAAATATAGATTAAGATGTGAGATAAAAATCTCACCTTTTCACAAAATCAATGAAGAAGAAGCTATAGAGCAATGGCAAGAACAATCTCTCTTCAATTCCAACCCAACAAGCTTGAAACTAAGCTTAAAAGAGAAACATTTCCAAAATTAGGTTTAGGAAATTTCTGAAATTGAATGGAGAAGGAGTTGGAGAAGATGAAAGGAAGGCTTACTGTAAGGACCCGATTCTTCGACTTCCGAATATCGAGATACGTCCACTGTATCAACTGCCGAGCAAACGTATGCCGGAAAACCAAATTCTTAGGGTTTAGAAGAAGAGGTAGAAGAAAAGATAAAAGAAAAAGAGAAGAAGAACAACAGAACAACATCAGAAAACAGAGAAACAGAAACAATATCAGAATCTCACATATCGCAGCAGAACAATATATAATAGATAATCACTAGTCTTTTAAAAACAAAGAGCTATATCAGTTTATACATACATCAATCAGAGTCAATATACAACAATGGACAGTTATATACCTTGTCCTCATACAGAATACACAGCGGAATAAATACTATCAGATACAAATACTACGTTTCGTCATCCAGAATTGCTTCCAAAGCTCCAGAATATCCAGAATATCCTGATAACATAACTCTTGGCTGCCCGTGTGGAAATTGGTGGGCACCCAGAGTTTAGAAGGGAAACAATAAACTCCGAGTCAGTCATGGTGACTGGTGTGAGATCGTAAAACAGTTATTTTTCACAAAGAAAATAAAGCAGGTTCGCAATGCTTTTGGAAAATGAAACTACCATAAGACCTCCCGCCACACACACAATGCAAACGCAGAATTGGAGGAGATTTCTTCTTATGATAGTCAAAGATGCTTACTACGCAAAATCAAATCATTTTTGATATTATTATTAGTGCACAGTGTAGAAAACATTTCGAAAGTATAATATAAATCTTAGCCAGCATAGGCATTCCGCACTTATGCCTACTATAGCTACTATGTTCAATAGCAGGTTACCGCCACATTCCATAGCAGGTAATACAACTAAAACCGTACAAGTCACGTATTGTTTCTTTGGATTTCCAACAAATGGTCAAGCTAAGGAACTTCCTATTCCACGAAGGAACGCCTCTGGAATGACGTCCCGAGAACCTAACCGGATCTCTGCCAACACAAGGCCGGGTTACCTCTACAAAAATAGGTAACTACTGACACGTGTATGCCATCCCCCGATCGTAACCGATCTTTCCGAGGATCCCCGATTTCCAACAACCACATAATAAGCAGTATCCACATAGGTTAAGTATCTGGGCTCCATACCATGATACCACCTCTATCCAGAAGGAATGACATACACTAAGGGGCGCTACTCCCTAGAACCTTGCCGCATCTTTCCTGTTTTGACCATTTCCAGGGTGTGAGGCTCGACGAAGTCTCGTCCACAAAGCTACGCTTTGTCACAAAGCCATGCTTCGGGTCAAACAAATGATCGAAGAATTGATCACAAAGATAAATGATCAAACAAACGATCACATCATAAATGATCAAACAACGATCATTTCACAGCAACACTCAGCATGCCACGTTACCAAATTGGGAGTATATTGCTGATAAATTTCAACTACATAACCTCTGAGCTCGTACGTCTCAGAGAAGGGTGTTAAGCTAAGAGAATAAATTCTCCGCCACCAACAGAAATGTATTTGAAAGAAATCAGCTTTATATCTCGATCTGTAACGTCAGACATACAATCCATACAAGTCTGTTCCGGGATCGAACAGAACCGAAGGCACTTCTCACGAAGCCCTTGCAAATCCGGATAATTTTCTAATCACGTTCGGACTTCCCGTCACTAAGGGTGATAAAACCTCTAAACCGGAGATCAGCCGATGTAGAGTAACTCGACGGTAATCCTTCCATTTTCAAAAATATCCGGTCTTCAACACCGGTCATAAAATGTGATTCATAACGACGTATCACATATTCGGAATGGGTTATACGACCCCATGGTCCTTTCCCGGCTAACCCGAATAGTGAGCGCTTATTCAAAAATAAGTGTGGCATTCAAATTCATCCAATTCACAACAAATACTCATTCAAGGTAATTATTGATAGTCGGTTATTTAACTATCAATAAAGATGCGCAACATCATCAGATTCCAAATAATTTACCAAATTATTTATTTTTCCAAAATATCTTTACTAGATATAAAATTTCCACACTTTACTGTTTGAAAACAAATTTCAAATATTCACATTTCAATTTATCTTTAAAAGATAAAATTTCAAACCCTTCGTTTCATATTGGAAAACCATTTCCATACTTATTTAATTATAAGTAATTCACAAATCATTTATTTTCAACATTTGAAAATATTCGATATACTTAAATCAATATTAAGTATATGTTTCATTTTTTAAGGAAATCATTTACTATAACAATATCTATTTGAGTCAAAACGAATGTTACGTAAAACATCGTTACGGCGACTCAAAATACTAGTATAGGGATTCGGAATTAAGATAGATATATAAATCCCAATACTACATAAAACATTTTCCTTTCACAAATCATTTACTATAACAACAGTGTTATAGTCCACCATTTCCTTCTTCCTCGAAAACGTCTATTTCAACAATGAATGTTGAAATCTAGGGTTTCGATTCATAATACATTTTAAAACATCTTTTAAAATAATTAACTTCATTTCAAATATCACTTTCCCGAAACAGATCCATTTTACTTAATAATATATTCACTGTCCAAAATCGTGAATATACTTCACTAACCAAATTTCACTATTTTTTACACATTTTATTTCAAGAATTATCCACTATCCAAAATCGCGGATATATCTCCTTTATTAAACTTCTATGTTTAACTTATCAATTTCAATTGGTTTTGGATTTATAAAACAACGTTTATAAATCACATTTATACTTTATAACAATCTCAATCTTACAAAATCATTTTTATTAGCCAATTCTATTCATATTCCATCTAAGTGCAAAAATCTAATTTATAAGTTTATTACTTATAAATCTTTTATTCTACAACATCTATTCAATTTATAATTCACAATTTATAAATTTCATTCACTTACGAATTTTTTATTTCATCTTCTTCTAACACTTACAAAACTCGTTTAAAATTCCAATGTTTTAAATTTATAAATATCAACTTTTAAAATCCTTTAAATAAACCATTTATAATACTGTGAAAATCTCAATTTAAACCAATTTTTTTTAAATAAATCAACTATTTATTTCAAAAATGACACTTTGGTTATATTTCACAAAAATCATAATTTCTATAACTTTAAAAGTTGAACGTTTATAAATCAATTCAAAAATTAAATAAACATATACTTTCAAAAATCACTTTTAAAATCTCTTTTAAAATCAACATCGTGATTTTTAAATTTCAAAAATGAATCCGATGATGCAACACACAAATTAGTCAATCACGACAACAAACATCATATATCAATATGATAACAGAATATACATCAATATCTGTAAATAAATAAATACTGGTGAGGAATCCAGTTGGATCCCTCCAACCTGTTTCCCTGCATCCACAGATGTTAGCACAATACCAATTCCACTTCGAGGTGGAATATCGCGGTATATGGGTTTTATAAAAATATCATCTGCTTACTAACGGCGCAATAGGGTCTCATCCGCTATACAATGCGGGAAATCAATCAATCCAATATATACATATGCCAATATGTATATATTGCTATATATATATAGATATATCCTACTATATCTAATATCACATCCAATAGCAATCATCAATCAATAACTGCAAAATTTAAATTTTCCTTCGAGTGAGAAAATCTCACCTTTGCTTTTAATTTTTGCATTCCATTTTCCATTCCAGATTGTTTTTCACGATCTTTTAACCTTGTATAAAACAATTTATACAGTTTATTAAAATTCGAGATGATCGAATAATTCATTTCCATTTAATAAAATTTTATTAACCCGTGATTTTCTTATTTTAAAACAACACCTTTAATTTTTAACAAACTTCTATTTGATAATTTAAATTAACCAATGATTTTCCTTTCAAAATAAAAATTTATAATTCGAACTGATTCTTTTTAAATAAATCTATCCAACCAAAATTTTACTTAAAATAAATATCTTTAATTCAAATCAATTTCCTTTATTAAATTTGCTTAAGTAAAATTTCTTCTTTCTGCTTCTGTACAAATTAATATATAAACTTCCTTTACCGTACGATTTTCTGATAAATGGAAAGGTAAATCAACAAATTAAAATTACCAGTTTTAAATCTTAAGTAGCTTTTAAAATGTGATAAAAATTGAATTACCCTAAGATATATTTTTTTTTTCAAATTCTGTATGTATTTATATCTTTTAACATCAAATTAACAGAAATTCAAAAAAAACAAAAGAAATCGAACCTCACTGCTCCTCTGCTCGAAACCCTGGCTCGAGTTCGCGACTTCGATACTGAACGCGACTCTTACTGTCGACATCGCTACCCCTCCCACACGCGCCTGTTCAAGAGTGCCACGCGCCCCCTAAAATCGCGATGCCTCAGCATGCTCGCGAGATTCCAGGTGATGCCGCCATTGTCGTCGCCGATTACCACGACCACGTCGCCTCAAGTCGCGACTCAGACTCGATCGAGTCTCCCATCGCGATCTCTTCCACTGTCGAGTAACTGAACTGACCATCTATGAGCCACTAAAATCGAACGATTTCCCCCATCCCTCGTTTGTCTTGAGAGTCGCGACTCGCCGCCGTTTATTGTTTTATCGGATGGAATTCGATTTTTTATTTTTTTTTCTGTGAAAGTATTTGTTTCTTTGAGTGAAAAGGCTTCGGCCATTGTGAACGAGAGATGGTTTTGATTTTCATTTCATGAATGAATGCAAAAGAGGGGATCTACGTTTGAAATGATTTGAACAAGAAACTTGGTCGCCAATCTTTTTGATTTGAACGAAAATTGTTTTCGTTTGAACTGAGGAATGAGGGAGAGAGGAAACGAGGTTTATCAAAGAGGAGTATGGTTTACACGATTTATTTCGTGGTCTTCAGCGTGATCTAAGGCGTGGGTTAAGGGAGATAACGTGCTGCTGATATTGACCAAATGTAAATTTTAAATTTGAATTTAATTTAATTTAAATTTCGATGCGTTTGCTCACCGTGTGCTCACGTATTAACACCGAAAAATACGAAATTTGAAATCCGACAATAACTCAATATTACGGACCCAATGGAACTGGTTTCGTCGAATTCTGAGACTGTTTGAAAAATGACTATTTTTAAATATCGATTCAAACAACTAAATTCAAAACTGAGCAAAACAGTTTAAAATTCAATTCTGAAAGTTCGATTATCTTCGGTATTATAAATATGAATTTTAAAAGCTTTTGAAATATTTTTCTTCAGCTTAAAACTGAAGATTCAAATTTTTATTCAGCATTCAATAGATTAAATTTTAAAGTTTAATCGCAAATTTCAAAGTTATATCGGGGATTCAAATTAAATCACCGTTCAAATATTTAAAATTAATTAAATATTTTCAATTTAATTTGTTCAAAATTCTGGGTCGTTACACTTACCAAAGCTTCTTCTTGAATTTGGAGGTAGGAGCTTAAATTTGCAATGGAACTAGGGCTTAGGAATTTCCATTTCCAATCTTTTCCCCCATTATTCTCTTGAGCTTGAGAGAGTTAGAAAATGAGGAATGAATGAAGAGAAGTGGAGAGGGACTGGGTTGATATAACCAGAATTGGGCAAATGGGCTGAACCAAACCCAAAGTCCAAAGTGAAAAAGTAGCAAAAATTGACTTACTCCAAACATGTCGAAGCTTATACTTAAAAGATTGCAAACGACGTTTTGAACTCAATGAAAGTGGTCTCGAGTCCTAATTCGACTTTTGCAAAAAGTAGCTTTTTGGACATCAATCCGATTAACGATTCTATATTTAAATAAAACATTTAAATATAAAATCAATAAATATGCGGGTTGTTACAGACTCCCCTCCTTAAAGAAATTGCGTCCTCGCAATACTTAAGAAGAAAATAAAGAGTAACAACCATAGAAGCATATCAACACAAAAGAAAATTTGAAATAAGAAGTTCACCATAAAGAGCATGAAAGAGTTAGCCCGAACGTGTTCGCTCGATGAATTCTCTGGATTCCCAAGAGAAATCCTTAGGATTCGAGAGCCATCAAACTTTCACAAAAAGAACATCTTTATTTCGAAGGCACTCAACCCCCGAAGAAATGATGCAAATAGAATGTTGCTCATAAGTCAAATAGGCGAAACTTCAATTTCCACAATAACACCGGGCTCAAGAATAAAAATCGGAAACCTAAAATCATTTCCATAGTTAAAAGATGTGGAAAACGTCAAGACAGAAATTTGAGCCGGGGCAACGGCGTAGTATAATAACAATACGCCCGAGAAACTGGAAACTCAAATAATTTGGAACAACGGCGTAGTACAAAAAAGGTATGCCAGTTGAACCAAGGCTCAAATAATTCGGAACACCGACGTAGTACAAAAACGGTACGTCCAATGAACCGAACATCATAAAAGAACATCGGACGCTAGTCCATAAAAGAAATGAGATGAAACTCAATAAAACGAAGTATATCGAAACGTCCGATGTTGGTAAAATGATCATTCCATTTGGACATCATCTAAGAAACAACCACTTGTTGTTTACAACAAAGTGCATTGGCAACACGGTTCCTCTTTCCGGGAATATAAAGAATATCAGGATCATAAGATGCAAGGAACTCGATCCAATATTAAGTTCCTTATGAGAAAATAAATATTCCAAAGATTTATGATCAGGGTAGAGAACAAATTTCTCACCCAAAAATAATGATGCCAAATTTTTAAAAGGGAAAACAATAACCACGAGCACTAGATCATGAGTGGCATACCTAGTCTCGATCGGCTTTAATAATTTAGAAGCACAAGTGATAGCACGTTCTCTTTTGCAAGAGAACGACATCTAAACCAATACGATTAGCATTGGTACAAAAGATAAAGTCTTGGTTCCCATCGGGAATCACAAGAATAGAAGTATCGGAAAAGAATTCTTTCAAATAATCTTCTTTCCTGAAAAGCTAAAACTTTCAAAATTACATTTATCTTTATGTAATAATCTTTTCAGAAAATTTACATTTTACAAGTCAATATATATCGTGTCTGACTGTCTCATCGAAGCGTTTAGGAAATTCCTATCGATAACGTTGATCAAGCGCATCGACCAGAATTCTTAAAGCACTCAATGGGCAATACAATCACAAAATCATCTTCTATATGATAAACAGGCTTCTTAAAAACCTTTAAGAATATTCTTTGCTCGTTTAAGAGCAAAATCAAATTGTACTTATAAATAAATCTTATGAAAAAGATTTGCAAAATTTTAAATTGCTAATTCCATCCAAAATCAATGAATACAAAAATGGAGTCATCGAGATTGTAGAATACTCGATTCATAAAATGGATGAAATAAGCTGGACAAACTAAATGACACAATAAGTCATTCATAAGTTTCATAACGAGTGCGGAATGCGGTAAATGGAACGCTAACTCCCACAACTCGTAGCAAATGAAAATTGGTGGCAAGGTCGAGCTAAAAAGACCTTATCACCACTCAAAAGATTGCTTAGGTGATAATCCTAAAGCAAACTCAAAAATACCGGAAAATCCTCAAACCACATGAATGAGAGAAATAACATTTTCCTCATCATGTGAGCTTAAAGAATAAAATGATGCCATCAGATTGGAATCAAAATCACAAAGGAAAAACAGAAATCTGCTTAACATATTGAAAATGTCAAAGATGAATAGTCCACACGGGACAAAGGATATGGCTTCATAATAATTAAGCCAATCCTTACAAAAGTCAATTCCGAAGCATAAGTAAAAATCGGCTCGGAAGGAAAAATCACATAAAATAATTTCAACATCAATAAAAAGCAAATTGAGTGTTGCGGATCCACCAATCCGGATTCGCAATCCTCAAAGAAGTCATCAAGCCCAAAAATGTTTAAAGAAAAGGAATCACAAGTTCTTTTGATATAAAAATAATGAGATGAAACCCATATCAAAAAGAACTCGAATAAGATAATCACAAAATAAATGTCATCAAGGATAGAATGGATACCTTGACTAAGAGAAGAGTTGCTAGGGGCTTGCACAATATTTAGCTTTCTCATGTCCTTGTTCAAAAGTTTGGGACATGTAGATAAAAGATGACCCGGTTTCTTGCAATAGCGACAAGAATAGGGTTTCGGACACATATTCGCATAGCGTTCTTTAGAATTACAATTGTACCATTGTTCATGACTAGAAGTAGGCGACTTTGCTACCGAAGTTTCTTTCTTGCTTAGAAGTTTGGAGCATGCAGAAATATGATGACCAGAATTTTTGCAATAACGACAAAAGAGCGGCTCCGGACACTCCTTTGCATAGTGGTCCGTGGAACCACAATTGTAGCATTCTCCACGATTAGGGATTGGAGCCTTTGCCACCAAAGTAGTTTGCTTCACTCTCTTATTGGGATTAAGGCTCTTGAACTTAATATGCCTCTTCCTGGAAATCTCAATATCACTATCACTTCCTTTACCAGCCTCTTCATGTCGAAGAGTGATATCCACAAGCTGGTTGAAAGGAACTTCAAGTTTCATAGGTAAAACCATTTTGGGGTTCTTACACAAAGCACAGATAAACTTTTGATTCTTAGCAAGATCCAAAAGTTGTCGGGCAGACAGGAATGCACCATCCAGAGAAGGACTACTGGATTGACCAGCGCTAGGACTGCCAGATCCAACCATTTCTTCTTCTTTAAGAAAGAAAGAAAGAAGAAGAAAAAGTTATTCACAAAATGAATTTCTATCAAACTTGGTTGATAAAACAAGGAATCATAATAGAAAATAGGATAAAACGGGTCCAATTGACTCGAATAAAATCCTAAGTCATGACTCCTAAGAAAGACTTAGGACAATGATCCTTGTTAGATTATTCTACATTGTTCCGAAGTTTTGCTCTGATACCAAGCTGTGACGCCCCACCTCTATACCCACGCTAGCCAAGAACACTACGGAGTAATGCCGTCAACTAGCGCGGAGAATAAGGCTGTTGAGGAGCGACCATCTGTATAATTGCTTTGTGTGAGTACCGATATGCCAGATAAAAATATAACTTTTCATCTCAAGAGGAAATCCGACATACCGATACAAACTCAAAGCTATCACACAGTGGATGTATATAATCTTCGGAAACAAATATAGAAATAAACGTAACACAAATCAGTCACAGACAATTCATATCACAAAGTCGGAAATAGATATGAATATAATACATGAAAATGTACATCAGAGTAGTGGTCAAATAAGATCCACAATGACGCAAAAGAATAGATACAAGTGCAAGACAAAAGAATATGTATACATCAAGGAGTCTATATCGAATGTATACAACCAAAAACTACAATGCTAGAGTAGTAAGCCAAAAGTCAGATGGTAGTCCCAGATAAGAAGTCATGAGGAAGCACCTGTAAAATCTCAGTGTTACTCGAGTATTATTTAAGAAGAAAATAATAAACGGATCAGTCTAGCTATAATTATCAGATAAAATGAGATATAAGAAGAGATATAATAAAAACGTATGATAACCAAGAATGTCATACGGCGACAAGTCTACATAGAAAATCAACTAAAGGCATACAATATCTCAAGAATCTCATAGCATCAAAAGAATGTCATATTCTTTATTTAATTCACCAAGCCACAATAAAATGACATACTCATCAATGTCAATGGTAAAAGCTGGTGAAACATAAATTCCAGAAATCACAACAAGAAATCCAGAAATCACAAGAAAAGGATGGCCAATCCCAAACAGGAGCATGAAAGCCGGAACATTGACGCAGTGCAAACGGTACGTCCAATGAACCGGAAAGCCGAGACATCGATGTAGTACAAACGGTACATCAGATGAATCGGACATTGACGCAGTGCAAACGGTACGTCCAATGAATTGAACATTGACGCAGTGCAAACGGTACGTCCAATGAACTGGAAAATCGAGACATCGATGTAGTACAAACGGTACATCAGATGAATCGAATATTGATGCAGTGCAAACGGTACGTCCAATGAATTGAACATTGACGCAGTGCAAACGGTACGTCCAATGAACTGGAAAGCCGAGACATCGATGTAGTACAAACGGTACATCAGATGAATCGAATATTGACGCAGTGCAAACGGTACGTCCAATGAATTGAACATTGACGCAGTGCAAACGGTACGTCCAATGAACTGGAAAGCCGAGACATCGATGTAGTACAAACGGTACATCAGATGAATCGAATATTGATGCAGTGCAAACGATACGTCCAATGAATCGAACATTGACGCAGTGCAAACGGTACGTCCAATGAATCGGAAAGACAATACAATTCAGAACATTGATGCAGTGCAAATGGTACGTCCAATGAACCGGAAAGCCGAGACATCGATGTAGTGCAAACGGTACATCAGATGAATCGAAACACATTAAAAGTACATGGGTTGCTAGCCCACAAAGAAATGAGACAAAGCTCAATAAAATGAAGTATAGTCCTTCACATGGACAAAGAGACATCGCACATTGCTAGTCTAAACCATAAAATGATCATCATCGATCATCAAGAAGTGTCAATTACACTAAGCTAGTAAATATAAGAGTTTAGCTTCATGTCCCATAACCACTTTCTTAACTCAAATATTTACGAAAAAACTGTAGATCTCCACTAGAAAATTGTCACAAGAGTTTCAATCGAACAAGTCCATAAATTAACCGACGAAGTAAACGCAAGCGTTTCATACCACTTGTTTTGCTAAGCCGTTTAATTAGATTTTCTCATACGAATGAGGTAAAGGTTTGTATATACTAATAGATTAGAAAACGGTTTTATAAACGAGCTTTGTATTAAAAATAGAGTTGAAATCATCTTAATGAAAGGGTTTTGATATTTACTACTAGTATAGAAAACCTTTATATTTTGAAGTGACAAATCATATAAGTGATTGTAGAAACAATCAATCATAAAAATTCACATTCGAAGGCGTGAATAAAATCCAAAGAAATCGATATCAAATCCATCAAAATGGATATTTCAAAAATCCCAAAGAAAAGAAGTCATCAAGTCGATAATAAATGATAACAACAAAAGGGAAACAACACGAATTGATTAAAGTTGGAAATTCAAACAAATAGGCAATATAGGAAAAATTGGCAAATAGGAGCAGGTCGGTCAACCGGACTCCCTGAGTCGGTTGACCGGACCAGAGACTGAAGTGCTCGGGTAGCAGGTCGGTCGACCGGACTTCCTGGTCGGTCGGCCGAAGCCAAAATTCCTGCACTCCCAAAACAGAGGCAGGGAAGTGCTCAAGTAGCAGGTCGGTCGACCGGACCCTGCATTCGGTCGGCCGGAGCCTGATTTCCAGCACTTCCTGCCCTATCAATGAATACCAATTCTTTCCAAATCAAAAGCAATAGCACATGAATACTTGTTAGGAATTCATACCCAACAATCGAAGATAAATATAGATTAAGATGTGAGATAAAAATCTCACCTTTTCACAAAATCAATGAAGAAGAAGCTATAGAGCAATGGCAAGAACAATCTCTCTTCAATTCCAATCCAACAAGCTTGAAACTAAGCTTAAAAGAGAAACATTTCCAAAATTAGGTTTAGGAAATTTCTGAAATTGAATGGAGAAGGAGTTGGAGAAGATGAAGGGAAGGCTTACCAAAGCTTCTTCTTGAATTTGGAGGTAGGAGCTTAAATTTGCAATGGAACTAGGGCTTAGGAATTTCCATTTCCAATCTTTTCCCCCATTATTCTCTTGAGCTTGAGAGAGTTAAAAAATGAGGAATGAATGAAGAGAAGTGGAGAGGGACTGGGTTGATATAACCAGAATTGGGCAAATGGGCTGAACCAAACCCAAAGTCCAAAGTGAAAAAGTAGCAAAAATCGACTTACTCCAAACATGTCGAAGCTTATACTTAAAAGATTGCAGACGACGTTTTGAACTCAATGAAAGTGGTCTCGAGTCCTAATTCGACTGTTAGCAAAAAGTAGCTTTTTGGACATAAATCCGATTAACGATTCTATATTTAAATAAAACATTTAAATATAAAATCGATAAATATGCGGGTTGTTACATACTTGCCCACGCTCGGTTGCTCGAGCAACCCAACCGGCGGCCACCCCTTCCCTGTGCATCGAGCCTCTGCTTCCATTCATTTTCCACCGACATCGGCGAACACGCAATACAGCAGCCACACTCATCATCGAAATCCCCACATCGTGCTCGTCCACGCATCCAACTCCAGGTCACCGCCATCTCAAAACCCCCCAGCACGATCGTGGCCATCATCCACTGTTCGACTTCAATATTCCCAAGCTCGATCGAAAAATCGATCGCCTCCTTCACCTCGTTTTGATCGCACAACAACACGAAGGCCCCCCTTCAATTTCGATATCGATGCCGCGATGATGAACTCCCCAGGTTTTTCGACCTTCCTCCATCGCGCCGCTCTCGAGTCCTTTCCCTAGGTCGCAAATTCAAGAGGTTCGATCGAATTAAGTTCGGCCCCTTTTTTTCAAATCTAAACGAATTTTTTGAACGTATGGAGGCAGCGGGGTTTTTAAAAAAAAGAACGATGAGATGTTTGTGTGTAAAGGAGGGAGAAGCATAATCCAATGTCTTGTTGATTGAAAGAATACAGCTGGTTGTCTTAACAAAGATTTAAAATATTATTATTTAATTTCAAATGTCTTGTCTTAAACCAGCTTAAAAATTCCAGACTCCAATCGAGGCATGCCGCCTGGCGTTTGTAATGTTATACCCCTATTCTGAACGCAACGGAATAGGTTTCGAGTCCTAATTCAATCATATGGAGAAGATAGCCTTTTGGACCCAATTATTATATTGAATTTTCAATATAAATTTCAAGGCGTTTATATCCCGTACGATCAAATGATAACGCCAAAAGCTACGAAATTTGAAATCCGATAACAATTCAATATTACGGATCCAATGGAACTAGTTCGTCGAATTCCGAGACTGTGTCTCGGAAGGCTATTTTTAAATGTCAATTTGAACAAACTATTTTTAAAATTGAACCGATCACTTTTAAATTCAATTTTAGAACTTTTATTATCTTCATTATTATTAATAAATTTTTTACAAGCCTTTAAATTATTTTCATCGAGCTTAAAACTTAAGATACAATAATTTAACAAATATTCAATTATTAAATTCAATAATTAAATTATCCAATAAATCGCTAAATTTAAATTCTGAATTTATTTTATAAATAAAACCAAATTTTCATATTCAAAACAATCTATAATTCAAATTCAATATTCAAAACCATTTAAATATTCAAAATCAAACGTCGAAAAATCTAGGTCGTTACATGCTCACTATAATATACATAAATTAAAAATCATTTTTAAAACAAATAAAATTTTATTTTATTTTAAACTATATAAGATTGGATCTAATAAACCCTTTAGACTTAATAGGCCTAATATATTTAAAATATGAATTTATTTAAATCTACATATTTCATCCGCTTTCGAATAGCCTAATTCGTTCAATGGCATCAGAGCGCAATGGTCTATAAGGTCTAAATTAGCAATTACCGAGCTAACTTATTAAAAATACCCATTTAGTAGATGTCTAGAAATGTAGTGTCTAAGGTTGGGTTTGGTAATCAAATACTCCGCCCTACTTAGGAAATAGCATCACCTGAAGGATGATGTAAGCCAAAAGGTTATCCCCAATATAAAGGCCCAAATTGTTTAGGGCATTGGGCTAATTTTCAAGTTTAGTTTGAAAATTTAATATATATTAAATTTAAAATTAAGTTTAAAATATACCTTAAATTTTTTAAGGTATATTTAATTAAAATTTTTGGGTCAATTTAAATATTTAATTAGTTTTTAATTAAATAAATGAATTTACTAAATAATATTAACTAAAGATTGATTAGTTATTATATATACGCATACGGATATGTAGATATAAACAAGCTATAAATGTTATAGTTAATTATTTATCTAAATAGTTTAAGATGAGTAATATAAAACTTTGAATTTTTTTATAAAAATTTAATTTAATTAATTAATTATGATTTAACTAATACGAATTAAAATTAATTAGGTATGGTTAATTAATAAGATACATACATACATATATATATAAATAGATTATATAAGCTAACTAAATTATAAAAGTAATAAATAATTAAAACTTATATATTTATATACACATAAAACTTGAGTGGAACTATAATAAACCCAATTTAAGTTTAAGGAACAAATACATATGTATTATACGTATAACATGATTCAAATGTGTCCAATACTCGAATCATGAGAGTATTTCATAAGAGATACGTTGCTCCTTAAATTGACATCACTTGATGTATGTATATTAGAAATTATGAATCTCTAATACATAAGTTACCCTCTACCATTTATATTACCTACATACTCTGTAATTGTTGAGAAAACACAAGCTGGAGATTTTATCTATAGTACTATTACCATACTGACTAGACAATGTAATATTCATCTATGTATTTATTGAGCAAACTCAAGGTATGTGCATTATACATAGGCCATCGTGAAATGGTGGTATGAGTGAACATTCTCTTTCAACTTGTTGAGCAAACTCAAGGTTGATACCGAGATTAGGATAAAGACTATGGTTTAGGAGTTGTATGTGATAAAAATGATAAAGTGTAACCTACCGCTTGCATGCCTATGATTTGTTAAGCAAACTCAATGTCATAATCCCAAGCTAGCGAGTCCTAACACGCGCTGGAGAAATCAAAAAAATTTATTTGTTTTTTTAGGTGTTGAGAAACATAAGTCTAGTAGAGCCTTATTAGAAAAACGAAAAGTGAGTCCTAATACCCATTGATGAAATCAAAAGATTTCCGTGTTACCTCTTTTGGTTTTAAGAAACGTCTAGCAGGAGCTTATTAGACAAATAAAATGTAACATTTAACATATCTAATAATATAAGAACATATGGTACTAAAATAAAAGAATCTACTTCAATAAATTTGTGCAACTAATATAATTGATAAAATGCACTCAGTTAAAATATTCAAATAAACTGAATTAAGATTGACATAGAAATATAAATATATACTTACCAATAAGTCTTTTGCCATGTTGTCACTTTAACTCCCATGAAAATGCTTAACTATAAAACTACGAAAAAATTCATCCGTTGGTCACTTAGGTGTATATTTGCTTAAGACTGCATATTGTATTCCTTGAGTTTCGAACTCTAAAAGCAATACAAGAATATGGATAAATTGTCCATATTCGATCACATATAAATGTTATGTGATGAACAGTCGTAATTCGAAATGTACAAAACTTCGATGAAACTTGTTCATTTGAAATAAGCAAGTAAACCATAATGCAAGCTTGTGCATTCAACACAATAAGGATCTACTTGAGTTAGATGTAGCACTAGACTAAGAGCTATAAGATGAACCTAAGAATTCGATCATCGGAATATCAGTTTGATCATTTTTTGTAAAATGCAACTATTTGATATCCTTAAATGTTAAGGATGACCAAATGCATTTTTGTAAAGAGCTTTTTACGGACTTTTAGTAAGAGCTTCCTTTGAATGGTTCGTTATGTGGAAAGAAAAGCGAATGTATAAGAGCAGATGTGTAAGTCGAGAGGCTATATGTAATACTTATTCTTAAGGATCTTGTGTGGACAACCCCATAGGAGCTTGGAACCGATCAATATTGATTGGTCAACTTATCTTATGAATATAAGATTATAAAATCGAAATTAAGTCAGTTTGATATATAGGTAATTTACAACATATTTATAAGTACCTGTTTCGTTGCATTGAAAAACAGTTGTTATTTTAAGAAATGCCAATTTCATGACGAATTATTTTTTATAAATATTGATAGTAAAATGAATTTGGATACGATCCAAAAATAAAACTGATTATGAAGGATGAAATGAATTTAAGAAAGCCTAAACGGACAAAACACATTAACTGTCTAATAAGAGTTCTTGCAGATTAATGAGAAATTGTGAATTTCTTATCAATGTTAAGTAAATAAAATTTCCTCAATTGCCAATAAGCTAATAAGAGTATTGACTATGCCATATGGCATAATGTGGAAATATAGCATAGATTCCAAGTACATTATCAAGATATGATTTTGATAGTTTTACCTAAAGGGATATGGCCCATCGGCGGAAATTTGTCTTCAAGAAGAATACAATTGTAGTTGGAATATAGTAAGCAATGTTGATAAGGTAGCGATGTGAATTTCAGGTGTTGAAAATTGTGTAACTGGTTCATCTTTCAACATGCTTGAATAAATTTGGATTTTACTCACAAAATGATCACCTAATGTTTTTGTGTTGAAATAGAAATTCTAAATAATAATTTAGAATCAACTATTTGGACGTAAAAACTAAAGTGTCTCAAAGTTAGTGGGAGCAATACTGAGTTTGTGGGCTATGGATATGATCCAAGAACATGTATGAAAGTACCATTCTATAAGCATCAGAGTTGAACAAGTATTTTGATAGAAATATCAAATAGTTTGATTTTCGGTCAAAATGCAGAGGAAGTGTAACTACCAGTTTTTGGGGTAATTAATAATAAATATTTAAATTAATTAAAAATGAATTTTTGGAAAAATTAAACAATTTGAATTTATTTTATAAAATCATAATTTTATTACAAGGTAAGTATTAATGAAATTAAATAATTTTAGGGAAGAATGGATATTTTAAGAATGGTGAAATAAATTAATTTGGAAATTGTTTAATACTGAATTGAAATATGAATTTTTGATATTGAATGTTTTTTAATAAATTAAATATAGAAATGATTCCTATGAAAATTTATAATGATGATAAAATTATGAATAAATTACTTCGAAAATAATAATAATATTAAAATTTATCAGAAAGTAGTTGGTGATAGGAGTAATTTTATTGGGCTGGAATGTATTTAATTCATAAGGTAAATAAAAGAAGAAAGGGAGAAAAATAGAATGAAACCCAATAACCCAAAGCCCATGAGCCAAAGTCAAGTGTCCTAATAATTCTAGCTTCTGAGGATTCTTTCTCCTGATGCTTGCAACCCATCTATAAATAAATTCTAGGAAAGAACATTTACCGACTTTGGACAATTCTCTCTATTTCAATACCCAATCATTCATAGTTCAAGAATAATTTAAGAAAATAAAAACTTAAGCTTCTCAGTAAGCTATATTACATATTATAAACAAGAAGTGGAAGAATTAATTGGATGTGCAGGAGGAGGGATGAAGACTTATTAAAAGGTTCTTCTTTTAAGCAAAAATAACCTCTCCTCTTTGAAATAAAATAAATTCTCCTAAACCACAAACAATTAAGCAATGTTGTCTACGTTGTAGGCATCGTGAAGTGATGGCAAATTTTTCATATGAATTTGGGAGAGTGCGGTGATGGTGGAAATGTGGGTTTCGAACTAGGGTTGAATATTAGCGGCGACACGGGCAATGTTAGGTTAAAGCGATAAGGGCATTGGATTTGTGGTTGTGAGAAGCTTCTCCGGTGCAAGTTTGGATTCAATCAGAGGT
The DNA here is from genome assembly GCA_030737815.1 of Allium fistulosum. Taxonomy (NCBI): domain Eukaryota; kingdom Viridiplantae; phylum Streptophyta; class Magnoliopsida; order Asparagales; family Amaryllidaceae; genus Allium; species Allium fistulosum. Next base: position 136,626,904 of record CM060904.1, read on the forward strand.
AGGACGTGGGTTGCACATGTTTTCCTAGAGCCAAGAATTCAAGCTCGAAATTTGGGTGTATGGATCGAGTGTGTTGGTGATGGCATAGACAAGTCGGGTTGGAGAAAGGAGAATGTTGGAGAAGATAGGAGGTGATTTCTTGGACCGTAGCTTCGTATCACCAAGTTTTTGTGCATGTTGATGGTGGGTCTGTGCATCTGTTTATGTTTCACGAGAAGATTGTTTAGGAGGGAGAAGAAGAAGAGTGGGCCCTTGGATATGTTGTTTTGGACTTTTAAACTTAAGGTGCGTCCAATCCTTGACTATATCCATTTAAACATTACTTATGATTGTGATGTGTTATTGCTTGCTTGGATATGTTGTTTGTGCTTAAAATCGTAGATGATACTATTGATGGTAGAAGAGATGATCGCTTGGATTGGCAATCATCCACTATGCATTGCCTTCAACCGGTCGGTCGATCAGTCGTACATTCTGTGCGTATGTTTGCGTTGTTGTGTTGTGTTATATTTTATTTAAATTATTATATATATAACAAAAAATGTTTATAAATAAAAATATATTTTATATAAATTTTTATATAATAATAATAATAATTATTTATTTAATCTAGAGATAGATTATTTAATAGAAATTAGGTAGTTTTAATATTTGTAAATCTACACAAATTTTATAAATTATTTAAAAGGAAGAAATAGTTCCTCGTTGATATTATAGTTTTAGCAAATTATGAAATATTTGTTAAACGTAATATTTAACTTTACAACCTATTTTGAGGATTTTGAAGAAAGAAATGAGTTTTCTACTATTACTAATGGATACTTAATTATTGTTTAATTATATAAGGATTAAGAAATTAGTTACTTGATGTAGAGATTATAATATATTTGTGATTGAATAGCTATTAATTAATTCTAGAATATATATTTAGTATCCATTTCTATGTATTTGTTATTATATAGGATTATATAAGATTATTTCTTGTGAATAATGTATTATTAAATATTGATTTGTTTATTGAATAATTCATTTTATTTATTTTCCGATTTCTCTTTTCATTTATAATGAAATTGATCATTTGAATGATTCACCATTGATAGTGATATGATTAGTGTTTTGATATGATATGGTGATGACAACCTTCTGTATGGTTTGCAATATGGTTATTATTGTAATATATGTGTGTGTGATAATTTCTTATTTCTGTGTGATGAAGAATTTGATTAAACGGATTAGTGATATCGTTTGGTATGGGACTTTCGGTAACACTTTTCCGGTTTTCATCGGACTAGTCATATAGAAATACCTAGTATGGTTAAGTGTAGTTTATGAGCAATGAATAATCATTCGAATAACATGCGGTGGTATGGGATGCCATTATGTTATTTGTTTGATTATTCTTTGCAAGTAAATATCACTCAAACGGGGATTACTCATGTATGTAATGATACTTGTTGTGGTGAGTATATTATAGCCATGTGCTGACTTATGGTTAGGGTCATGTGACGATGAGGGATTATAGCTCTAGAATATTACAGTCATGTGTTGACTTATCTAGAGCCGTGTGTCGGCTTATTTCTAAAGCTATATGTTGATTTAGGATATGATTACTATATGTCGTCCACTTGTGTCCAGCTTCCTTTATGGTCGTGAGTGAACCAAATTGGCTAGTATTTGCCTTAGCAGCCTAATCATGGGGTAGTGTCCAAGATCCGCAACACTATTGTTGGATATTATATTTGATGTGCATCACGAGGTTTGGGTTAGATGACCTATAGGTAGGTTCCCTATAAACCCATGTGTTGCACAGGCCAGCAGTCTGTTACCTATAGAAGCAAAGTAGGGTCGTAACCAAGGCTATGCTTTGACGAGCCAATGGTGGATGGGGTCACGATATCCGTCGAGGTAACTAAAGACTGTAGGAACAGATCCGACTACTAGTAGGAGGCTAATAGACCTTGGGTTCTTGGAGCATGCTATGTGCTATCAGTCTTCCTTTCTGGTTCAGGGTTATGTGTGTGCTGTGGATTGGCATATATTATTCACTATCCCATAAGGTGGCTATACTAGAGACTATGTGTCTAAAGTGTAGTCGTTCCTCGTATATCCATACTATTCTGATTTATTCATTTATGAGGAGATGAGATTATATATGAATAGGTGTCTAGAGTATATAGTTCCTCATATCTTTTATTATGCATTGATAGACATCATGTTTTATTTTGGTATATTAATGATGATATTTTTATTATGAATGATGATTTTGGGTATGATTGTAAGATAATTTGATGATAGTATTAGCGATTTCTTGGTTTTTGTAACGATACGATCTTTCGACGCTCGAAAGTCGACATTAATACGTCTACTGTATCAACTGCCGCACAATCGAATGCTAGAAAACCGAATCATTAGGGTTGAAAAGAAGAGGTAGAAGAAGACAGAAGAAAAAGAAACAGAAACAACAACAGAATCTCACATTCGCAGTGGAACAATATATAATAGATAAATGAATAATCTTTAAACAAAAACTATATCAGTTATACATTACATCATCTCATCAGAGTTTACAACAACAACACAAATCACTGGACAGTTATATAAACTTGTCCACATAACACAATACACAGTGGAATAATACATAATATAAGTGATACGTCTCGTCATCCAACTCGCCTCCAGATCTCCACAGTAACTTCTAAAATTCCAGAATGACCTGATAACCTGACTCTAGGCTGCCCGTGTGGAAAATTATGGGCACCCAGAGTTTAGAAAGGGAACAATAAACTCCAGGTCAGTCGTGGGACTGGTGTGAGATCTCAAAAGCAGTTATTTTCACAAAGAAAATAAAAATAAATTCGCAATGCTTTTGGAAAGTGAAACTACCATAAGGCCTCCCACCACACACACAATGCAAACGCAGAATTGGAGGAGATTTCTCCTTATGATAGTCAAACATGCTTGATACGCAAAATTCTTTTTTAGTATTATTATTAGTGCATAGTGTGGAAAACATTTCGAAAGTATAATATTAATCTTAGCCAGCATACAACCATTATTGTATGCCTACTATAGCTACTATGTTCAATAGCAGGTTACCGCCACATTCCATAGTAGGTTATACAACTAAAACCGTACAAGCTCGTATTGTTTCTTTGGATTTTCCAACAAATGGTCAGGCTAAGGAACTTCCTATGCCACATGGGTACGCCTCTGGAGGAACGTCCCGAGAGACAACTGCTCTCTGCCAACACAAGGCCGGGTTACCTCTTACTAGGTAACTACTACACGAGTATGCCACCCCCCGGTCGTTTGCGACCTTTATTCGAGGGCCCTCGATCACAAAGCAACAATCACACAGTAAATAAGATTGATGCCACCATACAGGTAAAGCGTTTGGGCTCCATACCATGATACCACTTTTTCCAGAAGGAAATGACATACCCTAAAGGGAGCGACCCTCATAACCTTGCCGCATTTTCCTGTTTTGACCATTTCCGGGGTGTGAGGTCCGATGAGGTCTCGTCCACAAAGCTACGCTTTACACGAAATCCATGCTTTGATCACAAATGATCAACAAATGATCATCAACACACAGCAACACTTAGCATGCCACAATACCAAATTGGGAGTATATCACCGATAACCTTCAACTACATAACCTCTGAGCTCGTACATCTCAGAGAAGGGTGTTAAGCTAAGAGAATAAATTATCCGCCACCAATCAGAAATGTATTTGAAAGAAATCAGCTTTATATCTCAAAGTGTAGTGTCAGACATACGACCGTATAAATCTGTTCCGGGTTAGAACAGAATCGAAAACATTCCGTCCAAATAAAGGAAGAAGCCCTTGCAATCCATAACGTCGTATCATTATTCGGAATGGGTTATATGACATAAAGTCCTCTCCCGGCTAAACCGAATAATGAGCGCTTGTTTTAAAAACAAACTCAAGTTTCATTTCAAAGGCAAATATTGATAGTCGGTTATTTAACTATCAAGCAACATTCACAACAATCAACAGATTTAAATAATTTTCCCATATTATTTATTTTCAAAATATCTTTATAATATATTTTTTTCCACACCTCATCACTTTGAAAACAAATTTCAAATCACTTTTTTTACTCGCGGAATCAAATTTCCGATATTATTTATTTCCACTGGAAATCTAAATTTTTTCAAATATTCACTCTCAACCCCAAAATCAAATTCCAAATTGATTTCTAATCTTATTTCAACACCAAATCAATTTTACAAATTGATTTCTAAATTTATATCAACACCAAATAAAATTTCAAATTGATTCTTCTATTTATTTCAAATACCAAATCAATTTTACAAATTGATTCCCAAGCCTATTTTCAATAGAACATAACATTTGCAAATTGATTTCTAAGTTTATTTCCAAATAACAAACCATTTGCAAATTTATTTCTGAATTTATTTCCAATTATCAAATCATTTTACAAATCAATTTCCAATTTATTTTTCAAACACTAAATCAATTCCAAATTGATTCCCCAATGATTTATTTTCCAATACCAAATCAATTGGATTTCAAACAAATTTATCAGTTTTTAAATAAATCCCTTTATTCTTTCCAAATTATTTAAAATTCCATTTCCAATAAATTCTTCCACTTTTAAACAATATTATTCAAAACCCATTAATTAATATCTTTTCCCATATTTTGGAAAAAATTCGATAAGATTTCAAAAACCGACTTTATACTTTTAAATTCCTTCTTTTAAATTCACCCAATTCTTTCAAAAGGAATTTACTTAAAATTTCCTACTTTAATTTCAAAAATCCAATTTTATTTATTTCTGGTATCCAACGATACCAAAAATACATTCGGCTAAATTATAGCCTTCAACAAATTCAATCATCACAAAAATCATTCACAGATTATCAATAAATCATATCACACAACATATGAAACAAATTCATACAATTTGAGGAATCCAGTTGGATCCCTCCAACCTATTTCCCTGCATCCACAGATGTTAGCACAGCAATTAAATACCCATTCCACTTCAAGGTGGAATATCGCGGTATATGGGATTTATAAAATATCATCCGCTATTATGCGGCGCATAGGGTCTCATCCGCTATATAATGCGGGAAATCAACAACTCCAAATATATATATATACTACTACTATATATACTACCACATCCAAACAGTCAATCAATAACTGCAATGCCAATTAAATCTGAGTGAGAAGATCTCACCTTTGCTTTTATTTTGCAATCCCATTTCCATTTCCGCTTGTTTTCTTTCAGATATTGACCTTGTATAAACAATTTATACAATTTATTAAATTTCGAAGTAAATCGAACTACCAATTGCTATTTAAAAATTTGATTAACTAATAATCGAGCAATTAATTTTTCCTTTTTAATAAATTAATTAAATAACATTTTATTTAATAATTTTAAGTTTAAACTAATTTTCTTTTAATTTTAATTAACTAACAATTTGATTTAAAACTGACTTCACTTTTAAAATTCCTATATTTTCCTTTCTTTTCCCAAAATCATATCTATTAATATTAAACAAACTGTTTAAATCAAATTTGTATAACTTTCAAACATTTTTAAAATTTTCCTTTCAAAATTCTATTCCTATATATTAAATAAAACAAAATTTCTTATTTATCTTACTGCATATAATGATTTTTCTATACATATTTATGAACTGGAAAATCTGCATATTTATTATTATTTATTTTTGTTTTTATTAAGTAAATCCAATAATAAAATTAGGATGCAGAAAATGCCTTACCCTCACGCGAGTCACCGATCGCGATTTCCAGCCTCAACGAGAAGCTCACCCACGTTCCACCCTCGTAGAAGCTCTGGTGCTGACGATGCAGTCACCATCTCCACAGCCTGGACGTCGCTCGTTCCTGCTTCGATTGCCGTGCTCGATTGACTCGCCGCAAGCTGCTGCTGCCACCACAACTATCGCGCGACCCCAAATCGAGATCGTCGACCCGATATCCCCCCCACCTTCGAACGCGAGCCTCCACATGCCTGCCGCCCTATCACCGCTCGAACGTCGCCACCCCCCTTATCGAGTTCGAGCGATTCAAGTTTTTTATTATTCACGAATGAATCGATCTGCGTGAGGAAGCATGCGACTTTGAATAAGAAGATTTCTTTTAAACAGTGGCCATTAATTTCGATTTGAATGAAAAAGGGTTTTCGTTTTGTAAGTGAATTTGATTGAATGAAGGAAAATGGTCTTCGTTTGTTTTAAAGCTGTAGGAGGCATACGAATTTATCCAGAAGAAGATAGCCACACGTACACTACTAGGTCTGCACTAGGGTGGCTAATAGCTGATGAAAGGAAGAGACGGCTGTGAAGGGATTTTGACTGGGCAAACAGTATTTATGTATTATATTTAAATTTAAATTGTTTCGAAATCATAACTTAAAATTTTGACATCCAATCGAGGCGTGCCGCTAGGCGTTTATAATGTTATACGCCTATTTCGAACGCAATGTAAAAGGTTCCGAGTCCAAATTTGATCATATGGAGAAGATAGCTTTTTGGACCAGTTATACTATTAAATTTCGATATAAATTTCAGTGCGTTTATATATCGTACGCTCACACAACAAATCCAATCACTACGAAAATTGAAATCCGATAATAATACAATATTACGGATCCAATGGAACTAGTTTCGTCGAATTCCGAGACTGTGCCTCAGAAAGCTATTTTTAAATTCAATTTAAACGATAAAATTCAAAACCGAAAAAACATTTTAAATTTCAGTTTCTAACACTCCCATTATCTTCAGTATCATAAATATGAACTTTCTAAGCCTTGAAAATATTTTTAATCAGCTTAAAACTAAAGATACAAATTTTTACCCAGATTTAATAATTAAATTCAATAATTAAATTGCTAAATTCATTCTGATATTTAAATTTCAAATTAAACTAACTTCCAAATATTTAAAATCAATTAAATATTCTGATTTCCAATATCAAAAATTCAAGGTCTTCACAGTTTCGATGTGAATATCAGGACTTAAATGATTCCTCTGTTTTTAGTTGATTCTGTAAATTATTAATTTACTTTGATATGGGTGATTACGTATGTGTGTGCATACATGATTCATGATACTTGGAATTTACAAATATATTTGAGATCGTCTATGATATTGTGATTACGTACTTTATATATTTTATTACGTGTTTAAAAATGGGATGGATGTTTGTATTATTATATTATACTTGCACATAATGAATCAAATATATGTTAACCCTCGATATAGCCATAGTCTGACCTGAGTGTTATTAAAAATTAATATTAAACAATAATAATAATTAATAATTAAAATTACGTAATAATAATTAATAAAAAAAATTAATATTAAATAATAATTAGATAAATCACACTTAAAAATAATAATTAAACATAAAAATACAATAAGTAATAACTACTTTAAATAATAACAATTAAAATGCGATATAATTCCTATTAAAAATTAGTGATTAATAATTAATAAATCGATAATCAATAATCAATAACCATTAAATAATAATAAATGTTTAATTAATAATTAATAAATTATCTTTACTATTAATTAACAGTAAATAATAATCTATAATCAATAATTATTTTTCATTTTTGATAATTTATTATAATTAAATATTGATAATTAGTAAATTATAGTTAATATTTATTAATTACATTTAATAATTAGTAACTAATACTAAATTATTAACAATTATATTTTATAATAATTAATGTTACTATTTTCCCGCCCTATTTTCCTTGTAATTTCATTTTCCCACCCTCTTTTGGCTCTTCATTCCCAAAGAGTTCGCTACAACCCATTAGAAGTAGAACCCTGCAACCGAACCTTCTACACCTTTCATGTTCGCCTTCCATTCCTAACCATGCGACTTTCTCCGCCAATTACGTCATCCACGACGTCACCGTCCAGTCTATATGACCACCGCCAATCCTCCATCCACTGAAGTCCTCGTACAAAAAAGATTCGAAGGTTACAGCAACCAATCAATCAATAATGGCCGCCGAAAAGGGAATCATTCTTCTCAACTTCTGCGTCAGCCCATTCAGCCAAAGATGCTGAATCGCCCTCGCAAAAAAGGAATCGAGTACGAGTACCGTGAAGAAAACTTGGCTGATAAAAGCCCTCTTCTGCTCAAATCCAACCCTATATACAAAAAGATCCTCGTTCTGATCCACAACGGAAAATCAATTTTCGAATCTCTCATAATCGTGCGGTACATCGATGAAGTTTGGAGTCAAAATGCAAAATTGTTGCCTAAAGATGCATATGCTCAATCTCAAGCTCGATTTTGGGCTGATTTCATTGACAAGAAGGTATAGGCTTTTGCATTGTTTACTTGATTTTAGCTAACAATGTTGAAATATTGATTGTTGTTTAATTTTTTTAGGTTTATATGAGTTTTTGTTTAGAAGATTCCTGCCAAGCTATAGTTCAAAATATCCTCTTTTAGAAGAAACTGCAAGAAGTTATGCTTTAAATCAGCAAAGTAGTTTAAGTGGTGGTGATGGTTTCTGGTTGCTGAAGTAATGCTGATGTTGTTAGTGGGTTGTTGTGGTGATGTACGAATGTTGCAATTACTTTTGGCCTTTGTGGATAATTTGTTACAGGAAGCAAATGGATCAGAAAAAAAAAGTCATAGGTGAGAATAGATCTTCGCTAAACTTACCAAAATTCAGAATTATGTTATGAAACTTATTTAAAGTCATCATTATTTCTAATTCTAATATAGGAATGGTAAATAGGACTGATATATTCAGGCACTGGAAGCATTAGAAGTTGTTTGAAATGGATCCAAGGTAATATAGTTATTGCAATAGTTTTCAAGATGGAACTAAATTAATGCTATTAGATGGAATGTACTATGTTAAAGTGTCCATGGTTGTCATGTGCCTGTTTTGCAACTGCATTTGTTTAGATTTTGTCTTGGTGATGTTTGGATTAGTGAGTTGTTATTGTAAATGTATGTGTGATTGCTTGGTGCATGAAATCACTTAAAAAGATTAGTATGCATGAGGGATTGAAGAAATAAATGTATTGTTTTGGTTTGCTTTGATTTGGTTATTTGGTTCGTTTGATATATTTGTTTTATAGGTAATAATAATGTTATGTTTGAATTGCTTATAGTGTACTGTTATTTTTATTCTGTTATTTATGCTTATCCGTTCCTTGCTTTACTTGCAAAATGTGTTTAGAATTTTTTTTTATTTTGCATTCTTTTTACCACAACTGCCAATTTTAGTTGTAAAATATTCTTTTACAACTACCAATAACAGTTGTAAAAAGTCTATTACAACTGCCAAAAGCAGTTGTAGAAAAGTCTTTTACAACTATTTTAGGCAGTTGTAACAAATTATTTTACAACTGCCAAAGACGGTTGTAAAAAATACAAGAAAAGTGTCACAGGTCCCTATTTTTGATGTTGTTATAAGAAAAGTCCCTATAGATATGAATATGTAAATTTAGTCCCTGTTTTTTGAGAAATAGAAAAGGCAAGGTGTTTTGCATTTTTCTGACAAAAAAGCAAGCCAACTTGCAACTTTTTGACTATGAATTTTTTTTTGTTGAAAATTTTGAAAAATTTAAAAAGCACAAGCTAGTTTGCGCTTTTATTTTGAATTTTTTTGAAATGTTTGAAAATTTTGAAAGTTTTAAATTTTTTAAAAAATGCAAGTTAACTTGATGGAAAACACAAGCTAGTTTGCGTTTTTTGATTTTGAAATTTTTTTTGAAAATTTTAAAATGTTTGAAAAGCGCAAGTTAACTTACATTTTTTATCAAGAAAGCGTAAGCTAGTTTGCGCTTTTTGATTTTGAATTTTTTTTTGAAATTTTTGAAATTTTCAAAGAAATTTAAATTTTTGAATAGCGCTAGTTAACTTGCACTTTCTATAAGAAAAACGCAAGATAGTTTGCACTTTCTGATTTAGAAAAAAAGGGACTTAATTTACATACTCGTTATCATAGGGACTTTTCTTACAACAACATCAAAAATAGGGACCTTCAGTACAAAGCCCCAAAAAAATAAGGCTCTATTACAACTCGGGATATTACGACTGGCGGTCACCCGTTGTAATAGACCTATTACAACTGTTTTTGTCAGTTGCGAAATGGTGTTTTTGTTGTAGTGTAATTAATTATACATTCGTGTCAGCCAGAGACATTTTAGGTACAAGGATGATGTGACCGGTAATAGTTTTACCGGGTTTAGAGGGGCTTTATTTTAGGATTCTTATATGACATTTATATGATATTGATTCACTTTATATGTTTGACGTTGAGCTGTATATTGATTGTTTATCATGTTATATTGAGATATTTGACATTTGAAGTTGTGTTGTACTCTTATAATTCTATTGTATTATTTATTGTATGTTATTGCTTTGACTGACTCTGTGTTCTCCGTTTTCTACTATAAATTGTGTATTGTTCTGTCCTAGAGGTACACGTTTTTAATGTTCTATACTGATACTGTGTACTAGATGAGTTATTTATTTGATATTTTGATACGTAAAAGTGTTAGCCCAAAAGAATATTCACGTATGTACCCCATATAGCCTCATTCTTCATATTATCTGACAGTATTACTCTATAATACTCTTGGATAGTATGATATAGAGGTGGGGTGTTATAAGAAGCTTGTGTCTCTGAGAAAGAACTATAAAGGTACAAAAATATTTCTTAAACTATAAGTAAACAACAAAGATTTGATTGTTAGCAATGTACTCGTGTTAGAATCATTTTAGTTTGGCTATTTAATTCTCGATATTAGATTTGAAATTAAAATCTTTTATAATCAACATAAAACTACCCTCTTCTGGCCGCATTAATGGTGGCTGGGGCTTTCTTCCTTCGTCGTCATTTTCCCTAATTCTTTTCTCAATTTGTCCACTCTTCTACTTATTTCTTCCACTTACGTCTCGTCTCTTCTCCTTCTCATTCCTAGGTTTCTATATTGTTGCAGATCCACAACGTTTTGATTCCGCATATTACCTCCCTTACCACTAATTGTCACGTGCAACCCTGCATTTGCCTTTGACCTTAATAGACTCTCTGTGTACTTCCTCCATGCCTTGCCAGAATTTCTAAAATCCTTTGTTGTCTTGCATATTTGGCCTATGAACTGGCCATAGCGTTCTTCTACTTAGGGGTGTTGTTTGGGTTGCCTGAAAAATGATCTTGTTCGAATTAAAAGGTGTTATCTTTCTATTATATACTTGATAATATATTATATTAATTAATTAATTCAATTAAAAGTATATTTAATAGAAAATACAAAAGTGATATATTTTGTGATAGTAGTTACAAAGTGTTTTAACCGGTGATTTTCACAATAAAAATAAATGTATATTCTAAATATTCCTTGTCAAGATATATCGAGACTGGATATCGATACATCCATTGAGACTAAAGTACGTAATGCTCTCCAAATGTTAGGCAGTGTATTACTCATTGCCGCTGGGGGCACCAAAGGGTTACATACTGATAGTCATTGGATAACTTGGAATGACTCACTCGATAGTTTTCTGTTGGTTAATGTAATTGAGGTTAAATATAAAATAACGATGTGACTAATTTACACAGTTCTCTAGACTCAAGAATACTGTCAATCTTCAATATAAAAGCTCCGCTTTGATTATAGTCAAATCATGTCATGTCAACCAATGAGTGACTATAGTTAGGTCGAGTGGAAATATTGAAAGTGAAGCACTATTCAAGAAAGGATTCGTCTCGTCAGTTATATGGGTTAGTATCACAGTCAACTCGAGTCAACTCAAAGTAAAAGTCTCCAGCCAGAGCATTTTGGTTAATAATAATTATTACTATTGAACTAATAACTGTGTGTTTAGACTATAGAGTTGAATATGGACGATATTGGAATTTTGACCATTACCAAATTCATAAGTCCTAAGTGATATAATTTGATGAAGAAAATTAGTGTAAATAAAAGTCATAATAGGGTATCGCTTAACAAAGTAAAATTGAATTTTACCGAAACCAAGCAAGCGATAAATTTGGTCAAAATATCACACCACCTGCTAAGTGGCATGTAAATGTTAATATTCGAATAGTTAGATATTAATCGTCGACCAAATTTGCACTCGACGAGTAACACAGTCGAAAATGATGAGTTCTCCTTTGACCGAATGATTTAATTAATTTATAATTGTTATAAATTGATTAAACTAAAGAATATTTATGAAATAAGTTAGATTTTGATTTGATAAATGAATATTAACTGTATTTATAAAAGTTATAAACACATTAGTGGATATACGATATCCATAAGCGTTTCAAATTAGATTTAAATGCAAAATATTCATTCGGGTTCAATTAGATTAAGGCCCACCATGTGGGCTAATAGGAAGAGCTGCAAAATGGGGTATATGTGGCTCAAAATATTAGTTAGAGGGCTTGAAAATGGATGGCAAAGATTAAATGAGATAGAGCAAAAGTGAGATCTTAAATTCTCTCCTTTCTATCCTCTATTTAAGCATCTCTTTCTCCATTTGACTACGAACCTTTTTAGGCCTCCACTTCTAGTCGTTGCTGGCTAAAAATTCCCCTTTGGTCTCTCTATTTGATCAAGCCCAAATCAAGTCAATTCAATTGCTATTCAATAGCCAGTAGTCGACGGTTCAAGAAATAACTCTATTGGATTGAAAATCATTTCTAGGAGCTTGCATCATTGTTTCAAGGTGTGCTTATGGGCTTTGGCTGTAAGATATATTTTTAATTAAATACAAAAATTTATTTATATTTATAATGCTCATTATATACATACATACATATATATATATACATACATACATACATATATATATATATTATTGTTAAGAAGGTGACAATTCCAATATGTAGATTATTGTCACAATTTAGATTGGTTACATTTATATCTATCTATAAAATAAAACTATTAATTTTTAAGATAATTCATCTGGGTGTATAAAAAAACTAAAAATTATTAAAAAAATGATTATTTAAATGATTTAATATATAATATACACATATATCTATATAGTTTATAATTTAAATACAATGTTATAAATATTTAAAATATGATAATAAAATTTTATATATGATGTTTAATAAGTATATTATTTTCAATAGAAAGAATATTTTTATATTATTTTTAATAATATTTAAATCAATTTATCATATAAATAATTATATAAATTCATATATATATATATATATATTATAAAATATATTTTCAATTTTATAAAATTATATTAATACATATTGAACTTATGGTAGAAATAAAAAACATTTCTTTATTATTTTTAAATATTTTAATTAAAACCAAAATTTTAAAAATTAGATATTTTTAATTGTTTTAAATTATAAAAATTATATATTAAATTTTAAATTTTAAATTTCATCCAAAATTTAGCTAGAAGTTTATATTTTAAATTTAGATTCAAATAAAATATTTTTCCTAATTTTTAAATAATTATTTTTGGTTATACACACACACACACACACATATATATATATATTCAAAATTAAAAATTTTAAAAATCCTAATCTATGCGCAAGACTAGTCAATAAATATTAAAATAAAAAATTTATTTTATAATTTTATTTATATTATTATATATATATAAGTATTTTGCTTATCATTTATATATATATAAATAATTTTTTGTATAAATACCATTTTCGACTTTACAACAAAAATATAATTTTATTTATTATATTTTAGATGATATAAACATATTTATATAGTAATTACTATATATATATACGATTTTTTAATAATATATATATATATATATACACACACATTCATATATAAATATTTATATGTTTATACAAAATTATATATAAATAACATTTTAATACATACATACATACATACATACATATATATAGAAATATTTAATTATAAAAGCAAAAGTATATATATACATACATTTAGACAATACATTTACATATTGGATGAGCTAACGTATTTGTTACATTGTAAATTCCAACGTTTATATACGGACATCTTATTCCTTGTACGGATTAATATGTTACACATGCATACACTTATAAATGTGTATATGATACGCATATATATTTAACATAACATAAAATTAAATAATACAATATCATTATTATAAATTTAAATTACATAAAAGATTTTATTTAAATAAAATTTAGGAATATTTTAAATAAATTAGACTTCATAGGCCTAATAAAGATCCAATAAGGGAAATTTTCTTGAAATTCACTCATAACTACTGTTGTGGGCTGCCTCAGTTCCAACGCTGCTGATCCTAATGGTCGCTCTTGAGACCAGTGGGCTGGAGCTTTCATAGGTATTGGTGGTTGCCTTTTTTCCATACGTGTTAAGTTGGGTTAAGTCCTTACATTATTGTTATTTTTTGGTTGAGAACCCCAGTTGCCTATCTGTTACGGTCGTCTTGACTAGCATAGGAGAGATTTGTTGGCTGATGTTGTTGTTGTTGACTGCGCATCGTTGTTAGTTTTCCCTCTCTCTTCCTTTATTATTTGGGGTTCCCTTTGTTCACTGGTATGGAAATAACATTATTGCTTCCACCTTGAAATGTTCTCATAGTCGTTATAATAGTTGTTGATGTTAACTTAGCTTGTTGTTAGTTCTTCTTGGTCATGTTCTTTAGACGATGCTAATTACACATGGTTGAATTTTCCATGGCCAGCTGATTTTCGCACAATGATTAATGTCTTTACTTTAGTTATGGTTTTTATCTTAGGTATCTCTGTATATCTGCAAGGCTTAATGCAAGTTGCTTTGAAGTTCTACCTCAAATCCGATGAAATTATACTTTCGATTTGGCATTTGGAATCTACAAAGAAATATTTAATGGAATTTGGTTTTAAATTGTGATGAGTTTGGTGTTTTTCTACGGTTGTTATGATCAAAGTAGTCATTTCAAGATTGGCAGCAAATCTCATCATGGAAATACTTTTCTTACAATGCAATTGGTATTTGTTTGGAATATTATTAAAATGATACGGTTCATCTTGTTATGCAAGGCTGTGTCCATTTTGGGATGAAATTTTATCATATGAAAATCATTCTAATAACATCTTTTAACTACAACTTTAGAAATGTTATTGCTAGTACATCGTTGATGGGATTTAGGGATTATTATCCCTTTTGTTTTACGTGTCTTATGTAAACGTACCATGCCATGTAGTTGCTGAGTTACTTTGCCTCACACCAATATAAATTTTATTTATGAAGTGGGCGGGCCACTTAAAAAATGGCAAAGTTATTGAGGGCTTTTTCCCTCACACCCTTAATAATCTGTAAAAGTGATATGGCCACTATGAATCTGGCTTACCTATGCAAAATAATAATATTTTTTTGCCAACAAAATATGTGCGTGCATGTGTGTATCTTTGTATATATGTATGTCCATGTATGTATGTATGTGTGTATATAGGAACGTTCAGATAGTCCCATACGATGTACATGGATACTATATTAAAATGTTTAATGTGGAGCACAAGAGACCGATTCCTTATGTATTGGCAATAGAAATCATCATATCTGCTATGTAGTTTATTGTATCGCTAATCACATAAATAATTGGTACATTAAGAGAGTATCAAATCCAGATCAATATATGGTAGTTTAGACTGTTCTCGAGTATTTGTCAAATACTAGAGAATTATTTATAGAAACAACAAACTCCATATGAAGGAGTGCTTGGACTCGAACTTCATAAGTGTATCGAGCATATTATGTCATAATTGACCCCTAAGTGAAAGTGGGAGATTGATAGAGTTAGGGGTATGCCCTAGGAGCAATTATCTAATTTGTTACATATATCTAACTCGGTAATCAATCTTGTTCACAATGAAGGTATTTAGTTTCTAATATGTACTTTGTTATGTAGTGATATAATTAATTAAACAATTAATTTAATTATATTAATTGGAAAAATCATAAATAACATGTTATATGATAATTATTACAAAGAGTTGCAACCATGAGAAAATTATCCTAATGTAGAATAACATGTTATTTTAAACATTCCTGGCCAAGATGCTTCAAGAAAGGATATCGATGCATCCGTTGAAACCATAGTGCGGAATGCTTTCTAAATATTGGGCAGTGTATTGCTCATGCCTGTTGGGGGCGACAAGAGGTTACATATTGGTAGTTATTGGATAACTATGGAATGACTCATCCAGGTGTTTGTTATCGGTTAATAACAGTCAAATAGGAAATACCGAGTGATGATACTATATGGTTCTCTCAACTTGATACTACCGTTGAACTTCAATAGGGAAACTCCACATTGATTATAGTTAAATCATTGCATGACATCATCCATCAAACGACTATAGTTGGGTCAGAGTTAAAGCATTAGAAGTGAAACACTATACAATAGAGAATTCGTCTCCTCGGTTGTATGAGTTTAGTATCATGGTAAACTCTAGTCAACTCATAAGTCAAAATCCCTGGCTAGAGTAGCATGGTTAATAGAAAATGTTATTATTGAACTAAAGACTATGTTTATGGACTGACCGAGTTGAACATGGACAATATTAGAATTTTGAATAAAACCAAATTCCATAAGTCTTAATATGATATAGTGTTTGTAACGACCCGGAATTTTGGATATTTGAAATTGGAATATTTAATCAGTTTTAAATATTTAAAAGTTAATTTTTTAACTTGAATTTCAAATATCACTATTTATTGGATGATTTAATTATTTAATTTAATAATTGGAAATTAGGAAAAATATGAAATCTTGGTTTTTAAGTTTGTTAAAAATAATTGAAAGGCTTATAAAACTTATATTGATAATACTGAAGATGATAGAACTTTTAAAATTGAATTTAAAAGTGGTTTGTTCAGTTTAAAAATACATCATTTAAATTGACATTTAAAAATAGCCTTCCCTGGCACAGTCTCGGATTTCGACGAAACCAGTCCCATTGCATCCGTAATAGTGTATTATTACCGGATTTCAAAATTTCGTAGTGTTTGGAGTTGTCGCGTGATCGTACGGTATGTAAACACGCTGAAATTTATATCGAAATTTCAATATTATAACAGGGTTCAAAAAGCTATCTTCTCCATACGATCGAGTTAGGACTCGAAACCTTTTCCATTGCGTTCGAAATAGGAGTATAACATTATAAATGCTTAGCGGCACGCCTCGGTAGTTCGAGATTTTAAGTTGCATTTATTGAAACAATTTGAATTTGAACTAATATATATATATATATATATATATATATATATATTTGTATATTCTAGTCAACCATCAGCTGAAATTCTTTTCACATCAACTTTTTACTTTTCCCAAATCACTGTAGCTTTTCTCTAGCATGCAAACTTCTTTTAAAAAACACGTTTTCTTTTTTCAAATCACATTGTTCCCACTTTTCAAATATCTCGTCCCTTCCCTCTTTCTTTTTATTCAGCCGAGAAAAAAAAAGCTTGAGAGAATTCTCGTTCTTCCTCCTCATCTGTTTCCAGTTCAAACGAAGTTAAAAAAAATGGTCGCGCTCTCTTTTCTAATTTGAATCAAAAGAAATCACCTAGGAAAACCCTACCGATCTCGTTTCGCCATATCCCTGTTCGATTTCGTTTTGAAGCAGAGAAGTTGGAAGTGGATCGAGGAGGGGATCTCGGGGGGTGGCACTGTTATTCGGCGAGTTTTTGTGTGAGCGACGGTGAGAGAGAAGAACGCAGCAACTTGGTACAGATAGTAGTCGCGATGTTGGGGTTTGGCTCATCGTTGGCATTCGCGCGCGCGAGCTGGGAAGGTGGAGCTGCGGCGATTTAGAGGTTCGTACGAGTGGAGATGGCTCGGTGAGGTCAGAGAATCTCGTATAGAGCTTGAGTGCAGAACTCATTGATTTTTGTTTCCAGCACGTTAAGGTAATTTAATTTCAAACGTTTTTAATTTAATGTTACTTAAGTTTAAACTTGTAAATTAATTGTTGATTATTATTTCACTTATCAAAAATTAACAGCAAGGTATAAAACAGTTTGTTTTAAATTTAATCAGCTATATATATATACAAAACTGCAAGGTATATTATTTCACTTATCAAATACTAACTGGGTTTAGTGTATATATAGATTAATAAAAAAATATACTTTAACTTACTGGTCAATTTCAATTTCAATATATATATATATAATGGTGATTAGGATATATAAATCATATTATAAATTGTATAATTACGAATTCGTAAAATTGTTCCATGCAAGGTCAAATCGTGAAAATCAAGTCATGATTGAAGTGGATTGCAAACAAAAATTAAGTTGAGTTAGTCTCACTCAAATTGGATTACCGGTTAATTTAAATAGTTAAAATTAAATCATTGGTTGATTGATTGAATGTGATAATTATTATCAGTCTGGATGTGATATTATATATATAGTAGTGTGTGTGTATATATATATATATATTGGAGTGATTGATATTCCCGCATTATATAGCGGATGAGACCCTATGCGCCCCGCACAATAGCGGATGACTCTATATACCGCGATATCCACCTCGAATTGGGGTTGGTATTTTTATATTGTGTTAACATCTGTGGATGCAGGGAAACAGGTTGGAGGGATCCAACTGGATTCCTCAAAAATATTGAAATTTATTTTCATATTCAATGATATGATTTATTTGATAATCTATGATAGATTGTATTGAAAATTGAAATTATTGAATGCTATGGTTTTTTTGAATATATTTTGGTATTTTAAGATATCAAAATATAAAGATTGGATTTTTGAAGGAAAATAAAAAGAAAATTTTAAGTAAAATATTTATAGTGAAGTTGGATAAATTAAAAGAATGAATTTGGGAAAAAGGTAAAAAGGTTTGATTTTAAAGCCCTATTAAATAAATTCCGAGTATGGAAAAAGGGATTTTGAATAAATGGGAATTAAAGAGTTTTAGGGACTTAAGTGGCATTGTTTAAAAATTAAAGGTTTTATTTTTAAATTCAAGATTTAAATAGGTTGGGAAAAATAAAAGGAGAGTTTTGGAATAAAGTAGGAAACCGATGTTTCGAATTTAAATAAGATTTTGAATCAGAAAAGAGCAGCGAATCTGAAATAGGGTGTTTGGGGTAATTTGGGTAGATCAAGAAATAAATTTCAAAATGGAATTAATTCAGAAAATCGATTTGAAAATTGATTAAGTGTTTTGAAACAATGATTAAAAAGAGAATGAGACTATGGAATTTATAAACTGGGTTTATAAATAAAGTGGAATATTTATCAATGGATAACTTGAAAATTATAAATTCACGATGGGAATTTATTAGGAGATGGTAATTCGTTTTAAAAAATAAATAGTGGTTTTATTTTTAAAAATGTGGGAAAGGAAATTTACGGAGTTGGAACGTAAATTTAAACTTGAGGTAAATCGAGAAGGATTTATAAATGACAAGACCGGTTTTATTGAAGTGGAAATGTATTTCTCAGGAAAGTTAAGTATATTTTAAAGGAAAGATTTTTGAGAAATAAATCAGAAATTTAAAAGTGTTTAAAAGAATGTTTTTATAAAATTTATTATTTAGTTATTCAAAAATTGTTGAAGTATTTATAAATTGAGTTAGTTATAGCAGTTAATTATTTTTAAAGGTTAAATTAGTATTATGATTTTAAAAGGAAAGTTATAAAATATTAATATTTTATAACTTTGTTTTAAAAGTAGTTTTTTTGCTAAAGTTTTCTTGGAGAATTATAGAATTTCATAACTATTATTTCTAGCAAAGTGATTTAAGTGGCTTTATTTTAAATGTTTAAGTGTATATTTTTGGACAAAGTTATTTAATCTATTTAAAATCTGAATTAAATAAGACTTAGTGTTTTCAGTGGAAATAAAATAATTGGCTAAATAATTGTTTATTTGATAGTTAAATAACCGACTATCAAATCTGGACCCAATATAACTTTGGAAATATATAGAAAAGGTACGGGAATTATATGGTACAGTTACCGTTCGAGGTGTTATACTGTACGTTTAAACTCGTTTCCTACTTCTAGGACGTGTTAAGGAAAGCCGTCCACTAATAGTTAGGAGGTGATCTCCGATCTTATTTTTGTCTGGTTATTTCCTAAAGAACCGGGGTTGAGTTTACTGGGAAATGGAAAACGTTGTTTCAAAAAGATCGGGATCGGATTTGTGATCCGAAAACCACTTCAATCCAACGAGAACATTTTAGAAAATGAAGAAAAGAGCTTGGAGTCGAAGGTGGAGCAGTGAAGTGCAAGGGCTAATCGCTACTAATCCTGAGGGTGATTCCAAAATGGATGTAGTAGGAGTAGTGCCTTCGGTTCCATTCGGACCGGGAACGGACTTGTATGGATGAATGCTATGAGTACATTGTCATTGGAGGACAATGAGCATTCTAAGTAAATATTTCTAAAAAGGTCATGCTTAGCCTCGAGCCTCATCAGCCGGGAATGACTGAAAATCAGGGGAGATGCAGCAAGGCTAAGTGGGTCGCACCCAAGTAGGGTAAGGTTACCACTTTTTAGTGTCCCTTTCTTTTATTCGGCTGTGTGGTCGGTTGCTGATCCTAACCGCCAGGTGATCTTATTCGGGCTATCCAGTAAGGGGTAGTCCGGTCTTGTGTTGCAGGGGATCGGGAGTGATCCTCGGTACGCTGATCTAGACAGGTACCGTGACAGGTGGTATCCTAGTGCCTAGTCATTCAGTTGGAATCCATTCTCCCTACGTGCCCTTTACGGTTTTGATTGTAGAGCCTAGTATTGCTGGAATTTAATTAATGTAACAATTTCAGCTATTTGATTTAAGTATTTGTACTTAGACACTATTATAATATCAGAGGATTTTGATATGAAATGTTTTGATTATCGTAAGGAAAAAACCCGACATGTTTATTTGTGGCGTGGTCTTACGAGATACCTTTGATTTCAAAGGATTTTGAAAACTTTAATAATTCAATTGAGTGTGTTTTCTCACGTTGGTTTTCCAGACTGACTCGGGTGTTATTTTATTATAATGCTCGGCTCAGACCGAGTATTACAGATACATGATAGGATGTTTTGGAGCTCAGGAGACGAGCTGGATGACGGAGACATATATCACGTATCTGACTTATATTCCGCTGTGTAAGGTATGCTGTATATTCAGCTTTGTGAGGAAAAGTTATTATAACTGTCCAGTATTGTGCTATTGGATTGTACTCTGATGATGAAATGTATAAACAGTTACAGTTCTCTTTTTGTATAAAGATCAGTTATTATCTATTATATATTGTTCCGCTGCGATTGTGAGATTCTGTGTTATTGTTTTCTATTTTCTTCTTCTACCTCTTTCTTCTTTCCCTAACGATCTGGTATTTCCGGCATTCAATTTTTCGGTATGTAATACAGTGGGCGTATTGATGTCGATTTTCGGGCGTCGAAAATCCCAGGCCGTTACAGTGTTGAAGAAGAGAATTGATGTAATTAATTATTAATAAAAGGTATCGCTAAATTTGTAAAATTAGATTTTACCGATGAGATTTGTATATGATGAGTTAAATCAAGCTATTACACCACTAGCTAAGTGACATATGAAAATTAGTATTTAAATTGTTTATATATCAACATCTGGCTAAACTTACGCCTTTGAGTTGCACAACCGAATCTATTCTGTCTCTGAAACACTACTTGATTAATTGATTTGTAATGGTTATAAATTACTTAAAATAATGAATAATTATGAAATATTAATTATTAGTTTATTTATTATACGAAATGTGTTTAGTAAAATGGAGTTGCCTCTAGAAATGTTCGATGTGTCATTTTTAACTTATTGGATGCTTATATAAAAGTTGTATACGTGTATATTGATATATAAGATCGATAATAACTTAACTGGAATTAAATTAAACAAACTATAATGACCTAGAATTTTAGTCATTTGAAATTGGAATATTTAATTTATTTTAAATATTGAAAAGTTAATTTTATAAGTTAAATAACTTGAATTCGAATAATAATGGTTATTTAAACATTCGAGATTATTTAAAATAATTAAATCCCGAATTTAATGCGAATAATTTTTTTTTGAAAATTGATTTAAATTCTATTAAAAAAAGAATGACGATAGTAAACTTTTTATTAAGATTTAAAAGTGATTAATTCGGTTTTTATAATATTTTGTTTAAATAAACATATAAATATAGTCTTTGGAGGCACTGTCTCGGAATTGGATGAAACTAGTTTCATTGAATCCGTAACAGTGTATTATTGTATGGTATCGAATTTCATTGCAATTGGAGGAATCGTTTGGTCGTGCGAGCTCAAAACGCTTAGAAATTAATTTTAGAAATTAATATAATATAACTGGGTTTGAAAAGCTATCTTATGTATATGATCAAATTAGGTCTCAAGACTAGTTCTACTGTGTTCGAAATAGGAGTATTACATATAGAATGCTAGACAACACATTTCGATAGGAGTTCGAGATTTTCGAATGTTTGAAGCTTGATATTTTTTAAATTAATACATACATACATACATACATACATATATATATAATTGCTATTCCCTACCCATGCTTTGCACTATTCAATCCATACTTCACTATACCACCCTCTCCTTTATTAATCAAGTTCAATCCAGAGAATGGAAGTTGGCCAAATTATAAGAAAATCATAATCATGGCCTCATCCTATGGTTGAATCATGAGAGACATCAACGGCATTTTCGAGCGAAGTCACCAACTACAAAGTCATAGATGACGTCAACCTCGACCTACTGGACAGTTGGATCACCTCAGATCATGGCATGGAGGTGGAAAGTCTTGGTTGAATGTGGAGTGGTGGGTTTGTTTTTTCAAAATTCTAGCAACGTCGTCGTTCGATGGGCGAGGAGGTCTGAAGGTGGAGTGTGGAGAATCATGTGGGCAAGGTTGTGGTGGAGTTTCCTGGTCAACGGCGATGCATGGTGGTGGTGGGAACAGGAAAATGTCGATCGACATTTTGATGGGTTTCTCAGCGGTGGCAGTGTTTGGGGGTTCGGGATTATCGACGTGGGCAAGTGGAGGTGGGCGTTCAATTGGTGGTGGTGCGTTGGCCGGCCGCAGCCAGAGGTAGAGGATGCGATCATTTTTTCAAGCGCGCCTGGGTTAGGTTCGAGCATGAGAGGAAGGGGGAGGAAGTTTAGGCGGTTAATAATTTAAATGATGGTAATTAAGGGTTTAAGAGTGTAATTAATAAAATAGATATATTATTTAATTCCGTTAAACTTGTAAATTAAATATCTTGTTCATTTTAGGTCCGAATCAAATGCGGTCAGTCATGTTAGGTTCGTATTGACAAGATCTAGGATATGGAACTGAATTGGTGATGATTGGAGCTAGCGGAAAATTTCATGCTAAATGAAAACGGAACGCTTCGACGAAAACAGAAATTTCAGTTAGTTAAACTCAGGCTTTTGGTTAACCAGTATTAGTATATAGTTGATAAAAATCGTTGGTTAAATGTTTGGATGATTTACTATTTTATCAGTTGGTTTTGAGTTATTCCCGCCTCTGTAGTGGATGACCCTTTTATATACCTGCCTGATAGTGATGACCTATATTATATGATATATATATATTAATTGTAATGCAGGAAAAATGGGTTGGAGGGATCCCACAGGATTCCTCACCACTATTTATTATATTTACATGCTGATATATATAAGTTATGATGCAGGGGATAGGTTGGAGGGATCCAACAGGATTCCTCGATATTTTTGATTTATTTCCAATAAAATTATGGTTATATGAATTATTGATATGAAACCTGATTTATGAACACTATTTGTTATGACATTGTTTATGTTCAAAAACTGCAACCCAGTAGTGATAGGAAATCGATATTAATATTGGTTGAGCATTGAGTAGTTTTTGGTCTCAAATTAGTATTTTAAAAATACTATAAATTTCCATTTGAGTTGGAATTGGTTTTTGAGACAGGAAATGATTTTAAAATCCGAATTTGGGTTTCAGAAATATTTTGTTTTAAAAGATTTGATATCTATTTTATTCCAACCTTTCTATCTATTTTTTTCTAAGTTATTTATTTCTATTTAATATTATTTTAAAGGTTATTTATTTAATATTATTTTAAAAAGATTATTTATTTATATTTAACATGTGTTAAAGTTATTTATTTATAATTAATATTGTTTCAAGGTTAATTATCAATATGTAATTAATAAAAAAAATTAATATAGTTTGAAAATAATGATAACGATTTATTAATATTGCTTTAGGAATTAATTACTATTATTTATAATAAGGTTGAAAATTAATTGTTAGTGTTTTATTTATAATGTCTTTGAAATTATTAATTATTATTTTAAGAAGTTTTAAAGGATAAAGATTATTTATTTATTTGTTTATAAGGTTTACTATTATTAACTATTATTATATAATAGCGTTTGAAGTCAATGATTATTATTTATTTATAAATGTCCGAGATTTATAAATAGAGTTTATAAAAAGATTTGGGTTTTTAAAAGAGGAGTTTTATAGAATGATTTGGAGACTTAAAGAGAGATTATTTACAAGATAAAAAGAGTTTACAAATGTTTTGAAATTTATAAAAGAGTATAATTGGAAATGGAGGTTGGTTTTATGAGGGGTTATATAAAGAGTTATATAGATGGTTTCAGAGATTTATAAAATAGTTTTATAAATGGTTTTTGAGATTTACAAGGGATTTATAAATGATTTTAGAATTGTATAGAAAGGGAACCTTTCTTAGTTTTGTGAATATACTTATACTGTTAAGATAAGTATATGGATATTTTCTAAGTATTGAAAATATAGGGATTTTTGGTATATCTTTATAAAGGTATTTATATACAAGTATTACAAAGCGATTTTATTAATGAAAAGATTAAAAAAAAGGGCTGGTGATTACTTATGTGTTTACTAATGTAGGTTTTCCCTATGGGGTTAAATTCCTGATTTGAATGTTTGTTTATTCAATGATTAATAACCGACTATCGAATTTGGACCCTAAATGTAATTTTGGAAATATCTAGGAGAAACACGTGAGTTATATGGCACAGTCATCTTTGATGTTGCTGTATTGTGCGTATAAATCTCATTTCGTTCTTCTAAGACAAATGATAAGAAAATCCATCCACTGACGGTTAGGAGGTGATCTCCGCTCTTAACTTTAACTGTTTATTTCCTAAAGAACTAGGGTTGAGTTTATCAGAAATTGTCGAATGTTGTTTCGAAGAGACCGGGATCGCATGTGTTATTCGAAAACCACTTCGATCCAACTCAAGCACTTTGAAGTGAAGACATCTTGAAGATGGACCTCTTTAGCATTTCGTTTGGTCCTAACACGAACTTGTATGGATGAATGCTGGTATTGCATGGTTGCCTGGAGGACGGTATTAGCATTCCAAGTGGGAAGTGCTATACAAAAGATAAAACGTAGCCTCAAGCCTCATCAACCGGGAATGACTAAAACATGACAGATGCAGCTGGGCTAAGTGGGTCACTCCCAAGTAGGGTATGATCATCTCTATCTAGGTTCGATATTATCTCTTATTTGTATGCTTTGGGGCCCATTAACGGAGGTATGATTATATTCAGTACTACTAGTCAAGTAGTAGGCCGGTCATGTGTTGGCAGGAGTCCAGGCAAGGTCCTAGATGTTATTTTATCTAGAGATGCACCGTGACGAGCGGTACTCCAGTAGCTCAGTCATTGTATGGAATCCATTCTTCCATAAGCGCCGTACGGACTTAGTTGTGCCCAACTACGCTGAAATGTGAGATGCAAGCATTTCAGCTATATTTATATTTTACTTTGACCCCTAGACATTATTACAATAATAATGGATTTTCTATCGAAATTGTTTTGGTTATCATAAGGTAAAAATCCGTCCGTGTTTATGTGCGGCGTGGTCTTACGAGATACCTTTATTTTTCAAATATTTTTAAAACATTAAAATTCGATTGGGTATGTTTTCTCACGTTGATTTTCCAGACTAACTCGGGTGTTATTTTATTATAATGCTCAGGTCAGATTGAGCATATTACGGATTTATTTTGGATGCTTTAGAGCTTTAAGAGATGAGCTAGAGGCCCAGAGATGTATTCACGTATATTGTTATCTTTCCATAGCATTCATTGTTGTATTTATCAGCAATTGCGAGGACAGATTGTTATAACTGTTTGAGCTAAAATAGGTTAGCATACTCTGACTTATGTATGTATATTACCTTTCTTCTTTGTGTAAATATTTATTGTATATTATAGATTATTCGTTCCACTGTAAGATTCTGTGTTGTTTTTTTTCTTCTCTCTTCTTCTTCCTTCTTCCTTCTTTCTTTTCCCCAAACAATCGGGTTTTTTGGCATTCGATCGCTCGGTGCGCAATACAATGGACGTATAAGTGTTGATTTTTGAGGGTCGAAAATTCCGGTATTTACACAAATTATTAATGAGGTAAGTGGGTTTTTAGTCCGTTATGGACTCTAATCCATGTAGCATGAAAGAAGGGGTGAAAGAGGTATTTGGATTTAGAATTGGTAAGAGATATTGATGTAAGATATTTGTTTATAGATCTCCCTATAAATTCAAATCAATGGTCTCTCCTTTCATGAGAACTTTTTGCCTCTTCACTATTTAGATCTTGGACGAAAATAACCCCTTCCCTCTCTTCATTTTCTAAATTTAAGCACATCTTATTATTTAAATACTATTTAATCCGGTGTTTGCATGCTTATCTCTTGCAAATGATGGCATAGATCAAAGAGATCAAAGAAATCTGTTTAGGTCAAAGTGTGAATTGTAGGTTGCATCTCAATAGGTACATCTCTTGTTTACAAATATAATATTTTTTGCATGTTATTGATATTATAGTCATGTTTGATTATCATCACACACAAACACAAATGTGTATATGTTCTTGCCAAATATAATTTAATGTTGCCGATCTATGAATATTTGATCGATAACGATATTTGAATCTGTTATAATAGTTAAAAAACATATATGCATAAATGTATTCGACCATTAAATTTAGAGAAACATTTTTTTTAAAAGTGCAAAATGCATTTTTAAAACAACTGTAACGAACGGGCATTTCGACCCTCGAAAATTGACACTAATATGTCCACTGTACTATGTGCCGAGTATTCAAGTACCAGAAAAATCGATCGTTAGGGGTGAAAGAAGAAGACATAATATAAAAAGAAACTAAACAATCACAGAATCTCATAATGCAATGGAATAACATATATAATCAACATAATTCTTTACAAAGTCATTCCCATAATAATACATCGGAGTCATACTAATACAAAGTCTATCCTAGGACAGTTATAACAGGTCGTCCCTACCTAACTAATACAAGATACATATAATACAGTGGAAATAAGCTAATAACTAGCTATCGATGAAGCCTCTGCTCCAAGCTCTTCCAAGATGCATTCGAGGAAAAACTTGAACTACTTGGTTGCCCATAAAAATTTGAGCACCCAAGTGTTTTAGGGAAAGAAAATAAAACTCCGGGTCAGACATGGGTCTAGTGTGAGTAAACTCAAACAACTGAATTATTTCTTTTAAAACACTTTTAAAATCAAGGGTATCTCGTAAGACCACGCTGCACATAAAAACAAACGGGTTTTTACCTTACGATAACCAAAACATTTTCTATAGAAAATCCATTGATATTATAGTAGTGTCTAGAGTACAAATGCTTCTTGAACATAGCCAAAATTGTTACATTAATTAAATTCTAGCATACTAAGTTCTACAATCAAAACCATAAAGGAGTGTATTGGAGATTGGATTCCATACTATGACAAGATAATGAACTACCTTCCGATGGTACATCTCTAGATAAAATGCATCGGCTCTGACAAGAACATCTTGTACCCCTGCTATATATGAAATGACCCTCCTATTTACACACTAATTTTATTGGTGATTTTTTTTTAGAGATGATATATAGATATATCATCTATTACAAATATATTTCCCAGGGTCATTTTTTTTTTCTTTCTCTAATAAACAAAAATATATCCAGGATCTTTCACAATATAGAAATATTGTTTTAATTCTAAATCATTTTTAACATACATATATGAAGATATCTATGTTATATTCTACTTGAATCAGAGCATGATAATAAGTAGAAATCCTTTTTAAATTTGCAAAAATGTGATAAATTCCCTTTTAAATTAAAACTTAATGTATCCTGATTTTTGACTATAGTGTCCACTGGGAATATGTACCTTAGACTGTTATTATAATTAAGAAACAACCAAGCAATAATCAGTGGAAAGCAAGCTTATAATATAGGTGATTGTCTTAAAGTCTGAATATTATCAAACTTAGGTTAAAAGAAAGTGGATCCTAAGTGAACACAAGCAACATCTAGGCGTAATGGAAACGCGCCTAACTTATTCATGCAAGGTCACTAGTTCGAGTACTATGCTGGTCGGTTCAAACACAATTTTTGTTTTTCTTTTTATTTTCTACTGTAAGGCTGAAATCTGATACCTACCTATAATTATACATATAAATTTAATTTTTGCCTATAACCTAACATACAAAACAATTCTTCTTGCATAACTATTTTTAAAACCCATTCTTTCAACTGTTTTAAGAATTTACATCTATATTTTTGCCCAATATCAACATGTACACAGATGTACATGTACATGTCAGTGTCTTTGTTCATTTTCCAGAAAACTGAGCTCAAATGCTCCCTTGCTTCATTGATCTGAAGTGAAACATTAGGCCTGACCTATGGCCTAACCATGTGGTTACTCTGGCCATTCTTTTGTTTGTATTTTTACAACCCAGATTATACACAAAACATTGATACCTTTCCTTTCCAAAAGCATGTATATATATTTGTATAAATCAGACATTTTGTGATCAGATATATATCATTCTTCCTAATCATACTTCTTTTTTTTTTAAAATACATCTTCAGGGTATAAACACTTTTTCTTGCATCTGGACTTATGTCAATATCATAAATTGAAGATATAGCAGTTTAATTCTTTTCTGGGTTTTCCCAATATTATTTTCTGTATATCTATATTCTTTTTGAAAGAACTCAGGATTAACTGAAATCATCATAAAGTGATTATGCTTATAAAATCCAGGTTTTACCTCTAAATCAAAACAACTTTAGCAAATAGGTTTTCAAATCAGTTCAACATCAATATCCTTAGTACATACCAAATCAGAAATAACCAGAAACAACATAGCACATGTCTCTTACAAGTTCTTCCTACTTAATACATTTAGATAGCCATATTAATCAGGGAATACATGCATGAATTAACACATTTTAGCTTTTATTTCTAATTATCTTAGCATCCTCTATTCCATATCTTTTTAATCTTGCTTACTTAGCTCCATCACAACCTGCAAAAGCATTAGTGGCTGCCCCATTACAAATGAGACACCCCCATGTGCCATGAGCAATAAGGGTCAGATCTATGATCTGGTGTGAGCATTTCTAACATATCCATGATATTAAGCTAAGGATACAGCATAAATATACTTTGCATACTTGACAGGTATTATCATGTACAATACATAAGAGCAAACATATGCAATAAAACAACCTTTATCTGGAACTACTAGGTTGCCTTTTCTTTTCTTATAAATTCCTGGCCTCATCTGCTATAAGGAATCAAAGGGACACATTGCCATGAACTAATTAACATTATGGCACAAAGATCTCAGGACTTAAACAAGCCATGTGCCAACTTGTCTACTTCAAATAGGACAAGCATTCCAGCAGCCTTCTTGGCACAAAATCCTTAGTTATATCACTAAGTGTATTTATGTTCATTCTATCAATGATAGCTAGGTGTACATACCATCTGTACTCATGAAACATACTAGTTACCTTGCAGACATAATATTGCAAGCAAGTTAAAGGTTACTTTCTAGAGGTATAACACCCCAGTCATTCCATCTCACATTATTTAGCATATAAACACCCTATTCAAGCATATACCAGAATGTTTGCAACTGAGAATAAATACATGGCTCTATTGAGTTTATTTTGATTTTGCAAGCAACTATATTTAGCCAGATTTTCAATCTTGTTTAAACATAGTTTTTTTTTAGGCTTGTAAATTTCTGTTTAGTTTAGGGCTCAGCACTTATAGAGAAAAACTCCATTGCACCCTTAACCAATTATTTCAAGCCTCAGCACCGTACCAATGTATATGCAGCTCATAGTTTTCTTTATCTTTTCATTCTTTGTCTTAAGCCATTATTCAAACTAGTTACAAATACTCTGATATATGTTCCTTATGGTTTTGGTATAATATACAGAGATGAAAATAGAACAACAAAGTTATACATCCAGCATAGCAGATCATATCTCATCAAACATTCATGAAACCATCAGCAGCCAACATAGTTTGTAAATCAAAACATGCAAAATATAACATATAAAAGCTTGGCTGCCTAATCCCAGGTCTTAATGCCATGTATATGAGTGAGGATACTCACCTAAATGCTTACACAAGCTTAAACCAGAAAACCCTTCAAATCTTTAGCCTTATCTTCCTCTTCTTCCTTAGGTTAATTAATTAGTGAGAGAGCAGTTTTTCTGATTGGGTTCTTGGTTTAAATAAGGGTTCTGTCTAGGGTTTTGGGTGATGCAAAATCCCTATTTTAGCCCAGACCAGAATCATGCATTTGGCATTGCATATTCCTTCCCTCCTAACCCTTAATGTCCCGGCCAATATTTTAAAACAAGACTAAATTGTGCCTATTTTCCTTTCTTTTCAGAAAGTGATATCTTTTAGTATTTTTATTATATTTACCTCAAACATGATAATGGTGTGACTTTCTATTTTTCTGCCTATGTACATTTGCTTTCTTGCACTTTGGTTCTTACTGTTTTAGTGCTTCCTTTATTTATTTTCTGCTCCAATAATATCTGGATATATATATATATATATATACATTTATACAACTATGGGTGTTAATTTAACTTTAACCTTTTATTTGCAGAAAACATGTGCATACTTATGTGCATTTCTACACCTATTATTCAAATAAAAATTTTACTTATTCATTATAAATCAATGTTCTCTTCTGCCTTAATTTTCAGACAAGTCATACATAGGCATATATATAGATATATATATGTATATATATATACACACATCCTCAGGAATTTTTAATACTCATGTCTAGGTCTATATTTTCTTTATTTAAACATTTTATCTAAATGTTTTCCTTCCTTGTTTTATTATTCAGGAATTCTGGATTTTCTCTTAGTGCCATAACTAGTGTGCACGTGCACACATGCACACAACCTTGCACCACTGAAAATCCCACCTATATAATAATTCTGATTTTCCCCCAGAATTTTAATCATTTATTTAAAAGAATTTTCCTCAAAATCTTGGGGTATTACAATCACCCCTTCTTTTAGGAATTGTGCCCTCACAATTTACAACATATTCTTTGAGTACTCCTACTTTCTTAGGAAAATTATTCAAATATGCATGAGCAATTCAAATAGTCACTGTCTATCATACATATCAAACTTTCTTAGTAATCTAAGAATTTACCTTTTAAATTTGCAAAGAGCCTAGGGTAATCCATCCTGATTTTATCCTCTAGCTCCCAAGTACAATCACTAGGATCTATACTCCATTGAATCTTTACAAGCTTCAATGTCTTGTTTCTTAATTTCTTTTCTTCCCTTGCCACAATTCCCACTGGCTCTTTTTCATAGATTAGATCTGGATTAATCTGAACTTCAGTAGGCTTTTCTAAGATTTCCTCCTTGTCATGTACCCATCTCCTTAGTTGTGACACATGAAACACATTGTGCATTGCACTCATCTTCTCTGGAAGCTCCAGCTTATAGGCTAGTGAGCCTATCCTTTCCAAAATCTTGTATGGTCCAACATATCTGGGTCTGAGTTTCCCCTGCTTGCCAAATCTCAAGACTTTCTTCATTGGTGAAACCTTAATGAAGACATAATCACCTACTTTGAATTCCACTGACTTCCTCTTTGCATTAGCATACTTCTTTTGCCTATCTTGAGCTACTGCCATCCTCTTTCTCACCAGTCCTATTTTCTCTGTGATGTCTTTGACATATTCTGGCCCTAGGATAGCTTTCTCTCCTGCCTCAGCCCAACACATAGGTGATAGACATGGTTTCCCATATAGGGCTTCAAAGGGTGCCATTCCAATTGTACTTTGGTGGCTATTATTGTATGTGAACTCAGCCAAATGGAGGTGGTCCTCCCAATTTCCTCCAAAGTCTAACACACATGCTCTAAGCAAATCCTCTAAAATCTTGTTTACCACTTCTGTTTGCCCATCTGATTGGGGGTGATAAGCAGTGCTTAGGCACAATTCACTCCCCATAGCTTCTTGGAAGCTCTTCCAGAATCTTGAAGTGAAGATTGTATCCCTATCACTCACTATAGTTTTAGGAACACCATGCAGTTTTACCACTTCTTTCATAAAAATTTGGGCTAACCTAGGTGCATTTCTGTCTGCTTTCACTGGTATGAAGTGGGCTACTTTAGTCAGCCTATCTACAATTACCCAAATACTTGTATTTCCCTTCTTGGATCTAGGAAGACCATCTATGAAATCCATAGATATGTCTTCCCACTTCCACTGTGGTATGCTAAGTGGCTGCAACAACCCTGAAGGTCTTTGGGTCTCAGCTTTTATTTGTTGACAAACCATGCACTTAGCAACATATTTGGCTACATCAGACTTCATTCCCTTCCACCAATAGTCCCTTTTTAAGTTTTGGTACATCTTGGTGCTGCCTGGATGTATGGAATATTTGCTCCTATGGTACTCATTAAGGATTTCTTCTTTCAATTCTATGATGTTTGGGACACATGTCCTTCCCTTGTACCTTAAGTATCCTTTTACATCTATGTGATAATCCTTCACTTCTTCCTTCTTTAATAGGAGAGACCTCTTTTCTGCTAAGTCTTGATCTTCTTCTTGCATTTTTGCCACCTTTAAGGCCAAATTTGATTGTAAAGTAATTAAACTTAACCTTCCTTTACTCTTTTCTTCCTCAATTATCTCCATACTTATCCCACTGTTCTCATCTATTTCCAAATCAGTGAGCATGGTCAAGTCTCTAAACTCCTCCATCATCAACATGGCCATTTTTGCATGCTGCCTACTCAATGCATCTGCCACTTTATTAGCCTTGCCTGGTGTATAAAGTATATCTAAGTCATAAGCAGCAAGAAATTCAACCCATCTGTGTTGTCTCATATTTAAATCTTTTTGTGAAAAGAGATATTTTAAGGCCTTGTGATCAGTGTATAAAATGAACTTTGCACCCAATAAATAATGCCTCCAGAGCTTTAAGGCATATACTACTGCTGCCAACTCAAGATCATGAGTTGCATATCTAGTTTCATGGGGTTTTAGTTGTCTAGATGCATAGGCTATGACCTGATCTTGCTGCATCAACACAGCCCCTAGCCCTGACCCACATGCATCTGTATATACAACCAATCCCTCATTGCCTTCTGGTACTCTCAACACTGGTGATTTTACCAAAGCCTCCTTGATCTGGGTGAAAGCTTGTTCACACTTATCAGTCCATATAAACTTTTGGCTCTTCCTGGTCAGGTTAGTGAGTGGCATTGCTATTTTAGAAAATCCTTGTATGAACCTCCTATAGTATCCTGCCATCCCCATGAATGACCTAACTTCACTAACATTGTTAGGCTTCTTCCATGCTTGGATTGCTACTATCTTATTGGGGTTTACAGAAATTCCTCTAGCAGAGACAACATGTCCAAGAAAGTGTACTTCCACTTGCCAGAACACACACTTAGAGAATTTTGCTTTCAAATCTTTTTCTCTTAATCTAGATAAGACCAAATGTAAGTGGTTCTCATGTTCCTCTATTGTTTTAGAGTAGATTAGAATATCATCTATAAAAATCAGAACAAACTTGTCTAAGTAATCTCTGAATATCCTATTCATTAGGTCTACAAAGTAAGAAGGGGCATTTGTTAGCCCAAATGGCATAACCAGAAACTCATACAAACCATATCTTGTGTTGAATGCTGTATATTTAATACTTGATTACTCAACCTTCATCTGATGAAACCCAGATGCCAAGTCTAGCCTAGAAAACACTTTAGCTCCACTGAGTTGATCAAAGAGATCATCTATCCTGGGTAATGGGTATTTGTTTTTGATGGTTACTTTGTTTAATTCTCTGTAATCTATACACATTCTTAAAGTACCATCATGCTTTTTAACAAATACTACAGGAGCACCCCAGCATGAATTACTTGGCCTTATAAACCCCTTGGCTTCTAATTCTTCCAGCTGGTTCTTTAGCTCTTTTAATTCACTTGGCCCCATCCTTGTAGGCTTTTTGATAACTGGGCTAGCCCCAGGCATAAGGTTAATCTGGAATTCAACAGGTCTATGGTGTGAGACACCTTTTACTTCCCCAAATACATCCAAGTATTCTTTAACTATGGGGATTTCATTAATAGCTATTTCCTTGGGATTATTTTCTAATTCAATTAAATGATTTAGACTGTTTTCTTTGATAGGTTCACATAGAATTGTAACCCTTTGGCCTTTAGAATTTTGTAGTGAAATGGTGGATGCATCTAGGTCAATTATGGCTTTGAATTGTCTTAGCCAATCTGCCCCTAATATAACTCCTATATTTGGGAAATTTAGAACATATAAATTGGAAACAAATGTGTTTCCCCCTATGCTCAAATTCACATCCACACAAATCATATCTAATACACTAGAACTTCCTAAAGGGCTTTGTATCAACAGAGGTATTTCAGCCAAATTGCAGTTCATTTTTAACCTTTTAACTATTTCATGGGAAATGAGTGAGTGGGTTGCCCCGGTATCATATATTATAGCTAAAGGTATGGTACAAATAAATAGTGTAC
This sequence comes from Allium fistulosum, assembly GCA_030737815.1. Taxonomy (NCBI): domain Eukaryota; kingdom Viridiplantae; phylum Streptophyta; class Magnoliopsida; order Asparagales; family Amaryllidaceae; genus Allium; species Allium fistulosum. The sequence continues at coordinate 136,661,865 of CM060904.1, forward strand.
CTTCCACTTGACCATGGTTTTCAGCATTAGCCTCAATTATGGCCTTGCCCCTACCTTCCAGGTTTGCCACTTTCCCTTGTTGCTTGTATTCTGGGCAATTTCTTTTCATATGCCCTTCCTTCCCACACAGATAGCATTTGAAAGCTCCCCCTTTAAGCTCTGGGCATCTTGGCTTAATATGGCCTTCTTTCCCACAATGGTTGCAAACTATTTTTCTTTTGGCTTCATTGGGCTTTGCATCTACTACCTTCTTACCATCTGCCTCTCCTTTCTTCTTATCATAAGGGTGGTACTTTCCTTTGTTCTTCTTGTTACTATTGTTTTTGAAGTTCCTGAACTTATCTCTTTCCTTGTCATGCTGCTCAATCTTCAGAGCCAAATCTATCACTTGATCAAAAGTTCTGTCAGCATAAGGTAGTATAGCCCTGCTAAGCCCTGGGTTCAATCCCTTGATGTATCTATCATTTTTGGATGCTTCATCAGCCACTAGCATTGCCCCATAGGTTGACAATCCCTCAAACTTCTGGGTGTATTCTGTGACATTCATAGTCCCCTGTCTAAGTTTGATGAACTCCTCAAGTAAAGTGGTTTTTGCTGAGGCTGGAACAAACCTTGCCTCTAACATCTCCTTAAATTGATTCCAATTAATATCATTTTCATTCCGGCCAGCTATGATCACCTCCCACCAACTCAAAGCTGCACCTTTTAATTGCCTTGAGGCCACTTGCCTCTTCCTTTGGTCATCTAGTTGCATATCAGTGAAGATCCTCTCTAATGTCCTCAGCCATGCTTGAATCTCCATTACACTTTCAGTTCCTTCAAAGCTCTTGCCTCCCAAGTTGGTATAAGTCTTCACTAACTTGGAGAGCTCCTCATGTGGGTTCTCAGGTCTGTGCCCAATTCCATCTCTCAAAACTCTCACAAATTCCTGCATGTCAAGCATTTGTGGTGTGCTAGATCCTCCTTGATGATGAGACCCTCTTCCTACCATATTTCTAAAAGTATATGTATTTCATCTTATTAGTTTATAACACTTAGCTTTAATTTTAAATTGATTGTATCTTTCTTATTTAATCATTGTGTATGTCACATGCACACACATACATACATTCAGGGAATACTTATAAGCAGTCAAATATACAAACAAACCTAGTATAAACATAAGCATACAAACATTTTGCTATGTTAATTAAAACATAGCTCTGATACCAAATGAAATGACCCTCCTATTTACACACTAATTTTATTGGTGATTTTTTTTTTTTAGAGATGATATATAGATATATCATCTATTACAAATATATTTCCCAGGGTCATTTTTTTTTCTTTCTCTAATAAACAAAAATATATCCAGGATCTTTCACAATATAGAAATATTGTTTTAATTCTAAATCATTTTTAACATACATATATGAAGATATCTATGTTATATTCTACTTGAATCAGAGCATGATAATAAGTAGAAATCCTTTTTAAATTTGCAAAAATGTGATAAATTCCCTTTTAAATTAAAACTTAATGTATCCTGATTTTTGACTATAGTGTCCACTGGGAATATGTACCTTAGACTGTTATTATAATTAAGAAACAACCAAGCAATAATCAGTGGAAAGCAAGCTTATAATATAGGTGATTGTCTTAAAGTCTGAATATTATCAAACTTAGGTTAAAAGAAAGTGGATCCTAAGTGAACACAAGCAACATCTAGGCGTAATGGAAACGCGCCTAACTTATTCATGCAAGGTCACTAGTTCGAGTACTATGCTGGTCGGTTCAAACACAATTTTTGTTTTTCTTTTTATTTTCTACTGTAAGGCTGAAATCTGATACCTACCTATAATTATACATATATATTTAATTTTTGCCTATAACCTAACATACAAAACAATTCTTCTTGCATAACTATTTTTAAAACCCATTCTTTCAACTGTTTTAAGAATTTACATCTATATTTTTGCCCAATATCAACATGTACACAGATGTACATGTACATGTCAGTGTCTTTGTTCATTTTCCAGAAAACTGAGCTCAAATGCTCCCTTGCTTCATTGATCTGAAGTGAAACATTAGGCCTGACCTATGGCCTAACCATGTGGTTACTCTGGCCATTCTTTTGTTTGTATTTTTACAACCCAGATTATACACAAAACATTGATACCTTTCCTTTCCAAAAGCATGTATATATATTTGTATAAATCAGACATTTTGTGATCAGATATATATCATTCTTCCTAATCATACTTCTTTTTTTTAAAAAATACATCTTCAGGGTATAAACACTTTTTCTTGCATCTGGACTTATGTCAATATCATAAATTGAAGATATAGCAGTTTAATTCTTTTCTGGGTTTTCCCAATATTATTTTCTGTATATCTATATTCTTTTTGAAAGAACTCAGGATTAACTGAAATCATCATAAAGTGATTATGCTTATAAAATCCAGGTTTTACCTCTAAATCAAAACAACTTTAGCAAATAGGTTTTCAAATCAGTTCAACATCAATATCCTTAGTACATACCAAATCAGAAATAACCAGAAACAACATAGCACATGTCTCTTACAAGTTCTTCCTACTTAATACATTTAGATAGCCATATTAATCAGGGAATACATGCATGAATTAACACATTTTAGCTTTTATTTCTAATTATCTTAGCATCCTCTATTCCATATCTTTTTAATCTTGCTTACTTAGCTCCATCACAACCTGCAAAAGCATTAGTGGCTGCCCCATTACAAATGAGACACCCCCATGTGCCATGAGCAATAAGGGTCAGATCTATGATCTGGTGTGAGCATTTCTAACATATCCATGATATTAAGCTAAGGATACAGCATAAATATACTTTGAATACTTGACAGGTATTATCATGTACAATACATAATAGCAAACATATGCAATAAAACAACCTTTATCTGGAACTACTAGGTTGCCTTTTCTTTTCTTATAAATTCCTGGCCTCATCTGCTATAAGGAATCAAAGGGACACATTGCCATGAACTAATTAACATTATGGCACAAAGATCTCAGGACTTAAACAAGCCATGTGCCAACTTGTCTACTTCAAATAGGACAAGCATTCCAGCAGCCTTCTTGGCACAAAATCCTTAGTTATATCACTAAGTGTATTTATGTTCATTCTATCAATGATAGCTAGGTGTACATACCATCTGTACTCATGAAACATACTAGTTACCTTGCAGACATAATATTGCAAGCAAGTTAAAGGTTACTTTCTAGAGGTATAACACCTCAGTCATTCCATCTCACATTATTTAGCATATAAACACCCTATTCAAGCATATACCAGAATGTTTGCAACTGAGAATAAATACATGGCTCTATTGAGTTTATTTTGATTTTGCAAGCAACTATATTTAGCCAGATTTTCAATCTTGTTTAAACATAGTTTTTTTTTAGGCTTGTAAATTTCTGTTTAGTTTAGGGCTCAGCACTTATAGAGAAAAACTCCATTGCACCCTTAACCAATTATTTCAAGCCTCAGCACCGTACCAATGTATATGCAGCTCATAGTTTTCTTTATCTTTTCATTCTTTGTCTTAAGCCATTATTCAAACTAGTTACAAATACTCTGATATATGTTCCTTATGGTTTTGGTATAATATACAGAGATGAAAATAGAACAACAAAGTTATACATCCAGCATAGCAGATCATATCTCATCAAACATTCATGAAACCATCAGCAGCCAACATAGTTTGTAAATCAAAACATGCAAAATATAACATATAAAAGCTTGGCTGCCTAATCCCAGGTCTTAATGCCATGTATATGAGTGAGGATACTCACCTAAATGCTTACACAAGCTTAAACCAGAAAACCCTTCAAATCTTTAGCCTTATCTTCCTCTTCTTCCTTAGGTTAATTAATTAGTGAGAGAGCAGTTTTTCTGATTGGGTTCTTGGTTTAAATAAGGGTTCTGTCTAGGGTTTTGGGTGATGCAAAATCCCTATTTTAGCCCAGACCAGAATCATGCATTTGGCATTGCATATTCCTTCCCTCCTAACCCTTAATGTCCCGGCCAATATTTTAAAACAAGACTAAATTGTGCCTATTTTCCTTTCTTTTCAGAAAGTGATATCTTTTAGTATTTTTATTATATTTACCTCAAACATGATAATGGTGTGACTTTCTATTTTTCTGCCTATGTACATTTGCTTTCTTGCACTTTGGTTCTTACTGTTTTAGTGCTTCCTTTATTTATTTTCTGCTCCAATAATATCTGGATATATATATATATATACATTTATACAACTATGGGTGTTAATTTAACTTTAACCTTTTATTTGCAGAAAACATGTGCATACTTATGTGCATTTCTACACCTATTATTCAAATAAAAATTTTACTTATTCATTATAAATCAATGTTCTCTTCTGCCTTAATTTTCAGACAAGTCATACATAGGCATATATATAGATATATATATGTATATATATATACACACATCCTCAGGAATTTTTAATACTCATGTCTAGGTCTATATTTTCTTTATTTAAACATTTTATCTAAATGTTTTCCTTCCTTGTTTTATTATTCAGGAATTCTGGATTTTCTCTTAGTGCCATAACTAGTGTGCACGTGCACACATGCACACAACCTTGCACCACTGAAAATCCCACCTATATAATAATTCTGATTTTCCCCCAGAATTTTAATCATTTATTTAAAAGAATTTTCCTCAAAATCTTGGGGTATTACAATATAGGACTACACTTGACTAATAGTACCAAATATGATCACCCCACTTTGGGCCCTGAAGCATACATGAGTAGATAGTTATCAATCTAGATTTGGGATGACCATACCCTGATGGGAGCAATCCACATAGCCCTACTGCATGCCCAATTTTTGTCATTTCCCAGTTGATGAGGATAGAGGCTACGATTACCTGTTTTAGCACTTCCCACTTTGAATGCTACACTGCCCTTGAAGCATCAATGCAATGCTAGCATTCATCCATATAAGTTCGTTATGCGACTGAATGAAACCGAAGGCACTGCTTCTATTACATCATTTTCGGGGATCGCTCCCAAGCTTAATAGAAAATAGCCCTTGCACTTCAAAGATCTATCTTCGATTCCATATTCTTCAAGATATCTTCAAGTCGAAACGCTTGAGTTGGTCGAAGTGGTTTTCGGATAACATATCTGTTCTCGGTCTCTTTGAAACAACTTCCGATAATTTTCGGTAAACTTAACCCGGTTCTTTAGGATATAAGTTGACAAAAGATAAGAGCGGAAATCACCCCCTAACCGTTTATGGACGGATTTCCTTATCATTTACCCTAGAAGAACAAAACGAGATTTATACGCATAATACAACATCATTGGGGATAACTGTGCTATGTAACTCACGTGTTTCTCCTAGATATTCCCAAAGTTATGTTTTTGTCCAGATTTGATAGTCGGTTATTTAGCTATCAAATAAACAATCATTCAACATTGATTTGATTCCATATGGGATCCACTAAGCCTTTATTAATTAATTTTTAATTAATAAAATCACTTTATAAAACTTGATCAAAAGATCTTTACACAACACTATTACCAAAACCCCTTACTTCCCTTTTATACTTGGAAAACATTTATATATTTATCTCAATGATACAAGTATATTACCAAACTTTATAAGAGATTTCCTCTCTTTATATTCCATATTAAGTGACCAAACAAATTCTATTTAAAAACATTTCTTCCTATAAAACCACCCACTTATCCTTCACAAAAAGTTTTCTTTCTTAAAGTTCACTTCATAATTAAAAATACCTTTACAATCTATAAAATCATTTTCCTATTTTTAAAATGCTTATGATAAACCTTCTTAAAGAAAATAATTTACAAACATCATTTCCAAAATATCTTTTGAAAATCACTTTAAATAAACCCTTTTATTTAGTAGTGCCCCTTTATAAATAGGTTATTATTTATAAATACCTTTATTACATAATTATACAACTTGAAAATCATCTATAAACTTTAAACCTCAAAATTGATTAAAGAATTGAAATTAATTCAAAACCATAGTTTATAATTTCAAAAGGAGGCTTAGCAATCCCAATGATAGTAATTTAAGTTACCATTTAACATCAATTTCACTTTCAAGTCACTTAACCATTTATTTACATAAGTCAACATATATGTAAATGCAATTCATATCCTAATCAGGGAATAACATGTCAATACAACTCAACTAGCATATACATGTCCAAATAATATAATAGCAGGATGGTGATTTGTCCTGCTAAATAAATGTCCAACACAATTCAATTAATTTATAGCAGAATGGAAATTTATGCTGCTAAACACATGCCCATACAAACAACAAATACATTATTACAGAACGGGGATTTATTCTGCTATCAAATGTCCAAATAATCAAACGATCGATTTATAACAGAAGGAGGATTTATTCTACTAACACATGTCCACACAATAAACAAATTACATTACTCTTTCACAACTGTTTGTCTACTTAATGGTGTCGACATTTGAATCTCTTGTGTTCAAAACCATCTTTGAAAAAGAAGTACAGTTAAAACAATTTGATTTTTGGAAACAAAGAAGTTAAAACTTAAAACTTCTTTTTAAAATAATTATTTATAAGTTAAATCCTTATTTAAATCATAATCAATCTTTATTAAACTTGGATTTAATTTAATTATAAATTAATAAATAAGTAAACCTTTAATAAATGATTTATTTAAAAATTAAACCCATAATTGACCCTTTATTAATTAATTATTAAATAATAATTAAAACCCTTTATTAATAATTAACTATTAATTGATCTCAATTAGTTAATTAAATAATCATTTTAATTAAAACTTAAATAATAAATTAAACCTTTAATAAATAATTATTTTAAATTAAAACCTTAATTAATTTATCATTAAAAGTAGTTAAACACTTGATTAATTAAATAAATAAATAACTAACCTTATATTTGATTAATAATTAACTAAAAATAAATCATATACATAACTCATAATTAATTAAAAATTAATCTTACTTTTAAAGGATAATTAATTAGCACTACTCTTTATTTAATTAAGATTAATGAACCATGTTAAATACTTAATTAATTATTAATTACCAAGCTTAATTAATTAATAATTAATTATTAAAAGTTTATTAACTTCCTAAAACATTTTTAATAAGTTCATAAAACCTTTCCAAAATAATTTTAAAGCATGAAACTAAATTTTCAAAAAAATGGACTTTACTGAAACTACATCCATAGCGATTATTGCTATGCATGTCATACTTGCAAATGTCAGCTTTTCTCTTTGGAAACTTAATACTAAAAAGTTTACTAACTTTTCAAAACACAAAATAAATAATTTGAAACCAAGTTCCTAACTTTTAAAATCGATTTTGATTACAAACCAAAACTTGTACTCTTCACAAAGGATTATTCATCGATAACCAAATCTAATTGTCAACTTTTCTTATCACACAACCACATAATTATGTCCATAACAACTTATTCATACCATAAACCCAAACAAATATGATCGCGGTTTTACATCATTCATAAAAATCTAGACTTCACATTCAAGCATACACTAACTTAACCACAAGCATTCACGTATATAAGCAACATATATATGCATCCAAACCGTACAATAATCCAACCAAACAATCAAATTATTTTATCACCAAATAGTCAATAAATGCAAAGGTAAAAACTTTCCTAAAAATTAAGAAATTTACTCACCAAAATTTCGCAAAACTCTTTAGAAAACTTGAAATACTTTAGAACTTGCGAAGCTTGGAAAAATACAAAATCAACTTGAAAATGGGTCATTTTTTCCTTGATTATTGGCCATGTTACTCTCGGAATTTTAAAAAGTGGTAAAAAGAAAAGTTCTTGGAAATCATTTTCTCTACAAATTCAAAAAAGTATCACTCAATTTGAATTTGTTTTGAGGGAGATATGGTCAAAACAAGGAATGCTATTTTCGGGCTTGAAAATATGGATCCGAAAACAGGTCTGAAAGAAATACATTTTCGACATAGCTAAGTTCAAAATTTAAAGAAGTCATACAAATAGGAGATGTAGCCACTGAAATTTTACATGGTTTATATTTTTTCTCTATTTGAATCATAGAAGAGGAAGATATATTAGAAAGAAGAGGAGGAAAAATTGAAGGAGGAAAGGGCTATTTATAAGCAAGAAAAAAAGTAAATTACCTAAACACCCCTTGTCCTTTACCCTCCACCACCTTGTGCCACCTCACCAAGCTTGTCCCCCCTTCTTGTATTATGCTCCAAAGTCCATTTAATGATAATAGTACTTATGCTTATGTCCCTTCATGTTTCAAAAGGCATATATACACACACACACGCACACTTTTCTTAAAATGTCACATCATTTTCTTATAACATTATACATACATATATATATCAAATATATTATAAATTATATATAAATGTGTAAATGTACATGAATATATTTTCATTAGAGTTTATAGCATTTCTGATAACTTTTAGCCGTGAAAAGTCGAAAATTCAAAAAAGAATTCCGGTGACATTTTCTATTTTTCATTGAATTATATATTTTGTAAACAAATTTTGAAAAATATTTCACCGTCATTATTTACCATTTAAAAGAATTTTATTTTAATTATAAAACTTATTATTTGAATATTTAAAATTAATTAAGTATTCACAAAACAAAGCAGTGAAATTCCAGGTCATCATAACAATACTTATTAATTAAATATATTAGGTACATATATCTTACATTAGAATTAATTGATATAAATTTATTTTATACGCATTTTAATTTTGGCAAAAAATAATAATTTTTATAATTGGTTTAATATCCAATAACATTATAATACTAGTTTTATATTTAAATATATAGTTATATATGTTTAACATATATATACACACACATCATTAAATGTTTTCAGATTAATTTTTTGGCTTGAAATAACTTATGCATAAATATATAAATTATATAATTTATAAAATGATTTAAACATTATAATTATTATTTGCTTATTATTATACACATATGTATTTTAATTATATTTGTTTTATATTATCTAATAATGTCAACATTAAGATATCTAAAAATCTAAAAGTATGGATCATAGATTTAGTTTCCAATTTAAATTCTACTTACTTATTCAAACAGAATATGAAAATTCAAATTTGAAATTTAAACATATTCAAACTGTATAAGACATTTTCCAAATGCTATTTTATATTTAAAAATCATAATTTTCAAATATATATCTGTGTGTGTTATACAATATAATATTTTTGACAAATGACATCGTACATATAGTGCCAAGTATATACATAATATATGTTAATCCTAACATCTATCCATGTATATATATTTAACCATGTATGTAACGCCCCACCTCTATGCTCATAATAACAAAGAGTATTAAAAAAAATACTGTATATTATTACGAAGAATAAGGCTGGATAGGAGCGACCATCCGTAATTGGCCTTACACTAATATTGGTTATCTCGATAGGAGTGGTATATACTTTTTGTTTTTCATCTATTATTTATTTACTCCCATCGACACACCCAATACTAGTATAAAACGAACTACGACGGTTCATAATAGTTTAGGACATTAGATATAACAATAACACAGATAATATAAATGCGGAACACAGATAAAAACAAAAGTCTCATATATATACAACTGATGTCAGTTAATACATAGTTGACACAATACATATGATACAACTACAACTGTCGACTCTAGAACTTATATATACAAGTACATTATCGACTAATATACATGAATACATATCGTTCTATACAATGACACGACTACTACAAAATGACACTGACAACTTCAGAAGATGTGAAAAGTCTTCAAATCCCGAACGGCAACTCAAAGAAGGAAATCTACAACCTGAAATAACTCGGGTCTGACCCGAGTATTAAATTCAAAAGAAAATAATACACGGGTCAGTCTAATTCAAACTCAGTTATTAGTGCATAGCAGCAATAGTAATCAGATAGTCAAATAGACGACAATCCCAGAAATCTCGTATATCCAACTCTCGATACGAGCATTGGATAACGGCAAATATAACACTAAATAGTGTTAAACAATAAATCAGCAATCCAGATCAATTTAAACAATGGAAATGTCAATTTAAAAATAACAGTACTGATTGGCTGCAGTACACGCTAACGTGTACTGCCTCGCCACTACAGTCTATCAAATACTCAGAAGATCAATGAATCCAAAAGCCAACAAATCCAACTCATATCAAAATGAACCATCTCAAAATACACTTAATAAAACAAAAACAGATGGCATCAAATTAAATTAAATCTCGGTGTGGCTGCAGTACACGCACGCGTGCACTGCCTCGCCACTACCATACGTCGAAACTGCAAAGGTCAGGTCACACTAGCGTGACTCAACACAATTGCAACCAAAAGCAATCCAATATGCAACTGCCTCGATGAATCAAAAGCAATTGGCCACAACATAATTCAAAATGAAAGAGGGACAGGTACAAGAATGCACACATCAATGCTACATATGAACCAACAACTCAAGCTCAACCAATTCAAGCAAATGAAACCTGACTCAAGAGTATATGAACACTGTCTCAAATGAAGACCGTGAACTATAACACTACAGCAACTACGAGTGACAGCAGTGTGAAACTAAGCCACAAGGAAAGAAATGCAAAAGAGATATGCAGTGATAATATGGTATAGTGAAGACTACACAGAACTAACCAATGCAGCTGTATACAAGTTCACTAACTAAGTGATGATATGGATTGATACAAGTAGACGATAACAAAATGTCAACCAGAGTGATGGGTCAACAATGCAACTGTAAGCAACTAACTCGAAGTGAATGAAGACTGTATGCCAAAAGTCAGATGCAATACAACTTAATCATCAAAGTGCAGACAAACTGAAGTCAGTGCCCACAATAATGGCAGCAACTCTGTCGAGTCGTGGTTCAAAACCCAAATACAACAGTCTCATTTATAAAACTGGGAAGCAGTGAACCACTATACAAGGCCAGAACTAAATGCAAGGCCAAAGGAAGTGAGGTACAGTGGAGTACACATGAGTGACAACAGTAGTATAATAGAATCCAAAACTACATAACTAACATCCAAGTGAATATAAACTAAACAGAACAATTACCCTGCAACTCAAAAACCCAAATGTCCAAACAGTGGAAAACAAAATACTTCAATACAAAATAACCCAACTGTAATGAACAAGTTCAATTCATGTGACCGCAATGCAGACACATCACTGACTTTAATGGACAGATCAAATGGCCACTACATACTAGTACTTAAGGCAATATGTACTAATGAAAACCAAAGGCATTAGACTTCATAAACACCATAGGTCGAGAACCAGACCAGGTAGTACGAGAAACAAGAACAAACCGAACATCAAGTTCTGTAACCAAGTGAAATGGGACAGACCAGAGCAGAGTAGGGTGATTAACCAAGTAAACAATGCCAAAAATGTCACAAGCATCAGAAAAATGACATCAGAAATTTTCAAATAACCAAGTCGGTTTCAAGTCCAAGAACCAAGCAAATGTTGAAGTCAACCAAACAAGTTTGAACAATGACAAAAGCTGAGGCCATGGTTAAAATGTTCAAGTCACAACCTAGAACAAGTAAAACAAAGTCGAAGTCGACCAGCACCACTATCCCAAGTTCAAAATCAAAAACGCAAGCAAAATCAAAACCCGGAAATCAATTCACGAAATGGTGAATCTGAACAAGTCAGGAAATCACCAATCACCTAGACAAGTCGAATGGCCGAAGCCCTGTGATTTCAAAACCCAAGTATTAACGCAAAAATCGAACGCGAGCATAGCACTGATTTGAAAAGAACCCCAAAGTAAAGCAGTACAAAAATCAATCTCACTTAAAAGTCAATGCCGATGTTAACCAAGAAATGCAGTTCAAATCAAACTGCAATTAAACCAATCAAATAGGCCTCATAAGTTTCCAATCAGAAATCGATGCCAGAGTGCTAAAATCACGTTTTAAAGTAATCAAAGTAGCAGGTTCAAAACGAGACAGTGCCAAATCAAAATAGTTCAAATGTCGAAGTCGACAAAATCAATTCTCGCAACAAAACCAATAGATCGAAACTAACCAGAATGAACGAAAACCAACAGTGACGAGCGAATTAGATGTGAGATTTCAACTCACCTTTTCTCGAAGCCGAACGAATTACCAACAGACAATCGATTGACGACGCCAGGATTTAACAGTCGGCGACTTCGATCATTCCCGATGCCCTAATTTTGAAAAGAGGGACGAAGACGAGCCACCATTTTTTTTCTTCTGTTTGCGATGCGAGGATAATGGAGGCGGAGGGACGAACGAGCAACCATAAGCAGACGCCATTTTTATTTTCTCTCGTTCGATTTGATTTGGGTTTTCGAATCAATGGGATAGAGGGGGGTTTCGTGTATTTTAAAGAGAAGGGGGAGAACGTGGTTCTGCAGAGGAGAACGTGATTTGGGTATTGGGTGGGGTACTTGAGGTATGGGGTAAGTATGTTATTATATATATATATATTTTTAAACTAATTTGTTTTGTAGATATCACGGCGAAATACTCAAATGAAGATGTGGGCTACTACCTTAACAAAATTTCCAAAAGCTCAATAGATTAAAATTCCAACAGAAATAAACAACAATTTAATCGTCACTTGGACGATAATTATTTGTTATAAAATCTCGGGTTGTTACAGACTCCCCTCCTTATAAAAATTGCGTCCCCGCAATTTTCATACTTAAAGTCGTCCATAACAATTGTTTTTCTAACATAAACTGGTTAAGCTAGAAAATAAAAGTCTGAAATTCAAATGCCACAGTAATCTTTTAATTCCAATAAAAGAAATTTACGAATTCTCAACAAAGTCTGATTATCAGATAGATAATCAGAAAACAGCAGAACTGAAAAAAAAAATACTATTATCAGCACATTCAATTATCATTTAGATAACTGAAATCCAGAAATCACAAAACAGCAATATCGAATTACCGATACGATAATTAGAGAACAACAAAATATAATTATCAACAAGGATAATTATGAAACACAAATCACAAATCGCCACTGCAAATATCTAGTTATTCAATAATTAACTAGAAACCACGAACTTCATAATCAGCAAACTCTGACTATCAACAGAGATAGATAGAAAGCAACAATTCAATATAATCAACGTAATCTAGAATCAATAAGAAACTAGAAAATCTCGTATCAATAAAATCAGCAAACATCCAATGATCTAAACGATAGTCAGGAAACAAATCAACAAATATTTAATTACCACAAACGGTAATCAAATTTCAAATCAATAAATATTCGATTATCAAAAACGATAATCAAATTTCTCAAATCAACAAATATTCGATTATCAAAAACGATAATCAAATTTCAAATCAACCAATATTTAATTATCTAAAGCGATAATTAAATTTCAAATCAGCAAACAATTAATTATCTCAAGCGATAATTAAATCTAAAATCAACACATATTTAATTATCTCAGACGATAATTAAATCTCAAATCAACAAATATTTAATTATCTAAAGCGACAATTAAATCTAAAATCAACAAATATTTAATTATCTCAGGCGATAATTAAATCTCAAATCAACTAACATTTAATTATCAAAGATGATAATTAAATCTCAAATCAGCAAATATTTAATTATCAAAGATGATAATTAAATCTCAAATCAACAAATATTTAATTATCTAAAGCGATAATTAAATCTCAAATCAACAAATATTTAATTATCTAAAGCGATAATTAAATCTAAAATCAACAAATATTTAATTATCTCAGGCGATAATTAAATCTCAAATCAACAAACATTTAATTATCAAAGATGATAATTAAATCTCAAATCAGCAAATATTTAATTATCAAAGATGATAATTAAATCTCAAATCAACAAATATTTAATTATCTAAAGCGATAATTAAATCTCAAATCAACAAATATTTAATTATCTAAAGCGATAATTAAATCTAAAATCAACAAATATTTAATTATCTCAGGCGATAATTAAATCTCAAATCAACAAATATTTAATTATCAAAGATGATAATTAAATCTCAAATCAACAAATATTTAATTATCTAAAGCGATAATTAAATCTCAAATCAACAAATATTTAATTATCTAAAGCGATAATTAAATCTCAAATCACAAATATTTAATTATCTAAAGCGATAATTAAAAGTAACAAATATCCGATTATTGAAAACGATAATCAGAACTCATATCAACAAATATCTAATTATCACAAGCGATAATTAGAAACAACAAATATCCGATTATCAAAAACGATAATCAGAACTCATATCAACAAATATCTAATTATCACAAGCGATAATTAGAAACAACAAATATCCGATTATCAAAAACGATAATCAGAACTCATATCAACAAATATCTAATTATCACAAGCGATAATTAGAAACAACAAATATCCGATTATCAAAAACGATAATCAGAACTCATATCAACAAATATCCAATTACCTGCAGATAATTGGAAACAACAAATATCTAGAAATCAATTAAGAAGACTAGAAAATCAACATAAAAGCTTGGATCGATCCCATCAGATGGCGAGTTTTTAATTCGCCGCACGTGCATCAACAAATAGCCGAAGCCTACCAAGTACTCAACATAATTTTGGCGCCCATCAGATTGACCCGAAGGTCCGCAGAGTGACCCGAAGGTCTAGTACTGGTGTTTGACCCAAAGGTCCATCAGAGTGGCCCGAAAGCCCAACAAATGACCCGAAGGTCCAACAAATGACCCGAAGGTCCTCATAGTGGCTCGAAAGCACACGAAAGCATCAAAATATTTCAATTAACGAGTCCGGAATTAACCGAAATAGCAAACGCACATGTCCCATACCACGTGTTTTACTAAATCGTTTGATTCTCTTCATCGTTTCCTTGAAAGTATGAAATCATCAAAATCATCAAAACAATAGATATTCAATTAACGAGTCCGGAATTAATCGAAATAGTAAAAGTGTGGTTCCATACTCCGCACTTTTGCTAAATCGTTTAAATCTCTTCATCGTTTCCTTGAAAGTGCAAAATTGTGTATTTTGTAAAAATACACTTTACATTCTCAAACGGACAAGTCCGGAATTAAGCGAATCAGTAAAAGAAAGGGGTCATAGTCCTCGATTTTGCTGAAACGTTTAAATCGCTTTCTCATTCTTTTGAAATCGCAAACTGTAAAATTTTCTGAAAACAATTTTTATTTATTTTGTAAAAATAACAATTCACATTCTCAACTGAACAAGTCCGGAGTTAAGCGAAACGGTAAAAGAAAGGGGTCATAATCCTCGATTTTGCTGAATCGTTTAAGTCGCTTTCTCATTCTTTTGAAAACGCAAACTGCTAAAATTTTATAAAACAATTTTCCAATCACGTGATTAAAATAGCAAATCAGTAACAATTTCGGTAAGGGAATCGTACTTCTCAAAATACCATAAAAACAGTCACAAAACAGCATTGCGGAATAATCGCTTGAAAATCCACTTTTGAAATTTGACGGTTACTGAAGCCAAAGCGACAGTAGTTTTAAAACGTCAAAATCACATCAAAACAATCTACATCAAAATGTAATATCAGTGAATTCTCATTCATCAAAATGCCACAAAACACCGTGCTTCAAAATATAGCATTGGTGTAAAATCCCGTTATAAAATAACGGCAACAAAATACGTTTCATAACCAAGCATCGGTTCAACGTAAAATAAATGCAACAACGTGCAATTCAAATTTTGCACGTACTACAAAATGAACAAAGAAATCATTCGGATGTATCTTCAATGAAGAAAATTCAAAACAGCAAAAATCTAATCAATAGATGATTAGTATGAAAGAAAGCCAGTGGAAATTTCAACAAAAATCACATAACTGTAATTTCTTCGAATCCTCAATTCGGATTCGAAATTCTCAAAGAAACAAAATAATTACAGCTACGTAAACAACAAATGAAATTCATATCAATTTCGTATTTCGATTTGTAAATCAAAAAGATTATCAGTTGTACTCAGCGAAGACAGTTTCACTGTTTCCGCTGCGTACTCTAATAAATAGTACTCAAATCAATCAAATCATCAGAACACAAATTTACTTCTTATTTTTAAATAATGATATTTAAAAACTTTCATCAAAATTTCAGGACTTTAGTTTTGACCCAAATCACAAATAAAACATCGACCAATAGTTGTAACATATGTTCCATCCAAGTTATGTTTTATATTATGTCCATAAACCCCAAGCTCTGATACCAACTGTAACGCCCCACCTCTATGCTCATAATAACAAAGAGTATTAAAAAAAATACTGTATATTATTACGAAGAATAAGGCTGGATAGGAGCGACCATCCGTAATTGGCCTTACACTAATATTGGTTATCTCGATAGGAGTGGTATATACTTTTTGTTTTTCATCTATTATTTATTTACTCCCATCGACACACCCAATACTAGTATAAAACGAACTACGATGGTTCATAATAGTTTAGGACATTAGATATAACAATAACACAGATAATATAAATGCGGAACACAGATAAAAACAAAAGTCTCATATATATACAACTGATGTCAGTTAATACATAGTTGACACAATACATATGATACAACTACAACTGTCGACTCTAGAACTTATATATACAAGTACATTATCGACTAATATACATGAATACATATCGTTCTATACAATGACACGACTACTACAAAATGACACTGACAACTTCAGAAGATGTGAAAAGTCTTCAAATCCCGAACGGCAACTCAAAGAAGGAAATCTACAACCTGAAATAACTCGGGTCTGACCCGAGTATTAAATTCAAAAGAAAATAATACACGGGTCAGTCTAATTCAAACTCAGTTATTAGTGCATAGCAGCAATAGTAATCAGATAGTCAAATAGACGACAATCCCAGAAATCTCGTATATCCAACTCTCGATACGAGAATTGGATAACGGCAAATATAACACTAAATAGTGTTAAACAATAAATCAGCAATCCAGATCAATTTAAACAATGGAAATGTCAATTTAAAAATAACAGTACTGATTGGCTGCAGTACACGCTAACGTGTACTGCCTCGCCACTACAGTCTATCAAATACTCAGAAGATCAATGAATCCAAAAGCCAACAAATCCAACTCATATCAAAATGAACCATCTCAAAATACACTTAATAAAACAGAAACAGATGGCATCAAATTAAATTAAATCTCGGTGTGGCTGCAGTACACGCACGCGTGCACTGCCTCGCCACTACCGTACGTCGAAACTGCAAAGGTCAGGTCACACTAGCGTGACTCAACACAATTGCAACCAAAAGCAATCCAATATGCAACTGCCTCGATGAATCGAAAGCAATTGGCCACAACATAATTCAAAATGAAAGAGGGACAGGTACAAGAATGCACACATCAATGCTACATATGAACCAACAACTCAAGCTCAACCAATTCAAGCAAATGAAACCTGACTCAAGAGTATATGAACACTGTCTCAAATGAAGACCGTGAACTATAACACTACAACAACTACGAGTGACAGCAGTGTGAAACTAAGCCACAAGGAAAGAAATGCAAAAGAGATATGCAGTGATAATATGGTATAGTGAAGACTACACAAAACTAACCAATGCAGCTGTATACAAGTTCACTAACTAAGTGATGATATGGATTGATACAAGTAGACGATAACAAAATGTCAACCAGAGTGATGGGTCAACAATGCAACTGTAAGCAACTAACTCGAAGTGAATGAAGACTGTATGTCAAAAGTCAGATGCAATACAACTTAATCATCAAAGTACAGACAAACTGAAGTCAGTGCCCACAATAATGGCAGCAACTCTGTCGAGTCGTGGTTCAAAACCCAAATACAACAGTCTCATTTATAAAACTGGGAAGCAGTGAACCACTATACAAGGCCAGAACTAAATGCAAGGCCAAAGGAAGTGAGGTACAGTGGAGTACACATGAGTGACAACAGTAGTATAATAGAATCCAAAACTACATAACTAACATCCAAGTGAATATAAACTAAACAGAACAATTACCCTGCAACTCAAAAACCCAAATGTCCAAACAGTGGAAAACAAAATACTTCAATACAAAATAACCCAACTGTAATGAACATGTTCAATTCATGTGACCGCAATGCAGACACATCACTGACTTTAATGGACAGATCAAATGGCCACTACATACTAGTACTTAAGGCAATATGTACTAATGAAAACCAAAGGCATTAGACTTCATAAACACCATAGGTCGAGAACCAGACCAGGTAGTACGAGAAACAAGAACAAACCGAACATCAAGTTCTGTAACCAAGTGAAATGGGACAGACCAGAGCAGAGTAGGGTGATTAACCAAGTAAACAATGCCAAAAATGTCACAAGCATCAGAAAAATGACATCAGAAATTTTCAAATAACCAAGTCGGTTTCAAGTCCAAGAACCAAGCAAATGTTGAAGTCAACTAAACAAGTTTGAACAATGACAAAAGCTGAGGCCATGGTTAAAATGTTCAAGTCACAACCTAGAACAAGTAAAACAAAGTCGAAGTCGACCAGCACCACTTTCCCAAGTTCAAAATCAAAAACGCAAGCAAAATCAAAACCCGGAAATCAATTCACGAAATGGTGAATCTGAACAAGTCAGGAAATCACCAATCACCTAGACAAGTCGAATGGCCGAAGCCCTGTGATTTCAAAACCCAAGTATTAACGCAAAAATCGAACGCGAGCATAGCACTGATTTGAAAAGAACCCCAAAGTAAAGCAGTACAAAAATCAATCTCACTTAAAAGTCAATGCCGATGTTAACCAAGAAATGCAGTTCAAATCAAACTGCAATTAAACCAATCAAATAGGCCTCATAAGTTTCCAATCAGAAATCGATGCCAGAGTGCTAAAATCACGTTTTAAAGTAATCGAAGTAGCAGGTTCAAAACGAGACAGTGCCAAATCAAAATAGTTCAAATGTCGAAGTCGACAAAATCAATTCTCGCAACAAAACCAATAGATCGAAACTAACCAGTATGAACGAAAACCAACAGTGACGAGCGAATTAGATGTGAGATTTCAACTCACCTTTTCTCGAAGCCAAACGAATTACCAACAGACAATCGATTGACGACGCCAGGATTTAACAGTCGGCGACTTCGATCATTCCCGATGCCCTAATTTTGAAAAGAGGGACGAAGACGAGCCACCCTTTTTTTTTCTTCTGTTTGCGATGCGAGGATAATGGAGGCGGAGGGACGAACGAGCAACCATAAGCAGACGCCATTTTTATTTTCTCTCGTTCGATTTGATTTGGGTTTTCGAATCAATGGGATAGGGGGGGTTTCGTGTATTTTAAAGAGAAGGGGGAGAACGTGGTTCTGCAGAGGAGAACGTGATTTGGGTATTGGGTGGGGTACTTGAGGTATGGGGTAAGTATGTTTTTATATATATATATATTTTTTAAACTAATTTGTTTTGTAGATATCACGGCGAAATACTCAAATGAAGATGTGGGCTACTACCTTAACAAAATTTCCAAAAGCTCAATAGATTAAAATTCCAACAGAAATAAACAACAATTTAATCGTCACTTGGACGATAATTATTTGTTATAAAATCTCGGGTTGTTACAATGTACACCCTTTGTCATGTTACACAAGCACATTTTACACACATGAGCATATCAATATATTAATTTGCATACAGTGACGCCTTTCCCTTTCTCCTTCACCGATGGAGCATTCAAAGTGGATTGAGCAACCTTTAAAGCACATGGCTTCACCAACTGCTTTCGCTTTAATGGTTTGGGGTAGTCCTTTTGAATATGCCTGACTTTGTTACAGTTGCAGCGCATCCTTTCTTTAACTTTGCAGTCTTTCACAAGATGACCCTTCTCTTCATAGTTATAGCAAGCAAGCTCCCACTTTCCCTTCATATGGCCACTCTCTCGAAACTGCTTGTTGTTGTTGTTGTTGTTGTTCCACTTCCTCTTGCCTCCCTCGTCGGCTTGTGGATTTGGCTCATCCTTGGGAATAAAAGTCGGCTTTGACTTAGGATATAGTCTCTCATGTCGAAGAGCCTTCTCGACAAGTTTCTCAAAGGACTCATCGATGTGTCTCACCAGTTTCTCTCTTGACTGGTAGTCCAAGCCCATGATGAATTTATTATTCTTATTTAGCGGAGTATCAACAAAAGATAAGCCGTACTATGAAAATATATCAAATTCAGCCACATACTCCAAGACAGTCATATCTCCTGCCTTAAATCAACAAACATATGGAATAACTTTGACCTCTGTGAAACCGGTATATACTTTTCTACAAACCTCATCTTAAACATCTCTCAAGTAATCTAATCCTCGAAAATAGTAATCTAGATGACATTCCACCACCTCATCCCTCACCCTGAAGCTGTCTAGAAGCCAGCTTGCTCTTCATGGCGTCTTCCAATTCCAGTCCTTAAAAATCATTTCACAAGTATTGATCCAATCTTGGACTTTCACGGCCAACTCCATTCCAAGGAACAATTTTCCTCCCAAGCTAGAGTAGTCTTGATTAACTTAGCAAAGTTAATCCTGGGCGCTTGCACTTGAGCACCACCGGCATTAGGAAAAACTTAGGCATTCTGAACTATGTTTTAAACCATCTCAGCGAATGTGTTCTGCAACTCCGGGTTAGTGGCCCTCAAACCTGCCCATCTTGAACTCTAAAGATGGAGTTCGTAGTACAGTTTCTCATATGTTGGTTCCTTCTTAATCTGTAATAAGAATGATCATTCTCTCATAAAGAAAAGTTGCATTAATGGTACTAGTGTGTGAAATGTGAGTTATATACTATATATTCCACTATATAGTTTTGAAAATAAAAATATACAACAAGCACACTCTCTCATATATGGTCGATCCATTCTAAGGCGATAACTCCTCCTAATCTATAATGGTTCATGGTATCCCTTAGGTTGACTATGCAACCTAAGCTTCGATACCAAATGTGATGATCGCCCCTACACCTTCGGTACCCAATATACATGAATAGTGCACTGTATTGGTACCTAGTCGATGCAAGACGATTGTTAAGGTGAGTAAAGATAGAAATCTCCCAAAGTTAACCGGATGTATATCTCATGATACATCGAACAAAATATAATAATCATCACAGATATAAAACAAATGAGACAGTAATAACTAAGTGAACCACATAATCAGAATGCACAGGTTCATAGTAGCTACACATAACACAGATCATAGTGTTTAATACATCAAATAATAACTCAAATAATAAACTATCTCTAAGATAATTGTCAAACATTGTCTAGGCTCCACAGTGTCGCACAATGGAATAATAGCAATAATAAGCTTAAGTAATAGTATATGAAAGTGTAGCCACCTTCTAATCCATCTACACAATCTAAGTGTCATCCCATACCTGTTATGTAGTCTACTCATTTAAGAGCACCCGAGATAACAAGAAGCAAAGCATAAAACCTCGAGTCGGGCAATAGTTCCGTGTGAGCGATAAATAATCCCAAAACACTATGAAAGTCAATATATGCTAATCTACCATCATCGTTATATTCGACCCGTCTCTGCATCCAAACAGTTAGCATATAGCAATCAATATATGATATTCTACCATCATCATCATCATCATATAGGTGTACTACAATCTAAGTATGATGTAGGTTGTCTCGGTATCCAAATCATAATAACTACGCCATGTGATAGCCGTAGGGTGATAAAGAAAACATAGCAATCATCAAACGATCCTCACATCACTTGAGTGCGTTGGATATAAGATAACCCATATGGCCCAATCATTAGCCGAGGACTCAATCAAAATCTTAGTTTCTCGATGCTCAAACTATGGCACTTCGTAAGGCTGGGAAATAGACTCACAATCAAAAAAGTTCAGGGCAATCCATGACATAAGATCTGGACACGGTCGTAATCTAGGTGGGTGTCCCCACATACCTCCTCTAAATGAGCATACTCGAAACCTTTGAGTATCAACAATCCCTTTGCACACATCTCTATAGTAGAACACAGTCAATGTTCCATTCCATTATCATCGAACCTGCCCTTTTAGATCATCATCTCGCCTCCCATTATCGACTTATCATCACTGGAACATCTCTAAACACCTTTCATACGTCATAGATTCATTAACTCAAAGTTCCGAAATCATATCGAAGTGTCACATCATCGCTTAACCATCGAACTCATACTTCATCGCACTGTAACATCGGAATTGAATGTCAAACAAACAAACAAACATGCACGACCCACATCTCAAAGTCCTTACCTCGACCTCTTGGATGCCAATGCGTCTTTAAAAACTTCAATCATGTTGATACCGACATGATCATGTCAGTATCGACATGATTACTTAGTCAAGAATTTGACTAAGTTGATCACAGCTCAACCTCGAAACTTTCCTTCCACCACCACGAAGTAGCGAACCCATTTCTTAAGAATAATCAAGTCGGTGTTGACATAATTCCTTAGCCATATTTTCTAAGTCCATCAGCCAAAACCTCTCGTCGTCATCCCCTTGGCCTAAAGTGAAGACCTCCGCACCTCGAAGTCTTTTCATTATCAAATCGAAGCCAACTTCTTGACCCAAAGCTCTCAATAGAGAAAGTACTTGGCCATTTTTCTACTCCAATCCAAGACTTCTCGTCATTCCTTCCACCCCGAAGCTCCAACAACATAAGCTCGAAGTCGTCGCACAATTTCCACCTAGTGCCTTTACTACCAAGATGTTTCCTGCCACCACCAACATGATTTGACCACCACTACCGACTGGTTTTCTTCGCCACAAAAGTCCACCATATCTAGCCAAATTTACTTGTGATAAAAAGTTTAGGTTGTCGAGGCTTCTAACACCATATCTCAGTTGCATCACATTTTGAGCATTTTTGCTCATCGAATCACTCAAATGATTACCACTTTTTAACTACACTAAAACAAGTTACAAATACTACAAATCTAGCATATAAACATTACATGAAATCCAAACATTATATATAAATAATCAAGTCACAATTCAAACATATACATTATCCTAGCGTAAACACACAAAATGGCGAGTTATTTTGCAAAATGGTCAAAAACGAATCAAAATACATATTTATCTTGTTAAAACCATTTTAAAGATGTTGTAAGGTTGGATTTAAGTTTAAAAATGCTTTAACATTTACAATTTTCATAAAAACATTGTTTTTGCTATATTAGAAAACATAGGATAGTGAAAGATATAAAATCGCTCACCTGATACCAAAATACATGAATCCGAAGGCAAATCCAAGGTTGAATAGTAAATGCGCGGATCCCAAGATGGTCCAAACAGTAAATCTCTAATCTTTGTTACTAATTACCCCTTAATGATGTGATTTAACTAGTTAAAGTAAGGAAAATGGTTGCTTTTTAGCTAAGAAATGCACTAACTGAAGTTTGGTTTAGTTTTGGAGAGTACGAAAAGTGATTAGGAATTGTCCCATCTTCCCTGTTAGGCGTAGATCTCGAAATGAGTTAGTGGGCCTAATCCGAGCCTAATTAGTTACTCACTAATCTACCCAGAAAACTGCTAAACTTCAATCAGACATATCTTCTAAACAGTAAGTCCAAAAAAATATTCTGACCACTTTACAGAAAGAGAAACCATCATATCTTTCCAATAGGAATGGTATCGACCCGTAATTTAGGTTTTATCAAAATTTATAGGTCTCAAAAGTTTTCAGAGTCAAATTCGTCCAATAAAATTTCTAAGGGTCAAAAATGTCACTATCAGCATTTTCCAAAGTTACAGTAGCATATGACCCAATATAAATTTTGAAAATAAAATTTTACAATCCTTCGATACGTAAAAATGCAGCTCATCCCAGTTGCACTCAAGTAAGCAAATCAAATTGAACTTTCAACAATTGAATTCCTAGGTCTTTCTGTAATACTTTAGTTAAGTGTTTTTTTAACATAACAAGAACCTTATTGTATTTAGTCATATTGAATGCATGATCACACACTATGGTTTTCTTGCTCATTTTGGTTCATCGAGATTTTGAATAATATGAATGTGGCTATTCACTATACAACTTTTATATGTGAACAATATGGACCAATTAGTCTTGTATTGCTTTAGAGTTCAAAACTCATAGAAGACAATACACAGTTGCTGGCAAACAAACACTTACGTGGCCATTTCACAAATGTTTTTAATGGTCATATAATTTGGCTCTTGCATCAGTCTTGATGCCATAGCATGCCAATTTTTTTTATTAATAAGTATATTTTACATTTCTTCATCAACCTTTAATTCATTTCATTAAGTAAATATTTGAATCGATAAACAGTTTTATCAATTATATTAACTATGCAAATTTATTTTAGTAGATTATTTAGATATCATATATGTTATTATACTTATTAGATTGATTACGTTTATCAAACATGCCTCCCACCGAATTTTCCATCTCTCAGAAACCCTAATAAAAACATGGGAATTTCATAAATCCTTCAATGGATGTTAGGGTCATGTTACTACAACATGAATTTGCTCAACAAATTGTAGTCTCCATAAATGGTAAATAACACTTTACTAATTATATCTTGTATACTACTTCTAATATACTTTTAACTATGCTTCTAATAATTATCATGACCGCGAGTTTGCTTAAAAATCATGAATTATATTAGATACCATAAACCCATCATCCTAAGAGGAGTTATTGTAATTCATTGAGTTCACTCATCAAAGTTACATGACATTTAATTATCTAGGGATAATATAAACAACAACATATATATTATATGGCTTGACTTTGCTTAACAACTATGCATGTAAGGTACTCTATTTTTATTATAAATGATTGACAACATTATTTTTCTAAATTCTCAAATTCAAAATAATATTATCGACTATTTTAGCGAGATGAGTATAACTCATGATATCATATATCTTTTATATACAACCAATGTATACTCCCTTAACTCTTATGGGTTTTGTTTTCTTTAGCCTCCATTTTTCACTATACATAATATATACATATACATAATTATAATTTTAAATTTTATTAGGTTATATATATTTATATGTATCATTTTATTGATAAACAATTTAATTAATTATAAATATAAGTTTATATTTACTTACATTAAAAATAATTTTAAACTTTCTTATTTATAACCTTTATGAATACAAGTTTAAAATAAATTTGAATTATATTCATATCTCTTGTAAATTTAAAGTTTAATATTAATTTAAAACAATTTTATATTAATTTATATTCTTTATTAAATTAAATTATAATTTATGTCAAATTTTAAATTTATATTTTATAATCTGTAGAAAATATTTTATATTTAAATATGTTTATCTGAACCAACCTAAGACTCAAACTACTTTTAAGTCTCCTACAATGGAATATCCTAGAAACATACCATTTCGACGAGCCAGGTATAGGCCAAGAGATAAGGAGGTTTTATGTTTATAGAATGTTCCTTAATTGGGGTAACATTCTCTTTAGTTTATATACATTTTTCTTATACACCTATCTACTTTAGCTTTTCCAAAATAATGCCTACATGTTGGCTAATTACTCATATAAACATGGTGCTGACTTTGATACCATTATTAGATCAGGTGCATTGGCATTGGGGTAAAAAGGGTGAATTTCAAACGGTAAAAATCATTTTATTAAAGTGCACAAGGTCTTATTTTGTGTTTATGTAAATAAGATTTATTTATACCAAGTCAACTTTAATGTTTATTTGATAAAATGGGTTTGAGAAATAATTTAGTATGCTCGTTTATTTAAAATATCTGTTTATTTGTTAATGTTTAAAATCGGTATATTATTATTAATTAACCTTAGATTTATTTATTTATTTATTTTTATTCTAATATCATATTTTAATGTGTTAAGATATTTATATTCAAAATATGAACATCTCAAAAATATTAAATACTAAACTCGCCCAGGGATATAAGTGAAAATTGACCGTCGTGTCCCACAGTCAATGAATGCTAATGCATAATATATATCAAAATGATTTCAAGGTACATTCATATTCAATACATAATCATTTATACATTTATACTAATATAATTTGAATATATAAATAAGTACTTTCCGGCCATGTAGATTAAAAATCATTTATATTTTTAAAATATTATACACACACACACATATCATATTATAAATATATATTTTTAAGTAAAATGAGTGATCCTATAAGGCGAAAAGCGCTCATATAATTTAATTCTATACTTAAAAGAAATGCTGCCAACAAACCTAATAGGTTGCAAAAAAATCCATTACAAAAATAAGAAAAGGAAAAGCCCTCCTAAACCTAGAGACTATGGTACTGAAGAAGATACTAGGATCATGAGTAGAGCTGCGCTAACTAACGGTTAAGGGATGCTCAAAAAACAGAGGTCGAAGTGATATTTGTGCGGCTGTATCCAACTTCAAAACTAAAATCCTTATTCAATCAACAAAAGGTGGCCAATCACAAAATGATGCCATGGCATAATCAGTCCAAATCATAACAGCCTACTAAACCTAAATAATCTCAATAACAAATGTGAGTCAAGCACACATATATAAGTATATAAAAATATTTATATACATATACATATACATATATTTGTGTGTGTGTGATGGAGTAAACCCAGAGAATATAAGTGAAATTAGTAATCAAGCAAGTATGATGTTCGAGTAGTTATCTTCGTTAAATGAATCCACTAAGTCAGTGTTGAAGGCCATATTATGTCTCCCATTGTTGTATGCAGTTTTTACCTTTAAGTTGTCAATGCGACTTTCTATGTTTTTAAGAAATTCCTTGAAAGATACAAGTTTGGCCAATCTGTAGATAGGGTTTGCAATCCAATTGTAAATGAACAATGTAATAGCGTAAGTCAGGTTATCAGAAAGAGTGCCAATGTTATTGAACATCTTTTGGTTTCTTTCAAACCATAGATACCAATAGGTAATTATGAAGATGGAATCAAGTAAAATTATATAATATTTGGTATATTAAAGTCTAAGAACATTCCAATAGTAGTCGCACTTGAAATCCATGTTAGTTATGTTAAACTCAAAAATAAGAAGAGTGTTTACATGAATAGAACTAGTTGTGGGACAATTATAGTATAAGTATGTTATGCTTTCTTAGTTTGAATTACAAAACACAATTTTTTCTATATACAAATCTTTTCCTTTAAAAATTCAATTGCATTTAATTTATTGTATATGATTAGCCACATCTGTATTTTTGTTTTAGGATTAACCACATCTATATCTTTGTTTTAAGGGGAGGAATAGCTTTTCAAATTAGTTTGATAGTCTTTTGCATAGTCCCGAAGAAATTTATAAAATCTATAAACTAAGTTTGATGAGTATATATTATGATTTTCCCGTAGTATCGCTCTTAATGTCTAAGCTATAGAATTCAAGCTTTGTACAAAGTGTTACAAATCGAGTCAAGGTAATACCTTTAAGGGCATGGTTGAAGTTAATGTTCCATGGAAATTCGTTATAAGGTCTTGAAACCTCAGAGATTAAGACATTTTTGAAATTACAAATATCATAAAGATCCTTGAATTCTACTCTCAAGGATATAGCCAAAATTTAGCTATCATGCCAAAATGAAGTGCTATTACCAGAATGAACTATATAATTAATACCAAGGATAAAAAAATAAGGATTTCCAAAAGTAAGACATGTTTCTAGAAATAGAAGAAATACGATGAAGGTTAAAAGTTCTACCATAAAATTGATTTGAAATCATTTCTTTTTGAGTTGGTTTTCATTTTCGTTATTAAATTTCCAAATCCATTTTCCAAGGAAAGATACATTAAGATTATGAAGGTTTATGATTCCTATGTCTCCTTACTCTTTGGAGTTACGAACCATTTCCAATTAACAAGACAATTAACACTACTGTAAGAACCGTCGCCTATCCAAAGAAAATATCTTCTGATTTTATTTATTTTATCAATTAACCATTTTGGAAAATGATAATAAGACGACAAGTATATGGGAAGTGCCAACAAGACAAAGTTAATTAAGATGATTCCACTAGCTCTAGATAGAAATTTGTTGTTCCAATTTGGTAATTTTTATTAACTAGTGCGAACCCGTGTTATGAACACGGTGTTCACCATATAATTCAATACTAGTACAATCTATATGTATTTAGTTATACGAAAACAATGAATATGTTTATGGATAATAATTCTTTTAAATTGGTTTTTTTAAAATACTACTGTCAAAATTTTGTTGGTAAACTTCTTTGAAAGGCACAAAGCACGAAGCGTTAAGGATGACAAACCTTTCTAAAGCATAATAACTTTATACAATCAGTGTTGTTATTGACCACCAATTTTTCTAACCTGGTAATCATTACATCATTGAGCTTTCAGATTAATTTGAAATTATAAGGAATGCAAGATTTCAACATGAGTTTATCATATATTTAAAGTATAAATTAGAATATGTATTGTTTGTTATGATAGTAATGTTACAAACCTCATATTGAATTATGCTCGGAGCGAAATAGTGCTTCAAATTTGGTTCAAACAAACAAAATTTAAACATCTGCGTTAGTATATTTTGGATATTTTCCGATACTAATTGAATTTGAAAATACTTTAACAGCATTGAAGCATTATATTTATAGATATTATTATACGATGAGACAAAACTACATACATATTAAAATTATGCAGTCTAATTTCTGGCACAGCCAAATAAATTTTTAACTTTACTATGAATGCTCATATGAAAATAATAATTGAATTAATACAATAATTAACATAATTCAAAGTCAAATAAATAATCACCATGAAACAAAATAGTACTGGATATAATACTTTGGATGACATATTATTAATAGTGATAATAAAACCACATGACATAAGAAAATGTAGTCAATGAAGTGAACTATGAAACATTGATTATTTCTATTATTAGAATGAAATTATTGCAGACTAAAATGATAGCAAGTATAACAATATATATTCATATTGAGTTTGTTAAATTAAATTAGTCAAATTATTGTGAACGACAAACATTTATAAAATATGTAGTTGTACACAAAAGCAACAAATATTCAACTAAAATAAGCGAATTAAAATTTGTAGTGAAAGTTAGTTCATCTATTATGAATAAAAATTTGTAGAAACAATATATTACTTAGTGATAAGTTAAAAAAATTTACATAAAAAGCAAAGACAAATACCTGTTTATCAATTATGTTCAATGAATGTCATTATTATACTCTGCATATTCTTTAAAATATTAAATTGATGGAAACATCTTCCATATCACTCATCTTTCAGCAAACAAACATCATTACATTTTTTTATTCGTACCTTACTCTGCATTCAAGCATATTATTAATTTAAATTCACCTCTTTATTCAATAATTTCCTACTTTATTCTTGTTCATTTTCATATAATCAACATTCACTACTTTATAGTCTTCGCATAACATCATAGCACCAATCAGTGACCATGATATATCTCCAGAGTACCAAACAGTTGTATACTACGAATTTTATTAGGGAATAAATCCAACAATAGTATGAATGCTTATAATATTTTCTATTTATATATCTAGCACCATCTGAATGTAATACTAACAATCATGTACGACTATTATGCTTGTAAGACAAAAATTGTAATCCTATTTTCACAATGTTGTCTTTAGTATCATATTAAAATCATAAACAAAAATTACCCTAATATGATTATGGAATAACAATTGAATGAATAGTCTGCAAATATTTGTATTTTTGGTTATGTAATTTTTCGCTAATCTTGTTAAGGAAAAGCAACGCATTTGCCAAGAACATGTAGTGAATACTTACTCTACTACTTTAGGATATTATTTTTTACAATAAGGAAGTTTCATGAAAATTACTTATATGTTTATTCATAAAGTTAAAATTATAATGCATATGAAATATTTATTGCATGGTATTATTCTAACTAATTAACATTAAAAAGAATTAACTATTAACTATCTCATTCAATTAATGCTAACATAAAATAATCAATTGTAATTAGTTCTTTAGCTGTTTTAAGCTAAAGTTAAATGGTCGATAACACTTAATTCATTTAAGTTAATTCCTTTAATTGGTTACATGATAATATTATTCCATTTGACCCTCTCTGTTTAATACTACGTGAAAATATTATAAGAGTAACAACATTTCCAGTCTATAAACATCTATAGAAATATCCAAACTTCAACGAAAATTTATGCAGCATAATTTGAGACTACAGTTGAAAAAGAAAAATCTTAGATAACACCAAATTTTACAAAAAGTAAGTTTAGTTTTGACTAAGAATACATAAAACCTTTTAGAAATGAATTAGTTAACAAAACAAATACTGATTATTCCAAATGATGTCACTGCACCATTTATAATGGAAGAGAATTAAAAAGATAAAAATCGACTAGTAAAAATATGAAAAAAAATATTAGAATTAAACATAGATGAGCATTTGGATTGAGATTTAATGAGGAAAGGAAAAAATATGATTGAATTTCCTACATAATAGAATTTGAATTGAGATTAAATGAGATTTAAAATAATTGAAATTATTTTGATGAACTTTATTTATAGAGAAGAATTGATGAGGATGATAAAAAAGGGTGAATGAGATTGATAGTAGCCTTGGCGGGTTGGTGGAAAATGATTAAGGACGGTCACATTTGAAAGTTAATTGGTGAATTTACTCTGGAATGGAATAGGGATGAATAGGGGAAAAAATAAAGGACCAAACTATGGAAAACGATGCTTGAATTAAGAAGAGATGGGCATTTGAATTGATAAACTTAAAGTCCAATTTATAGTTCATTCTAATTAGGTCTAATTAATTACAAATTATATCTTTTGACTTTGCAATTAGAGAATCAATTATATATTGTTATAATATATGTAAATATAAAAGTGAATATGCTTTTGTGTTTTCTATTTAGTCCCACATCATGAGATATATTCAATCTCATGCTCCGAGGCCTATATATAAAGGAGCCTATGTAATGTAATCAATCTCGATGTAACTAATATCATAGTGAATAACATTTTCTTCTCTCTCCCTTTTTCTAATGACTTCTTATCTCTTTTTAGTTTATAACACGTTATCAGCACGATCTCTACAAAAAAAATTATAGATCTACAATTGTGATAATCTATGAAATCAGATCAATTCTTTTCCAGATCCAATTATAGATCTCAAAACGGTAAGTCATTTTTCTGATCTGATTGATTTAATCTTCCAAATATTTTTTTTAAGATCTCATTCCATTCTAGATCTACTTCAGATCTGAATCTGTTGTCTTATCTTTTAGACTTATTATATTAGTCTTGTAATTTTAGATCTTTATAGATCTAAACTTTGAGATCTCATTCTTATTAGTTATTATATCTCAGATCTATTTTTTTTGTTGCTATTTTTCCGACCTTATTATATTGTAGATCTCAATATCATGCTTATTTTTATGTTTTTGAGTTTATTTATTTTAGAATGCAAGTTTGAACTTGACAAAATTTGATATTGTTGATTCAAGCAAATTTATTGAATTTGATTGCATTTAGTTTGGACATGGATTTGAGATATCAAACATGGTTGATAAATGGAGTTTTCATTTTAAAAACCTTTTGATTTGATTTAGATTTGAATGAAGACTTTGAAAATTATTTTGATATATGATTTATATTTCCAGAAGAAATATTTTATTGTTTCTTAGAGAAACAAATATAAAGATAATATGTACCTAGAAGATCGTATTAAGTTTAGATCTAACATTGATTTTGATTTTGCACATCTGAAATGAATGGAAACATTAATAAAAGCTTACATTATAAGCTTAATATCTTCCAATATTTCCTTTAAAAAAAGGGAAATAGAAAATAGAAATTGAGAACCTGCAGTTTCTATAATGATAAAAGGTTGAGTTTTCATAAATTAGTAAATTACAAGTTTCCTTAAAATAAAGAACCAGAAGTTCTAACTAAAAAAAAGAGGATTAGAAAATTTAATCGTCAAACGAAAATATGTTTTGACAACAACCTGAAGTTATGCAAAGAAATTATTTTAATAGAAGTTGTATAACTCAAAGTCCAAGACCTGAAGTCTTGAATTATGAAAAGACTTTCTGATAAAGTTTATAAGTTTGAATTCTTATCGGTATTTTTTTAATTTTTCAAAATGTACAAGCTAAAAAAAAGGAGAAGTTTACACAAAATTTGAGAACCTGAAGTTCATAGCAAATTAATGAACTTGAAGTTCATGAATTAGAAGCCTGAAGCTCTATTGAAATTGTGTAAAATAATAAGGTTGTACTTCTTGAAGAAGTTAAAGGAAATTAATAAATCATCATATGAGATAATGATGCTACATTCAAGAGATTACAAAAATCTCCAAATGAGTTATACCTTACCTTATATCTTCACATTTACATTATATTAACCAAATATCCTGAAGATATTATGTTATATGATATTTTAAACATCACTGGATTGAAAAAATTAACTATTAATTTAGTCCTGGAAATGGATGTTTATTATTTGGTATGAATTCAAATAACATTTCAATTTATATATTGTAGTCAGTTTAAATTATTTTTTCCAATTATTTACTTCCAAGTATGGAAAAGTATACATGATCAATTAACAGGTTTTGCGCAATGCAAAGTCTAATTTCATTTCAATAAGTAACTGTAATTTATTATTCTCTTTGTTGCTTTCTCATTGATAAATCTATGATAACTCAAACTTGAAGTTTGATAAGTACTATAAAATAATTAGTAGATCTGGTTTTTTTTCTTCTAATCATGAAAAAAAATCCCAATGTTTTGACAAATTACTTCTATGTACATATGGCTAGCTATTTAGTTATAGAAATACATTTTAACATTCTGTAAAATAGATAATTTATATGCTATACTATTTATATACACGGATGTGTGTTTGTGTGTATATTAATCTCCTAAAGAGATTTTTTAGAGATTTATTTATATTTATATTGCAAAATCCAACATCGTAGCATAGATGTTGTAGGAATTTTATTTTTGTTACATTGCAATTCCTTAAAAGGAAACACTATATTCCCTGAAGGAATATCATATAAAAGTTTCGAAGTAATAACAATAATTTATCCCTAAAAAAAGGGAATTGTATACCAATATTACACTTCAGAAGTAGTGGTTTTATCTTCGCATCTTACTTTCATTCGGTGCATCTAATTTTGTTACTGTGTTTAAAGTTTGATATGTCGTTTCAAAGATAGCTACAACAAAAATCTCTAGTAGGGATGTTTTATATTATTGTAAAGGTAGTAATTATGTAATTTCTACAAAAGAAATATTGTACATCGATATTGCATTCCAATAGTGCCTATATATCTCTAGAAGAGATAAATTCACTCTAGAAGTGGTGATAATAAAATATCCCTAAAAGAGACTAATAAATTAGGAAATGATAACATATCTCTAGAAGAGATTTGTTTATATATTTGGTAATTTTATTAAACCAAATAAATGCATAGAAATTTGATTATGAAGGATCCTAATTTAGTTTAGATTAGATCCTAAAAGTTTGAGAGCCATGCAACGTGTATCATATATTTCATTATAATTATATCAAACCGCCCAAATAGGTAAGAAATTAAACTATCTCTAGAATATATTGTTCTATGTTCATATGTCTAATTATATCATAAAGGTCATGTTCCTAGTTATTATTTCATAAGACATATTACACACATAATCATTTCTTGAAGAAATATCTTTAAATATTCTCCTAAAGAGATAGTCTATATTTCATATCATAATTTTCATGCAAGCTATACATACGATCTTGTGGAGATCTGTATCTGTAACATTCCAAGTATCCAGAAGATACTCTTATTATTATTTTGCTGTATTTTTTTTTGCAGAACTCTCAAAAGAGATGTATAGAAATGTCTATATGCAATTATAAATTATTCTTTGATAAGTAATCATAATTAATGTTCAAAACTGATATTTGAGATATAATTGAGAAATAAAACTTAACAACTTGAAGTTGTGTGTATATTTTGTTCGAACCAGAAGTTTGATATGGTTCCAAACTAAATGTTTTGAACATTATCATGCGGTTTTGACGGATTCACATTGACATTGATTTATAAATAGAAATTAATAGTTTGGATCCTTGTAATAGTTTGTTCTAAAAAATCACAAATTCAAATGAGAAAGAATATGAAAATTTATAATATATATGTAATACGTGGATGCACGTATACATCCATATATGTAAATATTCAGCTAACAACCTGAAGTTTGTTATAAGCTCATCTTATAGATTATGCATAGATATTATTTAGTGATTTAAAATTCAATCAAAATAAATGTTGAATGATCTAAAGTCATGTATATATTCAAATGATCTACACAATAAGTAAATTCCTTAAATTGGCTAGATCAATGAATGAGAACAAACTCTAATAAGAAATATCAATTGAATGCATTTTATCAGCTGATAAAAGAATTATCCTCCTATTATTAATATGTATGGTGTATTGGCTAGTAGCAATATCATAATGGATCAAAATGAGAATCCAAATATGATTATTATTTAATGTGACAATGTTTGTCAACATTGAGGAGGAGGATAAAGGGATACATGCTCATTTTGATCATTAGTGTTAAATATTTGTTAAAATATACAATGATGCAAAATATTAAGTAACTTGAATAAATTATCAATAATATCCCTAGTAGACTTTCTCCAATATAGATTTGAATCCCTGAAGGATCAAAATGTGTAAACCACATCTGAAATGTGGTTCAAAAGCCAGTTCTAAATATTTTTGAAGTAAGAAATAAAGATGCCAAATAAAGGAGGTGAGTGTTCTTGAAGAAACACTTAAGGGTGCTCTGAAAGAGATCCATGACATGATTTTCAAATAACCCTAGAAGTGGTTTAGGT
Organism: Allium fistulosum; assembly: GCA_030737815.1. Lineage (NCBI taxonomy): Eukaryota > Viridiplantae > Streptophyta > Magnoliopsida > Asparagales > Amaryllidaceae > Allium > Allium fistulosum. Next base: position 136,696,953 of record CM060904.1, read on the forward strand.
ACCTAAAATATGATAATAAAGAGATCTCAATAAATCATATCTAGAACTAACAATAAATAATCATGGATTATAAATTTATAAATGATAAAGCGCTTATGTTTATAAATGGATTAAAGACCCTGAATTAGAGAAAAACATGATTGGCCATCATGAAATTCTCCTAAATAAGAAATATGGACCTGTAGTCCACAAAATAAAATTAGAAACATGTATATAAAGTGGCAAAAGCACACTAAAATTATTAAAGCACATATAGTATCGACAACATGTTAAGTGCCATAGGCATGTCGTTTTTAGAGATAATTGAATTGATTGAAGAAGTGAAAGTGTTTGAAACACTTAAAATACCCTGAAGGTATAAATATTGTTTAAATCATAATAAACAATGAAACTACACAAATTCTTGAATAATATAAATAACTTTGGTGGTTATAAAGAAGGTAAAGAACAAGGAGCGTAGATTACAACTTCTTTTAAGTATTGTTGTAATGAAAATCTTGATATAATTCATGATGAGTAGATTACTTCCTATTTTAAGTATTATTTTAATGAAACTCTTAATATCCATTGAAGTGGTAGTTGCAATATGCAAATACTTATTAAAGCATACAAATTCTTGAAGAATATATATATAACTTTTATAGTTATAAAGAATGCGAAAGACATGAAGTGTAGATTACAACCTTCTTCTAAGTATTGTTGTAATGAAAATCTTGATATGCTTCAAGATGAGTAGATTACTTCCTGCTTTTTAGTAATGTTGTTGTGAAATTTTTAATACTCATGAAAGATGTATAGTTGCAATATGCAAAACTGATTTGAAGCACAAAAATGAAAGCACATGAAGTGTTTTTCATAAAAGTAGCATACAAAATGCATAAAATGCAAATTATATTTGGAAGAAACAATCTTAGAAAATTTGATTGTATCGAATGAAACTATTAATAAATTGTATTATTAATGAGATTCATATTTATGGATCCAGAAGTATCTATAACCAATTTGAGTTATCGAAAGACGAATATGAATTCAAAGGAAAATTTTCAAATTAGGGGGAGCATCCATAAGTATTTTATAATGCACTCTTTTTCCTTAACTAAAATTTTTCCCACTGGGTTTTTACTAGTAAAGTTTTAATGAGGCATTATCTTGATCCAGAAGTATCAACTCCCCAGTAACATTTGAAAATAAATTATAATGTACTCTTTTTCCTTGTTTAAGATTTTTCCCACTGGGTTTTGCTTACTAAGGTTTTAACGAGGCATTAACTTGATCTAGAAGAATCAAACGTCTTTTCAAGATATAACATCTCAAATATGTTATTTAAGCTAAATTGTGTTTTTATCTGTAACGACCCGTAAATTTCGACCATTTAATTTGTTAATTTAAATTGATTTTTTGTAATTTAATGTAGAAAGAAATGAAAATATTATAATTTATATTGGAGCGAATGTTAGGAATTAAAGGTTGCATTGGTAAATAAAATAAATTCTTGACAATTGGAATGAAATCCAATTGAAGAAATAGTGGAAACCATTATAATTGGTTAATTAAACTTGATTGTGTAATTAATGCTGGAAGAAATAAATTGGAAATAGTATTAATGAAATAATAACTGAATTTAATTGCAACTATACAAATGGAAGTAAATTTGAGTAAGTGGATGTCAATATTGAATAAATTAATGGATATAAAATCTAAATGAATGTTTGGATAGAACGTAAGTGAATGCATCGGTAGTATGGGAATAAATGCCAACATTTAATTGTAATGGCATATAAGGGATAAAGGAAAGGATTAAATTGATTTATGCAATAAAACATTGTAACGGTATTTGTTCGTAAATTTAGGTAATAAGGTAGTACGTTATTTGGAAATAAATTTAAGGGTAATAACAACTATTATAAATTACCTAATTAATTTGGTCAACGAATTTATTTGGAATTAAAGTTCATTTAAATGTTAAGTAATTATGATGTTATTGTTTATAATAAATGTTACTCTAATAATTAATAGTATAGTAACGGAAGTGGGAATGTAAATTTTTAGAAGCGTAAATTTACTTTAGGTAGTAATTGATAGATTGGGAAATAAGTTCAAATTAAGTTAATTGAGAAATTAACACGTAAAGTATGTAAAGTAATTAATTGAATGTAAATTTAATGTTGTAAATTTTTTAGAACGTAAAGTATTTTAAAACCTTAATTAATGCATTTAATTGATAGAAGTACATTCAGGAATAAAATATTTATTCTAATTAATGTAAATAGGTGTAAATTAATGCAAGGAAATAAATTTAGCGTCATATATTGGATATGGTAGTTATTTCACAAAAATGGAAATAAAAGAGTTAATACGAATAAAGGTGAAATTGGAAGATTTATGTAACAAAACATAACCAAAGGTTAAATATGTTATAGGATAATAATTTTTTGAATAATAAGAATGGGAATTAAGATTTGTTTATTTAATTGAATTTAAATTAGGAAAATTTGGTCATTGAAATTTAATTGGAATTAAGTGTTAAATTTTACGTTAATAGAGATTTAAACTGAAATTCAAGAATATTAAAATAATAGTTTTGAACCCAACATTGAATCCATCTACTTAAAAATTTATAGATGGAATAATCATTGATATTTAATTTAATAGAAATTTTGGGAACTTAATTTATAATTTTGAATATAATGAAATAGAAGATTTGACACTACAATTTATAGATTTATCAACTCTAAAATGGACATAAAGATTTGTTTAAATCATTGTAAATAATTGAGAAATATAAGGTGATAAAATTTGTGAGTTTAAAATTTAAAATTTGGAAGTTGATTTAATAATAAATTTTAATTTATTTAATTAATATAAAAATAGCAATTTTGGCCATTGACTCGGATTTCGACGAAACCAGTTTCATCGGATCCGTAACGGTGAATTATAATAATGTTTCAAGTTTCGTAGCAATCGGACTTGTCGTTTGATCGTACGGACTCGAAACGCCTTGAAATTTATGCAATTGAAATCAATTTGAAAATATTGATTTTTGCATAACTTCTTCATACGACACAATTTGAACCTGAAACCTTTTCCATTGCGTTTAAAATATTTTAAAACATCTATTTTGATATATGGGTTGATCCAATTTCGTTCCGGAGTCGAAACGGGCTTTTGGGCCATTCATCGTTCAGCGCGTTTATAGATCGGGTCCATCTATCCTATTTCGACTTTGCCTTTATATATCCCCGCTAAACCCTAGCCTTCGCCTATTCTCATTTGTCTGCGCATAAAATTTCATCAGCTCCTTCTCCTCCTCAATGGCAGACAAAAATTTCAGATCCAGATCCATTTCAAAATCAAAGTCAAAAATTCAAAGTCCTCAAAAAAATCTCAAATTAATATATGTTGAAGCTCTCGACGAGCGTAATTCATTGGTGTAATTCATTTTTCAATTCGATGTATCGTTTGACTAGAAATCGCGGTCAAAATTGAATTGGGCGTTTTTGACTGGTGCGTCTGATCGGAAAATCCTTTCTGGGTTTTGTAGAGGGGCTAGCGTGTTGTTCATTGGCGAAGTTTGGAGGCAAATTGACGGTCGGATTGGCGGCAAATCACGAATTTGGGTTCGAATTAGTGGAGGCGGTCCGCGTGCGTGACATGCTCGGTTGGCTACTGTGTGCGCATTCGTTTTGGAAGAAAATGAGTGATGACGTGACAGTGGTATGAATGTGTCCTCCTTTTGTTGTTTTTAATTTTGAAATTCAATCACAATTTTCGCAATATCTTGTGCATACGAACTCCGTTTCACGCGCGGTTTTTTTTGTTAGGATCGTATTGAAATTCCGGACCTGATGACGCTGGTTTGGACAAATTCTGAGATGGTCAAAATTTTGGGTTTAAATTGAATTTAAATTCAATTTAAATTCAAAAGGTGAGTGTTTTAACCCACTCACAACTTCTAAGATTTCCTATGTTTGTTAAATTCATGTATGATGTGTTTAGAAATTTATTTATAGCTGTTTGGCATATATTTCATCATTATCTCAGTTAATTGCATTCATCGTAATTAAGTGTTAATTTATTTATTCATTGCATTTAAAACTGCCAATTAATTGTTAATTAATTTATTCGTTGCATATAAACTGCCAGTTGAAAGTTATTAATTTTTATTGAATATAAACTATTTGTTGATGCCTGTTATATTTTATATGCTTTATATTGATGTTTTGTTTAAATTGGATGATGATTGTAATAAATGGTTGTTCATTGATATTTGGATGAATGGATGCTATATTTGATATAAACTGCAAGTTATTATGCATTTTTCATTCCATTCGGGATTGCGGTTTGAAATGATATATAACCGTAGACCTTTATTTTTAAAATTACGGATTGAAATGATAAATATCTGTATCACTTGACCATAGGATAGAAAATTATATACAGGCACCGTGGTCTATATATAAAATATTTTAAAGTGATTTTCTATGGGTTTTGGAAAATAAGGGTTTATATATATACTAATTTTGATATTATATAAATATTATTTTATATATGGTTAAATTTTAAAAATTTAAGCTATGTATAACTTGATGATGTTTTAAGTTTGATTTACAAATATTTCAAGTTTGAGCTTTATTTAAGGGATATTGAATTTATTAAATAAATATTTCTAAACTAAATAATAGTAAATTGAATTAAGGTATATATAAGATTATCAGATTTGGTTGGGAATTTTGGAAATATTTAAAGTCTTGAAATATATCAAATTGAAATGTTTTATTAAAATTAAGGTATATTTGTTTTCAAAGTATTGGTTTTCGAAATTGTTATAACTTTGAAAGTAATATGGTTTGAAAAATGAATTTATTTGAAATAGAACTTATTTAAGAATTATCTGTGAATATATGGATTTGAAACCTATTGAAATTGAAAATTTAGAAATACAACTTCAAAATGTGGTTTGGGTTTAAGATGATTTAAAAGAATATTTCAAGTTATCTAAATTTAAGAAAGATTAGTGATTGGAAATTTGGTTTTATTTAAATAAGATATTATTGAATTGTTTTGGAAATGGAAATGATATATTATTGAATTGGGTTTTGAAATGGAAATAATACATTGATAATTTGGGTTTGAAATAGTAAAAATATTTTGGTTTTAAAATATATACTATTTTGAAATAAAGAATATGTTTTGAAAGGGCAATGATTGTGTTTTAAAAGTATATATATTTGTAAATGACCACGGTGTTATAATAACGATTGGTTGTTAAAGAGACCGGGATCGGATATGGACATACTCTCTGTCGATACCGAAAACCACTTTGACAACTGTGTACGCGGTGGAGTTTCCAGAATGAAGTAGGATGGTGGCGACGATCCTAAGGTATATACGTGGACCCAACTCCCGTGAGTTGGCATAAGGTGGCTAAAACAGGAGCGATCTCGGACCAGTGAGGTAGCACCTCTTCTCGGACACATTTCTTCGATATTATACTCTTACTTGTGATTTGACTAGATGGCCATCCTCCGATTTGGGAATGTTGTTCGAGGTGGAACGGTAGTGGCTGCTATGCGTATCCATCAGTCCGTGTGCGTAATTGGTATATCTACCCTGGCATTGCCTAGTTGTGCCGTGTCACCTACCATATCGAGCTTTACTACGATTATGATTTTAAGATCCGACCGCGTTAAGGTTCTCCATCCCCTTAACGCTATTTTCTATATGATTATACTTTACTGATTAGACACTACTGTATATAGCGAATATTACTACATAGTAGATAGTTTAACGGATCCTTAAGAGATGTGAATCCCGAACATTTCTTAAGTTACTACACTCACGTTAGACACTGGATAGGAGATGTCAAACCCCGTAAACATCTCTGACGCTGTTTACACTCATATTTATTTCATTGATTTAACTTACATAAGATCTTTTAGTTCTGACTCGAGTGTTTTGTCTTTTCAATTCGCTCGGGTCAGCCTGAGCATTTCAGGATTTGAAGGCCCTATTTCTGAAGGACGAAGACGAAAATTTTATTATTACTATTTGTTATATATTCCACTACACCATTGTATTCCGCTGCATAATTATCATTCTCTGTATGTGTAACTCTGATATGTATTGTATAAGTATAATCAAATGTTTTGTAAAACAGCTTCATGAACTGTTATTTGATTATTATATTTTATCGTTCCGCTGCAAGATTCTATTTTGTTTCTTTTATTTCTCCACTTTTTCTTATTTACCCCATAACAATCCACCCTTCTGTATGGTTTAAGTTGGCACGTTTGTCTGCTTAAGCATACAAAAAGGTGGGACGTTACAGTTGGTATCAGAGCTTTGGTTTAGCGATAAACCTTAGCTTTGTGGGGTCTGACTCTTTATTAATAGGGTAGTAATACCCTATGGGAGTCGCTGAGCGTATATATATGAGAGAGCGTATTTGTTAGTGTTATAAAAAGGTTTTAATATTGTGTTAATCTGTTCCGTTTTGTATTTATAAATTCTGGTTGGTGCATGGGACGCTATGACATCAATAGGGATTGCTAAACACTTAATAGGACAGACCGACATAATATTTGTTTTAATATAGGTGAATGAAATAATTTTGCCTATTATATTTTCTATATATAAAGTAAAATATTTTATATAGATATATATTTGGTTGCTATAGATTGGGTGTTAGGTAATGAAAATATAAATAATCGTTGAAACTAAGTTGAAAATAAAATAAATAAAAACTGGAAATTTAGAGCTTAAGTTCCGGGGTTTTTGAAGACTTCTTTCAATTGATTTTGGAATATAATAATAATATTGTTAGAAGTATTTTCTGATATAAATATTTCAACATAATTTGAAAGAATTGTTTTAAAGAAAATTTTGGAAAGAGATAAGTTCTGTACTCCCCTCTCTGTCGCTGGAAAATAATTTCGGTGATGAGTGCACGCATCATCGACATTCATTTTTGAGTTTCGAAGAGGGAAGGCCACTGTAGTAGTTTTTCTGCAGATTTATTTTGATAAACAAATATAAATTTTAAATTGTTTTAAATATAATTAGAGACATATGTTGCAAGTATATACATCTATCTATTAATTTAAAATGATTTTTAAATAAAATCCGGTATTTAGTTCTTTAGTTTCCGTTAATTAATAGTTTCAATTATGTTAGTGAAATGAAATATAAGTAATTAATAATTGGAACCTTTAATGAAATATGAAATTTAATGCTAAGTTATAAATGAGTTTAAAAGAAGTTGAAATGTGTAACTTAAAAACTAAAGAAAAAGTATTGAACAATGAATTAATTGAAAGAAATGAGATAAACTTGTATAACTTTTAATTACATCCTTAAAAGCATATGTAACTTACCAAATATTAAAAGTTGAAGTGTTTAAATTGTAATAGAATATTATACAAGTAAAAATTTGAAATAATGAAAGTATTCAATGAAATTGCTGTTAAATGGGAATTTAATGTTATAAGCTTAAGTATAATTGAAATTTTACCAAGTAAATATAGTTAAAGGTAAGTATGACAAATAGATGATTATAAACTTAAGTAATTAAAGTGTAAATAGATGAGGTCATACAATTATAAATGAATGTAATATAAATAAGAGAAATTGTAAACTGAAAGGGTTAAAGTAATTTCTAAATAGAAGTTGGAAGAAATACAATGAAAATAAAAAGATAAACCGTTATATGAATAAAAAGAATCAAACAACAAACGTATGAATGGAATGAATAAGAATAGACTAAAACTATTGCTGAAATTGTTGTTTGTCGTGGTTGTGGTTGTTGGGTAAGGAAACTTTAATTTTGTTGGGATGGATGAAAAATCCATTGTGTTTAATCTGAGACTGTTGAGTAAATGACGCACTCGATGGTTTATTCTTCATTCCGTACAATTTAAAAGTTCTGAAACCGAACAACTATTTGTTTGTTGATTGAATGGTTGTTTGTATTTGTGTGTGTATGCTGTTTGTGAAATTGATGGTTGTTGTATTGATTTGTTGTTAGTGATTGAAACCACTTAAATATTTCACTTTAGATAAATTGTTAACCCTTTGGATTTAATAAGTGAAATGCAGGTTATGGAAGCAATTGCTACTGCTTTTGGTTTCATAATTAAGCGTTGTTTGCCCGACAAATAGGTACATTCTCGGATTACGGTTTTATAGCGCCATTTTATATATTCTCCCGTATTGGGATATAATATTTTGGATACTATATATGATATTTTGTTATATTTGATATTACATTTTCTCCCGAGTCTCTCCGTACAAAGGAGACTCTGCCGAAATTTTCCGTAAAATTTTGGCTTAGAAAATATTTTGAAATGTTTTCCAAACTTTATTTATTTAAGTATAAAAAAGAGTTAATGATTATAAAATGGGTATACTTTATTTAAAGTAATAACTATGGTAAATTATTGTTTATAAAGTTAATATTTTGAATAGGATGTATGGTTTATTTAATTCTTCTTTTCCCTTCTTTTTCTTTTCGGGGACGAAAAGTTTTGAGTGGGGGAGAGTGTAACGACCCGTAAATTTCGACCATTTAATTTGTTAATTTAAATTGATTTTTTGTAATTTAATGTAGAAAGAAATGAAAATATTATAATTTATATTGGAGCGAATGTTAGGAATTAAAGGTTGCATTGGTAAATAAAATAAATTCTTGACAATTGGAATGAAATCCAATTGAAGAAATAGTGGAAACCATTATAATTGGTTAATTAAACTTGATTGTGTAATTAATGCTGGAAGAAATAAATTGGAAATAGTATTAATGAAATAATAACTGAATTTAATTGCAACTATACAAATGGAAGTAAATTTGAGTAAGTGGATGTCAATATTGAATAAATTAATGGATATAAAATCTAAATGAATGTTTGGATAGAACGTAAGTGAATGCATCGGTAGTATGGGAATAAATGCCAACATTTAATTGTAATGGCATATAAGGGATAAAGGAAAGGATTAAATTGATTTATGCAATAAAACATTGTAACGGTATTTGTTCGTAAATTTAGGTAATAAGGTAGTACGTTATTTGGAAATAAATTTAAGGGTAATAACAACTATTATAAATTACCTAATTAATTTGGTCAACGAATTTATTTGGAATTAAAGTTCATTTAAATGTTAAGTAATTATGATGTTATTGTTTATAATAAATGTTACTCTAATAATTAATAGTATAGTAACGGAAGTGGGAATGTAAATTTTTAGAAGCGTAAATTTACTTTAGGTAGTAATTGATAGATTGGGAAATAAGTTCAAATTAAGTTAATTGAGAAATTAACACGTAAAGTATGTAAAGTAATTAATTGAATGTAAATTTAATGTTGTAAATTTTTTAGAACGTAAAGTATTTTAAAACCTTAATTAATGCATTTAATTGATAGAAGTACATTCAGGAATAAAATATTTATTCTAATTAATGTAAATAGGTGTAAATTAATGCAAGGAAATAAATTTAGCGTCATATATTGGATATGGTAGTTATTTCACAAAAATGGAAATAAAAGAGTTAATACGAATAAAGGTGAAATTGGAAGATTTATGTAACAAAACATAACCAAAGGTTAAATATGTTATAGGATAATAATTTTTTGAATAATAAGAATGGGAATTAAGATTTGTTTATTTAATTGAATTTAAATTAGGAAAATTTGGTCATTGAAATTTAATTGGAATTAAGTGTTAAATTTTACGTTAATAGAGATTTAAACTGAAATTCAAGAATATTAAAATAATAGTTTTGAACCCAACATTGAATCCATCTACTTAAAAATTTATAGATGGAATAATCATTGATATTTAATTTAATAGAAATTTTGGGAACTTAATTTATAATTTTGAATATAATGAAATAGAAGATTTGACACTACAATTTATAGATTTATCAACTCTAAAATGGACATAAAGATTTGTTTAAATCATTGTAAATAATTGAGAAATATAAGGTGATAAAATTTGTGAGTTTAAAATTTAAAATTTGGAAGTTGATTTAATAATAAATTTTAATTTATTTAATTAATATAAAAATAGCAATTTTGGCCATTGACTCGGATTTCGACGAAACCAGTTTCATCGGATCCGTAACGGTGAATTATAATAATGTTTCAAGTTTCGTAGCAATCGGACTTGTCGTTTGATCGTACGGACTCGAAACGCCTTGAAATTTATGCAATTGAAATCAATTTGAAAATATTGATTTTTGCATAACTTCTTCATACGACACAATTTGAACCTGAAACCTTTTCCATTGCGTTTAAAATATTTTAAAACATCTATTTTGATATATGGGTTGATCCAATTTCGTTCCGGAGTCGAAACGGGCTTTTGGGCCATTCATCGTTCAGCGCGTTTATAGATCGGGTCCATCTATCCTATTTCGACTTTGCCTTTATATATCCCCGCTAAACCATAGCCTCCGCCTATTCTCATTTGTCTGCGCATAAAATTTCATCAGCTCCTTCTCCTCCTCAATGGCAGACAAAAATTTCAGATCCAGATCCATTTCAAAATCAAAGTCAAAAATTCAAAGTCCTCAAAAAAATCTCAAATTAATATATGTTGAAGCTCTCGACGAGCGTAATTCATTGGTGTAATTCGTTTTTCAATTCGATGTATCGTTTGACTAGAAATCGCGGTCAAAATTGAATTGGGCGTTTTTGACTGGTGCGTCTGATCGGAAAATCCTTTCTGGGTTTTGTAGAGGGGCTAGCGTGTTGTTCATTGGCGAAGTTTGGAGGCAAATTGACGGTCGGATTGGCGGCAAATCACGAATTTGGGTTCGAATTAGTGGAGGCGGTCCGCGTGCGTGACATGCTCGGTTGGCTACTGTGTGCGCATTCGTTTTGGAAGAAAATGAGTGATGACGTGGCAGTGGTATGAATGTGTCCTCCTTTTGTTGTTTTTAATTTTGAAATTCAATCACAATTTTCGTAATATCTTGTGCATACGAACTCCGTTTCACGCGCGGTTTTTTTTGTTAGGATCGTATTGAAATTCCGGACCTGATGACGCTGGTTTGGACAAATTCTGAGACGGTCAAAATTTTGGGTTTAAATTGAATTTAAATTCAATTTAAATTCAAAAGGTGAGTGTTTTAACCCACTCACAACTTCTAAGATTTCCTATGTTTGTTAAATTCATGTATGATGTGTTTAGAAATTTATTTATAGCTGTTTGGCATATATTTCATCATTATCTCAGTTAATTGCATTCATCGTAATTAAGTGTTAATTTATTTATTCATTGCATTTAAAACTGCCAATTAATTGTTAATTAATTTATTCGTTGCATATAAACTGCCAGTTGAAAGTTATTAATTTTTATTGAATATAAACTATTTGTTGATGCCTGTTATATTTTATATGCTTTATATTGATGTTTTGTTTAAATTGGATGATGATTGTAATAAATGGTTGTTCATTGATATTTGGATGAATGGATGCTATATTTGATATAAACTGCAAGTTATTATGCATTTTTCATTCCATTCGGGATTGCGGTTTGAAATGATATATAACCGTAGACCTTTATTTTTAAAATTACGGATTGAAATGATAAATATCTGTATCACTTGACCATAGGATAGAAAATTATATACAGGCACCGTGGTCTATATATAAAATATTTTAAAGTGATTTTCTATGGGTTTTGGAAAATAAGGGTTTATATATATACTAATTTTGATATTATATAAATATTATTTTATATATGGTTAAATTTTAAAAATTTAAGCTATGTATAACTTGATGATGTTTTAAGTTTGATTTACAAATATTTCAAGTTTGAGCTTTATTTAAGGGATATTGAATTTATTAAATAAATATTTCTAAACTAAATAATAGTAAATTGAATTAAGGTATATATAAGATTATCAGATTTGGTTGGGAATTTTGGAAATATTTAAAGTCTTGAAATATATCAAATTGAAATGTTTTATTAAAATTAAGGTATATTTGTTTTCAAAGTATTGGTTTTCGAAATTGTTATAACTTTGAAAGTAATATGGTTTGAAAAATGAATTTATTTGAAATAGAACTTATTTAAGAATTATCTATGAATATATGGATTTGAAACCTATTAAAATTGAAAATTTAGAAATACAACTTCAAAATGTGGTTTGGGTTTAAGATGATTTAAAAGAATATTTCAAGTTATCTAAATTTAAGAAAGATTAGTGATTGGAAATTTGGTTTTATTTAAATAAGATATTATTGAATTGTTTTGGAAATGGAAATGATATATTATTGAATTGGGTTTTGAAATGGAAATAATACATTGATAATTTGGGTTTGAAATAGTAAAAATATTTTGGTTTTAAAATATATACTATTTTGAAATAAAGAATATGTTTTGAAAGGGCAATGATTGTGTTTTAAAAGTATATATATATTTGTAAATGACCACGGTGTTATAATAACGATTGGTTGTTAAAGAGACCGGGATCGGATATGGACATACTCTCTGTCGATACCGAAAACCACTTTGACAACTGTGTACGCGGTGGAGTTTCCAGAATGAAGTAGGATGGTGGCGACGATCCTAAGGTATATACGTGGACCCAACTCCCGTGAGTTGGCATAAGGTGGCTAAAACAGGAGCGATCTCGGACCAGTGAGGTAGCACCTCTTCTCGGACACATTTCTTCGATATTATACTCTTACTTGTGATTTGACTAGATGGCCATCCTCCGATTTGGGAATGTTGTTCGAGGTGGAACGGTAGTGGCTGCTATGCGTATCCATCAGTCCGTGTGCGTAATTGGTATATCTACCCTGGCATTGCCTAGTTGTGCCGTGTCACCTACCATATCGAGCTTTACTACGATTATGATTTTAAGATCCGACCGCGTTAAGGTTCTCCATCCCCTTAACGCTATTTTCTATATGATTATACTTTACTGATTAGACACTACTGTATATAGCGAATATTACTACATAGTAGATAGTTTAACGGATCCTTAAGAGATGTGAATCCCGAACATTTCTTAAGTTACTACACTCACGTTAGACACTGGATAGGAGATGTCAAACCCCGTAAACATCTCTGACGCCGTTTACACTCATATTTATTTCATTGATTTAACTTACATAAGATCTTTTAGTTCTGACTCGAGTGTTTTGTCTTTTCAATTCGCTCGGGTCAGCCTGAGCATTTCAGGATTTGAAGGCCCTATTTCTGAAGGACGAAGACGAAGATTTTATTATTACTATTTGTTATATATTCCACTACACCATTGTATTCCGCTGCATAATTATCATTCTCTGGTATGTGTAACTCTGATATGTATTGTATAAGTATAATCAAATGTTTTGTAAAACAGCTTCATGAACTGTTATTTGATTATTATATTTTATCGTTCCGCTGCAAGATTCTATTTTGTTTCTTTTATTTCTCCACTTTTTCTTATTTACCCCATAACAATCCACCCTTCTGTATGGTTTAAGTTGGCACGTTTGTCTGCTTAAGCATACAAAAAGGTGGGACGTTACATTATCCTTGACTAAGATTTTTCCCATAGGGTTGTTCTTAGTAAGGTTTTAACAAGGCATTACTTTGATCCAGAAGTATCAATCTTCATTTGAAGAAATAAGAAAATAAAATATGTCATTGTACTCTTTTTCCTTCACTAAGATTTTTCCCATTAGGTTTTTCTTAGTAAGGTCTTAATGAGGCATTATTTTGATCCCGAAGTATCAACCTCTTTAAAAGGAATATCATTTTATGATATCTATGATTTCAAGTTGCACTCTTTTCCTCGTTCAAGGTTTTTCCATTAGGTTTTCCTAACAGAGGTTTTAATGAGGCAATGACAATATTCATAACGACTAAATGGATGTATGAAAGCAAGATAATAATGAGGGAGAGCAATTATCATGGACGTTTCAAAAGGAACAATTTCTAGCTACCATATGAGCATCCAAGATTTTGAAGATGCATATTCAAGGGGGAGTGTTATAATATATGTAAATATATAAAAGTGAATATACTTTTGTGTTTTTATATTTAGTCCCACATCATGAGATATATTCAATCTTATGCTCCGAGGCCTATATATAAAGGAGCATATGTAATGTAATCAATCTCGATGTAACTAATATCATAATGAATAACATTTTCTTCTCTCTCCCTTTTTCTAATGACTTCTTATCTCTTTTTAGTTTATAACATATATTATTATTTAAGTTAATTCTCTTTGATGCTAATTAAATCAGCCCCTGATCATTAATAGATATATTCATTTAGTTACAATCAAACATCTGATACTAAAGACCAAAAAATGTGACCATTTTCATTTATAATACCAACTATTGAAATAAAAGATAAATTTATTATCAAATTAACTAAATATGCACTTTTGTGAATTTACAAAAAGTAGTCTTTTAAGCTAAGAATTTATGTTTAAAAGTAAAAGTAAAAAAGAACTCAATCAATCAATTTTTTTGAATAAAACCGAACATGGGTGAGAATCAACAGTTTCACTACTCAATCTTCTAACTTTTACAGCTATTATATCATTTAAGTTTATAAATCATATAATAAGTCATGTAAACCAATAATTAGTTTTATATATAGTATGCATTACATCATTTACTATATTAGATTCCAAAAAATCTTGATTCTTTAACTATGCATCTTCCAGCTTTGATGATTCCAACTGCTTAAGCACTATCATTTCAAAAAAATGCACTAATAATATGAATAAGAGCTACATAACATGATTTAATAAGGGTAATTTTGATAACAAGGAATGGCTGTCAAGTCCTTCCATAACAAGGAATGAGTTTATGAGTAGGGACATCATATATGTTTTAATTAAAAAAACTACCTTAATCCATAATAGAATAATACATTATATTAAGATAAAGGTGGACTCAAATTGATTAGCACTTCCAGCTTTGATCATTCCAACTGTTTGTACACTATCATTGTCAAAAAATGTGCTAATAACATGAATAGGAGCTACATAACGTGATCTAATAGGGTAATTTTGATAAAATGTTATAAGTAAAACTAAAAAACTATCTTAATCCATCATAGAACAACATATTATATTAAGATAAAGGTGGAATCATATTTATTAGCACTAAAGAGAGTTAATCGCAATTGGTTCCATAAATTCAAATTAACTGAATTTAGTACCTAATAATTCCTTCTATTAGTTGCATGATAATAATATATGATGTGATCCTTTCTACAAACATATCCAACTTACAAAAAATAAAAGATAAAACATAATTTCAAATTAATTATATGAAAAATCATTGATGATCACCTAAATATTTAATAAGATCCCCAAAAAGGCGAATCAGACAGCACCATTGGAAAATGTAATGAGTTCTAGATTGACAAAGATGGATAATATAAGATATGACAAAAAATAGGTTTGAGCCATGTAAGATTATATCAAACATTTAAATAAAAATTGAAAGAACACATATTTTGAATTAAACTTCTAAATACATTTCAAAGTTTACCTATTATAGCTAGATTAAAAGTAAAGAATATAAAAAAATCATACCAAACAGACAAAAATAAAATGGGAGTAAACATTGAAACAAAACCTCAGAACTGAAAAAAAATGTTTAACTTTACATGTAATAGATTTCATAAATCAACATGAGATTCTATTGTATCCATATATTTGCAAATCTAGTAAACGTTGCAAGAAAAATGTAGGGAACCATATTTATATCCATATAAACTGAAACAAACATAAGAAATAAAACGAGTTTTAGGAATAAAAACTCGAAGCAAAGATTTGAATTCAAAAACTACAATTTCAACCTTAAATTAAATGAAAAGACAAATAATAATAAACACTATTCTTTAAGCTCGATTAATCCAGTAAGCTATGTTTTTTGAAAGAAACTGGTATACACACAATCGCTGTAAAACATTAATAAAACCATAAATAATTGAAGATGAATACAAAGTGTAGAGCTATTAACGAATTCAATCAAATTCCAATTCAATTAAAAAGAATTAAAAAGATTTATTGTTTGGAAAGTATCCTTAATTTTATTTAGATTGAAAGTAGAATTGTTTTTGAATTGTAGCTTACATATGAAACTGGAAAGTGGGAAGAAACAAAATTACGAGAAAAAATGAAATGGAAGTGAAAGAATTAGGAGATGAGAAATGTTTGTGTAAATAAAAATATAACGAATAAATGATTAACGTAGATGAAAATAAGAATTCAAATAGTCAATGATTGAATGTTTCATATTATTATATAATATACATGGAATGTTCATTATGCTAAGCGCGTTAATGATATCATTAATTTTTTTCACGCATGTTAAAGGCATCATTACATCTCAGATGTACGAAAATAAAATTATAGGGTCTGAATGCAAATAGTTTCCCAAATAGCTGAGAAGTAAGTATTCAAGATGAGAAGAATTGTGGAAAGAGTATACTAAAGGTCACATATTCTCTTTTATATATAATATAGTAGATTTTATCGATTATCACTTGTCAATCTTCCTATTTTAGCTTAGGTAGTCTAATCAAGAAACCAAAGTAGACTATAGGGCACATAATGATTTTACAATTGAGTGTATTGGCAATAAAATTTTCAGTCTTATCTACATCATTCAATACTAAAACCATGCTCTTGTCAAAGTTAATTTTAAGCCTAGAAAGTATTTCAAAGCAATACAAAATAAATCTTAGAGTTGTAATATGGCGAGGGCAGATGCGAGGTAAAAAGCATGGTATTCTCAGCAAACTAAAGAATTGAAAGTCCGTCGCTAGTGATATCATTGTCTAAGCTGTCCAAAACCCTATTTGTGATAGATAGCTCAATGATCCTAGAGAAAATGTCTGTTGCCAAGTTGAATATTAAGGATGATAAAGGATCTCCTTGTCTAAGACCGCATTTGGATTGAATTTTATTTCCTTGGATACTTTAAACCATTATACTTGAGCTTTCGATTTTGAACAAGGTCATAATCCAACTTTCTCATCAAGTACTAAAACCCTAGCCAATAGTAAATCTTTATAAATATACAATTATTATTTTACAAATATTTGATCTATGTATAAATAAATATCTATAATCAAATGTATATAGATGTTTGGATCTTATTTATGTAAATACATAATAAAGTTAAAATTTTGAAATAAGTATTTTTGCATTTTCAATATATCTAATATATATGTTATTCGGCCTTTTGGCCCGGCTATGCTCAGACTGGCTGGAAAAGTCCGACTCTATAATTACCGAGGCAATCACATGAAAAAATCATCCTAGGGTCCAAAATCCTAGAACATAAAAGAACACAAGATAACGATCAAGTGGACTCAAGCGAACAGCCTCCTGGAGCTGACTAAGTATGGATTGGTACCTCCCTTAGGTGGGGATCGATACCTATCCCTTTCCCTATAGGCAACAGCATCTCAGAATTGACTATGGATTGGTGCCTCCCCGAGGCAGAGGATCGTTACCTATACCTTTTCCAATAGAAAGCTTAAACCTGTAGTTGAACTCATTAAAGATCCATCAATATCTCCAAAAAAACACCTAGGCGACTATGTAAAAAAACCATGGAATTACAAAGTAGACATTAAGGCGAGCCACCAGGAGGGATCGCACCGACTATAGGGCCCCTTATAAGGATCGGTATCAATCCCTCCCTTAAGAAATCGGTACCTATCCCCAACCCTAAGGAATCTGGGGTCTAGATTTTTTGGAGGACTTCTTCTATGCGGCGAGGTTTATAGGTGAGATTTAAGGAATATATTTCATCGTTCGCCCTTATAAATACACCCGACAACCTTCATTAGATGGAGCTTCTATTTTTTTTGGCTAACTCCTCCCTAAACAGCCATTAAAACTAATTGTAATCAAGCATAAAAATGGACTCCAATCACATGTAATCAAAAATTAGTGGAAAACTAATATAGAACATTCAAGTGGACGTAGGCCCAGATTGCCAAACCGCTATAAAAAATATATGTGTGATCTTTACTTGCTTTTTCTTACTTTTCCATTTTTTTCTGGCAATTACTACCTATATAAAACTTTCTTGCTTTACCTTTTTGCAACTTTTCCTCTTGGGTATTTGGGTCAAATTCTGCTCAAATAGGCCAAATTTTGCTTAAACATTTTGGTGCTTTCCCTAAGTACGATTCTTAGGCCATTTGATTGCACATCTACTATTGAATTTCCTAGGATTCAAGAAAGAGAACTGGTTTCTCCCCATTCAGGTTTGAACATCTCTACTTGAAGCTATCTCTAATTACCCCCGAAAGAGAAAACCATTGCTACCTCTTCATGATCTACTGATGAAGCAGAGACTATAGATTTGAACATTCTGGAAGAAGGCACACAAGGAGCCAAGGATCTCCATAACCCTTATGATGTTATCACTAGGATGGACTTAGAGCGTATGATGAAAGAGCTCTAAGATAGCCATGTAGAGCTAAACCAAAAAATTTAAGAGAACAAGACCTTGATGGCCCAGCTAAACAATCACCATAGAAGGAGGACTAGAAGAGAGCTATCTCCTCCATGCTCAGATTCTGAAAGTTCCTCTTTGTCGGATCACCACCGGAGGAACAAATGGCGAAGGACAGGAGCAAATGAGGTAGGAGTATCTAGGCTAGAAAAACTAACTCCCACCTGGGCAGAGGGATAGGTACCGATCCCTCCCCTAGGAAGTTCACCCCCGATCCCTTCCCTAGGGACCTCACCACTGATCCCTCCCCCAGGGACCTTGCCACCAATTTTTTTCTTAGGCTTAGGACTTCACCTTAAAGCAGCGCTTCAACCAAGAGACGGAACTCAATCCAGACATACTGTGACTGACCAGGACACTAGAAGTCAAGATTTTGCTGCCAGAAAAGTGACTCTTCTAGAGCAAGGAGAGCCTAGACAACGAGGCAGGAATCGGGACCGGTAACCGGGCCAAGCACAAAGGGTAGATCAATACTACTGCAACCTAATAAGCATTCAGGGACCAGATTTGACTGTAATGGTCGAAGGCTTGTCAGAGAGAACAATGACCAAACCGATGAAGGCTGGAGGATTTTCCCTAGTCAGAACCCTTTCAATGAAGTTATCCTACGTAAAGGATACCCACAGAGATTCGATATTCCAACACTTATGTCTTATTCGGGAATGGAAGATCTAAGACAACACATCATGAAGTATGAATTGCGCATGGATTCTGCCAAGGCCATGGACGCCATCAAGTGCAAATGCTTTCCCATTTCCCTAGATGGAGCGGCAACCATGTAGTTTACTCGACTACCACCAAGGTTCATCTCATCATTTAACCAACTTGCAAGGAGATTTACCGAGCAATTCAGGATGCACGTGACTCGCCCTAAGGATGTTATGTCACTACCTAACTTATTCCAAGGACCAGGGAGCCGCTCAAGCACTTTCTACAAAGATTCAACACTATTATGACTGAGGTAAGCAATCCTCAGGAAATTATCATACTCATGGCTTTGATTAGGGGGGATCCACCCCGACATGGATTTCGAAGAATGGTTATCGAGAAAGCCTCCCTTCACTCTGGATTGCTTTTACAACATTGCGGCCCAGTATTTGCGCAAGGAAGAGGTTCTATGGACTAGATAAGGAGATATAACAGGCCACCAAGCCGACGGAGTTCAGAACAACATTGCTATGAAATCGACTGAAGCGATTTTCAAATACATTGGTAAACATAACAAGACTGGAAATCAGAATAAGGGCCGAGGTCGGGCCCTGGACGAGGACTCAGATTCTAGGAGACAATTGAGAATCCAGAGATTAGACACCTACACCCCCATGAATGATTCAACTGAAAACATCTATTTAGCCTCGTGGCTTGGAGAAGTACCGGAAACCAGCCCCAAGAGAATTGACTGAATGCTAGAGGAAGTCTAGAAAATTTTGTAGATTTCACGAGACCCATGGTCATGACACAAATGAATGTGGATGCCTCCAAGATATGATCGAAGAGTTAATTAGAAACAAAAGGCTCCAACAGTTTGTGAAAGCACCGTGGGATGGTGGACATGGGACATCCAACCCTTAGCAAGAACAGACTGCCCCTAGTATTGATAGAACCAGGCAGCCTAAAGGACAATTGATCATCATCTCCTAGCTGGGAAGGGCTGGAGCATCATGGAATGACAAGCATGACGTCGTTTCACCTTAGAATAAACTCTTTTCCATATTTGTTTTGAATTTTCTCATAAGTCAGAATCTGTTATTTCTCTATTTTGAATCATGCAAACTTGTCTTTGCATGTTTTATGAGTCGTGAAACGCGACCAACTCGAATGAGACTTCATATAAACAATGTAAGTGTTTAGGTACCTAGAGTCATGTGCACACTAAATCTCCATGGCCCATGGCCTGACCTTTTGAGCTCGACCGAGATAAGCATGATTCGATCACTCATTAGCCATTTTTTCCCTCATGACTCGCGGGCAAGCCTATGATCCAAAGCAGGCATGACTCGACCATCCACTCTCAAACGCATACCCGAAATCTTTTCCAAAAACACTCATGCCTTGTATGGGGTTTAACAGGCTCAAAATCCAATCTCACGTGGACGTGACATGACCATCCATGCACTAACTCATGCCCTCCATGCGGGGCCCAAGGCACAACCTAAGGTAGATGTGACACGACCATCCATCGACTTATTCTTTCCCTTGATCAACTCCTTCCCTTGATCCGAGAGGGGGGTACGAATTTCAAGATGAACATGATCCAACCATCCCTCATCAACACTAGAGCGGATGTGATTCACTATCCATTGACATAACTGTCTCCCTTGACCTGAAAATGAGAGTTCAAACCAAAGTGGATGTGACTTGACCATCCACTTACCTCCTTTTATCTTTAACTTGTAAAGAAAGCTTGAAATTAGGATGAATGTGATCCGACCACTCATCCATCAACTCTATTTTCCATGGCTTCATTGGAATACAAACACAGAATGAATGTGACTTGACCATTCATTCACCTACTCCTACATTTGACTCATTAAAGGGAGCATAGAATGGGTGACATGACCGCCTGTTTGCCAACTCAAACCTTAGATTTGATGGGAAAAGGATAACTTCATAAGGACAATACTTGACCGTCCACACACTAACCCCGTTGACGCCAAACTAGGGGTAGAGGAATATCATCATCTGATAGCTACACATGACAGCTCAACACTATGGATCATGCCAAGTGTTCGATACAACTTAAGGCTACGACCGAAAGGATGCCTGAGAATGGAATGATCAGAATCGTTCAATCACCAACCCATGACTTGAATTCACGATACTATGGCCAACTTCATCACCAACACCTACTATTTCACCTTAATTAACATCATCCCAAGCCTTCTCGACCTCCCATTTGAGGACTATGGCCACGATCAGAACTAAACATCTTGGAATAGGATATCAGACTGATAACTCAAGCAGAAATTGCTTCATTCATTAACTGGAATTAGGCGCCTTGATGATTGCCCTTCATTAGATTAGCTTGAAAACAATTTGTGATTACAATCCAGCAGAACTTGGCAATGACCCATAGGAATACGAACGTGCTTAGGAGCCAACAACATACCTGACATGCAATTTCTTGACTCGATGGAGATAGAATTCTTACATGAGACATTCCAAATAAAATAAACCAGCTCAGATAACTGAAGCTGGTTAAACCAATCAACTAACTCAATGGAACTAAGCACAGACAATCACCGAGAGAGTACATCCTGATTTATGATGTTAGATATCAACCAAGCATCACAATAATCATCCAAGACACCTAGCAGAATCACTCAAGACGATATTGAATTGTTTTGATTCAAAGTACATCGTGTTCGCCACACAATGTACTTTAGAGGGAAAAATTTATCCGGCCTTTTGGCCTGGCTAAGTTTAGACTGGTTGGAAAAGTCACGATTACCGAGGCAATCAACCCAAAAAAACATTATAGGGTCCAGAGACCCAGAACGGAAAGAACATAAGATAACGGTCAGGTGGACTCAATCGAACAGCCTCCTGGAATTGACTAAGTATGGATTGATTTACCTCCCCAAGGCAGAGGACCGGTACCTATCCCTTTCCCTATATGCAACAGTATCTCAGAATTGACTAAATATGGAGACCCAGAACAGGAAAGAACATAAGATAACGGTCAGGTGGACTCAAGCGAACAGGCTCCTGGAATTGACTAAGTATGGATTGATACCTCCCTTAGGCAGGGGATCGGCCCATTCCCTATAGGTAACAACATCTCAGAATTGACTAAGTATGGATTGATGCCTCCCCTAGGTAGGGGATCGGTACCTATCCCTTTTCTTATAGGCAGCTTAAACTAGTAGTTCAAAACATCAAAGATCCATGGATATCTCCAAAAAAACACCTAGGCGACTGTGCAAAACAACTCTAGAATCATGAACTAGACATCAAAGTGAGCTACCAGGATGGATCGCACCTTCTATGGGGCCCCATATAGGGATCGGTATCAATCCCTCCCACTAGGGGATCGGTTCCTATCCCTACCGCTAGGGAATCTAGTGTTGAGATTTTTTGGACGATTTCTTCTATGCACGAGGTTCTGTAGGCGAGATTTGAGGAAGATATTTCATTGTTTGCCCTATAAATATACCGAGCAACCTTCATTAGATGGAGCTTCTCTTTTTTGGCTAAGCCCTCCCAAGACAACCATTAAAATTCATTATAATAAGGGTCAAAATAGATCTCAATCACTTGTAATGACAAATTAGTGGAAAACTAAAAGAGAACCTTCAAATGGACGTAGGCCCAGATTGTCGAACCACTATAAAAATTCTATGTGTGATCTTTACTTGCTTTTTCTTGCTTTTCATTCACTTTCTTGCATTTACTCCCTACATAAAACTTTCTTGCATTAACTTTCTGCAACTTTTCTCTCTTGGGTGTATGGATCTGCCCAAATAGGTCAAATTTTTCTCAAACAATATATTAGTATGTACGTATGTAAACACTGTAAAAACAATTTTTTTATTTGGTTGCAATAAGCAAGCAAGATACTTTTTATTAGTTAAATATTTGAGTGAATACATATTTTAATTATTCAGAATTTAGAATTCAAAACTAGATCATTTAAATAAAGTAAGATAAAATAAAAAAGTTATTTACTTTTTAAGATACAAAAAACAATTGAACAATGGTATATGTTTTTATATGGAAATACTAATGTGTTAATATATATGTAGCATTTATTTATTGTTTTATTTTATTTTTTATAATTGTCGAGAGTAGAATCATAAATATTTTTTGAAAGATAAAACCAAAATTATTTAATTTATAAATCATATAATGTACTTTTTAATATTATGTATGTGCTTATTTATGTTACTTTCAGACCTATTTTGTGCCAAAATATATATTGAGTATATAAATATCACTCATTTATATATATATAAATGTAATACTTTGCTTATATAGTTATTGTTTGCACCAAAATTGGTCACAAACATCCAATTATCGTTGAAAGCACCAGTTCAAAATCACAGATCACAAATAACAAGTATGCAGGAAATTGAAAATGAGGAACACTCGGAAAATCAAAAGGAAAACAGTAAACAACACAAAATTTATAGTGGTTCGGCGACCTTGCCTACGTCCACTCTGAAGCTGATGACTTTATTGATGTTCGCTTGCCGATTACAATTGATTACAATGATTTACAGCAGAGAAATTTGTTGGTAGCAGCAGCAATGGAGTTTAGATCTGGATCCGGTAGAGTCTGGGCATTGGAGAATTCAAAGAAGAAGAAGACCCCCTTTTCTGAATGCCCTGGGGCTCTATTTATAGGTGTAGGAGGCTGACATTCGCTCAGATTTCGGGAGACACCTTCTGGCACGTGAGTAGGCCCGCACGCCCAAACCCGCGAAGTTTCGGCCCGATCCGTAACCGATACGAACGGATTTCGTATCGATCATGATTGCATCCAATGGAGTCGAAATTCGGTGTGGACATTCTTTAGCATGCACGCAAGCTCCTGTGAAAATTTCATAGCATTTGGACTTGTAGATCGTGAGATATGATCGATGCAAGATTGCATTTCCAGTGCACCATTCTGTTCGACTCGATCCTGTTCGAATCGATGGCTTCGCGTGCCCAGGTGATGACGTGGAGAGCAATCTTCGGATCGACCCATCTTTTACGCCAAGTTGATCGAGTCGTCCAGGGTTTTCGCCTTGTTCGTATCGATGCATTTGTCTTGTTCGAATCGATGGTAGGTAACTCTTGTGCGTATCGATGCAATGAGCTTTGTTCGTATCGATGGGGGACACGTGGAATAAGTTAACTGCGTGGCCTCGTTCGTATCGATTGGGGAATGACCCCATTTGATCGATACGAAGTTGACGCGGCCAGATGGACTCGAATAATGGTAGCTCGATCGATACGAATAACCATGACGTGGATCGATACGAACAAGGACTTCTCGATGGATATGAAGTAACTGGGTTTGAAGGATACGAACAATGGTCCATTGATGGATACGAACAGTGTGTCCTGATGGGTTCGAACAAGGGTTCTCTGATGGATGCGAAGAGGACATTGGACGATCGGTGCAGAGCTGATCGATTCGAAGTAGGCTCTGGTGATCGATGCGGAGATGGTCGATTCGAACAAAGCTTTCCCTGATGGATTCGAACTCAATCGATTCGAACAGCAGCCAGGCGATGGATTCTAACTCGATCGAGTCGAACAGTGGCCAGGCGATGGATTCGAACGCGAGGCTGTTTTTCATCCAATTTTGCATCGATCGTAACTTGAGCATACGAACTCGGATTGACTTGAAATTTGGAATGTTGACTTCCATGGCTTCGCTCGTCGTGCCTTGTCAATTATAGCTCGATCTGGACTCGGGCAAAATTCATCGATATCCATGGTGAACCTGTCCGTACTCGATATTCAGAATGAGCGATCCTTGGTTTTCAGTTAATCTTTTGGTATCACAACCTTGCTAAAAGGCAGGATAACAGTTATAAAAATAAATTTAAAGAAATATCCTTTTTATATTAACTCCGAAAATAAAGATGGGAGAGAAGCAACATTGAACAATAATATGTAGATGAATATATCTAACTTAGACAATAAAACCTTCCACCGTTGATATCTTGCCGGCAGTTAAACATGTTATGTGCTTCTTGTTTCCTCCTTGAACCTTACATTCTCCTAAATCTCAGTTTGTAAGTTTGACACCTTGGCTTCACCAAGAGGTAATGAGGGCCAAAGAGATCTTAGAATAGTGTCAAGAAAAAGGAGTGGAGGCTATCCTATTTATAGCTAAGGAGATGCAATAGTTTCTCCCATTTTTCTGTAACCCTAAAAGACTTATTACTACTGTTGAATCACTAGTTTTGATTCATGACAAAGCAATTTAGAAGAAAAAGAGAATGCATGATCAATCTCAACAAAAAGAGACAATCAAAGGACTATGGTGATATCGTCGAGACTTTGAATCTATGTTTTCACTAATTATTACTTATGTTCGAGTCTTAGAAATTTGTTAAAATCTATCCTCAAGTAGTCCACATTTCATTGTTCTCAGTTTTTAATCAAAACAGAGCTTATAGTGTAAAGACACTACAGCCAGTCGACTGGCTATAAACAACCAGTCGACTGACTGTTGTACATACACGAGTATGCACTGTTTATATTTTTTAAAATATTGCATAGTCAGTCGACTGACCAATAACGACCAATCGACTGACCTGAACCCAACTGTCATTTTTTTGAATAGACATCTTCATTCTGCGAAGAGTTGTGATCCTTCTCTGAATGGAAATAGATGCTCCTTTTGGTCAGAACTCTTCACCAATGACAATAACTATCTAACTACTATAAATACATATCCCCAAACACTTCACATTCACCGAAAATCATTCTAACCTTCTTATATTCTTATTGTGCTCTCATACTTGCATTCAAACAGCACACAAGCATTTTATTGCTTTGAATCTCCAAATTAACTTTCATAGTCTTTGATTCTTAGCAACACCTTCCTTTCATATCTTCACATACACATCATACACTTGAGGATTTGATTATAGGAAGTTTGTACTATCAGAGACAA
Organism: Allium fistulosum; assembly: GCA_030737815.1. Taxonomy (NCBI): domain Eukaryota; kingdom Viridiplantae; phylum Streptophyta; class Magnoliopsida; order Asparagales; family Amaryllidaceae; genus Allium; species Allium fistulosum. The sequence goes on from CM060904.1 coordinate 136,723,065, forward strand.
ATCAATGTTTTCAAGAACACACAGTGTCAGATATTCTTTTGTATTAGCGAAGTCCTGTTCTGCTGCTCAGGCATATGAAGTCCTCTTCGACTGCTGAGGCAAAAATCCTGTTCTGCTGCTCAGGTCCCTGTTCGGCTGCTCAGGGGTTGTATAGACCTGTTCCTTCGGGTTAAGTGAGGGTATTGTTGTTAGTTCAATTCTAGAAGGGAGTCTGGGACTGGATGTAGGACGGTGCTCCGAACCAGTATAAAATATCTGGTGTCATTTTACTATACTGCTTTTATATTCCACACTATTTACAGTATTACTATCTTCTCTATACTTTGTATTATCATATATCCATATTACATGGTCCTACACACTTTCATTTGGTATCGGAGCCAGGCTTCTAATAACCGTTACAAAGTTATTTGATATTTTGTTAATATGGAAAAGAATACCAGCACTAGCACTGTTACTAACACCAGTTTTGTAGAAGGTCAATCTACTGGACGACCTCCACTATTCAATGGCATAAATTACAACTATTGGGCAACATGAATGCGTATTTATATGCAAGCAAATGGTTTTGATTCATGGAATATCACTCAAACTGAGTATAGCATTCCTACAACAGAATACTCTTCATGGTCAAACACACAAAAATTAGATGCTACTGCAAATGCCAAAGCTATGAATATGTTATTTTGTGCTTTAGATAGAAATGAGTTTAACTATGTTAGCATGTGCACAACTACTTATGAAATATGGAGAACACTTAAAGTTACTCACGAAGGAACTAACAAGGTTAAACAAAGCAAAATATCCATGCTCAAGAGTCAATTTCAAAACTTTAAGATGAAGCAAGATGAATCTATAAACGATATGTACTCTAGATTTCAAGATATATATCACTCATTACTAGGACTTGGAGAAAAGTATTCAGTCTTCAATATTGTTTCAAAAATCCTTAACTCTTTAACGGATGAATGGGAAAGAAAGGTCTTGGCAATTGAAGAAGCTAATGATCTCTCTACCATGAAACTAGAAGAGTTAATAGGAAATCTAATGTCCTATGAAGTGAATTTGCAGGCTAAAAGAGTATAAGCGCAAGACAAAAAGAATATGGCATTTCATGCAGAAAAAGAAAAATCAAATTCGAATGAAGAAGACTTAACATTCATTGCTAAAAACTTTAAAAAGTTTTTGAAGTACAAAAAAGGAAATCGAAACAACGGGAAATGAAATTTCAATAACATTTCAAATAAGCTATCTTCATCAATACTAGAATGCTATAACTGCCACAAGAAGGGGCACATGCAAAAAGACTGTCCAGAATAGAAGAAAACATATCACAATAAGAATCGAAAGGACAAGTTTAAAAGAAAATCATTTTCAGTAACATGGGATGACTCGGATTCTTCTTCTTCAGAAAGTAGTAGTGATTGTGAAAATGAACAAGCAAATGTTTGTTTCATGGCTACAGAGAATGAGGTAAATGATCTTACTTTTGATGACATGATTGAAATAAATTCTGAAAAATTAGATACTTTAAAAAGTCTCAAAAGAAAATATAAAGAGGCTCTAGAAAATCAGAGAAAAGTAGAATTCGAGAGATATGCTTAAAGACGAAAAGAAGATATTAGAAGAAGAACTTGGAAAACTTCAAGATACCTTCTCTAATGATAACACTCAACTTACTTTATTGAGTCAAGAAATTGAAACTCAAAAAGAAAAGAACGATTCTCTTATCTCTGAAAATCATGAGCTGAAAACTATGATCAAAATGATAGAATTAGATAATACTAGCCTCAAAACCAAGCTAGATAATATTACTAGAAATGTTTCTAACTTCAATAAAGGTAGAGAAACTCTATCCAAAATTATTGAGAATTCTCAGTCCACTTCTAGTAAAAAGGGACTAGGATACCCTAAGATATTAAAGGCTCCACCTAAAAAGGAAATTAGGAGAAATATTTCTAATCCTACTACACGTCCAAAAAGGAATACTAACTCAAAAACCATAAAAATATGGGTTCCTAAAACAAACAATATTTTGATTAGGAATAAATATATAAATACCTTTTTGGAAACTGTTCATAAAAACAAAAATTATATTTTTAAGGGGGATACTGAACCCATTTGGGTTTGGTTTCCTAAGACCTAACTCTTAGGACCCTATCACAAAGTGGGTACCAATGTCATTATTATTTTTTGCAGGACCCATTTAAAAAGAGAGGAAAATGGATACTCGACGGCGGTTGCACAAAACATATGACTGGAGAAAAAAATATGCTATCAAACATTACTTACTCAGATGGAGGCTCTATCACTTTTGGAGATAATTCCAAAGGATATATCATCGGAAAAGGCGACGTCAGTAATGTCGGTACATCTAATTTACCTCTTATTTCTAATGTTTTATTTGTCAAAAATTTAAAACTCAATCTTTTAAGTATTAGCCAGTTATGTGACAAAGGATTCAAAATCTCTTTTTCTGAAGATAAGTGTAGCATTTTTGATAAAAATCAAAATCTTATATTTGAAGGAAATAGAGACAGAAATATCTATATTCTGAATATGAAAATCAATCACAATTCAGATATGTGTTTAATAGCCAATGAAAATGATCCTTGGCTATGGCACAAATGATTCTGTCATATCAACTTCAAAACTATAAACAAACTTTCTAAGAATGATTTAGTCAGAGGTTTACCAAAAATGAACTTCAAAGTCAATCATATTTGTGATGCATGTCAATTAGGCAAATTAACCAAATCATATTTTAAATCTAAGAAAGTTATTTCTACATTACAACCACTTGAATTATTACACATGGATCTATTTGGGCCAACCCAAGTTCAATCCTTAAACCACAATAGATATGTGTTTGTAATAGTAGATGACTTTTCTAGATATACCTGGACCATTTTTATGAAAAATAAAAGTGATACGTTTGAGCATTTTAAAATTTTTGTCAAACGAATCCAAAATTTAAAAGATTTGAAAATAAAGAACATAAGAAGTGATCATGGAGGAGAATTTGAAAATGAAGCTTTTGACAATTTTTGTAAAAAGAAAGGAATTTTTCATAATTTTTCATTTCCTAGAACTCCACAACAAAATGGAGTTGTAGAACGTAAAAAACAGATCTTTACAAGAATGTGCAAGAACGTTGATAAATGGAAGCACTCTTCCAAAACATTTTTGGGCAGAAGCTGTTGCAACTGCTTGTTATGTTTTGAATCGTGTTTCTATTCGACCTCTCACGAAAAACATCTCTTATGAACTTTTTACTGGAAGAAAACCAAAGATATCTTATTTCAAAGTTTTTGGTTCAAAATGTTTTATATTAATACCAAAGATCAGCTTGGAAAATTCAATGCGAAATCCGACGAAGGAATCTTTCTAGGATATTCAGATCGTAGCAAAGCTTATCGGGTATTTAATAAAAGATCAAATACTGTTGAAGAAACTTTACATGTATCTTTCGATGAAAATTTCCAACAAAAACCAAGTATAAAAGATGATGAAGATTTTCTAGATAACATCACAAATACGGAAACTACAAATCTTGAAAATGATGAAAACATTACTCATAATAATAATAATGAATTAAGATCTCCACCAAAAATATTACGGGATCATCCCGTTCAAAATATTATCGGAGAAATTAATTCAAACGTACAAACCAGAAGTCAACTAAATCAAATGGGCCACGTAGCATTCCTTTCCAATATCGAACCAAAGAATCCCAAAGAAGCTTCCACAGACGACTACTGGATCATTGCAATGCAAGAAGAACTAAATCAGTTTGAACGCAATGGTTTGGGAACTAGTTCCTAGACCAAGTGATCAAACAGTTATTGGAACAAAATGGGTCTACAAGAACAAAGCAGATGAACAAGGCAACATTACCAGAAATAAAGTAAGGTTAGTTGCACAAGGATACATCAAGAAGAAGGAATTGACTACGAAGAAACGTTTGCTCCAGTCGCTAGACTAGAAGCAATACGAATCTTACTAGCCTATGCATGTTTTCATAACTTTACATTATATCAAATGGATGTTAAAAGTGCTTTTCTAAATGGTTTTATAAAAGTAAAATTTTGATGTTGAACAACCTCCTTTATTCGTACATGAACAATTTCCAGACCATGTCTATAAACTGAAAAAGGCCTTATACGGTTTACAATAAGCACCTCATGCTTGGTACGATCGTCTCAAAAAATATTTAATAGATTCTGGTTTCAAAATTAGGAAGGTTGATCAAACTCTTTTTATTAAAAGAAACAAGCAAGACATTTTAATTGTTCAAATGTATGTTGATGATATCATTTTTTGGTCCACAAATGAAAAATTATGTCCAGAATTTTCTAAAATAATGACCAAAGAATTTGAAATGTCACATATGGGTGAATTAAATTATTTTCTCGGTTTACAAATAAAACAAGTTGAAAATGGTATTTTTCTAAATCAAGAAAAATATTGTAACAATCTAATTAAACGCTTTGGTATGGAAAATACTTCTACCAAACCAACTCCCAAGAGTACAACTATACATCTTGATAAAGATGAAAGTGGCAAAAGTATTAACCAAACATTATATCGAAGTATGATTGGATCGTTACTATATTTAACAGCCAGTAGACCTGACATAATGATGAGTGTTTGTTTATGTGCACGATTTCAAGCAGATCCCAAAGAATCACATCTACGAGCAGTGAAACGCATATTACGATATCTTAATAAAACAAAGGACTTTGGACTATTCTATCCAAAGGAATGTCCTTTCGAATTAGTGTCCTATAGTGATGCTAATTTTAGAGGAAGCCAAACAGATAGAAAGAGTACAAGTGGGACTTGTCACTTCATTGGGCGGTCTCTTATATCTTGGTTTAGTAAGAAACAAAACTGTGTTTCATTATCGACATGTGAAGTAGAATATATTTCTGCAGCTTTGGCATGTACTCAAGTTATCTATATGCAACAAACATTACAAGATTTTGGTTTTACCTTATCCAAATCAACTATTTATTGTGATAATTCTAGTGCTATAAATTTATCTAAAAATCCTATCAATCGCTCACGAACAAAACATATTGACATTCGTCATCATTTTCTTCGTGATAATATTGAAAAGGATTTAATAAATCTTGAATTTGTTTCCTCTGATAAACAATTGGCATATATTTTTACAAAACCTTTAAATGAAAATACTTTCATCAATTTAAGACGAGAACTTGGAATCGTCTCTTTTAAAGATTTATAATTTTTTATGTGCAGATATCATAGCACAATTTCATAAAATTCAAAAAGCTTTCATGCAAATATAATTTTTTTTATGACTCTATAAGGACTTGAACTCCGGTCTCATGGTTGGTAAGTGTATGCTTTACCAGTTATGCTATATTATTGTTCTTGCAGAGCTACACACTTTGGTTTTAGCTTATTTCACATCAGCTTTTGACCATTCATTTTTAAATTATTCTGATCCATTCCCTCCATACATTGTTTCCTCTGGCTCTTATTCATTCCAATTTTTGTCCATCAAATTCTTGTCCATCTCTCCTATATATTCTTCACTCCAATCACCATTATCATTTCATACTCAAAATCCTCAATACTTTTTCAATGGCTTATCAAGATTCATATGACTCTTCCAACTCTAAATTGTCATATACAACACCAACATCTTCAAGTAGCTACCATTCTTCAAGTAGTTCAACTCCTTCTTTGGCCACTCCTACCCTAAAAATGAACAAGCTCATGATTGGGGACAATATCACACTGGATATACACCAAACAGCAAGACGTCAAGGAAATCACTTTTTATTTCTCCAAAAACTAAAGAGAAAATAGACGACATCCACCACTATCAAAGGGAGCAAATCAACTTACAAAGAGAGATGCAATATGAACAAAGAACAAATTCCAAGCGTCTTAGTCTTATAGATTCGATTGCCCTCAAATTCTACGGCAAGTCACCAAAGAAAGACGTTATTGAACCCTCAACATCTCGTCAACCACATACATCTGGTTGGAATCCATGGGAGCAAACTCCACAGCAACCTTCGGTATCTCCAAATTCTTGGGAACGCCAAAACTATTGGTCTCCTCTACGACCTCATGTCGAAATCACCAAGATTGAACCAGATGAATGCTCTCCTAAGACTCCAAATTAATCAATTTCCTTGTGTTTTTATTGTTCCATATTCTTGTTTACTTTATTCTTGTATGTGTTTGTTTCATTTTCTTTTGAATAAAATTGACATAAAACTATTTTATAATTCACTGGAATTTTTGCCTACAACCAGTCGACTGAGCCTAATATGTCAGTCGACTGATTACAAAGAGCAAAACTCTCGGGTTTGCAACCAGTCGACTGACCCATCACGACCAGTCGACTGGCTGTACACATTAATTGTGACTTCCTCTTTTTATCTCTTTTCACACTTACTTTTTACTCTTTTATCTTCACTCTTCTTACCTTCTACCCGAATTTCAGAAACCCTAGTTCCCAAATTTTCCAAATTTCTCTCCAAAAACTCAAAATTAATGGCTCCACCAAGATCAAAACGGTCAAAGCAAGCCTCTTCATCTTTCACTGATACTCATGTTGCTCATTGGCTATTCGATGCCACCGCAATAGAAAGATGGGAAAAAATGAAAAATTCTAGGATTTTTGAATGCTCTTTTATGGTATATTCTGATTTCAGAGCTTATTCAATTCAAGAGTTAATGCGGAGATGCGGGTTAGAGTTGCTTCTCGACTATAATGCAAATCACCACAAAATCAACCATCTCATGGTAAAACTCTTTTATGCAAATCTTAATCTTGGCCACCAACATCCGTCTAATCCAAATAATTATGTATGGAGTTTGGTCTGTAGACAACCAGTTTTCTTTTTACTTGATCGAATCGCACATATCCTTCAATCTCCAAATGAAGAAATTAGTCTGGATGATGTCGATGCAATATTATACAAAGAGATAGAGTTAGTCATATGTTCATGGATGACGATATGACTGATTTACGTTCCAAACTTCTACGGCCTAAAGCACGAATCTTGCACAAGACTCTTATGCGTTCTATTCTCCCAAGAACCTGATCATATGAATTAATATATCCATAAAATTTCAAAGCTCTCTATGCTATATGGGGAAATATACGCGTAAATTGGTTGCGCCGTATTTTGGATGAATTTCTTACCTTTCACAATGGGAATATGCACGTTATCTACTTTGGTGAGTATATTATGAGACTTCTTCTAGATTGTGGTGTTCGTCAACCCGACTCAGAATTCTCTACCGTCGGTATGATCAACATCCGTACCATAAGCCTTATGAAGCTACCAGCACGGCCTCCACCTATTACCACATACGAAGATTGGAAGAAACAACAGGCTCGACAACAGTATGGAGGTCCTATAATTAGAGAGCCAGCACTTCAACAAGCTGAAGAAGAAATTCGATTGGCTACCTCTTCCAACACCCATGAATCAATTGAGATTCTTTCCCGGAATCAACTTATCTTAGATTCTAGACTCAAGAAAATGGATAAGAAGCTAGATAAAATCAAAGGCTTCTTCTCTACTTTATGGGATGCCATATCATGTTCTTCCTCCACCGCTGCCACCTCCGTCGCTCAAGGTAAGCGACCAGCACCTCATTTTACATGGTCTACATCAGAGGAGCATACCAGTAGCGACACTAGTGGCGTAGGAAGTGGTGCTCAAGGCACTTCAAGACCCGGAAAAGAGACTGCACCAGAAGAAGAATATAACTGGGATCTTGACGAATAATCTTCTATTGGTTGGATGGTAATTTTGGTAAGATTCTCTTGCTATCATTTCATCTAAAGCTATGAACATTTCTGAGACTTGTACTAATTAGTCTCATTATGAATTTTTTATTTCTGAACTTGGTATTGTATTTATTGGATTACTATGACTATTCTTAGTACATATTGTTGGTTATGTCTCCTTTTTGTCGATGACAAACGGGGAGAAAAAGTATATATACTACTCATTTTGATGCAGGTACAAAAAACAGCCATATATTCAGGGGGACTGTTGTTTATATATATGTTCTCTAGGATAATTATATACAGGTTGTCATCAATCAAAAAGGGGGAGAATGTTGAATCACTAGTTTTGATTCATGACAAAGCAATTTAGAAGAAAAGGAGAATGCACGATCAATCTCAACAAAAAGAGACAATCAAAGGACTATGATGATATCGTCGAGACTTTGAATCTATGTTTTCACTAATTATTACTTATGTTCGAGTCTTAGAAATTTGTTTAAACCTATCCTCAAGCAGTCCACATTTCATTGTTCTCAGTTTTTAATCAAAACAGAGCTTATAGTGTAAAAACACTACAGCCAGTCGACTGGCTATAAACAACCAGTCGACTGACTGTTGTACATACACGAGTATGCACTGTTTATATTTTTTAAAATATTGCATAGTCAGTCGACTGACCAATAATGACCAGTCGACTGACCTGAACCCAACTGTTATTTTTTTGAATAGACATCTTCATTTTGCGAAGAGTTATGATCCTTCTCTGAACGGAAATAGATGCTCCTTTTGGTCAGAACTCTTCACCAATGGTAGTAACTCTCTGACTACTATAAATACATATCCCCAAACACTTCACATTCACCGAAAATCATTCTAACCTTCTTATATTCTTATTGTTCTCTCATACTTGCATTCAAACAGCATACAAGCATTTTATTGCTTTGAATCTCCAAATTAACTTTCATAATCTTCGATTCTTAGCAACACCTTCCTTTCATATCTTCACATACACATCATAAACTTGAGGATTTGATTATAGGAAGTTTGTACTATCAGAGACAAATCAGTGTTTTCAAAAACACACAGTGTTAGATATTCTTTTGTATTAGCGAAGTCCTGTTCTGCTGCTCAGGCGTGTGAAGTCCTCTTCGGTTGCTGAGGCAAAAATCATGTTTTGTTGCTCAGGTCCCTGTTTGGCTGCTCAGGGGTTGTATAGATCTGTTCCTCCGGGTTAAGTGAGGATATTGTTGTTAGTTAAATTCCAGAAGGGAGTCTGGGACTGGACGTAGGACGATGCTCCGAACCAGCATAAAATATCTGGTGTCATTTTACTATACTGCTTTTATATTCCACACTATTTATAGTATTACTAACTTCTCCATACTCTGTATTATCATATATCCATATTACACGGTCCTACACACTTTCAACTACTAGTGTCCCTCCCTCTATATTATGGTTGGCCCAGGCTTAAACCAAGTATGGTTAAAGGCCCTCTTGCTTCCTATTTGAATTGTTGTTTTTATTATTTAATTCTAGCTCCTTGTTCGATCAAACCGATGTACAACTTCTACACATTATTTTGATCAATTTTAAGCTTAATATAAATAATTAGAAATCCATAAAATATTAATACAACATTCTTATAAATTAGTATTAATTTATAAAAATTTATAAATTAATTTTACCGCTAGTCAAATTCAGACCCTTTTGGTGTGAACTCGGTTCTCAATCAATATTTAAATAATTCAAATATTGAAGCACGCACAGACTTTGCTGAAGTATAATATCTATCAAAAGTTCAATGCTTAAATGTATTCTAATTTACAAGGTTAAAAAAATAATATCAATATTTGTGTTTAATTGCATAGACAACTTTAAAGTCTTTGATTTAATTCGATAACTTTTATTAATTAACCAATTTACCCTGGCTATGGATTTTGATTTTAAGTTGATTATAAATTATAGTGATACCGACCTTCTATAATGATGGAGATGAATCCTCCCTTGGGTTGTGTTCCACTTTAAGTAGTTCAACGTATACCAAACTATGGCCATAACAAGCATGTCGAGTATTTAACCATACTCAAAGCATCGCCTAACTACTTAAGATCAACAGACCTCAAGTCTGAAGACTACCACTTACCCTTAGATCTTCTATTTTTCATTTAGTTATATTAACTCATAGAAGATCGTTGTCGAGTTGTTCTGCAATTGTTCCAAACAACCACAAGTACGAACTACTTGATGCATCCAATGATCAAGAGTAAATTATCGTCTGTCACATGGAGAGCATTACGTATATTGGTCTCAGTAGATTCACCAATATTATTTTCTCAGTACATTTTGGCCAGGAATATTTAAGGAGTAAGTAGTTTCTTATACATATCGACTCGATGCTCATGGTTACAAATATATTTGTAGCTACAATCAATAGAATACTTCTTTTACAGATTTTCTACTTACATATATTTAATGTATTTAATTCCTTAATTATATCGCTATATAACAACATATATAAAAGAAAATAAAAGCAGATGCATACAACATTTTGAAAATGATCCTCTTATAAGAGTTATGTTACATAATAAATTACATAGTTACCACTAGGGCACAACCTTAACTTAATCAATAGGTACATATAAAATGATACTAAAAAATGATCATTGTTGCGAATGCATGTATCGATATAAGTAAATTGGTGATATGAATGAATCAAGTTGGTTACTATATGTGGTTATGTCTTCTCACATACAGTGCATGAATCGGGTAGATAGAGGCATCGATCTTATTCCCTACAATGGTTGTATCTGAATTTTAGTCTCAATAGGTCGGTTGTAGTTGAGGCAAGGATTGGCATACGACTAATCTTCATAAAGAGAACATAATATACCAAATATAAATAAATTAGGATATGTTAAATGACTGTAACACATATCAATATAAGGTATTGTTGACCCTTATCGCCACCTCGATGATTGGTGTTGGGATGCTAGTCAACCATGTCATCATCTCAATGTTTTATATAGATGATAATTAAGCGGTATTGACATAGAAAAGACTATCGTTATAGTGCTATGGAATGATGGACTAAACTGATAAGGGCAAGTAACACATGAATGATAAGAGAAAAATTAGTACATATTTATGTGCTGTTGGCTGTTGGAAAATTTCAACATGTGGGCTACACGTGTAAAATAAAATGCATTGTACTATTTTGGTGTAAAGCCAAATTAAAATGATTAAATTTTAAATTAAAGCTAAGGCTTAAGAATCTAATTATCATGTGATTAATGTGTAGATACTAGGATATTTCAATTTGATGAAGGGCCAAATTAGAAAATTTCATCATTCTAAATAAGGGGTTATGGTCCTCAAATCACACAAGCTCTATTTATTCTTCTAACCTCTCCTATGGAGATAGTATCAGATTTAGGGTTTGTGTCAATTTGAAAAATCAAATCAATTCTTCTACTCTTCTAACAAGCAACTATGGATTTAGGTATGACTTCATTAATTTATTCAATTTCCTCTTGTTTCTTCTCAATTAATCAATATGGGTTACTATAAAGATCTAAGGTTTAATGATTAATCAAATCTATGTATATTAAATCCAACAAGTAGTATCAGTGCCATCAATTATTGATCTCATTGGGAAATTTTATGTTTTTTCATATGAGTAAGTTTCGAATTGAACTTCATCTAGAAGTCATTGAATTTAGTATCTTACTCAAATTACAGATCTGCTTGATCTATGCATTAGGATTTTTTATGATAATTTTAAATTGAGTTTAGTATCAAATTTTTAATTTTGAAAACTAAAAGGCTGATTTATGAAACTATTTGGGTGCAGAAAGGGTAAACCGGTAGAATCCTACATTGGGCATTGCCTCATGTGCCTTGTCATATTTATCCTTATACGAGCCCATTGCGACTTTGGTTTAGTATTGTACCTATAGGGGACTCACTGGCTACCGACGTTATTGGTTGTATTACAGGACCTGCATAGACTACATGCTATAAAAATATGTTAAGGTGGATCAATGTAAAGCCTTAACGCTATTTTGATATTTATTTTACTGATAGACATTACCTATTATAGTGTATACTATTATATAAAAATAGTTTAACGGATTCTTAGGAGATGGAAAATCCCATAATATCACTTAAGTTATTACACGCACGTTATACACTGGATAGGAGATGTAAAATCCTGTAAACATCTTTGACGTTGTTACACTCATATTTTATGATATTGATTTGACTTACATAAGAATATTTTAGTCCCGACTAGAGTGTTTTGTCTTTATGCTCGGGTCAGCCCTGAGTTTTTTTTCAGTGCATTGAAGATCATTTTCTGAAGGATGAAGATGAAGTTTTAATATATTATTACTATTATTATTGTCTACATCATGTTATTCTACTGCATTGGTTATTTATCCCTGATGTATATATAATTCTGATGAATGTTTTATAGATTATAATCAAATGTATAGTAAATGGCTTCATGAACTGTTTATTTGATTTTTATATTTTATCGTTCCGCTGTGAGATTTTATGTTTATTTTCTTCTTCTTTTCTTATTTTTCTTAATTAACCCCATTGATTATCTACGTTCCGGATTGTTTAAGTTGGACATATGTGGATTATTGTCGATTTAAACCTTTCGAAATATGGGTCGTCACAGCAGTTTGAACAAAAAATACAGCGGTTTTTCCTAATCGTCTGAGTAAAAAAATTTGAGTAAAAAATTTCAAATTTTTTATTTTCAAAATTTATATTTTCAAATTCATATATTTGAATTTTAAGTTTTTAATAAATGGGTTAATGGGTTATCCATTTATAACCTATGTAAAAATGGATCAACCAGTTTATGACCCATTTAGTAGAAATCCGTAAATGAGTCGATCCAACCCATTTATAAGTAGGGTAAATGGGTTGGATTAATGAGATGGATCATATTTTGACGGGTCTAGTTCCATGTCATATTATATGTGAAGATGGTTCACTGAGTTCCTTTACCAATTGTTTATCATTTTCTCATTAATGTTTAGAATTTTTATTGTATTATTAGATGTAATGGCACAGTTAGGAGAGAAGGCCTTACTATCTATCTATGTTATCATATAGGTAGGTAATATTTGTTTTATAGTTTTTAAGTGATCATTGTAGCATATTTAATCAAACCGACCGTTAGGGAGGTTTGCCTACTTCTATTGATCAAAATAAAATAGTCTGAAGCCAAAATCATGCTCCGCATTATTTTATTTTGTCTCGCGACTTTCTCTGCCTCCTCTTTCTCCTCAACCCGTGTTTTTGTTCTCAAAAGTCAATCCAGTGTCGGCCTTTGTCCAAATCAACCGCTGCTCTACTCAAAGCTAGCGGCTCCACCTCCATGGGATACTCCCTTCACTCACTCTATTCAAAGCGAGAAGATCGCCTCATTTTTGCAGTCCATTTTTTTTCTCGGATCTCGCATCATTTTTAGCCAAGTTTTCTTCAGTAATTGGTACTAATTATGGATTGGGAGAGAATTATGTGTGACCTAAGTTTCGTAAAACCCTAAGCTGGCCATGGAAACCTAGGGATTTTTGTCAACCACAACAAGTAAATTATCGGTTCGATTGATTTTCTTATAATAGATTTTTGTGAAGATTGGTTTTTTTTTCTGAACACATTAGCTCTAATTTTGAAAATAAGTGGCTAAACTGCGTTTACTTATTTAATCAATTCTTAAATTTTTTGGAGCAATAAAGCTTTTGAGTTGGCACAAGCATAACACAATAATTGAATGCAATGGTGGACAATAGCTTGATTTGATCTGTAATATCCGAGTTCAATGGACATGATTGTAGTATTTTAATTTTTTATGTAGTTTTTTGTAACAACCACAGTTTGAAAGCAATGGTTTTGGAATTGAAAAGCTGTTGTGAACAAGCAGAGGAAGAAAAACTTCTGCCACCAGACCTTGTTCGTCAGAGATAGCCTGGAGATCATCGAAGGAGAAAGATGTGGATAGTAGACAAGAGTCAGTGGCTGAAACGATGAATGTTATGGGCTGTGGAGAGGTTCAGATACATGTAGCAGTGTGTGCATATCTGTGCATGTGCACAACTGATACATGCATAATCTAGTTCTCTGGTTACGGAAATTAGTGCAGTAAGCATTGTTGATAAAATAAAATTGTATGGGCTTGTAATTCTGGGTAGATGGACTAGTTGTATGGGTTGAATGGAATGAGTCACTTGTATTGCTGCCTGACTTGTATAAATACAAGAGCATGATTGTATTGAAGGGAGTGAAGAAAAATCTAAATGCAAAATATTATCTTTTCATTTCAATTCTCCATGGATTAGCTGTATGTTGCAATTTTATATCAGTTTATTCCTTCTTGATTCTTGATTGTTAGATCTAAATTTGTGTTTTAGTTCATATATTTGTTCATTTTTAGCCATCATTGCTTCTCATTTCTGTCATTTTTTCCATTACTTTAATTCAGTTCTTTTTTCTTTATTTGCTGTTAACATTTCATGTCAATACAAATCTTTATTTGTTCAATATTTGTTCAAGTTTCATTCTAGTATCTTTAATAATTCAGTTCTTTAATACCTTTCTTGTTCAATTCCTGTCCAAATTTAAATTACTGCACATAATCCTCTCAGAAAAATTGCATAGGATTCATGCAACTGCAAATTATTTTTCATACCCATCAGTTCTTGAATTCATTACAACTCAACATCAAATTTTCCTTTTCTTTGTTGTGTAACTGATACTTGTGCATTTCTATCAGTATCAGTGCACATTTTTTTTACTATTCATTTACCACCCCACATAAAACTGCCACTTTGTCACCTTATTCTCCATTCAAACCATCCACAACTTCACTGAAAATCTGCTATCAACTCCACTTCCATGGCTTCCGACCCATCAGAGCAACCTGCGCCTCATAATTTGGTATTAGAGCGGCCAATTAGGATGAATCTGACCTCCAGTTTGATCCAAACCACAGCAGCAACCCTTCCCAAACCACTCTATCAATTCTTGATCAAGAACTGGCATGGTAGAAGCAAGAAGAAGTAAATGAACGTACCATTCATTCTCTGAGGACATTAGAGCACACAACCAAAGATCTTAGCACTAAATTCGAAGGATTTCGCAATGTTCTCACTTCTTTAGCACATGAAATGCACCAATTCAGAAATAGACCAACAAAGCCGCCACATGTTCATCACTACCCACCCACTTCTCAACCATCAGTAGCTCCACCACCTATCAATCAATATCCACCCTCTGCTCAACCACCAGTTGCACCACCTCCTGCCAGTGTTTTAAATCTCGGATTTTGGCCAATATCTCGGGAAAATATCTCGGCTATCTCGGGCGATATTTAAAACACTTATAACTAAATAGGCTGCCAAATCTCGGATTTTGGCTGATATCTCGGATTTTTCATCTCGGCCATCTCGGGGAGATTTAAAAGCCTGCCTCCTGCTCACCAACACCCACCTCTTACACAAATATCAGATACCATTTCAAGTAACCAATATGCTCTGCCTACGCCAACTGTTCTCCCTCAACCAAGAAATGTTAACCCACAACCAAGAAATGCTATTCCATAGCCAAGAAATGCAATACCTCCACCAAGAAATGCACAATGCTTCAATAATCCACCCGTCTATCCTCAAGAACCCCATCAATAAGCCCTCAGAAATCCATACCCCAACTATCATGATCCAGACTATAACTATAACAACCCGAGATTTTGCAATTATTTTGTTATCGTCTAATGACGAGTGATTTGATTGTTAATTACTAGTTGGAAATTATATCAAGTAAAATTCTTTTGTAAAAAAATTGTTTAGTGTTGAGTGGGCTTTACATTTTGTAACGACCCGACTTTCCAGACCCGGAAAATCGAACCATTTTAGTTAAAGAAGAAGAGGTAGAAGAAGAAAATAAAAGAAAAACAACATCAGAATCTAACCATCGCAGCGGAATAAAATATAATATATCAACAAATCTTTACACAAATCAAAAACTATATCTGTTTATACAATACATCATCAGAGTACATCATCAGCCATAACATACAACTGAATACACAGCGGAAAAATAATAGCAAGTACGGGAGTACGTATCTACATCCAGCTCGTCTCCTGAGCTCCACAGCATCATATCCTGAACCTGTTTATCTCGGTCTGACCCGAGCATCATATAAAACAATACCCGAGTCAGTCTGGAAAACCAGCGTGAGAAAATCACACTCAAATTGATTATTAAAGTTTCAAAATCCTTTGAAACAAAAGCATCTCGTAAGACCACGCCACAAATAAACATGTCGGGTTTTTACCTTACGATAGCTAAAACACTTTTTTATCAAAATCCTCTGATATTATAATAGTGTCTATTCACAAATACTTATTAAAATAGCCGAAATTGTTACATCTATTAAATTCCGGCATACTAGCCACAACGTGGGTAATACAAACAAAACTCGTACAAGGCACGTAGGGAGAATGGATTTCCAACGAATGACTAGGCACTAGGGTACCACCTATCACAGTACGTGGCCTAGATCACAGTACCGAGGAGTACGCCCGCTCCCCTGCAACACAAGGCTGGAATCATCCCTTACTGGATAATTCCAAATAAAATCACCCCACGGTTGGGATCAGCAACCGCACCACTAAGCCGAAATAAAAGGGACATCTAGACAGGGATGACCTTACTCTCAAGTGGGGGCTACCCACGAAGCCTTGCTGCATAACCCCTGATTTTCAGTCATTCCCGGTTGATGAGGCTTGAGGCTAAACGATACCTTTCCAGAACATATCCCTTAGAATGCCCATTGTCCACCTGACGATGTCACGAAAGCATTCGTCCATACAAGTCCGTCCCGGGTCCGAACGGAACCGAAGGCACTATTCCTACTACATCCATTTTGGAAATATCCTCAGGATTAGTAGCGACTAGCCCTTGCACTTCACTGCTCCATCTTCGACTCTGAACACGTTACACGAAACGTACAAACCGGATCGAAGTGGTATTCGAGTCTCCAGACCTAGAATCCCGGTATACGGAAACTCGATCCCGGTCTCTTCGAAACGATCAACGCATTTGGCCAATATTGATAGTCGGTTATTTAACTATCAATCAACATCCACAAGCAACCATCACACAAGAAATAATTTCCCACATTATTTATTTGCCCAAATATCTTTCCAAGATATATTTCCAAATTTTCAAAGCTCATTTGAAAACAATTTCAAACAGTTTCCGCTTACGGAAAACATTTCCAAATATTTATTTCCACTGAATCACCAAGTACAAAACACTTTTAGATTTTAAAATAATTTAAAAACACTTTATTTTAAATATATCTTATAACATTGAAATCAGACTACTTTAATACTTTATTAAAATATATATACTTTAAAATAAACCACTTTATAATATAAAGTAAATTTCTCTTTTTAACACATAATAGCAAATCACTTTTATATAATTACTACAATAATAGATTTTGAAAATCTTACTTAGGAAATTAACATTTAGAAATAATCAATTTTCTAAAACATGCTCACAATTAGAACTTTTAACTTATATTAAAAAATTTCTTTGAAAACGTACTTGGCTATCCAGAGAAATACACTTCTCATTCCCATCGTTTAAAAATAAATCAACATTTATTTTCAAACCAAACCATATCCTTTTATAAATTCCCATCTTGAATTTATATTCTCAAATATCCCTGATGTTTTATTTTACTTTATAAACCCAGTTTATAAATTCCAAAATCTCACTTCTCTTTTAAATTCCAATTTAAACAACCAAATCAATTTCCCATTTACTTTACTTCGAAATAAATTTCTTGCTTACTTCATTTATTTCAAAATACAATAACTTTAGATTTATTTCTTTATTGTGAGTTAAGAACCTTTTAACTGAAAATACCAATTTTAAACTTCCAAAATTCCTTCTTATCCTTTTATTAAATTTAATCCTTAAACTTTAAAAATAATTTCTTTATTTTTCCAATAATGTCACTTTAGTTTAAAATTTATTATCCTCATGTTAATTCAAAATCCCATTTTTTCATATTTGTTCGACTTAAGAAATTTCTTTATTTCTTTTACAATTCCTTATTTAATTTATTCGAATCCACTAGAATTATTTAACTTAAATTTTACTCTTTTACTTCTTTCCAAAAATCCAATTCAATTACTTTTGGTAACTCATTATACTGGGAAATTCAATCCAACCAGATTATCCAATATAAATCATCACAGGATATCAACAATCATATCACAGAATATTTAAACAAAATCAAATATTTTGAGGAATCCAGTTGGATCCCTCCAACCTGTTTTCCTGCATCCACAGATGTTAGCACAATACCAATTCCACTTCAAGGTGGAATATCGCGGTATATGGGTTTTATAAAATATCATCCGCTATTATGCGGCGCAATAGGGTCTCATCCGCTATATAAATGCGGGAATATCAACAACTCAAATATATACATATGCCAATATGTATATATTTCTATATACTACTATATACCATATCAATCAAATCAATCAATTCAATCATCCATCAATATTTAAATTTAACCAATTTAAATTTAAATTAAAATTTAACTGAGTGAGATTAACTCACCTTTGATTTAATCTGCAGTCTAATGCCATTCATTTCCATTCCAGCTTGTTCCTCGATTTTGACCTTAAATAAATATTATATGATCTATTAATATTCGAATTGATGGAACAATTTTATTTATTCACTTACCCTAAACCAACAAATGTTCTTTTAGACTAGTAGTTAAATTTTAACTTAATTTCCCTTTACTAAAATAGTTTAAGGGCTGGAATAATTAAACAAGTTTACTTGATAATTAAATCTTCATGATACATTATTTTAAACTAACTGGTGCATGAAAATGTACGTATATATATTTTTATATAGGTAATCTACACTTATACATATTTCCTTTGAGAATTTTACGAAGCTAATTATTTAATTAATTTACTTTTCCTCCAAACAGATATCCTTTGATAGCTAAACCATTAAATAAATTATATTAAACGCATAAATTTTCATAGGTAAATTAAACGGTTAAATTCTCAAATCCAATATATATATATATATATATAAATTTGTTTATTTACTTCTTTGAAACTACCCATATCAAATAACCTATATACATTTTAAATCAGATCTCAATGAACTCGATAACATTTTTAAATCCTTATATATATATATATATATTATCATCATAACAGTAAATTTACTCTTACGATACATTTATTTCCTTTTTCTGTTTCCGAATGAACATATACATAACGATACATATTTAAATTAATTTGTAAAAGGTAAAATCGAGATTACCTCTCCTACCTCATCGAATCAAGCCCCTATCTGCCGACTCCACCACGTCATGCCCAATCCACGCCTCTGCAGCCACGCACTCGACAAACCCTACATCGCATTTAAATCGAACGCCGACCTCCAGATCTTGATCGACTGGCACGCTGCCTGTGTCACCACACTGCCGCGCGAGCGTACCTCATTCAAACCCTTAACCCGCCTGCTCGAACTCGAACCCAGCACGCTCGCCGGTCGAACGCCATAGCTCGCTAAATCGTGAGTCGCCCAATCGTACGCGAGCGCCACCCTCGCGAGCGCGAGCTTCAGTCGCGTTTGAAGACGAACGTCTTCCCCTTCTCGATCAATCGAACAACGATCCCCCCCCATGATTTCGTCGCACTCATCCCGCTCGCGATTTCGCTCTGATGATTTCTTGCCTGAGATTCGATTTTAATTGTGAATTTGAAGAGGGGAAATTCGGCCATTGCTTTTATTGAACGTGATGGTTGCTTTTTGATGAGTCTCGTTTTCTAATTGAAGAAGAAAACGAAGGGAAGATTAGGCCATTGATTTATTTTTGAGTTGTGAAATAAATTTGAACAGGAAAGGAAAGAAAGAAATATCGATTCGAAGAGGCTTCTCGAGTACGCGTGGAAAATATCTCTGACAATGTACTCTTAAAATTTTAAATTATATTATAAAACTTCAAACCGTCTAGTTGCATAACGCGAAATTCCAAACTCCAAATCAGACATTCCAACAGACATCTACAGGGTTTTACCTGTATTCCGAACACGATGGAACACGTTTCGGAGGTTAATTTGATCGTACGTACGAGTCACGGAGGTAAATGATAAATTTCAAATTAAATCGATTCAAATAAATTCGAAGCGTTTTGAGCTGCCAGGGTCAAACAACAACTCCGATTGCTACGAAAATTGAAATCCGATAATAATACAATATTACGGATCCAATGGAACTGGTTTCGCTGAATTCCGAGACTGTGCCTCGGACGGCTATTTTTTTTTTCAATTTCAACGATATATTTTTAAAACTGAACAAAACTCTTTAAAATTCCATTTTAAAAGTTCTATCATCTTCAGTATTAACAATATAAATTTTACAATCCTTTAAATTATTTTTAACAGGCTTAAAGCTCCAGATTCAATAATTTACCAATTTCGATAATTAAATTCAACAATTAATTATCCAATAATTAATGATATTTGAAATTAAAGTTAATAATTATCTTATGAATATTTAAAATTAATTAAATATTCCTATTTCAAATGCTCAAAATTTCCGGGTCGTCACATTCCTCCCCCCTTAAAAGAATTTCGTCCCCGAAATTACTAGTTAGGAAGAATGGTTCAATCCCCGTTAACTATTTCCCAAACAATCTTTTATTAATGATACACTAATCATCTTTTAACTTCCCAAACTTATACATAAGTTCAACCCATACCACCTACTTATCCATTCAAATTTAAATTTGAATTCAAATTTTGAATTATCAAAAAATTTTCCAAAATTTTTCTAACTCTCTAAATTTCCGAAAAATTTCGCCAGCGTCTCCTTTGCGCGGCTAGCTCGGTACAACTACAAAATGGCTCTACGGCCTCCCAATCTCAAAAAGAAAACAAAAAGCCAAGTGGCTGGATCCAAAATCCAATCAAATTTCATATAGAAATTCAAATACATACCTTTTTGTCGGGCCATTAAATTTATCTTTTTAAAATCAAAATCCCAATCTATCTGTTGCTTTTATACACCTGTATATCCTATTAAGCAATAATATTCAATCACAATCCCAAAGTCATTTTATACTTTCCTTTACAAATTTTCAATATTTGCTTTACTTAAGCCCGTACGATGCACATATATCATCCGTACGCAATATCACATTCGATCGCTCAATCGATCACACAATTTCACTTCCGAACTAGTATCGTCCACCCGACTTCCTAGTGCGGACTCAGATCTGGTTTCTTGATCAGAAACCGTTATTCTCCTTGCATAGCCACCAACTATGATAGAGAATATCCAGAATCAATCAACAATCCATATCCAGGCTCGCCGTTGAAAATCGAGTGAAAAATCCTGATTCGGATCGATAAAACTATCTCGAAATTCTGTGTTCGACATCTGGACCAAATAGCTATGCGAATAAAATAATATACTTACACCTTACGTAATTAGCCCAATTGATTATCAACTATATCAATTTTCTTTTTATTCATACTCATTTAGATTTCTATTCACTTATCCAGAATTATCATCCCGTTTCATAACTTTCAGTTTTAAATCTTCATTCAGTCATTCACTCGGTATTTTCCTAATACTAATTTACTTAAGAATCTCACCATACTTCTTAAGTTCAATATAAATAGTTTACATACTTCTTATATTTATTTCCACTTCACTATTGAAGTTCATATTAAATTCTAATCACTTTTTCCTTTACAATTCCATTTGATTACAATTTGGCTTTCATTTTGGATATTGAATTAGTTGCACTTGCTAATTAATTTAAATTTCAATTAACAGTTTATTTGCAAACTTCACTTCTTTAGTTTCTTCAATTTCACTTCACTTTACATTCACATTTGAATTAGATTTCAATATCTAGTTTTCAATTTTATTTGCTTAGCAAATTTAAATCATTTATCGTAAATGAAAATTTAAAATTTTCTAACTTCCAAAATTTCTAGAAAATTTTGGCAGAGTCTCCTTTGTACGGAGGGACTTCTGCGATATCGCAGGATGCACAAATATGTATATACATCGGCCTCAGGCCGGAAATCACAATATATATCAATATATGCAGTTCATATCTCCTATTTTTGAATTTTTGTATAAACGTACTTTGTTATAGAAATTTTTAAGCAAGCGACGATTTATTTTAGCATTTAACGCAGTCAAAACCAGCCAAACGGCTTCCCTGAACCTGTACTAACTCAATATAAACATGTGAGTGACAAATATTCAAAGTTCATTAACATCTTACTCAATTTCAATAGCTAACATTTGTATAACATAAGTGATATCCACTAAACACTTCCATAAGCCAATCTACAAGGTTCCGACAAAATTTCCAATCAATCTGAGGCTATTTCAATTAATTCCAATGGTTAACAATTTAGTTCCTTACATTTAATCCATTGTTAATCCAACTTTATTTAACGGGTTTTCAATCTATTTAAACTTTATTCTCATTTCAATTTACTTCCAACTTAATAAATAAACCGTTTCAATCCAACTCTATTTTATAATTCAAGTTTTGGCTTCCTATCCATTTTTCCAAAATACAACCAAATTCATTTAGCTTATTTCTTCCACTATTAAATTTTATAAGTCGCAACTTCTTTATATCATACTTTCACCTATTTAAAACCAATTATATTCGCCTTTTACCTTTTAACTCGGATTATACAATTTTATTTACAATACAAATCAATACCATTTTATTCCAATCCCATTTTTATTTTTAGTTTCAACATTTCCACTTATTTTCAGTTCACTATAAATTCCAGTCAACTTCTATTTTTAATTCAAATTTATTTCTAGGCTTCATTATTAACTCACAATCCCTATAATCGAGTTAAGTTTCATTAACATACTTATCAAACAATTTATTTAGATAAACAGCTTACTTTCAATTTTTAAACCAATATTTGGTTTTATCTCAATAAAAACTACTACATCATCTTTCCTTGAGTTCAATATTATTTTATAATTCCAGTTTGGATTTATTCATTTTTAATCCAACAAGCTCATATTCAATCCAATTGATCTCGAAATCAATTTTATTTTACTTCTATTAATTGGCTTATACTCTAACTTATTATATATTTTTTTTTTCCCGTTTTCTTACTTACTTCAACCTTTTGTAAGTATCCAAACTTTATTTATTGTCCCATAATCATTTTAATAAAATTCCGGAGTTTAAACAACTTTCAACATTTCATAATCACTTTTGAAATCAACTACATCCAAACTCCTTTGGTAAATTCAATTATCCCCTTGAATTTCAAAACCAACCCGGTTCACAATCATTTCCAATTTAAAACAGTTTGGTAGCAATTTCTCTTTGGAAACTCGAAAATAGACATCGATGATGCTGCAGTCATCACCGAAATTATTTTCCAACGACCGTAAGAGAATTTAATGCTTTTATCACTTTAAAACCTTTCAAATATTTTTAATTCCTAAATTCCAACAGATTTCGAATCCAATTCAAAAATATTCATGAAATAATATCACCATTATTTCCCCAAAACCTTTAAAACTATTTTAAATCCAAGGAATTTAAACCTTTCTCAAAACTTCAAATTCAAAATCCATTCAATTTTATATCCAAACATTACTCTGGAATTCTATCACATTTTATTTCAAGTTATAAGTCACATTTACAATTTACATTTACAAATTTCATTTGTTTATGAATTTATCTCATTTGATTATAAATCACATTTGTAATTCACATTTGTATATAAAGTTTATCTCAATTTATAAATTTCATTTATAGTCTATATTTCAAATTCCATTTTGTTATATAAATTTATTCTTCATCTTTGGTTATAAGTTTTCAATTTCTACTCAATAATGAGACTAACTCATTATTGTCATTTTCTAACAACCAAGCATCCAAATATATAACTATAATAATTTTCGAAATTTTTTTTTTCTTTTATATACAAAATAATTTGGGCAAAATTATTTCATTCACCCTATTTAAAACAATATTGTGTCAAACTGTTCTATTCAAGTGTTTAGAAACCCCTTCGATACAGTTGTCCAGACTGTGCCGACGAAGGTTCATATGCCACTCAATAAATCAACCAACACAATATAAAATCATTTTATATTCACTAACAAATACGCGCTCATATCTATTAATACTCTCAAAATTCCCACCAGAGCCAAGGTTATCGCTAGCCTAAGCTCTGATACCACTGTAACGACCCGACTTTCCAGACCCGGAAAATCGAACCATTTTAGTTAAAGAAGAAGAGGTAGAAGAAGAAAATAAAAGAAAAACAACATCAGAATCTAACCATCGCAGCGGAATAAAATATAATATATCAACAAATCTTTACACAAATCAAAAACTATATCTGTTTATACAATACATCATCAGAGTACATCATCAGCCATAACATACAACTGAATACACAGCGGAAAAATAATAGCAAGTACGGGAGTACGTATCTACATCCAGCTCGTCTCCTGAGCTCCACAGCATCATATCCTGAACCTGTTTATCTCGGTCTGACCCGAGCATCATATAAAACAATACCCGAGTCAGTCTGGAAAACCAGCGTGAGAAAATCACACTCAAATTGATTATTAAAGTTTCAAAATCCTTTGAAACAAAAGCATCTCGTAAGACCACGCCACAAATAAACATGTCGGGTTTTTACCTTACGATAGCTAAAACACTTTTTATCAAAATCCTCTGATATTATAATAGTGTCTATTCACAAATACTTATTAAAATAGCCGAAATTGTTACATCTATTAAATTCCGGCATACTAGCCACAACGTGGGTAATACAAACAAAACTCGTACAAGGCACGTAGGGAGAATGGATTTCCAACGAATGACTAGGCACTAGGGTACCACCTGTCACAGTACGTGGCCTAGATCACAGTACCGAGGAGTATGCCCGCTCCCCTGCAACACAAGGCTGGAATCATCCCTTACTGGATAATTCCAAATAAAATCACCCCACGGTTGGGATCAGCAACCGCACCACTAAGCCGAAATAAAAGGGACATCTAGACAGGGATGACCTTACTCTCAAGTGGGGGCTACCCACGAAGCCTTGCTGCATAACCCCTGATTTTCAGTCATTCCCGGTTGATGAGGCTTGAGGCTAAACGATACCTTTCCAGAACATATCCCTTAGAATGCCCATCGTCCACCTGACGATGTCACGAAAGCATTCGTCCATACAAGTCCGTCCCGGGTCCGAACGGAACCGAAGGCACTATTCCTACTACATCCATTTTGGAAATATCCTCAGGATTAGTAGCGACTAGCCCTTGCACTTCACTGCTCCATCTTCGACTCTGAACACGTTACACGAAACATACAAACCGGATCGAAGTGGTATTCGAGTCTCCAGACCTAGAATCCCGGTATACGGAAACTCGATCCCGGTCTCTTCGAAACGATCAACGCATTTGGCCAATATTGATAGTCGGTTATTTAACTATCAATCAACATCCACAAGCAACCATCACACAAGAAATAATTTCCCACATTATTTATTTGCCCAAATATCTTTCCAAGATATATTTCCAAATTTTCAAAGCTCATTTGAAAACAATTTCAAACAGTTTCCGCTTACGGAAAACATTTCCAAATATTTATTTCCACTGAATCACCAAGTACAAAACACTTTTAGATTTTAAAATAATTTAAAAACACTTTATTTTAAATATATCTTATAACATTGAAATCAGACTACTTTAATACTTTATTAAAATATATATACTTTAAAATAAACCACTTTATAATATAAAGTAAATTTCTCTTTTTAACACATAATAGCAAATCACTTTTATATAATTACTACAATAATAGATTTTGAAAATCTTACTTAGGAAATTAACATTTAGAAATAATCAATTTTCTAAAACATGCTCACAATTAGAACTTTTAACTTATATTAAAAAATTTCTTTGAAAACGTACTTGGCTATCCAGAGAAATACACTTCTCATTCCCATCGTTTAAAAATAAATCAACATTTATTTTCAAACCAAACCATATCCTTTTATAAATTCCCATCTTGAATTTATATTCTCAAATATCCCTGATGTTTTATTTTACTTTATAAACCCAGTTTATAAATTCCAAAATCTCACTTCTCTTTTAAATTCCAATTTAAACAACCAAATCAATTTCCCATTTACTTTACTTCGAAATAAATTTCTTGCTTACTTCATTTATTTCAAAATACAATAACTTTAGATTTATTTCTTTATTGTGAGTTAAGAACCTTTTAACTGAAAATACCAATTTTAAACTTCCAAAATTCCTTCTTATCCTTTTATTAAATTTAATCCTTAAACTTTAAAAATAATTTCTTTATTTTTCCAATAATGTCACTTTAGTTTAAAATTTATTATCCTCATGTTAATTCAAAATCCCATTTTTTCATATTTGTTCGACTTAAGAAATTTCTTTATTTCTTTTACAATTCCTTATTTAATTTATTCGAATCCACTAGAATTATTTAACTTAAATTTTACTCTTTTACTTCTTTCCAAAAATCCAATTCAATTACTTTTGGTAACTCATTATACTGGGAAATTCAATCCAACCAGATTATCCAATATAAATCATCACAGGATATCAACAATCATATCACAGAATATTTAAACAAAATCAAATATTTTGAGGAATCCAGTTGGATCCCTCCAACCTGTTTTCCTGCATCCACAGATGTTAGCACAATACCAATTCCACTTCAAGGTGGAATATCGCGGTATATGGGTTTTATAAAATATCATCCGCTATTATGCGGCGCAATAGGGTCTCATCCGCTATATAAATGCGGGAATATCAACAACTCAAATATATACATATGCCAATATGTATATATTTCTATATACTACTATATACCATATCAATCAAATCAATCAATTCAATCATCCATCAATATTTAAATTTAACCAATTTAAATTTAAATTAAAATTTAACTGAGTGAGATTAACTCACCTTTGATTTAATCTGCAGTCTAATGCCATTCATTTCCATTCCAGCTTGTTCCTCGATTTTGACCTTAAATAAATATTATATGATCTATTAATATTCGAATTGATGGAACAATTTTATTTATTCACTTACCCTAAACCAACAAATGTTCTTTTAGACTAGTAGTTAAATTTTAACTTAATTTCCCTTTACTAAAATAGTTTAAGGGCTGGAATAATTAAACAAGTTTACTTGATAATTAAATCTTCATGATACATTATTTTAAACTAACTGGTGCATGAAAATGTACGTATATATATTTTTATATAGGTAATCTACACTTATACATATTTCCTTTGAGAATTTTACGAAGCTAATTATTTAATTAATTTACTTTTCCTCCAAACAGATATCCTTTGATAGCTAAACCATTAAATAAATTATATTAAACGCATAAATTTTCATAGGTAAATTAAACGGTTAAATTCTCAAATCCAATATATATATATATATATATTTGTTTATTTACTTCTTTGAAACTACCCATATCAAATAACCTATATACATTTTAAATCAGATCTCAATGAACTCGATAACATTTTTAAATCCTTATATATATATATATATTATCATCATAACAGTAAATTTACTCTTACGATAAATTTATTTCCTTTTTCTGTTTCCGAATGAACATATACATAACGATACATATTTAAATTAATTTGTAAAAGGTAAAATCGAGATTACCTCTCCTACCTCATCGAATCAAGCCCCTATCTGCCGACTCCACCACGTCATGCCCAATCCACGCCTCTGCAGCCACGCACTCGACAAACCCTACATCGCATTTAAATCGAACGCCGACCTCCAGATCTTGATCGACTGGCACGCTGCCTGTGTCACCACACTGCCGCGCGAGCGTACCTCGTTCAAACCCTTAACCCGCCTGCTCGAACTCGAACCCAGCACGCTCGCCGGTCGAACGCCATAGCTCGCTAAATCGTGAGTCGCCCAATCGTACGCGAGCGCCACCCTCGCGAGCGCGAGCTTCAGTCGCGTTTGAAGACGAACGTCTTCCCCTTCTCGATCAATCGAACAACGATCCCCCCCATGATTTCGTCGCACTCATCCCGCTCGCGATTTCGCTCTGATGATTTCTTGCCTGAGATTCGATTTTAATTGTGAATTTGAAGAGGGGAAATTCGGCCATTGCTTTTATTGAACGTGATGGTTGCTTTTTGATGAGTCTCGTTTTCTAATTGAAGAAGAAAACGAAGGGAAGATTAGGCCATTGATTTATTTTTGAGTTGTGAAATAAATTTGAACAGGAAAGGAAAGAAAGAAATATCGATTCGAAGAGGCTTCTCGAGTACGCATGGAAAATATCTCTGACAATGTACTCTTAAAATTTTAAATTATATTATAAAACTTCAAACCGTCTAGTTGCATAACGCGAAATTCCAAACTCCAAATCAGACATTCCAACAGACATCTACAGGGTTTTACCTGTATTCCGAACACGATGGAACACGTTTCGGAGGTTAATTTGATCGTACGTACGAGTCACGGAGGTAAATGATCAATTTCAAATTAAATCGATTCAAATAAATTCGAAGCGTTTTGAGCTGCCAGGGTCAAACAACAACTCCGATTGCTACGAAAATTGAAATCCGATAATAATACAATATTACGGATCCAATGGAACTGGTTTCGCTGAATTCCAAGACTGTGCCTCGGACGGCTATTTTTTTTTTCAATTTCAACGATATATTTTTAAAACTGAACAAAACTCTTTAAAATTCCATTTTAAAAGTTCTATCATCTTCAGTATTAACAATATAAATTTTACAATCCTTTAAATTATTTTTAACAGGCTTAAAGCTCCAGATTCAATAATTTACCAATTTCGATAATTAAATTCAACAATTAATTATCCAATAATTAATGATATTTGAAATTAAAGTTAATAATTATCTTATGAATATTTAAAATTAATTAAATATTCCTATTTCAAATGCTCAAAATTTCCGGGTCGTCACACATTTTAAATCGGGGCCCATATTTCTTGATGCCGTGATATTTATCTAAGGCCATTACCCATTCCTCTATTCATTCGATTCGTAACCCTAAAAAAACAAACGAGAATAATAAATGGCGGCCACGAATTCTTTTCGCGTTCGTTCATCCCCAAATTAGGGTATAGAAATCGAAGACGATGGCCGCAAGGATTCGAACTTCGCTCGTCTTCCCTTAATTGCTACGGCTTCGACTCGTAACTGGGCTTAGTGTAGCTTCGCTCGCGACTGCTTCAAATTGTGGCTAAGGTGAGTGGCCTTCCAGTCACATCTAATTCAAGTCGTCTTTATTCCTTTGTTGTTTTGATTACTCGACTCTTGTTGTTTTGAATTCGTGACTAGCATGGCTTTAACTGTTTTGGAATTTGGTTTGTTCGACTGGTACTTTACTGCGTTCGAATTGAATTTGGCCTTGTTAACTGATTTTCCTATTTGTTTGAATAATACAGTGTTGAATTTGTTTTGGTTTTTGACTTGGTCATCCGGTTTTGTGGATTCGACTCCATGAATTTTGGTTCCGTGTGTTGTTATTATATTGGAGTAATTTCCCTTGATTCGAACTATGCTTTGTCTAGTTCAATTGATCTGCTTTTTGTAATGGTTGACTTCGTCATTGCTTTGACTTCGGTCATTAGGTCTCTAACATGATCACTGTCACCTGACTTTGATTTGTAAAAACTGTAAATTTCTCTGTTGTAAGTTTAACCTGATGCTTGAATGCAGTTTATCACCATGTTGTCTCGATGCCTTCTCCTTTAACTTGTTCTTGTACCATTTTTGTGTTCTATTTCTATTTTGCTGGAATTCCTCGAGTACATATCTGTAGTGATCATTTGATCTGCCCATTTGAGTCTGTGATGTGTCTGCATAGCTGTCACATGAGGTAAACTTAGTTATTACAATGGGTTATGTTGCATTGAAGTATTTTGTTGTCCACTGGCTGGACATTTGAGTTCTTTTGAGTTGCATTGAATTATGGTAGTAATTGAGTTTGGTCCCAGCTTTGTTTAAGAACTTTTGAATTACCTTGCATTGCATTGTGACAGTGGCATTGCTTTGTATTTGTGTAGTCTGACCTTTTGTTTGTTCAGTGTAGTCATTGTATACGTGATGGATTTTTACTTGGTTAAAACTGGTTCTCTGTCTTGTTTAAAAGTGATACTTTTATGGGTCTCCAAGTATGCTAGTGGGCATGGTTCATCTTGTAGTCTTCACTTAAACTTTGAACTGTTTGCATTAACTTTGGTTGCTGTAGCCTTTATGCATGGCTGTTATACCTTTGGTGCGCTATGCTTATGCAAGATAGTTGAGGCAGTGCAATTGTCATCTGCGTCTGCATTATACTTAAGTGCATTATCTTTGGGTATGCATTACTCTTTCTGGGAGATTGTTTATACAAGTCATATATGTGGGTTCAAGAATGTTTGCATTTTGGGTGTACGGTCTGGAGTTCGAATACATGTATCACTTGTGTCTATTGAGTTGAACATCCACTGTGTTAGCTCATTGATATGGCTCGACAGTTTTGGGTTCATATACATTATCACTGCACATTTTGTAGCATCCTTAACCTGGTTTTTCTGCAGTTCCCAGTTGCCTCTGTGTACATATCTTCAATTGTGTGTAATTGGCTTGCATTGAGCCAAGGTAGCAGTGACATGACTTTTGTATTTTGTTATTGGTTTGGCTACGCAGTCTCGACGCTGTCCCCTGTTGTATTAGGTTGTACCTGTCTTGTGCCTTCTTGTACATGCCGAGCCTTGTGGGCATAATTGGTGCACTGACTAGAGTCTTTGTCCTTGTTGTTTTACTGTTTCACTTAATGCCATTCCTTTAGGGCAGTTTCATATTGCAGTCTCTGTTTTGTTAGTTGATTTGAACTATGGTCAAGGCTTGATTTTTGTCTCAACCGTTTCATTTGAAATTATACCTGTGTTGAACCCCGCTAATAGATCGGGTTTGACCTTGTGCTCGGTTGTAAATTTTCATTGTGCATACATGTGCTCTTTGTCCCATTGATGATCACTGGGTGGATGTTGTGCTTGCCGTTGCAGTTCCGTCTGGTTCATTTTGATTCGAGTTGGTTTAGACTGTCTAGTCTTTACTTCATGTGTACATCTGAATTTGGCGAGGCAGCACACGTGAGCGTGTACTGCAGCCAATTCAGAATCTGATGTTTTAATTGATATTTCGATTGTTAAATTGTTTCGTTGGTTCAATTCAATATTTTTAAATGGTTCATTTTGATTTGAGTTGGATCCGTTTGCTTTTGGATTCATTGATCTTCTGAGTATTTCATAGACTGTATTGGCGAGGCAGTACACGTTAGCGTGTACTGCAGCCAATCAGCATTGCTGTTTTTAAATTGACATTTCAATTGTTTAAACTGCTTTGGATTTCTGATTTGTTGTTTAACACTGTTTAGTGTTATATCTGCCGTAATCCGATACTTTTATCGAGAAGTTGGATATATGTGATTTCTATGACTGTCGTCTATTTGACTATCTGATTATCATTGCTGCTATGCACTAATAACTGAGTTTGAATTAGACTGACCCGTGTATTATTTTCTTTTGAATTTAATACTTGGGTCAGACCCGAGTTATTTCAGGTTGTAGATTTTCTTCTTTGAGTTGCTGTTCAGGATATGAAGACTTTTCACATCTTCTGAAGTTGTCAGTGTCATTTTGTAGTAGTCGTGTCATTGTATAGAACGATATGTATTCATGTATATTAGTCGATAATGTACTTGTATATATAACTTCTAGAGTCGACAGTTGTAGTTGTATCATATGTATCGTGTCAACTATATTGTAACTGACATCGGTTATATATATGAGATTTTTGTTAATCTGTGTTCCGCATTTATATTATCTGTGTTATCGTTATATCTAATGTCCTAAACTATTATGAACTATCGTAGTTTGTTTTATACTGATAATTGGATATGTCGATGGGAGTAAATAAATAATAGATGAAAAATAAAAAGTATATACCACTCCTATCGAGATAACCAATATTAGTGTAAGGCCAATTACGGATGGTCGCTCCTATCCAGCCTTATTCTTCGTAATAATAGACAGTATTTCTTTTAATACTCTTTGTTAGTATGAGCATAGAGGTGGGGCGTCACAGTTGGTATCAGAGCTTGGGGTTTATGGACATAATATAAAACTTAACTCGGATGGAACATATGTTACAACTATTGGTCGATGTTTTATTTGTGCTTGAGTCAAAACTAAAGTTTTGAAATTTGGATGAAATTTTTAAATATCTTTATTTAAAAATAATAGTGAAATTGTGTTCTGATGATTTGATTGATTTGTGTTCTGTTTATCAGAGTGCGCAGCGGAAACAGTGAAACTGTCTTCGCTGAGTACAACTGATAATCTTTTTGATTTAAAAAAAAAATCAAAATACGAAATTGATATGAATTTCATTTGTTGTTTACATAGTTGTAATTATTTTGTGTAACGACCAGAGCTTTCTCTCCACAGAAAGTCGTATCGCTAATAAGAAAGAAAGGGATAGAAAAGAGAAAAGAAGAGAAAGAAAGAACTAAACAATATCAGAATCTCACAGCGGAACGAAACAAAATATAATATATCACATAACTATTACATAGTCTTTACATAATCAGAGTGACACAACTTATACAACAAAATAGACAATTATAATTTCTGTCTATTATACAACTCAAGATACAATTCAAACAAAAGACTCAGATCAACCAACATAGCGGAA
The DNA here is from genome assembly GCA_030737815.1 of Allium fistulosum. Lineage (NCBI taxonomy): Eukaryota > Viridiplantae > Streptophyta > Magnoliopsida > Asparagales > Amaryllidaceae > Allium > Allium fistulosum. The sequence goes on from CM060904.1 coordinate 136,755,747, forward strand.
TACTATCTATCTACGAATGCTGAAGCCTCCTGCTCCATATCTCCTCCATAGATTCGTCAAAGCTAACCTGAATCCCTTGGCTACTCGTAAAAATTTGAGTACCCAAGAGTTTATAAAACAGAAATAAACACTTGGGTCAGACATGGGTCTGGTGTGAGTAACAGGTTAAACTTGCTTAACTTCAAAACCTTTAGAAAGAAAAGGTATCACGTAAGACTCCCCACAAATAAACATGGGTAAGTTTTTACCTTACGCTAACCAAAACATTTGATAGGAAATCTGATTTTATTATAATAGGGTCTAGGGTTTTCAAGTAAAATATAGAAATAGCTGAAATGCTTACATCTCACATTCCAACATAGTTGGGCACAACTAATACGTACGGCACTTATTGGAGTTTGGATTCCATAAAATGGCCGGGCTACTGGGGTACCGCCCGTCACAGTACGTGGCCTAGATCACCGTACCGAGGAGTACGCCCGCTCCCCTGCAACACAAAGCCGGAACCATCCCTTACTGGATAATCCCGAACAAGATAACCCCGTAGTTGGCGCGACCAACCACACACTAAGCCGAATAAAAGAAAAGGGACCTCTAGACAGGGATCTATCTTGCTCTCAGTGGGTGCTACCCACGAAGCCTTGCTGCACCTCCCCTGTTTTAGCCATTCCCGGTTGATGAGGCTTGAGGTTACGATTACCTTTAATCAGAACATATCACTTAGAATGCTCATCGTCCGCCTGACGATGTGCTGAAAGCATTCAATCCATACAAGTTCGTTCCGGGTTCGAACGAAACCGAAGGCATTATCTCGTTACACTCGTTTTGGAATCACCCTCAGAGTTAACGACAATAACCCTTGCACTCTGAATCTTCATCTTCACTTGAGATTCACGACCTATCGTTAATTTGGATCGATGTGGTATTCGGGTCTCCAGACCTGGAATTCCGGTATACGGAAACCCGATCCCGGTCTCATCGAAATCCAAAACGTATCTTTTAAGGCCAAGTTGTTTAAAGGTTTAAACAATTCAATTCAATACTAGAATTCACACAGCATTTACATAGATAAATATCACACATTTATCACAGATATATCCAATATCATATCACAGAATATCATAGCATATCATCAAATAGATATCAACCAAATCAGACATTCTACTCAAACAATCATCTATAAGCAATCATTTATTAATCCATATTATAATCAATTTAATCAACTTAAATTAAATTAATTACTTAAGAATTAATTCCTATCCTTGCTTAACCAACCATTAATTAATTACAATCCATTTAATTAATCATTAATTATTAATCACTCTTGATTAATTATTCATTAATTACATAAAGTAATTGTTCTTTAATTAATTTCACAAATTAATTATCCTTAATCATTTACAGTAATTAACCTTTAATTACTCTCATTAATTACAATAATTAATGATCCTTAATTAATTACTTTCTTTAATTAATTAACTATAATTAACTACATTATTCTTTAATTAATTACATTGAATTAATTAATCATGCATTAATTAATTACTTCCATTTATCAACCTTAAATAGTCATTAACAGCAATTAACTATTCTTAATTACTTTAATTTCTTTTATAAATCCTTTTTGATTAATTACACCAATTACATATAGTAATTCATTTATCAATTACTTACACTAAGTAATTACACTTAACCAATCTTATTAAGTAATTATACTTAATAAATTACCAAGTGACTATCCTTAATTAGTTAACAAATTAATTTACTTAAATAAATCACATTCATTCCTAAATTATAACCGAGTAACTCATCCTTAATTACCCTTTAAACAAATTAATTAATCCTTGATTAATTATTCTTTAACTATTAATTAATAAACCTTAATTATTAATCAATATCCTTTAATACAAAGTAATCAATCCTTAATTACTTTATAATTAATTAATTAAAATTAATTAACTAATTAATTACTTCTTAATTATTAATTAATAAAACTTAATTATTAATTAACAACTTTAATTATCAATTTAATTAATCCATAATTACCAATTAATCAGTCCTTAATGATAATTAATTAACCCTTAATAACTTAATTAATCCTTCTTAATAATTAATTAAATTAATTAATTAAACTTAAATTTCTTAATTAACTTAATTAATTTCAATTCATTAAAAATCTTAATTAACCTTGAAATTAAACATTATCATTAAAACATTTGATCTTAGTAATTAACTTACTTAATTAAACCATTAATTAAGTTTAAAAATAAATAATCATTAATTACTTATCTCTAATTATTAATTAACAATCCTTAATTACAAGTTAATAAATCACTTGAAAACCTTAATTGTAAATTTACTTACCCTTAACCATTAACTAATTTAATTTAATAAATCACTCTTTATTTATCCCATTTATTATCAAACTTAAATTAAGTTTTAAGATAAAACATTTTCTCAATAATTACCTTATTACATTTCCAATTAACTTAAGATTTGATTTAATATATTTAAGTTAATCAAAATCATACAACTTAATTTTATTTAAAATATTCATTACAAAGAAATGAATATTCAAGACAATTTATTTAACTTGATTTATTTATTTATTTATTTAAAACTTACTTTAATTTAAATTTTAAAAACTGGTTTAAACCTTTTACTTTGGGTTTAAGTCATATATACTTGAAATAAAACCAAGTACTTCTTATTTTATTTGATCTTTTTAAAACAGAGTTTAGTTTAAATTTTAAAACTGTTTGAACTTAACAGTTTCTCTCAAAATTCTTGCGTCCAACCCTAAACACCCCGAGTCAAAACCTTAACTTCGCGAGTTTCTTCCCGAGTAAATTTTAAACTGTTTGTTTTAGATTTTAAACTGTTAAACTTTAACAGTTATCACACAAAAACTCGCGTACTACCCTAAAACAACTCCGAGCCCAAAAGCTTTCTTCCCCGAGACCCACTTCGAGAAAAAACTCACGAACCCAAAACCAGACAACTGATACACATTATCGATCGTGCACGTGCACCACCAATCGCCGCACCTCCGACCAAGTTTCTGATCACCATCGAGTCGCCAACCTTCCCCTCGAACACCACGACAACTCCGATCAACAAGCAAATTCGAAAATCGAATTTAAGCCATCTCGACAACTTCCTGGAACAACACTCCATCCAAGAACCATCTCGTCCGACCACCCCTGATCATCAGCATCCCCACGACTTCGACCAAAGCTCCATCTCCAACCCACGCTTCCATCCCCCCAGGTGCGGTAGCCTCCAGTTCACCCACGTCATCGGAACAAGTCTCGATTTCAACCATACCCAAAACCATCCCTAAACCCTAAATTACCATCGATCGATCACCACGACGTAAAATAAAATCATCCACTATTTTTCCAACCATCTACAGCCTTCAATCTATCTCCGACATCAACCACGATGATCCCTGACTTGCCGATCATCGGAAATTTACAAAAATGTCATTTCTGTTCAACTTAAAATTTCTCTACCATTTCAATCTTAAAATTCATGATTACTTTTTCTAAATTCATCATTTGCAAGCATTAATCAGATTATAGAATCAAAGATCTAAATTAACATATTCGAATTTTACCCATTTCTTTGATTTCCACTATACATTTAAATTTTGAGTTAAATACTTATTATATATTCTTGAATCTATTTTTAAAATCTAAAGTATATAGTTAGAAACCTTTCTCATTAACACAACCTAGACTAAAATCAAATGGATGCAAAGATATGAATTTTCAAATAAAAATCTGAAGCCTGTACTGATATAAAAACAGAGGTATATGGGTGTACAGACATGCATATCTTTTTATCTACACATTTATAAACATGCAAACCAATTTCACTAAATCATTCAAGTACATCTCAATATCATACTTCTGGAATCAAAATATATAGGTTTTAGGATCTTATAAAAGAGGAGTTTACTCAAATTAAAGATGAACAGAGCAGTTAGCTATTTAATTAGACATGCACACTTAAATTTTCACATACATACAGAGTACATACATATAATTAAACATGCAAATATACTTCATTCAGAAATCATTCGAAAGCAAATTAAATTTCATTTTAACTTTTGAAAAAGATGTTTACTCACCTTTTACAGAGGCAGAGAAGTTTTGAAAGAAAACTGGAATGTTGATCTTTTGAAAACTGGAAACTTTGAAATTTCATCTGCTTGTTTTGAAAACTTGAAAACCATGGCCTCTGGAATTTGTAATCTTTGAAAACTTTGCTTTGATTTCTTTAAAAGATTGAAAAGCTTTTGAAAACTTTGCTGTTGCCTCAGATTTTCTTGCATGCATTCTTGGAATGATTACAGACTTGAAGAACATTGTAGATTTGTTTGAGATATGGTTTCAGGTCTTAGGATAATTGATTGCAGACTTGATTGTTTACAGAGCTTTTATTTTGATTAGAGGAAGGTTCAGGTTTGAAGAATAAATGGTTTCAGGTTGTAAATTTGTTTTGATTTTTGGTTTGAGATGATTTCAGTTTTTGTTTGAGAAGATGATTTCGGTTTGAACATTTTCTGGTTTGAGAATTTTTGTCTTTGCAAATGAAAAAGATAAGAAAAGAAAAAGAAGAGAGGAGGTGAAAGTTTATATAGTTAATTTAGATTTTATTAAAATTTAAAGAAAATAAAATTAAAGGATGACACTTGTCTCTACCCTTATTTATCTTGTTAACACATGTACTTAACATGTTTAGAAATTTAACACTTGTCATTTTAATTAATTTTATTTATTGTAAATGTAAAAACCTTTTTCTTTATTTATTAAACACTTATTACTTATCTATATATATATATAAATTTCTTTAAAGAAAATAAAATCAATTATACTTATAAATAAAAGTTCATACATATATTTTAAAATACAAAACTATTAAAATGTATATTAGAAATTTAAAACAAGACTTTATTTATTTATTAAATTTCAAACCAAAGCCTATCTATTTACAATATATATACACATATATATATATACATTATAAATAGAAATCATTTTATTAGTTTTAAAAAGATAAAATTCACTAATTAAATATTTATTTAATTAGATTATTAAATCAATTCAAACATTTATTATCAAAGATTATCAAATCAATTTAATTATTGAAACAGATTATTAAATTGATATTGCCCCAAATTTCCGGGATATTACATTCCTCCCCCCTTAAAATAATTTCGTCCCCGAAATTTAAAACAAAGGTAATTTAATAATCTTTTTAAATCACAATCATATATTATCATCCATATGCTAACAACCATAGCAAACAATTCATCCAATCAAACAATTCTAATTATCCAAACAAAATTCTGAATACAATCTCCTCGAGTTTTCCCCAAGTATAAATATACCGGGATACTCGCTCTACAAAATCCAAACAATCAACAATACTAAGCTATAGAGTTCTTACTCATCTAGATCTATAGAACTAAACAAGATATCAGACTACAGACGAGTCTGACTCAACAACCAAATCTTCCAGAACTGCTGGTTCCAAAACCAGAGATAGATTAAACACGTACTCCCTCAGAGATACGTAAAATACATTGAATTCCAGTTATCCAAACTGACAATTCAACCTAGTAGATCAAAGTACTTATCCAAATTAGATCACAGAAAAGATCCGAAACAACTCGGAGCTGACTTCCCAGACTTACCCAATCTTATAGCTCCCTTTAATCAGAGAAAAACTTCGCAACAACGAAGTCTCCAACTTCGAATTTCAAAATTCCTTCGTCTCTTATTCTCAAAATCCTTCTGACAATCCTAGGCTGTCTACAAATCCTTTTTGATCAACTCAACCTTCGCTGATGCTTCTTGAAACAATCAGGACCAAAAATAACTCAACCAATGATCCTCTCAAGATCTACCCAATCCAAAACACAACTCTACTTACAAACATCAGTAGATTCCAAACTTACTTCTCCTATCCAGAGATTCACTCTCAAACTGCTTCCGCTACACCACTCTAATCTGGAAAAGAATGAAAATGCTGATGAAGAACACAAGCCCAGATTGGACAACTCATCCCAGAAAATCTCGGATAACTCAAGAGAATACTCAAATTATCGCAAGTCACTTTTGCGATCAACTCAGCCAAATTCAAAAGAAACTGTTCTCTCTTTACCAATCAGAACAGCTTACACTTATCTATCCTATCTATCAAAGAAATGGATCCACTCTGCTGCTTCTGAACTTCTCTTTCACTGCTCAGCCAGAAAACTTCCTGCCAATACAGAACACTCCGAGCTGCACTGCTGCCACAGATGCCAAAGACTTCCTTATCCAAAGCTTCTTCAAGAAACTCAGACCCAAACTAAACAGAATCACCATGCTGAACTCAGCCACAACACTGAAGCAGACATACTTCATTAACTTGTTCCAAAGAAAACATCTTCGGGAACATCCATATTCACTGCGTCTCAACACACAGCTACTTCTTCCAGAAGATACCAAGATACTATCACTCGCTTCTGCCCAACTGACAGATCCAACTCTACTCATCCAACTTCAAAGATAAACTCCGAACCTTAACAGGTTTCCTTCAGAGATTGTGAAATCCTTACACAACTGTAAAGTTCACTCGAGACGGTATTAGGTTTACAGTCTCGACAGATACTCTTCCAACCTCAACACTCAGACTCCTAATCCTAGATGATAAATTATTATCATCTCAACCAATCATTACAAATACCATATACATTTAAATTGATACTTTTTTATATAGAAATTATATCTGGGTAAAATTATTTCATCTACCTTTTTAAAACAATATTGTGTCCGTTGGCCTGGTCCAAGTGTTTAGAGATCCCTATCAATAACGTTAGCTACTCGTATTGACCAGAATCCATATACCACTCAACCGATCAATTAACACAATATAAAACCATTTTATATAACTAACAAATACGCGCTCTCGTATATATATACTCAGACTCAACAGGTTGCTACAGATCCTATCTCTAATGAACAATCCTTCCGAACCTAGGTATTCACTCAACCTAGTGTTCTGATATTCACTTAACCAAAAGCTTAGGCATTCGCTCAACCTATGCTCCGATACCACTGTAACGACCACGGCTTTCTCTCCACAGAAAGTCGTATCGCTAATAAGAAAGAAAGGGATAGAAAAGAGAAAAGAAGAGAAAGAAAGAACTAAACAATATCAGAATCTCACAGCGGAACGAAACAAAATATAATATATCACATAACTATTACATAGTCTTTACATAATCAGAGTGACACAACTTATACAACAAAATAGACAATTATAATTTCTGTCTATTATACAACTCAAGATACAATTCAAACAAAAGACTCAGATCAACCAACATAGCGGAATACTATCTATCTACGAATGCTGAAGCCTCCTGCTCCATATCTCCTCCATAGATTCGTCAAAGCTAACCTGAATCCCTTGGCTACTCGTAAAAATTTGAGTACCCAAGAGTTTATAAAACAGAAATAAACACTTGGGTCAGACATGGGTCTGGTGTGAGTAACAGGTTAAACTTGCTTAACTTCAAAACCTTTAGAAAGAAAAGGTATCACGTAAGACTCCCCACAAATAAACATGGGTAAGTTTTTACCTTACGCTAACCAAAACATTTGATAGGAAATCTGATTTTATTATAATAGGGTCTAGGGTTTTCAAGTAAAATATAGAAATAGCTGAAATGCTTACATCTCACATTCCAACATAGTTGGGCACAACTAATACGTACGGCACTTATTGGAGTTTGGATTCCATAAAATGACCGGGCTACTGGGGTACCGCCCGTCACAGTACGTGGCCTAGATCACCGTACCGAGGAGTACGCCCGCTCCCCTGCAACACAAAGCCGGAACCATCCCTTACTGGATAATCCCGAACAAGATAACCCCGTAGTTGGCGCGACCAACCACACACTAAGCTGAATAAAAGAAAAGGGACCTCTAGACAGGGATCTATCTTGCTCTAAGTGGGTGCTACCCACGAAGCCTTGCTGCACCTCCCCTGTTTTAGCCATTCCCGGTTGATGAGGCTTGAGGTTACGATTACCTTTAATCAGAACATATCACTTAGAATGCTCATCGTCCGCCTGACGATGTGCTGAAAGCATTCAATCCATACAAGTTCGTTCCGGGTTCGAACGAAACCGAAGGCATTATCTCGTTACACTCGTTTTGGAATCACCCTCAGAGTTAACGACAATAACCCTTGCACTCTGAATCTTCATCTTCACTTGAGATTCACGACCTATCGTTAATTTGGATCGATGTGGTATTCGGGTCTCCAGACCTGGAATTCCGGTATACGGAAACCCGATCCCGGTCTCATCGAAATCCAAAACGTATCTTTTAAGGCCAAGTTGTTTAAAGGTTTAAACAATTCAATTCAATACTAGAATTCACACAGCATTTACATAGATAAATATCACACATTTATCACAGATATATCCAATATCATATCACAGAATATCATAGCATATCATCAAATAGATATCAACCAAATCAGACATTCTACTCAAACAATCATCTATAAGCAATCATTTATTAATCCATATTATAATCAATTTAATCAACTTAAATTAAATTAATTACTTAAGAATTAATTCCTATCCTTGCTTAACCAACCATTAATTAATTACAATCCATTTAATTAATCATTAATTATTAATCACTCTTGATTAATTATTCATTAATTACATAAAGTAATTGTTCTTTAATTAATTTCACAAATTAATTATCCTTAATCATTTACAGTAATTAACCTTTAATTACTCTCATTAATTACAATAATTAATGATCCTTAATTAATTACTTTCTTTAATTAATTAACTATAATTAACTACATTATTCTTTAATTAATTACATTGAATTAATTAATCATGCATTAATTAATTACTTCCATTTATCAACCTTAAATAGTCATTAACAGTAATTAACTATTCTTAATTACTTTAATTTCTTTTATAAATCCTTTTTGATTAATTACACCAATTACATATAGTAATTCATTTATCAATTACTTACACTAAGTAATTACACTTAACCAATCTTATTAAGTAATTATACTTAATAAATTACCAAGTGACTATCCTTAATTAGTTAACAAATTAATTTACTTAAATAAATCACATTCATTCCTAAATTATAACCGAGTAACTCATCCTTAATTACCCTTTAAACAAATTAATTAATCCTTGATTAATTATTCTTTAACTATTAATTAATAAACCTTAATTATTAATCAATATCCTTTAATACAAAGTAATCAATCCTTAATTACTTTATAATTAATTAATTAAAATTAATTAACTAATTAATTACTTCTTAATTATTAATTAATAAAACTTAATTATTAATTAACAACTTTAATTATCAATTTAATTAATCCATAATTACCAATTAATCAGTCCTTAATGATAATTAATTAACCCTTAATAACTTAATTAATCCTTCTTAATAATTAATTAAATTAATTAATTAAACTTAAATTTCTTAATTAACTTAATTAATTTCAATTCATTAAAAATCTTAATTAACCTTGAAATTAAACATTATCATTAAAACATTTGATCTTAGTAATTAACTTACTTAATTAAACCATTAATTAAGTTTAAAAATAAATAATCATTAATTACTTATCTCTAATTATTAATTAACAATCCTTAATTACAAGTTAATAAATCACTTGAAAACCTTAATTGTAAATTTACTTACCCTTAACCATTAACTAATTTAATTTAATAAATCACTCTTTATTTATCCCATTTATTATCAAACTTAAATTAAGTTTTAAGATAAAACATTTTCTCAATAATTACCTTATTACATTTCCAATTAACTTAAGATTTGATTTAATATATTTAAGTTAATCAAAATCATACAACTTAATTTTATTTAAAATATTCATTACAAAGAAATGAATATTCAAGACAATTTATTTAACTTGATTTATTTATTTATTTATTTAAAACTTACTTTAATTTAAATTTTAAAAACTGGTTTAAACCTTTTACTTTGGGTTTAAGTCATATATACTTGAAATAAAACCAAGTACTTCTTATTTTATTTGATCTTTTTAAAACAGAGTTTAGTTTAAATTTTAAAACTGTTTGAACTTAACAGTTTCTCTCAAAATTCTCGCGTCCAACCCTAAACACCCCGAGTCAAAACCTTAACTTCGCGAGTTTCTTCCCGAGTAAATTTTAAACTGTTTGTTTTAGATTTTAAACTGTTAAACTTTAACAGTTATCACACAAAAACTCGCGTACTACCCTAAAACAACTCCGAGCCCAAAAGCTTTCTTCCCCGAGACCCACTTCGAGAAAAAACTCACGAACCCAAAACCAGACAACTGATACACATTATCGATCGTGCACGTGCACCACCAATCGCCGCACCTCCGACCAAGTTTCTGATCACCATCGAGTCACCAACCTTCCCCTCGAACACCACGACAACTCCGATCAACAAGCAAATTCGAAAATCGAATTTAAGCCATCTCGACAACTTCCTGGAACAACACTCCATCCAAGAACCATCTCGTCCGACCACCCCTGATCATCAGCATCCCCACGACTTCGACCAAAGCTCCATCTCCAACCCACGCTTCCATCCCCCCAGGTGCGGTAGCCTCCAGTTCACCCACGTCATCGGAACAAGTCTCGATTTCAACCATACCCAAAACCATCCCTAAACCCTAAATTACCATCGATCGATCACCACGACGTAAAATAAAATCATCCACTATTTTTCCAACCATCTACAGCCTTCAATCTATCTCCGACATCAACCACGATGATCCCTGACTTGCCGATCATCGGAAATTTACAAAAATGTCATTTCTGTTCAACTTAAAATTTCTCTACCATTTCAATCTTAAAATTCATGATTACTTTTTCTAAATTCATCATTTGCAAGCATTAATCAGATTATAGAATCAAAGATCTAAATTAACATATTCGAATTTTACCCATTTCTTTGATTTCCACTATACATTTAAATTTTGAGTTAAATACTTATTATATATTCTTGAATCTATTTTTAAAATCTAAAGTATATAGTTAGAAACCTTTCTCATTAACACAACCTAGACTAAAATCAAATGGATGCAAAGATATGAATTTTCAAATAAAAATCTGAAGCCTGTACTGATATAAAAACAGAGGTATATGGGTGTACAGACATGCATATCTTTTTATCTACACATTTATAAACATGCAAACCAATTTCACTAAATCATTCAAGTACATCTCAATATCATACTTCTGGAATCAAAATATATAGGTTTTAGGATCTTATAAAAGAGGAGTTTACTCAAATTAAAGATGAACAGAGCAGTTAGCTATTTAATTAGACATGCACACTTAAATTTTCACATACATACAGAGTACATACATATAATTAAACATGCAAATATACTTCATTCAGAAATCATTCGAAAGCAAATTAAATTTCATTTTAACTTTTGAAAAAGATGTTTACTCACCTTTTACAGAGGCAGAGAAGTTTTGAAAGAAAACTGGAATGTTGATCTTTTGAAAACTGGAAACTTTGAAATTTCATCTGCTTGTTTTGAAAACTTGAAAACCATGGCCTCTGGAATTTGTAATCTTTGAAAACTTTGCTTTGATTTCTTTAAAAGATTGAAAAGCTTTTGAAAACTTTGTTGTTGCCTCAGATTTTCTTGCATGCATTCTTGGAATGATTACAGACTTGAAGAACATTGTAGATTTGTTTGAGATATGGTTTCAGGTCTTAGGATAATTGATTGCAGACTTGATTGTTTACAGAGCTTTTATTTTGATTAGAGGAAGGTTCAGGTTTGAAGAATAAATGGTTTCAGGTTGTAAATTTGTTTTGATTTTTGGTTTGAGATGATTTCAGTTTTTGTTTGAGAAGATGATTTCGGTTTGAACATTTTCTGGTTTGAGAATTTTTGTCTTTGCAAATGAAAAAGATAAGAAAAGAAAAATAAGAGAGGAGGTGAAAGTTTATATAGTTAATTTAGATTTTATTAAAATTTAAAGAAAATAAAATTAAAGGATGACACTTGTCTCTACCCTTATTTATCTTGTTAACACATGTATTTAACATGTTTAGAAATTTAACACTTGTCATTTTAATTAATTTTATTTATTGTAAATGTAAAAACCTTTTTCTTTATTTATTAAACACTTATTACTTATCTATATATATATATAAATTTCTTTAAAGAAAATAAAATCAATTATACTTATAAATAAAAGTTCATACATATATTTTAAAATACAAAACTATTAAAATGTATATTAGAAATTTAAAACAAGACTTTATTTATTTATTAAATTTCAAACCAAAGCCTATCTATTTACAATATATATACACATATATATATATATACATTATAAATAGAAATCATTTTATTAGTTTTTAAAAGATAAAATTCACTAATTAAATATTTATTTAATTAGATTATTAAATCAATTCAAACATTTATTATCAAAGATTATCAAATCAATTTAATTATTTAAACAGATTATTAAATTGATATTGCCCCAAATTTCCGGGATATTACATTTTGTTTCTTTGAAAATTTCGAATCCGAATTGAGGATTCGAAGAAATTGCAGATATGTGATTTTTGTTGAAATTTCCGCTGGCTTTCTTTTGTACTAATCATCTATTGATTAGGTTTTTGCTGTTTTGAATTATCTTCATTGAAGATACCTTCGAATGATTTCTTTGTTCATTCTGTAGTACGTGGCAAAATTATAATTGCACGTTACTGCATTTATTTACGTTGAACCGATGCTTGATTATGAAACGTATTTTGTTTCCGTTATTTTTATAACGAGATTTTTACACCAATGCTAAAATTTTTGAAGCACGGTGTTTTGTTGACAATTTTAATGAATGAAAATTCACTGATGTCACATTTTGATGTGAATTATTTTGGTGAGATTTTTGATGTTTTAAAATTACTATCGCTTTGACTTCAGTAACACTCAAATTTTAAAAGTGGATTTTCAAGCGGTTATTCCGCAATGCTGATTTTGAGATACGATTTATGGTATTTTGAGAAGTACAATTTCTTTGTCGAAATTGTTACTGATTTTCTGCATTAATCACGTGATTGGGAAATCGTTTTAAAATGAAAATTGTTTTATCAATTTTTAACAGTTTGCGTTTTCAAAAGAATGAGAAAGTGACTTAAACGATTCAGCAAAATCGAGGATTATGACCCCTTTCTTTTACTGTTTCGCTTAACTCCGGACTTGTCCAGTTGAGAATGTGAATTGTTATTTTTACAAAATAAATAAAATTGTTTTCAGAAATTTTAACAGTTTTCGCTTTCAAAAGAATGAGGAAGCGATTTAAACGTTTCAGCAAAATCGAGGACTATGACCCCTTTCTTTTACTGATTCGCTTAATTCCGGACTTGTCCGTTTGAGAATGAAAAGTGTATTTTACAAAATACACAATTTTGCACTTTCAAGGAAACGATGAAGAGATTTAAACGATTCAGCAAAAGTGCGGAGTATGGAACCACACTTTTACTATTTCGGTTAATTCCGGACTCGTTAATTGAATATCTGCTGTTTTGATGATTTTGATGAATTTTGCACTTTCAAGGAAACGATGAAGAGAATCAAACGATTTAGTAAAACACGTGGTATGGGACATGTGCGTTTGCTATTTCGGTTAATTTCGGACTCGTTAATTGAAATATTTGATGATTTCATGTGCTTTCGAGCCACTTTGTTGGACCTTCGGGTCATATGATGGACCTTCGGGTCAAATACCAATACTAGGCCTTCGGGTCATTTGTTGGACCTTCGGGTCATTTGTTGGGCGCCAAAATTATGTTGAGTACTTGGTAGGCTTCGGCCATTTGTTGATGCACGTGTGGCGAATTAAAAACTCGCCATCTGATGGGATCGATCCAAGCTTTTATGTTGATTTTCTAGTCTTCTTAATTGATTTCTAGATATTTGTTGCAGTTAGGAGAGAAGGCCTTACTATCTATCTATGTTATCATATAGGTAGGTAATATTTGTTTTATAGCTTTTAAGTGATCATTGTAGCATATTTAATCAAACCGACCGTTAGGGAGGTTTGCCTACTTCTATTGATCAAAATAAAATAGTCTGAAGCCAAAATCATGCTCCGCATTATTTTATTTTGTCTCGCGACTTTCTCTGCCTCCTCTTTCTCCTCAACCCGTGTTTTTGTTCTCAAAAGTCAATCCAGTGTCGGCCTTTGTCCAAATCAACCGCTGCTCTACTCAAAGCTAGCGGCTCCACCTCCATGGGATACTCCCTTCACTCACTCTATTCAAAGCGAGAAGATCGCCTCATTTTTGCAGTCCATTTTTTTTCTCGGATCTCGCATCATTTTTAGCCAAGTTTTCTTCAGTAATTGGTACTAATTATGGATTGGGAGAGAATTATGTGTGACCTAAGTTTCGTAAAACCCTAAGCTGGCCATGGAAACCTAGGGATTTTTGTCAACCACAACAAGTAAATTATCGGTTCGATTGATTTTCTTATAATAGATTTTTGTGAAGATTGGTTTTTTTTTTCTGAACACATTAGCTCTAATTTTGAAAATAAGTGGCTAAACTGCGTTTACTTATTTAATCAATTCTTAAATTTTTTGGAGCAATAAAGCTTTTGAGTTGGCACAAGCATAACACAATAATTGAATGCAATGGTGGACAATAGCTTGATTTGATCTGTAATATCCGAGTTCAATGGACATGATTGTAGTATTTTAATTTTTTATGTAGTTTTTTGTAACAACCACAGTTTGAAAGCCATGGTTTTGGAATTGAAAAGCTGTTGTGAACAAGCAGAGGAAGAAAAACTTCTGCCACCAGACCTTGTTCGTCAGAGATAGCCTGGAGATCATCGAAGGAGAAAGATGTGGATAGTAGACAAGAGTCAGTGGCTGAAACGATGAATGTTATGGGCTGTGGAGAGGTTCAGATACATGTAGCAGTGTGTGCATATCTGTGCATGTGCACAACTGATACATGCATAATCTAGTTCTCTGGTTACGGAAATTAGTGCAGTAAGCATTGTTGATAAAATAAAATTGTATGGGCTTGTAATTCTGGGTAGATGGACTGGTTGTATGGGTTGAATGGAATGAGTCACTTGTATTGCTGCCTGACTTGTATAAATACAAGAGCATGATTGTACTGAAGGGAGTGAAGAAAAATCTAAATGCAAAATATTATCTTTTCATTTCAATTCTCCATGGATTAGCTGTATGTTGCAATTTTATATCAGTTTATTCCTTCTTGATTCTTGATTGTTAGATCTAAATTTGTGTTTTAGTTCATATATTTGTTCATTTTTAGCCATCATTGCTTCTCATTTCTGTCATTTTTTCCAAAACTTTAATTCAGTTCTTTTTTCTTTATTTGCTGTTAACATTTCATGTCAATACAAATCTTCATTTGTTCAATATTTGTTCAAGTTTCATTCCAGTATCTTTAATAATTCAGTTCTTTAATACCTTTCTTGTTCAATTCTTGTCCAAATTTAAATTACTGCACATAATCCTCTCAGAAAAATTGCATAGGATTCATGCTACTGCAAATTATTTTTCATACCCATCAGTTCTTGAATTCATTACAACTCAACATCAAATTTTCCTTTTCTTTGTTGTGTAACTGATACTTGTGCATTTCTATCAGTATCAGTGCACATTTTTTTTACTATTCATTTACCACCCCACATAAAACTGCCACTTTGTCACCTTATTCTCCATTCAAACCATCCACAACTTCACTGAAAATCTGCTATCAACTCCACTTCCATGGCTTCCGACCCATCAGAGCAACCTACGCCTCATAATTTGGTATTAGAGCGGCCAATTAGGGATGAATCTGACCTCCAGTTTGATCCAAACCACAGCAGCTACCCTTCCCAAACCACTCTATCAATTCTTGATCAAGAACTGGCATGGTAGAAGCAAGAAGAAGTAAATGAACGTACCATTCATTCTCTGAGGACATTAGAGCACACAACCAAAGATCTTAGCACTAAATTCGAAGGATTTCGCAATGTTCTCACTTCTTTAGCACATGAAATGCACCAATTCAGAAATAGACCAACAAAGCCGCCACATGTTCATCACTACCCACCCACTTCTCAACCATCAGTAGTTCCACCACCTATCAATCAATATCCACCCTCTGCTCAACCACCAGTTGCACCACCTCCTGCTCACCAACACCCACCTCTTACACAAATATCAGATACCATTTCAAGTAACCAATATGCTCTGCCTACGCCAACTGTTCTCCCTCAACCAAGAAATGTTAACCCACAACCAAGAAATGCTATTCCATAGCCAAGAAATGCAATACCTCCACCATGAAATGCACAATGCTTCAATAATCCACCCGTCTATCCTCAAGAACCCCATCAATAAGCCCTCAGAAATCCATACCCCAACTATCATGATCCAGACTATAACTATAACAACCCGAGATTTTGCAATTATTTTGTTATCGTCTAATGACGAGTGATTTGATTGTTAATTACTGGTTGGAAATTATATCAAGTAAAATTCTTTTGTAAAAAAATTGTTTAGTGTTGAGTGGGCTTTACATTTTAAATCGGGGCCCATATTTGTTGATGCCGTGATATTTATCTAAGGCCATTACCCATTCCTCTATTCATTCGATTCGTAACCCTAAAAAAAAACAAACGAGAATAATAAATGGCGGCCACGAATTCTTTTCGCGTTCGTTCGTCCCCAAATTAGGGCATAGAAATCGAAGACGATGGCCGCAAGGATTCGAACTTCGCTCGTCTTCCCT
The DNA here is from genome assembly GCA_030737815.1 of Allium fistulosum. NCBI lineage: Eukaryota > Viridiplantae > Streptophyta > Magnoliopsida > Asparagales > Amaryllidaceae > Allium > Allium fistulosum. The sequence continues at coordinate 136,772,597 of CM060904.1, forward strand.
TAATTGCTACGGCTTCGACTCGTAACTGGGCTTAGTGTAGCTTCGCTCGCGACTGCTTCAAATTGTGGCTAAGGTGAGTGGCCTTCCACTCACATCTAATTCAAGTCGTCTTTATTCCTTTGTTGTTTTGATTACTCGACTCTTGTTGTTTTGAATTCGTGACTAGCATGGCTTTAACTGTTTTGGAATTTGGTTTATTCGACTGGTACTTTACTGCGTTCGAATTGAATTTGGCCTTGTTAACTGATTTTCCTATTTGTTTGAATAATACAGTGTTGAATTTGTTTTGGTTTTTGACTTGGTCATCCGGTTTTGTGGATTCGACTCCATGAATTTTGGTTCCGTGTGTTGTTATTATATTGGAGTAATTTCCCTTGATTCGAACTATGCTTTGTCTAGTTCAATTGATCTGCCTTTTGTAATGGTTGACTTCGTCATTGCTTTGACTTCGGTCATTAGGTCTCTAACATGATCACTGTCACCTGACTTCGATTTGTAAAAACTGTAAATTTCTCTGTTGTAAGTTTAACCTGATGCTTGAATGCAGTTTATCACCATGTTGTCTCGATGCCTTCTCCTTTAACTTGTTCTTGTACCATTTTTGTGTTCTATTTCTATTTTGCTGGAATTCCTCGAGTACATATCTGTAGTGATCATTTGATCTGCCCATTTGAGTCTGTGATGTGTCTGCATAGCTGTCACATGAGGTAAACTTAGTTATTACAGTGGGTTATGTTGCATTGAAGTATTTTGTTGTCCACTGGCTGGACATTTGAGTTCTTTTGAGTTGCATTGAATTATGGTAGTAATTGAGTTTGGTCCCAGCTTTGTTTAAGAACTTTTGAATTACCTTGCATTGCATTGTGACAGTGGCATTGCTTTGTATTTGTGTAGTCTGACCTTTTGTTTGTTCAGTGTAGTCATTGTATACGTGATGGATTTTTACTTGGTTAAAACTGGTTCTCTGTCTTGTTTAAAAGTGATACTTTTATGGGTCTCCAAGTATGCTAGTGGGCATGGTTCATCTTGTAGTCTTCACTTAAACTTTGAACTGTTTGCATTAACTTTGGTTGCTGTAGCCTTTATGCATGGCTGCTATACCTTTGGTGCGCTATGCTTATGCAAGATAGTTGAGGCAGTGCAATTGTCATCTGCGTCTGCATTATACTTAAGTGCTTTATCTTTGGGTATGCATTACTCTTTCTGGGAGATTGTTTATACAAGTCATATATGTGGGTTCAAGAATGTTTGCATTTTGGGTGTACGGTCTGGAGTTCGAATACATGTATCACTTGTGTCTATTGAGTTGAACATCCACTGTGTTAGCTCATTGATATGGCTCGACAGTTTTGGGTTCATATACATTATCACTGCACATTTTGTAGCATCCTTAACCTGGTTTTTCTGCAGTTCCCAGTTGCCTCTGTGTACATATCTTCAATTGTGTGTAATTGGCTTGCATTGAGCCAAGGTAGCAGTGACATGACTTTTGTATTTTGTTATTGGTTTGGCTACGCAGTCTCGACGCTGTCCCCTGTTGTATTAGGTTGTACCTGTCTTGTGCCTTCTTGTACATGCCGAGCCTTGTGGGCATAATTGGTGCACTGACTAGAGTCTTTGTCCTTGTTGTTTTACTGTTTCACTTAATGCCATTCCTTTAGGGCAGTTTCATGTTGCAGTCTCTGTTTTGTTAGTTGATTTGAACTATGGTCAAGGCTTGATTTTTGTCTCAACCGTTTCATTTGAAATTATACATGTGTTGAACCCCGCTAATAGATCGGGTTTGACCTTGTGCTCGGTTGTAAATTTTCATTGTGCATACATGTGCTCTTTGTCCCATTGATGATCACTGGATGGATGTTGTGCTTGCCGTTGCAGTTCCATCTGGTTCATTTTGATTCGAGTTGGTTTAGACCGTCTAGTCTTTACTTCATGTGTACATCTGAATTTGGCGAGGCAGCACACGTGAGCGTGTACTGCAGCCAATTCAGAATCTGATGTTTTAATTGATATTTCGATTGTTAAATTGTTTCGTTGGTTCAATTCAATATTTTTAAATGGTTCATTTTGATTTGAGTTGGATCCGTTTGCTTTTGGATTCATTGATCTTCTGAGTATTTCATAGACTGTATTGGCGAGGCAGTACACGTTAGCGTGTACTGCAGCCAATCAGCATTGCTGTTTTTAAATTGACATTTCAATTGTTTAAACTGCTTTGGATTTTTGATTTGTTGTTTAACACTGTTTAGTGTTATATCTGCCGTTATCCGATTCTTTTATCGAGAAGTTGGATATACGTGATTTATGTGACTGTCGTCTATTTGACTATCTGATTATCATTGCTGCTATGCACTAATAACTGAGTTTGAATTAGACTGACCCGTGTATTATTTTCTTTTGAATTTAATACTCTGGTCAGACCCGAGTTATTTCAGGTTGTAGATTTTCTTCTTTGAGTTGCTGTTCAGGATATGAAGACTTTTCACATCTTCTGAAGTTGTCAGTGTCATTTTGTAGTAGTCGTGTCATTGTATAGAACGATATGTATTCATGTATATTAGTCGATAATGTACTTGTATATATAACTTCTAGAGTCGACAGTTGTAGTTGTATCATATGTATCGTGTCAACTATATTGTAACTGACATCGGTTATATATATGAGATTTTTGTTATCTGTGTTCCGCATTTATATTATCTGTGTTATCGTTATATCTAATGTCCTAAACTATTATGAACTATCGTAGTTTGTTTTATACTGATAATTGGATATGTCGATGGGAGTAAATAAATAATAGATGAAAAATAAAAAGTATATACCACTCCTATCGAGATAACCAATATTAGTGTAAGGCCAATTACGGATGGTCGCTCCTATCCAGCCTTATTCTTCGTAATAATAGACAGTATTTCTTTTAATACTCTTTGTTAGTATGAGCATAGAGGTGGGGCGTCACAGTTGATATCAGAGCTTGGGGTTTATGGACATAATATAAAACTTAACTCGGATGGAACATATGTTACAACTATTGGTCGATGTTTTATTTGTGCTTGAGTCAAAACTAAAGTTTTGAAATTTGGATGAAATTTTTAAATATCTTTATTTAAAAATAATAGTGAAATTGTGTTCTGATGATTTGATTGATTTGTGTTCTGTTTATCAGAGTGCGCAGCGGAAACAGTGAAACTGTCTTCGCTGAGTACGACTGATAATCTTTTTGATTTAAAAAAAAAAATCAAAATACGAAATTGATATGAATTTCATTTGTTGTTTACATAGTTGTAATTATTTTGTTTCTTTGAAAATTTCGAATCCGAATTGAGGATTCGAAGAAATTGCAGATATGTGATTTTTGTTGAAATTTCCGCTGGCTTTCTTTTGTACTAATCATCTATTGATTAGATTTTTGCTGTTTTGAATTATCTTCATTGAAGATACCTTCGAATGATTTCTTTGTTCATTCTGTAGTACGTGCAAAAATTATAATTGCACGTTACTGCATTTATTTACGTTGAACCGATGCTTGGTTATGAAACGTATTTTGTTGCCGTTATTTTTATAACGAGATTTTTACACCAATGCTAAAAATTTTGAAGCACGGTGTTTTGTTGACAATTTTAATGAATGAAAATTCACTGATGTCACATTTTGATGTGAATTATTTTGGTGAGATTTTTGATGTTTTAAAATTACTGTCGCTTTGACTTCAGTAACAGTCAAATTTTTAAATGTGGATTTTCAAGCGGTTATTCTGCAATGCTGATTTTGAGATACGATTTATGGTATTTTGAGAAGTACAATTTCTTTGTCGAAATTGTTACTGATTTGCTGCATTAATCACGTGATTAGGAAATCGTTTTAAAATGAAAATTGTTTTATCAATTTTTAACAGTTTGCGTTTTCAAAAGAATGAGAAAGTGACTTAAACGATTCAGCAAAATCGAGGATTATGACCCCTTTCTTTTACTGTTTCGCTTAACTCCGGACTTGTCCAGTTGAGAATGTGAATTGTTATTTTTACAAAATAAATAAAATTATTTTCAGAAATTTTAACAGTTTTCGCTTTCAAAAGAATGAGGAAGCGATTTAAACGTTTTAGCAAAATCGAGGACTATGACCCCTTTCTTTTACTGATTCGCTTAATTCCGGACTTGTCCGTTTGAGAATGAAAAGTGTATTTTACAAAATACACAATTTTGCACTTTCAAGGAAACGATGAAGAGATTTAAACGATTTAGCAAAAGTGCGGAGTATGGAACCACACTTTTACTATTTCGGTTAATTCCGGACTCGTTAATTGAATATCTGCTGTTTTGATGATTTTGATGAATTTTGCACTTTCAAGGAAACGATGAAGAGAATCAAACGATTTAGTAAAACACGTGGTATGGGACATGTGCGTTTGCTATTTCGGTTAATTCCGGACTCGTTAATTGAAATATTTGATGATTTCGTGTGCTTTCGAGCCACTTTGTTGGACCTTCGGGTCATATGATGGACCTTCGGGTCAAATACCAATACTAGGCCTTTGGGTCATTTGTTGGACCTTCGGGTCATTTGTTGGGCGCCAAAATTATGTTGAGTACTTGGTAGGCTTCGGCCATTTGTTGATGCACGTGTGGCGAATTAAAAACTCGCCATCTGATGGGATCGATCCATGCTTTTATGTTGATTTTCTAGTCTTCTTAATTGATTTCTAGATATTTGTTGCAGTTAGGAGAGAAGGCCTTACTATCTATCTATGTTATCATATAGGTAGGTAATATTTGTTTTATAGCTTTTAAGTGATCATTGTAGCATATTTAATCAAACCGACCGTTAGGGAGGTTTGCCTACTTCTATTGATCAAAATAAAATAGTCTGAAGCCAAAATCATGCTCCGCATTATTTTATTTTGTCTCGCGACTTTCTCTGCCTCCTCTTTCTCCTCAACCCGTGTTTTTGTTCTCAAAAGTCAATCCAGTGTCGGCCTTTGTCCAAATCAACCGCTGCTCTACTCAAATCTAGCGGCTCCACCTCCATGGGATACTCCCTTCACTCACTCTATTCAAAGCGAGAAGATCGCCTCATTTTTGCAGTCCATTTTTTTTCTTGGATCTCGCATCATTTATAGCCAAGTTTTCTTCAGTAATTGGTACTAATTATGGATTGGGAGAGAATTATGTGTGACCTAAGTTTCGTAAAACCCTAAGCTGGCCATGGAAACCTAGGGATTTTTGTCAACCACAACAAGTAAATTATCGGTTCGATTGATTTTCTTATAATAGATTTTTGTGAAGATTGGTTTTTTTTTCTGAACACATTAGCTCTAATTTTGAAAATAAGTGGCTAAACTGCGTTTACTTATTTAATCAATTCTTAAATTTTTTGGAGCAATAAAGCTTTTGAGTTGGCACAAGCATAACACAATAATTGAATGCAATGGTGGACAATAGCTTGATTTGATCTGTAATATCCGAGTTCAATGGACATGATTGTAGTATTTTAATTTTTTATGTAGTTTTTTGTAACAACCACAGTTTGAAAGCCATGGTTTTGGAATTGAAAAGCTGTTGTGAACAAGCAGAGGAAGAAAAACTTCTGCCACCAGACCTTGTTCGTCAGAGATAGCCTGGAGATCATCGAAGGAGAAAGATGTGGATAGTAGACAAGAGTCAGTGGCTGAAACGATGAATGTTATGGGCTGTGGAGAGGTTCAGATACATGTAGCAGTGTGTGCATATCTGTGCATGTGCACAACTGATACATGCATAATCTAGTTCTCTGGTTACGGAAATTAGTGCAGTAAGCATTGTTAATAAAATAAAATTGTATGGGCTTGTAATTCTGGGTAGATGGACTGGTTGTATGGGTTGAATGGAATGAGTCACTTGTATTGCTGCCTGACTTGTATAAATACAAGAGCATGATTGTACTGAAGGGAGTGAAGAAAAATCTAAATGCAAAATATTATCTTTTCATTTCAATTCTCCATGGATTAGCTGTATGTTGCAATTTTATATCAGTTTATTCCTTCTTGATTCTTGATTGTTAGATCTAAATTTGTGTTTTAGTTCATATATTTGTTCATTTTTAGCCATCATTGCTTCTCATTTCTGTCATTTTTTCCATTACTTTAATTTAGTTCTTTTTTCTTTATTTGCTGTTAACATTTCATGTCAATACAAATCTTCATTTGTTCAATATTTGTTCAAGTTTCATTCCAGTATCTTTAATAATTCAGTTCTTTAATACCTTTCTTGTTCAATTCCTGTCCAAATTTAAATTACTGCACATAATCCTCTCAGAAAAATTGCATAGGATTCATGCTACTGCAAATTATTTTTCATACCCATCAGTTCTTGAATTCATTACAACTCAACATCAAATTTTCCTTTTCTTTGTTGTGTAACTGATACTTGTGCATTTCTATCAGTATCAGTGCACATTTTTTTTACTATTCATTTACCACCCCACATAAAACTGCCACTTTGTCACCTTATTCTCCATTCAAACCATCCACAACTTCACTGAAAATCTGCTATCAACTCCACTTCCATGGCTTCCGACCCATCAGAGCAACCTACGCCTCATAATTTGGTATTAGAGCGGCCAATTAGGGATGAATCTGACCTCCAGTTTGATCCAAACCACAGCAGCAACCCTTCCCAAACCACTCTATCAATTCTTGATCAAGAACTGGCATGGTAGAAGCAAGAAGAAGTAAATGAACGTACCATTCATTCTCTGAGGACATTAGAGCACACAACCAAAGATCTTAGCACTAAATTTGAAGGATTTCGCAATGTTCTCACTTCTTTAGCACATGAAATGCACCAATTCAGAAATAGACCAACAAAGCCGCCACATGTTCATCACTACCCACCCACTTCTCAACCATCAGTAGCTCCACCACCTATCAATCAATATCCACCCTCTGCTCAACCACCAGCTGCACCACCTCCTGCTCACCAACACCCACCTCTTACACAAATATCAGATACCATTTCAAGTAACCAATATGCTCTGCCTACGCCAACTGTTCTCCCTCAACCAAGAAATGTTAACCCACAACCAAGAAATGCTATTCCACAGCCAAGAAATGCAATACCTCCACCAAGAAATGCACAATGCTTCAATAATCCACCTGTCTATCCTCAAGAACCCCATCAATAAGCCCTCAGAAATCCATACCCCAACTATCATGATCCAGACTATAACTATAACAACCCGAGATTTTGCAATTATTTTGTTATCGTCTAATGACGAGTGATTTGATTGTTAATTACTAGTTGGAAATTATATCAAGTAAAATTCTTTTGTAAAAAAATTGTTTAGTGTTGAGTGGGCTTTACATTTTAAATCGGGGCCCATATTTGTTGATGCCGTGATATTTATCTAAGGCCATTACCCATTCCTCTATTCATTCGATTCATAACCCTAAAAAAACAAACGAGAATAATAAATGGCGGCCACGAATTCTTTTCGCGTTCGTTCGTCCCCAAATTAGGGCATAGAAATCGAAGACGATGGCCGTAAGGATTCAAACTTCGCTCGTCTTCCCTTAATTGCTACGGCTTCGACTCGTAACTGGGCTTAGTGTAGCTTCGCTCGCGACTGCTTCAAATTGTGGCTAAGGTGAGTGGCCTTCCACTCACATCTAATTCAAGTCGTCTTTATTCCTTTGTTGTTTTGATTACTCGACTCTTGTTGTTTTGAATTCGTGACTAGCATGGCTTTAACTGTTTTGGAATTTGGTTTGTTCGACTGGTACTTTACTGCGTTCGAATTGAATTTGGCCTTGTTAACTGATTTTCCTATTTGTTTGAATAATACAGTGTTGAATTTGTTTTGGTTTTTGACTTGGTCATCCGGTTTTGTGGATTCGACTCCATGAATTTTGGTTCCGTGTGTTGTTATTATATTGGAGTAATTTCCCTTGATTCGAACTATGCTTTGTCTAGTTCAATTGATCTGCTTTTTGTAATGGTTGACTTCGTCATTGCTTTGACTTCGGTCATTAGGTCTCTAACATGATCACTGTCACCTGACTTCGATTTGTAAAAACTGTAAATTTCTCTGTTGTAAGTTTAACCTGATGCTTGAATGCAGTTTATCACCATGTTGTCTCGATGCCTTCTCCTTTAACTTGTTCTTGTACCATTTTTGTGTTCTATTTCTATTTTGCTGGAATTCCTCGAGTACATATCTGTAGTGATCATTTGATCTGCCCATTTGAGTCTGTGATGTGTCTGCATAGCTGTCACATGAGGTAAACTTAGTTATTACAGTGGGTTATGTTGCATTGAAGTATTTTGTTGTCCACTGGCTGGACATTTGAGTTCTTTTGAGTTGCATTGAATTATGGTAGTAATTGAGTTTGGTCCCAGCTTTGTTTAAGAACTTTTGAATTACCTTGCATTGCATTGTGACAGTGGCATTGCTTTGTATTTGTGTAGTCTGACCTTTTGTTTGTTCAGTGTAGTCATTGTATACGTGATGGATTTTTACTTGGTTAAAACTGGTTCTCTGTATTGTTTAAAAGTGATACTTTTATGGGTCTCCAAGTATGCTAGTGGGCCTGGTTCATCTTTTAGTCTTCACTTAAACTTTGAACTGTTTGCATTAACTTTGGTTGCTGTAGCCTTTATGCATGGCTGCTATACCTTTGGTGCGCTATGCTTATGCAAGATAGTTGAGGCAGTGCAATTGTCATCTGCGTCTGCATTATACTTAAGTGCATTATCTTTGGGTATGCATTACTCTTTCTGGGAGATTGTTTATACAAGTCATATATGTGGGTTCAAGAATGTTTGCATTTTGGGTGTACGGTCTGGAGTTCGAATACATGTATCACTTGTGTCTATTGAGTTGAACATCCACTGTGTTAGCTCATTGATATGGCTCGACAGTTTTGGGTTCATATACATTATCACTGCACATTTTGTAGCATCCTTAACCTGGTTTTTCTGCAGCTCCCAGTTGCCTCTGTGTACATATCTTCAATTGTGTGTAATTGGCTTGCATTGAGCCAAGGTAGCAGTGACATGACTTTTGTATTTTGTTATTGGTTTGGCTACGCAGTCTCGACGCTGTCCCCTGTTGTATTAGGTTGTACCTGTCTTGTGCCTTCTTGTACATGCCGAGCCTTGTGGGCATAATTGGTGCACTGACTAGAGTCTTTGTCCTTGTTGTTTTACTGTTTCACTTAATGCCATTCCTTTAGGGCAGTTTCATGTTGCAGTCTCTGTTTTGTTAGTTGATTTGAACTATGGTCAAGGCTTGATTTTTGTCTCAACCGTTTCATTTGAAATTATACATGTGTTGAACCCCGCTAATAGATCGGGTTTGACCTTGTGCTCGGTTGTAAATTTTCATTGTGCATACATGTGCTCTTTGTCCCATTGATGATCACTGGATGGATGTTGTGCTTGCCGTTGCAGTTCCGTCTGGTTCATTTTGATTCGAGTTGGTTTAGACTGTCTAGTCTTTACTTCATGTGTACATCTGAATTTGGCGAGGCAGCACACGTGAGCGTGTACTGCAGCCAATTCAGAATCTGATGTTTTAATTGATATTTCGATTGTTAAATTGTTTCGTTGGTTCAATTCAATATTTTTAAATGGTTCATTTTGATTTGAGTTGGATCCGTTTGCTTTTGGATTCATTGATCTTCTGAGTATTTCATAGACTGTATTGGCGAGGCAGTACACGTTAGCGTGTACTGCAGCCAATCAGCATTGCTGTTTTTAAATTGACATTTCAATTGTTTAAACTGCTTTGGATTTCTGATTTGTTGTTTAACACTGTTTAGTGTTATATCTGCCGTTATCCGATTCTTTTATCGAGAAGTTGGATATACGTGATTTCTGTGATTGTCGTCTATTTGACTATCTGATTATCATTGCTGCTATGCACTAATAACTGAGTTTGAATTAGACTGACCCGTGTATTATTTTCTTTTGAATTTAATACTCGGGTTAGACCCGAGTTATTTCAGGTTGTAGATTTTCTTCTTTGAGTTGCTGTTCAGGATATGAAGACTTTTCACATCTTCTGAAGTTGTCAGTGTCATTTTGTAGTAGTCGTGTCATTGTATAGAACGATATGTATTCATGTATATTAGTCGATAATGTACTTGTATATATAACTTCTAGAGTCGACAGTTGTAGTTGTATCATATGTATCGTGTCAACTATATTGTAACTGACATCGGTTATATATATGAGATTTTTGTTAATCTGTGTTCCGCATTTATATTATCTGTGTTATCGTTATATCTAATGTCCTAAACTATTATGAACTATCGTAGTTTGTTTTATACTGATAATTGGATATGTCGATGGGAGTAAATAAATAATAGATGAAAAATAAAAAGTATATACCACTCCTATCGAGATAACCAATATTAGTGTAAGGCCAATTACGGATGGTCGCTCCTATCCAGCCTTATTCTTCGTAATAATAGACAGTATTTCTTTTAATACTCTTTGTTAGTATGAGCATAGAGGTGGGGCGTCACAATAACAACCTGAACCACCACAACCCAAACTATCATTACCCATACCCCACCATAAAGCTAGATTTACCTATCTTTTCAAGTAAGGAAGGTGTTGCTGATTCGATGAGACAAGTAGAGCAGTATTTCAGGTTTCATCATATAGAGGAGAATCTATGGGTAGAGATTTGTTCTTTTTATTTAAAGAAGGAGGCACTTCAATGGTATCATTAGTATACCAACACAGTCTACAACCATGAGTTCTGGCCAGTATTCAAGGAGGAGATCCAAATCAGATTCAATCCACAGGAGATAGAGAGACCTTATGAAACCTTATCCAAACTTAAGCAACATACCACTATCAGGGCTTACCTTAGCAGATTTGAGCAGTTACAAGCAATGATAGAAACACTACCTCCAAAATTCCTATTAGATCGATTTATTGGTGACTTGAAGGAAGAAATCGGATATGATGTACTTACATCCAGGCCAAATGATTTTAGAGAAGCAGTGTCTCTTGCAAATTTGTATGAGAGTAAATACATTCAAACCAGAAGAAAAAAATCCTTCCACAAACACCACTGTTCCCAAAAACAACATCCCTCCTCAAAATTCAAAACCAAATTCTATTGAACCCATTAACCCAGAACCTAAAGAAAGAACCACTACCCTGGAAAACTTGGCAAAAAGCAAGGGCCTCACTCCCAACCAAATTATTGAAATGAGAAGGCAGAATCTATGTTATGGATGCAAGGAGAAGTGAGGGACCATAAGTGCAAGAATCCCCAAGTGTATGTGTTCGAAGGCATCATGCCATTATATGATGATGAGCCACAGCAAGATGAAATTATAGAAGACATAGATGAACCCTTAGAGAAGCCCTGTCAATTACACTGCAGGTCATGTGTGGAATTCTAGCACTTTCTATCATCAAGGTTAAAGGACATATAAGTGGCAAACCCGTACATATATTAATCGATTCAGGGTCTACACATAGTTTTATACATGATCAATTAGCTAGAAAGCTGAGGTTAAAAGTTGATGAATCAAAAATTTATGAGGTTGTAGTAGCAAATGGGGAGAAGTTGAGAGGGTCGGGAATATGTAATCATGTTATACTTTGTCAAGGTTGTAAGATGCCAGTAGAGTTATTACTACTACCACTTGAAGGATGTTAATTAATTTTGGGTGCTCAGTGGATGAAAAAGCTAGGTGACGTGAATTTAAATCTGGAAAAACTGCAAGTGAAATTCACATACAATAACAAGGAATACATTTGGCAAGGGCAGAAACAAGAAGAAGTAAAGTTGATTAGCAATAAAATGATAGTGAAGGAGTATGCACAGGCCCAGATTTCCATGATGCTTTGCTCACTGTCTCCTCCATCAGACAATCAAACACCTGACATTCCCCCCAGAAGTAAATTTGCTTTTGCAACTTTATCCAGAAATAACTAATCCCAATCCTCCATTGCCCTCTAAAGATTACATGATCATAAAATTCCTTTGCTCCCAAATGCCAGACTAGTATGCCTTAAACCATATAGACACTCCTCTCACATAAAAAATGAGCTTGAGAAAATTATTCAAGAACTTCGTGAAGCAGGAATTATAAGATTGAGCAGCAGTTCTTACTCCTCCCCAATAGTGATGATAAGAAAGAAGGATGGAATGTGGAGGCTTTGTATTGATTACAGGGCACTTAACAATCAAACTGTAAAGGATAAATTTCCTATTCCTCTTGTTGAAGAACTCTTTGATGAACTACAGGGATCTAGATTTTTCTCCAAGCTTGACTTGAAATCAGGATACCATTAAATCAGAATGTTTGAGCCAGACATACCCAAAACAGCCTTCAAAACTCATGATGGTCATTATGAATTCATAGTAATGCCATTTGGGTTAGTAAATGCTCCATCTACTTTCCAATCCCTAATGAATGACATTTTCAGATCTTACTTGAGGAAATTCGTACTAGTTTTTTATTATGATATACTGATTTATAGCCAGTCTTGGACTGAACACTTGGAGCATTTGAACTTAACTTTTCAGGTCTTGAAGCACAATGAACTTATGATCAAGTTATCTAAATGTCAGTTTGCTCAAGGCTCTTACAATATCTTGGCATATCTCTTATGAAGGCATTGTTGTTGATCCCAATAAAGTGAAGGCAGTAGTTGAGTGGCCGCTACCTAAAAGCTTAAAGGCTTTAAGAGGATTTTTGGGACTAACTGGGTATTATAGAAAGTTCATTAAGGGTTATGGACTGATTGCTAAACCCTTGACTGACATGTTGAAGAAAGATGCATTTAAGTGAAGTGAAGAAGCCAAGTTAGCTTTTAACAAGCTCAAGCACTGTTTGATTACACCACCCATCTTAGTCATGATGGAGTTCCTAAAAGATGGCTCAAGAAAGAATGAAAAAGTATGCTAACTTGAGAAGGTCAAAGAGAGAGAGTTTGAGCCTGGTGATTAGGTATTCCTGAAGCTTCAGCCATATAAGCATATTTTAGCCAGAGATCAAAGAACATACAAGTAGTTGCCAAAATTCTATGGGCCTTACATGGTAGAAGAGAAAATTGGAAATGTTGCTTACGGATTACAGTTACCAAATCACTCAAAAATCCACCCAGTGTTTCATGTATCACAGCTTAAGAAGAGAGTTGGAGATGGCATAATAATACAAGATGATGCTTCGAGCTTTGTAGAGCAAATAGTAGATCAACCAGAGAAGATTCTTGACCGCAAAATGATACCCAGAAATAATAATGCAGTTGTACAAATTTTAGTCAAATGGAAGGGTAGATCTGAAGAAGAGGCTACATGGGAAGATTACTGACCAATGATCAGGAGATTCCCTACCCTAGACCTTGGGACAAGGTTCATTCTTGAAGCACAGGGGAGATGTAACAACCACAGTTTGAAAGCCATGATTTTGGAATTGAAAAGCTGTTGTGAATAAGCAGAGGAAGAAAAAACTTCTGCCACCAGACCTTGTTCGTCAGAGATAACCTAGAGATCATCGGAGGAGAAAGATGTAGATAGCAGACAAGAGTCCGTGACTGAAATGATGAATGTTATGGGCTGTGTAGAGGGTTAGATACATGTAACAGTGTGTGCATATCTGTGCACGTGCACAACTGATACATGCATAATCTAGTTCTCTGGTTACAGAAATTGGTGCAGTAAGCATTGTTATTAAAGTAAAATTGTATGGGCTTGTAATTCTGGGTATATGGACTGTATTGGGTTGTATGGGTTGAATGGAGTGAGTCACTTCTATTGCTGCCTGACTTGTATAAATACAAGAGCATGATTGTACTGAAGGGAGTGAAGAAAAATCTGAATGCAAAATATTATCTTTTCATTTCTATTCTCCATGCATTAGTTGTATGCTGCAATTTTATATCAGTTTATTCCTTCTTGATTCTTGATTGTTAGATCTAAATTTGTGTTTTAGTTTATATATTTGTTCATTTTTAGCCATTATTGCTTCTCATTTCTATCATTTTTTCCATTACTTTAATTCAGTTCTTTTTTCTTTATTTGCTGTTACCATTTCATGTTGATACAAATCTTCATTTGTTCAATATTTGTTCAAGTTTCATTCCAGTAGCTTTAATAATTCAATTCTTTAATACCTTTCTTGTTCAATTCTTGTCCAAATTTAAATTACTGCACATAATTCTCTCAGAAAAATTGCATAGGATTCATGCTGCTACAAATTATTTTTCATACCCATCAGTTCTTGAATTCATTACAACTCAGCATCAAATTTTCCTTTTCTTTGTTGTGTAACTGATACTTGTGCATTTCTATCAGTATCGGTGCACACTTTTTTTACTATTCATTTACCACCTCACATAAAACTTCCACTTTACCACCTTCTTCTCCGTTCAAACCACCCACAACTTCACTGAAAAACTGCTATCAACTCCACTTCCATGGCTTCCGACCCATCAGAGCAACCTACGCCTCGCATATTTTGCATCAATGGTGCAAGGTTTGGTCACAGTTAGCTTTAGTATCTTAGAGCATCTCCAATAACAATATCTCGCTCATTTCCATTTAAAAAGTTGAAGAGCAATGTACAATGAAAACCCCAATTGTTCTCCAACTTGTAAAAATGAAGTGCCAAATGAATAGTGTGTTGAAAATGAGGTTTGATTATTATCGATCATCTACAGTATCCATCAATCGTGTAGAGAGCAGGGAGAGTTTTGCTAGCATTACCTTTTCATAGATATAAATGTTGCAGTGATTTTGTTATTATTTATTATTATGTTAGTTTATTAACTTTTGTTTATTAGATAAATCACAAAATAGATAATAAAATGCAAGCAAGAACAACATATTAAGTTAGTGTGCTTGTAAATGAAATGAAATTATTAAATTATAAAGGTTATCATAGATTATTCTCATTTTCTTTGTTTTTCTTCTTTTGATAATTATATGGATTGAAGTCAAAAGTGAATTATATTATAGCATAGAATAATTTTTGGTATGGTATATTATTTCTTTATAACTAATTGGCCATGTATGCATTTGGTGATTCATATAGTTGCTTCAATTTTATGTTATAAACTTAAACCACTCATCTCTGTTGAGCTTTTTATGAATAGAATATGTTTTATGTGAATGATGTACCATTGATCAAGGGATAATAACATACTTTGATATTGATCAATAAACTTGATCATTACATTTTTGCAATGATGTTATATGATTCCAATGAGAATTGTCACATTGTAGCTTGAAGATGTACTCACAAAGTTCAGTTTTGAAAATGTTTTCATATGTAAACTGGCTACTGGATTGTGTAGTGTAAATCGGAACATTCACTATTGGACTAGGGAGTAGTTAAAGCCATAATTTTATCTGTATGTATAAACAGTTTCTTATGCTTGTTTAATAATTTATTCCTCCTACCATTGAAGTAAAACTGAAACATACTTCGTCTTTACTTATCCATCTATGTTGTTTCACTCGCTTATATTACATCCCACTTCTCTATCATATTACGTTTAACTTAAAAAGTTCCATTCTTCCAATTTAAAGAATGTATATGATTATTACTTTAACTGATTCTTGATCTATTCTAAATACAGAATATCATGGAGATTAAAGTTGTATCTAGGAGGGAATAAACTTATGATTCTTGTGAGGCTGCATAATTTCAGCCTTATCAATAATTCCTAGCATATTGTTTTTTATTGCAATGAATATAAAAAAATCACTACAATTTATCTTTGGTTTTTTTCCTTTTTATTGTTACTTTGCACCTTTATGGGATTTACTTTTTGCAAGGATGAATGCTTGGAATGCAGCTGGTACATTTCTTATACCATCAACTCTCTATTTTCCCCAAAAGGTAGCCTATTTCTGTTTTATGGTATTGTAGTATTTATCTAATTTAAACTTTTGTCTGTATGCATTTATAGAATGTGGTACACTTTTTGTGTGTGTGTGTGTTTGGCTAAATAACTGGTGCAATATAGATTGATCATTATGTAGATAAATGTTTCTAATGATCAAGTTAACAAGATGTAATATTTGGATCACCACATGTTTGTAAAGAAGAGTGGGATGTTGTGTAGATTTGGTAAGGAAATACGTCAAGAACACATAAATTTTTGAATTTAATTTGTTCAATTTTTAGTTTTGTTTTGGTTCAACTAGGAAAATGCAAAACAATTATTTCTTTCAATTGACGTATAAAATAATATTAATGCACCTATAAAATGCATTTTTATTGGATTAGATATAATATACTGAAGGTTTCTTGTTGTGATCCATTTATTTATGGATTAATCCATTAGTTATTATTATAGTAATCTACAACTGATCAATTATGCCTATCATTTCTAAACCATGGCTAATAACTGTTCTAAAAGGTTTTGATAGAAAATATGCATGATCTTGCTTATCAAATATATTTTTGCTTGGATTTTTGTAACCATAAAAATGAAGTTTATTATTGATTCATTGTAGGAAGATGATAAGCATACTATCTAGGAAGATGAATATTACATCACCGAAGTAGAGTTAAAAAATAAATTTGCAGCATTATGCACAAGCTAAAGTCAAACTATCACTTGAGGACTACACTAAGGTGATTGGTGAATTCATAAATTAAAGTATTAAACTCATTATACGATTATTCAAGGATCAGTCTCACTAACATAAAGATGAATACGACTTTGTATGGTAACTAACTTAAATCATGCTCAGTCTGTACAAAGCAAATAGTGCATATATGTTCTAAAAGCAAAGAGTATTCAAAAAGTATAAAGTATAAAGTAAAAAAAGGTATAAAATATCCAAAAAAGTGTGTGATGTGCCATGTATGTTACCTCCTTTTAATGTGGTTCCATTAGTTTCCTTAGGCTTTGCACTATATTACTCTCTTTTGATTATGATACGAGGCTTTGCACTGAAGGTCTCTATTTTTGATGTTGTTGTAAGAAAAGTCCCTATGATAATGAATATGTAAATTAAGTCCCTGTTTTTTTCTAAATCAGAAAGTGCAAACTATCTTGCGCTTTCCTTATAGAAAGTGCAAGTTAACTTGCGCTTTTCAAAAATTTAATTTTTTTTGAAAATTTCAAAATTAAAAGCGCAAACTAGCTTGCGCTTTTCTGATAAAAAGTGCAAGTTAACTTGCGCTTTTCAAATATTTTAAAATTTTCGAAAATTTTAAAAATTTTAAAAAAATTTCAAAATCAGAAAGCGCAAACTAGCTTGCGCTTTCCATCAAGTTAACTTGCTTTTTTCAAAAAATTTCAAAATTTCAAAAATTTCAAAAATTTCAAAAAAATTCAAAATAAAAGCGCAAACTAGCTTGCGCTTTCCTGATAGAAAGCGCAAGTTAACTTGCGTTTTTTAAATTTTTCAAAAGTTTTAAAATTTCAAAAAAAAATTCATAGTCAAAAAGTTGCAAGCTGCCTTGCATTTTCTATCAGAAAAATGCAAAAAATTCTTGTCTTTTCTATTTTGAATAAACAGAGACTAAATTTACATATTCTTATCTGCAGGGACTTTTCTTATAACAACATCAAAAACAGGGACCTATGACACTTTTCTTGTTATGATATTAATGTTATCTATTAAATGTTAGCTCTGTGCTGAAACGCTTAATATTGAGATTCATTTCATTCATGAAACATGTTTAATTTTCAGTTCTCTCTTCTATATTTAGAACTTCTTCCAATATGGTGCTCCGCCAAAATGGTGACACTCGTCACTTCGCATATATCTATCCCTACTACAATTTGACCTATTGCTATGTCTTGCTCATCAAACCTACCTCCCTGAAGCCCAGTTTAGACTAGAAATTTTACATTTAGTTTAGAATCTGACAGACTTTACCCACAGGGAAAATTCATAAGGGACATTGTGTCTTGATGACTTCCTATATACTTCAAATTCAGATTCAAAATCGAAGGAGATGGTCTCTTTTCCAAAGGAACGAGTGATCCAATCGAACTTCTAAAATCTGGGACAAATGAGCTAATTTGTTTGGTGGACGAAGCTTTTGTATATGGGCTGAATTCTCCTAGGCAAAAATGACTTAAATTGGTCGGAAAGCACGATGGCTACTACATTGGTAGAAAATGTTAATGGAAGCCCATGTGAGGAATTATGTAACCTTGAAAGTAGACCTAACACCTTCCAACTTCCTTGCATTTCACAAAGGATGTCAAGAAGGCATTCAAGAAAATGATCAAGGTCTTGTAAAATACACTACATTTATGAGCTTGGGAAAGCTATTTATGCATGTGAGATTATGGGAGCAGAGTTGGCAGGAAGTGTAGCTTTTGAATTCCATAGCCATGCTCTCCTGTCTGTAGAAAACATGGACTGAATCAGGAGATTCTAAGGCTTCATCGGTCTAAACTGGTATAAGGGGGTCAGTATCATTATCTAAAAAACGAATTAGAGAAACAAAGATGTTATATATTCAGCAAAGCAAAGACTCTTCGAGCTCTAGAAGCAGGGCCACAGATAGGGTCTTATAGTTGCAGTGCTGGCAGATGCTGGATTTTGGAAAATTCGACCTTGGTGGGATTCAATAATCATTAATTTTGGTATTCAAACTTTTCATATTGTGTAAATGACTATATTATGATCCATATATTTTGTGAACAATTTGAGTTATAGAAGCATAAATTACAGACTTGCTGAATAACTCCTTTTGGTACTATATTTTCTGGATATATACCAAGTTATATACATCCTCAAAAAATAAGAAGAAAATCACTACTTCCAATGGTTATCAAAACTTATAGATCGACTTCAACTATTGCAAACTGTTTTCTTTACTTTGTTATGAACCTTAAAATTATATCCTGATATTTTCTCTTGCAAGTCAGTATGTCATATTTCTATTATCATAAACAACGAACAACTTCAAGAGCGTTGCAATATATCTTCATAGCTCGTAACATTTAATGTGGACTCCACTTGGTAGGGATTGTGACACTTAAACATGTGATGTGCTTACTTTGTTTGTTAATGCAGGTGATGAAATACATGGTCCTCTCTTCAAGAAAAAACCTGTCAGAGCAGGTATTTAAACACCATGTGTTTTGGCACATTTACATTGCTGTTTGGACCCAAGAATGACTGTAAAGCTATTAGTGATAGGAGGTCCCATTTTTGCAATTATGATCAATAATGGGTTTGTCATTGACTCATTACATCATTTATTTATGCATATATTTGAACAATGCCACTACCAAAATATGTGCTGAATACTTCTAGAAGCATGAGGGAATTGTATTTAGTTGTAAATTAACATGTGCACTTTGTTAATATGAATAATTGAATATGTCTATACAAAATATATCAGGTTTTATTGACTCCCACAAATCTTGCTATAATCGTGGAATATGCATTTGGAGGCGAACTATTTGAGAGGATATGTGGGGCTGAAAAATCAAGTGTGATATTGGTGCACTTTCAGTGCTATTTTGGTGTTGTTTGATGCAGTTTTTATTGTGTATTCTTCAATTTAAATAGTTTCAGTGTTATGTCGGTGCATTTAAATGTATGTATGATATTTCAAGATATTTTTGTGGTATTGGTGCGCTTTCAATGTTATATTGATGCTATTTTGATGCAGTTTTTATCATGTATTCTGCAATTAAAACCGTTTCGGGTTCTATGGGACATTTTCCAATTTCTTTATCTTGCAATTTTTGAAATTTTCTATATGGGTTAAACTGGTTAACCCATATATTAATCTTGTTGGGTCGTATTGATCTAGTTGATAAATATACCAAACGGGTTGGGTCAAATAAGATCCATTTGACATGTGTATTTATGATAACTTGTAACTATATATGGAGCAAAGTAATACGGTTGCATCACATCCTCTTGTAACAAAACTATGCAATTGGGATGAAGCATTTAATTTTGTGGGCGATGATTCCTTCGTAGTTTTGCTCCTTTATTTTCTGGTAGGACTTTACGTTACACGAAATAATCTTAGTTAGGGATAATGGTTAGCAGTGCAATTTTAAGAAGCGTTACACTAGGTTTAGTCAAATTCAGATGTTTAAGCCTATGTAATGGCTATTAGTTTACAAATGATATTATTTTGAACATGTTAAATTATACAAATTATATGGAATTTTGCAGAGATGATCAATTTAAGGTGTAAGAACAACAATTTCTAATTCTCTTTCAAATTGTGCATGGGTAAAAAGTTACAGAGGTGTAAATGAGGTGCAGAAAAGTGGGGTGTATTGAAAACCCTTCATGTACGAAACACGCAGTAACCGAAAGTTAAATAGCAACCCTCTAGCCCCTAATTTCTCTCGTAAATTTTCTTTTAAATATTAGTTGTTTCTCTATTTTTCATGTCACGCTAATATTCAAATAAAAACTTATCGTAGAGAGAGAGGAGCCATTGAAGCTCCTTTCCCAGCCTCTCTCCATGTTCCATGTGTGTGTGCGTGAGACCATTTCCAACACTAATTGTAAATTGTTCTCAAAGCATTTTCTTGGTGTTTTTATTTTATGTTTCCAATAATGATTATAGTTTTTGTACACCATATTATCAGTACGTGTTCAACTAAAATTAATGTAAAACTATAATAATTTTATTTTCTTAAACTATACAACCGAACGGTCGGTTTTCCCACTATTGTACGGTTATACTAGTAAACCAAAAATTTGTTTTATGCTGAGGGCAGGATATAAATTTCAACAATTTTCTTAATTTTGGCTGACCTGGGTCAGAAGACAAACTATTAATTAGTGCTCCCGAAAGAACATATCCATAATTATTGTATTTGTACGATTTTTGAAAATAATTTTCCTTGTAGACAGCCTAAGCCTATTTCAAGAATCAGTGGATGGGCTATGAACACCAATGGATTATGCAGCCACCTCAATGTCTCAGAAAAGTATTGAAATTGATAAATCATAACTGCTCATATAGGTCCTATGAGGTTATAACAGGGAGTAAAACGTCCTTGTTAAAAAAAATAGAATTTTTTCATCATTATTTAGACATACTATAGGTGTCAATGCCATAAATATTTAATGAAATGAATACTTCATATTAAACCTAATATCTAATCTAAACAATGAAATGAAAGCGTCAAAACAACCAACGTTAGTTTTTCCTTGCTGTGACCGAGTGGTAGTGTAAAATACCCAGATATGGACCACATGATCCGTATGTCCGTTTATATAAGTGACGGTAGAGCAAATTACAAATGCTGGTAGATTAACTAAAAGTAGAAATGCATGAAGAAGCAAAAAATAGTTGGTTAACGAACAGAGGATATGCTTTATCACTAACCTCATGTAGCTAAAAGATGATTTATAATATGAGCCATATGTTGAGAGTTAGCTGTGCAAATACAAAAGTAGGAATGAACCTGTGTTTTGAGACAGTTTCTAGTATGAATGAATAAGGAGAAAATTTTACTTCATCTTGTAGTAAAATTTATTACCAAAAAGATTCATATAATATTAGAAAACTTATGTGTATGTGTGTTTACATACATATAATAATGTATTTTTTGCAAGAGATCACTAAAAGGAAAGAGGAATACAGTGATTTCCGACGACTCCTAGCCGTCGTCGGGAGCCGTCGGAAATCCCGTTGGAATATAGAACACGAATTTCGTCTATTTCCGACGGAAATGACGACATCGTTTCGACGGCTTTTTCGACGACTACAGTTCCGACGTTTTATTCGACAGTATATACGTCCAAGTGGTTTGAAAACTCGTAGAAAAACCGTCTGCAGCCGTCGGAAGCCGTCAGAAATTTTCGATCGATAAACCATCGAGAGTCATCGGAAATCGTCGCTGAATTCCGGCCAATAGGCCGTCGGAAATCTGGGTGAATTTTTTTTATTTCAGCAGCCAAACAGCACATTAATATCAATATATATCACAACACATCAAAATCAATATATATCAGATATATAAGTTAAAATCAATACCAATAACAATATAAAACTCAAACATTACCATCTCAAACTCAAACATTACGATCAATACAAAACAAACCGTCCATCACAATCTCACACACCCAACTGTAATATGTACATCCCACATCAATGTACAACATATACAACGTCTAAAATGCCAACCAAACACATCCACAAATCAACCCCACAAATCAACATCAAATACCACATGTCCACAAATCAACCTTACCATCTCTCATTGTATATATATACAAGTTTCAAAAACAGAAATTGCAAAACGTACCTCATAACTCGTTGTCGGCTTCGAAACCACCAGACAAAGGGAAATGCTCCATGACGGTACTCGGCCAAACGTTGGTTCAGTTGTTCCATTTACGCTACTCGGAGGCGGTCTTGCTCCTGTAGTTGTGCAATCTACTGTTGAAGCTCATTAATCTCAGCATTGTCCTGAGCCTTTTGATAAGCGTTTTGAAAAACCCGAGCCTACAAAACAAGTCGAAATATGTTTAACTTATTACGTAACTTTTATAAAAATTAAGCAATTTTTACCGCTTGATTGTCGTAGCCATAGCGCCTATTTCGCTGTGTCGGGTTCATAACGGAGTCGAAGATAGCGTCCTCCTCATCACTGGTCAATTGCTACCATCTTGATTGCTCGAGAATTTGTGCACGTGCTTGCATAAATCTTTCTACAGCGCAAAATTAAATACATTTAAATATTACATGACATTATTATAATATTTTATAACTAATTAATTAAAATGATCATTATTAATACTTATAACTTAAAATATACCTACATGTGCAGTGTATGCTTTATCATCCTCATGTTAGGCATACATCACTGATCCCTCATCGTCGGTCTGCCTGACGGCATGGGTATGTGCAAATACGTCCATATACAAGACAGAAGCCCTACACGCTCTTTTATGCAATAATTGGTATATATTATTGTTGTTCATACAAATTTATACAAAAAACGTAATAACTGTTCGTAATTGCAATTAATCAATTTACCGAGTCCTCGCGATGATGCTAAAATGATTTCGAACCACTACGGTGTGTGACTGGATTTTCTGCCTGTTCGTCGAGTTCTTATTTGACTCTGCCTACAAATTAAAAATTAAGATTATATTTTACAAGTATAAATTATGTATTCTCTAATAAACAAATTAAGGTAGTATCTAATAGACTTACCCTGAATTCATCGCTTCTCCATCATGCGACCCAAGCATCCCATATGCTCCCATCCAGCTTGGCTTCTTTCTAGATTTTCTGATGGTAGACATCGTATCTCGGTAATTCTTCACAACTTTAGAGTTCCAATGGCGCTAGCAAAGAGAAACGTCATCTTCTTGTAGGTCTACGGCCCTCTGTATATATGTTGAAAAAAATATAACTTATGCATTTATACTTAGTCAGCAAATTGTAAAGTGATTATACATAATGATATATAAATTTACACTTACCAGGAAGTCCTGCTAGGTGCTCCCCCGTACGTGCTCTGAGATGCTACTCCATTTTGGCCAGCACGCAGTCATACGGCTCATGTATGCCTGCTTAGAAATGCTTAGAACTATATTTGAATGCCTCAACTAAAAAACCCCTCATGACTAATATATCATACAAAATATTTATAATGTTGAAGTAAATTTAATACTTACGAGTCATCTGTCTTCTGTAGCAATCAGACCACCGTACGCGGCGCCTCCTATGATGGGTCGCTGCCATCACCTCCGTTGCGAGCGATCCCTCTCTGAGATGAAGAGGGGGAACCAGACTGCGAAGAACTCCGACGCTTGGAAAAAGACATCTATAATACCTGTCATCTACATATTGTTTTATTATGGCAGAACATATCATCCAATCATGAGTAAACATATCAAGATTTAACATCAATAATCGCATATAACATTAAAAAAATGTTACATCAATACTCCTATAAATTATCTTTTTTCATCATGTATACCATTCATCAGTCCTCATCGTTTTCTGATTCAGACTCGGTCTTGTACTCTATATTGTATTCCTTTATGGTCTCAAATGCTTCTACTACTACATTTGATTCATCATTTAGAGGTCCAAAATCGGTTTGATCATCTGTTAACATTTTCCTCGATATCTGATTGGTACGCTTGTTCGTTTGGAATATTCTTTCCATCAAACGTAAATCTTCCTTTCATTTTAAAAGCTGCCGACCAATCAGTGTTATCTCTTTTTACAGATGGATAAAGAGAATGATAAGCTTGTAGGGCTTGTTTTGCTAGTATAAACGGATCGTACTTATGATAACATGATGTATGCTTTATTTCAATAATATTATATTTTTGGTGCACGTTGATTCCAGAACCTGGAACGTTAGTAAACCAGTTGCATCTAAATAAATAAACTTCTTCCGCAGGTCTGTTGAAATATGTTAATTGCAAAATTTGAGTTAACACGCCATAAAAATCATTTATGTGATCATTTGGATCATCACTACCTTTAACATATTAACCGATATTGTTAGTTATTTTTTCAGCCATATATTCTTTGGTGTTGAATTTGTATCCATCGACAAAGAATATTAGATATGTCTTAACTTTTTTTTTGGTCTCATCGCTAGATGTTTCAATCCTTCATCGACCACACAATTTACCGGATCATATACGTAGTTCGAAAATCAAGTAGCAATTTTTTTGCTGATATCGCCGCTTGGATGCTGTAATTTGTAAATACTACATATACAGGTAATATGTTGCTTTATAATTAATACACACATGTATTATTCAAGTAAATAACTTTAGATGTGCTATTTAATAATACCTAACAAATGACGCAACTTCTGCACAGTTAAGAAGAACATATGTGTGGGCTACATGGTAATCTTTGTCGTCTAACCATACTTCCACCCATTTTTCAATAGAGCGTCCCTACTGTCTAAAAATAGATAGCGTTGATTCAGAAGAATCTTGTTCAACGCCCTCATCATTTCGTGTAGCACTTTCAAAAGATAAGTTCACATGGTCACTGAAATAATGAGAGAGAAAGAACGAAGCATCTACTTCAATATAAAATTTGCATATCGAACCTTCAACTTGTACTTTTCGTCTCACTTTTTTCTTTAGATGATTTAAGTATCTGTTAAGAATAATTATAATTAAATTTTATTACATGTAATTAAACTAAAATTTAACATACTCAATATTAATACCTTTCAAACGGATACATCCATCCATATTGCACAGGACCTCGAAGACGTGCTTCAAACGGAAGATGAATAGGTAAATGCTCCATTACATTAAAGAAATCCGGAGAAAATATTTTCTCCAATTTGCAGAGCAATATAGGAATTTCTTCCTCAAGATTACGTAGACGATCAACTTTTAACATAGTTGAACAAAGCTCCTTATAAAACAAACCAAGTTCTGTTATAACCGTCCAAACTTTTGTGGGCAACAGTTCTTTGAAAGCGACGGATAACAAATGTTCCATCATTACATGACAATCATGACTTTTTATCCCACTTAGTTTACCGTTCTTATAGTCGACACTTCTACGAAGATTAGAGGAAATCCCATCAGGAAATCTTAATCCTTCCACCTACTTTAACAGTAATTTAACTTGGTTAATGTCTAGCTCTTAGCATGCTTTGGATTTTTTGTGTCATTTGGCTTCATATGAAGCTCAAGACGATTGCATATTGCCTCTGTATCATGTTTTGATTTCAAATCATTCTTATTCTTTCCTTAAACATCCAAAACTGTATTAAATACATTCTCAAAGACATTTTTCTCATTGTGCATCACGTCGATATTATGACAAATTATGAGATTTTTCCAATAAGGCAAGTCCCAAAATATACTTTGTTTGCACCAATTATGAATCATCGATTTACCTTGAATTTCAATTTGTTCAACAGTTTCATGTATCTTTGGATAATCCTTTACAAGGTCATACATATCTTCGCTTGACCAAATCGTTGGTGGTCGCAAGTTCTCAAGTCTATTACTTGTAAAGTTTTTTTATCTTTTCTAAAAGGATGACAGTCAAACCACAAAATTTTCTTCCTATGTAGTAAAGAAAATGCTCTTGTTTCTTCCACGCAATAATGACAAGCTAGATGACCAGTCGTACTCTAACCCGAACGCATTGAATACGCAGGAAAATCGCTTATAGTGCACAACAAAGAAGCGAACATACGAAAATTCTTTTTTTCTAAAATGCCGTATGTTTCAACACCTTCATACCACAATGTTTTCAATCCTTCAATCAACAGTTGTAAATATACGTCGATTCATTGTATCGGATCATCAAGGTCAGGAATGACAATAGTGAGAAACATATACGGAGTTTTCATATACATTCACGGAGGTAAATTGTAAGGTGTAATGATTATAAGCCAAGATAAATATTTTGAACCAAACTGATAGAATGGTGAAAAACCTTCTATACATAAACCAAGTCTAACATTACGGCTCTTCGCTGCGAAAGCGGGGTATGTCTTATCAAAATGCTTCCATGCTTCTCCATCAGTTGGGTGTGTTAACGTACATTCTTCCTGTGTTCTCACATAGTGACATCTCATATGATGCGTGATTACAAAAGATGCATATAACCTTTAAAGCCTAGGAGTGATGGGTAAGTAATGCATATGCTTGTACGGAACTTCCTTTTCCTTCTTTTTTCTTGGTTTGTATCTTTCCTGGTTATATATTTTACAATTCCTAAGATTGATGTCTTCTTTCTGAAACAACATGCAACCATTTAAACATGTATCTATTTTTTGATTTGGCAAACCAAGAGCAGACATATTCTTTTTCACTTTCTAATGATTTTCGCACATTATCGGGTGGCATATGCATTTTCATAGCTTGTACTATAGCTGTAAACCCGGCTTTTGTGAAGCTGTATTTTGATTTTAACAATGTATTCTGTAGTTACTGATAGTTGAGTATCGCTTGTACAACCATTTCAAATGGGTTTCTTAGCAGCATCCAGTAAATCATAATAAAAAATTGCTCCAATACTTGGTTCTTCTTTGACATTAACATTATTACATCAACTTCAATAGTAGAGACCATTGAACGTGCTGCATCTTCAACCATATCTTCTATGGGATTCGGTGGAACAATTTCATCATCCACCCTCTCTTCCGAATGTACAAGATTAGGTGCTATAAGTTCTCCATGACGATCCCACATCAAATAATTCGGCACGAAACCATATTGACGCAAATGAACTATTACCATATCCGGTATCAAATGCTTCAATGATTTGCACCTACTACATGGACAACAAATTTCTTTGTCGTTTCCATTATTACTTAAAGCGAATTCAATAAAAACGTGTACACCATTTTGAAAATGTTCACTTATTGAGCCTTCAATTTCTCTTCTTTGTTGGTACATCCAGCTCCGATCGATAAAATAATTGACCATTTTTCCTACTTTAAAACATAAAAATGTATTAATCATTTATGTATTGACATTTTATTTTTCAATTAAATCATACATTTAAATTTTCGCAAATATATAATATTATTCTATTTAATTTTATTTTCAAACGGATTTACACAAATTATATGAATATAATCTACAATTTTTAAGTTATTGTTTTACACTTTGACGGTTGGTCATCCTACTTTCCATTACAAACACATTAGTAATTATATTTTGTAAATCATTTCATTTTAAAAGATTCAACAAAATTTCGGCAGTGCTTCCCCTTTGTTTCATGTATCGTACACATATGTGTGTACTAGGAACAAAAAGAAAGTGTTGTCGAAATTTTGTGAACCGTTTAAAATGAAATGATTTGCAAAATATAATTATTTTATTGTGTTTGTAACTTGTCTGATACATGGACAAATTCGACAAATATTGTATCAGACGAATATAAATGTCCGTTCTATGATAAAAATGAATATCCATATAACGATCGTATATAATTCTTGTCAGACGAGACCAAAAACTAACTAAGGGATTTATAAAAAGTAAAGTGTATTATACAACAATTTTTATAATAATTTATTTACAGTCTGTGAAACACATATACTAAATCGTCGTTTTCATCATCTTAAAAACGCATACACTAAATCCTGAGCATCGACTCTAATTAATCCAAACTAGCCCTAATGCGCATATGCACTAATTAATCAATACATGTACACCAATTAACACACATATACACCAATTAACGCACATATACACTGAACAAATTATTTTTCTCAATATTCAAATAATAAGCAAGTATAATAACAACCTAATTAGCATTCAATAAGGTATAAAAAACAATAAACTCGATATTATAAACAACTATAACAACAAATTAACACTAATTTACCAAATCAAAATTAAATAGGGTTTATAAATTAAACCTTCTTGAAGAGAAATAGCTAATGAAGAGACTTAAAAATTGAAGATGGAGACAGTCTTGGAGGCGTGGAGGCTTGCTGACGGCATGGGGGAGGTGAAGGAGGGGCTAAAGGAGGAGATTTGGAGAGGAAGATAATGTAGAAAACTTTCGACCCGGGGCTTTGTTATTCGCGACTTTTCGACAGCTTCCGACAGCCACCGTCGGCTATATTTGCAATGGCTTCCGACGACCGCCGTCAGCTATATTTGCGATGGCTTCCGACGGCTGCCGTCGGCAAGTTTAGTTTACTTTCAGTAATGTCACAGCAATGCTTGCGTCGACAGTCGTCGCAAAAAAATGACAAACCATCGGTGACCGTCGGAAATGGGTGTCGTCATAAATAGTGTTTCTAGTAGTGGATGTTATAATAATCCGATGGAACATTTGAAGAGTGATACGAACATTTAAAGTATGATATGATAATTAAAAAGCTTCCAATACGTTTAAATAGCAACTTACAAATGTAAGGTCGTCATAAGTTAAATAATATTGAATAGAGGTATAGAAATGAAACGGGACCTTTTTTCGCATTTAAATGCATTATAAGCAAATGTGAAGTCTGCGGTTTTGAATTGTTCCAAACAAATGGATACTAATGAAACATTTGTCCAAATCTTCAGCTTATATTGTTAATGTATAAAAATATAACATTTTCTAGTAAAACAAATGCACTATTCACATCATTATATATAGGATAAATTTTAAATTTAGATCAATTTCAAAAACTATTTACAAATCTAGATCAGTTTAATAACTTATTATAAAAATAGGTCACTTTGGCCACATTAGCGCCATACATAATAGGGGCATTTCAAATGCCGCCAGTACGATTTTTTTAAAATATAATTTGTGGCATTTGAGATGCCACCAATGTGCGGCATTTGAAATGCCGTCGAGAGTCATTATTGTTTTTAAAATAGGTTGCGGTATTTGAAATGCTGCGAACTATTTAAAGAAGAAAAAAATGAACTGGCGGCAATGCCGACGGTACACGTGGTTCTGATGTGGCACAAAGTGACCTATTTTTGTAATAAGTTATAAAACTGTTCTAAATTTGTAACTAGTTTTTAAAATTGGTCAAAATTTAAAATTTATCCTTATATATATGTTGTTCATTGAAGATTAACTTTATGATAACGTATGTGTTACAGACATAAGGAAATGTATTTTTTGTAATAGATGTTTATAATAATCTGATGGAAAACTTGAAATATAATATAACAGTTTTAAAGCTTCTGCTACATATAATTAATAGTTCACTATGTAAGGTCGTCATAAGGAACAACAAAATGAAAAGAATTATAGAAGCAAAACTTTATTTTCTTGGAATTTTAATGCATTATAAGCAAATGTGAAGTCCATATTTTTGCGGTATTCGAAATAAATGGACAATGATGAATTACTTGTTAGGATTTTTGTTGCGCACAACCTAACAAAGGATAAAATTATTGCGGAAGCATATACCAGAATCTTATATCACCCAAATACAATGGATAATATCGGATGAAAATAATAATATTTGAAGATAAATAATGGTGAAGATAGATTTAAAACACAAAGAAATCAAGATAGCAACACACAAGATTCCACCCAACAACCATTTATATTGGTTCTCAAAACAAAATTGTTTACGATTAACGCACCAAATAAAATTAAACAAAAATATAATCAATAACCTAATTGAGAAGGAGTCTTTATCTCTATAAAAACGATATCTTAGCATTTGGAGAAAAAGAACAAAGACGGAAGAAGAGAGAAATACTAAAAAAATTCCACATTTTCCAAAAAATAAATTGATTAGTCAATTAGAGAGAGAAATAAACATAATCAAATATGTCTATTGATTAGTTGAAATAAAAAAATTCCCTTCTTTCTTTCTTTTGCATATTTGTTTACTTCTATTTGTGATTTCTTATCAACAAAATTTAACACTTCACTTGATGCAAAATCACATATCTCCAACACATCCTCGATCTCCACCTTCAATCAAATTGTCACTTCAAAGAGAAAAATAAGAAAGTGGCCCCGTTACATAAAACACACAGCCTACCATCTTTAGATCAATCACTACTTCTTTCTTCTTAATTGTACCAAACCACAAACCGCTGCCACCTCATACAAGTGATGCATCTCCCACCATGAGATACACCACACAATTGGACCTCAAAAGCATTTGTAATACCACTAAGACCTCCATAAAGTCTTCATGGATTTTCCAACTCGACGCATGCCTACCACTTGACCTGAACTCTCCACACGATCACCATTAATACCTCGAGCATCATCAAAATGATGACCCCCGTCGAAAATATGACTATCAACACGTCCATCAAAAGTAGTGCACACATTCACCTCACCACCTACCTACGGACTATCAGTGGCATTCTATTATTGACCACACGACCAACCAATCTATAAAGGTTTCCATCATTTAATATCCCTCTCATCACAATATGATCATCCTTCTTCACTCTCAAGATTCGACCTGGAGTCTCATAAGTACAACCACGGCGGTCCAATTGACCAAAAGAAATGAGATTATGTGAACTAGTAGGAACATGCCTCACGCCCGAGACTTTTCTAACCACACCATCAGGCATACAAAATATGATAGATTTAATACCATAAACCGGTAGCTCTACTCCATTGGCGGTCCCAATCATGTCTACGGTCTTTTTATAAGAAGACAAACACCTCACATCACTACATATGTGAAAACTAGCACGCGAATCCATCTTCCAAGGCTTATCACTAACGAGAACATCACAGGAAGTATCACTATCGCCACCTTCAACTATGTCCGCCCGTGTATCGCTATCGTTGTCACTATGTATAGCCTTCTTTTGATCCCTTTTATACGCTTCACACATGTTGTGCATATGACCATTTTTATGGCCATAATAACAAAAGATACTTTTAGACATTCCTTTACTGTTAGCGACTTTTTCATCGGGTTTTGTATCCCACTTTGAGTCCCTTACTAACATAGCCTCATCTTCAACTGATTTCAAGATTAAACCTTTCCTTTTAAGTTCTTCATTTAAGAGACTATTCGGGACAGTATCCAATGAGATAGTTCCATTAGCATTGGAGTTATTTAATGGCACAACCAATGTTTCACAACTTTCTAAAAGCAAACTCATCAACAAAAGAGCTTGTAATTTATCATCAAATTCAACATTCATACCCGATAACTAATTTATTACATCTTGAAATTCATTCAAATGCTCTGCTATAGACTTCTCTCCATCCAGCCTCAATTGAACCAATTTTCGAACAAGAAAAGCCTTACTGGTAGCACCTTTTGACTCATATAAAGATACCAACTTATCCCACAAAGCCTTCGCGGATTTACTACTAGCCCTATGGTGGAAAACTGAATCATCAAGATACTGAAAAATAAAAAACAATCGCCTTCTTGTCCATCTTCTTCCATTTACCCTCCTCTATATTTGAGGGTCCCTCCTCATCATCTTCAATTGGCTCATGAAGATCGTTGAGATATAAAACATCCTCCATCTTAGGCTTTAAAATATTCCATTTTTTTCCATTTAAAAGAGCAATCTTCGAGAAGGAAGTTAAATCTAACATCTCAACAATTATATAAATCTAAAATTACCCTTAGCATTGCGATGATCTAGCTCTGATACCAATTTGTTAGGATTTTTATTGCGCAGAACCTAATAAAAAATAAAATTATTGTGGAAGCCTATCCCAGAATATTATATCATCCAAGTACAAATGGATAACATTGGATGAAAATAATAATATTTGAAGATAGACAATGGTGAAGATAGATCTAAAATACAAAAATATCATGAGAGCAACACACAAGATTCTACCCAACAACCATTTATTTTGATTCTCAAAAAACAATTGCTTACAATTAACCTACCAAATAAGAGTAAACAAAATAAAAATGAAATCAATAACCTAATTGAGAAGGAGTCTTGATCTCTATAACAATGGCTTCTTAGTGTTTGGAGAAGAATAACAAAGATGGAAGAAGAGAGAAACGACAAAAAAAAATTCACACTTTTCCACTTTCTCTTCTAGGCTCTATTTATAACATTAATTACTTAATGTTCAAGTTAATATTATATGGAAAAAAATAAATTGATTAGCTAATTAGAGAGAAAAAAAGCATAACCAAATATGCCTATTAACTAATGGAAATAAAATCTTCTTTTTCTTTCTTTTGTATATTTGTTTCATTCTATTTATGATTTTGTATCACCAAAATTTAACACTCCACCTTGATACAAAATCACATATCTCTAATACATCCTCGATCTCCACCGTCAATCAAATAGTCTCTTCAAAGAGAAAAATAAGTAAGTGGCCTCACCAAAAAAAGAATAGTCCCACATCTTGAAAAATAACAGAGGTGGAGTGATATATATATGAGTTTAGTCGCATGTAACAACAAATGATTCTTTTTGCAAAAAGGTGTTGGCCAAACTCATATGTTGCACCCACGGAGGGATGTACGGACTGGATTTCAACATTTCTTATCCAAACCTTTATCCTATGTTTATATTTTGTTGCTAAAAGACTAATAGTTAACTAATTTGTTTGTTAATGAAAAATTATCATGAACTTTCATGTGAGAAACTAATCTCACATGTGGACACGATAAATATGAGCCAATGAATAGACAGCAGCATAATCTATTAAAAATAGTACAACAAAAGAATCTAAAGCTCTCTTATTAATTCTAGGAATTCTCTCCTCTCTCCTTAATTCTCTCTAGATATTTTTTCACATCCTCATAGTTTATTGTTGTTACGATTATTACAATATTTCTACTTGTTCTCTATTCTATCGTTAAACTTTATACTAATTTTAACAATTATTTATGGATTTCTTCCAAGTTTTTTCTATTATTTTACATTTAAATCCATATATATTAAATTTAGTTAGCTGATCTTAAATTTAAGCTTTTAAAACAAATATAATTAACGAATATTTATTAATTGATCTAATAAATTTTTAACAATGACAATCCAATATGTGTACCGCATTCATATTGACAAAAATGATAAAACTAATTTTTATTTGAGTCCAGATAATTTCAAATTTCCATAATTAGATACAAACTATTACAATGTTCTACTAATATTCTCATCTATCATTTTTCATTTATATACCAACAATTAATAATTTCCACAATTATTTATGGATTTCTCCTAAATTTTCTTATATTATTTTACATTCAAGTCCATATATTTGAATTTATTAATTGATCTTGAAATTTTTTTTAACTAAATCCAATTAACAAATATTTATTAATTGATCTAAAAAATCATTAAAATGATAATTTAATGTATATACCATTTTTGTACCGACATAAATGGAAAAATAATATTTTCATTCAAGTTCATATAATTTAATCTTTTCACAATTATATATAGAATTATCTTTGATACTTTTACATTTTTCTACATTTAAGTTTATAAATTTCTTTCTTTCCAAAATTAGTTATTTAATACAAAGAAATATATACATAATTTTTTTTCTTTCTAAAGTTGGTATTTCATTACAAACAAATATATATATATATATATATATATATAATTTATTTTCAAAATTGGTACATCATTACAACATATATAACATTTTTCCTTCATAAAATTGGTACGTCAAATGACTCTTATCATTATTAAATTATATTTTGTAAAGGATAACATTATAATAAATGATAAGTGATGAATGTTTGTACTCTGTAGTATTGAAAAAAGAATAAATATTTTCAATTAGTATATTTTTATACAAAAAGTTACATTTTAATTATTTATATTCGTAATCTGAATTAACCAATGGACAAAAATTATACCATATTTTGATTAAAAATATTTTTCTTTCATATTTTGTTATCTTTTTTACATAAATGTTAAATATTTTTTGAAATTTTTATTATAAAATAAAAATAGTAAGGTATGAAACAATGGATTAAAAATCATTTTTTTACATAATTAAAATGACAATGTGATTTGTAACATTTTAGGTCTTATTTTCATTGATATTTCTTTTAGTAGTTAATAAATATTTTTTATCACTTTGGTAATATCATATAATTATTTTAATAAATATGTGCTGCATGAACTATAAATGCATACAAATACACTGGGTCCTTGGTATTACACTTTTATTTTTAGGTATTTGTCGTCATTCTTGTAGTGAAAAATTGAGGATTGATAACAATTCAACACCACGGTGCGCTGCGGAAGCGATTTCAAATCAAGACCTAGTATTGCCTATTTAGATACCAATGACAGTTAAAAAAAAATATGCAGTCTCACAGAAAAATAACAGAAATAAGAGACAGAAGATTTAACGTGGTTCAGATATGAATATCCTACGTCCACGGAGACCCAACAACTTTTTATTTCACTAAAGAAAAGAGTACAAGAGAGGAAAGAATAATGGTGGATACTACACTTGCTTGTTCATATGAAGATATAATTCCTTTATTTAAATAGACTCAATGAAGGAGTTACTTAGGAATTAAGAAAAAATAATTTTCAGATTATGTTTTGAAACCTTTCCAAATATCCATGATTTAATTTCTACGTAAATGGATAATGGTGATTGGTTTCCATAATTTTCCTTGATTGAATCTCCATCAGCAATTTCTTTCTTCATATAACAAATTGACTAATTAATTGATTTCCTTCAAAATATCCTTCCATATACCAACTAAATTAATTGATTTGATTGAATCAATTAATCAATTTCTTTCCTCTTTAACAGATATTTGAATCATCAAAATTCAACACTCCACCTTGATTCAAATATAACAATATCTCTTCATCATCTTATCATCAAGCAATCGACATATAAGTTGTTGGGTCTAGCACCCCATGACGCTCAAGTAACAGGTATCAAACTGATCAAGTTTGAGCAATGCTCAAACTTGTCCTTAGGAAGTGACTTTGTCATCATATCTGAAGGATTATCCAAAGTACTCACTTTCAACAATTTGATCTTGCTTCGTTCTTCCTCAAGCATAAGAAAGAAACCTCTAACATCAATGTTCTTCGTCCGTGAACTATAAGCTTGATTTTCTACAAGATGAATCGCACTCTGACTGTCTGAAAATAGCTCTACTGTCCTCTGCACCATTGAAAGATCATCCAACAACTGAAGTAAGTATAATCCTTCTTTTTTTGCTTCCACAATCGATATCAACTCTGCTTCGGAGTCGATAAAGCTACGATAGACTGCAGCTTTGATCTCCATGAAATCGAGCCTATGCCAAGTGTAAAAACATAGCCCGACACTGACTTCCTAGCATCTCTATCCCCAGCATAATCAGAATCACAGTATCCTATAAGAAAGATGTCACCATCTACTCCACCATATAACAAGCCCACCGAAGAAGTGCCTCGAAGATATCTAAGAATCCACTTCACAGCTTGCCAATGCTCTTTGCCTGGGTTAGACATATATCGACTCACAACACCCACTGCATGGGCCAAATCTGGTCTTGTGCACACCATCGCATACATAAGACTACCAACAGCACTAGAATAAGGTATATTAGCCATATACCTCTTGTCTTCTTCCGATGAGGGAGATAAGTATTTTGACAACTTAAAATGAGAGCCTAATGGAGTGCCAACCGGTTTGGCTTTCTCCATTCCAAATCGAGCGAGGACTTTCTCGATGTATTGCGCTTGAGTGAGCCTTAACTCTTTCCGCTTCCTATTCCTGCTTATCTCCATACCCAATATTCTTTGTGCCTTTCCCAAATCCTTCATGTCAAACTCTCTACTAGCTCCGCTTTCAACTCCTTAATTCTGACCATACTCCGAGATGCAATCAGCATATCATCAACATATAACAACAGATATATTAAATCATTATCACATCTCTTGAAATAAACACACTGGTCTTTGAAGCTTCTAGAATATCCTTGTGAAAGCATAAACTTATCAAATCTCTTATACCATAGTCTAGGTGACTGTTTTAGTCCATATAGAGATTTGTTAAGTTTACAAACATAGTCTGATCTGCTACTATCAATGAACCCTTCCGGCTGCTTTAAATAAATCTCCTCATCCAGATCACCATGCAAGAATGCAGTTTTGACATCTAGTTGCTCTAATTCCATATCATAATGAGCAACTAATGCCAAAAGAATACGAATAGAAGTATGCCTAACCACTAGAGCAAAGATATCATGATACTCTACCCCTTTCTTCTGAACATACCCCTTTGCGACTAATCTTGCCTTGTATCTGAGATTACCATTTTCACCGTCTTTCACTCTATAGATCCACTTGCATCCAATAGCTCTTTTGTCGGTGGGAAGAGGCACCAAATCCCAAATATGATTTCTCTGCAATGATTCAATCTCCTCCTCCATAGCAACTAACCAACTGGAACTGTTAACTGATGCGATAGCTTCTCTATAATCACAGGGCTCATCATGGACAACATTCAAAGCATATGTTGCCATATCATCGAAGTTAATATATTCGATGCTCAATCCAACAAACTCATCAAGCCACTTAGGCTTTCTTCTTTGTCTGACAGACCTAGGTTCTGAATGAGCTCCACCTTGAGTTTGATCCTTTGTACCAACATCAATATTATCCTCATCAACCACGGTGTCATCGGAAACACCGTTTTAACGTCTATGGAAAGAATCAACAGATGACTTGCTTTGTGCCTGGTATTCTTCACATGTCCTCTCATTGTCATCCGATGAGGAAGGCTCCACCTTCAACATAGCCTTCTCATCAAAAGTCACATGCCTGCTCATAACGATCTTCTTGCTAATAGGACACCACAACCTATATCCCTTCACTCCTCTTCTATAACCTAGAAAAATACACTTGCGAGCTCTAGGTTCCAGCTTCCCTTTTCTATCATGCACATAAGTTGGGCAACCAAACACTCTGAGAAATGAATAGCTAACAGGCTCTTCTTTCCATACTTCTTCAGGGATCTTCATATCTATGGCAGTAGAAGGTGTGCGGTTGATGAGGAAAGCCGCCATAGATAAAGCTTCAGCCCAAAATCCCTTCTTCAATTTAGCAGTCAGTCTGAGGCATCTTGTTCTCTCCAATAATGTCTGATTCATCCTTTCAGCAACTCCATTGGACTGAGGGTCGCCAGGTGTGGTGTAATGCCTCTTGATACCTTCAGACTCACAATAATCGATGAATTCCTATGATACAAATTCACCACCGTTATCTGAACGGAGAACTTTTAATTTCTTTCCCGACTGCTTCTCAATTGTAGATTTCCATTTTCGAAACCTATCAAAAGTTTCACTTTTCGATGTAGAAAATATATCCAAACTTTACGAGAGAAATCATCTATAAATGAAATGAAATACCTGGCTCCACCTAAGGAGGGGCAAGGGGAAAGTCCCCAAACATCTGTGTGAACATACTCTAAGACAGCCTTTGCCTTATGCTCTCCAGTACCAAAAGAAATCTTCGTCTGCTTCCCAAGAACACACTCTTCACAAAAGCCAAGCTTTGAATGATGAACACCATCAATCAAACCTCGCTTTCTCAACTCATCCATGCTGCGCTCACCAATGTGACCCATCCGTAAATGCCATAATCTGGAAGAGTCCGAATCAACAGAAATAACAGATGTTGATTCGCCAACTACAGTAGTGCCCTTCAAAAGATAAAGATTTCATGCCCTTACTCCTTTCATAACTATCATAGAACCCTTTGATATTTTCATCTTCTCTCCTTCAACTACAATCTTCAAACCAAGCCTCGTCAGAGCCCCAATAGATATCAAACTTCTTCTCAAATCAGGTACATGTCTAACATCTGTAATAGTACGAATAACACCGCCAAACATTCTAACCTTCACACTACCAACACCAATCATACGGCAAGAAGCATCATTGCCCATCAGAACTTCTCCTCCATCAATCTCATGGTAAGTGGAGAAACAGTTCCTATCAGGTGTCATATGATAGGATGCGCCAGAATCGATCAGCCATAGGTTGCTCTTCCCAGAAGAGCCAGAAGCTGTAAACACATCGGTATCACTTTCTGTATCTGACTTCTCAGCGGTAGATGCTGAAGCTTGCTTTGGGTCTCTTCTTTTACCTTCAAGCTTGGGACAAGTTGCTACAAAGTGCCCTGGCCTTTTACAATAATTGCAAGTCAATTTATTAGGCCCCCTAAACTGAGACCTTGATTTATTTCGACCTCCACCATATTTTGACTTGCTTTGGCTTCTACCTCTCTGAATAGATAAGCCCTCCATATCACTGTCTAAACTAGTGCTTGCTAATCTACCCCTTAGCACTTCATTATGAAGTCCAGCTTTAACATCAGATAAGCTAATTTTACTACGACCATAAATCATAGAATTAACAAAAGCAGTGTACTCCTTAGGTAAGGAACATAAAAGGATTACTGCTTGAGCCTCATCTGTAATTTCAACTTCCGCTGCCTTCAAATTCATTACTAAGGTGGTTAGGGCATCCACATGCCCCATGAGATCAGCTCCAGGCTTCATTTTGTACGAATAGAGTTGTTGTTGCAGAATTATTCTGTTAGTGGGAGACTTGTCCTGATATGCATCAGATAATGCATCCCATAATTCCTTTGCTGTTTTCTTTTGAGAAAATTCTCTAAGAACCTCATCTGAAAGACTTAGCTGGATGGTAGTTAGGGCTTCATCTTCCATCTCTTCTAAAGTTTCACTATCTAACTCTTTCAGCTTCTCAGGCGCAGAAATTATCTTAAAAGTCTTCTCCTTCTTCAATACAGCCTCCATCTTTATCTTCCAAGTACCAAAATCTCTTTTTCCGTCAAAACGTGTTACTCCATAATTGACACCACATCTACCAACAGACTTACTAGAAGTAGCCATTAATATCCAAACAGGAACAATAACACTAGCTCTGATACCAAACTGTAGTGAAAAATTGAGGATTGATAACAATTCAACACCACGGTGCGCCGCGGAAGCGATTTCAAATCAAGACCTAGTATTTCCTATTTAGATACCAATGACAGTTAAAAAAAATTATGCAGTCTCATAGAAAAATAACAGAAATAAGAGACAAAAGATTTAACGTGGTTCGAATATGAATATCCTACGTCCACGGAGACCCAACAACTTTTTATTCACTAAAGAAAAGAGTACAAGAGAGGAAAGAATAATGGTGGATACTACACTTGCTTGTTCATATGAAGATATAATTCCTTCATTTAAATAGACTCAATAAAGGAGTTACTTAGGGATTAAGAAAAAATAATTTTCAGATTATGTTTTGAAACCTTTCCAAATATCCATGATTTAATTTCTACGTAAATGGATAATGGTGATTGGTTTCCATAATTTTCCTTGATTGAATCTCCATCAGCAATTTCTTTCTTCATATAACAAATTGACTAATTAATTGATTTCCTTCAAAATATCCTTCCATATACCAACTAAATTAATTGATTTGATTAAATCAATTAATCAATTTCTTTCCTCTTTAACAGATATTTGAATCATCCAAATTCAACAATTCTCTCAAGTAATATTTGAAATTTAATGTATACATCATTTATATTTTAGTCAAAAATGTATCAAAAGCTAAATGTCAATTTCATAATATATGTACATAAATATTTATTTATGAAATTTTATAAAAAATATTAGTTTGAAAATTTATTAAGAATACTTATTTTCATTTATTTGATTGATAAATAATGAATCTTAAAAAATAATAAATCGATATATAACTAATGTTTATCAACAAAAATGGTAATTTAAATTTTATTCAAATATATAAATATACGAATCTCATAACAAAAATACACATTTACAAATATAGTAATTTCAATTTATAACTAATTTATCCTAACAAAATTCGTCAAATATTGCATGATAAATTATGTTCTTCAAAAATAGTTATAAAATTATTTTTATACAATATACCGTGTGCAACTCACGGGTTACACACTAGTTAATTTAAAAGCTGTATATATTAATATGACAGTACTTGCTGCCAAACATTACATCGATGATGAACAAACATTGATTTTCTTGATTTCTTTATCGCTAAAATCAATGAAAATATGTCAATTAACTTTATAAATTAAAATTTGAGAAACCTTAGCAGTCCAAATAATAATATTGAACTTAAAATGCAGTTGACATGAATTCTTGATTACTTGTAAACTGTTTGATTCTAATGCAAATTCCTTTCCCTTCACAGGTCATATGCACATAATTGTACACAATACCCGTCAAGAGAGGAAAATCCAGTGTTAAAAACACGTTAAAGGATGACAATAATATTGCTATTTTGTATAAAGCAACATTCATCTTCACACAATCAGGATTTCAAGCTTAAATCTTACGATCTTATAAAACAGTCATTAAATGTGTCAATATAGATGTTTTATATCAGCCAACGAATGCTACCATTTATATCGGAGTGGATAAATGTTCTTTCTTGACAAACTAATCAAGCTGATATCTATCCAAAACCTAAATGTATAGGAATCGGTGGACGTACATAATGAAAAATATGAAGAAAAAAAAGAAAAACCAAGGAAGAACAAAAGTAGGAATGATATAAATTATGGCAGCTATTGGATTTTGAAACCATGTAAGAGTTGAGGAAACTAGCGAATGTTTACCTAGACATAGTACGGGTAACATATTAATTGAAAGGAACGAATGCGTATGGCTTTGCCCACACTCCCATTTTTGGACCTTCGCTCCCCTGCTAACGTCAACCCCTTTAATTCTTTAATCCGCACAGAGAGGGACCAGGGAGGATGAGGATTCGGCTACCGTAACAAACAAGGATTGGCAGTCATGGTTTTGGAGGAGGAGGATTGCTGTCAACTTTCAGAAAATGGGAATAATTTGAAATTCAGGCCAAGTTCACCTGAATTGGCCATTGGATCATCGAAGATGGTGCTTGAAGGTGTCAAGGGTGTGTCAGAGGAGGAAGTTGCTAAAACCAAGGCCTGAGGAGTGGTATATTTGGGGGTATTGGTATGTGCATGTGTGCAAGTGCACAACTGTTATTAGCAATATTCATGTTTTCTGTTGCAGTGTATTGGTGAAACATGTAGTGTGAGTCTTGTATAAGAAATCTGGGTTTGTATACGTGTTAAGTATGATTTGTTTTGGAATTTAGTTTGAGGTCTGGTTGAGTTGAGTGAATGAGTCAAGTTTGGGTGAATTTGATTTATGTTTGAGTGAATGTAATTTGGAGTTGGTTGAGTTAGGAAATGAGTGCATATGTATCTATAAATATGTAATCATGTACTTAATATTAGGGGGGAAAATCTGAATACAAATTACTTCCATTTTCATTTCAGTTGTATTGTAAACTTTAGTTTAG
Organism: Allium fistulosum; assembly: GCA_030737815.1. NCBI lineage: Eukaryota > Viridiplantae > Streptophyta > Magnoliopsida > Asparagales > Amaryllidaceae > Allium > Allium fistulosum. The sequence goes on from CM060904.1 coordinate 136,814,263, forward strand.
TTCTATTACCTTTAGATCTTGTTAATTAGTTTAATTTCTTATAGTCGCAATCATCTTTTATTTTCCAGTTCTTTCCGTATTGATCTTTACTTTCATTTTCCTGTACTTAAATCCATGCAGTTATTTCAATTCCAGTTACTGTTCTTGTAATCTTTGCAATTTAGTTCTATGTTCTTAACTTCTACCATTTATATTTCTGTTATATCCATTTTTAGTTGTTATTACTTGTTCTTTAATACCAGTTCTTGTTGCATGTTGCTTGCAATTTTTCATTTCTTATTAAATCTTGCCATTTCAATTCCTATTCTATATCTCTGCTGTTTTTCCTTTGTTAATATTTTAATTCCTTTGTTTGTTAATTCTCTGGTTATATGCAAAGCTCTGTACGTGTTCCTTCTTGCCATTTTGTACATGTTCATTTCACTATCATTTACATTTCTTTGCTATATCGATTCGTAAACTCTGATCTTCATTTCTTCAAATTCTTGCATTAATACCATTCTTTTGCTCCATTACTTCATAAGTACCATTCATTTCTGTAAGTTCTTTCTAAAATTCTTCCACTGCATTTCAAACTACCACCATATCAACACCCAATTTCATCAAACAACCTTCACCCTCATCAGAAAGATCATCATTTCATCATGAACAAGGAAGCAGTTCATCATGGGCCTTCCAATTTGGTATTAGAGCTATCTAAAGGGGAGGAATCAGATCCCCAAAACGATCCACACCTTGACATCAACATTCCCAAACTAATCCACATCTTCTTGAATAAGAATTGTTATGGTAGCGACAAGGGGAGTTTAATGACCATATCACCAATTCATTGAACCAGCTTGAATAATGCAACCAAAAAATGGAGCACATTACCCATGACCTCTCTACCAGATTTGAAGGATTCCACAATGTTCTCACCACCCTCACAATGATATTCAACAAATCAAAAACAAACCACAATCTCAACCACCAGCACCACTAGTTATTCCACCCCTAATGCCTCAATACCCACCTTCGGTGCAAACCCTAGAGAATCTTCCTTACAATCCCTATCCTCTTCCTGTATCTCCTATGCCCCCTACAAGTTCAAGAAATGCTATACCACGGCCAAGAAATGCACCCTACCCTATGAATCCTCTACTGTATGCAGAACCTTCAGTCCCCAGAAATCATTATCAAAATTATCCCAACCCAAATTATCCCAATACGCACTACCCTAACTGAATATCCTCATACAAGTTAGACTTTCCCAGTTTTATGGGTGAAGAAGGAGTGGCTGATTGGTTGAGACAGGCAGAGAAATTCTTTAGGTTTCAACATACTGAGAAGCAGTATTGGTGAAGATTTGTTCATTTTATCTCGAGAAGAAGACCTTGCAATGGTGTCATTGGTATACAAACACTGTGCTCAATCATGAATTATGGCCAGTGCTTAAGGAAGAGATCTTGGTGCAGTTTAACCTTGAAGAAATGAAAAGACCCTATGAAACCTTATCCAAATTCAAACAATATACCACTATCAGAGCCTACCTTAGTCGGTTTGAGCAGTTACAAGCAGTTATAGAAACTTTACCTCCTAGGTTCTTGCTTGACGGATTTATTGGAGGGTTGAAGGAGGAGATTACATATGATGTGATGACTTCAAGGCCTGCTGACTATAAAGAGGCGGTTGCTCTTGAAAAAAATGTTTGAAAGTAAGTATATCCAAACCAAGAAAAGCCATAAGTCCACTTCTAACCATTCCTCTGAACCTATTTCCAAATCCACCAATCATGCCTCTCAACCTTATCTCAAAGAAACATCCACTTCCAACTTGTTATTGCTGCCATTGGCACTACACCAAAATGGCATTTCGCAACGGCTTTCGGCCGTTGCAAATTGATTTAGCAACGACTCATAGCCGTTGCTAAATAGACAGTGGCAGAAATTTAGCAATGGCTTCTAGCCGTTGCGAAACCAAATTTAGCACCGGCTCAAAGCCGTTGTAAAATTTGGTTTTGCAACGGCTTTGAGCCGTTGCTAATTTTGGTTTTGCAACGGTTTTTAACCGTTGTTTATTTTCATTTTATTTTGTTGCTTCGCCACGGCTTTTAGCCGTTGCTAATTGTCAGATTTTTTAATAAAAAAATTTGCTAGCATTACAATGTTGACATTTCATCAAACAGGAACGAGTTAATTTAACATAATACGAGAAAAGAAAGATCATCAAGCCATATATTTTTTATAGACTCAACAAAAAGACTTCATAACAAATCTTGACATTACGATGTTCAACAATAGTACTCCAACATATTTCAACACAGCAGCAACAACAATAGTACTAGAACATACACAGTACATAGTTCATCGGTACATATATAGTTCATCGGTACATAGTTCACGATACAATATACACAGTACAAAGCAGTTGTCGAGGAAGCTCTGAGTAAAAACATTCACACATTTTAGCTTTCGAGTAACCATTCGTTTTAGAAGCCTGCAAAGTAAAGACATCAAAATTAGACAAAGAATTGGATAAGCATGCATTTTTATTAACATATGAAGTACTCGATGATGAAAAGGTTGAATCATGTGTGGGCTCTTTGAAACTTTCAAAGGTCGGGTTGTCCTTAAGTGAAGCAGCCAAGCTTAAAATTATACAAAGTAAGAACAACAAATGACAAAAGCAAGTAATAAGACAGCCGTAGAAACTTGTTTGACAGTAGCAGGTATCCACTTTTAAAACCACTATAGATCATGAAAGATGTGTCAATATGTCTCAGAAGTTTATTATGGCCTTATGGAAGGCCTTCGATATTTATAAGGCTCCTAAAGCTGAAGGCAGCCTCACAGCTGTAGGCCTTGGAGATTAGAATCTACTGGATACTTAAGTATTTTCACGATCTAACAAAAATAAACATAATTTATCCAAGAGATAAATTTGCAGGTCATTACAAAACATGTCTTGGTTATGCTGTTTCTGAGTTTGAGGACCTGGCACATAATAATGCTTGCTATGTAACTTTGTAAATCGCTGAGTTGTATTGGAAGTTATATTAATAACCCTGAAACAGAATTTAATTGCCAAAATATCATTTTTTTAGTTGTGTTTCTGGTTCCTGACCCTAAAACATGAAACCGGGATTCACTGTACTTATATCATGTTGTTTCAGTTACCTGTATTAAGTTGTTTTAGTAGCATGTTCTTAATTTATAGATGTGCCTGTACATATTCTTATGTAAATTATGTACGGGTTTCGTATAAGGAAATTAAATGTGCTATAACTGTTTTATGACATTAACGAATATAGCAAATTTGTGTAGTTACCATCGAAATCAACAATAGAATTGTTGGCATAATAGTTTCATCGCATATTAAATCAAAGCTTGAAAGAAGATTGTTCGATCAAATTTCTTATCAACTCATATTGAACCGACCAAGTTAATGCTTGGAGCACTAATGTCAATAATAGTTGACACACTAGCATGAATAAATATTTTTATGGTATTTTTCTTTTTATAGAATGACGATAAATTATACAGAATTCATAAAAAGATAATTGTTACCACCTACAAGTTTACTATAAATAATGAGAAAACGGTCGCTGACTTTTATTTTTGTTCCATAACATATGATACTAAATATAAAACTGAAGTTAAAATCGTTAGTAAAATACTACCCTTATTTTATATCACCGTTGATTACTTAAATAATATGTAAAAATCTAATATGGCAGGCTATAGGACACAAACAGAAGAAGATCTACACAGAGGTGGTTAATACAAACTAGACCGTTACTTTAAACTAATAACAGCTGAAGATGACGTAGGTATCAACATCTTTACACTTTGGACCAACTAACGTCATTTTAGTCCCCTTCATTTCAGAACACTCGTAGTTTAAATGTTTTCAATCCCAAATGTGTTAATATTTCATTTGTATTCAACTTTTGTGAAACCAAAGAATCAATTAAACTCTGTAGAATCTGAACCGAACAAACAATTAAACTCCATATCACTGTATTAATACACAAGCTTATCAAAAAATCACTAACTTCGACTAATCTTAACCCCTACCAAAACGATTGATTAATTACTAATGCAAGCTCATCATCCAACGTCCACCTACACTAACATTGAATTAATTTTGTAAATATTGTTATTGTGCAATTTTATTTAAAATATAAGTAATAATAATGATTTTTAAGAATGATTATTTAGATGGGTATACATATTTTTCACTAATACACAATGGGTTGAATTCCACTAATGAGTTTAAAACATACAATGCACTCAAGTAGGACTCGGGTTATGATAATAGCAACCGATCTTCGATATTTTTAGCTACCTAAAACAAATAATGAATTAATAATGTAACGACCCGAAATTTTCGATCCCGAAAATTCCAGATAGTTAGGAAAAGAAGAAAACGATAGAAGAAGAAGAAACATAAACGCACCACAGATTCTCACATTCGCAGCGGATCAAAATATAATATCAAATAATAACAGTTTACAAAGGATACTATATCCGTCAATTTACATTTATAATACATCAGAGTTACTCTCATACACAACACTGAGCATATACAAATCAAATATATCTCAGATAAACAGAAATAATAGTCACAGCGGAACACTCCATACGTCCTGCCATCCAACTCGCCATCCCTGAGCTCCAGGACGTCCTTACCTGAAAATCTGTAATACTCGGTCTGACCCGAGCATTACATCAAAGTAACACCCGGGTCAGGCTGGAAACCAGCGTGAGTAAACTCATCTAACATGGAATACCACAGCATAAAACTACATAAAACCCGGGGTAACTCGTAACAATTTACAAATTCACAATTTGTTATAGACATCACTTATTTCACATATAAATTTTCTAAGTACCCAGAACTTAGATTAAATGGTCCATCCAATTCACTTAAATCATTCCATACCAGCCTACTGATTTCACATATCATTTTATAAAGAATCGAAGTGGCATCGGGTAATTACTGGTACCCGACTCCGGTCTCTTCGAATCTCAAGTCATCTTAACCCAAGTTATTCAAGTGAAATACAATTCAAACTTTTAAATACATGATGTCACTTTTTACACAGCAATTTATCATTGATAGATAACCACATTTTCACTGTCCATCCAAACATTTCATATCAGAGATATCAACCAATTCAAGGCATGGAACATCATTAAATATTACATAAACCAGATTAATCACTTCTAAAATTAATTTAATTTATCTCTAATTAAATTAATTACAGATCTTTAATCGCTTAGATTACCTTTACTTATCCTTAATTAATTACAAACCAATTAATTAATCATCTTTTAATTATCCATCTTAATTAATCATCCTTGATTAATTACATTAAGTAAATAGCCTTTAATTAATTTCACAAATTAATTATCCTAAATCATTCACAGTAATTAACCTCTAATCACTTTCATTAATTAATAATCCTTAATTAATAATTCTTAATTACAATTAATTTACCTTAAATTAATTAATTTATAATCCTTAATTATTTATTAATCAAATCAATTAATTACTCTTAATTAATTACTTAATTAATTAATTCTTACTTACTAATTAATACTTTAATTATTAATTAATAAAACTTAATTACCCATTTATTTATCACTAATTATTTAATTAATCATTAATTACCAATTTAGTTAATCATTTATTCTAAATTAATTACTTAATTAGTTAACTACTATTTATTAATTAAGTAACTTTAAATAGTTAAATAAATTCTTAAGTTCAAATTGATTAAACACAAGATTGTAAATATCAATCTTTAATTACAATTTATTTAACCTTAAACTACTTCGTTAATTACCATTATACATTTTAAGGTCAAATCTTAACTTACAACTGGTTACCACTATTTATTTTATTAATATTAAACTTAGTATAACAAAATAATTTTAAAGTATTTAGGCAATTCACTAGGAACTGAACCCGAGGTGAACCATACGTTCACTCGAGTAAAACTCGAGTCTCCCTCTACTCTTTCCCGAGTTCCCCTCTCTTCTCACCTACTTATTCTTCTACTTAATCTTTCTTCTTCCTTTTTATTTTAGCTTATATTCAAGTCTGAATAAAAATCTTTCCCACATACTCGAGCTCGACCCCTAGTTTTAACCCTTCAAGCTCGAAAATACCAGAGTACCCAACCCATCTTCCCACTGACACATACGCCAAGTCGTGCACGTGCACGGAGCCTCTGGCGAACTTCGATCGATGCCGCGATGATCGATGAGTCGGCGACGATCGTCCCTAGCCACCAGACCGCCCAGTAACCTCCGACCACGATGAATTTAAAATTTTGCTTCACGACCCAAAAACTGGAAGAAACTCGATCATCAGAAATCCATTCGCCCCGCCGCCTCAGTTCACTGGAGGTTTCGAAACTCCGACCACATCATCACCGATGCTCTCTGCTCCATTTCCACTCGTACCGGTCCACTCCGGTCCATCATCGGCGATGCAGAAATCACAAGAACTCAACCATCTCAAAATACGAATCGAACCCTAGTTCGACAAACTCCTGCCGCCATGATGATCTGTAAGCTCAACCAATAATTTTCCCATAGCCTCCCTTCTTTCAACTATCACCTCAAACAAACCCGAGACCATACAGCATCGCGATCACTGGAATTCAATCAAAATTCCTTTTCCGTTCAACTCGATTTTCCTCATTAATTATAACCTTAAAATTTTTGAAATGATTATCAAAAATCATGATTTTGGAACACAAATATATTCCTAAAATTTAATCTCGAAACCCAGACATTTGATTTTAGATTGATTTTGATTTTCTACTGTTATTTCTTATTCTTGCAGTAAATTCCCAATATAAAAACTTGAATTTATCTGTAAGATTGATGTTATCCTATTTCAATTATCATTCATTTAGATATCGTAACCTAAAAACAATTAATTGAGGAGCAATTGAATTTTATTTAATGGTTAGAGCCTGTAAATCAACAGAGCATAGGTATATATACATATACCCAGACATACATACACAGATATACCCTTATATATATATACATACCTGCACACATGATCATTCATATAAACTTATTTCCAAGTTATCAATCTTATCCATCATCACAGATATAGATAAACATAGAGAACTGGGTTTGAAAATGGAGTTTACTCTCCTTGAAGTACTGTTGAAACAGAAAGCAATTTTTTGTTTGAAAGGCTATAAATTTTGAAACCTTGGAAACCTCTCTGCTTGTTGAACTTACTTTTAAAATTGACAACATGGTATAACAATCTAGTTTTGTTTATACATCATGTTCTAAGAAGATCAGGGAAAGAGAACACATTTCATTTTTTTTTTTTACTTAAATCTTAAACCCTGAACAACAAGAACAGAACAAATGTTCTGTAAACAGACATTCTCAGCCATTAAATTCATATATATATATATATAACTCATATTTGAACCATTATATGAACATTTATCCTACTTCACTTCGAATTTGCTGCATGCCATAAGATTTATAAAATAGATTTGAAGTTTGTTCACTCACCTGGTAATAAACTTTGAACAGAGAATAAAGCTTTTGGTTTTAAGAAATAAACACAGCCTTGATCTTTTTCCTAGTTCTTGTTTGATGATAAAAATAGATTTTGACCTCCTTGCTTGTTGATGATGTTGCTGCATTTAGTTTTCAGGTTTGCTATATTTCATCTTTTCCTCTTTCTTTTTTTTGTTTTAGTTGTACTCAGTTTATGAACAAATGAATTAAGTGAAAGATGATATATAAAAGATTGTACAGGCTCGTATTGTACATAAAAGATTATATTCAGCTGATCAGAGATTTTTTTGTTAAAACGGTGGCTGAATTGAGTTGTGGTGGCTGCATTTATTAGATTTGTACAAATTTTGTCTTTATTTTTCCTCCCTTTCATTTCAGCTGTACAAGTTGAATAATTTTTCCCATGACTTCCCTTGCAAGCTTCATTTGTTTATTTACACTTTGAATATATATACTTTCTTTTCCTTTCATATTTGAATGCAAACTTTTTCTCATGTATAAGTATTTTTGTTTTCATTTATTTTTCATTTGTTCATTTTAACACTTTGTAATATAGATGAACTTCATAAATAATTGTATATTTTATTTTCTTTTATCAGCTAATTCATGTATATGTTTTTATCATATATATTTGGTTGTGTTTTTATTTTCTCTTCTTTTACAAGTGTATACATATATTTATTTTCATATTTAAATACGTTGTTTACAATTTATTTATGTATTATCATATATATTCTCAAACCATTTATTTACAATTTAAATTCATATCAATATATATGTACATATATTTAAAATTCCAAATTTACCCATATACGCTAAAATACATATATATTCACATATATACAATATTTAAAGTTTAAATGATTTATACAGAATATATTTGAGTTCGGGGAAACTCGCATCCATTTACCCATTTACTTCACCAATTTTTTATTCAAAAATTAATTAATTATCATTTTAATTATCAGAAATTCCTTTATTCGACTAATCAAAACTAATATCCCAATAATTACATCAATTAGTCTCCCGATACATAGACATAAAAATCCGGGTTGTCACATTCCTCCCCCCTTTTAGAACTTTTCATCCTCGAAAAGGAACGAAACCAGAATTAGTAAAATCACTTAAGATCATTTTTAAAATACTTTATAAAAAACTATTTAAGTTTTTATATAAATACTTTTATAACTCGATGTTTCAACAAGTCCATCCTTGTCCTTACAGAAATTCGGTCATACGTTGATCAGGCGTACGACTGAAAATCTATAAGTGCTTGGCAGACCCGTTCCAACATCCAGTGAAAATATTTCGAAAATAATTTTATTGAAAATATAGAAAACAGTTTCGAAAACAGAGGAAATATCTTTGGTGAAAATGCTCTGGAAATCATCACCCCCATCCATGGTCGCAGTTAACCCGATGGTTACGTTGTCGTCCCGGCAAAATCCACAGATAACTGTAGGTCTCCGCGCCACTCGATTACGCCATGGAACCCGCTACAGATCGCAGTTATACCCGGGCTATACGTTGCTATCACAGCAAAGACCCATATAACTGTAGGCATCAGCGCCACCGAATTTCGCTGCCAAAAGAATGAAACTCCTCCACTTGACCATAGACCGCAGTCTACCGATGTTGCGTTGCCATCCCGGCAAAATCAAGTGTAGACTGTTGGCACTCATCCTCCACACGATTTTCGCTATGGTCCCCACACAGTAGATCGCAGCGACATCGAATTACACTGTCGTCACAGCATAACCCAAATGCCCCTGTAGGCATCGGCGCCATCGACTTTCGCTACCAAATAATCCTCAGGAACTAGTTTGTCCGGACTCCTCACAGGATCAACTTTAGAACCTCCCCTTTAGAGGCTCAAGGCAGTACCACTCAGTGGCACTCCTGAGAAGTTCATTCAAGGGAGCGCCTTTTTCCCCAGAGCCAAATCTCAAAATTCTTTATACTATACACATATAGTATTTTCCAAATCATACACCAAGTATGAATCTCATATAAATCTCCTTTACAAAATCGATTCTCAAAATCGATAATCTTCATATTAGACTTTCCAAATTCCAATATTGATTTTTCCCAAAATCAAAAGCCTTTTAAAAATTCAAAGGTTCCAAAAACCTTTCCTCAAAATCATTTTCACAAATCCTTTTTATAAATACATATATATAGAAGTTTTGAAAAATCTTTGAATCAATTTGTACTTGTATAAATCCACTTTTATACTTCAAACACTTTCAAAAATGATTTCTTCTGGCAATAGATCCAACAAGGAGAGTTTTCCATATATATAACAAGGATATATAACTTTGTTTAGCCCAACTCAAAATTCAAATTTTGATTACTCTTTTGTAAAGTCATTCTCCATATTGCTTGCTTTAATAAAGTAAATTTTAATCATAGAAATGTTCAATTCCCACTTTACTTCATCATATATTTCACAAAATATTCTTTCAAATTCAAAATCATTTACGGTGTTTATCCACAAATTTTCAATATCAATTTTATTCAAATCCGTACGATGTCCACATATCATTCGTACGCCATATCAATTTGATCGCTCACTCGATCACACAATTTCACTTCCGAACTAGTATCGTCCACCCGACTTCCTAGTGCGGACTCAGATTTGGTTTCTTGATCAAAAACCGTCATTCTCCTTGCATAGTCACAACTATGATAGAGAATATCCAGAACCAATCAAAAATCCATATCCAGGCTCGCCGTCGAAAATCGAGTGAAAAATCCCAACTCGGTTCGATAATACTATCTCGAAATTCTGTGCTCGAATCTGGATCAAATCTCTATGCGAATAGAATAATATACGTACATCCTACGTATTTTCTTCATTGATTGTCAGTTAAATCAATTTCCTTTCTATTCACCTTCACTTTGATCTTATTCCCTTATTCACATTTGGCTAAATCCCCACTTGGATTATCACTTCAATTCTTATCTCAGTTGGGTATTTACTCAATAACAGTTTGAACTCCGACCAGTTTATATTTACAAAATAGCTTGAAAATTTTAAAAATAGATAAATAGTTGAAAGATAATTATTAATTTGTAAAATAGCTGTAAAATAGTTAAGTAACTGTAAAATAATTGAAAAATAGTAATTACTCATAAAATAGTTGAAAAACAGTAATCAGTTTATAAAGTAATAGAAAAATAGTAATTAGTTTATACAACAGTTGTAAAATAGTTAAATAGTTCCAAAGTAATTGTAAAACAGGTTTAAGATAGTTTTAGGTTTAAAAAGAAAAGTTGTGTAGTAAATAGTTTGGAAAAATAGGTTTATATTAAACAATTTATTTTGAAAATAGTCCAGAGTCAAACTGTTTAATACCCCATCTCCATTTCCATAGATTCAATTTAAATTTCCACTTACATTTAAATTGACTCAATCCCAATTTGAATAACTTCAATTTTATTTCAAATTAATCCAATTCAAATTTCTCATTTGAATTTTATACTTATCCATCATAAATCACAATTCCCATTAGTTCAAATCAAATTCAGTTTGAACTAATTCAATTTAAATCTCAATTTTAAATCATCTCGAATTATATAAATTCGAGTTAAATTTTCAAAAGTTGATTTAACCCCTTAAATCAAATTAATCTTTATTTTTAAATTAATAATCCAAATCTTTAAACAACTTAATTCTGAGTCCAATTGTGACGACCGCCCATGACCCCTGCACCGAATCTAGAGATAGTGCGCTGTAAAGTGTGCCAGGCGACCATGGACGATTGTCAAGGTAAGATTTAAAACAAAAGAATCTATCGTATTACTCACAGCGCATGGACAAAATACAATAGAACATATGTATAGTGAAGCTTTACAGAACAAAATGACATCATATAAAACTCCATAATAGTTGAATACAAGCATCCATATAGTCAATACATCCAGCCTCACTACATATCTCTCAGAGAATACAAAACAGCGGAATATCCAGTACATATAATAAGAAGATAATATGCAATCCTCCAGCTCGTCTTCGATATCAACATCGTGAGAAGAGAACAGCACCTGTCACCTGCTACCTAGTCTGCCCGTCCCAAAATGGACGAACAGCCCAAGGCAATAAGAATTAAAAACATAAAGCCTTGAGTCAGACAACAGTCTTAGTGAGCAGTAAATTTACTAACAACATACCAAAAGAGCATAAAGGCAAAGGAATAGGAATACAACCCTCCCACTCCAACCTCATTCTACAGTGATAGCCCCCAGACACACGCTAAGCAGAAGCAAACATAGCAGAGCATACAATTTAAAGTAAAGCAATTGTCACTCGAGTCAAGAGCGATGTTTTCCAAGTACAAATCCCAAGGTCTAAAACCAAGGTCAGATAAGCACCCAGGAAATACCGCTCTTGAGACCGAATGACGATACAACCAAACATCCATGACTCGGCTATCACTGTTATCATTGTTGCGATATCACCGTTGATTGAATGACCGGCACATTCTTTCAGCCGTCCGTCAAGGGCTAATGGTAACCCCGGTTCTAGACATAACTCCCGCACGTCATCGTGACCCGTGCCTAGGATTATCGAATCTACCCAGAGTACTTGACCATCAACTTAGTCTTTTGGGCGTCCCCATGTACTCTTGCTTAGAGCATGCTAGAACCTTCAACAACGATGAGATCTCAACCTCCTAGTCATCCTCCTCGACGACTATTGCCATACTAGCTCAAGCGCCTCTCGAGCATCCATTATCCTCAACTCGAATCATATCACCGAGTTATCAACATGCTTGGAATGATCCCGCCTGGATTAGACCAAGTCTTCATCATATGATGCCTCGCTTCATTACATCCTCGCAAAGCTTCATCTCAACTTCACATCATCAAATCTATGCATAGGAGCTTCATCATCCCGCTACATATGCCACGAGCAGCTTTTCCAATACAAGAGCCTTTCCCTTAGCTTTTGAATCACCTTCGATCTAAATCTAATCATCAATCATCTAGTTCATAACAATCAATCAAATCAAACATCAATCCAAGCAATCAAGCATTCAAAAATGATCTAAGTAGACAATTATAACAATAATGGCATTTTCGTAATTAAAGAGTTGAAAGTCCAATAAGCATGAAAACATGGATTATATCTCTACAAACTTGATGAATGAACTTGCATAGGTTAACATATGATAAAATGGATGTAACATCATCATGAACAATGGATCTATATGGATCTATACATAGGATGAAGAAAATGCATGGAAATCTCTATTTTAACACCAAATCGAGCCAACAATCCGATATACTCCTTTGGATCCGTGTGAGAGATAATCACCACTCACCAAATCTCCTAAACAAACCCAAATCAACACACTTCAGATCTGGACAGCGAAGGATGAAGCTTGATCTATCACGGATCCGCTTCAAACGAAGAAATCTCTCTTGAAAAGATGAAGATCTTCAATCTAAGCTCTTGAATCTTCAATCTTGATCTTCGATTTGGATGGATGGAAGCACTAGATTAGAGTGGAGAAAAGAGGTGAAGAAGTGTAGAAGTCGAGCTCTCAAAATGGCAGCACTTCGTCGCTTCAAAATCCGGATCCCAAAAAGTGAGAACAACCCCTCCTATTTATAGCTGAAAACTGCCCTTAAGTCGTGACTAGTCTATCTCCTAAGTCGTTTCCGACTTACGACTTAAGCCCCTACGACTCAGCAACCCCCTACGACTTAACCAAGCTACGAGTCAACACACGCTCCTACGACTTAACCTTCATCTGTCTACGACTTATAGCATCTTCCAACTCAACACAAAGACTACGACTCATCAGGGTACGACTCATCAGGGTACGACTCATCAGGGTACGACTCATCAGGGTACGACTCATCAGGGTACGACTCATCAGCTTAACTCAGCCACGACTCAACTCCTAATTCGTCCAAGTTTTAAGTCGACCAATACCTTAACTCGTCAGCCGACTTAACACTTAACTCAAAACCTTAAGTCGTCTACAATAACATAAGTCGGTCACTTCCTTAGGTTGTTATCCCTTAACTCGGCAACGACTTACAACCTACGACTTAACACTTGCCGAGTAAACTTCAACCTACTAACCTAGCCCAACTACGACTTATCTCCTTAGGTCGTCGCCGACTCACCCCTTGAGTCCTTAACTCGCCCAGAACTCCTATCTCCTAAGTCGTATACGACTCACGACTCATGCTAAGTCGTGAACGACTTAGGACTTGGGCAAAATTTGCCTAAAATCTGAAATGGCCCAAAACGCTAAAACTCCAGATTTGACGAACTTTTCGATTCGTGAAAATACGGGTCGTTACATTCTCTCCCCCTTAGGAATTTCGCCCCCGAAATTCCAAACAAACAAAGCAATCATAAACTATTCTGCACGCCTACCATCCATAGCAATCAACAAACCATGCATCCAATTCTAGCTTAGCATGCAGAATTCTAAAACTAGAACAAGTTACAATTTCGTTAGATGACACGACACCTTAGGGTCATACCTCGAAGAGTTCAGGATGAGCTGCTTTCATCCTCTCTTCCACTTCCCACGTACAGTCGTTATCATCATCACTCCATTGTATCTTGAGTAACTTAACTACCTTCCTCCTAAGTTGTTTCGTGTTGGTTTCAACAACACGAAGCGGCTTACGAGGTCTTCTATCAACTGGATCAACTTCGAAATCTTCACAGCTATCAGCAGAAACCACGGTATTCGAGTCGTGCACATACTTCCGTAGATAGGATACATGAAAAACATTGTGCACACTCGACATCTTCTCTGGTAACTCCAATCTGTAAGCGAGCTTTCCAATTCGCTCGATGATCGGGAATGGTCCAACAAATCTTGGAGTCAATTTTCCTTTCTTCCCGAATCGAATAACATTCTTCAGTGGAGAAATCTTCACAAAAACCTTACGACGCTTATCGGCATAACTCTTCTGACGGTCTTGGGCTGCCTTCATTCGTCGCCGAATGATCTCTATACAATCTGAAGTCTGACGAATCATCTCTGGCCCAAGCATCAGCTTTTCTCCAGTTTCCAACCAGCATGTTGGCGAGTTACACGGTCTTCCATACAATGCCTCATACGGTGCCATACCAATGCTTGACTGGTAACTGTTGTTGTACGCAAACTCCACCAAATGAAGGTGATCTTCCCATGATCCTCCGAAATCCAAAACACAAGCTCTGAGGAGGTCTTCCAAAACTCGGCTGACTCTCTCGGTCTGACCATCTGTTTGAGGGTGATAAGCTGTACTCAAACACAACTCGGTTCCCAAAACTTCCTGGAAGCTCCTCCAAAATCCACTAGTGAACAATGGATCTCGATCGCTCACTATACTCTTCGGAATACCATGGAATCAGACTATCCACTTAACATACAACTCAGCCAACTTTGATGCAGTCCTAGTCGATCGAACAGGAATGAATCGTGCACTCTTAGTCAAACGATCTACAATGACCCAAATCCCTTCATTTCCCGTTCTGGTTCTAGGCAATCCATCGATAAAATCCATCGACACTTGTTCCCACTTCCATGTAGGAACTTTTAATGGCTGAAGCAATCCACTTGGCTTCTTCTGTTCGGCTTTAACCAACTGGCAGTTCATACACTTGGAAATAAAATTTCCAACATCCTTCTTCATACCTTCCCAGTAGTAGGTTCTCTTCATATCCCGATACATCTTATTTCCTCCTGGATGAATTGTCAGCTTCGAGTGATGATTTTCCTTCAGAACTTCACTCCTCAATTCATCTATATCGGGAACAACTAGTCGTCTTTGCTTCCGAAGCCAACCCTCTCGATCGACCTCGAATCCTTTATCCTTTTCTGGATCCAATCCAGATTCCAATTCACGGATAATCTTGACAAGCTTATCATCTCGCTTTTGGCCCTCGCCAATCCTTTCCACAAGAGTGGGTCTTATCGATAAGTTTGCTAACATCTCAGGTTCCAATTCGCATCTAGGCCTGAAGTCAAATCCAGCTAAATACTCGAGGCTCTTCCATTCTGAAAACATGGCTCCCAATCCTGCATGTCTTCGACTTAACGCATCTGCCACTGCGTTACCTTTTCCCGGAGTATAAGCTATACCAAAATCATATGATGCCAAAAACTCTAGCCAACGTTGCTGCCGAAGATTCAAATCCTTTTGGGAGAAAAGATACTTCAACGACCTGTGATCCGTAAACAACTCGAATCGAACTCCCAACAGATAATGTCTCCACATCTTCAGAGCAAATACAATCGCCGCTAACTCCAAATCATGAGTTGGGTAATTCCTTTCATGCGGCTTCAGTTGTCGACTGGCAAACGCAACAACTTTATCCCTCTGCATCAGCACTGCTCCAAGTCCAGTACCACATGCGTCGGTGTAAACCACCATCTCATCATTCCCACTTGGAATAGTTAAAACAGGAGCACTCGTCAATCTTTCTTTCAGGATTCCGAAAGCTTGCTCACACTTAGCATCCCAACTGAACACTTTGTTCTTTTTCGTCAATCCTGTTAACGGTGCAGCTACCTTGGAGAAGTCTTTGATAAACCGTCGATAATACCCTGCTAATCCAAGAAAACTTCTCATGTCAGATGCATTCTTAGGTCTAACCCAATCCTGGATTGCTGCCACCTTAGCGGGATCAACCGCTATTCCATTTCCAGAAATCACATGGCCTAAGAACCTCACTTCACTCTTCCAGAAGTGACACTTCGAAAACTTAGCCTTCAACTGATGTTTCCGCAAAATTTCCAAAACAATACGCAAGTGCGTCTTGTGCTCTTCCTCCGTTCTGGAATAAATCAGAATATCATCCACGAACACAAGTACGAACTTGTTCAACTGATCTCTGAACACTCTATTCATAAGATCCACAAAATATGCTGGCGCGTTAGTCAATCCAAACGGCATTACCAGCCACTCAAAGAAACCGGATGGTGTCCTAAAAGCAGTCTTCGGCACACTACCCTTAGCTACTCTCAACTGGTGAAATCCCGTTGCCAAATCCATCTGAGAAAACACCTTGGCTTCGTGAAGCTGATCAAACAAGTCATCTATTCTCGGCAATGGATACTTGTTCTTCTTAGTCACCTTATTCAGCTCACGATAATCCACACACAATCTCAATGACCCATCTGCCTTGGTTGCAAACACAACTGGTGCACCCCACTCGGACACACTACGCCGAATGAATCCTTTCTGCAAAAGATCATCAACTTGCACCCTCAACTCCTGCTGTTCCCTAGGTGCCATCCGCCTAAGAGGCATCACAACAGGTCTGGCTCCTTCAACTAGATCTATACGAAACTCGATCTCTCTATGCGGCGGCAACCCTTTGACTTCGTCAAAGACATCCTCGAATCCATTTGCGATTGGCACTAAAGACAGTCCATCCCGTGGAACAACTAGCGAATACATGAAGCTCATGAAGACGCCTTCCTCATGCTTACATCGTATCACAATCTTTCGCCCTTCCACATTCCCGACTGTCACCTCCAGCCTCTCACAATCAACCTTAGCCGCATACTTCCTAAGCCAGTCCATACCCAAAATAATTCCGAACCCCGCAAAGTTCAGAACAAAGCAATCACAATCAAAAGAGCAACCATGACTCGACACAACTAGACCACGGCATAACATACACAAACAAGACGAACCCCCAACTGGATTAGTCACAACCAATGGCCTATCAACAATATCCGGTTCCAAACCTAACCGGCCTACTAGTTCATTACAAACAAACGAATGCGATGCTCCAGTATCAAACAAAACTCTAACTGGAATACCACATAGGAAAAGAGTACCTTGAACAACCACACTCTTTCCCTTTTCTTCAGCAGTAGGAGCTTTCGAAGACGACGGAACAGCTCCCAAAGTATAAGCCTGCACAATCTGCTTGTCCCTACTCGGTTCTGGACAATTCTTCCTGAAATGCCCTGGCTTGTCACAGTTGTGGCACTTCGCCGGCGCCTTCGGATTCTTGCAATCCTTGGAGAGATGGCCTTTCTGCTGACAGTTGTAGCAAGTCACTTCGCCTTTCGGCCTCTTCTGACCATCTTTACCCTTCTGCTGCTGCTGCTTCCTCTTCTTGTTTCTACCCTGCTGGGGTTTAGACTCTTCCCTGGTTACAGCAACAACAGATCCTTCCTTAGGAAACAGATTCTCGTGTCTGAGAGCTTCCTCCACAAGCTTCCTAAATGAATCGTCCAAGTGATCCATCAATCTTGGAGCCTGTACTTGATCCCCAACATCTACTGATGGCCCTGGGGCTGACATCCTTCTCCTGATCGAAGTCATCATGGTTTCGAACATAGCAACATAATCAGCAGCCCCTTCAGTAGCACGGCCTTCCCTAGCAGCTGGTTTCCCTTTTTGACTCATTCTCAATATCTATAAAAAGGAATGATTAGAACATCTAGAGAAACAACTGCATGAAGGACTCAAACTCTACTAAGCTACTATATTATATATAGTAATCATCCATCAAAATACAATTACGTCTCTCATACGTAGTTACGACGGCGAGCGTTGGGTAAAATCGATTAACCAATGCTCTGATACCAAATGTGACGACCGCCCATGACCCCTGCACCGAATCTAGAGATAGTGCGCTGTAAAGTGTGCCAGGCGACCATGGACGATTATCAAGGTAAGATTTAAAACAAAAGAATCTATCGTATTACTCACAGCGCATGGACAAAATACAATAGAACATATGTATAGTGAAGCTTTACAGAACAAAATGACATCATATAAAACTCCATAATAGTTGAATACAAGCATCCATATAGTCAATACATCCAGCCTCACTACATATCTCTCAGAGAATACAAAACAGCGGAATATCCAGTACATATAATAAGAAGATAATATGCAATCCTCCAGCTCGTCTTCGATATCAACATCGTGAGAAGAGAACAGCACCTGTCACCTGCTACCTAGTCTGCCCGTCCCAAAATGGACGAACAGCCCAAGGCAATAAGAATTAAAAACATAAAGCCTTGAGTCAGACAACAGTCTTAGTGAGCAGTAAATTTACTAACAACATACCAAAAGAGCATAAAGGCAAAGGAATAGGAATACAACCCTCCCACTCCAACCTCATTCTACAGTGATAGCCCCCAGACACACGCTAAGCAGAAGCAAACATAGCAGAGCATACAATTTAAAGTAAAGCAATTGTCACTCGAGTCAAGAGCGATGTTTTCCAAGTACAAATCCCAAGGTCTAAAACCAAGGTCAGATAAGCACCCAGGAAATACCGCTCTTGAGACCGAATGACGATACAACCAAACATCCATGACTCGGCTATCACTGTTATCATTGTTGCGATATCACCGTTAATTGAATGACCGGCACATTCTTTCAGCCGTCCGTCAAGGGCTAATGGTAACCCCGGTTCTAGACATAACTCCCGCACGTCATCGTGACCCGTGCCTAGGATTATCGAATCTACCCAGAGTACTTGACCATCAACTTAGTCTTTTGGGCGTCCCCATGTACTCTTGCTTAGAGCATGCTAGAACCTTCAACAACGATGAGATCTCAACCTCCTAGTCATCCTCCTCGACGACTATTGCCATACTAGCTCAAGCGCCTCTCGAGCATCCATTATCCTCAACTCGAATCATATCACCGAGTTATCAACATGCTTGGAATGATCCCGCCTGGATTAGACCAAGTCTTCATCATATGATGCCTCGCTTCATTACATCCTCGCAAAGCTTCATCTCAACTTCACATCATCAAATCTATGCATAGGAGCTTCATCATCCCGCTACATATGCCACGAGCAGCTTTTCCAATACAAGAGCCTTTCCCTTAGCTTTTGAATCACCTTCGATCTAAATCTAATCATCAATCATCTAGTTCATAACAATCAATCAAATCAAACATCAATCCAAGCAATCAAGCATTCAAAAATGATCTAAGTAGACAATTATAACAATAATGGCATTTTCGTAATTAAAGAGTTGAAAGTCCAATAAGCATGAAAACATGGATTATATCTCTACAAACTTGATGAATGAACTTGCATAGGTTAACATATGATAAAATGGATGTAACATCATCATGAACAATGGATCTATATGGATCTATACATAGGATGAAGAAAATGCATGGAAATCTCTATTTTAACACCAAATCGAGCCAACAATCCGATATACTCCTTTGGATCCGTGTGAGAGATAATCACCACTCACCAAATCTCCTAAACAAACCCAAATCAACACACTTCAGATCTGGACAGCGAAGGATGAAGCTTGATCTATCACGGATCCGCTTCAAACGAAGAAATCTCTCTTGAAAAGATGAAGATCTTCAATCTAAGCTCTTGAATCTTCAATCTTGATCTTCGATTTGGATGGATGGAAGCACTAGATTAGAGTGGAGAAAAGAGGTGAAGAAGTGTAGAAGTCGAGCTCTCAAAATGGCAGCACTTCGTCGCTTCAAAATCCGGATCCCAAAAAGTGAGAACAACCCCTCCTATTTATAGCTGAAAACTGCCCTTAAGTCGTGACTAGTCTATCTCCTAAGTCGTTTCCGACTTACGACTTAAGCCCCTACGACTCAGCAACCCCCTACGACTTAACCAAGCTACGAGTCAACACACGCTCCTACGACTTAACCTTCATCTGTCTACGACTTATAGCATCTTCCAACTCAACACAAAGACTACGACTCATCAGGGTACGACTCATCAGGGTACGACTCATCAGGGTACGACTCATCAGGGTACGACTCATCAGGGTACGACTCATCAGGGTACGACTCATCAGGGTACGACTCATCAGCTTAACTCAGCCACGACTCAACTCCTAATTCGTCCAAGTTTTAAGTCGACCAATACCTTAACTCGTCAGCCGACTTAACACTTAACTCAAAACCTTAAGTCGTCTACAATAACATAAGTCGGTCACTTCCTTAGGTTGTTATCCCTTAACTCGGCAACGACTTACAACCTACGACTTAACACTTGCCGAGTAAACTTCAACCTACTAACCTAGCCCAACTACGACTTATCTCCTTAGGTCGTCGCCGACTCACCCCTTGAGTCCTTAACTCGCCCAGAACTCCTATCTCCTAAGTCGTATACGACTCACGACTCATGCTAAGTCGTGAACGACTTAGGACTTGGGCAAAATTTGCCTAAAATCTGAAATGGCCCAAAACGCTAAAACTCCAGATTTGACGAACTTTTCGATCCGTGAAAATACGGGTCGTTACACCAATTCTCAAAATTCCATCTTAAGTTATTTTTACTTAACTTATTTCAAAGTTCAAATAAGAATCCAACACAATTTTACCTTAAAAATTCAATTTATTACCCAATTTCAATTTCGAAACCAGTGCTTAACAATTTAAATTTCCAATTCTTTTTAAACATTTAAACCTTAAGTTTCAAGTGGTTTCATCTCCTTAATTCCAAATTTTAATTTCCCTTTTAGCTAAATGATGGATATATCACCACAATCCATTTCTTCCTTCATTTAAACAAATCCAATTCCCAATCTAAAGATTATTAATAACAATAGGATGACATCATCCAATTTATTCCAAAACATCCATCCATTTCCAATTTCCAGACCTCAAACCCATTTTGAGATCACACAAACTCCCAATTCAAATTAACCATTTAACTTTCCTAAGTTAAACCTAAATTTCATCTTGAAATTTCCAATTCAGGTTGTTTATTCCAAACTTATTTAACTTCCTTTAAGTTAAATTCAATTTAATTCCGTCAAACTTACTCAAATTTGAATTCCCACTTCAAATTTTAAACTTCACATTAATAATCTTATAAGTTCAAAAACTTACCACCTTGGGATTTCACATTACATTCCAAATTTAAAACTCAACATTTAGAGTTTAATTCTTAGCCCACCAGGCTATACTTTAAAATTTAACCACCTTTGGTTTTAATTTAAGACAGATCTCTTTTTAAGTTTTCAAACAACTTCTTATTTTAAAATAAGATCACATTCAAGTATATTCTGAATATTATTTATTCATTTCTTTTAACACTTTGAAACAATTCAAATGTTTCTAAACTTAGGGTTAAACTTCACAATTTAAATCCGTTCTAATTTACAAGTTATACTCATCTAAGTTTATATCCTTAGCACATTTTATTTTGCTCACTCATTAATACACATCTTATTATTAAACACAACAACCATTTATGATAATAACCAAGATTATCATATTTGGAAACCAATTTATTATTATCTTTATTTTGAAAACATTTCTATAAATTCAGGATTTTAATTTCAGTTTGGATCCATTTCAAATTTATCTTTATTCAATTTCAATTTGGTTGTATTACTATTACCACTTAATTCTCATTATTTTATTTAATTCCAATAACTTTTAACAACCAATAACTTTAACATTTATTAGTAAGAAATATTGCTTTATATATATCAAAATATATTCTTACATAAAATCATTTAAAATCTTTATATAAGAAAATAACAAATACGCTCTCATATATATATATTACACTCAACTCATTCTAGGGTATTATTGACCCTATCTTTATGAGTACACCCACCAGAGCCATGGTTTTCGCTTAACCTTCGCTCTGATACCAAATGTAACGACCCGAAATTTTCGATCCCGAAAATTCCAGATAGTTAGGAAAAGAAGAAAACGATAGAAGAAGAAGAAACATAAACGCACCACAGATTCTCACATTCGCAGCGGATCAAAATATAATATCAAATAATAACAGTTTACAAAGGATACTATATCCGTCAATTTACATTTATAATACATCAGAGTTACTCTCATACACAACACTGAGCATATACAAATCAAATATATCTCAGATAAACAGAAATAATAGTCACAGCGGAACACTCCATACGTCCTGCCATCCAACTCGCCATCCCTGAGCTCCAGGACGTCCTTACCTGAAAATCTGTAATACTCGGTCTGACCCGAGCATTACATCAAAGTAACACCCGGGTCAGGCTGAAAACCAGCGTGAGTAAACTCATCTAACATGGAATACCACAGCATAAAACTACATAAAACCCGGGGTAACTCGTAACAATTTACAAATTCACAATTTGTTATAGACATCACTTATTTCACATATAAATTTTCTAAGTACCCAGAACTTAGATTAAATGGTCCATCCAATTCACTTAAATCATTCCATACCAGCCTACTGATTTCACATATCATTTTATAAAGAATCGAAGTGGCATCGGGTAATTACTGGTACCCGACTCCGGTCTCTTCGAATCTCAAGTCATCTTAACCCAAGTTATTCAAGTGAAATACAATTCAAACTTTTAAATACATGATGTCACTTTTTACACAGCAATTTATCATTGATAGATAACCACATTTTCACTGTCCATCCAAACATTTCATATCAGAGATATCAACCAATTCAAGGCATGGAACATCATTAAATATTACATAAACCAGATTAATCACTTCTAAAATTAATTTAATTTATCTCTAATTAAATTAATTACAGATCTTTAATCGCTTAGATTACCTTTACTTATCCTTAATTAATTACAAACCAATTAATTAATCATCTTTTAATTATCCATCTTAATTAATCATCCTTGATTAATTACATTAAGTAAATAGCCTTTAATTAATTTCACAAATTAATTATCCTAAATCATTCACAGTAATTAACCTCTAATCACTTTCATTAATTAATAATCCTTAATTAATAATTCTTAATTACAATTAATTTACCTTAAATTAATTAATTTATAATCCTTAATTATTTATTAATCAAATCAATTAATTACTCTTAATTAATTACTTAATTAATTAATTCTTACTTACTAATTAATACTTTAATTATTAATTAATAAAACTTAATTACCCATTTATTTATCACTAATTATTTAATTAATCATTAATTACCAATTTAGTTAATCATTTATTCTAAATTAATTACTTAATTAGTTAACTACTATTTATTAATTAAGTAACTTTAAATAGTTAAATAAATTCTTAAGTTCAAATTGATTAAACACAAGATTGTAAATATCAATCTTTAATTACAATTTATTTAACCTTAAACTACTTCGTTAATTACCATTATACATTTTAAGGTCAAATCTTAACTTACAACTGGTTACCACTATTTATTTTATTAATATTAAACTTAGTATAACAAAATAATTTTAAAGTATTTAGGCAATTCACTAGGAACTGAACCCGAGGTGAACCATACGTTCACTCGAGTAAAACTCGAGTCTCCCTCTACTCTTTCCCGAGTTCCCCTCTCTTCTCACCTACTTATTCTTCTACTTAATCTTTCTTCTTCCTTTTTATTTTAGCTTATATTCAAGTCTGAATAAAAATCTTTCCCACATACTCGAGCTCGACCCCGAGTTTTAACCCTTCAAGCTCGAAAATACCAGAGTACCCAACCCATCTTCCCACTGACACATACGCCAAGTCGTGCACGTGCACGGAGCCTCTGGCGAACTTCGATCGATGCCGCGATGATCGATGAGTCGGCGACGATCGTCCCTAGCCACCAGACCGCCCAGTAACCTCCGACCACGATGAATTTAAAATTTTGCTTCACGACCCAAAAACTGGAAGAAACTCGATCATCAGAAATCCATTCGCCCCGCCGCCTCAGTTCACTGGAGGTTTCGAAACTCCGACCACATCATCACCGATGCTCTCTGCTCCATTTCCACTCGTACCGGTCCACTCCGGTCCATCATCGGCGATGCAGAAATCACAAGAACTCAACCATCTCAAAATACGAATCGAACCCTAGTTCGACAAACTCCTGCCGCCATGATGATCTGTAAGCTCAACCAATAATTTTCCCATAGCCTCCCTTCTTTCAACTATCACCTCAAACAAACCCGAGACCATACAGCATCGCGATCACCGGAATTCAATCAAAATTCCTTTTCCGTTCAACTCGATTTTCCTCATTAATTATAACCTTAAAATTTTTGAAATGATTATCAAAAATCATGATTTTGGAACACAAATATATTCCTAAAATTTAATCTCGAAACCCAGACATTTGATTTTAGATTGATTTTGATTTTCTACTGTTATTTCTTATTCTTGCAGTAAATTCCCAATATAAAAACTTGAATTTATCTGTAAGATTGATGTTATCCTATTTCAATTATCATTCATTTAGATATCGTAACCTAAAAACAATTAATTGAGGAGCAATTGAATTTTATTTAATGGTTAGAGCCTGTAAATCAACAGAGCATAGGTATATATACATATACCCAGACATACATACACAGATATACCCTTATATATATATACATACCTGCACACATGATCATTCATATAAACTTATTTCCAAGTTATCAATCTTATCCATCATCACAGATATAGATAAACATAGAGAACTGGGTTTGAAAATGGAGTTTACTCTCCTTGAAGTACTGTTGAAACAGAAAGCAATTTTTTGTTTGAAAGGCTGTAAATTTTGAAACCTTGGAAACCTCTCTGCTTGTTGAACTTACTTTTAAAATTGACAACATGGTATAACAATCTAGTTTTGTTTATACATCATGTTCTAAGAAGATCAGGGAAAGAGAACACATTTCATTTTTTTTTTTTTTTTTACTTAAATCTTAAACCCTAAACAACAAGAACAGAACAAATGTTCTGTAAACAGACATTCTCAGCCATTAAATTCATATATATATATATATATATAACTCATATTTGAACCATCATATGAACATTTATCCTACTTCACTTCGAATTTGCTGCATGCCATAAGATTTATAAAATAGATTTGAAGTTTGTTCACTCACCTGGTAATAAACTTTGAACAGAGAATAAAGCTTTTGGTTTTAAGAAATAAACACAGCCTTGATCTTTTTCCCAGTTCTTGTTTGATGATAAAAATAGATTTTGACCTCCTTGCTTGTTGATGATGTTGCTGCATTTAGTTTTCAGGTTTGCTATATTTCATCTTTTCCTCTTTCTTTTTTTTGTTTTAGTTGTACTCAGTTTATGAACAAATGAATTAAGTGAAAGATGATATATAAAAGATTGTACAGGCTCGTATTGTACATAAAAGATTATATTCAGCTGATCAGAGATTTTTTTGTTAAAACGGTGGCTGAATTGAGTTGTGGTGGCTGCATTTATTAGATTTGTACAAATTTTGTCTTTATTTTTCCTCCCTTTCATTTCAGCTGTACAAGTTGAATAATTTTTCCCATGACTTCCCTTGCAAGCTTCATTTGTTTATTTACACTTTGAATATATATACTTTCTTTTCCTTTCATATTTGAATGCAAGCTTTTTCTCATGTATAAGTATTTTTGTTTTCATTTATTTTTCATTTGTTCATTTTAACACTTTGTAATATAGATGAACTTCATAAATAATTGTATATTTTATTTTCTTTTATCAGCTAATTCATGTATATGTTTTTATCATATATATTTGGTTGTGTTTTTATTTTCTCTTCTTTTACAAGTGTATACATATATTTATTTTCATATTTAAATACGTTGTTTACAATTTATTTATGTATTATCATATATATTCTCAAACCATTTATTTACAATTTAAATTCATATCAATATATATGTACATATATTTAAAATTCCAAATTTACCCATATACGCTAAAATACATATATATTCACATATATACAATATTTAAAGTTTAAATGATTTATACAAAATATATTTGAGTTCGGGGAAACTCGCATCCATTTACCCATTTATTTCACCAATTTTTTATTCAAAAATTAATTAATTATCATTTTAATTATCAGAAATTCCTTTATTCGACTAATCAAAACTAATATCCCAATAATTACATCAATTAGTCTCCCGATACATAGACATAAAAATCCGGGTTGTCACAAATAAGAAATTGGTAAGTCAGTCGACAAAATTATAAATAACACAATCGTAGCATAAATGGCCAATACATGTATGAATTTAAATCAGTATTGTTTATGTAGTCGATAAACATGCAAAGTAAAGGGATCACTGCAAAGTATTATCTAAATTGCAATAACCATTAGACGAACGCTAACTTACATTTTCTTTCTGTAAAAACTTACAAAACTTACGTGACATAATATTAGAATATGATAGATTATATGATAGTGTTTATGGATTAAAAAAGTAAACTCTACTTCAGCATTACTAATCCATCATCCAATCGTGTCACCATGGCCTGCACGCAACCAAGCAGGATGTCGTGACCACCGTCTAAGTGCCACACCTCACCAAATTAACTCAGCGCAGTCACCTTGCCAAAAGGAACTCTACCCTCACCTCATCGACATCTAATTCCTCCTATCTTAGCCTAAACTCCCAACCCTAGTTCACAAATGATTGCCCTAAACAGCTGACATTCCCAAACTCAACCAAATACACCCAAATCTCATACTAAACTCTAAATCTAGGCTACGGACATTAAAAGCTACAAGTTTTAAAAATTTTAGTGGAGTATATATTTTGTTTTGAATTTTTGAATGAAAATGGAAACTTTATTTTCTTGTTTTTTTTATTTTGATGTCAAATATAAAAGAGGAAGCTTGTGGAATTGGATAGCCTAAGTGTTGAGTATATATGTAATTTGTAAATTCCGGTATTTTGCCGCATAGATTTTTATTCACGTACGAACCGCAAACTTCAAAACAAAATTACGGTCATGCCAAAAATAGCAACGCAACCTCAAAGCAATAGTATTACACATTGGTTATCGTATTCTGTAAGATCACAAAAATACCGTCGTTTGTCGAAAAACCGTCAAACGATAATTTAAATATTTTCCAATTTAAAAATTATAGAAAAATCAAATAAATTAAATTAAAAATACGTAAATAAAAATCATGTCGTTATGTTAACAATTGATTTTTTTAGATTTTTTGAACCATTTATCATAGCAAATAAATTTACAAAATGAATCCATCGTTATTATTTATTAATTTAAAAGGAGTTAATAAGACCATTAATTCCATTAAATTAATATTCAATTCAAATCTAGATATTTAAATCACTATTTAAATATTAATTCATACTATTTTAAACAATCGCTATATTTGAATTCAAGTTTTTTTGGCAAAGTAGGTGGGGTTGAATGGTCCCCTACCACTTTATTTATTATTAGCGAGTAATCACTTAAAGGCATAAATAGGAATTATAGAGATACAAAATAGCAAAAACGAAAAATAAAGAAAGAATAAAACACAGGAAAATATTAATCTAAAAACATATAGGCTTATCCTTTCCACACCTCCAAATCTCTTTGGTCATAGGGAAATGGAGAGTTTCTCATTGCTTGATATATACTCCAACATATTTCCTTGTATAAAACATCCTTAGCTTGCAGTTATTCATGAAAATTCTTTCATTTCTTTCTTTCTAGAGGATTGATACAAAAACTTTCAGCATAGTTAACAATTAATACGATCGAGAATTTTTCCATCATGTAGCCTTGTAAATGTTCCTCGTGACATGATATTTATGAGGTTATTTACAATAATGTGAATTCAGGAGTTATTCGTGAACTTACTTCTCCCACTCATCCAATCCATCGTACTTATTAAGGACCCATCTACGAACTTGTTCAACTGCACTTGGGTTAAGGTTATATCTTTAACATTACCTAGTGGCATCTCACTAGCAAACTCATCATCCTCGTCTAAAAAAGCCTCACGAGTATGTTTATGAGTGCCATCGGCTCCTTTTGTCATATACTCCATGCAGTAAAGACTAGCTTCTTGTACGATATATCCTTCTGCAATACACCCTTTAATATATCTTTTGTTGCACACGTATCCTTTATATGTTTTCATTAACCTATGTAGGTAATCAATTATAAATAACCAGTGGCTATTTAAATCAAATGATGAAGAACAAAACTGCAATTAGTACTTTACCTTTTAAAAGGATACATCCATCTATGTCTAACAGGGTCGCAAATCAATGCTTCATCGGCTAAATGAACCATAAGATGGACGCTGATATCAAAAATGCAGGTGGAAAATGTTTTTCAAGCACGCATATTACTTCTACCAAACTAGCCTTTGCTTTTAAAAGATGTTCCCTGTTGATCACCTTTGAGCATAAAATGTTAAAAGAATAGACTTATACAATGTATAGCATTACGTAGATCCTTCTATTGTGGATAAGAATGTTGAAGCAATACCAGAAGTAATTGTTGCATTATGACGTGGTAATCATGCGATTTCATATTTGTTAGTTTAGGAGGATTGATGTTCACATTGTTATGGAAGTTGGAAGAGAATTTAGTGGGCACTTTCAGGCTTTTCAAAATGGTGCAAAATCGTAACTTCTCTTCTTTGGTCAAGGTGAATGTTGCCTCTAGTATGGTTATTTTATTTGTTTCTGGATCTTCCATCATCCATAATTTTTGTTTTATACCCGTGGTTTTCAAATCCTTGCGTGCATTGATGCCATCTTTTGACTTGTCTTTATGACCCATAATTGTGCTAATGAGATTCTCAATGACATTCTTCCCGGTATGCATAACATCAATATTATGTCGGAGCAAATTTGCTTTTCAATATGGCAAATCAAAGTGGATGGACCTCTAATACCATGCATGAACATTGACAAGTTCTTCTTCATCAGTTTTCTTTTTCCGTTTTCGACCGATTTCTGGTTTGTTTTTACCAACTTTCATCTTGATATTCGCTACCTTCTCTTCAACTTGGTAACCATTTAATGGCCATGGAGGATGACGATATTCTTGTTTGTTATTAAAGTTTGTTTTTTGTCTCAGAATTTGTGTTTGGAAGGAAGAAATCTTCGATGTCCCATGTAACACATCTTCTTACTTTCAGGGAGATAATAAGCACAAGTGTCTTCCCCATATATAGGACATGCAAAATAGCCATGAGTTGTGCACCTTGATAAAGTCCCAAGTGCAGGATAATCATGAACTGCCCACAACACCCTAGCTCTCATTGTGAACTTAGAGTTATTAAATGAGTCAAATGCAATGACTCCTTCCCATAACTGCTTAAACTCGTCTATCAATGGTTGCAAATAAACATCAATATCCTTTCCTGGTTGTTTTGGCCCAGAAATCAAAAATGTCAACATTGGAAACTCCCTTTTCATGCATATTGATAGAGGAAGGTTATACGGTACTACAATTACTGGCCAACAACTGTAACGGTTAGCTAGAGATGCATGTGGATTGAACCATCCGTTGCTATTCCAAGCATGACATTTTGTGGTTCAACATCAAACTTTTTGTCAAAAGAATCTACAGCTCGCCATTGAGAAGTGTCACATGGGTGACGCATTACAGCTGAATCAGACTTGGCACGATCATGCCAAGTCATAGCATCTGCTATCCATGGTATAGTATACAACCTCATCAATCTAGAAATTAAAGGGAAATGTCTCAACGTCTTTTGAGGTACTTTGGTGGCTCTTTTCTCTTCGTTGAATGTTGTCTTATATCTTGGTTCATTGCAAATTGGACAAGAAACTCTGTTTGCATCATCTTTCAAGTATAAAATGCAGTCATTACTGCATGCATCATAAGTTTTGTAATTCATCCCAACTTGTTTAATCAACTTCTTCATGCCGGAGTACTTTGTTGGTAGTGCGTTACCTTCAGGAAGTAATTCCTTTATAAATTCGAGGAGTGCAGCCACACCATTGTCAGAAAAGCCGTACTGAGTTTTCAAGCTATTCAGCTTCACAATGGCATACAATTTTGTTATCCCTTTTGGACATGAAGGATACAATGGCTCTTTTGCACTATCAAAAAGTGATTTATACTTCCTACTTTGATTGGCATGCCAATCAACATCAACTATTGGCGATTCTCCAATATTATCGAGCAACGAACTTGTAGGTTGAAAATGATGAAATCTATCGGCATCATTGACCAGATCTTCCATCCTAGGAAGTTCTTACTCATTGGTACTTATGACTTGACTAACGGGTTGTTTTTGCTTCCCCGCCGACTCTTCCCCATGAAAATACCAAACGGTATATGATTGGACAATTCCCCATCTAAGTAGATGATAATGAATGTCATCTAATTTAATCTTCATTTTCATATTTTTACAATGTGTGCAAGGACAAGAATAGATTTTCTTATTACCACCATTTTCCGCAACAAAGTCAATAAACTTCTGCACTCCCTCCACATATCGTGTAGTTCTTCAATCGGATTCTTTCATCCATTGTTTTTCTATACTAGAAGACATACCGACCTATTATATCATATAAGATATGTTGTCAGTTATTATTTTATCAACTTATTATATTATCATATTACATACACAAACACATAACACAACTCAAACTAGTTCATAGAAAATAAGAATTTTATACCAATAAATTAAGTTAAAATTCAACAAAATGAACTTTAATTTATTTTGAAAAAAGGTAACTTTAATTTTCGGCACATTGTAAACTTTTTATTTTTAAAAGGTTCTCTTAATTTCAATAAAGTCAACTCTACTAATTTAATTAATGGGAACTATTGGTTGCAATATGACAATAGATTTTATTTGATGTGCAAATTTTTTTGATTTTTAGATGAAATAGAGGGAACTGCTTTCATAGATTAAATGGTGTCTAGTTGAATAACAAAATTACCCCTTTTAGCCTTTACCATTTCATCACTTTCTTCCAACGAGAAATTTGCACATCACACTTTACTATTTGATTTTTATTTACCTTCATTTATTTATATTCTTTGTGTGTATAGTAATAAGGATATAATTCTTTGTTATTTGTTCATCATTTATTCATCTTCATTTGAAGGGTTTTTCTTTGTTTATTTGTTCAACAATATTAGTATAAAGGTTTGTAGCGGTATGTACAAGCATAAAACTCCCATATGTATAAAAAGTAGCTCAAAATATTTATGCACTAACTTGAATTAGGCAGAATATTAGAATCAGCAACTTAAGTCAATTCATCGAATCAAAAATTTGTAGTTAGTTATAAATGGTATTTAGGGTTTCTTCTGCCATGGGAGAAAACAATCTCTCTCTCAATTCCAAATCCAATCCTTCCCTCTCTCGACCCATTCCTCAAGACAGGCCACCTGAATCTCACATCAGAAAGCCGAATATCATCATAGATAAAGAGGGCTTCCAATTGGTTCAGCCAAGATCGCAAAGAAGATTTCAACCAAGAAATAATCAGATTCGGTCTCAATCAAATGATGTTCAGAGAAAGAAAGATGATCCAAAGACCAACTCCTTCCAAGATAGGACCAACCTGATTCAAAGCAGTAAACCACCAACAAAGTTCTCTTTGAATAGAGAACTAGGGCAGAAAACTTGGGCTGATATTGTATCTGAGCAATCAAAGGAACCAAGGGAAGAAGAATGCAGTCTTGAAACCATTGCTCCCATTAGAATCAATAACAAGAAATATGGTGTTGTTAAGGAGGCAGTGTGTAAAAGAGCCACAGAATGTTGGAATAACTCTATTTTGGTTTATGTGGTTAGCAGTAAACCATATTTCTTGTTTTTTAAGGAGTATATTAAAAGAGTTTGGAAACCAAATGGTGATTTTGAAATTTTTTCAAGGGAAAATGGTTTTTTTCTAATCAAGTTTAATGATTCACAAGACTGCAATTCTATCATCCAGAATGGTCCTCACTTCTACAACGGCAAACTCATCATCATGAGAAGGTGGACTGAGTCTTTGAAGTTGGACAGAGATCTTCTGTCAACTATGCCGATATGGGTTCGTTTACCCAGTGTAAATCTCAAACTATGGGACAGAGAGGCATTTAGCATCATGGCGAGTTTAATCGGAAAACCCATAAAAATGGACGCAGCAACTACCATGAAGTCGAGATTGAATTATGCTCGACTTCTTGTAGAAGTCTCTGCAACTGATGAACTCCCAAGTGAAATTTGTCTAAATCTTTACAACGGAGAAATCATTACACAAAGAGTTGAATATGAATGGGTTCCACCAAAGTGTAGTATCTGTAAGTGTTTCGGGCACAATATAGATCAGTGCAACCTGAAACAGAAGTGGATCCCCAAAAAGAATGATAAAGATACAATTGTTATTCAAGAAAATGTTTCTGAAGTTGCTCAAGAAACGAGAAACAATGAAGGCAAAAAATCCAGTCAAAAGCCCGGGAGGGCAAAGATCGAATCTATCAAGAAGATATCATCTTCGATCAAGAACACAATAATAGCGAGCTCCCTGACAAAAATAATCAGATCATGGCAATGGAAGTTCATCAGTTAATAGAAAGTGTAGAATTCTCAAAGGGTCTAACTCCGACAAGTATAGAAGAGGGTATAAAAATGCATTTCTTTAACTTTGAAACCCCCCATATTTCAGAGCCATGTTTAAATACAGACCAGAATATTACAAAAATAGTCAATAATATTCAACTGCCTTCAAATCCGAATCAGGAAACTATAGTTGAGAAGGGACCTTCCTCTACACTTGCTGCAGATGCTGAGAGAATGAAAAATAGCTCAGCATTGCCTTGCAAGGGTGATCCACCTCCAGAGCAGGCTGCAATGACTGACTGCAATGATTCAGGTATGCCTCGCACTGCTTCTTTCGATATTTCCTTAATCAAGATTCCAGAATCTGCACAAATCGAGGAAGATGAATCAAAGAAGGGGGATATCATAGAGGAATTTGATTTATCAGAATTACATATTGCTAGAACAAAATCATCTGGTAAGATAAAGGGAAACAAAGAGAAAAAAGCCTTTAAGCAAAAATATATATCAATAAATCCAGAATGGGATCAAATGTCTACCAGTTTAAAAGCTAAAGGGACTGTGAAAAAAAGGAGAGGTAAAAGCACTATAGTGTCAGGTACGATTTAAAACCCATATTTTATTATTATATATATGTCAATATTTGCTTGGAATGTTAGGGGGATGAATTCCCCTGCTAAACAATCTGATATCCTGTCTATGATTAATGTTTATAAACCATCTATTGTTGTTTTAATTGAAAATAAAATGAATAATGAGAATTTTGATAGATTTTGTTTTAAACTGTCCAGAAATTGGAAAGCAATTCACAATAACGATTATAGCTGTAAAGGACGAATCATTGTTATGTGGGATTCTAATATCTGGACAAATAAAAATATAAACAAGGATAGCCAATTTATTGATTGTAGTTTTGAAAATATTGGAGGTTTTTATTTGCAAGTTACTTGTGTTTATGGTAGTAATTTTGAATTAGAAAGGAATGCTCT
The DNA here is from genome assembly GCA_030737815.1 of Allium fistulosum. Lineage (NCBI taxonomy): Eukaryota > Viridiplantae > Streptophyta > Magnoliopsida > Asparagales > Amaryllidaceae > Allium > Allium fistulosum. The sequence goes on from CM060904.1 coordinate 136,848,015, forward strand.
GTGGCTAAAACTTAAATCTTTAAATTCTATATATGATTTCCCCTGGATTCTTATAGGAGATTTCAATACTGTTTTTCATGCTAATGAGAAATTTGGGGGGATTAAAATTCCTCATAATAAATTGGACAGAGTCAATAAATTCTTATTAGAATCTGGCCTAATTGAACCTGTTATCAGTGGTAATAAATATACTTGGAAGTCTGGTCTAGCTAAAAATATTCACTGTAAGTTAGATAGAATTTTGTATAATAAAGACTTTGCTAAAAGTTTTCCTAATAGTGTTTGTTCTACTTTGGAGCAGAATTTAAGTGATCATACTCCTCTTTTGGTTAATCTTTTTTTGAATAGTGAGTTTAATAATAAAGCTCCTCCTTTTCGATTTAAAAATAGCTGGGTGATGGAAGAAGACTATAAATCCTTAATGGAAAACTGTCTTAACTTTTCTTGTAGTGGTTCTAAACAATTTCAGTTTTCTAGCTTTCTAAAATTCACAAAGAATAATCTCAAAGACTGGAATAAGAGCAATTTTTTAAATAACAACAAGATTGCTAGTTTGAAAAAAGAGGGAAATTTTTTACAAATGAGTGCTGATAACAACCCTGATGATATCAGAGAAATAAATAATTTTTTTCAAAATCAACAGGAATTGTCAAATGAAATGTATAAAGAGTCAATTAATGCAAGACAAAAGGCAAAGGTTGATTGGCTCACATTAGGTGATGACTGTTCCAAATTTTTTTATGCTAAAATGAGTAATAGAAAGCACATAAATAACATAGGCTGCATTATAAATAAAGAGGGAAATTTAGCTAATGCTCATGATAAAGTTTCTTCAGATGCTATAAATTTCTATAAGGAGCTGTTTTTCTCTACTAATTATGAAAAGGTTTTTCCATATATAACCTGTAAAAATATTTTAAATCATAATGCTTCTGAAATCCTGTTGGCTCCAGTGAGTCTTGAAGAAATTAAATTTATTGTTTTTAATGCTGGAGATAACAAAAGCCCTGGCCCTGATGGTTTTAATGCAAAATTTTATAAAAATAATTGGGAATATATTAGACAACAAGTTTTGGATGTTGTTAATGAGTTTATTGATAATGGTAAAATTCTTAAAAGTTTAAATCATACTTTCATTACCCTTATTCCAAAAAATAAAAATCCCACTGTTATAGGTGATTATAGGCCAATTTCTTGCTGCAACTTTATTTATAAAAATATTGCTAGTGTCCTTAGTAACAGAATTAAAGTGTTTTTGCCTTTTCTGGTTTCAGAAAATCAGAGTGCTTTTGTTCCTGGTAGACTTATATATGAAAACTCTCTCTTAGCTCATGAGATGGTAAGGAAATTTAACACTAAACAGGGTGACAATGTTTGTATTAAAATTGACTTACAGAAAGCATATGATAAGGTAAACAGACATTTTATTCATCATATCATGAAATGTATGGGTTTTCCTAAAAAGTTTTGTGATTTGGTGTTTGAATGTATAAATACTCCTACCTTTTCAATTCTGATTCAAGGAAAGGCAGAAGGGTTTATTAAATCTAGTAGGGGGTTAAGACAGGGAGACCCCCTATCACCGTATCTTTTTGCTATTGTTATGGAATACTTTTTTATTCTTATGGAAATAGAAAGTATTAAAGGTAATGTGCAGCCTATTAACAGAATCCAACCTTGTGTTAATCATTTGATTTATGCTGATGATCTTATGGTGTTTGTTAAAGCTAATAAAGAGAATGCAGTCTCTATTAAATCAATTTTTGATAACTTAAAAAATTATGCTGGCCTTCAACTCAATGTGAATAAATGTAAAGCTTATTTTAGTAAATCTTGTAAGTTTAAAAGAGAATTTTTAAATGTTTTAAATATTGAAGAGGAGTTTCTCCCTATCAAATATTTAGGTCTGCCTCTGTCTACAAATATGATTAAGGATTCTGATTGTTCAATCCTTATTGAAAAAATTCAGGATAGAATGGAGGCTTGGTCTTGTAAGTTACTGTCTATTGCTGGAAGGCTTGAACTTATTAAGACAGTGATTTATGCTATTATTCTTTACTGGCTACAAACCTTTCAAATCCCAGTTGCATCTATTAAAAAGTTGGAAAGTAGATACGCTGATTTTTTATGGAAAGGTAAATATCATAAAATAATCTGGGATAATGTATGCAGACCTAAAAATGAAGGGGTTTTGGCATTAGAAATATTAAGGATCTCTGTACTACTTGCCATTTAAAATTATTTTGGAGATTCCTAAATTCTGATTCTTTGTGGGCTAGATGGATGAGATCAAAATATTTGAAACATAATAATTTCTGGACTACTATTCATAAGAGTAATCATTCAAACACTTGGAAACATATTTTAAATTGTAGAGAAATTGGAAAACTGATGATTGAAAGAAAATTTAAAAATGGTCAAGATACAAGTTTATGGTTTGATCCTTGGTTTAATAATGAGGCATTTATAAATAAAGTTGGGTGGAATAGCCTTGTTATTTGTGGTGGTTCTAATAACAAAGTTTCAGATATTATTATTAACAATAAATGGCAACCACAAATCCATCCTATTACTAATCCTCATAAAGATGAAATATGCAAAATACAATTTGATGCTTTTGCAGAGAATGACTACTGGGAATGGAAAGCTAACAGAAGAGGGAAGTTTTCCTTTAAAGCAACTTGGAATTTTATTAGAAGCAAATACCCAACAGAAGAGTGGTATCATTGCATATGGAATAGAGTGAACTGTCCCAAGATGGCATTCTGTACGTATTTTGTAGTTAAGAACAGATTTCCAACTTGGGACAGATTAAACAAATGGGGCAATAATATTAATTCACTCTGCTCCCTGTGCAATATATGTAATGAAAGTTCTAATCACATATTTTTTGAATGCAGCTACTCTTTTTCTATTTGGAATCATATCAAAGCTACTCTGAACATAGTTAATAACAGGCATATGGATCTTATGAATATTATAAAGTTAATCAACAACAAATTCAGATCTAATGCAAAAGAGACAGATTTTGCTCACATTCTACTAACTACAGCAGTTTTCAACTTGTGGAAAGAGAGAAATTTGCGTGTGCACAACAAAGGCAGTAGGAGAAAAGAGCAAGTTTGGTTAACTATTTTATCTGATAGCAAGATAATTCTACAGAAATCAAAGAAAGTATTCAAAAATCAAACCAAATTTACTTCCCTTGCTGATGATTGGAGCTCTGAAGCTGGTAACAAGCATTTAGAAGCGTATCTGATGCGTTCTAGAAGCTTTCAGACTCCAGAGTCTTGCTTTTGCAATCAACATGATTCCATGGCTCACACCATAAATAGGAACTTGGATATTGCTAATGACAGTGATTCTTTCTTCAATCAAGCTCCAGATGCAAATAATCTGAACGATAGTGAAGACTTTGTTATCAACAGAGATTGTGAGAAGAGAATGTCAGATCTAGGTCGATGTGACGCTAGATCTAACACTTTTACTCTAGAGACCAACAGATTCAACAGATCCAGTTACTCGAGCTACTCGAGCTACTCGAGCAACGTTAATAGGAGTAGAGGCATGAGAGGTGATATGAACGAGAATTTATCATACTGGAAACGTGGAGAATCAAGCAAAGTAAAGAATGGAGAGGAGATAGTTTAGTTCATCTAAATCGCCTTTGCCATTTTTGTTTCTCTTTGTTTGCTGAGAGTTTGTGTCGGCTCTTCTAGGTTAGGGTTTGTTTTTGAGTGTTTTGGTGTGTTCGGGTAAGTTATTTGATACCCGTTTGCTTTGTAACTTCTGGGCTGGGCCCATTTACTTCTCTTCAAAAAAAAACTTGAATTAGGCAATAACGCAAGAAGATCATCAGGCCTAGCCATCAAATCGCATGCAAATAGCAGGGTAATCACCCACGCATGCAAAACAAAATATGTAAATGCCACTTTGTTTAAACACATATGTATATGTGTACATATCACAAACCATGAAGTATGAAGTATATATAAGTGCCAACTCCAGCTCTATAAAACAAACAAAGATATCTGTGTTTAGTATAAATAAACTTGCTCTTTGCTTTATAACTTTTCTTTTCATCTAAAAGAAACATAACCTGTACCACTTTGTACGTAAATAACATATGCAACCAGATAGCTTGCTTTCCTTTGTAATACATGACCTGCTCTCTGGATATATTGATTTGTAGACTCATGCATATATTATATGACTGAAATTCAGACAAATTTAAAGTACTAAAACATATTCATGTATATTTATATGTATATTTATGTACTAAAACATATTCACGCATTTATTATATGACTGAAATTCAGACAAATTTAAAGTACTAAAACATATTCATGTATATTTATATGTATATTTATGTGCTCACATCTTTTTTATATGCATGTTAAAACCCACTCATGTTGAGGCACATAACATATGCATACATGTAATACAAGCATATACTTTAAAACACCTTGCTGCACAATCTTTAGCTCACGGCCAACACAATCATATATATATATATTCATGTGTATACTAATATGGTTTGAAGTAAATATATAATTTAGTTTATTATTAAATATAGATAAACATGTTTATTTACTAATTATAAGCGTCAAAAATTAATGTTCACATGAACTTGTATACTAACACACTCGCAACTGGGCATACTCATAAGGCTTCTTAATATATATATGACTATATATAGTAATAGAGATAATAGAAGAAAAGTCTGGGATAAATGAAATAAAAAGAAACATCGAAAGTAAAGATGAAGGCGTGACACCCTAGAACACTGAATGAACAACCCAAGCATGCACTGCTCATCACCAAAGCAGGAATTTGCCTGGAGCAGCTAGCTTCAGGTCAAGCCTTAACTCTTTTCTCTCTCTCTCTCTCTCTCTCTCTCTCTATTTTTTTAGTTTTTTGAGAAATTCAAAGTATGAGCATAGCACAGATTCAAAAATTATAATATCTCAGACATAGACGTGTGATTGTATTACTCACTTGAAAGTTGTGATTCTATCTCCCTCTCATCAATCATGCATAATCACAGTGACCAACGGCGGCTTCGAAATCCTGAATCTCTCTAGCCAAAGACTTATACGAGTATGATGATGACCATATTCAAATTTCAAATTTTATTTCAATTTATCTGTTGAATTTAAAAGTGTGGAAAAAAGTTTGTATAATAGTTGATTGTAAATAAAAATGTACTCATGTAATTAGCAATTATCTTGAAAAAGAATGACTGAAAAAAGATCCCCTATAGGTAGTTCTCACGCATTGCCTTAATTTTACCTAACTCTACAAACTGCTCATTTAATTGTTTTTTTTCACGATTAACTTTCTAACTGCAATTTCCAGCATTTATATTGTTACCAACCAATCTTGAGCTACAAAAAACATATAATCAGATCAATTATTTTACTATAACTTTATTTGGAGAAGACCAATTTAGTCATTTGAGGAATTTCACCCAAAAAATGTGTAGATTTTCACAGAAGCACCTTTTTTATTAGAGGTCATCAATGTCTAGTTATTTCATTATATATGAAATTTCACTTAGCACTCGACAGAATTTATGATCTGATCTCAACACACACACATACCTCAATGAAGATATCCATTTAATTTTGATTTACATGAACTCAATTTATCATCCATAACTAATCCATGATGTTGTATACCATCACGCTTCTATACTTGTGTCTACTGATGAGGCAAATGTGGAGGATGAATAATTTGCAAAACTTATTTCATCAAGTTAATTAAAACTATAACCTGTTGAGCTAATCAAACTGTCAGCAGCAATTTAATCTTCTATTGTTTCAACTCTTATATCAAAATTATAATTAAATTATTTAGCATTAATGTGTGAGAAATATATGTAGGTAGGAACAACAATGTACGGAAAAAATGCAATCTGATGTCTATCTAGAAGCATGCGTAGAAGCCAAAGCTTATTACCAAATTTTAGCCCAAAAGTGAAAGAAAATATAAATCTAAAAACACAACATTATACATGAACTTCAACAAAAACGTGTAAATAGTGATTTAAATAGATGAGTTATCTTTTGAAGTGAACTATGATGATTATTGTGGTACAGATGCACGGATGAGCAAAATGAATGACGTATACTAGAAAGCTATGTATGTTGAATTTAACCTTCATTTCTTTACATCTATTGTGCCTTATACAAAAAATTGGTCCTTGTATCAATTAGAGATTAAGAGAGTTTGATGAATAAAATGCTTTATTGCTTTTTTTGAATTGAAATAACATAAGCTATATGCTTTGTATTTATATGTAATTTATTTCTCCCAAATAAATATTTTCGGCTACAGCAAAATTAATATGTAATTAATTTTGTAGAACGATATATACACACACACATAATTAAGCCAATCTTTTAACTTGATAAATTAGGTAATTAACTCAATTACCTTGCTAACCACGCTTAGATCCTAATCACAATTGCTCAAACCCAGGCCATAATCTTCCTCTTCTTGACGTCGTTCCCACGTTGCTCAACCCACTGTCGTGCTTTCTTCTTCAAAACACACAAACCGATGATGTAAACATAACGAATCAATTATAGGAAAAAAAATAAAAATCGATTCGTATTATAGACCTTAGACCAAATTGACTTCAACTTCAATCTTTTTTAACAACTTCGACAGTCGAACTCTTGATGTATTAGGACAATGGGGGGGCAACAGTAGCTGTATTAGGACAATCGAACAATCGTCGTATCTAAACGATTGATGGAAGAGAAGAAAGAGTAGAAAAAAGATACGATTGATGGAAGAGAAGAAAGAGTAGAAAAAAGATTAGGGGAATTAGGGCACGGAATTGTATAGAGTGTATTATTTTGGGAATGGACCAAGGGGCGGGTTACGCAAGCAGTCACATGTAATTAAAAAAAATACGAACCTTCGCAACAGCTTGGAGCCATTGCAAAAATAAAACGGTATGTAGCCGTTCTTATTTAATTTGCAACGGCTCAAAACCGTTGCTATTTAGCAACGGCTTAGAACCGTTGCGATTCTTCTGCATAGAGGTGTTACGAAACAGCCAATATGGTGTAGTGTGGAGGGGTGTCGAGTAGTGTTCGGTGGTCAGTGAATGAAGAGTTTAGGTGATGTGACTCTAAACTTGGGACAATTGCAAGTTAAGTTGTAAAACAATAAGAAATATTACATCTGGCAGGGTCTTAACCAAGAGGAGATGAAGATTGTTGACAAGAAATCCATAACTAAGAAGAATGCACATGGTCAGTTAAGCATGATGTTATATTATCAGACCAGCTTGAAAGAGGAACAAATCCCATTCATACCACCAGAAATTACCAAACTCCTTAAATAATAGCGTGAGATCACTTGCATCCATCCCCTCCTCCCACCAAAAAGAGCACATGACCATAAGATTTCTCTATTCCATAATACCAAACCCATAAGCCTTAAACCCTATAGACATTCACATTATATCAAAAATGAATCGGAGAAAATTGTAAATGAATTACTAGATGATGGAATCATTAGGCACAACAGTAGCCCTTACTCATTTCCGATTGTAATGGTTAGAAAAAAAGATGGAACATGGAGGTTGTGTGTGGATTATCAAAGCTTGAATTCCTGCACCATTAAAGATAAATTTCTCATTCCTTTAGTTGATGACCTATTTGATGAATTACAAGGGGTTGCCTACTTCTCCAAATTGGATCTAAGGTCGGGGTATCGTCAAGTTAGGATGCATGAACCGGATATACATAAGAGAGCTTTCAAAATTCATGAAGACGATTATGAGTTTCTTGTAATGCCTTTTGGGCTTGTCAATGCCCCATCTACCTCTCAAGACTTAATGAACCGTATTTTTAAGCTATATTTGAGGAAGTTCATCTTAGTATTTTCTGATGACATACTGGTGTATAGCAAGAACTGGAAGGAGCATCTCAATCACCTTAATACCACTTTCCATACCTTATAGCAGAATTTACTAGTGATCAAACTCTCTAAATGCAGCTTTGCTAAGCAGACCCTAGAGTATTTAGGCCATATTATCTCTTATCAAGGGCTGGCTGTTGACCCCAATAAAGCACACACAGTTGTTAGATAGCCCCTACCCAAAAACTTGAAACCTTTAAGTGGATTCTTGGGATTAACTGGTTCTATAGAAAATTTATCAAAGACTATAGAGTAATTGCTAAACCCCTTACAGAGATGTTGAAGAAGAATGCTTTCAAGTGGATTGAGCAATCGAAGATAGCTTTTGTAAGTTGAAACAATGTTTAATCAATCCATCCATATTGGTTATGCCGGATTTCAACCAACCTTTTACATTGGAGTGTGATGCCAGTGGCCATGGTATGGGAGCAGTAATGTTACAAAATGATAAACCCATAGCATATACAAGTAAAGCTTTGCATGGAAGGAGTCTCTTGCCGTTTACTTATGAAAATGAGTTGTTAGCCATTATTATAGCTATAAAAAAATGGGCTCAATATTTATTTGGGAAGACAATTTATTATCAAAACTGACCATTAAAGCTTAAAATTTTTGTTATCACAGAAATTACATACAGGGCTGTAGCACAAATGGTTGATCTAATTGCATAGCTATGATTATAGAGTGGAGTATAAAAGTGGGAAAGAAAATATAGTAGCTGACGCATTGTCTAGAAGGGAAGTAGATGCATTAGAAGAGGTAGAGATGCAAGCCATATCGGTGGTACAAACTCCTTGGTTGTAGGAGCTAAAGCATACTCTTCATTTATCTGCTTGGTATCAAAATCAAATAACAGAGGTTCAGAACAATGAACTAAGTAGTGCCAGATATAAAGTAGTAGATGGCTTGGTATTTCACAAGGGCAAGATTTAGTTGATCATCACATAAAGGATTTGCTGCAATCACTTATCAAAGAGCATTATTCAACACATTTAGGGGGGACATGCTGGTATCAAGGCTACATTAAAAAAATTAAAACAAGTCTTTTATTGGAAAAAAAATGAGAAGGGATGTGGAAGACATTGTTAACGCATGTGATGACTGTGAAAGGAATAAAGGTAAAAATGTATTATTGCCTCGATTGCTACAGCCACTACCTATACCTAAGAGAATATGTGTTGATATATCTATGGATTTTATTACTAGTTTGCCAAAGAGTACACTGTCATATTTGTTGTTGTGGATCGATTAAGCAAGTATGCACATTTTTTTCCCTCTTAGCCACCTATATACATCAAAGGAAGTTGTCGTTGTTTTATTTAATGGGGTGTTCAAATTACATGGGATGCCTAAATCCATAGTCAGTGACAGGGATGTCATCTTTACCAGCAAGTTCTGGCAGGAGTTATTCAAGTTGCAAGGATGTGGTTTGAAGTTAAGTATCGCATACCACCCCAAAGTGATGGACATTCTGAAGTAGTAAACAAAATTTTAGAAGTTTATCTAAGATGCTTCGTTTTCCATAAACCACATGAATAGAGTAACTGGTTAACTGATGTGCACATAAATGTGCATATTTTTACCATCATATTTAATCTATTTAAATTAAATAAATGGTCATATTGGGCATTTTAACTTATTTAAACCAAAATTCATATTATTTTCAAAACGCCACATATTCATCTTCATCCAAGGACAAAATGGTTATTTTTGTTCATATATTAATTTGAGAAAATTTAATTGAAAATTTCTATATTTTTTTATAGGAATTTGGCTTCATATACAAGTGGTTTCATGATCACATATGCATGCACAAGAGTGAAGAGAACAAATGAAGATGGAAATAATTCAAAGTGAAGATCATGGAGGACCCCACCTACCCACTTTCCTTCATGTACAAATTAGAAGCTAATCCATATGTTAATGACCATCAAATCTTTCTTGTTTTTTTTTGTAAAGGAAAACTTCAACAAGCACTACTCCCTTTAAGGCAGTTTATGGTGTAGATCCTCCCAACCTCTTATCCTATGTTCAACACACTGCTAAAGTTGAGCAAGTTGAAGAAGCATTGTTTACTATAAATATCATATTGGAATACTTAAAAGATAGCTTGAAGTTAGCACGTGAGAGAATGAAGAAGTATGCAGATTTGAAAAGATCGGAGAGGAAGTTTGAAGTGGGAGATTGGGTGTTTCTTAAGCTTCAGCCCTATAAACAAATCACTACAAGAGATCAAAGAACCTGCAAGTTGTCACCAAAATTTTATGGACCATAAAAGTGGTGGAAAAGATTGGGGAAGTGGCTTATAAACTTCAGTTGTCTGCTACTGCTAAAATTCACCCTGTTTTTCATGTATCTCAATTGAAGAAGAAAGTAGGGCTGCCATTGTTGTACAAGATGATGCCCCTAGCTTTTTGTAGGAGATAGCAGAACAACCTGAGAGTATACTTGATAGAAGGATGATACCCAGAGATAATGGGGATGTAGTTCAAATTCTAGTTAAGTGGAAGGAAAAGCCGATTGAAGAGGCTACATGGGAAGACTATTGGCCTTTATAAGGAAATTTCCTACTTTGGACCTTGGGACAAGGTCCCTTCTTGAAGTGAAGGGGAGATGTAACAAACAAGGATTGGAAGCCATGGTTTTGGAGAAGGAGGATTGCTATCAGCTTTCAAAAAATGGGAATAATTTGAAATTCAGGCCATGTTCACCTGAATTGGCTGTTGGATCATCGGAGATGGTGCTGGAAGGTGTCAGCGGTGTGTCAGAGGAGGCAGTTGTTGAAACCAGGACCTAAGGTTTGGTATATTTCGACGTATCAGTGTGTGCATGTCTGTGCCTGTATGCACATGCACAATTGCTATTAGCAATATTCATGTTTTTTGTTGCAGTGTATTGATGCAGTATGTAGTGTGAGTCTTGCATAAGAAATTTGGATTTGTATATGTGTTAAGTATGGTTTGTTTTGGGATTTAGTTGAGGTCTAGTTGAGTTGAGTGAATAAGTCAAGTTTGGGTTTGGTTTGAATAAGTCATGAATAGATGTATGGGGTTGTAACTGGGTGAGTTTGATTTATGTTTGAGTGAATGTTATCTGGGGTTGGTTGAGTTAGGAAATGAGTGCATATGTGTCTATAAATATGTGATCATGTATTGATCATTGGGGGGAAAAATATGAATACAAATTACCTTCCATTTTCATTTCAGTTGTGTTGTAAACTTTAATTTAGTTCTGTTACCATTAGATCTTGTTAATTAGTGTAATTTCTTATGGTCGCAATCATCTTTTAATTTCCAGTTCTTTCCTTATTGATCTTTACTTTCATTTTCCGATTTTTAGATCCCAGCAGTAATTTTTATTTCAGATATTGTTCTTGTAATATTTGCAATTTAGTTCTTTGTTCTTAACTTCTGCCATTTACATTTCTATTATATCCATTTTTAGTTGTTATTACTTGTTCTTTTAATACCGGTTCTTATTGCCTGTGGCTTGCAATTTTTCATTTCTTGTTAAATCTTGCCATTTCAATTCCTGTTCTATATCTCTGTTGTTTTTCCTTTGTTAATATTTTAATTCCTTTGTTTGTTAATTCTTTGGTTATATGCAAAGCTCTGTACATGTTCCTTCTTGCCATTTTGTACCAATTCCATGTCACTATCATTTACATTTCTTTACTATATCAATTCATAAACTCTAATCTTTATTTCTTTAAATTCTTGCATTAATACCATTCTTTTGCTCCATTACTTCATAAGTACCATTCATTTCTATAAGTTCTTGCTAAAATTCTTCCACTGCATTTCAAACTGCCACCATATCAACACCCAATTTTATCAAACAACCTTCATCTTCATCAGAAAGATCATCATTTCACCATGAACAACGAAGAAGTTCTTCATGGGCCTTCCAGCTACCTCGGCGAGAGGTCAGTGGTAGGGACGATGAAAGCGTCGTTAATGAGGTATAGCGTCGGCTGATTTTCGTTAGGTTTACAAATCCTACGATTGATTATGGGTAGGTTTACAAATCTCCACAAAACGAACGAAGATGGAAAGTGTTTTCAAAGAAATTGAAACCAAGAAACACATATGTTTAAACTCACTTTTCCACTACTGATTTTTTGTTTTGGAGACGTGATTGTAGATACTGGGGGCATTTTATTTATTGAATGGTCAAACTAGAAAATGATAACATTTAAATAAGGGGTTATGATTTCTAAATTACACAAGCTCTATTTATTCTTCTAGCCTCTTCCATAGAGATAATATCATATCTAGGGTTTGTATCAATTTGAAACCCAAACCAATTCTTCTTTTCTTTCAATCAGCAACTATGGATTCAGACATGGATTTTGCTAATTTATTTGATTTCCTCTCATTTTTTCTCAATTAAATCAATATGTGATACTATTCAGATCTAGGGTTTAATGATTAATCAAATCTATGGTGTATTAAATCCTTGCATTAGCATGTTGATAGCATATACTTAGAGATACTTTCTTACTTAACACATGTATGTCTGACCCCATATATATATATATATATGTATATATATATAGCAAAGCTAGCCAGCTTTAAAGTGGGCTGTGCCACTATATAAATAATGGGAAAACAGGTATTCTGCACATGCACGGAATAGATAAACAGGCTCAAAGAGCCCAAATCAAAGAGAAAATACAGCACAGGAGCTAGGCAAAGAGAGCCTAAACTACTAATAAACTATGACTACACACCGTTCGAAGAGGAAGTGCCAGTTCCAACAACAGAAGACGGGCCCATAACATGAACATACCCAAAGAAAAGAGCAGCCAGGTTCGGAATGTATCCTTCAGAAGAAGGAGAGTAAAGAAATTTCATATCCCAAACGACGTCATAAAACTTACTTTTATTCAGCTCACTAATCTCACCAACCCTAGTAAGGGACAGATCCTCATCCTTATTGTGATATATAAAAAATCAACTCTCACCCTCAATATCACTGATAAAGGTATAATAAGTATCAGTTTTCGACGAGTACCTCATCTTAGATGGAGTATGGATCCAGGCCCGCTCCTTAGAATTCCAAGTAATAGAATCGGACGAATCAAGAGAAGCACACTTAACAAGGTTCCCACCTACAGGGGCATCAATAACAGGAGTTGCACAAGGAGCAATAAGAGCATCAACATCAGGAGCTTTACAATTAGCGACGGGAGCATGGTTAGGGGAGGGAGGAGCAACCTTCGGGACCCACCTCTTGATAGGAGGACGAGGAAGTGGAATCCGATCAGATAGTGGAATAGGGATAACAGAGTCTGATCTAGAATAAGCTTCCGAAAGATGCCCAAAGGACTGACAGTACGTACAGATATCCGGTTATCAACTGTAACGAACTCTGACCTCGGCAAAAAGACCAGCATCGAGTTTGACCTTTAACACGGGAGGCAAAGGTTTGGCGGGGGTTATTTCAATCAGAGCTTTGGCGTAAATTAGTCTCTTCCTGGCTATAGTGTTAGCGTCATAACAAATCACCTTACCAACTAGGCCTGTCGGCCAATCAATCCCGATCAAAGGCTAAAGAATAGACGAAATGTGAGAAAAATGGGCCCGGACGAGAATAGATAATACCTGAGCCTTAGCCCTATCAACGAACCAGCTCCAAGTAGTAATGATGAATGGTTTCCCATCAATGAGTATATGATCGGCTTTAAGAATACGCTGTCTTTCAACACTGCGCGCGAATTTAAAAAAGAACATTGCATTGTCAAAGTGAACACTTAAGCCCTCTTTGGCTTCCATACTTGGTTACAACGCGACTTAACAAGATGATAGGCAGGGTTGGAGTCATGGAAATAACCAACCAAAAAATCCTTCCAATAATCAACACCCGCCTCAATCACTTCGGGCAGCGGTATCATTACTACCTCGATCTTTACGTTATCAAAACAGCGAGGAGAATGAACACCCACGTTATTTGGTAATTTGGTGAACTACAACAACCACCGAGGGACTGATCTTGGAGGGGATGGTTCATCAGGTGTTGCAGATTTACAACATGAATTTAAACTGAGAGCAATTAGCTCGGAACTATCACAAGCATCTTCGAACAATGCTACTACTATCAGCAGAAATTTCACCAACACCTTCAACCGCACATATTTTATGGACTACAACAACAACCTCAACACTGGCAACAACTGCTATACCACAAGAATTGATATCGACTCAAACTGTATCCTCATTACCCAAATCAGACTCAACAGCCAACCCTGTATCAGTATTCGACCATTGATTTTTGCACGCTGAAGCAAGGAATGGAGACGGCGGGTGCTCACCCGAATTCATGGGACAGCCAGGCAAGGGAGGAGCAGTCGTCAAGGGGGAGTTAATATCTTTCAGCAATTCAGACAATTGGTTAACGGAATCTACTGGCATTGCAGGCGCACAATCACCACGAGAGGCATCAAAACCGGCGACGCTGACACCCCGAAAGGCGATGTTACAGCGACGTGAACGAATAGGGGCTCGGGTTTGGAACTGACGGCGTTTGCTTCTTCTTAGGCATAGTGGAGAGTCGATAAGAATCGAAGAAGGAACAAAACTCGAAGAAACGGTGACAAAGCGCTGAATCAGACGAAGGATGGAAGGCCGGAGCAAGTCACGAAGTAGATCTGCAGAGAGCTCGCCATTAACACTTATAAGTTTTTTTGACCCCATCTAGATTTCCTTTTGGTACCTATCTATGATAGGTTGACAGAGGCTTTAAGGGAATGTCTGATGTGAGAAGATGGCGATGGAAATTCGATGGAGCTATATTGTTTATTTCACTTTATTTAGTTATCAAGTATTTCAATAGAATCGGTACTATTCATTTACGTTGAATCATTTGTTATGGAAATGTTATTTCTACTTTGATGTAATAACATTTCTGATTGTTATCTAGTCTGATTTGGATATATGTGATATTATATTTCATTCCTTCCCCTATGGGTCCTGGAAGTTTTACATACAATAGATAACACTATTTACTTTTTATATCATTTCATCCTAATGATCTATCATTTACAATTTTTGGGATTTGAGCACCGATTAGGATGTATAATCAAAAGGTCATGAATAGTTGGTTGTTACATAAGATGTCAATATCTTTTATAAAAAAAATTAGAATATAGTTTTGGAAATCTAAAGAACATTGCTTACCATGGTTAAAAGCATCATACGAGGCATTTTCATGATGAATATAATCCCTAGCTGCTATAAATGGAGCGCTTGATGCTATAATACTAACATACAATTGATGATTTAGAGAAGCTCTACACCTATTTGCACACATTCATAAGTATTAAAGAAGTCTTGTAGTATAAGAAATATATCTTATTGCCAGTTCATTTCAATAATGTGAACAAGGAGCCTTACACTTGCTTGTAAACTCTCACTGCTACTAATGGAGCGTTCACAGGTAATGAAAAGATATTTTTCCACATTAAATAATAGAATTGTTTGTATAAGTAGTTTGTAATGATATAAGCATTCACACTTAGTCCAAATAGTTAGAATTTGAAAAACTTTGTATGGAATGAAATGTGAGTAAATTGAGAATTGAAAGGAAATGATATTTTATTGAAGAGTGATGATTATACATAATACCATCCTCTTGTATACAATAGAGAAGCTTTTATACACAAGAAATACATAAGCGGGCCGTATGGGTTTGTGGGTTCAACCCGCATATTGATAACTTGCTTTAAGATAATGTGCAGCCGCAGTACACTTTATTTCCCCCCTCCTCCCTTAAACCAATATTAGGTTTAGGGTTTCTCTAGCGGTATCGAATCCATGGCGGCAACAAAGAATCATGCTGATTTTCTTCAACTCCTCACAACAAATCTTCAATATTTAGTAAGAGGAGTACATCGACGTTATCTGCCTCTGTAATCTTGGAGTGATTGTCTATGAGAGTTCTTGGAGAATTCAGACTTCCTTTGAGTGGTTGATCTGTGTGTTTCCTCTATTAATTTGGCTTTGGTATTGTCATTGAGAGACTTTCTCGTTATAGCTTCAACGATTTGAGGCGATTGGGTCTGAACTCTCAATTCCTTGTTGAAGGTCAGATCTGTAAGGCTTGCTCCTTTCTCTACTTTCATTTCAGCTCAAAACTTCAAAAAGTTTCTTGATGATAGTGCTTTGGTAAGTATGTCGGGGCGTTGGTAAGTTGAAGGTATGTGATTGACTTGTAAGTTTCCTCTTTGAATTTGCTCACGAATAAAATATAGATCAATTTCAATGTGTTTTGTTCGTGCATGCAATATTGGGTTGGCTTCCATATACATGGTACTTTGATTATCAACCATAATATTGGTTTAACTGCTGTATTGATTTGTAATTCCTTCAGTAGAGATTGTAACCAAATTATCTCTACAGTGGCACTTGCAACACTTCTATATTCTGCCTCTGTACTTGATCTTGATATAGTGGTTTGTTTCTTAGAACACCATGACATAGGATTATCTCCACTATAGATATAGTATCCTGTTACAGACTTTCTATCATCAATG
Source organism: Allium fistulosum (assembly GCA_030737815.1). Lineage (NCBI taxonomy): Eukaryota > Viridiplantae > Streptophyta > Magnoliopsida > Asparagales > Amaryllidaceae > Allium > Allium fistulosum. The sequence goes on from CM060904.1 coordinate 136,864,486, forward strand.
TCAGTAGCCCAGTCTGCATCTGCATATGCTGTGATATTTAAGTTGTTGCATTTTCTCAGAGTTAATCCAAAATTTGTAGTTCATTTAAGATATCTGATAATCCTTTTTACTGCTCTCCAGTGTTCATCATGTGGTTCCTGCATAAATTGTGAAACTTTGTTAACACCAAATGAGATATAAGGCCTAGTTATAGTAGTGTATTGTAGTGCTCCTACAATACTTCTATACTGTTTAATATTTAATATGGGTTCTCCTCTGTTTTTGGATAATTGTTGATTGTTGATCATAGGAGTAGGCTGTGGTTTTGCCTCATGCATCTTTGATCTGACAAGTATCTCTCTGGTATATTTCTTCTGGTTTAGCAGTATCTCTGTGTCTGATTTTCTGCTAACTTCAATACCCAGAAAATAGTTGAGATCGCCAAGGTCTTTAATAGAAAATTGCTTGTTAAGATATTGTATGATATTTCTGATCTCTTCTGTGTCATCACCTGTTATGATCATGTCATCAACATATATTAGAATATAAATAATATGATTATTGTAACTTTTGACAAATAAAGAGTTATCTGATTTGGTAGACTGATAGCCTAGAGAGGTCATGGTGGCTTTTAGTCTATCAAACCATACTCTTGGTGCTTGTTTCAAGCCAAATATGGCCTTGTTTACTTGCACACATGATGATCATTTTGTTTATATCCCTGTGGCTGTTCCATGTAGATCTCTTCTTGTAAAATACCATTTAAAAATGCATTGTTGACATCCAATTGCCTTATATCCCAGTTTTTACTTAAAGCAATTGTGAGAACAACCCTGATAGTTGTTGGCTTTACCACAGGTGAAAATGTTTCACTGAAGTCAAGCCCATACCGTTGAGTATATCCTTTAGCAACTAATCTTGCTTTGTATTTAGACACTGTTTTATCTGGATTTTTCTTCAGTTTATAGGTCCATTTGCATCCTATTATATTTTTGTTTGCTGGAGGGTGTACAAGGCTCCATGTTTTATTCTTTATTAGTGCTTGATATTCTTCATTCATTGTTGTCTTCCAGTTTTCATCTTTGTATGCTTGCTCAAATGATTCAGGCTCATCATTGTCTGCTATTGCTGTATAAATTTTTGGTTTGAATATCCCACTTCTGGATCTCGTTATCATGTGATGGCCTGTTCTGGTTGGTAATTCAGTATCTGTAAATGTTGAATTATCATCCTGATCAGTGTTGTCCTAAGATTGTTCTTGAAGACTGTTATTGTTGATGCCTTGACTTTGATTGCTTGATACAACTGGTGACTGTGCATGCATGTCAGGCTGCTCTTCTGTTCCATGACCTGGTTCAGATAACACTGTATGCTGTGGTTCAGAGACACCTGCCTCCTTCTCAGTCTCAGTGTGATTCCATGTCTCAGTATACACAGGTACACTTGAGATGGATATTCTTGGATTGTATATTTTCTGAGTAGTTTTGATATTTGTACAAGCAAAAGGAAATATTTTTTCATTAAACACTACATGTCTACTGATAAATATTTTTCCAGAGTTATCCAAACATTTGTAACCTTTCTGTTTGGTTGCATAACCTAGAAATGTACATGGATGAGATCTGGAATCTAATTTGTATTTGTTATATGGTCTTAGATAGGGAAAGCACAGACACCCAAACATTCTAAGACTACCATAATTGGGTTTAATTCCCATGAGTTTTTCAACTGGACTTACTTCATTTAGTACTTTAATTGGGAGTTTATTAATCAAATACATAGAAGTACTAAATGAATCAGGCCAGAATTTTAGAGGTAGAGATGCATGAGCAAGTAAAGTTAACCCTATTTCTACTATGTGTCTGTGTTTTCTCTCAACCAAACCATTCTGTTCAGAGGCATAGGGACAAGTGGTCATATGTATTATACCCCTATTTAAGAAGAATTTGTCAAGTGATTTGTATTCACTACCACCATCACTTTGAATAATTTTAATTTTGTGACATGTTTGCTTTTTATCTTGAGTGATAAAATATATGACAGCATTATAAGCTTCTACCTTTGTTTTCAGGAAGTATATCCATGTGTATCTAGTGGAGGCATCAACAAAAGATATATAATATTTATAGCCATAGTCAAAACTAATGGGTGCAGGACCCAAAGGTCAGTTGCAAGCAATTATAATGGCATTTTGTATTTAGTTGTGGAATCAACAAAGGCTAATTTGTGGCTTTTGCCCATTTGATAGTCGGTACAAACATATGGTAAAGTAAAATCATTAAAATAATTTTTTTTCCTTTCAAAACCTGTCTTACAACACTTGCATTAGGGTGACCTAACTTGTAGTGCCATTGATCAAATACATTTTTGCTGTTTTCAGTAGATGACATTTCACAATTATTACTACACTTTACTTTCTCAACAGTAATTCTGCAATTAGTCAAAGTAAACTTATACAACCCATTCACTGAATCACCCTGCAAAAGTTTTTCACCAGTTAGTATGTCTTTTACTAAGTAATATTTAGGATAGAATTCAAAGTAAACATTATTATCATGTGCAAATTGAGAAACACTCATAAGATTTTTCTTTATTTTTGATACTCTTAATAAATTATTGAGATATAATTGCCTTTCACCTTTGATATAGGCATTACCAATATGAGTGATTCCAATAGGCTTACCATCTCCCATAAATATGGACTGTTTACCTTTATATTCCTTGTTGCCAAGGTTTAAGTTGTCAAGATTGATTGTCAAATGATTGGTTGCACCTGAGTCTGGGTACCATGTTTCATCTTGTATATGTTCTGGCCTTGCTCTTTCATCTTGGTACTGATTCTTGTTGCCACTAGACTGCTTGTTAGATTCTTGCTGAACTTGTGCTAAGTTTGCACTGTAGTTACCATTTCTTTGACTGTTTGAGCTTTGTCCTGGAACATAGTTAGCATTGAATCTGAAATAGCATTTTGGTGTAGTGTGGCCAATTTTTTCACAAATCTAACACTTTGGTTTGTTACTGCCACTCCATCTCCCTCTGCCTCTGCCTCTGGTAGTGGGTTTCCCCTTTGATACTGTTGATTACTATAATTTTGATTTCTGGTCTTGTTATTTGAAGCATAGTTAATAGACATGTCACTGTCCATGGGTTTTCTGAAGTCCAATCTTCCTTCATGTGCAAGGAGAATGGAGTTGATATACTCAAGAGATGGTAGAGTTTCTTGAGAAGATATGACTGCTACTACAGACTCATACTCATCACCTAAACCAGTTAGAATAGTCAACACTTGTTCAGTATTGGAGATTTTGTGTCTTGCAGCTTCAAGCATATCACATATATTCTTGACTTTTGCCAAATAGTCTCTCATTGTTTGACTGTCTTTTCTAACATTTTGTAATTGCCTTTTGTAATGCATCACTCTGGCTGCAGATTGAGTATTAAAGATTCTTTCAACTTTTAGCCAGATTTCATTAGCAGTTCTGCAACTAATTACTTGAGGCTGTAAGTTCACATTTATTGACGAAAGTAGCCAAGAACTTATGAGGTTGTTTTGCCTTTGATATTTTGCATATTCTCCATTACTTACTGTTTTGTTTTCTGAATCGGTGATGAATCTGGAAGGAACAGCAACAGTGCCAAGAATAAATCCTTCCAAGCCATACCCTCTGGCTGCAATTTCAACTTGAACATTCCAAAGGAGATAATTATCTTCCTCAAGTTAAGTAGTGATGAGTTGGATCTGGGGACTAATGGTGGCTTTCAGGAGATTCTCTGCAGCTGTAGTGACTTGTGGTGGTGGATTAGAAGCATTATCAGAAGTTTTCGAGTTGTCATCAGCCATGATGAAGCTTCTTGAATCAAGAAGTGCTTGAGAGGTCAGAGAGCAAAACGAGGAATGACTAGAAAACTTGTTTCTGCAGAAATCAGTATGTTGCAACTGGGTTTAAATGAGGAGGCTTAATCTGATAAACCAGTGGTATGGCACCTACTTCTTTTCTGTTTTGATGAGTTTCTTGAATTCTCGACCGATTTCTGATTTTCTCAAGTCAAGATTTGATCGATGAAGGAGACTATATGCAGCCAGGCTTCCCTAGGCGAGGCAATAGTCTTCGAAGACAGATCTTGTACTGCCCAAATGATGAAAAGTTGCTGTAACTAATCTCCAAATGATGAGATTTATCTGATGGAGATTAGTATTTCTTCTTTTATTTGAGAATTTCTGGTGCAGTTTGCCTTATATTAGCTCTGATACCAAGTTAGAATTTGAAAAACTTTGTATGGAATGAAATGTGAGTAAATTGAGAATTGAAAGGAAATGATATTTTATTGAAAAGTGATGATTATACAGAATACCATCCTCTTATATACAATACAGAAGCTTTTATACACAAGAAATACATAAGCGGGTCGTATAGGTTTGTGGGTTCAACCCAGATATTGATAACTTGCTTTAAGATAATGTGCAGCCGTAGTATACTTTATTTCAAATAATGAACCATCATTGTTGCAATTGGCATTTACTACAAGTCGATGTATAAGATTTCGCTTATATAAAATGAATAGCTTCCACTACTGCTTAAGTAAATAACATTCGACAACTTATGACAACAAGTCATCGACAATGTAAAGTTAACAGCTCAAAAATGAATGAAGCCTGAGATGTCATTGCTTGTTTTATCATATGAACGACGCCAGAGATGCCGTTTTCTTTATCTGATGCAATCTAAACCATTCGTTCATTCTTTGTTGAAGGAGTAGTTTTGGGCCTTATCTAATTTCAAGCCCAGTGTTGTATTTATCTATATATCATTCACTTTATTGCCAATCAATGTAATATTCATTCTCAAAATCACTCTGTATAAACAATCTTCATTCAGCAAGTTCATTATCAATAAACGATAAGATTCATTCTCTTTTAATCCTCCAATATATTCTCTATTATATTTTGATATGGTATCAAAGTCGCATGCTTAATAGCACAAGATTAAAGGAATATTCAGGAGAAGGATATCATAGCTTCTCCATCAGATTTTCTTCATCATTTGGAGAGCCATTATTTACCTATCAGATTGTATAATCATTATCTGGGTAAAACAAGTTTATCTTCTCAAATCTAGTGCCTCGCCAAGCCATACACTGGCTGCACTCAGATTCTCATTGAAGACAACTTGCTCAAGAAAGCAATAGAAATCAGATTCAAGAAAACAGAAAACCATCACAGCAAACTTGAAAACAAGAGTGGTACCACGCCAAGATCCATCAGATAACACTCATCACTTAAATCTAGCTGCATCATACCTGTTTTTATTGTCTTCTTGGGGATTTTCTTGTTTAAGAATCATATCTGAAGCCTTCCTTTTATTCTGATCCAAGATTCTTCATCATGACTGATGATCATTCAGCAACCTCCGATAATGCCACTTCTGAGCACCAATCTGATGCAACAGCGAAGCTAATCAAATCTGTCACAAGCCCACAAAGTCAGCTCATTACAGTGCATCTTGATGAAAACAACTATCTGTTGTGGAAACTGCAGATTGAAACTGTTATGTAGGGTTATGGCCTTGAAGGTTTCCTTCTTAGCACAATACCAATTCCACCAAAATGCATCACTGTTCAAGAAAATAAAACTGTCAACAATGAAGAATATATCAAACATCACAGGCAAGACAGACTGATATGCTCCTGGTTACTGTCATCAATAAACACTAATCTTTTATCATATGTTATTGGATGCAAATCTGCTAGTGAAATTTGGTCAACCATTGAAAAAGTTTTCAATACTCAATCTGCAGCTAAAGTTACGTATCACAAGAGATAGCTGCAAAGCATCAGAAAGGACAATTATTCTATGAGAGAATATCTATACAAAATCAAGACAATTTGTGATCTGCTTGAGGCTGCAGGCCACAAAGTATCTGATTTTGAACAGATCTTAACCATATTAAATGGTTTAAGTGATGAATATGAAGCTGTGGTGGCATTTATAGCATCTCATAAAATATTACCATCAGTGGATGATGTTCATTCTATCCTACAGGCTCATGAGGCTAGAATAGACAATAAAAGGCCTCAAGAATCTGAGTTTACTATCAATTACACTGCCAACACAAGTAACAGGAATCAAAACAATAACAAAGTTGATAAATCATCACAGAGAGGAGGATACTCCAACAGGTCAAGGGGAAGAGACAGATACAACAACAATAATAATAGGCCAAAATGTCAAATCTGCGAAAAAATTAGGCATACTGCTGTAAAATGTTATTTTAGATGTTCAAATCAGAATAACAATAATCCAAGAAATGATAACTACAGTGTCAATGTGTCTCAAGCAAGTTCCAGTAATCAAGCAGACAACAAAGATCACAGCTCAAGTGAAAATGGTCAATCAGAACATGTGCATGATGACTGCTGGTACCCTGACTCAGGGGCAACTAATCTTATAACTAACAACCTAGAAAATTTAAATCTTGGCAACAAGGAATATAGAGGTAAACAGTCTATTTTCATGGGTAATGGTAAGTGTATCAAAATCTCACATGCAGGAAGTGCTTTTATTAAAAGGAAGAAACAATTATTCCTACATAATTTATTAAGAGTGCCAAAATTTAAAAAGAACCTTATAAGTGTATCGCAGTTTGCCAACGACAATAAAGTTTACTTTGAATTATATCTTAAATATTGTCTTGTTAGAGATATACTAACTAAGGATATTTTATTGCAGGGTGATGCTGAAAAGGGATTATATATATTTAAATCTATCAACTGTACAAATTCTACAAAGGAGAAAAACTGTTGTAACCAGTGTGAAATGAAAAACTGCAGTAGTATATTTGATCTTTGGCATCACAAACTTGGTCATCATAGTGTTAAAGTTGTTAAACAAGTTCTTACTGAAAATTGTATATCTTGTGATAATGTTTCTCTTCCTTATATATGCACACACTGACAAATGGGTAAGAGTCACAAATTGCCATTTGATGACTCCTTAACCAAATATTCCAAACCTCTTGAACTTGTTGCTACTGATCTTTGGGGACCAGCATCAACATGTTCAGATTATGGTTATAAATACTATATATCTTTTGTAGATGCTCATACAAGATATACTTGGATATATTTCTTAAAAAATAAATCTGACACATACAAAGTTGTGTTTGATTTTATAATATGGTTGAAAAACAACTTAGTTCACATGTTAAAATTTTACAATCAGATGGGGGAACAGAGTACAAATCCCTTAAGGATTACTTTAGAAAAAAGGCAATAATCTATAGAACTACATGTCCCTACACATCTGAACAAAATGGTTTAGTTGAGAGAAAGCATAGGCACATAGTTGAAAAAGGGCTTAGCTTATTGGCTCATGCAAATTTACCCCTAAAATTTTGGCCTGAAGCTTTCAACACTGCAGTCTACCTTGTCAATAGACTGCCAACCAAAATTTTAGAGGGTATAACCCCAATAGAAAAATTACAAGGGCTGAAGCCAGATTACCATAGTTTAAAAACATTTTGATGAACACTGAAGTATCTGATGAATATAAAAAAGGATACAAATGTCTTGATGATAGTGGAATTTTTTTTATTAGTAGGCATGTTGTATTCAATGAAAATGTATTTCCCTTTAGAAATTCTGAAGTGAAAACAACAAGCAAGGTATATAATCCAAGTATGTTAGTAGCTGAACTGCCTATATATTCTGAGAATGAGGATGCAGCAGAGGTGAAGAGGACTACTAGAGATCGTCAAACTCATCCTACAGCCTCTGTTCAAAATAAATTTGAGTGGATTGATGATCTTAGTCATGTCAGTCACTCACCTACACATTCAACAAATGAAGAAAATCAAATTGCACAAGATCAACAAACTGATTCAAAGGACAATACTAGTCATGACACAACTCACAATTTACCTCATACTGATTCCACAGTCAAACCAACCCATCTTATGGTCACTAGAGCTAAAAGTGGCATCTTCAAGCCAAAAATATAAATTGCCAATACAAGATTTGATGAACCATCAAGTTATGATCAAGCTGCAAAACATAATAACTGGAGAGCAGCAATGGATGAAGAGTATAATGCTCTTATAAAAAATAAGACATGGAATCTCGTATGCCCTCCAGCACATAAAAATATCGTTGGCTGTAGATGGACATACAAGATAAAAAGAAATCCTGATGGGACTATCAGTAAGTATAAGGCGAGACTTGTTGCCAAAGGTTATACCCAACAGTATGGGTTTGACTTCACTGAAACTTTTTCTCCAGTGGTCAAACCCTCAACTATAAGGCTTTATACTCACTGTTGCACTGCACAAAGGTTGGGGCATATGGCAGCAAGATGTCAATAATGCCTTTCTAAATGGCATATTAGAAGAAGAGATCTATATGATGCAACCACCTGGCTATGAACAAAATACAAATCTTGTGTGTAAACTAAATATGGCAATATATGGCCTTAAACAAGCACCAAGAGTATGGTTTGATAGACTGAAATCAACTCTAATATCAAAGGGATATCAGTCTACCAAATCAGATACTTCGGTGTTCATCAAAATCAGCCAGCCACCAACTATTTATATTCTAATCTATGTTGATGGTCTTATAATTACATGTAATAATCAAGATGAAATCAATCAAATTATCTTCTATCTAGACAAGCAATTCTCAATTAAATATCTTGGAGACTTCGATTATTTTCAAGGAATTGAAGTTCACAAAACAACAAATTCTGAGATAATATTGTGTCAAAGAAAATACATATCAGAACTGCTGGCCAAGACTAAAATGGAAGATGCAAAACCCATGCCAACACCAATGATAAGCAATCAAAGTCTGTCAAAAAACAACGGAGAAGCCATAAATAATGTTAAATAATATAGAAGTGTTATAGGAGCATTACAATATACTATTATAACACGACCTGATGTTGCATTCAGTGTTAGCAAACTTTCTCAATTTATGCAGAATCCACTGGATGAACACTGGAAAGCAGTCAAGAGGATACTTAGATACTTAAAGGGAACTATAAATCATGGCTTATCTCTCAAAGCTTGCAAAAATCTTAATTCAACTGGATATGCAGATGCTGACTGGGCTACAGATTCAGATGAAAGAAAATCTATCACTAGATACTGTATATTCATTGGTAAAAACTTGATAACATGGTGTTCTAAGAAACAATCAACTATCTCAAGATCTAGCACAGAAGCAGAATATAGGAGTGTATCTAGTGTCACGGCTGAAATAATGTGGTTACAGTCAATTTTGAGAGAATTAAATCTGGAATCAGATATCAAGCCAACACTATGGTGCGACAATCAAAGCACCGTTTATATGACAGCTAACCCTATACTACACTCTAGAACCAAACATATTGAGATAGATCTGCACTTTGTTCAAGATCAAGTTATAAAAGGGAACTTACAAGTTAGTCATATACCTGCTACCTACCAGAAAGCCGATACACCCACCAAATCTTTGTCAAGAACTTCACGAAGTTCAGGTCAGAGCTAGGAATCACCGAAATTCAGTCCTCCCTCAAGCTCAAAAAATCGGATCTCCACCAAATTGGGATGCAGAAGAAGAAGGAACATCAAAGGAGTCAACTTGCTCTCGACTCAAATTAGAACTGCCCAGATCTTCAAGAGACCCGAGAGCGCAACTCAAATCAGGCATCAGGAAGACAGGAAACTAAGGAGAGACAAAAAATTTATGAATTGCATCAACTAAATCAGAGAATCGAATGATTTCGTCTCACAAACCCTAACACTAGAAATCGGGTTAGGGTTTAAAGGGGGGAAAATGAATGAAGCCTGAGATGTTGTTGCTTGTTTTATCATATGAACGAATCCTGAGATGTCGTTGCCTTTATCTTATGCAATCTAGACTGTTCATTCATTCTTTGTTGAAGGAGTAGTTTTGGGCCTTATCTAATTTCAAGCCCAGTGTTGTATTTATTTATATATCATTCACTTTACTACCAAGCAATGTAATATTCATTCTCAAAATCACTCTGTATAAAAAATCTTCATTCAGCAAGTTCATTATCAATAAAAGATAAGATTCATTCTCTTTTAATCTTCCAATATATTCTCTATTATATTTTGATAAGCTCTCAACATTGTACAATCTCTAAACTCACACGTATTATTGTACCAGCCTATTGAAAATAGTCATAATTCCAAACGTTGTAGCTACACGTAAAAGCATTGGGAAAACATAATGTTTAACGATGGTAAAATATGTAAAATATCCATATGTAAGCTAATGACCTAAGAAGTTTTCCTATCTAAGATTCATTTTTAAGATGCCATCTCATATCCTTCAACAAATGATAAAAAACTTCTTGTATCACTCCCTTAAATGGTTATGTCATCTTGATGCAAATATTGACCTTTTCAGCATGCAATATGAAAGAATGCAATTTATCCACCATTAGATTGGCATCAATCGATCATCCAATAAACATGAATAAAATAATCTTTGATATGTTATCAATTTGCATGAAGATTGTCAAGGGCCATCATATTTGTGACACATATCAAGCATCTAAACATACTCAACTACCATGCCACCTCAAACCATATAAATAAGAGGCCTCTTTGTTATTTAACGATTTACGGAGGAGCTTGAAATACTTTAATGATAGTTTAAGAGAAAATCCATATGTAAAATTGTAGCTAAGCACCTTAATGAAAGATATCTGCAAAGTGGAAGTAGAAGAATTCATTGTTTAAACATCGCTTTGTCTGTTTTAGCCAACATTACTTATTTTCCATTTAGGCTACTTGGTTTCAAGAAACTAGTCTCTATTTTTTTCTTTGACGTTTGAACTAAAAATTGTTTAAACAATATCTTTGCTATATATTTAAAGATAACAATGGCATATCGTTCTAATTAATTGTACATGCACACCCTTATTCTAATTAAGTTTGTCAAATGACATGTTCTGATCTGGTATCAAAACAATAATACTTCTACCATTTTATATACCTAATTGTTTATTTTGTTGCCTTTGTGGCTGAAATATTAATTTAGTCATATATCGAGAATGTTTATTATTGAGACACAAAAATAAGTAATCAAACCATAAACATAACCACAACGAAATCCAATAGACAAGATATGTAGTGTTAAATATTGTGTTAATTTTTTTTTATCTTAATACCCACTCCTATTCTTTAAACAATTCCGAAATGTATATTTTTGCCTTTATGGCGAAAATGTGGTCTTGTTCTTCAAATTACTGTGTTCATATGTATTGGCTAGCATTTATTTATAAAGAGTGGTGCAGAAATATGCACCTGGTACTTCTTTCATTTTATGCACTCTTCGTTTACCCACATCAGTTCTCGGTTAACTACTTCATATTACATAATATAGTTAAATTAGGTTACCCAAATGCAGTGACGGAGCTAGAGTTTAATTTTAGGTAGAGTGGAAAGTAAAATATGGTTGACAAATCATCTTTCTTTACTACTAATAAAGAAAATTCATGGAATAGATTTACTCGGAGTCTTTTTGAGATTCAAAATATACTCTTTTACATCTCGTAGAGAAATAGTATTCAAATATGGGGATATAGCCTGTTAATTCCTAAGTACAACTGTTAGTCAGCATGGAGAACTACAATGTGCGTTCACCAGATGAAGTATTAGAGTGTACCATATTATCCGTAATTTAGGTGGGAGTTCATCGGTCGAAGTTTTGTTAGATTCCAAGTTAGTATGAAGAAGTTATTGCAGTTTGAACAAAAAATAGCGGCTTCTGCACTAGGCGGAGTTCAAATATTAGGATGTGGTAGCCTGTTATTTTCTAAGTACAACTGTCAGTCCCCATGGAGAACTCCAGTGTGCATTCACAAGATGAAGTATCTGAATGTTCCATATTATCCGTAATTTAAGTGGGAGTTAATCGGTCGAAGTCTCGTCGGATTCCAAGTTAGTATGAAGAAAATATTGCAGTCTGAACAAAAAAATAGCGGCTTCTGCACTAGGCGGAGTTCAAATATGGGGATGTGGTAGCATGTTATTTTCTAAGTAAACTATCAGTCCTCTTAGAGAACTACAGTGTGTGTTCACAAGATGAAGTATCCGAGTATACCATATTGTCTGTAATTTAGGTGGGAGTTCATCGGTCGAAGTTTTGCCTGATTCCGAGTTAGTATGAAGAAGTTATTGTGGTCTGAAGAAAAAAAAGCAGTTTCTGCCTAGGCAGAGTTCAAATATGAGGATGTAGCCTGTTATTTTCTAAGTACAACTATCAGTCACTATGGAGAAATAGAGTGAGCGTTGAAGTGGGGATATAACCTGTTATTTTCTAAGTACAACTGTTAGTCACCATGGAGAACTACAATGTGCGTTCATAAGATGACGTATCCGACTGTACCATATTGTCCGTAATTTAGGTGGGATTTCATCGGTCGAAGTATCGCCTAATTCCGAGTTAGTATGAAGAAGTTATTGCAGTCTGACAGAAAAAATAGCGATTTATGCACTATGCGGAGTTCAAATATGGGGATGTGGTAGCCTGTTATTTTCTAAGTACAACCATCAGTCCCTATGGAGAACTACAGTGTGCGTTCACAAGATGAAGTATCCGAGTGTTCCATACTGTTTGTAATTTAGATGGAAGTTAATCGATCGAAGTCCTGTCGGATTCCGAATTAGTATGAAGAAGTTATTACAATCTGGAAAAAAAATAGCGACTTCTGCACTAGGCGGAGTTCAAATATGGGGATGTGGTAGCATGTTATTTTCTAAGTAAATTGTCGGTCCTGTTGGAGAACTACAGTGTGCGTTCATAAGATGAAGTATCCGAGTGTACCATATTGTTCATAATTTAGGTGGTAGTTCATCAGTCGAAGTTTTTCCTGATTCTGAGTTAGTATGAAGAAGTTATTGCCGTATGGAAAAAAATAGCAGTTTCTACACTAAGCGGAGTTCAAATATGGGGATGTGGTAACCTGTTATTTTCTAAGTACAACTGCCAGTCCTCTTGGAGAACTACAATGTGCGTTCACAAGATGAAGTATCTGAGTGTTCCATGTTGTCCGTAATTTAGGTGGGAGTTAATCGATCGAAGTCTCACCGGATTCCGAATTAGTATGAAAAAGTTATTGCAGTCTGAACAAAAAAAATAGCGTCTTCTACACTAGGCGGAGTTCAAATATGGGGATGTGATTTCCTGTTATTTTCTAAGTACAACCGCCAGTCCATATGGAGAACTACAATGTGCGTTCACAAGATGAAGTATCCGAGTGTGCCATATTATCCATAATTTAGGTGGGAGTTAATCGGTCGAAGTCTCGTCGGATTCCAAATTAGTATGAAGAAGTTATTGCAGTCTGAATAAAAAATAGTGGATTCTGCACTAGGCGAAGTTCAAATATGGGTATGTGGTAGCCTGTTATTTTCTAAGTACAACTGTCAGTCCCCATGGAGAACTACAGTGTGTGTTCACAAGATGAAGTATTCGAGTGTTCCATATTGTCCGTAATTTATGGGAGTTAATCGATCGAAGTCTTACCGGATTCCGAATTAGTACGAAGAAGTTATTGCAATCTGAACAAAATAGCGGCTTCTGCACTAGGCGGAGTTCAAATATGGGCATGTGGTAGCATGTTATTTTCTAAGTAAACTGTCAGTCCCCAAAGAGAACTACAGTGTGCGTTCATAAGATGAAGTATCCGAGTGTACCATATTGTCCATAATTTAGGTGGGAGTTCATCGATCGAAGTTTTGCCTGATTTCGAGTTAGTATGAAGAAGTTATTGCAGTCTAAAGAAAAAAAACAGCTTTTGCCTAGGCGGAGTTCAAATATGAGGATGTAGCATGTTATTTTCTAAGTACAACTATTAGTCACTATGGAGAACTACAGTGAGCGTTGAAGTGGGGATATAGCCTGGTATTTTATAAGTACAACTGTTAGTCAACATGGAGAACTACAGTGTGCGTTCACAAGATGAAGTATTCGACTATACCATATTGTCTGTAATTTAGGCGGGATTTCATTAGTTGAAGTATCGCCTAATTCCGAGTTAGTATGAAGAAGTTAATGCAGTCTGAACAAAAAAAATAGCAGCTTCTACACTTGGCGGAGTTCAAATATAGGGATGTGGTAGCCTGTTATTTTCTAAGTACAACTGTCAGTCCCTATGGAGAACTACAGTGTGCATTCACCAGATGAAATATCCAAGTGTTCCATACCGTCCGTAATTTAGGTGGGAGTTCATCGGTCGAAGTCTCGCCGGATTCCGAGTTAGTATAAAGAACATATTGCAGTCTGAACAAAAAAATATAGCGGCTTCTGCACTATGCGGAGTTCAAATATAGGGATGTGGTCGCATGTTATTTTCTAAGTAAATTATCAGTCCCGTTGGAGAACTACGGTGTGCGTTCACAAGATGAAGTATCCGAGTGTACCATATTGTTCGTAATTTAGGTGCGAGTTCATCAGTCGAAGTTTTGTCTGATTCCGAGTTAGTATGAAGAAGTTATTGCAGTCTGAACAAAAAAAAATAGCGGCTTATGCACTAGGCGGAGTTCAAATATGGGGATGTGGTAGCCTGTTATTTTCTAAGTACAACTGTCACTCCCTTTGGAAAACTACAGTGTGCGTTCACAAGATGAAGCATACGAGTGTTTTATATTGTCCACAATTTAGGTGGGAGTTAATCGGTCGAAGTCTCGTCGGATTCCAAATTTGTATGAAGATATAGTCTGAACAAAAAAATAACGGCTTCTGCATTAGGCGGAGTTCAAATATGGGATGTGGTAACACGTTATTTTCTAAGTAAACTATCAGTCCTCATGGAGAACTACGGTGTGTGTTAAAAAGATGAAGTATCCGAGTGAACCATATTGTCCGTAATTTAGGTGGGAGTTCATCGGTCGAAGTATCGCCTAATTCAAAGTTAGTATGACGAAGTTATTGCAGTCTGGAAAAAAAATGGCTTCTACACTAGGCGGAGTTCAAATATGGGGATGTGGTAGCCTTTTATTTTCTAAGTACAACTGTTAGTCCCCTTAGAGAACTACAGTGTGCGTTCACAAGATGAAGTATCCGAGTGTTCCATATTGTCCGTAATTTAAGTGGGAGTTAATCGGTCGAAGTCTCGCCAGATTCCAAATTAGTATCAAGAAGTTATTGCAGTTTGAACAAAAAAAATAGCGGCTTCTGCACTAGACGGAGTTCAAATATGGGGATGTGGTAGCCTGTTATTTTCTAAGTACAACTGTCATTCTCCAAGGAGAACTACAATGTGCGTTCACAAGATGAAGTATCCGAGTGCTCTATAATGTCCGTAATTTAGGTGGGAGTTAATCGATCGAAGTCTCGCCAGATTCCGAATTAGTATGAAGAAGTTATTGTAGTCTGAACAAAAAAAATAGTGGCATCTGCACTAGGCGGAGTTCAAATATGAGGATGTAGCTTGTTATTTTCAAAGTACAACTATGAGTCACCATGGAGAACTACAGTGAGCGTTAAAGTGGGGATATAGCCCGTTATTTTCTAAGTACAACTGTTAATCCCTTTGGAGAACTACAGTGTGCGTTCACAAGATGAAGTATCCAACTGTACTATATTTTTCGTAATTTAGGTGGGATTTTATCGGTAAAAGTATCGCCTAATTCCGAGTTGGTATGAAGAAGTTATTGCAGTCCGAACAAAAAAATAGCGGCTTCTTTACTATGCAGAGTTCAAATATGGGTATGTGGTAGCCTGTTATTTTCTAAGTACAACTGTCAGTCCCAATGGAAAACTACAGTGTGCATTCACCAGATGAAATATCCGAGTGTTCCATACCGTCCGTAATTTAGGTGGGAGTTCATCGGTCGAAGTCTCGCCGGATTCCGAGTTAGTATGAATAACATATTGCAGTCTGAACATAAAAATATAGCGGCTTCTGCACTAGGCGGAGTTCGAATATAGGGATGTGGTCGCATGTTATTTTCTAAGTAAACTATCAGTCTCGTTAGAGAACTACGGTATGCATTCACAAGATGAAGTATCCGAGTGTACCATATTGTCTGTAATTTAGGTGCGAGTTCATCGGTCGAAGTTTTGCCTGATTCCGAGTTAGTATGAAGAAGTTATTGCAGTCTGAACAAAACAAATAACAGCTTCTGTACTAGGCGGAGTTCAAATATGGGAATGTGGTAGGCTGTTATTTTCTAAGTACAACCGGCAGTCCCCTTGGAGAACACAGTGTGCGTTCACAAGATGAAGTATCCGAGTGTTCCATATTGTCCACAATTTAGGTGGGAGTTAATCGGTAGAAGTCTCGCCGAATTCCAAATTAGTATGAAGAAGTTATTGTAGTATGAACAAAAAAAATAACGGCTTCTGCACTAGGCGGAGTTCAAATATGGGTATGTGGTACCACGTTATTTTCTAAGTAAACTATCAGTCCCCTTGGAGGACTACGGTGTGCGTTCACAAGATGAAGTATCCGAGTGTACCATATTGTCCGTAATTTAGGTGGGAGTTCATCGGTCGAAGTATCGCCTAATTCAAAGTTAGTATGAAGAAGTTATTGCAGTCTGAACAAAAAAAATGGCTTCTACACTAGGCGGAGTTCAAATATGAGGATGTGGTAGCCTGTTATTTTCTAGGTACAACTGTTAGTCCCCTTGGAGAACTACAGTGTGCGTTCACTCCGAGTGTTCCATATTGTCCGTAATTTAGGTGGGAGTTAATCGGTCGAAGTCTCGCCAGATTCCAAATTAGTATGAAGAAGTTATTGTAGTCTGAACAAAGAAAAATAGCGGCTTCTGCACTAGGCGGAGTTCAAATATGGGGATGTGGTAACCTGTTATTTTCTAAGTACAACTGTCATTCCCCATGGAGAACTACACTGTGCGTTCACAAGATGAAGTATCCGAGTGCTCCATAATGTTCGTAATTTAGGTGGAAGTTAATCGGTCGAAGTCTCGCCGGACTCCGAATTAGTATGAAGAAGTTATTGCAGTCTGAACAAAAAAAATATTGGCTTCTTCACTAGGCGGAGTTCAAATATGAGGATGTAGCTTGTTATTTTCGAAGTACAACTATTAGTCACCATGGAGAACTACAATGAGCGTTGAAGTGGGGATATAGCTTGTTATTTTCTAAATACAACTGTCAATCCTCATGGAGAACTACAGTGTGCGTTCACAAGATGAAGTATCTGACTGTACAATATTTTCCGTAATTTAGGTGGGATTTCATCGGTCGAAGTATCGCCTAATTCCGAGTTGGTATGAAGAAGTTATTGCAGTCCGAACAAAAAAAATAGCGGCTTATGCACTAGGCGGGGTTCAAATATGGGTATGTGGTAGCCTGTTATTTTTTAAGTACAACTGTTAGTCCCCATGGAAAACTATAGTGTGCGTTCACAAGGTGAAGTATCCGTGTGTTTCATACTGTCCGTAATTTAGATGGGAGTTAATCGATCGAAGTCTCGCCGGATTCGGAATTAGTATGAAGAAGTTATTACAGTCTGAACAAAAAAAATAGCGGCTTCTGTAGGCGGAGTTCAAATATGGGGATGTGGTAACATGTTATTTTCTAAGTAAACTTTCAGTCCCCTTGGAGAACTACGGTGTGCGTTCACAAGATGAAGTATCAGAGTGTATCATATTGTCCGTAATTTAGGTGGGAGTTCATCGGTTGAAGTTTTGCCCAATTTCGTATTAGTATGAAGAAGTTATTGCAGTCTGAACAAAATAAAAATAGCGGCTTCTGCACCAGGCGGAGCTCAAATATGGGGATGTGGCAGCCTGTTATTTTCTTTGTACAACTGTCAATCCACTTGGAGAACTACAGTGTGCGTTCACAAGATGAAGTATCCGAGTATTTCATATTGTCCGCAATTTAGGTGGGATTTAATCGGTCGAAGTCTCGCCAGATTCCAAATTAGTATGAAGAAGTTATTGCAATCTGAACAAAATAAATAACGACTTCTGCACTAGGCGAAGTTCATATATGGGGATGTGGTACCATGTTATTTTCTAATTAAACTGTTAGTCCCCACGGAGAATTACGGTGTGCATTCACAAGATGAAGTATCCGAGTGTATCATATTGTCCGTAATTTAGGCGGGAGTTCATCGGTCGAAGTCTCGCCAGATTCCGAGTTAGTATAAAGAAGTTACTGCAGTCTGAACAAAAAAAATAGCGGCTTCTGCCCTAGGCGGAGTTCAAATATGGGGATGTGGCAACCTGTTATTTTCTAAGTACAACTGTCAGTCCCGTTGGAGAACTATAGTATGCGTTCACAAGATAAAGTATCCGAATGTTCCATATTGTCCGAAATTTAGGTGGGATTGGTTGTAACGACCAGTAAAATTTTAATGGTTTTAATAACGTAATTGACTGATTTTTTTGAAATTTTAAATAATTGAGTTTTAAAATAAGGATTTGATATTTGGAATGCGTCTATTTTAACATAGCAACTGGTAAATTTTCATTAGATAATATGGAAGTTAAATTCTGCCGTGTAATTTTATTTCAATTTAAATCATTTAATATTTGGTGATGATAAAATGTTTTCTAAACCTGAATATATAGAAAATTTCTAAAGCATCTTCTGAGTGAGACGTCATATTTCGTTTCGTCAAATTTGGACTGCTATTGCTCTATTTATCTTATTTTTGGCAGGTTAGCAGCATTTTTGGTACCGATTATCTTCTGATAGGATAGTCGTACCACTGACATCTGTATACCATTTTGATCGTCTTGTCGTGCTGATCTCGGTGGTATGTTCAATTCTGTGTTTTGAATTCCGATACGCAGCGGGATCCATGAAAATGATTCTGTATCGGTACCGGTTTTGTGACTGTTGGTTTTGTGACTTTTCATTTATACACTGTACACTACAAACAGCTGTGAACATTTATATTTCCTAAATTCTTGTGGTTGACCATTTCTATTCCACTTTTCAAATTCCATTTCGGTTCATTTCCTTTTGCATCTATATTTTAACTTTTCTTCCATTTTCCTTCTTCTATTCATTTTCTTTCCTCTTGAAACTTTGCCTGGGAATCCAAAATCTACCCTCTCTCTTTGCAAATCCTCCTCCACCGCGACAGTGCCAATCCGCCGACTTCCACCTTCAACCTCCCCTCAAACTGTCTACACCCTCTCCAGCGAGCCCGACCCTTCATCCTCGACCACCATCTCCTCCTCAATATCTTCCAGCCGACCAAAAGTGCCTCCACCCATTGTCTCCTCCCCTGTGGCCGAGGCCATGCCACCAACCATCCCATCGGGGCATTGGGTTCCTCCGTGTCGCAGAACACCCTGGCCATGTCAGTTCCCTGCATCTTCCTCTCGGCCTCGCCTATAAAGGCTACTCCACAGCCGCGTGCAGATCAGCCATCGAGCTTGGCCACCATCCCTCTTCTTCACATATTGGTAATATATATATTAATTTTGTTTGCTGTATATTTTTGAAACAGATTCAATAATAATAAAGTGATTTTATAATAGCCGTTACAATTATATATATATATACACTATGTATATTTGGCAGAACTTTGATTTGGAGGATACTGGTTTATATACATGTTTGATAGTACATATTATATAAGTAATATTATATAATGACGTACTAGATATTTTAATAGTGTCTCTGTTGTATATGTTCTGTTTTGTATAAATAATGTTACATTTGTTATATATTATAATATGGTAAGTATTATGTCAATGTTGAAAGTGTACAGGCTATATGTTTTGACAGTTTTGTGCAATGGTTGATTATAGAAGTTATATAATATAGTATAAACTTTTTCTCTGTGAATCAATGTTATAAAGTATATTTTTTTTCTGTATATATTATATGGTTACAATATAAAGGTACACACCTACTGCTATATATAGTGGTTTCGAATATAATTCTGTTTTAAGTAAATTTCATGCTGCTTTCATATTATATAGTGTATCATGTTTATGTTTTAAAGTATTATACATATTATATTATAAAGTTTGTCTGGTTGTTTCTATAATTATATATAAAGTAAGAAAAGAGATATATATAGTACATATAAGCTTATATATTTTGCTAGTGTGAACATATGTCTTCCTGTATATGAGTTATATAAGAAAAATATATGTATAAAGTTATGTTGATATTTTGCAGTGAATATAATATATATATATAGGAAATTATTGTCAAGGACAAAAAATTTCAGCGTTTTTGCCTGAAGGACAGGCCTTCAATATTTTATCCTAAAGGACAACTTTCTTTAGGTATCAGTTTTTAGTCATTGATAGTATCAGTTTGTAGTTATCGGTAGCAGTTTTTAGGTATCAGTTTTTAGCTTGGTAGCAGTTTTGTTGTCCTTATGAATAATTTTGAAAAATATTTGTCCTTATAAATAATTTTTAGAATAATGTTTGTCCTTATGGTAAAAATATTGAGGTTGTGTCCTTGAGGCAAAAAATATACAAATCTTTGTCCTTTAAATTAATTCCCCCATATATATATATAAGCATCTTGCATTTTAATAAGTACATATATATATATATATATATCAGTATATGTATATTTATGTTTGTTTACCGTATGTATAAACCTGTTATATATATATATATATGTACACACACATATTGTTTTAGATCTAGTATGCGGGTCTGTGTGGATAGATTTAAGTATATGTATTTTTAATAAAGTATATATATAAAAATATTGATTTAAGTATAATATATATATCTTTGGTTCTTAATACTTGAGTTTTAAGGAAAGATGATTTTTGAAGTTCGATACTATTTTAATATTTGTCTTAATTTAAATTATTAGGAATATATATATATGTAATATAATATAATAGTAATGTTTTTTATTTTCAGCTTATATCAACTGATTTGATTGATTTTCATTGATTCCTGTTATCAGCTCTGTTCATCAAACTCGTGCCAATATAGCTTTGCTTGGGAAGTCGTGCTTGCATTTTGTAACTCAACTTCATTTTCGAATCTCTTTAGCCTCGAAAGGTGAGCAATCACTCACGATTAAAGTTCTTATATTTATTAAATTTGATTTCAATTGAAACGTCAATTGAAATATGCTATTGTTAGTTATTTACATTGCTATATATATGTTGTTATCTATATCTGTTCACCTGTGACATCTGACACCATTATCTGTTATTTATATCAATGATATAAGCATGTTATATTATTATCATATCTGTTATCGCTCTGCAAGTTCCCTGTTAGTATAGAATTTCCTGTGGGTTGAAATGATACATACCCGAACGATCTTGTAGAATAGGAGAAAATCGTTACGGGTTGAAATGATAAACCCAAGCGATTTTCATTGAATTGAATTTGGGATTGCGGGTTGAAAAGATATATATCCGTAGATATTTAAATTGCGGATTGAAATGATAAATATCTGTATCACTTGACCATAGGATAGAAAATTTTATACAGACACCGTTGGTATATATATATATTTTGAAAATGATTTCTAGGGTTTTGAAAAGAAATACATGTGGTTTAATAAATATTGATTTTTAGATATTATATCTTAATATAGATTTTATAGTAATTTTTATAAATTAAGTTGGAAGGAGAAATAGAAACTAGTTTGAAATTTATTTGAATTTTACTTAAATAAAACCGATTTGAAACTTATTAAATTAGAGATTTTGAAGATATGATTTATAACTTGATTTTTATTTAAAGTGACTAAATGAATATTTCAAGTTAATAAGTTGAGGGGAATATTTAGTTTATATAAAGTGTAATTTAAGATTTTATTTAAATGATATTGGATTGACTAAGTGAATTTTTCAATATTAAATAATGGTAAGGTTGAATTTGAAATATAAATGAATTTAAGCTTTGAAACCTATTGAAATTAAAATGGTTTAAATTGTAGTTTATATATGTATTTGAAATCGATATAAATTTTAAATGGTTTAAACTGAATTGAAATTGGTGAATTGAGATTAAATTAAATTAAATTTTGGAATTCGAGTTGATCTGAATCGATTTGTGAAATTTGAGGAAACTATTTTATTATATAAATTATTTTAAATATATTTAAAACTATTTTAATATTTACTTTATAAATTAATTAAATATAAACTATTTTAAATTTTTAATTATTTTTAATATACTAACTATTTTATTATATATACTATGTTAATATCTAAACTGTTTAAGTGAGGTAGTATGATTTCAAAGTGTTATGATTTCCTAAGTATTATGGTTTCAAAAATGTTATAATTTCAGAAGTGTAAATTTTGGAAAGTATTATGACTTTGGAAATGAATATTATTTGAGTGAAAAATGATATCGTATTGTTATGGTTTTGAAATGGATATGATATTTTGGTTTTGAAGTATGATATTTTAAAATGACCGCGGTGTTATAATAACGTTTGGTTGTTAAAGAGACCGGGATCAGATATTGTCATACTCTCTACCAATACCGAAAACCACTTTAACAACTGTGTACGTTGTGGAGATTCCAGAAATAAAGTAGGATGGTTTGGCGACGATTCTATATGGTATGACGTGACCCTGACTCCCGTGAGTCGGCTTAGATGTGACTAAAATCAAGAGCTATACCGGGCCAAGTGAGGTCGTTTCTCCTATCGGGCATATTTCTTCGATACTATATTCTGACTTTGTGATTGATTTGGTGGCCACCCTCGATTTTGATTATGGGAGTGTGTCCGAGGTGGGCGGTAGTAGCTGATATGCGTTACCACCAGTCCGGGAGTGCAATTGGTATATCTACCCTAGCATCTCCTCGTGTGCCGTGTTCACATGCCCTAGCGCGTCTTCTACGAGTTTGTTTTGTACCGTACCTATGTGATGTCCTCTGGGTAAAACTCCAGTTACAGAGGAGCGTACGCCATTGTATAGACTACGGAAATATATAAAATGTGTTAAGGGGGATATGGGTAACGCCTTAATGCTATTTTAATACCTTTTACTTTAGTATTGACATATTATAATAGCGTATATTACTACAAAGTAGATAGTTCCACGGATCCTTAGAGGATGGTTATCCCAAACATCCTTTGAGTTACTTGTATTTCAGTTGCTATTTCACTCGAGTTGGATTTATTAATATAAGAATGTTAATCCTGACTCGAGTGTTTTGTGTTTTTGCTTTACGCTCAGGTCAGACTGAGTGTCACGGCATTTGAGACTCACCTTTGGAGTTTGGGGCTTTTCTTGGAGATCCATCTACATCTATTCAGCTTCCAGTTATCCAGTTGTTTTGTTCAGATTCGTCATCTGTTGTACTTGAGACTACATTGTATTTGAGATATTCTGTTGTATTTTATTTCAAACTCTGATGTTTATACAATAGCTTCATGAACTAATATTTAGTGGAAATCAGCCACAAGGGCCTCTTTAGCTAGTGCAATTAGTTTCTAGGATGCACAAATAAAATAATTACTTTTAAGGACAATATGCAAAATAATTAGTTTCTAAGGCTTAAAAACCTATGAAATTATGTTCTTGAAAGTAATTGGACTGCTGACTTTGTCCTTAAAAGTAAATATTCTGCTGACTTTAGCCTTGAAATTAATTTCTATGGATGTGTGTCCTAGAAACTAATTGAACTGCAAAGTTGGTCCTTCTAGTGAAATGACCCTAATATCTATCTATTCTGCTGCTTATTTTTTTATTACTCCGTGTCTGTGATTCTGTGATTGATTTATTTACTGTATATGCTAAGTTTTTCCAAATATAAATTTACAATCTGATATTTTGAGCAATTCAAGTCCAACATGTGCAGATGCGAATGGAACGAAATAGCGGGTCGTTACATCGGTTGAAGTCTCGCCAGATTCCAAATTAGTATGAATAAGTTATTGCAGTCTGAAAAAAAAATAACGGCTTCTGCACTAGGCGGAGTTCAAATATGGGGATGTGGTAGCCTGTTATTTTCTAAGTACAACTGTCATTCCCCATGGAGAACTACACTGTGCATTCACAAGATGAAGTATCTGAGTGTTCCATAATGTCCGTAATTTAGGTGGGAGTTAATCGGTCGAAGTCTCGCCGGATTCCAAATTAGTATGAAGAAGTTATTGCAGTCTCAATAAAAAAAATCGCGGCTTCTGCACTAGGCGGAGTTCAAATATGAGGATGTGGCCTGTTATTTTCTAAGTACAACTATTAGTGACCATGGAGAACTACAGTGAGCGTTGAAGTGGGGATATAGCTTGTTATTTTCTAAGTATAACTATTAGTCGCCATGGAGAACTATAGTGTGCGTTCACAAATGAAGTATTCGACTGTACCGTATTGTCCGTAATTTAGGTGGGATTTCATCGGTCGAAGTATCGCCTAATTCCGAGTTAGTATGAAGAAGTTATTGCAGTCTGAACAAAAAAATAGCGGCTTCTGCACTAGGCGGAGTTCAAATATGGGGATGTGGTAGCCTGTTATTTTCTAAGTACAACTGTCAGTCCCCATGGAGAACTACAGTGTGCGTTTACAAGATGAAGTATCAGTGTGTTCCATACTATCCGTAATTTAGATGGGAGTTAATTGGTCGAAGTCTCACCAGATTTCGAATTAGTATGAAGAAGTTATTGCAGTCTAAACAAAAAAAATAGCAGCTTCTGCACTAGGCGGAGTTCAAATATGGGATGTGGTACCATGTTATTTTATAAGTAAACTGCCAGTTCCCATGGAGAACTACGGTGTGCGTTCATAAGTTGAAGTATCCGAGTGTACCATATTGTCCGTAATTTAGGTGGGAGTTCATCGATCGAAGTATCGCCTAATTACGAGTTAGTATGAAGAAGTTATTGTTGTCTGAACAAAATAAATAGCGGTTTTTGCACTAGGCGGAGTTCAAATATGGGGATGTGGTAGCATGTTATTTTCTAAGTAAACTGTCAGTCCCCATGGAGAACTATAGTGTGCGTTCACCAGATGAAGTATCCAAGTGTTCCATATTGTCCATAATTTAGGTGGGAGTTAATCGGTCGAAGTCTCGCCAGATTCCAAATTAGTATGAAGAAGTTATTGCAGTCTGAACAAAAAAAATAGCAGCTTCTGCACTAGGCGGAGTTCAAATATGGGGATATGGTAGCCTGTTGTTTTCAAATTACAACTATCATTCCCCATGAAGAACTACAATGTGCGTTCACAAGATGAAGTATCCGAGTACTCCATAATGTCCGTAATTTAGGTGGGAGTTAATCGGTTGAAGTCTCGCCGGATTTCAAATTAGTACGAAGAAGTTATTGCAGTCTGAACAAAAAAATTAACGGCTTCTACACTAGGCGGAGCTCAAATTTGAGGATGTGGTAGCATGTTATTTTCTAAGTAAACCGTCAGTCCCCATGGAGAACTATGATGTGTGTTCACAAGATGAAGTATATGAGTGTACCATATTGTCCGTAATTTAGGTGGGAGTACATCGGTTGAAGTTTTTCCTGATTCCGAGTTAGTATGAAGAAGTTATTGTAGTCTGAACAAAAAAATAGCGGCTTCTGCCTAGGTGGAGTTCAAATATGAGGATGTAGCTTGTTATTTTCTAAGTACAACTATTAGTCACCATAGAGAACTACAATGAGCGTTGAAGTCGGGATATAGCATGTTATTTTCTAACTGTTAATCACCATGGAGAACTACGGTAAATGTTTATAAGCTGAAGGATCCGAGTGTTCTATATTGTCAGTAATTTAGATGAGAGTCCATCGGTCATAGTTTTGCCCGATTCCGAGTTAGTATGAAGAAGGTATTGCACTATGAACAAAAAAATAGCGGCTTCTGCCTAGGCGAAGTTCAAATACGGGGATGTAGCCTGTTATTTTATATAAGTACAACTGTTAGTCTTCATGGAGAAATATGGTATACGTTCACTAGATAAAGTATCTGAGCGTTGCTTATTGTCTGTAATTTTGATGGGAGTCCATCGGTCGAAGTCTCGTCTAATTCCGAGTTAGTATGAAAAAGTTATTGCAGCCTGAATAAAAAAAATAGCGGCTTCTGCCTGGGCGGAGTTCAAATATGGGGATGCTACTATCAAATCTACTTGCACATGTACAACTAAAAATGCTTGCATGTTGTGATTAAATGCAAGCCCACCTGGACGTGCATATGTACTCGTTTCACATTAGGCAGATTAATCTTCAAAGTTATGATTTTTACAAAGGAATTGCAAATTTTGAGCTAGGGCTTATGCCCTAGCTGGCCATATATTGGCTCTACCCCTACCTAATATTTTTTGTTTGAGTGTATGTTAGATTGAATGTGTTGTGTTTCAACAATTTGCTACCATTATTTCTTTAAATTTTCAATTAACACTAAAGTGCCCAACGTTTATCCATTTCGAATCGATAATATATTGTTGATCTTTTGAGTAATATGAAGTCATAGATTGTTTTATTTTCTTTTTTCTGAAGTTAAGAAAGTCGAGTACAGATTGGGGAGCATTTAACATTATTCTTAATAAAGGGAATATTCAATTAGTCTGCATTGTTTGGTAAGGAGTGGGATAATTGTAATTTTATGGAGATCCCACTCAAATTGAAACTGCCACGTGGGTTTTACAATATATTTGAAAACACTGTGATTACCCTTAAATATCATGGAACATTGGGGCCAATCGACCAAAAAATATTAAGTATGTAAAATCCGGCTGTGATAAATAGGGAAAAATGTTAAGGGTCCATAGAATTCAAGTAATGACATCAGGATAAAAAAATTAATCAAATCGATCATTGGGGAGATTTGTCTACTGTAGACTTGCAAAACTAAATTATGTAAAGCCAAAAAAAGCAAGGTACGTGTCTTTAACACGTCTCCTTAAATCTCTCAAATGGTATTTATTTTGTTCTCTTCGAAATGTCTCCTTATTCCAATTTTATTCCAACGTATCATGATATTTAACTAAAATTAATGAAAAATTATATTATATATCATTTTTCCCAAAATAATGTAACCGAACGGAATCGATCGGTCAATTCTCCACCATTATGCAATTGTATTAGTTAGTTTTAATTATATATTAGCACTTCAATTTCATTTTTTCCCTTGCATTTATCAAATTACTAAACAAAATGCCACCCTAACGAAAATGTAGTACCTTTTACAATCCTTTAATAAATGGGTGGTTTACATGAAAATCGACAAAGAGAATGTTTGGCAGCGACTTAACAAAAATAGTTAATTACTAAGTTTTACAATTTGAGCTATACGTCAACAACTTTAGTTTTTAACTTAAAATAAGCAAATAAGTTGATAAATTATTAAAAACAAATACTAGCTTATGAATTGTT
The DNA here is from genome assembly GCA_030737815.1 of Allium fistulosum. Lineage (NCBI taxonomy): Eukaryota > Viridiplantae > Streptophyta > Magnoliopsida > Asparagales > Amaryllidaceae > Allium > Allium fistulosum. The sequence continues at coordinate 136,891,723 of CM060904.1, forward strand.
AGTGGAATCTGGAGAGGAACCAATATTTTCAAACTTAAAACATGATCGTGCCTTTTCAAAATCAGATTTCAAAATCACTGTCTAGAGTTACATTCGATAATTCATTTTTGTTTTTGTTTCGAAAATTAAACTTACGCTAATTGGTATTCAATATGAGCAAAATCAAACTGTATTTTTTTATTTTTGCTAATAACCACATTTTTTTATAGCAAATAGTGCAAATGTTTGTAGTTTAAAAGGTAAATAATTGCACTTTAAATTTCAAATATTTACCGTTCAAGTTCAGGAACTCCACCTCAAGCGGTTAAGAGTGTAGCGCTTTAGACAGAGGTTCTAAAAGTCATGAATTCGAGCCCCAAAGACATCAAAAAGAGTGTTTGACTTCACTTATGTTATCAAAAATATTTGTAATTCAAATTGCAAATATTTTCACTTTATGCTGCAAATAAAGCTATAAATATTTGCACACTGCATAATATTTACATCTTTCGAAAAAACTACAAGTATTTGCAAATTTTCTAGAAATAATTCTAAGCATATTTCATGCTTTTTTTTTAAAACGGTAGAAATATGTTTTAAAACATACATAAGGGTGTTTAACAAAACTTTTCTATTTTGAATTTTACAACTTAGTTTTATCATAAGAAGTTATGAGAACTGTTATAGAGCCCAAAAAACAAGATGCCATAAACGAACAAAGTAGGGATAAAGAGTGGATATCGAGGGGTGCTTTTGAAAGGTGTGTTTTGGATTCATTAGGGCCAAAATTCGTTCGATAACTTATCTATCTAAACCCTTTTACTACTTACTATTCTTAAAAACACTTACAATTGAAAATTCATTTTAAAATGATTTAAAATAAGAGACTTGCTATTCATCCAAAAAAACATTGAAAATTACCCACAATTTTTTTTAATTAATTAGAACATCAACTATCTTAAATTATCCAAGCATCTATTAACTTTCGTTGTCGTTTACTAATTATCAAACTGTAAACCCTCATACCTTTCAACTCTATCATCGTTAAAAATTATAAAATTCAATTGCAAATAATTATGGATGAACCACAAAAGGATGTAGCTGGAAAGATAGTATGTGAGGTATACTTGCTTTACAATTCGTTTTTTATTATTATTTGAATTTAAGAAATTTGAGGATTTGAAAACAAATTGGGCGATGGGAAAATGGTATGGAATTCGATTTTGAACGGTGTAATACTACCGACCGTAATATATTATGGTCAACGGCCTGTTGCTGGCTGACTTTTTTGTTTTGCTTTAATTTATTCAATTTTTATCTTTTATACAAGAATATAGTATCGATTTGACTGCAAACTCAACTATTAATAATAATGTGCTGTGCGACATAACTTTTGAAGATGTTATGGTGGAGAAAACTGATTTGAACATAGGAAAAAAATGATATTCAATGTAGTAATTATGTGAATGAAGGAATAAATAAAACGGAAAAGATGTACAGTTAAATGAAGATGAGAATATTAAAATACTCACTTGTCATTTTTTGACTGATGAAATGAGTTTTTTAGAAATAAATGTTGTTTATGTTCAATAATTGATCAAAATATATGTCATTCAGATATTTTCTTCTCGTGATACAGTTATTCATTGGTGTCAAATAGCGGCAAAAAAAGTGAATAAGGTTGTGGTTATAACGAAATCAAACAAAGTTAAATCTAGAAGGAGGCCAACGTTTGGCTAGCATGTGAAAGAAATAGGAAGCATAAATCTTATAAGTCAACGGTTGACACTGTGAAAAGACATATTCAAAGTGCAACATATGAAGCTCTTTTTTTCCGATTAGAAATAAAGTAATAAAGTTTTGTTTGCACTCTAGGTTGTTCGAATATTGAACGTTTTGATTTACTAAAGCAGGACTAAATGGAAATAGACATGTATAGATCACATCTTATGTCATTTCTGTGCTACGCGTCCTATGTTGTAGAATGTGTTGGTATATTTGACTATTGATGGGTTTACTTACACTAAAAGTAACGAAAGCCGCTTTGATCCTTTGTCGGCACAATTTACGGATTACAATTGTTTCGGAAACACCTTATGTTATAAATAGCAAAATTTTGAAGCTTATAAAGTTATGCACATTTATAAAGTTAAATTTATTGCATATATGGTTTAAGGGGAGATTGTTGGAATTCCAAACATGTGGGCCACATATGCAAAATATAACGTGTTGTGCTATTTTGGTGTAAAACCTAATCAAGGTAATCAAATTATGAATTAAAGTTATAAGGCTTAAAGATATAATTGTCATGATATTAATGTGTAGATACCGCTATAATTTTAATTTGTTGAAGGGCCATATTTGAAAATGTCAACATTATACATTAGGGGTTATAGTCCCCAAATTACATAAGCTCTATTTATTCTTCTAATCTCTTCAACGGAAATAATTCAGATCTAAATTTTATGTCAATTTGGAAGATCATATCTAACTCTTGTCTTTTAGATCTACCTTTTTCTCTTAATCAGTTCATGAATGCAACTACTATGAATTCAGATCTAATACAAGATCTAGGGCTTGTGTCAATGTGGAAAACCAGTATTTTTCTAATCAGCAACTATGGATTCAGGTATAGCTTCCGCTAATTCATTTAATTTCCTCTAATTTTTTCTCAGTCAAATCAATATGGGTCACATATTCATATCTAGGTTTTCATGATTAATCAATCCAAAAGTACATTGAAATCCTAACAAGTTGTATTGGAGCCACCCATCATTAGTTTCATTGGGAAATTATTTTTATGCATTTTTTAGTAAGTTTTGGATTAAACTTCATTTAGAAGTCACTGAATTTATGTAATTTCTTACTCAATGATCTGCTTGATTTATGTATCAAAGATTTTTTTATTTATGATTTTGAATTTGGCTCGGCGTTGATTTTTTAATTATTGTAAATTAAAAGACTAATTCATGAAACTGTTTTGCTATAGAAATATTGATCTAAATGATATCTGTATGTTATTTATGAAATAAAATAGAATTTTGAAATCAATAAATTTTTGGGAAATAATCTATATTCCTCTAAATTTCGAAAACAACATATATTGGCTAAAGCATCTACATGTTTATTATTGTATATTTTGTAAATACGTTGTTAATTTTAACGTGAGGAATACATTATGATCTGATATGCACGGTCTTTTTCTTTAATTTTTATTAATGGTATGGATAGACATATATAATTTAGAACCATTCATGCAAGAAATATAAATCTGGTTCTATGATTATTCTACCTTACTTAACTTTTGATTAAGTAATTTGGATATATATAAAGTAATTGTGTTATTCAGATATTTTTATTAATTAGAATTAAAGTATGTTCCATTAAGGTGTTTATGTTTATTTTATTATGAAAATAAATTTTAATATGACACTAGTTTACCTTTTAGTCCACATAACGGTCTATTGCATTTATTTTTATCATAAATGCATTAAATGTGGTTGTTATGGTAATAAATGCAGTAAATGCGCCAGTTGCAATAGACTTAATGATGCGGCATGTTTATATTTGGAATAAGAAAAAAAAAGAGCAGTAGTTTTCATATTTTGATGAAAGGTATGGTTACTGACCATAATTAAGTATTCAAATAATAAAGTAAAGATAAAATGACACAGTAGCATTTTGTATAGCTATATTATGGTTCAGATATACATTATAGCTACTGCATTCATTCATGTTATTTAGTACGACATTTACTATATTAGTTGTATATATAATTTTATATGGCATTTAATTCTGACGTTTATCCGTGTCATTTGTTATATGATTTATTTATGATGCGTTGTATCATATTATTTAGGGAATGTCACGAATGTAACTATATACTTAAAGTAAAAGATTATAACTACTATGATTAAAACAAGTTATGCCACAGTTATAATTTTAAGATTTTCAAGTGTCATATAGACCTAAAGCATTTTTAGGAAGTATTCTATAGCACTCGAAATATGTTGTACATGCACTAAGAAATAAATTCAAATCTATTTTTGGTGTCTCTTTGCAAACTGTAACGACCCATAAAATTTTAACGGTTTTAATAACGTAATTAACTGAAATTTTGTGAAATTTTAAATAATTGAAATTGTAAATAAAAAATTTAATATTTGGAATACGCTTATTTAAACATAGCAAATGGTAAATTTTCATCTGATAATATGGAAGTTTATTTTATTGTGTAATTTTATTTCAATTCAAATCAGTTAATATTTGATGATAATAAAATATTTTCCAAACCTGAATATTTTTATACAATAAATTTGTAAATCATCTTCTGAGTGAGACGTCATATTTCGTTTCTCCAAATTTGGACTGCTATTGCCACGTTTATCTTATTTCTGGAAAATCAGCAGCATTTTCAGTACCGATTATCGACTTTTAATCGGATGATCGTACCACTGATATATTTATACCGTTTTGATCGTCTCGTCGTGTTGATCTCCGTAGTCTATTTGTTTGTATGTTTCGGGGTCCGGTACGTCGCGGAAACCGGGAAATGGTCAACCGTATCGGTTCTGAAATTTTGGGAAACTTCTCGTGACTATTCATTTGCTCACCATGTATAACCCTATAGCCATTGCCTTTAATTATTCCAGCTGTGTGCATTTATATTTACTAAATTCTTGTGCTTGACTTTTGGTTCCACTAGTTCAATATTTTAATCAGTTCAATAGTTCTCTTCTCTTCCCTTTTGATTTATAATAATATAAACTAGTGTATTTAGCCTGTTCTTCCATGTTTCATTTGCTTGTGAACACTCCCATCCCTTCCCCTTCATCCCACCTACGCCAACCGAACACCCACCCTGACTCCACAGCACGCTTGCCTCTTCCTCTTCCTTGCAGTTCAACCGAGAGCAAGCCCCTGTTGCCAAGTCTTTCCAGTTCGTCAGAGCACTCGCAGCCTACCCACTTGAGCCTGCTCCGACCACGTCATTCCCACAACACCACCTTGCTTCCTCGGCTAAAAACCCATCTCTGCGCGTGCTTTCCGACCTCCGCCACTTTTTCTTCCCCTTCGGTCCGCCTTCCTGAGCCTCACGCCGCCGCTCCTCTTTCGCGTTTTCCACCTTCCCTTTTGCTTTCCAGGTATCTTTGATTCTCTGGGAATGTTATACATATATAAACTTAGGTATGTATATACACTACTACAAAACAGGCCATTTGCATCGCCTCATTTGAATCGGTTTAAGTAAAACTGATGCAAATAGAACTATTTGCATCAGTTCTGTCTTAATAACTGATGCAATTGGTACGTGGAAAGCAGTAGGTAATAAAAAAGTCAAATTTGCATCAGTGCACCAACAACTGATGCAAATACGTCGATGCAAATAGTTTTAGTCGCATCGGTTTTAAAGTCAGCCGATGCAACTACGTCCAACATAATACTTTTCGCATTGGTTCCCTTGTGTACGCGATGCAATTTCAAATTTAGGTTATTCGTTTACATCCCGCGTTTCCAATTCTTTATCCGCCGTCCCATTCTTTTCCCCAAATAATTCGCGTGCTTCAAAGAAAAAAAACCCTAAAATCATCGTTAAGCGATCGGTTGATTTCAAGTGTCGAGTTTCGAGTATGCTGATTGATTTCGAGTTTCGAGTTTGCTGGGCGAATTTGCTGGATTGATTTCACTGTTAAACGACCAATTTCATATTACTTCTTTTTCCACAAATCATCGCAAATATTTTCTATCGTTTTGATATTGCTCTTTCAAGTGTTGAACTGCTGTAAATCTACTAAAAAATAAATTCGTGAGATCCAAAACTGTATATAACAGCTGAGGAAAATCATGAAGCAGTCACGATCAAACTTTTGGCAATACCATAGCAGGGTATTATGGTATCACTAGGCTAGACGGGATAGACTACTGGTGCATCATGACATATTAAACTTTCGTTACTTTTTTTTGATTTAATATCCACTATGCACTAATCGCTTTGTATTAGATGTCATATTAAACTTCATCAAAAATGGTTATTATATATATGTATGTTTATTCAAACTGAGATGTTTCTTAAAAAGACATGTGTAATGATAATGAACCATGGGCATAACTAAGCTAATTATGGCGAGCTCTCTTAGTCATCAATTATATTTTAATGTTGAATCTCCATGCTATAAATTATGAATGCTTCAAAATCTTCTTGTGATTTTAATATAGTTTGAAATGAGTAACTAAAGAATTTTCCCCAGTATACTCACAAACAGGTATAGCATGGATATACCAATATATATCAAACAGAATATAACTTCTACAGGTGTTTGGTTAATTTGTCTATATTAGCATATTACATATACCACCTAGTTGTTGGCAGGTTAACCAGTGATACTGTCGGGTGGTATGTTCATGATAATCCATTGAAACTCATTGTTCCTTTTGTTATATTGCAGGCAAATATTCTTCCTGTCTTCGGTAGTAGATCCAGTCAATTCTTAGATATTTATCGGTGTCCGCATCCTGCCTGCCTGAATCTACTTGCCAGCAGTTATACGCATTGCTGATTTGGTCGGAAAATAAACCAAGGTACTAATGTAAGTTGACCTATTGTTCTTAACTATTATTTCCAACGCTGTAGTTAATAATATACAATTGCTTTCAATTATTGCAAATCAATTTTTTTTTAATGTGGTGTTAGTAACGAATAAAAATAAAGAAAATTCTATATAATGAGTTTTGCTCTTCATTGAAGGCCCTTCTCATTGACTTATTGCGTATCTGTTTTAAAAATGTGGATTTGATTGAGTGAACACCTCAAAAGTGAAAGAATATCAGATATAAATGTAACAAGAAACAACAAAGATCCATAATTGTGAAAGTGGATATAATTGGTTATGAGTGACCGCTAATGTACTAATGATAATCTTCTGCTAAATGTTTTAAAGGCAAAACTGGCATCTGTTGCAGGAACTATTGCTTGAAATGTAATTCTTTTTTTTGGTTTTAAATTTTGATTTACTACGTTTTAATATTTCTTGTATTTCAGTTTTATACTTCTGTTTTCGGAAGCAGTGTTCTGAGAGTTTGAGTGTTGTAATATGTTATAGTTGCAGATAAAAGATGAAATCATTATCTTTCATTTTCCTTATATATAAAGAAAACTTTTGTTGGTTGATCGCTTAATCCACAATCGGATTTTGATAAGTTTATCCGTTGAGTACTTTGTGAGTTAATCCTCGGAGGATTAACTAATATATTTCTCCCTTTCTTTTAAAAAGCTCATCATTTTCATTCACTGTATTCTTCTTCAAACAACATGGCGTTTCATCTTCTTAAATTCGTTACCATCTTTTCTAAGACTTTGTTAATCTGATGCTGATACTGTAGAATGTTATTGCATGTTCATGCTGCTTTCTTGATACTTTTATTATGGTGCATGTTGGGGTTTGTTCCTGACCTCTCCTTATGGGGCTGTAGCTCCTATTTTGGGTATGATAGTCCTAACAAAATGATTAGGCTGCTTCCAAACACTTTACAAGTTAGGTCGTCCTCTTCCCTATCCAAAATGGAAGTTTCTTCTGCCTCAGTTGTTCATATTCTCAACCTTCTTCAGCTTAACCACCCCTGCATCCTTATACGTTTAAGTTTAATGCAAGTAGTAATAGGACATGCAAATTCATAAATAGAATCTAGTTCAATATCAAAGTCCATTAATTTCAAAACTAGAGTTACTTGCTCAATAAATTGAAATGCAAACAGTCCAATAATAAGGTTGAGTCTGTATCAAAAAGGTGTACATATTTCTACATATGTTGAATAAGAAGAAAAGAACATTGCAATAAAATATCTTATTTAATTCATTGTATATGTTCTATTGTATATGTTGTATTATACATGAAATGGTAGAATAACAATATTTGTATGTTGTACTTATTTTTAGGTGGTTAAATCATATGTGCAATGACCTCGGAGTGGAGACCATCGGGTTTATGTGTCTATATAAGTTGTCTCAAGTGCGGAAATATCCAGACGCGACAAATATATATATTTCGAACACATGTCGTGCGTCACAATCGAAGAGCTTACTCTTAGCCCCACACTACGAAGGGTATGAGCAATAAACTTTTAGAAACTAGTTTACAAATCTAATGTTGACAGTAACTTCATATAAATCTTATAATGTAGGAAACATTGTCTACTGCTTGTTTTTCGTATAGAAAAGAATGAGGTTTATGTTTTGGATCCTCGAGTCGAACGCAAATCTAAACTGGAAATTAGACCACAAGTGAATATGTACGTTTTATTTATTTGCCTTCTAATATCTTTTTTGCTTGATGCAAGTGAATACGTACGTTGTATTTAAATTTTTATTTTATGTGTAGGGCGTTTAAAACTTATAAGGCGTATGGTGGAAAATCTCGAGGAATTTACTTGAAATGGAAGACTATTAAGGTGATTTATTTTGTACAAAATAAAAATAAACTTCTATGTTGGATATAAATTCAAATTAACCTATCTATTAAATTATTGTGTAATATTGTTGTAGTGTCCTCAACAATCTAGAACGACGGATTGTGTATATTATGTGATGAGGTATATGTATGATATAGTAAAAAACCACGATCAAAGCACCGAAATACTTGAGGTACCACTTTAATTTTTTTCCTTCATAATTTTTGTTAAGTACTTATTCGATTAATGTTTCGAAACAATCTTGTAATTGCAGTACTTTGTACAAGATAGTTCTTATAGCCAGCAAGAGATAGATGAGGTTCGTGATAATTTAGCTAGTTATATCATGCATAACTGGATGTAGTCTTCTTATATGCTACTATATGGTGAGTTTATTCTTGTCTCTTTCATACTTTCAGCATTACATGATTAGGAGCTAAAAATAAAATAATTATAATTGAATACATTTTTTATATTTAAATTGGGAATTTTGAAGTAAAGATATTGGTTAGAGAATTATGGGTAATGTCACTGTTATTATATACTTTTTTGTTGGTGGTATGTGCTTGGTTGTATGGTTAGAGAAACGGCAGCAGTGGGTGGTGTTTGTATGTGATATATGGAATGGTTGAATGGATGGTTTGTATATATGTGGCGGTATTGGAGTTTGTATATTATGGTCTGGGTTGTTGAAGGAGGTGAAGAAGCAGGTTGCGAGGAGATGTTGGATAGTATGGTGGTTGTTCAGTTGAACGATGAGTTGAAGTGGATGTCAGTTGGCTAGGGGATGATGAATGTGAAGTGGATGTATTTGAAGAGGTTGATGTCCAGTAGTGGATGTTGTGATGGCCACTGTTTTGATGTGAAATGGCAGTGGGGTGAGGCAATGTTATGTATGCAGGCAATAGTGCAAATGTTAATGATGGTCCGGTAACGATGGCAACAATTATGGCTGAGGGTAATGGGGTTATGGATGAAGTGAACGGTTTGAACTGCAGTGGTTTGAGAAGGAAATGATGCACTGTTGAAGGAATGTATGAGATGAAAGAGTTTATGCTACAATGTGGTCAGGTAGAAGTAGCACAATTTTGGAGGTAGGAGGCAGTAGATTGATATGTTGACACTAAAGTGGTGGAAGATGTTGCTTATATGTAGGCAGTGGATAGATGGTGGATGTGGGTCAGGCAGTGGATAGGAACAGTTTTGATGGGTAACAGAAGTTTGACAGTGGTTTAACTGAAGTATTTGCTGTTGTTTCTTGAAGTGAAGTAGTTGTAAAGGTTGGGGAACTGTATTGTGAAGCAATGTATTGTATTGTGAAGCAAGCAACAAATATTGAAGGCAATATATTATGGTCAAATGTGCACTGTGAAGAAATGTATTCACTATGATGGTGGGAACAGTATGGTAAGAGGGAGAGGCAAGGAGGTAAGATAATGGAATGTAGGCAATAAAGAAAGGGGGTAATGGCTTGTAGTTCAGGTAGGTTTTGTGAAGGGTGGAGCAGAGGATATAGTGTGCTGTGGTGTTATGATGTGTAGGGAGTTGTTTTGTGTAATGATGAAGACAAGTAGTTTGTTTTGGTTTAAAATTGGCATTTACAAATGCTATTAGGTGGTTAAGTGCTGAAGGTTGTGCACTTGTGTTATAATCCTCGCTAACTACCCACTTACCTGTAATCACTCACTATCTTCTGGTTATCAATCAGTCTTCTGATTCTGTTGCACTATCTATCTATTATAATAAGGTAAATATGTAGTTTGGGTAGTACATATCTAAATATTTGTATTATACAGTAGATAAAAGTTGTGTAGGAAAGAAAGTAATAATCAATTTCTTATGCGAATCAGAAGTCAGTGCAGTGTTGAATCTGTCGTTGGTTGCTGTCAGGAGGTGCTGAAAGGTAGTGCTGGTCGTTGGACAGAGGGATTGTGGTTGTATGATGGTTTATAGTCGATGGCAGTGGTGATTCAGTGGGATGTTGGTGGAAACTATGATGGATTTTGGTTATGGTTGTTTGTGGTATGACGTGTGAATTGAATGCAGGCAGTTTTGTGAAGTATAGCAATGTTTTGGGTTTGTCTCGGTCAGGTTGTGGCAGATGGTAGATGAGGCTGGAGGGTGGGTGGTCTGGTTTTGATGGAAGTGGTAGACTGTTGTTGGTATAAGGCAGTTATGATGGGCAGTGGGTTAATGGCAGGAGAAGTTGTAGAAGGAAGGTATATGTACGTAGAGAGGTGATGTGCTCTATTAAACAATGAAGTGGTGATGTTGATCACAGTAGGACGGTGGATGAGATGTAGTTGTATTGGGATGGTCAGAGGAGTATGCTGTAGGAATTGGAAGTGAATTGTTGTTATGGTAAGAGTTGTTGTCAATGAGGGGTTGAAGTTGAACAATGGTGAGTAGTTGTTGGCTGTGGGGTGTTCAGTGAGAAGATGGTGGTTGGGGAGGACTGTAGTTTGTTTAAGTGTAGATAAACAAACTCCAGCAAGCAAGCAATTCCACTTCTTACAAGAACTGATATATGACAGTGAAGGCTCAGTGTATTTGGAAGTTTAAGTGTAGATGTTGGTAAAATTAGTATGTGTGAACCTGAAAGTAAACAAATATTGGATCATGTGACTGAATTTGAAAATGATAAAAGAGAATCTATCTTTGATGATGTCAGTGTGGATAAACTTGGATCTGAATTTAAACCAGAGTTAGAACATGATGGTATCATGAATGACAGATTAGAATCTTCATCAGATAGTGGATGTGCAGCTGAACATGCTTTTGGAATTGGATGTGTAAATGAAAGTGATCAAGTAATTGAATGGAAATGTAACAAGCTTGTTTGTGATCTTCATACAACTGAAGGCTTAACAGTAGCATATCAGGAAAGACCATTCAAAGCTTCTTAACATGTTCACGCCATTGAACATGTGTATAACATTGTGCTTGCATTTGTGAAATCAATTGAACATGTACATGCCGGTGTATATTTATCTATCTATGTGAAATAATTTGAAAAAGAACTCATAATACATATATGACTGTAGTTTGTTTAAGTTGACGGTGGTGGTTGGAATTGCTTGCTGGAGTAAGAAGTGGATGTAAAATGTGGCGAGGCAATTGATGAAGAAGGGTGGTTGTGTGACTTGATGAACTGGAGTAAAGTAGTGCACAGAAGTGTGCAGTGGTCGAAAATTGGTGATATATGTTGTACTGGTCTCTGGTGTTGTGAATGAATGGTTAGAGAGAATTGTGGTGAACTGTTGGCAGATCAGTGAATGTAGGGCGCACAATTTTGTTTAGAGAAGTTTGTATAAGTTAAGAAGAAGGGGCTGTGTTGTAGAAATGCAGGGAAGTTAGCAGGGCAAGTGATAGTGTTGTATTGTGCAAGTGTGCAATTATAAATTACATCTACTTCTTCAGTTCATCTGATGATGTGTAATGTTTTAGTTTTATTCAGTTCATCTCTTAGGCTATTCTTTTTATATTATTGTAACATCCCATGATAGATAGAATTTTCAACCGTAGTATGAAACAAACAAATGCATGTGCAGGATCATAAACAAACAAACGAATGGCTAACCACAGGTTTGTATTCTGCATGATCATATGCATATGCAGATTGCACTACAGCTCAACTTCAGGTAGCTCAAGTACAAAATAGGATGAAGGTTTGTGCATTTGAAGACCATCTTTTGCTTAATTTATCCGCTGTAAACGATACATTCTCTTCTCTATATATATGTATTTTTGTGTGTCTACATATAACACGCTGCATTTATTTTTTACTACTGGCTGTCTGATTATGTACTGTGGAATTTATTTATGTTTTTCATTCTTTTGTCGAATTATTAAATCTGATTATGTATTTGCCATCAAATTTTATTTTGAATGATTGTAATATTGCATGTAATAATTGTTTGTTATAATCAATAATATATATACAGTCTATTTGAGTACTGTAATAATGGTTTCTGAGAATGGCTTTTTTGCATCAGGTATAAATAGCTGATGCAATAGAGGGATTAGTTTGCATCATTTGTTATAAAAAACTGATGCAATAGAGGGATTAGTTTGCATCGGTTGTTATAAAAAACCGATGCAACAAGTTCCTTTGTTGCATCGGTTTTCATTACAACCGATGCAACATGGGGGCCGTGTTCAAGCAACCAACCACGATATTTTGCATCGGTTGTTACTAACAACCGATGAAAAAAGGACCTTTTTGCATCGGTTTCAGAACTGATGCAAAAGTGTTAAGCCTGTTGCATCGGTTGCATATGCATCGGTTGTTGAATTGATGCAAAAGGGGGGTAAACAACCGATGCAAATGGCCTGTTTTGTAGTACTGATACATATATTTTGTGTTTATAGATTTATATATTGATTTGTAGTTATATATTAGGTTGTATACATATATTGGTAGTTACGTATGTGTCTTGTTTTGTATATATATTTACAAAGTATATGGGAATGAACTTTGTTTAGTGTTATGGCTGTTGTTTATGTATATATATATATATATATATATTTTAGTTGAACAGATTTTGAAATTTTCTATTTAACATATCTATATATGGTGTCTGGGTGTGGCATGTTTTAAATGTTTGTGTTTGTTGTGTTCATGTGTGTGTATTTGTATATAATCTAAGATAGTATACTGTTATTAATAGTGATGTTTAGATTATGTGTATATATATATCTGTATATATATAAGTGTATATATATTTTGAAAGGCAGTACATTTTACAGTTTTATAGTTATATAAAGAAGTATTTACTGGATATTAACTAAATATATTTGTAAGTTGTATACGATATATATTGAGTTTACATATAGCGGTATTTTTTTTTTGAATATCAGTTGCATAGCAAAGTTTGTATTCCAGTTTAGTTATATAAGTTGTTGTTTTAATTCATATATAAAAGATACTGTAATACATAGGTTTGTAATATATATACTGTAGTATATATATAGATTTGCTTATAACTATTTTGGGTAACATTAATATATATATGTGTCAGTTATAATAATGTACGTTTATATATATTTATAAATGTGTTGTTTTATAATTTATACTGACTAAATATAATATATACATGTATATATAGTATATTATGTTGGTTTGAGTGTATGTAACTTATTACTTATTTGCGTGTCTCTATATAATTGTATTGTATATTTGTATGCATGTTATATGTTAGTTTATTATCAGTTTAAGGTATACAGTAGATCATATAGTGATGTCTATGTCTTGTATGTTGTGGGTTTGCTGAAAGGAAAAAAAAATTAGTATAAAGTTTAAAACATGTATATGTGATATATATTAGTTTATATATATAAGTATACGGTAGCTTGGTTTTCAATTTATACAGATATAGTACGTTTGGGATTAACTATTTATTTGAAAATAAATATATATATAATTTTTAAAATATGTTTAATTTTTTTTTGAAATGCATGTATATTAAATTTTATTTGTGTTTGAATTTAGAATACGAATTTTATATATGTAAATGGTTATATATAGTTATATATATAAGTTCACTGATACCATTTATCTTCATCGATCTAGTTCTGATTTGATTTCGTCAATTCCTATTTATCAGCTTCGTTCGTCGATTCGAGTTCAATCTTACCTTGTTTTGAAATTTGTGCCTGGATTCGTAGCTTATTTCTTTATCAAATCTATCTACCCTCGAAAGGTGAGCAATCACTCACGATTAACGTTCTTATATTTATTAGATTTATTTCAATTGAAACGAAAATTGAAATATGCTGCTAAATTGAACTGTTAATTATTTGCCATGTATATATATGTCATTATCTGTAACTGTTCACCTATGACATCTGACACCATGATCTGTTATTTATATTTTATTTGTTATTAATGATATATGCCTGTTATTGATATGTTATATTATTATCATCACTGTTCTTACTTTGCAAGTTCCTTGGTAGTATAGAACTCCCTATGGGTTGAAATGATACATACCCGAATGATTTTGTAGAATAGGAGAAAATCGTTATGGGTTGAAATGATAAACCCAAGCGATTTTCATTAATCTTAAATTTTTTGGGATTGCGGGTTGAAATGATATATACCCGTAGATATTTAAATTTCGGATTGAAATGATAAATATCTGTATCACTTCACCATAGGATAGAAAATTATATACAGACACCGTTGGTCTATATATATTTTGAAAATGATTTCCAAGGTTATTGAAAGGAAATATATCGTTTAATAAGTATTGATTTTAAGATATTATATATATAAAGGTTATTTTTATAAAGATTTAAATTGTAGATTTTAAAATTATATGTTATGGAATTTTAAATTTATATGTTAGTTTTGAAATTATAAATTTTAAGATTTTTCTTATAATTTTATTTTCTTAAAATATATAAAATAAGATCTAATTTAATAAAATGTAATTTAATTAGTATGTAATATGTTTTAAAATATTTATTTGAAATTTATATTAATATTTTAAAATAGATTTATAACTTTAATAATAAAGGTTGGAAAGAATAGATTAATGTTGACTTGGAATTTAAAATTGGTTAATAATTGAATTTAAGAAAGAATTTATTTAAAACTTATTAATGTTGAGGTTTTGAAAGATATGATTAAAACTTGATTTATAACTTGATTTGATAAAAAGTGATTAAATGAATATTCTCAATTTTGAATAAAATTGGGATTGAATATTTAATATTGATTTAAATAAACAAATTGGATTTAAATAAATTATTGTTAAAATGTTTAAGTGAATATTTTCCAATTTGAATAAAAATTAAAGTTAAATGTTGAAATATAAATAAAATTTATATATTGTAAATGTTTGAATATTTAAACTTGAATCTTTGAACTTTAAATTGAAATGGTTAAACTGGAATTGATCCAAATCGAATTTGGAATTTAAGATGATTTGAATCGATCTGCGAAATTGGAGGAACTATTTTTAGTATATAAAGTATTTTAATATATATATATATATATATATATTATTTTAATATATAAACTATTTTAATTTATAAAGTATTTTAATATATATACCAATTTCAACATCTAAACTGTTTAGGTGGAAAGTGTTATGATTTCAAAGTGTTATGGTTTCAAAGTGTTAAGATTTCCAAATGTTATGATTTCAAAAGTGTTACGATTTCGAAGGTTTTATAGTTTTGAAAGTATTACGATTTTTGGAAATGAATATGATTTAAAGTGTATAATGATACCTAATTGATATGGTTTGAAATGATATGATATTTTGATATGAACCATGAACTGTTTGTAATGAGATGACCACGGTGTTATAATAACGTTTGGTTGTTAAAGAGACCGAGATTGGATATTTTCATACTCTCTGCCAATACCGAAAACCACTTTAACAACTGTGTACATGGTGAAGATTCCAGAAATGAAGTAGGATGGTTTGGCGACGATTCTATATGGTATGACGTGACCTTGACTCCCGTGAGTCAGCATAGATGTGACTAAAACAGGAGCTATACCGGGCCAAGTGAGGTCATTTCTCCTATCGGACACATTTCTTCGATACCATTCTATTGCTTTTGTGATTTGATTGGGTGCACCCTTTGATTTGAGAGTGTGTCACGAGGTGGGCGGTAGTAGCTGCTATGCGTTACCACCAGTCCGGGAGTGCAATTGGTATATCTACATTGGCATTGCCTCAAGTGCCGTGTTCACATGCCCTAGCGCGCTTCTATGAGTTTTTTTTGTACCGTACCTATGTGGTGTCCTCTGTGTAAACCACCGGTTTGGTGGAGCATACGGAATTGTATAGACTACGGGAATATATAAATGTGTTAAGGGGGATATGGGTAACGCCTTAACGCTATTTTAATAACTTTACTTTACTATAGACATATTATAATAGCATATATTACTACATAGTATATAGTTCCACGGATCCTTAGAGGATGGTTATTCCAAACATCCTTTAAGTTACTTGTATTTCAGTTGATATTTCACTTGAGTTAGATTTATAAGAATGTTAATCCTGACTCGAGTGTTTTGTGTTTTGCTTTACGCTCGGTCAGACTGAGTGTCACACCATTTGAGACTCACCTTTGGAGTTGGAGCTTCACTTAGAGATCCATCTGTATCTTTTCAGCTTTCAACTATCTAGTGGTTTTGTTCAGATTTGTCATCTGTTATATCCGAGACTACATTGTACATATATATTCTGTTGTATTTTATTTCAAACTCTGATGTTTATATAGTAGATTTATGAACTACTGTTTATCTATTCCGCTGTTTATTGTTATATTACTCTGTGTTGTGATTCTGTGATTTATTTATTTACCGTATATGCTGAGTTTTTTCAAATATAAATTAACAATCTGTTGTTTTGAACAATTCAAGTCCGACATGTGCGAATACGAATGGTTGAAAATACCAGGTGTTACAGTTGGTATCAGAGCTCTAGTTTTAGGCAAAACTTAACATATAGAGTAAATTTAATTACAAAATCACCTTCGTTCGAGCTTGAATCTCCCTTCTTTGATTAGGACTTCCTTTGAATTTTGTAACTTTTCCCTTCGTTCTGAAATCCATCCTTATCCTTCCTATTCATGTTCTTTTGATTCTGGAGTATCCGATAACTCCACTCCTGTTGATCTCTATTATGAAACCGGCGGTTCCTCCAATCTAGTATGACTTGTAAAGGCGGAAAACTCCTTTACAACTGGCATTCATTCACCGGAGATTTCTGTATCCTCGGTTTAGATGCTCCTATTCTTTTGCGATCAGATGTCGATTTGCCTCAGAATTCTGCATCGATCTTATTCTTGAATTCTCGGTTGACCCGGTTAAGGTCACCCGCGATTAATATTAGTATATCCATCTTTTCTCTTTTGCTATTTAATTATCTTATCTCCCTTCCGAGCCTATCTTCTAGTTAGAATTCTTTTGATTAGGGTTCCTCTAATTTGGATCTCTATCCTTGTTTTAAAATCTTTTCTTGTATCATCGAGTGAGGAAGTGTATTTGTAATTAATATAAAAATGTTTTATATATTGTGTTGGTTGAGTTGTTAAGGTTGGTTTGGGGCTTCGATCGATTCGTCTGATCAACGCTATCGATAGAAATTCCAAAACACTTGAATAGGGCAACTGACACAAAGTTGTTTTCAAATTTGGTAAATGAAATAAATTCGTATGATTATATATATATAAGTATAATTTTTTTGAAATTAAATGATTAAATAAATTGGTTGTTGAAAATGATAATATTTGATTTTCATTTATTATTGTGTAAACCACTGACTATTTCAACATGATATAAATAAATGAATTTATAAAAACATGGTTTATAAATTGATTTGAAATCTGAAATGAAATTAAATTAAGGATTTGAGAATTCAATTTCCGGTGTTTTCAAGAGAAATTTGGTTTTTAAAGTTTTGGAATATATTATTTGAAAGTATTTTCGAATAGAAATCGTTTCCAAAGAATTTTAAAGATTTTAAAATCAGTGCTCTTTTCTTTTGTCACTGGAAAATAGTTTCGATGATGACTGCAGCATCATCGACATTCATTTTCAAGTTTCAAAGTGGAGAGATGAGTTAGTAGTTTTGCTACACATTTGTTTGGAAAATGGATTTGATTTGAAATTATTGAATATGATTTGATTTATATAATATATATGTATATAATTATTTCAAAATAGTTGAAGTGAAACCGAAAAATTTGAATCTTAAGTTTTATATTAAGTAATGGTTTCAATTATTGAAATAAAGTGAAATTTTTGAATAAGTGGAATATATAAAATGATAAATGAAATTTAACCAACTAGAAATAGTTGAATTTGAATAAAAACTTATTTGTATAATACTAAATTGCATTCTAATATATATAACTTGCCTCAAATATCCAAAAAGTTAAATGTTAGGGTATAATTAAAGGTTATACAAGAAGAAAACTTATGTAATAAATTATTCAAACTAAAATCTGGCTAATATAAATGTTGTAAATAAAAGGAAAATGTGTATGGTATTTAATTACACTCAGAACCTTAATATAAATTAATAAGAAAGATTAAATGTAATTAGAATGTAATTGGATAATATACACTATGATATAAGTAATAGGATATCAAAAATGGTATTTTATTAAGGGAATTTACTGATAATAAATTGGATAATAAATTGGATAATAAAAAAGAAATTTTATTTGTTGAATAATATATAGTTATCAAATATATGTTGCAAAATATATTAAGTGTAATAAATTAAACAAATAAAAAGAAGACTATGAACTTAAGAATAGTGAACTTGAATTTTTGTGGAATCAACTTAGATGAAGATAAATGGATAAAATCAATGAGTTAATTTAAAAATGAATTCGTTTGAAAGAAATGTGATAAAATGAAAGAGAATCAATTTTAAATGGAATGACTCTTTATTAGTGGAATAAAATGGATTTAACCAAATTGTTGAATAGTGATTTATTTAAAAATTGAAATCTATACGATTTTGAATAGTTGAAGTTGAATGTTGAGGTGAAATTAACTATGGTTGACCAAATAGATTTAATAAATGAGTAGAATAAAAAAAATTGTTGTGAAATTTTTGCAATAAATGTAAATAAATTTGAAACAAATCAATTGAATAAAAATACATGGAAATGAAATCAATCAAAAGTGAACACAATAAATTTGGTTGACTAAATAAAATGAATTGGAATCAACTAATTGAATATAAACCAATTTTAAAATAAATGTAGTTTATATGGGTTAAATTAATTGTTGTATTTGGTATTTCAATCTATCTTTTCTTTCGGGTTGTTCATATTCTTCTACCTCCTTCCTTTTTGGGGACGAAAAGTTTTGAGGGGAGAGGGGAGAGTGTGACGACCCATAAAATTTTAACGGTTTTAATAACGTAATTAACTGAAATTTTGTGAAATTTTAAATAATTGAAATTGTAAATAAAAAATTTAATATTTGGAATACGCTTATTTAAACATAGCAAATGGTAAATTTTCATCTGATAATATGGAAGTTTATTTTATTGTGTAATTTTATTTCAATTCAAATCAGTTAATATTTGATGATAATAAAATGTTTTCCAAACCTGAATATTTTTATACAATAAATTTGTAAATCATCTTCTGAGTGAGACGTCATATTTCGTTTCTCCAAATTTGGACTGCTATTGCCCCGTTTATCTTATTTCTGGCAAATCAGCAGCATTTTTGGTACCGATTATCGACTTTTGATCAAATGATCGTACCACTGATATCTGTATACTATTTTGATCATCTCATCGTGATGATCTCCGTAGTCTATTTGTTTGTATGTTTCGGGGTCCGGTACGTCGCGGAAACCGTGAAATGGTCAACCGTATCGGTTCCGAAATTTTGGGCATTTAAACTTCTCGTGACCATTCATTTGCTCACCGTGTATATCCCTATAGCCATTGCCTTTAATTATTCCAATCGTGTGCATTTATATTTACTAAATTTTTGTGCTTGACTTTTGGTTTCCACTAGTTCAATATTTTAATCAGTTCAATAGTTCTCTGCTCTTCCATTTTGATTTATAATAATATAAACTAGTGTATTTAGCTTGTTCTTCCATGTTTCATTTGCCTGTGAACACGCCCATCCCTTCCCCTTCATCCCATGTCCGCCAACCGAACACCCACCCTGACTCCACAACACGCTTGCCTCTTTCTCTTCCTTGCATTTCAGCCGAGAGCAAGCCCCTGTTGCCGAGTCTTTCCAGTTCGTTAGAGCACTCGCAGCCTACCCACTTGAGCCTGCTCCGACCACGTCATTCCTACAACACCACCTTGCTTCCTCCGCCAAAAACCCATCTCCGCATGTGTTTTCCGACCTCCGCCACTTTTGCTTCCCCTTCGGTTCGCCTTCCTGAGCCTCATGCCGCCGCTCCTCTTTCTCGTTTCCCACCTTCCCTTTTGCTTTCCAGGTATCTTTGATTCTCTAGGAATGTTATACATATATAAACTTAGGTATGTATATACATATATTTTGTGTCTATAGATTTATATATTGATTTGTAGTTATATATTAGTTTGTGTGTATATATATATATATTGGTAGTTACGTATGTGTCTTGTTTTGTATATATATTTACAAAGTATATGGGAATGAACTTTGTTTAGTGTTATGGCTGTTGTTTATGTATATATATTTTAATTGAACGGATTTTGAAAATTTCTATTTAACATATCTATATATGGTGTGGGTGTGGCATGTTTTGAATGTTTGTGTTTGTTGTGTTCATGTGTGTGTATTTGTATATAATCTAAGATAGTATACTGTTATTAATATATTTTGAAAGGTAGTACATTTTACAGTTTTACAGTTATATAAAGAAGTATATACTGGATATTAACTAAATATATTTATAAGTTGTATACTATATATACTGAGTTTACATATAGCATTTTTTTTGAATATCAGTTGCATAGCAGAGTTTGTATTCCAGTTTAGTTATATAAGTTGTTGTTTTAATTCATATATAAAAGATACTGCAATATATAGGTTTGTAATATATATATTGTAGTATATATATATATATATATATTTGCTTATAACTATTTTGGGTAACATGAATATATATATGTCCGTTATAATAATGTATGTTTATATATATATATATATAAATGTGTTGTTTTATAATTTATACTGACTAAATATAATATATACATGTATACATAGTATATTATGTTAGTTTGAGTATATGTAACTTATTGCTTATTTGCGTGTCTCTATATAATTTTATTGTATATTTTTATGCCTGTTATATGTTAGTTTATTATCAGTTTAAGGTATACAGTAGATCATATAGTGATGTTTATGTCTTGTATGTTGTGGGTTTGCTGAAAGGAAAAAAAATTTAGTATCAAGTTTAAAACATATATAAGTTGATATATATTAGTTTATATATATAAGTATACGTTTGCTTGGTTTTCAATTTATATAGATATAGTACGTTTGGGATTAACTATTTATTTGAAAATAAATATATATATAATTTTTAAAATATGTTTGATTTTTTTTTGAAATGCATGTATATTAAATTTTATTTGTGTTGAATTTAGAATACGGATTTTATATATGTAAATGGTAATATATAGTTATATATATATATATATATATAAGTTCACTGATACCATTTATCTTCATCGATCTAGTTCTGATTTGATTTCGTCAATTCCTATTTATCAGCTTCGTTCGTCGATTCGAGTTCAATCTTACCTTGTTTTGAGATTCGTACCTGGATTCGTAGCTCATTTCTTTGTCAAATCTATCTAGCCTCGAAAGGTGAGCAATCACTCACGATTAACGTTCTTATATTTATTAGATTTGATTTCAATTGAAACGACAATTGAAATATGCTACTAAATTGAACTGTTAATTATTTGCTATGTATATATATGTCATTATCTATAACTGTTCACCTGTGACATCTGACACTATGATCTGCTATTTATATTTTATCTGTTATTAATGATATATGCCTGTTATTGATATGTTATATTATTATCATCACTGTTCTCACTCTGCAAGTTACCTGTTAGTATAGAATTCCTTATGGGTTGAAATGATACATACCCGAATGATTTTGTAGAATTTGAGAAAATTGTTATGGGTTGAAATGATAAACCCAAGCGATTTTCATTAATTTTAAATTTTTTGGGATTGCGGGTTGAAATAATATATACCCGTAGATATTTAAATTGCGGATTGAAATGATAAATATCTGTATCACTTGACCATAGGAGAGAAAGTTATATACAGACACTGTTGGTCTATATATATTTTGAAAATGATTTCCAAGGTTTTTGAAAGAAAATATATGGTTTAATAAGTATTGATTTTAAGATATTATATATAAAGGTTATTTTTATAAAGATTTAAATTGTAGATTTTAAAACTTATATGTTATGGAATTTTAAATTTATAAGTTAGTTTTGAAATTATAAATCTTAAGATTTTTCTTATAATTTTATTTTCTTAAAATATATAAAATAAGATCTAATTTAATAAAATTTAATTTAATTAGTATGTAATATGTTTTAAAATATTTATTTGAAATTTATATTAATATTTTAAAATAGATTTATAACTTTAATAATAAAGGTTGGAAAGAATAGATTAATGTTGACTAGGAATTTAAAATTGATTAATAATTGAATTTAAGAAAGAATTGATTTAAAACTATTAATGTTGAGGTTTTGAAAGATGTGATTGTAACTTGATTTATAACTTGATTTGATAAAAAGTGATTAAATGAATATTCTCAATTTTGAATAAAATTGGGATTGAATATTTAATATTGAATTTAATATACAAATTGGAGTTAAATAAATTGTGGTTAAAATGGTTAAGTGAATATTTTCCAATTTGAATAAAAATTAAAGTTAAATGTTGAAATATAAATAAAATTTATATATTGTAAATGTTTGAATATTTAAACTTGAATCTTTGAACTTTAAATTGAAATGGTTAAACTGGAATTGATCCAAATCGAATTTGGAATTTAAGATGATTTGAATCGATCTGCGAAATTGGAGGAACTATTTTTATTATATAAAGTATTTTAATATATATATATATATTATTTTAATATATAAACTATTTTAATTTATAAAGTATTTTAATATATATACTAATTTCAACATCTAAACTGTTTAGGTGGAAAGTGTTATGATTTCAAAGTGTTATGGTTTCGAAGTGTTAAGATTTCCAAATGTTATGATTTCAAAAGTGTTACGATTTCGAAGGTGCTATAATTTTGAAAGTGTTACGATTATTGGAAATGAATATGATTTAAAGTGTATAATGATACCAAATTGATATGGTTTGAAATGATATGATATTTTGATATGAACCATGAACTGTTTGTAATGAAATGACCACGGTGTTATAATAACATTTGGTTGTTAAAGAGACCGGGATCGGATATTGTCATACTCTCTGCCAATACCGAAAACCACTTTAACAACTGTGTACGTGGTGGAGATTCTAGAAATGAAGTAGGATGGTTTGGTGATGATTCTATATGGTATGACGTGACCCTGACTCCCGTGAGTCAGCTTAGATGTGATTAAAACAGGAGCTATACCGGGCCAAGCGAGGTCATTCCTCCTATCAGACACATTTCTTTGATACCATTCTATTGCTTTTGTGATTTGATTGGGTGCACCCTTTGATTTGGGAGCGCGCCTTTTATGAGTTTGTTTTGTACCGTACCTATGTGGTGTCCTCTGTGTAAACCACCGGTTTGGTGGAGCGTACGGCATTGTATAGACTACGTGAATATATAAATGTGTTAAGGGGGATATGGGTAACGCCTTAACACTATTTTAATACCTTTACTTTACTATATACATATTATAATAGCATATATTACTACATATTAGATAGTTCCATGGATCCTTAGAGGATGGTTATCCCAAACATCCTTTAAGTTACTTGTATTTCAGTTGATATTTCACTTGAGTTGGATTTATTGATATAAGAATGTTAATCCCGACTCGAGTGTTTTGTGTTTTGCTTTACGCTTGGGTAAGACTGAGTGTCATAGCATTTGAGACTCACCTTTGGAGTTGAAGCTTCACTTGGAGATCCATCTGTATCTTTTCAGCATTCAGCTATCCAGTGTTTTTGTTCAGATTTGTCATCTGTTATATCCGAGACTACATTGTACATATATATTATGTTGTATTTTATTTCAAACTCTGATGTTTATATAGTAGCTTCATGAACTACTATTTATCTATTCCACTATTTATTGTTATATTACTCTGTGCTGTGATTCTGTGATTGATTTATTTACTGTATATGCTGAGTTCTTCCAAATATAAATTAACAATCTGTTGTTTTGAACAATTCAAGTTCGACATGTGCGGATACGAATGGTTGAAAGTACCAGGTCGTTACACAAACTAACTGTGAATATCCTACATTCCAAGTGAACTAATTGAAATAAAATATCACTAAAGTGATCTTTCTTATTTTAGTTGTTCATGAAAATGTTTGATATTTGTGTGTATTTATTCATGCGGCCGTTAGCCAGCCCAAAGGAAGACTAATATTTGGCTGAATCACTTACACATGCATGATGACAAATATGTGATAATTGTAAGATTTTACAAGTGAATAATTAATTGGTCTAAAGGAAGATTATTATTTGACTTGAATTTATTGTCATTGTTTGATCTTTACAACAAGAGTACCACTCATAGTTAATATTATTGTCCAAAGATTTGATATTAATACCGTACTATGTATCTTGAGAAGTGACTTACTAATTATTTGAATTTATTATGCCTGATATTTGGATATGAGCATATATGGTTAATATTTATTTTTGTTTAATTTTCAACTAATTTGACTAAAGTGTCTACCAATTTTAATAATATTCTCACCTGGCTTGAGACTAACACTAAAGATTAGTAAGAGAACATGTTGTTTGTTCTTTACTTCGTGGATCTAGCTCTTGTAGTTAGAAGGGACACAACCACCCCTATTACGGTTGAATGTTCTTATAATGCTATAAAGAACATTAAGAGATGAGATAATTCAAACAACAAGAGTTAAAGGATCATGAGGTAAAATATTTTAGAAGTTTTCAAGGATGTGGTATCCGTAGGGATAACTAATTTTAAGGAGTTCTTTAATGAGATCGACAAGAGTTTTGTCAAGACGATAAGGGGAAAAAGCATGCTTTGTAGTGCTTAACTCTATGAAGTCATAATAAAGAAAACATAAATGAGTACTATCTGGAAAATATTGCTTCAAAAATTAGAGACATTCAAGTTATTATTTTTAGGATACTCTCTTACAAAATAAGAATTTTAAGATTATTATTTTTTTAAGATGAAAATGACTTCTTATTATGCTCATTTCGCATTATGAGAAGAAGAAGAGAGATTGAAGAATGATGATATAGAAAGCACACATTTAACGTACATTGTTAATAAATGTATAAGTAAGGATAAAAAAGTTGCTAAGTATCTAGAAGAAAAGAAATAACATACAAATATATTTATAGTTATTTCTTTTTTTTTGAAATCTATGAACATGTAAAAAGAATTTTACAAGATATCACACACGTTGTATCTAAAAAGATATGCATATTGTTTTGGATTTGTTTGATAAATTGGTTATACTATCACTTAGATGGATTTCGATTTCTAATTTTGATATGAACAAATTGGTTATTATTATTCCTTCAGAAATAATAAGAGTAATCTATCAATAAAATCATATATTATTAAAATTGAATATCTTGAAATTCATGATAAATACCTCTTATAAAGCCTTTAATTTAGATATGGCGATTAATGTAATTATTTATTTCATCTTACTAAATAATTCTAAATTGGGACACTAAAGATAGCAAATAATTTATTGATATTCTAAGCGACTTAAAAGGTATAAGCTTTATAAACCGACACAAAAGAAAAAAAAATAAGATGGAAAATGCAACAATTTTTGAGGATGTTGAGTTTGAAGGGAGAAAAGCAAGGATCGTTGTATTTAAAGAGAATCGTTATCTATGATTCAACCATGGTTACTTATTCGGATAATGTATATGATTTGTTTTCTTTCATTGTCAAGAAGTATCAAAAATCATAATAAGACAAAAAAAATTCTTATGGATCATTGTCTTTAAAGAGTATCATTATCTTTGATTCAACTACAGTTACTTCTTCGGATAATATATAGGATTTGTTTTCTTTCATTGATAAGAAGTAAATTGGAAACCATAATAAGACAATGTTAAATAGAGTTTTCTTCAAGTTAAGGTTAATGTTTAAAAAAATAGACTTAACAACCTCAAGGTGCAAGATCACTAAGGAAATCCACTTAAAAAGGAAGAAATACTATTCCGAACGATTATGTAGTATTTCTCCATAAAGATAAATAATGGATTGGTAAGGATTTTCTGTTGGTTTACATCAATTCATACAAGATATTAGTTTGAAATGTGGTTTTAAGGTATGAATGTATAGTATAAATCTATGAAGGACAATAAAATTTGGATCTTTCCCCTTACCTTAAGGTAACAAGATCATTGGTTATGACTAACTGTTCAAAAACAAAAGGAATTAAGTGTATAATGTGGAAAGGTATAAGGCTCATTATAGAAAAGATTATACTTAAAAGGAAAATGATGTTTTCTTTTTTAAAGAAACTTTCTCTTTGGTCTTACTGAAAGAATCTTTGGAATTATTTCGGAACTTGCTGCAATTATAATTTTGAACAATATCGAAAGGATATTAATGTGATGTTTCTCAATGCAGACATTGATGAAACAACTAAATAAATCCACTTATGGATTACTCTTTTGAATTTGGGATTCAAGTACAACGTTCTTATTCATGGAGTGATATTTGGATTATCCCAAAAGAGATAGGCAGATAGGTACATAAAAAGGTTCGGTATGCAAACTACGAACCAATCGATTCTCTTTTTCCAAAAGAAAGAAATATTGTCTTATATAGTGATGTAAGAACATCCTTGAAGCTAAATAAATGCAAAAGATGCCTCATGCATTTGTGGTGTGGAGCCTAATGCATGCTAAGGCATACACACACATGAATACTGCATGTATTATTTGGAGATATCTTACTGACATTGAAAGTGGATCATGATTAGTAACCAAAATGGTTATGGGATATCTTTAAGGAACAAAAGCTTATATGCTCATAGATAAATGGTCGGATTGGTTGGAGATCATAAATCATTACGATCCGAGTACTTTGGATGCCAAGAGTATAAAAGATCCACTTCAGGCAATAATTTTTTTTGTGTGGAGCTATATAAGGAAAGTTGTCATACAAACACTTATAGCCTTCTCTATTTTGGAACTAACATTTATTTTCTACTATGGGGCATCCAACGATGGAAAATAATTGCAAAATTTTATCACAAACTTATGGAATATTAAAAGATGAATTGAAAGACCACTAAAGTAATATTGTGATAATAAACATCGCATTATTTTCCAATCAGGAGAGAGTGCAAAATAAATTGTAAATTATAAAGCACATTGTAACAAACTCAAGTATGACGGATCCGCTTACAAAAGGATTATCATACCTATGCAGTTAAAGCCCTCGGCAGATTCAATGCGACGGAGGTGTAAAAAGTCATAGCGAGGATATAGCGAGATATAGCGGATGACTCTAAAGTAGCATATAAAACTTGTAATCAATGTTTTTACAAATTTATAAATGGGAAACGAAAATTTAATATTCAATTAAATTATAATTAATACATAAATAATTTTAAATAAAAACCATGTGCGAATATACTATAAATAAACTTAAAACTATTATATAACATAATTGAATTCAGTAGAATATTAGTGAAACGACCCAACTTTCTACCACCAGAAAGTCGCATCATCTTAAAGAAAGAAAGGGGTGAGAAATAGAAAAGATAGTGAAGAAAGAAGAAAACAACATCAGAATCTCAACAGCGGAACGAATGAAATATAATATATCACATAAGACATTACATAGTATCATATACATCAGAGTTACACAGATAATACAACACATACTAGACAGTTATAAACACCTGTCTAGTTAATACAACTCGATACAACTCAAATACAACACAGAGATACCAACACAGCGGAAAACTATATATCTATAACGCTGAAGCCTCTTGCTCATTGCTCCTCCACGATTCGTCAAAGCTAACCGGAATCCCTTGGCTACTCGTAAAAATTTGAGTACCCGAGAGTTTAAGAAAAACAGAAATAAACTCCGGGTCAGACATGGTTCTGGTATGAGTAACAGGTTAAAGCTGCTTAACTTTAAAAATCCTTTGAAAACAAAAGGTATCACGTAAGACTTCTCACACATAAACATGGAAAAATTTTCCCTTACGCTAACCAAAACTTTGATAGGAAATTCTATGATATTATAATAGGTCTAGGGTTTTCAAGTAAATAAGAAATAGCTGAAATTGTTACATGATTAAATTCCAGCATACTAGGTTTACAATCAAATCCGAGGGCGCTTATTGGAGATTTGATTCCATACAATGGCAGGGCTACTGGGGTACCGCCCATCACAGTACCTGGCCTAGATCAGCGTACCGAGGATTACTCCTAATCCCCTACAACACAAGGCCGGAACCATCCCTTACTGGATAATTCCCGGACAAGAAACCCCACGGTTGGCGTGACCAACCACACACTAAGCCGAATAAAAAGGGACTCTAGACAGGGGAAATCTCATCTTACTTGGGTGCTACCCACTAACCTTGCTGCACCTCCCCTGTTTTAGCCATTTCCGGTTGATGAGGCTTGAGGCTACGATTACCTTTTGAGAACACATCTCTTAGAATGCTCATCGTCCACCTGACGATGTTCTGAAAGCATTCAATCCATACAAGTTCGTTCCGGGTTCGAACGAAACCGAAGGCATTATCTCGTTACACTCATTTTGGAATCACCCTCAGAGTTAACGACAATAACCCTTGCATTCTGAATCTTCATCTTCACTTGAGATTCACGACCTATCATTAATTTGGATCGATGTGGTTTTCGGATATCCAAATCTGGAAACCCGATCTCGGTCTCATCGAAATCCAAACCGTATCTTTTAAGGCCAAGTTGTTTTAAAGTTAAAACAATTCAATTCATTATCCATATACACACAGATAGATAATTCACAATATCACGGATAGATAATTCACAATATCACAGATAGATAATTCACAATATCATCATAGATAATTCACAATATCATCATAGATAGATAATCTACATTATCAATACACTTCAACCAAACATCCATATCACACAACATTATTTATCTCATATCTGAGATTTCAAACCATTCAAGGAAATCAATATCATCCATCGATACATAAGCAATGATTTATAAACACACCATTCATAGTTAATTTAAAATGAATTAAATTAATTACTTAATCTCTAATTAATTTAAAGTGAATTAAATTAATTACTTCATCATTATAAATCTTGCTTGCATAACCATTAATTAATTACAAATCAATTAATTAATCATTCTCTAATTTCCATCTTAATTAATCATCTTTGATTAACTAACCTTTAATTACATTCAAGTAATTACCCTTTAATTAATTTCACACATTAATTATCCTTAACCAAATACAGTAATTAATCTTTAATTACTTCATTTATTAATTAACTATAATTAATTACATTAATCCTTAATTAATTACTTTAATTAATTAACTACTCGAAATCACTTATTTTTAATTAATTAATCTAAATTATCAACCTTTAGTTTTATCATTAATTATATTAATTAATGATCCCTAATTACATTTTTAATTAATTATCCTATTTAAATAAATTACATTAAGAAATTAATCTTTACTTAACCATAATTATTAATCACTCTTGATTAATCCCGTTCAGTAATTAACTACCCTTAATTACTTCACTTAATAAATTAATTACTCCTTAATTAATTATCTTAATTAATCCCTTGATTAATTTCACAAAGTAATTTAATCCAAATTACTTCCATATTTAAATCATCTTAAATCAATTACATACAGTAATTACCATTAATTACTTCATTAAGTAATTACACTTCATTAATTACATTTAAGTAATTATACTTATCAAATCATCCAATGATTAATTTAAATTAATTAAACTAAATTAATTAACTTAAACAAATCAAATTAAACTCAATTAATTATATTAAGTAATAAATTTCTTAATTACTTCCATTTAGTAATTACACTTAAACATTTTCACAAATGTTTATCTTTAATTAATTTATCTAATTAATTAAAATTAATCACATTAATATATTAATTATTAAATAGTCTTAAGTTAATGACCTTCGTTAACTATTTACAATTCTTAATTTCTTTTCTTAAGAAATTAAACTTAATTAATCAATATTAATTACAATATAATTTATCCTTAATAACCCATTAATTTACCTTTAATTATTTAATTAATTAAGTGTTAACTTTAACTTAATTAATCTTTAATTACTTGATTAATTAACATTTAATCATTAATTTAAAATCTAATCTTATCAAATTAATGATCTTTTAATTCCAAATTAATTATTCCTTTTAAACTTAATTAATTAATTTTAAACTCTTAAGTACTAAATTAATTAATCCAAATCATTAATTGATTAAATAAATTAATTATCCATTTTTAATTATCTTAATAATTTAATGAATTACAAATAATTAAATTTTGATTAACTTTTAAGATAAAACTTTACTTTTATAAATGATTTAAATTATCATTACCCAAGCATATTAAAACCATTTACTTTCAAATTTATTTCAAATTCATTTTAAAATTTAAGATTTAAAAATGAATATAAATTAACTTTAACCAAGTAAAAAAAAAATTAAAACCCCCTTTTAAATTTCACGTTAAAGAAGTATATACCTTATAAGAAGTTTAAGAGAAGTTAACCCATTTTAAATTCAAGTTCTTTTAAATTACACTTAACTACTTAACCTTTAAAATTGTTAAAAGAATGTAAAATTTAAAAACTTTATTTTATTTTAAAAAAAAACTAGGATACAAATTAAATTTGCATCCAGATTAAAACTTTTGATTTAAGCTTTGTTTAAATCTTTATTTCCAAATTTAAAAATCATTTAAAAATTTGATCAGACAGTTTAAAACAAAACTGGTACACAACAAAATGACTTGAGCCACCCTAAACTATCTTCGAGTCCAACCCCACATCACTTCGAGTCACTCACGCGAATGACTCGAGAAAAACTCGAGACAATCTTCCTGCCAACCCAGACTTCACGAAAACCAGGGAAGTACACCGTGCACATGCACGGTGGCGCCGTCCCTCTCTAATCACCTCTGATGATCTCCTCTCATCGGAAAACATCCATACACCCCATCTCGATCATCAGATCGTCATTCCTAAGTCGAAATCGAAATCGAGCTTCATGCTCCAAAACTGGAACAACTCCCCAACCTGGAACCACCCTCGTTCTCGAATCTCCGACCATCTGAACCTCTGCGATTCCGGCCACCACTTCGTCGATACGACCTCTTCCACCTCCCAAGGACTGGCCGCACTCGATCCACCATAGATGTCAAGATGATCAAAATACCATGCCTAGTAAAAACTAGGGTTAAAAACTTGAAACGATCACCGCCGCTTCCATGATGAACTGGACCACCACCCACTATTTTTCCCAAATTCTCTGATCCCCCCTCCATTACCACAGAGAACCTCGAGCACTCCGATCTACTTGATCACAAGAAATCCCAAATATACCCATTCCAGTTCAAACCCAAACTGCACCTTGAATCCCAAACTAGAAATCTTGATTCTTATGTTAAAAATCCTATTTTTGGTTATGTATTCAGATTATAATCCTGAATTTATAAATTACACAGTTTATATTTTCACTTATTTTGACATCCGCGGTTACTTTTAGTTTACAGAGATACTCGGCTTTATTTTGACTTGATTAAATTTTTAAACCTTAATCTATGCTAAATCAACCACATTTGTTTATACATCAAATCCTATCAGAAACTAGATTAAGGGGTAAGGGATTTTAAGTAAACTTTTGAGCCTGGGAGCAGAACATGATCAATGTACATATACACAGCATACATACTAAAAATAATCACATCAGATTTCACTTACATGTGCATGCAATACTTATTCATTTCAACACACTAGAAAGCAACCAAATTTATTTAGGTTTTAAAAAGTTACTCACTTGTTTTTGAAAGTTGAAGAACATAGCACATTTTTTAAACAAGCTTTTAAAACTGAAAAATTGCTTGAAAGTTGCTAGCTTGATTCTCCTGTAAATCTTCTTGTTTTTGTTTAAACGAAGGATGCTTCAGTTTGAAATAAAACTTCTGGTATGTTAAGTTTTTCTTTGTAACCGAAATGAAATGAGATACAGAAGGTTGATAAAGAAAAGAGTTTACAGGCTATTTTACTTCACTGGTACAAGATTGTTTATTAGACTGGTACAAGCTTTCATAAATTTTGGTCAGAGATTTTATTTTCTTGGGGCTGAAATGATCTATATTGGGTACTTAGAGATGTTAACATTTAATGCTTGTCCTTCATGTCTACAAATACTCATCTTTATTTCATTTCGCATGTACTTAAGATAATTGATATTTTCTTGCCTGCAACATGAAGATATCCTTTCTTTTATCTTTGTTTATTCTTGCCTTTCAATTACTTACAGCCTTGCCAAAATATGTTTTCCAGAATTCCTCTAAGTGTTCATTTTCTGCCTGCACATGAATATGAATTTTCCTTTTATACTTATGTCCTACAGCCTTATGTTTTGCTTTAGTCTTATTCTTATTAATATAAGTAGGTTTCTATATTTAACAAGATGAAATAATTTATCTAACGTATTTTACTTTATATTCATATTTTAATTTTAAGTTAAAACTTTATTCTTATGAATTATTATTTTTTTAGAGAAAATAAAATAAATCTATTTATATATATACAAATAACAACTTATACAAATATCTTTAAAATCCAAAAAATTTAGATATTTACTCTTTTTAAATTCAAAACTTTCAAATTCAAAATAAATTCTAAAATCCAATTTTAACATCAAGTCATATATATGTACATATATAACCATATATTTAAATTTTGAAAATAACACTTCTATTTTAATATATTTATATTTATATATATAACAATACATTAATAATGTTATTTGAAAATAATAATTTGTCAAATTTAAATAATTTATAAAAGAGATTATACATTCCTATTATTATTAAATAAATTAATATATCATATTTATTAACAATATTCTAAAACAAACCTTTTAATTAAATCTTAAAATTAAGCTAAGATAAAATCTAAATCAATTAAACATTTACCTTAACTATTTTAAAACCATATATTTTAAATCAAAATTTCCAAATTACCAAGATATATTAGAATTATAAAATATGCCTTATTAATTAAATTTACAACAAAGCTCATCTATTTACAATATATATAAATTTATATACATTATAAATAGAAAACAATTTATTTAGCTTTTAAAAGATAAATTCACAATTTAAATGTTTATTTAAAGAAGAATTATTAAATCAATTCATATTTAATTAACAAATATTATCAAATCAATTTAATTTTTAATACAGATTATTAAATTGATATTGCCAAAAATTCCGGGATGTCACATTCCTCCCCCCTTAAAAGAATTTCATCCCCGAAATTTAAAACAAAGGTAATTTAATAATCTCATTAATGATTTAATTCTAAAACACAAGCATATATCAATCATATGCTAACAACCATATCAACCTATTCATCCAATCAAACAAATCTAACTATCCAGACAAAATTCTGGATAGAGTTCTCTCGAGTTTCCCAAGTATAAATACCGGGATACTCGCTCAATAGAATCCAAACAAAACTATACTACTGAGCTACAGAGCTCCTACTCATCTAGATCTACAAAACTAGACCGGATATCAGACTATAGACAAATCTGACTCAACAACCAAACCCTCTAGAACTGCTGGTTCCAAAACCAGAGATGGATCATACACGTACTCCCTCAGAGATACGTGAAACACATCGAATCCCAGTTATCCAAACTGACATTCAATCCCGAAGACCAACACTTATCCTCACCAGAACAAGAGAAAATCCAAGATACCTCGGAGCTAGCTTCCCAATCTTACCTAATCTTATAGCTCCTTGAATCCGAGAAAACTTACTCAAAACCAAATCCCCGACTTCGAAATCCAAATTCCTCCGTCTCTTATCCTCAAAACTCATCTGACGATCCTGGGCTGCCTCCATCTCTACTGATCAGCTCAACCTTCGCTGATGCCTCAAAAACAACTCAGACCAAAACAATCAAGAACACAGCCTCTACTATCATCAGTAGAAAACAACTTCTTCTATCCGGAAAAGAAAAACAGATGCACTCCCAAACTTCTTCCACTGCACAACTCTGATCTGGAGTAGATGAAAATGCTGATGATACACACGAGCACAAACTAGACAACACATCCTAGAATATGGTTCAACAGATCCATGAAGAAGAAAACTCAGAAATCCCGAAAGATCTCTAACAAACCGAGAGAACACTCAACAATCGCAAGTCACCTTTGCGATCAACCCAATCCAATATCCAAAGAAAACTGTTCTCTCTTTACCAATAAGAATAGCTTAAGCTTATCTAGCCATTCCATCGAAGAAATGGATCCACTCTACTACTTCTGAACCTCTCTTCT
This sequence comes from Allium fistulosum, assembly GCA_030737815.1. Classification (NCBI taxonomy): domain Eukaryota; kingdom Viridiplantae; phylum Streptophyta; class Magnoliopsida; order Asparagales; family Amaryllidaceae; genus Allium; species Allium fistulosum. Next base: position 136,926,419 of record CM060904.1, read on the forward strand.
AGAAAACTGCTGACAGAAGACCTCCTTGCCTGCACACAGAACAATCTGAGCTGCGACGCTGCCACTAAAGACAAAGACTCCCTAATCCAATATCCTCGTGAAACTCAGGCCTCAAAGCCAAACAAACACCCAGCTGAACTCAGCCTCAATACCGATGCAAACACTCTTCCTTAAGCTTGTTCCAAAGAAAAATCTTCGGAGATATCCATAGTCACCGTGTCTCATCACACAGCTACTAATTCTTGAGGTATCAAGATACCATCACTTACTTCTGCTCAACTGTCAGAATCTAAATTCTGCTCATCCAACTTGCACTTCAAAAATGGACTCCGAACCCCAACAGATATCATTCAAAAATTGGTGTAATCCTTACACCACAACAAAAATTCACTCGAAACGGTATTGGGTCTACGGTCTCGGCAGATACACTTCCAACCTCAACAAATTCCAACCATTGGTAGTCGTGTTACACACCACTACCCCATCTACCTTTATAACTTATATTGGAATACCCGAACATGTAACCCAACAGATAGGTAGAAATAAATATATATGTATATATATAAAAATTACAAGTACGCTCTCTCAAGATAGACACCACTCCAGAGCCTAGGTATTCACTCAACCTACGCTCTGATACCAAGTGAAACGACCCAACTTTCTACCACTAGAAAGTCGCATCATCTTAAAGAAAGAAAGGGGTGAGAAATAGAAAAGATAGTGAAGAAAGAAGAAAACAACATCAGAATCTCAACAGCGGAACGAATGAAATATAATATATCACATAAGAGATTACATAGTATCATATACATCAGAGTTACACAGATAATACAACACATACTAGACAGTTATAAACACCTGTCTAGTTAATACAACTCGATACAACTCAAATACAACACAGAGATACCAACACAGCGGAAAACTATATACCTAATTACCTATAACGCTGAAGCCTCCTGCTCCATTGCTCCTCCACGATTCGTCAAAGCTAACCTGAATCCCTTGGCTACTCGTAAAAATTTGAGTACCCGAGAGTTTAAGAAAAACAGAAATAAACTCCGGGTCAGACATGGGTCTGGTATGAGTAACAGGTTAAAGTTGCTTAACTTTAAAAATCCTTTGAAAACAAAAGGTATCACGTAAGACTTCCCACACATAAACATGGAAAAAAAATTCCCTTACGCTAACCAAAACTTTGATAGGAAATTCTATGATATTATAATAGGTCTAGGGTTTTCAAGTAAATAAGAAATAGCTGAAATTGTTACATGATTAAATTCCAGCATACTAGGTTTACAATCAAATCCGAGGGAGCTTATTGGAGATTGGATTCCATACAATGGCAGGGCTACTGGGGTACCGCCCATCACAGTACCTGGCCTAGATTAGTGTACCGAGGATTACTCCCAATCCCCTACAACACAAGGCCGGAACCATCCTTTACTGGATAATTCCCGGACAAGAAACCCCACGGTTGGCGCGACCAACCACACACTAAGCCGAATAAAAAGGGACTCTAGACAGTGGAAATCTCATTCTACATGGGTGCTACCCACTAACCTTGCTGCACCTCCCCTGTTTTAGCCATTTCCGGTTGATGAGGCTTGAGGCTACGATTACCTTTAGAGAACACATCTCTTAGAATGCTCATCGTCCACCTGACGATGTTCTGAAAGCATTCAATCCATACAAGTTCGTTCCGGGTTCGAACGAAACCGAAGGCATTATCTCGTTACACTCATTTTGGAATCACCCTCAGAGTTAACAACAATAACCCTTGCATTCTGAATCTTCATCTTCACTTGAGATTCACGACCTATCGTTAATTTCGATCGATGTGGTTTTCGGATATCCAAATCTGGAAACCCGATCCCGGTCTCATCGAAATCCAAACCGTATCTTTTAAGGCCAAGTTGTTTTAAAGTTAAAACAATTCAATTCATTATCCATATACACACAGATAGATAATTCACAATATCACGGATAGATAATTCACAATATCACAGATAGATAATTCACAATATCATCATAGATAATTCACAATATCATCATAGATAGATAATCTACATTATCAATACACTTCAACCAAACATCCATATCACACAGCATTATTTATCGCATATCTGAGATTTCAAACCATTCAAGGAAATCAATATCATCCATCGATACATAAGCAATGATTCATAAACACACCATTCATAATTAATTTAAAATGAATTAAATTAATTACTTAATCTCTAATTAATTTAAAGTGAATTAAATTAATTACTTCATCATTATAAATCTTGCTTGCATAACCATTAATTAATTACAAATCAATTAATTAATCATTCTCTAATTTCCATCTTAATTAATCGTCTTTGATTAACTAACCTTTAATTACATTCAAGTAATTACCTTTAATTAATTTCACACATTAATTATTCTTAACCAAATACAGTAATTAATCTTTAATTACTTCATTTATTAATTAACTATAATTAATTACATTAATCCTTAATTACATTAATTAATTAATTACTCGAAATCACTTATTTTTGATTAATTAATCTAAATTATCAACCTTTAGTTTTATCATTAATTATATTAATTAATGATCCCTAATTACATTTTTAATTAATTATCCTATTTAAATAAATTACATAAAGAAATTAATCTTTACTTAACCATAATTATTAATCACTCTTGATTAATCCCATTCAGTAATTAACTACCCTTAATTACTTCACTTAATAAATTAATTACTCCTTAATTAATTATCTAAATTAATCCCTTGATTAATTTCACAAAGTAATTTAATCCAAATTACTTCCATATTTAAATCATCTTAAATCAATTACATATAGTAATTACCATTAATTACTTCATTAAGCAATTACACTTCATTAATTACATTTAAGTAATTATACTTATCAAATCATCCAATGATTAATTTAAATTAATTAAACTAAATTAATTAACTTAAACAAATCAAATTAAACTCAATTAATTATATTAAGTAATAAATTCCTTAATTACTTCCATTTAGTAATTACACTTAAACATTTTCACAAATGTTTATCTTTAATTAATTTATCTAATTAATTATTAAATAGTCTTAAGTTAATGACCTTCATTAACTATTTACAATTCTTAATTTCTTTTCTTAAGGAATTAAACTTAATTAATCAATATTAATTACAATTTAATTTATCCTTAATAACCCATTAATTTACCTTTAATTATTTAATTAATTAAGTGTTAACTTTAACTTAATTAATCTTTAATTACTTGATTAATTAACATTTAATCATTAATTTAAAATCTAATCTTATCAAATTAATGATCTTTTAATTCCAAATTAATTATTCCTTTTAAACTTAATTAATTAATTTTAAACTCTTAAGTACTAAATTAATTAATCCAAATCATTAATTAATTAAATAAATTAATTATCCATTTTTAATTATCTTAATAATTTAATGAATTACAAATCATTAAATTCTGATTAACTTTTAAGATAAAACTTTACTTTTATAAATGATTTAAATTATCATTACCCAAGCATATTAAAACCATTTACTTTCAAATTTATTTCAAATTCATTTTAAAATTTAAGATTTAAAAATGGATATAAATTAACTTTAACCAAGTAAAAAAACAATTTTAAAACCCATTTTAAATTTCATGTTAAAGAAGTATATACCTTATAAGAAGTTTAAGAGAATTTAACCCATTTTAAATTTAAGTTCTTTTAAATTACACTTAACTACTTAACCTTTAAAATTGTTAAAAGAATGTAAATTTTAAAAACTTTATTTTATTTTAAAAAAAACTAGGATACAAATTAAATTTGCATCCAGATTAAAACTTTTGATTTAAAATTTGTTTAAATCTTTATTTCCAAATTTAAAAATCATTTTAAAATTTGATCAGACAGTTTAAAACAAAACTGGTACACAACAGAATGACTCGAGCCACCCTCAACTATCTTTGAGTCCAACCCCACATCACTTCGAGTCACTCACGCGAATGACTCGAGAAAAACTCGAGACAATCTTCCTGCCAACCCAGACTTCACGAAAACCAGGGAAGTACGCCGTGCACATGCACGGTGGCGCCGTCCCTCTCTGATCACCTCCGATGATCTCCTCTCATCGAAAAACATCCATACACCCCATCTCGATCATCAGATCGTCATTCCTAAGTCAAAATCGAAATCGAGCTTCATGCTCCAAAACTGGAACAACTCCCCAACCTGGAACCACCCTCGTTCTCGAATCTCCGACCATCTGAACCTCTGCGATTCCGGCCACCACTTCGTCGATACGACCTCTTCCACCTCCCAAGGACTGGCCGCACTCGATCCACCATAGATGTCGAGATGATCAAAATACCAGGCCTAGTAAAAACTAGGGTTAAAAACTTGAAACGATCACCGCCGCTTCCACGATGAACTGGACCACCACCCACTATTTTCCCCAAATTCTCTGATCACCCCTCCATTACCACAGAGAACCACGAGCACTCCGATCTACTTGATCACCAGAAAACCCAAATATACCCATTCCAGTTCAAACCCAAACTGCACCTTGAATCCCAAACTAGAAATCTTGATTCTTATGTTAAAAATCCTATTTTTGGTTATGTATTCAGATTACAATCCTGAATTTATAAATTACACAGTTTATATTTTCACTTATTTTGACATTCACAGTTACTTTTAGTTTACAGAGATACTCGGCTTTATTTTGACTTGATTAAATTTTTAAACCTTAATCTTTGCTAAATCAACCACATTTGTTTATACAATAAATCTTATCAGAAACTAGATTAAGGGGTAAGGGATTTTAAGTAAACTTTTGAGCCTGGGAGTAGAACATGGTCAATGTACATATACACATCATACATACTAAAAATAATCACATCTGATTTCACTTACATGTGCATGCAATACTTATTCATTTCAACGCACTAGAAAGCAACCAAATTTATTTAGGTTTTAAAAAGTTACTCACTTGTTTTTGAAAGTTGAAGAACATAGCACATTTTTGAAACAAGCTTTTAAAACTGGAAAATTGCTTGAAAGTTGCTAGCTTGATTCTCCTGTAAATCTTCTTGTTTTTGTTTAAACGAAGGATGCTTCAGTTTGAAATAAAACTTCTGGTATGTTAACATTTAATGCTTGTCCTTCATGTCTACAAATACTCATCTTTATTTCATTTTGTATGTACTTAAGATAATTGATATTTTCTTGCCTGCAACATGAAGATATCCTTTCTTTTATCTTTGTTTATTCTTGCCTTTTAATTACTTACAGCCTTGTCAACATATGTTTTCCAGAATTCCTCTAAGTGTTCATTTTCTGCCTGCACATGAATATGAATTTTCCTTTTATACTTATGTCCTACAGCCTTATGTTTTGCTTTATTCTTATTCTTATTAATATAAGTAGGTTTCTATATTTAACAAGATGAAAGAATTTATCTAACGTATTTTACTTTATATTCATATTTTATTTTTAAGTTAAAACTTTATTCTTATGAATTATTATTTTTTAGAGAAAATAAAATAAATCTATTTATATATATACTAATAACTACTTATACAAATATCTTTAAAATCCAAACATTTTAGATATTTACTCTTTTTTAATTCAGAACTTTCAAATTCAAAATAAATTCTAAAATCCAATTTTAACATCAAGTCATATATATGTTCATATATAACCACGTATTTAAATTTTGAAAATAACACTTCTATTTTAATCTATTTATATTTATATATATATAACAATACATTAATAATGTTATTTGAAAATAATAATTTGTCAAATTTAAATAATTTATAAAAGAGATTATACATTCCTATTATTATTAAATAAATTAATATATCATATGTATTAACAATATTCTAAAACAAACCTTTTAATTAAATCTTAAACTTAAGCTAAGATAAAATCTAAATCAATTAAACATTTATCTTAACTATTTTAAAACCATATATTTTAAATCAAAATTTCCAAATTACCAAGATATATTAGAATTATAAAATATGCCTTATTAATTAAATTTACAACAAAGCTTATCTATTTACAATATATATAAATTTATATACATTATAAATAGAAAATAATTTATTTAGCTTTTAAAAGATAAATTCACAATTTAAATGTTTATTAAAAGAAGAATTATTAAATCAATTCATATTTAATTAACAAATATTATCAAATCAATTTAATTTTTTATACAGATTATTAAATTGATATTGCCAAAAATTACGAGATGTCACATTCCTCCCCCCTTAAAAGAATTTCGTCCCCGAAATTTAAAACAAAGGTAATTTAATAATCTCATTAATGATTTAATTCTAAAACACAAGCATATATCAATCATATGTTAACAACCATATCAACCTATTCATCCAATCAAACAAATCTAACTATCCAGACAAAATTCTGGATAGAGTTCTCTTGAGTTTCCCAAGTATAAATACCGGGATACTCGCTTTATAGAATCCAAACAAAACTATACTACTGAGCTACAGAGCTCCTACTCATCTAGATCTACAAAACTAGAGAGGATATCAGACTATAGACAAGTCTGACTCAACAACCAAACCCTCTAGAACTGCTGGTTCCAAAACCAGAGATGGATCATACACGTACTCCCTCAGAGATACGTGAAACACATCGAATCCCAGTTATCCAAACTGACATTCAATCCTGAAGACCAACACTTATCCTCACCAGAACAAGAGAAAATCCAAGATACCTCGGAGCTAGCTTCCCAATCTTGTTGATTCATGAGTTTTGATTCATGACACAAGCTTCAATATCATACGACGAAAATACTATATGAAAGCGACAAAAAGGAGAATAACCGTATATTGTACACTACAAAGGAGACAAGACTACAATCCAGATATTAGTATGAATATTTTATTTTATTGAGTCTTAGAATATTGTTAAAATCATTCCTCAAGTAGTCACACAAACACACAAAATGATTTATACAAAAATAAATGTGCACTGTGCAAATAACAGCAGGTCGGCCGACCGACTCTGTGTCAAGTGCACAGATATGCACCGTTTTATTCATGTCTGTAAACTCAGCTGACCGACCCAGGTTTTTCGGTCAACCGACCAAAACATAACGGCTAGTTTTCTGAAGAGATGCGATCGTTCATGAAAAGGAATGTCCTTCAATCCAAGAGATACGGACACAACTTTTGATTGAAACTCTTCATGAAAGATTGTAAATATTCTGCAACTATATAAACATGTTCATTTCACTTCAACAATCACTGATTCTTGTTTATAATTCTGAAATCTATTCTCTATTTATTTCTACAAATAAAAGCATTCATTCTTATTCAATATCACTAGAATCCTTGAATAAATTCATATACTTCGATTCTACGTGATTATCTTCCTTCTAAATCTTCACATACACACATACTCTTGAGGATTTGATTATAGGAAAGTTGTACTATCAAAAGACAATCAATGTTATTCAGAACACATTCGTCAACAAATTATTTGTATTAAGTTGAAGTCCTCTTCGGCTGTTGAGGTGGAAAAATTCATGTTCGGCTGCTCAGGTGTCGTATACCTATTCCTCCGGGTTAAGTGAGGGGTTTAGTTTAAATCCAGAGGGTATTCTGGGACTGGACGTAGAACGGGAAGTTCGAACCAGTATAAAAATTCCTAGTGTGCTTACTTTAATTTTTATTTTACTGCTATTATCAGTTTCCGCATTTATATACCATATTACACGATCCTTAGTACTACACGTACACTTTCATTTGGTATCAGAGCAAGGAAATCCTATAACCGTCACAAAGTTATTTGATATCTATTTCTAGTAATATGGCAACAACACATACTAACGATTTTGACACTAACACTAATACTAGTTTCACAGAGGGTCAATCAACTTCACGACCTCCACTTTTTAATGGTATAAATTATAATTATTGGTTAACTAGAATGAGAATCTATATGCAATCTAGTGGATTTGATATCTGGAATGTTATACAAAGTGAGTACACATCTCCTACTGGAGAATACTCAACTTGGAGTAACACACAAAAACTAGATGCTACATCAAATGCAAAGGCTATGAATATTTTATTTTGTGCATTAGATAGAAATGAATTCAATAGAGTTAGCATGTGCACTTCTGGTTATGAAATTTGGAGAACACTTAAGATAACACATGAAGGAACGAATAAAGTTAAATTAAGTAAAATCTCTATGTTGAAAAATCAATTTGAAAATTTCAAAATGAGGCCAAATGAATCTATAAATGACATGTACTCTAGATTCCAGGATATTTATCATGCTTTACTATCACTAGAACAAAAGTTTACTGATTTTGATGTTGTTACAAAAATCTTAAATTCTTTAACGGACGAATGGAAAAGAAAAGTCCTAGCCATTGAAGAAACAAGTGATTTGTCAACATTAAAACTAGAAGAATTGATAGGTAATTTAATGTCCTACGAAGTAAATTTGCAGGCAAAAAGAAATGGAGCACAAGAAAAGAGAAATGTGGCATTCCAAGCAGAAAAAGATGATTCCGACTCAGATAATGAAGATATGGCAATGATCGCTAAAAATTTCAAAAAGTTTTTGAAATTCAACAGAAACAAATTCAAGGGAAACAAAAATAATTCCAACAACAATTCCAATAACAACAAACCATCATCTTCAGCAATGGAATGTTATGAATATCATAAGAAAGGACACATGAAGAAGGATTGTCCAGAGCGTAAAAAGAATAATTTCAAGAAGGACAAAACCAAACGAAAAGCTTTTTCTATCACTTGGGACGACACTGACTCATTATCCTCATCAGAGAGTGAAAGTGATAATGAACAAGCAAATGTGTGCTTCATGGCTTCGTCAGACGATGTAAGTGATCTTACTTTTGAAGATTTAATTGAAATAAATTCTGAATTAGTAAATTTAGCAAAGCAACTTAAAAAGAAAAATAAGGAGTTACAAAGAAAGTTAGATAGAACTGCCTTAGAAGTAGATATGCTGAAAGATGAGAAGAAAATATTAGAAGATGAACTTGAAAGTTCTCAACAATCAAATTCTAACTTATCTTCTCAAATTTCGTCAATATCTGAAGAACTAGAAATTCAGAAAAATAAAAATGATGTTTTACTTTTCGAAAATAATAGTTTAAACTCTAAGATTAAGGATTTAGACTTAGAAAAATCTAGTCTTAAAATAAAATTTGATGATATTTCTAAAAATGTATCTAATTTCAATAAAGGAAGAGAGAATCTTTCTAGTATACTTGAAAATTCTCAATCCTCTAACAATAAATCTGGACTAGGATTTAAGAAACAAAATATTTTTGCTAAAAGTAGGATTAATAATAATATTAAGAAGGTTATTAAGAAAACAGTTTACCCAAATACTAAAACCATCAAGATATGGATTCCAAAAACAAATAATGTTTTGATAAAAAATAAACATATCAAAATATTTATGGAAACTATTCATAATAATAAAAATTATGTTTATAAAGGGAATTCTGAACCCGTATGGGTTTGGCTTCCTAAGATCTAACTCTTAGGACCCTAAAAAGATTGGGTACCAACTTTTTATAAACTTTTTGCAGGTACCACATAAGAAGAGAGGAAAATGGATTTTAGATAGCGGTTGCTCAAAACACATGACTGGAAACAAAGAAATATTGTCAAACATTATATACTCAAATGGAGGAGCAGTCACCTTTGGAGATAACTCAAAAGGATATATCATCGGCAAAGGCGATGTCAGTAGCAACGGTACCTCAAATTTACCTCTCATTACTGATGTTTTATTAGTTAAAAATTTAAAACACAATTTATTAAGTATTAATCAGCTATGCGATAAAGGTTTTAATATAAATTTTTCAGAAAATAAATGTAATATTTTCGATAAAAATTATAACACTATTTTTGAAGGAAAAAGAAATAAAAACATTTATATCTTAAATATGAATGTTAATAATAATTCAAATTTGTGTTTAGTAGCTAAAGAAAACGATTCTTGTCTTTGGCACAAAAGATTTTGTTACATCAATTTTAATACTATCAACAAACTAGCTAAAAACAAATTAGTTAAAGGATTACCCAATATAAAATTCGAAACTAATATATTCTGTGATGCATGTAAATTAGGAAAATTAAAAAAATCTTCTTTTAAATCAAAGAAAGTAATATCTACAGAACAACCACTTGAACTTTTACACATGGATCTTTTTGGTCCAACTCAAGTGCAGTTTATTAATCATAATAGATATGTATTTGTTATTGTAGATGATTTTTCTAGATATACTTGGATTTTCTTTTTGAAAAATAAAAGTGATACTTTTGATAATTTTAAAGTTTTTGTTAAAAGAATCCAAAATATTAAAAGTTTGAAAATTAAAAATATAAGAAGTGATCATGGAGGAGAATTTGAAAATGAAGTTTTTGAACAATTTTGTAACAAGAAAGGTATTAACCATAATTTTTCGTTTCCTAGAACACCACAACAAAATGGAGTTGTAGAAAGGAAAAATAGAACGTTACAAGAATGTGCAAGAACTTTATTAAATGGAACCACTTTATCGAAACACTTTTGGGCAGAAGCTGTAGCTACTGCTTGTTATGTATTGAATCGTGTTTCTATTCGACCGTTAACTAATAATACTCCATATGAACTTCTAAATGGAAGAAAACCAAATATTTCATACCTTAAAGTTTTTGGTTCAAAATGTTTTATTTTGAATACTAAAGATCAGCTAGGCAAATTCGATCCAAAATCCGATGAAGGAATATTCGTTGGATATTCGAAACGAAGCAAGGCTTATCGAATTTATAATAAACGAACTCAAATTATTGAAGAAAGCCTACATGTTTCATTTGACAAAAATTTTAAATACATAAATCCAAATGTTACTATTGATTTTGATGATGAAACTACTCAGAATGAAAATAGCAATACTAAAGAAAATTTTGTTAATGATCATGATGTTACTGAAAATGAGAATATTACTCCTAATATAATAAAATCTCCACCTAGAATTTTACGAGATCATCCTATGCAAAATATAATTGGAGAAGTTAATACGAATGTTAAAACTAGACATCAATTAAATCAAGTTGGTCATGTAGCTTTTCTCTCTAACATAGAACCTAAGAATTTAAAGGAATCCTCAACTGATGACTACTGGATTCTTGCCATGCAAGAAGAACTAAATCAATTCAAACGAAACGAAGTTTGGGAACTCGTTCCTAGACCTAGTGATCAATCAGTCATCGGTACTAAATGGGTTTTCAAAAATAAAGCAGATGAACTAGGAAATATAACCAGGAATAAAGCTAGATTAGTTGCACAAGGATATAATCAAGAAGAGGGAATTGATTACGAAGAAACGTTTGCTCCAGTCGCCCGACTTGAAGCAATATGAATCTTATTGGCTTTCGCATGTTTTCATAATTTTAAACTTTATCAAATGGATGTTAAAAGTGCATTTTTAAATGGATACATAAAAGAAAATGTTTTTGTTGAACAACCACCTCTTTTTAATCATGAAAAATTTCCGAATCATGTTTATAAACTCAAAATGGCGTTATACGCACTACACCATGATCATCGATTAGAAATGGTTTAAAACCGTTGCTAACACTATTAGCAACGGTTATAAACCGTTTCTAATAATGGAGTGGTAAAATTTAGCAACGGTAATTAATCGTTGCTTTTAGGTCAAAAAGCAACGGGAAATACCCGTTGCTAAATATAAAAAAAAACTACGGTTATTTACCGTTGTATTAGACACATAAGCAACGGTCATTTCCCGTTGTTTATCTGTCTCTATAACACCATTTTTTCGAGAAAAGCTACGGTTAAAAACCGTTGCTTAATGACTAGAAAGCAACGGTTAAAGTCCGTTGTTTTTGTAATAAGTAGCAACGGGTTGTAGTCTTTTCATTTGAGCCATAATTCCATGGCTTTAGTCATAACGTAACGGACAGAAACCGTTGTTATGTACTAATGTACAACGGTTCTTACCCATTGAAATTCTGTCCGTTTGAAAAAAAAATAGGCATCAAAAGAAACAGCAGATGAGTAACAATAATGAAATAATACAGCATACAATCAGTACAATCAGTACCAGAGAAAATTAATGCAACAGAAACAGAGACATATCATACAATCAGTACCAGAGAACCGGCCAGGAAACAGTGCTACCAGACATACAATCAGTAACAGAGACATATCATATCATACAATCAGTACCATACGTATCATACAATCAAACAGTGCTACCACAATAATGCAATAATACGATGAGTTACATGATACAACAGGGAAAACCGGCCAGGAAACAGAGACATATCATACAATCAGTACCAGAGCAGTTACCAGAGAAACAAAGATTTGAGACATCTGAGTTTAGAAACAAAGACAGCAACCCAAAATGCTTCTATTAAAGCCTGCATTTCAAAAACAACACTTAATTTAGAAACAAAAAGGCAAAAGAAACTCAAAAAGTCAATAATTTGGTGATAACATTTGCACGAACACGCTGGTAATAACATATGCATGAAATTAATACTGATTTCATCAGCTGGCTAAGATGACAAATGAAGCATACTGAAGTGGATTCAATATTGTAAAGTTTTTCACTTTGAGATAGTCTACACCATTCAAACGAAAACCAATCACCACCTAAACCACAACTCCAACACCCTCCTATGAATCAGACTGCATAACCACATAGATCACCATCATCCCCATATATCAAACTCCAACAAAATCCGACCCAATTTTCTGCCAAACCCGCAAATCAATCACCTGCCTGCTGTACATGCACACAAAAGCCTCACTTCAATAATTACCACTACCCCTCCTAAATCACCGCGACCAAACAACCAGCACCAACTGCAACCCTAAATTTCAACTGCGACCAACCATAGTCGTCTGAATCCATAATCATCTGAATACAACCAAAAACCCTGTTATCAACAACCTGCGCCATAATAGCCTAAATCCAAATCTGAACCCAAAATCGTGACTTTAACTTACTCGATTTGCGATCGAGAATCAATATTGGAATCAAAACTTGAACTTTTTCTTTTCGCCATTTGCCTGTTTTTATTTCGTGTTTTCTGTTTGTTTTACGAGGAAAACGGGAAGTTGAGCTGATAGTCGTATTGAGCTGTGTTTAGTTTTTGATACAAGTGAGTGCTAATGTTGATCTGGGAATACCAAAACTTAAGTTGTTCCATTGTTCAGTTTGTAACAATACATTAAATATTTAAAGAGGACTGTTATGACTGAACAATCAATAGTTCAATACTTAATGAATAATGCTGAACATGTGAAAAGTTTCCAGATCTAGACATAAGTGTAATTTCATCTTGTAGTTCAAGAGACTTTTCCGTCTTGAAAATATTGGCTAAAACACACAGTTTAATATACGGATATATCAGACCTGCGCTTAGGGATATAATAATGAAAATATTAAAATACTGATTTTTTAGAAATAGACCCGTAAATCTATAATCTCTATATGAAAATAGTTTTAGTTTTCTGATAGTTATTTGTACAAAATAATAATTTTTGAATGTATATTTGTTACAAACTAATAGTTCTAGAAATGAATTTTCCATGAAAATCAATTAAATGGCATTTGACTTAAATATAGAGAAGATTGAAATATGAAAGCTTGCTGGAAAGTGGGAATTTCATACAGGTGTCATTTCCCCCTTTTTATGTGTCTTTCACTTCTACTTCCATTTTCATCAAAACTAAAAATAAAATGCGGATCTTCTTATATTTGATTTTATTTATTCAGTTTTAAATCCATAAAAAAGTCATTTTATTAATACTATTGTTATGATTTGAATATTGAAACAGATTTTACAGTGGAAAAACAAATCAAGGGATATGACTTAAAATAAAGATAAATATTTAATTTGCTTAATTTCAAAGATAATCACATGCAGATTTTGCTAAAAGTCGCTTTTCATTTATCAAATGCAGATTTTGCTAAAAGTCACAGCCAAGCCAACAAGTATTCAGGTCATCCAAGTCAGACCCAACAAACAAACCAAGTACACAATGGCAGTAACAAAGTTCAAGTACAACACGACTATGCAAAACAACATATGCAGAGATTGGTCGCTATAAGAAACCTATTAATCAAAATGCTAACAGTGATAATTTTGATATGGAAGTGGACATGAACACGAATTCTTCAAATGTCAATGTAGCTATTCAATAGCAACGAACACCTATAGTAATTAAGGAAATTCAATGCATATTCTAGCATTTAGAGACAAATTCAGATATCCGACAACGTAAAATAACAAAAGACATACCTCCGACTAAAGATATCGTATCAAACCCTTTTGATGGCACACATAACCTCCGACTCCAACGTCCCTAAAGGTCTCGACCATATGTCGATTCATTTTGGCAGTTGGCTCATCCTCCAACAAAATTTTGTCTAACAAAACTTTTTCATACGCGAGTGGTACTGGTTTTCCATGACATATTGATTGTGTGGAATCTCGGCATATAGTACCTGTTATATCATTGTATGTATAATACGGATTTAATAATATCATACAGATTTAATAAGCATTCCGGGAGTAAATATATGTCGAATTATATACACTGATATATAAAATAGTACCTGTTGCAATTACTTCCTCCTCGAAGTTCAGGATTTCACATCTTTGGTCGATTGACGGATTGGTCGGAGTGGGAAACTGAGAAGTACCGGTGCTACTGCCTATTTGACCACCTTCGGCTAGCTTGAGAATACGCTCCAGTTTATCATCCATACTATCCACCTTCAACAATTTTTGCTCCACAGCTTGCAGCCGCTGCTCATATTCTCCTTTGGCCTCTTTGAGTCGTTTGCATGGAATGGCAGCACCCTTAACTTAACTAGGAGATATATTGGTCCCAATACATCGGCTCCTGCCCTTTACATCTTTACCAAACACTTTTATAAAGACGTCTTCATCACCACCACTCGTCGTTTCCTTTTCTTTTTCAATTTTGTCCTGAAATGTAAATATATATATATATATATATAATGAATAATGAAAATTTAATTTAGAGGCGTTATTATTTGTTTAACTTACAAAGAACGAAGATGACGCATCAGACACGCTGCCATCTTTTTTCTTATGTGTTTTCTCCCATACTTGAAGACGTGATACTTCTGTTCCCGAACTTGTATCGACATGCATACAAGAAATGACAGTGTTAAATCTGCATATATCAGGACATAATTGGAACCATATTATATTTGGAACATACAAAGAGATTTTACATCATTGGAATATACAGTTTATTTTCTTCATCTTTAGGGTTTTTTTATTAGAAAGATAAACTGAAACCGGGAAAATCTATAACTATTAATTAAATTTAGCAAAATGTTATAGTTTAGCATTTTAAATTAATGGTGGTATATCACAAAATTCATATCTGGGGACATAGCAAAGTAACCATTTTTTCTCAAGGTTTTGTTTGAAATAATTTGCATCATGTGTAACCTATGCAACCTTAAGAAAAACACAAAGAAACCTGAAAACTTTAAATATGCAAATATCTTTGTTAGTAAGTTCAACAAAAATTAGTTCTCGAAGCACATATATAGTGCAAGTGGCCTAACATTCGAAGCACATATATAGTACACGTACCATTTCTTGAGTAATCATAGCGTGACTCTTACGTCCCGAATGATGACAATATTCGAGCCTTGATCTATTTTGTTTGCCTTTCTTCCTTTTTTCTTTTGCCTCGGGTGTTGATTCGTATCTTATGAACTCCGCCCAATCATTTTTATCAATTTTCGGCGGACAATTTCTCATTCTTTCTTCGTCAGTGTTGAAAATATCATAATAATTCTTGCGCAAATCACTCTTGTGTCCCCTAAAAACCTCGGACATCTTTTTGAGCATAAGGTCCTTTGATAGAGGATCGAGCTCAAAATGTTTCTATATAACAAACCAAGATAAAGGGATTAATTCACATACAATATAAAAAATGACATAGGCCACAACCATGCATGTCTAATGAAGTATGACTATTTAGAGTTTTTCTATTTTTCTCTGTAAGTAGTAAATTAAGTCTGTCTCAAATATTACAAGATCATTTTTCTGTTTGTAAAATAATATCTTTATTTGTTGGAGTTGCAGAGATGGTCGGTCCTGTTGATTTTAACAAGACAGTGGACTATTGGCAGCAGGACAGTGGACTATTGGCAGCAGCAGGTCAATTTGTTGGAGTTGCAGAGATGGTCGGTCCTGTTGATTTAGATGAGTTGCAATATCTTTTGAAGACACATTATTAACATTGAACGAGCAAATAGCAGCAAGACGGTGTATATTTGCATGAAAAACAAAACTAAATGAATTTGAAACTACTTGTTCACTGAATTTGAAACTACCTGTTCATGAATATGGAAAATGCATGGATGCACAGAGTGCAATATCTACTTAACATTATTATTTTAACTTTTAACAAGTCATAAGTCGAAACTGCTCAATGCCTTTTACTTATCCAGAATTGAATTAGATTTTGAATGGTCAATATGTTTAACAACTAAAAAATGATATTCAAATAAGCATGGCATTGGCAATGAAGCCAACGTTCTTATTGTCGTGTCCTTTAAGCATTTCGCTTCAGAACAGTCAGCAATTAAACTCTTTCAATAAATAATACGAATTAAAATTCAAGGCATCAGAAAATAGCCGGAGAATATAATCCTCATAAACATAATGTTATTGTGTGTAGGATAAGAATTCTACCAGGCATAATTAAATCAAGACAGACATACCAAGTTCAGGCTTATTTTGTTTTCATTAAATCTTTGATACATTAGAAATTTGGATTTGCAATTTGAACAGATCCAAAATGCTTACATAAAACAAATTTTGTTGCTTTATAATTTACAAACAAACATTAGTAAGAAGGTTTAGAATCATATCCATTTTTGTCCATATGCCCTTTGGCATAATTAAATCAAGACTGGCACCATTTAAACAATTCGAACCATCAAATAACCCAAAATGAAAACTAAATTAGAAGAGCTCATTGATACAAACAGCATTGATTTTAACTATAATGAGAATAACAGTTTTTACTGAATTAAAATAGTAGAATGTGTATATGTTTTTCAAAAAAAAAAGCATCCTATATATAGTTGTGTTTCTCAACATTAAATCCCAAAGGTGCGGCAGCTTGTTTAATTTTAAAAAGAATCTCACTTGCGGGTCGTTTTGAAGTACACCTTGTTTAATTTAGATAGAGAAGTTCTAACTTATAGAAATTGAAAAAACAATACCTCCAATTGATTCCACACGTCTTCCTTGTAATTTGACGGAACTTTTTTCCAACTTGGATAGGAGATTGGCACATGATTTCATACTAGTTTACCCATCTTCGAGGCGACCTTTGAAGCATTTTTTCCGACTGGAGAACCGTAGTTGTCTATATCAATTTTCTCCCGGTTTAAAGTGGATGATTGTGACATTATTTCCTGCAAAATGCAAACTTGATTTCATTAATATGCCATAACTCTTCTTAATCATTAAGTATGAAGAGCCAGCAGTTACATCACAGGTAACAATAATAATCTATAGACCAACCTTCCCAAATAATCATTAGTATTATGTAATGATGATTCTCCCACAAATCACTGAGTCCAGAAAAATAAAAGGAAGAAACTGAAAAATGAAAAGAGGAAAAAAGTACAGTTCACAAGAGCAAAGATAACTTCCTAATACCTACATGATATAATGACCGTCATATTTTCATTCAGTCCGATAAATATTGAGGTATCAAGAACTAAACAGCGAAAGAAGCAGCAACCATAATCCGCAAATATTCATTTTACATTTGTTTTTACTAATTATTCTCTTATGACATGTAAGCAACAAGAAAAATATTCTTACAAACTCAATACCACAACCCATATTAATAAAATTAAAGTGTGTTCACTTTAAAGTGTGTGTTCACTGTCAACACATAATCAGCAAGGTCAATAATCAGCAAGGTCATGCTTTCTTTCATCTTTGGTCTTTGCAGTCTGCAAATTTAATGTCAATGTATGCTGCTGAATGAAAATACATAGAATACCAATATGTGTATTAATAAAACAATAGAAAACATACCTTAAAATCATAATTTAAGTGTCTCTTTCGCGTAGGCCTATCCAAAATAGTTAAAGGAAGTGCGTCTTCGTCATCATCTATGAATACATAAGCATTAGTATTGACAAAAAAGAAAAAGTGACTGAGATTTCAACGGAAGAACCTATTAATAGAAAAAGGAGTTTACCATCGAGGACAACATAAATGGATTGACCGCGAGTGTAATCGAAGAGCGGTCCAAATTTTCTCTCGTTTATATTGCAGGGGGATAAATTGGACCACTCTTCGATCACACTCGCAGTCAACCCGTTTATGTAGTCCTCGATGGTAAACTCCTTATCCTATTAATAGGCGCTTCCTTTGGAATCACAGTCACTTTTTCTTTTTTGTCAGTACTAATGCTTATGTATTCATAGATGATGACATTGACGTAGTTCCTTTAACTATATTCTCTAAAATGAACTCTTCCAATATATTCTCTAAAATTATTCATGAAAACAATATCAGGATATTATAATGGCACTAATAAAAAATATAATGCATCTATTACTATCATATAACACACCATTTTACATTTTGCACCATTTTAAATAAATATTTTGTTAAGGTACAATAACATAACTGAAATACAAAGTTAACATATGCATTTGATAAGATCTTCTAATTTTTCATTGTCTTCAAAAGCTGATTGATAAACGGTGGAAAACTCAGTGTCATCCACATTTATGGTCAACCGTTTTGGTGTATGCAAAACCACAAACCATCCGTCATTTTTTAAATCTTTTGAGTAGAACACTTGACTCGCTTCCGATGCAACAATAAATGGCTCATCATTCACGCTGTCTTTACTCTTCAATTTTCCCAAGTTAACTGTGATCAAGTTTGAAACAGGATCTATTTTACAACCATTGATCTTATCTTCGACCTTTACCCAATCACAATAAAAAACTGATTGTTTGAAGTCAATGTAATCCAACTCAATTATTTGTTGAATAACTCTGTAATACGTTGTTTCTACTTCCTTAAATTTTTTATCCTTCCACTCGCTCTAAATTGTGTAATTGCTCTCATGCATACACCACTATCCTGTGTTAGCTTTCGCTCTTCATAACTTTTCGGAGAAAATAAAAACCCATTCACTTGGTACTTCATATAACTACGGGCATCAAACATCGGCCCATTAACTAGCCGCCAAAGAGTTGAGTCAACATCGACGGTCTTCAACAACTACAACAAACACAATAAGTAAAAATAACATTGTCAAGGAGGTGTATGGCCAACTTAAAAATACGTTAAATATCTAATATGTATACCTCCTCACATAACCAAAAAGTGAAATTTTTAATAGCTTCCCCAGATGTACCCCCGCCTCGAGTTCGAGATTTGGTGCTTTGAACATAGGAGTTATACCTCCTACGAAAAACACACAATAATTACTATATATATGAATTGATGAATTGATTTACAATAATAAAAATTCAGAATAAATTTATGAACTTACTTCTTCCACTCATCCAATCCGTCATATTTATCAAGGACCCATTTACGCACTTGTTCAAATTGCACTTGAGTTAACGTTATATCTTTACCATTATCTAGTGCTATTTCATCAGCAAACTCATCATCCTCGTCTAAAAACGCTTCACGGGTATGTTTATGAGTGCCATCACCTCCCTTTGGCATATACTCCATGCAGTAAAGACTAGCTTCTTGTACAATATATCCTTCTGCAATACACCCTTCAATATATATTTTGTTGCGCACATATCCTTTATATGTTTTTATCAACCTATGAAGATGAATAGTTGTAAATTGTAGACATCAATAGCTATTTAAATCGAATAATGATGTACATAATTGAAATTAGTAATTTACCGTTCAAATGGGTACATCCACCTATATCTAACAGGACCAGAAATCAATGCTTCATCGGCTAAATGAATCATAAGGTGAATACTGATATCAAAAAATGCAGGCGGAAAATGTTTTTCAAGAACACACATTGCTTCTACCAAACTAGCCTTTGCTTTTTGAAGATGTTCCCTATTGATCACCTTTGAACATAAAATGTTATAAAAGAGACTTATGCGGTGAATAGCATTCCGTAGATCCTTATGTTGTGGAAAACAATGCTGAAGCAATACCGGAAGTAAATGTTGCATTATGACGTGGTAATCATGCGACTTCATATTTCTTAGTTCAGGAGGGTTGATGCTCACATTGTTACGGAAGTTAGAAGAGAATTTGCTCGGCACTTTCAAATTTTTCAAAATGGTGCAAAACCATATCTTTTCTTCTTTGCTCAAAGTGAAAGTCGCAATTGGTATGGTTAGTTTACTTGTTTCAGGATCTTCTATCACCCACAACTTTTGTTTTATACCCATGATTTTCAAATCCTTCCGTGCATTGATGCCATCTTTTGACATGTCTTTATGGTCCATAATTATGTTAATCAAATGTTTCATGACATTCATCTCTGTATGCATAACATCAATATTATGTCGGGTCAAATTTGCTTTCCAATATGGTAAATCAAAGAATTTCGACCTCCTATACCATGCAGGAACTTCTTCATCGATTATCTTTTTTCGTTTTCGACCAATTTCTCGTTTTTCTTTACCAACTTTCATTTTTATATTTGCTACCTTTTTTTCAACTTGATAACCAGTCAGTGGCTTTGGAGGACGCTTAAGTTCTTGCTCGTTGTTGAAATTTGTCTTATCGTATCGAAACTTGTGTCCGGACGGAAGAAATCTACGATGTCCCATGTAACAAATTTTCTTACTTTCAGGGAGATAGTAACAATCAGTTTCTTCCCCACAAATAGGACATGCAAAGTAGCCGTGAGTTGTACATCCCGATAAAGTCCCAAGAGCGGGATGATCATGGATTGCCCACAACACTCTAGCTCTCATTATGAACTCAGATTTCTTAAATGAATCAAATGTAACGACTCCTTCCCATAACTGCTTTAACTCATCTATCAAAGGTTCTAAATAAACATCAATATCCTTCCCTGGTTGTTTTGGCCCAGAAATCAACAGTGTTAACATTGAGAACTCTCTTTTCATGCACAAAGACGGAGGAAGGTTATATGGTACTACAATCACTGGCCAACAGCTATAAGGATTTGTTAAAGAAGCATTCGGACAGAAACCATCTGTTGTTATTCCAAGAGTGATATTTCGTGGTTCGGCAGCAAACGAAGAATCAAAAGAATCTACAGTTTTCCATTGTGAAGTGTCACGTGGATGACGCATTACGGTTGTACCGGAATTGGCATGACCATGCCAGGTCATCGCTTCTGCTATCCATGGTAAAGTATACAGCCTCCTCAATCTAGAAATTAAAGGAAAATGCCTTACCGTCTTTTGAGGTATTTTGATAGCTTTTCTCTCTTCGTCGAGCGTTGACTTATATCTTGGTTCGGGGCAATTTGGACAACAAACTTTGTTTGAATTATCTTTCTAGTACAAGATGCAGTCATTAATGCATGCATCATAAGTTATGTAATCCATCCCAAGTTGCCTAATGATCTTCTTCACGTCGGGATACTTTGATGGTAGCGTGTTACCTTCGGGGAGTAACTCCTTTATGAATTCGAGTAGTGCAGTAACACCATTGTCAGAAAAGCCGTATTGGGTCTTCAAGTTATTCAGTTTAACAATGGCATACAACTTTGTAATCCCTTTTGGACATGAAGGATATAATGGCTCTATTGCAGTTGCACTACCGAAAAATGATTTATCCGTAGACTGCTCTCCAATACTAGCATTATCATGAAACTGACCTGTAGGTTGAAAATGATGGAATTTATCCGCATCATTGACTAAATCTTCCATCCTAATATTTTCAGACTCATCGGTATTTGTGGCATGACTAACCGGTTGTTGTTTTGGCTTCTCCGGTATTCTTTCCCCGTGAAAATACCACACAGTGTATGATTGATCAATACCATGTCTAAGCAAATGATAATGAATTTCCTTTAATTCAAATGTATCTTCGTTTTTGCACCGCGTGAAAGGGCACGAAAACTTTTCCTTATTGCCACCATTTTCAGTAACAAATTTAATGAAATTTATCACTCCTTGCACATATTCTTCATTTCTTCGATTAGATTCATTCATCCATTGTTTGTCTATATTAAAAGACATACTGAAAGAAAATAATGAGCTAATTAGTACGTGAATAATTTCATGTTTAAATGCAAAGGCTTCGAGGATTAAAATGCATAATAATTCTAAAATAATTAAATTGATATTTAAGTGAAATTATTTGAATTAATACATAAAGATGGTTTATCATAATTAACTAAGTTAACAAAATTTTATCATAATTAAATAAATTAACTAAGTTTATTATTTTAGTATCAAACTATTTCCAAAAAAATTTGACATTACAACGATTAACTAAGTTTATTATTTTACTATGTTTTATAAAAATTAACTAAGTTAACAAAATTATATCATAATTAACTAAATTAACTATGTTTTATAAAAATTAACTAAGTTAACAAAAAAGTGATTCTTATTTTTAACATTAGCACCAAACTGTTTCCAAAAAAATTTGACATTACAACGACATGAATTTTAGCACCGGCATAACGTCTATGCGCTACTCCTCTTTTAGGCAACACATGGCTCGCGCCATTTACAAAATTTAATTTACCCAATAATAGTTATCTACAATTACTACTAAACAATTATTTATCATCGATTAATAATCAACTACCAATCGAATAATATCACTAGTTGATATTATCCTACAACAATCAACTCAATCAACTACCAATCAAATAATATCCCTATTGGTTATTATTTTGCACAATCAATCTTATTTTTAACATTAGCACCAAACTGTTTCCAAAAAAAATTGACATTACAACGACATGAATTTTAGCACCGGCATAACGTCTATGCGCTACTCCTCTTTTACTAGTGAATGTGTTTACTTTGATGAATTATGTTTCAGCCAAACAATGAACACAATAGGGAAGAAGATGAGGAATCTATCCACTATCATAACCAAGATATTGTCTATCTGCACTTACAGTTTCATATATTTATGTATGAAACATTACACTATCATTAGTAAGTATTAAGCAATTCAATGGTGATTTGATTATTTTAAAAATCATACTAAAAAAAGAATGCTCACCAACTATATTACATTATTGCTATAAGAAAGAAAGGAGGATAACTTGTTTCATTCTCATCCGTTTTTTCTGAGCTATAGGCTACAAAATTAACCCTACATGATATCGAACTCAAAAAGGTGTGCATACCCAACTATCATGAATATTCAAAGGAAAAACACCTAACATCAACAGTATCGCTATCGATATATTACTTAGGAAGTTATGAACAAAAGAAGAAAAAAAATCCTGCTCTATGTATATATTGTTTTCTATATTTTTGCATTTATACTTGCATACATTACATAAATTTTTTCATGTAGCATGCCTGAGAAAATTGCATTAGGTTGTCTGTTGGCTACTTGGCTGATTCATTCCTTCATTTTAAGTGAAAATAGTATCACTGTCTTTTACCTCACGAAATTCAAAACGTAATTAAGAAGTGAACATCTTAATTAGAAGTACCTTATTAATAGCTTAACTTTTTACCTATATTGTGTTTCCAGGTGGAATGTCAGTTTACAGAATATATGTTAATATGTACATGTTTTATACATGAAATCTGTACATGAAATCAAATCTTAACTTAGCTATATTTATAATTATCACATCATGTTTACTTCTAAAACCTGTATTTAATAATTATAATTAGTATAACCTGGATTAAACATGTATAAGTGATTAAACATGTATAACCTTTATTAAATACAGTAACACATTGGATTAAATATACGGAAATCTAAATATAATAATAATACATGTTTATTAAATACAGTTTTGTGACGAAACTGTATTAACTTCTAAAACTTCTAAAACTGACGTTAATGGCTGAATGGTTCTAAAACTTCTAAATACAGTTTTGATGTTATTCATGTATTAACTTCTGCTAATATTATACACGTACGCATGAAGTTTTAATATAGTTGGTGAGCATTCTTTTTTAGAATCCGCATACTACAAATCAAAAATTAAGTCTAAAAACATGAAAGAAATTAACCCGAAATGGTCCCTAAGCTCTCCTTCCTTGATTGGCACGCTCGGCAGCAACCTGTTCCTTGGAGAGAGGCAAGTAATAGATCCTGGGAGTGGTCTTGGTTTTCCTGAATAGATCGTCCAAAGTGATAATAGGTGGCTCTGGCTCTTTCGGAAGAGGCGGAGGTGGTGGAAATATTTTGGGGCGAAATCGATCTAGGTTTAATTTGGGTCGAAATGGGGATATAATTTGGGGGAAATATGTTTCGTGATGTTGTAAATATTATGGCGCAAAGACTAAATTATACCGCCAGCATGTGGCACAAAATAAACGACGGTTAAATCCCGTCACCAAAAGAAAAGAAACGGACAAAAATATATGGCGCCAAAGGTGAAATTTCCCTCCATCATTTGCGACGGTTAACAACCGTTATATTTTACAACGGGAAGTACCGTTGCTAATTAGGCGGAAGGCCTGTTGTAAAATTCAGCTTTTGGTGTAGTGACGGTTTAAAACAAGCACCACGTGCTTGATATGATCGTATTTAAAGCTATTTATTAGAATCTGGTTTTGAAATTGGTAAAGTAGATCAAACGCTTTTTATTAAGAAAACTAATAAAGATATTTTAATAATTCAAATATATGTTGATGATATCATTTTTGGTTCAACAAATGAAAAACTATGTCAGGAATTTTCGACTATAATGACAAATGAATTTGAAATGTCTCATATGAGAGAATTGTCATATTTTCTTGGATTACAAATTCAACAAATTGAAAATGGAATTTTTATTAATCAAGAAAAATATTGTTATAATTTAATTAAACGATTCGGTTTGGAAAACACTGCTGCCAAACCAACTCCTATGAGCACAACGATTCATCTCGATAGAGATGAGGATGGCAAAAGTGTTGATCAGAAACTATATCGTAGTATGATTGGATCTTTACTATATTTGACAGCGAGTCGACCCGATATTATGATGAGTGTTTGTTTAAGTGCTCGATTTCAAGAAAATCCCAAAGAATCACATATGCGAGCAGTTAAACGTATTATTCGTTATCTAACTAAAACCAAAGATTTCGGGCTATTATATCCGAAAGAATGTCCTTTCGAATTAGTTTCCTATAGTGATGCTGATTTTGGAGGAAGTCGGACGAATCGAAAAAGTACGAGCGGGACGTGTCATTTTATTGGACGTTCCTTAGTCTCTTGGTTTAGTAAGAAATAAAACTGTGTTTCCTTATCAACATGTGAAGCAGAATATATATCTGCTGCTTTTGCATGTGCACAAGTCGTATACATGCAACAAACACTACAAGATTTTAATTGTCATCTTGAAAAATCTATAATTTATTGTGATAATACTAGTGCAATAAATCTTTCTAAAAATCCAGTCAATCACTCACGAACAAAACACATTGATATTCGTCATCACTTTCTTCGTGATTGTTTGGAAAAAGGATTAATAAATTTAGAATTTATTAATACTGAAAATCAAATTGCTGATATTTTTACTAAATCGCTAAATGAAAATATTTTTATAAAACTTAGACGTGACTTAGGAATAATGTCTTTAAAAGATTTATAAATAAAAATAAATATTGAAAAACAAAAATTGTTTTATTTCTGACCAAAGAGGAACTTGAACTCATGACCTCTGACTTGCTTGTTAAATGTTGTGTTATAGCTACTTGAGCTATGGGTGTTTTTGTCTCAGTTTTCTTTAAAGTTTGTTTTACTTGTTTTGTTTTCAGAAAACTATTTTTAGTTCAAAACTTATAAATCATACATTTACAAACAGTTTTATTGTTAAACTTCTGTTATTATATTTAAAACTAGTTCCTATCCACTAATTTTTCAGCAAACAGATGTTTATATATACTATGTTTATCTTTCAAAACATATACTAAGAAATTTAAAAAAAACAAAACTTGAATAATGTCTTCAAACAATGACTACTATAACTCCGAAAACTCCCATCTATCATACACATCTCCGGACGATGATGGTTCCGACCGCATTCCTGAAAATGGCCCCTATCCTACCTTTCCTATGCCTAAACGTATCCTTAACTTCTCTTCTCCGGATAAAGACCCCCGACATGGGTGGAAACCATGAGAAGACTCCCATACAGGCTATACACCAGAAAAGAAAAAAGGGAAGAATACGATGGTAATATCTCCAACCACCAAACAAAAAATTGATGAAATACATCACTACCAACGACAACAAATGGATATGCAACGGGAACTCTACTATGAACAAAAAGTCACGGCAAGACGTTTAAGTTTTCTGGAAAAGATTGCCATGAAAGTTTGTTCATCAAAGAAGGATGATGTTGCTGAACCTACTTATAGACCCTCAACCTCTTCAAACCCTGTTCAAACTCCAATAGCTCCAAGATGGTCACCTATAGAAGATGTTCCGTCTCCAAACTCATGGGAACGTAGATTTTAACAAACGGTGGCTAAAATATATATATATATATATATATATGTTGTTGTTTTCAATAAAGATGTTTAAATATAATGCAATAATAATATAATTTATATTTCTATAGTTTTTTTGTTGAAAAACATCAAAAATGTGCATTTCTCAGGGTCGGTCGACCGAATGACTTGAGTCGTTCCGCCGAACCCATCCCGAGAATTTCAACTGCACATTTTTAACAGGGTCGGTCGACCGAAGACCCTGAGTCGGTCAGCCGAACCCATCCCGAGAATTTCAGCTAGTATCAGAAAACACAGTCGGTCAGCCGATCCAGTTCCTTCGGTCGACCGAACGTATAAATCTGCTATTTATATTCCTTTTTAACAACCGATCTATTCACTCTTTCAACCTACCTCTTCACTCTTACTTTCCCAATTACAGTTTTTTTTAACCTAGCCCCCATTAAAACTTCTCAAATTTTTATATTTTCTTCCAAAAACAAATGGCTCCCAAGAAGAAATCAAAGACTACCGGTGGCTCATCTTCATCTACTCTAGTGGATACTCAAATTGCTTCATGGCTAGTCAATGAGATAGCTCTTCAAAGATGGATACAACTTCAAGACGTAAAAATCTTTAAAGAATCATTTGTAAGCTACACTGATTTCACTTCCTACGGTATTGAAAATGCCGCTATTGAGAGTGGTCTTGATACATTCCTTGACCATAGGAAAAATAACTTGAAAATCAATCACATTATGGTCAAATTATTTCTAGCAAACCTCAACCTTGTCAATCTGCCGAGAAACACTGACAATTGTGTTTGGACATTGGTTTGTGGCACTTCAATTTTCCTTTCCATTGATCGAATTAACCATATTTTAGATGCTAGACCGGGTGGAATCTCATTACACGATGTAGATTGTAATATATCAACTCGTGACCAGATAAGTCATTTATTTTTCGAAGATGATGCTACAGATTTTAAACAAACATCATCACTTAGACCTAAAGCCCGTCTTTTTCATCATTTTATGATGAAATCTATAGTTCCTAGAGGCGGTTCATATCACTTAGTATATCCCGAAAACTTCAAAACACTGTATGCTATTTGCGGGACTATACGAGTAAATTGGGCACAACTTCTTATGGATGAATTTCTCTCTTTCAACCAAGGAAAGATGCACCATATTTATTATGGAGAATATATAATGAGGTTGATCAATAGCTTCGTCACCCATGCTCCGGAGTCCGAAACATCCAAAGTTCGTTCTTTTGATTCAAGAACAATAAAACTAATGAAGTTGCCCGATGCACCTCCTAGACTTATAACATTTAACCAATGGTATACTACTCCTCGAGAACAACTACGCCGTAGCTTCTCCACACCACAACCATCATCTCATGCTACGGAACGTCTAACTCGCCAACACTCAATTCAAAGACCAACTCTCGGAATTAGTACGGAAGCGGCCATTGATATTTTGGCTCAAAATCAACTAGCCTTGGATGCCCGGCTATGAAAGATTGATGGTCGTTTCAAGAAAATCAAGGGCTTCCTTGTAAATTTATGGGATGCCTTATCATGTACTTCCGAAGCCGGTGCCTCTTTTGTTGCTCCCGGAAAAAGACCAGCGCCAAATTTCTCTTGGTCTACTTCAGATAACACAAGTTCCAGCACATCGGCAACTCACGTACCTCACACTCAAAGACGCGGTAAGGAACCGGCTCCTCTGGATTCCGATGATGAAGAATGATCATATTTTTTTTCAAGTATTATTTATGAACAATATGTCTATTGTTAAATGTTGTGTAACTATGAAAATATTCCTATCTTGTTTAACTGTTCTTACTTGTGTTACATGTTCCATATTTCTTTTACATAATACATCTAATAAGTATTCCTTTTTGTCGATGACAAAGGGGGAGAAATATATGAAAACTAACAAATTCTTTGCAGAAAAGTCACCATATATTCATGGGGAGAATTATAATACTATTTCGTCACTTAAGTATTGTCATCAATCAAAAAGAGGGAGAATGTTGATTCATGAGATTTGATTCATGACACAAGCTTCAATATCATACGACGAGAATACTATATGAAAGCGACAAAAAGGAGAATAACCGTATATTATACACTACAAAGGAGACAAGACTACAATCCAAATATTAGTATGAATATTTTATTTTATTGAGTCTTAGAATATTGTTAAAATCATTCCTCAAGTAGTCACACATACACACAAAATGATTTATACAAAAATAAATGTGCACTATGCAAATAACAGCAGGTCGGCCGACCGACCAGAAACTTCGGCCGACCGACTCTGTGTCAAGTGCACAGATATGCACCGTTTTATTCACGTCTGTAAACTCAGCTGACTGGCCCAGGTTTATCGGTCAACCGACCAGAACATAACGGCTAGTTTTCTAAAGAGATGCGATCATTCATGAAAAGGAATGTCCTTCAATCCAAGAGATACAGACACAACTTTTGATTGAAACAATTCATGAAAGATTGTAACTATTCTGCAACTATATAAACATGTTCATTTCACTTCTACAATCACCGATTCTTGTTTATAATTCTGAAATCTATTCTCTATTTATTTCTACAAATAAAAGCATTCATTCTTATTCAATATCACTAGAATCCTTGAATAAATTCATATACTTTGATTCTACGTGATTATCTTCCTTCTAAATCTTCACATACACACATACTCTTGAGGATTTGATTATAGGAAAGCTGTACTATCAAAAGACAATCAGTGTTATTCAGAACACATTCGTCAACAAATTATTTGTATTAAATTGAAGTCCTCTTCGGCTGTTGAGGCAGAAAAATTCCTGTTCGACTGCTCAGGTGTCGTATACCTATTCCTCCGGGTTAAGTGAGGGGTTTAGTTTAAATCCAGAGGGTATTCTGGAACTGGACGTAGAACGGGAAGTTCGAACCAGTATAAAAATTCCTGGTGTGCTTACTTTAATTTTTATTTTACTGTTATTATCAGTTTCTGCATTTATATACCATATTACACGATCCTTAGTACTACACGTACACTTTCAAATCTTACCCAATCTTATAGCTCCCTGAATCTAAGAAAACTTACTCAAAACCAAATCCCCGACTTCGAAATCCAAATTCCTTCGTCTCTTATCCTCAAAACTCATCTGACGATCCTGGGCTGCCTCCATTTCTACTGATCAGCTCAACCTTCGCTGATGCCTCAAAAACAACTCAGACCAAAACAATCAAGAACACAGCCTCTACTATCATCAATAGAAAACAACTTCTCCTATCCGGAAAAGAAAAACAGATGCACTCCCAAACTGCTTTCGCTACACAACTCTGATATGGAGTAGATAAAAATGCTGATGATACACACGAGCACAAACTGGACAACACATCCCAGAATATGGTTCAACAGATCCATGAAGAAGAAAACTCAGAAATCCCGAAAGATCTCTGACAAACCGAGAGAACACTCAACAATCGCAAGTCACCTTTGCGATCAACCCAATCCAATATCCAAAGAAAACTGTTCTCTCTTTACCAATCATAACAGCTTAAGCTTATCTAGCCAATCCATCGAAGAAATGGATCCACTCTGCTGCTTCTGAACCTCTCTTCTAGAAAACTACTGACAGAAGACCTCCTTGCCTACACACAGAACAATCTGAGCTGCGACGCTGCCACTAACGACAAAGACTCCCTAATCCAATCTCCTCGAGAAACTCAGGCCTCAAAGCCAAACAAACACCCAGCTGAACTCAGCCTCAATATCGATGCAAACACTCTTCCTTAAGCTTGTTCCAAAGAAAAATCTTCGGAGACATCCATAGTCACTGTGTCTCATCACACAGCTACTAATTCCTGAGTTATCAAGATACCATCACTTACTTCTTCTCAACTGTCAGAATCCAAATTCTGCTCATCCAACTTGCACTTCAAAAATGGACTCCGAACCCCAACAGATATCCTTCAAAAATTGGTGTAATCCTTACACCACAACAAAAATTCACTCGAAACGGTATTGGGTCTACGGTCTCGGCAGATACACTTCCAACCTCAACAAATTCCAACCATTGGTAGTCGTGTTACACACCACTACCCCATCTACCTTTATAACTTATATTGGAATACCCGAACAGGTAACCCAACAGATAGGTAGAAATAAATATATATGTATATATATAAAAATTACAAGTACGCTCTCTAAAGATAGACACCACTCCAGAGCCTAGGTATTCACTCAACCTACACTCTGATACCAAGTGAAACGACCCAACTTTCTACCATCAGAAAGTCGCATCATCTTAAAGAAAGAAAGGGGTGAGAAATAGAAAAGATAGTGAAGAAAGAAGAAAACAACATCAGAATCTCAACAGCGGAACGAATGAAATATAATATATCACATAAGAGATTACATAGTATCATATACATCAGAGTTACACAGATAATACAACACATACTAGACAGTTATAAACACCTGTCTAGTTAATACAACTCGATACAACTCAAATACAACACAGAGATACCAACACAGCGGAAAACTATATATCTATAACGCTGAAGCCTCCTGCTCCATTGATCTTCCAAGATTCGTCAAAGCTAACCTGAATCCCTTGGCTACTCGTAAAAATTTGAGTACCCGAGAGTTTAAGAAAAACAGAAATAAACTCTGGGTCAGACATAGGTCTAGTATGAGTAACAGGTTAAAGTTGCTTAACTATAAAAATCCTTTGAAAACAAAAGGTATCACGTAAGACTTCCCACACATAAACATGGAAAAGTTTTTCCCTTACGCTAACCAAAACTTTGATAGGAAATTCTATGATATTATAATAGGTCTAGGGTTTTCAAGTATATGAGAAATAGCTGAAATTGTTACATGATTAAAGTCCAGCATACTAGGTTTACAATCAAATCCGAGGGCGCTTATTGGAGATTGGATCCCATACAATGGCAGGGCTACTAGGGTACCGCCAGTCACAGTACCTGGCCTAGATCAGCGTACCGAGGATTACTCCCAATCCCCTACAACACAAGGCCGGAACCATCCCTTACTGGATAATTCCCGGATAAGAAACCCCGCGGTTGGCGTGACCAACCATACACTAAGCCGAATAAAAAGGGACTCTAGACAGGGGAAATCTCATCCTACTTGGGTGCTACCCACTAACCTTGCTGCACTTCCCCTGTTTTAGCCATTTCCGGTTGATGAGGCTTGAGGCTACGATTACCTTTGGAGAACACATCTCTTAGAATGCTCATCGTCCACCTGACTTTGTTCTGAAAGCATTCAATCCATACAAGTTCGTTCCGGGTTCGAACGAAACCGAAGGCATTATCTCGTTATACTCATTTTGGAATCACCCTCAGAGTTAACGACAATAACCCTTGCATTCTGAATCTTCATCTTCACTTGAGATTCATGACCTATCGTTAATTTGGATCGATGTGGTTTTCGAATATCCAAATATGGAAACCCAATCCCGGTCTCATCGAAATCCAAACCGTATCTTTTAAGGCCAAGTTGTTTTAAAGTTAAAACAATTCAATTCATTGTCCATATACACACAGATAAATAATTCACAATATCACAGATAGAGAATTCACAATATCACAGATAGATAATTCACAATATCATCATAGATAATTCACAATATCATCATAGATAGATAATCTACATTATCAATACACTTCAACCAAACATCCATATCACACATCATTATTTATCTCATATCTGAGATTTCAAACCATTCAAGGAAATCAATATCATCCATCGATACATAAGCAATGATTCATAACACACCATTCATAATTAATTTAAAATGAATTAAATTAATTACTTAATCTCTAATTAATTTAAAGTGGATTAAATTAATTACTTCATCATTATAAATATTGCTTGCATAACCATTAATTAATTACAAATCAATTAATTAATCATTCTCTAATTTCCATCTTAATTAATCATCTTTGATTAACTAACCTTTAATTACATTCAAGTAATTACCCTTTAATTAATTTCATACATTAATTATCCTTAACCAAATACAGTAATTAATCTTTAATTACTTCATTTATTAATTAACTATAATTAATTACATTAATCCTTAATTAATTACATTAATTAATTAATTACTCGAAATCACTTATTTTTGATTAATTAATCTAAATTAATCAACCTTTAGTTTTATCATTAATTATATTAATTAATGATCCCTAATTACATTTTTAATTAATTATCCTATTTAAATAAATTACATTAAGAAATTAATCTTTACTTAACCATAATTATTAATCACTCTTGATTAATCCTATTCAGTAATTAACTACCCTTAATTACTTCACTTAATAAATTAACTACTCCTTAATTAATTATCTCAATTAATCCCTTATTAATTTCACAAAGTAATTTAATCCAAATTACTTCCATATTTAAATCATCTTAAATCAATTACATATAGTAATTACCATTAATTACTTCATTAAGTAATTACAGTTCATTAATTACATTTAAGTAATTATACTTATCAAATCATCCAATGATTAATTTAAATTAATTAAGCTAAATTAATTAACTTAAACAAATCAAATTAAACTCAATTAATTATATTAAGTAATAAATTCCTTAATTACTTCCATTTAGTAATTACACTTAAACATTTTCACAAATGTTTATCTTTAATTAATTTATCTAATTAATTATTAAATAGTCTTAAGTAAATGACCTTCATTAACTATTTACAATTCTTAATTTCTTTTCTTAAGAAATTAAACTTAATTAATCAATATTAATTACAATTTAATTTATCCTTAACAACCCATTAATTTACCATTAATTATTTAATTAATTAAGTGTTAACTTTAACTTAATTAATCTTTAATTACTTGATTAATTAACATTTAATCATTAATTTAAAATCTAATCTTATCAAATTAATGATCTTTTAATTCCAAATTAATTATTCCTTTTAAACTTAATTAATTAATTTTAAACTCTTAAGTACTAAATTAATTAATCCAAATAATTAATTAATTAATTAAATAAATTATCCATTTTTAATTATCTTAATAATTTAATGAATTACAAATCATTAAATTCTGATTAACTTTTAAGATAAAACTTTACTTTTATAAATGATTTAAATTATCATTACCCAAGCATATTAAAACCATTTACTTTCAAATTTATTTCAAATTTATTTTAAAATTTAAGATTTAAAAATGAATATAAATTAACTTTAACCAAGTAAAAAAACAATTTTAAAAACCCCTTTTAAATTTCATGTTAAAGAAGTATATACCTTATAAGAAGTTTAAGAGAATTTAACCCATTTTAAATTTAAGTTCTTTTAAATTACACTTAACTACTTAACCTTTAAAATTGTTAAAAGAATGTAAATTTTAAAAACTTTATTTTATTTTAAGAAAAACTAGGATACAAATTAAATTTGCATCCAGATTAAAACTTTTGATTTAAACTTTGTTTAAATCTTTATTTCCAAATTTAAAAATCATTTTAAAATTTAATCAGACAGTTTAAAACAAAACTGGTACACAACAGAATGACTCGAGCCACCCTCAACTATCTTCGAGTCCAACCCCACATCACTTCGAGTCACTCACGCGAATGACTCGAGAAAAACTCGAGACAATCTTCCCGCCAACCCAGACTTCACGAAAACCAGGGATGTACATCGTGCACATGCACGGTGGCGCCGTCCCTCTCTGATCACCTCCGATGATCTCCTCTCATCAGAAAACATCCATACACCCCATCTCGATCATCAGATCGTCATTTCTAAGTCAAAATCGAAATCGAGCTTCATGCTCCAAAACTGGAACAACTCCCCAACCTGGAACCACCATCGTTCTCGAATCTCCGACCATCTGAACCTCTGCGATTCCGGCCACCACTTCGTCGATACAACCTCTTCCACCTCCCAAGGACTGGCCGCACTCGATCCACCATAGATGTCGAGATGATCAAAATACCAGGCCTAGTAAAAACTAGGGTTAAAAACTTGAAACGATCACCGCCACTTCCACGATGAACTGGACCACCACCCACTATTTTTCCCAAATTCTCTGATCGCCCCTCCATTACCATAGAGAACCCCAAGCACTATGATCTACTTGATCACCAGAAAACCCAAATATACCCATTCCAGTTCAAACCCAAACTGCACCTTGAATCCCAAACTAGAAATCTTGATTCTTATGTTAAAAATCCTATTTTTGGTTATGTATTCAGATTATAATCCTGAATTTATAAATTACACAGTTTATATTTTCACTTATTTTGACATTCACAGTTACTTTTAGTTTACAGAGATACTCGGCTTTATTTTGACTTGATTAAATTTTTAAACCTTAATCTATGCTAAATCAACCACATTTGTTTATACATCAAATCCTATCAGAAACTAGATTAAGGGGTAAGGGATTTTAAGTAAACTTTTGAGCCTGGGAGCAGAACATGATCAATGTACATATACACAGCATACATACTAAAAATAATCACAACAGATTTCACTTACATGTGCATGCAATACTTATTCATTTCAACACACTAGAAAGCAACCAAATTTATTTAGGTTTTAAAAAGTTACTCAATTGTTTTTGAAAGTTGAAGAACAGAGCACATTTTTGAAACAAGCTTTTAAAACTGAAAAATTGCTTGAAAGTTGCTAGCTTGATTCTCCTGTAAATCTTCTTGTTTTTGTTTAAACGAAGGATGCTTCAGTTTGAAATAAAACTTCTGGTATGTTAAGTTTTTCTTTGTAACCGAAATGAAATGAGATATAGAAGGTTGATAAAGAAAAGAGTTTACAGGCTATTTTACTTCACTGGTACAATATTGTTTATTAGACTGGTACAAGCTTTCATAAATTTTGGTCAGAGATTTTATTTTCTTGGGGCTGAAATGATCTATATTGGGTACTTAGAGATGTTAACATTTGATGCTTGTCCTTCATGTCTACAAATACTCATCTTTATTTCATTTCGTATGTACTTAAGATAATTGATATTTTCTTGCCTGCAACATGAAGATATCCTTTCTTTTATCTTTGTTTATTCTTGCCTTTCAATTACTTACAGCCTTGCCAACATATGTTTTCCAGAATTCCTCTAAGTGTTCATTTTCTACCTGCACATGAATATGAATTTTCCTTTTATACTTATGTCCTACAGCCTTATGTTTTGCTTTAGTCTTATTCTTATTAATATATTAGTAGGTTTCTATATTTAACAAGATGAAAGAATTTATCTAACGTATTTTACTTTATATTCATATTTTATTTTTATGTTAAAACTTTATTCTTATGAATTATTATTTTTATAGAGAAAATAAAATAAATCTATTTATATATATACAAATAACAACTTATACAAATATCTTTAAAATCCAAACATTTTAGATATTTACTCATTTTAAATTCAAAACTTTCAAATTCAAAATAAATTCTAAAATCCAATTTTAACATCAAGTCATATATATGTACATATATAACCACATATTTAAATTTTGAAAATAACACTTCTATTTTAATCTATTTATATTTATATATATAACAATACATTAATAATGTTATTTGAAAATAATAATTTGTCAAATTTAAATAATTTATAAAAGAGATTATACATTCCTATTATTATTAAATAAATTAATATATCATATTTATTAACAATATTCTAAAACAAACCTTTTAATTAAATCTTAAACTTAAGCTAAGATAAAATCTAAATCAATTAAACATTTATCTTAACTATTTTAAAACCATATATTTTAAATCAAAATTTCCAATTACCAAGATATATTAGAATTATAAAATATGCCTTATTAATTAAATTTACAACAAGGCTCATTTATTTACAATATATATAAATTTATATACATTATAAATAGAAAACAATTTATTTAGCTTTTAAAAGATAAATTCACAATTTAAATGTTTACTAAAAGAAGAATTATTAAATCAATTCATATTTAATTAACAAATATTATCAAATCAATTTAATTTTTAATACAGATTATTAAATTGATATTGCCAAAAATTCCGGGATGTCACATTCCCCCCCCTTAAAAGAATTTCGTCCCCGAAATTTAAAACAAAGGTAATTTAATAATCTCATTAATGATTTAATTCTAAAACACAAGCATATATCAATCATATGCTAACAACCATATCAACCTATTCATCCAATCAAATAAATCTAACTATCCAGGCAAAATTCTGGATAGAGTTCTCTCGAGTTTCCCAAGTATAAATACCGGGATACTCGCTCTACATAATCCAAACAAAACTATACTGCTGAGCTACAGAGCTCCTACTCATCTAGATCTACAAAACTAGACAGGATATCAGACTATAGACAAGTCTGACTCAACAACCAAACCCTCTAGAACTGCTGGTTCCAAAACCAGAGATGGATCATACACGTACTCCCTCAGAGATACGTGAAACACATCGAATCCCAGTTGTCCAAACTGACATTCAATCCTAAAGACCGACACTTATCCTTACCAGAACAAGAGAAAATACAAGATACCTCGGAGATAGCTTCCCAATCTTACCCAATCTTATAGCTCCCTGAATCCGAGAAAACTTACTCGAAACCAAATCCCCGACTTCGAAATCCAAATTCCTCCGTCTCTTATCCTCAAAACTCATCTGACGATCCTGGGCTGCCTCCATCTCTACTGATCAGCTCAACCTTCGCTGATGCCTCAAAAACAACTCAGACCAAAACAATCAAGAACACAGCCTCTACTATCATCAGTAGAAAACAACTTCTCCTATCCGGAAAAGAAAAACAGATGCACTCCCAAACTGCTTCCGCTGCACAACTCTGATCTGGAGTAGATGAAAATGCTGATGATACATACGAGCACAAACTGGACAACACATCCCCGAATATGGTTCAACAGATCCATGAAGAAGAAAACTCAAAAATCCCGAAAGATCTCTGACAAACCGAGAGAACACTCAACAATCCCAAGTCACCTTTGCGATCAACCCAATCCAATATCCAAAGAAAACTGTTCTCTCTTTACCAATCATAATAGCTTAAGCTTATCTAGCCAATCCATCGAAGA
Source organism: Allium fistulosum (assembly GCA_030737815.1). Lineage (NCBI taxonomy): Eukaryota > Viridiplantae > Streptophyta > Magnoliopsida > Asparagales > Amaryllidaceae > Allium > Allium fistulosum. The sequence goes on from CM060904.1 coordinate 136,964,217, forward strand.
AATGGATCCACTCTGCTGCTTCTGAACCTCTCTTCTAGAAAACTACTGACAGAAGACCTCCTTGCCTACACACAGAACAATCTGAGCTGCGACACTGCCACTAACGACAAAGACTCCCTAATCCAATCTCCTTGAGAAACTCAGGCCTCAAAGCCAAACAAACACCCAGCTGAACTCAGCCTCAAAACCGATGCAAACACTCTTCCTTAAGCTTGTTCCAAAGAAAAATCTTCGGAGACATCCATAGTAACTGTGTCTCATCACACAGCTGCTAATTCCTGAGGTATCAAGATACCATCACTTACTTCTGCTTAACTGTCAGAATCCAAATTCTGCTCATCCAACTTGCACTTCAAAAATGGACTCCGAACCCCAACAGATATCCTTCAAAAATTGGTGTAATCCTTACACCACAACAAAAATTCACTCGAAACGGTATTGGGTCTACGGTCTCGGCAGATACACTTCCAACCTCAACAAATTCCAACCATTGGTAGTCGTGTTACACACCACTACCCCATCTACCTTTATAACTTATATTGGAATACCCGAACAGGTAACCCAACAGATAGGTAGAAATAAATATATATGTATATATAAAAATTACAAGTACGCTCTCTCAAGATAGACACCACTCCAAAGCCTAGGTATTCACTCAACCTACGCTCTGATACCAAGTGAAACGACCCAACTTTCTACCACTAGAAAGTCGCATCATCTTAAAGAAAGAAAGGGGTGAGAAATAGAAAAGATAGTGAAGAAAGAAGAAAACAACATCAGAATCTCAACAGCGGAACGAATGAAATATAATATATCACATAAGAGATTACATAGTATCATATACATCAGAGTTACACAGATAATACAACACATACTAGACAGTTATAAACATCTGTCTAGTTAATACAACTCGATACAACTCAAATACAACACAGAGATACCAACACAGCGGAAAACTATATATCTATAACGCTGAAGCCTCCTGCTCCATTGCTCCTCCACGATTCGTCAAAGCTAACCTGAATCCCTTGGCTACTCATAAAAATTTGAGTACCCGAGAGTTTAAGAAAAACAGAAATAAACTCCGGGTCAGACAAGGGTCTAGTATGAGTAACAGGTTAAAGTTGCTTAACTTTAAAAATCCTTTGAAAACAAAAGGTATCACGTAAGACTTCCCACATATAAACATGGAAAAGTTTTTCCCTTACGCTAACCAAAACTTTGATAGGAAATTCTATGATATTATAATAGGTCTAGGATTTTCAAGTAAATAAGAAATAGCTGAAATTGTTACATGATTAAATTCCAGCATACTAGGTTTACAATCAAATCCGAGGGCGCTTATTGGAGATTGGATTCCATACAATGGCAGGGCTACTAGGGTACCGCCCGTCACAGTACCTGGCCTAGATCAGCGTACCGAGGATTACTCCCAATCCCCTACAACACAAGGCCGGAACCATCCCTTACTGGATAATCCCCGAACAAGAAACCCCGCGGTTGGCACGACCAACCACACACTAAGCCGAATATAAAGGGACTCTAGACAGAGGAAATCTCATCCTACTTGGGTGCTACCCACTAACCTTGCTGCACCTCCCCTGTTTTAGCCATTTCTGGTTGATGAGGCTTGAGGCTACGATTACCTTTAGAGAACACATCTCTTAGAATGCTCATCGTCCACCTGACGATGTTCTCAAAGCATTCAATCCATACAAGTTCGTTTCGGGTTCGAACGAAACCGAAGGCATTATCTCATTACACTCATTTTGGAATCACCCTCAGAGTTAACGACAATAACCCTTGCATTCTGAATCTTCATCTTCACTTGAGATTCACGACCTATCGTTAATTTGGATCGATGTGGTTTTCGGAAATCCAAATATAGAAACCCGATCCCGGTCTCATCGAAATCCAAACCGTATCTTTTAAGGCCAAGTTGTTTTAAAGTTAAAACAATTCAATTCATTATTCATATACACATAAATAGATAATTCACAATATCACAGATAGATAATTCACAATATCACAGATAGATAATTCACAATATCATCGTAGATATTTCACAATATCATCATAGATAGATAATCTACATTATCAATACACTTCAACCAAACATCCATATCACACAGCATTATTTATCTCATATCTGAGATTTCAAACCATACAAGGAAATCAATATCATCCATCGATACATAAGCAATGATTCATAAACACACCATTCATAATTAATTAAAATGAATTAAATTAATTACTTAATCTCTAATTAATTTAAAGTGAATTAAATTAATTACTTCATCATTATAAATCTTGCTTGCATAACCATTAATTAATTACAAATCAATTAATTAATCATTCTCTAATTTCCATCTTAATTAATCATCTTTGATTAACTAACCTTTAATTACATTCAAGTAATTACCCTTTAATTAATTTCACACATTAATTATCCTTAACCAAATACAGTAATTAATCTTTAATTACTTCATTTATTAATTAACTATAATTAAGTACATTAATCCTTAATTAATTACATTAATTAATTAATTACTCGAAATCACTTATTTTTGATTAATTAATCTAAATTAATCAACCTTTAGTTTTATCATTAATTATATTAATTAATGATCCCTAATTACATTTTTAATTAATTATCTTATTTAAATAAATTACATTAAGAAATTAATCTTTACTTAACCATAATTATTAATCACTCTTGATTAATCCCATTCAGTAATTAACTACCCTTAATTACTTCACTTAATAAATTAATTACTCCTTAATTAATTATCTCAATTAATCCCTTGATTAATTTCACAAAGTAATTTAATCCAAATTACTTCCATATTTAAATCATCTTAAATCAATTACATATAGTAATTACCATTAATTACTTCATTAAGTAATTACACTTCATTAATTACATTTAAGTAATTATACTTATCAAATCATCCAATGATTAATTTAAATTAATTAAGCTAAATTAATTAACTTAAACAAATCAAATTAAACTCAATTAATTATATTAAGTAATAAATTCCTTAATTACTTCCATTTAGTAATTACACTTAAACATTTTCACAAATATTTATCTTTAATTAATTTATCTAATTAATTAAAATTAATCACATTAATATATTAATTATTAAATAGTCTTAAGTTAATGACCTTCGTTAACTATTTACAATTCTTAATTTCTTTTCTTAAGAAATTAAACTTAATTAATCAATATTAATTACAATTTAATTTATCCTTAATAACCCATTAATTTACCTTTAATTATTTAATTAATTAAGTGTTAACTTTAACTTAATTAATCTTTAATTACTTGATTAATTAACATTTAATCATTAATTTAAAATCTAATCTTATCAAATTAATGATCTTTTAATTCCAAATTAATTATTCCTATTAAACTTAATTAATTAATTTTAAACTCTTAAGTACTAAATTAATTAATCTAAATCATTAATTAATTAAATAAATAAATTATCCATTTTTAATTATCTTAATAATTTAATGAATTACAAATCATTAAATGCTGATTAACTTTTAAGATAAAACTTTACTTTTATAAATGATTTAAATTATCATTACCCAAGCATATTAAAACCATTTACTTTCAAATTTATTTCAAATTCATTTTAAAATTTAAGATTTAAAAATGAATATAAATTAACTTTAACCAAGTAAAAAACCAATTTTAAAAACCCCTTTTAAATTTCATGTTAAAGAAGTATATACCTTATAAGAAGTTTAAGAGAATTTAACCCATTTTAAATTCAAGTTCTTTTAAATTACACTTAACTACTTAACCTTTAAAATTGTTAAAAGAATGTAAATTTTAAAAACTTTATTTTATTTTTAAAAAAACTAGGATACAAATTAAATTTGCGTCCAGATTAAAACTTTTGATTTAAACTTTGTTTAAATCTTTATTTCCAAATTTAAAAATCATTTTAAAATTTGATCAGACAATTTAAAACAAAACTGGTACACAACAGAATGACTCGAGCCACCCTCAACTATCTTCGAGTCCAACCCCACATCACTTCGAGTCACTCACGCGAATGACTCGAGAAAAACTCGAGACAATCTTCCTGCCAACCCAGACTTCACGAAAACCAGGGAAGTACATCGTGCACATGCACGGTGGCGCCGTCCCTCTCTGATCACCTCCGATGATCTCCTCTCATCGAAAAACATCCATACACCCCATCTCGATCATCAGATCGTCATTCCTAAGTCGAAATCGAAATTGAGCTTCATGCTCCAAAACTGGAACAACTCCCCAACCTGGAACCACCCTCGTTCTCGAATCTCCGACCATCTGAACCTCTGCGATTCCGGCCACCACTTCGTCGATACGACCTCTTCCACCTCCCAAGGACTGGCCGCACTCGATCCACCATAAATGTCGAGATGATCAAAATACCAGGCCTAGTAAAAACTAGGGTTAAAAACTTGAAACGATCAACGCCGCTTTCACGATGAACTAGACCACCACCCACTATTTTTCCCAAATTCTCTGATCCCCCATCCATTACCATAGAGAACCCCGAGCACTCCGATCTACTTGATCACCAGAAAACCCAAATATACCCATTCCAGTTCAAACCCAAACTGCACCTTGAATCCCAAACTAGAAATCTTGATTCTTATGTTAAAAATCCTATTTTTGGTTATGTATTCAGATTATAATCCTGAATTTATAAACTACACAGTTTATATTTTCACTTATTTTGACATCCACAGTTACTTTTAGTTACAGAGATACTCGGCTTTATTTTGACTTGATTAAATTTTTAAACCTTAATCTATGCTAAATCAATCACATTTGTTTATACATCAAATCCTATCAGAAACTAGATTAAGGGGTAAGGGATTTTAAGTAAACTTTTGAGCCTGGGAGCAGAACATGATCAATGTACATATACACAGCATACATACTAAAAAGAATCACATCAGATTTCACTTACATGTGCATGCAATAATTATTCATTTCAACACACTAGAAAGCAACCAAATTTATTTAGGTTTTAAAAAGTTACTCACATGTTTTTGAAAGTTGAAGAACAGAGCACATTTTTGAAACAAGCTTTTAAAACTGGAAAATTGCTTGAAAGTTGCTAGCTTGATTCTCCTGTAAATCTTCTTGTTTTTGTTTAAATGAAGGATGCTTCAGTTTGAAATAAAACTTCTGGTATGTTAAGTTTTTCTTTGTAACTGAAATGAAATGAGATACAGAAGGTTGATAAAGAAAAGAGTTTACAGGCTATTTTACTTCACTGGTACAAGATTGTTTATTAGATGGTATAAGCTTTCATAAATTTTGGTCAGAGATTTTATTTTCTTGGGGCTGAAATGATCTATATTGGGTACTTAGAGATGTTAACATTTAATGCTTGTCCTTCATGTCTACAAATACTCATCTTTATTTCATTTCGTATGTACTTAAGATAATTGATATTTTCTTGCCTGCAACATAAAGATATCCTTTCTTTTATCTTTGTTTATTCTTGCCTTTCAATTACTTACAGCCTTGCCAACATATGTTTTCCAGAATTCCTCTAAGTGTTCATTTTCTGCCTGCACATGAATATGAATTTTCCTTTTATACTTATGTCCTACAACCTTATGTTTTGCTTTAATCTTATTCTTATTAATATAAGTAGGTTTCTATATTTAACAAGATGAAAGAATTTATCTAACGTATTTTACTTTATATTCATATTTTATTGTTAAGTTAAAACTTTATTCTTATGAATTATTTTTTTTTAGAGAAAATAAAATAAATCTATTTATATATATACAAATAACAACTTATACAAATATCTTTAAAATCCAAACATTTTAGATATTTACTCTTTTTAAATTCAAAACTTTCAAATTCAAAATAAATTCTAAAATCCAATTTTAACATCAAGTCATATACATGTACATATATAACCACATATTTAAATTTTGAAAATACCACTTCTATTTTAATCTATTTATATTTATATATATAACAATACATTAATAATGTTATTTGAAAATAATAATTTGTCAAATTTAAATAATTTATAAAAGAGATTATACATTCCTATTATTATTAAATAAATTAATATATCATATTTATTAACAATATTCTAAAACAAACCTTTTTTTTTGGCAAGGCCGACGGGGGTGAATGGACCCCGACCATTTTATTGATGCACCATAGAATTAAACACATACAACAGTGAGCAAGAGCTCGAGAACACAGAGTGTAACAAGGTGCATCAAGCACGAAAGGGAATACAGAAACAAATTAAAAGGAATAAAAAAACAACAAGAACGAAGAATGCTCAGTAACTCTAGAAGGACTGAATAATCCCTGGGTCGAAGGAGAATTGAAGCATCCCAAGTGTTTGTTTTATTTCATGCATTACTCAATGTTTGAACATCGAGTTACTTTTCGCATTGGCACTGTCGAAAACTCTAACGTTTCGTTCTCTCCATATAACCGTGATAAAGTTCTTCAGAACAGCAGTAATTAGCAGTAAAACAAACCTTTTAATTAAATCTTAAACTTAAGCTAAGATAAAATCTAAATCAATTAAACATTTATCTTAACTATTTTAAAACCATATATTTTAAATCAAAATTTCCAAATTACCAAGATATATTAGAATTATAAATATGCCTTATTAATTAAATTTACAACAAAGCTCATCTATTTACAATATATATAAATTTATATGCATTATAAATAGAAAACAATTTATTTAGCTTTTAAAAGATAAATTCACAATTTAAATGTTTATTAAAAGAAGAATTATTAAATCAATTCATATTTAATTAACAAATATAATCAAATCAATTTAATTTTTAATACAGATTATTAAATTGATATTGCCAAAAATTCCGGGATGTCACAATTAGAGTATTTTCATTTCTGAAAATATATTAAAAAATTAAATTAATTAATTTCCTAATTTTTATAATGTACAAATGTCGTTTTTTAATTCATTTCTTTTAAAGAAGATATAACAGAAATAGAGGAATATAGCGGGAATAACGGGATATAGCGGAAATAGCGGGGCTTAAAGCGGAAAGGTTATATTTGGGGCTATATGGAAAAATGTAGCGGTAGAAATCTGCTATGAGATATAGCAGGGTAATAGCAGGGTAAGAGCATCTCCAATCGTTCATATTACTCCAGTCGTCAATTACAAACGTAATATTAAGGGTAATATTACGTTTTGAATTCAGGATCTGTAATTGGGTTTGGGCGCCCATTAAATGGGCGCCTGACATTTTAAAAAATATATAAAAACACTAACAAAAACAGAAAAAGAAAACTGAATATATGTCAGGCACCCATAAAATGGGCGCCTGACCACTGGGCCTTCCTGTGCAATTACGCACGTAATATTCGGCCTCTTGAATATTACGTGCGTAATCCACTGGAGATGCCCTAATAGCGGGGCATTAACTGCATAGTATCATACAAGGTCTTTCATGAACATGTTGGTGTAATAAGAATATTTCGGTTCAGGGGGAATTTGTATCTAGTACTATCTTATCATACAAGTTCTTTTCTTCTAAAAGTTTTGTTTGCACTCTAGGTTGTTCGAATATTGAACATTTTGATCTCACTGAAGCAAGACCAGTTGGAAATAGATACATATAGATCACACCTCATGTCATTTTCATGCTACGCATCCATAATTGATCTATGTCGTTGATTGTGTGGGCATATGTGACCATTGATGAGTTTAGTTACACTAAAAATAACGAAAGTTGCTTTATCCTTTGTCGGCACAGTTAATGGATAACACTATTTCGGGAACACCTTATGTTATAAATAGAAATTTTTTGGAGCTTATAAAGTTATACGTATTTATAAGGTTATTACATATATGGCTTAGGAGGAGATTGTTGGAATATTCCAACATGTGGACCGCATATGTAAAATATAATGTATTGTGTTATTTTGGTGTAAAGCCTAATTAAAATGATCAAATTATGAATTAAAGTTAAAAGTCTTAAAGATATAATTGTCATGATATTAATATTTAGATACCAGAGCAATTCTAATTTATTGAAGGGTCAAATTAGAAGATGTCAACATTATAAATAAGGGGTTATGGTCCCAAAATTACATAAGATTTATTTATTCTTCTAATTTCTTCTATGGAAATAATTCAGATCTAGTGTTTATGTCAATTTGGAAGATCATATCCAACTCTTGTCTTTTAGATTCATCGCTTTCTCTTAATCGGTTCATGAAAGCAGCAACTATGGATTTATATCTAATACAAGATTTAGAGCTTGTGTCAATGTGGAAAACCAAATCAAATTTACTTTTCCGATCAGCAACTATGGATTCGGGATAACTTCGCTAATTTATTTACTTTCCTCTGATTTCTTCTCAATCAAATAAACATGGTTCACATATTCCAATCTAAAGTTTCATGATTAATCAATGCTAAAGTGTATTGAAATCCTGATAATGTGATTGTCCATTTTCAATCAAAGATTTGTACAAATGCGAAGATAGGTGGGTTGTATGTGTCTTATGGTCGACAAAATCGTTCATTAACTAAATGTTTGGTTCATCATCCGTTTTCTACTAGAATGACCGTGGAGGAGAAAAAGATGTTAAAAAATATGATAATGGTTGGTGTTCCATCAAGAGATGTACTTATTAGAATTAAGAAAGAGTTTCCCGAAAACAAATCAACATTAGAAACTGTATATAATATGAAGAACAAACGAAAATTACCGAAATAGAGGGCAGATCTCCCATGCAATATCTTATGAAATTACTAGAAGATAAACATTATGTGTATTGATATACAAATGAAACAACAGATAAGGTTTTGAATATTATGTGGTCGCGTCTAGAGTCTAGTGCATTATGCAAGTGTTTTCCTTCTGTCTTACTCTACTTATAAAGCCCATAGATTTGAGATGACATTGTTTGAAATGTCAGGAACGATATTGATGGGTAAAACTTTTTCGATTGCACATTTTTTTTGTCTCATGAAAGAGCAGAAGATTATGAGTGGGCTTTAAAGAATTTAAAACATTCGTACAATCCTGAATGATATCCCAATGTAGTAGTGACAGATAAAGAGGTTGCATTACTCTTTGCTTTAAAACGAGTATTTCCCAAAACTAGTTGGTTAATGTGTGAATATCACATGTCAAGAAACGTGGTTCAAAATTGTGCAAATTTGTTTAGAAATAAGGAGGTTGCGAAAACGTGTGAAGGGGACTAAATGTATGTTACACGAGCTCAATCCGAAGTGGAGTTTCAACAGTCTTAGGCATAATTTACTGAAAGTTGGAAAGATTACCCAAAAGCCATCAATTACATCACTACTACTTGATCATCCGTAAAGGGACATTTTGTTCATGCTTGGACCAGCCAGCTAAAACATCAAAATAATTGAACCTTTAATAGAGGGGAGATGGTACACTCTAGCTTGAAAAGATATCTTCAGACTTCCAACTCAGCATTCTATGTCATATGGCTTTGAACGGATAACTTGTTTTTTTTTGAAAACCCAGGGGAACCCGACGGGCCGGTAAACTCCTGAAGAGGATATAGTAAAGCCGACCGCTGATCCAAGCCCATACTCCCGGTAAATTTATATAGGATGGGGAAGCGCAATGTAGAAATCGAATCTGAGTCTTTTTACCTGAACAGCTTCCTTTCCACTGCGACGCACCCACGGAAAATAACCTGTTATTACTATAACATACATTAATTAAAGCAACTATTGAGAAAAATTTAGGTTCCATTCGACATATATACCAAATACCATTATTTAGAGAACTCCGATTTAGAGTGTCCATGTTTGCATTAGATTTACAATTGGAAGAAGTAGAGAAAATGTGAAATAGTCAAATCATTCGCATTTCATGTGATCATGTGCTTAGAACCATGTACGATTTACCTTATGCTCACAAACTCCTGAATTATCACAATGGTGCTTTGCTTATACCAATTCAAGATACTGATGAGCATTGGAGAAAACTTTTGACTACTATCCTCAAGTTGAAGAATCACGAGATTTATTTCACTATCCGAAATTTATACATTTAAAAAATGTTTGATAATGGCACGGAGGATGAACGAAGAATAATGATATTGAAATTAAAATATATTCTTTACCATCTACAATAATATTTTGAAACCGAAGCCTAATCTATAAAGGTGAACCACGAGGAAGCAAAAAAAGAAAGGGCATGTACAATCCTAATCCTTCGGGTCTCGAGTATGCAAAAACCATGGATGGGCAACTTCTATCACAATCTAACATTGCAAAAAATTACCATCTAAGCGTAAAGAGTTAATATCAACTTGTAATATTGTTGAACGATCTCATTCTCCATCTACCTCTATGTTTTTAGAACATCTACATGCATTATGTATCCATTTGTTTCCAAAATTTTAAACATTGAAGGTGATGATAATAATGGATATCGATGTGTATTTAATCAAGTTGAAGAAGTCAATGGAAGCTAGATATAAGTCAGGAAACATATGTTGAATGTTCTACTTGAGCATTGGGTTCTGGATACATGGGTGTCAGCATGTGCATAGAGATGAATACCGCCTTAGATATCCATGAAATAGATGTTGATCCGAAATATTGGTTGATTATGCCTTATATGGAATACATAATCGCTAATACGTTCAATAATGTATTGCTTTATATTTCTAATTGACAATATCTATCATTTTTTCCACATCAAAGCGGACCACTAGTTGGGTGTGAAGCTCATTTTTTTTGCAAATATTCAAAATGCTCATTATATGACCTTGGAATTGACACCTGATACATCTACCTCATGTTGCTAGTTATTGGAGTAGATTTGCATCTTTTGAAGCAAGAGCATGTGATGATTTGTTCGTTGATAAAATACAGTAATGAATGACAATACTTCTTTTCCATTAAATTTGGCAATAGTCGACTTGTAATGGACATGTTTTCATATTTTGTAAAGGATTGAATTTGGTATGGTCAATTTGTAATAAATAAAAATGCTTCTTTTGCAACCTAAATGTTAACGTTTTGTAATGAAAATACTTCTTTTGTAATGAAAACTCCGGTTTAATAGCAGTTTTTTGTGGAAAACAATTTCAATAGGTGATCAATCACCGATTAAGTTACGATGTTTAAAAAATTCGTTAGTTTATAATCGGTGTTTACCTACCGTATGTATAATAAAACGTGTATACTCTGCACCGCTATTTGGCTCTTCCAAAAAGTTAAAAATTTAATTTACTTTCAGTCTGCACTATAATTTTGTTTGTAAACTTAGTCATGTATACTCCTTTCCACCGTTTGGCTCTTCCAACGACCAATAAAATTGTACTTATTTCAAACAGTGATATACGGCCATTTGTATCAAAAAAACAAGAAAACTCTATAACTCCGCTTGATACTTCCAAAAAGTATAAAAGTCTAATTGATTTCAAAAAACATTACATTACCGTTAGTGTAATTAGTCATGTCTACTTTTTTCTACCGTTTGGTTCTTCCAGCAACCAAAAAGTAATAATTATTTCAAACGGCCATTTACTACCATTTTTATTTAAAAACAGGAATACTTTGTACCACCGTTTGATACTTCCAGAAAGCATAAATGTTTAATTGATTTAGAACGGCATTACATTAACATTTGTATAATAAGTTATATCTATTTTATTCCATTGTTGTTAGGCTCTTCCAGCAACCAAAAAAATTGTAGTTATTTCAAATGGCCATTTACCGCCTTTTGTATCAACAAATAAGTATATTTATGTACCACCGTTTGATATTACCACGAAGTATAAATGGTTAGTTGATTTCGAACGGTATTACAATACCGTTTGTTAGTTATTCATTTAAACTTTGTTCCACCGATTGGTACTTGCAGCAACAACAAAATTGTACACGGTTTCGTGCCGATACACTTTGCATACAATAAACACACATTAACACAAATTAATACACACACATAAACACAATTCACATATACACACCTACTTGCACACACACTTGCACAGAACTGACACAGTTGCACGGAATTGACACACATAAGCATAGTATATACGGTTGCACACTTGCACAATACGCACACATAATTGACACACTTGCACAGAATTGACACATATAAACATAGTATATACAATTGCACAATTACACACATGACACATAATATATACCTAATATACATAGAAACAACATAATTCAAAATAGGCATGCAAAGATACAATACATATTCAACCATTCAACACAGTTTTAACCATTCAGAGTAGATTTAACCATTCGATACAAAAACACAGTTTTTGCCACCATTCAAAATCCCTATTCAAACAATAACCATTATACACATAACGAAATACAGATAAGTTTCTTCTTAAAATACATGGCAAACAACATGGATTTGTATCAAGCAGCAGATTTCCTTTTCTTTTGAGCAGCTTTCTTCACCATATGAGGCTTATCATGTCTTTTCTTTGATATCACTTCTTTTTTTTCTTTTCGTAAACCTGAGTGTACTAAACTAGTTAACAATAAACTTTTAGACTGCGCCAATCTCGCATGAAACACTTCAATATCAACTTCCTCAGTGTCCTGAAGCCTTCATTCAAAACATTAGGAACTTCGTCGACAACATCAACCTAAAAATAAATAATTAAGAATATGTATCAAAAATCTACAACTAGTAGCGTGTGAAATATTTTTTCAGGAAGAAACATACTAATTTGCTCGGATTAAATGTTTTTTTGGTTGCATCAACTTTTCTAACTTTGGGATTTTGTACCATTGGATGACACTCCACAACGTACCAATCCATATAGTCCTTAGTACAATCCCTTATAAAATTAGCTACCATAAACCTTGTGTCAGCTACCAAAACATGATCTTTCCAACGCTGACAAAAACCATTATCATACAAAACCCTTATATTGATTTCCAAACTATCCTCTACGATAGAAACCAGGAAACATTGGTTCTTTAGAAAGATACTAGACGCGTCCAAATTGTCTTAGTATATGACCGAGATAGCAAGGTTCAGCAATGTCGAAGCAAACAATAATGTCGTTATAAAAGGCAAACTCATTTGATGGGTAATGAATGACTTCTTATTTCTGAATAAGGGTCCCAACCACCTATAATTTTTTTTAAAATAACCAAATCATTTCAATAATACGTATTTTCAAAACATAACAATATGTGCATTGAAAAAACTTACATCACGCTTAGTTAAAGAATCATGTTTCTCTCTAAGCCAAACAATTGCATAGCCCGAATCTGCACATTATTTCGTGTTAGTTCACCTGGACATCCGAGGCGTTGAATAATCATAGTCTTAATTAAACTTCGGTCGGAAGCAAACTAGGAAAGTGATCATAAATCCAAGCCTATGAAATTTTGGCGTAAGTATTATTTCATTGTAAAAAAGTACAAATTTAACTATTAATATATATATATATATATCTAAGCATACCATCAGGAAAGTTAAATAACCACTAATCTTCTTCACTTTTTTCCTAGCTGTTAAACCAAGTTGATGGTGCAGATAGGCTAATATTGCCATGCCCCATGCATGCTTGTTAAGATGATCAACTTCTTTTAATGCATTCATGTAATGGACAAAAATCTTTGTGCCTGATTTATCAGAGAAAACCAAATAACCTAACACAGAAAGACGAAAAGCATGATTAACGCGATTATATGCATTTGTATCAGCACTTTTCACTTTTGATGTACTAGAAAATTTACCTTTTAGTCAATCCATCCTTATTGAATGCTTACCTTCTAGCTCATCATGTGCCTCCTTTTCTTCCATCCCAAGATCATCAAATAAAAGCTTTGCTCAATCACTTCTTTTTAACCATTTTCTTTGAATAAACTCATCCCCACAACATTCACTCTGAGGATGCGACAAACATCATCTAAACCAATCAATTTCCCACAAAAGGGAAAGTGAAATGAATTGGTTTCTAGATGCCATCTCCCCACAAAAGCTGATATAGCAACGTAATCAATCCATCGAGAAGAATCCTCCACTCTATCATGCAATCTTGATAGCTTGACCTTCTCCAAAACTACACTTGCTTCATCACTAATCTTCCATTCTTTCATCTTCCGATAGTGTGAAATACATCTTAGATGTTCACGTTCCTACAAACAAAAATTTAAATATGACTAAAAGAAATAAAATCAAATTATGAAATTCAAAAGAAAATTAGGTTTATTAGCCCAAATATCATTAGTTCTATGAAATTTGAAGTCCCGCAAAATTGATAAATCTTGTTCACTATCTTCACTTTCAACGATACCTGTGGAAGAGCCGGGCATTCAACGTGTACAACAGGAACTTCCTTACGTGCTTCTACTTCAAAATCTGGGTCTGACTGCATTGAAGAACGATCATCCACTAGTTCATCGTCAGACTCTACAATTGTTTTTCCTTTTTCTTTTTTGCCTCATGTGCCTCCGTAATGAAGCCGTCATACATTCTACAAAAATATAATGCAAAATATGAATATTACCTCTAAAATGAAAAACATAATAGTCTATGCAAAACTTCTAAATACATGCTAAAACTGTGTAGTTGCATCGTTGATTAATACATGCTAGTACATGTCTTAGTTCAAATGCTGAACATAAATCAATGGTAGCACCATCTAATAACACAAAATGATTCAATCGGTAATAAAGCACGTTTATTAACTGTCGTTTCAATCGGTGATCAATTTACCATTTGTGTTATGAAAATTTAAAATTCCGAGTTGTTTATAATCAGCGATTAAATGTGACGTGTATAAAAAGAAATGTAAACTATGAACCACCGATTGATCCATAGAGTTAGCTGAATTTTTTTTCAACCGGTAGTAGAATACCATGTGTGTAACAAAACATGCGTAGTGTAAACTGCCAATTGGCCATTCCAGATTTGAAGTTAACTTAAATGATGCTCCACCGTCGTTTGAGCTACAAAACAAATGAACAATGAACCACCGTTTGACACAATGATTCAATCGACAAACCCTAATACTACACCATCACAATACCCTAATACTACATCATCCGCATTACAACCCTATTACCCAAATCGATACCGCTTCTTATAGACAACCCACCAATGATCGATAAACCCTAATTGATAAATTCAAGGCAACAACTTACAACGCTTTGTTTTCCGAGACTGTGAGGAGCCGCATTGAGAAACTTTCTTTGACTTTTTAGAGGCCGCCATTGTATCTATTAAATAATAGTAAAGCAGAAGAATTTGAAGCTCTCTCATTAATTCTAGGAGTTATTTGTGTTCTCCTTGATTCTCTCTAAGTGGATATATTATTTTCAAAATCCTACGATTACTACTTTAGAATTATTCTACTAAACTTTTCACACTATTTTACATTCGAATATCTATTATTAAAAGAATCTACAAATATTTCACGGTTCTTTCTCAAAATTTTACATTATAGTCCACACATTTAAATTAATTACATAATCTAAAATTTAAACTAACTGATAAACTTAATCAACTAATATTTATTAATAAATCTTAAATGATGAAAATTTTAATATGTATATTATAGGCGCATAATAAATTGGTAAAAAAAAATTAATTTAGATGCAAATATGTATAAGTTACATAATAAAAATCATACATATTAATAACAATAACAAATTTATTTTATAATTTATTTACTAAATGAATTTATCATACATCGCACTGTAAAATTCTATTAACTTCGAATACCTAAAAATTTAACTTTTTTTACAATTACTTAGAAACCTTTGTCAATTATCTTTTAATATTTTACATTTAAGTCTATATATTTAACTAATTGTGTAATCTAAAATTTAAATTATTGAAATAAATATGATTAACTGATATTTATTAATCCATCTAATAAATCTTAAAAATAAGAGAATTTCAATATATACAATATTCCTGTATATGAGAAAAATAATAAATTTATTTCTTCTTTATTCGGATATATGAAGATATATAAATCATATAACATAAATGTATACATAAATAATAATAACTCTTTTATTCTAATTCATTTATCTCAAAAGAATATCATACATTACATAATATAATTTCATTTTAACAACATTTAAAAGATAAATTTATATTTTACAACATTATGATGTGAACCACACATTAAACCGATAAAAATTAGATTCTACAAACATTCTCACCTTCAACATGTTATCAAACCATACCCAACTCATAGTTCAACTAAATGCTACATAACATTATCTTGCAACCATCAAAGTTGTAAGCATGACCCTTTTACAAGAACATGAAATTTATGGTCAACTACAAGGATACAATTGTTTAAAAATGAAAACTTAAAAATGAATAAAATTTCACGTCTGATTCAAAAAAAAGTTCACATGCAGATAATCTAACCATAAGGTCTTTGCTCTTCTCAATTACAAATTTGTAAAAAGCTCTTCTCAATTTTAACTTTTTTTTACATTTAACTCCTTATATTTAATTAGTTATGTCGATCATTAATTCAAATTATTCAAATAAATTCAAATTATTTAATGTTTGTTAATCCATTTATAAATCCTTTAAGAAAGATGATAATTCAATATATATACAACAATCTATATTAACAAAATAGTGATGTTACGTATTCGCTTATATATATCACATAACATAAATTATTTATATATACAGTATTAACAATTTTAATTATAATTTTTTGAGTTAGAACAATAATTTTTAAAAAGATATGTAGTTAGCGAGTACTGAACCATCAACCTTATATCTAAACGTCACACAATTCACTTTAGTTTATAACTAATATATCACAATAAATTTATCATATCATATCATATATTGCATAATAAAAATATTTTTTTAGCAATAATTAAAATATAAATGATATTTTTTAACAATATTACCGTGTGCAACGCACGAGTTAAACACTAGTTCGATTTAGAAGAAGAAACGAGAATATGAGATTTTTTTTATTGCCGTTCGTTCTTTTATTTATTTATTTTTTGGGTGGTGAATAAGAGTGAAAACAAGCAGGACGGAATAATAATAAGAGCCGGGTAATTTTCAGTGTTTTTTCTGAGTGTATAGCAACACTATGAAATAAGTGGTCGAGTGGACCCAAAGTTACACTAGTGTCATTTGAAAATAAATATTACGGTTAAAATGTTCATTAGATTGTTCTTTTAAAGCTACCAAACTTAGAACTAAACAGAACCCGAATCCACTTTTCTGTGCCAGACTTGAACCCTAACCTTCTCTCACTGACCTCACGCTCCACTTCTTTCACAGTTAAATTTCTCCTCCGCCGCCATTACGGCTGCTTTGTTTCGTCCGCTTTGATGGCGTTAGCATTCGACGAGTACGGACGGCCTTTCCTAATAGTGAAAGAGCAAGATCAGAAGACCAGGCTTCGCGGTCTCGAAGCTCAGAAATCAAACATAAGTGCTGGAGTGGCAGTTGCGAGGATCTTGAGGACTTCTCTAGGGCCGAAGGGGATGGATAAGATGCTCCAGAGCCCTGATGGCGATGTTGTTATTAGTAAGTCTTTCGTTTTCGACGATATCTAGGGTTTATGAGATCTAAGGTTTTGTAATGCTTGGTTTTTATTATTGTTACAATGTTTCCTTTACTGGAATGTTACTTTGGTGACTAGTCAGACTATTGGGAACTATTTTTTGGAATTTAGGTCATGATCGGGAACACCTTTTTTATTAACTAAGTGGTAATTTTTAAGTGAATGGTGAAAACAGAAAGTTTTTGGATTGATAACTTGAAGATTTAGCAAAATGAAGTTGAAAAATGTAGTTTTTAGCAAAATGATGAAACAAGTCATATTTGTTGCTTATGACTGATCAGCTTTTACCCAATAGAGAGGCTGATATCGGTTTAGGGCCTGAATTTCTTTGGGGTCTAATGCTGAGGATGGCTATTACATTTTTTTATCAATAGGTGCAAACATATATTATACAGAGCAGGTAACAAAATGTCCACCATAATACATCAGATACTTTACCCTTCTCTTTCAATGCAGTTGTACAATTCCATTTCTGGTGTTGAACTGCTTATTCTACTTATAATTGGGACAAACTAAAGTATTTATCTCTAATTTAATAAAGCACCCTTATATTTAATTTTTTTGGTCAGGAAAAGCAAAAATGAATAAAAATCGACCCATCTCGCCTACACCTAATAATTGCAACATAATTGATTTTCTCAATCAGTTTTTTAATATAAAATAAATAAACTTTCTATACTGTATTTTATTTCAGTAATTATTCTAATTTTAGTTTAAATATGAAATGCATCATATTTCTATTTATAATAGCTTTAATGTTACATCGTGTTTTTGTATAGCAAAGCTCAAACTCATGCCTATTATATTACATTTTTATTTTTATTTGATATAGTAATAATAATAGTTTGATATATTATTGTTATTATCTTATATTTTGCATTTTTGCAACATCCACTAGAGGAAAAAAGGATATGAAATCATCAAAAAATCGAGTAGTTATTTAACTATTTAATAAACTAATCAAAATTATGTTTATAATAATTCTCGAAACCAGAATTTAATAAATTTTACATATTTATCATTCTATAATGACCAATATAACGAGGGAACACCATATTTTAATTTTGACTCTTCGAGTAGGTAACGGTAGAGTTTAAATTAGTAAAATATGGATTAAAAACATGGTATACAATGAATATCGTTTATATGAAAGGCTGTTTCATGTAATTGTCTATAGATTCAAATTTCTTGAGATGGCCGTGATTGTAAGTCACTTATTTTTCTCCATATAAGTTGTTTCCAAACATACAGATACATACAAGTAACTTAACTTATACTCTTTAGCTTAATTTAAATAAATAATCAAAGTATCAACTAATATTATATTTTAGACTTTGAAAAATGCATTGATTATTGACAAATTGTTGCAATCAGATTAGCAAGTTTGTAGGATAGTTTAAACGGTAACTACAAAAATCTCTTTCAATTAGAAATGCTTTGTTGGGAATCTTCACAAATTTTCTGTATTACTTCGGTTAACACTTAAAAACATCGATTCCTCAAAGAAGTTCTTGGGATCATTTGTTTTTTCCCTTTTTTCATATTCAGTCTTGTAATAAAATAATTTTGTGAATCCTTTTTGCCAAACCATCCTTTTTCAAAAAATAAAAAGCAACAATATGCTCTTTATCATGCTATTTGCATAAATTTACATATTTATAGTGGGTTTACATATCCGTTTGTTTTCATAAAAAATACTTGTGTGATAATTAATTCGTATCATATAAATCAAATAAATCGACAAGGTTTTCTTTTCACTAAATATGTTATATCTCTACCAAACATAACTTGCATTGTCATAGTGTCGTCCGGTGTTGTTAAAGCGCTGATTCTATTTATAATGGTGCTTCAATCCTGAATTTTATTTTGAAGGTGCTTCATCTTGTAATATGACTATTCAATCATGCTTATTTTCTAAAATGAATTTCAAGCTTTCATTAGCGCTATAATGAGTGCTTTTAGGCTTTATTTTTTGTTATCTTGTTTTTGTTGAACATGCATATTTTTGATATGTTTATCGTTATTTCATTTTCTTTTGGATCTATGTTAGTAAGTTTTTTAAAAAAAATTGCATTAGCTATTCGATTATTGTTGCACATGCTATATATTTATCGTATTGGTAACATTAGCATGGTTACATTTTTCTGAAATCATACATAGAAGTTTAGATTTCTGTTTATTATGTAAAAGTTTTTATAGTAGTATATTAACTATTCAACTGTTGTTGCATATGCTATATGTTTACTGTATTGGTAATATTAATATGGCTGCATATTTTTGAATAATCATGTAAATTCAGATTTTATTTATTTATTTGGAAATTTGTATAACTATTCTTAGCACTTATTTGATACAACTCAATGTAAGTATTTATAGCCGAATCTATCTGGGCTTCGTTCCTAAGAATGTCCTTGCCTAGTGCTCTAATTCTAAAGAGCCATAAACTAGACGAATATTAATTGAATTATAAACTTGCAAAACTATTCACATTAGGCATGTTCATATATTCAATGTTATAAATGTCACCATCATAACTTTTTCGGATTACTCATTTTGCACATTTGGTTGGCATTTGTGCAATGCATGTGCATAATACAGTGGTCATACTAAAGGTTATCTAAGATCATTTTATCGAAATTGTACATTTTACTCTCCTATCCAAACGTCTGGTCAAATTCTTTTAAGATGAAACTTTGACCATAATTTTCGGAGATTGTGCATGAGTAATTAAGCACCTAGTATAGGGAAGAGTTGCAAAATAAATTACCATCGCCAACATGGACAAAGCTATTATCTAACACAGATACAATGAGAAGAAGATGCCACATTATCAGCAGAAAACTTTTTCATCTTATGCTTGGGATGCAAGCTCATGAGCTAGTGAATGCTTATTGTTTTACTTACCGAACGGCTACAGATTGCCTGTCAAATTCATAACTTGCACAGTGCTAATCAAAATTTATATTGACAGCAAATGATGGGGCAACAATCTTGGAACAAATGGATGTCGACAATCAAATTGCAAAATTAATGGTTGAGCTGTCACGAAGCCAGGATTACGAGATTGGTGATGGTACAACTGGTGTGGTTGTCTTGGCTGGTTCTCTGTTAGAACAGGCTGAGAAGCTTTTAGAACGTGGTATTCATCCTATAAGAGTTGCAGAAGGATATGAGACAGCATCTCGAATAGCTGTTGACCATCTTGAGCAGATTTCTCAAAAGTTTGTGTTTAGTATTAATGATATTGAGCCCCTGGTGCAAACTTGCATGACTACTTTGTCATCAAAGATGTAAGTTCATATTTATGCTAAATATATTTTACAGATAGAGTTAATCTATGGTAGTCTTGTCCAGCAAACCTACTTGATATATTGCTGATCTTTTCTTGTGCTGTAAGTAAATTGTTTCACAGTAGCAGCTCATAGCTGTTCTCTTTTTAACCCACATCGTTAGATGTATTTTATTCTTTAAACTTATAACACACTATATTTCTATAAGAATCTTACTGCCAAAACTCTAGGAAATGTTTAAAAAGTTCGCATTGTATATGTTAGTGGTGGAATAAAAATAATGATAATTAAGCAGTATAAATTTGTAAGACTAAAATGATTTATTTTTCTTTTAACCGAAATAGTTTTCACCGATTCTTTTGTGCTATTGTTCAATCAAAAAATTCTGATAGAGGACTTTGATTATACACTCTTCTCACCTGTTCATTATTTAGTGAGACACACAAACCTTATGTATCTGTACACATCTAGATACTGTATAATTCTCAACTTTTTGTTCACTTATATGATTTCATTTTGTGGTCTTAGCTTTTTTTACACCCCTTTTGTACAAACCTCATCTGCCGTAGTCCTTCACCAAAGTAACCATTTTCTACCCCTTTCATTGTCTAGTTTGTTTTAGTTTTGATACAGTTTTCGTTATGGTGCTTCTGTGTTTGCTGAACATTCAATTTTGAAATTACTCACTTTTCTGATATTTACCTGACTGCATAGTCACTTGTCTATTCTCTGTCAGTATTAGTAAATGGTATAATGGTACAACAAACATGCCATGGCGGATCACCGAACAATATATGGCATGATGCCCCACCCAATAAATTCAATGCAGATCTTTCCATTCCATTTCAAGATTTACATATCTCTTTGAGAATATTATATACAATTTCGATGGTCTTATGCATTTTTGTTTGAGTGATATTATGGAATTGAACGTTTATTCATGAATGCAGTGTCAATCGATGCAAACGTACTCTAGCAGAGATTGCTGTAAAAGCAGTTCTGTCTGTTGCAGATTTGGAGAGGAAAGATGTCAATTTGGATCTGATTAAGGTAGAAGGGAAAGTAGGAGGAAATTTAGAGGACACAGAACTCATTTACGGAATTATTGTAGACAAGGATATGAGCCATCCACAAATGCCGAAGCATATCGAAGATGCAAAAATTGCTATTTTGACTTGCCCATTTGAGCCACCCAAACCCAAGACAAAACATAAGGTTGACATTGACACTGTAGAGAAGTTCCAAACTCTGCGTCAGCAGGAACAGAAGTATTTCGATGACATGGTTCAAAAATGCAAGGTAATTTAAACAGTGCATAAAATAAAATTTGCTCCCTTGCTGTATCATGTATTTTGTCTGGTTTCTCTAGTTGACCTATTACAAGTACATTATAACAATGGAATTTCATATTTAATTGTTATCTTTGAGAACTTCCAATAAAAACTAGCTTAGTTTTAATTTGAACCTGTCTGTTGTAATTAACGTTGTGCAAATTTGGTTTCCCCTAGTTTCTTTGATATTATTAACAGATTTTTTGATAAATTTTTTACATAATTTTTTTTTTTTACAAATTAAAGACTCTAAATTGCCGGTTCGCTAGTCATTATAGTTTTTTCAAGCTAGGTGATGCTGCTAAACATCAGAGTATTTTCTTTTTATTGTTATTCTTTCGTTATAGCTATAGCTTCTTTTATATTCTCAGGTAAACGGTTATTGAAGCAGTTTTGACCCAGTAATTGACAGTCATCAAATGCATTTTTGATTGATGAAATGTTAACATTTTTCTGCTATGCTGCTGTGCTTTGCTTTGTTAAACCAATATTAATTTTCACGATTACGTCAATTGATGATTGATCTAGTCTGTTTTTTCTTTTAGGATGTTGGTGCAACTTTAGTTATCTGTCAGTGGGGTTTTGACGACGAAGCCAATCATTTATTGATGCATCGAAATTTGCCTGCTGTTAGATGGGTTGGTGGCGTTGAATTGGAGTTGATTGCCATTGCTACAGGTTTGTCTTACCTATGGGATTGTCTTAATATTGTTCATATCGTCATGTCACTGCATATTACTTGTTTTTGTTTCTTTGCATAGGCGGACGAATTGTTCCAAGGTTTCAAGAATTAACACCTGAGAAACTTGGGAAAGTATGATTTACATTGTATATTAGATAATTTGGCAGTTTGTTTTTGGTTATAAATTATTATACATCTTGTAACCTACCTCCATTGTTACCTAATGCTATTTATTTTGAGAGGATCACCTGGTGACACATTTCCCAAAAAATGAGTTAATGTAAGTAAATAAAGCATTAGCATGTAGCAATCTATTCTTAACTTAATGTACTAGTATTGAACTTTATAACATTCTGGTCAGGTGTGGTCTTGTCCAAATGTGGAAGTACCGAAAAGTATTATGTCATTTCATCAAAAGAACCGCAGCATGCATTTTATCATTAATGTCTTCAATGCATCTACCACATCTACTCTTTGTTTTGAAGCCATATCATGAAGTTCATTTTAATCCAGTTGGTACGCTGTGCACATAATCATTACACACACTCTCTCTGCGTATTGATATGTAAAGACATGTCTATGTATATACTATACTAATGTAACGTCTATAGTTTACGCATATACCATTGCTTACAGATACCATGCATTTAAACAGGCCGGTCTAGTTAGGGAAAAAGCATTTGGGACCACAAAAGACCGGATGCTTTATATCGAGCAGTGTGCGAATTCTAGGGCGGTGACAGTATTTATTCGTGGTGGTATGTATCAAATTTCAATAGAAAGTATATATAAGCTATTCAGAATTTGTTTCTTTAGTCTCAGTTTTATGATAGGCTGCATAATTTTACGTATGTCTCCCTACTCTTGTATGTACAAATTGATGCTACAAAAGCCCTTAGGAGACATCATAAGATTGTATTTTGTGGTCTATTGCACTGTTTTCTGTGCATAAAATCTTGGCCTGGTATTTCTAGTGAGATTTACTTCTAAATTCAATTGTCGGTATCTTTCTATAAATTCTTAATTAACATTGTCACCTACCAGATATAATCTAGACCTTGAGTTTTCTACTTTGTCCTCAAGTCCATAGTTTTTTTTTCCTTCTGAGCAAAGCTGAAGCCCCCAAACATGATTAAAAGACCAAAATAAGCTTGAGCTTTCATCCAAATAAAAAAGTTAATCTGCAAAGTAAATAACTAAATCTAACATATCAAATTATTAATCAGAATTCATCTAAATTATTCAGTTCATCATGATTTTTAGTCCCATATTTTGGTTCCATTGAAGGAACTAAATGTGGATTGAGATGTATGAATAGCATTGTTAAATCATAAAGTTATTTGTATTTTATATGTACACAAATAACTTTGAATTATCTGTGGAGCCGAATTATAGTAATGAGTTCTAACAATGTTATATAAAATTCCCTGTGGAGGAGGGGATGCTAAAACGATGTACTTTGTAGGATTTTCTGGGTATGTTATTGTCATCATCCACTTTGATACAGCTAATGTAGAATAAAAGATTTCGCATCCTAACATAAAATTATGTAGGTTACAATATTTATTCACTTCATACCTCACATCATATCATCCTGCTGCCAATTTGCGTTTGTAGGTTTTATAACAGAAAGTTATATTTTACAGCTTGGGTATATAGCATCATCAAAGTACAATACTTGTTCACTTCATATCTCACATAACAACATTATCCGGTTGTCAGTTGTCAATGTCCACGTGTATTCTTTATAACATCGTAAAATCATATTTAACTGTAAGGCTTGGAATTAATGTGCAATCATATCCTGTAATCATATTCATGAATCACATTACATCATATTTATGAATCATATTGTGAAAGCATGAACAAAAAGTAATTTGTGTATCAACTTTGGTATATTTACATCATATCACCATGATTCCATAATTTCACAATGGAATTTAGTTGGTTAATCATATACTTAACAGTACGGTTGCTGCATGCTTATCCATGGGAATTGCAACCAAAATTATTTGAAATGAATGCTGGCCGACTTAATGAAGATTCCAGCTTGAATTTGAGTTCTTTTATTCGACGTTATAAAGAATCTACATAAAAATATCATTGTTTTACTTTATTTTTTCTACTCTAATAAAACGTCATAGGAAGGGTCCTATTAAACTTCAAAATTCCGTTTATTTCATTTTGGTTTCGGAAGCCGGAATGATTCAAATGAACTCAGTCCAAAGTTTTACTTTGGTTGAGATCGCAGTAAAATTTGTAAATCTTATGTTTTTACAAAAGAAATTCAATGAAAACATAATTTGATTTTGAAACGAATAAATTTTAGAAGTATATGAATAATAAAATAATTAAAAAAAGTTTTAAAACATTTTCCTTTTATTGAAATCAAAATCAAAGTAATTTAATATTCATCATCCCCAATTTAGAATCTTGTAATCATCTTTTTCCTTTGTAACCCTGGAATCCTCATCATTGCATCAACACAAATTCATCATATCCAATCAAGAATTTTTTCATTGATGCATTCATCAGAAAAATTTGTATATTTGCGTTATAAATATTAAGTATTCATATTGCCGCGGAAGTGAAGTAAGTAGAATATGGAGAGTTTATGAAATAAAATGTAAAATTTGTATTTATGATCTAAATATATGTTTTCTCCAAATAAAACCAACATCTAAAAATAGAGATACGGGAAACATTGTTATATTTACAAAAACTGCTTATTACCGGGATTCAGTCTCAATTTTAAGGAATTTTGAGTATTAATGTTATGTCATATATATGATATTCCCTTTTGTTTAGACTATAAATATGACATTCTTGGTATTTCACAATGTTACAGGCAACAAAATGATGATAGAAGAAACAAAAAGAAGTGTACATGATGCACTATGCGTGGCAAGGAATTTGATCCGCAATAACTCAATAGTTTATGGTGGCGGCTCGGCTGAGATCTCATGCTCAATTGCTGTTGAAGCTGCTGCAGATAAGCACCCTGGAGTTGAGCAGGTAGCATACTCTTTCAATTTTTTTTCTTAAACGATTATGATTATCCACATTGACTGCTTACTTTTTATGCTTCAGTATGCTATTAGGTCTTTCGCTGAAGCATTAGATGCTGTTCCAACAGCTCTTGCAGAAAACAGCGGTTTACAGCCTATTGACACTCTTACTGCTGTCAAAGCCCAGCAAATCAAGGTTCCTTTTCTTTTCTTTCCATTTTTTAACTGGAAAAAAAATGACAATTACAAATTCAGATTCATTTGAAAACATATTGCAGAATACCATTAATAGTAGCCACATGAAAATATTATTTTGGTTGCTATGCAGGAAAGTAATTCATTCTTAGGCATAGACTGTAACGATGTTGGGACCAACAATATGCAACAGCAAAATGTTTT
Source organism: Allium fistulosum (assembly GCA_030737815.1). Lineage (NCBI taxonomy): Eukaryota > Viridiplantae > Streptophyta > Magnoliopsida > Asparagales > Amaryllidaceae > Allium > Allium fistulosum. The sequence goes on from CM060904.1 coordinate 136,990,508, forward strand.
CGAAACGTTGATCGGAAAGCAACAGCAAATTATGCTGGCCACGCAGGTTGTGAAAATGATATTGAAGATCGATGATGTTATCACCCCAACTGAGTACTAACTTCATTCCTAACTTTGCTAGATTTTGTTTGCTCTGTATAATTTATGACTTTTGAATTGAATGCTACTAAAATTTTGTAATATTTAACACTGAATTTGTGGGGAAATGGTGTTTGGTTCTCCCAGTACTTTTCATGATTTTCTGATGTGTTTACAGATGGAAATTTGGAGTGTAATATGCCGTCCTCTGCATGTGGATTATCTTATCAAAAAATAGTTACCTAGTTTGATTATCAAAATATAGCTACTGTCCATATCATGTATGCAATTTTATGTTTTTGAATCCGATGAATTTACATTGCGGCGGTTGTGTCTTCACAAAAATACTTGATTAAGTTGAATTATTGAAAATCAAAATGTTATTCAGCAAGATATATTATATTCGGCATGGTTTAGCTGTTCATTGTTAAATCGACCGTTAGCGAGGTTTGTTTAGTTTTGTTCAAATCAAATACTCTGAATCTCAAATTTGAAGGAACATGTTCATGCCTAACACCTCCCTGCTTAATGCTCTTTCCTTGTTTCTCTATCTTCCTAGAGATTTTCAGATCTAAATTACCTTACTTTTCTTGATTCAAATTTCCTCACTTTTCCTTCTGCCATCCAAATTTTCAGTTCCAAATCACCACCGAACATCTTTATTTTCCTTTGAAATTAAGCATCCTGCCTTTACCCTTGAACAACAATTTTTCTGCCCCATTTGCACAATCTTCCATTGAATCTTCACTTGTACACCCATGTCCAAATTAACACGCTTCCAAAGTATAGTTTTAGTAAAGCTTTTGTTTTCTTGTGCGCTGGAGCTGATTTTGGGTTTTGTGTTACTGCCTTTTACATGCATGTGCATATGCTACACTGCATTCATATTGCTAGGTACTTAATCATATTTTGTGATTAAAATAGCTTCTTGCTTTACTTGTTGTTTTAGCTTTCGTTCCGGTTAATATGCCTTAATCCGATCCTTGAGTAAATTCTTGAGCTTTTATTTCTCCTCTTTATACAACTTGCCTCACTTTTCCAAAGACAACAAAGTAGATGGATTTTTGTTTTTTTTGTTTAGGTTGCATCAGTGTTGTTTAAATCGAAGAGGTATAATTAGTGTACTACAATGTTTGGGACTGAGCCATTTAACATTAACTCAATTTTGGACTAAATTTATTGTTATTTGATGATTGATAAACAACTGAATCGTTGGATGCGAAATCACGCCTTATGTTTTTGTTAGAAGACCAGATAGTTCACAATTTCTCATGAAGACGTTCCTGAATCTTCTCGTACGGGTGGATACTGCATGAGACACAAGTGGTTAGTGTTTTGAATTTTTTTGGCTCTGGATTATGCAAAGATTTGAACTTTTTTTTGGTTATTCAATTATGGATGTGGAATTTAGTTGACTTGTAATTTATTGGATTTGCAAATGATGGTCTGGTTTGCAAATAGTATGACTGTTCTGATCATTTTTTAGTGCTACAATTGTTTTGTGTCAATGAATGCTAGCATTAATTAAGCCTACTCTAAACATTTTTGTTTCTATTTATTTGATGGAACAGACATCCGTATAATTGAGTAGAATCTTTCAGCTACAACTGTTCTGATGAACTCATATTATTTATTTATTGAGGAGAGGTAGGTTTCAAGACAAGCATCATAGTTACTCATCTTCTTATTACTTTTCTTAATCTCGCAACATCTTATAAGGTGGATTATGTACTATTAGTTTAAACAAAATATGTTTATTATTGTAGGAGACTATAACCTGGAGGTGGAGGAGTAAATGCAGCCATATTCAAAGCAGCAGGTGCAGCCCTAGAAACTGCAACAAACTAACATGAGCTACCACAAAGCAGCAACGATAACTTTTCCTAAATGAAATCCTTCTGGCAAACTAACATAAGCTGCCATGGGTTTGCAACCATTTTGGAGGTGCAGGGTGGAGGAGTGCGGGAAAAGCGCGCAGGGGAGCACAGATTTCTACAAGATGCACGGTGGGGGCAAGAGGTGTGGAGTTGAGGGTGCGAGAAGTTTGTGAGAGTGAAGTGTGGGTTGTGCGCGGCACACAAGAGCATGATGATGGCGACTAGGGAAGGAGGTTTAATCAGGTCGGGGATTTTTAAAGGTGTGCTAGAGTCGGGGTCGGTGGGGAGTGGTGATTGGGAGTCGTTGGACGTTATTGCTTTATCGGAGAGCGAGATTGATGGTTTGATGACGACGACGACGACGCCTTCGTAGGTGTTGGTTCCGAGTAGTATGAAGAGGGATTTGGGTGGGTATGTTGTGCCTGTATGGAGGGTTCATGGTGGTAGATTGATGCCTTTGAATTGAAGATAAGAATGGATACAAGCATCTGGTTTTATGTAATGAAGCTTACATCTCAGCCATTGATATTATATCCAACAGAGCAAATACAGAGACTCTGAATACAATAATGCAGATCAGTATGGGCCTTCACACAAAAGCCCAAACACATTTGTTTAAATACTTGCCATATGATGTACAAATTGATTAACTGAGTATTGTATCAAATACAAAAGACTTCTGTATCAAATAATTGATCAATAAAATCTCATTTTCTTCTTCAAATTCATATACTGTCATACTGTAAGAATCATAACATGGTATTGGAGCCATTCAAGGCTTAACAGCCGAATCATAAGATCAATTAAACTCATCAAAGAAGATTCATCATCTGAGTAATCACCACTCATCAGAAGACAGAGTCTCATCATCTGAGTGGATAGATTCGATTGAGAAAATCAAGTGTCACGCCTCAGTCCAAAGAACTAGACTGCATCAGGCCTTTCTCGTTAAATCTTGAAGAAATCAATCAAGGAAATCTCAGAAAGCAGTTAAAAGAAATCAAGAATCATCTCAAAACTAAAGAAAGTGCCCACCAGTAAGACTTATCAGAGTATAGACAAAGGAAAGAAAGTTACTCGTCATTTAAGCCTTGCAGTAGCATCAAACCTGGTTGTGAGCAATTCTTGTTCTCTAATTCTTGATCTCTGTCTTTGATTGATTTTCTTTACTTTATCACTAGCTTTGTTTGTCTGTCTGCATATAACTTGAAATCACCATGACTGATGATACAACCTCTACCACATCTGTTAATATGAGTGATAATCATCAATCCAATACTACAGTTGAAAAACTTGTTAACACTGTAGTTAGCCCTCAAACCAATCTTGTAACTACACACTTGAGTGAAGATAACTATCTTCTCTGGAAACTGCAGATTGAAACTGCAGTCCAAGGATATGGACTTGAAGGTCACATTCTTGGAACCATTCCAATTCCTCCCAAATATAAAATGTTAAAGAAAATAAAACTTTCATTAATGAGGAGTATACTAAATATCATAGACAAGACAGACTCATCTGTTCTTAGCTATTGTCATCAATAAATACAAATTTACTGTTTCATGTTATTGGATGCAAGACAACAAATGACATATGGTCAACAATTGAAAAGGTGTTCAACACACAATCAGCTGCCAAAGTAATATATCACAAGAGACAACTACACAGCATGAGGAAAGATAACAATACTATGAGAGAGTATCTTTTCAAGGTTAAAACCACTTGTGATCTTTTAGAGGCTGCAAATCACAAGGTATCAGATTCTAAACAAATTTTAACCATTCTGAATGGATTAAGTGATGATTATGAGTCAGTAGTTGCTGTCATTGCATCTCAAAAGGAGCTGCCATCTATTGATGATGTTTACTCCATATTACTTGCTCATGAAGCTAGAATTGATAATAAGAAACCACAAGACTCTGACTTCTCCATCAACTATACTACTCATTCCAAGAAAGCACCCAGGATGACTGCTGGTACCCAAACTCTGGTGCGACAAATCATATTACAAATAATTTTGATAACTTGAATCTTGGCAACAGGGAGTATAGAGGTAAGCAGTCAATTTGCATGGAAAATGATAAGTGTATCAATATTACTCATATTGGTAATGCTTATATTAAAGGCAAGAAACAACCGTTCTTACATAATTTATTAAGAGTACCTAAAATAAAGAAAAACCTCATTAGTGTATCCCAATTTGCCAATGACAATAAAGTCTATTTTGAATTTTATCCTAAATACTGTTTGGTTAGAGACATACTGACAAAAGACATTTTGTTACAGGGTGATGCTGAAAAAGGACTCTATAAATTCAAATCAGTCAATAACAATGTGTCCTCAGACAATCAGAAGTGCTGTAACATGTGTGTGGAGCAAGACTTCAAAAGTGTATTTGATATATGACATTACAAACTTGGTCACCCAAGTGTGAAAGTTGTAAAACAGGTTCTTAATGAAAATAAAATATCTTTTGGTAATATCTCATTACCCTATGTCTGTACATACTGCCAAATGGGCAAAAGTCATAAGTTGACATTCAATGAATCTTCAACAGTTTACTTAAAACCTTTAGACTTGATTGCCATAGACTTATGGGGGCTAGCACCCATATGTTCAGATTTTAGATATAGGTACTATGTCTCTTTTGTTGATGCACACTAGACACACATGGATTTATTTTTTAAAATCCAAGACTGAAACCTATAATGCTGTTATAAATTTTATAGTCATGGCTGAAAAGCAAACTGGCAATCAAGTTAAAGTAATACAATCAGATGGGGGAACTGAATTTAAAACTCTCAGTGGTTATTTTAGAGGGAAAGGAATAGTGCACAGAATTACTTGCCCATACACTTCTGAACAGAATGGGTTAGTAGAAAGAAAGCATAGACACATAGTTGAGACTGGACTTACTTTATTAGCTCATGCATCACTACCACTAAAGTTTTGGCCTGAGGCCTTTAATACTGCTGTATACCTCATTAATAGATTACCAACAAAGGTAATTGGTGGGATAAGTCCAGTAGAGAAACTATATGGGATAAAACCTGACTATCATAATTTGAAAACTTTTGGATGTTTATGCTTTTCTTATTTAAGACCCTACAATGCTAACAAACTAAACTTCAGGTCTAAATCCTATACCTTTCTTGGATATACTACTAATCAGAAGGGTTACAAGTGTTTGGATGAAAATGGAAGAATCTTTATTAGTAGACATGTTGTATTTAATGAAAATGTCTTTCCTTACAATAATTCAGAGATAAAAACCACAAATAAAGTGTACAATCCAAAAGTTTCAATACCTGACTTACCAATTTATTCTGAATATGAGTCTCAGAATGAAGAGGTGAGGTCTACTAGAGATCACTGCACTCAATCCACTGTATCTAATCAACATAACTCTGAGTGGACAGGTGATCCTAGTCATGCCATTCACTCTCCTGTACAAACAGAAAGTGAAAAGAATCAGACAGAAGAAGATGTTCATCAAAGTAACACAAGAAATATGTCAAGTCAAGTAAATGAGGAAAGCTCACCTCATACTGAAGCCCATACAAGGCCCAGTCATCCTATGATTACCAGGGCTAAAAGTGGCATCTTCAAGCCTAAGATATACAATACAAGTATAATCTCGCATGAGCCAGAAACATATGAGCAAGCTGCAAAAGACAAGAACTGGACAACAGCTATGGATGAAGAGTACAAGGCTCTTATAGATAACAATACATGGAATCTTGTATATCCTCCAAACAACAAAAACATAGTTGGATGCAAGTGGACATACAAATTAAAGAAGAATCCTGATGGCTCAATTAGTAGATACAAGGCAAGACTTGTTGCAAAAGGATATACACAGCAATATGGGTTTGATTTTAAGGAGACTTTTTCTCCAGTGATCAAACCATCCACTATAAGACTTATCCTTACTATTGCTCTACACAAAGGGTGGCGTATAAGACAATTAGATGTCAATAATGCATTTCTGAATGGCATCTTACAGGAAGATGTATACATGCAACAACCACCAGGATACATCAAGCAGGCAAATTATATGTGCAAACTGAATAAAGCTATATATGGACTCAGACAATCTCCAAGGGTCTGGTTTGATAGACTAAAAGGAGTGTTATCGGATATGAAATATCAGTCTATCAAATCAAACAACTCACTATTTGTTAAAATTAATGATTCAGTAACTATTTACATACTCATATATGTTGATGACTTGATTATTACAAGAAACAACAATGAAGAAATCAACAGTGTCATCAATTGCTTAAACAAGGAATTCTCAATTAAAGACCTTGGGGATATCAACTACTTCTTGGGTATAGAAGTATTGAGAAAAGGAAATTCAGAACTAATGCTATGTCAGAAAAAGTATATTCAGGAACTACTTGTCAAAACAAAAATGGATGGTGCAAACCCACAGCCAACTCCCATGGTCAGCAACCATCAATTATCTAAAAACAGGGGAGAAGCCATACACAATATCAAACAATATAGAAGTGTTGTAGGAGCATTACAATATGCTACTATAACACGGCCAGATATTGCTTATAGTGTTAACAAAGTGTCTCAATTTATGCAGGACCCTCTGGATGAACACTGGAAAGCAGTCAAGAGAATACTCAGATACCTCAAAGGAACTCTAGATTATGGACTGTTATTCAAAACATGCAACAACTTAAACATAACTGGATATTCAGATGCAGACTAGGCAACAGATCCAGATGACAGAAAGTCAGTCAGTGGATAGTGCATATATGTTGGAAACAATCTAATATCATGGCGCTCAAAGAAACAAACTACAATATCCAGATCTAGCATAGAGACGGAGTACAGAAGCATAACTAATGCTACAGCAGAAATAATGTGGTTACAGTCCATACTGGAAGAACTGAAAATAAAGAATAATGCAAAACCAGTGCTATGGTGTGATAATCAGAGTGCAGTATTCATGACTGCCAACCCAGTGTTACACTCGAGAACCAAACATATCGAAATCGATATATTTTTCGTTCGTGAGCAAGTACAAAAAGAGAATATGCAAATCAATCACATACCTACCACTTACCAGAGGGCAGACACGCTCACTAAAGCTCTAAGCACAAAGAACTTCATAAAGTTCAGATCTGACCTTCAAGTAGAACGTGTCGAAGACAAAGCACTAAACAAGGAACCAGATTCGAGCAGCTCAAAATCTCAGCACCGAAATCTAAATCGAAGGAATTTAAAGTGACAAAGTATCGAAGAGAGTTGCGGTGAGGTTATCTTGATGATTCTTCTACTTTCGAATTGAATACAAGCCTGAATCTTGCAAATCGCCATCAAACCCTAACCCTAACGGCTCGGGTTTGATGGGGGCAATTGAAGATAAGAATGGATACAAGCATATGGTTTTATGTAATGAAGCTCACATCTCAGCCATTGATATTATATCCAACAGAGCAAATACAGAGACTCTGAATACAATAATGCAGATCAGTCTGGGCCTTCACACAAAAGCCCAAACACATTTATTTAAATACTTGTCATATGATGTACAAATTGATTAACTGAGTATTGTATCAAATACAAAAGACTTCTGTATCAAATAATTGATCAATAAAATCTCATTTTCTTCTTCAAATTCATATACTGTCATACTGTAAGAATCATAACACTTTGCTTGGGGGTAGTTTGAAGGGTGGGGGTGGTTTTTGATGGTAGTGTTGTTTGAAATATTACATTTTGTGATAATATTTATGGTTGTGATAATAGTGGTGATTAACTATTCCCAAATATGAATGAGGCAATCAGCTATTCAAGAATAGCATTAATCATCGGCAATTTAATTTAACCATTGGATTGTCTTTTGATTTCAACTTCAAATATGAACAAAGTGAAAACCAACGATGAAGATTTATGTCACTAATTATATTTTATTTTTTATTCGGTATATTATCGTTATTACATGTTTAATTTAAATTAGAAAATTGTATTAAATACTCTTATTTTACAATATTATACATCAAACTGCTCAAACAAAGTTTTGACAACCGCTTATACCATTATTAAAAACTGCCTACTAACGTATTTATGTCTCTTCTTCTTAATAACAATAGTATTCAAAAGGGGGCTAACCAATACTCTGTAACCCAAAATCTCTCTCGTCGATTAACCTTGCTTCGCTTCCATTAAATTTTTGGCATTGCCGCCTTGCGCCTGTCGTCCCCATTTCGCGTCCATTGTAAAATTGGTAAAATTGGTACAAATACATAACACGGACTTATGTTTAAATCATTTTGCACTGCTATTGTTTACGTCTCTCATTCATTTTCGTGTTTCAGTCATCTTCATCTTGAAAATAATTCATATTCTAGCAATACTTCATATTTACGCTTTAATCATGCAAATAAGTCACAAAGAACAAATTATAGACATTGAGAAACAAACAATATCATCAAAAATCCCATTAAACTTCAATAAATTTCATCTTCTGTATATAATAATGCAAAAACATCAATACGATATAATAGCACAGCAACATGCAGATTTTCTCTCTTTATATAATTACTTCCGAGACATTAATCTTCATCGTCATCTTCTTCTTCCTTTCTTTCATTATATTCATAATCACGGACTCTTGCTTCAAGCTCATAAATTCTCACATGCAAATCTGCAACAGTGCCTCTCAATTTCTCCACCATCTGCTGTAAATAAGTCCCAAAACCTTTCCATTGTTTGATCAATTGCTCCGATGCTTTTACCTTCTTCTTCAGTTCTGCTATTTCCTTCCTCCCTTCTTCCATTTCTCTCGTATACTTCTCCTGTACCAATTTCAATTGTTCGTTTCTTTCTTCTTCAAACTTTGCTCGCACGAATGCTTCATGCCTTCTGAGAAGATTGGTTACTTCGTCTCTGACAATCGAATTGTTGAAGAACGATTCGATTTGTTCTACAGTAAAGTATTCCTGCTTTTCTCTTTGCCCTGATGATGAAACGTAAAGAAATTTATTTTCTTTATTAAGATGGTAATTGTAAGTATAATCTGGAATTACCTTGATTGAGGTTCATGCTCACAGATGAACAGTCCTCAACGTCCATCATTTGGTTACTGCATACACACGACAAACATGTTTAGTTAATTTTGAATTATCTGTTGAAAATGGTGAAGTAAAAGAGAAGCAATTACCTGTTGGTGGAAGAAGAAGCCATTGACCTACGTCACAAAATTTTCTTGAGACAAGTGAAAATTACAGTGATTCAATGAGAAGAGAGGGTCTGCAACCATTTTTATATTGGCGAAGAGTAGCGAGAATGGTCGTGATTTTTTATTACAAAACATCGTATCATTTTGTGGTAGAAGATTTGATCTGGATCCAGTATATGCAATTGTTCAGTGCACTTAATTATTCGGTTTGATTGGGAAACATTAACTGTTTTATAACAGTGTCTTTTCGGAGATTTCTTGCCACCTTTTCTCTTTCTTATCGTTTTTTTCACGCATTAGAGCATCTCCAACAGTTTGGAGTGCGGAAATTCGATTTTCCGCACTCCAAAATGTTGGAGCCCTCATTTCTACAACAGAAATGAGGGCGGGCGCCTGTTGAACAGGCGCCTGGTTAATGCGCCTATATCAGGCGCATTTTCCACGTTCCCTCTCATTCCACACTCTTCCCATCCCCCATTTTCTAACCAGCTTCGCGTCCAAATGCCGCCCCGTCCGGTCAAAACTGGTAGACGCACCGTTCGATATACGACTGATGTCAATATCGGACCTGCTCATATCCCTCCCGATGCTACCGTGACTCCAGCCGATCTTCGATCTTTGCACGACTTGCCTCCTACTGTTTCGCATCGACTTACTGCAGCTATAGCGACGCCACAGGTATACGTTATTTATTTATTGCTTAATAAACGACCATGTAAATATAAATGTATAATAATTCCTTATTTACCTTAACATTAAATAATCATATATTTAGGTTCGTCACGTAGCGATGCGAGGTAGTTGGTATAGGTGTATGTCTGAATATTTTGATCAGTTACCGGAGCCGATTTTGGATAGGCTACATGCATCACCTTTTGGTGAATTTCTTGCTTTACCTAGATTTGCACATGTAGATCGTTGTCTAGTAGAGGCCCTTACCGAGAGATGGTGGCCGACCACTCACACATTTCATTTTCCTGATTTTGAGTTAGGACTGACTCCCCTAGATTTTTATATGCTCACTGGCATAGAGGTTGGTCGACCTGACCGACTCCCTGTTCCATTTGATAGTTCATTTGAGGAGTTCGAGTCATATTCAGCTTATTTACCGAAGATAGCGTTCTTTTTCGATTAATGTTCTTCCGATTGTAGCAATTAGTAATTTTGCCCCAAAAAGATTCACCACTTTGATCGGTCCCTCGAATAGGATCGACTGATAGTGCACAGTAAATGTAGCAAAGATCGTAGTCTTCCGCAGCGCTCCAACTTGCATTAGTTACTTCCCCCCCAATAGGAATCGTAGCGTCTTGCAAGTCGTATCCTTCAAAACTGGCCCTTGCAGCTACATCGTCGAAATCGGAGTACATTTTCAGTTGAGATCGGTGGCAGAAAAAAATTACAAAAATGAAAATTGGTTTGAAATGAACGAAGAGGGAGGGAGTGTTATTTAAAGAGGAAAAACGACCGTTGAGAAATAGCCGTTGAAGATAGTAGGCGCCTGTTTAACAAGCGCCTCAACGCATTGGAGATTCTCAGCCCGAAGGCCCCCCAATCTGCACTATTACAATTTCTCACACTTTGTTGGGGACGAATTTGGGTGCGGATTTGAGAATTCTCGTTCTGTTGGAGATGCTCTTAAAATGGTGTAATCCATCCTTGTCCATACATGCATATACATGCGTATATATAAATATAAATTTTTTAATTTAAAACATTAGAAATATTTATATATAATTTTAAAATTTATTCATCGAATATTGTTAGTGAAACTTTTGGATTTCACCACACTCGACTTGCCCGTGAGGCAACCTTGTGGTTGACTGTGCTCACAACTAGAAATCAACGAACCAACACTTGGTATGATTCGTCTTTGGAAGATGACCGTGGTGCTGAATGCTTACACGGCCAGGTAGTCGCACTCTAACCGTATGTTGAAATGTCGAAACAAATTAACGAACAAAAGAACAAATAAAAGTAAACTGCAGAAAAGTAAAAGACACGAAGATTTTTTACGTGGTTCGGATTGTTGCAAATCCTACTGTTTGCGCCAAAATTGGTCACAAACCCCGAATGTTGTGAAAGCACCAGTGTATGAATATAAATCAACAATGTTCACACACAAATCTCAAATCTAAGCAAACAGAGTATCACAATTCAGAAATAATGAACATAAACACGAGATTTATAGTGGTTCGGCGATCTTGCCTACGTCCACTCTGAAGTTGATGATTTTATTGATGTTCACTTGATGATTACAATTTCTTCTGATGTAGTACAACTGATTATATGATTACAATCTGAATCTAAGGAAGCAGTGGTGATTCTGAGTAAATCTGGCAGAGTGTGGGTGCTCTTTAGCTCCTAGAATTATCCGACCCCTTTTCTGAATGACCAGGGGCTCTATTTATAGGTGTAGGAGGCTGATATTTTGCCTAAATTGAAGGAAGACCAGTTCTGGTACGTGAGGGGGCCCACATGGCCGAAATCTGGAGATCCGAGCCCACTTTGGGATCGATTCGACCCTTGGTTCGAATCGATCAAAAAAGAGTCCAATCGAGCTGAAATTTGGGGTGGACATTCTTCATCATGTGCTTAAGCTTCTGTGAAAATTTCATGGCATTTGGACTTATAGATCTCAAGTTATGATCGATTCAAGGTTTCATTTCTGGTTGATGTGGTCTATTCGAATCGATCCCCTTCGTATCGATAGGGTCGAATCGATGACTTGGAGAGCGAAGGTGTTGACGTGGTGCGCGTCTCTCGGGTCGATCCTCCTTTTTCTCCGGGTTTGATTGAGTCGTCCTGAGATTTTGCCGCGTTGACTTAATGGATTCGAAGACAGTGATCGTACCTGGATTCGAACAAAGGTTCGTTCGTATCGATCGTGATGTGTTCTAGCCGATCGATACGAAGTCATCACAGCAGGATGGATTCGAGGCGTGGTGTCCTGGATGGATGCAGAGTGGTGTAGCTTCATCGATTCGAAGTGGCTCGTCTGAATTGATTCGAACAAATGCTTTTTGATGGTTCCGAACCACATGGAGTTGAACTGATGGATTCGAACAATTATTGCCTCATCGATTCGAAGTGCCTTGTCTTGAGGGATTCGAATGGCTTTAGCTCCATGGATTCGAACAGAGCTTGTCTTGATGGATTCGAATGGTATCTTTACTTATGGATTCGAACCTGTCGGAGTCGATCCTGATGGAGTCGATCTTGTTGGGTTCGAACTTAGGGCCATTTTTCCCAAACGTGCATCAATGATATCTTGAGCGTGTGAACTCGAATTGACTCGAAATTTGGAATATTGCCTTTCCTGGCTTTGCTCGACGTGTGTTATCAATTGTAGCCTGATCCGGACTCAGACAAAATTCATCGATATCCATGGTGAACCTGCGATGCACAATCGGTGTTCATGACTAGTAGTCATTGATTTTCAGTTAACTTTTTGGTGTTACGGCCTTGCCAAAAGGCGGGATAACACCTACACCCACGGGATAATCCATTATATTTTACTATTTTTCATACAAGAGATTTAGATGGCCCTGAGATATACAATATGTTTTTTTCTTAGAAAGAAGAAAAAGTAATTGCTAGGGAAGATTCTAAAAGGTCAGTGTTAACCATAAAATATTTAGAAGAACGAAGGTATGAAAGAAGGGTCATGAGAGCATGAGGAAAGATCAGAAAGCACCAAGATGTTCTGGATAATCATACCTTCCGACAATGAGCTCCAGCAAAGTCCAAGGCTATCAAAGTCCATAGGCAGGATGATGCTCCAAGGATCCACCTTTCGATTAGAACGAAAGGTCTTTCAACAAAGACATAGAGAGGGAGCTCAAACCAAACCTTTCGAAGGAGTCGAGAGGATGCAGCCATCAAGATTTAATAGCTTCAAACCTTCTGAAGTAGTCGAAAGGTTCCGTTCATGGAGTTCTTTCCTTTCGAAGAAGATGAAAAAAATCAAAGCAAGCATGTGCAACTCCATTACGACCATTTCGAAAGCATAGCAAGCCTTTCAAATCGGTTGGAGCGCCTACTGAATACCTTTCTATGGTGTCGGAGGGTCTATGATGAAAGCAACATTCATAAGTCAGCAGAGAACGTAAAGCAACCTTCCGACAACATACAAGGAAAGCTCGGTTCTAGGCAACATCCAAGTAAAAAGCGACCTTCCGACCAAGTCGAAGGGTTCACAATAGCCAGGAACCTTCTGGCACCTCCGAAGGGTTCACATATTGTATAGATGACAAATCTTCCGACAAGGACAAAAGATTCCTAAAAACAAATGAAAGAAAAGACCATTCGACAGCGTTCAAGGATCCACGATGACATGTGAAAGGAAAATCTTTCGTTGAAACTGAAAGGCTAGCAATTGTATATAAAAGGGGAACCCTTCGATCCAGCCGAAAGCACAGGGACAGATGCATGGCCGACGACATCTATAAATAAGACCAAAATGGTCTTTTTTCAGGACCGAATTTATCTCATTCTAACTTCGTAATTTCTTGATTAAAGAATTGAAACCCTAATTGAGTGTGATTTGGGGAAATTTAATAAAGTGAAGCTTTTTCCTGAATAAAAAGGGAAGTACATAGGAGAGGGATCTCAAACCAAACCTTTTGAAGGAGTCGAGAGGATGCAGCCATCAAGATTTAATAGCTTCAAACCTTCCGAAGTAGTCAAAAGGTTCCGTTCACGGAGTTCTTTCCTTTCGAAGAAGATGAAGAAATCAGAGCAAGCAGGCGCAACTCCATGACGACCTTTTCGAAAGCATAGCAAGCCTTTCGAATCGGTTGGAGCGCCTACTGAATACCTTTCTATGGTGTCGGAGGGTCTATGATGAAAGCAACATTCATAAGTCAGTAGAGAACGTAAAGCAACCTTTCGACAACATACAAGGAAAGCTCGGCTCTCGGCAACATCCAAGTAAAAAGCGACCTTTCGACCAAGTCGAATGGTTCACAATAGCTAGGAACCTTCTGGCACCTCCGAAGGGTTCACATACGGTATAGATGACAAATCTTTCGACAAGGACAAAAGGTTGCTAAAAACAAATGAAAGAAAAGACCCTTCAGCAGCGTTCAAGGATCCACGATGACATGTGAAAGGAAAACCTTTCGTTGAAATCGAAAGGTTAGCAATTGTATATAAGAGGGGAACCCTTCGATCCAGCCGAAAGCACAGGGACAGAAGCATGGCCGTCAGCATCTATAAATAAGACCTAAGGGGTCCTGTTTCAGGACCGAATTTCTCTCATTCTAACTTTGTAACTTCTTGATTAAAGAATTGAAACCCTAATTGAGTGTGATTTGGGGAAATTTAATAAAGTGAAGCTTTTTCCTGAATAAAAAGGGAAGTACTTAGCATTGTTAATTACTTTACTGCTTGTATAAATCTTTGTTGGGTTAACCCGTATTTGCAGGTTCAACCTCATTGGAAGGTTCTTGTCGACAAGGTCGACAACACTCTTGAACAATTAATAACTGCTACCTTTCGAAGTCTTAAACCCTTCAACCTAAACCTTTCGACAAGGTAAACAACCTATTCAGATTAACATTCATTGAAACCTTCTGAAACTGTTGACTCAACTGTTTTAACCTCTCGACAAGGTCGGAATCTACTCAATATAAGTGATCAAACCTTTCATCCAGGTCAGAAGCTACTACCTTCTCACCAAAGTAATTGATTTCTAGCCTTAATTCAAGGAAGGCTGTCTCCCTAACCTTTCGATAAGATTGAATCCGACCTTTTTAGGACTCAATTTAGAAAAACCTAATCTAACCGAAAGAAAAACCTTTGTGGAAGACTTCAAGCGTGCTCAACGAAGCCGAAAGGTCACTTAGCCCAAACTCTAAACCTTTCGGCGTCAACGGAAGGTCTGATTTGCAAGATACTTACAAGTGAGGATACAAAAGCAATCCTTAAGGGAATCATACCATTTGAACTTACCACGCTACTTGGAATAACTTTGGGGTGTTGACCATAAATTTGGTTAACATTTTTGGCGCTAGAAGGAAGGGTTGAACCTCCGATCTCCAATAACTTTCGTCCTCGATCAATTATATAAAGAGCCTTGATTAAAAGAGGAGTATGGACAAAGCTAAAAGTAGTAGCAACAATCCAAACGAAGAGGCTACATCACAGTCAACCTTTAAAGCTCACATGGTCTCAAATCCTAAGTTAAGCAAAATAGAAGTTAGACAACCTTCAACCCTAACAAAATTGGAAAGCAATATGATCAAGGTTCAGAATCAACGGCCACAAAAGATGGTAATAAAGGAGTATTCAGAAAGAGCCCCAACCCGGGAATCAATAAGGATTATGGAAATGAAGAATGAAGTTCAACCTCCAAATGAGATAGAGGATCAATGGTTAAACCGAGATAGCCAAGTAAAAAAATCTCTTGAGCAATCAAATAGCCTTATCCCAGAATACAACAGGAGAAGTTACATAAATGAAACCAACCAAAATGACAACCTACACCATATAGTGGTTAATGCACTTAGAGAAAAAGAAATTTATGATCCTGAAGAATATGTTACCCAGCAAAAGGCCCCCTTTTCCGAAGAAATAATGGCGACAAATCTTCCTCCACACATTCAAATTCCTTTACTAAAATATAATGGGACAATTGATCCAAATGATCGTCTTTGAAAACTGGATGAACTTATATAATACTCCGGAGGCAGTTCGCTGTAAACTTTTTCCCATTACTTTTCAAGGAGCAGCGATCAAATGATATAAAAGTTACCGAATGGGAACTATCTATTCTTGGGAATAATTTATTTGCGACTTCGTGGCTCAATTTTCTATATTCAGAGATACAACTATGGACTTTAGCTTGCTAGCAACCATCAGACAAAAGTCAGGGGAGCTACTTGGCGAATATTTAAATAGATTCAGCGTAGAACTATTAAGGGCAAAAAGTAAAACTGATAGAGAAAAGCTTATGGCAGTTCGATCAGAGTTAATTGAACAAACCCCATTTTGGAAAGACCTTTATATCAATGGGTGCAAAGATCTACAATATTTCTTTCTTCGGGCTGAGAAGTTTATTCAATTGGATGAGATGCACCATGCTAAGAAAGAATTCCACCGAGAATCCAAGGAAGATAAATCTAATTTTAGGCGCCTTGACAAGAGGCCAAGGAAAAGTGAAAACCCAAGGGGAAGTCGAAGGAAGAGTTCTAAAATGAATTGTGCAGTCCTGAGCAAACCCCTCTCCTACATATGCTAAGATAAAAATAAATCAGAATTTTATCGCGCCTCAAAAAGTTCGGAGTGCCCCAGAGCCAAATAAAGGAGAAAGTTACTACGAGTACCATAAAGCAAATGGACATGAAACTGATGAATACCGTGTCTTGTCAGATAAAATTCAAGGCATGGTCAGGTCGGGATTTTTACAGGAGTTCGTTAGAGAAAGTTGAAAGACATCTTATTCAAAATAAGAGGAAAATAATTCAGCAACTCCAAAATGCAGATTCCTATCAAATCATGAGGACTTGCGACATCAGTTCAACAACTTTCTCTCTTTCTTTTCATAGCTCTTTAACTTGATACTTAAATTTGTGTTGTGTATTGATCATATACTAATTAAAATTTGAGTGCTAGTATAGGTAAAAACAAAATCAAACCAAAGCACTCAATGACCCTGAGAGCACGACAGACTCCAGAATACTTAATGAGGACAACTCAAATGCCCGACATGGAATAATTGACAACAGTCCAGTCAACACAACACCAAGGCTTCCCTATAAGAAATGTTAACTCACTACTAAACTCAATTCCGATTTAGGAGAAAATCCATAATACCCGACCTATTCTTAGCAAATAATATCAAAAGGAAATTTCTCAAATTATATTCTCTTAAGAAAACTATTTTCAGTCACCTCATGGCCTGGGGGTAAACAAATACCTATTTATCCCAAAAGCATATTTATGCGACTAATTTGAGATATTATATAGCATGAATAAATGCACACAAAAAGACTTCAAACTTAGCAATTTCAATATTTCAAAGTTTACCAAAATATTGGGCGGACGAAAGCCTATTCATACCTTTTCAAGAAAGATTTTGAAAGCACAAAAAGTTTATTGGAACTCAAACTAGAGAACCCTATTCTCGACTAAAAGGCTATTGGTTCATGAATCATGACCTCCTAGTCTCCTATTTGAGATTCGTGTCTCCATTATGAGAATAGCAAGAAAGTTCTTGCAAAAGATTTAAAAAAAACTCTTTCATAAAAAGGATTCATGAGTCCAAACTATTTTTCAAAAGAAACTCTTCAATATAATAGAAGGGTCGAATTACAAAATTCTTTCTCTCAAAGGAGACTCCATTTTAATTGGCCAAAAATTATTTTCATATACAAATACTCAAGCCTACGATGTTATTCCGTAGCACCTCCTAGAGGGAGGGACATAAGCCCACAACGCTATTCCGTGGCACCTCTTAGAGGGAGGGACATAAGCCTACAATGCTATTCCATAGCATCTCCTAGAAGGAGAGATAGAACCCCTAACGTCCATATCACCTCTTAGGGGAGGGTCAAGATAAGCACCCACAAAATAAAATCCCCTAACATCCATGTCACCTCTTAGGGGAGGGTCAGGATAAGTACCCGCAAAATCAAAAGCCCCTAACGTCCAAATTACCTCTTAGGGGAGGATCCGGTAAAGTGCTCATCAGCGGCCTTCTGGAGAAAGGTCAGCTAAGTATATATCCCTTTGAGACAAGATAAGCCCAAAGAGAGGCTCATCAAATAATGGACTAAGATGTCTAGCCCAAAGAGGCTTTTGATAGATTAAGATGCCCGAGCCTAGAGAGTAGCTCATCAAAGAGTAGACTGAGACGTCCAAACCCAGTAAGGGCTCCAAATAAAAGAATAAAGACAAAAATATCTACAACTTAAGAAGAAAGTCAGAACCCAAGATAATTAGGGGTTAAAGAAAAAAAACCTATCCGTTATCTGAGACAAAGTGGAATCCTAAAAGAGGATACACACAGAGTGTGACGACACGGAATTTTTGAATATTTGAAATTGGGATGTTTAATTGATTTTCAATATTTAAAGGTTAATTGTTAACTCGAATTTCGAATATTACTATTTATTGGATAATTAATTATTGAAATTAATTATCGGAATTGGGTAAAATATTGAATCTTGATTTTTAAGCCTGTTAAAAATAATTTGAAGGCTTGGAAAATTCCTATTAATAATACTGAAGGTGATAGAACTTTTAAAATTGAACTTAAAAGTGTTTTGTTCAGTTTTGAAATTTTATCATTTAAATTGAGTTTAAAAATAGCCTTCCGGGGCACAGTCTCAGAATTTGACGAAACTAGTCTCATTGGATCCGTAATATTGTATTATTATCGGATTTCAATTTTCGTAGTGTTTGAAGTTGTCGCGTGATCGTATGATATATAAACGCGCTGTAATTTATATCGAAAATTAAATATAATAACTGGGTCCAAAAAGCTATCTTCTCCATACGATCGAATTAGGACTCGAAACCTTTTCCATTGCGTTCGAAATAGAGGTATAACATTATAAACCCCTATCGGCACGCCTCGATAGGAGGTTGAGATTTTGAGTTGCGAATTCTGGTCAATTTAAATTTAAATTTAATGTATACTGTTGCTCAGTCAAAAGAATTTACTTCACATCAAAACTGTACCCTTCTTTTCAGAGATACTGTAGCCTTGCTTCTCTAATACACCATCTTCTATTTATTTATTCAAGCACGCAATCTTTCCCTAAAAATTTTCGAACGCTAGAAATAAATCAAAGCAAGAGAAAAAAAACAGTATAATAAATTAACAGAGCCGAGTTTCCCTATCTTCTTCAAATCTAGTTCGTTTCGAAATCAAATTTTTATTGCCGAATAAAATCGCCTCTTCATCCTCAAATCAAAACCTAATTGGCCTCGATCCCCAAGCTAGTCACGCGATGCCATGAAGCCCGCGTATAGGACGATGATTTCGAGCAGCGGCTTCAATCGACGACGCATCAGAGGGAAGGGCGAGCTAGTGGTTAGGGCTTGGCGATTTCGACTTCGAGATGGAGGTGATCGCGATGCCTGGGTTCGGCGAGGAGTTTGGCGTGGTGGTAGTGCGTGGGCACGACGATGGATAGGAGACTAGTGAGATCGAGGGAGAGGACTGGTGGCAGTGGTTTCGAGATCGACTGCTGTCTGGTGGTGTGGTTCTCAAGCTAAGCGGTGAGGTATAATATCAATTGCAAATTGTTGTTTTTATTTTGAAACAGTAATTGTAAAATGTTGATTTCAAAGCAGTTTTGTTTTTCTTTAAAAAAAAATCAACTTGAATCAGCTATATATATTTATGTATATATAAATAGAGGACAGCAAGATATATTTATTTCATTTACCAGATACTGACTAAGTTTAGTATATATAGATTGAAATATATATAAATATATATAAAAACCAGATTTTAACCTCTGTAGATTTATATAACTCATTTTATAAATATATGTGATCTCAAAGAAAAAAATATGTACATTGTTTTTAGACTCACAAATTTTTTTTAGTGATGTATAAGATGATTAATTAGTTAATTGGCTTATTATTATTTCTAGTTTCTAAGGATACTTTATCTAATAGGAAATTGATCGATAGATTAGTTCGAAATAAAAAATAAAATTAAAAGAGGTAATTAAGTAACTCTTTTAAAAAGAAATTTGATTATTCGATTTTTCAAATATTATTAAAATCATAATATGTTTATTCAAGGTCAAAAATCGAGAAACCAAGGCAATATTGGAATGGATTGCAAAACTAAATCAAAGGTGAGTTAATCTCACTCATCTGGGTTTTATTTAAATTTAAATAGTTAAATTTAAATAATTGGTTGAATGATTGAATTGGTTTGATGTGCTATATTATATATAGTAGTATATATAGTATATATTGGGTGATTGATATTCCCGCATTATATAGCGGATGAGACCCTATGCGCCGCATAATAGCGGATGATATTTTATAAAACCCATATACCGCGATATTCCACCTCGAAGTGGAATTGGTATTGTGCTAACATCTGTGGATGCAGGGAAACAGGTTGGAGGGATCCAACTGGATTCCTCAAACAAATTTATTTAGATTTGTTTAATATCCTATGTTATGATATTCTGTGATGAATCATATTGATAATTTGAAATGTTGGATATTATGGTCTGATTGAATACATTTGAGTATAATGAGTTACCAAAATAAATAAATTGGATTTTGGGAAAGAAAATAAAAGAGAAATCTTTAAGTAAATGATTATAGAAGTTTGGATAAATTTAAGGATGAATTAAAAAGGGGATGTTTAATAAAAAGAGGAAATAATGAATTTTAAACTTAAAGTGATATAATTTAAAGTAATAAAGAATTTACTTTAACATTCCAAGGTTTAAATTTTATTTAAAGGATAAAAAGGAATTTGGGAAATATGAAAATTGGTATTCAGTTAAAAGGATTTCTAATTGTAAATTAAGAAATAAACACTGAAGTTAATGGATTCTGAAGTAAATAAGTAAGTAAAAGAAATTTATTTCAAAATGGAAAAATCTTGAAATCAAATTTGGAAATTGATATAAGTGTTTAAAAATTCGAAATTTGGTAGAGAAATGGGATTTTGGAATTTATAAACTGGGTTATGAAGTGAAATAAAATATCGGTGGATATTTGAAAGTATAAATTCAAGGTGGGAATTTATAAAGGAATGTAAATGTGTTTAGAAATAAATGGTGATTTATTTTTAAAGGATGTGAAAGAGAAATGTATTTCTCTAGATAACCAAGTACGTTTTCAAAAGCAAATTTAAAGTATAAATTAAAGGTTTAATGTAGTTTTAAAAAGCATGTTTTAGAAAATTGATTATTTCTAAATGTTAAATCCCAAAGTAAGATTTTCAAAACCTATTATTGTAATAATTATATAAAAGTGACTTAGTATTATGTTTAAAAGAGAAATTTAGTTTATATTTATAAAGTGGTTTTATTTTAAATATTCTTAAAGTATATATTTTAGTAAAGTATTAAAAGTAGTTTTAAATTTAAATGTTTTAAAGTATATTTATAATAAAGTGATTTTAAATTATTTTAAAAATCTAAAAGTATTTTGTACTTGGTGTTTCAGTGGAAATAAATATTTGGGAAATGCATTCCGTGAAAGGAAACTGTTTTGGAATTGTTTCCAAAGGATTTAAAATGGAAATATATCTTGCGAAGATATTTTGAGGTTATTATATAATTTGGAAAATTATTTATTGTTTGATGGATGTTTGTGAATGTTAGTTGATAGTTAAAGAACCGACTATCAATATTGGCCAATGCGTTGATCGTTTCGAAGATACCGGGATCGAGATTTATTTCTCAAAAACCACTTCGATTCGGTTTGTACGTTTTCGTGGGGAAAACGAGTTTGGAATCGAAGATGGAGCAGTGAAGTGCAAGGGCTAGTCACTGCTAATCCTGAGGATATTTCCGAAATGGATGTAGTAGGAGTAGTGCCTTCGGTTCCATTCGAACCCGGGACGGACTTGTATGGATGAATGCTTTCGGAACATCGTCAGGTGGACGATGGGTATTCTAAGGGAAATGTTCTAAAGGTAACGCTTAGCCTCGAGCCTCATCAACCGGGAATGACTGAAAATCAGGGGTTATGCAGCAAGGCTTCGTGGGTCGCACCCACTTGAGAGTAAGGTCATCCCTGTCTAGATGTCCCTTTTTATTTAGGCTTAGTGGTGCGGTTGCTGATCATAACCGTGGGGTGATTTTATTCGGAATTATCCAGTAAGGGATAGTTCCGGCCTTGTGTTGCAGGGGACTTAGGGTGGGTCCTCGGTACTGTGATCTAGGCCACGTACTGTGACAGGTGGTACCCTAGTGCCTAGTCATTAGTTGGAAATCCATTCTCCCTACGTGCCTTTACGGTTTTGTTTGTATACCTATTAGCTGGAATTTAATCATGTAACAATTTCAGCTATTTGAATAAGTATTTGTGTATAGACACTACTATAATATCAGAGGATTTTGATAAAAAGTGTTTTGGCTATCGTAAGGTAAAAACCCGACATGTTTATTTGTGGCATGGTATTACGAGATGCTTTTGATTTCAAAGGATTTTGAAACTTTAATAATTAATTTGAGTGTGATTTTCTCACGCTGGTTTTCCGGACTGACTCGGGTGTTATTTTATTATAATGCTCGGGTCAGACCGAGTATTATAGGTTACATGATATGATGTTGCGGAGCTCAGGGATGAGCTGGATGGCGTGATGTATCTCCCGTACTTGTTTATATATATATTCTGCTGTGTTGATTGCTGTACTCTGTTATATTGAGGACATGATATGATTATTGTCCAGTTGTATGTATGTGTACTCTGATGTATACTCTGATGATGTATTGTATAAACAGATATAGTTTTGATTTGTGTAAAGATCTGTTATTGTCTATTATATTTTATTCCGCTGCGATGGTTAGATTCTGTTGTTGTTTTATTTTCTTCTTCTACCTCTTCTTCTTTAACCCAAATGGTTCGTATTTCCATTCTTCTTGAGTTCATTACTGGAAATTAATGTCAATTCAAGGGGTACGGATTTGTGGGCTGTTACAGTGGTATCAGAGCTTAGGCTAGCGGTAACCTTGGCTCTGGTAGGAATTACTCATTGAAATAGAGTCCATAGTACTCTAGAATGAGTTGAGTGTATTTATAGATATGAGCGCGTATTTGTTAGTGAATATAAAAATGGTTTTATATTGTGTTGACTTATCGGTTGAGTGTTTATGGATTCTGGTCGATGTGTGGGACGCCACGACATCGATAGGGATTTCTAAACTCTTAAACAAGGTAAACTGACACAATAGTGTTTTAAATAGGGTAAATGAAATAATTTTACCCAAATTATTTTGTATATAAAAGAAATAATTTTCCGAAGTTTATTATAGTTATATATGGTTACTTGATTGTTAGGAAGTGATAATATTGAATTATTATCATTGTTATTAGCAAATTTTAATAAGAATTGGAATTTAATCAAAAGTCAAGAAATAAATTCATATAACCAAATCGGATTGTAAATATGAATTATAAATGTGATTCATAATTGAAATTGAAATAAAAAAAAATTCAGAGTAATGTTTGAATAAAATTGGATGGATTTCGAATTTGAGTTTTGGGAAAAGTTTAAATTTCTTTGGATCTGAAAATGTTTTTAAAGAGATAAAAGCACTAAACTCTTCTCGGTCGCTAGAAAATAACTTCGGTGATGACTGCAGCATCATCGATGTTCATTTTCGAGTTTCCAGAAAAGAAATTGCTGCCAAATTGTTTTAAATTGGAATTGTTTGCGAACTGGGTTTGGTTTTGAAATTCAAAGGAATAATTAAATTGCCAAAGAATTTTGGATATAATTGATTTTAAAGGTGATTTTGAAATTTTAGGGGAAATTGCTTAAACTCTGGAATCTTAGTTAAAATGTTTATGGAATAATAACAATATATACTTGGCTAAATAAAATGTATAATTCCGAATTAAAAAGTAAAATGTGAATGAGCTTGATTTTAAATAGATGGAAGTATGGATATAAATAAATTGTGACTTATATAACTTAGAAATGGAATAAATAAGCCTAAAATAAATTTGTTTTGTATTTTGGAAGATGAATAAAAATCCAAAACTTAAATTATAAAATAGATTGAAAATCTAGGAAAATAGTTAAAGTGATTTTTGAGACAAAAATCAAATATTGGGTATAAAATTGGAATAAACTAGTTGTTAATTGATTAGTTAATGAGATATGGAAATGGAATTTAAATTGGTTAAATGAAAGTTGAATTGTAAGTTAGTATTGGAGTTTGGAAATGAAGTTTGAGTTATAAATAGAAATTCAACTTGGAATTGTAAGTTAAATAAATATGAATTGAAGTTGTATGGAATTGGATTAAGATAAAAATGTTTTGTGATGAAAATAAATCCAATTCGAGTATGAATAAATTAAATATGGCTTTGGATATTATTTTAATGAATGTGAATTAAAATTTAAAATGGATTAAGTGAATGGCTTTGTTATTAATAAAATAAAATGTGAATCCAAAATAAAGTTTAAAATGGATTGAAGGAATATACCAATTGAATTTAATAGAAGAAAATTTAATCGGAAATGGAGATGAACTTAAGTTGTTAACTTAGGTAAATTGTTAAATGGTTGTAGTCGAGATTTATGAAATGGTTTTTGAATGAACTAGTTGGTTAATGTAAAGGAATTGTTAGAAGTAAAATAAAATTGATTTTTGAAATCAATTGAATTGAATATGGGCTTGTTTGGAAAAAAAAATTGAATGTAAGAAATTGAATTGTAAACCCTTAAACATAATGAAATGGCATATGTGTGGATTGAAAACATTTCACTTATGTCGGAATCTTATAAATTCGCTTATGGAAATTTGTTTATGTGCATTGCTTACAAAATTCATGTGTTGGCTATTTTAAAATAAGTGAAATGCTAATAAATTGCATATATATAGTACTTACGTGTTTAAATTGAGTAAGTACAGGTTCAGGGAAGCCGTGTGGCTGGATTTGGTAGTGCGAATGCTAAAATAAATAACCGCTTTGCTTAAAAATGCTAAATAGGGGTACGCCTACGCAATAAAAATAGGAAATATGAACTGTTTTTGGTTTTTCCGACCGTGTGGGTCGATGTATATATATTTATCTCTTTTGTCAAATTGAAAAAGCTCCTCCATACAAAGGAGACTCTGCCAAAATTTTCCAAAATTTTGGGGAGTTAGAAAATTGTTGGAAATTTTTGTAAATTTTCACTAACGACTAATGATTTAAATCGAAATCTGAGATAAAGGTAAATAGAATTCAATATTTAGAGTTTGAAGAGGAATTGAATTCAAGTAAAAGTGAAAAAGAAAACCTGAATGAAAATTAGAAAAAAATATATGTATATTTGAAATAATTTGTAAATTGAAGCAAATTGAATTCAAAGGGAATTGTGAAGGCAAAGTGAATGGAATTGAATATTAACTTCAGTAGTGAAGTAATAAAGATAAATATAAGAAATAAATATAATGAACTTAAGAAATGAAGAATGAAATTCTTAAGTAAGTTTGGAATGGGGAACATGCTAAGTAATTTTGGAATAGAAAGTATACTGAGTGAATAAAATGATTTTGAAACCTGTAATTGTATATTATTGCTTAGTAAGGTTCAGGTATATAAAGAAAGGGACAAATTGGGATTTTGAATTCAGAAGATAAATGTAATGGCCCGACAAAAAGGTAAGTATTTAAATTTCTGTATAAAATTTGATTGGGATTTTATCTAGCCACTTGGTTTTTTGTTTCCTTTGAGTTTTGGGGCCCGTAGAGCCATTTTGTAGTAGTATCGAGCTAGCCGCGCAAAGGAGACGCTGGCAAAATTTTTCGAAAATTTAAGAGTTAGAAAATTTTGAGAAAGATTTTGATTATTTAAAATTTGAATTCAAATTTAAATTTGAATTGATAAGTAAGTGATATTGTTTGGGACCGATGTATAGATTTGGAAAGTTAATAAGAGGGATATTGTGTCTTTAATAAAAGATTTGTTTTGGAAAGTTGTTAAAAACTATTAGGGATAAGGAAATAGTTGGTGGGGCATGGATCATTCTTCCTAACTAGTAATTTCGGGGATGAAATTCTTTTAAGGGGGAAGGAATGTGACGACCCGGAATTTTTGAATATTTGAAATTGGGATGTTTAATTGATTTTAAATATTTAAAGGTTAATTGTTAACTCGAATTTCGAATATTACTATTTATTGGATAATTAATTATTGAAATTAATTATCGGAATTGGGTAAAATATTGAATCTTGATTTTTAAGCATGTTAAAAATAATTTGAAGGCTTGGAAAATTCCTATTAATAATACTGAAGGTGATAGAACTTTTAAAATTGAACTTAAAAGTGTTTTGTTCAGTTTTGAAATTTTATCGTTTAAATTGAGTTTAAAAATAGCCTTCCGGGGCACAGTCTCGGAATTCGACGAAACCAGTCTCATTGGATCCGTAATATTGTATTATTATCGGATTCAATTTTCGTAGTGTTTGAAGTTGTCGTGTGATCGTATGATATATAAACGCGCTGTAATTTATATCGAAAATTAAATATAATAATTGGGTCCAAAAAGCTATCTTCTCCATACGATCGAATTAGGACTCGAACCTTTTCCATTGCTTTCGAAATAGGGGTATAACATTATAAACGCCTATCGGCACGCCTCGATAGGAGGTTGAGATTTTGAGTTGCGAATTCTGGTCAATTTAAATTTAAATGAAAGAATTTCCTTCACATCAAAACTGTACCCTTCTTTTCAGAGATACTGTAGCCTAGCTTCTCTAATACACCATCTTCTATTTATTTATTCAAGCATGCAATCTTTCCCGGAAAATTTTCGAACGCTAGAAATAAATCAAAGCAAGAGAAAAAAAAACAGTATAATAAATTAACAGAGCCGAGTTTCCCTATCTTCTTCAAATCTAGTTCGTTTTGAAATCAAATTTTTATTGCCGAATAAAATCGCCTCTTCATCCTTAAATCAAAACCTAATCGGCCTCGATCCCCAAGCTAGTCACGCGATGCCATGAAGCCCGCGTATAGGATGATGACTTCGAGTAGCGGCTTCAATCGACGACGCATCAGAGGGAAGGGCGAGCTAGTGGTTAGGGCTTGGCGATTTCGACTTCGAGATGGAGGTGGTCGCGATGCCTGGGTTCAGCGAGGAGTTTGGCGTGGTGGTAGTGCGTGGGCATGGCGATGGATAGGAGACTAGCGAGATCGAGGGAGAGGACTGGTGGCAGTGGTTTCGAGATCGACTGCTGTTTGGTGGTGTGGTTCTCAAGCTAAGCGGTAAGGTATATTATCAATTGCAAATTGTTGTTTTTATTTTGAAACAGTAATTGTAAAATGTTGATTTCAAAGCAGTTTTGTTTTTCTTTAAAAAACAAAAATCAACTTGAATCAGCTATGTATATATATGTATGTATAAATAGAGGACAACAAGATATATTTATTTCATTTACCAGATACTGACTAAGTTTAGTATATATAGATTGAAATATATATAAATATCTATAAAAACCAGATTTTAACCTCTGTAGATTTATATAACTCATTTTATAAATATATGTGATCTCAAAGAAAAAAATATGTGCATTGTTTTTAGACTCACAAATTTTTTTTAGTGATGTATAAGATGATTAATTAGTTAATTGGCTTATTATTATTTCTAGTTTCTAAGGATACTTTATCTAATAGGAAATTGATCGATAGATTAGTTCGAAATAAAAAATAAAATTAAAAGATGTAATTAAGTAACTCTTTTAAAAAGAAATTTGATTATTTGATTTTTCAAATATTATTAAAATCATAATATGTTTATTCAAGGTCAAAAATCGAGAAACCAAGGCAATATTGGAATGGATTTCAAAACTAAATCAAAGGTGAGTTAATCTCACTCATCTGGGTTTTATTTAAATTTAAATAGTTAAATTTAAATAATTGGTTGAATGATTGAATTGGTTTGATGTGCTATATTATATATAGTAGTATATATAGTATATATTGGGTGATTGATATTCCCGCATTATATAGCGGATGAGAACCTATGCGCCGCATAATAGCGGATGATATTTTATAAAACCCATATACCGCGATATTCCACCTCGAAGTGGAATTGGTATTGTGCTAACATCTGTGGATGCAGGGAAACAGGTTGGAGGGATCCAACTGGATTCCTCAAACAAATTTATTTAGATTTGTTTAATATTCTATGTTATGATATTCTGTGATGAATTATATTGATAATTTGAAATATTGGATATTATGGTCTGATTGAATACATTTGAGTATAATGAGTTACCAAAATAAATAAATTGGATTTTGGGAAAGAAAATAAAAGAGAAATCTTTAAGTAAATGATTATAGAAGTTTGGATAAATTTAAGGATGAATTAAAAAGGGGATGTTTAATAAAAAGAGGAAATAATGAATTTTAAACTTAAAGTGATATAATTTAAAGTGATAAAGAATTTACTTTAACATTCCAAGGTTTAAATTTTATTTAAAAGGATAAAAAGGAATTTGGGAAATATGAAAATTGGTATTCAGTTAAAAGGATTTCTAATTGTAAATTAAGAAATAAATACTGAAGTTAATGGATTCTGAAGTAAATAAGTAAGTAAAAGAAATTTATTTCAAAATGGAAAAATCTTGAAATCAAATTTGGAAATTGATATAAGTGTTTAAAAATTCGAAATTTGGTAGAGAAATGGGATTTTGGAATTTATAAACTGGGTTATGAAGTGAAATAAAATATCGGTGGATATTTGAAAGTATAAATTCAAGGTGGGAATTTATAAAGGAATGTAAATGTGTTTAGAAATAAATGGTGATTTATTTTTAAAGGATGTGAAAGAGAAATGTATTTCTCTGGATAACCAAGTACGTTTTCAAAAGCAAATTTAAAGTATAAATTAAAGGTTTAATGTAGTTTTAAAAAGCATGTTTTAGAAAATTGATTATTTCTAAATGTTAAATCCCAAAGTAAGATTTTCAAAACCTATTATTGTAATAATTATATAAAAGCGACTTAGTATTATGTTTAAAAGAGAAATTTAGTTTATATTTATAAAGTGGTTTTATTTTAAATATTCTTAAAGTATATATTTTAGTAAAGTATTAAAAGTAGTTTTAAATTTAAATGTTTTAAAGTATATTTATAATAAAGTGGTTTTTAAATTATTTTAAAATCTAAAAGTATTTTGTACTTGGTGTTTCAGTGGAAATAAACATTTGGGAAATGCATTCCGTAAAAGGAAACTGTTTTGGAATTGTTTCCAAAGGATTTAAAATGTAAATATATCTTGCGAAGATATTTTGAGGTTATTAAATAATTTGGAAAATTATTTATTGTTTGATGGATGTTTGTGAATGTTAGTTGATAGTTAAAGAACCGACTATCAATATTGGCCAATGCAATGATCGTTTCGAAGAGACCGGGATCGAGATTTATTTCTCGAGAACCACTTCGATTCGGTTTGTATGTTTTCGTGGGGAAAACGAGTTTGGAATCGAAGATGGAGCAGTGAAGTGCAAGGGCTAGTCGCTACTAATCCTGAGGATATTTTCGAAATGGATGTTGTAGGAGTAGTGCCTTCGGTTCCGTTCGAACCCGGGACGGACTTGTATGGATGAATGCTTTCGGAACATCGTCAGGTGGACGATGAGCATTCTAAGGGATATGTTCTAAATGTAACGCTTAGCCTCAGCCTCATCAACCGGGAATGACTGAAAATCAGGGGTTATGCAGCAAGGCTTCATGGGTCGCACCCACTTGAGAGTAAGGTCATCCCTGTCTAGATGTCCCTTTTTATTTCGGCTTAGTGGTGCGGTTGCTGATCACAACCGTGGGGTGATTTTATTCGGAATTATCCAGTAAGGGATAGTTCCGGCCTTGTGTTGCAGGGGACTTAGGGTGGGCCTCGGTACTATGATCTAGGCCACGTACTGTGACAGGTGGTACCCCAGTGCCTAGTCATTAGTTGGAAATCCATTCTCCCTACATGCCTTTACAGTTTTGTTTGTATACCTATTAGCTGGAATTTAATCATGTAACAATTTCAGCTATTTGAATAAGTATTTGTATATAGACACTACTATAATATCAGAGGATTTTGATAAAAAGTGTTTTGGCTATCGTAAGGTAAAAACCTGACATGTTTATTTGTGGCGTGGTCTTACGAGATGCTTTTGATTTCAAAGGATTTTGAAACTTTAATAATTAATTTGAGTGTGATTTTCTCACGCTGGTTTTCCAGACTGACTCGGGTGTTATTTTATTATAATGCTCGGGTCAGACCGAGTATTATAGGTTACAGGATATGATGCTATGGAGCTCAGGGATGAGCTGGATGGCGTGAAGTATCTCCCGTACTTGTTTATATATATATTCCACTGTGTTGATTGCTGTACTCTGTTATATTGAGGGCATGATATGATTATTGTCCAGTTGTATGTATGTGTACTCTGATGTATACTATGATGATGTATTGTATAAACAGATACAGTTTTGATTTGTGTAAAGACCTGTTATTGTCTATTATATTTTATTCCGCTGCGATGGTTAGATTCTGTTGTTATTTTATTTTCTTCTTCTACCTCTTCTTCTTTAACCCAAATGGTTCGTATTTCCGTTCTTCTTGAGTTCATTAATGGAAATTAATGTCAATTCAAGGGGTACGGATTTCCGGGCTGTTACACAGAGGCAAAGGATATGCTAATGAATTACGGAACTTCTAATCATAGGAAAGTGATTCCTACATCAAAGGATTAAGAAACTTTCATACCACAAAAAGCACGAGACCAGAAAATGGAAGAAGGAATTCATAATATGGAAACAAAAACAAAGACTGATACGAAATCCAAAGGAATGGAGTAGATAATAAATTTTAGTCACAAAGATAAAGTACTTCACTCCAAGATCAGGTTAAGAAAGCCACTCCTGAATCTTTGAGATAAAGTGAACGATTGGATAGAAGAGTCTATTATACCTGTATATACTTATATACATATACTACTAACTTATAAGCACTTTAGGAGCAACGCATTTATTAACAACAAACTTTCCTGTGAATAACCTCAGAATTAAGGTTAGATCAACTTAGTTATCTTTATTTGAAATCTACTAAATATGCTATTATTAGATATATCTATGGCTTCGTACTTATATTGAATGGAGCTTTGAATATTTAATTCGTCAGATGACATCCTGATGAGACTTTGGATAAGTTCTTGATTTCATGAATTTTGAGTTTCACAATTTCTATTGATGCAAATTTCAGTTTGGATTTCAAGAATTTTGAATTTCCATATTGCTTTTTATGATGATTTATAGATATCATACTCATGTTTACCGTGTCAAATTTTCATGATAACTTTTAATTGAATTCCTAATTTCATGAATTTTGAATTTCCCTATTGGTCTCTTATGATGGTTTGTGAATTCCAAATATTGAGTTTCTCCCCATTGAATTTTCATGATGATTTCTTATTAGTTGCTTGTTTTAATGAGTTCTTGATTTCCCTAATGAGTTTTTTATGATGATTCGAAGATTTCCCATTTCTAGTCTCCTCATTGAATTTCTGATTTCTAGTTTCGTGAATTCTGGATTCCTTTCTCGATTCTCAAAATGATTAAGGAATTTCGTATTTCTATTTTCCTTATTAAATTTTTGGTGATCTTGTATGTTTTCGGGTTTAGTGAACTCTACTCATCCTACGGATTTTAGTGACGATTTGCTGATCTTGTATTCACGATTTCTTTATTAAACCACTATGGTGATTTCTCGTTGAATTGTCGGTTTAATGAATTTTCCTACTGATTTCTCTGATGATTCATGAATTTTACGTGTTACAATTTCCCATTGAATTTTCATGACAATTTCCTGTTGATTACTTGTTTCATGAGTTCATGATTTCTTGGTCCCCTTTATTGAATTTTATGATGATTTATGAATTTTCCATTGAATTCAATGGTTTAAGGTTGAAAATGAATTTTCCATTGAATTCAAGGTTTAAGGTTGAAAATTTCTTGGTTCATCACTTTTTCACCAAATAAGAATTACCAATCAATGGTTTAAGGTTGAAAATGAAGGAAACTTAGAGGGACAAGGAAAGGTCCCCGATAGCATGAAATTGATTTCCACAGGTTGAAAAGGTTTTACTCGAGAAAGAAATATCAAGGGTCTATAATAAATATTCTCCAAAGGTTCATTTATTTGAACCGATATTTGAAAATTAGGTGATATTACTCCACATTCTTAAGGAAGTTTAATTATGGTCATTACAAAACAACTTATCTTGAAATATTACTCTAATGACATCTTGAATATTAGCTGCGTAAATTTGAGATTGCTCGTTAAGATTTTATAACAAAGTCACAATCTTAATAGAAGTTATAATCTATTTTGCAGAAAGCAAAGAAGGAAGTTCATAAGAGTTTTGTCCTAAAGAACAAAAGCTTCTTTCATACAAGGGAGGGCTAAATGTTAACCATAAAATATTCAGAAGAATGAAGGTATGAAAGAAGGTTCATGAGAGCATGAGGAAAGATCAGAAAGCACCAAGATGTTCTAGATAATCATACATTCCGACGAAGTCCAGGGCTATTTTTCAAAGTCCATTGGCAGGATTTATTCTTCAAAAATCCACCTTTCGACTAGAATGAGAGTCTTTCAACAAAGACATAGGAGAGGGAGCTCAAACCAAACCTTTCGAAGGAGTCGAGAGGATGCAGCCATCAAGATTTAATAGCTTCAAACCTTCCGAAGTAGTCGAAAGGTTCCGTTCACGGAGTTCTTTCCTTTAAAAGAAGATGAAGAAATCAAAGCAAGCAGGTGCAACTCTATGACGACCTTTTCGAAAGCATAACAAGCCTTTTGAATTGGTTGGAGCACCTACTGAATACCTTTCTACGATGTCGGAGGGTCTATAATGAAAGCAACATTCATAAGGCAGTAGAGAACGTAAAGCAACCTTCCGACAACATACAAGGGAAGCTCGACTCTTGGCAACATCCAAGTAAAAAGAAACCTTCTGACCAAGTCGAAGGGTTCACAATAGCCAGGAACCTTTCAACACCTCCGAAGGGTTCACATACTATATAGATGACAAACGTTCCAACAAGGGCAAAAGGTTCCTAAAAACAAATGAAAGAAAAGACCCTTCGGCGGCATTCAAGGATCCACGATGACATGTGAAAGGAAAACCTTTCGTTGAAATCGAGGTTAGCAATTGTATAAAAGAAGGGAACCCTTCAATCCAGTTGAAAGCACAAGGACAGAAGCATGGCCGTCGGCATCTATAAATAAGACCCAAGGAGTCCTATTTTGGGATCGAATTTCTCTCATTCTAACTTTTTAACTTCTTGATTAAAGAATTGAAACCCTAATTGAGTGTGATTTGGGAAAATTTTAATAAAGTGAAGCATTTTCCTGAATAAAAAGGGAAGTACTTAACATTGTTAATTACTTTACTATTTGTATAAATCTTTGTTGGGTTAACCCGTATTTGTAGGTTCAACCTCATTGGAAGGTTCTTGTCGACAAGGTCGACAACACTCTTGTACAATCAATAACTGCTACCTTTCAAAGTCTTAAACCCTTCAACCAAAACCTTTTGACAAGGTCAACAACCTATTCGGATTAACATTCACTGAAACCTTCGGAAAATGTTCAACTGTTTTAACCTCTCGACAAGGTTGGAATCTACTCAATATAAGTGATCAAACCTTTCGTCTAGGTCGGAAACTACTACCTTCTCACCAAATTAATTGGTTTCCTGCCCTAATTCATGGAAGGCTGTCTCCCTAACCTTTCGATAAGATTGAATCCGACCTTTTGAGGACTCAATTTAGGAAACCTAATCTAATCGAAAGAAAAACCTTTGTGGAATACTTCAAGCGAGCTCAACAAAGCCGAAAGGTCACTTAGCCCAAGCTCTAAACCTTTCAGCATCAACGGAAGGTCGGATTCGCAAGATACTTATGTGTGAGGATACAAAAGCAATCCTTAAGGGAATCATACCCTCTGGACTTACCACGCTACTTGGAATAACTTTGGGGTGTTGACCATAAATTTGGTTAACACTCAGGACTCAAAAGTAACCCCTAAAAAAGGATCCCCGAAAAAGATGCAATGCCTTTCCTTTTATAGCATGAAAAGTGCTTTATTGATGGTGGTAATCTTCTCCTGTATTTTTCTTCAACCTTCACCATCGGATTGTGCCACTTGTTATTTATTCACGATGCTCGTATTTTGTGCTTGGATTGATGATGTGTATTATATGGAAAATCTTGATTCTGGGAGGAGAATGAAATTTTGAAGCGGAATGCCTGAAAAGTGGGTGGAAAGTCCAAGTCTGCATAGGCCGGTGTCTTCTCTCTTGAAATAGCAAGCTGCCCTAAGAGGAATGATAAGAGACCTTTTTGGAGCATTGTCGTGTGGTTGACACATAAGAACGGATGTAGTGTGAATATCGCCCGGTGTTCAGACCATATTGCTCCGCTGCTGCTCTTATTTTTCTTACATAATTTGTTACTATGTCGGGTCAGAATGTTCTTCCTATTCTGTGCTGAGAGCTTATTTGAGACTTACTTGTTATTTAAATTGTTCTCTTGGTTGTTGTCGATGAGAGATAAGGAGAGGGTAAGCTCACGTTTGTCGTTTGCCAGTAGGGCCGAGTCTGTGTTAAAGCATAGTTTGGGTGATTCTGTATGTAGCTTCGGTAGAATGCTTTCGGCTCTGTATAGCGCTGTTTAGGTTTCCTCCAGTATATGCTTGTACAGATCCGTTCCTGTTGACGTTTGACAAAATGTATATAGTTAACTCAGAACCCCACATGCTAATCTCATGTGCTTTGGTTTTGTACTCTAGCTTGGTCTTTGCTTTCGAATGTGGTTATGCGTTTTGCTCTGTCTTCTCGATGTGCATAATGTCTGTTTTGTGTGGCTTTGATATTTTTGGAGATGATTCCGGTCTGTTCAGTGGCGTTGACCTTAAGCCCGTCCTCTGCCTGTTCCTGCTGTTGTTAGGATGACTTCCCATTTTCAAATACTATTTTATTTCTTTATTCCGCGGTTCGTGGTAAGAATGGGTGTAACACTTGCCTCCCAAGTCTGCGGCGACTGCGGGTCGGAGTAGATTTGTCTCCTTATGCACCCAGCTTATATCCCCACTTAGTCTTGTCTAATCTATTTCTTCGGCACTAGGAATAAGTCTTTTCAGCTGCATGCGCATTAATGTTCCAGTATGCATGTCAGTGTATGGTTGGACCATCCTGTAACAGCCGTTCAATTTGCCTTCTCGTTTTCCTAGGCGGACTTTTCATAAATCATTTACACTCATTACTTTCTGCGTCAAATCCACATCACTTAATACTTGATCCTTTCAATCATATGGCTACAATTCAAACTCAGATGCGCATTTTTCTCCTTTCATCTTCCCCAAATCTTTTCTTTATCTTCTTGTTTGTAAAGAGTCGAACTAATTCTCGAATTTAGAGGTAATTCCATAGGTTGAGAATATGATAAGCAGCATTAACTCTTGCTCGAACTTCCTTTGAAATATTACCTAGGGTTTTGCATGGATTCTTTTTTATCGTTTCCACCTTCTAAAATTACTCGCTTGGAGGGTGCCATTAGCATTCTGAAGTAATTTGGATTCCATGGTTGTGCACCTAAGGTTCCGAATTCTCATAAGCGGATGAACACTCCGCAGGAGTGTTACATTACCATTACTCCCGAGCATATTAGGATTGGGTTATTTCTTCCAATGCATCAGACAATCCGTGAATGGCTTGTCACCTTGGGTATCGCTCCAGTTCAACTTGCCCCCAATTCTTACACCTTTCTTTGACTACGTTTATTTTTTATGCCAAAAATGGTCTTAACCTTTCTGGTGGGGAACTCCAATTCCTGTTCGAGGTTAGAAGAAGTCCTGGAAAGGGGAATAAGGGTTTCTTTTACATTCAGGCTAAGGATGCATTTTTGGTCGGCACCCTTAGCGACTGTACGAGTCTCATAGACGTCAGATTAAGGC
Source organism: Allium fistulosum (assembly GCA_030737815.1). Lineage (NCBI taxonomy): Eukaryota > Viridiplantae > Streptophyta > Magnoliopsida > Asparagales > Amaryllidaceae > Allium > Allium fistulosum. Next base: position 137,026,326 of record CM060904.1, read on the forward strand.
TTTGCCTGAGGATGTTAGGAATATACCCAAGTTATTTATTGGATTAAAGCTAAAAGATCACGGTTTGCTGCATCTAAATCACATATTTTCTAGAAGAATATTTACGCCCGCTTCATCCATACCTAAAATTTGAGGTATAAGTAACTTGCAAAAATTTTTTGGGTTTCCACACCTATGATCCTAACTCCATTATCTTTCTTCCTGCAGATAGCATGGATAGAAGTATAGTTGCTAGACTTCGCAGATCAATGGAGGTAAAGGAGAAGAAGGAGGCTGCTTTGAAGAGGCCATTTAAACGGTCTAATGATCCTTCCATTCCTCTCAAGAATTGAGCACTTCAGATAGCATTCCACCACTTCCCAATAAGAATACCCTTGTTTCGTAGGTTCCTGTATCTTCAAGACTGATTAGTTCTTCCTTGCAGGGAGAATCTGCAATTGGTTTTAGTGGTTTGGCCGCATCTAAAGTCTCCCTATCTGTTTTGTTATAGAAGGTAGGGATGTTTACGTTAGGTCCTCTTGTTTTTCCTTCTTTAGCTTCTGAGGCGCCCCTTGCTACCATTTTGTCGAAATCCTAGAAGCTCTGGTCTTATGTGAGTAATCATGTTCTCTCTCTCTCTCTCTCTCTCTTCTCTAATCTCTGGCTTTGGTTTGTCACTTATGTTATTTTATGTTTCTCATTCTTGTAGTTTGCAGCCTTAATGATGAAGGCATATGAATCTATGAGCATGTAGGCCTTGCTTTTGGTTTGGGTTGCTAGTCTTGAAGTTGATCTTACTTCAGCCGATGTTGTGCTGGCTTCTGCTAAGATTAAGGAAAATAAGGAGGCTAACATGCTTTGGGAATAGGTGGAGAAGGATGGGAGGGCTAAGAGGAAAGCCATATATGTAGAGGATGCTCAAGCTACTGTGGAGCATGAGATTAAGGAGAAGGATGCAGAGCTTGCCAGAGTTAAAAAGGATCTAGAGACATTTGAGAAGAAGGCTCGCTACACTCACTTCGAAGGTCACCTATGGTTTTTACGCCATGGCCAGACGTCGCCATAAGATGGAAGTTAGGCCCGACTTTATGGATGATGAACCCATGGCAGACTCAATTTTTACTTACTACTAGAAGAAGTGGAATGAGGAGGAGGAGATTGCAAGAAGGATCATTGAACCTGATTGTTCCAAGTATCTTTCTCGGGAAGAGAAGGAGACAGCTGTGATGGATCAGGTGGACCTACACTCTAAAGGGAAAGACCAACTTGTAAACAAGGTTAATTCACCTTCTCTGATAGAATTAGATGTTTAATCCCGTATATCCTTTTGGTGTTTGCATTATACTTAAATCATGAATTTTAATTAGTTGTTTATACTATTATGTGGTACCTTTTGTCTTGAATTATTGTGTTCTCCTTATTATTTTGTTTAGTATTCTAGAGTGAATATGTTCGTTAAACTATTGAAGGAGACTGAGGCTAGACTCAAGAGAAACACATTAGATCATCTAGGATTAACTTTGGTAGCCTTGGCTAAACATGAGCAAGAGTTAGATCAAACTCGCATAGATCTCATAAATGAGGTTATGGAGTTATCGGCCTGCATCGATCAGGTGGTTTGTGAGAAGGGGGCTCTCAACGTTTTATTTTGCACCGATGGAGGCACATGTTACAGAGTGGTTCTTTTCCCCCCGATAGCCCTGATCTAGAGTGGTTTTGGCTTAAGTTTAGATCTTCGATTAATGAATAGTTCTCCTGTGTCTTTGTTAATTAATTTTATGTAATGTGGTTGGGTATGTATAATGTAACATATGTTTTGATATTGAAGCTTAATATGTTATGTTCTGATTCAGTGGCCATATTTTATTTTAATAATGCTTTGACCCAACTCTCCCTCTTCGAACTCTATTCAATACTAACTATATCCGTTACTAAGATGCTTCTACCCCTACCATTGTTCCAACTCGGAAGGGTTCTGACGTGGTTGAGGCGGATGATGCTCCTGATGATGATCTTGCTCAATTAAGATATGATGTTGAGTGGCTTGAAATAGAGTTGAAGTTCAATCAGGGAGAGCTTATCAAAGCTCCGAGTGCACTTAAGCGTCCCTACGATTGTAGCAAAAGGTTGCGCGTATGGTCTAGAGATGCGGCATCAAAGCTGGATGGGATACATGAGACCGTGAAGACGACAACATATGGTATTATCTATAGGCTAGTTGTTAAATATGAGAAGCAATTGGAGGACATATCGGCTAAGATTGCCAAGTTACTTGGCGAGATGGAGGTTGTCGTGTATAGGATGTTGATTGAAATATCTCAATCAAACATTGATTCTGATCCTCTAACGAGCTCTGAATCTTCTTTTTCCAAGGTGGTAGTTGGAAGGCTATTGCAAGGAGATTGTTTGGATATTTCACAAATGAGAGTTGGAAGACAAGGGCTCAGCTAATTGAGGCCTTAAATGATAGAGAAGAAGGGCAATATTAGAGGTATACAAGCTTGAAAGAATATTATTGTCCTTTAAAGATAGGGTTGCTTCCTATTCAGATAAACATGAACAAAAGAAGACTATAAGAAGGTTGAAGCATTCTTACAACGTTCTCGAGATGTTTTGAATTTTTCTGCAACTCATTGGATCAAAATTTTCTAAGTGATAAGGAGGGCTGTGAGGTAACAACTGATCTGGGTAAGGACCCCTGGGCAGGCGCTCATTATTACCCCCGAAAGTCTGTGGCTCACACTTAGATTTTTGTTATTATAACTTTAGTATTAAGAAAATACTTTTGCAACATTTAACTCGACTTTAGGATGGGGATAATGCTTTTTGTTTTATGATAATACTTTCTTTTACTATATAGAAGTTTGTTAGATAATATTTTCATACAGAAAAATATGAATCTTTTGGTAACCCTGCTCTATTTATATATTATTTGATTGCAAGCTTATTTGGTCTTCTCTGGTTAATTTGTTTTATTTAGGATTCAAAAGTAGATGCTTTGTGGAAGAGACCCGATTCTGCTCATCTCAGAATTAAGGAGCTGGAAGATTTGTTAAGGAATGTTGAGAGTTTTTTCGGGGCTATATACAGAGATGAGATTATCAAGTTGAAGAAGAGGATCGTAGATATGGACATAGAGATGGCGTTATGTATGAGTGCAAAGGAGAATTCTTCAACACCTCCAACTTCATGTGTACCTCTTGGGTTGGGTGTAGTTCCTGAGCTTCCATTTGGAGCTGACCCAAGTAAGGTTCTTAAGTGTAAGAATGATGTGAAGGATCATTATGAGGCCAAATTTAAAGAGTTAGAGAATTATTTCAAAGGATAATTAGGAACCCTTGAAACTCGGATTTCTCCGTTCTTGTCTACGGAGGATGAATATTGTGGTCCCTCTTCCAAGAATGCAGAAAAGTCAAAGGTGAAACTATGGCGTGACAATGACAGAGTTAGAAAAATGGCTATGAGGCAAATAAATGCCTTAGAAAACAAGATATATAGTTTGGAGTGTGAGGCTCAATTGGACTCCATCGTGGCTTCCCAAGGTAGGCTGGACATGATATCGCTTTTGAATGAGCTCCATAAAGAGAAAGTGAAGAAGAGAATAGAAGAAATTGATCGATAACGTGGGATTGATGTTTTTAAATGTTTTTGGCATGGACTTAACTTGTCCTTTATGTATAATCGGGATAATTATGAATACAGATTTGAAGATTACGGAATTGTTTGGGCCGGTGCCAATTATGATCCACATGTGGCATACCACAGAAGGGTCTCTCTTTTGATCATCGGTAGCGATTACATAGTTGGAGAGCTAACTTTTGTTTTAACTCGCCACAACGTATTTTTTGTAGATCAGAACGGTATGAGGTAGTTCGTTTTAGCTTGTTTTTGGAACTTGGACTAGATTTGCAATTTAACTTTATGAAAGGGAAATTTCCTTTGTAACTTGACTTGAGTGGTAATTTTTTGTAAATTACGCATAAGTGTGAAACAAGTAATATTATGGTGAGTTCCATGGGTAAGTATTGAAAGCTTAGTTTTTTATGTATAACTAATGAGACTTGAGTAGCGCTTGGGTTTGTACGTGATTGTTAGTACGTTGTCATAGTGTACTTATCTGCCTTCGTCTAGGATCTTCTTTGGGAGTATTACGTGCATCTATGTTTCGATGGGCCACGACTTCCCGGCATGTACAGATGCGATCTGGTCTGTTATCGATTTAGCTATAGGTTGGGTATGAGTTGATCTACAGCTCTGGTAGTGGGATTGTTGAGACATACTCCTTATTATGGGAACGAAGTACTCATAGTTGAGTGATGGAATGACCTCCTCCCTGTTCTGGTCCGCCTCCTATTTTGGGAGCGAAACGCCCTTAGCCGTATGCTTGGCTGGATATCTGACCTACCCCGATTCCGAGGCAAAGTGTTAGTTTGACCTACCCCTGTTCTAGGGCAAAACGTCTGTTGTGACCTACCTCCCACTTAGGGGTGAAATGTCTTTAGCCAAATGTTCGACCGAAATTGCAACCTATTCTTGTTCTGAGGTGAAACATCCTTAGCCAAAGGCTTGGCCGAAATTGTGACCTACTTTTGTTCTGAGACGAAACGTTTGTTTTGGACCTACCCCCTATTCTGGGGGAGAAATGTCCCTAGCTGTGAGCTTGGTTGTAACGACCCGTAAATTAGTTGCTTTGTATTTGAATATTTAAATATTCAAATAATGGATTTTAATAACCAAATAAACATATTTTAAATATTAATAATGATATTAAAATCATTTTCAGAATTTTTTTATCAAAATAATTAGTTCAAATAAAAATAGAAAATGTGACCGAAAAACGTTTCCCGAAATTTCGACTTTTCGGCACTGAAAAGTCATCAAAAACGTTATGCATATTTTTGTATCACACATATACATATGCACACGCATGCACATATGTCATTCGATAAGATAATCAATGTGTTAAAGTTAATAATCAAGCTTATTTTAAATATAAAACTTGATTTGACATAAAATGCACAAAATATATTAAGTAACCTTAGGAAACTAATTAAATAACCTAACCATAACCTAAACTAGTACAAAAGGCATAGTGTAGGTGGACCTGAGGGGGGGTGCGTGTGTGCCTCGGGTAGTGGAGAGGCATGGCTTCCATGTTGCATGATAACATTTATATTATTTAAATGTTTAAGTTAATTTAAATTAATACTCCACTTCTTTGCCTATAAATACCCACCATCTCCACACATTTTCCACTTTACATATTCATTTCTATCTTCATTTCTTATCTCTTCATATACATGAACACTTCCATGGCTTCGAAAATTATTTCCAAAGTCAAAAACTAGTGAATACACTACTAAAAATCAAGCTAAACTCGTTACTTCACTTCCTAAAACCATTCTCTACTAAACGAGACCCTATACTCCCACATATCCACCATGGTTGAGCCCCATATGGTCTAGGCTGAACCTAAAATCTCCACCAAGATCCACTAAATTGAGCCATTTGCATAGTAGAGCTTAGATCTTGTTGCATTTGTAAAGTTAGTGAAAGTCCGTTTAAGTTAGTAAGCGCTTTGGTGAGTAAAATCTCACCTTTCAAAATCCAAGTAAGTTTAAATATAGTTCAGTTATATTGTTGGTGAATGCTTGTTGGATATATGTTGTGTTATGGTGGTTGTTGGCTTGACTTATGCATCGAAAAGTTAGAACTTTGGAAGTTAGTTAGTAACTTTAGAAGTTAGCAAGCTAAAGTTAAAATTTTGCAAGTGTTGTTTCCTAATTGTTGTGTAAATGTACGTACCATGTTTATATGCTTACTCATATGTTGTGTGATGACTCAATGGATGAAAAACGACATGAACTAGTTTGCTGAGCTGGCCATACAACGAAAGTCACTATATCGGCACTTTCGAAAATTTCACATTTTATTGAAACCTTTGGTTTCAAAATTGTGCTTGTGTTTGGTTTAAAAGTTAAATGAATTTTTGAAATAATAATGATTTCAAATTTGGTTAATGATTTTTAAATTTAATTAATAAGGATTAAGGTTAGCTAATTAACTTATTAACGATGTGTTTTAAATTTAACTAATCACTTGGTTAATGATGTTTTGAAATTAATTAATCATTTTAGTTAATGATGTTAAAGGTTAATTAATCTTTTAATAATGATGGATTAAAGTTAAATAATCAATTTACTAATGATATTTTTAAAATTAATTAATCCTTTTAATTAATGACTTTTAAAAGTTAATAAATCTGCTTAACCTTAATTAATCTTTCTTTAAATAAAATTTTAAATTAATATATCACTTTTGAATAATTTTATTTAATTATTTAATTATTTAATCTATTTAATTAATTATATTATTAATTAATTGAATTAATGATGTTTAAAGCAGATTTATCCTTTTCAATTAAATGTTATTGAAGTTAATTAATTAACTTAGTTAACAAAGTTTTAAAGTTAATTAATCAATGTAATAAGGATGTTTTAAGTTGTGAAATCCTTTTTATAAAGATATTTTAAAGTTAGTAAACTCTTTTAACAAAGTATTTTAAAACTAATACTTTAATGTGAAGCCAAGTTGTAATTCAGATTTTTAAGAGAAAAATTTGAATTGTTTATGGAAATGAATTAATTTCCGTAAAGCGATTCACTTGTATGGAAATGATTTATTTGTATAATTAGCACTAAACATAGAAGAGTAGACTTGTCGCTATTTCAAAAGTTAGAATAATCGTGAGACATGACTTTGAGGTAACACTACCTTGACTTGTCTGATATTATTATTAACCCAGAAATAGTACAGGTTTGAATTCGATGAGTGATGATAAGTTTACAGACTTAATTTTTATATACAATCATTTTATATCCTCGATAGTTGGTTTCTAAGCTATTGGTTACTTCGGCTTCTTTATTATCGTCATTCTAAGATGACGCGTTGCTCCATTGAGCATTGATATCCTTTGTCGGAAATGACTAAATCCAAAGCGCGAGAGGAAGTCGAGCTATGTGGGGTTGCTTCTATTAGGATACTTTCACATCTCATCTAGATTGGATTCGGTAGCGTTATTAGATGTGATATATTCAGATACTTGGTAAGGTTTGGCAGGGTCCGAGCAGTGTCATGGAGTATATGAGCTTCTTAGAAGTATATTACTAGAGGTATACTTTAAGGACAGTGCACCTTCCTAATCATTTGTTGGAAATTTTCCTTTTCTTATTTGATTCGAACTTTCAAATTTATTCCCTTATTTGCATTGGGAAGAGTCAACCACTCTTCATGGTGTTTAATTATTTATCCATTCTTTAAGTTTGGATGTTGATTTATGTGAGAGTAAACCTGTTCTGTGTTCAGCGGCATGGTCTCACATGTTTCTGTTTACTTTCACACCCATTGTTTTAAATTTTTTACTCATACTGGACATATATTCTCTGACCCGAGTTGTTTTTTTCCCTAAACTCTCGAGTACATTTTTTATTTGAGTTATCCGAGAGTAGCAGATCTTTTGAGGGCTCTTTTAAAACGACGTCCGAGCAGGAGGCTTTCATCTTCTTAGTTTTCTATCCGATGTGTTATCTTGTTTATGTAAGTGAGCATATGTAAAGGCATGATGTTATAACTACCTAAGTCGATTTGTAGTACTTTTGTGTAACTTTGATAACTCCCTGTTAAGGAGTAACCTGATGTGCTATTGACTTTTATGTTTTATTTAGCAGTTTCATTGTGAGGTTTTCTATTCTGTTCTTTATTTCACCCCACGACAATTCATCTTTTCGATGCTTGGGCAATGGCACACGAACACCAAAGATGTGTTAAGTGTCGTTCCTATGGGTCAAAAAGGTGGGTCGTCATATTGGTACAACCCACCCTTTATTCTGGAGTGAAATGTCATACTTATGCTATGCCGAGCTCTTCTCTAACATCACCGTTCTCATCGCAAAGAGTTCCTTATTGTTCTTAGGTGAAATCATACCTTTGGAATAACGTCGACGGACCATGAAGAGTGAATCGTCATGCTCTGGGCATGGTCATTCCCATTGCAGGAGTAATATTCGACTGAGTCAGGTCGTGATACAACTTGCAAGGATGTAACGACCCGTATTTTTAACTATTTTAAATTATTAAATTTAGTATAATTATTGAACAAAAATTATTATAAATATATTGATTTATTGGATATGAACTTAGATAAAAAATTTAAATAACAAAATTCAATAAGATAAAAGATGATAACTTATATTAGAGAGTAAATTAAATGATATTGAATTGTAAGTAATTAATAACAGAATTTGAAATAATCAATGTTAAGTTAATAAAGAATCGAATGAATGTTTATTAAAAGTAAAAACATAAGTTTATTTATATGAAATTTTATTTTTGATAAGTATAAATTTCAGAAATAAGAAAACATTTATTTGGTAAGAAATGAATAACTTTTGTTGTATACAATAATTGCATGGATGTTGAATTACTGTAAAATGGCAGTAGTTGTTTTATTGGTTGAATTCGTTTTAAAAGAAAATTTATAAGTTAAATAACTTATATTTTAAATATAGTGATTTATTTGACAATTAAATTATTATATTTAATTGTTGGAATTGTTCAAATAATTGAATCTTGAACTTAATGCGAATGAAAATGATTTCAAAAGTTGATTTAAATTCTATTTAAACAAGAAGGAAGATATTAAACTTTTAAATTTGAATTTAAAAGTGATTAAATTGATTTTGGAAATTACTCGTTTTAATTAACGTGTAAAAATAGCTTTTTTGGGCACCGTCTTGGATTTCGACGAAACTAGTTTCTTCGGATCCGTAATAGTAAACTATTATATGCCGTCGAATTTCATGAAGATTGGACGTATTGTTTGGTCTTGCGAGTTCGTAACACATAGAAATTAATTAAAGGAATTTTAATTAAAATAATTCGATTTTGAAAAGCTATCTCCTGAATATGATGGAATTGGCTCCCAATATATGTTCCATTGTGTTTAAAATATGGGTATAACATATAAAACGCCAGGTGAAACGCTTCGTTTGGTGTTCGAGAATTTCATAGATGAATAGTGCCATAGAAATTTTCTATAAATAGCCATCAACCTTCCTTCATTGGAAAATCCTAACTCAGCCACCTCCTTTATAATTTCAATGGCCAGAATCGTGTCATCTTCCCCTTTTGTTTTCTCTCAATCCACACGCTTTTAGGCTTCGACTTCAACTAGGAAGATGGAGAGCTCGACGAGCTTTGCAAGATCAATGGTTGGATCGATGAACCGTTGAAAAATGGAGACGTATGGCGCCCGCGTTCGCATGGCCTAGGGTTGGCCGTGGGTGGCATTTCTGGCGACTGAGCGCATCAAGGTGGCGGTGGTAGGCGTGGCTCGAGGTGGCACGGCCGTTGGTGAGGTTCGATCGACCTGTAAGCATTTATGGAGGTAGCGGCATTCATGGTTAGTCGGCGTCGTTGGGTTATACGTGACCTGAGAATGAGAGGAAGGAGGGTAGGTTTAGTTTTAATTTTAAATTAATTATGTTTTTAATTATATTGAATGTTAATTAATTCGTAACCTTTTCATACGAGGTCCGTTTCGGGTGAAACAAGCTGCGTTGAATTCGTATCGAAGTCGTTTACAACATGGAGTTAGATTCGAATTTGTTTTACTCTAAAAAAATTTCCGTTTCAAATAAAAGTGAGTGTTTTAAACCACTTACGAAATACTAAAATATTTTGATGTTAGTTAAATTGAAATCATGAAGAGATTTATCTTTATTGACTGTTGTTTGGTAATTTGACTGACATTTAAATTGATATATGAATTGAACTATTAGGAATTTGTAATCGACAGTTAAATTTGAAATTGAAATTGAATTGCTAATTAAACACCCAATATTGATAACTAGTCAACTGTTGTGATTTATTGGCTGATTTGGATGTTGATTGAGATTGGATGCTGTTGGTTGATATAATGGATGAATGGATGTTTATTTATTTATATATATCTTGTTCTCACCCTGTATGTTGCTGACAGTATATCAAATATTATTTGAATTATTTCGAATAAATTAAGAAATAGTTTGAAATAATATATACTTACGACACTTTGACTTGGACTGAAATGATATATATATATATATATATATATATATATATATCCATCCTTGAAATTAAAATCGAAATAACTGATCACTTGGTCATAGGGTAGAAAATTATATACGGATACCGGATTGGTTAAATTAAATGGTTTTAAATTCTTGAATTTGAATCTATTTAAATGATTTTGTTTTAAAGAAATAAAAATAGAATTTATAAAGATTGAATTATTTTCAAATTTAAGCTTTGAAATGTTGAACGTGAAATTTGTAAAAGAAATTGTTAAAGAATTTATTTTGGAATTTGAAGTTATAATCGATATACGACTTGTATTATGGGATTTGAATTGCTTTAAAAGGTTCAAACTTTATTCAAACTTTGAAAATTTATCTTAGTTAAAGTAATTTCGATTGATTTTTCAAATTTGGGCTCGGAACTGAAATATTCGAATTTGAATTAATTTAAAGGTTTGAATCTAAATTCGGACATTGAAGTTTAATTTGATTTAAGTGACTTAAATCGGTAAATTGAAATTATACTTGAAATTATATAAATTGAAATGGTTTAAAATGAGAATTGAATTGAAACTTAAGCCATTGAATCGAACGTTGAATCGAATTTGAAGTTAAAAATGAACGTTTCGAAATTGAAGTTAATTAAAATTGAAAAATTAGGGTTGATTTAAGTTGATTTGAGATTGAAGATGATATGAATTGGAAGATTTGAAATTGAATCAGTTTAATTGAAATTTGGACCTAAGTCTAGATTTATTGGAAATGGAAAGAAACAGTTTTATATTTGGACTATTTTCATTATGAACTATTTTACTATAAACTGTTTTAAAATTCATCTGTTTAAGTATTCAAATTATTTAAATTTTCAAACCATTTTAATATATAACCCATTTTCAATACTCAAACTATTTTATGTCAAACTATTTTCGATCTCCAAACTTTTTAAACTATTTAAACTATTTAAATTATTCAAATTAAAATTCAAGCTATTTAAGGCCAGAACTATTTATGTCATTGATTTAAAACGTGAATGTGGTTAAAATGAAGTCATAACCTAAGTCGAAATTCGAGATGATTTTGAAATGAAATTGATTTCGATGTGAATATAATGATTTTGAAGTGAAATTGATTTCGCGATGAATGAAATGATATTTTAAAGTGAATATGACATATTGAAGTAATTATGATATTTTGAAGCGAATATGATATTTTGATATCAAGTAATGATTCACTTTTGAAATGTAAAAGAACCAACATGTGTGTAAAACGACGTTTGGTTGTTAAAGAGACCGGGTCCAATTATTGGTATAATCTTTGTTAATGTTGGAACCACTTTAACAACTGTGTACGTGGAGGAGACTCCAGAATGAAGTTGTTGATTTGGTGTACGTTGCTGGATTTGAAAAAAGAGAACGATGATGGATAGTGTAACAACCCGCATATTTATCGATTTTATATTTAAATATTTTATTTAAATATTTTATCGCTAAATAAGATTTTTGGTCCGAAAAGCTACTTTTTGCATACGGTCAAATTAGGACTCGAGACCATTCCCATTGAGTTAAAAATGACGTTTGCGATCTTTTTAAGTGTAAACTTCGATATGTTTGGAGATAGCGGAATTTTCGTCACTTTTTGCTTTGGACTTTTAGTTTGGGCTGAACCACTTGTTAACTCAGCCCAACCCCTTCCTTCTCTTCACCACTTCATTCTTCATTTCTAAAACATCAAAGCTTCTTCAAAAATGGTGGAGGGAATGGGAAATTAAAATTCCAAGCTCTAGTCTTCATTGCTAATCCAACATCAACTCCAAATTCAAAGTGAAGAACATAGATTCAAGCTTGTGGTTGATTCTTGCTTTGCTCTTAAGCTCTCCATCTTCAATTTCATGGAAAAGGTGAGATTTTTATCTCACATTCTTGCCTATAACTGTCATTGGATTGTTGGGAATGATTCCCTATCATTATTTTGTCTGCATTTGCATTTGGTGTGGATTGAATTGGTGGAAAACCCAGAATTTTCGAGTGTTAGCAGTTTCCTGCACTTAGGTCGTTCTGCTTGTGCATTTGGTCGCTCTGGAGGAAGAGTCGCCTCGGAGTTAGGTCGCTGGCTGTTAGGTCGTAGGTCGCTGGACCTTAGTTCGCTCTGGCGTGGATCTGGACTTAGGTCGCTCGCCCCTTACTTCGCTAGGTCGCACGAGTTAGTTCGTTAACCACTTTAGGTCGCTCGATCTTACGAACTTGTTAGGTCGCGCACACTTAGGTCGCGCACACTTAGGTCGCGCACCACGTTAGGTCGCGTACCATGTTAGGTCGCGTACCACTTAGGTCGCACCATTAGGTCGCCTGACCTTAATTATTTTAGGTCGAAAGACCTTGTTTCCCTCTAGGTCGTAAGACCTTGTTTCCCTTAGGTCATAAGGCCTTAGGTCGCGCGCCACATAGGTCGTAGACCCTTAGGTCGCTCAACCTCACAAAACCTTTAAGTCGTTATTCCTCAGGTCGCATGGCCTCATCACTGCTTAGGTCGTTAGGTCGCTTGACCTACTTGCACTCCTTAGCTCGACCTCGTTAGGTCGCTCGATCCTTTTCCTTAGCTCGGCCAAGACTTAGGTCGTAACACGTTAGGTCGCACGACTCTGTTAAAACGCTAGGTCGCTCGCCTTTTATGCTTAGGTCGTATGACCTGTATTTAGCTAGGTTGCTCGACCTGTTCTTCTGCTAGGTCGCACGGCATTCTACCCTTAGGTCGCTCGACCTATTTGACTTAAAGTCGTTGCACTTTAATTCGACCATGTTAGGTCGCAAGTATATTTCTACTATGATGGTTTTGGAACTGATTTCCTTAGATTTTTCTCACGTCTTCGAATGTGAAATTTTGTGATGCGGTTTGTTTCAACAATCGATTTGTGACTTGTCACTTTAAAAATGTGAAGGCTTCAATACTAGCAGTAAATATCAAAACTCTTTTATCAACTCGATTTCAACACTATTTTACTACAAAGCTCTTTTCCTAAAACCGTTTTCCAATCTACTAGTATATACAAGCCTTTACTTCACTCGGATGAGAAATCTAATTAAACGGCTTAGTAAAATGAGTGGTATGAAACGCTTGCGTTCACTTCATCGGTTAATTCTTGGACTTGTTCGATTGAACCTCTTGTGACAATTTTCTAGTGAAGATTCACAGCTTGTTCGTAAATATTTAAGTTAAGCAAGTGGTTATGGGACATGAAGCTAAACTCATATATTTACTAGCTTGGTGTGATTGACACTTCTCGATGATCATGACGATCATTTTTGTGATTTGATTTAGACTAACAATTGTGCGATGTCTCTTTGTCTACGAGGGAGACTAAACCCCGTTTGTGTGATGTTTCACCATCACATATGTGGGGTAGCGCCCCACGGTCTTCGGACCATTCTTGTGGAGTTTCGGCTCAAAACTAATGGTTAGCTACCATGAGATAGCGTCTCGTCTTGTGTTACACGTGTTGGTGAGTTTTCATACTCCCGTTTTGTGATAGGCCTCCCCCTTCTTGTGATTTCTGGATTTCTTGTGATGATTTCTGGAATTTTGTGCTTCACCAATTTTCGTGATTTCCATTGATAAGTTTTATCAATTTTTGTGCATTGGTGAATTTGTGTGTCATTGGCTTGTTATGAATACAAGTTTAGGGTATGATACCCTATTTTATCTTTGAGAAGATTCTTATGATATTGATTAATCTCTTGTTGATTTTCAATTACATACTTATAGTAGTATGCCACTATGGTTGTTACACGTTCATGCCATGTCTTTTACTTTATACCATATCATCTGATATTTATAGCTAGACTGATCCGTTTATTATTTTCTTATAAATAATACTCGGGTCAGACCGAGATGTTACAGGTGCTTCTACTTGACTTCTCCTCTGGATTATTCTGACTTTTGGCTAACTACTTAGATTGGTAGTTTTTGGATGTACACATTTGAGATCTAGACTCTATGTTGTGTACTTATTCTTTTGTATAGCACGTGTTGCTATTCTTTTGTATTATCGTGGATCTTTCTGACCACTACTCTGACGTACACTTTCATGTGTTATATATATATTCATATCTTTTTTCGCCTTTGTGATATGGATGTCTATGATTGATTTATGTTATGTTTATTTCTATGTTTGTTTCCGAAGATTATATATAGCCACCGTGTGATAGCTTTGAGTTTGTATCGGTATGTCGGATTTCCTCCTTAAATGAAGTTCATGCTATACTATCTGACATATCGGTGCTCGCACAAAGAAGTTACATGGAGGGTCGCTCCTCCACAGCCTTATTCTCCATGCTAGTTGACAGCATTTCATAGTAGTGTTCTTGACTAGCGTGGGTATAAAGGTGGGGCGTCACAGCTTGGTATCAGAGCTAAACTTCGGAACAATGTAGAATAACTTAACAAGGATTATCGTCCTAAGTCCAACTTAGGAGTCGTGCCTTAGGATTTATTTCGAGTCTCCGAACCGATTTATCCTATTTCCTTCTACGAATCCTTGTTTTATCTATCAAGATTTGCTTGATATTTATTTAGAGAATAACTTTTCTTCTTCTCTCTTTCTTAAAGGAGAGAATGTCTAGACCAGGTCGTCCTAGAGCCGGACCATCTACTGTCACTCCCCAGGATGGAGTTTTTATGACTGCTTAACAGCTTCTTGATTTAGTAAAGAATGCTCAAGCAGCCGGCCCTAATCAGGAGCCTATTTATCCTAAGTCTGGATTTGCACGTTTGTGCAATGATTATACTAACTTGGGTGGGAAACCATTCAAAGGTTCCGAAACTATTATTGAAGTCCAGGCTTGGTTAAGAACATGCGATCGAATCTTTTTTCGCATGAATCTTATCGATCTTCACCGTGTTCAGGTGGCTTCCAGTATGCTCCAAGAGAGAGCATTGGATTGGTACGAACTTCTTGTTTCTGAAATTAATGAAGCAGATCTCACCTGGGAGCAATTCCAGGAATGCTTCGAATTAAAATTCGTACCAGAAGCAGAGAAAGTGACATTGGCTCAACGTTTTATAGACCTTGTTCAAGGTGAATCCTCTGTGACAGATTATGTCGCATCCTTCGAGTCACTGTCCAAATATGGGGTTGAATACATCAACACCCCATTGAAGAAGAACCAGAGGTTCGTCTACGGCTTAAACAAGAATCTCAAGAAGCCATTACTCCTAAAATTAGAAGTCCCTTTCGATCAGCTTATTGATATCGCTCTTCGTCTTGAAGAGGCTGATAAGGACAGTGATGTTGAAGTTGTGGCTTCCAAACCAAACTTCAACAACAAGAAGAGGCCAAACAAATTCAAAGGTCCTTATCCCAACAAAAAGGGGAAACCTGCACCTCCGGCAGCATAGACTTCTACCCCTAGTTCTGGGCAATGCTATAACTGTGGTTCTAAGGACCATTTTGCGAACAAGTGTTCAAAGCCCCATTCTTGTCGCTACTGTAAAAGCCCGGAGCATTATATACATTTATGCCCCAGACTTCAGGGCAAGAAGGAGGGAAAGCTTAATGTGGCTCAAGCCCCTGGCAACACATCTCGCGGTCAAGGTATGTCTCATTCTGTCCTTGATGGCATTATTATATTTCATGATCAACCTATTAGAGTTCTCTTTGATACGGGTGCATCCCATTCTTTTATATCAAAGGAACTTGTAGACACTCTTTCTTTAAGTGTTGTTGCTTTAATGACTTCTCTAAGAATTGCGAATCCGGTTGGTGGATCTGCAACTCTTAGTTTGCTTTGTAAAGACGTCGAGATTATTTTGTGTGATTTTTCTTTCCTAGCCGATTTGCATGTCATGCGTTACTTAGGCTTTGGAATGATTTTGGGTATGGATTGGCTTAATCGATATGAAGCTCATATCCTATGTCCTGAGCGGACTATTTATCTCCGTCATCCACAATCTGTTAATCAGATTTCTATTGTTCTTAAAGATTCAGATTTCGCTTTGGTTGCATCTTTATATTCTTTAAATCCTCGTGATAATGATAATGATGATGATGAAGATGTCATTTCTCTTATTCGCGTCGTTCGTGAATTTTCCGACATCTTTGAGCCCGTTTTATGATTACCACCTAAGCGAGCAATTGAGTTCAAAATTAATCTTATACCTGGAGCTCAACCTATTACCCGCCCTCCTTATCGCATGTCCAATAAGGAGAATGAAGAGATGCGCAAACAAATATCCGAGTTGGAGACGAAGCAACTTATTCGCTCTAGTTCCTCGCCTTGGGGAGCTTCAACTATTTTCGTAAATAAGTCCGATGGAACACTTAGGATTTGCGTCGACTACCGCAAGCTTAATGATCTTACTATTAAGAATAAATATCCTTTACCTCAGATTGATGATCTGTTTGATCAGCTTAGTGGTGCTAGAGTCTTTTCACAATTGGACTTGGCTACCGGTTTTCATCAGCTTTGCATTGCAGAGGATAGTATTCCTTTGACTTCATTCCGTACTCGTTATGGATCTTATGAATGGCTAGTTATGCCATTCGGTTTAACGAATCCTCCGGCTTATTTCGTTGACCTTATGAATCGAGTTTTCAAAGATTTCCTCGATCCGTTTGTCCTCATCTTTATTGATGATATTCTTGTGTATTCTAAAACCGAAGAGGAGCATGAAAGGCATCTTCGGATTGTATTGGAAACTCTTAGAAGCAATCAATTAAAAGCAAAGTTTCCTAAATGCCACTTTTGGCAAACTAGTGTGAAGTTTCTCGGTCATATTATTTCCGAATCCGGAATATCAATGGATGCTTCAAAGATCGAAGCGATTCAAAGTTGGAAAAGACCGGAGAGTGTGACTGAAATCCGTAGCTTTCTCGGATTGGCAGGTTATTACCGCCGTTTCATAAAAGACTTTTCTAAGATTGCCGTGCCTCTTACTGGCTTAACGAAGAAAGGTGTTAAATACATTTGGTCAGACAAATGTGAAACTTCTTTTCAGAAATTAAAAGAACTCCTTTCTGATGCTCCTATTCTTGTTATTCCCGAAGGGAATCAAGATTTTGTTGTCTATACCGATGCTAGTCGCGTTGGTTTGGGTGCCGTTCTTATGCAAAAAGAATGTGTTATTGCTTACGCTTCTAGGCAATTGAAGCCGGCTGAGACTAGATATGCCACACATGATTTAGAACTCGCGGCTATCGTTTTCGCCCTTCGAATTTGGCGACATTACCTTTTGGGGGAGAAATTCGTGCTTTATACCGATCATAAGTCTCTAAAATACTTATTCTCTCAAAAGGAACTTAATTTGCGTCAACAGCGTTGGCTCGAGTTCCTTGCCTCTTATGATCTTGATATCCTTTATACTCCCGGAAAGGAAAATTGAGTTACCGATGCACTTAGTCGCAAGCAACAAGCGGTTGTTTCTATGATGATATCCGAATGGAAGGATCTCGAGGTTTTATCCACTTGTGAAATTCGAGATCGTGTCTCTGATTTATGTTCGTCTCTTATTTTATGTAGCCTTGAGGCTCGTCCTTCTCTTTTAGACCGCATTCTTGAAGCTCAACAGCTAGATCCTGAATTGGCTTTGCTTGGCCAAAATCTTAAGGATAAAACCGATATTGAAGGTTTGAAAGACTTTGATATTGATTTTCGTGGCGGCATTCGAAAATTTGGTAGACTTATCATACCAAATAGTCGAGATCTTCGTAAAGATATTTTAGAAGATTCTCATCGTTCCAAATTTTCCATTCATCCCGATAGCAGTAAAATGTACGCAGATATGAAGCGACTTTATTACTAGGAGGGAATGAAAGCTGATATTGTTAACTTTGTTAAGTGTTGCATGACTTGCCAACTTGTTAAGGCCGAACATCAAAGGCCCGGTGGGTTATTGCAACCATTGGAAATTCCAATTTGGAAGTGGGATCAAATTTCCATGGATTTTATAGATGGCCTTCCCCGTTCTCGTTCGGGTCATAATAGTTTATGGGTGATCGTTGACAGACTTACTAAATCTGCCCATTTTATTCCTGTTCGGTCGAACCGAACCGTTTCTCTTCTGGCCAAACTCTTTATCAAAGAAATTGTTAAACTACATGGAATTCCTTCTTCTATTGTTAGTGATCGTGATCCATTATTTACTAGTGGGTTCTGGAAGAGTCTTCAAAAAGCTTTGGGAACGAAGCTAAATTTTAGCACCGCTTATCACCCCCAGTCCGATGGACAAACTGAGCGTGTGAATCAAACTCTTGAAGATCTTCTTCGTGCTTGTGTGCTTGATTTCGGTGGAAGTTGGGAAGATCATATTTCACTTGTTGAGTTTTCCTATAATAACAGCTTCCAATCTAGTATTGGTATGGCTCCTTTCGAGGCACTCTATGGAAGACCATGCCGATCTCCTTCTTGTTGGCTTGAGGCCGGTGAGAAGCTGGTTTTAGGACCAGATTTTATTCGTGATTCCACAGAAAAGATTGAACTTATTCGACATAGGATGAAAGAAGCCCAGAGTAGACAAAAATCCTATGCCGATAACCGAAGAATAAAATTAGAATTTTCTATGGGAGATCTTGTATTTATTCGTGTTTCACCTATGAAGGGTGTTGTATGTTTCAGTCGATCAGGAAAGTTAGCGCCTCGATACATTGGGCCATTTCCTATCACTGAATGTATTGGTTCCATGGCTTATCGCCTTTCATTACCGGCTCATTTTTCTACCATGCATGACGTGTTTCACGTTTCTCAATTACGGAAGTGCCTTCGGGATTCCGATTCTATTCTTGAGCCCGGTGTTGTGGAAGAGATTGAAGTTTCACCTAATTTAACTTATGAGCAACATCCTGTTCGAATTATTGCTTCAGAGATCAAACGACTTCGAAATAAAGATGTTTCGCTTGTTAAAGTTCAATGGTCCTCAAATCCTAAAGATTGCTCTTGGGAGTCTAGAGAATTCATCGAGCGTACACATCCGGAATTACTTTCTCATGCTCTTTGAGGTAAACTTCTTATTTCCAATTTCTTTTGTGTTAATATGCTTTTATGGTTGTTACTTTTTATTTCCATCTTATATATTGCGAGGACGCAATTTCTTTAAGAAGGGGAGTCTGTAACAACCCGCATATTTATCGATTTTATATTTAAATATTTTATCGTTAATCAGATTTTTGGTCCGAAAAGCTACTTTTTGCATACGGTCAAATTAGGACTCGAGACCATTCCCATTGAGTTCAAAATGACATTTGCGATCTTTTTAAGTGTAAACTTCGATATGTTTGGAGATAGCGGAATTTTCGTCACTTTTTGCTTTGGACTTTTAGTTTGGGCTGAACCACTTGTTAACTCAGCCCAACCCCTTCCTTCTCTTCACCACTTCATTCTTCATTTCTAAAACATCAAAGCTTCTTCAAAAATGGTGGAGGGAATTGGAAATTAAAATTCCAAGCTCAAGTCTTCATTGCTAATCCAACATCAACTCCAAATTCAAAGTGAAGAACATAGATTCAAGCTTGTGGTTGATTCTTGCTTTGCTCTTAAGCTCTCCATCATCAATTTCGTGGAAAAGGTGAGATTTTTATCTCACATTCTTGCCTATAACTGTGATTGGATTGTTGGGAATGATTCCCTATCACTATTTTGTGTGCATTTGGTGTGGATTGAATTGGTGGAAAACCCAGAATTTTCGAGTGTTAGTAGTTTCCTGCACTTAGGTCGTTCTGCCTGTGCATTTGGTCACTCTGGAGGAAGAGTCGCCTCGGAGTTAGGTCGCTGGCTGTTAGGTCGTAGGTCGTTGGACCTTAGTTCGCTCTGGCGTGGATCTGGACTTAGGTCGCTCGCCCCTTACTTCGCTAGGTCGCACGAGTTAGTTCGTTAACCACTTTAGGTCGCTCGATCTTACGAACTTGTTAGGTCGCGCACACTTAGGTCGCGCACCACATTAGGTCGCGTACCACGTTAGGTCACGTACCACTTAGGTCGCACCATTAGGTCGCCTGACCTTAATTATTTTAGGTCGAAAGACCTTATTTCCCTCTAAGTCGTAAGACCTTGTTTCCCTTAGGTCATAAGGGCTTAGGTCGCGCGCCACATAGGTCGTAGACCCTTAGGTCGCTCAACCTCACAAAACCTTTAGGTCGTTATTCCTTAGGTCGCATGGCCTCATCACTGCTTAGGTCGTTAGGTCGCTTGACCTACTTGCACTCCTTAGCTCGACCTCGTTATGTCGCTCGATCCTTTTCCTTAGCTCGACCAAGACTTAGGTCGTAACACGTTAGGTCGCACGGCTCTGTTAAAACGCTAGGTCGCTCGCCTTTTATGCTTAGGTCGTATGACCTGTATTTGGCTAGGTCGCTCGACCTGTTCTTCTGCTAGGTCGCACGATATTCTACCCTTAGGTCGCTCGACCTATTTGACTTAAAGTCGTTGCACTTTAATTCGACCACGTTAGGTCGCAAGTATATTTCTACTATGATGGTTTTGGAACTGATTTCCTTGGATTTTTCTCACATCTTCGAATGTGAAATTTTGTGATGCGATTTGTTTCAACAATCGATCTGTGACTTGTCACTTTAAAAATGTGAAGGCTTCAATACTAGTAGTAAATATCAAAACTCTTTTATCAACTCGATTTCAACACTATTTTACTACAAAGCTCTTTTCCTAAAACCGTTTTTCAATCTACTAGTATATACAAGCCTTTACTTCACTCGGATGAGAAATCTAATTAAACGGCTTAGTAAATGAGTGGTATGAAACGCTTGCGTTCACTTCGTCGGTTATTTCTTGGACTTGTTCGATTGAACCTCTTGTGACAATTTTCTAGTGAAGATTCACAGCTTGTTCGTAAATATTTAAGTTAAGCAAGTGGTTATGGGACGTGAAGCTAAACTCATATATTTACTAGCTTGGTGTGATTGACACTTCTCGATGATCACGACGATCATTTTTGTGATTTGATTTAGACTAGCAATTGTGCGATGTCTCTTTGTCTACGAGGGAGACTAAACCCCGTTTGTGTGATGTTTCACCATCACATATGTAGGGTAGCACCCCACGGTCTTCGGACCATTCTTGTGGAGTTTCGGCTCAAAACTAATGGTTAGCTACCATGAGATAGCGTCTCGTCTTGTGTTACACGTGTTGGTGAGTTTTCATACTCCCATTTTGTGATAGGCCTCCCCCTTCTTGTGATTTCTGGATTCCTTGTGATGATTTCTGGAATTTGTGCTTCACCAATTTTCGTGATTTCCATTGATAAGTTTTATCAATTTTTGTGCATTGGTGAATTTGTGTGTCATTGGCTTGTTATGAATACAAGTTTAGGGTATGATACCCTATTTTATCTTTGAGAAGATTCTTGTGATATTGATTAATCTCTTGTTGATTTTCAATTACATACTTATAGTAGTATGCCACTACGGTTGTTACACGTTCATGCCATGTCTTTTACTTTATACCATATCATCTGATATTTATAGCTAGACTGATCCGTTTATTATTTTCTTATAAATAATACTCGGGTCAGACCGAGATGTTACAGGTGCTTCTGTTTGACTTCTCCTCTGGATTATTCTGACTTTTGGCTAACTACTTAGATTGGTAGTTTTTGGATGTACACATTTGAGATCTAGACTCTATGTTGTGTACTTATTCTTTTGTATTGCACGTGTTGATATTCTTTTGTATTATCGTGGATCTTTCTGACCACTACTCTAATGTACACTTTCATGTGTTATATATATATATTCATATCTTTTTCCACCTTTGTGATATGGATGTCTGTGACTGATTTATGTTATGTTTATTTCTATGTTTGTTTCCGAAGATTATATATAGCCACCGTGTGATAGCTTTGAGTTTGTATCGGTATGTCGGATTTCCTCCTTAAATGAAGTTCATGCTATACTATCTGACATATCGGTGCTCGCACAAAGAAGTTACATGGAGGGTCGCTCCTCAATAGCCTTATTCTCCGTGCTAGTTGACAGCATTTCACAGTAGTGTTCTTGGCTAGCGTGGGTATAAAGGTGGGGCATCACAGATAGCCTCGACACTTGTGTCAATTTGAAATGACTAAAACAGGAGCCCTATCAACTAGCCAAGTAGGCTAGCTACCTCTAGTGGACATCTGTTCTTTGATTTTCTTTTTGGACTTGGTCCGTACTATTACTTTTGATGTTGGTTTTGATTGGTGCACCTTGATTTGTGATGACTTTCCTTTGACTCGATATAGGATGGATGGACATCGTGGGTGGTTGTGGCTATGATGCGTTACCATCAACCTGGATGGGTAAACTGGTAGTATCCTACCTTAGGCATTGTCTTACTTGCCTTGTCATACTTTTATCCTTATTCGAGACCACTACGAGTTTGGTTTAGTGTTGTCATATCACGACGTATCCCTATCCTCGATGTTTTACTGAGGTGTTATATGCAAACTTTACGTCAATGCTTAAAACCGCATTAAGGGGAATTAATTTAAAGCCTTAACGCTAGGAAAAATATTTATGTTATTGATTAGACATTACATATATAGCATATTCTACTATATACAAATATTTTGACAGATACTTAAGACATGGAAAAAATCCCGAGTTATTGCAAGCATGTTATACACTGGAGGAGACGTAAAACTCCATAAACATCTCTAACGCTATTACACTCCTATTATATGTCATATTGATTTGACTTACATAAGGATATTTTAGCTCTGACTCGAGTATTGTTTTACTTTATGCTCGAGTCAGCCCTGAGTTTTTAGTGCATTGAAGATCATATTATTCTGGAGGACGAAGATGAAGATTTGGTATATTATATTACTAGTATTATTCCCCTGCACTTTGTTCTGCTGCATTATATTTTGTTTCTGTTGTATGTATAGCTCTGATAGATGTTCTAAAAAGTATAATCAAATGTATAGTGTAAACAGCTTCATGAACTATTTATTTGATTATTATATATTTGTCATTCCGCTGTAAGATTCTGTGTTTGTTTTCTTATTTTTATTCATTAACCCTATTGCTTATCTGTGTTTTGGATTGTTTTAAGTTAGGCATGAGTGGTTTATTGTCGACTTAAACCTTCCGAAATGCGGGTCGTCACAAAGGACATGCGCATGAATTTTTGTACTGGTTCGGGTAGTCTAATATCTGTATGTCCAGTATGTCGAATTAACTGACATAAGTGTTGTTTATACTGGTTCAGGTAGTCTAATATGCCTACAAGACCAGTCTTTATGATGCTACCCATTGAAAAATTCATACTAGGGTGGGGAAATTTATCATCCTTTTTAGCGAAATATTTTGGCTAAGAAGTTGGACTTGCGTTAATGCTAGTCCAAATATGTGGGATTGGTATCATCATTCTTAGTATTGATATTGCCTTTTCACCTACTGCTCTGCTGATTCAGTGACCACTGGTAGTGAACCGTGAATGCGTTTATGTAACTTTTCTTTTTACAAAGAAATAATACAAAGATTTTACATTCATATTTATACATTTTTTTGCATAGAGTTGAATCGTGGCTCAGTATACTTTGTTCTTGGCTTGGGCCCTTCAGTGCAATACTAGGCTCTTGTCGAAGGTGATGATCCCACTATTGGATTCTTTGGCCTTTAGGTGAGGAGGAGCTGAGGTCCTTGTCCTTCCCATAGCCACATGGGGAGTTTTTTCATGCTTCTTCTTGCAGGGCACATAGAGGCCTTGGATTCCGACTTTGGGTTCTCTCCCATCATTGGAATCGCTGTTTAGGTTGATGGATACCCGTGCATCTTTTCTCTGAATGGCTGCTGGCTGGCGTTGGTTGGTCATAATTAAAGGGTGGTAGCTCTTTGACTAGATTCTAGGAAGCATCGGTCATTGGGTCTGTCTATCAAATAGTGGTTGTCGATCTCACCGCCTCCGTTTTAGAGAACATCGTGACTGCTTATCTACTGCATAACACTTGAAATAGACAAGCAGGGGTGGTGAGCCGTGGATGATGGAGAAAAAGAAGACGAAATTGGGGGGGGGTCGAATAATAGAGAATGGAGGTACGAAGAACAGAGGAAGGAAGTTCAGGCCCACCTTTTAGCGCCAAAAATGTTGGTGAAATTTTTGGGTTTCACCACACTCAATTTAATCGTGAGGCAATCTTGTGATTATTTGTCCTCACAGTTAGGAATCAGTGAACCAACGCTTGGTTAGATTCGCCTTTAGGATGTGAGCATGGTGCTGAATGCTTAAACTGTCAGGTAGTCGCACTCCAACTGTATGTTGAAATGTCAAAACGGATTAATGAACAAAAGAGCTGATAAAAATGAACTACTGAAAAGTAAAAGACACAAAGATTTTTTACGTGTTTCAGATTGTTGCAAATCATACGTCCACGTGGTAATCTACTATATTTTACTATTTTTTGTACAAGGGATTTTAATGGTCCTAGGTCATACAATATGTTCTTCTTTTCTTAAAAAGAATAAGTTTCCAGAGAAGATCCAAAAGCTCAAGACTCAAAAATAATCCCCAAAAAAAGGATCCTTGGAAAAGATCCCAATTTGAAACCATTTCAATTCAATTCTCAATTTTTAAACCATTTCGACTTATGTAAATTCCAAGTTCGGTTTTCAAAATAAAGATTTAAAACACTTAAATCAAATTAACCTTTCACATTCAGTTTAAAATCCCAATCTTCAAATAAAATTCAATTTCGAGCTTAATTTTGAAATATCGTTTTATATCTCTTTTACTTAGCAATATCCAAAGTTCGAATATAAATCCTATCTTTTAAAACAAATCAATTTATGAAATTCAATCGTATTTCGATTACAACTTTAAAATCTCAACTTCAATTTTTTAAACAATTTCGTTTAACAAAATTTAATCCCACGGTTTGGACTCAAGTTCGAAAAGAATTCGATTTCATTAGCTCGATTTTATTTCTTTAAATCCAAAGAATTTTAAATAAATTTCAAATAAAAAAATTCTAAAATCATCTAATTTAACCAATCCGGTGTCCATATATAATTTTCTATCCAATGGCCAAGTGATTTGTTATTTCAATTTAATTTCTGGAATGGATATATATCATTTCAATCCAAATCACAATGTCATAGGTATATATCGTTTCAACCTATTTCTTAATTCATTCGAAATAATCCAATTTACAGTTTATATACTGTAAATAATATATAGGGCGATTACAGGATACAAATATAAAAAAATAAATAAGCATCCCAACATCCAAATATCAATCAATAACATCCATAACAATCAATCATCTAAACAGACAATATAAGTCACAATAATTTCATGGTTATTAATATCGGATATTTTACTGACAATTCAACTCCAGCCAAAATTTAACTGTCAATTTTAATTTCTAACAATTAAGTCAAATGACAATCAAATTTATCAAACAGCGACCAATAAATTTATATCACTTCATAATTTCAAGTTTGAAAGTGACCGTGCTATAGGATCGAGTAATATGGAATATAATAAATAACTAGTGCGGAATAAAAATAAAAGTAAATAGTAAAATGACACCAAAACTCCCGTTCTACGTCCAGTCCCAGACTCCTTCTGGAATTATAGCTAGCAACCCTCACTAAACCCGGAGGAATAGGTATTACACCGCCTGAGCAACCGAACAGGACTTGACCGCCTAAGCAACAGAACAGGACTTGACCGCTTGAGCAACCGAACAGGACTTTCTTACATATTGGATTTAACTTGACTTTGTGTGTTCTAAATAAGACAGATTTGTCACTTGTAGTACACCCTTCCTATAATCTTTTCCTCAAGATTGATGTGCATAATTGTGTGTGTATGAAGATTAGGAAGATTAATATTGCTTGAAGAATATAGAAGTGAATTGGTAAGCAATGATCGTATGTGAGTTTGTGAATAATGAACTCAAGATTGCAAAGCACTATAGATCAAGAGAGATTAGAAAATTAGGTAATTTGATCAATGATTCTTGAGTGTTTATACAGTGTATAAAAAGTTATGGCTTATGGTAATAGGTATCTGTTAATAGCTAAGAGATGCATCCATCCAGGAAGAAGATAACTCTTGTCAAAAGAAGTGTCTATTCAAAACGTTGGCAGTTGCATTTTTCAGTCGACTGGACATGCTTGGTTAGTCGACTGAATTCAAAACTTGCACAAAAATTTGCACAGACTCAATCGACTGACCTGGTGTGTTCAGTCGATTGGTCAGTGGTTTTAATTTTTTTTTATATAGACTCAGTCGACGGTTTACAATAGGTCAGTCGACCGAGTGCTGTTATTTCTGTGCAATAAAACTATTTGTGTGATATGAAATATATAAAACAAATGCAAGTTTTATATGAATTTGTGAGTGATGAATCTTGAGGAAAGATTTTAACAAAGCTCTAAACTAGACTATATATATATTTATTGACTCTAGCTAAGATATATAATAAGACGAACCAATATTTTGAGTCGTAAGTCCTAATGTTATCGTAGTCGCAGATTTGTGAATTATTGTATCTTGTCAGCACTCAAAACCTATGATCCAACAAAGTTTAAGTAGCATAAAAATATTTTAGTACGGTGTGAGCGTTATAAAACACTCACCTTGAGTTTTCAATTTTAAATCAAATCAAACGACGTTCAATTTAACCTAAAATGTTAACTAGCTCCAAATGACTCTAAATTAGATTCATTACGAAGCTCTCATCATCACGATCGCAACGCAAAAAGTCTCGTTCCAATCGGACCTCGCATGTAGAAGTTATACATTTTTTTAGTTCATTGATATTTAAATTAAATTTAAATTCTCAAATTCATTTTAAAACCCATACCAATACAAACGGCCCAAGTCCCAAACATAAGCTTCTTCTTCCCCAAACTCTTCAGCCTGTACATGAGATACCCAAACCCTTCAAGCCTTGCACCATTCGAGTGATACGGAGTTACGATATACGAAATCAAGATCCGACTGCGTTGATGAACTCTCCCCTCGATCTCCATCCACCCATACCACAAACTTTGAGCTCGACAACTTCGTACAAATCACGACCTAGAGCATTTCTATCGACCATAAAGAAGTCGCACGTCCCATCTCAATGCCGCACACCACCAATTCATGCCCAGAGATGTGCCTCGACTAGGAGAACCCAAAAACATCATTGATTTCATGAATCGATGACTACAACTCTAAGAAAACCTAACCCTAGCTACAAAGGCTGCTTGACTCTCACTGTCGATTTTTGAAACAGTTGCTGCACTCCCAAAAATGTACATCAGATCGAAGCTTAGGTCAAGACGAGATTTTTAAAACTTGTTTTGTATTTTTGTTGTTGAATATTTGAGGAGAAAGAATTTTTTGAAAAGTTTTGATTGATTTTTTTTTTCCATTGATGGTCGGCCGTGCCTTTTTAAAAAAGGAAGAAGATGCCTTGCGTTTTGAAGAGGGAAAGGGCATAGTGATTTGAAAAGAAGGAAAAGAGCTGATGTGAATATTTGACTAGACAATATTTTAATTTAAACTCCAATATATCTCGATTTTCGTAACTTAAAATATCGAACCCCTATCGAGGCGTGCCGCCAAGTGTTCATAATGTTGTACCCCTATTCCAAACGCAATGGAAAAGGTTTGGAGGCCTAATTCGATCGTATGTGGAAGATAGCTTGAATCGAATTAAAATATTAAATTTTCGATATTAATTTCAATGCGTTTCTATTTCGTATGGCCAAACGATAACTCCAAACGTTACGATCTTTGAAATCCGATAATAATACACTATTACGGATCCAATGGAACTGGTTTTGTCAAAATCAGAGACTGTGTCACGGATCGCTATGTTTAACGTCTCGATTATAATATAAAATTTTCA
Source organism: Allium fistulosum (assembly GCA_030737815.1). NCBI lineage: Eukaryota > Viridiplantae > Streptophyta > Magnoliopsida > Asparagales > Amaryllidaceae > Allium > Allium fistulosum. The sequence continues at coordinate 137,054,249 of CM060904.1, forward strand.
ATTTCTAATTATTCACTTTTATATTCAATTTTAAATGTTAACGATCTTCATTGTTGTTTAAATAAAATTTACATCAACTTTCGATATCATTTTCAATCATATTAAATTCAGAATTCAATTATTCAAATAATTGCAATATTAAATTTAAACAATTTTGGTTATTCAATAAATCACTATCTTTTGAAATATAAGTTAATGAACTCATAAGATTTAACTTTTAAAACGAATTCGAATTATAGAACAACTATCTCCATTTTACAGTCATTCAATTCCCGTTATTCAATTTCACTATTAATTTTAAACATGGACAATACGTAGTTTTTATTTCAATACTCGTTATTACTTAAATCTTCGAAATTAGTTTATTTCAAAATTTTATTCAAGTTCCTACCTAATAACTTACATTCAAAATCATCAAATTTATTATTTTTAACCATTTTTATTTAATAATTTAAAATAGTTAAAAATACAGGTCGTTACAATCTCCACCACTCAAAACTTTTCGTCCTCGAAAAAAACTAAGTAAAGAATTTAACATTTGAAATATTTTATTCAAAATTATCAACTTATAAAACAATAAGATCTCATTTATAAACGATTACTACGTTTCTACTACTCTACTTCGATCGGCTTACGGAATTTACAAGTTAGTTTTCAGAACAATTTATAAAAATTTTAAAACTTCAAATTTTTTCCAACACCCGGATTTACAAAAAAATTCGGCAGAGTCTCCTTTGCGCGACTCGATCAGAACAACTACAAAACACCACTATGGGCCCCAAACCAACAAAAGGAACAAAAGCCAAGTGGCCCCATCATAAAACCATCAAATCAAATGACAAAATAAACATGTACCTTTTTGTCGGGCCATCCAAATTTTTCTTGATTTTAAATACCTGCATCTTAAATACTAATGATATCCAATAATATAATTTAAATCATTTTATATTTTGCATTTTCAATTTCCAATATTTGCTTTACTTAAGCCCGTGCGATGTACATATATCATCCGTACACAATATCAAATCCGATCGCTCACTTGATCACACAATTTCACTTCCGAACTAGTATCGTTCACACGACTCTCTAGTGCGGACTCGGATCTGGTTCCTTGATCAGAAACCGTCATTCTCCATGCATAGCCATATACTATGATAGGGAATCCTAGAATCAACCAAAAATGCATATCCTAGGTTCGCCATCGAGAATCGAGTGAAAAAACCTTACTCGGATCAATATAAATTATCTCGAAATTTTATGCTTGAATTTGGATCAAATCGTTATGCGAATAAAATAATATATGTACAACTTCGTATTTATTTCAATTGATCCTTGGCTACACCAAATTCTTTTCATTCACATTCATTTTCATAATTTTATATAGTAACAAATTTATTTATATATGAAACATTTTATTAATCATCACTTTAGTTTATAATCATTCTATATGAGTTCGACTTCTTATATGTGACTTTATCTAAGTTTATAGTTATCTCAAAAGTACAAATTCAATTTCACAATTTCCTTTGCAAATTTATATTTAATTCTATAACCAATTTACAAAGATATTATTTATTTCATTTGTCTACTTTTTTAAGTTCCTCTTACTTATTCCATTTAGTCATTAATCCTTTCATAATATACTAATTAAGTATAACATTTATTATTACAACTAAATTTCCATTTATATACATTTTAATTTCTTTTAGGTTTTGTTTACTTGTATAATATCCCATTACATATCCAAACCATCATTTTAACTTTTAACATTTAGCAAGTCTTATTATATGTTATTAGAATGCAATTTTGGTATTATACAAATTAATCTGATTCATTTTACTTAATTAGGATGTTCACTATTTTAACTTGTTTATATTTTATTTATTTTCAATTTTAAGAGTTGCAAACTTCAACTCTAAAGTTTTTTTAAACATTTAGCTTATATTTCTTAATTCTCTTATTTTACAAGTTCTGGTTATTCAAATATTTCATCTTATTCAAATAATTTGAAGATTATTAATTAACAGAGCTTAAAATTTAAAACACCGGGTTCATTTCAAATCATTTGAAATAAGTATGTATACTTATATCTTATATATATATATATATCAAATAAAACTTCTGGAGTTTAAAGAAAAATCCATTTATCAAAACAATTTCGAAACAAAGCTTGTCAGAATCTCCTCCATTTTAATATTCGAAAATGAACGTCGATGATGCTGCGCAGTCATCACCAAAATTATTTTCCAACGACAGAAAAGGGGAGTACTGAATTCATTCCTTCTAAAAATCCTTTTAAAAGTAATTTTCGTAAATACTTTTCAACTAATATCACTATATTATTCCACAACTTTGAAAACCATTTCAAAACTCCCGGGTCTTAAATTCAAAACTTCTCAATTTAAATCCATTTTAATTTTTAAGTCACCTTTATACATTATACTTACAAATTTTCACTTCCTTAAAACATTTCACAAATGTTTTATCATTGTTTATTTTATAATAAACATCTTTTATTTAAGGCACAACAACCAATTAATGATAATAATCAATATTATCATTCCTAACAACCAAACACACTATATATACCATAATAATTTCTAAAAATTATTCCTTTATATATAAAATATAATTGGGGTAAAATTATTTCATTTACCCAATTTCAAAACAATACTATGTCGAATTATTCTGTTCAAGTGTTTAGAGATCCCTATCAATAAAGTTAATTACTCGTATTGACCAGAATCCATAAACCACTCAACAAATCAACCAACATAATATAAAACAATTTTTATATTCACTAACAAGTACGCGCTTATATTTATATACTCAAACTCATTCTATGGTACTACTGACCCTATCTCTAATGAGTTACCCCACAAAGCCAAGGTTATCGTTAAACCAAAGCTCTGATACAAACTATAAAGGCCCGTATCTTTGTTCCCTTTGAGTAGACAATAAATCACACGTGTCCAACTCAAATTGAACAGAAATACAAACCTTTAGGGGTTAATTAAGAAAAATAAGAACAGAAGAAGAAAACAGACACAGAATCTCGCAGCGGAACGATAAAATATAATAATCAAATAAATAGTTCATGAAGCTATTTACTATACTTTTGATTATAATTTGTACAGCATTTATCAGAATTATACATATACAACAGAACAAATAAAATAATGCAGTAGAACAACAATGATGGAATAATAATAGTAATAATATACCAAATCTTCATCTTCGTCCTCTAGAATAATCTTCGATAAACTGAAAATCTCAGGACTAATCCGAGCGTAATGAAAAGACAAAACACTCGAGTCAGGACTAAAATATCCTTATGTAAGTCAAATCGATATCGCATATAGCATGAGTGTAACGGCGTCAGAGATGTCTACGGGATTTCACATCTCCTATCCAGTGTACAACGTGTGTGCAATAACTCAAGAGATGTTATAGGATTTTCCATCTCTTAAGGATTTGTCGAAATATTTTTATGTAGTAGAATACGCCATATATATAATGTCTAATTAGCAAAATAAATATTAAAATAGAGTTAAGGCATTACATTGATCCCCTTTAACGCGTTTTTAAGCAACGTCGTATAGTTTGCATACAAAACACCAGTTAAACAGTCGATGGATAGGGATGCGCCGTGATACGACAACACTAAACCAAAATCATATGGGTCTCGCATAGGGATAAAAGTATGATAAGGCACGTGAGGCAATGCTCAAGGTATGATACTACCAGTTCGGGTCGTAGGGTTGGTGGTAACGCATCATAGCCATGACCGCCCACCGCGTCCATCCATCCCATATCGAGTCAAAGGGAGGCTATCCCAAATCAAGGTGCACCAATCGAAACCAATAAGAGTAATAATATGGATCGACTCCAAGAAATCGAATAACGGATGTCCGCTCGGGGTAATTAGCCCACTTGGCCCGGTCAAGCCATCCTGTTTTAGTCATTTCAAATTGGCACAAGTGACAGGATCTATCCATCATCGTTCTCTTTCTTCAAATCCAGCAATCATTGCCAAATCCAACCACTTCATTCTGGATTCTCCTCCGCGTACACAGTTGTTAAAGTGGTTCTGGTATCGACAGAGAGTATGCCCATATCCGGCCTCGGTCTCTTTAACAACCAAACGTCGTTTTACACACCGGTTGGTTCTTTTACATTTCAAAATAGTTCATCCTTGATATCAAAATATCATATTCGCTTCATAATCAAATCTATTTCGAAATCATAATATTTACTCAAAATATACCGTTTCATTTCAAAATCCTTTTCATCTTAATATCTTGATTTCGTTTCCAAAATTGTTTCGAATGCCAATTTGGGTTATAATTTCATTTAACCCAATTCATATTTAAATCCATGATTTAAATATAACATTCCACTCTTGACCGGTTTGAATTTTTGAAAAATAGTTTGAATATTTTAAAATAGTTTAAATAATTAAAATAGTGTAAATGATTAAAATAGTTAAAAATATTTAAAATGGTTAAAATAGTTAAAAATAGTTTAAATGGTCAAAATAGTTTAATATAAAATGGTTTAAATATTAAAATGGTTTATATAGTAAAATAATTTGGAAAACCAAAATAATTTAAATATTTAAAGAATATAGATTTACACAGTTTATACTAAAATAATTTATTTGAATGTAGTTTCAAAGTCAAACCGATTCAATTCCAACTTCCCAATCCAAATCAATTCCAATTTCCATTCAATCGATTCAATTTGGATTTCAATTCAAATCAGTTTTAACTTCGATTTCAAATTAATTCAATTCCACTTTCAAATGAAATTAATTCAATTTCAATACCAATTTGAAACCATTTCAATTCAATTCTCAATTTTTAAACCATTTCGGCTTATGTAAATTCCAAGTTCGGTTTTCAAAATAAAGATTAAAAACACTTAAATCAAATTAACCTTTCACATTTAGTTTAAAATCCCAATCTTCAAATAAAATTCAATTTCTAAATATTGTTTTATATCTCTTTTACTTAGCAATATCCAAAGTTCGAATATAAATCCAATCTTTTAAAATAAATCAATTTATGAAATTCAATCATATTTCGATTATAACTTTAAAATCTCAACTTCAATTTTTTAAACAATTTCATTTAACAAAATTTAATCCTACAGTTTGGACTCAAGTTCGAAAAGAATTCGATTTCAGTAACTTGATTTTATTATCTAAATCATTTTAAATAAATTTCAAATCAAAAATTCTGAAATCATTTAATTTAACCAATCCCGTGTCCGTATATAATTTTCTATCCTATGGCCAAGTGAATAGTTATTTCAATTTAATTTCAAGGATGGATATATATCATTTCAATCCAAATCACAATGTCATAGGTATATATCGTTTCAACCTATTTCTTAATTCATTCGAAATAAACCAATTTACAGTTTATATACTGTAAATAATATAAAAGGCGATAACATGATATAAAAAAAATAAGCATCCCAACATCCAAATATCAATCAATAGCATCCATAACAATCAATCATCCAAATAGACAATATAAGTCACAACAATTTCATGGTTATTAATATCGGGTATTTATGGACAATTCAACTCTAGCCCATATTTAACTGTTAATTTAAATTTCTAACAGTTAATTCAAATGACAATCAAATTTATCAAACAATGACCAATAAATTTATATCACTTCATAATTTTAAGTTTAACTAGCATAAAAATATTTTATTACGTTGTGAGCGTTATAAAACGCTCACCTTGAGTTTTCAATTTTAAATCAAATCGAATGACGTTCGATTTAACCTAAAATTTTAACTAGCTCCAAACGACTCCAAATCAAATTCATTGCGAAGTCCTCGTCATCACGATAGCAATGTAAAAAGTCTCGTTCCAATCGGACCTCGAATGTAGAAGTTATACATTTTTTTAGTCCATCGATATTTAAATTAAATTTAAATTCTCAAATTCATTTTAAAACCCATACCAATACAAACGGCCCAAGGCCCAAACACAAGCTTCTTCTTCCCTAAACTCTTCAGCCTGTACATGAGATACCCAAACCCTTCAAGCCGTGCACCATTCGAGTGATATGGAGTTATGATATACGAAATCAAGATCCGACAGCGCCGATGAACTCTCCTCCTCGATCTCCATCCACCCATACCACAAAATTCGAGCTTGACACCTTCGTATAAATCGCGACCTGGAGCATTTCTATCGACCACGAAGAACTCACACGTCCCATCTCAATGCCTCACACCACTAATTCATGCCAGAGATGCGTCTCGACGAGGATAACCCAAAAACACCATTGATTTCATGAATCATTAACTATAACTCTAAGAAAACCTAACCCTAGCTACAAAGGCCGCTTGACTCTCACTGTCGATTTTTGAAACAGTTGCCACACTCCCAAAAACATACATCAGATCGAAGCTTAGGTCAAGACGAGATTTTTAAAACTTGTTTTGTATTTTTTTTGTTGAATATTTGAGGAGAAAGATTTTTTTTAATTTTTGTTTGTTTTATTTTTTTTCCATTGATGCTCGGCCATGCCTTTTCTAAAAGGGAAGAAGATGCCTTGCGTGTTGAAGAGGGAAAGGGTACAGTAAGTTGAAAAGAAGGAAAAGAGCTGATGTGAATATTTGACTAGACAATATTTTAATTTAAACTCCAATATATCTCAATTTTCGTAACTTAAAATCTCGAACCCCCATCGAGGCGTGCCGCCAGTCATTCACAATGTTATACCCTTATTCCGTACGCAATGGAAAAGGTTTCGAGGCCTAATTCGATTGTATGTGGAAGATAGCTTTTTGAATCGAATTAAAATATTAAATTTTCGATATTACTTTCAATGCGTTTCTATTCCATACGACCAAACGATAACTCCGAACGTTACGATATTTGAAATCCGATAATAATACACTATTACGGATCCAATGGAACTGGTTTCGTCGAAATCCAAGACTGTGTCCCGGATCGCTATGTTTAACGTCTCGATTATAATATAAAATTTCCAATTTCTAACTATTCACTTTTATATTCAATTTTAAATGTCAACGATCTTCATTGTTGTTTAAATAAAATTTACATAAACTTCCGATATCATTTTCATACATATTAAATTCAGAACTCAATTATTCAAATAATTGCAATATTAAATTTAAATAATTTTATTTTTCAATAAATCACTATCTTTTGAAATATAAGTTAATGGACTCATAAGATTTAACTTTTGAATCGAATTTAAAATATAGAACAACTATTTCTATTTTACAATCATTCAATTCCTGTTATTCAGTTTCACTATCGATTTTAAACATGGTCAATACGTAGAATTTATTTCAATACTCGTTATACTTAAATCTTCGAAATTAGTTTATTTCAAAATTTTATTCAAGTTCCTACCTAATAACTTACATTCAAAATCATCAAATTTATATTTTTAACCATTTTTATTTAATAATTACATTAAATTTAATAATTTAAAATAGTTAAAAATACAGGTCGTTACATTTGTGGGTCGAAAAAATGGGTTGTTATAGGTATTAACCCCATATAACCAAGGAGACAAACTTCTCTTGAATAGTGTTCCACTTCCAATACTTCCACTCAAACCTACTATAGTTGTTTGGTGGTCGTCATGCCATGATTTAATTATAATTAAAGTGGAGCTTTCATATCAAAGATCGATAGTATTCTTTAGATAGGAGAACTATGTAAGTTAGTCACTTCGATATTTTCTGATTGACCTTAGTCATATTCACCAACTAAAAACAATCGAGTAAGTTATTTATAACAAATTGGATTTTTGACCCTTGAAAATCAATGCTAATACATCCTTGGTATTCACGTGCTGCAAATCCAAGTGCCAGAAAGCCCGATTGTTAGGGAAAAAAGAAAATAAAGAGAGAACATAATCTCACATGAATGGAATAACATATATTATTTCAACAATAATCTTTATAGCGGAAAAATTTGAATACAATATTAGAGTCTAATCTAGATTCAGCTTGGACAGTTATAAATCCTCTATCCTTACGAATGCTGAAAAATAAAAAAAATGCAATAGATGAAGTGGATAATAGAATATGTCCATATGTAGATGAAGATCTCAAGCTCTCCTCTGGAAACTCCAAGCATCTTAAACTAAACCTGAAACTACTTGGATCTAATCCAAGTACTAAAAATACCCGGATCAGGCTTGATAAAACAAAGTGAGATATTGGAAAAAAAAATTAATGTATAGATCATGTTGATATCAATCAAAACCTTTGAAAAAGAGGTATTTTATAAGACCACGCCCATACATAAATATGGATGGGATTTTACCTTATGATAACTAAACACTTTTATACCAAAATAATTTGATATTATCATTAATGACATTCCTTTGAAAACACTTTTCAAAATATTCTACCAAAGTAGTCGAAATTGTTACATTGATTAAATTTGACGGCTTACTAGCTACTTTTTAAAAGTAGGTTTTACAATCAAAATTGTAAAGGCAAAGTATTGAAATTGGATTTCCAGCATGATAGAGAACTAGTGATCATTTAGACCTAAAAATCCACGTATAATAATCCTAGTTCACACAAGTGGCTTTACATGATCTCCATCAGCCTTCGAACTATACTGCTACACTACCATGGAACACAGTATTACTCAGTGGCTTTACACGATCTCTATCAGCCTCCATACCTTTCCATCCATACAATAAGGCAACAAGTGCCTAGAGGGACATCTTCCCCCAATAATAGCCCGAAATTTTTCCTTCAGACCATATAGTATCCCGTATCATTCCTGAGATGTGAGGCTCCTGAGGCTACGCTCCACAAAGCCACGCTTTGCTTTTTGCAAAGCCACACTTTGATCATCACTGTTTCCACTTTGAATGCCACATTGTCATTTCATCGATAACTATTGACTTTCACAAACATACAACTTCTGAGCTCGTACGTCTCAGAGAAAGGTGTTAAGCTAAGAGAAGTTGCCTTCTCCACCACCAAACAGATGTACGTTTGTAAAAGTCAATGTTGTGATCTCAAAAATGCAATGTTAGACATTCGTCCATACAAGTTCGTTCTGAGACTGAACGAAACCAAAGGCACTCCTCCCATTACATCCCATCGGGAATTATTCTTAGGATTAGAAGTGATTAGTCCTTGTAATCAAAGACTTTCATAACAGAGCACTACTGCCACTATAAATATATGATATGGTAAATTTCACCCCGAGGGACTAGTGGCAAGCATCCATTCATCATGAAGATCCCCATCCTCAAAATCATTATCTTCATCATGTCTTCACTTTCGAACATATACATTGGTTTGAAGTGGTTTTCAGATAGTAATTACCCAATTCCGACCCCGGTTCCCCCGAACCAATCATCGATTAAAAAGATGCTAAGTTCATATGTGGTTATCAATCATCATTTAATTTAATTCATCTTTTTATTCATTCATAAATATCTCAAAGAGACGTATAATTTTAAATTATTCCATTTATCTTCTTAATAGTATATGGAATCATTAAGCCTCATTTATCGAATCATTTGGTTAATTAAACCTTTTTGAATCTTGGAATAATTCCAAGTCGTTTCACCTTCTATTTAAGATAACATTTCCAAATTATTTATTTAAATCTCATATTGGAAAACATTATTGAGTAAAAAGGATCAAGGAAATTATAATAATTCTACTCAATATCCATTTCCGTATTCAACCTTTACTATCGTCGAATAATGGTGAAATCACCTTTTAGATTCACACGGATAGTACGGGTTCCCTCAGAATTTAATACCAAGTATAGGAAGATTGTATCTATTCAATCCAATTGTTTAAATTTGGAAAATTAAATCTTTTATACTTTGGGAAATTTTGATCCGAGTAAATCAAATTTACTATCTCCTCCGTTCGAGCCAGTTTGGGTAGCTAAGGAGGGCAGGCAGCTGGTTTCCCAAATCCAAGTGTAGAGACTCCCTTTTTGTAACCCATAAGGTGGTCAATTTATTTAATCGACTCTAAATCTTCTAACATACTTAATTAACTTTTAATTATTTTAGAGCATCCAGGCTTTCCCTTCGACCTGTTCCATTCCTTGGTCGGATTTTCTATGACACTCATAAATGAATCAAATGTACCAGTCGTTTCCACATACTCACTTTTAAACCTATTAATCATATTTAAATTACTTAATTATTTATTTTAAAGGTTTAAAAAAGATTTGGGAAAGAATAATTAAGTTAAAACCATTGTTTGCAAAAGTTATTAAAAGTGCTGCGAAAAAGTGCACAAATAGTGTTTTAAAGCTATATTGATCAAAATGACTTTTCGATTATTTTTAAATCCGTCTTTTAAAACATTTTAAAAGATTTATAGGATTAATTCCATATTTTTACAGAATTAAAAATATAAATTTAAAAGAAATTCCCTTTATGGATTCCGTACTGCAAAACTGTGATTATTTTGAAAACTTGTTTTGGATTTATTTAAAATATACAAGATGGAATCTTGATTTTCTTTCTTCATTTGAAAACTACGGATATAATAGTCCGGAAAATTTTTATCTCGAAGAATTTCAAGCTTTATTCCATTCTCTATACGTATTTGAATTCTATGATGCAAAACCGCAAACTACCGTTACGCGACGTTATTTTTCATAACTTGTCAAAACTTCTCCAAATTGAGTTTTATTGTTTATAAACCATTTTAAATCATTTAAACAAATATTTTCCATATTAAATCTCATATTCACTTTTAAACCATTTCGTAATATTATATAATTATAATATTCATTTTCAAATTTTTTTAATATTTTAAAACCATTAAGAGGCTATACAACTCAATACACATATTATTTATGGAATAAACTTCCATTTAATTAACAATGGTTAATTACTAATCATTTCTCTTATCATTTATCAAACCAAGTTATCAACCATATCATAACCATATAATCAATCATAATATCAACCAAGTTATCATCCAATATCAACCCATATTCAACATATTAATCTCTAATTTAACATGTATATTATTACTTTAAGTTTTATTTAAATAAAACTAAGATTGAGTCTGACCATTATCCAAACCAATTCTCTTCCTACCAACATTCTTATCCAAACAATACTTCCCTAAACTATCCTATACTTCATTAATACATCATTAAACAACTCCACCTCCCTTCTAAGTGCTCGGCCACCACCCTGAAATGCTCTATGCTCATGGCCTTGCCCATACTCCATCACTTAAATACTTCTCCTTCCTCTAAATGCTCTTGGCCAAGACCCTACACCACCACCTAGCTCACCGCCCATGGCCATTTCCTCCTCCACCTACTTTGCTCTTGGCCTCACCTCCCAAACACCATCAAATCAGAGCCTAAGGCCTCCACCCTCTCCCTTGCACATATCGAAACCCCCTCGCATGCTCTCGGCCTAAGCCATTAAAGAAGAGAATGAGTAAAGAAGGAGAGAAGAGAAGTGTAGAGTGTGAAAATATTAGAGGGAGAGTGCATGTATTTATAGGGGATAGTTACAACTAAAATATCATGATATTTCCCTATGCTTTCACATCAATCTTTCCACCTCCTCCCCTCACTTCGGCCGCCCACACCCCCTTGCATTACCATGGGTTCGGCCATCATCACCCCTATGCCTCTCCATCACTTCATGCCATCCATTCATGTCCTCTTATGCATGTGATTTTGAATTTAAATGAAAATATCTATATATTTGTTATATATATGCATATATGTATGTCATATATATATGGATATGGATGTTTATGTGTGTGTATGTGCACATGTGTATATATGTATGTATGTATATGTATGTATGTTTGCCTGTATGTATGTATGTATATATATATGCATAAGTGTAGAGCCTTAACCCTTAAGTTACTTTAGCAAAATATCTCCATCCATCATCATTCATGCATCACATCCTCTCTTCCTTCCATATGCATGCATAACGCGTATGGTGATGTGTAGTTGATTTGATTTTTCAAAATATCTTGATATTTGTTGATAAATATCATGATATTTTTTTATTTACCATATGTAATTAGAAAAAGTAAATGGTAATTTCTAAGGTTTATATATGTATTCATGGATGTACATAAGTGTATATGTGTGTGTGTATGACACATGAGCCATATAATGTTGCACAATTCTCTAGATTAAACCGTTACAAATTTCGATTTTGATTTCCATTCATATTTTTACTTCTTAGTTAATATACGTACGTTTGTAATCAAAGTTTGAAATAATATTTCTATTATTATTTAATAATTAAAAGGGCTTATTTATTATTTAAAATAATTATTAAATCATTTATACCCAATTTAAATTCAAAAATCAATTATTCGAATACGATGGTATCACTGATGATGTCATAAATGTAAATTATTTTCAAAAAAATAAAATTAATAATTCTATTAGTATTCTTACTTATATATATAATTAAGTGTATGTATCCAAAACCATTTGCGATCATTATGGTTTAAAAACAGTATAAGACGGTTTTCAGTTATTTAATAGATATTTCTCTGTAGAGTATATTTTTGTAAATACTTGTTCAAAACGAATTATCATCATATTTTATTACTCAAAACCATATTATTTGTACCATCAACCTTTTATTTGGATATCTTTAAAAATAAATATAATTTATCTAATTAATAAATTTGCGGGTCGTTACAGATTTCTCCCCTTAAAAGAATTAGTATAATTTCCATGGATCCTTTATACTGCTACACTACCATTGAGTTAATGGTGCTAGAGGGTGAGCCCAAGAGCAAAGTAGGTGATGGAGGTGATGGCATGTGTATGATAATGGAAGCCATGGGCAATTAAATGAAGATCGGTGGAGTTATGGCCTTGTGGCCGTGAGCACTTGAAGTTTAGAGTTGTGGCTGAGAGAAAAGCAAGGTGGAGGGTCTAAACATGAGCCTTGAAACATGGGTAGTGGTGTTCGAGTACATAGAAAGGAAGTGGAGCTGTTTGGTGATGTTAAGATGAAATTTTAAATGGTTTAGTGAAGTGTTGTGGTGATTTGAATGTTGGTAGGAAGTTTGAGATTGATAAAGGTGAGTACTCAATCTTAGTTTTATTTAAATAGAACTTAAAGTGATAATATACATGTTAAATTAGAGATTTATATGCGGGATATGGGTTGATATTGGATGATAACTTAGTTGATACTATGATTGGTTATATGTGTTAACGTTAAAATAGGAACGATAACACCCGGTGTGTGTAATAAGATCGTGAAAGCACCACCCGTGTGACGGGAACAGAAATTAAGCAGGAAAATCGCAGAAATGCAGTAAATGAACAACAGATTTATAGTGGTTCGGCCCGTAATTGAGCCTACGTCCACTTTATAGTCTCTTATTGCTGATTTGATTACAATTTGATACAAATCTCTTCAGGAAACAGTACAATTCGATCACAAGAAACAATCTAGACTACTAGCTCAATCTTCGACGGTGAAACTCGATAAATCCATGTCGGATGTGAGGAATTTCTCTCGAAGCTTGTTGTAGTGTCACGAATGCTTGAAGGATCCTTGATTACTGAATGAATGAAGAGTTCGACGGAGTAACATCGCTGTAGAAATGATTTGCCAAAAGTCTTCTCAATGTTGGAAGTGATGGGGTATTTATAGGAGCAGATTCCTGAGCTTTCAATTCGACCAAGTCATGAGTCGTACCCGACTCATGGTAAGTCGTGACTCGTATTCGACTCATGATGTCTCGTGGGCGCCTTATGGTCCATCTTGCGGCTTAGTTGGAAGACAAGTGTTAAGTCGTAGTCGACTCATCAGATCAAAATAGCACAGGCCAGGGCCTTGGATTCCAGTTTTGATAGCCTTTAAGTCGTAAGCCTGATGAGTCGTACGCACCATGAGTCGTAAAACCTGATGGATCGTATGTCCTTGTGAGTCGTACGTCTTTACGAGTCATAAGTCTGATGAGTCGTAAGCCTTATGAGTCGTAAGACCTTATGAGTCGTACGGTTCCAAGTCTGATGAGTCGTACGCCCTATGAGTCGTAAGACCTTATGAGTCGTACGGTTCCAAGTCTGATGAGTCGTACGCCCTATGAGTCGTAAGACCTTATGAGTCGTACGGTTCCAAGTCTGATGAGTCGTACGCCCTATGAGTCGTAAGACCTTATGAGTCGTACGTTTCCAAGTCTGATGAGTCGTACGCCCTATGAGTCGTAAGACCTTAACTCGCTGAACCATCTGGACCATGAGTCGTAGACTCCTTATCTCGTAAGTCCATGAGTCGTAGACTCCTTATCTCGTAAGTCCATGAGTCGTACAGCTCATAAGTTGTGAGGCCATAAGTCGTTAGGCCATAAGTCGTAGAAATTCAGGGGTTAACATTTGCCCCTCGAAGTACGCGCCTAAGTCGTAGGTCGTGTGCTTCGACTCATCTTGACTCGTATATGCCTCTTCGTGTTCCGCTGCCCAATGGTATAAAATGCTTGAGTCGTTTCCTCTATCCATTACCTATATTCTGAGTCGTACTCGCCATTGCTGTTCCTTTAAGCTTTCTCAAGGCAATTTCATCCTTTTCTATCAATCAATCAATTCGATTCTCGATTCTCCATTGCGTAAGTGCTTCTGACCCATCCTCGACCTTTAATCGTCATTGATTCGTGAACTCTCCTCCCTATACCTAATCCATCCCCTCGTGCAATGCTTTGTTGTGAATTCTTCCATACCGGTAGTTCATGAGCTTGATTTTGCTCGATTTCATCTTTAGATGAATGGGGCGATGGAGATGTAGGGTTACCACGCTTCAGGCGTTAATGGACTAGGTTGGCGAGGTTTCGATGATCTGATCTTAACTCATTGGATGGCTTAATGGTGTCATGGAATGGGGATAAGGGTAGTAGTTTGATTGAGAGGTTATCGGGTTTGGATGAAGATGGGTTAGAAGAAAAGTCAATGGGTTCAAATCAAGGGAGGTGCTGGCATGGCCATGGTTCAGTAGCTTTGTACGACTCACGAGTCAAGCCCCCTAAGACATAATTCTTGAGTCGTAGACGACTCAGGACTTAGGATTTTATGCCGCTTTGGACTGTAGCCCCTCTTATTTTCTCACGACTTAAGACCTGAAGTACTGCTAACCTGCCCTGTAACCCTTAAGTCGTAGACGAGTCAGAACATAAGTCGTGGGCGACTCATGACTTAGACCTTGTATGAGTTTTGAACTGCCGTGGATGAACTTTGAATATAAGTCGTTGGCGACTCATGACTTAAGCTTTGCATGAACTTTGAACTGCTGCATTTTCCCACAGATCATTCTAGTTTGCAAACTAATAACCTGTCTAATATAATATCCACAGAAAATTGGGACAAATATACTGTCACCGACTGCCCACATCAAGTGACAGATTAGTCAATAAAAGATAATCAACATAAATAGATTGTGTGAATGAAGTGCTTTAAATCAATAAGTTCAAGCAAAGTATTAAAGCAACATTGAACTAATCAACTGAAAATGTCTGGTTTGCACTAATGCCGTACCTGAACTTTTAAATTAACAGTTCCTGAAATTTGATAATCGATCAATTACCGACTAACTTAATTCCAGCTTGTATTTATTTGTTATATTTACTAGTTTTGCACAACACTTCACACTATTTAGGAAACGTGCACCTTCATATTTGAATATCCAGTTGCTTGTGTAGAATGGCTTCTCAACAAAGAGATGTAACAGTTCAGACTGGAGAGTCCATTCTCATTCCAGCTCCTTTAGTCAATCCCCCAGAGAGAGCATCTTCCACTCTATTATACAAAACTTTTCGGCAGTTATGCACTCAATTTGGCATTGCTGAGGACGACGCTATCCTTCCTGAGAAGAACAATACTGCTGATGTAGCGCCTTCTGGCTTTGTGGCAGTCAACCGACAAATGTGCTCGTGCGGAGCCATTCCTCCTTTCAACAACTTTCTTCAACACCTTCTCCGCCAACTGGCAATCGCTCCATTCCAATTACACCCCAATGGTTATGCTGTTCTAATGGGGCTATGCGTACTATTCGGCAGAACGCTTGACCGTCTCCCCAGTGTTGACGAAATCTGTTATCTATGCTCTTTCGTTAGAATCAAAGATCATCCTTCGATCATTGTTATAAGAAGTGCCAGGAATCGCAAACTGGTTGTCGGCCTCCCTGATACTGCTCACGGGTTTTTGACTCAGTATTTTTATGTTTGCTGTCCCCCTGGTTTTTATGCCGTGTGGAGAGAAGGAAGTAAGAATGCCTATCCTTTCTTCTCCTTGTTCTCTGAGTATCTTGCAGTCCGAATCACTAAATGTTTAACTTTGCTTTCTCATTTCAGCGCTCCTGTCTACCTCTAGGGATCCTAGTCATAAACAAACTCTGGAGAAGCTCATGGCTGTTCCGATTGAAGAACGGGACGTGAAATTTTTGTTGAAAGATGAGTTTCTCCACCAGTTTGGACTTTTACATCCTTCTAGATCGACTCAAATTCATTAAATCTCGAGTTCTGATGCGGAAACGTTAGCTGCCTCAGATTCCCAAGCGGAGGATTTGAATGCCCCAGCTTCTGTAGAAGAAACTGCATCAGAAGCACCCGTCGTGGAGGCTGCTTTGGTAAAATGTTCCGCATCCATCAATGTCGTAGGGTTAGTCAGCAAGTCGGCGCTTACCCCAATTACTGAGGAGGAAGAGAATCCTCGAGTTCCTGAGAAATCCATTGATACAGAGGTTGAGAAAGAGAAGTCTGCTGAACTCCTGGGTGATGACACCTTCGATGGCTTGAGCGATATCATGATAACTTCTCGAGAGCTTTTTGGGGATAACAATCCAAAAGCAACTTCTCCCGTTGTCGAGGCGACTTCTACCTTTAAACAAACCCAGACGCCTACTACGCCAGTCGTTTCTGTTTCCACACTAAAGCGTGGTCTGTAGTTTGACGCATGTAGCTTGCACGCCACACACACTTAGGATTTTTCAGCACTTATAAACATTTATCCTCTTTTTCCTGGAAATCTCTAAACTTTACTCCTTTTTTGCTTTCAGGTTCTCCAATGGGACGTACAGGTTCATATTATGACTCATTCAAGTACCATGGAGGCCGCGGCACCTATGACTTTAGGAAGTACCTTGATACCCCAAAAGAAACAGATGAAGAGAGGGCTCGAAGGAAAGCCCAGGAGAAGCGGGATTACGATCAGTGGCAAAGAAGGAAAGATGCCGAGCGATATGAACCTTCGCATAGAAGTGACTACTCTCATAAGCGGAAGTCTTACGATGATAAGGGAAAAACTCAGATTGCCGATGAACCGAGCAAACGATCTAAACCGATTGACGCGTCTGAAATTTCTAAAAAGACTGACGCTCCCATTCCTTCCGATATTCTGGCCAGCTCTCCTCCTCTGAAGAAATCTGACATTCAGACTATCATTAACAGACCGCAATATCAAGTCAAGGACGGCCCCCAACACTTCAGAGCCGTTTTCCGAATTGGTGCCTAAAAGGGGTGCGCTTTGACTTGGACCTAGTTCCGATTGATAAGCCAGACATGCTTAGCAGTCTTGACGCAGTCAGGCTTAATATCGAGAGGATGTCGTAGTGGCAGAAGCTTGTCGATGAACTACAAAGGGTTAATCGTGCAAACCTTGAGGCGATGCTGACTATGGAAAACGACAAGGCGGAGTGGGACAAAATTTGCAAACAGCATAATGTCGAGATGACAAATATTGCTGATGGTTATGCAAAACTTGAGTCCGAGGTTAAAAAACTTAAGGAAGATCTTGCTTCTTCTTCTGCATCTCATACTCAAAAAGAAGAAGTCTTTCAAAAACAAGTGCGGGATGCACATGCTGCACAGAGAGATGTCGAAATGAAGCTTGCCGCTGAACAGCATATTACTGAGAAATACCGCACAGAAAACGCCGATTTGCGGGAAAAAGTTACCTCCCAGAACGTAGAGATTGAGTTACTAAAGTCTCGACTCGCTAAAGCTGAGGTAGAGCGTGATGAGGCTACCGCTGGTCGGGTTGCTGCCGTTGCCGAAAAGGAAGCGGCTGAGCAATCACATGAGGCGACGAAAGCAGACATCAGCTCTACCTTATTCGACTTTTATTTACACAGCGTTCTGGGTCGTGGGAGCCTCTCTTTTCTTGGTCCCGGTTATGAAATTACATTGGCTGAAGTGTGGGAAGTCGCAATGGATATGCTTGGCGGGGCTGGCTATAATGAGTTGGAACTTGAGGAGCGCTATCTCGATGATGAGGCTCGTGCCGCTCTTGTTAAGGGGAAGGAGCAACTTGCCAAAATACGAGCTGAAACAATGGGAGAAGAGCCTCCAAAAGAAGAAGCTCCTTTAACTGCCCCCGTTCAAACTTCCACTTCAGCCGACGTTAATATTATAGATTCCAGCTCTCATTCTTTACAACTAGCTAAAGTTGCCCAGGAAACTGCAACTACTCCTACTGAAGATGAGGCACTGGATGATATTGAAGCCGAGAAGTTTGAGGTGGATCTTGCAAAGCCAACTCCTCCAGGTACTCTTGGTGTCGTCTCGGGTCTAATGAACCAGTCATTTGACTTAGCCGAATTCGATGACCTTCTTACTTGTTACTTAAACTTTGATGAACCGATGCCTTCTTTATTTTCGGGGGATGCTGATTTTAACTTATTTTCTTCTATAGCGGAGGCACCAAGCACTACACAAGCTTTCACTCCTTCGATTGCCGTTCCTCCGTCTTCCCAAATTACTCCTCCCTCTGCTTCCCAACCGGGATCACAGGCAGAGAAAATCGAAGCTCTTCAAGGCTTGGATGATCCGGCTGCTTCTCAGGAACAGAAGGCGGAGGATTTTGAAGACATCGAGAAGACCCCGGAGCGGTCTCTTGACGACGATACGAAGCTTTCAACATTGCTTGCTACTCCGGGGAGCGAGTCTTCTTCAAAGAGGAAGGGGAAGCGTGCTGTAAGGAAAAAGAAGAAGACTTCCACTGAAGAGGAAGCAGTAGTTGATCCGGCTGTACCGCTTTCTCCTTCTGCCCCTGCCCGTTCACAACGACTTCAAAAGCTAATCATTAGGCCAGGAAAGAGCTCCAAGGGTGGTGAGAAGAAGGAATAATCAAGCTGGATTTTCTACTTATTATTTTTGCTCTTTGCATGTATTGACCGGGGATTGTGCGGGTACCGGTCCCCGCTTTTGCTTGTTCGAGATATCTGCACATGTAAAGAATTTTTGTAGTACTAAATAAATCAATTATTTTACTTGTACAAACTCTTGTATATGTGAGAATGCATTTGTTTTTTATTTTTAGTGTAGAACAAACGATTCTTTTCACTTGTACAAACTTTTTGTTTGTGTTTAAGAATGCATTTATTCCACAGCTTTTTCGCGTGATATTGTTATGTGCTTGTGGTATGTTGCTTGAATACTGCTTTTTATTGTTGTAGCCGTATCATATGATATTGCCCCTATACCACAAGTGCTTTACAATATCTTTCGCTTTTAGCGAGACCTGTACTCTTATTTTCCATAGAATAACTATTCCATCTTTGAGGGAATGATTATTCTACTTAAACGGTGCGTGTCTCATTTTCGGATAAGTTTTCACGCTTCAACCTTCGGAGATGTTTACTTCATGTTTTTAAGAAGTGAATTCTCCTACGCGGTAAAGCGAATCTCAGAAGAAGATATTACTTAGCACTTCGATTTCTGGGGAAGAGTTTTTTTTTTTTTTAAGATGAACAAGTAGGTCTTCCTTAAGAACCGAAGTGTGCCTCTAAGGAGGGCTTTATTTTGGTATTTTTGAGGAGTAGCATGTGGACTCCGAGGAGTAGCATTATGCTTTGTGGGGTATTGGTGTGCCTCCGAAGAGGTCTTGTGCTTCCAAAGAAGTCTTGATTTTGGTCTCCGAAGAGAAGCAATTTTTGTATTTCTACTCGGGTGAAGTGGGTCTCCGAAGAGAAGCATTTTGCACTTTTACCCTGGTGAAATGTGCCTCCGAAAAGGGCTTTTACCTCCGAAGATGGCTTGTGCCTCCGAAGAGGGCTTGTGCCTCCGAAGAGGGCTTGTGCCTCCGAAAAGGGCTTTTGCCTCCGAAGATGGCTTGTGCCTCTGAAGAGGGCTTGTGCCTCCGAAGAGGGCTTGTGCCTCCGAAAAGGACTTTTGCCTCCGAAGATGGCTTGTGCCTCCGAAGAGGGCTTGTGCCTCCGAAGAGGGCTCGTGCTTGTGATTGCCTGGAAGTTACTTTCTCATGGTCAGAGGTCTACGGGGCGAACGCAAGTTGCTTGATTGGATGTTTGCTTGCACAAACGATCGCAATTAACTAACAAGGTGCCCCTTTGGTAGTCCCACCGATCTTTTTGATTGAGTAAAGCACTCCCATTTATTGGCGTGCCTCGTTAGAGGGCTTTGGTTTGTTGGTGTGCCAGGTAGGTTGCGTCTCAGGGGCGAGTGGATCCACGGGGCGGACATACGCTATCTGGTCGGATGCATCACGACCAGTTAGCGAGGGTCTTGTTCCTTCCGATTGGGAAGGCGTCCCTTTAGTGGATCTCTCGGCCTTCCTGTTGAGAGGCATACCTCCCTTTGTCTGCTTCTTTGTTTGCTTGGCAATTTTCTCTCATCATTTGCCCATTAGTGATCTCTTATCATCATTTCCAAGCACATCTTTTTTCCTTTTGCGAGTAAATTGCTTCATCCGAAGGAGTGTTCTTCACCGTTGAATGACTTCACGAGACAAACGCGAGTTATCTAGTTGGATGCCCATTCATAACGACAATCTCAACTAGTGAACAAAGGTTTGTTCCAGTAAAGTTGCCAACTCTTTATGTGAAGTTTTCCTTGTGTAGGATTTGAGTTTGGAATTTTTGTTGTTTGGTTTTTGTGCATTAGCTGATTTATAGAGGTCGCTTAGCTTTGTGATGAGCAAGCCTTGTTATAATGTCCTGCAATTTTGAATCGATATTTTAGCGATACACTTAAAGTATTTACATATCGAAATAAAACAGGCATTATGAAATAGTAAAGAACACAAGATTTATAGTGGTTCGGCCAAGAATCGGGCCTACGTCCACTTTATAGCTTTCATTCATTTACACTGATTTACAATGTTTCACAATACAACTGATACATTCATCATCATTTTACAATTTTGAGCAGAGCTCCTTTCAAGTAAAATAAGGGCGCAAATGATTGCTGTTCCAGGCCCTTGGAATTGGATCTCCTTCAACAGTTATGAGTTTGAAAGTGCCATCAAGAAGTTTAGTGCCTATAACATATGGCCCTTCCCAGTTTGGCCCAAACACACCAGTTGCTGTCATGATCCTTTTCAAAACCAAGTCTCCGATTTCAAAGCTGCGTTGGCGAACTTTGGAGTTGAAATGCCTGGCTATTCTCTGCTGATGAGCTGAAACTCTGAGCCTAGCTTCCTCTCTTTTCTCATCGAGAAAATCAAGCGCTTCAAGTTGCAGTTTTTCATTTTCGGTTTCATTGAAATGAACTCTTCTATGCGAAGGAACCTCTACTTCTACTGGAATCATTGCCTCAGATCCATATGCCAGTGAAAATGGAGTGTGCCCAGTCGCAGTTTTGTGAGTAGTTCTGTACGCCCATAGTGCTAATGGAAGCTTATCAACCCAACCACCTTTTGCTTTTTCAAGTTGCTTTTTGATAGTTGACTTGATGATCTTGTTAACTGCTTCCACTTGACCGTTTGCCTGCGGATGAGCCACTGCTGAGAAGCTTTTTCGAATTCTGAACCGTTTGCAAAAATCCTGGAATTCTTCACTTTCAAATTGAGTGCCATTGTCGGTGATTATCTTCTGTGGCACACCATATCTGCAAATGATATTCTTCGTTACAAAATTTATCATCTTTTTAGAAGTGATGGTGGCCAAAGGTTCAGCTTCGGCCCATTTGGTGAAATAGTCAACGGCGACAATAGCATATTTAATTCCTGATTTAGCGATCGGTAATGGTCCAATTAGGTCTATTCCCCAAATGGCAAATGGCCATGGGCTGACCATTTGTGTGAGTTCGGTGGAAGGTGCTCTTGGGATTTTTGCAAATCTTTGGCATTTGTCACACTTCCTGGAGTAAGCTGCAGCATCTCGATTAATATCCGGCCAGAAATACCCATATCGGAGAATTTTCTTTGCAAGTGTTTGACCACCTGAATGGTCTCCACATTCTCCTCCGTGCACCTCTGCTAAGATTGTCTTGGCTTCTTCTTTAGTTACACATCGGAGTAGTGGGATTGAAAATCCTCGCCTGTATAATCGGCCATCTTGAATTACATATCTTGACGCTTTTCTCAATAATTTTCGACGTTCCTTTGAATCTTCTGGCAGAGAACCACTGAGTAAGTATTCTTTGATTGGACTCATCCACGATTCATGCTCTTGAGACGTAGTCATAATCCAATCAATATCCATTTCATCAATGCTTGGAGCTGACAGAACTTCTACAGGAACTAATCCCAGCAATTGAGCTTCTCCGGAACTTGAGTACTTTGCTAAAGAATCCGCCTTCATATTTTCCTCTCGGGGTATGTGGCTTATTGAGTAGTGATCTAAATCATTGAGGAGTTCGGAAGTTTTTGTCAAATATGCAGGCAAATTCCCTCCTTTGGCTTGGAATTCCTTCTTCACCTGGCAGACAATAAGCTGAGAATGACTGAAAATATGTATCCCTTTGATATTCAATTCCTTGGCGATTTTCAATCCGGCAATAAGGGCTTCATATTCTGCTTCATTGTTTGTCGAAGGAAATTCCAGTCTCAATGCATAACATAGTGATCGTCCTTCGGGAGTTTCGAGCACAACTCCTGCCCCAGAACAATAGTCATTTCTCGAGCCATCAACATACAACTTCCACTGTATCGGAATGCAGTCAGTTGTTTCTTCCTTACTATCACCTTTGTCAGTGGATTCTGCAATGAAATCTGCTAAAGCTTGTCCGTTAATTGCTCTTCGGGGATGGTAAGTGATGTCATATTGGCTGAGCTCTATGTTCCACTTCAAGAGACGACCCGAAGTTTCAGGACGATACAGGACTTGCTTCAAAGGTTGATCAGTCAGGACCTTGATAGGATGAGATTGAAAATAAGGTCTCAACTTCCTGGAAGCGATTAGCAGACAATAAGCAAGTTTTTCTATCTTTGAATAATTCATTTCAGCTCCAGCGAACCGTTTGCTGATGTAGTAAACTGGACGTTGTATTTTCATATCTTCTCGTACAAGTGCTGCACTTAAAGCATGGGATGAAATTGCTAAATAGATGAAGAGGTCTTCACCATCACTAGGCTTGGAGAGGACCGGAGGAGTTCTCATATGATAAATCAGTTGATCGAAAGCATTCTGACATTCAGGAGTCCATTCGAAATTTTTCTTTCCTTTCTTTAGAGCATCAAAGAAGGGAATGCATTTGTCTGTGGCCTTGGAAATGAAGCGACTAAGAGCGGCAACCTTTCCATTGAGACTTTGCAGTTCTTTCTTTGTTCTAGGGGCTTTAACTTCTCTTAGAGCTGTGATTTGAGCAGGATTGGCCTCGATGCCCCTAGCGCTCACAATGAAACCCAGGAATTTCCCAGACTCTACTCCGAATGAACATTTCAATGGATTGAGCTTCATTCCGTACTTCCGAAGAATCGAGAACATCTCTGCCAAGTGATCCATGTGGTCTACTGCTTTCTTTGACTTTACTAACATATCATCAACATAGACTTCCATTGTTTTGCCGATCTGTGGCTTGAACATAGCGTTGACAAGTCTTTGGTATGTTGCCCCTGCATTCTTTAACCCGAATGGCATGACTTTGTAACACTAGAGTCCCACATCTGTAATAAAGCTTGTGTCCTCCTGATCTGGTTCATTCATCATAATCTGATTGTATCCGGAATAGGCATCCATAAAAGATAACAACTCATGTCCAGCCGTCCCATCTACTAGTTGATCGATTCTAGGCAACGGGAAGCAGTCTTTGGGGCAAGCTTTGTTCAGATCTGAGAAATCAATGCACACTCTCCACTTTCCATTTGCCTTCTTAACCAGTACTGGATTCGAAACCCAATTTGGATAAGTGGATTCTTTGATGAAATTATTCTCTAAGAGGCGATCTACTTCTTCCTTTAAAGCTGCTGATCTTTCTGGACCTTGAGTTCTTCTTTTCTGTTTTACCGGTGTGAATTTCGGATCAACATTCAGAGTATGAACAGCAATTGTTGGAGAGATTCCGCACATATCAGCATGACACCAAGCGAACACGTCCAAATTTGCTTTTAGAAATGATATCAGTGTATTTTGAACTGTTGTACTTAGTTGCGAACCCACATTAAGCACTTTATTTGGGTCTTTGGAGTCGACAGGTATTGGTACCGTAACTTCCACAGGCACCACTCTATTTTCCTCTGCACTGGATTTTCTGGGGTCCATTTCCCGCCTTGCGCCACTATGCTCTCCAGTGTAGGGGCCACCCTGTATTTGCTATAAGGTTGGGTTTTTGATGCGGAGGGGAGCTGCCGCATCTTTACCCATCTCTCTCTTTCTGGCTTCTCGAAGCTCTATAAGATAACATTCACGTCCAGCATTTTGATCTCCCTTGATGACACCAACACCATTTTCTGTAGGAAACTTCATAGTTAAGCACCACGGGGCCAAAATGGCCTTGAATGCAGCTAGAGCTGGCCTGCCTAGGAAAGCATTGTAGGCAGAAAATCCATCGACAATCACAAAGGTTTGTTTTCGAGCTACCCTTTTCTGCCCTTCACCAAGTTCCACGAACAAATCGACAGTTCCGATTGGTTGCTGTGGTTCCCCAGTGAAACCAACGATCTTTTGTGATGAAGCCTGAACGTCGGTCATTGGGATCTTCATCTGGTCAAATGTTTTCTTGAAAAGTATATTGCAGGAAGCACCGCAATCAATGAGTACTCGTCTTACTATTGCTGGCCCAATTCCTACAGAAATAACTAAGGGGTCTATGGTCGGAGCTTCAATACCAATAGAATCCCTAGCCTTGAACAAAATATCATTATCTGAAATCTTTTGCTGTTTTAGGGGTACTGTATTTTCTACAGCAAAAACATCTTCTTCTGCCGGGATATACTTCAAAGCGTGAGCATATCGTTCCATCTCACCCCAGCTTTTGCCTGCTGGGTGTGGGCCCCCTGAAATGACGTTGATAACGGGCCTCTCAGATTCTTGTGCCGCAGCACCTTTACTTGAGTCTGACGGCTGATTAGAGGGTTGTTGTCTCTGAGTAGACGAAGATGGATCACTTCTGTTTTTCTTGACATATTGTTGCAGCTTGTTTTCTCTCAATAATTCTTCAATTAAGCTCTTTAAGTGACGACAGTCATTGGTATCATGACCAGGTTGGTTGTGAAAACGACAGAACTTTCCATTTCTCATAGCGCCCTTTCCTGGTTTTATCTCAGCCGGTTTGGGATAATCCACAGCATCTTTGGTGGCGAAGAAGATATTTTCCAGAGTGTCGGTCAATGGAGTGAAATCTGAGGGTTTGAAGAAGCGAGGTTTCTTTATATCCTTTTGTTTCTTCCCCTCGTGATTTTCCCTTTTCTGACCTCCGGAATCTTTCTTTTCCGAAGCGGCAGTATTATTTTCCACCTTTGTTGCCACCACCTTCATTGATGCTGGAAGATTTTCCAAGCGTATGAATTCATCGGCTTTCTTGTAGAATTTCTCGAGAGAATTTGGCTCTTTCATCTTCAGCCATTTTCCAAATTCGCTCGATTTGTCGATAGCACGCATTAAATAGGTCAAGATCATCCGTGGCTCTGCGTTATCAACTTCCGCCAGAGCTATATTGAAACGGTTCAGGAATGATTTAATAGGTTCTCCCTGATTCTGTTCAAGACTGGATAATGACATTATGTCCTTTGCCTTTGAAGCGTATAGCCTGAATTGCTCTTTAAACTTTCTAGTCAGATCGGAAAACTGATCTACTGATCGGACAGGAAGTTTGGTGAACCAGAGAAGTGCCACTCCTTCCAAATATACTGGGAAATACCGGCACTTGATTTCATCAGTTGCTCTCGCACCGGTCATGTGCCAATCATACTTATACAAGAATTGGTTTGGATCACTTGTTCCCCGATAAGCAGGAATGGTAGGGGGAACAAATTTTCTAGGAAATTCAGCCTTTAGAATCTTCTCGGTAAATGGAGTCTTGCTTGGCGCGAATCCCCATTCACTCTCATCTTCACCTCTCTGCATGCTCTCTTTCATTATTTGCTTGATCATGCCAGAAAGATATTCCTCATTGTTCAAAGATTTTGCGGAGTAGACTTCTGCCATTTTCTCAGATGTTTGCCCGGGCAGATTTTCGTGGAAAATTGGCGATGGTCTAGATCCTTCAGCTCGGAGGGGTGCCCCTTCAGCAGCACCTGATCCCCCCTGAGGAATATTCCTCCCTTCGGAGTTGCGAAGGGCATCAGCGGTGTTTTCTTCATTACCCACTGGTCTTTGGTTGGCACCAAGCAGCGCGTTCAGTTTTTCCATCATCAGATTGTTTTGAGTCTCAATCTGCTGGTATAGTCCGGATACAGCAGCGTCTAGCTCCTCTCGCGTCACCCCAACGCTTGGAGCTGCTTGACTTGGTGAAGCAGAGGTGGCGGTATCATCATGAACATTTTCAGATCTGACAACCTTTCGTTTCCTTCCAGGAGCCATTATGTCTGATAGACTTCTAGTTCTGTAGGAAATCTTTTCAACAAACTTGTGTGAAGCAATGATGGATGGTAGCCTGAGTTG
This sequence comes from Allium fistulosum, assembly GCA_030737815.1. Lineage (NCBI taxonomy): Eukaryota > Viridiplantae > Streptophyta > Magnoliopsida > Asparagales > Amaryllidaceae > Allium > Allium fistulosum. The sequence continues at coordinate 137,081,032 of CM060904.1, forward strand.
GGTTCTCGGTGAAAGCACCAAAATGTTAACGTTAAAATAGGAACGATAACACCCGGTGTGTGTAATAAGATCGTGAAAGCACCACCCGTGTGACGGGAACAGAAATTAAGCAGGAAAATCGCAGAAATGCAGTAAATGAACAACAGATTTATAGTGGTTCGGCCCGTAATTGAGCCTACGTCCACTTTATAGTCTCTTATTGCTGATTTGATTACAATTTGATACAAATCTCTTCAGGAAACAGTACAATTCGATCACAAGAAACAATCTAGACTACTAGCTCAATCTTCGACGGTGAAACTCGATAAATCCATGTCGGATGTGAGGAATTTCTCTCGAAGCTTGTTGTAGTGTCGCGAATGCTTGAAGGATCCTTGATTACTGAATGAATGAAGAGTTCGACGGAGTAACAGCGCTGTAGAAATGATTTGCCAAAAGTCTTCTCAATGTTGGAAGTGATGGGGTATTTATAGGAGCAGATTCCTGAGCTTTCAATTCGACCAAGTCATGAGTCGTACCCGACTCATGGTAAGTCGTGACTCGTATTCGACTCATGATGTCTCGTGGGCGCCTTATGGTCCATCTTGCGGCTTAGTTGGAAGACAAGTGTTAAGTCGTAGTCGACTCATCAGATCAAAATAGCACAGGCCAGGGCCTTGGATTCCAGTTTCGATAGCCTTTAAGTCGTAAGCCTGATGAGTCGTACGCACCATGAGTCGTAAAACCTGATGGGTCGTATGTCCTTGTGAGTCGTACGTCTTTACGAGTCATAAGTCTGATGAGTCGTAAGCCTTATGAGTCGTAAGACCTTATGAGTCGTACGGTTCCAAGTCTGATGAGTCGTACGCCCTATGAGTCGTAAGACCTTATGAGTCATACGGTTCCAAGTCTGATGAGTCGTACGCCCTATGAGTCGTAAGACCTTATGAGTCGTACGGTTCCAAGTCTGATGAGTCGTACGCCCTATGAGTCGTAAGACCTTATGAGTCGTACGTTTCCAAGTCTGATGAGTCGTACGCCCTATGAGTCGTAAGACCTTAACTCGCTGAACCATCTGGACCATGAGTCGTAGACTCCTTATCTCGTAAGTCCATGAGTCGTACAGCTCATAAGTTGTGAGGCCATAAGTCGTTAGGCCATAAGTCGTAGAAATTCAGGGGTTAACAATATGGTTGTGATATGATTGATAACTTGGTTTGATAAATGATAAGAGAAATGGTTAGTAATTAACCATAGTTAATTAAATAGAAATTTAATCAATAAATAATATATGTATGGAGTTTTTAGCCACTTAATGGTTTTAAAATATAAAAAAGTTTGAAAATGAATATTATAATAATACAATATTATGAAATGGTTTAAAAGTGAATATGAGATTTAATATGGAAAATATTTGTATAAATGATTTAAAATGGTTTATAAATATTTTATAAACAATAAAACTCAATTTTGGGAAGTTTTGACAAGTTATGAAAAACAAGTCAAAACTAGGTATGTTGAGTAAAGGTAGTCCGCGATTTCGCACCGTAAAAGTCAAATGAGTATATATAATGAATAAGGCTCAGAATTCTTCGAGATAAGAATTTTTCGAACTATTATATCCATAGTTTTTAAATAAAGAAATAAAATTAAGATTTTATCTTGTATATTTTTAAATAGGTCCAAAACAAATTTTCAAAATAATCGAAGTGTTGCAGTTTGGAATTCATAAAGGAAATTCCTTTAAAATGGTATTTTTGAATTATTTAAAAATATGGAATAAATTCTATAAATCTTTGAAAATGTTTTAAAAGAGGTCTGAGTTATAAAAATGGATTTCTAAATGTCCGGAAAGTTAATTTCATCAAATAAATTTTGAAAACACTATTTGCAGCATAATTCGCAGCACTTTTTGCAGCACTTTTAATAACTTTTGCAAACAATGGTTTTAACTTAATTATACTTCCCCAAATCATTTATGAACCTTTTAAAACAAGTAATTAAGTAATTTAAAGATGATTAAGAGGTTTAATAATGAGTATGCGGAAACAACTACTACATTTGTTCCATTTGTGAGTGTCATAGGAAATATAACCGAGGAATGGAACCGATCGAAGGGGAAGCCTGGATGCTCTAAAATAATTAAAAGCAAATTAAGTTTTTTAAAGGATATAGAGTCGATCAAATAACTTGACAACCTTATGGGTGAAAGAGGGGTAGTTTTAGGCTTGGGTTTGAGAAGCTAGTTGCCTGCCCTCCATAGCTATCTGGACTGGCCTTGCGGAGGGGATGATAAATTTGATTTACTCGGATCACAAAATTTTCAAAGTATAATTTTCCAAATTTAAATAACTTAGATTTCATAGAAATGATCTTCTTATATTTGGTATTAGATTAAGAGGAGGGAATCCGTACTATCCGTGAGAATTTAAAAGGTGATTTCACCGTTATTCGATAGACAGTAAAGGTTGAACATGAAAATTAATATTGAGTAGAATTAGTATAATTTCCATGATCTTTTTTACTCAATAATTTTTTCCAATATGATATTTAAATAAATGATTTGAAAATGTTTTCCTAAATATACGGTGAAATGATTTGGAATTATTCCAAGATTCAAAAGGTTTAATTAACCAAAAGGATTTGATAAATAAGGCTTAATGATTCCATATATTGTTAAGAAGATAAATGGAATATTTTAAAATAATATGCCTATCTGAGATATTTATGAATGAATAAAAAGATGAATTAAATTGAATGATGATTGATAATCACATACGAACTTAACATCTTTTTAATTGATGATTGGTTCGGAGGAATGGGGTCGAATTTAGGTAACTCCTATCCAAAAACCACTTCAAACCAATGTATATGTTTGGAAGTGAAGACACGATGAAGATGATGATTTTTGAAGATGAGGATCTTCATGATGAAGGGCTGCTTGCCACTAGTCCCTCGGGGTGAAATTTACCATATCATATATTTATAGTGGCAGTAATGTTCTGTTATGAAAATCTTCGATTATAAAGACTAATTGCTCCTAATCCTAGGGATAATTCCCAACAAGATGTTGTAGGAGGAGTGCCTTCGATTTCGTTGAATCCCAGAACGAACTAGTATGGATAAATGTCTGATATTGCATTTCTGAGATCACAATGTTGACTTTTACAAACGTACATCTGTTTGATGGCAGAGAAGGTAACTTATCATAGCTTAACACCCTTCTCTGAGATGTATGAGTTCAGAGGTTGTATGTTCATGAAAGTCAATACTGATCGAAGGAATGCCAATATGGCATTCAATGTGGAACTTGTGATGATCAAAGCATGGCTTTGCAAAAAGCAAAGCATGGCTTTGTGGAGCGTAGCCTCAGGAGCCTCACATTCCAAGAATAATACATGATACTATATGGTCTGAAGGACAAATTTCAAGCATTATTGGGGGAAGATGTCCCTCTAGGCACTTGTTGTCTTATCGTATGGATGGAAAGGTATGGAGGCTGACGGAGATCGTGTAAAGCCATTGAGTAATACTAAGTTCCATGGAAGTGTAGCAGTATAGTTCGGAGGCCGATGGAGATCGTTAAAGCCACTGGTGTGAACTAGGATTATTATACATGGATTTTCAAGTCTGAGTGGTCACTAGTTCCCCATCATGTTGGAAATTCAATTCCATTACATTGCCTTTACTAATGATTGTAGATCCTACTTTGAAAAGTAGCTAATAAATAGTCAAATTTAATCAATGCAATAGTTTCGGCTATTTTGATAGATTATTTGAAAAGTGTTTTCAAAGGAATGTCAGTAAAGATAATATCAAAATATTCTGGTATAAAAGTATTTGGTTACCATAAGGTAAAAACCCATCCGTATTTATGTGTGGTCATGGTCTTATGAAATACCCTTCTTTTCAAAGGTTTTGATTGACACCAACATGATCTATATATTTAAAAAACTTCGAGTATCCCACGCAGGTTTATCAAGCCGATTCGGGTATTTTTAATACTCGGGTCAGATCCAAGTAGTTTCAGGTTTCGTTGAAGACGCTTGGAGTTTCCAGAGGAGAGCTGCAGATCTTCATCTACATATGGACGTAATCCATTATCCACTGCATCTATTGCATTTGTTTTTATTTTTCAGCATTTGTAAGGACAAAGGGGTTATAACTGTCCAGGCTAAATCAAGGTTAGACTCTGATATTGTATTCAAAATTTTCCACTGTTGTAACATCCCCCACTTGGAGGCCCAAAACTAATGGCTACGGATGCTGCAGTCATCCATAGTTATTAATCCTCGGTGACTAAATACGGTAATGTTAGATACATTGATATACAGAAACACATGGATATGCAAAAAATTTAAAATCATCAAATAACTTTCACATTCCATTTCAAAAAATTTCGAGTTAATTACATAATCCCAACACAAGAACCACGTTCAGATAAAATATAATTATTACAACATACGCTAAGAGTGACATATGAAGATGCCCCTTTGGATGATCAGAGTATATAGCTAGGTAGTAAAAAAATTCGTCTTCACAACCAAAAACATAGCGGAGTCAAAAACAGAAAGGAACTCCTACTAACTAGATTGCCTCCTGCACGTCTCAGGAAGCTTATTCGTCTAAGAAGAACCTGAAATCCTTAACTCTCAAACTACTCAAAATTAATTGAGCACCCAAGAGTTTAAAGGGAAAAACATAAACTTCGAGTCAAACATAAACCTGATATGAATAATAATCTGCCATCTCAAACCATTTAGGTATTTAGTGAGACCATGCCGCTTAGTAGAATGGGTTTTCCCATCAGTAGTATCCCAAAACTTTATAAAACCATATACTGTGCTCCTGCATACACAATGGTTAAAACATAGCAATATAAAATAATATGATAATATGCAAACAAGTAATCAATTTCTGGATTTTCCATCCCCATTCATTTTTTATTATCTGTCTCATTTTATAGTTTCTAGGGTCATTATTAACCTAATAGTTTTCATGGGCTGACTAGTAACATGTTTAATACTTATGGACTCCCTATCCAGTTTCATAGTTTTCATGGGATTACTAAGAACCTATTGGCCCCTGCCAATAACTTTAGTGTTTCATGGGTTCTCCCTGAACCTATTGGTATCCCCAATAACTTCCTTCTTATCCTAGTTTTCATGGGTTGACTAGGAACCTATTGACTTTTGTCATCCGGATATAGTTTTCATGGGTTCACTACAAACTTATTGGCCCCTACCAATAACTCTTTCTAATCATAGTTTTTATGGGTTTACCATGAACTTATTGGCTCTTGCCAATAACTTTTCCTAAATATAGTTTTTATGGTTTACTATGAACCTGTCTACTTGACAATTTCTTTAATCAATATTTAGACATCCTACATTCTGGTCTATCTGACCTCTTGGATGCAATTTTACTCATACATGAGTTAACTCAATTATATTCACTGCTGGGTCAACCTAGCTAGTTATTCTGCCCTTTTCCCCGAAATACAGTTATGGTTCCATTACAACGTGAACATATATATTAGAAGAAGCAAACATAATAATATAATAATATCAACATTTATGGTTTAATATCCTTGAAATCATTTTCATATAAAACATGGTTAACCCCTTTAAACTATTATTTATCAAGGAAAGCTTCTTCAAAAATTTCGTACTTAAAGCCATTTTAAAACTCCTTTATTATGCCATGGTTTTCCTTTAAAAATGAGATTGGGTTCTTTGTTTTAAAAATAAGGCTTTTGAAACCTTAAAACTTTACTTTCAAAATCCTTGGATAACTTCTTTCGAAAGCATGTAAATCTTCTTTTCAAAACACTAACTTGTACCTTTCGAAACACTTTAAAACATCTCTTTCGAAACCATCAAACCATACCTTTCGAAAGTATTAAACATTACTTATAAACTCTTAGAAGCATAGCTTTGAAATCATTGAAAGTACTCCTTTCGAAACCATTGGTTTTGTCTTTAATAATATCTGTTGGGTCAAAGTGAATATAAACAAAAGTACCCCTTTTAAAACCATTAATTTTCATATAAAATTGTTTGGGGAAAAATTTGGTGGCTTCAGAACCATCCTTTCGAAAACATAAATCGTTTAAGTAAAACATTAAAGGATAGCATCGAAACCCCCTTTTGAAAGCATTAGTTTAAAAACATAGTAACTCCTTCGAAAGCTACTTTAAACAAAAGGCGGAAACATATTCAAAAGCAACTTCTTTGAAAGATTAAAAAGGTTTGACTTGGTCAAAATCATTCTTTTGAAAACAAGGCAGGCGCATATCTTTTGAGAGCAAACAAAGGTTTCGACCCCATCGAAAGCAAGGGTTTCGACACCATGCCTTTCGCGTTTCTCCAATCCACTACGTACCAATCATATTGATACCTCGTGTATTGGTTTTGCAATTTGTTGGTTTCGACCTTGGTTGGTTTCGACTTGATTGAGGCAGAAGCATAGGGTCGAAAGGTGGCTTCTGAAAAAGGTGGAACCTACTTTCTGTGTAAGGACTAATTTACTGCCATTTAAAGTAATTACCTTTTTTTACTAACCTGTCTATTTGTAAACATTTACTTGGTTGCCATAAACTTTTCAAATTCTTTCCCAAATAACTGCCGCATAGTTTCAAATCTAAATCAAAGATCAATTTAACAAATATGCCCATCCATTAAGCAAAACCAACGAAGCAATAAAGTCCTTCTAAAATAATTTAATTTCCATAGTAAATCACTTAGGAAAAATCCCCAAAAATTACAGAAATTCACTTTCAATATGTTGTCTAACATACAAAATTTCCAAACTCAATTTCTTTATAAAATAACTGAAATAAATTTTAAACCCAATTGACTCAAATTTTCCATAGCTTGGAAAATTTTAAAAATTGAAACCCATCTCCAAAATCATATTTTACATGACATAAAATTTTCTCATGGCATTTGAAATCAATTATAATCGGTTTTACCTTAAAACCGTGTAAAATGATTATCTAATATTTTGCTTAAATCAAACAGACCAAAATCCAAGCATATTATTAATCAAAAATCATATTAATATTGGATTTAAACTTGAACCCGAAAACAAATGATCATAAAACAAAATAGAGATGATTTAGATTATTATTCACCTTGATTAGGATAAGGACTTTGAGATTTGATTGAGGTTAATTCCCCTTACTTAAATCCTTGGCTTTAATTTCAATCTCTAGATAGGGTATTTCCCTTGGATCTGGTCCAATCCTACTATTTTCCTTTCTAGATCCGCTTAGTCTTCTCTCAAATCGCTAGCTCTTCTTTAATCTTGTTCTTTATTTTTATTTTATTTTTGTTTATTTATATGTAAATATAAGAAATAATGGAGGAGAGGTAAGAAGATGATAACAAATAGGATTGGAGAGAAGAGTGAAGAGTTAGGTTAGGTTAGTGGTTTAATTCATAGGAGATCTATCTTAATCCTAACCATTGATTGATTGCTTTATTTCCAAGTAATCCTATCTTATTAAACCCAGACCATTAGATTTAATCCAATGAACCTGGACACGTTTTTAAATAAATGTCAAATCTCCTTCTAAGGATAACAATATGTGTACATGCCTATAACATCGATCAATCCATAAATCAATAAATCAATTTTTATTCACTTTCCTTTCTAAATAAAATATTCCCATTACCATCATTTATGTTATGCTAATTAATTCATTTATACCAATTTAGTCCATAATACTTATTCACATTTTACACTTTACCACTAAAATTAAATATGGCAAAGTACCATGTATTTAATTCAGAGGTATATTCATATGTATATACATACACATAGATACACATATTTATTTCCTCTTTATTTGTTGAAGAACTCCGGTGAATATTTATTTGTACCAAAAATCATTTATTTATTCAAGTCCCTTTATTTTTATAAATAAACCCTTTTCCTTTTCCAACAATTACATTACCCAAATCAGTGCAACAAATTTACCACTTAAGTCAGTTAATTAAGATTCTAATCTTAATTAATACTCTTAATTTCCATTCCATATTTTGATAACTAATGTCTTTTCTCTATATTTCCCTTAAAATAATTTATTATCCAAACATATAATTTTTAAAAATATCTTTCAAAATGTTTAACTTTTATTAAATGCCAGATTTTAAAAATAAACCTTTTCCTCTTGCATAAACTGTTATTCTTTTAGAACATGCATTAATATCTTCCTTTTCTTTAATTAATATTTAACTACCTTAATTTATTGCATTCCTTCTTCTAACGTGGCATGCACTCTTATTTAAACATATTGACATATCTCCATTCAAACCTGAACTTTCTATCTTTGGTAATAAATGTCCATATTATTTGGTATCCATGTTTACATACTTATTTTAAGATAATTGCTACTTTCTTATACATTTATTTTTCAAACTTACAATTGTGTAACTTTTATGAAATGCTCCCTTTTCAAAATAAACTCTTATATTTGCGCATATGAATATCTTTCCATTCTTCTCTTATAAATGCACATACCTTATCGTACCCCTTTTTCTTCCTTTTCCTTTATTAATGTAATTCAAACACATTGAACTTTTAAATAAGTTTTTCTTTATTATAGCATTAATCCCTTATTTTCAAAATAGATGCAAAACGCAAAATGCGAGCTACAGAATATGCTTCGTATCTCGTTTATATGGTATCCATTTTTGACTATATATATATATATGAATTTGGGCTAGAAAAATCTACTTAATATAATGGAAAAGTCAAAATTCCCAAATTCATTTATTTGTGAAAATTTACTATTTCATCCTTTTATGTAAATTTACATTTTATTTTTTCATTAACATTTTAATTCATTATTAAAACTCATGGGGTGTTACAACTGTAAAGTCTATTGCTGAAATAATATATGTTATTCCATTCATGTGAGATTATGTTCTATCTTTATTTTCTTTTTCCTTAACAATTGAGCTTTCTGGCTCTTGGATTTGCGGCACGTGCATACCAATGATGTATTAGTATCGATTTTTGAGGGTCAAAAATCTAGTTCTGTAACATCACACTATTTTGGACCATTCAAATCGACAATAAAACCACACATGTCGGACTTGAATAATTCAAAACAATAGATTGTTAATAAATTTTGGAGCAAATAAAATCAATCACAGACACAGAATATCAGAATAATTCGCAGCGGAATAAAATAACATAGTAGTTCATGAAGCTACTATAATACATAGTCTCAAAACAAATACATAATACCAGAGTCTGAAAGCAAATACAACTGGAAATCCAAATACATAAGTTCACTAATACATAAGCAAAGGCTGAATGGAAATAACCGAAATAGAAATAGATAGACAACTAGATAGATAGATAAATCTCCAGCAAATCTCTAGCTCCAAAGATGAATCCAAAGCTGTGATACTCAAGCTGACCCGAGCGTAAAGCAAAACACAAAACACAAAACACTCGAGTCAGGACATACATACTTATAAAATGTAAATCAACTCAAGTGGACTGTAGTAGAAATGCATCAATAACTTAAAGGATGCTTGGGATCGCCCATCCTTTAAGGATCCGTTAAACTATCTACTATGTAGTAATATACGCTATTATAATAATGTCTAAAGTAAAATAAACTATTAAAATAGCGTTAAGGCTTTACATTTTCCACCTTAACACATTTTATATATTCCCATAGTCTATACAGTACCGTAATCTCCCCCGTACTGGGCGTCGTCAAAGGGCACTCCATAGGTATGTTACAAAACAAACTCGTAAAAGGCATGCTAGGGTAGGTGACACGACACAACTAGGCAATGCTAGGGTGGATATACCAATTACAATTCCGGACTGGTGGTAACGTAGAGCTGCAGCAATCGCCCACCTCGAGCCACACTCCCGAATCAAAGGGTGCACTCAAACAATCACAAAGTAATAGAATGGTATACGATGGAGTGTGTCCGATAAGAGGAGCTACCTCATTGGACCGTCAATTGCTCCTGTTTTAGCCACCTTATGCTAACTCACGGGAGTTAGGTCCACGTAAATATACCTTAGGATCGTCGCCACCATCCTACTTCATTCTGGAATCTCCACTGCGTACACAGTTGTTAAAGTGGTTTTCGGTATTGGCAGAAAGTATGACAATATCCGATCCCGGTCTCTTTAACAACCAATCGTTATTATAACCCGTGGTTATTTATTTCAAATCGTTAACATTTCAAATCAAACATATTTATTTCAAAACCATTAAAATCCAATGTCATTATTCTTTCAAAAATATTATTTATTTTCCAAAGTTGTAACACTTCCAAATCTATTCACTTAGTTATAACACTTCAAAAATGTAATATTTAGAAACCATAACACTTTTTAAAATGTAAAATTTAGAAACCATAACACTTTTAAAATGCAATATTTAGAAACCATAACACTTTTAAAAATGTAATATATTTATATAGTAGCATTTCAAAAATGTTACATTTTTAGAAATAGTAGCATTTTAAGAACATAACTTTAAATCCATAGCATTTTGGAAATGCTGCAATTTCTATTATATTTTCTACTATATCATATTTAAAACATCATAACTTATATCTTTATCATAGTTATTACGTAAGATCTATTTTACTTTAAAAACTTATTTGTTTGGATATTAATTAAACTATGATTTTAGTTAAATAAAATTTATTACTAAAATATCCAATTAAAACTGTATTTTCTCATATTAGGTTAAATACATTTTAAACCATTTATTAACTTATAAAATTTTAACTAACAGAAAAATCAGTATATATATTTTAAATCATTTAAATCAAAATTTAAGTTAAAATTTCATAATTCAAAATACTTAAAATTTTCAAAAAATATATATATTTAAAAATTAACCACAGGTCTGTATAATATTTTCTAACCTAGGTCAAGTGATACAGATATATATCATTTCAATCCGAAATATAAAATTCTGGGTTTGATCATTTCAAACCTACAATTCCAAGTCAAATAAAAATCGCTCAAGCCTATCATTTCAGCTCATAATGATTTTTCCCTATTCTAAAGTCCATCGGGTATGTATCATTTCAACCCATAGTGAGGGAACTTGCAGTGTGAGAAACAGAATATTAAATAAACAGAATAACATAACATAACATGTCAGGTGATTAAACAGGTATAACATTAGGTTATAACATCATATAATATCATATCGCAGGCATATATGAAACTACTATCAACATGGCATATCACTATTACAATTCACAAGTCATCGATTCACTAGATTATAAGTACGAAGTTGAGAGTGATAAACTCACCTTCTTTGGCTAGAGATAACAATTCAAGACACAAGATCAAACTCCGAAAAGCACGACAAAGCACGAATTAGACTTGAGTGGAAGTAGAGCCAAGATCCAAGTCTTGTACACAACAAAATACAACATACATAAATATATATTCAACACATGAAAATATGAATTAAAACAAAGCAATAATGGGCTAATATGACCTAGTGGGCTCGACCACTTTGCAAGTAGGCTTGACCACTTTGAAACATGGTTCAACCAGAGGCATGCTAGGCTCGGCTATGGCATGCAAATAGGCATGGCTATGGGGTAGATGAAGTGGTGGCAAGTCAAAGGTCATTAGGAAGGCAAAAGGTTAAGGGGCATGTGCACTTTGGGTTCGGCCTAGGCTTAATGGGTTCGACCCTAATCACTATGGCTCGGTCATGTTGTGCTATGGGTTCGGCATCATGAAATCATGGCTAAGGGGAGGAGGTGATGTCACGGCTAGGCAAAAGGAGGTGGTGGCTGAGGCATAGAGAAGAGGAGAGATGAAGGTATGGGGTCGGCTAGGGTTTAGGCAATATGATGGTGGTGATTTTGGCCTAGGAAGTCACAGCCATGGAGTTTGTGATGAGGATGTGGTGGTGGCCGATCAACTAGATGATAATGAGGTTGGAGATGAGGTTGGCTAGGGAAATGATGGTGGAGGCCGAACCATGTAAGGAAGAGAAACAAAGGAAGAAAATTGAAAAGAGGAAGAGAGCACTTACTGGAAAAAAATTTACAGCAGAAAGAAATGAGAAAGAAAGAGATGAGATATTTGTTTTGTACATGAATGGTTTCTAAAAAGATACCTCTTCAAATGAATGGACAAGAAAGTGACTATTAGGAAATTCCTTAGCACATTAGCCAAGCCCAATAACAAAACAAGCTAAAACACAAACAAAATCTAGCCCAAAAAAAATAAAAATAGAAAGAAAAATACGAAAAATAACTGCGTGTAAAACGCTGAAATTTAATAGATTTAAAAAGTATAAATCAGAATTTGACGAAACGAAAAACATAGAAAATATTAGAATCAACTCCGGTTTCAAAGAAAAAGAAATTTAAAATTCAAATTTAAAATTTTCAACCGAAAGTCAAACTTTGACCAAAGTTGACCAAAAATTTAAATTTCAGAAAAATCTTTAATTTATTATATTTGGAAAAATAATTCCTAACAAAACCCAAAAATACACTATAAAATTCCAAATTTTCAATTTTTAAATGCTTTAAAATCAAAGTTTCAAAGAAATTCTATTTAAAAATATTTGCTAAAATTACGGGTTGTTACAGGTTCGTTACATTTGGTATTAGAACTTAGGTTGAGTGAACACCTAGGCTTTGGTGGGGTAAAACTCATTCTAGATAGGGTTAGTAATACCCTAAGATGAGTGATCATTTGAGATAGGGTTAGTAACACCTTAGAATGAGTTTTGAGAGTATTATATATATGAGCTCATATTTGTTATTTGATATAAAATGTTTTGCGTTGAATTATCTATGAGTGGTTTATAGATTCTGATCGATGCACCTGATCATCGTTATCGATATAGATTCCTTAACACTTAAACAAGACAAATTAACACCCTGTTTTAAAAGGATTATATTTTAAGTACAAAGGAATATCTTTTGAAAGATATATATATATATATATTTATGTGTGTCAATTTATGGATAAGGGAATGATAATATTCAGTTATTATCATTTGTTGATTGAACGAATACCTTGTGAATTAAGTTTCACGATAGACTATAAGGTGTTTGATAATAATATGGGGTTAAGGTTAATGAATTTGCATAAGATAATAAAATAAGCATGTAGTATAAAAATGTATTTTACACAAATAAAATAATTTTGTAAAAGATGGATATGAAAGGTATATTATATAAATTTTGAGAAACTAAATTTTAGGAATTCTGGAAACGAACTATGAAATTTTGAAAGGAAGTAAGTTAATATAAGATGATTTTATAAACGGGATTTATAAAATGGGTTTTATAAACAAAATAATTTCTAATGGATTTTTGAAAATAAATTTCAAATAAGATATTTGAAAAGAAAGAAAGTCTCAAATGATAACTAGTTTGAGTGGCTCGAAAACAACTAAAAATGGGCAAGAGATATGTTCAGATGGTAAACACTTCTCTTAAGTATTACCCTTCTTGTTAAAGGGATATAGGATACTATTGGTAGTACCCAGTTCCTTGGTATTATTTTGGAGTTACTCGATCTATATAATTTTCCTTACGTTAAAAGGATACTTTTGAATTATTATTCGATAGGTTAATATCAAGGTTGGTTAAAAAGGAATATATTATAATGAGAGAAGTTGATTGTAATTTTGGAAAATAAAAGGTAAATTATCTTTTAAATTGAAATGATTCCTTTGGAATGAAATGTTTTCCTTTAAGATAAATATTTAGAGAGATTATATATAAAGATGCATTTTTAAAAGATAAAAGTTTTATGAAAAATCTTCATAAAGATTTTTGAATATTAATAAGCATATATGAGGTACGTAGAACATTTCGTCACATGGTTTTGATCTAAGATTCGAGTACGGAACTTTGAGGTGTTTACACTAGTCCAAAAGAGGATTTATCACTCGATTCTTCATGGCGAACATTGATGAGGGTTTATAACTATCCAAGCTGAATCTAAGTTAGACTGGTATTGTATTCAAATTTTCCACTGTAAAGATTATTGTTGAAATAATATATGTTATTCCATTCATGTGAGATTTTGTTTTATCTTTATTTTGTTTTCATAATCGGGCTTTATGGCACTTGGATTTGCGGCACGTGAATACCGAGGATATATTAGTGTCGATTTTAGAGGATCGAAAATCAGGTTCATTACATTATTCCATAGTTATCCAATAACTATCGGTACATAACCTCTTGGTGCCCTTAGCAGTCATGTGTAATACACTATCTAATAATTAGAGAGCGTTATGTGATCTAGCCTTAATGGATGTATCAATGTCCATTCTTGATACATCTTGACTAGGAATATTTAAAATGATGAGCTTATCATATTGTGATATAATACTCATGGTTACACTATTTGTAACTGCTATCACAAACACATTATTTATATACCTTTGACATATATACTTAAATTAGTTAATTAATTATTTATAACATTTTATAACAAGTATATAACAAAAAGGAAACATCTTTTATTTCGAACAAGATTGGTTATTGAGTTAGATTTATTTAATAAATTATATAAGGGCATACCCATAACTCTATCAATCTCCCACTTGCACTTGGGGTCAAGTACGAAATCTTATTCCAATTTCTAAAATTGGTTTCTTCAAAACCAATCGGGTTCAGTCCCTCAGTGAATTGGTATGCTATTATGTTTCAATTATCTACTCTGTCAATCAAGTCTCTATGACTACAATAAACTGCCTTTATCATGTAGAACAATTCAGAATATGTCTCTCGACCTCTAGTGGGCTCTAAGTTCTATTACAACCTATATCACGGCATTGTTATCATATAACAATGTCATGGGATTCTTAACATTTGGAATCATCCTCAGCTCAGTTGTAAATTTGTGCATTTATTATGTATACACATTGTTTTTATTATAGCGCTATTCACGGCGATGTACATGTTTTTTTATTAATTTATCCGCAATCTATCATTTGGAACATTTCCAACTTTAAGCTTCATAACTAAGCTTTTAATATGAATTTTATATTGACATACCATACTCAATATCACACTTGAAGTCTGAGTTCGAATACTCATTCATAAGGAGTTTGTTGTTTCTATAAACAATTCTCCAGCATTTCGTAAATACACAAGAGTACTCTAAACTACCATTTAGTCACCTTAATTTGGATTTTGTATTTGCTTTATGTATGAAATACATGAATAAATCACGATATCGTAGACAACATAACATATATGATAATTCCTATTGCCAATGCATAAGGAATCCATCTTACATATTTGTTATTAAACATTTTAATAAGGTGTTTTCACATATTGTCTAGGACATTCCCAATGTCCTTTATACTCACTATAAAAGATATCATTTGCAAATCTGACATCAAGTATTAAAACTGATTTTAACGCAAGTACATCATTGAATAATAATCAATAGCATGTTATTTTTTTATGTTTATAAATATCAATGCACCTTCAACATTCTTTCTTATGGACACATGCTTCCTCTGTGTTTTGACTAAAATCAAACTATTTGATATTTCCATCAAAATACTTGTTCAATTTTGATGCCTATCTAACAATACTTTCGTATCAGTTCTTGGTTAAAACCTACAAACTCAATATCGCTTCCATTGACTTTGAGACACATTGGTTGTTATGTGTAAATAGTGTAGTCTAAATCTTTACTTATAATATTCTCTTTTAACTCATATATACCAAAATACAAAGTCATACTAGGCGATAATTTTATGAGTAAATCCGAATCAAATTGAGCACATCAAAGGGCGAATCTATTATGTTAATTTGAACAATTGAAATTCATGATGTTATTCTTATCAATTTGGCTCACTGTATTCCAACTGCATTTGTATTTCTCTTAAATTGAAATTTATGACTGATGGATCATATCTCTTTGGGTACAACTATCAAAAATCATATTTTGATAATGTTCTTGAAATTTGTTTCAGATTTATGTATCATACCATATCATAGAGTCAATATTCTTAATGGTTTAATTAAACAACTTAGGATTACTTATTCTTGACATTAACAAGAAGCACTTTCTCTTTGACGTGCAATGTAACGACCCAAAATTTCTGTCATTTGAAATTCAGATATTTAATTAATTTTAAATATTAACAAGTAAGATTTGTAAGTCAAATAAATTTAATTTCGAATATAGGGATTTAATTGGATAATTAAATCGATAATTTAATATTTGAAATTCCAGAAATAATTGATAATTGGGTTTAATGTGTATAAAAATGATTTATAAAGTTATATTAAATCATATTGGAGTTAGAATGATGTTTGTAAACTTTTAAAATTGAATTAAAAGTTAATTTGTGAAAATTGAATATTTTAATATTTAATTGACGAGTGAAAATAGTCATTTTTTAAACAGTCTCGGATTTCGACGAAACTAGTTTCATCTGATCCATAATGTGAAATTATTGTAAGATTTCAAATTTCGTGTCAATCGGACATACGGTTTGTCCAGGGCAAGCCAAAACGCATAGAAATCGTTTTAATCGATTTAATTTTAAATTAATCGTTTATTTCCGTAACTCGCACATATGATCAAATTAACTCCCGAAACACGTTCCATTGTGTCCGGAACGTGGGTGAAACCTTAGAAACGCCAGCCGACAC
Organism: Allium fistulosum; assembly: GCA_030737815.1. Classification (NCBI taxonomy): domain Eukaryota; kingdom Viridiplantae; phylum Streptophyta; class Magnoliopsida; order Asparagales; family Amaryllidaceae; genus Allium; species Allium fistulosum. Next base: position 137,097,672 of record CM060904.1, read on the forward strand.
GCTTCGTTTGGAGTTCAAAAATTTTCGGGATGAATAGTGTTTTGAAATTTTCTATAAAAGGACCTAGAATTTCCATATTTTCACTAAAACCTAATAAAACTAGGGCAGCCGCCACTTCTTCAATCAATGGCCGATATTTTCGTTTCTTTTCCCCTCAATCTCTCTCAATCCCTCGATTAATTTAAAAAAACTTCCAACATGAAAGTTGAAGAGCATATCGGAATCTACATTCTCAACGGCTACGATCGAGTTTAGTGGAGTAGATCGGCGGCAATCTTCGTTCAAAGATCACATGTTCGAGCACGAATTTCGACGTGGGGAGACGACCGAGCTGCATGTGCTCGCAGCCGAAGGTAGAGGCAAGGCGGGGCTTCAACGTGAAGGGTCCTTCGGCTGCGAGCCGAAGGTTGAAGCCCCGCCTTGCCTCTACCTTCGGCTGCGAGCACATGCAGCTCGGTCGTCTCCCCACGTCGAAATTCGTGCTCGAACACATGATCTTTGAACGAAGATTGCCGCCAATCTACTCCACTAAACTCGATCGTAGCCGTTGAGAATGTAGATCCCGATATGCTCTTCAACTTTCGTGTTGGAAGTTTTTTTAAATTAATCGAGGGATTGAGGGGAAAAGAAACGAAAATATCGGCCATTGATTGAAGAAGTGGCGGCTGCCCTAGTTTGATTAGGTTTTAGTGAAAATATGGAAATTCTAGGTCCTTTTATAGAAAATTTCAAAACACTATTCATCCCGAAAATTTTCGACCTCCAAACGAAGCGTGCTGGCTGGCGTTTCTAAGGTTTTACCCACGTTCCGGACACAATGGAATGTGTTTCGGGAGCTAATTTGATCATATGTGCGAGTTATGGAAATAAACGATTAATTTAAAATTAAATCGATTAAAACGATTTCTATGCGTTTTGGCTTGCCCCAGACAAACCGTAAGTCCGATTGACACGAAATTTGAAATCTTACAATAATTTCACATTACGGATTCAATGAAACTTGTTTCGTCGAAATCCGAGACTGTTTTAAAAATGACTATTTTCACTCGTCAATTAAATATTAAAATATTCAATTTTCACAAATTAACTTTTAATTCAATTTTAAAAGTTTACAAACATCATTCTAACTCCAATATGATTTAATATAACTTTATAAATCATTTTTATACACATTAAACCCAATTATCAATTATTTCTAGAATTTCAAATATTAAATTATCGATTTAATTATCCAATTAAATCTCTATATTCGAAATTAAATTTATTCAACTTACAAATCTTACTTGTTAATATTTAAAATTAATTAAATATCTGAATTTCAAATAATAGAAATTCTGGGTCGTTACAATCTTCCCCCCTTAAAAGAATTTCGTCCTCGAAATTGCAAAGTAAGAAAAATGCTCCAAATTCATGTACTTTTCAAAAATCCACTTAGTGAAAATTTTATATTCACTTTTTCCAAAATATTTTAACTTCAACCAAAACAATGGTTTTCATTTTCTAGTTCAATTCCTACTCTTTTATTACAATTTAGAAATCAACTTTTCATTAACAATTTTTTTTCCAAAAGTTCAAAAATTTTCTAACTCCCAAAATTTACGGAAAATTTTGGCAGAGTCTCCTTTGTACGGAGGAGCTTTTACAAAATCACAATAGATATAAATATATATACATCGACCCACACGGTCGGAAAAGCAGAAAAACAGTTCATATTTCCTATTTTTATTGCGTAGGCGTACCTTTTTAGCATTTTTAAGCAAAGCAGTTATTTATTAAGCATTTTAGCGCAACCAAATCCCGCCAAACGGTAGCCCCGACACCTGTACTTACTCAATTTAAACACGTAAGTGACATATATATGAAGTTATTAACATTTTACTCTTTTAAACAACTACAACACATGCATATTAAAAGAAATGCATACTAAACAAGGTTTATAAGCAACTTACATAATTTCAACATCACTTGTAATTGTTTACAACCAATTTATATACAATGACATTCAATTCTTCATTTTCAATTAGTTTACATTCACTAATTTAAATTCAAGTTGGTTCACTTTCAATTCAAATTCAATTACATAGCTTTCAATTTCACTAATTCAACTTCATTAATACTTAATGAATTATACTTTATACAATCAACCAACAATCATATAACAACCAATGTCATGACCAACATAACCAAATTCATTCAATTTACTTACCTTCAATTTGGTTTTACACTTTTTAATTTTCCAATTGGTTTAATATTAAGTTGACTTCCATTCGATTCAATTCCCAATTACATTAGCTTTTAATGAATTAACACTTATATCCATTATTCCATATCAATTTACTTACATTAGATTGATTAACATTCAACTCATTAGTTCAATTCCATTGCTAATTCATTTTACAAATAAAGTTGAATCTCCTTACATAACTCAAGTTCACATTCATTTAATTCACTTTATTATTTTACTTCAATACCAAAAATCAATTTCATTCAACATCACTTAAGTTATATTCCAATTAAACATCATTTGTTTAACTTAACTTAAACTTCCACTTATAAATCCAATTCAGATTCCAATTCTAAAGTAAATTCTATTTAACTTTTACCAAAGTCAAATTTCATCAATTATTCAAATTTCATATCTCATTTCGCTTAACAAAATTGTTTAACCACTTTAATAATTGGTTTCACTTACCTTTACCCATTCTATAAGTTATACAACTTATACATTTAATCTTCCAAATTCATATTACAATCACTTGTCTAATCCAATTCAATCTAGTTTAATTTATTTACCTTTACCAAAGCTGAATTTATTATCTCATATTATAAGTTCAAAACTCATTTTACTTATATTCATCAATTTCAATTTGGATTTTAATTTAAATTTGTTTATCACAACAAAACTTAAAATTTTAATTTATTATGGTAGTAAATCCATCACACAAAAACTCGAAAATGATACTGATGATGCTGCAGTCATCACCCTTATTATTTCCCAGTGACAGTAATGAATTCAGTGCTTTTTGTTCTTTTAAATTTTCCCTTTTAATTATAAATCACATTTATAAATCTTTTTCTCATATAATTTCACTATTTAACTTTTAATTTTGAAAAATAACTTTCAAAATAAACAGGATTCAAAATTTTCAAATTCATATTTCAAATTCATTTTTATTTACAACTCATAATTATCAATATATTCATATAGTTTCACTTCTTATATATAAGATTATTTCACAACTGCAAATCATATTAATTATAATTCCATACTTATACAATTGTTGCTTTTATTTAGATTATTCAAACAAATTTTAATTAACTTATATATTTTCTTACATTTTCAACAACCAACAATTTATTTTATATACACTTTAATAATTTCTAAAAAATTATTTCCTTTATATGTAAAATATAATCAAGGTAAAATTATTTCATTTACCCAATTTAAAATGATACTGTTTCGGTTCATCTTGTCTAAGAGTTTAGAAACCCCTATCGATTACAGTTAGCTAGACTGCACCGACCAGGATCCATAAACTATCAACCGATAAGTCAACACAATACAAAATAATTTCATATTCACTAACAAATACGCGCTCATATCTATTATTACATTCAACTCATTCTAGAGTACTACTGACTCTATCTCTAATGAGTAACACCCAACAGAGCCAAAGTTATCGCTTAACCATATGCTCTGATACCACATGTAACATCTCGGGGATTTTCGACTTCCAGAAATCGACATCAATACGTCCACTGTATCAACTGCCGAGCAATCGAATGCTGGAAAACCGAATTGTTATGGTTAAAAAGAAGAGGTAGAAGAAGACAGAAAGAAAGAAAGAAGAAACAACAGAAACAATATCAGAATCTCACATATCGCAACGGAACAACATATAATAGATAAATGAATAATCTTTAAATCAAAGAATTATATCAGTTTATACATTACATCATCATCAGAGTGTACAACAACAATATACAACACAATACATCAATGGACAGTTATACAAACTTGTCCTCATACAGAATACAAGCGGAATAATAATATCATATACAAGTGATACGTCTCGCCATCCTGCTCGCCACTGAGCTCCACAGCATCTCCTGAATCCAAAATGACCTGATAACCTGACTCTAGACTGCCCGTGTGAAAATTGGTGGGCACCCAGAGTTTAGGAAGGAAACAATAAACTCCAGGTCAGTCATGGGACTGGTGTGAGAACTAAAAACAGTTATTTCTCTTTAAAACAACAACAACAAAGGAAGAAAAAAAAACATCCGCAATGCTTTTGGAAAATGAAACTACCATAAGGCCTCCCGCCACACACACAATGCAAACGCATAATTGGAGGAGATTTCTCCTTATGATAGTCAAACATGCTTACTACACAAATTCTTTTAAATATTATTATTAGTGCATAGTGCAGAAAAAAACATTTCGAAAGTATAATATTAATCTTAGCCAGTATAGACATTCCGAACTATGCCTACTATAGCTACCATCTAAACAGTGGTGACCACCATAAGTAAATGGCAGGTTCTACAACTAATACCGTACAAGGTTCGTATTGGAAATTGGATTTCCAACAAATGGTCAGGCTAAGGAACTTCCTACTGTCAATGGGATCGCCTCTGGCGGGACATCTCGAGAACTAACTAGCTCTCTGCCAACACAAGGCCGGGCTACCTCTTACACTAGGTAACAACTACACGAATATGCCACCCCCCGGTCCTTTGGGACCTTTATCCGAGGCGCCTCAACAAAACAACAATCACACAGTAAATGAGATTGGAGTAACCACATAGGTTAAATACCAGGGCTCCATACCTGATACCACCCTTTTCCAGAAGGAAATGACATACCCTAAAGGGAGCGACCCTCATAACCTTGCTGCATCATTCCTGTTTCGACCATTTCTGGGGTGTGAGGTCTGACGAAGTCTCGTCCACTAAGCTACGCTTTTTCACAAAGCCATGCTTTGATCAACAAATGATCAGCAACACACAGCAACACTCAGCATGCCACACTACCAAATTGGGAGTATATCACTAATAACCTTCAACTACATAACCTCTGAGCTCGTACGTCTAAGAGAAGGGTGTTAAGCTAAGAGAATAAATTCTCCGCCACCAAACAGAAATGTATTTGAAAGAAATCAGCTTTATATCTCAAAATGTAATGTCAGACATGTAACCATACAAGTCTGTTCCGGGTTCGAACAGAACCGAAGGCACTTCCGAAGAAGCCCTTGCAAATCCGGGTATTCACAATCCCGATCGAACTTCCCATCACAAAGGAAATCTCTATACCGTAGCTAATGGTGCAGAGACAATCGATAGGTCATCCTATCATTTTCACAAATACCCGGTCTTCATCATCGGTCTTCAATGCGATCCATATCGTCAAATCACTTATTCGGAATGGGTTATATGACACAAAGGTCCTTTCCCGGCTAAACCGAATAGTGAGCACCATATTTCCAAAACATATGGATATGGGATTTCAATTAAGTCACAACTTATTACCCAAATCCTTTCCTTTAAATGGTTTAAACAAATTACCATTTTAAATCTTTAAACAAAATGATTTACTTCACAAAGTTTACCCAGTTTCACAAAGATTCATTCACAGATTTCCAAATCAATTTCCATTTCAATTGGATTAACCCATTAAATCTTTAAGTTAAGATTTAATTTATAGCTTTCAAAACTATTCACAATTCAAGTCTTTATATAATATAAAAGATACACCATTTGAAATACTCTTTTATTTCAAGATAAAGCTTAATCATCTTCACAAAGGTTAATTCATAGTTTTTCCAAATTATTCACAATTTCATTTCAACTTGAAATGTTTCAAGAATGCTCATAAGACATTTTAATGTTTTGTGTTAATTTTGGTTTGATAGACTGCATTTCATTCCTTGAAATTAGTTTTAACCTTATGTGAATTTGAACGTAATTAATTGAAATTGGGTAATATAGAATGATTAACTAGTATGTGAATTTATTAGCTTGGTTTGTAAACAGTAAACATAGAAATGTGTTTGAAATTGTAAGTTGTAACAATTGTTTAAATACCATTTCACTATTTAATCCTTTAGAATTAAATTGGAAATTAATTGCAATTAATCTACTTAAATATTGCAATTAATGTGAATTAAAATGATAACTGTAGAATATTGATGTAATAAATGGTAAACCAATGTTAAGTATATCCATAGGGTGGTAGGTAACTGAATAATAAGATAAAGATCGAAATAAATGAATTTATTTGAATTTAAATTATAATTAATGAATTTATTTCAATTGAAACTGAACACTGTAATTAGTGCAATATTAACATTGGATTTGACATGGAAATTTATTTTTAAAAGATTATAAATTCCTAGGTAATCAAAAATGATAAAAATTTGTTAGCTATAAAATTTGAATTTAAAAGTGATTTAATTAATTTAATAATAATTTATTTGATTAACGTGGAAATAGCTTGTGTGCAGTTCGTGATCGAGAGCTTGTTGTTGCGTAGCTAGGGTTTCACGATGGTAAGGTGACGTGTCCTATTTATTTTAATTTTCTTTATTATTTAATTTAATTTTTTTCAAACGTTCTAACTGTCATGTCATTTCCATATGAGCTCGGATTCACGCGCAGTTTTCTCCATTGCGATCGTATCGTAATTCCAGACATTATGGAACATGTTTGGTTTGATTCTAAGACTGTTCAAATTTGGGCCTTTATTTGGATTTCAAATCGATTTGGAATCAAATGTGAGTGTTTTATCCCACTCACGACTAAAACTATCTTATGTTAGTTAAATTAAATTTATGATGTGATTAGAAATTGATTGATTGATGTTTGGTATATTTAAATTGTCATTCCAATTAATCTGACTTTTATTGAATTTAATCGCCATTTAATTTAATATTAAATTTTAAATTGCCAGTAAAATACCTGTTAATGATAACCAGTTAATTGTTGGTGTTTATTGGCTGATTTGAATGATGAATTTGATAGATGTTTAATTGTTGATATTGGATGACTGGATGTTATGTTTATTTTATATATTGTTATCACACTGTATGTTCCCTTAGTTATTGTTAGGAAAATCACTATGGGTTGAAATGATACATACCCGAACGATCTATATAATAGGAAAAAAATCGTTATGGGTTGAAATGATAAACTCGAGCGATTTTATGGATTTTGAATTTTATTCGGGATCGCGGGTTGAAATGATATATATCCGTATATTTAAATTATTATGGGTTGAATATATATATATATATATATATTCGTATCACTTGACCATAGGGTAGAAAATTATATACGGACACCGGATTGGTTAAATTGAACTATTTTGAATCCTTAAATTTTGAATCATGTTAAATGATACTTTGAAATAAAATTTGACTTATATAAACTGAATTACTTTCGAAAATCCAAGCTTTAAATGTTGAAATTGGAATTGGTTCAAATGAATTGTTTAAAAAGAATTTAAATTGAAATTTCAAAGTGAATTTTTAAATAATAAATGAAATTTATCGAAATTGAGTTATTGAAATGTTTGAATATTTAATTTTGAAATCTACTAAATTTGAAGTAGTTTAAATTTATAGTTCAAACATGGATTTGAAATCGATATAGATTTAAATGGTTTTATTGAGAATCTGAATTGAAAGTTTAAAATTGAGTTTTGTTGATTTGAAAGCTGGATATGGTTCAGATTTGTTGAAATGGAAGAAATAGTTTAATTTGATATTAATTTCAAGTTAATTATTTTAATATAATCTGTTTAAAGATATATTATTTTAAATTCAGATTTATTTAGATTTTCAAACTATTTACTATATAAACCATTTCAATAATAAAACTATTTTATATTAAACTATTAAAACTATATTAAATATATTTTTAAACCATTTTAAAAAATTTAACTATTTTAAACTATTTTAATCTATAAAACTATTTTAAAGTATTTTGTAAACTATTTTAAATTATTATAAACTATTTTAAACCATTTAAAACTATTTTAAAGTATTTTTAAACTATTATAAACTATTTTAAACCATTTAAACTATTTTAAAGTACTTTTAAACTATTTTAAACTATTTAAACTATTTATGACTATCTAAACTATTTCAAAAAAAAATTCAAACGGTGCAAGGTTGAATTGGTTAGATTTAAATCCTTGATTTAAAAGCGAATATGGTTAACTGATGTTATAACTTACGTTGAAATTTGAAATGATATTTTCTAGTGAAACGACATATTTTGAGTAAATATGATGATTTTGAAATGAGGATTTAACCTATTTTGTGAATATGATTTCGAAAGTGATAACGATTTCAAAAGTGAATATGATTTCGAAAGTAATATCATTTTAAGTGGATCTGATATTTTGATATTAATTATGAATTGGTTTTGGAAATGTAAAAGAACCATCCGGTGTGAAATAAGCGTTTGGTTGTTAAAGAGACCGGGACCGGGTATTGTCATACTCTCTGCCAATACCAAAAACCACTTTAACAACTGTGTACGTGGTGGAGATTCCAGAATAAAGTAGGATGGTTTGGCGAACGATTCTGTATGAGGTATTAACGTAGCCCTAACTCCCTCAAGTCAGCTTGATGTGACTAAAACAGGAGCTATACCTAGGCCAAGTGAGATCACATCTCCAATTAGACATGCTTCTTCGATACCATATCTGTTGCTTTGTGATTGATTTGATGGCCACCCTCGATTTTGATTTTGGGTGTGTGTTCCAAGGTGGGCGGTAGTAGCTGCTATGCGTTTCCACCAGCCCGATTCTTCAAACGGTAGAATCTTACTCTAGCATTGCCTCGCGTGCCTTGTCACATGCCTTATCGCGCCCATTACGAGTTTGGTTTGTACCGTACCTATGAAGAGCCCTCTGATAGCCCTCCAGTTTACGGAGGAATTACGATATTGTATAGACTACGGGAATATATATAAAAATATGTTAAGGGGGATATGGGAAACACCTTAATGCTATTTTAATACTTTACTTTACTAATAGACATATTATAATAGCGTATATTACTACATAGTAAATAGTTTAACGAATCCTTAGGAGATGGTAATACCGAACATCTCTTAAGTTATTACATGCATGTTAGACACTAGATAGGAGATGTAAAACCCCATAAACATCTCTGAAGTCGTTGCACTCATATTTATTTACTGTTGATTTAACTTACATAAGATCTTTTAGTTCTGACTCGAGTGTTTTGTCTTTTCATTACGCTCGGGCCAGTTTGAGCTTTTCAGTGTATTGAAGACCATTTTATTTGGAGGATGAAGACGAAGATTAGTCTACTATTTATTTTATTTACTCCACCGCATCATGTTGTTCCGCTGCATTATTATTTATTCCTATTGTAGTATAACTCTGATTGTATTGTAAAGTGTAATCAAATGTATTTGTAAAACAACTTCATGAACTATTTATTTGATTATCATATTTTATCATTCCACTGTGAGATTCTGTGTTTTTTTGCCTTTCTTTCTCTTCTTTTTCTTATTTACCCCATTACAATCCTCCTTTTTGATGGTTTGGGTCTGACATGTGTGGTTTATTGTCGATTTAACCATCCAAAAAGGTGGGTCGTTACATTACTTGTATTTACTTACATATAATATGCTATAGAGTTATTTTAACTAATCAAAAGCTTATATATGTATGTATGTATGTATGTATGTATGTATTTAAAATGATAATCAATTATTTTAAAGTAAGCAATTAATAAGGGGAGGAAAACATGAAGGAGTTATCTCCTTTCATTTACTTATCTTTAATGTTATTTCAAAACAATTTGAACACTTAAACACATATGTATGCATATATGAATTAATACAAACTATGTTTTAAATTAAAATAACATGTGTGTGTGTGTGTAAACTTAATAGTCTATTATATATGTTAAAATTAAAGTAAAAAGTTGAAATCTACGTTAACTTAAGAGGGATTCAAATGTTTTATGACATTTATGCACAAAAGTGCACTTATGTTTTTTTCCTTTTTAAATGAAACAACTTTTAAACAAATGTCAACAACAACTTATATTCAAGAGAAAAATATGTACAACATGTATTCAATCTCCAAATTAATCCCAAATAATTTACATATATAGTGTGACGACCTCCCTACACCACGAGCACCCAATATATTTGTATATTGCACTGTAGTGGTTCTTGGTAGATGCAGAACGACCATCGAGGGGTATAAAGTAAATTAAACAACACATAACCTATCGTATATCTTATAGTGTATTGAATAGAATATAAACAAACATCTTAGATATAAAATAGGCGAGATAGTAAATAACTAAATAATTAATAGAATAAGAGTGCACAGATCTATATAGTACATTATAGGAAATAGAGTTATACATAAAATTATAACTCATTGATAGCTGTCTCTAAGTAGTAATGGCACTAGTGAGCTCCATAGGCTGTGCAGCAGAATGACAACTTAGTAAGTATAATAATATGAGGTAATAGCCTTCTTCTCGCCACCTGTCTAGCTCCACGTGCTCACCAGACCTGATATCCCTAATCTACTCATTTAAGAGTACCCAGAGTAATAGGAAGCAAAACATAAAACCCCGGGTCAGACAATAGTCTTGTGTGAGCGGCAGTAAATAACTAAATATTAATATACCACTAAAATAGGACAAATGATATGAAGGATCATACTTGACCTATCCTTACATCCAAATAGTTAGCACATAACAAAATATACATGCTACTTTACATCGCCATCATCATGGTGTACTACACATCAAAGAACCAAGAGGAAGTCTAGAAATCTACATCAATAATATCAGCATTAGTGACATACTAGGGTGATAAATAGTTAAACAAACATCATCATCCATCCTCACATTCACTCATTCAGTGTATTGGTTGTAAGATCAATTGCCCGACCCATCACGGTTGAAGACTAGACTATCCATTATGATAGTCCACATCCTGGTTCCTTGCCACTTAAATAGCTAGGAAATAGACTAACATCATGTCAGTCTGGGGGTAAACAAACGTCATATCTAGAATAAGGAGCCATCACACTCCAGGAACCATCATGGCCCTAGTATACCCCTATATCACAGTACCCTATGAATCCTCCAGTTTCAACTATCCCTTTGCATATATCATCTGTAACAAAGTACATCCGAGAACTGATCTCATGACTTCCATCATGAGTGGTAGGGACGACCCTCTACAGCCATCATCAATCATAGTGTTACTGCAAATAAAGATATCAAACACCTAGAGGAAGCATGTTGAATTCTAAAATAAAGAAGGAGGAGTAAATCACGCATTCAATAAAGGGTAGCGAACTTCAAGCAGCCCCAAGGTGTCAAACTTCTATGGTCAAGGGATGTCAAGTGCTTAAATAAAGAAGGAATGTCATGTCTCTAAAGATGTCAAATTCCAAGCAGTTGGCATACATAAAGGATATCGAATGCGAACACAACAAGAAGGTATCGAGCCTCAAAAACCATAAAGGTTGTTGAGCATGTAACACCAAAGAGGTATCGCAGCCAACAACTTCTAAAGATGCTAAGCATATAACAAGCTGAAGTAGTATCAAACGTCAACAGGTATCGAATTTCTATGATATAAAGGCTATCAAACCTAAAAGTAGCCAAGGGGAGGCGTCGAGCCACTACAACCTGAAGTATTATATAACTGGAGAATGCTGCATTTAGTTAAAGAATGGGGATATCGAGCTTCTAGGAGATGTTAAGCCCATGATATAACAACAACTTCCAAGCCGCTGCCCCAACGCTATTATCAAATACTCATCACAATGGATGCTATCGAGTGGATACAAAAGGAAAGGTTATGTTACCAAATCCATGACAACAAATGGTATTGAGTTTCATTAGTGAAAGGGGATGAAAAGTTTCAAGAGGATGTCAAATTTTAGCAGCATTAGAAATATCGAGTTTCACTAATGATACCGAAGGAAAAGTTATCAGACAACAACAATTTAAGAAAGAAGACATACCCCATGTTGAATAGAAAAGTGGCAGTCAACCCGTCTACTGCTACCACTACAAATATGTACCATACCGCTGCTTGATTAAGGTGAATTCATCTTTCCTTATTTCTTACATTTTCAAAGTTGTAACCCTAAATTATATTAGGGATTCAGAGCCGATTGTACATTTTTGACTTTTTACACATAAAGACTTGGACAATGAACTTTGCATAGAATACTTCAATTGAATAAAGATATTTGACCGATTATTGAACTCGTGTCATGCATACGACTTCTTGTACTTGACTCGGACTATGGACATGCATATTTCATTCTTTTAGACTTGGACTTGAACTTTGACTTGCATAATTCTCTTATGCTTTGCATAAATCTACCTAAGCTCTTATCAAAACTTGGCTTGCCCTACCTTGCATATTTGGGTTAACAAATTTCTTTGTTAACATTTTGGCACTAGAACAAGGGATCGAAGCTTCGATCTCCTACATATTCCAATAGAGGATTCCCCTACCTCCTTGCATATCCCTACAAATGAATTTAGGAACTTTCCATTTTTCGCATATTCGTACAGAGGACTTTCGGGATTTTTTATTTTCCACATATCCCTATAGAGAACTTTGGGGACTCTCCATATCGAGCATATTTTCATTGAGGACTTTGATAATCCTGCATAACCTGTTGAACTACATAATGACCATTTCAAAACAAGGATTTCCGAGCCTTACTTTCCTAAGTCAACTTATCAAGTGACCCATATCTTCAATTCCATGAGGAACAAGTGTTAAGAGAACTATCACTAATGAATTTAACTGAAAAAAGATGAGTAATTCCTTATGACTTACAAAACTGGAGTAAATTAATTACATATGCGATCTGCCCCGATTTTCGGTTATTGCCCTACTCCAAGAAAAGAAAACAAGAAAAGGAATGATCCATTACTGGAAATGAGAAAAACTATACAAATTTAGGCTAGAGGAACTATCTTTGAAGATGAAATAACAAAGGGTTTCAATGAGTTTGCCAAAAAGTGGAAGAGAATAATCGAATGCTCTCCTACTTTAATCTAAACTCGAGAATTTTCAAAGAGAAAACTGGTCGTTAGAACTAAAAAGCCTATCCAAAGTTATATGAAAGCCCAATAGGGACTGAAGACACGATCCCCTAAGAATTACTGATATATTAAAGTCCATTCCCTTACCACCTCTTATGGAAACATCTATCTCCTAACTAAAGAGAGGTTGAATTATTGGCCTTCAATGAAGAAGCAACCAGGAAATGAAAAAATTCTCGAGGGTGCTTATTGCCAATATCACCAAAAAATAGACACGAAACCAATCAGTGTCGAGCCCTTAAAGGAATGATTGTGAATTTCTTAGGGAAAGGAGGACTTTAAGAATTTGTTAAAAAGAGTTAAGTAAAAGGCAAATGTGTCTAGATTTGTAAAGTGATTAATAAAAAGAAATGATTTATAAAATAAAGGAATAAAGTCATTGATCCCACAAGATGGCATGATCAAAGAACGTCCTAGAGGGAGGTCCGAGTAAGCCTCTAGTCCCACTTATAAGTCCTGGCCAGAACACTGTAAGCCTTCAGTCCCGCCTACGTGGTCTGGTCGAAGCACCTCCTAGAGGGAGGATGGAGTAAGCCTTTGGTCCTACCTAGGGTGGCCTACCAAAGTACTGACCAGCCTTCTATTCCACCTTTAAGACCTGACCGAAGCGCCTTCTAGAGGGAGGATGGAGTAAGCCTTTGGTCCAGCCTAAGATGGCCTGGCCAAAGCACCGATCAGCCTTCGGTTCTGCCTATAAGGCCCGACCGAAGGGCATTCTAGAAGGAGGATAGGTAATACTTTAGTTTTGCCTAAGATGGCTAACTAAACGCATCGACCAGCCTAATTCATTACCTAAAGGTAATAAAGGGCTCAAGCCTAAATCATCACCCAAAGAGTGATAATGGGTAAAAGAATCAATCAAGCAAGTTTAAACCTACCCTACAGATGGGTCAAAGCAATCTCGTAGGGGAAGAACAATCAAACACATTTAGTTCTGCACCAAGGAAAAGTTAAAGTAACCTTCAAAGGAAAGATCAAGAACTATCAATTATCCAAAACCAAGGGTTTCAATGTTAAATATGGACATATGAGAAATTTTGAATCTTCTCATCAAATTTATTATTTTAGTATGGGGATTCATTCTCCGAAATGATGAATGCTCTTAACCTTTTATTCTGGATTTGGAATTCTAATTTTTTTATCAAATAATGAGAATCTTAGTTATTAGATGGATTTCTGGTTTCCTATTAAGAGAAGGAGATTTCTTCCTTTAAAATAGGAGTTTATGGTTTCCTTACCAAATTAGTTTCTGAGCCTTTAATCAGTCAGATTTCTGGTCTTCTTGTCAAGTGGGTTTTTGGTATATTTATCAAAGCTCGTATCAAGAAAATAAGTCTACATTTAATCAAAGTTCATAAATCAAACTAAACCAAGTAAGAGCGTTGAAACAAGTTGTAGATCTCAGACAAAAATAAATGAGAAATACAAGGTCAATTCAAGGTATCAATCATTCTGGTATGAATTCATTTACCATTTTGCATTTTACATATCACATGCAAAATTTACAGATATTAATAAAGGTTAAGCAGTAAGAGAGTCCAGTCAAGAGTTTCCATGAAGCATCACCTTAGTTACTTTCAGTTGAGACTCGAGGTCTTGCACTTCTTTCTTTAGAGCTTCAGTAGCTGAAGAAGGTTTAATGATGTGATGAATCGCCACATCCAATAATTCATTGAGCTTCTTTTCTTCCTTTCGGATGACGTTTGTATCATCAATAGAGCCAGTCTGAGTCTTTAATGTGTGATTAAGTATTTTATTGGCCCCCTTTAAAGTTTTAACTTCGCATTGTAATTCTTTAACCTTTTACTCAAGAGCGCGCTTCTCGCGTCCCAATTCCTCAACTTGAATTTGATACTTAATGAGATGCTCTGAAACTTTTTCATCCCATTATCCTTTAAGAAACCGGGTGCATTCATATTTGAAAGCTCGACACCACCTAGAAATCTGTCCATCGTCCATACCCGGAGACGGGTTTTCCAAAGAGGAAAGTTTCTTTCTACTAGCCAAGGATTGAGGTCTAGTTGTCCTTATAGGGTAGGAGTGGGAAGGCTGAATTTTCCTCCACTTGTGATAAGTTCCAAAGATTGACATGATACCTGTCTTTCCAGTAGACCAACTTTAAAATTTTCAATTTTCTGATATAGACGAGCAATTTCTGCATAGATTTTGATGCCTTGGTCTTAGGGTCTGGATTGACCTACTGCACCTATATTCTTTCTTAACTCTCTGATCTCTTCATCTTTTTCTATGATTTTCTCCTCTAACTCAGGACATTTTGTTTACATTGCTTAATGTGGACCTCAACTTATAGTATTTGTTATACCATTTACATGCTTCTGGGTTGTATGGAAAGGAGCACTTAATAATATCTAATATCAGTCTGGCTTTAAGTTTATCCAACCAAGAAGGAAGGTCAGAGTTGCTTAGTATAGGCATGAGTTGACATTCCTAGTAAGAATAGATAGAAGAAAATTCAACATGTAGGGAAAATATTTTTTTATTAACAACAACAGGGCTTACAAGCATGAACAAGGTCAAAGCACATTACCATTTCAAGTTTTATACATTCAATTCTTAAGTTCAAAGGTAGTAGTTTGAGCCTTTCTGAGCGAACCCACAGACATAAGGAAAGCAAAGTCAAAGGAGATATTAAACTGGGGAGGAGTAATAACTAGGGAAAACTTATGATAATCGTATCTCTCAACGGGGGGACTAGAATCGCCGTATAATAGTTTAGCATAATTAGACCAGATTTTCTCAAGAAAATTTTCTTTTTCATCATCTAAGAAATAAAAATACAAAGTAGGGAAGTTGTGTGTAAACTTCTTCAAGGTCCCTAAGAAAGCAGTATTATTCTAGTTGAGAGGTTTTAAGGGTAAATGTTTTCTCCTTAAAATTGCTTTTTAGCTTGACAAATTTACTTGAGAGTTATTTTGAAATGGAAACGCCCAATGATTCCATAACTTGTGTATTCTAGAAAAAACAAATGGAGCTGCAAAGAAATGAGAATTTAAGTGCTTATAAAGATTATTTGAATTACATAATGTAACAACAAAATCAGTCGAGTTCATACAATATAGGCCTTTGTAAAATTCAGAGATAAATTTCTCTTTCTTAAACTTGACTTATTCAGAACGAAGAGTGCGAAAGGAAAATGGAGTGGCCTCAATCCTAGGAAGGTTCCAGCATTCCCTAGGATGAGAATCAGACCCATGATCATTCAAATATCTATTATGCAAACGCTTAAGTAACTCTCCACTCTCTTTCCCTAGAAAAGAAAAGTCGGTAAAAATGTTCCTATAACAAACTTTATAAAGGAACTCTACCAAAGTGTCTCTATCTTCAATAAGCATCCAAAACAGTGTAGTCACCTCCCTATTCTCTTTTATAACTCTTTCTCGACGAAGGCAGGATTTTTTCAAGAGATGAGCTGCTTCTTTTTCTTTAAAATCTTTCAACCGACTAGCATAAATAAGAAGACGCTTATACTTGTTAGATAAACTATTATTCTCCTCAATCAACTTCCCAATTTCTCAATTTAATCACAACACTTCTCTTTGTCTTTTCTCATGAAAAATCAATGGTATCTGTTTCTTTTCCTTAACTAAAATAAGTGAACTTATCAACTAAAGCTAATAAGTAATTATAAGAATTTAAGAAATGATAAATTTTATAGTGTGTTATGGGAGCTAGAGAAATTAGAGCTTAAGTTTTCTCTTTTACTTGATGGACGGGAGGAGGGGCATTTTTGATGGGATGTTTACCTGAGGATCGTTCTAAGATCTAAAGGGATCAGGAAAGCCTGTATCATGGGCAGATGGGCCTAAGTCATGGCTACTCAATCCACTAACACCATCTCATGGTCCTTCAGGATCCTTGTTATCATCACCGCCTTCCTCATCATCTTTTTCATCATTTTCATCATCCTTGTCATGCTCCCTTCATCATTTTTGTCTTCATCTAGTAGAGGATCATCAAAAGATAACATATCTTAAGGGTTGATAAGAGCCTCTTCTAGAATTCATCTTGAGGTGACCTAGAAGCTCATCCTAGCTTGAGCTCAAACTTCCTTTTGGATTTGTCATTTAAATTCAGGAGTGTAGGAATGTCTAACCCTGGATGCTTCCCCATGTTATCAAAGTATGCGATATTGAGCGCATTTTGTAGCACCGTTCCTTAATTTTGGAGAAGGCCGAATTGGTACAGTTAGAAACTTTTCATTTAGCATCTTTAATAATGTTGTTCGAGTAGATGAGGGCGACATCATTGGTTTCCAACTGATTAATGATTTGAGCCTTTTTTCTAACTTGCTTAATCTTTGCCTCCAGAGCCTTCACCCTCTCTTCAGCTGCTAGCTTAGTCTTTCTCCCCTCTCCTAGGATGGAGCCAAGATTATTCTTATCTGATATAGAATCATTCCTCTCCATTGCAACATTAAATACTTGGTCCTTAAGGAACTTAAGTTTAGTTGTCAATGAAAAGATTTGTCTCTATAAGATCTAAAACTTGGCTAATAGATTCTTGAGAAGATTGTTGCAGGAAAAACGTATGTTTGGCAACCTAAAATGGGTAACAGACATATAATAAATAAAGGTATATAGAATTAAAAACTTGTGTATAAAGAAACATACCACAAGGAGTTGTTGAAAGAGGATGCAGAGATGATAGTTAGAGAAGGTAGAAGATTGTAGTAGCATTAGAGAAGCCACAGATGGGGTTTGAATAACCGAGAATATTAAACCATCGAAATCGGTAGGAATGTTTTGAACTGGAACTTAAGAGGAAAGAGATTCAGGAGGAGGAGGAATAAGGCCTGGATCCTAATACAAACGCAGTATGACATCTATGAGCAAAGGAATTGAAATATTAATAATAGAATTTAGGATGTGAGTAGCACCTATTTTACTTTGAATTTTTTTATCTAGCACACTTAAGTCAAAAAACTAGAACCATGATTAACTACGGCCATGTCTATGTTTGATTCTTCTTCGATAGCAATGAGAGTTTGACCTTCTCTAAGGTAAGGCCTCTTATTTGGTGAAGAGCATAACTCACCAGGTAAATCGTCGGAGCCCTTTTTTCTTTTATGATTCTCACTGTCAATATTTTCAAGCGCTTTAGTAATGGGATCCTCGATGGGGGTAGAAGTAGTTAGGGCGCCCGATGGAGAAATGTAAGTCTTAGCCTTTTTGGATTAGAGGTTGCAACCATAATAACAAAACCTATATCAGAGGAAAAATCATAAGGTAGTAATGCATGAGGCTTTGTTGGAAATCATACTAAGAGCTTACTAGAAGAGTCACAATGAATGAGGGAAGATTTAGAAAAAGAATATTATTTACTGGAAACCAGAGCTTGTCTCCCGTGAACATCTTTCTTCACCATAGATGGTTCCCCAAGCACCTTGTGGTTCTCCAGAATCAAGGAGTATTTTCCAAGTTCCACCTCAGTTAAGATCCTATGTATGTCTCCTATAGTTTGGGATGCTAGACTCAAAGTACCAATTGTTTTAGCAATAGAAGAATTTGTTCCTTTGGAAGTAAATTCTAAGAAAGAGATAACTACCATAAGCCAATAACAGAATATAGTATAAGTAATGAAGGAAAACATGATAAGATTTACCAAGAGCAGAGAAGGACCCTCTAATTTTAAACGTGCGGCTCTTAACATAGAAAAATTGGTTCTTCCAGTCTTTAGATATGTTGATCAAATTTATGATCAGACTTTTTGAGGTAGAAGACAATACACGGCACCCGCTGGCTGATTCACCACTTTGATGGGAGTTACTAATGAGTGAAGGGTAGATAGGTGTGGGAATTGGGTAGCAATTGTATCGGGGCAATGCCCAAGTGATTTAAGTATCGGACAAAGAAGTCATAAAGAATAAGATAGCTAGAATGCCAAATGTAAATTGGCGTGAAAGCAAAGAAACCATCTAGAGGATTATGTATCCTGTAGGACGATCCTGCGACTCTGGCCTTTACATCAGCAATCCCAAATTGTTGCAGGATGGTATTGACTTCATCCTAAGTAGTTATAAGAGACGGGACAAGGCTATAATCTCCTAGTTCTGAGGTGGGAGATGGTTTAGAACCATTGTTAGCTTTCTTACTAGTCATTTATGTGCCAAATGATATTAACGATGATCGGGGAAGTATTACATATTTTATAAGAAGTTTGAAATATAAGGAAGTGCTAAGGATAGGTGGAATTCCTAAATATAGATGCAAAAAATGATGAACAATTAGATGTCTATCCTATAAATGCTTAACTAAATGAAAATTATTTAGTTTATAATAAAATGCCAAGACCATAAATGGTTATTGAGTTTATAACTTCTTGATAGTTCACTAAGTAGTCCATTGCTAGATATAAAATCTATAATGAGATGATGAACTCATAGTAATCTAGCACCTTCATAATAAATCAAAAACTCATCATTGAAATCATAGCGAGATATTAAGTTTGCAACTAGCCATGGGTTCACAAAAAAGAATCAAACTTACATCATGTTGTTGAATTTATAGTGGGGTGTTGAACTTGTGATTAGTTATTGGGTCCATAGCAAGGTATCGATCTTATAAATTGTTAATGAGTTTGACGTTGTTTAAAGGCACTCAACTAATTATCAATTTTAATGTCGAATGTATTAACATTTAATGAATTTATAGTTAATTGAAAATGCTATAATTGCTTTTCGAAACCATAGTGAGATAATGAACTTATAAAAAATATTGAGTTTGTAATTATATGATAACCCTTTAAGTAGTTGTCGGATTTATAGAAGGATAACGACTCATTATAAGGTTGCCTAGTTTATAGCCGACTAATAATGCTTCAAACAGTTGTCTGGCTCATAACTGGTCATGGAATATGAACACAGCAAGAAGGTATTGAGCCTCAACAACCATAAAAGTTGTCGAGCATGTAACGCAAAAGAGGTATCGCAACCTAACAACTTCTAAAGATGCCGAGCATATAACAAGCTGAAGTAGTATCGAATGTCAACAGATATCGAGTTTCTATGGTATAAAGGCTATCAAACTTAAAAACAGCCAAAGGGAGGTGTCGAGCCGCTACAACCTGAAGTTTTATAGAATAGGAGAATGCCGCATCCGATCAAAGAACGGGGATATCGAGCTTCTAGGAGGTGTTGAGCCCAAGCTATAACAACTACTACCAAGCCGCTATTGTTAAATACTTACCACAACGGATGCTATCGATTAGATACAAAAGAAAGGTTATGTTACCAAAGCCATGACGACAAATGGTATCGAGTTTCAACAATGAAAGGGGATGAAGAGTTTCAGGAGGATGTCGAATTTTAGCAGCATTAGAGATATCGAGTTTCCCTAATGATACCGAAGGCAAAGATATTGGACATCAATAATTTAAGCAAGAAGACATACCTCATGTCAAATAGACACATGGCCGTCAACCTGCCTGGTGCTACCACTATAAATATGAACCCCACCGCTACTTGGATGGGGTGAATTTTTCTTTCCTTATTTCTTACATTTTCAAAGTTGTAATCCTAAATCAAATTGAGGATTCAGAGCCGATTATACATTTTTGAATTTTTGCACATAAGGACTTGGATAATGAACTTTGCATAGCATACTTCAATTGAATAAAGACATTTGACCAATTATTGAACTTATGTCATGCAAATGACGTTTTGTACTTGATTCGGATAATAGACATGCATATTTCATTCTTTTGAACTTGGACTTGAACTTTGGCTTGCATACTTCTCTCAAGCTTTAAATAAGGCTACCTAAGCCCTTATATGAATTTGGCTTGCCCTACCTTGCATATTTGGGTTAATAAAGAAATTTATTACATGAAAATTACCATAATATGTCCTGTAGCCTTCCTCTAACAGTTCCTTTGATCTGACGTATAGTCCACTACTCCATGCCTCAGAGTATATCTATCCATCGTCAAAGCCATCACTTTACATCATGGAATCATCATTATTGGATCATTGAGTCATCATTGTTGAAAATGTCATCGAAAAACTCAACTTATAATTTGCCTAGGTTCTGACCCAAAGTAGTGCCCGAACATTCCTAGGTTTGGACCGAAGAAAACCTTGGCCCAAAGTCGCGCTTGGGTAATTTTAGCAAATGCCCAAAGCACGCCCAGTGATCGGTACCGATCCTTGACTTAACTCATTTTCATCTTGCCTTCACTGATTCAAGAATGCCCTAGGTCAAGCCCGAAGTTTCTGCCTTGCTGGCCCAAAGCATGCCCAGGGATCGGTACCGATCCCTAACTTAAGTCATTTTTTCCTCTTGGCTCCACCGATCTGAGAATGCCCTAAGTGATGGCCGAAGTTTCTGCCTTGCTGGCCCGAAGCACGTTCAGGGAACAATACCGATCCTTGACTCGACTTATTTTTTCCCTCTAACCTTGATCTGAGAATGCCCTAAGTCAAGCCCAAAGTTTCTTCCATGTTGGCTCGAAGCACACCCTACACCGATCCATCTCCATTGATCTGAACTTCCCGAAGCCATAACTCGATCGTACAAACTCCAAACGACTTGAAATTTGAAACATAACTTTATGGGCTCCTCTTGAACTACCCTATGGATCATATGTCACTTGGACAATGCGACCTTTATGGATTATCACCAATCCATCAACATTAATCCATCTTCAATCGGCCATAACTCGAGCAAACAAACTCCAAACAACTTGAAATTTAGAACATAGTCTTATGGGGCTTTCCTTGTCATCCCATATTGATCACATGACATTTGGGACAAAAATCATGGATCAATACCAATCCCTAATGTGTTTCTAAAGCTAAATTGCCATTCGATCGGGGTTTTCAACCATTCAATCAATATACATTCAAGCAAACATCATGTATAGTCTATCCTAACAAGCATACATCCATACATATCAAAACAAAGTTTAAATCTATGTGTATTATCCAAAAGAACACATGAGATCCTTAAGAACACGAATCTATAAAATTTATCAATATTATTTAAAAATTACATATGTTGTTTAAAAGGGTTTAAAAAGTATTTTAAAGTTTGAAAATCATTTAAAAGCACATTAAACATTATTTAGAGGCTAATTAGTGAGTAGAGGCTTAAAGCCACTCACCTAAGTCCTAAACAATCCAACCCAAGCCCAAAGATGCACAAATCCAAGAGTGAACAACAACTCCAAGATGATCTCTAGCAGCAAATATCCAATCTAAGGTGCTAACCTCGCTAACCTCCTTCTATTGATGTGCTTTGGCTAATTAAAGTAAGGATTAGGGTGACTTTTTGGGTAAGAAATTGTTAATGGAGGATTTCTCTTCATTTTTTGGGAAGTATGAAATGATGGAAGAGAGTCCCGTCAGCCTTGACCCCATGCTAATCCCAATATGGGCTTTGGGCTTACCCATTAACTTACTAATTACCCAATAAGCTGTTTAAAATCAAATGGAACTTCAAATAACCATATCTCCATAACGGTAAGTATGTTTTCTTAATACAACCACTCTACGGGAATGGAAACCATCATCCCAATCTAACAAAAGTGGTTTTAGACCCCAATTGGGCTCCTATCAAAAGTTATAGGCCATATAAGATTCTCATGGTTAAAATGGTCGCATAGATATTCGACAAAAATTATAGATGTGGAATATGCCCCTAAGAGTCTTCCAAAATTTTAGAATCATATGACCTCATATGAAAATAATATTAATACTCTATGATTCTCCAATACATATAATAAGGATCGTTACATATAGTTAATTTATATTTCTGTATATACTGAGGTACAAAATACATCAATTAATTAAAATTAGTTTCCAATACAAAATTCTTTGTTTGTTTGTTTGCCCTTTTTATATTAAATAATAATTTATAAAAAAAATGAAAAAAATAGATTGGACAATTTAGGCATATAAAAATTCATTGTAAAATGAATTAGATCTTCATATAATATGAACATATGATGAAAATATTGTAGCAAATGTAGGATCTAATTATATTATCATGATGAACATATAATCAGTTAACATATATCAAATCTGAGTTTTGAGTCAACATAATGAACAAATAATGAAATTAGATGTAGCATGTATATGATGTAAACTTCATTAATATGGTGAATATACAATAAAATAAAATTATAATTACCTAGAGATGAAGCCTAAGATTTCTACTTTGAATGAAGAATAAAACTCCATTTCGATTGAATCAGCCTTTTGATTTTGCAAGGATCTAGAAGCAAACACCACCATGAATGTTATTGGTTTTTATTTGAATCTATTTTAGAGAATTTTTTATCATAGAGGCCATTAAGAGAGAGTAGAAAAGTAAGAGAGCAAGAGAAAGAAAATATTTTTTTGTCAAGAACATTATGATAGATTGAATAAGAGAAAATATGTTTTAAGGGAAACATTGAAACCTCAATTCACTCCTTTAAAACTTCCCTATTTAATGTCTAATTAAATCTTATCAAATCATCTCTCTCCCCTTTATATTTTCAGTAGAAGTAATAGAATTAAAGAGAAAAGGGCAAAAATCATTTCATAAATGAGATTTAAGTGGTCATAAAGAGGAGTATATGATGGAGATTTAATTCCTACTTTTAATTTCTCCTTTGGAGTTTCAAATCGTATTTGAAACCTCTCCCCTTTTCCATCATGCATGTGGGCCTCAATTGTTTTCCCAAAACCACTTAGCAATTAATATATTTAAACCTAGTTTAAATGTTTTATTGAAACCATATATCAATACATGCATTTATAAACTTTATGTCCGCACTTTATTAAATGCTAATGGTATTTAAACAAATCAAATAAAGTTTAATAATTAATATTTCATAATTATTAATTAGTTTCAATCAATGATTTATAAATTAACTGAATCGTATGGCTTATTTAGAGTATTCATTATTACGATTGAGCGACTCAAATGTGTAAATTTAATTAGCGATTAATATCGAATAGTTCAAAAAGTAACGTTAACAAGTCACCTTAGCTAGTGGTGTGATATTTTAGCTAAATTTATCATTTACACATCTTTTTAGTGAAATCAAAATTTTCTTATTATAAGCAGTACCTGATAGTGATGATTATTTACACCAATTCTCTTTGTCAAAACTATATCACTTTAGACTTGTAGAATTTGGTTATGGTCAAAATTTCAGTATCGTCCATATTCAACTTTGTACTCCAAACTCAAAGTCTTTGGTTTAATAATAATAATTATTATTAACTAAACTACCCTAGCTTGAGATTTTGACTTTGATTGACTTAAGTTAACCTTGATAATACCCATATAACCGAGGAAACGAATCCTCCCTTGAATAGTGTTTCACTTCCAACACTTTTACTCGATCTAACTATGGTCATTTCAATGGTCACCATGCCATGATATAATTATAATTAAAGCGGAGCTTTTATATTGAAGATCGATTGTATTCTTAAGTCGATAGAACTACATAAATTAGTCACTTCGATATTATCTATTTGACCTTACTTATATTAACCAACAAAAAATTATTGAGTGAATCATTCCATAGTTATCAATAACTATCAGTACATAACCCTTTAGCGCCCTCGGAAGCTATGAGTAATACACTGCCTAACATTTGGATAGCGTTACATATTCTAGACTTAAAGGATGCATCGATGTCCAGTCTCGATACATCTTGACTAGGAATATTTAAAATGATGCCACTATCATATTATGATATAATATTCATGGTTATAACTATTTGTAACTGCTATCACAAGCACATTATTTATGGAATTTTTGTTATAGATACTTAAATTACTAATTAATTATTTATAATATTTATAACAAGTATATAACAGAAAGAAAACACCTTTTATTTTCAATGAATTGGCATCGAGTTAGATTTATATAACAAATTACATAGTTGCCCTAAGCATACCCCTACCTCTATCTGAGCATACTTGTATATTTTAGAAGATATTATGATTTATATAAATATAAAATTGCTATACCCATAAAACTCAATCAATGCTTACTTTTATCTAAGGAAACTGCTAATAATTCATATTCATAAAGAGTCAAAATGAAAAAACAAACTAGAAATAATTCTAGTAAGGCGGCAGTTGAGGTTTCGAGGGTACACATTCTACTATGGTTCTATCGATATCTTCAAGTAAGAGACCAGATGAAACTTACCCCAATGAAGGACCCATGGCATAAGCACATGGTGCAGTCCTAAGTTCTCCGCATGCTTTAGAATCCAAACAGTGTTAGGATTTTCTGAGTCTGGGTGGAAAGGATTACTTGGGGATCAAATCATTTGTTGAGACTCTGATATAGTTAAGGAATTGTGATTGGATATTTTCTATGACAGGCATGGAGGACGCGATGAGGTGACCATTGGCTTCATGGCACTTGCAAAGGGAGGCCTTGAACAAGTGGGATATTATCATTGTTGAGACAATAGAGATCGAGATTACTTAGACGAATTTTAAGAGGAGCATTGAAGTTAAGTTTCTATCTAAGGTCGAATGGGGCATGGAGCTGGAGAGGTTCATTCATTTGAAGCAAGGAGATAACACTGTCAAGGAGTATATTAACTAATTCAATCTTTTGGCTATGTATGTCCTAGAACTCATCAATACACTAGTGAAGAAGGAGACAAAATTTTCTAAGGGGCTGAATCCATTTTTAGGAAATGGTGCTTTGAGCAATGTACCCACAGGAGATACTTTTAAGAACCTAGTAGAGATGGCATTACTTTCATTCATTCCATAGTTATCCAATAACTATCAGTAAATAAACCGTTGGTGCTCCAACAGCCATGAGTAATACACTGCCCAATATTTGAAGAGCATTGCATACTTTATTCTCAATGAATGTATAGATATCCTATCTTGAAACAACTTGACTTTGGATATTTAAAATGATATGTTAATTTTATTGTAAAACATATCTGATGCTTTTAAGACATTGAAATCACTATCCCATAATATATCGTTAGGGATAATTTATTAAATATACTTATATTAGATAAATAATTAACATAACATAGAATGAAAAGTATATAATGTAGGATCCAGATTAACCCTAGAGGGGGGGGGGGGGTGAATAGGGTTATAGCAAATTTTCTTTAATTAAACATGAAATCAAACTGCAGATAAATAAATATGCTGAAAAGAAAATCACACACAAAATTTACCCAGCTTCGGCAACCCCTGCCTACTGCTGCATTCCCAGATTTCTATTAGAATTAAACAGTATCCCGCTTACAAACACTCTAACAGACTCGCACACCACCGCCTATAGAGTTTTGCAAACTCGCAAACCCTGCTCACTGAACTAATTCTAACTAGACAATCTGACACTACCTAAACCCTAGGTGGTGATTTACCCTGATTTAATTTGAAAAGTACAAACTTAAAAACAGAAAATAAGAGCAAAATTAAATCTAAACTTGAAAACTATTTTGATCTTTAAAATAACCCGGCCCAAAATAATAGACAAAAAAAAAACTAAAGCCCTTAATTAAAATGCCGGCCCCCTTTATGTTTTTTCTTTTACACCGGCCCGCTTTCTTTTTGCTTGAGATAATGGCTGTTCCTCTGGAATTAGGGCTTCGGCCTAGTCGTTGTTCCTCTGTAATTTGAAGCTTCTGATTGATGCCAATTGTGATTGATTGATCTATTTTGCGCCTCTCTCTATTGATCGATTTCTCTGTGAGTTGCGCTCTGTCGATTGATGGATGCTTGCCTCGAGATGATTCGATCGTTGCTATTTCAGCTTGGCCTTGGTATGTGATTTCTGCTCTGTTTGCTTGAATTCGATTATTCTTGCTTTTGCGTTCTCTGTTTGTCAATGATGATTTGGGTTCTCTTTTTTCTGCACACTTTCGATGATGATATCGGGTCTTTATATAGGATTTTCGAAACCCTTAAACTTGCCTGATTTGATTTACGTGATCTCCACGCCGTTAAAACTTTCCTTTAATTAGCTTTGATATTTTTGGTATTTACGTTGAACTCACGACTTTTATTTTGTGACGTTCGATTCGTTCTTTGATTTATATCTCAGAATCTTTCCTAATTTATACTTCTGACTTTTTCAACTTGATTTAATTTGATTTTTGAAATTGCTTTCTGACTACGTCTCTGGCTTGTTCACTGTTGATCACGGCTTTGACTTGTTCACTGTTGATCTTGATTTTGACTTTTCTGGCCCCTGTGAACTTCGTCTCTGATCATCTTCTCTGGCCAATTGTTTTTGTGATTTTCTTTTGTTCATCACTTGACTTCGGTCTTTTCAATGTTGTGATAATATGTGACTTTGGCCACTTGAATCATATTCATTTTGATTTCTCTGGTCTAATATGCATACTGCCTGTACATGTTTTCTGACATCACTGACTTTGATCTTCACTGCTGACTTGTTCATGCAATACTGTTGCACTTGTAACCTTTGGAGGCAGTTGGCATTTGAACTTGTTATTCACTGTCCTGTACATGCTCTGTTGCACTGTCATGCTACTTTCTGGTCATGATGTATTTGGTTTGTGCAGTTGCTTCTGTGTTTGTTCCTTCCTGTACTTGTTTAACCTTGAGTTTGTTGTGCTTCATTTGTGCATTTGTCACTTTGCAGTATGGACTTGTTTGAATCTGTAGACTTGAGCCTTGTGATATTGAGCTATGCTTGTGCACTTCTCTGGTTGTATTGTTGTAGTTTCCATATTGTTATATGTTGTTTATTTGAGTTACAGTTTAACATGTTGCTCTGTCCAGTTTTGGTCGAACTGCTTGTAGATGTGTTTTTGTCTTTGTGTATCACCATACATTTGTTGTATCCATTGTGTCATGTTGCTGTTTACTTGATGCACTTGATCATATGGTCTTCAGTGTTGTAATTTTGGTCATGTTGATGATGAGGCTTGCATTTAGTTGTAGCTGCTGTCCATTTTGGTTTTGCTAGATGTACTTGTGTTCACTTGAACTTGAGTGACTATCTCTGTTTGTCTGGCATTGCTGTTGGGTTGCTTCACCTGTGCATGTCATATTGTCACTGCATATGTAGCTGTGCATCTTGAACTTGTTGCATTCCATTGTCATGTGTTTTCATTGTGTGTCTGCACATGCTACTTGTATCACTGGTCCTTGAATCAGTGCTTGTTGACATGTTTGAGTCTTCGAGTATGTGAACACTTCATATTAGCATTGTTATGATGCAGTCTGACTATGTAGTCTATATTGTGCATGATGACTGCGCACACGAGTTGGCGAGGCAGTGCACACGTCTATAGATATACACGTGTGTACTGCAGCCACTCATGATTACCTGTCCCTGATATGAATACTGATATGCACAGATATTACACGATCAAAAATGATGACAGTAACCCATATATCTGAGACAACAATAAAAACAAATTTTATATTTTTGCAAATTCAAATTAGTTTATTTTCAGATTACTGCTGTAGTTGCTAATTATACAGGTACACAGGAGACATGACAAGAACTGGAGCTGGACAATGCAGATAGATGCAGATATGCAGAAAGACTGAGTGTTGAGTGTTGTAGTGAGGAGAACAAATGTAAATATGAAATGTATGAAATCAGTGTATGAGTTGAAAACTTTGTACTATATAAAATATTATATTGAATAAAAAAATACTGTTTGAATTTGTTAAATTCTGTGCAATAGTATTATTATTCAATATGAATATTTATTCTTGTATAGTACAATCTGCAAACACATATATAAATTGATATATATTTTGTTATCATCAAACAAGAAACACACATCAAACAATCTCCCCCTTTTGATGATGACAAACATATATACTAAAGATTTTGAAATTCTAATAAACGTGTTTGAGCATGAAATATTTAGCTCCCCCTATATGAATGCTCCCCTTACATGAATACTCCCCCTACAACTGAGACCACTCCCTATTTAGAAGATTTAGGAAATTACAGATGAATAAAAGAACTATAGAAAAATAACTAACAACATTTAACAAATTTGGTGAAGTATTCCAAAAATACTTATTTCCTTATCAAAATCTCGTTCTTCTCCCCCTTTTTTTATCATCAAAAGACTGACAAAAATAATAACGGAACGGTAGGGGAAAAACAAATGTAAAGATAGAAAGATAGAAAGTAGGGGTAAATAATTCACTCTTCTCATTTTTCAAAAACCATTATGAATGATAGAAAGATGGTAGAAATAGAAATGGTTGTGGAATAAGTTATCAAATTAATAATATTATGAAATTTCTTAAGATAGAACAAACATATTTCCACTGCTGAATACCATATTCGAATCAATCTTTGAATAATATCCAAAACAGGTTTGAATCCTAGAAATTGAAGTTGAAACTAAATATCCAAGAATATTTAAACCAAAAATTGAAAAATGATTAGTCAATTTCCAAAATCCCCAAATCCAAACGTAATATGGAAAATCTGTCTTTGGGGAGGGGTTTTGTGAAAATATCAGCAAGTTGATCCTTAGTTGAAATGTGTTCAATACAAATGTCTTCCTTAGCAATGTGATCTCTAAGAAAGTGGTGTCTCACATCAATGTGTTTTGTGCGTGAATGATGAACAGGATTATTTGACAAGTCTATTGTACTTTTACTATCACATTTTAATGGAACTAGTTTATAAACTAAGCCAAAATCAGAAAGAGTTTGCATCATCCATAAAATTTGAGCATAACAACTTCCTAAAGCAATATATTCTGCTTCAGTGGTGGATAATGCAACACAATTCTATTTTCGACTTGACCATGAAACTAATGAATGTCCTAGCATGAAACATGTCACACTAGTGCTTTTCCTGTCAACCAATGAACCGACATAATCAGCATCAGAATAACCAACTAAATCAAAATTTTCACAAGAAGGGTACCATAGTCCAAATTTGTGTGTGTGTGAAAGATATCTCAAAATTTGTTTAGTGGATTTCAAATGAGATTCTTTAGGGTTAGATTGAAAACGTGCACACAAACACACAAAAACCATAATATCAGGTCTAGAAGCAGTAAGATAGAGAAGTGAACCGATTATCCCTCGATATTTCTTCTGATCAACAGCAACTCCTTTCTTGTCTTTGTTCAACTTCGTTTGATGGGCTCATAGGAGTTTTCATTGGTTTGAAGTTCTCAACTCCAAATTTCTTCAACAGTTCCAACACATACTTGGATTGAAATGAAAATACCATCACTGCTTTGCTTGATTTGAAATCCAAGAAAATATTTCAATTCTCCAACCAAGCTCATCTCGAATTTAGCCTGCATGACTTGTTCAAATTTCTCGCACAAGAGTTCATTAGTAGCACCATAAATAATATCATCCACATAAATCTGAACAATCAAAAAATCACTTTCTTTATGTAATAGAAACAGTGTCGTGTCAGCACTTCCCTTTTTGAAGCAATTTTCCAAAAGATATGTACAAAGACAATCATACCAAGCTCTAGGAGCTTGCTTAAGACCATATAATGCTTTTTCTAGTTTATACACATGATTTGGACAAATCGTGATTTTCAAAACCAGGGGGTTGTTCAACAAAAACTTCTCCTTTCAAATCACCATTTAGAAAGGCACTCTTTACATCCATTTCGTTCCAACAATTGGATAATTTTTAGGCCTAGGAACTAATTTCCAAACTTTATTTCTCTCAAATTGATTAAGTTCATCTTGCATTGCTAAAACCCAACTTTCATCATTAAGAGCCATTTCAACAGAATCAAGTTCAATCTCAGAAATATTTTCAACAACTTTTAAACGAAATGATTTTAAATTGAAGTCGTGTTAACCATCAAGCTAATATCATAGTGTCAGATTTAGAAACTGTAGGATCAACAGTCATTAAAACATCATCATTATTTCAATACAATTTCTTGAAGTTTCACCAATAAAGTTCCAACAGTTTCAACAATTTCTAAAAATCCTTTTTATAGCATGAGTAATCAGTAATCAATCAACATCATAATTTGACCAAACAGATTAAGTTCAATGATGAAAAAAAATAATTGGTCAAACTTTTAAGCACAAATCAAAGTCATAGATAAGGACAAGTCATGTAAGATCATATCAAGTAAGTTAGAATCTATCAACCATCATAATTACTTTGAATAATTATATTTAAAGATGATTGGAAAAAAAATCAGAATTAACATCATCAATCACTTCACATAACTGGCTGATTTAATTCAGATTATGGTGCAGATTTTCATACTTTATCTATCATTATACAATTACCTGTCTTACCTATACGATACTCTTTCGTTGTTTGCCCATTGTGAATCTGTCACCTTTATACTAGGCTAAGGAACGTTGATTTGTCGCTCGTTGTGTGTCTGGAACAGCCAGAATCCAGATAACACTAATGTTGTTCCTTAGTCCGCCACCACACCTACACGGTAAAAGATTTTTGTGACCTATTTGTTTTTATAGGTCCATGGTTGTTAGTGGCAGAATAATTTGATGAATATGTTTGAGTAGACCCAAAACTATTAATATATGTTCCTTTTGGCACCCAAACTTGTTTTGTCCTTTCATTCTTGTTCCAATAGACATGAAATTTGTTTGTAGAATTCTTAGGAACCCAAACTTGTATAAATTTTGTGTTCTTGTTCCTATGACTACAATTTTCAACACGTTGTTCAATTATTTCACATCTAGTAAAGATACCCTTACCTTTTGCATTATCATCAACTTGTGTTTTCCCAAAGCCTAGTCCTTTCCTATTGTTAGCAAAAAGTTGATTTCCCAATAACATGTTGAATGATTTTTCTCCTCTTGAAAAGTTATTCAGTGATTTCTCAAGATCTTGGACTTTGGTTTTTAGTGTTGTGTTTTCAGTCACAAGTGAGGTGCATCTATTTATGAAATCCTTTTTCCTAGTGTCAATTGTTTCCTTAAGATTCAAGTTTTCTTTTTCAAGATTCTCAAAGCTATTTTTCAGTTTTGATAATTCTAAATCTAAAATTTTACATTTTTTACAGTCTAGGTTTTGAATATTTTCAAGTTCAGTTTCTAACCTAAAATTTTCATGGGCAAGTACTCTTCTATCAGTTTTCAGTTTTTCAATTTTAGATTCAAGAGCATCAACTGTTTTAGTAAGATTAAGGCACATTAAAACAAGATCTTTATAAGAATAGTCACCTACCTCACTAGATTCCTCTGAGCTTGCTTCTGAATCTGATTTTGCCATAAGACCCAAGTTAGCCTCCTCTGAGCTATCATTCGAAACTTCCTCTCCTTCTTCATCATCCCAAGTTGCTGCGAAGGCCTTTTTCTTCTTTTTCTTTCCTTTGGTGTTTTTGAGAAGTGGACAATTTTGCTTGAAGTGACCAGGCTTGTTGCAGTTATGGCAGGTTAATTCATTATCGAAATTGTCAGAATCTTTTGGCCTATTACCACTTGTTTTCTTCTTGCGTGGCTTGAATCTTGACAATTTTCTAAGATTATTGACAGCCATTTCAAGTTCTTCAATTGGATCTTCTGCTTCATCATCGCTCTCTTCTTTGCTCTTTAAGGCAATCGTCTTCTTCTTTGATTCGGAGTTGTTGCGTTCCTCCTTTGCTTTTAGCTCAAGCTCATATGTCATCAGGTTACCGATCAAATCCTCCATGCTGAGTTTACTCAGATCTTTCGATTCTTGTATTGCTGTGACTTTTGCCTCAAAGTTCATCGGTAAGACTCGTAGTATCTTCCTCACTAGCTCTACCTCGGAGAATACCTTTCCAAGCGCTCTAGCATTGTACACCAAGGTTGAGAAGCGTCCAAACATGTCCTTTATGCTCTCGCCTTTGTCCATCACGAAGTTTTCGTATTCATTGCTGAACAGGGCTAGACGAGACTCCTTGACTTGAGAAGTTCCTTTGTGTGTCACCTCCAAGGTATGCCAAATTTCCTGTGCTGTTTTACAATGAGAAATTCTATTAAATTCAGTCTTATCAAGAGCACAGATCAAAGCATTCATAGCTTTAGCATTTGTAGTTTTAAATTTCTTATCATTAGCATCCCACCTATCCTTTGGTTTAGGAATCTCAGTATCACCTACAGTTATAGTGGGAGATGTATAGCCAGTTTCAATAATGTCCCAAACATCATAATCAACAGAACTAAGATAAATACTCATCCTAACTTTCCAGTAAGCATAATCATTCCCATTAAACATTGGTGGCCTAGCAATAGATTGCCCCTCAGAAAAAGCATTATTTGATGAATTCATGACTCTAGAGTTAAAGTAAAAAATACCAGGCTCTGATACTACTTGTAGGATCTAGATTAAATCTAGAGGGGGGGGGGGTGAATAGGGTTATAGCAAATTTTCTTTAATTAAACACGAAATAAAACTGCAGATAAATAAATATGCTGAAAAGTAAATCACACACAAAATTTACCCAGCTTTGGCAACCCCTGCCTACTGCTGCATTCCCAGATTTCTATTAGAATTAAACAGTATCCCGCTTACAAACACTCTAACAGACTCGCACACCCTGCTACCGCCTATAGAGTTTTGCAAACTCGCAAACCCTGCTCACTGAACTAATTCTAACTAGACAATCTGACACTACCTAAACCCTAGGTGGTGATTTACCCTGATTTAATTTGAAAAGTACAAACTTAAAAACAAAAAATAAGAGCAAAATTAAATATAAACTTGAAAACTATTTTGATCTTTAAAATAACCCGGCCCAAAATAATAGACAAAAATAAACTAAAGTCCTTAATTAAAATGCCGGCCCCCTTTATGTTTTTTCTTTTACACCGGCCCGCTTTCTTTTTGCTTGAGATAATGGCTGTTCCTCTGGAATTAGGGCTTCGGCCTCGTCGTTGTTCCTCTGTAATTTGAAGCTTCTGATTGATGCCGATTGTGATTGATTGATCTATTTTGCGCCTTGCTCTATTGATCGATTTCTCTGTGAGTTGCGCTCTGTCGATTGATGGATGCTTGCCTCGAGATGATTCGATCGTTGCTATTTCAGCTTGGCCTTGGTATGTGATTTCTGCTCTGTTTGCTTGAATTCGATTATTCTTGCTTTTGCGTTCTCTGTTTGTCTATGATGATTTGGGTTCTCTTTTTTCTGCACACTTTCGATGATGATATCGGGTCTTTATATAGGGTTTTCGAAACACTTAAACTTGCCTGATTTGATTTACGTGATCTCCACTCCGTTAAAACTTTCCTTTAATTAGCTTTGATAGTTTTGGTATTTACGTTGAACTCACGACTTTTATTTTGTGACGTTCGATTCGTTCTTTGATTTATATCTCAGAATCTTTCCGAATTTATACTTCTGACTTTTTCAACTTGATTTAATTTGATTTTTGAAATTGCTTTCTGACTACGTCTCTGACTTGTTCACTGTTGATCACGGCTTTGACTTGTTCACTGTTGATCTTGATTTTGACTTTTCTGGCCCCTGTGAACTTCGTCTCTGATCATCTTCTCTGGCCAATTGTTTTTGTGATTTTCTGTTGTTCATCACTTGACTTCGGTCTTTTCAATGTTGTGATAATATGTGACTTTGGCCACTTGAATCATATTCATTTTGATTTCTCTGGTCTAATATGCATACTGCCTGTACATGTTTTCTGACATCACTGACTTTGATCTTCACTGCTGACTTGTTCATGCAATACTGTTGCACTTGTAACCTTTGGAGGCAGTTGGCATTTGAACTTGTTATTCACTGTCCTGTACATGCTCTGTTGCACTGTCATGCTACTTTCTGGTCATGATGTATTTGGTTTGTGCAGTTGCTTCTGTGTTTGTTCCTTCCTGTACTTGTTTAACCTTGAGTTTGTTGTGCTTCATTTGTGCATTTGTCACTTTGCAGTATGGACTTGTTTGAATCTGTAGACTTGAGCCTTGTGATATTGAGCTATGCTTGTGCACTTCTCTGGTTGTATTGTTGCAGTTGCCATATTGTTATCTGTTGTTCATTTGAGTTACAGTTGAACATGTTGCTCTGTCCAGTTTTGGTCGAACTGCTTGTAGATGTGTTTTTGTCTTTGTGTATCACCATACATCTGTTGTATCCATTGTGTCATGTTGCTGTTTACTTGATGCACTTGCTCATATGGTCTTCAGTGTTGTAATTTTGGTCATGTTGATGATGAGGCTTGCATTTAGTTGTAGCTGCTGTCCATTTTGGTTTTGCTAGATGTACTTGTGTTCACTTGAACTTGAGTGACTATCTCTGTTTTTCTAGCATTGCTGTTGGGTTGCTTCACCTGTGCATGTCATATTGTCACTGCATATGTAGCTGTGCATCTTGAACTTGTTGCATTCCATTGTCATGTGTTTTCATTGTGTGTCTGCACATGCTACTTGTATCACTGGTCCTTGAATCAGTGCTTGTTGACATGTTTGAGTCTTCAAGTATGTGAACACTTCATATTAGCATTGTTATGATACAGTCTGACTATGTAGTGTATGTTGTGCATGATGACTACGCACACGAGTTGGCGAGGCAGTGCACACGTCTATAGATATACACGTGTGTACTGCAGCCACTCATGATTACCTATCCCTCATATGAATACTGATATGCACAGATATTACACAATCAAAAATGATGACAGTATCCCATATATCTGAGACAACAATAAAAACAAATTTTATATTTTTGCAAATTCAAATTTGTTTATTTTCAGATTACTGCCGTAGTTGCTAATTATACAGGTACACAAGAGACATGACAAGAACTGGAGCTGGACAATGCAGAAAGACTGAGTGTTGAGTGTTGTAGTGAGGAGAACAAACGTAAATATGAAATGTATGAAATCAGTGTATGAGTTGAAAACTTTGTACTATATAAAATATTATATTGAATAAAAAAAATACTGTTTGAATTTGTTAAATTCTGTGCAATAGTATTATTATTCAATATGAATATTTATTCTTGTATAGTACAATCTGCAAACACATATATAAATTGATATATATTTTGTTATCATCAAACAAGAAACATACATCAAATAATCTCCCCCTTTTGATGATGACAAACATATATACTAAAGATTTTGAAATTCTAATAAATGTGTTTGAGCATGAAATATTTAGCTCCCCCTATATGAATGCTCCCCTTACATGTATACCCCCCCTACAACTGAGACCACTCCCTATTTAGAAGATTTAGGAAATTACAGATGAATAAAAGAACTATAGAAAAATAACTAACAACATTTAACAAATTTGGTGAAGTATTCCAAAAATACTTATTTCCTTATCAAAATCTCGTTCTTCTCCCCCTTTTGTTATCATCAAAAGACTGACAAAAATAATAATGGAACAGTAGGGGAAAAACAAATGTAAAGATAGAAAGATAGAAAGTAGGGGAAAATAATTCACTCTTCTCATTTTTCAAAAACCATTATGAATGATAGAAAGATGGTAGAAATAGAAATGGTCGTGGAATAATTTATCAAATTAATAATATTATGAAATTTCTTAAGATAGAACAAACATATTTCCACTGCTGAATACCATATTCGAATCAATCTTTGAATAATATCCAAAACAGGTTTGAATCCTAAGACCTAGTCCTCTTTCTCTCCTGTGCTCGTTAGAATGAGAGAGAGTGTCAACTTCTAAGACCTAGTCCTCTTTCTCTCTGTCCATGAGAAAATTGTTGTATCTCTCTGATGCACGAGGTTTTCTATTAGATCATCTAATATGTTGCATATTTTTGTATATTGGTGAATTTGTTTCTTCCACTATCTTAGCTTTTGTGTTAACTTCTTGGATCTCATCCAAGTCTACCACTTTGTTGCTAATTTCTTTTGATGGTTTTCTAAAAAGATAACGTGTTGAAATACTATAACCTTTGATTCCGCAGTGTTATAGGAAATATATCCATATAAATTTTAGGATATCCTACAAGTTTACATAAGGCTAATATTACCTCAAGTTTATTATAGCCAATGTTCTTAATGCAGGCCGAATAACCCTATACCTTCAAATGTTTGAGGTGGAGTTTTTTCCCATGCCACACATTATATGGCGTCTTAGGCACAGATTTCACGGGTATCAAATACAACATATGCGCTGCAGTTTCAAGTGCATATCCCCAATAGTAAAGAGGTAACTCAGCCTTACTTATCACGGAATGAACCATATCTAATAGGGTTCGATTCTTCCTTTTCAGAAACCATTGTGTTGCCGAGTATAGGGTGGAGTAACCTGAGAGACAATCCAATTGTCTTTTAAGTGTTGTTGGAGCTCTTGTCCATCGTACTCACCTCCTTAATCAAATTAAAGTATTTTAATCTTATGCTTCATTTGTTTGTCAAACTCATTCTTATACTCTATCAACTTCTCGTAGACATCGAATTTGTTCATCATACGATACACATATCCTAGTCTTGAAAAATCATCAGTAAAAGCTACAAAATAGGAAGAATTATCTTTAGTAATTATAGGCATTAGACCATATACAAGACTCAAGAGTCCATTAACTCTTTCATTGCTCTGACTAAAAGGGTGCTTGGTCATTTTTCCTTTAAGATACTACTTACGTGTATCAAATGTTATAAAATTAAATGTGGTAGAAAACCTTCGGTTTTTCAATTTGTGCATTCGTTTCTCACTTATATAACCTAGCCTATAATGCCATAGATAATCATTATTAATGTTAACATTAGAAGAATTATTCACAGTACATATATAATTAGAGTTAATAACATAAAGGCCATTATCCAAAACACTATTATAGATTTATTTCCATTTAACATAATGTCCATAACATTATTAACAAAATGAAAAATATATCCAATCTCAAACAATTTAGAGACAGAAATTATTCCAAAAATAAAGTATTTAACATAATAGTAATTATTCAAAATCAAAACTTATCCATTCAGCAAAACCAAATGATAGTCTCTAATTGCAGTTGCATCTACAAGAGATCCATCGGCAACTGAAGTTTCATCTCACCCTTTGCTATATTCCACCTGCTTCTAAGTTCCTGTAATGAATTATAGATATGAGTTCCAAATCCAACATCTAAAACACATGATAATTTATTATTGCAAAACAATTTTGAATCATAAATATATCTGTAGGAGCGGTATAACCATTTTGTTTCTTCTCTTTGACAATTATTCGGTAACTTAATTCTAGAGACCTAATTTACAATCTTTTTTTTGGAGTAGTTTTTGTTTATTAAGTTAGATTTTAAGCAGTTAGTCTAATAATCACTTTTGTAAAAGCTTGCAACTGCGAATAATGGTATGCTTGTCTCGTTCTACTAAACCACTCATTCGACCCAAACTTCGATTTGAATTTTGTAATGCCTCCTCCAAATCTAATTCGTGTAATATTTCCTCTCGTTGTTGCAAGTCCAATCTTGATGTTCGATTTGAATTTTGTATTAGGTTCCAAGAACTGCACTCGCTAATTTTCCAAATGTGGATTCACCCAACTCAGATGAACCACTGAAACTTTCATACTTCCTCTTTAATTCCTACGAAGTTTTGGCCAAGAATCCGGCCAAAGACTCTCGTGGTTCCTAACAACCGACAGCTGGCACTAAAGTGGCTATTCAATTTAGCGACACCAACCCTACTAATAAGTCTAATGAAAATGATAAGAAGGGTATTTCTGGTAACATTGTCGTTGAGGAATGGAACCGTGGGTCAGCGTTTGAGTGCTCTAAAGAGTGTTTGATGTTCAACTTCTCGACCCTGATGCTCAGTCTTGTTGTTGCCCTTTGGAACCCCAAGCTTATCCAATCTCTCTAGATGCCAATAAAGAATTCTTCTTTGTTGTGTCTACCCTATCTTATACAGCTGGTAATGGGTCTGTTGTAGGTGACATTCATGTTGCAGTTGCTGCCCTTGACACTCATGGTTCTTCGATTGTCGTAGTTGATACTAATATGTCAGCCTTTGACACTCACATTACTGCTGAAACTCACCATGTAGTTGGTAATGGGGCTACAATAACTGATAATCAATGTATCAGTTTCATTCGGCCTTTTGTTAATGGGGATACAACTACAAACAAGGAGTGCACTTTCCCAGTTTTGCCTCCAAAAGATGCTGCTTCTTCTGCCATGGTCAGATTAGTCAATGGAACTATTGTGGCTAACTCGCCTGAAGCTAAGGCTATTACACACATTGCTGCGTTTGATATTGGAAGTGGTGTTAATGAAAGAGGTGTAACAGTTCTTTTACAACGTAAAATAGGGCAATATGTATATGCTTGAGGAAGCAGTGTCCAATATAGTTCCCGAAATTACTGAAGTTGTTTCTGCAATTATGGAGCATGTTTCTAATGTTGATGTCGGAGCCGAGTATGCACTTATTAATGCTAAAGAGACTCTAGAGTGCTCTGTTGGAACAACTAGCTCTATATGAAAATGCAGAAGCAGAAGCAAATCCAGTGAGTTTGTCCATAGAAGTGCTAGGCACCTTCTATCAGATTCAGTCCTAGATGCAACCTCAATAGGCGATCATATTCTTTTAGAAAGCATTTTTACTCCCATTGTTTTAAACATGGTAATTCTTTGTCAAGCTTACCATATAGCTAAAATACCAGTTTTATTTATGACCGAAGTAGAAATGATTTTGAGTTTAATAAAAACAAAGAACTATACAGGGCAAGCATTGATCGTAGATGAAAGTGATAAGTTGGAATGTTAGAGTTTTAAGGCCTCCTATTAAACGCTATAAAATAAAAGGATTCCTTAAAAACAATAACGTAGATTTAATACTACTTAAAGAAACTGAAACCGAATTCCAAATCCTAGTATTTAAGATCAATCGACGGTAATTTCCTAACTGAATGGGCTTTCATCTCAAGTAGTGGCAGTTCTGGGGGAATTACAATGGTATGGCAGGAAGAGAATTTAAACTACCTCAATCAATCTATAACCATTACTCTTTTCATGTAATTCTTCATGATTTTTAGGATAAACAAATCATAAATATTACTAATGTTTATGTGCTTAATAATAGAACTCTTAGATATATATTTTGGGCCAAATGTACGTCTTTTAGAACCCTCTCTTACGACCCTTGGATTGTAGGAAGTAACTTCAGTATAACTAGGCACATTGGAGAGCGCTCACCAAAAGAGGGCACATATAGTGACATAGGAGAATTCTATGATTCCATTAACCAAAACAACCTTATCGAGCTACCCCTTATAGGTAGGAGATTCACCCGTTATAATGGTAGAGAGGTCTCCTCGATGGTTGTGCTGGACAGGTTCACTATGAGTGAGGACTAGAAAGATAAATTTCCCTATCCAAAGCATACAGCCTTGCCAGTGTAATGACCCGCATTCTAGTATCAGAGGATTGTAGAATATTAATATTAATATTATTTTTATTTAAGTTCTTATGATTATATAGCCTTGAGAAATGACTACTAGAGACATTTTCCATCCTTATAATTTTTATCGGAAGATTTTGACCTTGAAAATATTGTATGGCCTATAACTTTTATGGAATCCGAATTTTTCTCTGAAACCACATCCATTAGATTGGGATGATGGTTTCTCTTTTCGTAGAGGGTCATAATAAGAAAACAGACATACCATTAGGGAGTTATGGCTATTTAAATTTTCATTTGATTTTGAACAGCTTAATGGGTAATTAGTGAACAAATGGTTAGGCCTAAAGTCCATTTCTAGATTAGCATCAAGTTGGGGCTGATGGGACTTCTCTCTATCATTACACACTTCCCAAAAATATAGAGAAACCACTATTAACATTCTCTAGCCTAAAAAGTTCCCTAATCTCTACTTTAGTTAGCCAAATTATGTCATTAAGAAGAGATTAGCAAAATTAGTGTGAGGATTTGGAGATTTGTCGTTGGAGATCAGTTGGAGCTGCGGTTCTTCTCAGGATTTGTACACCTTTAGACTTGCTTTGGATTAAGGTGAGTGGTTAGAACCTCTCACTTATTAATTAGTCATTATAAAGCTTATAATGATTTTTAAACTCTAAAATATGTTTTAAATCCTCTTTAATCGCATATTAAATTTTTGGAAAATATTTGTGAAATTTGTGTTCTCATGGATTCTCTTCTTTAGATTTAGGCTTCACCTTGATGTGTATGGATGTATGCTTTAGCATATATTATATAATTTATGCTTAAATGCATGTTGGTTGAATGGTTGAAAACGCCAATCGAATGACGATTTATTTATAGGAATAAGCTATGGCCAGTTAAAACTCTAGTAAAAAAAGCAGAAGGGAGACGAAGTCCCAGAGTCGAAAAACCATTTCGGTACTGATCAAAAGTGATCGGTACTAACCTGAATTGTTGACTACAAATTGTTCCATCTTCCACTACTTTTTTTCTTGCTTCGATCTATTAGGTTTCGAACATTTTTGTCTTGGAAATCAAGACCTTATCAAGAGGTTCTGATACACCTAGTACTTGTCCTTCTCTTTAGGGCTTTTTGGAGTTGTTCACCTATTCCTTTAGAAATGGGCCTCAAAACGATCACTTTAGCCAAATAATGATAGATTATGGCTTCAAAGTTCACCGAAAGCATGAAAACAACTCGATACCGACCTAAACAAGGTCAGTACCAATTAGTCCTTTTGCTTATTTTTGGCATTCGGTACCTTTGAAGATTATTCCACCGTCCTTCCAAGCATGCTCCTGAGTTCTTGAACCATTTTGTCTTCATCCTTGTTGTTCAGATTAGTTTGAAAGATGATTAATCTAGAAACCGGATAACACTTGCCACCCTAAAGTACACTTCTGTTGAAAACATAGTGCATTTTAGATCAAGACAAGCACATACCATTATCCATACATATCCGTTGATCATCCAAGGGTTACTCTCGAGCGTTGTCTCCATTCCACGGGCATCTATTTCATTGCTTCAAAAAATAGTAATGCCACCCTCCATGCTAAGGTCAAGAGTTACACTTTGACGATCGTTCCACGCCTCACAAAGGTACATACTACTCCCCATTTTCCATTCCTTCCCTTTTCTATTCATTTTTTATCAAAATTTCATGTCGATACCGACCTAATCTGGTTGGTATTAACCCGTTTTGCAGAGTAAAAAAATCTCCTATAAGTGCTAAACACTTAAGCAAATTTGGGCATGCTTTCTAATTTTACTTCCATGCCTTATTCCTTTTCAGTGCCGACTTTTAGCAAATTTAATCCCTCGGCAACCACTGCTCGCTCTCGATCGTGTAGACAGCTGCATCTCCTTAAAGCCACTACCACCCTTATATTTTCACTTTAATCACCATTACCTTATCTAGTGAAATTGGTCCTGACCCCTCTTCAAGTCCAGATCTTGGTCGACAATCCAAATATGGGTATTGATGGTGGTTGCAAGATCCCTGCAACCATGCTGGAGTTCACCTTTGTTTAGAGAAAGGGCGAATTTTGAGATTTGAGACTCGACTACATTTTATTCTTGGTCATTGCAAACATGAAAATCTTCTTAGGGTGGCTTCTGGCTCAACCAAAATCCAACACTACATCTCCCCGAGTCATGTTAATTCTATGCATTCCTAGCGTCAACTCCGAGTCTTGACCGACCTTGCTTTGGGATGTCCTCAACATGGCCTTGGCCTCTTTCCTTTTGTAATGACCTTGATTACAAACCCAAACAAGATGCACAAGAGCACTTTTCCAAAGTTTCGTCGACCATACATTATTGTGCCAACTCCGATGAGATGGTTCTTTTCTACAAAACGATCGCATCGAATGCACTTTGGCATTCGAATAATTCCATCACACAGAACTTCCAACCACTACAGTTTCCTGTGTTCCTGCAAAAGAATGCTCCACGGTGCTTCGGACAGTGATTTCATTATCGGTTATTTGACGATAAAGGGTAAGATTCGACATACCGTTTTACAGCACGGCAGGCTATCAACACAAAATGGTCTGTTCGTTATGTATGAGGCACATGACTCACACTGTATAGATTGACATTTTCAAGTGCCATGGTCGACATTTAGAACCCGATTAGTCAACACATAAGTATATTCATTGGATTCCAAGCATTAGCCATAAAGGCTTGGATTAAGATAAAATTTTGGAACAAAACATACCTGACCGTATTTAATATCGAGATTTTTTATATCCAGAATGACATGCATTCACCTCGTTTTAACGTTGGCGCTTGGCTATCAATGTCGCTTGAAGCTAGGTCCACAATAGCTTACGCCTCGACCTCTACAGCTACTAGTCCCAGATGCTCAATCACTGCTAAATTAAAAGGAATAATAGTGCTAGTAGCCCTAATCCAGGACCAATCTCTTCCTCTAAATGGATGAGTTGGCCTAAGAGTTCTAAATGGTCCTCCTGAAAAAATGCCGATAGTCCTAACTACTAAGTCGCTCCGGACAATATGCTCCCAACATGGAATACTAGAAGGTTAAGTCCTACTCCCGATAATTAACCAACGGATGCACAATCCTCCACTGGGCTACACAGCTTGCAATAAGTACATGTTCCTAGATGGCACTATACCGCCTTTTTAATCCATTCCTCCGCATGTTCCTCGAGAAGCTTAGGCTCGCTCCTACTCAAGTCCACCCCAACGGTTATCCCTTGTTGAATTTCTTGTATGTCCTATTCATGAATTAATTTCAATGGCCTCCAGCTTTTAGAAAGATAACACACACGCCGAGATTCAAACAATTGGGTGAGTCACCATTTCTGCTAATTATAGAAGCCTAGTGTCGATGTACGGTCATTGAAGCACTCCATAGTAGGTGCTCACACTTTTAGAATGAGTACTTCTTCCTTCGATGTCCATATGGCTTCAACTGATTCT
Organism: Allium fistulosum; assembly: GCA_030737815.1. Classification (NCBI taxonomy): domain Eukaryota; kingdom Viridiplantae; phylum Streptophyta; class Magnoliopsida; order Asparagales; family Amaryllidaceae; genus Allium; species Allium fistulosum. Next base: position 137,141,574 of record CM060904.1, read on the forward strand.
GGCTATCCTGAAATAAGACTACTTTCTTTCTATCCTTCCAGTACTTGGACTCCTATCATCCGAGTGTCTAACCTTTACCCACTCTTCTTATAGATATTCATGCTCGGGACAGAACACCAAGTACTCTAAAACTTTGAATCTTGTCTGAAGAGTTAACATTCGATATCATTTCACCTTCTATCTCCAAAAAAATGAGAACCTTCACCGGTATGAGCTCCTACATCCTGAATGCTTTACTGTTCCTTTTGAGCTTCCATCAATAGGAACCAAGATGCCCACTAGGTCTTCTGCCTCTGCTCGTAGCTCCAACAAAGACATCGAAGAGGCGCGGAAGGCCCATCAGGAGCAATGAATATTAATGAAACTGCTAATAGAATGGAGGAAGCTAACATAGCCAATGAAGTACATGGGAACGGGAAGAGAGAGTTGGGACAGAGACTATACACAAAGGAAGAGAAGAAATAAAAGGAGAAGAAGAAGAAAAGGAGAGAAAAGAAGAAGATGGTGATGAAGGGGATGATGATGATGAAGGCTTCGACTAAGAAGAAGATGAATCATATGGAGAGACATCTCCAAATGGTACCAGATTCTTGATTCATCTCGTCCAAGGTGAATAATAGTCAAGACCTCCCAGCAGTCCACTGAACCAAGTGCGATGTTGATTATCAAGGCAACTTCTCCAACCCACTATTTAGAAAACATCTTTGACTGGTTGAGTGACCTTGACATTACTATTAGCAACCTTCATAAGGAGTACCCTTCGAGATTCAGTTTTCCATTAGAGGGCATCCTAACCGAGGGAGGTGAGACTCCATCCTTACTACCTTTCGAACATGATCTATAGAATGCTTAAGGAAACACCAACACTCCAAAAACCTTTAGGATCATGAAGATATAGCATTACATTCAACCATATTCTAATGTTCCGAAACTGATATGATCTTTTCTTTCATTTCAGGTATGGTGGGAAGAGACTACTTCAGTTATCTTCATTCCGGCATCTCTGAACAAACGAGATTGATTCCTGAGCTATACCCACCTTGCTCTGGCTCTTATAGGGGAAGGAAATCAGATAAGGAAAGAGCACAAAGGAAATAATGAGAATGCTAGGTGGAAAAAGATAGAAAGAAGAGATACGTAGAGGGGAGAAAATGATACGACCACGGGAAAGGGCACAAAGATTCGTATGACCACTATGGTCCTTCCCCCGGCCTTCCCCCACCTCGGTTTCAACCATAACATTATTCATGATAGATTCTGGCATCAGACTCTTTAGCCACCACTATTCCTTTGCCCCATCAATTCATAGAGTTATCTATCTGTCCAACTCCTCCTTCAACCCTGCCAAATAGTATGCAAGCCGATTTCTCAAATCTTTGCCTAATTGGGGTTATATTTGACAATGATATTAAAGACATATCTAGGAAAGAGGTAACCATAGGGTCGAAGGGATCCAAGAGCTAATAAACCAAGGGTTTGAATGGAAGAATCTCACCTTCGCCCTCTTTGAGGTCAACGAAATTCATCAAATATATATCCAATCTTTTGAGTTAAAGAAAAAGAGCTATGATAGAATCACAGAAGAATACAAGAAGGAGTTGTCCAAATCTACAGAAGAAAGAGATGCAGACCAGACACTATAAAATCGGTCGAAGGGATGAGATGCACTCACAATCAAGCCATGATCTTTTTGAAAGACCAAGTTAAGACCGCTCAAGAAGTACATGCTCTTCTAAAAACTAGCTCGCAACCAAGGAGTTGACCCTCCTAAAAAAGGCAAGGCCCTTCAGAACAAGGAAGACAACATCTAGAAAATCCACACTGATATTGAAAAGCTTGAATCCACCTTACTGCTGGAAAAAGCAGAGAAACTGGAGATTCGGGTTGATCATGCTGGAGAAGTAGGTGAGCTGATGGAGTTAAAAGAGTAGGCATTGAAAGAAAAAGAAGATTTTAATTCCACCCTTCAATGGTTCTTCACTATCGCCATCCAATTCAAGAACTTGAAGTTATTAGGAAGTACTTATTACGTCACTCTTGTTGATGCCTATAAAGAGGTGGTACGTCATGCGGCTACATCAGGTTTAGGGCCTTACTGAAGATGAATTATAAGCTAAATATCTTGATGCCGATAATATTCTAAAGCTAGATGAGGGAAAGGCGGTCTTAGCTATAGAAGACACTGCTACTGCTGAAGCTACCACTGAAGCTCCTACTGGTCTAAGTGTATCTGGCCATGCAGAATCATCATCTCTTAAAACCCAAGAGCTTTCAGTAAAGATTCCAACATACCGAGAGGGGGGAGGGGCAGCTTTAAGGCTGCTCAAACCATCAGTTCAGCTTCTACAGCAATTACCTTTGTCAAACCATACATTCCCCCATCGTTACTCAACTGCCATAATCCATGGTAGAAGAGGGGAAAATTACTAAGTCTCTTGTCCAACAGTCTAATCCTGGGTGAAGATATCTCTTTTATTTCTTCGATGTTTGAGAAAATCTAGTTCTCCCCTAAGACCATTACGAACCTTTACTTCTGCATTTGTCAAATCACATGTCATCCTTCTCTTCCACCTCCTCTACTTCCAATCATACAAGGCTTAGGCCTTTCTGCAATCTCCATCAAGTCTACCTCCTTTACTATGGGACTGGTCGCTCCAATCCTTCCCTTTAGCTCTATTCCCGGTCTTGATCCAAAGAAGATCGCCGGTCTAGAGGGATTGGATGACACTTCGTAGGCCTTGGGGCAAGATGTTACCATTACCAAAACTTCTAGCCCAACTGGTCTAATTTCTATGGTGAAGAGGTTGGATTGGCACATTTAAGGTAAAAATCAAAATTGAAGCCGGACTAGAAAAATCAGTTGGCACTGAAGAGCCAAAGCCTTCTTCAAGAATCCTTCCTATTACCTTTAAGCCTCCTAAAGGCAAAAGCATCGGTGTCAAAGAGGCATCCGTGCCCTCTGTTGATGAGCTTGAAGATCCTACCATCACTATCACTAGAGGAAACACCACTCCCTTCAAAGATAGCATACCCAAAGGAAAACCCAAGGGCGACAAGGGCCAAAAGAGACCTCATAATGGTTCGGGTAGCAAAGGTGGGAAGGGTTAGAAGAAGAAGAAGGCACATAAGAAGTAGACTCTTCCCTTGGCTTTAGTAGAGATAGTTTCTTTCAGTCTCCTTTTTTGTTGTACTTTTTTACTTTTCCATGTCGTACATAGGTCGTGCTTGTGTGGGACCATCCCCCACAATTGATGTATATAAAAATGAATGTAATGAAAGATTGTTTTTTCTATTCAATCTCTGTCTTATTTACATTTTTGCACTTATATATATATATTATAATAATATATATATATTATAATATATATATTATAATAATATATATATTATAATAATATATATATATATATATATTATCCTTCCTTTATACAACTGGTTGCATATATAATATAACTGTTTGTACTATAGTTCATCCATATTATACATGCCTATGCCTGCACAATGCTTTTACTTACTGTAACTCTATTCATATAAGTAAAATTCCTTTAGCAATATGTCGTTTCTTAGTTTTGTTTTCTGTTGCCAAAGTGTCTTCGTTTAGCTAAACAAAACTAATATTTAACCAAATTTGTTACTATTATTATTTACCCTCGGTCGGGTTTCTCTCGACCATTAGCAAGTTATAAATAAACCGAGTTTCATGTCATTTCCTATCCTCGATATATAGTGGTTTTGATGTTCATATCCTAAAGTCTCCAATCTCGCCAATAACTGGGTGTGATTGATATTATTCGTTTATTTCTGCTACTCGACCTCGGCCAAGCATGTCCTATTAGGCCATGAGTGGGGCTGTACTTTCTTGTAATTCCATTGCACACCGAGTCATGTTTCCATGACTCGATGCTCCAGATCCTAGAATTCAGGCATCACCCTTTGACATAGCCCATCTCCGGGCATATGTCAAAGGTTAATAGCATGGGATAAATTATTCAGTTGCCCTCTGTCTGATACTCTCCTAGTCCTAATCCTGGACCAAGAGAATCGGGCGATACCAATTTTTGAGCATTCGTTCTTGATCTCACCTTTCTTCGGGTGTTGATCAAAGGCATTCATCAGCCATTCTTACTTACCCTCAGTCGAGCATTCCATATTGGGCCACAAGAGCAGTCGTGAATTCATGGTCGTGCACCAGCTCCCATCTCTAGGATTCGGTTCTTCGAACACCTATCTTTGGGCATCTACTCCCAGTCACACCTATCTTCGAGCATTGGCTGAGAGTATCCTTTGACCATCCTTGTTTATCCTCGGCTAGGCATCTCCTACCAGGCAGCAAGTGCAATCATAGAATTATCGATTATGTATCAACTTCAATCTCTAAAAACCGGTGCTTTAGTCGTACGATTCCAGGGATCCCTCGTTAGCTTTGCCTATCTCTCAACATTAGTCAATACCGGAGGAATATGTTCAAAATATTCGATCGACCCTTGTGGTTATACTCCTTTGTCTTGATCTTAAATCAAAGGTGTCGGTACCTACCTCCATACACCTGATTGTATTGCCAATCGCACAATATAGAATTTTTCCTATAAGAACGTGTTCTATTGGTTCAAGTAGCTAACTTTATTTATGACCAAAGACATGCCAGATTTCGCTTTATTACATTCCCCCCAACTTACTGGGTGGCTTATTTGTAGAAAATAACTAAACAAATCCAAATGAAATAGCATCGCAACAGTCATTATTGTATGTCTGTTGGGATGTGATTCCGATGACAATCATTATTCAACATAGCAGATCGCCCCGGATCCAGGCTGTGTATCTTCTATTCCATGGGAGGATAACCAGGTCTGCACTCAATGTATGGCATGCTATCTCCGGAGATATCCTGCACATATCCGAATGTATTCAAGCAAATACACTTAGGTTTTCTTGGAGAAAAATGACCAATTCCCTCCTTAATTTGACTCTGAACCGAGATCTGATCTTAATGACTCGCATAGGATCGTCCATATTGATGAGAATGATTGTTAGCTTAGCTAGTTCTACCCACACCTCCTCTAGCTGCTTCATGGAATCCATAGACTCATAGAATTTTCTATAGTTTCTAATCTAAGGGTTGGGCATTAATTACTATGCATTCACATTCTTAGTGCAGAGAGTTCTCTCTACATTTTTTTCATTTTTCCCATCGCTTTGCCTCTATGAGCTTATTGACATAACATCTCCATCTAGCACTCTGGTCACTACTGATGGGTCTGATCCCATTCTCTGTGGGAAACTTCATCATCAGACACCAAGGTGCTAGTGCCACTTTGAAATCAACAAGGGTCGATTGACATAAAAAGGCATTGTATGTTGAGAATTCATCCACACAGCAGATTTTCAATCCACACAATCTTGTTGTCTCCTTCGCCCAACTCTATAAAAAAATTAATAGTCTCTATGGACTCCTTTTCCTTTCCGATAAATCCGTGAATCCTGGATTTACAAAGCTTAATATCCTTAGAATTATTCTTCATCTGGTCAAAAGTTCATTTAAACAATATGTTTACCTAGATTCTGCAATCCACAAAAATCTGATGCATAATAGCCGATCCAATCACGACCGTTATCACCATGGGATCGAGGGTTAGCACTTCAACCCCATCGAAATGCCTTTTCCAAAATATGATGTCAGCGGTTATCAACCATTATTGCTTAGCTAGAGCTTCATTCTCAATGGCAAGCAGCTCTCTTGCGTACATGCCTTAATAACTCTAATACTGCTTCATCTCATTACATCTTTTCTCTATTGGAAGAGGTCCTCTAGTTATCATGTTTATAACAATCCTTCCATCAGATCGCCAGGGCCTTCTCTATCGCATCCAGGTTGGTTCCCTTGGGCATTCAACCTTTAGGGTAAGACATTCTATCTGCCATCCTACGGATCTCTAACAAATTGCTGCAATTTCTTCTTTCATATCAACTCTTCAATGAAATCTCTAAGGTGGCTGCATTCGTTCGTATCATGCCCATGAATTTTTTGGAAGCGATGATATTTCTTAGAGTGCCTTTCTTCCTTAGTCACCTCTCTCCTAAGCGGCTTCTTATACCATTTCGTGCCTTGCATGGCAACGTATATATTTTCAAGCGTATCAATCAGGGGCATGTACTCCTTTGATCTCATTCTATGGTCGCTTTTTGGATTATTTTTTCTGCCCACAGTGCTTTGATTCCTCTTTCTTTGATTACTAGAATTACCAACATCCAAAGCCACATTATCAGCGCTCTTGCTGACCTGTTTAATAGCTAGATTGCTTTTAATAACTTTATTTGACTATCCACCACCAGTCTTATAGGCAATCAGGCTTGCCTCTTCCAAGCGCAAGAACAGGTTAGCCTTTCGGTGGAACTCCTCTACAGTAGTTGGCTACTTCAACCTCAGCCATTTTCCAAGTCTGTATTTGCATGTATCGCTCAGACTAAAGCTGTCAATACCATATTCTCATTCAGATTATTTACATCAGTCACTACAACATTAAACCTGTTAAGAAAACCTTTCAGCAACCCTTTAGGTCCTTAAGAAATTCTCGACAAGGACATCACGTCCTAGGGTGGAGCAGCATGAAGCTTGAACTGCTCCAAGAACTTCTTTACCGACTCATCAAAAGTCGAAATGGATTTCGACGCGAGCTGAGTAAACTACATTGATGAAACACCATTTAAAAAGGATGGGGAACACCTACATCCAGCTACATCCATTGTTCTAACACCATTCACACTTGAACAAATGCTACCTAGGTTCAGTTGTCCTATTATACGATGGCATTGAAGGCATCGTAAACTTCCTAGGGTACTCCTTCCTTAATATGCTCTCCGTGAATGGAGTTCTACTACATATAGAACCCAATCCTTATTCATTCTCCATTTGTTTTCTTCTAGCAACCACTTAATTGTATCTGCAATATGCTCCTCACTAGCCGTGTCTAGTCTTTGACTTTGTAAATGGTCTCGTTTTGCCCATTGACATCTAGGTTCTCCAGTCTTGGGGAGTATCACTCTCGCAGTTCTTCTTTGCTACCTAGTCAGCTCTACAGTGGCCGTTTGGACACCAACATCGTAAGCTATAATCCATCCTTATGACCAACAATTGAAAAATCATCCTTGGAATCAGAAAAGTTGACGGCCTTGGGCCTCTGCCCCTCCAAGGTCCTCAAATTCAGGTTGGTACCGATCTAAATTCCCTTAGCATGGGCCTTCCACTTCCTCCAGCATTCCTTCCTACTGCTCTAGTAGTATGTGCCTTCTGCTTTTCTTTCCATCCCTTATGTTCTAACCAAAAGCAGGTGAATTTTCCCTTTCGGATCCAGCAAGTGGTGCTTCTCTTCTACTCCTTCGAGTCCATTATGACGATTGAGTCGACAAGGCAATGCTAGCATCCATCTGGTCGAGAAGAGCCTTCTGACTATCTACGATCTTTTAATTTAGATCCACCGTCATCTTGTCAAACTGCACTCTTTTAACCATCTTCTAAGGGGTAGATGGTCATGACAATGCCGCTACTAGTTGGTTAGTTACCTCATCATGGTAGGAAGCTTCGTCTTCTCCGTTAGTGAACGCTTTAGACATTCAGACCTCCTAATTGGTGTCATTACTTCCAATATGAAATTCCTTGAGGCTTTAGATAGAAAACCATCTAGGTCCAACTCATAGACACTCTAATCCATAGTAGATAGCTAGATCTATGCCTGAGAAGCTTTCTCTAAATGAATGCACCAAAAATGTTGAGCTAAAAATTAGCACAATACCCAAATCCGAATTAAGCGAAGAGATCTAGCAATAGATAGCAAAACAAAGCAAGATATACATGCAAATTTTGATAGTGGTTCGATAAATCTGAGAAATATGCCCACTTTAATCTTATTGTTGAAAGTTTTTATCACAAGCACACGGATTTTCGAATTTTAAACAGCCTAAAACAGAAAATAGAAGCCTCCTTTGTGACAGGTCGAGTAGACAGAGAAGGTGAAGATGAAGTACCAAAAGTCCTTTCCAAATTGCCATATGCTTCATATTTATAGAGGAATCACCCAATGGAGTCGCTAGATAATGATATAATTAGTTTAAACTCCAGATCCAAGAAAGTAGGAGGGAGACGAAGTCCACGAAGTTGAAAAATTATATCGGTACTAATTAGAAGTGATCGATACCAACCTATTGTTGACTACTGATCGTTCCATCTTCCTTACTTTGTCTTTTTGCTTTGATCCATTAAGTTTCGTGCATTTTTTCTTTGGAAATCAGGTTGTCGTTGAGAGGTTTTGATATATCTAATACCTTTCCTTCTCTTTAGGGATTTTTGGAGTTATTCGCCTTCTCCTTTAGAAATGGGCCCCAGAACGATCACTTTAGCCAAACAATGATAGATCATAGCTTCAAAGTTTACTAGGAAATATGAAAACAACTCATAATGGCCTTGATAAGTCCTTTACCATGTTTCTAGCATTTTAACCCTTTGAAGCTTATCCCATTGTTCTTCCAAGCATGCTCGCAAGTCCTTGAACCATTTTGTCTTCATCCTTTTCATTTGGATTCGTTGGAAAGCCTCTTGGTCTAAAAACATGATAACAATATACATACACACACACACACACACACACACACACCAAACCTATATATTTTGAGTCATAAGGTAGTTGTTAGTTTGTCCCTCATGTGACCAAACTGTGAGTTAAGATAAATGTTAACATTATAACAGTAAGGGTGAAAAATAAATCTATCGCATTTAGTCCACAAAGAAATGCTAATAAAGGTTCCCTATACTAACTAGCAATAGTGAGTAAATTATGGGTATAAGGGTGAATATAAGAAGAGTAGTATTATTGGACCCGTATAAAATAAGCATGATGTTGATAAGGCGTAATAAAGACATGGAAGAAGGACTTTGCAAAGTTAGAGTAAATCTCACTAGTCAAAGTTGAAGCCCTATTCTTATATTAAAAATAGTTACAAAAGCTCCATTTGACTTAAATTGATAGCTAGAGTGTTCCTACATTGGAGCCGGACGTCGTATTGAGGACAGACTTGAGTTGACCATTTTTCAAAAAGAGGGGCTAAAACCCTATGCACCTAAAGCATTGTCAGATGTAGTTGGGCTTATGTAAATCAGGTTGTTTTCACCTATTCTAATGTATGTGTTAAACTAACAGAAATGTTTACTAAAAATTAAAATAATAAACATTAGGTGTCTGAAATAAATAAGTTGGTTCATGATTTTCTATGAAATGTTTAAACAAACTTCATAGAAATTTAGAAAAAAAATAAAATAAAAAGTAGATTTTTTTAAAATGAGTTAGAAACTTCAGTGTTTGAAATATTGAAAAATATAGAATTTGAATTTTTAACTGGTAACTTCTTATTTAAAGCTTCAAAACATGAGAAAACTTAATAAAAAAATTAATTTTCCATAATTATTCTAAGGTTTTTATTTTTGAAAAAAGTTAGTGTAAGGTGTATTGTTGCACTTATCTTTTGATATGTAATTTGCTTTTGGAAAGTGAATCTTCTTAAAGGTAAATTGAGAAAAAAAAATATATAATACATCTTTTTGAAAAAAAATTCCATCGCATTTTGAAAAAGAAAGTTAAAATACCACATTTTCTTTCAAACTACACCTTTGTGAATATTTCTTATTTATAAAAAAATGGAATGATACTATTTGCACCAAATATTGGCACAAACATCCAATAGAGATTTTGTAGAGAAATAGATAAAGAATGGTAAATGTAAACGTAGGAGACAAGCAATTAAAAAACAAAAAATCAAAACAATAACAAGAACACAAGGATTTATAGCGGTTCAACATTGTTTGCCTATGTCCACTTTGAAGAGATATTTATTAATCATTTTGTAAACTGAGTACAATAGGGAATGGATGAAAATTCTTAGTTACAATGGAGTACAAAGCAACCAGTAGCGTAAAAATCCTGAAAATGAACAATCAAGCCTGTATTTATAGAGGAAGACGGCAAAATATTTTCCTTAAAATTCAGCAAAAGGATCTCCAAAAGAACATGGCCCACGGGAGGGATTGCATGGCCCAAATCCCAAAAAATAAGGATCAGGACCGATCCATATTTTGGAAGAATTTGGGGGTGCGATTCCTATGGGAGCTTCTCTATGTTGTAATATGCTTAGCCTCCAAGTTTTATGCCAGTTGGACTACTAGAACTTGAGTTATTGCTCGATCGTTGCTGCAAAGTGTGTTGTTACCTGATTCTACCGATCCCTATGGAGGGAAGTGGGCCGATCCCTCTTGCTTAGTCCTTTTGACGTGCGATCCCTAGGGTAAGCTCCCTAAGGTCCCTACATCTTACTCCCAAAGTTTCATTTGCATTGGAACTCTAGATCTTGAGATATCGATTATTTTCCATTGAATTGCACTTCTTCAACTGAAGTAGACCGATCCCTTTGATTGAGAGTGACTATAGTCGATCCCTTTTCTATATTAAATTATATCCCAAACTTAGAATGTTCTATATAGCATATCTCTTAATTCTGTTTGACCATGGCTTCATATTATCATCTGCATTTGACTTCTAGATCCCATAATCATTACTCTGGACATACTGGCCTTGATGACAGTCGAATCTAACTTGTCCAATTAGTTCGGATATAGCTAGGTCAAAATGCCAGATAGCACTTGCCCCTTAAAATATGACTTGTGTTGAACATGACGTGCTTTAAGTCAAAGCAAGTTAGAGTCGTCGGAAAGAAATCAATCTAGTCTGAATAGTTGTTATCCTTCTTTCGAATTATTTTACCAAAGTATTGTATGTCTCTTTGATCATCATGACTCTTGGTCGATTTCCAATAGTATAAATTCAGGATTATATTCCATCAAATGCTATCTATGTCTGATTTTATGGGGCTAGTAAGCTTTGGCTATCTGATTCAGTCTTAACCTTGAAAACTTCAGGTTTGAATTCAATTTATATCAATTTCAAAAATTGAATGTCTAGAATATACACGTGCATGTCCAGGTACACGTTCTTGTTATTGGCTCCTGGATGTGTTTGCACGCTCATGAGTCATCGCCAATTTTCGTTAAATTATATGCAATTTCATTGCATTTTATATTTGTTTAGTTTATATAATTTTTATGTACATGTTTGCATGCACATAGGGTTCATAACTGATCCCTTCTCTCTCTCTCTCTCTTTCTTTTATGTTTATAGGGATCGGCATTTCTCTAGCCGATCCCTCCTTCCCTTTTTTAAATAGGGATCCGAATTATCCTTTAGTTGATCCCTTTCTCTCCTATCTTCTCTCTTCATTATATATATATATATAAGGATTGGATTGGATCCCCAAGTCGAGGGATCATACCCGATCCCTTCATATGTTGGGGACTTAATGTTTCAGCTTCAAGGAGAAGCTCAACCAAGCCGATCCCTCTAGCCTCGTATATAAACTAACATTTCCCCTTCCATCCCTTACTTTAGTTAATTCTACATCCTAACCTTCCCATTTCCTTCGAGATCGCCTCCGAACCCTCCCCTTCCAATTTGAACTCCAATCCCTTTACTTACATTCAAATATCGCCTTAACTTTTAAACCCGCCATTCTCTCTTGCTTTAGACCACCACTCCGCCTTCGATTTTAATCAAAATCCAAAATTCTCCCTACGAGTAGCTCATACTTTATACATTTAGGTAGGTTTTCTTGCATTTAACTTTGGTTCATAACGAGTTGATGTGTTTTGTTTACGTTACATTGCATGAAAGAATGATTGAATTAGGTGAAGAAGAAAATAATGGTGGCGACGTTGGGTTCGGCGAGATGGTAGAAGATGAAAAGGAAAAGAGTGAAGCATGAAGGAAGTGGAGGGATCGGTCGTGTGTTGTGTGTGGAGCATGGAGGGATCAGTTGTGGTGGAGTATGGTGGAAAGGGATCGGTATTTCGCGTGTTGCCTGAGATATCGACGTAAAAATTTGAGGGAAGTATAAAAATGGCCAAGTATATGGATCGGTGAGAGGAATTAGTTATTTTCATAAATGAGATGGAGTTTGAGGAGTAAGGAGGGAATGGTGTTGGTGTAGCTTAAAGGGATCGGTCGAGTTGTTTCGGCATAGGGATGGCTAAAGATAGGGATCAGTCATAGTGGTGATAAGGGATCGGTTATTTGCTTTAGAAGAGGGTTCAACTATGGGGACTTAGCCGATTCTGAACCCTTGAATCAAGCTTGAACCTTTAAACAAACTAATACATGTAGACGAGTACAAACAATTAGAACCAATCTCATCTTAATGAAATTGAACATATGATGATAACGAACAACAGGACTTGCTCATACAACTTTGAATTTGAAACTGAATAACTAAACTACTGGGACTTGAACTAGGATTAAAACTTAATATATGGACTTCAATAATGGACTTCACACTTCGATATGACGATGGTATATATCTATTGTTTGCTGTTCCATGATGTGATATGCATTTAGTTGTTGTGTTTTGTTCTGATAGATCCGTAGCCACCTATAGTTCTGTATTAAGCGTTTATTGGATATGTCGATCTACTTGAGATAACGGGAAAAAAATTAGAGCGTTTATCAACGTATTCAATAGATGTTTAAGATAAAGCTATAGATGGTCGCTCCTAACCAGCCATATTCTCCGCATTAGCAGACAGTATTACCTAGTGATACTCTTTGTTAATGTGGGTCTCGGGGTGGGGTGTCACATCCCAATGCTTACACAACTGATCAATCTAAACACCAATTTAGACGGTCAGCGATGACGGTCACTCTGGTCAGAATCCAAAGTCTCGTCTCTTACTTTTGCTTTTAATTTTGAACTGTTTATCTCCACATTATACAATACTGAACTACACTAGTTTACACTTAGCACGGAGGGGTAGGTAAAATTTTCTTATCTCGATTATCTACTAAGTTCAGTTGATATGGGCTTTAGATGTTCAGTGTGTTTAGCCGCAATGCCTTCTGGACAACCTTCATAGCACAACAATCCCGGAGCTGAGTCAAGTTCTACGACTGTATCAGGTAGACTTTCCCTTGAACATCAGACTAAGCAACTGGAGATTTCTAGCCCATTGGGTGACCTTTTCTCTGATGTTTCAGTCCTTCCGGTGGAAGAGATAAACCTTGCTCCTGACACTATAGAGGGTGATGTATTTCTGGATAACCCAATGGATTCCTCGACCTCCAGAATTGGTGAGGCCGCTCTCCGTAAACTATGCTCTAAACATGGGATTCCATTTGGAGATGTTCTAGTCCCTTCAGTGAATGACAGGGTACATTTGCCCCTAGAGGGGTATACGGCATGAAATAAATTTATGTGCTGGGCCGGATGTGTGCCGCCTTTTAATTCTTGTATTCGAAAGATGCTAAATTATCTAGGAATAGTTCCTGCTCAGCTGCATCCAAATAGCTATGCTTTTCTTTATGTCATTTTCTTGATATTTATGGATGTTTTATTTTTCCCGCCATCACCTAAAGAAATCAAGTTTATCTACAATTTCAAATGATGGATGGAGAGGCTTTCTTATACTTTCCTCGAACCTTCGCCCAACTGTCAAGTTCTGAACGGTGCTTGAAACAAGCTTAATATCTTTAAACACGAATGGTTTTATGTTCATTGTCTGCCTGCTTCACGAGGCGATGGTTGGAAGGACGTAAGTATTGCCTTGACTTTATTCTAAAATTCTTTAGCCCAAGTCATATCCTGAACTAACTAATACTTTTGAAATTTACAAGTGTCCATCCATGTCCAAAAGGTGATAGTTTTTCAAAGGCAGTTTCTGCAATCCATGCCACCCCAATTGAGGATAGGGACAGTAGATCTATTGTGACCGATGAGTGGTCTTCTCTTCATGGGTTATTGGAAGAAGGTCGCAGCATCGGTCTTTCAGGAAGCGTTGCACCAGCAAGGAATGTCGCGGAACAAGAAGGCGGCACTGGTAGCCCTGTCATGCCCTCAATCGAGGAGGCTCAGGACGATGCCGAAGAAGGTGAAATTAGAGGTGACGAAACCAACAAGCCTGGCAACGCTGATGAATGTCCGGGAAATGTGCCCATGGTCAAACCATCATAAGGAGCGAAATCTCTTGTACCAACAAGAAAAGGAAAAAAATCGCCTACAAACTCCGTAGGAGAAAAACCACCAAAGGGTCCGAGTTCATCATCACCTCTATTGAAGAAGAGTCTTCCTCTCAATATTTAGAAAGTTCAATGGAAGGGTTCTCGAGTCTCCCAATCCCTAACGATATCATGGCCTACGACTTTTCCACCATTAGTGTTGGGTGGCTTAATTCTCCCACCAGGACTCATGATGACATTCCTTCCACTAGCAAAGGGAAAATCATTCCCATGAGCAAGGCCACAGTAACGGATCTATCAGTGGGACTCTAGAACACTCACAATCACGTGCACTGCACTGTACGATTTTCATCCATCTTTTATTTGATGGTAATTTTTACGCTCTTGTTTGATTTGCAAGTGCTATGTCTCATTCCCATGCCTTTGATCACTTGAGGTGCTACTTAACACAATATGGATCCAGTTGTGGTCCAGACTCGGGAAGGCGTCGTGAAAGGGATAACAACTGGAAAAGAGGTGACCGTTAAAGGGAGTCTTCATCCTTTAAACAAAAGTCTCAATCTTAATCATCTCATCAGAAAGTTCAGCCCAATCTTCCTATACATAACGATGACTAGACCTCTTCCCATGTTTTCCAGACTGTTGTGCCATTTGAGCATTATTTAGGTTTATCTGGTTCTCGATAGCCTCGCAATCGTAGGTCGAGCAAATGCCCAATTGTTGCTTCTGATCCAGCTTTGGCTACTATAGCTTCTGAGGCCTCTACAACAGAAAGATTAGCCGAACTTAAGGTCAATTTCCCAAAAATCTGCTTTGATGGGCTAAAGTTTCTTCCTTCCATCCATATGATTCCAGAGAGTGCTAAAGAGAGTTCACTTGCATGTGTCAATGATGTTTTTGTGCAGCATGAAGCATTCCAGCATTTAGCCGAGAAAATCACTTAGGTGTCTACTGAGAGGTAACATGAAATTGATCGCCTTGAATTGGAGGCGATCCATGATAAAGATAAAATTAAACACCAAGATGATGAGATTACAGAGTTGACAACAAAGCTAGTCGCGGTAGAGAAGAGCGCTAAAGAAATATCCAAACCGGTTAGTCATCTAGAAATGGCTCACAAAAAGGAGCTGGATGCTGCCCTTAACCGCAATGGTGTGCTTGCTCTAGAGAAGGGCATACTACAAAAAGAGAAAAACACTCTAGCTCGTCATGTCGGTTTTAGGTCAGAGTTTATGATGTAGTGAGTGGTCGAACTGCACTCATCTATTTGTTTATACTCACATCCACACTTTAGGTGTGACGCCCCACCTCTATACTCACGCTAGCCAAGGACACTACGGGGTAATGCCGTCGACTAGCACGAAGAATAAGGCTGTTGAGGAGTGACCATCTGTGTAATTGCTTTGTGCGAGTACCATATGTCAGATAATATAACTTACAAGAGGAAATCCGACATATCAGATACAAACTCAAGGCTACCACACAGTGGCTAAGTGGACTTCGGAAACAAATATAGAAATAAACACAACACAAATTAGTCATAGATATTCATATCACAAAGGCGGAAATAGATATGAATATATCACATAAAAGTGTACAT
Source organism: Allium fistulosum (assembly GCA_030737815.1). Lineage (NCBI taxonomy): Eukaryota > Viridiplantae > Streptophyta > Magnoliopsida > Asparagales > Amaryllidaceae > Allium > Allium fistulosum. Next base: position 137,157,273 of record CM060904.1, read on the forward strand.
CCAAATAGTGGTCATATAAGATCCACTACCTTACAAAAGAATAGATACAAGTGCTAGACAAAAGGATAATAAGTATACATCAAGGAGTCTCTATCTCAAATGTATACTAACAAAAACTACTACGCTAAAGTAGTTAGCCCAAAAGTCAGGTGACGGACCCTGATAAGAAGTCAAGCAGGAGCACCTAAAAAATCTCGGTTTGACCCGAGTACTATTTAAGAAGAAAATAATAAACGGATCAGTCTAGCTATAAATATCATATAAAATGAGATAGGATAAGAGATATGACCAAAATCGTATGATAACAAAAATGCCATACTGTGACAAGTATACATTAAAAAACAACAAAATCATACAATACCTCACGAATCTCAAACACCCAAAAAGAATCACATTCTTTAAATTATTCACCAAAACACAAATATTGACAAAGCCTATCAATGCCTATCATCAAAATTGGTGAAACATAAATTCTAGAAATCATCAACTAGAAATCCAAAAATCACAAAAAGGGGGAAGGCCTATCACAAACGGGAGCATGAAAACTCACCAACACGTGTATCACAAACGGAACACTATTCCATGGTCGCTAACCATAAAGCCGGTGCCACGACGTAGTACAGCGAATGCCCGAGGAACCAAACTCAAATAATCCAGAACATCGACGTAGTACAGCGTTACACCCGATGAACCAAACTCAAATAATCCAGGACATTGACGTAGTACAGCGTTACGCCCGATGAACCAAACTCAAATAATCAGGCACAACGACGTAGTACAGCGAACGCCCGATGAACCTGAACACAAATAATCCAGAACAACGACGTAGTACAGCGAACGCCCGATGAACCGAACTCCAATAAAAGCATAGGTCGCTAGCCTATAAAAATGAGACGAAGCTCAACAAAACGAGTATAGTCCCCCACGCAGACAAAGAGACATCGCACATCGCTAATCTAAACCATAAAATGATCACCATTGATCAATAAGAAGTGTCAATTACACTATGCTAGTAAATAGATGAGTTTAGCTTCATGTCCCATAACCACTGGCTTAACTTAAATATTTACGAACAAATTGTAGATTTCCACTCAAAGATTGTCACAAGAATTTCAATCGAACGAGTCCAAAAATTAACTGACGAAGTAAACACAAGCGTTTCATACCACTTGTTTTGCTAAGCCGTTTAATTAGATTTTCTCATACGAATGAGGTAAAGGTTTGTATATACTAATAGATTAGAAAACGGTTTTATAAACGAGCTTTGTATTAAAAATAGAGTTGAAATCATTTTTGTAAAACTACTAGTATAGAAACCTTTGTATTTTAAAGTGACAAGCATAGAAATGATTGTAGAAAAAATCAATCACCAAAATCCACATATGAAGACGTGAATCAAATCCAAAGAAATCAATACCGAATCCATCAAAATGGATATTCTCAAAAAATCCCGAAAAAGAAGTCATCAAAGTCAATAATAAATGATAACAATAAATCAGATCAACACGATTCGGTTCGAAATTGGAAATCAACATCAAATAGAAAAATTGGGCTGAGACAGGCAGGTCAGTCGACTTACTGCAGAGGCCAGTCGACTGATCCAGAAACCTGAAACTTTCGGTTTCTGCAGTCAGTCGACTGACTGCAGAGGCCAGTCGACTGACTGGCATTGGAACTGTGTTTCTAGCATATCAAAATGAAGAGCAAACTCTCACAATTTACGATCGGACGAGCAATGGGTGTTAGGGGTTTATGCCAATCGACAACCCTGCCCTATAGGCTCTTTGATACACCACCAAAAGAATGTTCATACATCAAAGCTAGGATTTTTAGAGTTTTTGACTTCAAAACACCAAAAATTGAAATGTTCACCAAATCAATTCAAATCAAGAGCAAATGAACATGAATAGCCGTTAGGAAATCGTACCTAACAACAATGATAGAATTAGACAAAGATGTGAGTTCAAAAACTCACCTTTAAACCCAAAAACACAAGAGAGAAGCTATAGAGCAAGGCAAGAACAATCACTCTTCATTGTTAACCCAAGAAACTTCAATCTAAGCTCAAAAGAAAAACATTTCCTAAGTTAGGGTTTAGGAAATTTCTGAAATTGATGAGGAAATGAGATGGAGAAGATGAAGAGGATGCTTACCTAAGCTTCTCTTAGACGTTGGAGCTAGAACTTGAGTTTGCAAATGAATCTAGGGCTTTCTTCCCCCATTTTTCTAACGCTTGAAGTGTTAGGAAAATAATAGAATGAATGAAGAGAAGAGGGGGTGGAGTTAGGATATAAGATGAGTTGGGTTAGTGGGCTGAAACCCAAGCCCAAAGCCTTAAGTAAAAATGTCAAAATTCTACTCAACTCCAAACATATCGATGTTTATACTCAAAATGGTCGCAAACGCTATTTTGGACTCAATGGAAGTAGTCTCGAGTCCCAAATCGACTGTTTGCAAATAATAGATTTTCGGACATAAATCCGACTAACGATGCTATATTTAAATAAAACATTTAAATATACAATCGTAAAATATGCGGGTTGTTACAGACTCCCCTCCTTAAAGAAATTGCATCCTCGCAATAATTAAGAGGAAAATAAAGAGTAACGACCATAAAAGCATATCAACACAAAAGAAAATTTGAAATAAGAAGTTCACCATAAAAGAGCACAAAAGAGTAAGTCTGGATGTTTTTGCTCGATGAATTCTCAAGATTCCTAATAGCAATCCTTAGGATTTGAGGACCATAGAACTTTCACAAGAAGAATATCTTTATTTCGAAGGCGTTCAACCTCCGAAGCAATGATACGAATAGGATGTTGCTCATAAGTCAAATTTGGTGAAACTTCAATTTCCTCTATAATACCAGGCTCAAGATTAGAATCGGAATCCTATGGTATTTCCGTAGTAGAGAGACGTGGAAAACGTCATAAATAGCAATAATTTGAGCCGGTAATAAAAGCGATAAGCCACGGAACCAATACATTCGGTGATGGGAAATGGACCAACATATTGAGGTGCTAACTTTCCCGATCAATTGAAACGCACAACACCCATCATAGGTGATACACAAATGAACACTAATAAAATCTGGACCTAAAACCAGCTTCTCATTGGCTTCAAGCCAACACAAAGGAAATCGGCACGGCCTTCCGTAGAGTGCCTCGAAAGATGCCATACCAATACAAGATTGGAAGCTATTATAGGAAGAAAACTCAACAAGAGAAATATGATCTTCCTAACTTCCACCAAAATCAAGAACACATGCACGAAGAAGATCTTCAAGAGTTTGATTCACACGCTCGGTTTGTCCATCGGACTGAGGACGATAAGCGGTGCTAGAATTAAGCTTTGTTCCCAAAGCTTTTAAAGACCTTACCAAAATCCACTAGTAAAATAATGGATCACGATCGCTAACAATAGAAGTAGGAACTCCATGCAATTTAATTTGACATAGAGTTTAGCCAAAGGAGGTATAGTCCAAAAGAGAAGGATGAGCCTCAAGGCTACACAAAACAAGAGATGAACACGAATTGGATTCACGGTCTCGAATCTCACAAGTGGATAAAGTCTCGAGATCATTCCATTCAGATATCATCATGGAAACAACCGCTTGTTGCTTACAACTAAGGGCATCAACAACATGATTTCCCTTTTCGGGAGTATAAAGAATATCAAGATCATAAGATGCAAGGAACCCGAGCCAATGTTGTTGACGCAAATTAAGTTCCTTTTAAGAAAGTAAATACTTCAAAGATTTATGATTGGCGTAGAGAACAAATTTTCTCTCCCGAAAGATAATGGCGCCCAAATTCTAAGAGCGAAAACAATGGCCGCGAGCACTAGATCATGAATGGCATATCTAGTCTCGACAAGCTTTAATTGTAAAGAAGCATATGTGATAACACATTCCCTTAGCAAAAGAATGACACCCAAACCAATACGACTAGCATCGGTACAAACAATAAAGTCTTGGTTCCCTTCGGGAATCGCAAGAATAAAAATATCGGAAAAGAGTTCTTATAATCAATCCTCTTTCCCGAAAAGCTAAGACATTCAAAATTATAATTAACTTTATATAATCATCTTTTTAGAAAAAGTTACTTATTACAAGTCAATTTACTGTGTCTGTGTGTCTCATCATAGCGTTTAGGAAATTCCTATCGATAACGTTGATCAAGCGCATCGACTAGAATTCGTAAAGCACTCAATGGGCAAAACAACACAAAATCATCTTCTTTATGATAAAAACATCTCTTAAAAACTTTACGAATATTCTTTGCTTGTTTTAAGAACAAAAATCCAATTATACTCATAAATAAATCTTATGAAAAAGATTTGCAAAATTTTAAGTTGTTGTTTTCATCCAAAATTAATGAATACAAGGATGGTCTCATCGAAATATTCGCCGAATACTCGATTAATAAGATGGATGAAAGAAGGTGGAAGGTTCGTCAAACCGAATGACGTAATGAACCACTCATAAGAATCATAACGAGTACGGAATGCGGTAAGTGAAATGCTACCCTCCACAACTCGTAGTTGATGAAAACCGGTGGCAAGGTCGAGCTGAAAAGACCTTAGCACCACACAATAGATTGCTTAGGTGGTAATCCTAAGACAAACTCAAAAATACCAGAAAATTCACAAACTACATGAATGAGAGAAATAATATTCTCCACATCATGTTGGTTTAAAGAATAAAATGATATCACCGAATCTGGAAATCAAAATCATTAAGAAAAAAAGAAATCTGCTTAACAGATTGAGAATGTCGAAGATATATAGTCCGCTCAGGACATAGGATGTGGGCTTCATAATGATTAAGCCAATCCTTTCTAAAAAAAATCAATTCCGAAGCCTAAGTAATGCATAACATGCAAATTGGCTCGGAAAGAATAATCACATAAAATAATCTCAACATCTTCATAAAGTAAATTGAGTATTGCGGATCCACCAACCAGATTTTCAATTCTCAGTGAAGTCAGCAAACCCATAATAGTAAAAGAAAAGAATCAACAAGTTCTTTTAATATAAAAGAGTGGGATGCACCCGTATCAAAAGAAATCAAATAGGAAGATCGCGAAATAAAATAGTGCCATCAAGGATAGAAAATACCTTGACCAAGAGAAGTGTCATTAGGAGCTTGCACGACATTCAACTCTCCCTCTCTCCTACTTTGGAGTATGAGACATGTAGATATAAGATGGCCCGAACTTTTGCAATAACGACAAAAAAATGGTTTTGGACACTCTTACGCATAGTGGTCCGTAGAACCACAATTGTAGCATCGTCCACGACTAGTGGTAGGATTCTTTGCTACCGAAGTTTCTTCCTTCCCTTTCTTGTTGGGATTGGGGCCTTTGAAATTAATAGGCCTCTTCATGTTATTGTTGAAGTTCTGTTTGGCACGCACAACTTCGACATTACTTTCTCTATCGGTCTCTTCAAGTCAAAGAGCGATATCTACAAGCTGATTGAAAGAAACCTCCAGTTTCAAAAGTAAAGGCTTTTTGAGGTTCTTATTCAAACCATAGGCGAACCTCTGATTTTTCTTCAATGGGGTATTAATATATTCGACCCTATATTTAGAGAGAGATTCATAAGATGCGACATAATCTGCCACAGAAGATTCACCTTGAACAAGGTCAATAAAGCGTTGGGCTAAAGTTACTGTTTCAGCCTCCGGCACAAACTTCAATTCGAATCTTTCTCGGAATTGCTCCCAAGTAAGATCCGCTTCAATAATCTCAGAAACCCAAAAGCTCATACCAATCTAATGCTCTTTCTTGGAGCATGCTAGAAGCCACTTGGACTCGATGAAGATTAATAAGATTCATGCGAGAAAATATGCGCATTGGTCTTAGACAACTAACATCCAGTATATTAATTGGCCACCTATTTTCATTCGACGTTCCGGGGCGCCCGATTCGATCGACGAATTCGGCGAGCTGATCTGCTTTGATCCAGGAGAAAGCCCAGTCAGCCACCTTTTCGGTGCGCCATAAGAAAGAGTCTAGCCATCTCAGCTTAGAATAAAATCCCCTTCTAATTCCAGGAATGATCGAACTGAGAAAGAAAGAATCATGCGAAAGAGGCCTAGGTGCTTGCGAACTAGACTCTGACTGACTAAGGATTTTAAAGGAGCTTGGAGCCTGATGCCCCTCGCCGTCATGGCAACGTGACTCAGGTTTTATCCTTTGAATTACTCGTGGAATTTCATTTCGCACCGGAAACTCTTCTAGGAGAAGTTCGAATCCATTTCGTTCGGATATTGATCAGTCTTGGTTTGACATGGTTTACGTGTTACTAGTTCCATCTAAGCCAAGCTTGGATTTCTATAACGTTTTCAGATCCCTTGAATGGCCTTCCACCCAAAACGGTATAATCTCTGCACAAGCGTGCAAACCCGGATTTAGGGTGAGTAGGCGCTGGAATGGGTCCGGCAGCTTGGGCATTGTTCACAAGATCTAAAAGTTGTTAAGCTGACATAAATACTCCATCCTGAGGAGTAGCACTAGATTGACCGGCGCTGGGACGGCCTGGTCTAACCATTTCTCTTCTCTAAGAAAGGAAGAAAGAAGAGAAAAAAGTTTATTCTCAGAATGAATATCAAACAAACTTGATTGATAAAACAAGGCATCACAAAAGAAAATAGGATAAAACGGTACGAAGACTCGAATTAAATCCTATGGCACGATTCCTAAGAAAGACTTAGGACAATGATCCTTGCTAGATTATTCTACATTGTTCCGAAGTTTGGCTCTGATACCAAGCTGTGATGCCCCACCTCTATACTCATGCTAGCCAAGGACACTACGTGGTAATGCCGTCGACTAGCACGAAGAATAAGGCTGTTGAGGAGCAACCATCTGTGTAATTGCTTTATGCGAGTACCAATATGTCAGATAATATAACTTACAAGAGGAAATCCGACATATCAGATACAAACTCAAGGCTACCACACAGTGGCTAAGTGGACTTCGGAAACAAATATCTCTACTACTAATAAAGAAAATCCCTTCAACTAATTTACTCGGTGTCTTTTTGAAATTCCAAAAATGCCCTTCTCTCCGTTTACAGGTCTGGGCTAATACGGCTACCGCTGCATCCATTGCTCCAATTCCCCTTCGCCCCTCCTGGAAACTTGATTCTCTTCCTCCTCCATTTTGTCCACAAAATTTCCACTCCCATCCATAAATCTCACCTCGCCATCGATCTCCCTTACCTATAGATCAACACAGTCGTCCACGGTTCTTCACTGCCCTCCCTACTCGACCCCGACTCCATCCATCCCCAAATTCGACCTCCACCAACATACAGTCCACGGTATACAGGTATGATTTTGTACACTGTCCCCCTATTTTTGATCTCCCATAGATTCGATTACTACCAGCTTTTGCATGGTTTCACTGTTTTTCATTTCCCCGATCTGATTTGGAGATCATGAAATGAAATTTTCACATTTTTACTCCTTATTTTACTTGATCTCATTCTCCACATGCTCTGCTATTCGCAAGATGGATTTGTTCTAAAGAAAACATATATGGAATGTTCCTTTCTATCAGTATATTTTACGTTGTTTTATATTGGATTATGTTTTGCATTGTTCTATATTTTGCGTCTGACTACAAATCAAGTTTTATATTGGATCATTTGTGGGTTGCATGATGAAATATCTTTAAAATGAAATGAAAACTAAGGTTGATGAGAATTATCAGTAAGCAGTTGGCGCACAACTGATTCAACCAGCCACTAAAATTTTGAGTTATAACACAAGTATTCTTTCCTTATTTTTCAGTTAAAACACGTTAAACAAAAAAGTCTATAGTGCACATGACATAAAATTTCTCAAATTTTATTCCAAGTTTTAAATACAAAAATGACTGTCATCTTAGAAGTTTATCACATCAATTTCAAGAGAAAAAACAACGCCATTTACAGTTGGAACAGCAATGGAAACTGTCATCAACAAGACCAAGGCACCACTGGAAGAAGCCTAATGGAAGATGTTGGAACTCACAGGAGCAGGACAAGAAGATTATGAACATAGTGAGCAAATTTGTTACAAGTGCCAACATGCACAACAATGAGCAAATATGTCACTTAGAGTGAGCTACTTTGAAAGATGCAACATACATTAACTAACAGAATTCAGATACTTAATCAACCAAAATAAAAATTTCTAAAGTTTAGAGAAAATGTACCTTCTGTCATATAGTCTTTATCGACTTTCATTTATTCTTTGATTTTGAAGACTATTTTTGATTCCTAATCTATTGATATTGATTAATAACTTTTGCATTTTTTAAATTTCATTTGGATTTATCTCGATGGATAGGTGTTATTGCTTTATTTTGTTATGTAAGTGTTTTGCTCATCTAACTATAACATATATAGTTGAAATGATAATGTTTTGAAGTTTGTTAGCATATTAACCAAAAAAATGTACAGTGGCAAACATTTGAATTTTAGGTCGATGTTTTTTGTGTTAGATAACATGGTAGCCTGACTAGCTTCATTTTATCATTTTGATCATAAAAATTTGTTAAGGTTTACCTACTTAGTTTACATGAGAACAAATTATCTGGCTGGTGTATATATGAGACAGTAGTTAAATGCTTTTTCAATGAAACTACTGTAACTCATTTGAAATAATAACCAAAACTCATTCTCTCCTTTACTGAATATGTTCTTCTATGCAAATAAGCATAAATTATTTCATCATTTCATATATTCCTTTGTTGACCGAAGTAGTTGTTATTTTTGAATGTGTGATTGTTGAAAGTTAGCCACTTGCGGTTAATTTACATTTCAAGCACGTTTTATTCTATGTCATTTAAAATTTTGAACTATTGATCTACATCAACTATATTTTAGTATATTAAACTACAGTTTTCACAATTTTTCGTGAATTAAAGTTTTTAGACAATGATTAAGTAATGTATGCACTGAAAGAAAATTTCTTTCCTATATTGGAATATTGAATTAAAGAACTTTCATTCTCATATTCAATATCCGTCCAAAGATCAGTTAATGAGTTGAGAAGATCCAACACCCGAAACAATATCTCTGGCATTCTTTTAGATTTGGTAACAAGTTTAGGAAACAAAAGGAAAGGCAGCCGCTGCTTTTGTGATTTCTGGAAACAGGAGTCCCTTACTGAATCAGAGCCTTCGAAGACATGATCACACAAGATCCGTTCAACTGGTAGTAGAGTCCTGATAACAACACCGGACCTTGAAAGCCATGCTTGGATCTTCATATCAAGAACCTCCCAATGAAGCTTCTTCATTTGAGACAAGGTCAGATTTTCAAATCCAAGCCAATACATACCTTCATCTACTATTGATTTTCTTATCATGTTGTTGATTTTTATGCACTCTTTTCCATAACCAACAGATATTATAGTTTGAGCTATGGTCATTAGATCCGCCATTGCAATCGCAGATGTGCATTGCACTTCACCAATAGTGTCGTAAACTGTTCGGTTGTCATCCACTGAATCCAGATCTGATAGACTTGTCGATATGCTTGATCTTGCTGATTGATGAGAAACGGAACCTGGGTCCAATTTGTCATGATTAGCTGAAAGAATCTGGTAAAACTCTCTCAAATCTTTTCATTACTGTTTGTAATTAACTTTATGCATGTATCAAATAGACAGACTTTTGATTTAATACTTTTAGTGCATTCACTAGATGAGAAAAGAAATCATTGCACGTTGTAGATCATGAACAGCCAGGATAAATTTGTCGTCCTCTTTCAACAATCTTTGTCCTGTGTTCTCCAAACCTCCTTATTGATCATCATTAAGTTTGTAGCACGGTTAAGTAATTGGCTATTTTGTCATGTTTTAACATACAGAACTATATTAATACTATGAACATGAACATTTTAATCTAAGGCTCTAATTCCTATTTTCTTAGTCTTACTAATTGCTTAAGTTATGATTGTATATTTTAATATAAAAACACATGTTTTAAGAGCAGGTGATGAAAATCTAGATAGGGACATCAACACTCACTAAAAGTAAATTGCTATTGATGAAGATGGTGACTAAGTGGAAATCTCTCTGATGCTTCCTTTCCTATTGTATGATCTTTTGGGCATGGAAACTTCATTTTATGATGCATTCAATGCATGTAGTATCATATAGGACATAAAAAAATGATTCGTTGCTATGTTGTCACTACTGCTGAAGATGTAATGTTTCATGCCACTACTTTAATTTATTTGTCTTCTGTAATTTAAATTTCTTCCTAAATTTCAAATTAGTGAATTACTTATTACAAGTGATGATAAAATAGATAGTGTCTTAGAGCGTCCATTATTAGTCTAATTAGAATGAATGTTGATAACAGTCTAAATTTGAATGTTCTGATGCATTTCAATATCTGATTGATTGGTACAATACCATTTCAATGTTTTTTAGCTTTGATTAAAACATTTTTAGTTCTATGTTGTAGTTGTAAGCTTACCTCAAGTATTTGTGACTGTAAATGATAATAAAATAGACAGAGACTATACTGTTTTATAGTTTTTCTTTTGGGTTTTAGGATAAGTTCAGAAAATGACCTACATGCAAAATGCAGTAGTCATGCCCTATGCATTTAGCATCTTATATTGTGGGTGCATTGAAATATACTAAAATTCCATTTACTTTCCTTATCTTCCCCTTTTAATTTATTGATTACAAGTAATGAATGTTGATAACGTGTTATGTAGGTTACAGAAATTTTCAGCCGCGGTAGATGTAATACCTCTCTTTCTTGGAAGTCATCCCAAACTGCACATCGATGGCAAGGAGTTACATACCTCAGCCGAAGCATTACATCATGAAAACAAGTTTATGCTTTATATAGATTTGCATGTTTTAGTTGTTGTAGCTTCTTTGCATGGCTATTGTATTTGTTTTGTTTCATGCTGCCATGTTACTGTTTTGAATCTGTTGGCTATTATTATTTGAAAATAATACCAGATCCTTATGTTATTCCTACTATGTATGTGTGAGATGACTGCATTTGTAGGTTAAGTGTGTGTAAATATGTGTTGTGTCTATGTGCATGGTTGTTGATTTATATGGCAGCAGAGTGTTTGTGAGTAGTGTGAGTATGTGCCCACATGTCTGTGAGTTTAATATGCATGCATGTGTGTTTATATAGATGAGAATGTTGGAGGTGTTGAACTAGGTTGAAATGACCCTCCTATTTACACACTAATTTTATCAGTGATTTTTTTATTTATTTTTTTTTTATTTTTTTTTTATTTTAGAGATGATATATAGATATATCATCTATTACAAATATATTTCCCAGGGTCATTTTCTTTCTCTAATAAACAAAAATATATCCAGGATCTTTCACAATATAGAAATATTGTTTTAATTCTAAATCATTTTTAACATACATATATGAAGATATCTATGTTATATTCTACTTGAATCAGAGCATGATAATAAGTAGAAATCCTTTTTAAATTTGCAAAAATGTGATAAATTCCCTTTTTAAATTAAAACTTATTGTATCCTGATTTTTGACTATAGTGTCCACTGGAAATATGTACCTTAGACTGTTATTATAATTAAGAAATAACCAAGCAATAATCAGTGGAAAGCAAGCTTATAATATAGATGATTGTCTTAAAGTCTGAATATTATCAAACTCAGGTTAAAAGAAAGTGGATCCTAAGTGAACACAAGCAACATCTAGGCGTAATGGAAACGCGCCTAACTTATTCATGCAAGGTCACTAGTTCGAGTACTATGCTGGTCGGTTCAAACACAATTTTTGTTTTTCTTTTTATTTTCTCCTGTATGGCTGAAATCTGATACTTACCTATAATTGTACATATATATTTAATTTTTGGCTATAACCTAACATTCAAAACAATTTTTCTTGCATAACTATTTTTAAAACCCATTCTTTCAACTGTTTTAAGAATTTACATCTATATTTTTGCCCAATATCAACATGTACACAGATATACATGTACATGTCAGTGTCTTTGTTCATTTTCCAGAAAACTGAGCTCAAATGTTCCCTTGCTTCATTGATCTGAAGTGAAACATTTGGCCTGACCTATGGCCTAACCATGTGGTTACTCTGGCCATTCTTTTGTTTGCATTTTTACAACCCAGATTATATACAAAACACTGATACCTTTCCTTTTCAAAAGCATGTGTATATATTTGTATGAATCAGACACCTTGTGATCAGATATATATCATTCTTCCTAACCATACTTCTCTTTCAAAAATACATTTTCAGGGTATAAACACTTTTTCTTGCATTTGGACTTATGTCAATATCATAAATTGTAGATATAGCAGTTTAATTCTTTTCTGGGTTTTCCCAATATTATTTTCTGTATATCTATATTCTTTTTGAAAGAACTCAGGATTAACTGAAATCATCATGAAATGATTATACTTATAAAATCCAGGTTTTTCCTCTAAATCAAAACAACTTTAGCAAATAGGTTTTCAAATCAGTTTAACATCAATATCCTTAGTACATACCAAATCAGAAATAACCAGAAACAACATAGCACATGTCTCTTACAAGTTCTTCCTACTTAATACATTTAGATAGCCATATTAATCAGGGAATACATGCTTGAATTAACACATTTTAGCTTTTATTTCTAATTATCTTAGCATCCTCTATTCCATATCTTTTTAATCTTGCTTACTTAGCTCCATCACAACCTGCAAAAGCATTAGTGGCTGCCCCATTATAAATGAGACACCCCCATGTGCCATGAGCAATAAGGGTCAGATCTATGATCTGGTGTGAGCATTTCTAACATATCCATGATATTAAGCTAAGGATACAGCATAAATATACTTTGCATACTTGACAGGTATTATCATGTACAATACATAAGAGCAAACATATGCAATAAAACAACTTTTATCTGGAACTACTAAGGTTGCCATTTTCTTCTTATAAATTCCTGGCCTCATCTGCTATAAGGAATCAAAGGGACACATTGCCATGAACTAATTAACATTATGGCACAAAGATCTCAGGACTTAAACAAGCCATGTGCCAACTTGTCTACTTCAAATAGGACAAGCATTCCAGCAGCCTTCTTGGCACAAAATCCTTAGTTATATCACTAGGTGTATTTATGTTCATTCTATCAATGATAGCTAGGTGTACATACCACCTGTACTCATGAAGCATACTAGTTACCTTGCAGACATAATATTGCAAGCAAGTTAAAGGTTACTTTCTAGAGGTATAACACCCCAGTCATTCCATCTCACATTATTTAGCATATAAACACCCTATTCAAGCATATACCAGAATGTTTGCAACTGAGAATAAATGCATGGCTCTATTGGGTTTATTTTGATTTTGCAAGCAACTGTGTTTAGCCAGATTTTTAATCTTGTTTAAACATAGTTTTTAGGCTTGTAAGTTTCTGTTTAGTTTAGGGCTCAGCACTTTATAGAGAAAGACTCCATTGCACCCTTAACCAATTATTTCAAGCCTCAGCACCATACCAATGTATATGCAGCTCATAGTTTTCTTTTTCATTCTTTGTCTTAAGCCATGATTCAGACTAGTTACAAATACTCTATTATATATTCTTTAAGGTTTTGGTATAATCATACAGAGATGAAAACAGAACAACAAAGTTACACATCCATCATAGCAGATCATATATCATCAAGCATCCATGTAACCATCAGTAGCCAACATAGTTTGTAAATCAAAACATGCAAAATATAGCATATAAAAGCTTGGCTGCCTAACCCCAGGTCTTAATGCCATGTAAATGAGTGAGGATACTCACCTAAATGCTTACACAAGCTTAAACCAGAAAACCCCTCAGATCTTTAGCCTTATCTTCCTCTTCTTGCTTAGGTTAATTAATTAGTGAGAGAGCAGTTTTCTGATTGGGCTCTTGGTTTAAATAAGGGTTCTGTCTAGGGTTTTGGGTGATGCAAAATCCCTATTTTAGCCCAGACCAGAATCATGCATTTGGCATTGCATATTCCCTCCCTCCTAACCCTTAATGTCCCGGCCAATATTTTTAAAACAAGACTAAATTGTGCCTATTTTCCTTTATTTTCAGAAAGTGATAACTTTAAGTATTTTTATTATACTTACCTCAAACATGATAATGGTGTGACTTTCTATTTTCTGCCTATGCACATTTGCTTTCTTGCACTTTGGTTCTTACTGTTTTAGTGCTTCCTTTATTTATTTTCTGCTCAAATAAAATCTGGATATAAATATACATTTATACAACTATGGGTGTTAATTTAACTTTAACCTTTTATTTGCAGAAAACATGTGCATACTTATGTGCATTTCTACACCTATTATTCAAATAAAATTTTACTTATTCATTATAAATCAATGTTCTCTTCTGTCTTAATTTCCAGACAAGTCATACATAGGCATATATATATAGATATATATATATATATATATATACACACATCCTCAGGAATTTTTAATACTCATGTCTAGGTCTATATTTTCTTTATTTAAAACATTTTATCTAAATGTTTTCCTTCCTTGTTTTATTATTCAGGAATTCTGGATTTTCTCTTAGTGCCATAACTAGTGTGCACGTGCACACATGCACACAACCTTGCACCACTGAAAATCCCACCTATATAATAATTCTGATTTTTCCCCCAGAATTTTAATCATTTATTTAAAAGAATTTTCCTCAAAATCTTGGGGTATTACATAGGTGAATGTTTATTTGTGTGTGTAAGTGTTTGTTGTGGTGGCTATGGGGTGAATGTATAAGGCTGTGTTGAATGTGTATGCGAGTAGCAAAATTAGAAATAGAGATAAAATGAAACAACAGCATAAGCAAAGCGGGTTCAAAGATTACAAGTGTACTTTGAGTATTGGGCTCAATTCGGCCCATATGCATATTATTTGTACATTATAAATGCTTAAGCATGTAATACATGTATCGTTATCAAATGTATTCAATCTGTTGTCAAAAAAAATTTCTTTTTCAAAATCAAGTGTATCATTTTATAGACCGGTAAGTTCATCAAATCCTTTAAGCAATATATAATATATATTTGTTAATGAAGAACCATGCAATCCACATGACACTATTATTAAATCTTAGTGTATCTACAAAATCACTGTTATATATATTTGGGTTCCATGAATGTTCTTCAACTTTCTCGATCTTCTCTGGCGTTGCTTCAAGTTTAGTTTATGCTTGCAATGGTACTACCAAATCTACTTCCATAGGTACAACTATAAATGATTGCTCATTGTGATTAAATGCAGGTCACCTAGCGTTCATAAGATGAAGTATCCAAGTGTTCCACATTGTCCGTAATTTAGGTGGGAGTTAATCTGTTGAAGTCTCGTCGGATTCCGAGTTAGTATGAAGAAAATATAGCAGTCTGAACAAAAAAATAGTGGCTTCTACACTAGGCGGAGTTCAAATACGGGGATGTGGTAGCCTGTTATTTTCTAAGTACAACCGTCAGTCCCCATAGAGAACTACAGTGTGCGTTCACAGGATAAAGTATCCGAGTGTTCCATATTGTCCGTAATTTAGGTGGGAGTTAACCGGTCGAAGTCTCGCCGGATTCCAAATTAGTATGAAGAAGTTATTGCAGTTTGAACAAAAAAATAGCGGCTTCTGCACTAGGCAGAGTTCAAATATGGGGATGTGGTAGCCTATTATTTTCTAAGTACAACTTTCAGTCCCCATGGAGAACTACAGTGTGCGTTCATAAGATGAAGTATACGAGTGTTCCATATTTTCCGTAATTTAGGTGGGAGTTAATCGGTCGAAGTCTCCCCGGGTTCCGAATTAGTATGAAGAAGTTATTGCAGACCAAACAAAAAAAATAGCGGCTCCTGCACTAGGCGGAGTTCAAATATGGGGATGTGGTAGCATGTTATTTTCAAAGTAAACTATCAGTCCATATGAAGAACTATAGTGTGCGTTCACAAGATGAAGTATCCGAGTGTACCATATTGTTCATAATTTAGGTGGGAGTTCATCAGTCGAAGTTTTGCCTGATTCCGAGTTAGTATGAAGAAGTTATTGCAGTCTGAACAAAAAAATAGTGGCTTTTTCCTAGGCAGAGTTCAAATATGAGGATGTAACCTGTTATTTTCAAAGTACAACTATTAGTCACCATGGAGAACTACAGTGAGCGTTGAAGTGGGGATATAGCTTGTTATTTTCTAAGTACAACTGTCTGTCACCATGGAGAACTACAGTGTGCGTTCACAAGATGAAGTATCCAACTATACCGTATTGTCCGTAATTTAGGTGGGAGTTCATCGGTCGAAGTATCTCCTGATTCCGAGTTAGTATGAAGAAGTTATTGCACTCTGAACAAAAAAAATAGCGGCTTCTGCACTAGGCGGAGTTGAAATATGGGGATGTGGTAGCCTGTTATTTTCTAAGTACAACTGTCAGTCCCCATGGAGACCTACAGTGTGCGTTCATAAGATGAAGTATCTGAGTGTTCCATATTGTACGTAATTTAGGTGGGAGTTAATCTGTCGAAGTCTCGCCGGATTCCGAGTTAGTATGAAGAAAATATAGCAGTCTGAATAAAAAAAATAGCGGCTTCTGCACTAGACGGAGTTCAAATAAGAGGATGTTGTGCCATGTTATTTTCTAAGTAAACTGTCAGTCCCCTTAGAGAACTACAGTGTGCGTTCACAAGATGAAGTATCCGAGTGTACCATATTGTCTGTAATTTAGGTAGGAGTTCATCGGTCGAAGTTTTGCCTGATTCCGAGTTAGTATGAAGAAGTTATTGTAGTATGAACAAAAAAAATAGCGGTTTCTGCCTAGGCGGTGTTCAAATGTGGGGATGCTACTATCAAATCTACTTCCACGGGTACAAATAAAAATGCATGCACATTGTGGTTTAATGCAGGCCCACCTGGACGTGCATATGTACTCGTAGAAATAAACACAACACAAATCAGTCATATATATTCATATCACAAAGGCGGAAACAGATATGAATATATCACATAAAAGTGTACATCCAAATAGTGGTCATATAAGATCCACTACCTTACAAAAGAATAGATACAAGTGCTAGACAAAAGGATAAGTATACATCAAGGAGTCTCTATCTCAAATGTATACTAACAAAAACTACTACGCTAGAGTAGTTAGCCCAAAAGTCAGGTGACGGACCCTGATAAGAAGTCAAGCAGGAGCATCTGAAATATGTCGGTCTGACCCGAGTATTATTTAAGAAGAAAATAATAAACGGATCAGTCAAGCTATAAATATCATATAAAATGAGATAGGATAAGATATATGACCAAAATCGTATGATAACAAAAATGTCATACTGTGACAAGTATACATTAAACGACAATAAAATCATACAATATCTCACGAATCTCAAACACCCAAAAAGATTCACATTCTTTAAATTATTCACCAAAACACAAATATTGACAAAGCCTATCATCAAAATTGGTGAAACATAAATTCTAGAAATCATCAACTAGAAATCCAAAATTCACAAGAAGGGGGAAGGCCTATCACAAACGGGAGCATGAAAACTCACCAACACATGTATCACAAACGGAACGCTATTCCATGGTCGCTAACCATAAAGCCGATGCCACGACGTAGTACAGCGAACGCCCGAGGAACCAAACTCAAATAATCCAGAACATCGACGTAGTACAGCGTTACGCCCGATGAACCAAACTCAAATAATCAGGCACAACGACGTAGTACAGCGAACGCCCGATGAACCTGAACACAAATAATCCGGAACAACGACGTAGTACAGCGAACGCCCGATGAACCGAACTCCAATAAAAGCATAGGTCGCTAGCCTATAAAAATGAGACGAAGCTCAACAGAACGGGGTATAGTCCCCCACGCGGATAAAGAGACATCGCACATCGCTAGTCTAAACCATAAAATGATCACCATTGATCAATAAGAAGTGTCAATTACACTAAGCTAGTAAATAGATGAGTTTAGCTTCATGTCCCATAACCACTGGTTTAACTTAAATATTTACGAACAAATTGTAGATTTCCACTCAAAGATTGTCACAAGAATTTCAATTGAACGAGTCCAAAAATTAACCGACGAAGTAAACGCAAGCGTTTCATACCACTTGTTTTTCTAAGCCGTTTAATTAGATTTTCTCTTACGAATGAGGTAAAGGTTTGTATATACTAATAGATTAGAAAACAGTTTTATAAACGAGCTTTGTATTAAAAATAGAGTTGAAATCATATTTGTAAAACTACTAGTATAGCAACCTTTGTATTTTAAAGTGACAAAGCATAGAAATGATTGTAGAAAAAATCAATCACCAAAATCCACATACGAAGACGTGAATCAAATCCAAAGAAATCGATACCGAATCTATCAAAATGGATATTCTCAAAAAAATCCCGATACTGACTGCAGAGGCCAGTCGACTGACTGGCACTGGAACTGTTTTTCCAGCCTATCAAAATGAAGAGCAAACTTTCACAATTTGCGATCGGACGAGCAATGGGCATTAGGGGTTTATGCCAATCGACAACCCTGCCCTATAGTCTCTTCGATACACCACCAAAAGCATGTTCATACATCAAAGCTAGGATTTTTAGAGTTTTTGACTTCAAAACACCTAAAATTGAAATGTTCACCAAATCAATTCAAATCAAGAGCAAATGAACATGAATAGATGTTAGGAATTCGTACCTAACAACAATGATAGAATTAGACAAAGATGTGAGTTCAAAAACACACCTTTAAACCCAAAAACACAAGAGAGAAGCTATAGAGTAAGGCAAGAACAATCACTTTTCAATGTTAATCCAAGAAACTTCAATCTAAGCTCAAAAGAAAAACATTTCCTAAGTTAGGGTTTAGGAAATTTCTGAAATTGATGAGGAAATGAGATGGAGAAGATGAAGAGGATGCTTACCTAACCTTCTCTTAGATGTTGGAGCTAGAACTTGAGTTTGCAAATGAATCTAGGGCTTTCTTCCCCCATTTTTCTAACGCTTGAAGTGTTAGGAAAATAATAGAATGAATGAAGAGGAGAGGGGGTGGAGTTAGGATATAAGATGAGTTGGGTTAGTGGGCTGAAACCCAAACCCAAGCCCAAAGCCCTAAGTAAAAATGTCAAAATTCTACTCAACTCCAAACATATCGATGTTTATACTCAAAAAGGTCGCAAACACCATTTTGGACTCAATGGAAGTGGTCTTGAGTCCTAATTCGACTGTTTGCAAATAGTAGCTTTTCGGACATAAATCCGACTAATGATGCTATATTTAAATAAAACATTTAAATATACAATCGTAAAATATGCGGGTGGTTACATTAGGGATAAGAGTTAGTTGACGGGTGATTAAATCGCACCAATTTGTGTTTCTACTCCAATCCACACTCTAGGGACTTGAAGTTATTTCAAAAAATAGTCGGACCTTACTTTCCTTAATTGATTGATTTTCCCCCAAGATCGGGGTTAACTTAGTGAGCTATCGGTCGTATCACGATCGCTTTTGATTCATGTATGTTCCATCACTCAGTGGGATAAATTTGGTTAACGAATGGTCAAGTCATATCTATTCCTCGTTAGGTATTCCGTCCATTGGGTTGTGAGTGAGAATCATCAAATGAACGGTCGGACCATGCTCATTTTGTTTTGTTCAATCGTGAACTTATGTAATCGACTAGCTCCAAACTATGGGAACCTGCTCGGACATGTTAATATTAGTTAATCGGATATCGTAAGTAATATGTAATGCTACAACAATCATAGGTATGAAGGAAATTTCAAACTATATTTGCCAAATAGAAAGGATTGCCATAATTTGTCTTATTACATATCTGGAAAATCAAATGCTAAAGCAAATTCAAAATTAAATACAATTGAACGAAAAACAATTAGGATTCATGTGTGACCGGATAGGAAAAACCTGCTTCAAGACAAGACCGTTGTTGTAGTATCCGGTGACTCAGTGTCGATGTGCAACAGCCCTCAACTCAGCTTGATGGCGCTTCTCATCTACAAAATTTAGAGATTCTAAGAGGGGATCTCTATTCATTCTGGGGTCGTATTAGGCCACTTGATGAGAAGAAACTTTGAGTTCAACAGGAATGACGGCTTCAGACCTGTAAGCAAGGGCGAATGGAGTATGGCCACTCGCAGACTTGTGGGTGGTTCTGTAAGCCCATAACACTGTGGGAGTTCATCCACCCACTTGCCTCAATCCTTTTCCAAACGATTCATTAGAATGGACTTTATGGTTTTGTTCACAGCTTCAACTTGTCCATTTCCATTAGGGTGAGTAACTGTCACAAATCCCTTTTTAATATGATGCCAATGGTAGAAATCTTTGAATTCAGTGCTGTTGAATTGAGTTCCATTATCAGTTACAATGGTTTGTAGAAGGCCAAAATGACAGATGATGTTTCAAACAATGAAGTTGATTACTTTCTTTGTCGTGATCGTGGCTAAAGGTTCAGCTTCGGCCCATTTGGTGAAGTAATCAACTGCTACGATGGCGTACTTCATGCCACCTTTTGAGATTGGTAAAGAATCGATAATATCTATGCCCCATATGGAAAACAGCCATAGACATCCCATTTTTGTGATTTCCATCGGCGGAGCTCTCGAAACTTTTGCATACATTCGGCACTTGTCACATCGCTTAGCGTAATCAGTAGCATCTCAGTTGATAGTCTTCCAATAATACCCATAATGGAGTATTTTCTTTGCTAGGGTTTGCCCTATAGTGCGATCGCTACATTCCCCTTCATGAACTTCCTTTAGGACTCATTTTATTTCATCAGTAGCGATACACCGAAGCAGGGGAATGGAAAAACCATTTCTATACATGATTCCTTCCTAAATGATATACTGTGAAGCTTTGTGATGGGCTTATCGCCTTTCATTCCTTCATTCGGAAAGGACTCCCTGTACGTCTTTGATCGGAGTCATCGACGACTCCTTCCTAGGCTCCGTCCCTAGTACCCAGTCGATTTCCATCTGGTTTATGCTCGGAGCATCTAGTACATCAATGGGAACTAAGCCCCCCGGTGCTAGCAAATATTGCCAATGAGTCGGCCTTTTTGTTTTGATCCCGAGGAATGTGCATGATGTAATAATACTCAAAGCTAGTCAATAGCTCTTGGGCTTGGATAAGGTATGTGGTGATTCGTTGTCCTTTAGTTTGGTAATCTCCTCTGACTTTGTATACTACCAACTGGGAGTCACAAAAGATTTCAAGAGATTTTATTCCTAGTTCTCTGGAAAGTTTGAGTCCGGCTCCAGAACAATGATCATTGGATGCTCCATCCATATACAATGGCAGGGGCTCCACCGCTCTTTGGGAGATCATCCTGTGTAGTGAATTCTGCTAAAAAGTCCGCTAGTGACTGTCCCAGATGGCTCTCCGAGGGAGATAAGTGATGTCGTATTTACTCAGTTCGATGTTCCACTTGAGTAACCTTCCAGACATCTCAGGTCGCTGTAGGACCTGTCGTAACGGCTGATCGGTGTAAACATTGATGGGATGAGCTTGAAGATAGGGGCGGAGCTTTTGTAAAGCAATCAACAAGCAGTAGGCCAACTTTTCTATCTTTGGGTAGTTCCTTTCAGCTCCTATTAATCGCTGCTAACAAAATAGACCAGCCTTTGGATTCGACTCTCCTCGCGAAGCAGCACGGCACTTGTACTGTGTACTGATACGACCAAGTAGACAAACAAGTCTTCGTGATCCATCGGCTTTGACAAGATAGAAGGCCTCTCTAAGTGGTTTGCCAAAGCTTAAAATGCACCTTCACAATCCTATGTCCATTCAAAGTTTCTTTTCCCTCTTCTACTCAAGTCGAAGAAAGGAATGCATTTATTGGTGGCTCTGAAAATAAATTGACTTAGGGCAGCAACCTTTCCATTTAAGCTCTGTACTTATTTGATGGTCTTTAACGCTTGGATATTATGAATTGTCAGAGTCTTCTTCGGATTAGCTTCGATTCCGCGAGCATTGACGATGTAACCCAAGAACTTTCCTAATGCAATGCCAAAAGAACATTTGAGAGGATTGGTCTTTATTTTGTAATATCGGAGGATATCAAACATCTCTGTTTGGTCTCTAATATTGTCGTTTGATTGTCGTGACTTCATGAGCATATCTTCCACATATACCTCCATCATATTTCCAATCCGATCTTTAAACATTTGGTTGACCAGGTGCTGATAAGTTGCCCTAGCATTCTTTAATCCAAATGGCATTACCACATAGTAATGCAATCCAATGTCGGCAATAAAGCTGGTGTGCTCCTTGTTGGGAATGTGCATCGGGATTTGATTATATCTAGAGTATGCATCCATGGAAGATAGGAACTTGTGTCTTGTGGTTGAGTCTACCAGTTGGTCGGTCCTTAGAAGGGAAAACTATCTTTTGCACACGCCTTATTTAAGTCTGAGTAATCAACGCATGTCTGCCACTTTCCATCGCCTTTCTCACAAGTATAGGATTAGATACCTATTTAGGGTAGAAGGCATCACAAATAAACCCATTGCTTTTCAGCCTATCCACCTCCTCTTTAAGAGTGGCAGATTCCTCCGTATCCATGCCACACCTTTTCTGTTTCACCAGAACATGCCTTTGGTCGATATTTAATGCGTGGCTTGCAATGGAGGAAAAATCCCACAGATGTCAAAGTGAGTCCAAGCAAACACGTCAAGATTCATTCTGGGAAAACCAACAAGTTCTTTCATCATCGGGGGGCTGAGCTATGATCCAATCTTTAGGACCTGTGATGGGTCATCGTGGTTGACCATGATGTCAATCGTCAGCTCAACCAGTGCAGCCTTGTCTCTTTATGCTCCTCCTAATCATCCCTTGGATCTATGTCTTTATAGAACAAACTGTGGCAACCGAGCCAAGGCCTAGGCATTGGTGGTCAATCTTCGGTGGCTAGGATGTGGAGAAATTTGTCCACACCATTACCTTTCTCCTTCCGCTGAGCGTCTCTCAATTCAGCACCATAGCAGGCATGTCCAGTCGCTTGACCACTGTGCAGAACTCCAACACCATTATCAGTTGGAAACTTGAAAGTAAAATACCAAGGGGCAAGAGCTACTCGGAATTCAGCTAGGGATGGTCGACCTAGACAAGCATTGTATAGAGAGTCAACATCCAAGACAACAAATGGCAACATCCACCCCCTTCTATGGTCACCTTCTCCCAACTCCACGGGCAATTCGAAATAACCGACAGCTTCGGTCGTAGCACCATTAAAGCCATGAATGTGAGCTTTAGACGGTTTCAAATCTTTGGCTTCCATCCTCATCTGATCGTAAGCCTTTTTGCAAATTATATTTACAGAACTTTAACAGTCAACCAAGATCCTCCTCACTAAGGCAAGGCCGATCGTGGCCGAAATGACCATTGGGTCGATTGTTGGTGCCTCCGTCTTGTTTGCATCTTTGTTTCTACATACAATGTCGTCTTCCATTGTACACTGCTGTTTTGCCGGAGCCCCATCTTTTGTACTCGAACAACACTCAAAATTCATATGCCTGATTGCGCTAGCACAGCGCTCCATCTCCTACCAGCTCTTATTAGCTAGATGCGGTCCTCCAACTATCGTTTAATCGCTAACCTTCCACTAGTCCGCGCATACTCCTCAGCCTTGTGCGACACTTATCCTCGGTTGGGGTCAGATGTCTTCTGTCCGCCATCCTATGGGGCTTTAACAAACTGCCGTAATTTTCTTTCCCGAAACAGTTTCTCAATAACATCCAGGGGATGCCTGCATTCATTTATTTTATGACTATAACATTCGTGGAACCGACAATATTTTTCAGTCTGCTTCTACTTCTTCATTGATTCATTCGAAGGTGGCTTCCTATACTGCATCGTATTGCATGTAGATAAGTAGACGTTCTCTAGAGATGTATTCAGTGGTGTGCTGGTATCATACATTGGAATCCTATTCTTTCTTCTTTCGAAATCCCTCTTTGCTCATGGTTCCTATCAACACCTTTCTTTTGCTAATTCGGTTTATTTTGGACATTTACTTGTACTTTTTCGGAACTCTCCCCAGACTGTTTCACTGCAAGGTTATTCTGCACTCCCTCTCCACTAGATCCCATAACATTCTTCTTCCTAGAGCATCTAGCTTCCACTTTCCACAAATATTGAGCTGCTTTTGCATAGAAATGCTCCAACATTGCGGGTGGTTTTCCAGCTAATCAATCGCCAAAGTTAGATTCTAGGTCAATCCCTCTTGTTACCGCCATCAATATTGAATGGTCATTCGGATTAGTAACTTCTGTGAAGACTATACGAAATCTCTCTAAATAATCTTTCATCGATTCTCTTGGACCTTGGATCATGCTTGATAGGGACATTACATGCTTTAGGCGAGTTGCATGCATACAGAACTGCTCCATAAATTTTGTTGCTAATCCATCAAATCTAGAAATTGACTATGGGAGTAATCTCGTAAACCACATCGTTGTTATGCTAGAGAGAGTAATAGGAAAACATCTACATTTTTTTGCATTATCAGCCCGTGCAGAATCCATCAGCCATTCATATCTCATAATGTGTTGCTTAGGGTCGGGTTTTTCCCTTATAGGCAGGCATCGACGGCATGCTGAACCTCCTTGAATACTCGGCATATAGGATATTATCAATGAACGGGTATGGCTTCTCGAGATCCCCCAATCATCATTAGTCAAGTCTTGGCTTTCCCTTACTAGCTGTCTAACCATAGCTGACAAGTCCAACGTTTAGATAGTTAGAGCTAAGCAGTAGTCATTACGGGAATTGTTTGGTCGATGTCCATGAGCTGTTCCATGCCTTCTTGGCTCAACATCCTCTCGATGTATACCACATGCATTCACTTCATCATCATTCCAAGGAGGTAACTGGTCTGCATGCACCTGAACTCCAGCATCCGAATTAATTACAGCAGCTCCAGCTTATGCTCCAACATGAAAAGGTATGCTTTCACCTCTGGTAGAGGGACCGGCCCCGATCCATCTAGAGGGATCGGGCCCGATCGGTCTTGGTAACCCAGGTTGGATTGCCTATTGATGTTTGGATGCTTCTGCGTGATATCCATCGGTTCTACGATGCCTACACTTGTGATAGTCATCTGATGAACTAGAACTCTTCGATATAGAATAAGGGGTTGGTTCTCTCTCCTAGTTTTCCTGCGTTGTTGATCTAAGTTGATTCATTAAATCGATATTTTCTTGAATCTACTGGTTCAACTATTAATGGCTATCCACCAGCTCTCTCATCAGATTCTGGAAATCAGCTCTTATGAGGGAATCAGTTGGACTCTAAACATCAACTAGATTGGTAGCAATAACATCTACTGGTAAATTACTCTAGCCTCCTTGTTAGATACTAGCGTTTTTGTTTGCTTCTGTGTTTTGAGAGGTAGATCTGGTGTTCCTAACCATTATTGATAGTTTTCCTTAGACTTTTGCAAATCTGAATAGAATGAATAAACTATTTGAAGATAATTCTACATTTTATATGGGGAATTCTGCAATCTAGTAGCAGAAAAGGGATCCAAATTGAGTTGAGAATCTTCCTTCTCAGTGAAAGCACAAAATGTTTGCACGAAAAATTAGCATAAACACCCAATAGAGATTTTGTAGGGAGATAAATGAACAATAATAAATGTAAATAGAGGACAGAAGTAATTAAAGAACAGAAAGTCAAAACAATAACAAGAACACAATGATTATAGTGGTTCGGTGTTGTTTGTCTACGTCCAGTTAGCTTTATTAATCACTTAGTAAACTAAGTACAATAGGGATCGAATGAACATCATTAATTACAATAGAGTACAAAGCAACCAGCAGCATGAAATTTTAAAAATGAAAAATCAAGCCTGTGTTTATAGAGGAAGATGGCGAGATATCTCCCAAAAAGTTTGGTAGAAGGATCTCCAAAACCATATGGGCCCATAGAAGGGATCACATAGCCCAAATACCAAGAAATAGGAATCGAGGCCTATCCCTATTTTTGAGAAATTTGTAGGTGCGATCAATATGGGAGCTTCTCCATGTTGTAATATGCTTAGCCTCCAAGTTTCATACCAATTAGATTAGTAGAACTTGAGTTATTGCTCGATCATGGCTGCAAAGTGTGTTGTTACCTGATTTTGGCCGATCCCTCTTGCTTTGTTCTTTTAAGGTGCAATCCCTAGGGTAGGCTTCCTATTGTCCCCACATCTTATTTCCAA
This sequence comes from Allium fistulosum, assembly GCA_030737815.1. NCBI lineage: Eukaryota > Viridiplantae > Streptophyta > Magnoliopsida > Asparagales > Amaryllidaceae > Allium > Allium fistulosum. The sequence goes on from CM060904.1 coordinate 137,183,499, forward strand.
AGTTTCATATGCATTGGAATTTTGGATCTTGAGATATCGATTGTTTTCCATTGAATTGCACTTGCTTGACTGAAGTAGACCAATCCTTATGATTAAGAGTGATTATAGCAGATCCCTTTTCTATATTGAATTATATTCCATACTTAGAGTGTTCTGTATAGCATATCTCTTGATTTCATTTGATCACGGCTTCATATTATCATCTGTACTTGACTTCTGGACCCTACAATCATCGCTTTGGACTTATTAACCTTGATGACAGTCGAATCTAACTTGTCTAATCAGTTCGGATATAGCCGGGTCAAAATGTCTGATAATAGATACGTTTATATATACACTTTTCTAGGCTATGTTGAACCGTTTTGATAAAACTTTAAATTGAAAAAAAGGTCATGGCTTTTGTTAAAATAAAACATTTGTTGAGAATTTTATATGCTTACTTGTTTTTGTGAAAAATAAGTGAATCAAAGATTTTGAAGAAAAAACTTTAAATTTGATGGAGTTAGAAGGATTATATATGAATCTTATTAGAAATCAGTTCTTCTAGTTTATAAGTCTCAAATATAAGAATTCGAATTGATAAGAATTAAAAGGTTGAGTATTGATTGAATATTTGTAATTTTTCATGTTAGGGAAAATTAAGTCTGGGAGGAATATTTTTTTTTTAATTTAATAAAATAAGAAGTGATTCGAATTGTGACTTAATTGAGAAATTTGATTTTTCAAGCTTTGAAATTGTGGAATTTAGAATTTTAAATTGAAAAGAAAATGCTTAATTGGTTAAATATTTTATTGTTAAATTAAAGAGAATTTGGGATTTATAGACTTCTTTTAGAAATTAGTTGTTTATGTTTTAGATTCAATTAAGAATTTAAATCAAGACTCTTTTGTAAAAGATAATTAAACCTCTTTTGAACAAGAGTTCTAAATTTATGAGATATTGGAAAATTAATGTACTAAATTATGAGATTTTAGTATTTAAAATTAAGGAAGTCTTTAAATTATTTCACATTCTTACTTTAAAAAATTTAATAAGTTGAATATCTTTTAAACACCTTAAATATTTAGTGTCTTAAATTATAAAGAGGTGTTATCTTATTTCAAAGAATGTGGAATATTTGTGTGAACTTATTTTCAACTAGAAAATAAGGAAGATTGATATGCTAATTAATTATTTTGATTGTGATTGTTGTTGATTTTTTTTGCATGTTGAATTAATAATAATAATTTTCAAATTAAAGTAGCTTTACTAAATTATGGTACTATTCGTGAAGTACATATTTTTGGAGAAACTCATTTTGGAAGGCATAAGAGAAATATTTGAAACATTAAGTTAAAATGAAATGGACTTTTATAAAAGAAGTAATTAAAATTTAAAATTGATTGAAGAAATTAAATTCTTAGAAATAGTTTGGAAGGATGTATAAATTGAAGGTTTTGATCTTTGGATAGTAAAATAAAAGATCCTATATAAGCATAAATACAAAAATCTTCTTATGAATGGTATGATAGTTTTGTTACGTTGATGCTTAGTTTTGTGGTGGTGTTATGTATATTTTGAAAAAGAAATTTTAGGAATACTACTAATAGTGATACATTTCTGTCAATCATTGATTTTTCTCTGAATTGGAAATTGCGAGGGCGCAATTTCTTTAAAGGGAAAGTCTGTAGCAACCCTAATTTTTTAGTTTATAAAATAAAATAAAAATTAATTAAATTGGAGAATTTAAATCATTAATCTGGAAATTTATACTCTTTTATAAAAGATAATTTGTTTTAGAAAGATTAGTTCTAAAACAATGTAAATTGTGATATATTGGTATTTTTAAAGGTTTTAAATCACTTGAAAACATTATTGAGATTTTATTTAATTATGTCGAATTCTAAAATTGTACAACATTGGAGAAATTAGAATTTTATTAAATGATAATTTGAACTAGAGTTTGGATAAGAATATTTATTTAGTTTTAATCTTTTATATTTAAATAAAAGAAGAATTTTAGATTAACTATGAACAATGTTTTTATATACTTAGGCTTTTGAATTATATAGGTATTAGTGAGAAATAAAAATATAATTGAGTTTTAAAATAATTTCTAAATAATGGTATGTATTTTAAATTTTGGTTGTATTATTATATGATATATTGTTCTGAATTAAATTAATCCATTATATTATTGTTTTGCGCCTAGATTGTATATGCCAAATTCCTTCTTGTAAAGAAAAGGAAAAAAGCCGCAGTCCATAATTCGACGTATTGATACTCGTACAAAGTAATATTACGGATGGTCGCTCCTAACTAGCCATATTCCCATATTGATCGACAATATTACTAGTAATATAATTGGTTAATTTGGGTATAAAGGTAGGGTCTTACAGTTAACTAGCCATCTTCCAATAAATAAACAAACAGACAAACAACAATCAACTTCAAAATCAATGCAAATCCCATATGGACTCAACGCTAGTAGGAAGTGTAATACGTACAGGCGTAACCCAAGTCTTTGCTAATCTTCCGCTCGAGTCCGACAAAGACTCTACATATGGCCAGCCTTATTTTACAAATACCGATACACAATGCTGACACAGAGTCGACCTTCTATACAGTTCCCGTTTACATTTTCCTAATGGAAATCAAGGAAAATACCCATTACTGGTTACTTAATACCTCTTGTTTGGACTATGGTCATTTACTACTCTAAATTTGAGGTGAAACCTTAGTGTATTTTCCCAACCATATACTCGAAGGTATATCCCCCATGGGTCCTATAGTTGGAGATGTCCTACATGTACATATACACAATTGGGGGTAGCCCCATGCGGAAGATAGGTTTCCGTTGTGTAACTCTACTAATCTCGCATCCCAACGCATAAAACCAAGTCACTTAAAATTAATCTAAATATTGGGCTAAGCCCACAAATTCACAACTATCGCAAACATACTATTTAGCCATATAGTTTCAACTATGGAAAATACCCCTTGAGTTTGTTATTCATTTATTTATTTCCTTGTCATTACTTATTATTTTATAAGTTTACTGCCATTATTTACCCTTTCCATTAGTGTTATTAATGACATCCATTTATCATGTCTATTAAGTTTCCTTTACCATTTCCATACTTGGTTTCTATAACTAAATTCATTAAATGGTTTATTAGCCATATTGACTTGGTTATAGTAACTTCTCTTTCATTCCCTAATTTATTAGGGTATTCGTATTTAGCGTTTTATTTATAATTAATATGATAATGTGCAATTAATTATACCTTACCATATATATATATATATATCTGTGTGTGTAACGACCCCAGATTTTAACTATATTTAAATTGATAATTAATTTAATTTTTGAATTAAAATAGTAAAATAAATCGATAAAGTGAAGCGAGTTTCCCCGATTCAAATAGAAAATATATATTAAGTCAAATAGATTTGAAAATTTGTATATATATACATTTAATTTGAATTTAAAATCTTAAATAAATGGTTTAATAATAATTAATAATAATAATACATATTAGAATTTATGGTTAATAATAATTTGAATTTATAAATTTAACATCATATTAAAAATATAGGAATTTACTTATATTACGAAAAAATAGGATTTAAAGGAAAATAAATAAGATAAATTTTATAAGTATAAAATACCAAGTAAACCATTTGCTAAACCTTAACAATAAAAAATAAATAGAAGTTCACTCATATTCTTAAGTAATAAAACAAACATATACATTCAAAAGAAAATACAAACACTAGTAATAAAAATGCAAACAAATACAAGACAAATACCATATCAACCAAAACAAAGTGATAAAAACAAACAAACAAAGGCAGAAAGATGAGTATGTAAAATAAAATCACATAACTATAATCTAACATATGGCTGTAAACAACAAAATAGCAAAAGCAAAAGTGTATATAAAGAAAAGCTTGCAAAAGGAGATACCACAATATCTTCAGCCGTGCTTGTTGTACAAAGCATTAAATACAAGTATGTAAAAGTAAGAGATATAATATGTAACCTGTAAGTAGACTTGAAAGCATAGGAGACAATGGCATTTAATGTTACATCTCTAGCCCATAACTAAAACATTTCAGCCATGCTTTCTATTTTATAAAATAATATACCCTATACAACTAATTTTCTTATATCAAACTCATTCTTTTATCAAACTTTCCTCATTTCAATTCGTTCATTTTAACTGAGAATATATGAAGTAAACATCATCTCCTCTAAAACTTCAAACCAAAACCAACATCAAGCCTGGAAGTTCAAGTCCAAATCTTGAAGCTACAGATCATCTAAAAATTTAAACAAAGAAGCAACTCAGTAAATAAGCAATTTCAGAAATATGGAAATCAAATGCAAATGCAGCATTAAGTACTAGACTCAAATCTAAGTTCAAACAGATTGTTTCCAGGCAAATTTCTCTTTTCTTCTTCCAAAAACATCCAGGTGAGCAAACTCTCCTCCTTAAATGATTAAACTTGATGCATCTGAATAATCCTTGAGGCATGACCTGAAATGGGCTTAAATGATTATATATTCTCGCATGTCTGTGTATGTTTTAAAAAAAGATAGCTCTGCATATCTTTGTGTACCTCTTCTCCCTGTTTTTTTTTTAATTTCCAGAGTAAAGTGAGTTAGAAAGAAATCAAATGAACCTTCATACAAACATGTTAAGATTGGGATTCTTAAACAAAATAAGTTGTTTAAATTTGTCTCACAGTTTACAATTTTGTTTTAAGCTTGAAATGAAAACTTTTGACTCTGTAACCTAAATATACAGTGAAAACAAAATTTAAAGATAAAATTCAAGCATTCTAAATCATTGAATTGATTTTATAATCTGAATGAACATATGAAAATAAGATTTTTAAAGCAATAGTGATGATTTTTAGTTGAGAAATTCGAGGGCAGTTCAAGTTCGAACAAAAACAGCACTTTGATCAATTTCTGGAAATCAGAGAGATATTGGATCTTGTAATTTCGTTTGAAGCTAGTTTGAAACTCAATAATGTTAGGAAAAATATAAAAAAAAATATCTATTGCAAGACTTTTGGGGACGAGTTCAAATCAGGATTTAACCCTAGTTTTTAGTGAGGGGGGTGAAACTGGTCACCGTGATTTCGTCAAGACTTCGGATTACATCGGTCGTGGGGGAAAGACTTGTGGGTGATCGAGGAAGCTTCAACCGGAGTCGCAAAGCTTCTGGTGGCAGCATGTGGTGACGCGAGTTGTTTTGGGTTGGTCATGTTAGTGCCAGGAATGGGTGGTATGGTTCGATTTTGATTCTCTGACAATTTCGAAAATCTGAGTACAAGGGATTGTATGAGTGATCGCTGGTGACAGGGGGGTGATCGGAATGATGGTCGGTGGCGCTTCGACCCACTGTGCACGTGCACACGTTTGAATGTGTGTCAGGTCGTTAAGTTGGAGAAGAAGAAGGTCTCGGGGAAAGGCTCGGGTAAATAGGGTTATGGCTCGAGTTCAAGCTCGTGTCGTTTTTGGGTTTGCCGGGTCAACACTTGAAAATTTTTGAAGCTAAAGAAAAAATGCATACGGGTGGATTTTTGGGAAAACTCGAAGAGAGTCTCGGGTAAAACTGCATCTGGCTCGGGTTTCGCTCGAGTTGCCTGGGGTTCATGATTTTTTTTTTTAGTTAAAAAGTGGTCAATTAATTTAAAAGTTTAAGTTGAATAAACTTTGTTTTGAAAGTTTATTTTAAATAAACTTAGTATTGAAATTAAGTGATTAAATTAAGAATGAAGTGTTTTAATCCTTAATTTAATTTAAAGGTTTAAAGTGATTAAATAGTTAATTACTTAAAAGGATTTAATTTATGTGATTCATTAATTAATGTGTTTAATTTAAAGATTTATTATGTGATTAAAGGTTAATTGCTTAACAATTAAAGGTTAATTAAATCATGATTAAAGGAGAATTAATTGATGATTAAAAGTTAATAAATTCATAATTACTTAATGTAATTAAGGGATAACTAATTATGTAATTAACATTGAAGGTTAATGTAATAAATGTGATTAGTTAAGGAATAATTAATTAACTAAGATAATTAATTCAGAAATAATTAATCTATGAAGGTGATTAAGATTTAATAAATTAATTAATACTTAAGGATTAATTAATTTAAATTAAGGATAATTAATCATTAATTAAAGGAAAAAAATATATATTTATTTAATTATGTGATAGATTTATTTAAAATCACACTATTAATTCATTTGGTCGTTAGATGATTGATTATTATTGAAATGCTTTGAGCAGTCTGATATCCCTATTTGTGATTGTGATGCTTTATGATATGAATTACTTTGTATTGAGCTGTGATTTCTATTTCTGTGATATATTACTATGTGAATATGAAACCTTTGGCCCGCAAAACGGCACTTGAATTTCGATGCGACAGGGAGTCGGATTCCAGTTGGTTATCCGAAAACCACATCGAAGTGTAATAGTGAATCTTTGTGACCGATAAATTTATTTTATCTATGAATCTGTGAGTGAAGATAAGCGTTATCGATTATACCGCTTATCGATATATCTGTGATGATTGATGTTGCACTATTGTGTGTGAAACCCCTGGACTACACCTTTACACACACCAATATGGATTTCACGTGGAAATCGGTTAAGTCATAGATAAAGTTAAAATTTGATGTTTTTGAAATTGAAATTTTAATTTCAATTGATTTTGAAATTGGAAATTTGGGTTTAAAATGAAAAGTTTTTGAAATGGAATTTCAAAGATAAAAGTTATTTTGAATAACTTAATCGAGTTTTGAAAATTTAAATAATTCGATTTAAATTTGAATTCAAGTTGAAATTGAATCCTATGATTTGAAACTAGGGATTAAAAATGATATAAATGTGTTTATATGAATTTAAACCATTTTAAAAGTAAAATTTTGGGAATTTGAATTTAACCCAAGGATTTCAACTCGTATAAATGAATCAGATTTTCCGAACTGAAAACTGTTTGTTTTCAAATGATAAAAGCTTTCATATAAATGAAAATTCCAGTTTAATTAAAGGAATTTCAAGATTGAATTGAAAAATGGTTTTCCAAGTTATGAACGAAATTGTTTTGAAAGCTATGAATTAAATCTGTTTATTTTTATTAGATTTAAAATGATGTTTTGTTTAACCCATTCGAAATGAAATTGTTTTGAAAGCTATTAGTTAAATCTTTGATTTAAAGATTTAACGAATTAATTAAACTGAAATGGAAATTGATTTGGAAAATCTGTGAATGAATCTTTGTGAAATTAAGTGAACTTTGTGAATTGAATCTTTTTTGTTTAAAAAGATTAAAATGGTAATTTGTTAAACCATTTGAAAATAAAGTTTGGGTTTAAATTGTGACTTAATTGAAATCCCAATATCCATATGTTTTTCGAATATTACGCTCACTATTCGGGTTAGCCGGGAAAAGACAATTGTGTCATATAACCCATTCCGAATAGTGATACGTCGTATATGGATAGCATTTGAAGACCGGTGTTGAAGACCGGATATTTTTCGAAAATGAAAGGACAACCTGTCGAATGTCTCTACACTGAGTCGCGCCGGTATAGAGATTTATATCACTCTTTTGTGACGGGAAGTCCGGACGTGATTGAAAGTTATCCGGATTTGCAAGGGCTTCGTGAGAAGTGCCTTCGGTTCTGTTCGAACCCGGAACAGACTTGTATGGATACATGTCTGACATTACACTTTGAGATATAAAGCCGATTTCTTTCAAATACATATCTGTTGGTGGCGGAGAATTTATTCTCTTAGCTTAACACCCTTCTCTGAGACGTACGAGCTCAGAGGTTATGTAGTTGAAATTTATCAGCGATATATCCCAATTTGGTAATGTGGCATGCTAAGTGTTGCTGTGTGATGATCAGTGTTTGATCATTTGTGATATGATCATTTGTTTGATCATTTATCTTTGTGATCATAGGTTGATCATCTGTTGACCCAAAGCGTGGCTTTTTGAAAAAGCGTAGCTTTGTGGACGAGACTTCGTCGAGCCTCACAACCCGGTAATGGTCGAAACAGGAATGTTGCGGCAAGGTTTTCAGGGGTAGCTCCCCTAGGGTATGACCATTCCTTCTGGAAAAGGGTAGTATCATGGTATGGAGCCCAGATACTTACTCATGTGGACACACTTTATTTATGACGTGTGATGTTGGATTAGAGGTACCTCGGTTAAAGGTCCCAAAGGACCAGGGGTGGCATATCTGAGGTTTCTTTTATCCCTTGGGAAAAGGGGTTGCCGGCCTTGTTTGGCAGAGAACAGTTGGTTCTCGGAACGTCCCGCCAGAGGCGTTTCTTTCGTGGAATAGGAAGTTCCTTAGCCTGACCATTTGTTGGAAATCCAAACAAAACAATACGAGCCCTGTACGGTTTTAGTTGTATTACCTGCCATGGAATGTGGTGGTAACCTGCTATTGAACATGGTAGCTATAGTAGGCATAAGTGCGAAATGTCTATGCTGGCTAAGATTTATATTCTACTTTCGAAATTGTTTTCTGCACTATGCACTAGTAATAATATCAAATGATTTGATTTTTGCGTAGTAAACATCTTTGACTATCATAAGAAGAAATCTCCTCCAATTCTGCGTTTGCATTGTGTGTGTGGCGGGAGGTCTTATGGTAGTTTCATTTTCCAAAAGCATTTCGAATTGACTTTAAATTCTCTTGCTATTTGTTTTAAAGATAAACTGTTTTGTTGCTCACACCAGTCCCATGACTGATCCGGAGTTTATTGTTCCTTTCCTAAACTCTGGGTGCTCATAATTTCCTACACGAGCAGTCTAGAGTTGGGGTTTTCAGATATTCAGGTTTAGTAGATTTTCTGGAGTTGGTTCAGTCTTTGGATCAGACTGCACTTGCTTATCTTTGTGCCCCGTTATTGGGAGTTCGAGCTATTTCTGGATCGTGCTTTGGAGATGAAGATTATCCGCTGCTGATGTTATCTATTTTTCTTTCCGCTGCAATTTATTGTATCATATCTCAGATGTATATAGATATTCATTGTATCATCATTGTATCTGGATATTGTATCAGATGTTGTATATCTATATTCTTTTTATTCCGCTGTGTTATTTACTTAACTGTGTTATAAGCTCCGGCGACTCGGATTTGAACGCTCGAATCTACGACATTCGAGTACGATGTAAAGTATGGATGTCGATTTTCGAGCGCGAAAATCCAAGACGTTACATTTGGTATCAGAGCTAAGGTTGAACTTTAGCTCAGGAGTATAACACGTTAAGTAGCTCATTAGAGATAGAGTGAAGTAAACTCTAGAATGAGTATAATCCCTAAGATATCCGTTTGAACGTTTCAGTAAATTCTCTTGCTATCCACTGATAGTGAGTATGAGTACAAGAAGAGGACGAGATAGGGGACAAGGGAATACGACTATAAATGGTCAATACCCTACAACAGTGGAAACAACTTTCTATCAATCTTCTTTGACTCGATTCCAAATTCTTTTGATTGCTTCGTATCAACTATAAGAAGAAGTTTCGGTGCGAAGATGCCTTACGTATCGTTGTAGGAAATTCTTACTTCGTATCTTCATCGGTTTCTTATCAACTTTTTGGATTTAAACCTTAATGAATTTGAAAATTGGAAATTTTAAATTAAGTTAAATTGATTAATATCATATGAAGCTAAAATTGAATTAAATCGATAAAACGATATCGTTTGAAAACAAATTTTGAAATTTAATTAAAATTTCTTGTGAATACCAAAGTCCGAAGAGGGACAAATTGGTATGTATTCTGAGATATTCCGACTTGAGTTTGGAATTCACATCTTAAGTTTGAGGAGTTATAGGAGATCGAATCTATCTATCTCTGTATTATTTTCGTGCCTGCGAATTTCGAGGACGAAATTCTTTTAAGGGGGGAAGTTTGTAACGACCCCAGATTTTAATTATATTTAAATTGATAATTAATTCAATTTTTGAATTAAAATAGTAAAATAAATCGATAAAGTGAAGCGAGTTTCCCCGATTCAAATAGAAAATATATATTAAGTCAAATAGATTTGAAAATTTGTATATATATATACATTTAATTTGAATTTAAAATCTTAAATAAATGGTTTAATAATAATTAATAATAATAATACATATTAGAATTTATGGTTAATAATAATTTGAATTTATAAATTTAACATCATATTAAAAATATAGGAATTTACTTATATTACGAAAAAATAGGATTTAAAGGAAAATAAATAAGATAAATTTTATAAGTATAAAATACCAAGTAAACCATTTGCTAAACCTTAACAATAAAAAATAAATAGAAGTTCACTCATATTCTTAAGTAATAAAACAAACATATACATTCAAAAGAAAATACAAACACTAGTAATAAAAATGCAAACAAATACAAGACAAATACCATATCAACCAAAACAAAGTGATAAAAACAAACAAACAAAGGCAGAAAGATGAGTATGTAAAATAAAATCACATAACTATAATCTAACATATGGCTGTAAACAACAAAATAGCAAAAGCAAAAGTGTATATAAAGAAAAGCTTGCAAAAGGAGATACCACAATATCTTCAGCTGTGCTTGTTGTACAAAGCATTAAATACAAGTATGTAAAAGTAAGAGATATAATATGTAACCTGTAAGTAGACTTGAAAGCATAGGAGACAATGGCATTTAATGTTACATCTCTAGCCCATAACTAAAACATTTCAGCCATGCTTTCTATTGTATAAAATAATATACCCTGTACAACTAATTTTCTTATATCAAACTCATTCTTTTATCAAACTTTCCTCATTTCAATTCGTTCATTTTAACTGAGAATATATGAAGTAAACATCATCTCCTCTAAAACTTCAAACCAAAACCAACATCAAGCCTGGAAGTTCAAGTCCAAATCTTGAAGCTACAGATCATCTAAAAATTTAAACAAAGAAGCAACTCAGTAAATAAGCAATTTCAGAAATCTGGAAATCAAATGCAAATGCAGCATTAAGTACTAGACTCAAATCTAAGTTCAAACAGATTGTTTCCAGGCAAATTTCTCTTTTCTTCTTCCAAAAACATCCAGGTGAGCAAACTCTCCTCCTTAAATGATTAAACTTGATGCATCTGAATAATCCTTGAGGCATGACCTGAAATGGGCTTAAATGATTATATATTCTCGCATGTCTGTGTATGTTTTAAAAAAAGATAGCTCTGCATATCTTTGTGTACCTCTTCTCCCTGTTTTTTTAAAATTTCCAGAGTAAAGTGAGTTAGAAAGAAATCAAATGAACCTTCATACAAACATGTTAAGATTGGGATTCTTAAACAAAATAAGTTGTTTAAATTTGTCTCACAGTTTACAATTTTGTTTTAAGCTTGAAATGAAAACTTTTGACTCTGTAACCTAAATATACAGTGAAAACAAAATTTAAAGATAAAATTCAAGCATTCTAAATCATTGAATTGATTTTATAATCTGAATGAACATATGAAAATAAGATTTTTAAAGCAATAGTGATGATTTTTAGTTGAGAAATTCGAGGGCAGTTCAAGTTCGAACAAAAACAGCACTTTGATCAATTTCTGGAAATCAGAGAGATATTGGATCTTGTAATTTCGTTTGAAGCTAGTTTGAAACTCAATAATGTTAGGAAAAATATAAAAAAAATTATATATTGCAAGACTTTTGGGGACGAGTTCAAATCAGGATTTAACCCTAGTTTTTAGTGAGGGGGGTGAAACTGGTCACCGTGATTTCGTCAAGACTTCGGATTACATCGGTCGTGGGGGAAAGACTTGTGGGTGATCGAGGAAGCTTCAGCCGGAGTCGCAAAGCTTCTGGTGGCAGCATGTGGTGACGCGAGTTGTTTTGGGTTGGTCATGTTAGTGCCAGGAATGGGTGGTATGGTTCGATTTTGATTCTCTGACAATTTCGAAAATCTGAGTACAAGGGATTGTATGAGTGATCGCTGGTGACAGGGGGGTGATCGGAATGATGGTCGGTGGCGCTTCGACCCACTGTGCACGTGCACACGTTTGAATGTGTGTCAGGTCGTTAAGTTGGAGAAGAAGAAGGTCTCGGGGAAAGGCTCGGGTAAATAGGGTTATGGCTCGAGTTCAAGCTCGTGTCGTTTTTGGGTTTGCCGGGTCAACACTTGAAAATTTTTGAAGCTAAAGAAAAAATGCATACGGGTGGATTTTTGGGAAAACTCGAAGAGAGTCTCGGGTAAAACTGCATCTGGCTCGGGTTTCGCTCGAGTTGCCTGGGGTTCATGATTTTTTTTTTAGTTAAAAAGTGGTCAATTAATTTAAAAGTTTAAGTTGAATAAACTTTGTTTTGAAAGTTTATTTTAAATAAACTTAGTATTGAAATTAAGTGATTAAATTAAGAATGAAGTGTTTTAATCCTTAATTTAATTTAAAGGTTTAAAGTGATTAAATAGTTAATTACTTAAAAGGATTTAATTTATGTGATTCATTAATTAATGTGTTTAATTTAAAGATTTATTATGTGATTAAAGGTTAATTGCTTAACAATTAAAGGTTAATTAAATCATGATTAAAGGAGAATTAATTGATGATTAAAAGTTAATAAATTCATAATTACTTAATGTAATTAAGGGATAACTAATTATGTAATTAACATTGAAGGTTAATGTAATAAATGTGATTAGTTAAGGAATAATTAATTAACTAAGATAATTAATTCAGAAATAATTAATCTATGAAGGTGTTTAAGATTTAATATATTAATTAATACTTAAGGATTAATTAATTTAAATTAAGGATAATTAATCATTAATTAAAGGAAAAAAATATATATTTATTTAATTATGTGATAGATTTATTTAAAATCACACTATTAATTCATTTGGTCGTTAGATGATTGATTATTTTTGAAATGCTTTGAGCAGTCTGATATCCCTATTTGTGATTGTGATGCTTTATGATATGAATTACTTTGTACTGAGCTGTGATTTCTATTTCTGTGATATATTACTATGTGAATATGAAACCTTTGGCCTGTAAAACGGCACTTGAATTTCGATGCGACAGGGAGTCGGATTCCAGTTGGTTATCCGAAACCCACATCGAAGTGTAATAGTGAATCTTTGTGACCGATAAATTTATTTTATCTATGAATCTATGAGTGAAGATAAGCGTTATCGATTATACCGCTTATCGATATATCTGTGATGATTGATGTTGCACTATTGTGTGTGAAACCCCTGGACTACACCTTTACACACACCAATATGGATTTCACGTGTAAATCGGTTAAGTCATAGATAAAGTTAAAATTTGATGTTTTTGAAATTGAAATTTTAATTTCAATTGATTTTGAAATTGGAAATTTGGGTTTAAAATGAAAAATTTTTGAAATGGAATTTCAAAGATAAAAGTTATTTTGAATAACTTAATCGAGTTTTGAAAATTTAAATAATTCGATTTAAATTTGAATTCAAGTTGAAATTGAATCCTATGATTTGAAACTAGGGATTAAAAATGATATAAATGTGTTTATATGAATTTAAACCATTTTAAAAGTAAAATTTTGGGAATTTGAATTTAACCCAAGGATTTCAACTCGTATAAATGAATCAGATTTTCCGAACTGAAAACTGTTTGTTTTCAAATGATAAAAGCTTTCATATAAATGAAAATTCCAGTTTAATTAAAGGAATTTCAAGATTGAATTGAAAAATGGTTTTCCAAGTTATGAACGAAATTGTTTTGAAAGCTATGAATTAAATCTGTTTATTTTTAATAGATTTAAAATGATGTTTTGTTTAACCCATTCGAAATGAAATTGTTTTGAAAGCTATTAGTTAAATCTTTGATTTAAAGATTTACCGAATTAATTAAACTGAAATGGAAATTGATTTGGAAAATCTGTGAATGAATCTTTGTGAAATTAAGTGAACTTTGTGAATTGAATCTTTTTTGTTTAAAAAGATTAAAATGGTAATTTGTTAAACCATTTGAAAATAAAGTTTGGGTTTAAATTGTGACTTAATTGAAATCCCAATATCCATATGTTTTTCGAATATTACGCTCACTATTCGGGTTAGCCGGGAAAAGACAATTGTGTCATATAACCCATTCCGAATAGTGATACGTCGTATATGGATAGCATTTGAAGACCGGTGTTGAAGACCGGATATTTTTCGAAAATGAAAGGACAACCTGTCGAATGTCTCTGCACTGAGTCGCACCGGTATAGAGATTTATATCACTCTTTTGTGACGGGAAGTCCGGACGTGATTGAAAGTTATCCGGATTTGCAAGGGCTTCGTGAGAAGTGCCTTCGGTTCTGTTCGAACCCGGAACAGACTTGTATGGATACATGTCTGACATTACACTTTGAGATATAAAGCCGATTTCTTTCAAATACATATCTGTTGGTGGCGGAGAATTTATTCTCTTAGCTTAACACCCTTCTCTGAGACGTACGAGCTCAGAGGTTATGTAGTTGAAATTTATCAGCGATATATCCCAATTTGGTAATGTGGCATGCTGAGTGTTGCTGTGTGATGATCAGTGTTTGATCATTTGTGATATGATCATTTGTTTGATCATTTATCTTTGTGATCATAGGTTGATCATCTGTTGACCCAAAGCGTGGCTTTTTGAAAAAGCGTAGCTTTGTGGACGAGACTTCGTCGCGCCTCACAACCCGGTAATGGTCGAAACAGGAATGTTGCGGCAAGGTTTTCAGGGGTAGCTCCCCTAGGGTATGACCATTCCTTTTGGAAAAGGGTAGTATCATGGTATGGAGCCCAGATACTTACTCATGTGGACACACTTTATTTATGACGTGTGATGTTGGATTAGAGGTACCTCGGTTAAAGGTCCCAAAGGACCGGGGGTGGCATATCTGAGGTTTCTTTTATCCCTTGGGAAAAGGGGTTGCCGGCCTTGTTTGGCAGAGAACAGTTGGTTCTCGGAACGTCCCGCCAGAGGCGTTTCTTTCGTGGAATAGGAAGTTCCTTAGCCTGACCATTTGTTGGAAATCCAAACAAAACAATACGAGCCCTGTACGGTTTTAGTTGTATTACCTGCCATGGAATGTGGTGGTAACCTACTATTGAACATGGTAGCTATAGTAGGCATAAGTGCGAAATGTCTATGCCGGCTAAGATATATATTCTACTTTCGAAATTGTTTTCTGCACTATGCACTAGTAATAATATCAAATGATTTGATTTTTGCGTAGTAAACATCTTTGACTATCATAAGAAGAAATCTCCTCCAATTCTGCGTTTGCATTGTGTGTGTGGCGGGAGGTCTTATGGTAGTTTCATTTTCCAAAAGCATTTCGAATTGACTTTAAATTCTCTTGCTATTTGTTTTAAAGATAAACTGTTTTGTTGCTCACACCAGTCCCATGACTGATCCGGAGTTTATTGTTCCTTTCCTAAACTCTGGGTGCTCATAATTTCCTACACGAGCAGTCTAGAGTTGGGGTTTTCAGATATTCAGGTTTAGTAGATTTTCTGGAGTTGGTTCAGTCTTTGGATCAGACTGCACTTGCTTATCTTTGTGCCCCGTTATTGGGAGTTCGAGCTATTTCTGGATCGTGCTTTGGAGATGAAGATTATCCGCTGCTGATGTTATCTATTTTCATTTCCGCTGCAATTTATTGTATCATATCTCAGATGTATATAGATATTCATTGTATCATCATTGTATCTGGATATTGTATCAGATGTTGTATATCTATATTCTTTTTATTCCGCTGTGTTATTTACTTAACTGTGTTATAAGCTCCGGCGACTCGGATTTGAACGCTCGAATCTACGACATTCGAGTACGATGTAAAGTATGGATGTCGATTTTCGAGCGCGAAAATCCAAGACGTTACAGTGTGTGTGTGTGTGCGCGCATATATATATATATATTTATGTTATAACGAACGGTTATTTATTTATTTCTTAAGTTTATACTTATATATATATATATTAAATTGGTAAACGAGGTTGTTTATATTCCAATTAATAGCCTTTAAGTTTCAATTTTTAGAGATTTCTGGATATACACTTTTGTGTAACTTTCATAAAAATATTTATTTCCACATTTTAATGCATTGGAATTGTCATTCTTGCAAGAATAAAATTTTACCATAGGAAATTCTCCATCAACTACCAAAAGTGAGATTAGGCTATGTTTGCAATTACAAGGAATTATCTCTCTTTTTATCTTTATTAAAATAGACAGCGCAAACTATGGAAAACATCCCTATTTTGCACATCTCTTTCCTTTGGATATGAATATTCCTTGTTATTTCAAACGGTGTGTAACAACCCTAGTTTTGGTAATTACCTGTGAAATTAAATTACAATGGTGATTATAATTTAATAATGAAGAAATAAAATAAATTGGAGATAGAAAATTTGTTAATTGGTTTTTTAGATAAACAATGGGTTTTGAATAAATAAAGTGGAATTAAGATGTTTTGGTTGGTAATAAATTGTGAATAATGATATTATGTTAATTTGGGTGGTTAATAATAAATTAATTAAGTTGGAATAAAAGAAATAGGTTGATTTGGGGGAATAATTGAATTAAATAAGGATAAGAGAATTTAATTCAATATTAATTTGTTGAAATAAATGTAAAATGTTGAAAATAAAGTTTTAAAAACTTTATTAAATTAGTTTGTGATAAAAATGAACATTGCATGGTTTTAATTTGATAAAATGCAATAATTTTGCAAATTATTGCCAAATGTGATTTTTATTAATTTTAAATGAAGTATTTGAATTTATTAGGATATATTTTATAAATAAAAAGGTGGAATTTTGTTCTAAAATAATTTTTGGATGAAAAATGTTGTTAATAAGGTTGTTGTATTTAATTGGACAAGAAGATGATTTTTAAGTAAATTTTTATGTTAAAAATATTGTTTTATGTAATTAAAGTGTGAATTGATGCATTTAATTAAAAATGGAGTTTTAATAATGGAAAATAATTTTTATGGCTAAAATATCTTTTATATGTTGTGGAAATATTTTTGAAAACATAAAATATGTTTGTATGATTTTTACAAAGATGTAATTATGTAAATATAAGTGTTTTGGTGCATTAGTGTTAGTTAGTGTATTACTTAAATTATTTCTTATTGGGTTTAAGCCCACTTACCATTTGAACTAAGGAGAAATTATTTCCTTCTTCTCAAAACCTGTACGTTCAAAAGTTGAGTTACTGTAAAAACAAAAGGAAATTCAGAAAACCCTTTTTCCTCTTAAAGCCTAGAACCTAAATTTTAATTTCTCTAATCCCTTGCTAATTTTATCAAATTGAAGCTATTAATTTCAGGTAATCAATCTACAACCAAATCCAATTTCATCCTTTTCAATTTTTAGACGATGTGTTGTGGTCTATAACTTCAATTTCTTATGTTTGCATGTCGGTATACTATCTTATCTCAGGTTCCTAAAGCTAAATCAGAGGCAAAGCTTCAATCTTCTTCAGGCTTGCTTAGATTTGCTCAAAGCTTTGTTAAGGTGAGTTTAAAACTCACATTTCTAGCTTAGACTGAGATTTCAAGGTAAGAAACCTCAATTATGTTTGTTGAATGTTCATTTGTGAATCGCTGTTAGTAAATTTGGCATATCTCTTTCGTTTTAGATCGGAATTGGAAATTTTTTTTGAAGTTCTGGAAAGCTTAAAAAAGAGTGTGATAAATTTCATGTTAAACACTTTTGAAAATTTTAAGCATGGAGGTTCGGAAAACCTAATTCAAACTCGTTGCCTTGTCATTTTAAAATTGTAATTTTCTATGCTAAATGTCGTTGGTAATTTGAGCATATCATTCTCATTTGATGTCCAAATTTAACGATTCTTGATGTTCCAAAAAGCTTAGATTGTCTGCTATAAATTTATGTTTTGATTTTTGTTAAATTTTGAGGTTTATATGGTCGAAATTTTGAGGTTAATCTAAAATTGTTTTAGTCCTAACTTTCGCATTCCTTATCGGAATTCAATAATCTTTAATGTTCTGGAAAGCTTAGGATATATTCTACAACTTTCATGTTTTATGATTTCTCAAATTCAGGGTTTAAAAGGGGAAAACCTGCTAAACAAGCCGCAGGCCCGAGTTCTTTTGCAAAGTTTTGGCAGTTTCCATAGAATTGTTTTTGGATTCGATGATTTTGAGCATTGTTTTGAGATGATTCTAAAAGGCTAACTCCTACTAATAGGAAAGCCTACATTAACGTCAATTCGTATTAGGAATTGAAAATTTCATTTGGGTTTTTATCGTATGATAATTTCATTGATTTTTGTTGTTTCTGTGCACGTGTTTTCTAAACCGTTTTCGAAATGCTTTTTAAAAATAAAAAAAGCTTTCAAAATAAATGTTTTACAGAAGTTTATAATTATTTTTGAATATTTTAGATATGTGTATTCTCTATAATAAAGAGAATTTCGAAGCAACAATTTCCAAATAATTTCCAAAATAGTTTAAAAACCCATTTTCTTGAAGTAAGTATTTTCTATATAAAAATACATGTTTTGCACTCTTCAAGCGTATGAGAAAGAGAATTAAACAATTTAGTAAAACATGTGGTATGAGACACACGCATTTACTTTTTCGGTTAATTCCAGACTTGTTTGTTTGAAGCTATGGACCTTTGGGTTGTTACTGCCAGTACTTGGACCGTTGGTTCCTATTCTTTACATTGTTGCTTTTCTGAATTTCTTTATGTTGATTTCTAGAATTTAGATGATTTTTGAATGTTTTCTCCATGGTTGCCCTTGTTGGTTTATTTATATAGCCTGAGCGCTATCATGTTGTTTACTACATGGTGACTACAGTTTGGAGTTTTGAACTCTTAATAGAGTTCAACATATATTGATTTTTGTGATTTCCATCCTTTGGCGTATTTTGAGTTTATGATGTCCTTTTTAGGAGCTATTTGGGATTGCCATTCTTTGGTGTATTTTTGAGATTTGTGATTTCCTATTTTAGGAATTATTTGAGATTGCCATTCTTTGAAGGATTTTGAGACTTGTGATCTCCTATTTAGGAATTATGGTTAATAAAAACCATTATATTAGCTTTTGTACATACCGATGATATGAGGTGAATATTTGTGATTTAAATGATTTTGTAAACCGTGTGGCATTAATTTATAGTGAGTAAACCGATAAGTGAGAACGTGCGGTATGGGACGCACAGTTACCACTACCCGGGTTACTCTCTGAGAGTTTGTGGAACATTCACGAGTTATCACCAGTACTAGACCTTCGGGTCATCACGGGATGTTTATGACTTCGGTCATCACGAGACATTTATGACTTCGGTCATCACGAGACATTTATGACTTCGGTCACCACGAGACATTTATGACCTTCGGGTCATCACGAGATAGGTACCTTATACATATATTAGTACTGGTACGGCTTTGGGCCGTCACGAGATTTGCTGGTGCGGCATGGCTTCGGCTTTCCATCTGGGATTTGGATCCAATCCGAGTAATTTTCTGAGTTTTGAGTTTTAATTATGATTTCACCATTTCTAGATGACCGTTTTACATATTTTATAGCTTAGAGCTATATGAGAATTTATACGTATATGGTGATTTCATTTCTGAGTTTTGAACTCTTAACTGAGTTCCATGAGTTATGTGATTTCTGGGATTTCTATGTTTTCCTTCTGAGATTTTATATGATTTTTATCGGAATTTATATTCTGAGTAACTTTCTAAGAAGGAAATAGCCGTATTGAGTAGGTGTCATCCATGAATTAATCCTTGAGATAAATCAGTGTTTTCCATTACTTGGAATCTGAGTAAATCTGAGTTTATATCATTCCTTTTTTATTAAAGGAAGGTTCCCTTATGAGAAATTATATCTTATTTATCATCTACTAATCAGTTTATTTAAGCTAGATTGACCTGTGTATTTTTATATACTCGAGTCAGACCGAGTCATTTCAGGTTAGTTATTTGCTGTTGAGTACTGCTTAGCTACTTCCGCTTTGGATTATCTTCTTACCTTTTGTATAGTTTTATAGTCATTTGAAAACTCTAAGATGTGCGTATTCGTTTTGACTTGATGTATTTATTGTGGTTTATGTACCACATCTGTTGTATCACTATGTAGTGTACTATGATGTATCTATGTATATATATGTGTGTGTGTGTGTGTTTGACTGCTGTTTTGTGATATGTTTACATTTGTTGTTATATTTTGTTCTGATAGATCCATTAGCCACCATAGTTTTGTATTAAACATTTATTGAGTATGTCGATCCATTTGAGAGAGAAAAAAATTTAGAGCACCCAATCAACGTATTCAATTGATGTTTAAGACAAAGCTTACAGATAGTCGCTCCTAACCAGCCCTATTCTCCACATTAGTAAACAGTATTACTCAGTAATACTCTTTGTTAATGTAGGTCTTAGGGTGGGGCGTCACAGCTGGTTATCAGAGCTGAGTTCAGAACAAAATATGATAAACACGGAACATAACATATATTACGGTACATCAGAGTCAGTATAAGTGTTACATATTCCCTAATCATCGTGTCCTTAATCTTTTTGTGTCTTTTGGGGTAGATATAAGTTGGGAATATGTCTAGGAATACATTTTAATTATGTAGTATTCCATAATTGAATTGATGAGATCTTACCCAATGAATAATCCTTATCGTGATCGTTCTATTCGAGTTCTTCAATACGGATGCTTCACACTCATTCATATCGAAGGAACTTGTCGATGCTATTCCGTTGGATGTTTCTTATCTTGTTACTTCTTTAAGGATTGAAATCCTACCGTGGGATCCGCAACTCTTAGCATGTTGTGTGAGATTGTTGAGATTATTCTTTGTGGTTTTTCTTTTCGTGCAAATCTGCACGTTATTCATTATCTTGGATTTAATATGATTTTGGGGACTTGCTTGTTATCAAGCCCAAATCCTATGTTCTAAAAGGATCCTATATCTTTGGCATCATAATTCAGCTGATAAGTTATCACTAGTTCTTTGGAATGTTGATGGTGATTTCGAAGCCGTCCTTCCATGAGGATATCCACTAAAGAAAATGAGGAACTCTAAAAGCAATTATTGGAGCTTGAAGCCAAGCAATTCATTCAGTCCAGTTCTTCACCGTGGGGTGCCGCAGTCATCTTTGTTAAGAAATCTGATGGTACTCTTAGGCTTTGCATTGATTACTGTAAGCTTAACAAGTTAACCATTAAGAATAGGGATCCATTGTCTAGGACGATGACATGCTCGATCAGTTGAGTGGTGCTAAGGTCTTTTCTCAGCATGACCTTGCCACCAGTTTCCATCAGCTACGAGTTGCGGAGGATAGCATTCCTATTACCGCATTCCGCACTCGTTATGGTTCTTATGAGTGGCTCGTTATGCCGTTAAGTTTAACGAATGCTCCAACTTATTTCGTCGATCTTATGAATCAAATATTCTGGGAATATCTCGGTGAGTTCTTCCTTGTATTCATTGATGATAAGTGAAAACAACAATTTAAATTGTACTTCTTTCTAATAGAAGATATACTTATAAGTGTAATTTGATTCTGTTTATTGAGTCAAGCAAAGAATATTATATAAAATTATATAAGAGGCATGTTTACCATATAGAAAATGATTTTGTGTTGGATTGTCCATTGAGTGCTTTAAGAATTCTGGTCGATGCGCCTGGTCAACATTATCGATAGGAATTTCCTAAACTCTATGATGAGACAGTCAGACATAGTAAATTGAGTTGTAATAAGTAAAAGTTTGAAAATAAAATTAATATGGGATTGAGTATTAATTTTTATTTTGAATGACATGTGCAGCAATGGAACCATAGTGGTTGTTGGATAAGTGGCGAGGCAGTTTTGATCATTTAGTCAACTCTGTAGTAAATTTATGGGGTTATTCACTATAAATCAATGGCGAGGCAATGCCATTATATTATTTGAAATTTGTGAAATTGAATATGGTTATGTTTTAATTGGTTATGTAAGTATAACCTATAGGAATCTAAATAATGATATCATATGGAAATTTGAGTTAGTAGAGTAAATAATTCTAATTAAGGAGATATCTTAATTGGAAGAAAATATCATGTGATGTATTGATTAATAAAATGATGTATTCAAGATGAGAAAATACATTGGTTAGAAAATTAAAATTTCAATTGAATATTTGAGTGCAAAGTTATAAATAATGACTATAAAATTTGTTCTGACAATTGGTTGTTTGAATAATAATAGATAATAAGATTTAAAACTCTATCTTAAAGGAAAATAAAGAAATGCTAATTCTAGATTTTTAGCATAAATTTGTGAGCAAGCCTTTGTTTTAAATTTTGGTAGTATTAAAGATTTGTTGGTATGAATTTGTAAAATTCTTTTGAAAACAAATTTAAATTAATTATCAACCTTAACTAGTTTTATATTAATAATAAGTTGGAAATTTAATTTTGTGACAAGAGAAAATATGAATTTAAATGGTTCATTTATTATAAAATGCTATATTAAGAAGTGCAAGGTATAATAAATGAGTAAGGTATGAGATACAATCATTTTAAATTGTGAGAACAATTTTAAAATTAATATGTAAATCCAAAATTTATTTTGGATAGATAATTATCTCCTAATAATGAAAGAGATTAGTAATCTCTTTCAAAATGAGTCTTCAAAATTAATTGTTTGGAAAAGAAACTTGATTGTGTAAAGTGATAAAAATGGTTATAATTAATGAATTGTTTCTTTTAAAAGATGATTACATGAAGTTAATTACAATTTTGAATGTCTTAGCTTTTCGAAAAAGGTGATCATGTAATCATAAATGATTTAGCATAAAATGTTTGTTTAGAAAATGTAGTTTGAAAGTGGAATGTTTTGGGAATTTCAAATTGATTTTAAAGCTGAAATTTTATTTGGAAAAGTGCTGTACTAAAACAGCAATAACTCGAGATTTATAACACCAAATGTCCTCGATCCTTTTGTAAATGAAAGGGATTTCAATAAACTATAAATCTTCTTTACCACTTTGGAAGATTTTGAATTTTATTCAATCTAAAATGGGTTTTAAAGTGGATGGACATTTATGCCCTATTATAAAATTTCTAAGATTTAAGCTGAAAGTAAATTTAGCATAACTTTTAAACCGTAAGTCCAATTTTGATGATCTTTATATTTCTGAAAAGCATAGACTTAGTAGAACAAATTTCATTTTATAAGTGTTCTCAGATTTTGAGGTTTGCTGATTCAAAACTTAAGTTCTTTACAGCAGGTCTGAAATTGAAAAATGATTTGTTTCCCTTAATGGTCAAATGTAATTCTTCCCATTGTGTGAATGTAGCCTAACTGATTATTAATGTAGAAAAAAAATATGTTACAAACTGTAATATATTTATGGTAGAATTAGAAGATGAAACAACTAAAATTTTATTTACTCTAAATAAGAAGTAATGAGATTAAATTAAAAATTTATATAGGAAGCTTTGAAAATTTTCAAATGTTGAAAATTGAGAATTTGATTATGAAGATAATGGGTTTGAAAAATCTAAGAAAATTTGATTAGTAAAAGAAAGTAAAAAATCTATTCCTTGTGTTTTACTTGCCCTAGTGCAATTATTTAGCGACTTGCATTTATGCAGTCGTATGAGTTTGGTGGTATTTGGAGAGACCACCTACCTCTAATTGAGTTTTCTTACCTCAATTGTTGTCAATCTAATACCGTTATGGCTCCTTTCATAGCGATATACGAAAGGTCATGTCGATTACTATCTCATTGGTTGGAGTCCGGGGTAAAGTTGTGCTAAGTCCTGACTCTATTCGTGAAGCTTCTGAAAGATTGATCTCACCTGATTTATCTATTGAGCAACATTATGTCCGTGTTCTTGCTTCGAAGGTGAAACACCTTCGAAATAGGGATGTACCGCTCGTAAAAATTCAGTGGTCCGCTAATCCCAATGACTACACTTGGGAAACCATAGAATTTATCGAGTGATTTTATCTTGGTTTTCTATCTTCTTGTGTTGAGGGTGATAATTTTAAATTCAAACTTACCCATATTCCTTTGCTAGATGAAATAAATCGTGTTGAATACAGCTCTTCTCTAGAAATTGCGAGGACGCAATTTTCATAAGCGGGGAGTCTATAACATTCCTGGTTTTGATGATTACCTATGAAATTAAATTACAATGGTGATTATAATTTAATAACGAAGAAATAAAATAATTTGGTGATAGAAAATTTGTTAAGATTGTTTATTTTAGATAAACAATGGGTTTTGAATAAATAAAGTGGAATTAAGATGTTTTGGTTGGTAATAAATTGTGAATAATGATATTATGTTAATTTGGGTGGTTAATAATAAATTAATTAAGTTGGAATAAAAGAAATAGGTTAATTTGCGCGAATAATTGAATTGAATAAGGATAAGAAAATTTAATTCAACATTAATTTGTTGAAATAAATGTAAAATGTTGAAAATAAAGTTTTAAAAACTTTATTATATTAGTTTGTGATAAAAATGACCATTACATGGTTTTAATTTGATAAAATGCAATAATTTTGCAAATTATTGCCAAATGTGATTTTTATTAATTTTAAATGAAGTATTTGAATTTATTATGATATATTTTATAAATAAAAAGGTGGAATTTTGTTCTAAAATAATTATTGGATGAAAATGTTGATAATAAGGTTGTTGTATTTAATTGGACAAGAAGATGATTTTCGTGTAAATTTTGATGTTAAAAATATTGTTTTATGTAATTAAAAGTGTGAATTGATGCATTTAATTAAAAATGGATCTTTAATAATGGAAAATAATTTTTATGGCTAAAATATCTTTTATATGTTGTGAAAATATTTTTGTAAACATAAAATATGTTTGTATGATTTTTACAAAGATGTAATTATGTAAATATAAGTGTTTTTGGTGCATTAGTGTTAGTTAGTGTATTACTTAAATTATTTCTTATTGGGTTTAAGCCCACTTAACATTTGAACTTAGGAGAAATTATCTCCTTCTTCTCAAAACCTGTACGTTCAAAAGTTGAGTTAATGTAAAATAAAAGGAAATTCAGAAAACCTTTTTTCCTCTTAAAGCCTAGAACCTAAATTTTAATTTCTCCAATCCCTTGCTAATTTAATCAAATTGAAGCTATTAATTTCTGGTAATCAATCTACAACCAAATCCAATTTCATCCTTTTCAATTTTTAGATGTTGTGTTGTGGTCTGTAACTTCAATTTCTTATATTTGCATGTCTGTATACTTTCTTATCTCAGGTTCCTACAGCTAAATCAGAGGCAATGCTTCCATCTTCTTCAGGCTTGCTTATATTTGCTCAAGGCTTTGCTAAGGTGAGTTTAAAAATCACATTTCTAGCTTAGACTGATATTTCAAGGTAAGAAACCTCAATTTTGTTTGTTGCATGTTTATTTGTGAATTGCTGTTAGTAAATTAGGCATATCTCTTTCTTTTTAAATCGGAA
This sequence comes from Allium fistulosum, assembly GCA_030737815.1. NCBI lineage: Eukaryota > Viridiplantae > Streptophyta > Magnoliopsida > Asparagales > Amaryllidaceae > Allium > Allium fistulosum. Next base: position 137,208,986 of record CM060904.1, read on the forward strand.
TTAGAATTTTTTGAAGTTATGGAAAGCTTAAAAAGAGTTTGATAACTTTAATGTTAAATACTTTCGAAAATTTTGAGCGTAGAGGGTCGAAAAACCTAATTCAAACTCGCTACCCTGTCATTGTAAAATTGTAATTTTCAGTGCTAAATGTCGTTGGTAATTTGAGCATATCTTTCTCATTTAATGTCCAAATTTAATGATCTTTGATGTTCCAAAAAGCTTAGATTGTCTGCTATAAATTTTAGGTTTTGGCTTTTGTTAAATTTTGAGGTTTATATGGTCGAAAGTTCATTCTAGTGTTGCTGTCCCGAGACTAAAACGATAGCAGTAGTGAACTTCATATTTGAAAATTGTTTTAGTCCTAACTTTCGCATTCCTTATCGGAATTCAATAATCTTCAATGTTCCGGAAAGCTTAGGATATATTCTACAACTTTCATGTTTTATGATTTCTCAAATTCAGGGTTTAAAAGGGGGAAAACCTGCTAAACAAGCCGCAAGCCCGAGTTCTTTTGCAAAGTTTTGGCAGTTTCCATAGAATTGTTTTTGGATTCGATGATTTTGAGCATTGTTTTGAGATGATTATAAAAGGCTAACTCCTACCAAAAGGAAATCTGACATTAACGTTGATTCTTACTACGAATTGACAATTTCATTTGGGTTTTTATCGTATAATAATTTCATTGAATTTTGTTGACTTTTGCTGTTTCTCTGCACGTGTTTTCTTAGCCGTTTTCAGAATGCTTTTTAAAATAAAATAAAAGCTTTCAAAATAATTGTTTTACAGAAGTTTATAATTATTTTTGAATATTTTAGATATATGTATTCTCTATGATAAAGAGAATTTTGAAGCAACAATTTCCAAATAATTTCCAAAATCGTTTAAAAACCCATTTTCTCGAAGTAAGTATTTTCTATTTAGAAATACACATTTTTGCACCCTTCGAGCATATGAGAAAAAGAATTAAACGATTTAGTAAAACATGTGGTATGGGACACATGCATTTACTTTTTCAGTTAATTCCGGACTTGTTCGTTTGAAGCTATGGACCTTCGGGTTGGTATTGCCAGTACTTGGACCGTTGGGTCCTATTCTTTACATTGTTGTATTTCTAGATTTCTTTATGTTGATTTCTAGAATTTAGATGATCCGTGAATGTTTTCGCCATGGTTGCCCCTGTTGGTTTATTTATATAGCCTAGGCGCTATCATGTTGTTTACTACATGGTGACTACATTTTGGAGTTTTGAACTCTTAATCGAGTTCTACATATATCGATTTTTGTGATTACCATCCTTTGGCGTATTTTGAGTTTATGATCTCCTTTATAGGAGCTATTTGTGATTACCATTCTTTGGCATATTTTTGAGATTTGTGATTTCCTTTTTTAGGAATTATTTGAGATTGCCATTCTTTAGCGGATTTTGAGACTTGTGATATCCTATTTAGGAGTTATGGTTAATAAAAACCATTATATTAGCTTTTGTACACGTCGATGATATGAGGTGAATATTTGTGATTTAAATGATTTTGTAAATGGTGTGGCATTGACTTACAGTTATTAAACCGATAATTGAGAACGTGCGGTATGAGACGCACAGTTACCACTACTTAGGTTACTCTTTGATAGTTTGTGACACATTCATGAGTTATCACCAGTACTAGATCTTCGGGTCATCACGGGACATTTATGACTTCGGTCATCACGAGACATTTATAACTTCGATCATCATGAGACATTTATGACTTCGTTCATCTCGAGACATTTGTGGCATTCGGTCGCCAGGAGACATTTACGACCTTTGGGTCATCACGAGATAGGTACCTTTTACATATATTAGTATTGGTACGGCTTTGGGCCATCACGAGATTTGCACATGCGGCTAGGCTTTGGCTTGCCATCTGGGATTTGGATCAAATCTGAGTAATTTTCTGAGTTTTGAGTTTTATTTATGATTTCAACATTTCTAGATGACTGTTTTATATATTTTATAGCTTAGAGCTATATGAGAATTTATACGTATATTGTGATTTCATTTCTGAGTTTTGAACTCTTAACCGAGTTCCATGAGTTATGAGATTTATGAGATTTCTGTTTTTTCCTTCTGAGATTTTATATGATTTTTATCAGAATTTATATTACGAGTAACTTTCTAAGAAGGAAATAGCCGTATTGATTAGGTGTCATTCATGAGTTAATCCTTGAGATAATTCAGTGTTTTACATCACTTGGAATCTGAGTAAATCTGAGTTTATATCATTCCTTTTTTATTAAAGGAATGTTCCTTTATGAGAAATTATATCTTATTTATCATCTACTAATCAGTTTATTTAAGCTAGACTGACCCGTGTATTTTTATATACTCGGGTCAGACCGAGTCATTTAAGGTTAGTCATCTGCTGTAGAGTACTTCTTAGCTGCTTCCGCTTTGGATTATCTACTGATCACCTTTTGTTTAGTTTTGTAGTCGTTTTGAAAACTTTGAGATGTACGTATTCGTTTTGACTCGATGTATTTATTGTGGTTTATGTACCACATATGTTGTATCACTATGTAGTGTACTATGATGTATCTATGTATATGTGTATATATGTTTGACTGCTGTTCTGTAATCTATTTACATTTGTTGTTATATTTTGTTCTGATAGATCCGTTAGCCACCGTAGTTTTGTATTAAACATTTATTGAGTATGTCGATCCACTTAAGAGCACCCAATCGACGTATTCAATAGATGTTTAAGACAAAGCTTACGGATGGTCGCTCCTAACCGGCCCTATTCTCCGCATTAGTAGATAGTATTACTCAGTAATACTCTTTGTTAATGTGGGTCTCAGGGTGGGGCATCATAGCTTGGTATCAGAGCTGAGTTCAAAACAAAATATGATAAACATAGAACATAACATATATTACGGTACATCAGAGTCAGTATAACTGTTACATATTACCTAATCATCGTGTTCTTAACCTTTTCATGTCTTTTGGGATAGATATAAGTTGGGAATATGTCTAGGAATGCATTTTAATTCCATAGTATTCCATAATTGAATTAATGATATCTTACCCAATGAATAATCCTTATCGTGATCGTTCTATTCGAGTTCTCTTCAATACGGATGCTTCATACTCATTCGTATCGAAGGAACTTGTCGATGCTATTCCGTTGGATGTTTCTTATCTTGTTACTTCGTTAAGGATTGCAAATCCTGTCGTGGGATCCGCAACTCTTAGCATGTTGTGTGAGATTGTTAAGATTATTGTTTGTGGTTTTTCTTTTTGTGCAAATCTGCACATAATTCATTACCTTGGATTTAATATGATTTTGGGGATGGATTGGCTTGCTTGTTATCAAGCCCAAATCCTATGTTATAAAAGGATCGTATATCTTTGGCATTCTAATTCGGTTGATAAGTTATCTCTAGTTCTTCGGAATGTTGATGGTGATTCCGAAGCATCTTTATTTGCTCTTGAGTCGCAAGATGATGATGATGTATCTCGATTTCTAGTTGTTTGTGATTTTGCTGATGTATTAGAGTCCGTTTCAGGTTTGCCACCCAAGCGGGTAAATGTGTTCCGTAGTGGCTTCATTCCTGGTGCTCAGCGTGTTAGTCGTCCTCCTACGAGGATATCCACTAAAGAAAATGAGGAACTCTAAAAGCAATTGTTGGAGCTTGTAGCCAAGCAATTCATTCAGTCCAGTTCTTCACCGTGGGGTGCCGCGGTCATCTTTGTTAAAAAATCTGGTGGTACTTTTAGGCTTTGCAGTGATTACCGCAAGCTTAACAAGTTAACCATTAAGAATAGGCATCCATTGTCTAGGATCGATGACATGCTCGATCAGTTGAGTGGTGCTAAGGTCTTTTCCCAGCTTGACCTTGCCACCGGTTTCCATCAACTACGAGTTGCGGAGGATAACATTCCTATTACCGCATTCCGCACTCGTTATGGTTCTTATGAGTGGCTCGTTATGCCGTTCAGTTTAACGAATGCTCCAACTTATTTCAGTGATCTTATGAATCGAATATTCTGGGAATATCTCGATGAGTTCGTCCTTATATTCATTGATGATGAGTGAAAACAACAATTTAAATTGTAATTCTTTCTAATTGAAGATATACTTATAAGTGTAATTGGATTCTGTTTATTGAGTCAAGCAAAGAATATTATATAAAATTATATAAGAGGCATGTTTACCATATAGAAAATGATTTTGTGTTGGATTGTCCATTGAGTGCTTTAAGAATTTTGGTCGATGCGCCTGATCAACGTTATCAATAGGAATTTCCTAAACTCTATGATGAGACAGTCAGACATAGTAAATTGAGTTGTAATAAGTAAAAGTTTGAAAATAAAATTAATATGGGATTAAGTATTTATTTTTATTTTGAATGACATGTGCAGCTATGGAACCGTAGTGATTATTGGATAAGTGGCGAGGCAGTTTTGATCATTTGGTCAACTCTGCAACCAATTGATGGGGTTATTCACTATAAATCAATGGCGAGGCAATGGCATTATATTATTTGAAATTTGTGAAATTGAATATGGTTATGTTTTAATTGGTTATGTAAGTATAACCTATAGGAATCTAAATAATGATATCATATGGAAATTTGAGTAAGTAGAGTAAATAATTCTAATTAAGGAGATATCTTAATTGGAAGAAAATATCATGTGATGTATTGATTAATAGAATGATGTATTCAAGATGAGAAAAACATTGGTTAGAAAATTAAAATTTCAATTGAATATTTTAGTACAATGTTATAAATGATGACTATAAAATTTGTTCTGACAATTGGTTATTTGAATAACAATAAATAGTAAGATTTAAAATTGTATCTTAAAGGAAAATAAATAAATGCTAATTTTAGAGTTTTAGCATAAATTTTTGAGCAAGCCTTTGTTTTAAATTTTGGTAGTATTAAAGATTTGTTGGTATGAATTTGTAAAACTCTTTTGAAAACAAATTTAAACTAATTATCAAACTTAGCTAGTTTTATGTTGATAGTAAGATGGAAATTTAATTTTGTGACAAGAGAAAATATGAATTTAAATGGTTCATTTATTATAAAATGATATATTAAGAAGTGCAAGGTATAATAAATGAATAAGGTATGAGATATAATCATTTTAAATTATTAGAACAATTTCAAAAATTAATATGTAAATCCAAAATTTATTTTGGATAGATAATTATCTCTTGACAATGAAGGAGATTAGTAATCTCTTTCAACATGACTCTTCAAAATTAATTGTTTGGAAAAAAACTTGATTTTTTATAGTGATAAAAATGGTTCTAATTAATGAATTGTTTATTTTAAATGATGATTACATGAAGTTAATTACAATTTTGAATGTCTTAGCTTTTCGGAAAAGGTGATCATGTAATAATAAATGATTTAGTATAAAAAATTTGTTTAGAAAATGTAGTTTGAAAGTGGAATGGTTTGGGAATTTCAAATTTTAAATTGATTTTAAAAGCTGAAATTTTATTTGGAAAAGTGTTGTACTAAAACAGCAATAACTCGAGATTTATAGCTCCAAATGAGCTCATTCTTTTTGTAAATGAAAGAGCTTTCAGTAAGCTATAAATTCTCATTCTACCACTTTGGAATGTTTTGCATTTTATTCAATCTAAAATAGGTTTGAAAGTGGATAGACATTTTTGTCATATTATAAAATTTATAAGATTTAAGCCAAAAGTAAATTTAGCGTAACTTTCAAACAATGAGTCTGATTTTGATGATCTTTATATTGCTAAAAAGCATAGACTTAGTAAAGTTTTATTTTTTATTTATTAAGTGTTCTCAGATTTTAAGGTTGCCGAGTCAAAATTTAAGTTCTTTACAACAGGTCTGAAATTGAAAAATGATTTGTTTCCCTTAATGGTCAAATGTAATTCTTCCTATTGTGTGAATGTAGCCTAAATGATTATTAATTGGAAAGAAAAATATGTTACAAACTGTAATATATTTATGGTAGAATTAGAAGATGAAAAACTCAAATTTTATTTACTCTAAATAAGGAGTAATGAGATTAAATTAAAAATTTATGTAAGAAGCTTTGAAAATTTTCAAGTGTTAAAAATTGAGAATTTGATTATGTAGATAATAGGTTTGAAAACTCTAAGAATATTTGATTAGTAAAAGAAAGTAAAAAATATATTCCTTGTGTTTTACTTGCCCTAGTGCAATTATTTAACGACTTGCATTTATGCAGTCGTATGAGTTTGGTGGTATTTGGAGAGACCATCTACCTCTAGTTGAGTTTTCTTACCTTAATGGTTGTCAATCTAATATCAATATGGCTCATTGCGTAGCGATATACGGAAGGTCGTGTCGATTACTATCTCATTGGTTGGAGTCCGTGGTAAAGTTGTACTAAGTCCCGGCTCTATTCGTGAAGCTTCTGAAAGATCGATCTCACCTAATTTATCTATTGGGCTACATCCTATCCGTGTTCTTGCTTCGAAGGTGAAACACCTTCGAAATAGGGATATACCGCTCATAAAAATTCAATGGTCCGATAATCCAAATGACAACACTTGGAAAACCATAGAATTTATCGAGCGATCTTATCTTGGTTTTCTATCTCCTTGTGTTAAGGGTGAGAATTTTAAATTCAAGCTTATCCATCTTCCTTTGCCAGATGAAATAAACCGTGTTGAATACAGCTCTTCTCTAGAAACTCAAGGATGCAATTTTCATAAGGGGGGAGTCTATAACAACCTTGATTTTGGTGATTACCTGTGAAATTTAATTACAACGGTGATTATAATTTAATAATGAAGAAATAAAATAAATTGGAGGTAGAAAATTTGTTAAAATTGTTTGTTTTAGATAAACAATGGGTTTTGAATAATAAAGTGGAATTAAGATGTTTTGGTTGGTAATAAATTATGAATAATGATATTACGTTAATTCGGGTGGTTAATAATAAATTAATTAAGTTGGAATAAAAGAAATAGGTTGATCTGGGGAAAAAATTGAATTAAATAAGGATAAGAGAATTTAATTCAACATTAATTTGCTGAAATAAATGTAAAATGTTGAAAATAAAGTTTTAAAAACTTTATTATGTTAGTTTGTGATAAAAATGAACATTACATGGTTTTAATTTGATAAAATGCAATAATTTTGTAAATTATTGCCAAATGTGATTTTTATTAATTTTAAATGAAGTATTGATTTTATTATGATATATTTTATAAATAAAAAGGTGGAATTTTGTTCTAAAATAATTTTTGGATGAAAAATGTTGTTAATAAGGTTGTTGTATTTAATTGGACAAGAAGATGAGTTGTGGGTAAATTTTGATGTTAAAAATATTGTTTTATGTAATTAAAAGTGTGAATTGATGCATTTAATTAAAAATGGAGTTTTATTTGTGGAAAATAATTTTTATGGCTAAACTATCTTTTATATGTTGTGAAAATATTTTTGTAGACATAAAATATGTTTGTATGATTTTTATAAAGATGTAATTATGTAAATATAAGTGTTTTTGGTGCATTAGTGTTAGTTAATGTATTACTTAAATTATTTCTTATTGGGTTTAAGCCCACTTACCATTTGAACTAAGGAGAAATTATCTCCTTCTTCTCAAAACCTATACGTTTAAAAGTTGAGTTACTGTAAAACAAAAGGAAATTCAAAAAACCCTTTTTCCCCTTAAAACCTATAACCTAAATTTTAATTTCTCCAATCCCTTGCTAATTTAATCAAATCGAAACTAATAATTTCAGGTAATCAATTTACAACCAAAACCAATTTCATCCTTTTCAATTTTCAGAAGTTGTGATGTGGCCTGTAACTTCAGTTTCTTTTGTTTGCATGTCTGTATACTTTCTTATCTCAGGTTCCTACAGCTAAATCAGAGGCAAAGCTTCCATCTTCTTCAAGCTTGCTTAGATTTGCTCAAAGCATTGATATGGTGAGTTTAAAACTCATATTTCTAACTTTGATTGATATTTCAGGGTAAGAAATCTCAATTTTGTTTGTTGCATGTTCATTTGTGAATTGCTGTTAGTAAATTGGGCATATCTCTTTCGTTTAAAATCGGAATTAGGATTTTTTTTGAAGTTTTGAAAATCTTAAAAAGAGTGAGATAACTTTCATGTTAAACACTTTCAAAAATTTTGAGCATAGAGGGTTGAAAACCCTTATTCGAACTCGCTGCCCTATCATTGTAAAATTGTAATTTTCTATGCTAAATGTCGTTGGTAATTTGAGCATATCTCTCATTTGATGTCAAATTTAACGTTTCTTGATGTTCCAGAAAGTTTAGATTGTCTGCTACAAATTTTATGTTTTGGGTTTTGTTAAATTTTTGATGTTTATATGGTCAAAAGTTCATTCTAGTGTCGCTATCCCGAGACTAAAACGACAGTAGTAGTGAACTTCAGATCTGAAAATTGTTTTAGTCATAACTTTCACATTACTTATCGGAATTCGATAATTTTGATATTATAGAAAGCTTAGGATATCTTCTACAACTTTCATGTTTTATGATTTCTCAAATTCTGGGTTTAAAAGGAGCGAATCGACTAAACAAGCTGCATGCCCGAGTTCTTTTGCAAAGTTTTGGCAGTTTCCATTGAATTGTTTTTGGATTTGATTATTTTGAGCATTGTTTTGAGATGATTCTAAAAGGCTAATTCCTACTAATAGGAAAGCCGACATTAACATCGGTTCGTACTACGAATTGACAATTTCATTTGGGTTTTTGTCGTATGATAATTTCATTGAATTTTCGTTGATTTTTGCTGTTTCTGTGCACCTGTTTTCTAAACCGTTTTCAGAATACTTTTTAAAATAAAAAAAATTCAAAATAAATGTTTTACAGAAGTTTATAATTATTTTTGAATATTTTAGATATATGTATTCTCTATAATAAAGAGAATTTCGAAGCAGCAATTTCCAAATAATTTCCAAAATCGTTTAAAAACCCATTTTCTCGAAGTAAGTATTTTCTATATAAAAATACACGTTTTTGCACTCTTCGAGCGTATGAGAAAGAGAATTAAACGATTTATTAAAACATGTGGTATGAGACACATGCGTTTACTTTTTTGGTTAATTCTGGACTTGTTCATTTGAAGCTATTTGTTATTGCCATTCTTTGGCATATTTCTGAGATTTGTGATTTCCTATTTTAGGAATTATTTGAGATTGCCATTCTTTGGCGGATTTTGAGACTTGTGATCTCCTATTTAGGAGTTATGGTTAATAAAAACCATTATATTGGCTTTTGTACATGCCGATGATATGAGGCGAATATTTTTGATTTAAATGATTTTTTAAACTGTGTGGCATTGACTTACAATTAGTAAACCGATAAGTGAGAACATCCGATATGGGATGCCCAGTTACCACTACTCAGGTTACTCTCTGAGAGTTTGTGACACATTCACGAGTTATCGCCAGTACTGGAGCTTCGGTCATCATGAGACATTTGTGGCCTTCGGTCACCACGAGACATTTATGACCTTCGGGTCATCACGAGATAGGTACCTTATACATATATTAGTAGTGGTACGGCTTCGGGCCATCATGAGATTTGCATGTGCGACATGGCTTCGGCTTGCCATCTGGGATTTGGATCCAATCCGAGTAATTTTCTAAGTTTTGAGTTTTATTTATGATTTCACCATTTCTATATAGTGTACTATGATGTGTCTATGTATATGTATATATATGTTTGACTATTGTTCTGTGATCTGTTTACATTTGTTGTTATATTTTGTTCTGATAAATCCGTTAGCCACTGTAGTTTTGTATTAAACATTTATTGAGTATGTCGATCCACTTGAAAGAGAGAAAAATTTAGAGCACCCAATCGACGTATTCAATAGATGTTTAAGACAAAGCTTACGGATGGTCGCTCATAACCATCCCTATTCTCCGCATTAGCAGACAGTATTACTTAGTAATACTCTTTGTTAATGTGGGTCTCGGGGTGGGGCATCACACAGTGCATCTTTCATTTATAACTGTGAGGTTGGACAAATTATGGAAATTTTACAATTCAAATGAATTAAAATATAGAAATTAAAATCCCAAATCAATTTTAAGCATCTCCAATTGATGTTTGTCAAGTTTAATCATTTACAATCCAAATCACCAAAATTCTGACTAGCTATAAAATTTAGTTAACATTATATTTCATAAGTTTTAGGGATTATTCCCCTTAAATTTTAGATCTAGGTGTATACATATTTTTTCCATCAAGGTTAAACAACTTTAGAATATGTAGGCAAGGATTGAAGTTAGATTATTCATTGAAGCCTACAGTTTATTGGTTTTCACATACGCATAATAATAAAAATAAAATTTTCAACGAAAATATTTAGTATTATGTAAATACATAATTTTTCACTCACCTTATATCTTCCAGATCTCTAGACAAATCCATTCTTCTTACTTAACTCCTATTTCTTTCCAACCAAAATATGTGTTGAACGTGTATACATATCCATTAGAATTATAGACCTGAGAGGAGATTAGCTTAAGTGGAATATAGATTGTATAATTTAAATTTAACATTTTTATAGAATTGATTCTTTGCTTCTTTGCTTCTTTTCATCTCTTTATTTCCCGCCCTTCTCCAACACACACACACACACACATTATTTTCATAATTTCTAGAAGCAGCGGAGAAGGAAAAATGGGAGAGCTTCACTGCTCAATTCAAAAAATATAAGAAGAAAAGTGAGTGGCCAGTTCTGTATTTATAGATGTTGGAATCAATTTCGTATGTTAGATTATTATTTATTAAATCTGAGTCATTCAGGTCGAGGTTAATTACGAACAGCCCTAGTCTTGATCGGTAGACCGGTGGAATATCGCGGTTGGGTTAAGGGTTGATCGGTCATTCTCCTACTGTTGGCCGATGGGGTCTAGGCATTAATTATTATTTAGTTCCTTAGTTTTGAATTTCTTTTGAATTATTTTTTATTCAAAAACTTCAAATACCTATAACTTCTTCATTTGAATTTTGATCACAAAATTTAATATATGAAAGTTGATCTGAAAATTTCCACGAGCGCAGTGGTGCAAGTTTCGTTGTCAAATTTTGATGTTTGCTTAAATTTCATTTTCGAGCCTTATAAATTTATTTATTTATTCATTTAACTAATTATCGTTTATACTACAAGGTGTTATATTATCCCCCGTTAAAAGAATTTTCATCCCCAAAATTCCTCAAGGACCGAATCATGTAACATGGTGTGCAACCATTCTAAACTCTCCAACCAATTGATGTATAATCAATTTTGCAACCAATTGTGTACAAGTGCATGGTGTATCACAATGCATATTGTAACAAACCGCTTTTCTTACTCCGAAAAATGAGCCATTAAGGGTAAAAAAAAAGGAAGGATAAGATAGAAGAGAAGAAAATAACAACACAGAATCTCACAACGCAACGGAACAATATATATTACTCGATATAATGTATTACAAAGTCATTTCAAAATGTTACATCAGAGCCATACTAATACAAATTCTACCCTTGGACAGTTATAACAACCCATCCCTACATAACAAATACAATATACATATAATATAGTGGAAACAAGAAAAATAACTGGCTATCGATGAAGCCACCTGCTCCAAGCTCCTACAAATGAATCTGCGAAAAAATACCTGAACAACTTGGTTGTCCATTTAAATTTGAGCACCCAAGAGTTTAGGAAAAGAAAATAAACTCCGGGTCAGGTCTGGTATGAGTAAAGCATATATTTTAACTTTCTAAAAACCTTTAAATCAAAGGCATCTCATAAGACCACGCCGCACATAAACATAGATGGGTTTTACCTTAGGATTACTGAAACATTTTTTATAGAAAATCCATTGATGTTTTAATAATGTCTAGGGGTCAAAATAAATATGAATATAGCCAAAATGCTTGCATCTCACATTTCAACATAGTTGGGCACAACTAAGTCCGTACAGCGCTTATTGGAGAAAGGATTCCAAACAATGATTAGGCTACTGGGGTACCGCCCGTCATGGTGCATCTCTAGATAAAATAACACCAAGGTCGAACCTATCGACCTCTGCCAACACAGAACCGGCCTACCTTTTACTGGATAGTATCAAATATGATCACCCTTTGTTTAATGGGCCCTGAAGCATATGAATTAGAGATAATATCGACTCCAGATAGAGATGATCATAACCTATTTCGGCGCGACCCACTTAGCCCTACCACATCTCCCCTATTTTAGTCATTCTCGATTGATGAGGCTTGAGGCTACGTTTTACCTTTTTATATAGCATTTCCCACTTGGAATGCTAACACTACGCTCCAAGCAATAGTGCAATGTCAACATTCATCTATACAATTCCATTTTGGGACTCAACGAAACGCTTGAGAGCTCCGTCTGTAATTCCATCATTTCCAAGATGTCTTCACTTCAAAACGCTTGAGTTGGATCGAAGTCGTTTTCGGATAACATACCCGATCTCTATCTCTTTGAAACAACAGTCGATTGATTTCGGTAAACTCAACCTCAGTTCTTTAGGAAATAAATAGTCAAAGATAAGAGTGGATATCACCTCCTAACCATTAGTGGACATATTTTCTTATCGTTTGTTCTAGGAGAACGAAACAAGATTTATATGCATAGTATAGCATCATCGAAGATGACTGTACCATATAACTCAAGTGCTTCTCCTAGATATTTTCAAATTTATGTTTTGGGTCCATATTTGACAGTCGATTATTTAACTATCAAATAAACAAACAATAATCAATTCCACTTGAGATTTATTTATCCATAACAACCACCAAGCCTCAAAACAAATCTTTATTTAATAAATCTCTTTTTAAAATATTTGTCTAAAACATTCATATGCTTATATCTCAAACATAAGTATATACATAAAACATTTGTGAATAACTTCTTACCTCCAAATCTTGTTAAAAAGGATTAAACAAATGTTGTTTAAATTGGAGGTAAGGACAACCCTAAACATTATTCCTTCGGTGTTAAGGGTGGAACGGATGTTCTATGCCACCATTTTTGAAAGTCAGTTTAAAGAAGCATAGATCTCAAATTCTTTTTATTTATTTTTTAATAAATCCTTTTTAATCAAATCTATTTCATTCATGAAATCTCTTTTACTTGAAATCCAAATCCATTTCAAAATACTTTCCAACTTACCAAATTCATTTATAAAACCCATTATAAATATTGAAAATCATTTGTAATAATTGCTTTTACAGTTATCCAAACTTTTTTTATAAACTCCCGTTATGAATATCCAAGTCATTTTCTGAAACTTCTTTTATAAATACCCCAAAATCATTTATAAAACTTCTTTATAAACCCTTCATGTTTAAACAACTTCCTAATCAACCTTAAACCAATTTAGCTTTCTTAAATAAGCAAATCCATTTTATAAATCTTCCTTATTTATGAAATCTTCTTTGCTTAAAAACTCAATCCATTTACCCAAAACACTTTGTAAATTTCTAAATTCCTTTATAAAACTCTTTACAAAAACTTATTTTTACAACATGGAAAACCATTCCCATTAGTTAAAAAAACATCTTTAGTAAAACCACTTGTCAAATCATCCTTTAAATATCTTGTTCAAAATGCAATTATTTTGAAACCATTTCAAAAAGAAAATAAAATATTTATCCCTACAAAATCAAACGGAGGCTTAGCGACCACAATGGTGCTTTTAATTTAGTTTTACTTATCCAGTTTAACATAGTACCACATAACAACAGTGTAACGACTCGGGTTTTGCCCGCTCGAAAATCGACATCCGTACTTCACATAGTACTAGAATGCCGCAGATTCGACCGTTCAAATCCGATTCGCCGGAGCTATAACACAATTAAGTAAATAACACAACGGAAGAAAAGAATAATACATTGATATACAATATCTGATACAACAGAGTGATACAATGAATATCAATATACATCAGAGATATGATACAAGAAATAGCAGCGGAAAAGAAAAGATAACAACAGCAGCGGATAGAATATCTCCAATAGAATGCTCCAATCCATAGCTAGCGAAAAGCAAGGTCAGTCGTCCATAGACTGACTAGCTCCAGATAATCTACTCAACCTGAATATCTGAAAAGAAACCCAACTCTAGACTGCTCGTGTGGAAAATTATGAGCACCCAGAGTTTAGGAAGGGAACAATAAACTCCGAGTCAGTCGTGGGACTGGTGTGAGCAACAAAAACAATTTATCTTTTAAAACAAGTAGCAGAGAATTTAAAGTAAATTCGCAATGCTTTTGGAAAATGAAACTACCATAAGACCTCCCACCACACACACAATGCAAACGCAGAATTGGAGGAGATTTCTTCTTATGATAGTCAAAGATGCTTACTACGCAAAATCATTGGATTATTATTACTAGTGCATAGTGCAGAAAACATTTCGAAAGTAATAATATCAATCTTAGCCAGCATAGACATTTCGAACTATGCCTACTATAGCTACCATCCAAACAGTGGGGCGCCACCATAAGTGAATGATAGGTTCTACAACTAAAACCGTACAAGAGTCGTATTGTTTCTTTGGATTTCCAACAAATGGTCAGGCTAAGGAACTTCCTATCCACGATGGGTACGTCCCTGGAATAGACGACCCGAGAACCTAACCAGATCTCTGCCAACACAAGGCCGGGTTACCTCTGAAAAAATAGGTAACTACTGACACGCGTATGCCATCCCCCGATCGTAACCGATCTTCCCGAGGATCCCCGATTCGCAACAACCACAAAGTAATAAATTTGCAGCAACCACAGAGGTTAAGTATCTGGGCTCCATACCATGATACCACCTTTATCCAGAAGGAATGACATACACTAAGGGGCGCTACTCCCTAGAACCTTGCCGCATCCTTCCTGTTTCGACCATTTCCGGGGTGTGAGGCTCGACGAAGTCTCGTCCACAAAGCTACGCTTTCTACAAAGCCATGCTTCGGGTCAAACAAATGATCAACCTATGATCACAAATATATAAGATCAAACAAATGATCATATCGCAAATGATCAAACACTGATCATCACACAGCAACACTCAGCATGCCACATTACCAAATTGGGATATATCGCTGATAAATTTCAACTACATAACCTCTGAGCTCGTACGTCTCAGAGAAGGATGTTAAGCTAAGAGAATAAATTCTCCGCCACCAACAGAGATGTATTTGAAAGAAATCGGCTTTATATCTCAAAGTGTAATGTCAGACATGTATCCATACAAGTCTGTTCCGGGTTCGAACAGAACCAAAGGCACTTCTCACGAAGCCCTTGCAAATCCGGATAATTTCCAATCACGTCCGGACTTCCCGTCACTAAGGGTGATAAAACCTCTATATCGGGGATCAGCCGATGCAGAGTAACTCGACGGTAATCCTTCCGTTTTCAAAAATATCCGGTCTTCAACACCGGTCATCAAATGCTATCCATATACGACGTATCACATATTCGGAATGGGTTATACGACCCAAAGGTCCTCTCCCGGCTAAACCGAATAGTGAGCGTAATATTTAAAAACATATGGATATTGGGATTTCAATTAAGTCACAACTTAAACCCAACTTTCTTTTCAAATGGTTTAACAAATTACCATTTTAAATCTTTAAACAAAAAGATTCAACCTTTACGGTTTAAACAGTTTCCACACTTTAATCTTTTAAACAAAAGATTCATTCACAGATTTTCCAAATTAATTTCCATTTCAATTTGATTAACTCGTTAAACCTTTAAATCAAGATTTAACTTATAGCTTTCAAAACAATCCCATTTCAAATGATTTAAACCAATCATTATTTTAAATCTGTTAAAGATAACAGATTCGAATCATAGCTTTTCAAAACAATTCATTCATAACTTGGAAAACCATTTTCAATTCAATCTTGAAATTCCTTTAATTAAACTGGAATTTCATTTCTTATCTGAAAGCTTTTATTCTTTTAAAACAACAGTTTCATTTCAGAAAATCTGATTCATTCATACGAGTTAAAGTCTTTGGGTTAAATCCAAATTATCAAAATTACATTTTTAAATGGTTTAAATTCAAATAAACACATTTATAACATTTTCAATCCCTAGTTTCAAATCATAGGATTCAATTTCAAACTTGAATTCAAATTTAAATCAAATTATTTAAATTTTCAAAACTCGATTAAGTTATTCAAAATAACTTTTATCTTTGAAATTCTATTTCAAAAGCTTTTCATTTTAAACCCAAATTTCCAATTTCAAAATCAATTGAAATTAAAATTTCAATTTCAAAAACATCAGATTTAAATTATCTGTGACTTAACCGATTTCCACGTGAAATCCATATTTGTGTGTGTAAAAGTGTAGTCCAGGGGTTTCACACACAATAGTGCAACATCAATGAATCATCACATATCAGAATACAGAAACATAGTTGATAAACGATATAAACTATATCGCTTATCTTTTACTCACAGATCACAGATATATATAAATTTCAGATAAATAAACTACAGTAAAGATTACACACAAATCAGAATATATCACAAAGCATCATAGATCAGGAAATATCAAATAATTCAATCATCCAATCAAATCCAAATATTCATAAGTAAGGTCAGTTAATTATCTGATTTATTCAAATTTGATTAATTACTTATGAATTTCTAATCCGGGTTAATTAATCGTTAATTAATTACAAACCAATATAATTAATTATCCTTTAAATCATTTATTAACTAACCATTAATAATTAATTAATTAACCTTAAATTAATTATCCTTAATTAATCACATTGATTAATTAGCCCTTAATTTATTATCTTTCCTTAATCATCTTCATTAATTTATAATTCCTTAATTAATTAATCCTTAATGACCCATTAATTATTTAATTTATTCAAGTTTTTAAATGTAACTTAATTAACCTTTAATTATTTATTAATTAACATTCAACCATTAATTCAAAATCCAACCTTATCAAATTAATGATTCTTAACTCCAAATTAAATTATTTCTAATTAATTTACTTAAAACTTAATTTATGAGTTTAAAACTCATAATTACTTAATAAATCCAGTTATCAATTAAATTTATCAATCCATTTTAATTAACTTATTAATTTAATGAATTCAAATCATTAAATTCAAACTTAAGGATTTTTAACTAAATTTCTTCTTAAATTTCAAATCATTAAAGTATGCTTTACTCTTACTTATTTACACTATTTAAAGTTATAAACTTAATCCATTTTCAAAACTTAAAATTCAAATTTAAATTTGAATTTAGACTTAAAATCTTAATTTAAACTGGGTTTAAATTTAAATCAAGAAACTGCCAGGCTATATTTCTCAATTTGTCTGGAACATCATACTCGAATCGAACAAAACAGCTTCGAGTCGCCTTCTCCCTTACTTCGAGTAACACACTCGATTAACTCGAGCAAAACCCGAGATCAACTCGTCTTCCCCAACACAAACTTCCCAGACACTCAAACGTGCACAGTTCATCCACTGTGCACATGCACGTCAGTTCGACGACACTCCGACCTCACCACTGATCATCGACCAGTCACCCCTTGCCTCGACACCCCTATCGCCAACCCAGTTCGACAAATTAAATCGTAAATCAAAATCGAGCAAATATCTCGATATGACTGGAATTGCCATGGCCGGTAAACTCCTTCTTCCCTTCGCCTCAGACCATAAGGTCACCGGGCCTCTTCGCTGGAGCCTTGTCACACACCAACGCGACTCTTCCCCCTATCGCGATCGTCTCCGACTTCCCTGGTCCATCGCCATAACCTCGACAACCCAGTCGAACAAAACAATAACTTAAACCCTAGTTCGATCCCATTCGAATTAATTACTCCTTAGAAAAATTCTTTTACATTTTTCCCATAACCCCCGATGCCATAGCTAGCTTCAACCACGAGCACGTCCTCAACCCTCACGTTGATCACCGGCAACTTCCAAAATTCCCTTTTCTGTTCATCACAACACTGCCCTCTAACCCTTTAACTTAAAATCCTGATTTTTGTTCTAAAAATCATGTTTTGATCTTAGTATTTAATTCACAATACTGAATTTATAAATTATTCAGTTTGAAGTTTCACATATTTTAACATTCACTGATTTTTTATAGTTCCAGTGAGCTTTCCAATTAAATTTAACTTAAACAAAACTTTAAAACCTTCTCTAAGACATAACAACAAATTTTATTTTAAATGGTAAGTACTAACTTCAATGGTTTTAAGAGAATGTAAATTTTGAATCAAGTCTTAAACTTGAAAACTGTTAACAGAAATGACAAATGAAACATACACACATAGCTTCGCATCCATATATATATAGAAATCCATCACATACTTCATACCAGATCTAAGCATACAACCATAACCAATTTAAGATTTTGAAAATGTGATGTTACTCACTTTGCTTTTAGAAAAAGAACAGGGCACTGTGTTGTAAACAGATTGAACTGGAAAATGTTTTTCTGTAGATCACCCTGCCAAACACCTTTCTTCTGTTTTAGTTGTAGTTGCTGATGATGTTTAGATGGAGATTTGTTTTAAGTTTTCAAATGAGCTTCCATTACAATTTGTATTGAGTTCGAATGAAAATGAAAGCTGGTATGGAGAAAAATGCTTATAGGTTGATATATACAATGAGTTACAGGGTATCATCATTTTTCTTATGCAAAACAATATTCAAGTTTTGTACAAATTTCAGAGATAGTTTCAATTGTTGGTGGCTGAAATCGTGTGTTTATGTACTTGAGAAGATATTTGCTTTTCTCTCATTTAATGCTATGTCCTTTATGTCCCATTTTATACTTATACACATATTTTTTTATACTTGCCTAAGTCTTGTTTAACAAGTTACAAACATGTGGTATTTTACTTTGTACTTTGATTCTTTTCTTTTGCAGCCTACATTCTTTTGGTTTTGTTGGTCTCGGCTGAAATGAAATGTTGTACAAGATGATACACTTGCATTTATTAGCTTGTACCAGGTTATATATTTATCTTTCCTTCCTTTGCCAGCCTATACATCTCGGCTGAAGACAATTTGTCTTGTATTTGTTTGCATTTTTTTTTCTTTCATTTGTTCTGTTATGACTTGTTAAATTTGTCTACATATATGTTTTGTTTTCTTATTTGAATGTATATGTTTGTTTTATACATAGATTTGTTTATTTTACAAACTCAAATTATTCCAAATTTATTACGATTTGGGGAAACTCGCTTCCATTTAAAATAAACTTTTACAAATTTTTATTCAAAAATTAATTTAATTATCAATTTAAATTCATAAGAAATCCGGGGTCGTTACAAACAGGTATATAAGGCAACACATAACCATTAATCAACTTAAGTAAATGTCCAAGTTAATTTTTATAGCAGAATGGTGTTTTATTCCACTAATATATACCATTTAGTTTTCCTAATCATATGGGGTTACTTAAGGGTAAGTGACATAGAAATCCCTTGATTTAAAACAAATTTGAAAGAAAACATTTTAAAACAAAACTGATTACTTAATCTCAAAGTGATTTTAAAATATATTAAAACCCTTGTAAATGAGAATCAAACCCTTATTAAGCAGTAATTAAATCTAATTAAATGTAGTTAAACCTTAATTAAACCGTATTAAAACATAATTAACTTTAATCAGAGATTAATTAAATAAAACCCCTTTTAAAATAATAATTAATTTATCATTATCTTAATAAATTGTTAAATAGTAATTAATTAATCCTTAGTTAATAAAAAAATTAACTTTTATTAAGATAACAAAATCATGATTATCTTAATTGATTAACATTTAAGTTTAAAACCCATTATTAACAAATGATTAAGTACTAATTACCGTAATTAATTAATTGCTTAATTTAAAAAAAATCATTTACTAATTAAATAATTGTTCTCTAATCACTTAATTAAAGTTAGAAAACATTTCCAAAAAGATTTCTAAGTGAAAATAAATTTGGATTAGAAAAATAATTAGATTTTTCGAACTACGCGTATAACGACTATCGCTATACGGACCCATAATTTTAAAAACTTGAAATTTCCTTTTTTTAACTTTTAAAACTTCCCTTTTCAACTCTTATCCTCTTTGGAACACGAAAATAAACTTCTGAAAACCAAATCAAAGTTCTAAACTTGAAGAACTTTTCACTTTGAAATAAAATTCAAACTTTCGACAAAAGCGGATTTCTACGTCGCTTTTGGTCAGCGAATCGCTACCTTTGTGTCATGAACCCACATACAACATTCCAACATAATAAGATATCATAACATTATAGTACAATCATAAGCACAAATACTACTTCACAATATTAACTAAGTTTTCCAATATTCAAGGTATAATCCTTATCGCCTACTCAAACTTCGGCATAAGCAACCAACACCAAATCAACATATATGCATGCATACATAACATATAACATTACCACATAATTAAGCAATATTTTAATTCATAAATTTTACAACTTTAAAAAGTTAGTAGCTTGGGTTTGAAAACCCGAACTTTACTCACCAAACTTTCACTAAATTAAGGCAAACTTCTACCGAACTTGAATATACTCATAGCAAACCACTTTAACTTGAAAATATGACTTAGCATGACCTTCCATGGTGAAAATGGGCTCAGCGAAGGGCATAATTAGGCTTGGCCCAAAGTGGTTTTGAGGTATAGGGGTTTGCTTTGTGAAGAGAGGAGGTTTGGAAGTGAATGGAAGGTGTTTAATTATATTTTTACACAATTTTCTCTTTCTTTTTTCTTAGGAATTTGGAGATGGAACCATTGAAATATATGAAGACAAAAGGAGTGTTTTGACATGAAAAATGTAAATGAAAACAAAGAAAGGATGTAGGAATGAGAGGGGTATTTATAGGCTTAAGAATTTATTAAAATATGTAAAGTAACTTAATAAAATAATACATACATGCATGCATGCACCCATACCTCCCCTCTCCCTCACATATACACATTACCCCACACCCTAGGCCATGTTGTAGGCACTTAAGGTATGGCATGGCATTTATACATATGTAAGTGTGTTTATATGTATGTATATATATATATGTCTTTTATAACATAATTTGTCGCATCCACTTTTATGCTTAATTAAATATGTCTTAGTATATAAATAAGAGTGTTTTATTATTACAAATCCTGTCATGTATATGTGTGTATGTTGCACCAAGTGTGCACAATGTTCTCGACGACTTTTGGGTGTCGAAAAGTTGAAATATCGAAAAATGTTGTTCGGTTGAATTTTCTATTTTTATTTGAACTATCTATATTGGTAATTTTGAAAACTATTTTATCATCATTATTAAATAATTAAAATAAGTTTATTTGCTTATAAAAATCCATTTATTGATTATATAAAATGTATTTAAATAGCCTATTTCAAAGTGGCAAAATCCTGGGTCGTTACAAATCTATTTACCACCATTTGTTATTATTTAAAAGATTTATATTTTAATTATAAAACCTATTATTTGAATTTAAAATTTATTAAATATTCACAAATCAAGGTAGTAAAATGCCAGGTCGTTACACTCTTCCTCCCTTAAAAGAATTTCATCCCCGAAATTGTACCACAACCTAATCCCAAAAACACTTGAACGATTTATCAGTCTATATAATGTACATAGATCATTCCTATTTAAAATCTGATTTGATCATACACTCGAATACATAACTTCACTTTTGAACTGGTACCGCTCACCCAACTTCCAAGTGCGGACTTTGATCGGGCCTCTTAATTAGAAATCTCTGTTCTCCTTGCATAGCAATAAAATATGATAGACAACTTTTGGTTCCACGTAAGAACCCTCATCAATGCTCGCCGTCAGAAATCAAGTGATAAATCCTTATTCGGAATGGTGTAAAACACCTCCAGTCATATACTCGAATCTAGGATCGAGAACTATGTGAAAAGGAGAAATGATTTTTATACAACCTACATATTGATCTAACAATTCTTGCTATCTAACTACTTTCTACCCTCCCACCATGCTTTATAAGAATCAATTTTTAAATTTAATTAACTTGTATAATATTCTTCTACGTCCTAAGAGTATACTCAAACATCTTATTTTGATTCTATTTAATTTTAACTATTAGATGCAGACCAAACATAATTTGAGTCTTGAAAGTAAGTTGACCAAATCAACCCCTTTACACTAGTTGGTCTGGTAAGTAGCTAAGAAGAGTAGGATGCTGGTATCCAAACTCCATCCTAGATTCTACTTTTTCTTAGACACTACTAAAGTAAAAGTGTCTATTAGCCGGCCTAATAACATCAAATAATTCTTCATATCCTAGATGTTAAAATCAAAAGGTACGGCTTAAATCAACAAAGTTTATTAAACCTCTTAATATATTTAACCTAATTAAAACTTCATTTATTAATCCTCCTTCAAAATATCTTTTTATTTTGAAAACTCTTCCTTTTAAGGGATCCAAGAACATAATACTTGGGTTTTATTTCAAAAATCTTTTGAAAACATACATATAGCCCGAGTAACTCCAAAACGATGTCAGAGACTGGATGCTACCAAATAGTACCTAATACCCCTTTACTAAGAAGGGTGATGCTCAAGAGAAGTGTTTCCCATCAGAACACATCTCTTACCCATATTTAGTTATTTCCCAGACACTCGAACTAGTGAAAAAATATTTCTTCTTTTCCAAATTTCTTCTTGAAACAAAACTATTCATAGACAAATGGTTTTATTTACAAAATCATCCACCTGCTTTGGATTCATTCGGATTTGAACTCGTCCCGATTGTACAATGACAAAGAGGATAATTTACTAAGTGTTCCATTATATCTGCCAAAGCAAACATTCCATTATCACTTAGAAGATTATTCTGGTCATCACAAAACAGATCGAGAAGTATTCCCAAACTGTCCAAAAATCATTTGGAATTTATTGAAGCCATCAGGATTTAACATTCTCAAAACCCTTTTCATTTTTAAAACATATTTAATATTTCTGATTTGTAAAATCATCTCTCTTAATTCCTCTTATAAAATTATCTGAAGATTTTCTTTTAATAAACACCTTCATTCAAATTCAATTTTTTAACCATACATATCGCCGAATGCCTTATAGTCAAATTGTGAAACTTAATTCACAAGTATTCAATTCAATGTTCCTACAAATTCTATCTACCCAACCCTTGATGAAAAAAGGAAATCTACTATTAAACCTGACAATAGTCAATGCTGAAAACTGGACAAGCATGACTAGTTAAACCCTAAATGCTGACAATTTAAATATTATTAATTCCTAACCCACTCCCCTCATAGATAACTACATAGATTTTGAAAATCATCCTCTTTTATATGTAGAAAATGTATTCCTTGGTAAAATTAGTTCATTTACCAAATTTAAAACAATATTATGTCAATTTAACTTGTTCAAGTGTTTAGGAAATCCCTATCGATAACGTTGACCAAACGCATCGAGCAGAATTCTTAAGCCACTCAACATATCAAACAACACAATATAAAACATTTTTATTCACTAACAAGTACACACTCATATATATATATATATTACACTTAGACTCATTCTAGGGCATTACTGACCCTATCTATAATGAGTTTACCCCACCAAAATTTTGGTGTTTGCTCAACCTAAACTCTAATATGAAATGTAACGAACGGCCTTTCTTACTCCGAAAGACGAGCCATTAAGGGTAAAAGAAAACGAAAGATAATATAAAAGAGAATAAACTAACAACATAGGATCTCACAATGCAACAGAACAATAAATATTACTCAACATAATATATTACAAAATCATTTCAAAATGCTACATCAGAGCCATACTAATACAAATTCTACCCTAGGACAGTTATAAAAGCCTGTCCCTACCTAACAGATACAATATACATATCATACAGTGGAAACAAAAAAATAACTGGCTATCGATGAAGCCACCCACCCCAAGCTCTTCCAAATTAATCTACGGAAAAACCTGAACTACTTGGTTGCCCATTCAAATTTGAGCAACATAGAGTTTAGGAAAAGAAAATAAACTCCCGGTCAGACATGGGTCTGGTGTGAGTAAACCACATATTTTAACTTTATAAAAACCTTTAAATCAAAGGCATCTCATAAGACCATGCCGCACATAAACACAGATGGGTTTTGACCTTACGATAACCAAAACATTTTCTATAAAAAATCCGTTGATATTATAATAATTTCTAGGGGTCAAAGTAAAGTATGAATATAGCTGAAATGCTTGCATATCACATTACAACATAGTTGGGCACAACTAAGTCTGTATGACGCTTATTGGAGAATGGATTCTATACAATGACTGGGCTACGGGGGTACCGCCTATCATGGTGCATCTTTAGATAAAATAACATCGAGGTCGAACCTATCGACCTCTGCCAACAAAGAACCGGCCTACCCTTTACTAGGTATGGCAGAATATGATCACCCCTTGTTTAATGGGCCCTGAAGCATACAAACGAGAGATGATGTCGACTCTAAATAGGATGATCATACCCTACTTGGAAGTGACCTACTTAGCCCTATTGCATCTCCCATATTTTAGTCATTCCCGATTGATGAGGTTTGAGACTAAATTTTTACCTTTTTATATAGCACTTCCCATTTGGAACGCTAACACTACCCTCCAAGCAACAATGCAATGTCATCATTCATCCATATAAGTTCGCTTTGTTGACTGAACGAAATGCTTGAGAGCTCCGTCTGCAATTCCATTATTTCCAAGATTTCTTCACTTTGAAATGCTTGAGTTAGATCGAAGTGGTTTTTGGATACCAGACCCAATCCCGTCTCTTCGAAACAATGTTCGATAGTTTTCCCCCAATTCTTTAGGAAATAAATAGTCAAAGATAAGAGTGGAGAACATCTTCTAACTGTTAGTGGATGGATTTCCTTATCATTTGTCCTAGGACAATGAAACGAGATTTATACGCGCAATATAGCATCATCGGAGATGACTATGCCATACAACTCTCACATGTTTCTACTAGATATTTCCAAAGTTACATTTTGGTCCATATTTGAGAGTTGGTTATTTAACTATCAAATAAATAAAAAAACAACCAATTCCATTTGAGATTTTTTTCCATAGCCACTACCAAGTCTCAAAACAAATCTTTATTTAACGATTCTCTTTTTAAAACATTTGTCTAAAACATTCATACACTTATATCTCAGAAATAAGTATACATACAAAATATTTGTGAATAACTTCTTATCTCCAATCTTGTTAAAAAGGATTAAACAAATGTTGTTTAAATTGTAGGTAAGTACAACCCTAAACACTATTCCTTTGGTGTTAAGAATGGAAAGGATGTTTCGCACCACCATTTTTAAAAGGACAGTTTAGAGCAACCCTGATTTCAAATTCTTTTTGTATTTCTTTCGATAAATCCTTTTTAATCAAATCTATATCATTTATGAAATCTCCTTTACTTGAAATCCAAATCCATTTCAAAATACTTTCCAACTTCATTTATAAAATCCTTTATAAATATTCAAAATCATTATAATAATTGCTTTTATAGTTATCCAAACCCTTTTTTATAAACTCCCTTTGTGAATATCCAAGTCATTTTAAGACTTCTTTTATAAATACCCGAAAATCATTTATACAACTTCTTTATAAACCCTTCTTGTTCAAAAACTTCTGTATTAACTTTAAATCAATTTAGCTTCCTTTAATAAGCAAATCCATTCTATCAATCTTCCTTATTTATGAAATCTTCTTTGCTTAAAAACTCAAATCCATTTATCCAAAGCACTTAATAAATTTCTAAATTCCTTTATAAAACTTCTTTTTATAACTGTGACGATCTGCCTTTCTTACACCTAAAGATGACACTTAATACATCCTCGGTATTCCTATGCTGATCATTCAAGTGTCCGTAAGATAGGCCGCGGGGTATATAAATAATAGTTAGGAGAAATAAAAACACATTTCATTACAACATGAGAGTCATGCACAATGCAAATGAATAGTACGTGAAGTTACTCCAAAATATTACATCAAGTTATAACAAGTACCACTCCAAATCCATGTCTAAGGACAGCTAGATCAGATTTCCCATTAATATTACATAATATACACAACCCAGCGGAAATACAGATATTACTACTAGATGCTGGGAGGACTCCTACTCTAAAATGCTTCTCTAAACCTAACTACTCGGCTAATCAAAAAAATTTGCGTACCAGAGAATTTAGGAAAAAGAAAAATAAACTTCGGGCCAGACATGGGTCTGGAGTGAGTAAAGCATGAAGTTTTGCTTTATGAAAACCTCTAAACAAAAGTATCTTATAAGACCAGGCCGCATATAAACATGAACGAGTTTTTACCTTACGATAACCAAAACATTTATATTAAAATCATCAGATATTATCATAATGTTTAATTTAAAGTAAAATATAGAATCTTATCTGAAATTGTTACATTAATTAAATTCGAGCATACTAGGCTCTACAACCAAAAACCGAAGGCTCATAGTGGATAATGGATTATAACTATGAAAGTGTAAGGGTTTACCCATCGTATCCGTACACCTCTAGATAAAATGTACAAGAGGCTACAACAGGTTGCACCTCTGCTACTTAGGACCCGCACTACCCCCTTCTCAAGTAGCACCAAATACAATCACCTCTTGGTTTCGATCGATAACCATACAATGGGACCCCGAAGCATACATGTTCATCACTCTAAATTTGGGATGATCATACACTACTTGGGTGCGACCCACTTAGCCCTGTCGCATGTCCCAACTTTATTCATTTCCCAAGTGTGAGGCTTGAAGAGGCCATGCTCTTACTATTTCCTCCTAGCAAACCATCTTGGAATGCTAATATTGCCCTCCAGGCAACCAATGCAATACTAGTATTCATCCATATGAGTTGTTCTGGTATCGAACAAACAATCGCAAATTATTATCTTCCATATTGGAATCACCCTCATGAAGAGTAGTATAGCTCCATGGCATACTTCATAATGATTCAACATGAACATTATTAGTTTGGAGTGGTTCGGAATAATCATATTATCTGAAACCAGTGTGTCCAAACTAAGCGATAATTCCGGCTAACACAATTCCGATTCTCTTAGAAATATGCAAATGTATTTGAGTCCTCACTGGGGAATTCGAACTTATAACCATACTCCCTGAGTCAAAACAGGTCAAATGATCAATATCGTAAAATTCACTATTTAAAGGTAATTGTACAAGGTTAATATATGGATAACCATATACTTAATTAAATGTGAAACATTCATGGAAATTAAATCTCCTATATCTATCACGTTTCCGACATTTCGACCTTATCCTACCCCTCACCAAGAGTAAACTCTGGATCTCTTAGGTAGGCCATCAGCCTACTCATCGGCTTTTAGTGCTAGCTATGGGGCAACTTAATTCCCATACATGTGTCACCATATTACTTGGGTTTGATATTTGCTCAAGGTTACTTAAGGGTAAACGACATATAAATCCCTTGGTTAAAACATTTGGAAATAGAAAGCACTTTCGAAAAGAGAATAACTCGATATTTGAAATCAATTGATAATTAAAACTCCTAATCTTTATTAATTGGTTAAGTAATCAAATTTAAACCTTCCTTAAATAGTAATTAAACTTAATTAATCCCTAATCAAAACAAGGTTATCCTTAATTAGAAATTAATTAGTATTAAACTCTTTTTCAATAATAATTAATTAATAATTAATAAAACAATAATAAAATAATAAATAAACTAATCCTTAATTAATAATTAACTTTAATTACTTTACTAATCATTATTAACTTAATTGATTAACAGACAAGTATAAACAACCTTTATTAACTAGTGATTAGTGCTAATACCTTAATTAATTAATTAATTAATCGTTAAATAAATAATTAATTAAAAAATTACTAATTACCTTCAATTAACTTAATTAAATTTATAAAAACATTTACTATAAAGTTTCAATGGGGAAACACTTAAAGTTTGTAAATTAGTTCATTTTTAACGAACTGCATGTATAGCGGCTATAGTATACGGACCCGTAATTCTAACTTTTTGAAATTTGATTTCTAAGTTATAAAAAACTTCAACTTTGAACCCTTATTTGCTTTAAAACACAAAAACAAACTTTTAGAAGCAAAACTAAAGTTTAAAGGTCGAAAATATTTCACTTTTGAAAATAAATTCAAACCTTCGACAAAAGTGGATTTCTACATCGCTTTTGGTTAGCTAATCATTAAATTCAGGACACGAACCCATATGAAACAAATAACTCATTTCAAACACCATTCCACAACATTCATCATAGCATTAACATAAGTAATAATATTTTTTTCACAATCGCTAACAAACTTTTTTTCAAAATACAAGATAGAGACTTTCTAGCCTACTCAAACTTCAGCGAAAACAATTATCACCAAATCATCACATAATCAAGCACAAATCATATATAACATTCATCCGCCAATATTAGTCATGAATTTGTTAACTTTAATAAAGTTAGCTAATTGCTTAAAATGCGTTAACTTTACTCACCAAAACGTGCTAAAACAAGGTCGAACTTCATTGGAATTCGAACACGACCTAAATGAGCCTCCTAGCATTGGAATTTTTGGACTTCGATGCTAAAGTGGGTCAATATAGCTCGGCCTAGGTGGTTTTGTGGGCTCAACCAGCAAAGTAATGAGGTGATGGGGTGTTGTTTCGGTGGATATGAAGCTTAGAAGTGGATAGAAGTGATTTAGAGTTGTTTTGAAGTGGTTTTAGTACATTTTGAACTAGTTTCTTCTTGAAATATTTTTCTAAGAAGCCATTAGAATGGATAACGGAAAGAGGAAAAGAAATGAAGAAAATGGAGAATGCGGTGTAAATGAATTTTGGTGAAGATGGTTGGGTATTTATAGGCTAGGAAAATGGGTAAAAGACTGAATTACACTTTTGTATTAAATAATAAATATGCATGCATGTTACCCCATACCCCTCCACCTTCCTAGCATACGTTTCCCTCTTCTACCTCCCTAAATCATGCAAGTAAAGCCCCGTGTGTGTACTTGAGGTATGAGGTATGTATGTATATGTATAAAAGTGTGTAAATATATGTGCTTATATTTTAACCATAACTTGTCATTTCATGATTAAATAAATATATATATATATATGTTAATATATTTTTAAGTGAAATTTATTATCACTAATTATATCATTTAAATGTGTGTACATGGTGCACAAACGTGCATAACGTTTCCGATAACTTTCCGGTATCGAAAGGTCTAAATTTCGAAAAACGTTCTTCGGGTCACATTTTCTATTTTTCAATGAACTATCTATATTGGTAAACAAATTTTTGGAAAATATTTTATCATCATTAATAATTAATTAAAATAGGTTTATTTTTTAATAAAAATCCATTTATTCATTATTTAAAATGTATTTAAATAGCCTATATTAAAGTGGTAAAATTCTGGGTTGTTACACTCTTACCCCCTTAAAAGAAATTTCGTCCCGAAATTTGTTAACTAAGGTAAAGACAAAATAAACCCAAAGTCATATATCATATGTCATGAAATTCATACAAAGAACACACACTAAGCATTCATAGCAATACAATACACACTATATAAACAAACAACCAAAGACTATCCTAACATCAACTCCGGATTGGCTTTCCGCATATGATCCATCGTCTTTCAAGTACAATCTCAGGGATCCTCGCTCCACTGAACCTTTACCAGCTTCACCACTTTAATCCGTAACGTTTTCTCATCATGGACAATAATATGAACCAGATGCCTAATCAAATTTAGACTCGGCACTGTCTCCAAATCATCTTGAACCAATGATTCCACAATCAAAGATGGACGTCATGAACACTTTTCCTTAAATGGGATACATGAAATACATTATGGACCCCTGAAATTTTTTTCGATAACTCAATTCTATAAGCCAATGGTCCAATCCTTTCTATTGCTTTAAATAGTCCAATGTACCTTGGTGCCAATTTTCCTGCTCTTCCGAATCGAATGATTCCTCTAATTGGAGCTATCTTTACAAACACAGAATTGCTGACTCCAAACTCTAAATCCCTTCTTCTTTTATCAGCATAACTCTTTTGCCATTACTGGGCCTCTTTCATTCTTTTCTTAATCAATACAACTTTTTCAGTAGCCTCTTGGATCATGTCTGGCCCAAGTACTAATATATATCCCGCCTCTACCCAACATTCCGATGATTTGAACGGACGTCCATAGAGTGCTTCATAAGGTGCCATGTCGATGCTCGCTTAGTGACTATTATGGTAGGAGAACTCAACCAAATGCAGGTGATCTTCCCAAGATCCACCAAAATCAAGAATACAAGCCCTTAAAAGATCTTTCAGAATCTGATTCACCCGCTCCGTCTGTCCGTCTGTTTGGGGGTGATAGGCGATACTTAAGCTGTGACGACCCGGAATTTTGGATGTTGAAATAGGAATATTTAATTAATTTTAAATATTCAAAA
Source organism: Allium fistulosum (assembly GCA_030737815.1). Classification (NCBI taxonomy): domain Eukaryota; kingdom Viridiplantae; phylum Streptophyta; class Magnoliopsida; order Asparagales; family Amaryllidaceae; genus Allium; species Allium fistulosum. Next base: position 137,239,513 of record CM060904.1, read on the forward strand.
CGGTAATTTTAACCTGAATTTCAAATATCACTATTTATGGGGTGATTTAATTATCGAATTTAAACAATTAAAAATTGGATAAAATGTTGAATTGAGAGTTTTGAGCCAGTTAAAAATAATTTAAAGGCTTGTAAAATCTATATTGTTAATACTGAAGGCAGTAGAACTTTTAAAATTGAATTTAAAAGTGATTCGTTCAGTTTTCAAATTTTAACGTCTAAATTGAATTTAAAAATAGCATTCCGAGACACAGTCTCGGAATTCAACAAAACCAGTCTCATTGGATCCGTAATATTGTATTATTACCGAATTTCAATTTTCGTAGCAATTGGGGTTGTCATTTGACCCTGGCAACTTAAAACGCTTCGAATTTATTAGAATCGATTTAATTTGAAATTGATCGTTTACTTCTGTGACTCGTACATACGATCAAATTAACCTCCGAAACGTGTTCCATCGTGTTCGGGATACAGGTAAAACCCTGTAAACGTCTGTTGGAATGTCTGATTTGGAGTTTGGAATTTCGCGTTATGCAACGAGACGGTTTGAAGTTTTATAATATAATTTAAAAATTTTAAAGTACATTGTCAGAGATATTTCCCACGCGTACTCGAGAAGCCTCTTCAAATCGATATTTCTTTCTTTTCCCGTTCAGAATAATTTTACAACTCAAAAATAAATCAAATTTTCACGTTTTAAAAATCAGTCGAAGCTCAAAAGAAATGGCGGAGCAATTAAATTAAAACCAAGGCCGATCATCTCTAATTCAATTTCAAATCCCAGTCTGTCGAAATCGAAAAAGGGGGAACGACGAAACTGTATTCGTTCGTCTTCAATGGGAACCGCGAATTCCAATTTTGATTCGAACTCATAATCGAGACTCGGCATCAGGGTTTTGGCAGTGTTCATCTAGCTAGGCTTTTCATTTGGAGGTCGCGACATCGGGTCTTGCGTTGGGAGGCGACAATCTGAAGCAAGGTCGAAGGGGGAAGTCAATCGAAGTTCTGGTGATGATGGAGCATGCGAGGCCTCGATTTGGGCTAGCTGGGTCTACTGCGTAGTGTGGGGATGTGATGGTCGCTTCGTGAAGAAGCTGGGTGGCACGACGGATTGTTCGAGTCGAAGGGCTGGAATTCTTGGTGGCAATGACGAACTCGAGACGTTTGCGAAAATTAGCTGAGGATCGCAGTCTTCGATGAGGAGACTCAGCGATCTGGGTTTGGTATGATTTCTGTTCTTATTTCTAATTCATTCGAGTTTGAATAATTTTTATAGCAGTGAAGTGTTGTTAACAGTAAATCGGAAGATATATATATATATGTGTGTGTGTATCTATACAGGTATATACTTATGATTTAATAGATGTATATAAAGGTAAGGTTTTGAAATGGAATTTTTAAATATTTAAGAAGTTTGTATAAAACCCAAATTTACAAAAATTATGTAAATTATTTTATATGCAGTCTCAAAAATATACTTTTTCAATTTACTCGTTATTTTAAATAATGTATTTAGGGTGATTAATTGGGTGATTTACTTGTTTAGTTATTTTAGTTATCAAGGGAAATGTATTAAAGGGATGAATTGATAAGGAGTAAAAGTAAGAATGGTTCAAAAATATTTACAGAGAAAAAATATGTATATATACCCATTTACTAAACTTATTTAATTTCTTCTGTCGCTAAAATATTTTATTAAAGGGAAATTTGTTTGAAATTAAATCATTAGTTAAAATATATGTTATTAAACAGTAATAAATTGGTTTGATTCAATTCGAGTATTAATAAATTATAAAATGTTTATACAAGGTTGAAATCTAAAAAGGAAACAAGCTGGTCTGGAGGGAGATATAAACAATAAACTCAAAGGTGAGTTAATCTCACTCAGTTTAATTTTATTTAAATTTAAATTGGTTAAATTTAAATATGGATGAATGATTGAATTGTTTGATTGGATTGATATGATATGGTATATAGTAGTATATACCAATATATATATATTGGCATATGTATATATTGGATTTGATATTCCCGCATTTTATAGCGGATGAGACCCTATGCGCCGCATAATAGCGGATGATTTATTTTAAATCCCATATACCGCGATATTCCACCTCGAAGTGGAATTGGTATTGTGCTAACGTCTGTGGATGCAGGGAAACAGGTTGGAGGGATCCAACTGGATTCCTCAAAAATTTATTTTATTATTCTGTGATCTGAATATTGATATCCTGTGATGATCTGATATTGGATGTTGTGGTTGATTGAATTCCCAGTATAATAAATTTTGAAAATCTATGGAATTGAATTTTTTAAGAAAATAAAGAATAAAAATTTAAGTAAATTGGAATAAATTTAAAAGTGAATTGAAAATAAGATAAAATAAAGAGAATTGGAATTTTAGTAAATATAGGAAAAAGAAATTTAAATTTACGGAGGAGAAATAAAGATTAGAAAACTCAAGTAATATTGGTTTAGAGAAATAAAGGAATTACTTTTAATTTAATAATTTAATTTAATTAAAAGTGTAAATAAGGAATGTTGGGAATTTAAAATAGGTATTTTTCAGTTAAAAGGGGGTTTTAAATTCACAAGTGAGAAATAAAATTTAAAAGGGTATTGTATTTGAAATAAATAAAGTAAACAAGGAAATTTTATCCCAAAGTAAAGCAAATTTGAAATCAATTGCAGAATTGATGTAAATGTTTGGAATTTGAAATTTAAAGAGAAATGAGAATTTGGAAATTTATAAACTGGGTTTATAAAGTGAAATAAATGTCGGTGGGCATTTTAAATATAAATTCAGGATGGCAATTTATAAGGGAAGGAGAATTGGTTTAAGAATAAATAATGATTTATTTTTTTAAAGAAGTGAAAGAGAAGTATTTTCTGGATAGCCAAGTACAATTTGTTTTAAAAGCAATTTTAAACATTTGTTAAAGGATTTATTGTTATATAAAAAAAAATCATTCTTTTAGAAAATATATTATTTCTAAATGTTAAATTTCAAGAGTAAGTATTTTTTTCAAAACTATTATTGTAATAGATATACAAGTGAATTGATAATATGTTTTAAAGGAAATTTGTTTTTATTTTTAAAAGTGGTTTTATTTTAAATGTTTTTAAATATATATTTTAACTTAAGTATTAAAGTAGTTTAAAAAGGTGTTTTATAAAGTATATTTAAAATAAAGAGTTTTAAATTTTATTTTTAAAAAAAAAAAAATCTAAAATGGTTTGTACTTGGTATTCCAGTGAAAATAAATATTTGGGAAATTATTCCGTGAGAGGAATATAGTTTGAAATTGTTTCCAATGGGAATTGAAATGGAAATAATATCTTGTGAAGATAATTTGAGGGATATAAATAATTTGGAGAAATTATTGATTGTTGACGGTTGTTATGGATGTTAATTGATAGTTAAACAACCGACTATCAATATTGGCCAAATGCGCTGATCGTTTCGAAGAGACCGGGATCGGGTTTCCGTATACCGGGATTCTAGGTCTGGAGACTCGAAAACCACTTCGATCCGGTTTGTACGTTTCGTGGGGAAACGAGGGTAATATTGATAAGGGGATAGTGTTATCAGTTCTGTTCGGACCTGGAACGGACTTGTATGGATGAATGCTTTCGGACATCGTCAGGGGACGATGGGCATTCTAAGTGAAACGTTCTGAAGGTAACGTTTAGCCTCAAGCCTCATCAACCGGGAATGACTGAAAATCAGGGGTTATGTAGCAAGGCTTCGTGGGTAGCCCCCACTGGAGAGTATGGTCATCCCTGTCTAGATGTCCCTTTTTATTTCGGCTTAGTGGTGCGGTTGCTGATCCCAACCGTGGGGTGATCATATTCGGAATTGCCCATAGGTGATTCCGGCCTTGTGTTGCAGGGGAGCGGGCGTACTCCTCGGTACTGTGATCTAGGCCACGTACTGTGACAGGTGGTACCCCAGTGCCTAGTCATTCGTTGGAAATCCATTCTCCCTACGTGCCTTGTACGAGTTTTGTTTGTATTACCCACGTTGTGGCTAGTATGCCGGAATTTAATAGATGTAACAATTTCGGCTATTTTAATAAGTATTTGTAAATAGACACTATTATAATATCAGAGGATTTTTATAAAAAGTGTTTTAGCTATCGTAAGGTAAAAACCCGACATGTTTATTTGTGGCGTGGTCTTACGAGATGCTTTTGTTTTCAAAGGATTTTGAAACTTTAATAATCAATTTGAGTGTGATTTTCTCACGCTGGTATTCCAGACTGACTCGGGTATTGTTTTATATGATGCTCGGGTCAGACCGAGATAAACAGGTTCAGATTGTAGCTGTGGAGCTCAGGAGACGAGCTGGATGGCGATACGTACTTCCGTATTTGTTTATTGTTCCGCTGTGTATTTGGATGTATATCATTGATGTGATGAACTCTGATGATGGATTCTGTAAATATATTGTATAAACAGATATATTTTTCTGTTTGAGTAAAGATCTGTTTTGTATATATTATATTTTATTCCGCTGCGATGTGAGATTCTGTTGTTGATTTTCTGTTTCTTCTTCTTCTACCTCTTCTTCTTTAACACAAATGGTTCGATTTTCCGGGACTGGAAAGTCGGGTCGTTACAGTGGTATCAGAGCGAGGTTGGCGATAACCTTGGCTCTGGTGGGAATTTTGAGTGTATTAATAGATATGAGCGCGTATTTGTTAGTGAATATAAAATGGTTTTATATTGTGTTGGTTGATTTATTGAGTGGCATATGAACCTTCGTCGGTACAGTCTGCGCAACTATATCGAAGGGGTTTCTAAACACTTAAATAGAACAATTCGACACAATATTGTTTTAAAATGGGTAGATGAAATAATTTTACCCAAAATATATTTTGATATAAAAGAAATATTTCTTTTAAATTATTATATATTTGGATGTTTGGATGGAAATATTCTAACAAATAAAATTGGAAGGAAAAATATGGTAAGATTATAAAATTTAAATGATTTGCATGATCAATGGAAATTTGCATGAATATAAATTGTACAAATGAATTATAGCTAAAAATTTGATTTAATCAAATTGGAAAATGTAAACCCCGGACATCTTGGAAGTGTTTCAAAATGTTTTGAAGATAAACACTAGCATTATTATTTTGGAAAGTATTTCTGGAAGGGAAATTGTTTCAAATAAATTTTTGAAAGGGATATAGCAATAAATTCATTTCAGTTGTTGGAAATAATTCGGAGGATGACGGCCGCATCTTCAGAATTTATTTTCGAACTTCCGAGTGACAAATTGCTACCAAATTGATTTATTTAGAAAAGCTAGTTGTTTTTGAAATTTCCAAAGGAAATTTGTTGGAACTAAAAACCAGGATTGGTTTAAAATTTTGAGAAATGTGATTTGGAGATGTTGGAGGTTTCAAAAAAAAATTGAAATTAAAAGCCGGGGGTTTAAAAAAGGGGAAAGGTCAAAAATGAAATTGACTTGGATTGAAAATTTTTGACTGGATGAAAATTAATTAAATAAGTTGAAAATGATATCCAGTCGTATTTGAATAAAATTGAATTAAAATGGCATTGTTATTAATAGAATAAATTCCATAATCGATTGTGAATGTATTCAAAATAGAATTGGAATGTAATGGGAAGTTAATAAGATAAAAATGAGATAAAATTGATATAAATTGAATAGTTGTAAAGTGAAATGATTATCTATTTGCATAATTATCGTTGTATTGTAAAAGAAAATTAGTAGTTCGACGAAAATGAGATTAAATAAAATTAAAATCGGTTGATAGAAGGGAAATAAAATTGATTTTGGAATCAACTGTAGTAAATGTGCGTGTTGGGTTAAATGTAAATTGAATGCAAGCAATTAAGTGGCAACCCACTTAAACTGAGGGGAACGAATCGGAAATTTGATTGTAACAATTAAAATAAATACTGGAACCCTATGAGTGGATTATAAACGCTGTTTAACCTGCATTGACCAAACAAACTCATTTGTTATTAGTTTAATATGTTAAATATTGTTAAATTTTGTATATCGTCACTTATTTGTTTAAATTGAGTCAGTACAGGTTCAGGGAGGCCGTTTGGCTGATTTTGACTGCGTTAAATGCTAAAATAAATTGCTGCTTTGCTTTAAAATGCTAAATAAAGGTACGCCTACGCCAAAAATTCAAAATAGGAGATATGAATTGTTTTTCTTTGTTTTCCGGCCTGAGGCCGATGTATATATATTTTTGTGCATCCTGCGATATTGTGAAGACCCAAATTATTGAGATAAAAATAATTTTAAAATGAGAATATTTAAGAAAAGAAAATATAGTCTGACAATAATAATATTAGGAGTAAGTGAAATGAATAAATAAGAGGATAGAGATTTTTTTTTTATAAATATATATGTATTAGATATGAGTAGCCAAAGAAGTATAAAATGATAAAGCCCTTTTGATAACCAAATTGCATGAGAACCAGTTTAGTATTATTGTGCATAAACACCTTCTCAAAAATAAATCAGGAAATAAATGGTTTGAAATAATATAAGAGGACCATTCAGGCCTAACAAGGTATACAATGTATCTCAGTCACACAAAGATGATGTGTAGATGGATCATGCAAATAGCATGTGCACAGAAAAGCAGAGAAGCAACTGCTTTTACTAGAAATAGAAATCAAGAGAAAATGGCACATTTAGCCATAACAACACACACATAATTCTCTGAGTAATGTGAGGATAAAATGGGTTTTTCCTTTAGTAAAACCCTAGCAAAATGATTTAAATCAAGAGGGAAGCAGAGGTTTTCTCTGGGGGGAAAACAGAAACACACTAAAAAAAATATAGAAAGGAGAGCTCACCCTGTTTTCAAGCTTAGACATTCTCGGGGAAGAGAGGAGGAAGGTGAGTGATTAATCACTTATGATTTGTAAGGCATTAAGACCCATGTTAAGGGCAGCCAAGTTATTTTATATAAACATTACATTATGTTTTTCCTATTTGATTTTATTTTCTGGATGAAAATATGTTGATCATGGATGGTATTCTGGTTGAGTTTTTGGATGAGGTTTTAATCTGTTTTGACTTGTTGTGATGGTTTCAGTTTTTGTTTTAAAATATAGATAATCAAACAAATACACTAATCACAGGAATAGATTTTATATATGCTAGTTTTGATATGAAAAATGAATCAAATATTTTACTGTGGAATAGGGTATCAATGAAAGAAAAGAATTAGGCAGTGTGAATATTGAGATTTATGCTTATGTCTAGTCTATATTAAAAATGATATGAACAATGCAATATTACAAATATGTGCTGATTTGTTCAGATCATAAACCAATAAGTTTTTATGGGTTTTTCTCAAAAACCATTCCCTATGTTCACAGTAAAAGAATAAATATAGTTTTGCAAATGACTTCTTCATATTTGTGTAAGAAATGGAAATTTCTAGAAATAAAAATATAAGTAGGTTTTAGAAAAATGTGATTAAAGCAAAAATGACTTTGAAATAAGGTGTGCAATTTTACATGAATGCTTTGTATGTCTGGATATGATCTTTGGGTGATTTTAATAATTCTTGACCTATATAAGGAAGGAAAGAATACGAGTATCTCTGGAATCAAAAGAAAAATTCCCCAGAAAGAAATAAATAAGCATGGTCTCTAAATTATAAAATAATTTAGGAGTAGTGCCTTGATCTACTCATCAGCAGGTGGTTGATGGGTATGTGCATGACTTGTTTAAGTCCCGTAGGCCTCTGTGTAAAGGGTTAACAGAACTGAGCCCCTTTGCAATGCACACATGGTGTTCAATGGCAAGAGTTCAGACCAAACAAAATGAAAAGATGAGAAGGAGAAATTATGCTATGGAATTCAGGGAGTTAATCCATAGGAGTTTTGTACTTGTACAACTGAATGAAGTGAATGGATGAATGCTTGGATGTATGTTTATAGATAGACTTAAATATACACATTCTCAGATTTTAATTGGGATTTGAATAGCATTTAATAGAAAAGTTCTCTATACAGCCTTAAGAATTTACAAGATATTTTGCATACTTGATTTCACTCACACCAGAATTTATTTCTGACCCTATTTGTTGCCTTTGCAATACTTGGGGTGTCTCATTTTATTGAGGCAGTTCAAAGTTTTGCTGCAGGGAAAGATGCATGAATTGCTTGCTTGCTTGCATGGATATTTGGAGATCTTGAGGAATTTAAAGTGTTTAAGAGAAGTAGCAGTGTCTTTGTAATAATTAAGTTAGGAAAACTCTAATATGTTCTAAGTATTTTAATGAGTGTCTTTTACTTTGATATCTGGAAAACAGTATGTAAGAAGAAAAAGAAACTTAAATGTTATATGTGTTTGTGAGCTGTGGACTTAAGTAACAAGTTCTGAAATAGTTTTAGTAGATAATGCTGAAGGAGAAGATGCCATTTAATCTGATATGTGAACATGTTTTTCTAGACAGTCTTGAGGCACTTCAGTTATGATACTATAAAACTGATACTAATTAGGAGAGATCTGATACTATAAAACTGATAAAACTGATACTAATTAGGAGAGATCTGATACTATAGAACTGATAAAACTGATACTAATTAGGAGAGATCTGATACTATAAAACTGATACTAAGTAGGAGAAATCTGATACTATAAAACTGATACTAGGTAGGAAATTTCTGATACTATAACTACTGATCTAATACTAGGTTGGGAAAATCTGATACTATAGCTTCAAAACTGATACTAAGTGGTAAGACACCGGATTCAACACTTTTCTAGCTCCAGATATAAGAAGTTGTGTGATTTATAAAGTAGCTCACAACACCATCACTCATGTGATGACTATCTGCTCAGTTAACCAGGAAATATGTATTTTGTCTGTCATGATTGGTTTGTGCTTGTTGTGTCTAAACCCTGATCACATGTGTTGTTTTTCTCTGCTTAGACTTCAACCTAGTTTATCACCTCATAATTCATATGATAAGTACCAAATCACAAAAGAATTCCGGAATTTAAATATATGGCTTGTAAACCAAGAAACCAATTAATTTGAGAAGTAAGCAAGAAAATTATAAGTGGCAATATTCGAATTTATTATTAATCAAGCTTGAGATCAAAAAAGAGGAATGTAAAAATAGAAATGGCTATGTGACACCAATTCTCTGAAAAATGAGAAATATTGTGTGATTGAATTTTCCTTGTTAATTTTTAATACTCTGATAAGCAAGGAAACATTTATATATCTTCATATATATAAATGACTTGAATTGACTTATATACTAATAATTTTATATTGGTAAGAATTTGGATCTTGGGGAAAATGAAATTAAAGAAGTGATCACTTGGTTTGGAAAAAAAAAATCTCAACAGTAAATCACTGAAAAATAACAATCCAAAAGAAGTGGGTCACTTCAGATATCGCAGAAGTCCCTCCGTACAAGGGAGACTCTGCCAAAAATTTTCGTAAATTTTGGGAGTTAGAAAATTTTTGAAAATTTTCATTAACGATAAATGATTTAAATTTGCTAAGCAAGTAAAATTGAAACTGGATATTGAAATCTAATTCAAATGTGAATGTAAAGTGAAGTGAAATCGAAGGAACTAAAGAAGTGAAGTTTGCGAATAAACTGTTAATTGAAATTTAAATTAATTAGTAAGTGCAACTAATTAAATATTCGGGTGAAAGCCAAATTGAAATCAAATGGAATTGTAAAGACAAGAGTAAATAGAAATGGATATGAACTTCAATAATGAAGTGAAAATAAGTATAAGCAGTATATAGAATATTTATTTTGAACTTAAGGAATATGGTGAGATTCTTAAGTAATTTGGTATTGAGGAAAGTTATTCTAGATGAATAATTGAATAACAATTAAAATTTGAAGTTGTGAAATGAGAAAATTGTGGATAAGTGAATGTAATCAAAATGAATGTGAATAAAAGAGAATTGATATAGTTCATAATCAATTGGGCTAATTACGTAAGGTGTACGTATATTATTTGTTCGCATAGCTATTTGATCCAGATTCGAACACAGAATTTCGAGAGTTTTATCGAACCGAATTAGGATTTTTCACTCGATTTTCGATGGCGAACCTGGATATGGATTGTTGGTTGGTTCTGGTAATTCTCTATCGTAGTTATGACTATGCAAGGAGAATGACGGTTTTCGATCAAGAAACCAGATCTGAGTCCGCACTAGGAAGTCGGGTGGACGATACTAGTTCGGAAGTGAGATTGTGTGATCTAGTGAGCGATCGAATGTGATATTGCGTACGAATGATATATGTGCATCGTACGAGCTTAAGTAAAACCAATATTGAAAATGTATACAGATATGTGTAAGATGGTTTTGAAACTGTAATTGAATACTATTTCTTAGTAGGATATACAGGTGTATAAAAGCAATGGATAAATTGGAATTTTTGATTTAGAGGATAAAATTTAATGGCCCGACAAAAAGGTATGTATTTAAATTTCTATATGAAATTTGATTGAGTTTTTGATACAGCCACTTGGCTTTTTGTTTCTTTTTGAGATTGAGAGGCCGTAGAGCCATTTTGTAGTAGTACCGAGCTAGCCGCGCAAAGGAGACGCTGGCAAAAATTTTCGGGAAATTAGGGAGTTAGAAAATTTTTTGAGAAATTTTGATAATTTAAATTTGAATTTGAATTTAAATTTGAATTGTGAAGTAAAATTAAGTTGTTTGGGAACTATGGTTAAAATGTGGACAGTTAATTGAAATGATAACCTTTAATAAAAGATTTGAGGTGATAAATTGATAAAACTGTTTTGTTTAAGGGAAATGATAAACGGGAATTGGAACATTCCTCTGACTGGTAATTTCGGGGACGAAATTCTTTTAAGGGGGGAGGAATGTGACGACCCGGAATTTTGGATGTTGAAATAGGAATATTTAATTAATTTTAAATATTCAAAACGGTAATTTTAACCTGAATTTCAAATATCACTATTTATGGGGTGATTTAATTATCGAATTTAAACAATTAAAAATTGGATAAAATGTTGAATTGAGAGTTTTGAGCCAGTTAAAAATAATTTAAAGGCTTGTAAAATCTATATTGTTAATACTGAAGGCAGTAGAACTTTTAAAATTGAATTTAAAAGTGATTCGTTCAGTTTTCAAATTTTAACGTCTAAATTGAATTTAAAAATAGCATTCCGAGACACAGTCTCGGAATTCAACAAAACCAGTCTCATTGGATCCGTAATATTGTATTATTACCGAATTTCAATTTTCGTAGCAATTGGGGTTGTCATTTGACCCTGGCAACTTAAAACGCTTCGAATTTATTAGAATCGATTTAATTTGAAATTGATCGTTTACTTCTGTGACTCGTACATACGATCAAATTAACCTCCGAAACGTGTTCCATCGTGTTCGGGATACAGGTAAAACCCTGTAAACGTCTGTTGGAATGTCTGATTTGGAGTTTGGAATTTCGCGTTATGCAACGAGACGGTTTGAAGTTTTATAATATAATTTAAAATTTTTAAAGTACATTGTCAGAGATATTTCCCACGCGTACTCGAGAAGCCTCTTCAAATCGATATTTCTTTCTTTTCCCGTTCAGAATAATTTCACAACTCAAAAATAAATCAAATTTTCACGTTTTAAAAATCAGTCGAAGCTCAAAAGAAATGGCGGAGCAATTAAATTAAAACCAAGGCCGATCATCTCTAATTCAATTTCAAATCCCAGTCTGTCGACATCGAAAAAGGGGGAACGACGAAACTGTATTCGTTCGTCTTCAATGGGAACCGCGAATTCCAATTTTGATTCGAACTCATAATCGAGACTCGGCATCAGGGTTTTGGCAGTGTTCATCTAGCTAGGCTTTTCATTTGGAGGTCGCGACATCGGGTCTTGCGTTGGGAGGCGACAATCTGAAGCAAGGTCGAAGGGGGAAGTCAATCGAAGTTCTGGTGATGATGGAGCATGCGAGGCCTCGATTTGGGCTAGCTGGGTCTACTGCGTAGTGTGGGGATGTGATGGTCGCTTCGTGAAGAAGCTGGGTGGCACGACGGATTGTTCGAGTCGAAGGGCTGGAATTCTTGGTGGCAATGACGAACTCGAGACGTTTGCGAAAATTAGCTGAGGATCGCAGTCTTCGATGAGGAGACTCAGCGATCTGGGTTTGGTATGATTTCTGTTCTTATTTCTAATTCATTCGAGTTTGAATAATTTTTATAGCAGTGAAGTGTTGTTAACAGTAAATTGGAAGATATATATATATATGTGTGTGTGTATCTATACAGGTATATACTTATGATTTAATAGATGTATATAAAGGTAAGGTTTTGAAATGGAATTTTTAAATATTTAAGAAGTTTGTATAAAACCCAAATTTACAAAAATTATGTAAATTATTTTATATGCAGTCTCAAAAATATACTTTTTCAATTTACTCGTTATTTTAAATAATGTATTTAGGGTGATTAATTGGGTGATTTACTTGTTTAGTTATTTTAGTTATCAAGGGAAATGTATTAAAGGGATGAATTGATAAGGAGTAAAAGTAAGAATGGTTCAAAAATATTTACAGAGAAAAAATATGTATATATACCCATTTACTAAACTTATTTAATTTCTTCTGTCGCTAAAATATTTTATTAAAGGGAAATTTGTTTGAAATTAAATCATTAGTTAAAATATATGTTATTAAACAGTAATAAATTGGTTTGATTCAATTCGAGTATTAATAAATTATAAAATGTTTATACAAGGTTGAAATCTAAAAAGGAAACAAGCTGGTCTGGAGGGAGATATAAACAATAAACTCAAAGGTGAGTTAATCTCACTCAGTTTAATTTTATTTAAATTTAAATTGGTTAAATTTAAATATGGATGAATGATTGAATTGTTTGATTGGATTGATATGATATGGTATATAGTAGTATATACCAATATATATATATATTGGCATATGTATATATTGGATTTGATATTCCCGCATTTTATAGCGGATGAGACCCTATGCGCCGCATAATAGCGGATGATTTATTTTAAATCCCATATACCGCGATATTCCACCTCGAAGTGGAATTGGTATTGTGCTAACGTCTGTGGATGCAGGGAAACAGGTTGGAGGGATCCAACTGGATTCCTCAAAAATTTATTTTATTATTCTGTGATCTGAATATTGATATCCTGTGATGATCTGATATTGGATGTTGTGGTTGATTGAATTCCCAGTATAATAAATTTTGAAAATCTATGGAATTGAATTTTTGAAGAAAATAAAGAATAAAAATTTAAGTAAATTGGAATAAATTTAAAAGTGAATTGAAAATAAGATAAAATAAAGAGAATTGGAATTTTAGTAAATATAGGAAAAAGAAATTTAAATTTACGGAGGAGAAATAAAGATTAGAAAACTCAAGTAATATTGGTTTAGAGAAATAAAGGAATTACTTTTAATTTAATAATTTAATTTAATTAAAAGTGTAAATAAGGAATGTTGGGAATTTAAAATAGGTATTTTTCAGTTAAAAGGGGGTTTTAAATTCACAAGTGAGAAATAAAATTTAAAAGGGTATTGTATTTGAAATAAATAAAGTAAACAAGGAAATTTTATCCCAAAGTAAAGCAAATTTGAAATCAATTGCAGAATTGATGTAAATGTTTGGAATTTGAAATTTAAAGAGAAATGAGAATTTGGAAATTTATAAACTGGGTTTATAAAGTGAAATAAATGTCGGTGGGCATTTTAAATATAAATTCAGGATGGGAATTTATAAGGGAAGGAGAATTGGTTTAAGAATAAATAATGATTTATTTTTTTAAAGAAGTGAAAGAGAAGTATTTTCTGGATAGCCAAGTACAATTTGTTTTAAAAGCAATTTTAAACATTTGTTAAAGGATTTATTGTTATATAAAAAAAAAATCATTCTTTTAGAAAATATATTATTTCTAAATGTTAAATTTCAAGAGTAAGTATTTTTTTCAAAACTATTATTGTAATAGATATACAAGTGAATTGATAATATGTTTTAAAGGAAATTTGTTTTTATTTTTAAAAGTGGTTTTATTTTAAATGTTTTTAAATATATATTTTAACTTAAGTATTAAAGTAGTTTAAAAAGGTGTTTTATAAAGTATATTTAAAATAAAGAGTTTTAAATTTTATTTTAAAAAAAAAATCTAAAATGGTTTGTACTTGGTATTCCAGTGAAAATAAATATTTGGGAAATTATTCCGTGAGAGGAATATAGTTTGAAATTGTTTCCAATGGGAATTGAAATGGAAATAATATCTTGTGAAGATAATTTGAGGGATATAAATAATTTGGAGAAATTATTGATTGTTGATGGTTGTTATGGATGTTAATTGATAGTTAAACAACCGACTATCAATATTGGCCAAATGCGCTGATCGTTTCGAAGAGACCGGGATCGGGTTTCCGTATACCGGGATTCTAGGTCTGGAGACTCGAAAACCACTTCGATCCGGTTTGTACGTTTCGTGGGGAAACGAGGGTAATATTGATAAGGGGATAGTGTTATCAGTTCTGTTCGGACCTGGAACGGACTTGTATGGATGAATGCTTTCGGACATCGTCAGGGGACGATGGGCATTCTAAGTGAAACGTTCTGAAGGTAACGTTTAGCCTCAAGCCTCATCAACCGGGAATGACTGAAAATCAGGGGTTATGCAGCAAGGCTTCGTGGGTAGCCCCCACTGGAGAGTATGGTCATCCCTGTCTAGATGTCCCTTTTTATTTCGGCTTAGTGGTGCGGTTGCTGATCCCAACCGTGGGGTGATCATATTCGGAATTGCCCATAGGTGATTCCGGCCTTGTGTTGCAGGGGAGCGGGCGTACTCCTCGGTACTGTGATCTAGGCCACGTACTGTGACAGGTGGTACCCCAGTGCCTAGTCAATCGTTGGAAATCCATTCTCCCTACGTGCCTTGTACGAGTTTTGTTTGTATTACCCACGTTGTGGCTAGTATGCCGGAATTTAATAGATGTAACAATTTCGGCTATTTTAATAAGTATTTGTAAATAGACACTATTATAATATCAGAGGATTTTTATAAAAAGTGTTTTAGCTATCGTAAGGTAAAAACCCGACATGTTTATTTGTGGCGTGGTCTTACGAGATGCTTTTGTTTTCAAAGGATTTTGAAACTTTAATAATCAATTTGAGTGTGATTTTCTCACGCTGGTATTCCAGACTGACTCGGGTATTGTTTTATATGATGCTCGGGTCAGACCGAGATAAACAGGTTCAGATTGTAGCTGTGGAGCTCAGGAGACGAGCTGGATGGCGATACGTACTTCCGTATTTGTTTATTGTTCCGCTGTGTATTTGGATGTATATCATTGATGTGATGAACTCTGATGATGGATTCTGTAAATATATTGTATAAACAGATATATTTTTCTGTTTGAGTAAAGATCTGTTTTGTATATATTATATTTTATTCCGCTGCGATGTGAGATTCTGTTGTTGATTTTCTGTTTCTTCTTCTTCTACCTCTTCTTCTTTAACACAAATGGTTCGATTTTCCGGGACTGGAAAGTCGGGTCGTTACAGTGGTATCAGAGCGAGGTTGGCGATAACCTTGGCTCTGGTGGGAATTTTGAGTGTATTAATAGATATGAGCGCGTATTTGTTAGTGAATATAAAATGGTTTTATATTGTGTTGGTTGATTTATTGAGTGGCATATGAACCTTCGTCGGTACAGTCTGCGCAACTATATCGAAGGGGTTTCTAAACACTTAAATAGAACAATTCGACACAATATTGTTTTAAAATGGGTAGATGAAATAATTTTACCCAAAATATATTTTGATATAAAAGAAATATTTCTTTTAAATTATTATATATTTGGATGTTTGGATGGAAATATTCTAACAAATAAAATTGGAAGGAAAAATATGGTAAGATTATAAAATTTAAATGATTTGCATGATCAATGGAAATTTGCATGAATATAAATTGTACAAATGAATTATAGCTAAAAATTTGATTTAATCAAATTGGAAAATGTAAACCCCGGACATCTTGGAAGTGTTTCAAAATGTTTTGAAGATAAACACTAGCATTATTATTTTGGAAAGTATTTCTGGAAGGGAAATTGTTTCAAATAAATTTTTGAAAGGGATATAGCAATAAATTCATTTCAGTTGTTGGAAATAATTCGGAGGATGACGGCCGCATCTTCAGAATTTATTTTCGAACTTCCGAGTGACAAATTGCTACCAAATTGATTTATTCAGAAAAGCTAGTTGTTTTTGAAATTTCCAAAGGAAATTTGTTGGAACTAAAAACCAGGATTGGTTTAAAATTTTGAGAAATGTGATTTGGAGATGTTGGAGGTTTCAAAAAAAAAATTGAAATTAAAAGCCGGGGGTTTAAAAAAGGGGAAAGGTCAAAAATGAAATTGACTTGGATTGAAAAATTTTGACTGGATGAAAATTAATTAAATAAGTTGAAAATGATATCCAGTCGTATTTGAATAAAATTGAATTAAAATGGCATTGTTATTAATAGAATAAATTCCATAATCGATTGTGAATGAATTCAAAATAGAATTGGAATGTAATGGGAAGTTAATAAGATAAAAATGAGATAAAATTGATATAAATTGAATAGTTGTAAAGTGAAATGATTATCTATTTGCATAATTATCGTTGTATTGTAAAAGAAAATTAGTAGTTCGATGAAAATGAGATTAAATAAAATTAAAATCGGTTGATAGAAGGGAAATAAAATTGATTTTGGAATCAACTGTAGTAAATGTGCGTGTTGGGTTAAATGTAAATTGAATGCAAGCAATTAAGTGGCAACCCACTTAAACTGAGGGGAACGAATCGGAAATTTGATTGTAACAATTAAAATAAATACTGGAACCCTATGAGTGGATTATAAACGCTGTTTAACCTGCATTGACCAAACAAACTCATTTGTTATTAGTTTAATATGTTAAATATTGTTAAATTTTGTATATCGTCACTTATTTGTTTAAATTGAGTCAGTACAGGTTCAGGGAGGCCGTTTGGCTGATTTTGACTGCGTTAAATGCTAAAATAAATTGCTGCTTTGCTTTAAAATGCTAAATAAAGGTACGCCTACGCCAAAAATTCAAAATAGGAGATATGAATTGTTTTTCTTTGTTTTCCGGCCTGAGGCCGATGTATATATATTTTTGTGCATCCTGCGATATCGCAGAAGTCCCTCCGTACAAGGGAGACTCTGCCAAAATATTTCGTAAATTTTGGGAGTTAGAAAATTTTTGAAAATTTTCATTAACTATAAATGATTTAAATTTGCTAAGCAAGTAAAATTGAAACTGGATATTGAAATCTAATTCAAATGTGAATGTAAAGTGAAGTGAAATCGAAGGAACTAAAGAAGTGAAGTTTGCGAATAAACTGTTAATTGAAATTTAAATTAATTAGTAAGTGCAACTAATTAAATATTCGGGTGAAAGCCAAATTGAAATCAAATGGAATTGTAAAGACAAGAGTAAATAGAAATGGATATGAACTTCAATAATGAAGTGAAAATAAGTATAAGCAGTATATAGAATATTTATTTTGAACTTAAGGAATATGGTGAGATTCTTAAGTAATTTGGTATTGAGGAAAGTTATTCTAGATGAATAATTGAATAACAATTAAAATTTGAAGTTGTGAAATGAGAAAATTGTGGATAAGTGAATGTAATCAAAATGAATGTGAATAAAAGAGAATTGATATAGTTCATAATCAATTGGGCTAATTACGTAAGGTGTACGTATATTATTTGTTCGCATAGCTATTTGATCCAGATTCGAACACAGAATTTCGAGAGTTTTATCGAACCGAATTAGGATTTTTCACTCGATTTTCGATGGCGAACCTGGATATGGATTGTTGGTTGGTTCTGGTAATTCTCTATCGTAGTTATGACTATGCAAGGAGAATGACGGTTTTCGATCAAGAAACCAGATCTGAGTCCGCACTAGGAAGTCGGGTGGACGATACTAGTTCGGAAGTGAGATTGTGTGATCTAGTGAGCGATCGAATGTGATATTGCGTACGAATGATATATGTGCATCGTACGAGCTTAAGTAAAACCAATATTGAAAATGTATACAGATATGTGTAAGATGGTTTTGAAACTGTAATTGAATACTATTTCTTAGTAGGATATACAGGTGTATAAAAGCAATGGATAAATTGGAATTTTTGATTTAGAGGATAAAATTTAATGGCCCGACAAAAAGGTATGTATTTAAATTTCTATATGAAATTTGATTGAGTTTTTGATACAGCCACTTGGCTTTTTGTTTCTTTTTGAGATTGAGAGGCCGTAGAGCCATTTTGTAGTAGTACCGAGCTAGCCGCGCAAAGGAGACGCTGGCAAAAATTTTCGGGAAATTAGGGAGTTAGAAAATTTTTTAAGAAATTTTGATAATTTAAATTTGAATTTGAATTTAAATTTGAATTGTGAAGTAAAATTAAGTTGTTTGGGAACTATGGTTAAAATGTGGACAGTTAATTGAAATGATAACCTTTAATAAAAGATTTGAGGTGATAAATTGATAAAACTGTTTTGTTTAAGGGAAATGATAAACGGGAATTGGAACATTCCTCTGACTGGTAATTTCGGGGACGAAATTCTTTTAAGGGGGGAGGAATGTGACGACCCGGAATTTTGGATGTTGAAATAGGAATATTTAATTAATTTTAAATATTCAAAACGGTAATTTTAACCTGAATTTCAAATATCACTATTTATGGGGTGATTTAATTATCGAATTTAAACAATTAAAAATTGGATAAAATGTTGAATTGAGAGTTTTGAGCCAGTTAAAAATAATTTAAAGGCTTGTAAAATCTATATTGTTAATACTGAAGGCAGTAGAACTTTTAAAATTGAATTTAAAAGTGATTCGTTCAGTTTTCAAATTTTAACGTCTAAATTGAATTTAAAAATAGCATTCCGAGACACAGTCTCGGAATTCAACAAAACCAGTCTCATTGGATCCGTAATATTGTATTATTACCGAATTTCAATTTTCGTAGCAATTGGGGTTGTCATTTGACCCTGGCAACTTAAAACGCTTCGAATTTATTAGAATCGATTTAATTTGAAATTGATCGTTTACTTCTGTGACTCGTACATACGATCAAATTAACCTCCGAAACGTGTTCCATCGTGTTCGGGATACAGGTAAAACCCTGTAAACGTCTGTTGGAATGTCTGATTTGGAGTTTGGAATTTCGCGTTATGCAACGAGACGGTTTGAAGTTTTATAATATAATTTAAAATTTTTAAAGTACATTGTCAGAGATATTTCCCACGCGTACTCGAGAAGCCTCTTCAAATCGATATTTCTTTCTTTTCCCGTTCAGAATAATTTCACAACTCAAAAATAAATCAAATTTTCACGTTTTAAAAATCAGTCGAAGCTCAAAAGAAATGGCGGAGCAATTAAATTAAAACCAAGGCCGATCATCTCTAATTCAATTTCAAATCCCAGTCTGTCGAAATCGAAAAAGGGGGAACGACGAAACTGTATTCGTTCGTCTTCAATGGGAACCGCGAATTCCAATTTTGATTCGAACTCATAATCGAGACTCGGCATCAGGGTTTTGGCAGCGTTCATCTAGCTAGGCTTTTCATTTGGAGGTCGCGACATCGGGTCTTGCGTTGGGAGGCGACAATCTGAAGCAAGGTCGAAGGGGGAAGTCAATCGAAGTTCTGGTGATGATGGAGCATGCGAGGCCTCGATTTGGGCTAGCTGGGTCTACTGCGTAGTGTGGGGATGTGATGGTCGCTTCGTGAAGAAGCTGGGTGGCACGACGGATTGTTCGAGTCGAAGGGCTGGAATTCTTGGTGGCAATGACGAACTCGAGACGTTTGCGAAAATTAGCTGAGGATCGCAGTCTTCGATGAGGAGACTCAGCGATCTGGGTTTGGTATGATTTCTGTTCTTATTTCTAATTCATTCGAGTTTGAATAATTTTTATAGCAGTGAAGTGTTGTTAACAGTAAATTGGAAGATATATATATATGTGTGTGTGTGTATCTATACAGGTATATACTTATGATTTAATAGATGTATATAAAGGTAAGGTTTTGAAATGGAATTTTTAAATATTTAAGAAGTTTGTATAAAACCCAAATTTACAAAAATTATGTAAATTATTTTATATGCAGTCTCAAAAATATACTTTTTCAATTTACTCGTTATTTTAAATAATGTATTTAGGGTGATTAATTGGGTGATTTACTTGTTTAGTTATTTTAGTTATCAAGGGAAATGTATTAAAGGGATGAATTGATAAGGAGTAAAAGTAAGAATGGTTCAAAAATATTTACAGAGAAAAAATATGTATATATACCCATTTACTAAACTTATTTAATTTCTTCTGTCGCTAAAATATTTTATTAAAGGGAAATTTGTTTGAAATTAAATCATTAGTTAAAATATATGTTATTAAACAGTAATAAATTGGTTTGATTCAATTCGAGTATTAATAAATTATAAAATGTTTATACAAGGTTGAAATCTAAAAAGGAAACAAGCTGGTCTGGAGGGAGATATAAACAATAAACTCAAAGGTGAGTTAATCTCACTCAGTTTAATTTTATTTAAATTTAAATTGGTTAAATTTAAATATGGATGAATGATTGAATTGTTTGATTGGATTGATATGATATGGTATATAGTAGTATATACCAATATATATATATTGGCATATGTATATATTGGATTTGATATTCCCGCATTTTATAGCGGATGAGACCCTATGCGCCGCATAATAGCGGATGATTTATTTTAAATCCCATATACCGCGATATTCCACCTCGAAGTGGAATTGGTATTGTGCTAACGTCTGTGGATGCAGGGAAACAGGTTGGAGGGATCCAACTGGATTCCTCAAAAATTTATTTTATTATTCTGTGATCTGAATATTGATATCCTGTGATGATCTGATATTGGATGTTGTGGTTGATTGAATTCCCAGTATAATAAATTTTGAAAATCTATGGAATTGAATTTTTGAAGAAAATAAAGAATAAAAATTTAAGTAAATTGGAATAAATTTAAAAGTGAATTGAAAATAAGATAAAATAAAGAGAATTGGAATTTTAGTAAATATAGGAAAAAGAAATTTAAATTTACGGAGGAGAAATAAAGATTAGAAAACTCAAGTAATATTGGTTTAGAGAAATAAAGGAATTACTTTTAATTTAATAATTTAATTTAATTAAAAGTGTAAATAAGGAATGTTGGGAATTTAAAATAGGTATTTTTCAGTTAAAAGGGGGTTATAAATTCACAAGTGAGAAATAAAATTTAAAAGGGTATTGTATTTGAAATAAATAAAGTAAACAAGGAAATTTTATCCCAAAGTAAAGCAAATTTGAAATCAATTGCAGAATTGATGTAAATGTTTGGAATTTGAAATTTAAAGAGAAATGAGAATTTGGAAATTTATAAACTGGGTTTATAAAGTGAAATAAATGTCGGTGGGCATTTTAAATATAAATTCAGGATGGGAATTTATAAGGGAAGGAGAATTGGTTTAAGAATAAATAATGATTTATTTTTTTAAAGAAGTGAAAGAGAAGTATTTTCTGGATAGCCAAGTACAATTTGTTTTAAAAGCATTTTTAAACATTTGTTAAAGGATTTATTGTTATATAAAAAAAAATCATTCTTTTAGAAAATATATTATTTCTAAATGTTAAATTTCAAGAGTAAGTATTTTTTTCAAAACTATTATTGTAATAGATATAAAAGTGAATTGATAATATGTTTTAAAGGAAATTTGTTTTTATTTTTAAAAGTGGTTTTATTTTAAATGTTTTTAAATATATATTTTAACTTAAGTATTAAAGTAGTTTAAAAAGGTGTTTTATAAAGTATATTTAAAATAAAGAGTTTTAAATTTTATTTTCTAAAAAAAAAATCTAAAATGGTTTGTACTTGGTATTCCAGTGAAAATAAATATTTGGGAAATTATTCCGTGAGAGGAATATAGTTTGAAATTGTTTCCAATGGGAATTGAAATGGAAATAATATCTTGTGAAGATAATTTGAGGGATATAAATAATTTGGAGAAATTATTGATTGTTGATGGTTGTTATGGATGTTAATTGATAGTTAAACAACCGACTATCAATATTGGCCAAATGCGCTGATCGTTTCGAAGAGACCGGGATCGGGTTTCCGTATACCGGGATTCTAGGTCTGGAGACTCGAAAACCACTTCGATCCGGTTTGTACATTTCGTGGGGAAACGAGGGTAATATTGATAAGGGGATAGTGTTATCAGTTCTGTTCGGACCTGGAACGGACTTGTATGGATGAATGCTTTCGGACATCGTCAGGGGACGATGGGCATTCTAAGTGAAACGTTCTGAAGGTAACGTTTAGCCTCAAGCCTAATCAACCGGGAATGACTGAAAATCAGGGGTTATGCAGCAAGGCTTCGTGGGTAGCCCCCACTGGAGAGTATGGTCATCCCTGTCTAGATGTCCCTTTTTATTTCGGCTTAGTGGTGCGGTTGCTGATCCCAACCGTGGGGTGATCATATTCGGAATTGCCCATAGGTGATTCCGGCCTTGTGTTGCAGGGGAGCGGGCGTACTCCTCGGTACTGTGATCTAGGCCACGTACTGTGACAGGTGGTACCCCAGTGCCTAGTCATTCGTTGGAAATCCATTCTCCCTACGTGCCTTGTACGAGTTTTGTTTGTATTACCCACGTTGTGGCTAGTATGCCGGAATTTAATAGATGTAACAATTTCGGCTATTTTAATAAGTATTTGTAAATAGACACTATTATAATATCAGAGGATTTTTATAAAAAGTGTTTTAGCTATCGTAAGGTAAAAACCCGACATGTTTATTTGTGGCGTGGTCTTACGAGATGCTTTTGTTTTCAAAGGATTTTGAAACTTTAATAATCAATTTGAGTGTGATTTTCTCACGCTGGTATTCCAGACTGACTCGGGTATTGTTTTATATGATGCTCGGGTCAGACCGAGATAAACAGGTTCAGATTGTAGCTGTGGAGCTCAGGAGACGAGCTGGATGGCGATACGTACTTCCGTATTTGTTTATTGTTCCGCTGTGTATTTGGATGTATATCATTGATGTGATGAACTCTGATGATGGATTCTGTAAATATATTGTATAAACAGATATATTTTTCTGTTTGAGTAAAGATCTGTTTTGTATATATTATATTTTATTCCGCTGCGATGTGAGATTCTGTTGTTGATTTTCTGTTTCTTCTTCTTCTACCTCTTCTTCTTTAACACAAATGGTTCGATTTTCCGGGACTGGAAAGTCGGGTCGTTACATAAGCTCAATTTAGTTCCTAAAGTTGTATGTAGTGCCTCCCAAAACTAACTAGTAAATATTAGGTCTCGATCGCTTATTATACCCACGGGGACTCTATATAACCTGACTATCTCTCTCATATATATTTTGGCTAATGGAGTTGCGGTCCTTGTTGGTTTCACCAGGATAAAATGTGAACTCTTCGTTAGCCGATCCACGATAACCCATATTCCTTCATTTCCTTTTTTGGTTCTGGGAAAATCATCGGTAAAATCCATTGATACCATTTCCCATTTCCAATTAGGTATTTCAAGGATTGTAATAGTCCGACTATCTTCTGATGTTTACCTTTAATTAGTTGACAGTTCGAACATCTACTAACATAAATCGAGATATCCCTCTTCATCCCTTTCCATCAAAACACCCTGTTTATATCACGACGCATTTTAGAAACACCTGGATGAATACTCAATTTTGATCGATGACATTCTGCCAAAACTTCCTGCCTTAGGCCATCGACATAACCGTCCGTTCATCCTTAAAGTACCTCGAAAATCCGAACATCTACCCTCTTCAACACCTTGAATTAACCCTTCCAGTATCTCATCCCTCCTATGATTCCTCATAATCCTTTCTTGAAGTGTCGGGGTAACCTCCAAAAGAGTCAAAACAGCATTCCTGATTAAGGCATCCGCTACCACATTAGCCTATCCTGGTGTGTATAAAATCTCTAAATTATATGCCACTAGAAATTCCAACCGTCTCCGCTGTCTTAGATTCAGATCCTTCTACGTGAAAAGTACTTTAGGGACTTGTGATCCATCAAGAGTTCAAACCTTTTACCTAGCAAGTAGTGCCTCCACATCTTCAATGCAAAAACTATAGCTAACAACTCCAAATCATGCATCGCATAATTTTTCTTGTGAGGTTTTAGCCATCTACTTGCATAGGCTATCACCTTTCCATGCTGCATAAGCATTGCACCCAAACCCACTCTACTAGCATCGATATAAACCGCCAGTCCTTCACCTCCATCAATAATTTCCAAAAGTGGCACAATTTTCAACCTTTCCTTTAACTCAGGAAATGCGCACTCACACTTTGGAGTCCATTCAAACTTTACATCTTTCTTTGTCAGCATAGTTAAATGTGAGATGATCTAAGAATAATCCTTGATAAACCTTCTGTAATATCCTACCATCCCTATAAAGCTTCTCGCTTCCCTGGGAGTTTGGGGTCTCTTAAAGTCCCTAACAGTTGTTACCTTAGTGGGATCCACTAAAATGCCATCTCCAAATACAACATGACCAAGATATCTTAATTTTGACTGCCAAAAGTGGACTTGGAAAACTTTTCCTTTAAAACGTTCTTCCTTAACGTTTCCAATACCACTTCCAAATTGTATTTATGCTCTTCTTCGGTTTGGAATAGATAAGGATGTCATCAATAAAAACCAATACAAAATTATTCAAAATATTCCTAAATACTCAATTCATCAGATCAACGAAGAATGCAAGTGCATTGGTTAGTCCGAAAGGCATAACCAACCACTCATAGAAAAGTTCTGAATTCCTAAACGTAGTTAAGGGTATACTATTCTCGACTTCCCGTAATTGATAGAAACCAATAGCAATGTCTAGCTAAGAAAATATCTTCGCCCCACGTAGTTGGTCGAACATATCGCCTATGCGAGGTAATGTGTATTTATTTCAAATGGTTAGCTTATTTAGTTCTCTATAATCTATACACAGCCTTAACAAACCATCAAACTAGGCTACAAACACTACTGGTGATGCCTAGTTCGATTTACTCTGTCTAATCAATCCTTTGCCCAACAAATCATCGGTTTGATCCCTTAACTCCTACCTTTCCCTTTGTGCCATCCTACGCAGGGGTTGGAAAACTGGTCTCGTGCCGGGAAACTAAATCAATATGTAATTCTATTTCCCGATGTAGGGGTAGACTTTTAACTGGTTCAAAGATATCCAAAAAATTTCTAAGAACTTCTATTAATTCCAATTCATCTTGAGATGATTCGAAGGAGTAAAGAAAAATACCTATCCATCCATTAGGCTTCCTACCCTTTATATTTTCCACCACATCCCCGAAACTGGCTTTCAATACTATCGTCCTTTTAACGCATTCTACAATTGCTCCATTTTTTGACAACCAATCCATACCTAGAATCACATCAAATGCCCCAAAATCCAAGGTGAACAAATTACAAAAGAAATGGAGTTTCTGAAAATCAATTTGTATGCTTTTACAAATTAATATAAGTTAGTTGTACCTCCTATAGGGTTTGACACGCTTATTGGGGTTTCAACCATTTTTGGTTTAAGCTCTAACTCACCTACTAACTCTTTAGAGATGAAATTATGAGAGGCTCGAGTATCGAAAAAAAACATGAACCAAAACACCATAAATAAGTAAGGTACCTTCTAAAACTCCCTTCCCTTTCAAGTCCTCAGAGGTGGAGGGCTCATCCTTAATTGTATACACCTTAGCCTGCTCTCCCTTCTTCATTAAAGGACAATCCTTAATCATATGGCCAGGTGGATGACAATTGTAGCACAGAGTCTTTTGGACTATCGGGGCGATAGCCTTCGCTTGCTGACACTAAGTTGAAATATGTCCCTTCTTCTTACAATTGTAATAAACGACATCTTTGTACTTGTTTCCCTGATCATCTCCTGCGGGTTTTCCTTTCCCTTGCTTCTTTTTCCATTTTGGGTTGAATTTTCTCTTATTCAAATTAAAGTTACCCCCATCAATTACTGGTGCTGCTGGCTTTGCTTTCAAAAGTGCTCATACCTATAAGCCATATCAATTAGATCCACAAATGGTTCCTTCACATGCCCGATCATCTTCTCATGGAACCCTCTTTCATTCTTACCATGAACATTTCATTTTTCTTCATTGAATATCTATGAGGCCTTGCCAAAATGGAAAAACTTGTTGAATTTTGCCTCATACTGAGCTATTGATAATTCCCCCTGTTTAAGATCCATAACACTTCTGTATAACCTTGTCTTGCCAGCAGCTGGCATAAACTACTCTTTGAATACCTTCTTGAATTTGTCTCATGAGAATTCATCTTTTGGGGTGATTGCGACGACTAAATCCCACTAAGTTGCGGCACTTTCCTGTAACTGCCATGAAGTCAGGAACCTTTTCTATTCATCTGATATGTCTAATAATTTGAAAATTTTCTCGCATTATCTCAACCAAGCTTGAACTTCAATGACTGACTCCATGCCCTTGAATTGTTTCCCTTCTAAGTTGGTAAAATCCTTGCATAATGTAGCAAAGTTAACCCTCAGTTGAACTGGAGCTACGACCTCAACTGCTATTCCACCCCTTCTAGGATTAGGGGTTCTTCCATTAGTGGTTGTGATACTGCCAGTTCCCCTTCCTCATCTTCCTATGGTGCTCATTCTAACTACCTAGATATGGTAAGGTAACTCATACAATACTTATACAAGGTTAACTTAGGAAAAAGATCATAAAGCTAAACATAAAAATGCTGAGCAAAACAACACAGAAATGCACTCTCATAAACTGAACTCATTCTAGGGTACTACTAACCCTATCTCTAATGAGTTAAGCCCAACAAAGGCCTAAGTGTTCGCTCAAACTAAGCTCTGATACAATGTGTGATGATCTGCCTTTCTTACACCTAAAGATGACACTTCATACATCTTTGGTATTCCTATGTCGATCATTCAAGTGTCCGAAAGATAGGTCGCAGGGTACAAAAATAACAGTCAAGAGAAATAAAACACAGATTTCATTACAACACGAGAGTCATACACAACATCACCTAATAGTACAAGAAGTTACTCCAAAATGTTATATCAATTTACAACAAGTACTACTCCAAATCCAAGTTAAAGGACAGCTAGATCAGACTACCCATGAATATTACATAATATACACAACCCAGTGGAAATACAAATATAACTACTAGATGTTGGGAGGACTCCTGCTCCATCCTGCTCAAAAATGCTTCTCTAAACCTGAATACTCAGCTACTCAAAAAAATTTGAGTACCCAAGAGTTTAGGAAAAAGAGAAATAAATTTCGGGTTAGACATGGATCTGTTGTGAGTAAATAAATCATAAAGTTTAACTTTATAAAAATGTTTAAATAAAAGAATCTCGTAAGACCACGCCGCACATAAACACGAATGGGTTTTTACCTTACGATAACCAAAACATTTTATGTTAAAATCTTCTGATATTATCATAATGTCTAGATTTAAAGTAAAATATAGAATCTTAGCCGAAATTGTTACATTGATTAAATTCCAGCATACTAGGCTCTATAACCAAAAACCGAAGGCTCGCAGTGGATAATGGATTCCAACTATGAAAGGGTAAGGGTCTATCCGTCGAATTCTTACACCTCTAGATAAAATTTACGTGAGGCTATAACACGTTGCACCTCTGCTACTCAGGACTGACACTACACCCTTCTCGAGTAGCACCGAATATGATCACCTCTTGGTTGCGATCAACAACCATACAATGAGATTCCGAAGCATACATGGATATCACTCTAGATTTAGGATGATCATACCTTACTTGGGTGCGACCCACTTAGCCCTGCCGCATGTTCCTGCTTTATTCATTTCCCAAGTGTGAGGCTCGAAGAGGTCACGCTC
This sequence comes from Allium fistulosum, assembly GCA_030737815.1. Lineage (NCBI taxonomy): Eukaryota > Viridiplantae > Streptophyta > Magnoliopsida > Asparagales > Amaryllidaceae > Allium > Allium fistulosum. The sequence continues at coordinate 137,267,498 of CM060904.1, forward strand.
TTACCATTTCCTCCTAACAAACCATCTTGAATGCTAATATTGTCGTCCAGGCAACCAATGCAACACTAGCATTCATCCATACAAGTTGTTCCAGGAACAAACAAAAAATCTCAAATTACTATCTTCCATATTGGAATCACCGTCAAGAAAATAGTGTAGCTCCATAGCATATTCATAACGATCTGACATGAACGTTAATAGTTTGGAGTGGTTCAGAATAATCATATTACCTGAAACCGACATCTCCAAACTAAGCGATAATTCTGGCTAACTCAATTCTGGTTCTCTTAGAAGTATGCAAATGTATTCGAGTCCTCACCGGGGAATTCCAACTTACAACCATACTCCCTGAGTCAAAACAGATCAAGTGATCAATAGCAGAAAATCCACTATTTAAAGGTAATTATACAAAGTTAATACATGGATAATGTAACGACCCAGAATTTTGAACAAATTAAATTGAGAATATTTAATTAATTTTAAATATTTGAACGATGATTTAATTTGAATCCCCGATATAACTTTGAATTTGGTGATTAAATTATAAAATTTAATCTATTGTAAGTTGAATAAAATTTGTATCTTCAATTTTACGCCGAAGAAAAATATTTCAAAAGCTTTTAAAATTCGTATTGACAATACCGGAAATAATAGAAGCTTCAGAATTGAGTTTGAAAACGAATTGTTCAGTTTTGAAATTATATTGCTCGAATCGATATTTAAAAAATAGCCGTCCGAGGCACGGTCTCGGAATTCGACGAAACCAGTTTCATTGGATCCGTAATATTGAATTATTACCGGATTTCAATTTTCGTAGCATTTGGAGTTGTTGTGTGAGCGTACGATATATAAACGCGTAGAAATTTATACTAGGACCGATTGAATTTAAATAAATCTAATTGCTATCCTTTAACTAGCAATACATACAATCAGCCACTAAACTGTCTCCTCTCGTACAAAACAACATCATCTCGTTCCCTGAAGCATCACGTACCCTTGTTCCCTTCTGTTTCTCTATCACGCGAGCAGTTCAAAAGAATATCATTTCGTTCAAAACAAATCTATCTGTTTTCATTCAAAAAAAGAAACTATGGCTTCCTTCCTCTTTCCAGTTTTAAATCAAACAAAGAAAAAAAAAAATTTTCATGGCCGAAGCCAATTCACCGAAACCCCTCTTTAACATTTTATTCTCAGACCGAAAAAAAAGGGTTTCCATTTCAAAATCGCGTCGAGCTGGGAAGGGGGGAAATCAAGCGGGGTCGCTCATGTTCAGGCGGCGCGCGTGCTCGACTGGGAAGGCGAGTGTTCTCTTCGTTCGAACCAAAAGTGGGCGGCGTTTGGGGAGTTCGTAATCGCGATGGCGACAACCTGGAGTAGGCGCGAGGCAATGGTCGCTCGCGTACGCGAGTCGAGTCGCGAGTCGCGTGGATCAGGGGAGGGTGCTGCAACGTTTACGCGATTGATTTTGGGATCGAGGCGATGGAGATGAGGGCTCGAGGTCGCGAACGAAGGGGGAGGCAAGTGGCGGCAATCTCGATCGAAGATATGGGGCTATCGCGTTCAAGCAAGGCGATGGGTTCGAACGAGCAATTTCGCGAGGTCGAAGACTCAAGGATTGGCGGCAACTTCGAAGCCGTGGATGGTGGCGATGACTGGATGTCGCGAGTAGATGATTGAGGCCAGGGCAACGTGGTTCGACGTTGGCAGGGTGTCGCCTGGTAGTGGGCTCGAGTGCGAGCTGGGTTCGTTCGATTTTGTCAAGAAAGGTATAAATTTTAGTTTCAATGAAAATATTGTTTGCTTTTGTTTTAACAGCATATTGAGAATTTAAAAAAAAATTATATTAAACTGTAAATGACTATAATTATAGTTAAGTTGGAAAAATGATGATGAAATAAAATATATATACAGGTTTGAAAAGAATTTTTATTTAATAAGATTTTGGAAGTTAAATAGAAATTTAGATGTTTAAGTAATTTATATAAAATCAAAATTTCAAATCTATATAGGTTATTTTATAAGTATACATATATATAAAGTTTCAAAAAAATAAATTTATTTTTGTATTAGATAAATTCAAGAGGAAAGTAAATATACATATTTTCACTTAACCAGTCATTTTAAATAATGTATTAAAGAAAAATTTAGTTTTAAATTTGAAATTCTAGCTAAATTAATTTTGAAAGAAGAATTTAGTTAAAAATAAAATTTGGGCTAAGTAAATGAACATAACGATAATTTAAGTGTTCAGTTAATTCGAATATTAATAGATTGTGTAAATTATTTATACTAGGTCGAATACAACGAAGGAAAATAAATCTGGATTTGGAATGGATTGCAAAATAAAAGAAAATGTGAGATTTTCTCACTCAGATTTAAATTTGGATTACAGTTATTGATTGATGATTGACTGTTTGGATTTGTGATATTAGATATAGTAGGATATATCTATATATATATAGCAATATATACATATTGGCATATGTATATATTGGATTGATTGATTTCCCGCCTCGTATAGCGGATGAGACCCTATTGCGCCGTTAGTAAGCGGATATTTTTATAAAACCCATATACCGCGATATTCCACCTCGAAGTGGAATTGGTATTGTGCTAACGTCTTTGGATGCAGGGAAACAGGTTGGAGGGATCCAACTGGATTCCTCACCAGTATTTATTTATTTATAGATATCGATGTATATTCTGTTATCATATGTTGATATATGATGTTTGTTGTGGTGATTGACTAGTTGGTGCTGTTGCATCATCGGATTCAGTTTTGAAGTTTAAAAATAGCGACTTCTACTCTAAAAGGATTTTAAAGTGATTTTTGAAAGTAGACGTTTTATTGAATTTTTGAATTGATTTATTTCAAATAAATAAATGTCTAAAATTTTAAAGTTATAAAAGTTAAGATTTTTGTGAAATAAAATCAAAGTGTGATTTTTGAAATAAAAGTTAAGAAATTTATGAAATGGTTTAAATTTGGATTTCTAGTATTATAAACGGTTTATTTAAAAGATGTACAAAAATGGATATTTATAAATTTGAAAAATTGGGATTATAAGACAAGTTTCTATAAGTGTTAAAATGAATTATAAATTGGGATTTCATAAGTTAATGGAATCTGAAAGTTTTAGATTTTGTGGAGTTTAAAAGAACGATTTCTTTTAAAATAAATGAATTGTAAGTTATTAACTTATAAGATGGACCTTTGGTATATACATTGAGTTATAAATTGAATAGGTCATTAAAGAAGATTTATAAATCGAATTGTTAATAAAGGAGATTTATTAAATTGAAGTTGTTAGAAAATAGAAATAGAATTTATAAACGTTGTTTTATAAACTCGAAATCAATTGGATTTGATAAATTAAATATAGAAGGTTGTTAAAGGAGATATATTAGCGATTTTGGATAGCGAATTATTATTGAAATAAAACGTGTAGAAAATAGTGAAATGTGGTTAGTGAAGTATATTCACGATTTTGGACAGTGAATATATTATTGAATAAAATGGTTATGTTTGGGAAAGCGATATTATAAAATGAAGTTAATTGTTTTAAAAGATGTTTTAAAACGTGTTAAGTATCGAATACATAGATTTCAACATTCATTATTGAAATAGACGTTTTTCGAGAAATAAGGAAATGATGGACTATAACACTGTTGTTATAGTAAATGATTTTCGAAAGAAAATGTTTTATATAGTATTGGGATTTATATATATCTATCTTAAAATCCGAATCCCTATACTAGTGATTTTGAGTCGTCGTAACGATGTTTTACGCAACATTCATTTTTGACTCAAATAGATGTTAAAATTTATGATTTCCTTAAAGAATGAATATATACTTAATATTGATTTAAGTATATCGAATATTTTCAAAAGTTGAAAATAAATAGATTTGTGAAATACTTATTTTTAAATAAGTATGGAAATGCTTTTCCAATATGAAATGAACTGTTTTGAGATTTTATCTTCAAAGATAAAATGAAATGTGGAAATTGATTTGAAATTGTTTTCAAATGGTTAAGTGTGGAAATTATATATCTAGTAAAGATATTTTTGGAAAATAAAAAATTTGGAAAATTATTTGGAATCTGATGATGTTGCGCATCTTTATTGATAGTTAAATAACCGACTATCAATAATTACCTTGAATGGTATTTGTTGTGAATTGGATGAATTGAATGCCACACTTATTTTTGAATAAGCGCTCACTATTCGGGTTAGCCGGGAAAGGACCATGGGGTCGTATAACCCATTCCGAATATGTGATACGTCGTTATGAATTGCATTCGAAGACCGGTGTTGAAGACCGGATATTTTTGAAAACGGAAGGATTACCGTCGAGTTACTCTACATCGGCTGATCTCCGATTTAGAGGTTTTATCACCCTTAGTGACGGGAAGTCCGGACGTGATTAGAAATTTATCCGGATGTGCAAGGGCTTCCTGAGAAGTGCCTTCGGTTCTGTTCGATCCCGGAACAAACTTGTATGGATTGTATGTCTGACGTTACAAATTGAGATATAAAGCTGATTTCTTTCAAATACATTTCTGTTGGTGGCGGAGAATTTATTCTCTTAGCTTAACACCCTTCTCTGAGACGTACGAGCTCAGAGGTTATGTAGTTGAAATTTATCAGCAATATATTCCCAATTTGGTAACGTGGCATACTGAGTGTTGCTGTGAAATGATCAGTGTTTGATCATTTGCGATATGATTATTTGTTTGATCTTATATCTTTGTGATCATAGGTTGATCATTTGTTTGACCCGAAGCATGGCTTTGTAGAAAGCGTAGCTTTGTGGACGAGACTTCGTCGAGCCTCACACCCCGGAAATGATCAAAACAGGAAGGATGCAGCAAGGTTCTAGGGAGTAGCGCCCCTTAGTGTATGTCATTCCTTCTGGATAGAGGTGGTATCATGGTATGGAGCCCAGATACTTAACCTATGTGGTTGCTGCATTTTTACTATGTGGTTTGTTGTGAATCGGGGATCCTCGGGAAGATTGGTTACGATCGGGGGATGACATACGGGTGTCCGTAGTTACCTATTTTTGCAGAGGTAACCCGGCCTTGTGTTGGCAGAGATCTAACCGTAATGTTAGGTTATTTCTCGGGACGTCATTCCAGAGGCGTTCTGTTCGTGGAATAGGAAGTTCCTTAGCCTGACCATTTGTTGGAAATCCAAAGAAACAATACGAGCCTTGTACGGTTTTAGTTGTAGAACCTGCCATTCACTTATGGTGGTCACCACTGTTTGGATGGTAGCTATAGTAGGCATAGTTCGTAATGTCTATGCTGGCTAAGATTTATATTATACTTTCGAACTATTTTCTACACTATGCACTAATAATATTATCAAAAAGGATTTGATTTTGCGTAGTAAGCATCTTTGACTATCATAAGAAGAAATCTCCTCCAATTCTGCGTTTGCATTGTGTGTGTGGTGGGAGGTCTTATGGTAGTTTCATTTTCCAAAAGCATTGCGAATTTGTTTTATTTTCTCTGTGAAAAATAACTGTTTTACGATCTCACACCAGTCACCATGACTGACTCGGAGTTTATTGTTTCCCTTCTAAACTCTGGGTGCCCACCAATTTCCACACGGGCAGTCTAGAGTTAGGTTATCAGGATATTCTGGATATTCTGGAGCTTGGAGATAAGCTGGAGGACGAGGCGTAGTATTTGTATCTGATAGTATTTATTCCGCTGTGTATTCTGTATGAGGACAAGTTTATATAATTGTCCATTGTTGTATATTGACTCTGATTGATGTATGTATAAAAACTGATATAATTCTTTGTTTTAAAAGACTAGTAATTATCTATTGTATATTGTTCCGCTGCGATATGTGAGATTCTGATATTGTTTTCTGTATCTGATGTTGTTCTGTTGTTCTTCTCTATTTTCTTCTTCTCTTCTTCCTTCTTCTTCTGTTTTCTTCTTCTTCTGCCTTTTTCTTCTTTCTTAAACCCTCACTATTGGAGTTTTCGGCACTCGATTGCTCGACAGTCGATAAAGGGAGTATCGATGTCGAATTTTCGAAAGTCGAAAATTTCGGTATGTGACAGCGTGGTATTAGAGCATATGGTTAAGCGACAACCCTGCTCTGTTGGGTGTTACTCATTAGAGATAGAGTCAGTAATACTCTAGAATGAGTTGAGTGTAATAATAGATACGAGTGCGTATTTGTTAGTGAATATAAAATTGTTTTGTATTGTGTTGACTTATCGGTTGATTGTTTATGGATTCTGGTCGGTGCAGTCTAGCTAACTGTAATCGATAGGGATTTCTAAACTCTTAAAGAAGATAAACCGACATAGTATTGTTTTAAATAGGGTAAATGAAATAATTTTGCCCAAAACTATTTTTGTATAGAAAAGAAATGATTTTCTATGAATTATCATAGTATATGGATGTTTGGTTGTTATAAAATAATAACATTGAATTATTATCATTGTTATATGAAATGGAATGAGAAATTAAAATAATAACCAAAGATTTGGAAATAAATCCATTTAACGAATGAAATTTATAAATGTGAATTGAAAGATAAAGAGATGAATTCATATACAAATGAATTTAAGAATGTAAATTATAAATGTGAATTGTAATTTAAAACGGAATTCCAGAGAAGTTTTTGGAAATGTTTTAAAAAGAATTTGAAAATTTTGGAGATTTGGAAAGTTTAATTCCTTTTTGGTTTGAAAATAATTTTTCAAAGGATTTGATATTGTGGAAAATTGTTTTAGAAAGATGAAAGCTCTAAACTCTTTTCGGTCGCTGGAAAATAATTCCGATGATGATCGCGACATCACCGGTGTTCATTTTCGGGTTTCCAAAAGAGAAATTGCTGCCAAGTTGTTTTGAATGGAAATTGTTTGGAAAAATTTGGGTTTTGTTTTGGAAATTCAAAAGGATAATTTGAATTGTTTTCAAAATGGCTTTAAAAGGTTGAAAAGACTCTGGAATACTATATAAAAATATTTATGAAATATTATGAAATTGATAACTTATAAAATATTGAGATCTGATTGGAATGGAATTCAAATTGTAAATGAATTTATAACTTAGAATAGAATTCAAGAAGGTAATTGAAAATTTAAAATTCAATAATGGAATGAAATTGTGAATATGAATTTATAATTGAAAATAGAATTCTAATGGAATGAAATTAGTAAGGTGAATGTATCAATGATCTTATAAATCGAAATGTAAGTAAGTCGAAGACTTATAGAATATTTGAAATTTGATTTGGAAATCAGATTCGAATTGGAAATGAAAGAATTAGTGAATGAGTTTCAGAATGAATAAACAAATTTGAATAAGTGGATTAGAATTTGAAATGGATTAGTAACCGAAACTAATTTAAATGGTGCAGTTATGAATGAAAGGTAATTGATGAAATTCAATATTCGGAATAGAAGATAAAATTGAATTCGAATAGAAATTTGAATGCAAGATTGAACGAAATTGAATATGTAACTTCAATAGTGAATTAGAAATGTATAAACAGTATATATGGAAAATTTTGTAATTGAATGTGCAAAATAGTTTGAATAGTATAACTAGATATTATGGCTAGTAGGATATACAGGTGTAAAGGAATTGGGATTTTAATTTTGAAGAGAATTTGAATTGCTCGACAAAAAGGTAAGTATTTGAATTTCAATATGAATTTTGATGATTTCTTATCTAGCCGCTTGGCTTTTTATTTTTCTTTTTGAAATCTGAGAGTCCGTAGGGACGTTTTGTAGTCGTACCGTATTAGCCGCGCAAAGGAGACGCTGGCGAATTTTTTTGGAAATTTCGAGTGTTAGAAGAATTTTTGAGAAATTTTGAAAGTTTAAAATTTGAATTTGAATTTAAATTTGAATTGTTAAGTAAACAATGTTGTTTGAAACTTACAATTGAAGTTGGAAATTTAGTTGAGATGATAACGAATCTTTAGTAGGAAGATCTGTTTGAAAATTTGATAAAACTATTTAGATTGTGAAAAATAGTAGACGAGTTAAGGACCATTTTTCCTAACTTGTAATTTCGAGGACGAAATTCTTTTAAGGAGGGAAGTTTGTAACGACCCAGAATTTTGAACAAATTAAATTGAGAATATTTAATTAATTTTAAATATTTGAACGATGATTTAATTTGAATCCCCGATATAACTTTGAATTTGGCGATTAAATTATAAAATTTAATCTATTGTAAGTTGAATAAAATTTGTATCTTCAATTTTACGCCGAAGAAAAATATTTCAAAAGCTTTTAAAATTCGTATTGACAATACCGGAAATAATAGAAGCTTCAGAATTGAGTTTGAAAACGAATTGTTCAGTTTTGAAATTATATTGCTCGAATCGATATTAAAAAAATAGCCGTCCGAGGCACGGTCTCGGAATTCGACGAAACCAGTTTCATTGGATCCGTAATATTGAATTATTACCGGATTTCAATTTTCGTAGCATTTGGAGTTGTTGCGTGAGCGTACGATATATAAACGCGTAGAAATTTATACTGGGACCGATTGAATTTAAATAAATATAATTGCTATCCTTTAACTAGCAATACATACAATTAGCCACTAAACTGTCTCCTCTCGTACAAAACAACATCATCTCGTTCCCTGAAGCATCACGTACCCTTGTTCCCTTCTGTTTCTCTATCACGCGAGCAGTTCAAAAGAATATCATTTCGTTTAAAACAAATCTATCTGTTTTCATTCAAAAAAAGAAACTATGGCTTCCTTCCTCTTTCCAGTTTTAAATCAAACAAAGAAAAAAAAAATTGTTCATGGCCGAAGCCAATTCACCGAAACCCCTCTTTAACATTTTATTCTCAGACCGAAAAAAAAGGGTTTCCATTTCAAAATCGCGTCGAGCTGGGAAGGGGGGAAATCAAGCGGGGTCGCTCATATTCAGGCGGCGCGCGTGCTCGACTGGGAAGGCGAGGGTTCTCTTCATTCGAACCAAAAGTGGGCGGCGTTTGGGGAGTTCGTAATCGCGATGGCGACAACCTGGAGTAGGCGCGAGGCAATGGTCGCTCGCGTACGCGAGTCGAGTCGCGAGTCGCGTGGATCAGGGGAGGGTGCTGCGACGTTTACGCGATTGATTTTGGGATCGAGGCGATGGAGACGAGGGCTCGAGGTCGCGAACAAAGGGGGAGGCAAGTGGCGGCAATCTCGATCGAAGATATGGGGCTATCGCGTTCAAGCAAGGCGATGGGTTCGAACGAGCAATTTCGCGAGGTCGAAGACTCAGGGATTGGCGGCAACTTCGAAGCCGTGGATGGTGGCGATGACTGGATGTCGCGAGTAGATGATTGAGGCCAGGGCAACGTGGTTCGACGTTGGTAGGGTGTCGCCTGGTAGTGGGCTCGAGTGCGAGCTGGGTTCGTTCGATTTTGTCAAGAAAGGTATAAATTTTAGTTTCAATGAAAATATTGTTTGCTTTTGTTTTAACAGCATATTGAGAATTTAAAAAAAATTATATTAAACTGTAAAGACTATAATTATAGTTAAGTTGGAAAAATGATGATGAAATAAAATATATATACAGGTTTGAAAAGAATTTTTATTTAATAAGATTTTGGAAGTTAAATAGAAATTTAGATGTTTAAGTAATTTATATAAAATCAAAATTTCAAATCTATATAGGTTATTTTATAAGTATACATATATATAAAGTTTCAAAAAAATAAATTTATTTTTGTATTAGATAAATTCAAGAGGAAAGTAAATATACATATTTTCACTTAACCAGTCATTTTAAATAATGTATTAAAGAAAAATTTAGTTTTAAATTTAAAATTCCAGCTAAATTAATTTTGAAAGAAGAATTTAGTTAAAAATAAAATTTGGGCTAAGTAAATGAACATAACGATAATTTAAGTGTTCAGTTAATTCGAATATTAATAGATTGTGTAAATTATTTTTACTAGGTCGAATACAACGAAGGAAAATAAATCTGGATTTGGAATGGATTGCAAAATAAAAGAAAAGGTGAGATCTTCTCACTCAGATTTAACTTTGGATTACAGTTATTGATTGATGATTGACTGTTTGGATTTGTGATATTAGATATAGTAGGATATATCTATATATATATAGCAATATATACATATTGGCATATGTATATATTGGATTGATTGATTTCCCGCCTCATATAGCGGATGAGACCCTATTGCGCCGTTAGTAAGCGGATATTTTTATAAAACCCATATACCGCGATATTCCACCTCGAAGTGGAATTGGTATTGTGCTAACGTCTTTGGATGCAGGGAAACAGGTTGGAGGGATCCAACTGGATTCCTCACCAGTATTTATTTATTTATAGATATCGATGTATATTCTGTTATCATATGTTGATATATGATGTTTGTTGTGGTGATTGACTAGTTGGTGCTGTTGCATCATCGGATTCAGTTTTGAAGTTTAAAAATAGCGACTTCTACTCGAAAAGGATTTTAAAGTGATTTTTGAAAGTAGACGTTTTATTGAATTTTTGAATTGATTTATTTCAAATAAATAAACGTCTAAAATTTTAAAGTTATAAAAGTTAAGATTTTTGTGAAATAAAATCAAAGTGTGATTTTTGAAATAAAAGTTAAGAAATTTATGAAATGGTTTAAATTTGGATTTCTAGTATTATAAACGGTTTATTTAAAAGATGTACAAAAATGGATATTTATAAATTTGAAAAATTGGGATTATAAGACAAGTTTCTATAAGTGTTAAAATGAATTATAAATTGGGATTTCATAAGTTAATGGAATCTGAAAGTTTTAGATTTTGTGGAGTTTAAAAGAACGATTTCTTTTAAAATAAATGAATTGTAAGTTATTAACTTATAAGATGGACCTTTGGTATATACATTGAGTTATAAATTGAATAGGTCATTAAAGAAGATTTATAAATCGAATTGTTAATAAAGGAGATTTATTAAATTGAAGTTGTTAGAAAATAGAAATAGAATTTATAAACGTTGTTTTATAAACTCGAAATCAATTGGATTTGATAAATTAAATATAGAAGGTTGTTAAAGGAGATATATTCGCGATTTTGGATAGCGAATTATTATTGAAATAAAATGTGTAGAAAATAGTGAAATGTGGTTAGTGAAGTATATTCACGATTTTGGACAGTGAATATATTATTGAATAAAATGGTTATGTTTGGGAAAGCGATATTATAAAATGAAGTTAATTGTTTTAAAAGATGTTTTAAAACGTGTTAAGTATCGAATACATAGATTTCAACATTCATTATTGAAATAGACGTTGTTCGAGAAATAAGGAAATGATGGACTATAACACTGTTGTTATAGTAAATGATTTTCGAAAGAAAATGTTTTATATAGTATTGGGATTTATATATATCTATCTTAAAATCCGAATCCCTATACTAGTGATTTTGAGTCGTCGTAACGATGTTTTACGCAACATTCGTTTTTGACTCAAATAGATGTTAAAATTTATGATTTCCTTAAAGAATGAATATATACTTAATATTGATTTAAGTATATCGAATATTTTCAAAAGTTGAAAATAAATAGATTTGTGAAATACTTATTTTTAAATAAGTATGGAAATGCTTTTCCAATATGAAATGAACTGTTTTGATATTTTATCTTCAAAGATAAAATGAAATGTGGAAATTGATTTGAAATTGTTTTCAAATGGTTAAGTGTGGAAATTATATATCTAGTAAAGATATTTTTGGAAAATAAAAAATTTGGAAAATTATTTGGAATCTGATGATGTTGTGCATCTTTATTGATAGTTAAATAACCGACTATCAATAATTACCTTGAATGGTATTTGTTGTGAATTGGATGAATTGAATGCCACACTTATTTTTGAATAAGCGCTCACTATTCGAGTTAGCCGGGAAAGGACCATGGGGTCGTATAACCCATTCCGAATATGTGATACGTCGTTATGAATTGCATTCGAAGACCGGTGTTGAAGACCGGATATTTTTGAAAACGGAAGGATTACCGTCGAGTTACTCTACATCGGCTGATCTCCGATTTAGAGGTTTTATCACCCTTAGTGACGGGAAGTCCGGACGTGATTAGAAATTTATCCGGATGTGCAAGGGCTTCGTGAGAAGTGCCTTCGGTTCTGTTCGATCCCGGAACAGACTTGTATGGATTGTATGTCTGACGTTACAAATTGAGATATAAAGCCGATTTCTTTCAAATACATTTCTGTTGGTGGCGGAGAATTTATTCTCTTAGCTTAACACCCTTCTCTGAGACGTACGAGCTCAGAGGTTATGTAGTTGAAATTTATCAGCAATATATTCCCAATTTGGTAACGTGGCATACTGAGTGTTGCTGTGAAATGATCAGTGTTTGATCATTTGCGATATGATCATTTGTTTGATCTTATATCTTTGTGATCATAGGTTGATCATTTGTTTGACCCGAAGCATGGCTTTGTAGAAAGCGTAGCTTTGTGGACGAGACTTCGTCGAGCCTCACACCCCGGAAATGGTCAAAACAGGAAGGATGCAGCAAGGTTCTAGGGAGTAGCGCCCCTTAGTGTATGTCATTCCTTCTGGATAGAGGTGGTATCATGGTATGGAGCCCAGATACTTAACCTATGTGGTTGCTGCATTTTTACTATGTGGTTTGTTGCAAATCGGGGATCCTCGGGAAGATCGGTTACGATCGGGGGATGACATACGCGTGTCAATAGTTATCTATTTTTGCAGAGGTAACCCGGCCTTGTGTTGGCAGAGATCTAACCGTAATGTTAGGTTATTTCTCGGGACGTCATTCCAGAGGCGTTCTGTTCGTGGAATAGGAAGTTCCTTAGCCTGACCATTTGTTGGAAATCCAAAGAAACAATACGAGCCTTGTATGGTTTTAGTTGTAGAACCTGCCATTCACTTATGGTGGTCACCACTGTTTGGATGGTAGCTATAGTAGGCATAGTTCGTAATGTCTATGCTGGCTAAGATTTATATTATACTTTCGAACTGTTTTCTACACTATGCACTAATAATAATATCAAAAAGGATTTGATTTTGCGTAGTAAGCATCTTTGACTATCATAAGAAGAAATCTCCTCCAATTCTGCGTTTGCATTGTGTGTGTGGTGGGAGGTCTTATGGTAGTTTCATTTTCCAAAAGCATTGCGAATTTGTTTTATTTTCTCTGTGAAAAATAACTGTTTTACGATCTCACACCAGTCACCATGACTGACTCGGAGTTTATTGTTTCCCTTCTAAACTCTGGGTGCCCACCAATTTCCACACGGGCAGTCTAGAGTTAGGTTATCAGGATATTCTGGATATTCTGGAGCTTGGAGATAAGCTGGAGGACGAGACGTAGTATTTGTATCTGATAGTATTTATTCCGCTGTGTATTCTGTATGAGGACAAGTTTATATAACTGTCCATTGTTGTATATTGACTCTGATTGATGTATGTATAAAAACTGATATAATTCTTTGTTTTAAAAGACTAGTAATTATCTATTGTATATTGTTCCGCTACGATATGTGAGATTCTGATATTGTTTTCTGTATCTGATGTTGTTCTGTTGTTCTTCTCTATTTTCTTCTTCTCTTCTTCCTTCTTCTTCTGTTTTCTTCTTCTTCTGCCTTTTTCTTCTTTCTTAAACCCTCACTATTGGAGTTTCCGGCACTCGATTGCTCGACAGTCGATAAAGGGAGTATCGATGTCGAATTTTCGAAAGTCGAAAATTTCGGTATGTGACAGATAACCATATACTTAATTAAATGTGAAACATTCATGGAAATTAAATCTCCCATATCTATCACGTTTCTGACATTTCGACCTTATCCTACCCTTTGCCTAGAGATAAACTCTAGATCTCATAGGTAGACGGTCAGCTTACTCATTGGCTTTTAGTGCTAGCCATTGGAGAACTTACTTCCCATACATGTGTCACCACATTATTTGGGTTTGATATTTGTTCAAAGGGTAAACGACATAGAAATCCCTTGATTAAAACATTTGAAAATAGAAAGCACTTTCGAAAAGAGAACAAATTGATATGCGAAATTAATTAATAATTAAACTCCTAATCTTTATTAATTAGTTAAGTAATCAAATTTAAACCTTCCTTAAATAGTAATTAAACTTAATTAATCCCTAATCAAAAAAGGTTATCCTTAATTAGAAATTAATTAGTATTAAACTCTTTTTCTATAATAATTAATTAATAGTTAATAAAATAATAAATAAATTAATCCTCAATTAAATACTTAATTAAAATCGTAATTAATTTAATTGATTAACAGCTAAGTATAAACAACCTTTATTAACTAGTGATTAGTGCTACATTAATTAATTACTTAATCATTAAATAAATAAATAATTAAAAACTTACTAATTACCTTCAATTAACTTAATTAAAGTTATAAAAACATTTACTATAAAGTTTATAAAGGTAAACACTTAAATTTTGTAAATTAGTTCGTTTTTATGAACCGTACGTATAGCGACTATCGCTATACGGACACATAATTCTAACTTTTTGAAATTTGATTTCTAAGTTATAAAAAAACATCAACTTTGAACCCTTATTTTCTTTAAAACATAAATATGAACTTTTGGAAGCAAAATTAAAGTTTAAAACTTGAAAAGTTTTCACTTTTGGAAACAAATCAAACCTTCGAAAAAGTGGATTTCTACGTTGTGATATCCCGGAATTTTGAGTAATATCAATTTAATAATCTGTATATAAAAATTTAATTGATTTGATAATTTTGTTAATAAATTTGAATTGATGTAATAATCTTCTTTAATAAATATTTAATTAGTGAATTTTATCTTTTAAAAGCTAAATAAAATGTTTTCTATTTATAATGTATATATATATTTGTATATATTGTAATTAGAAATCTTTGGTTTGAATTTTATAAATAAATAAATAATGTTTTTTTAATGCTAATATCTTTGGTAAATTGGGAAATTATGATTTATTTAAAATTAAACTTTTCAAAGATATTTTGTAAGTAACTATATGGTTTTAAATACTTAAGGTAAATATTACTAGTTAAATAAAAAATATCCTTAATTTAGATTTTAAATAAGATTAGAAAAATGATTTGTTTAACATTATTTATTTTATATGATTTGTAAATTAGCTATGAAAATTTAAAATTAAAATATGAAACATTAATTCATTTAAATAATAAGTAATTTATAATCTCTTTTATAAATTATATAAAATTGTCAAATGTGTTATTTTCAAATAATAAATATATGTATTGTGTTTATATATATATAATTGTTTTTATTATTTAAAGTTATCTATATAAATATAACTAAGTATTAAAAACTAATTAATTAAGTTAAAAGCTTTTATTAACACTTAATTATAAATAAAATTACTTAAATAACAAGTGTTAACACATTTAGTGTTATTAGTGACAAGTGTTAATTGATTAACATTACAATATGACAAATGTTAAGTGTTTTAACAAGTGGCATTTTTAAATTTGATTTTTCTTTTATTTTTGTTAAAATCACATTTTCAGCCTATATATATCTATTGCTCTTTCTTTTCTATTTTTTTTCTATCTTCCTAAATCAAAAGCTAAGAAACTTAAACCAATTCTCTAAACAAAATCTGATATCAGAACTTCTCAAACCAGAAATAAAAAATTCAACAACCTGTAAATCTCATTTTCAAAAATCAAACCAAAGACTGCAAATCATTTTTCAAAAAGAAACCAGACTGCATTTTCTTTATCTGAAAATCAAGCCAGCATGCATGTTTAAAATCAGTTAAAGCTCCAGCAGCTCAAGTTTTCAGCAAGCATGCAAGTTTTTAAATCAAAGAAACATATATTCCAGCAACTCAATCTTTAAAGTTCCAAGCTTTGTCAAAATCAAAATGGAAGGCTCTGCTCTTCATTTCAAAATCGGTGGGTAAACTATATTTTTAAACACGGCTTAAAAATCTGGATTTCATTTTGATATATGAATGAAAATCATGTTGCTTGTCTGAAAATCTGGATTGAAATGGATGCATGTGTATGTGTTAGTATTGAATGCCTGTATATATGCTCTGTTGTTTTTAAATATTTGAAAGTTTATAAATAACAGTGAGTAACATCACCTTTAAAATTTTTAAGTATATGAAATAAGGTTGCATGATTTTTATCTGAAGCCAAATATGTTTGTGTGTGTATAGTAGTGAATATTTAGATAAGTAATGAATGTATGCATGAACACTTCTGTTCCCAGTTTCAAAATTTAGGATTTGATCTAAAATGTTTTGTCTCTTGATCTAGTCATTATTAGGATTTAGTATTTAAACAAAATTTGTTTGCTTTATCATAGATTAAAGTTTAAAAATTATTTAAGTTAAAATAAATAGATAATATCTCTGGAATCAAGAAAAACTAAGCAAATTTAATATAAGTCAAAAATTCAAACATCTTAAATTTTAAATTCAGGAATGTAAACTGAATTCTCATCCTAAAACATGATTTTAAAACTGAAATCATAAATTTTAATGGTGGGATGTATGAGTAGTTCGGGTTTGACCAGGAAATGGAAAATTGGTGATTTCTGAGAAGCTCGTTGGTCTGGAAGTTTGTGTATCTTTCTGGAAGAAGATGAGTGGTCAGAGATTTGGAGAAAAATGGTAGAAGTGTTGGTAGATCACCGTGGAGATGGCGATGGAAGATTTTATTCTGTAGCCCTAGTTTGTCTGGGAGGAATATTTTGGATTGGTTCGACTTACTCAGTGGATCGAGTGCAATGAAGTTTCTGGTGATGGTAGATGGTTGGTTGACGAGAACGTGGCCAGAGTTTCAGAAGTAACGGCGGTCGGAGCTTCGAGAAGGAGGCGTTGACAGGCTTTGATGGTGATGCCTGTTATTGTTTCCAGGTTCGAGTTTGAAGTCTCGATTTGATTTCGAGCCTCTGTATGACGATCTGATGATCGTGGGGAGACGTGTAGCTGTTTGCTGATGGGGGACGATCGGCGAGGTTGGCTGAAGTTGATCGGAGCTCCGGTGCATATGTACGGTGTGCATTGTTTTGTGCCTGGAGATGTTTGTTTAGGAAATAGTATACTCGAGTTTATCTCGAGTAATCCGAGTTTTGGCTCGAAGCAAGGTAGTGTTTTACTCGAAGCAATTAAGGGGTAGCTCGGGTGAAAAGTTTGGTTACAGGTTTCTTTTAAACCTGTTTGTTCAAATTTTAAAAAGGGATTTTTAAAATTTGAAGGTAAAGTTTTAAGCAAAATTTTAAATCTAGGTTTTAATCTGGAAATCAAATTTGATTTATATCCTAGTTTTAAATTTTATTAAGTTTTATAAATTAAATTGTTTTAACAACTTTAATTGTTTAAAATGTATTTTAAAAATTGAATTTAAAATAAATATGGTTTTGAACTCTTGTAAATTTCTTTTATAAGATAAGTGCGTCTTTAGCATATGATTTTAAAAGTTTGAAAATGGTTTTGAAACTTTATTAAAGATAAAATTGTATTCATTTTAAATCTTATATTTAAAATGAAATTTGAAAGTAAATTTGAAAGTAAAATGTTTTCAAATGTGGTTGTGAATGATAATTAAATCATTAATAAGAAAATGTTTTAGTTAATAAAGATTTAATGATTTGTGGATCATTAAATTAGTAAGGTATATTTAATTAAGTAATTAAGGGTTTGAATTAATTAATTAAGGTTAAGTTAATTAATTAAGATTTATTGATTTGAAAATAAGATTATTAATTAGATAACTAAGATTTTTAATTAATAATTAGAAGTTAATTAATCAAGTAATAAAGGATAAATTAAGTTACAGTTAAGCACTTAATTAATTAAATAATTAGTGATTAATTAAATGATTAATAAAGATAAATTAAATTGTAATAAATAATGATTAATCTAAGTTAATTACTTAAGAGAAGTAATTAAAGAATTTAAAATAGTTAATAGAAATCATTAACTTGAGAGATTATTAAATAATTAATTAATGTGATTAATTTTTAATAATTAATTCAATTAATTAAGGATAATCAATTATGGAAATGGTTAAGTATATTTATGGAAGTAATTTGGATTTAATTACTTTTTGAAATTAACCAAGGGATTAATTAAAAGTTAATTAAGGAGTAATTAATTTATTAACTAAAGTAATTAAAGATAGTTAATTACTGAATGTGGTTAATCAAGAGTGATTAATAAATATGGTTTGATTAAAGATTAATTACTTAATGTAATTAATTTAAATATAATAAATAATTAAAGTAGTAATTAAGGATCATTAATTAATATAATTAATGATGTAATTAATGTTTGATTAATTAAGATTAATTAATCAATAATAAGTAATTATAGAGTAATTAATTAATGTAATTAATTTAAAGATTAATGTAATTAATTATAGTTAATTAATTAATGAAGTAATTAAAGGTTAATTACTATATTTGATTAAGGATAATTAATGTGTAAAATTAATTTAAGGCTAATTACTTGAATGTAATTAAAAGATAATTAATCAAGGATGATTAATTAAAATAAATAACTAGAGGATGATTAATTAATTAAATTGTAATTAATAATGATTAAGTAAGCAGGATTTATAGAATGAGGTAATTAATTTAATTTATTTTAAATTAATTAGAGATGAAGTAATTAATTTAATTCATTTTAAATTAATTATAGTATGATTAATAGATCATTGCTTATATATGAATAGATGATATTGATTGTCTTGAATAGTTGAAATCTCAGATATGAGATAATTGATACTATGTGATATGGATGTATTGGTTGCATAGTGATGATGATATGAATTATCTGTTTGTGATAATAATGTTGATTATCTATTGTGATATTGTGAATTATCTATCTGTGTATATATAGATAATTGAATTGAATTGTTTTAACTTTAAAACAACTTGGCCTTAAAAGATACGTTTTGGATTTCGATGAGACCGGGATCGGGTTTCCAGATTTGGATATCCGAATACCACATCGATCCAAATTAACGATAGGTCGTGAATCTCAAGTGAAAGTGAAGACTCGAGGTGTAAGAACTATGTACCGTTATAACTTTGAGGGTGATTCCAAAATGAGTTTACGGATATAGTACTTTCAGATTCGAGATGAAGATTCAGAGTGCAAGGGCTATGGTCGTTAACTCTGAGGGTGATTCCAAAACGAGTGTAACGAGATAGTGCCTTCGGTTTCGTTCGAACCCGGAACGAACTTGTATGGATTGAATGCTTTCAGAACATCGTCAGGAGGGCGATGAGCATTCTAAGATAGATGTGTTCTATAAAGGTAATCGTAGCCTCAAGCCTCATCAATCGGGAATAGCTAAAACAGGGGAGGTGCAGCAAGGCTAAGTGAGTCGCGCTCAGGTAGGACAAGATTTCCCCTGTCTAGAGGTCCCTTCTTTTTATTCGGCTTAGTGGGAAGTTGATTCGCGACAACTGCTGGGGTTGTCTTGTTCGAGACTATCCAGTAAGGGATGGTTCCGACTTTGTATTGCAGGGGGTCAGGAGTGATCCTCGGTACGTTGATCTAGGCCACGTACTGTGATGGGTGGTACCCCAGTAGCCCTGCCATTTTATGGAAATCCAACTTCCAATAAGTGATCTCGGACTTGATTGTATAACCCACTTTGTGGCTAGTATGCTGGAATTTAATAATGTAACAATTTCAGCTATTTCTTATTTACTTGAAAATCCTAGACCTATTATAATATCACTGAATTTCCTGTCAAATGTTTTGGTTAGCGTAAGGTAAAAACTTACCCATTTTTATGTGTGGGAAGTCTTACGTGATACTTTTGTTTTCAAAAGGTTTTGAAGTTAAGCAACTTTAACCGTTTACTCACACCAGACCCATGTCTGACCCAAGTGTTTATTTTCTATTTTATTAAACTCTTGGGTACTCAAATTTTTACGAGTAGCCGAGGGATTCAGGTTAGCTTTGACGAATCTATGGAGGAGATATGGAGCAGGAGGCTTCAGCGTTTGTAGATATATAGTGTTACGCTGTGTTGATCTCTGTGATAGTGTTTTGTATGTACTTGAGTTGTAATGTTTAGACAGATGTTTATAACTGTCTAGTTTGAGATGTATAAGGTGTATAACTCTGATGGATGTTGTATATTATGTAATAGTTTATGTGATTAATATATTTTATTCGTTCCGCTGTTGAGATTTTGTTGTTGTTTCGTTCTTCTTCTCTATCTTTTCTCTTTTCTATCCCTTTCTTTCTTCATGATGATGCGACTTTCTGTGGAGAAAAAGTCGGGTCGTCACATACGTTGTTTTTGGTTAGCTAATCGCTAGCTTCATGTCACAAACCTATATGCAACAAGTAACTCATTTCAAACACCATACCATAGCATACATCATAACACTAACATAAGCAATAATATTTTTTTCCATAATCGCTAACTAACTTTTTCCCAAAATACAAGATACAGACTTTCTTGGCTACTCAGACTTCGGTGTACACAATTTTAACCAAATCATCACATAATCAAGCACACATCATATATAACATTCATACACCAATATACATCATAAATTTGCTAACTTTAATAAAGTTAACTAATTTTTTAAAAAGCGTTAACTTTACTCACCAGAACATGATCGAAATTCATCGGAATTCGAACACGACCTAAGCGAGCCTCCTAGCTTTGGAATTTTTTGACTTTGGGTGCTAAAGTGAGTCAATATGGCTTGGCTTAGGGGATTTAGTGGACTCGGCCAGCAAAAAAATGAGGTGATGGGGTATTGTTTTGGTGGATATGAAGTTTAGAAGTGGATAGAAGTGATTTAGAGTTGTTTTGAAGTGGTTTTAGTATATTTTGAACTAGTTTCTTCTTGAAATATTTTCATAGAAGCCATTAGAATGGATAAGAGTAAGAAGAAAAGAAATGAAGAAATGGAGAATGGAATGTAAATGAATTTTGGTGAAGATGGTGGGGTATTTATAGGGTAGCAAAATGGGTAAAAGACTAAACTACCCATTTGTATTAAATAATATATATGCATGCATGCTACACCACACCCCTCCACCTTCCAAGCACACGTTTCTCCCCTTCTACCCCCTAAATCATGCAAGTAAAGTCATATGTGTGTACTTGAGGTAAGGAGGTATGCATGTATATGTATAAAAGTGTGTAAATATTTTTATATGCTTATACTTTAACCATAACTTGTCATTTCATAATTAAATAAATATATATATATAAGTTAATATATTTTTAAATGATATTTATTATCACTAATTATATCATTTAAATGTGTGTACACGGTGCACAAACATGCATATCGTTTTCAACAACTTTCCGCCGTCAAAAGGTCAAAATTTTGAAAAACGCTCTTCGGGCACATTTTCTATTTTTCTATGAGTTATCTATATTGGTAAACAAATTTTTAGAAACTCTTTTATCATAATTGATAACTAATTAAAATAGGTTTATTTGTTAATAAAAATCCATTTATTCATTAATTAAAATATATTTAAATAGCCTATATTAAAGTGGTAAAATTCTGAGTTGTTACAATAACATGGAAAACCATTCCCATTAGTTAAAAAACATCTTTAGTAAAACCATTTGTCAAATCATCATTTAAATATCTTCTTCAAAATGTAATAACATTGAAATTCAAAAGGAAAATAAAATATTTATCCTTACAAAATCAAACGGAGGCTTAGCGACCACAATGGTGCTTTTAATTTAGTTTTACTTGTTCAGTTTAACATAGCACACATAACAATAGGTATATCACATAACCATTAATCAACTTAAGTAAATGTCAAAGTTAATTGTAATTGCAAAATAATGTTTTTTCTGCTAATATATGTCATTTAGGTTTCCTAATCATATGGGGTTACTTGAGGGTAAGTGACATAAAAATCTCTTGATTTAAAAAAAATGAAAGAAAACATTTTAAAACAAAACTGATTACTTAGTCTCAAAGCAATTTTAAAATAAATTAAAATCCTTGTAAATGAAAATCAAAACATTATTAAATAGTAACTAAACTCTAAGTAAAGTTAATTAAGCCTTATTAATCAAAGAATAATTAAATAAAACCCCTTTTGAAAATAATAATTAATTAATAATTATCTTAATAAACAGTTAAATAATAATTAATCAATCCTTAATTAATAATAAAAAATATAACTAACTTTTATTAAGATAACAAATCATGATTATCTTAATTGAATAACATTTAAGTTTAAAACTATTATTAACAAATGATTAAGTACTAATTACCTTAATTAATTAATTAATTTAAAAATAATTAAATAAACAAATAATTTATTAAATAAATAATTGTTCTCTATTTACTTAATTAAAGTTAGAAAACATTTCCAAAAAGATATCTAAGTGAAAAAAAATTTGGATCGGAAAAATAGTTAGATTTTCTAAATTGCATGTATAGCGACTATCGCTATACGGACCCGTAATTTCAAAATTTTGAAATTAACCTTTTCTAACTTTTAAAGCTTCCCTTTTGAACTATTGTCCTCTTTGAAACATGAAAATAAACTTTTGAAAACCTAATCAAAGTTCTAAACTTGAAAACTTTTCACTTTGAAATAAAAGTCAAACTTTCGAACAAAAGAAGATTTCTACGTCGCTTTTGGTTAGCGAATCGCTACCTTTGTGTCATGAACCCACATACAACACATACAACATTCCAACATAATATCACATCATAACATTATAGCACAATCATATGTACGGATATTACTTCACAATATTAACTAACTTTTCCAATATTCAAGGTATAATCCTTAGCACCTACTCAAACTTCGGCATAAGCAACCAACACAAAATCAACATATATGCATGCATACAAAACATATAGCATTACCACATACTTAAGCAAAATTTTAACTCATAAATTTTACAACTTTAAAAAGCTAGTAACTTGAGTTTTAAAACACGAACTTTACTCACCGAACTTTCACTATCAAGGCAAACTTCTACTGAACTTGAACATACTCCTAGCAAACCACCTTAACTTGAAAATATGACTTAATATGACCTCCATGGTGCAAATAGGCTCGGCCAAGAGCATAATTAGGCTCGAACCAAGATGATTTTGAGGTGTAGGGGTTTGCTTTGTGAAGAGAAGAGGTTTGGAAGTGAATGGAAGGTGTTGCACTATTTTCTCTATCTTTTTCTTGGGAATTTGGAGATGGAAGCCATTTAATATATGAAGACAAGAAGAGGGTTTTGACATGAAAATTGTAAATGAAAACAAAGAAGAGGATGTAGGAATGAGAGGGGTATTTATAGGTTTAGGAATTTATTAAAATATGTAAAGTAACTTAATAAAATAATGCACGCACGCATGCACCCATACCTCCCCTCTCCCTCATATATACATGTTACCCCGCCCAACCTAGGCCATGTTGTAGGGTATTCCAGGTATGGCATGGTATTTGTATACATATAAGTGTGTTTATATGTACATATATGCCTTTTATAACATAATTTGTCACATCCACTTTTAGGCTTAATTAAATATGTGTTAATATATAAATAAGAGTGTTTTAATATAAAAAAATCCTATCATATATGTGTGCATGTTGCACTAGTGAACTAAGTATGCACAACGTTCCCGATGACTTTCGTGTGTCGAAAAGTCGAAATATCGAAAAACGTTCTTTAGTCACATTTTCTATTTTTATTTGAACTATCTATATTGGTAAATAAATTTTGAAAACTATTCTATCATCATTATTAAATAATTAAAATAGGCTTATTTTCTAATAAAATCCAATTATTGATTATATAAAATATATATTTAAATAGCCTATTTCAAAGTGGAAAAACCTGGGTCGTTACAATCTATTTTACCATCATTTTTTATTATTTAAAAAAGTGATATTTTAATTATAAAACCTATTATTTGAATATTTAAAATTTATTAAATATTCGCAAATCAAGACGGTAAAATTTCGGGTCGTTACACATATGATACGTATTCTGAATAATACTAAATTTGTGCCTCTTATATGAATGCATTTTTTGAAACAATTTTTAAAATATGATACAAACAACCTATATATACTGGCAATTCTATATGTATGCAAGTTTTCAAAAATCAAAATTTTTGTTTTCACGGAAAAATTTCCATACACTTATGAATAGAAGTATAGTTCAGTCAATTTTGCATCCAATTTCTACCATCTAATACCTAACATACCATTTCTAACATCCAAGATTTTGAAAATTAGTTTTCTAAATATGCTAGAAAAGGAAGTTAGACAAATAAATTTATCTTTCCATCCTTCTTTCGTGTACCAATTCCATTGTACTTTGGAGCTTTCTCTTCTACGCGCAATTTTTCCAAATTTTCTATGTATAATGTGGTCTATTTTTGATTTTTAAAATAGAATTATTATTTAAAAACATGTTTTTGTTTATTAGCACAAGATATGGAAATTGAATTTCTAAATCTAAAATAGCCATTTTTCTTTGTTATTATCTATAATTTGTATACTGTCACCCTTCTAGAACAATAAAATTCCATATTCATTAACACATCGACCCTTCTTACGCTAAGCATGTGGCATTTGAAAATTAGAGATTTTCTCATTTTCCTTTCAAAATCTTATTGTTCCTTTTCAATTAAATTTGCAAAATAGTTTGAAAGTTTTAAATTTGAATATTATTATTATTATTATCAACTATCGACACAATTTTCCAAAAACATTTGCCTTTACACCTTTAAAATAAATCAAGCCACATCTTAATGTAATCAGGACTTATGAAATGAGTTAACACATATGATTAACCCTAGCATATTATATAGTCAATATTATATTTTGAAAATCATTTCATCATATTAATTTTCCCTTTAAAACCTCTTTTTTCAATTAAGATTTTACTTCTTGAAAAGTAGAATTTTTAACTCAAACCATTTATTAAGTTTTGCATTCAAAAATACAATTGCTGTACCAAACTAATTTTCAAAAATGCACTATTATTGAGTTTCTAAAACATCTTTTGTAACCTTAAATAATAAAAGCTGAACTAGATAAGGACAACTTTCATTCTATTACTTTCCTATTACTCATGCTATTTCCACTTTCAACCTTAACGGAGACTCTAATAGTATATGAGAAGGACTTCTAAAAGATCTGTGCAATTACTGCACATATTTATGGAAACTATCCATTTTTCTTTTTCTTATATTATTTCTAATTAGATTGCTAATATTTTTTTAATATAAACTCCTATTGTTGCTTCTATTTAAATTTCCTAGTATTGCTACTATTTGAATTCCTTCTACCTCATTTGCTCTTATCTAAATGGCTTCTCCTTATATAGCTCTTGTTCTTTTTGATTGTTTTCTTTACTGAATTATAGCAGTGCGTTCGTCCACTATTGTAACCTTTGGTCTTTTCTTCATTAGCGTAAAAATATTTTCTTTTTGTGTATAAATCTATTTCAGCTACTTTTTTTGTATTTTCTTATACCAGAATTTTCTTCCTATTCTCACTATCGGGTGTTTTACCCTTCCATTCTCTTTACACCATTTAGATCTATTACCAATTACAACCGTCCATCCTTTAAAAGATTTTTTTTTAACTTTTAAATTTACAGAAATAGAAAAATCATTGAGCCAAACATATGCCCTATTTTCCATTTATTTCAAAATGGAAAAGTCTCTTAATCAAAAACCCTTTTATTGAAAGTTTTTGGTCTAACCCATTTTAATTTCAACTAAGGATATCTAAGTAGCCCTTTTAATTAAAATTTTCAAAATTTTATTAGTTTTTCAAAAAAGGTTATATTTAGAAGATATTTTATATAAAGAAAAATTTAGTATTTGCTTGCTTTTTATAACAACATTTTAGTGATAGGATTTATTTATTTTTAAATAAATTCTTTAAAAGCCATTCCAAATATTTTTAGAAAATTTAGAATCTTTTATAAAATTCTTTCACATGGGGTCGGACTAGATATGTATTTTATTTGTCCTTTGGTTTAGACTTTTCTTCTTTGCCTATTCATACCTTACCTTCGAATATTGATAACATATAGGTTCTTACTCCTATTCGTCTAGATGAAATGTTTGTCGTTAATTGGTAGTTCCACGAAATCAAAAATCATAGGGCAGTCTAGATCTCACAAAAGGAATCATGTACCATCTAGTATTAGGGACCCTTCTATATGTCATGCTTATTATGTTCTTAAGTCAATGTCTTGTAGTATGGTCTACATCCATGGGATAATCAAGGTAGGTGCATAAATTTAACTCAATTTATTGCTTCAACTCATAGTTGCATTATCCATCCTTTAGGAATATGGATGCAACTACCTCTATAATTAGAATTTATGGAGTTTAACATGTAATATATATATATATATATATAATTATAGGTGAAACACAAATATGGTCTTTCAATGTATCCTAATTCCTACTATTGAATAACCTATGCTCTAATACCAAATGTAATAACCCTCACCATAATAGGCTTGATTTTGTGACCTAATCGAATATCCAATTCCATTAGGGTACATATTGTTGGTGTTGGTAAGCTTTAATAAACATAAGTGTATTAGAGAGCTATCTATACGAAGTCAAAGCGGAATAGTAAAATATGATAAAACATATATACTGACTAAGACTGCTATTTTGGAACTAATGTAATTCATTGAATATTTAGTTGCCTTGTCAGCGCTGAGTATGAATGAGGACTTGTCCATCTATTGTTCCCATCTTGTACCGGTGTCATGTCCCTCTAAATCTATCATATGGATTATAAATCATAATAACGTTCCGTTGATTGATAAAATATATAGTTTATCCGTAATACTAGTTTATGCCGATTAATCTCCACTTAAATGTTATGTCTATTATTAAGGATTCAAGATTTAGTTTCATCTACATGTACGGTATATCTAACCTACTCTGAGGTATAAGTATATATGAGCGTATATATATGTATAAATGTCCTTATTACCCTAAGAAAAAAATTGCATTGCAATTTAATTGATAGTCAACCAACCCGAAGGCCAATGATTCCTAGACACTTGTAACTCCCCCACTTGGAAGCCCAAAACTAACGGCTATGGATGCTATAGTCATCCATAGTTATTAATTCTCGATGACCAAATGCGATAATGTTATGTACATTGATATGACAGAAACATATGGATATGAAAAAAAATTAAAATCATTAAACAAATTTCTTATTCCATTTACAATCATATTTCAAACTCATTACATAATTCCGAACTCGAGAACAACGTTCAGAAAAATATAATTGTTACAAAATACACCAAGAGCGACATATGAAGATGCCCTCTTGGATGATTAGAGTCTAAACATAGGCAATTAAACAACTTTTCCTTTACATCAAAACACACCGGAATCAAATAGAAGAAACTCCTATTATCTAGCCTGCCTTCTACACGTCTCCGGAAGCTTATTCGTTTAAACGAGAACCTAAAAGCCTCAACTCTCAAACTACTCAAAATCAATTGAGCATCCGAGATTTTAAGGGAAAACATAAACTTCGAGTTAGATATACAGCCTGGTATGAATAATAACCTACCATCTCGAACCATTTAGATATCTAGTGAGACCACGCCGCTTAGCGGAACGAGTTTTCCCCTCACTAGTATCTTACACAAAAATTTATAATAACCTTATATTGTGCACCTGCATCCACAATGGTTAAAACCTAACAATTTAAAATATCATGATGATATGCAAACAAGCAAAATATCTTGGATTTCCTATCCCCAATCATTTGACTATCTATCTTAGTTATAGTTTCTAGGGTCACTATTAACCTCTTAGTTTTCACGGGTTGACTAATAACCTATTTAAAGCTTATGGACTATCTATCTGGTCTCATAGTTTTCATGGGATCACTAGGAACATATTGGCCCTTGCCAATAACTTCATCATTTCATGGGTTCTCCCTAAACCTATTGGCATCTCTAATAACTTCTCTTATATCATAGTTTTCATGGGGTGACTATGAACTTATTGACTTCTATCAATAAATTTATCCGGATATAGTTTTCATGGGATCACTATGAACCTATTGGCCCCTGCTAATAACTCTTTCCAAACATAGTTTTCATGGGTTTACTATGAACCTGTCTAAATTGAAAACTTCTTTAATCGGTCTTTGGGCATCCTATGTTCAGGTCTACCTGACCTCTTGGATGCAATTCTACTCATACAGAAGTTAACTTAATTTAAATTCACTACTGGGTCAACCTAGCTGGTTATTCTGCCCTTTCTCTCCAAAATACAATTATGGGTCCATTATATAGTGAATATGTTTATAGGAGAAGCACATACAGTATCTGATCATAACAATAATAATACCAACATTTATTGTTTAATATCCTTGAAATCATTTTCATATAAAACATGGTTAATCCCTTTAACCCATTATTCTTATCAAGGAAAGCTTCTTCAAAAACTCCAAAATTATAAGAAATTTCAAAGCTCTTTTATATTGCCATGGGTTTTAATTTAAAAATGAGATTGGGTTCTTTGTTTTGAAAACTAAGGTTTTTGAAATCTTAGACCTTTACTTTCGAAACCATTAGGTATCTTTCGAAAGCATTCAAACCTTCTTTTCAAAACACTTGAAAATATACCCTTCGAAAACTTTAAAACATCTCTTTTGAAAGCATCAAAGTCTTCCTTTCGAAACCATCAAAACATTCCTTCGAAAGAATTAGTGTAACTTTCAAACTTATAGAAGCATAGCTTCAAAACCATTTGAAAGTACCTCTTTCAAAACCATTGGGTTTAACCTTAAATATAACTTTTGGGTCAAAGTGAACATAAGCGAAAGTACCCCTTTCAAAACCATTAACCTACAAATAAAAGAGTTTGGGGGAAAACCGATGGCTTCGGAACCATCCTTTTGAAATCTTTAATCTTTTAGGTAAAACAAGTGGAAGGATAACTTCGAAACACCATTCGAAGCCATTGCCTTTAATATAAGTGGCTACTAGACCCCTTTCGAAAGCATTAGGAAGCGGCTTGTTATATTTATAAAACAAAAGCTTGCCTTTCGAAACCATTGGAAACTTTCAAACTATTTGAAAGGTATGAAGGTGGCAGCAAGGTTTTGACTTGATTCAAAACTACCCTTTCTGTAATGACCCGGATTTTTGGCTATCGGATATTGGGTGATTAACTGATTTTAATATTGAAATATTGATTTTATAAGTCGAACAAATAAATTTTTGATATCTGGATGTATAAGTTAATTTAAAAGTTATATTAAATATTGAATTATAAAATCCCTAGAATATGATGAATCTTATAGAAAAGTAAATTATATGAATATAGGAACTCCACTATTTAAATTAAGATAAAATACCCATAAATATATACAAACTTTATGATGTTTGAATATATATATATATATATAACTATACACATTTACAAGTATATGAATGAATGCTCATATGAAATAATATATATATGAAAATTTGTATAGTAGGAGAACATATAAGTACAAAATGCACATAAGTAAAATATATGAAGAATATGTATAAAATGTATAAATATATATATGATAATTAAGAATATATACAAACTTTATGAGGTTTAAATATATGAACAAGTATATAAGTAATATATATTTACCATATGAACTAATATACATGAAAATTGTAAAAAGAAAATTAAGTATAAGTATATGTATACATACTTATATATATATATAAAGGTGCATAGGGAAATATAAATATCTATACATCGGTAAACATGTAGCTTTGTGTATATATATGTTTGTATAAGGGAAATAAGACAAAACTTTGTTCATATATATAGAGTATATATATGTATATTCAAAGTTGAATATATACATGTAAACATACAAGGGAACATAATGATGGAAATAAATCTAGTCAAGCATACAATAAATCAACTCACTCAATATTCAAGTCACTAGGATATCAAGTCATTCTTTTTTTTTCAAATCAAGTCTCCATATTATCAAAGAAAAAATAATGATGAAATAAAGGTGTTGTGCATGTGTAGCAGGCTTTAGTTGTCCATCTCCTCTCTGTATATATATATATATATATATATATATATAGTTGCCACTGTCTAGCTTATTTATGTATTCCATTCAACATAAAAAAATGAAGAATCTGCCATTTCAAAACCTATAGGAACTAAGCACTCAAGCTCTGGAAGTAAATCAAAGCAAAGAAAAAAAAAGAAAAGTGACTCATTTTCAAAAACAGTGAGTAAACATCTCCTTTTTGTTCACGGTAATTACTATATATATAACTGTAAATCTAAAAGATCCTTAACGTATGTCAAACATTCATCAATTAATGCGTATATATGCTGGTTAAACATGGAAGATCACACCATAACACAAAGAAACACTGTAATTTTTGTATGCACTTAGGTTCTCTTGAATTTGGATGAACTGAGGTATTTGTCAGATGTAAGTGTGTAAATTAATTTCTATGTTGTGTATAAGTGGGTTTAGTCATGATTGTATATTAGTAAACTTATAGTAACAAGTTTTAGCTTCTCTGTTTTGTAAAAGATGATATTTTGCCACCGTTAAAAATCATTTTCCTTTATCCATTAAAATTTAGACTATAGTTCCAAAATAAAACATGTTTGTTTTTTAATGAAGTTTTCTAAAAATTCGTTTTATTGGGTATAGCGAAGCATAGGGGAAGGAAATGGCAATTACAGTAGACAACCATATAATGGACAAAAACCCGAATATCATAACTTAAGTTTTCGGTGATATGGTGGTGTTTGTTTTCGAAAATCATGATATCTAAAAGTGGTTTGACGATTTTTAGTTATGAAAATGGAGAGATAGAGGGAGTTGACCATTTTTGGGTGAAACGCCAAATTCCGATGACGTGAGCGATATCGTGTCAAGTGGTTCGGTGTGGAGGTGCGTCGGTGGATGGGAAACAAAGAAAAAATGGCGGAGGAATTTTATATGGCATGGGGAAGTGTGGCGAACCAGTAGTAGGGTTTTTAGTTTAGGTGGATGTGGGTTCGGTTGCATGCGAATGGTGACGTCGTGGGGAAACTGGGGAGCTGTGGTATAGGGGGGAAAGGAAGTGGGGGATGTGTCGGTTTTCCTGGTATAGTTTGGTGATGATCGGTGGATTGTGGTGGCAAGGCGAGGCAATGGGAGGCCACGACCGAGTTCCAGGCTTGGAGTTGGAGGTTGAAAGTTTTAGCAGGGGAGGATGATATGTTCCAGGTGGCGAATTGGAATGAAGAGGTTGAGGGAAACTAGCGACGATGGTCGGCGATTGGGAATGGTGGTCGACGTTGATGTGCAGGTGCACGCAAATGTGCACAAGTCTAGTTTTTTTTATTAGGTCAAGGAGAAAGATATGGAAAGGGAAAGAATAAGGGAGGTGGGCTTGTATAGTATGGGCCGGGTTGGGCCAGAAAATTAAAGAAAACATAAGGGAAAGAAAAGAATAAAGGATAGGAAAAATAAAAGAAAATAAGAATAAAGAAAAGGAAAAGTAAAAGAAAAAGGAAAATGGAAATGAAAAGAAGGAAAAAAGACCACTCAAGGAAAACAATATCATCCATCCATACATAAAAAGAAAAGAAAAGAAGAAGGAATAAAATTTATAACTTATACATAAGATAATTCATATTCCCATTTTAATTTAAAATGAAATGATATTTTATAATTTAAAAAGATAATTTAATGGAAATAAATTATTATTATTATTTGACTTAAACTAATGGATAACGAATAGTATAATATTTATTAATTAATAATTGTTCAATTTGAAATTAATTTGGAATAAAAATATGAATGAGATCGGCTAAGAAAAGTTAATAAAAATCCTAGAGGGTGAATCGTCCTGATATTTGTCATTTAAATTAGTAACGATCTGTATCTTTGCTTATCTCTATTGGATATTTGTTTCAATTATTCTTGCCTGAACCATCGAGTGGTCAAACAAGTCATAATAATTGGATTAAAGATAATAATACGTTTTATTTGGAATAAAGGTTTGTAATAAATCCCTATAATTGAATATTGTCACCCTAAGTAATAAATTGTTTATTTTAAACAATTTACGCTTTTAAATTTATTATTTGGATTCGAAGAGACTGGGATCGGATATCAACGTTATCCGAAACCACTTCGATTTGAACCTTTACGGGTTTGATTTTAGAGTCTAATAGACTGGGAATTGAATAAATTAAGTAAATTTGACCATTTTAAATAAGTAACGGTACTTAGATATTATTTTAATATCAATGGATTTTGTAACAAGTGTTTGGTTATAACAAGATAAAAACTCGTAGTGTTGAATGGGTTACCTTGGTTTCTCAAAGGAGTTTTATACTTAAGTATTTCAATTTAAGTTGGTTTTACTCATGATGGTTTCCAGCCTGACTCGGGTGTTACTTTATTGTAATGCTCGGGTCAGACCGAGTATTACAGATTTTCAGGTTAGGATGCTTTTGGAGCTCAGGAGATGAGCTGGATGGCTGAGACATATTTGACTATATTCCGTTGTGCATTGTAGGCTGTATAGGTAGCAGTTGAGGACAAGTTATTATAACTGTCTAGATTTGTTGTACTATGATATCTTGTATGTATATTGACAGTTACAGCTTTTCTTTGTATAAAATGCTGCTATTGTATATTATATTTTGTTCCGCTGCGATTGTTAGATTTTGTGTTGTTGTTTCTGTTTCTTATTCTATCTCTTTTTCTTCTTAACTCTAACAGTCTGGGATTTCCGGCACTCGATTGTTCGGCACTCTATACAGTGGACATATTAGTGTCGATTTTCGGGTCAAAAATCTTCGGGCCGTTACACGTGGTATCGGAGCTGAAGGTTAAGCGAGAACCTTGGCTTTGATGGGGATTACTCATTAGAGATGGGGTCAGTAGTACCCTAGAATGAGTTGAGTGTATTATATATGAGGGCGTACTTGTTATTTTCTTATATAATAGTTTTAAAAATAATTTTAAAATAATTTTTTATATAATATTATATTTTGATATATAAGGAATAAACTTTCTTAATTATTATAGTATATTAAGGTGATTGGATGTTGTTATTATTATAATCAATTGAGATTATAAAATTTAAGGGTAATATGTGTATAAACAGATGGAAATTTGGTAAGGATTAATTACACAAATAAGTTAAGCTAAAACGTAAACTCAAAGCAGAATTTTAAATCTCGGAGATTTCGGGAATGTTTTTTTCAAAGTGCTTTGAAACGAAATAAATTTACCCTGATTGCATTTTTCAGGAAGTTGTTATGGAATATATGGTTTCTAGATATGATAATATTGGTTATTATCATAAATGTGTTGTGTCTTAATAAAGGATGTTTATTACAGATTAAAGAATTATAACACATGGTGGAATGTTAAGGAAGTGAAATGATATGAGCTTAATTATATAAGCATGACTTATAAATTAAAAATGGATCTCAAGTGTGAAGTTTTGAATCTAGTCCCATAAATTTTGAAATGTGTTTCAAAGTGTTTAAGGATATAACAAATGATATTATTTAGAATATTTTTGAATATAGAAAGCTTGTTTTAAAACAAGAGTGGTTTGAAGATGAATTTGTTTGGATTAAAAACCAAGAATGGTTTAAATTTAAGGTGGGGTTTGGCATGTTAATGGGATAAATATGTATATATGGGAAATATGTGTGTGTGTATGTATATATGTGGATATATTTGGTTTCATAGTTGATTTGAAATAAATAACTAAGTGTTTGAATTCTTGAAATCCCCCTTAGAATGTGAAGTATAACCCAAAGGAAAATAAGTATTTGAACTTATAAGTGGGAAGTGATATTAATAAGAATTTAAATTTGGAATGGAAAATTTAAATTGAGTAAGCTTAAATGGCTTGAATGAATTGGAATTTAACTCAAGGCAAGTTAAATAAGTTTTGAACTTATGATCTGAAATTGGAAATTTCAAGGTGAAATTAAGATTTAACTTATGGAAGTTAAATGAATTAAATTATGAAAGAAAAGGCATAGATCTGATGAGAGTGCAAAAGAAGTTATGTGTAAATGATTCAAATGATTTTTGAAAAAAAAACGATTTCCGAATTCTGGAAATTTGTGATGGATGTTATGGATTGATGAATTAGATAATTTGGATGTTTATTCATTTGATATATCCTGCTATCATTCTGTTTGTTATTTACGGTATATAAAACTGTAAATTTGGATTATTTCGAATAGATTAAGGAGTGGATTGAAATGATATATCCATCCCTGAAATGAAATAGAAATACAACTTTGATTTGAAATTGTTAAATGATTTTGATTTTAAGAAATAAAATTGGATTTATGAAAATGGAGTCATTTTGAACTCAAGTTTGAAATGTTAAAAACAAAACTTGTCGACCGGAATTGTTTAAAGAATCAGATTTGAAGGTTGAAGTTATAGTTGGGAAATAAATTGAATTCCAAAAGTTGATTTGTTTTAAAAAGATTTGAACTCTCACTTGAACCTTTAAATAAGAGAAGTAATATTTGGCATTTGGGCTTAGAATTGAATTGTTTAAAGGCCTGGGTTGTTAAATTAAATATTAAGGGTTAATTTGATTTAAGTGATTAAATCAACATTTTGGAAGCTGAACTTGAAGTTATACAAATCGAGATGGTTTGAAAATTGAGAATTAAATTGCAATTAATTCAAATTGGAATTGTAATCAAAGTTGAATTAGTTCAAATTTAAATGGGAATTGATTTGAATTGGAATAAGAATCGAAGTTAATTCGAATTGGAATTTGGATTGAATCAATTTAAATGGGAATGGAAATTAAAATTGATTTGAACTGGAGAGTGGGAATTGAATCAGTTTGACCTTGAAACTATTTTCAAATAAATTATTCTAATATAAACTATTTAAATCTATCTTCTTAAATATTTAGATTATTTTGATTTTTCCAAACTATTTACTATACAAACCATTCTTTTTGAAAACTCAAACTATCTTATATTAACTATTTAACTATTTTACAACTATTCAAGCTACTTTCTAAGTACAAACTGGTCAGGGTGGAAATTGATTTTATTTAAGCCAAGGATTAAAATACAAATTGGGACAAATTGAAGTTTTAACCCAAATGGAAATTGAAGCAATTCTGAATTGGAACCCAATCAGATATTGAAGCAAAAATGGTTTTGGAAGTGAAAGAGTATATTTTTGAGTAAACATGCTGATTTTAAAATAAAAGGTTGGATAGTACTATAACTGAAACTTACTTTATAAGAAGTAAGAAAATGTGACCAATGACTTTGAAAAAGGAAATCGAACTTGAAATTTTTTTTGATTTGGCATTAATGAGGTTATATATATTTGTTATATATTAAAAACTTCCCTTATTGAAATTATAACCAGAAGAAAAGATCTTTGAAAGATATTTGAAAGATAAAGTGGAATTTATATAAGTATGAAGTGATCCAAAAATTATTCAAGTGGAAAGAATAATCTTATATATATATATGGATGATTTTACGAGAATGGAACTGAAATGGTTTTGGAACTCATTGATTTTAAAGGCTTTTGATTTTGGCAAAAAGTCAATTTTTGGAATTTGGAAAGCCAAGTTTGAGAATTATCGATTTTGAAGATATCGATTTGTGTAAATGGGATTTATATGTGATACATATAAAGAGTATGATTTGAAAGGTACTATATGTGTATAGTATGAAATGTTTTGAAAATGGTATGGAAAAAAAGGCGCTCCCATTTAGAGTTGAAACTTATAGTAGGAGATCCACTGGGTGGTTCTGCCTTGAGCCCTAAGGGAGGGTTCTAAATTTGGATCTCAGAGGACGTCCGAACAAAACTTTAGTTCTTGAGGATTGTGTTTGGGGTAGCGAAATTCGAGGGCGCTGATGCCTATAGATACATTCGGGTTATGCTGTGACGGCAACGTAACTCTGGTGTAACTATGATCTATCGCCGTTCCATAGCGTAAGTCGAGTGGCAGTGATTGCCTACAATCTAAGTTTGATTTCGCTGGGATAGCGATGTAACATCGGTAGATTGAGTTCTATGTGGTTTGGTTCCATAGTGAAATTCGTGTGGCAGTGAGTGCCTACATTCTACACTGGGTTCCACTGGAACAGTGACATCAATTTGTGTAGTCTGCAATCTATGTGGTAATGTTTCATTTGGCGGCATAATTCGAGGGGCGCTGATGCCTACAGTTACACAGGTTTTGTTGTGATAGCAATGCAACCCTGGGTGTAGCTGCGATCTGTGCAGTTTCCATGGCAAAAGTCGAGAGGTGCGGATGCCTACAGTTTTCTTATGGATTTCGTCGGGATGGCGACGCAATCATCGTGCTAACTGCGACCCATGGAGGGGGTGATGATTTCCATAGCATTCTTGCAAAGGGTTTTCCAAGTATTTTCACTAGGTGTTAAAAACAGGTCTACTAAGTACTTATAGATTTTCAGTCCTACGCCTGATTAATGTATGACTGAATTTCTGTGAGAACAATGATGGACTTGTTTGGACATCGAGTTATGAAAAGTATTTATAAAAATAATTTGGTAAATACTATGTAATTTAAAGTGTTTTAAAATTGTATAATAAAAAAAAGTAAGGAGTTAAACGTTTAAAAATGGTTTAATTAATAATAAACACCAAAAAATTAAAATTCCCGCTTTATTCCTTTTCGAGGACGAAAAGTTCTAAAGGGGGAGGAATGTAACGACCCGGATTTTTGGCTATCGGATATTGGGTGATTAACTGATTTTAATATTGAATATTGATTTTATAAGTCGAATAAATAAATTTCTGATATCTGGATGTATAAGTTAATTTAAAAGCTATATTAAATATTGAATTATAAAATCCCTGGAATATGATGAATCTTATAGAAAAGTAAATTATATGTATATAGGAACTCCACTATTTAAATTAAGATAAAATACCCATAAATATATACAAACTTTATGATGTTTGAAAATATATATATAAGTATATACATATACAAGTATATGAATGAATGCTCATATGAAATAATATATATACAAAAATTTGTATAGTAGGAGAACATATAAAAGGACAAAATGCACATAAGTAAAATATATGAAGAATATGTATAAAATGTATAAATATATATATATATATATGATAATTACTAATATATACAAACTTTATGAGGTTTAAATATATGAACAAGTATATAAGTAATATATATTTACCATATGAACTAATGTACATGAAAATTGTAAAAAGAAAATTAAGTATAAGTATATGTATACATACTTATATATATAAAAAGGTGCATAGGGAAATATAAATATCTATACATAGGTAAACATGTAACTTTGTGTATATATATGTTTGTATAAGGGAAATAAGACAAAACTTTGTTCATATATATGTAGTATATATATATATATTCAAAGATGAATATATACATGTAAACATACAAGGGAACATAATGACGAAAATAAATCTAGTCAAGCATACAATAAATCTAATCACTCAATCTTTAAGTCACTAGGATATCAAGTCATTCTTTTTTTTCAAATCAAGTCTCCATATTTTCAAAGAAAATAATAATAATGAAATAAAGGTGTTGTGCATGTGTAGCAGGCTTCAGCTGTCCATATATATATATATAGTTGCTACTGTCTAGCTTATTCAGGTATTCCATTCAACATAAAAAAAACAAATGAAGAATCTGCCATTTCAAAACCTATAGGAACTAAGTACTCAAGCTCTGAAAGTAAATCAAAGCAAAGAAAAAAAAGTGACTCATTTTCAAAAACAGTGAGTAAACATCTCCTTTTTGTTTACAGTAATTACTATATATATATAACAGTAAATCTGAAAGATCCTTAAAGTATGTCAAACATTCATGAATTGATGCGTATATATGCTGGTTAAACATGGAAGATCACACTATAACCCAAAGAAACACTGTAATTTTTGTATGCACTTAGGTTCTTTTGAATTTGGATGAACTAAGGTATTTGCCAGATGTAAGTGCGTAAATTAATTTCTATGCTGGTATAAGTGGGTTTAGTCATGATTGTATATTAGTAAACTTACAGTAACAAGTTTTAGCTTCTCTGTTCTGTAAAAGATGATATTTTGCCACCCTTAAAAATCATTTTCCTATATCCATTAAAATTTAGACTATAGTTCCAAAAGAAAACTTGTTTGTTTTTGAATGAAGTTTTTTTAAAAATTCATTTCATTGGGTATAGCGAAGCATAGGGGAAGGAAATGGCAATTACAGTAGACAACCATATAATGGACAAAAACCCGAATATCATAACTTAAGTTTTCGGTGATATGGTGGTGTTTGTTTTCGAAAATCATGATTTTTAAAAGTGGTTTGACAATTTTTAGTTATGAAAATGGAGAGATAGAGGGAGTTGATCATTTTTGGGTGAAACGGCTAATTCCGATGACGTGAGCGATTTTGTGTCAGGGGTTCGGCGTGGAGGGGCGTCGGTGGATGGGAAACAAAGGAAAAATGGCGGAGGATTTTTATATGGCATGGGGAAGTGTAGCGAACTAGTAGTAGGGTTTTTGGTGTTGGTGGATGTGGGTTCGGTTGCATGCGAATGGTGACGTCGTGGGGAAACTGGGGAGCTGCGGTATATGGGGAAAGGAAGAGGGGGATGTGTCGGTTTTTCTGGTATAGTTTGGTGACAATCGGTGGATCATCGTGGCAAGACGAGGCGAGGGGAGGCCGGGATAGAGTTCCAGGCTTGGAGTTGGAGGTCGAAAGTTTGAGCTGGGGAAGGTGGTCATGTTCCAGGTGGCGAACTGGAATGAAGAGGTTGAGGGAAACTAGCGAGGGTGGTCGGCGATTGGGAATGTTGGTCGGCGTTGCTGTGCAGGTGCACGCATATGTGCACAAGTCTCGTTTTTTTTAATTAGGTAAGGGAGAAAGATACAGAAAGGGAAAGAATAAGGGAGGTGGGCTTGTATAGTATGGGCCGGGTTGGGCCAGAAAATTAAAGAAAAGACAAGAGAAAGAAAAGAATGAAGGATAGGAAAAATAAAAGAAAATAAGAAGAAAGAAAAGGAAAAGTAAAAGAAAAAGGAAAATGGAAATGAAAAGAAGGAAAAAAGAAAAGAAAAAAATAGAAAGGGAAAAATAAAAAGAAAAGAAAAGAAGAAGGAATAGAATTTATAACTTATACATAAGATAATTCATATTCCCATTTTAATTTAAAATGAAATTATATTTTACAATTTAAAAAGATAATTTAATGGAAATTTATTATCATTATTATTTGACTTAAACTTATGGATAACGAATAGTATAATATTTATTAATTAATAAATTGTTCAGTTTGAAATTAATTTGGAATAAAAATATGAATGAGATCGGCTAAGAAAAGTTAATAAAAATCCTAAGGGGTGAATCGTCCTGATATTTGTCGTTTAAATTTGTAACGATCTGTATCTTTGCTTA
The DNA here is from genome assembly GCA_030737815.1 of Allium fistulosum. NCBI lineage: Eukaryota > Viridiplantae > Streptophyta > Magnoliopsida > Asparagales > Amaryllidaceae > Allium > Allium fistulosum. Next base: position 137,306,947 of record CM060904.1, read on the forward strand.
TCTCTATTGGATATTCGTTTCAATTATTCTTGCCTGAACCATCGAGTGGTCAAACAAGTTAGAATAATTGGACTAAAGATAATAATACATTTTATTTGGAATAAAGGTCTGTAATAAATCCCTATTATTGAATATTGTCACCCTAAGTAATAAATTGTTTATTTTAAACAATTTAACCTTTTAAATTTGTTATTTGGATTCGAAGAGACCGGGATCAGATATCAGCGTTATCCGGAACCACTTCGATTTGAACCTTTACGGTTTTGATTTTAGAGTCTAAGAGGCTGGAAATTGAATAAATTAAGTAAATCCGACTATTTTAAATAAGTAACAGTACTTAGATATTATTTTAATATCAATGGATTTTATAACAAGTGTTTGGTTATAACAAGATAAAAACTCGTAGTGTTCAACGGGTTACCTTGGTTTTTCAAAGGAGTTTTATACTTAAGTATTTCAATTTAAGTTGGTTTTACTCACGCTGGTTTCCAGCCTGACTCGAGTGTTACTTTATTGTAATGCTCGGGTCAGACCGAGTATTTAGACTAGCCTAGTTTTATCAATCAAGTTTGTTTGATATTCATTCTGAGAATAACCTTTTTCCTCTTCTTTCTTTCTTTCTTTCTTAAAGAAGAGAAATGGTTAGACCTGGTAGTCCTAGCACTGGTCAATCCAGTGGTCCTCCTCTGGATGGCATATTCATGTCTGCCCAACAACCTTTGGATCTTGTGAAGAATCAAAGGTTTATCTGTGCTTTGAGTAAGAACCCCAAAAAGGTTTTACCTCTGAAACTAGAAGTTTCTTTCGATCAGCTTGTAGATATCACTCTTCGACTAGAAGAGGCCGATAAAGGAAGTGATAGTGATGTTGGAGGTTCCAAAAAGAGCCTCAATAACAACAAGAAGAGGCATATTAAGTTCAAAAGCCCTAATCCCAACAAGAAAGGGAAGCAGGCAACTTCGGTAGCAAAGACTCCTACCTCTAATAGTGGAGTATGCTACAATTGTAGTTCTAAGATCACTATGCAAATAAGTGTTCAAAGCCCTTGTCGCTATTGCAAAGGTTTGGGTCATCTTTTATCTTCATGTCCCAAACTTTAAAGTAGGAGAGAGGGAAAGCTGAATTTTTTGCAAGCCCCTAGCAACCCTTCTCTTGGTCAAGGTATTTTTCATTAAGTCCTTGATGGCATTATTTTATTTCGTGATCTTCCTATTCGAGTTCTTTTTGATACGGGTGCATCTCACTCTTTTATATCAAAAGAACTTTTTGATGCTTTGTCTTTAAATATTATGGGCTTGATGACTTCACTGAGAATTGCGAATCCGGTTGGTGGATCCGCAACACTCAGTTTACTTTGTAAAGATGTCGATATTATTTTTTGTAATTGTGCTTTCCGATCTGATTTGCATGTTATGTGCTACTTAGGCTTCGAAATTGATTTTTGGGAAAGGATTGGCTTAATCATTATGAAGCCCATATCCTATGTCCCAAGAGGACTATCCATCTTCGACATTCTCAATCTGTTAAGCAGCTTTTTAATTTTTTTTTAATGATTTTGATTCCAACTCGGTGGCATAATTTTATTCTTTAAACCAACATGATGAGGAAAATGTTATTTCTCTCATTCAAGTAGTTTGTGAATTTTCTGGTATTTTTGAGGTTGTCTTAGGATTACCACCTAAGTGATCTATTGAGTGGTGCTAAGGTCTTTTCAGCTCGACCTCGCCACCGGTTTTCATCAGCTACGGGTTGCGGAGGGTAGCATTCCACTTACCGCATTGCGCGCTCGTTATGGTTCTTATGAGTGGTTCGTTATGTCATTCGGTTTGACGAACCTTCCACCTTATTTCATCCATCTTATGAATCGAGTACTCTACGAATATTTCGATGAGTCCATCGTTGTATTCACTGATTATGGATGAAAACAACAATTTAAAATTTGCAAATCTTTCTGATAAGATGATTTTGTGTTGTATTGCTCATTGAGTGCTTTAAGAATTCTGGTTGATGCGCCTGATCAACGTTATCGATAGGAATCTCCTAAACACTATGATGAGACAATCAGACACAGTAAATTGACTTGTAATAAGTAAATTTTTCTAAAAAGATGATTACATAAAGTTAATTATAATTTTGAATGTCTTATCTTTTCGGGAAAGAGGATCATGGAATAAATGATTTAGCATAGAAGTTGCTTTTTAAAAATTAAAAAAACTCCTTTTCAATACTCCTATTCTTGTGATTCCCGAAGTGAACCAAGACTTTGTTGTTTATACTGATGCTAGTCGTATTGGTTTGGGAGACGTTCTCATGCAAAGGAAACGTGTTATCGCTTATGCTTCTAGGCAATTAAAGCCTGCCGAGACTAGATATGCCACTCATGATTTAGAGCTCGCGGCTATTATTTTCGCCCTTAGAATTTGGCGTCATTATCTTTTGGAAGAGAAATTTGTTCTCTACACCGATCATAAATTTTTGAAGTATTTATTTTTCTCAAAAGGAACTTAATTTGCGTCAACAATGTTGGCTCGAATTCCTTGCATCTTATGATCTTGATATTCTTTATACTCCTGGAAAGGGTAATCATGTTGTCGATGCCCTTAGTCATAAGCAACAAGTGGTTGTTTCTATGATGATATTCGAATGGAATGATCTCGAGACTTTGTCTACTTATGAGATTCGAGATCGTGAATCCAATTCATGTTCATCTCTTGTTTTGTGTAGCCTTGAAGCTCATCCTTCTCTTTTAGACCGCATTCTTGAAGCTCAAAGGCGAGATCCCGAATTGGCTCTTCTTAGCCAAAGTTGTAGGGATAAAATTGATATTGAAGGTTTGAAAGACTTTGATTTGATGCTCGTGGCGGTATTAGAAAATTTGGTAGACTTATTGTGCCAAATATTAGTGATCTTCGTAAAGACATTTTAGAAGATTCTCATCGTTCTAAATTTACCATTCATCCCGGTAGTAGTAAAATGTACGCGGATATGTAGCGACTTTATTATTGGGATGGAATGAAATCTAATATTGCTAACTTTATTAAGTGTTGCATGACTTGCCAACTCGTAAAGGCCGAACATCAAAAGCCCGGTGGGTTATTGCAACCTTTAGACATTCTCGTTTGGAAGTGGGATCAAGTCTCCATGGACTTTATTGACGGTCTTCCCTGTTCTCGTTCGGGTCATGACAGTTTATGGGTGATTGTCGATAGACTTACAAAATCCGCCCATTTTATTCCCGTTCGGTCCAATCGGACCGTACCTCTTTTGGCCAAACTCTGTGTTAAATAAATTGTTAAATTGCATGGAGTCCCTACTTCTATCATTAGTGATCGTGATCCATTATTTACTAGTGGATTTTGGAAGGGTCTTCAAAAAGCTTTGGGAAAAAAGCTTAATTTTAGCACCGCTTATCATCCTCAGTCCGATGGATAAACCGAGCGTGTAAATCAAACTCTTGAAGATCTTCTTCGTGCATGTGTTCTTGATTTTGGTGGAAATTGGGAAGATCATATTTCTCTTGTTGAGTTTTCCTATAATAACAGGTTCCAATCTTGTTGTGGTATGGCACCTTTCGAGGCACACTATGGAAGGCCGTGCTGATCTCCTTCATGTTGGCTTGAAGCCGGTGAGAAGTTGGTTTTAGGACCAGATTTTATTCGTGATGCCATAGAAAAGATTGATCTTATTCGTCATAGGATGAAAGAAGCTCAAAGTAGACAAAAATCCTATGCCGATAATCGAAGAAGGAATTTAGAATTTTCTGTGGGAGATTTGGTGTTCATTCGTGTTTCACCTATGAAGGGTGTTGTGCTTTTCAGTCGATCGGGAAAATTAGCACCTCGATATATTGGCACATTTCCCATGGTTTCGTGGCTTATCGCCTTTTGTTACCGGCTCAATTTTCTGCTATCCATGACGTGTTCCACGTTTCTCAACTACGGAAATGCCTTAGGGATTCCGATTCTATTATTGAGCCCGGTGTTATTGAAGAAAATGAAGTTCCGCCTAATTTGAATTATGAGCAACATCCTATTCACATCATTGGTACGGAGGTTAAACGCCTTCGAAATAAAGATGTTCCTCTTGTGAAAGTTCAATGGTCCTCAAATCCTAAGGATTGCTCTTGGGAATCCAGAGAATTCATTGAGCAAACACATCCGGATTTACTCTCTCTTGCTCCTTAAGGTGAACTTATATCATTTCAAAATTTCTTCTTTTGTGTTGTTATGCATTAGTACGGTTGTTACTCTTTATTTTCTTCTTAAGGATTGCGAGGATGCAATTTCTTTAAGGAGGGGAGTCTGTAACAACCCGCATATTTTATGATTTTATATTTAAATATAGCATCGTTAGTCGGATTAAAGTCTGAAATGTTACTTTTTGTAAACAGTCGAATTAGGACTCGAGACTACTTTCACTGAGTTCAAAACGGCGTTTGCGACCTTTTTGAGTATAAACATCGATGTGTTTGGAGTTGATTAGAATTTTGATATTTTCATTTGGGGCTTTGGGTTTGGGTTTCAGCCCAATAACCTAACAAGAGAACCCAACTCATCTAATACCCTAACTCCCTCTCCACTCCTCTTCATTCATTCATAACATTTCCTAACACTCAAGCTAAAGGAAAGAATGGGGGAAAAGATGGGAAATTAAAATTCCTAAGCCCTAATTTCCTTAGGAAATTCAAGTTCGTGCTCTAAAATCAAAGAGAGCTTAGGTAAGCATCATCTTCATCTTCTCCATCTCAATATCTCTTCAATTTTCAGAAATTCCTATAACCTAACTTAGGAAAAACTTCATCTTTGATAATAGATTGAAGATTCTAGAGGTGTATTGAAGAGGAGTTAATCTTTCCTTTGTTTTAGAGCTTCTCAGTTCTATATTTGGGTTTAAATGTGAGTTTTTGAACTCACATCTACGTCTATAACTTTCATTGTTGTTAGGTATGAATTTCTAACATTTATTCATGTTCATTTGCTTTTGATTTGAATTGATTTGGTAAATTTTCTAATTTTTGGTTTTTGAAGTCCAATTTTATGAAAATCCTACTATGGATGTTTGGATATGATATTTGGGGTGTATCGAAGAGCCTATAATGTTGGGTTGTCGCTTGGCATAAATCCCTAGTCTTCGTAGCTCGTCCGATCGCTCCCGAATCATTTTGGCCATCATGGCCTACGCAAATTGTTGCCCAGACCAGGTGACCAGACGTCTGGTTGGTCAAGTCCAGACGTCTGGTTATAGATCCTGGAGAAGAGAAAAAATTTGACAAATGCAGAAAAACTACAGAGAACAGAATCAGACGTCTGATACAACCTTTCAAACGTCTGGTACACTCTGTCAGACGTTTGGTACACCCTTTCAGACGTCTGATACAACTTGTCAGACGTCTGATACAACCTTTCAGACGTCTGGAAGGTTTTCTGGGAAAATATATATTTCCAGAACCTAAATCCAGACGTTTGGAATTGTTCATTTTGCCTATGACTGTTTTTGAGTGGATTTCCAATTTTAATCGATTTTTGTTGATCCGGTTAGTTGTTATCACTTATTATCGACTTTGATGACTTCTTTCTTTGGATTTTTGGGAATATCCATTTGATGGATTTGATATCGATTTTTATGGTTTTAATTCACGTCGTCGAATGTGAATTTTTGGTGATCGATTGTTTCTACAATCGTTTTTCGGTGATTTGTCACTTTTAAAATACAAAGGTTTTTTTATACTAGTAGTAAATATTCAAACGTTTTCACAAAGATGATTTCAATACAATTTTTAATACAAAACTTGTTTTTAAATCCGTTTTCCAATCTATTAGTATATACAAACCTTTACCTCATTCATATGAGAAATCTAATTAAACGGCTTAGCAAAACAAGTGGTATGAAACGCTTGCGTTTACTTCATCGGTTAATTCTTGGACTTGTTCGATTGAACTCTCGTGACAATTTTCAAGTGGAAGTCTACAATTTGTTCGTAAATATTTAAGTTAAGCCGGTGGTTATGGGACATGAAGCCTAACTCATTTATTTACTAGCTTAGTGTAATTTACACTTCTTTTTTATCAATGATGATCATTTTGTGATTTAGACTAGCGATGTGCGATGTCTCTTTGTTTGTGTGAGGAATTAAACCCCGTTTGTGGAGCTTTGGTTCAAATCGGTGGGGTAGCGACCCATGATCTTCAGGCCGTTTGTGGAACCTCGGCTCAAACTTGATGGGTAGCGACCTTGGAATAGCATTCCGTTTGTGATACACGTATTGGTGAGTTTTCATGCTCCCGTTTGTGATAGGCTTCCCCCTTTGTGTTTTTCTGGATTTCTGGTTGTTGACTTGTAGAATTTGTGTTTCACCAATTTTTGTGGTTTGCATTGATAAGCTTTATCAATATTTTTGGTTTGGTGAATAAGCTAAAGAATGTGATATTCTTTTTGGTGTATGAGAAAATTTGAGATATTATATGATTTTTGTTGTTATTAAATGTATACTTGACACAGTATGGCATTATGGTTATCATATGTTTTTGTGGTATCTTCATTCATATTTAAATAAAATTCAAATCAACTTCTGACATCATCTTCATTCATATTTCCTGTAACGACCTCGAATTTTATATAAATTTAAATTGATCATTAATTGAATTTTTGAATAAAATTTGTATAATTAATCGATAAATCGATGCGAGTTTCCCCGAATTAAAATAAATTCTGTATAAATCATTTAAATTTTAAAATATTGTATATATATGTAATGTGAATATATATGTATATGGGCATATATGAGTAAATTTGAAATTATATATATATATATATATTTCTATATATATATATTTGATTTGAATTTAAATCATAAATAAATGGTTTAAAAATGAAAATATAAATTATATAAGATAAACCATAAAAATATCAAGTAAATATATTTTCTAAACTTTAGCAACTAATTACAAATAGAAATCATCTATATTACAAGATAATAAGAAATAAATAAAAGATAAGTTATAACAATATAAAGTAATTCATTAAATAAAATTTAACAACAAATTAAATTAGAAATTTAATTATATTATGAAGTAATATACATTCAAATACAAATAAAAATAAATAAATTATATAGTTTTATACAATGTAAAGTAAAATATAAATCTTAATATCATATTAATAAATCAATACAAAATAATACGAGTAAAATAGATATTTGACACAAGTATAAAAGTAGATAAATAAATAATTTAAATTCAGAATTGATGGTTTTTATAATAGAAATAAAAATAATAATAATATCTGAGTTAGAAATAGAAATGAATAAAAGATAAATTATGAAAATAAATAGATAAAAATAAATTACATACATATAAGATAAATTAACACTTAGATAAAATCTAACAACAAAATTAAAATAGAAATTTATTTAGCAATATTACTAAAGAAAAATAAAAATACATACAAGAATGTACACTTGCAAAATGAAGACAATAAGATATATAAGTATGAATTAACTTGTAAAAGGAAACAAAAAAATATATATGTGAATAAAGCTTGCAAAGGAAGACAAATCAAAAGAAATAAAATAAGAAAATTTTTACAAAGGTAAAAATGCCATATATCTTCAGCCACGAAAACAAATATTAGTAGACAAAGCAAGAAAAAATCACTGCTTGTATTTGTACTAGTTTGTACATCACCTTGTACAACATAAATCATCACCTGTTAACTTCATCTCCCATATATTCATCATTTCCATTTCAGTTCCGTTCATTAGCACTAAGTAAAACTGAAACAAATACCATTTCAAACTTAAACAATACTTCAATCATAAACAACAATACAAATTAAAGGAAGAAAAAGAAAAAAAAAAGAACTGCAGTTTTCAACAAAGAGCTCTGTTCGTTTTTCTGGAAAATAAGGTGAGTAAACAAATTATTTCATGATCTAAGTTGAATTAAATATGTGTGTATGATCTATGATTAATATGGTGCTTTGCTTGGATATTTCTTACAGTTTTAACTCTGTATATATATACACACACACACACACACATGCCTGAGTTGTATACTTCTTCTTTCTCTGTTTTTGGTTACAGGTTAGAAACTAATAAGAAAATTTCAATTTCACTTCATCTGATCATTTTTAGGTTTCGAGTTTAAAACAAAACTAGTTTGTTTTCACTTGAATGAAGATTTAAAAATGGTTTCAAGCTATATGGTGATATACAGTATTTAAAAATTTGATTTTTACAAGGAAACTCAAACTTATGATAATTTCGAATATGATGAATCATTGATTCAAGTATATATTGTGAATTGTTGTTCGAAAACATGATTTTTAAAACAAAAATTGTGATTTTTCATTGATTATATCAACAGCAGTTTGTAGTTGAACAGAAAATGACTTTCTACCAATTCCTAGCGATCGGAAAATTATTTTGTGTTGAAACTCTGTATGAAGCAAGTCTGGTAATCAATCATATCAGGAAAAATGTTAAACAATTTTTCTAATGAGGGTGTTGTTGTCTCGAAGCAATTATAGGGTTTTGCTATCGTTTTTAGTTGAGGTCGGAGATGAGGTGTTTCCTCTATCTCTAGTGGATCGAGCTGCGTGGCATTGCAGGGGAGGGTAGTTCGAGGGTTCGGCGAGGCAAGGCCGGAGCTGCAGCACCTCTGATGGTCAGAGTTCGCTTGGACGAGGCGGTTTTTATGAAGATAGAAGTTCGAGTTTTCAAACTGAAGACTCGATTTCGATTTAGGACTTGTGGAGTCGAATTAAGCTTGTGTTTCGATTTTAGTTTTTGTTCGCGACTTGCTGGTGGTGGCGAAGTTCGCCAGAGCGGCGGCGGAGTGTCGTGCACGTGCACGGCCACGATTGGGTATCTGGAAAGTTGGTTCGTGGCGACTCGAAGGGGGTCTCGCTTGTTTTTGAAGTTGGCTTGAGTTGTTGCGTGTGTTTGCCTGGGAAGTTTAATCGCCTGTTATTGAAGTTATATTCACCTGATGTTGAAATTTAAAAAATAACTAAAAAGAAAAAAGAAATAGGAAGAAGAAGAAGGGAATCTTAGGAAGAATGGTGAAGAAACTCGAGTTTCAACTCGAGTAAACATAAGGATTTTCTCGGGTATTGTTTTCAAAAGTTAAGCCTGATAGATTTAAAGTTAAGTTAATGATGTTAAACAAAACCTTAGTATTAATGAAGTAATTAATGTTTGAAATTTTAAGTAAGAATTTATTATGAGTTTTAATTATTTAAATGAATATTTTAGAATGTTTTTAAATCCTAATTAATACTTTAGTTAAGTAGTAAATTTAAGATAAGTGTTTAAATTTAATTAACATTAAAGCTTTTTAAGTTAGAAATAATTTGATTTCAAAGTTATTAAGGAAGACGTTTAAATGATAAGTAAGAAGGTAATTTAGATAAATGATTTACTATTTTATTTATTAATTGATTAGATAATTAAAGATAATTTATTAATAATTATTGATTAATTAATTAAGTAATTAAGTTGTAATTAGTGACTTATTAATTAAGTAATTAGAGGTAATTAATTTGTAATTAAGGAATTATGTAATTAATTTTAGTTAATTAATTAAAGAAGTAATTAAAGGTAAATTACTGTAATTGGTTAAGAATAATTAATTTGTGTAATTATTTAAGGATAATTACTTAATGTAATTGATGAAGTGTAATTACATAGAGAAGTAATTAATAGAAAATTACTGAATGTAATAAATTGAATGATGATTTGAAATTTGAGTATAATTATTTGTTAATAAATTAAAGGATCAATTAATAATGGTGATTAATTAAGATTTATTTAATAATAAAAGGTTAAATTGGTTCATTAATTAAGATTGATCAGTTAATAAATAAAGATTAACTAATGAATTTGAAAGGGAAATGTATTTCAGATAATTTGAAATTAACTTATGATAATTAACCCAGATTAACAATTTATTCATAAGTAATATATCTAATTTAAATTAATCAGTTGATTAATAAATTTACTTGTGAATGTTTGGGTTTGATTGAATAGTTGAATTGCTTGGTACCTTTGATCTGTGATGCTGTGTGATATATATTCTGTTTTGTGTATGATCTATACTGTAGTTATTTATCTGGGTTGAATGTAATATATTATCTGTAATTTATATATCTGTGGTCTGTGAATAAAAGATAAGCGTTATAGTTATACCGCTTATCAACTATATTTCTGTATTTTTATTTGTGATGATTTATTGATGTTGCACTATTGTGTGTGAAACCCCTGGACCACACTTTTACACACACAAATATGGATTTCACGTGGAAATCGGTTAAGTCACAGATGATTTAAATTTGATATTTTTGAAATTGAAATTTTAATTTAAATTGATTTTGAAAATGGATTTGGGTTAAATGTTAAAGCTTTTGGAAAGGAGTTTTGAGGATAAAATTTTATTTTGAGTAACTTGGTGAAGTTTTCCAATTTAGATAATTTAATTTGAATTTGAATTCAATATTGGGAATTGAATTCCATGTTTGGAAATTTTGGTTAAAGAGGATATAAATGCGTTTGTATGAATTTAAACCATTTTAAAAGTATGGTTTTGAGTATTTGAATTTAACCCAAAGATCTTAACTATATAAATGAATCAGATTTTCCGAAATGAAAACTATTTGTTTTCAAATGATAAAAGCTTCCATATAAGGAATGAAATTCCAATTGAAATTAAAGGAATTTCAAGTTTGAATTGGAAAATGGTTTTCCGAGTTATGAATAAACCTTTTTGAAAGATTGTTGAACTTTGTTTTGAAATTAGAAAGGTATACCTTTTGTATAAAAGGTTAAAATGGAATTGTTTTGAAAACTATCAATTAAATCTTTGTGTTAAAGATTTAATGAGTTAATCCAATTGAAATGGAAATTGATTTGGAAAATCTATGAACAGATCTTTGTGAAACTGGGTGAACTTTGTGAATTGAATCTTTTTGTTTAAAAAGATTAAAAGGGTAATGTGTTTAAACCATTTGAAGAAGAAAGTTTTGGATAATAAATTGTGACTTAATTGAAATCCCAATATCCATATGTTTTTAAATATGCGCTCGTTATTCGGTTTAGCCAGGAAAGGACCTTTGTGTCATATAACTCATTCCGAATAATGATATGACGTATATGGATAGCATTTAAAGACCAGTGGTGAAGACTGGGTACTTTCGAAAACGAAAGGATTACCATTGATTGTCTATGCATCGGCTGATCCCCGGTATAGAGATTTTTGCACCCTTTGTGATGGGAAGTCCGGACGTGATTAGAAATTATCCGGATTTGCAAGGGCTTCTTTGGAAGTGCCTTCGGTTCTGTTCGAACCCGGAACAGACTTGTATGGTTGTATGTCTGACACTACACTTTGAGATATAAAGCTGATTTCTTTCAAATACATTTCTATTTGGTGGCGGAGAATTTATTCTCTTAGCTTAACACCCTTCTCCGAGACGTACGAGCTCAGAGGTTATGTAGTTGAAGGTTATCAGTGATATACTCCCAATTTGGCAGTGTGGCATGCTGAGTGTTGCTGTGTGTTGATGATCATTCGTTGATCATTTGTGATCAAAGCGTGGCTTTGTGAAAAAGCGTAGCTTTGTGGACGAGACCTCATCGGACCTTACAAACCGGAAATGGTCAAAACAGGAATGATGCGGCAAGGTTATGAGGGTCGCGCCCTTTAGGGTATGTCATTTCCTTCTGGAAAAGGGTGGTATCATGGTATGGAGCCCAAATACTTGCTCATGTGGACACAGTATATTTATTACCGTGTGATGTTGTTGGTTATCGAGCGCTCGGATAAAGGTCCCAAAGGACCGGTGGGTGGCATATTCGTGTAGTAGTTACCTAGTGTAAGGGGTAACCCGGCCTTGTGTTGGCAGAGGGCTAGTTAGTTCTCGGGACGTCCATCCAGAGGTATACCCATTGGCAGTAGGAAGTTCCTTAGCCTGACCATTTGTTGGAAATCCAATTTCCAATACGAACCTTGTACGGTATTAGTTGTAGAACCTGCCAATTACTTATGGTGGTCACCACTATTTAGATGGTAGCTATAGTAGGCATAGTTCGAAATGTATATGATGGCTAAGATTAATATTATACTTTCGAAATATTTTTTTGCACTATGCACTAGTAATAATATTAATCAAAGATTTTGCGTAGTAAGCATGTTTGACTATCATAAGGAGAAATCTCCTCCAATTCTGCGTTTGCATTGTGTGTGTGGCGGAAGGCCTTATGGTAGTTTCATTTTCCAAAAGCATTGCGGGTTTCAATGTTTAAAATTCTTTTGTTTGGTTTAAAGATAACTGTTTTTGTTACTCACACCAGTCCCATGACTGACCCGGAGTTTATTGTTCCCTTCCTAAACTCTGGGTGCCCACAATTTTCCACAGGGGCAGTCTAGAGTTGGGTTTCTTTTTTAGATAGTCAGGTTTAGTGGATTATCTGGAGCTAGTTCAGTGTCTGGGGTTCACGCACTGAGGTTGCTTATCTTTGTGGATGGTGATGGTGGTTCGAGCTAGATGTTGGAGTTGTTGGACTCATTCACATCTGAGGATCATTTGGAGTTATCACTTCTGTTATTTCCGCTATATCATTATTTATCTCTGGTATTGTTGTATCATAGTGATATCATTGTCGTATATCATTCTGGATATTGTATTCATTGGAGTGTATATGATATCATCTATTTCTTTATTCCGCTGTGTTGTTATACTTACTGTGTTATAAGCTCCGGCATGACTCAAATTTCAACGATTTAATCTGTGGCATTTGAGTACAAGTGAAGTACAGGTGCCGATTTTCGAACGCTGAAATTTGGATCGTGACAAAGTGGTATCGGAGCTGAAGGTTAAACTTTAGCTCAGGAGTATATCACATTAAGTAGCTCATTAGAGATAGGGTGAAGTATACCCTAGAATGAGTAATCCCGAAGATATCTGTCCGTATGCCTTAGTAAATTCTCTTGCTATCCACTGATAGTAAGTATGAGTGCAAGAAAAGGATGAGATAGGGGACAGGGGAATACGACTATAAATGGTCAATACCCTATAACAACAAGGAAACAATCTCTTCTCTATCAATCTCTTTTGTTCGTCATCTTTCCTTAATTCTTCGATGGTTTCTGGTAGATCCAGGAAGAAGATTTGATATATTTGCATGGGACATAAACTCCAAATAAGTCAGAATTGTTTGTTTGGATGAATTGGTTGCTTTGGTTGCTATGGTTGATAGGTATACTTCAGTTTTTAAACTGAAAGTTTTGAAATTGTATCCATATATCTATCTATTCTTTGGGTCCGGATATGTTCTACGAATGGTTAGTTATCCCTTCGGACTAACCGATGCCACCGCATATTACGTAAATCTGGATAACCCGAGTATCTTGTGAAGTGTTAAAACAGATTCATTCTTGTATCTATTGTTGATATTCTGATTTGGTAAGCCAAATGCAGAATAGATGTTCAGTTTGACTTGATGAAATATTTTTCATCTATCTTTGTGTCTCCCTAGCAAATTTCGAGGACAAAATTCTTTTAAGGGGGGAAGGTTGTAACGACCCCGAATTTTATATAAATTTAAATTGATAATTAATTGAATTTTTGAATTAAATTTGTATAATTAATCGATAAATCGATGCGAGTTTCCCCGAATTAAAATAAATTCTGTATAAATCATTTAAATTTTAAAATATTGTATATATATGTATATATGTGAATATATATGTATATGGGCATATATGAGTAAATTTGAAATTATATACATATATATCTATATATATATATATATATATATATTTGATTTGAATTTAAATCGTAAATAAATGGTTTAAAAATGAAAATATAAATTATATAAGATAAACCATAAAAATATCAAGTAAATACATTTGCTAAACTTTAGCAACTAATTAAAAATAGAAATCATCTATATTACAAGATAATAAGAAATAAATAAAAGATAAGTTATAATAATATAAAGTAATTCATTAAATAAAATTTAACAACAAATTAAATTAGAAATTTAATTATATTATGAAGTAATATACATTCAAATACAAATAAAAATAAATAAATTATATAGTTTTATACAATGTAAAGTAAAATATAAATCTTAATATCATATTAATAAATCAATACAAAATAATACGAGTAAAATAGATATTTGACACAAGTATAAAAGTAAATAAATAAATAATTTAAATTCAGAATTGATGGTTTTTATAATAGAAATAAAAATAATAATAATATCTGAGTTAGAAATAGAAATGAATAAAAGATAAATTATGAAAATAAATAGATAAAAATAAATTACATACATATAAGATAAATTAACACTTAGATAAAATCTAACAACAAAATTAAAATAGAAATTTATTTAGCAATATTACTAAAGAAAAATAAAAATACATACAAGAATGTACACTTGCAAAATGAAGACAATAAGATATATAAGTATGAATTAACTTGTAAAAGGAAACAAAAAAATATATATGTGAATAAAGCTTGCAAAGGAAGACAAATCAAAAGAAATAAAATAAGAAAATTTGTACAAAGGTAAAAACGCCATATATCTTCAGCCACGAAAACAAATATTAGTAGACAAAGCAAGAAAAAATCACTGCTTGTATTTGTACTAGTTTGTACATCACCTTGTAGAACATAAATCATCACCTGTTAACTTCATCTCCCATATATTCATCATTTCCATTTCAGTTCCGTTCATTAGCACTGAGTAAAACTGAAACAAATACCATTTCAAACTTAAACAATACTTCAATCATAAACAACAATACAAATTAAAGGAAGAAAAAGAAAAAAAGAACTGCAGTTTTCAACAAAGAGCTCTGTTCGTTTTTCTGGAAAATAAGGTGAGTAAACAAAAATTATTTCATGATCTAAGTTGAATTAAATATGTGTGTATGATCTATGATTAATATGGTGCTTTGCTTGGATATTTCTTACAGTTTTAACTCTGTGTGTATATATATATATATACATGCCTGAGTTGTGTACTTCTTCTTTCTCTGTTTTTGGTTACAGGTAAGAAACTAATAAGAAAATTTCAATTTCACTTCATCTGATCAATTTTAGGTTTCGAGTTTAAAACAAAACTAGTTTGTTTTCACCTGAATGAAGATTTAAAAATGGTTTCAAGCTATATGGTGATATACAGTATTTAAAAATTTGATTTTTACAGGGAAACTCAAACTTATGATAATTTCGAATATGATGAATCATTGATTCTAGTATATATTGTGAATTGTTGTTCAAAAACATGATTTTTAAAACAAAAATTGTGATTTTTCATTGATTATATCAATAGTAGTTTGTAGTTGAACAGAAAATGACTTTCTACCAATTCCCAGCGATCGGAAAATTATTTTGTGTTGAAACTCTGTATGAAGCAAGTCTGGTAATCAATCATATCAGGAAAAATGTTAAACAATTTTTCTAATGAGGGTGTTGTTGTCTCGAAGCAATTATAGGGTTTTGCTATCGTTTTTAGTTGAGGTCGGAGATGAGGTGTTTCCTCTATCTCTGGTGGATCGAGCTGCGTGGCATTGCAGGGGAGGGTAGTTCGAGGGTTCGGCGAGGCAAGGCCAGAGCTGCAGCACCTCTGATGGTCAGAGTTCGCTTGGACGAGGCGGTTTTGATGAAGATAGAAGTTCGAGTTTTCAAACTGAAGACTCGATTTCGATTTAGGACTTGTGGAGTTGAATTCAGCTTTTGTTTCGATTTTAGTGTTTGTTCGTGACTTGCTGGTGGTGGCGAAGTTCGCCAGAGCGGCGGCGGAGTGTCGTGCATGTGCACGGCCACGATTGGGTATCTGGAAAGTTGGTTCGTGGCGACTCGAAGGGGGTCTCGCTTGTTTTTGAAGTTGGCTCGAGTTGTTGCGTGTGTTTGCTTAGGAAGTTTAATCACTTGTTATTGAAGTTATATTCACCTGATGTTGAAATTTAAAAACATAACTAAAAAGAAAAAAGAAATAGGAAGAAGAAGAAGGGAATCTCAGGAAGAATGGTGAAGAAACTCGAGTTTCAACTCGAGTAAACATAAGGACTTTCTCGGGTATTGTTTTCAAAAGTTAAGCCTGATAGATTTAAAGTTAAGTTAATGATGTTAAACAAAACCTTAGTATTAATGAAGTAATTAATGTTTGAAATTTTAAGTAAGAATTTATTATGAGTTTTAATTATTTAAGAGAATATTTTAGAATGTTTTTAAATCCTAATTAATACTTTAATTAAGTAGTAAATTTAAGATAAGTGTTTAAATTTAATTAACATTAAAGCTTTTTAAGTTAGAAATAATTTGATTTCAAAGTTATTAAGGAAGACTTTTAAATGATAAGTAAGAAGGTAATTTAGATAAATGATTTACTATTTTATTTATTAATTGATTAGATAATTAAAGATAATTTATTAATAATTAGTGATTAATTAATTAAGTAATTAAGTTGTAATTAGTGACTAATTAATTAAGTAATTAGAGGTAATTAATTTGTAATTAAGGAATTATGTAATTAATTTTAGTTAATTAATTAAAGAAGTAATTAAAGGTAAATTACTGTAATTGGTTAAGAATAATTAATTTGTGTAATTATTTAAGGATAATTACTTAATGTAATTGATGAAGTGTAATTACATAGAGAAGTAATTAATAGGAAATTACTGAATGTAATAAATTGAATGATGATTTGAAATTTGAGTATAATTATTTGTTAATAAATTAAAGGATCAATTAATAATGGTGATTAATTAAGATTTATTTAATAATAAAAGGTTAAATTGGTTCATTAATTAAGATTGATCAGTTAATAAATAAAGATTAACTAATGAATTTGAAAGGGAAATGTATTTCAGATAATTTGAAATTAACTTATGATAATTAACCCAGATTAACAATTTATTCATAAGTAATATATCTAATTTAAATTAATCAGTTGATTAATAAATTTACTTGTGAATGTTTGGGTTTGATTGAATAGTTGAATTGCTTGGTACCTTTGATCTGTGATGCTGTGTGATATATATTCTGATTTGTGTGTGATCTATACTGTAGTTATTTATCTGGGATGAATGTAATATATTATCTGTAATTTATATATCTGTGGTCTGTGAATAAAAGATAAGCGTTATAGTTATACCGCTTATCAACTATATTTCTGTATTTTTATTTGTGATGATTTATTGATGTTGCACTATTGTGTGTGAAACCCCTGGACCACACTTTTACACACACAAATATGGATTTCACGTGGAAATCGGGTAAGTCATAGATGATTTAAATTTGATATTTTTGAAATTGAAATTTTAATTTCAATTGATTTTGAAAATGGATTTGGGTTAAATGTTAAAGCTTTTGGAAAGGAGTTTTGAGGATAAAAATTTATTTTGAGTAACTTGGTGAAGTTTTCAAATTTAGACAATTTAATTTGAATTTGAATTCAGTATTGGGAATTGAATTCCATGTTTGGAAATTTTGGTTAAAGAGGATATAAATGTATTTGTATGAATTTAAACCATTTTAAAAGTATGGTTTTTAGTACTTGAATTTAACCCAAAGATCTTAACTCGTATAAATGAATCAGATTTCCCGAAATGAAAACTATTTGTTTTCAAATGATAAAAGCTTTCATATAAGGAATGAAATTCCAATTTAAATTAAAGGAATTTCAAGTTTGAATTGGAAAATAGTTTTCCGAGTTATGAATAAACCTTTGTGAAAGATTGTTGGACTTTGTTTTGAAATTAGAAAGGTATACCTTCTGTATAAAAGGTTGAAATGGAATTGTTTTGAAAACTATCAATTAAATCTTTGTGTTAAAGATTTAATGAGTTAATCCAATTGAAATGGAAATTGATTTGGAAAATCTATGAACAGATCTTTGTGAAACTAGGTGAACTTTGTGAATTTAATCTTTTTGTTTAAAAGATTAAAATGGTAATGTGTTTAAACCATTTGAAGAAGAAAGTTTTGGATAATAAATTGTGACTTAATTTGTAACGACCCGTAAATTTCAACTGTTTTAATAACATAATTAGTTGAAATTTTGCGAAATTTTAAACGATAAAATTTTGAAATAAAAATTTGATATTTGGAATGCGTTTAGTTAAACATAACAACTGGTAAATTTTCGTCCGAAAATATGAAAGTTTATTTCGCGCGCAAATTCACTTCAATTTAATCAGTTAAAAAGCGTTGAAAATAAAATGTTTCCGAAACCTAAATATTTTTGCATAGAAAAATTCTAAACCATCTTCTGAGCAAGATGTCAGTTTGTCGTTTTTCAAAATTTGGACATCTATTGCTCCGTCGTTCTTATTTTCTGCAAAATAGCAGCATTCTGGTACCGATATCGATTTTTATCGGATGATCGTACCACTGATATCTGTATACCGTTTTGATCGCCTCGTCATGCTGATCTCTACGGTGTATTCGATTGTCAAATTCGAAGACCGGGTGCATTGCACTTTGCGTAACGCCTTTCATATCGGTACTCGTTCGTGCCTTTTGGGTTCTTGTGCCTATTTAAATTTCCAAAGTGTCAACGGTTGGGCTTGGCTTTTATTATATGCAGATATCAAGGTGGACTCTTACGATTTTCTATATTCAATAAAATTAAATTCGCGGTTCATTTTCATTCACACCGTGTAAACACGTTTCATTCCTTACTTTAGCCTCTTCATTTCTATTGGTTTCAGTTGAGCATTTATGTACAAAAAGTAAATTTGTGAAGCCTGCACGTCACTTTTCCCTTCAGCCTTCTCTTCTCCTCCTTCCTTTTCTTTACAAAATCCACCTTCACTTCACCTTGAAACCGATGGCAGCACACCCAAAGTCGCATGCAACAACCCCAGACCCACACACACACGCCTCAGACGCCCTTGCAGCCTCCACTCTCTACATCTTCTCATCCACGTACGCTAGCCCTTTCCATTTCTCTCGACCTACCTCTCTACTCCACACGTCGGCCTCCCCACTCCGCTCAAGCTAGCCAACCACCTCACTTCAGACCGCACGCTTCACGTGCTTTCCTGATCCCGACCACCCGAGCAACGTCGTCGAACACCCTCACTCCACTCCGTGCTTCCATCTTCCGCCCACACAGCCCACCTAGGCCGAGAGTAGCCTCAACCGCACCACAACTTTCTCACCTGACAAGCATGACCACTTCCCTATTGCTGAGCTTCCTCCCCTTCTCCAATGTACAACATCCACTTCCTCTGTTTTAAGGTACTATATGTATAGGTATAAGGTTGCATTTTATAATTTTTATAAATATATTAGTTTATATATATTGTGTCGTTTGCATTTATATCAATCTATATGCATTCTTATACAAACCTGTTACATAATTCGAATATATATACATAGTTTACATGGTTTGTCATTTTAAGTTATATATATAGTGATATGTTCGGGTATTTATATATATACAGCCGTAACAGGTTATATTTTATAAACTTACATTTTAATTTTTATGACTAAGTGTTTAAGTTGATATATTATATAGATAAGCTTTTGTATTCATTTTTGGTGAAGTCTGCATATAATAGCATGCGATTTGAACATATAATTGGAAAAAAAAATTAGTGTCTGCATGAGTATGCAGTGTTATAAATTTGTGTTTAGATCTTTACAATGGTTTTGTAATAGTTTCTAGATATAATTTATGTTAATGATTTTGTACTGGATATATATATACAGGGTATATAAACCTTATATGATCTTAGTTTATAATATATTTTTTTATACGTATGTTTGTTTGTACATCTTATTTTGTATGAGTTTATATGTAGCTTTCTTTTCTTTTCTTTCAATAACTTGCAGTTAGATAAAATGTTAGTTCATAGGTATTTAAATAAAGTAAGTTTAAATTTTATATATATATTATGATGTATAGATGAGTGTATGAGTTATTTGTATAAAATAACAATGGTTTCCGCATGTTTTGTTTTTGAAAGCAACAGTGTGTGTGCGTGGGCTATATATTAGATATATATATTATGATCTTCACGTGATGAATATATGCATGCGGGTTTGTACATTTTGCTGTTTGGGCCTTTATAAATGTGGGTCACTATGCATTTCGGCGGTGTTTTATTTACCGCACGTTCTAGGACAATACATGTTATATCTACTTAAGTCTGCATATTTTAAGTTGTTTTATATTTTGGATTGTCTGCATATTTAGTTTGTTTATAAATTACATTATATATGGGTTCAATCTAAAACAACGATTTTAAAATGTGTATATATATATATATTTGATTTAAACCGGGTTTGAATTTGGAATATGTTTTATATATATAAATAGTTGCATATATGTATATAAATTCACTTATACCATTTATCTTCAACAATCCAATTCTGATTCGATTTCGTAAATTTCTATCTATCAGCTTGTCCGTCGAGTCCGTATCCATCTAGCTTTGATTTGGAATTCGTGCTCGGATTCGTAACTCAATTCTTCGTCAAATTCTCTAGCCTCGAAAGGTGAGCACGCACTCACGATTAACGTTCTTTTATTTATTAAATTTGATTTCAATTGAAACGACAATTGAAATATGCTGCTGTAGTTAATTACACTGTTATATATGCTATTACCTATATCAGTTCATCTGTGACATCTGACACCATTATCTGTTATATATGCAATGATAATCCAGTTTGGTTGTTAATTGATCGTTGTTGATGTTTATATTGGACGTTAAATTGTTAATGTTAAAAAGATAAATAGTATGCAATTGAAATTGATATAGGATAAATAATGTAAAAATTTGATTAACTGACATTTGTATAATATGACCCCTTTAAACGTTAAACTAGTTGACACGTAGAAATATGGAATTACACCTTGAACCATTTAAATGTATGTTGTTAAATTGATGATGTATGAAATTGTAAATAGATGACAAGTGAAAACCGTAATGTAATAATCTTTAATCTACATGAAATGATAGTGTAGATTCTAGAAATAATTATATTAATTCGTACAAATAACAATATGAATTAATACGGTTATTTCGGGATTATTTAAATTGATTATTGGATTGTTATTGTTGTTGTTATTGCTTGTTTATTTACTTTGACACCATCCCAGTTATCACACTGCAAGTTCCCTTTACTATGCTTTGATTTGAATTAAATTGGAATCGGGTTGAAATGATAAATACCCAATTTGAACTTTGACCTAGGATAGAAAATTAAATAAAAACCCGATTGGTCAATAATTTGATTTAAAAATAAATGAAGATTTTATTTGAATAAAGAATATGGTTTTGAAATGAAGTTGAAATTTGAATTTTTAAATGAAAGAAAAATGTTAATATTTAATAATCTGAAACAAAATATTAACAATGTAATCGATGAAAGAATGTTGTTTAATTTGAGAAATGATTGAATTAAGTTTGAAATTATAATTAAGTTTGAAATTATTAAACTTTGAAATTATTTAATAATTAAGTTTTGAACTATTTAATAATGAATTATTAAATGATTAAATTGAATTGAAATTCTTTAATAAGAAAAATTGAACTTTTGAATAAGGAAATTTTACTTCGTAAAGAATTGAAATTGAGTTTCTTTATTAATTAAGTTTTGGAAAATTATTTAAGGAAGTAAATAAGTGAAATTGGATTTCTTTAACAAAAATGAAATGTGATATTTTTGGAATTAATGTAAGACTTGTAATTGGAGAATTGATTTGACGAATTTAGTTTAATTCAAAATTGTAAGTTTTGTTTTAATGAAGTTGAACTTAAGAATTGATTAAATGAATTGGAAATTTAATAGAAATTGTTTTGAATGATAAAGTAACTTAACGAATATTGAATGAAATCGATAAATGAGTTTAAATTGATTTGAATGTTAAATAGAATTTATTTAAATGATTTCGGAATGAAACTTATATACGAACTTGAATCAATATTTGAATTGTTTTAAATAGAAATTGAAATTGAATTATAAGATTTTGAAACGGAAAATTGGAAGTTTTGAAACGAAAATTTGGAAATTGTTTTAGAAAGACAAATGAAATGTTGATTTACGAATTCTATTTGAAATTGAAATTGATTTGGTTTTTGAAATATATAAACGACCAATCGGTGTAATAATTACGAAAGTTATTAAAGAGACCGGGATCGGTAATGGATATACTCTCTATCTGAACCGAAACCACTTTAATAACTATACGCGGAGTGTTGATCCAGAACGAAGTGGATGGTTTTGATGAACGCGTTGACTGAAGAAAGAGAACGATTTTGGATGACCCTTGACATGACTAAAACAGGAGCCGCGCCGGGCCATTGAGGATCGCCATCTCTAGCGGACACACTTCTTCGATACCATATCTATTACTTTTGTGATTCGATTTGGGTGCACCCCTCGATTTGGGAGTGTTGTTTCGCGGTGTTGGGGTAGTAGCTGCTATGCCCAACATCAGTCCGGATCAGGCAACTACTAGTATCCTAGTTGGTATTGCCTCATGTACCTTGTCATACTGATTATCCTATTCGCGACCACTACGATTTTGATTTGTACCTTTAGTATATGGATTGCCCTCTGGTGACTTCCGGTTTTGGGGAAACTACGGTCTTGTATATGCTTTTGGGAATAAAAATGTGTTAAGGGTGGAATGGGCCATGACTTAACGCTATTTTGATATCTTATTATTACTGATAGACATTATCTATTTAGCGTACATTACTACCTAGTAGATAGTTTGACGGATCCTTAAAGGATGGTTATTCCAAACATCCTTTGAGTTACTTGTATTTCAATTGCTATTTCACTTGAGTTGGATTTATTAATATAAGAATGTTAATCCTGACTCGAGTGTTTTGTATTTTGCTTTACGCTCGGGTCAGACTGAGTGGTTCAGCCTTCGAGACTCACCTTTGAAGTTGGAGCTTTGCTTGAAGATCCAGCCATCTATTCTGCTTTCAGTATTCGATGATTCCAGTGATGTATTCTGATTTGTATCTGATGTATCGTATTACTCTTCTGTTGTAAACTCTGATGTATTTTATATATTCATATAGTAGCTTCATGAACTACTATCTCTTTTATTTCCGCTGCACTTATTACTCTGTGTCTGTGATCTGTGATTTTATTTATTTACTGTATATGTTCAGTTTTGCCAAATTTAAATTAACAACGCGGTATTTTGAGCAATTCAACTCCGGCATGAGTGTCTACCTATACACTTATAATGGACGCGAATGGTTCAAAAATGTCGGGTCGTTACAGTTGGTATCAGAGCTTTGGTAGCTCTAGGCAAAACTTAACATATATGGTAAATGTATTTACAGAATCACTCTCATTCGAGTTTCAATCTCTTCCTTTTGTAACGACCCGTATTTTCACGGATTGAAAAGTTCGTCAAATCTGGAGTTTTAGCGTTTTGGGCCATTTCAGATTTTAGGCAAATTTTGCCTAAGTCCTAAGTCGTTCACGACTTAGCATAAGTCGTGAGTCGTATACGACTTAGGAGATAGGAGTTCTGGTCGAGTTGAGGGATGAGTCGTATACTTACTAAGTCGTAAGTCGTAAGCCTAGTTGAGTCGTCTGAAGTTGACTCGTGTGCGAGCTAAGGGCTAGGTCGCGTGCGAGTTAAGGAGGGGTTGTCAGTGGGTTAAAGCTTAGGTCGTATGGAAGTTAACCCGTGCAGAGTGCTTAGGTCAGTGGGGCAACCTAGTGGGGTGACCGACCTAAGAAGGTGAGCGTGTTAAGGGAAGACCGACTTAACAGTGTGGCCGAGTTAAAGTAGTCAGCCGACTTAAGAGTTGATGACTCATAGGAAGGGACGACCTAGAGTTAGCTTGTGTGGAGTTTAGGTCGGTAGGGTGACTCAGTGGAATGACCGACCTATAGGAATGACCGACTTAAGAGATTATGACTTAAGGACTGGGACGAGTTAGCGGGTTAGTAGTGAATGACTTAGTGCTAGGGCTTAAGTCGTAAGCGACTTAAGTATGGTTAGGTCGTGGAGACCCTGTTGTGAGCGTTAGCAAGTTAGGTCGTTAACACGAGTTAAGGGAGATAGGTCGTTGGACGACTTAGGGTAGATCGCTAGGAAGAGAAAGTCAGAGGTCGTCTGTGTGATGAGTCGGTAGGTAGTGAGTCGGCAGCGTGTGTTGAGTTGTGAGTCGGTAGGTCGTAAGTCGGTAGAGGGTTAGGTCGGCAACGACTTATAGGGGCGGATGACATAAAATCTGCCTATAAATAGAAGGGTTTGGCTCACTTTTTGGCACCGGTTTTTGAAGCAACGAAGTGCTGCCATTTTGAGAGCTCGACTACAACATTTCTTCATCTCTTTTCTCTTCTCTAATCTAGTATCTCCATCCATCTAAATCGAAGATCAAGATCGAAGATCCAAGAGCTAAAGTTGAAGATCTTCATCCATCGAAGAGAGATTTCATCGTTTGAAGTGAGATCTTGTCGGATCTAGCTTAGTTCTTCGCTGTCCAGATCTGAAGTTGATATCTTTTGGATTGTTTAGGTGATTTGGTGAGTGGTGATTATCTCTCACACGGATCCAAAGGAGTATATCGGATTGTTGGCTCGATTTGGTGTTAAAATAGAGATTTCCATGCATTTTCTTCATCCTATGTGTAGATCCATATAGATCCATTGTTCATGATGATGTTGCATCCATTTTATCATATGTTAACCTATGCAAGTTCATTCATCAAGTTTGTAGAGATATAATCCATGTTTTCATGCTTATTGGACTTTCAACTCTTTAATTACGAAAATGCCATTATTGCTATAATTGTCTACTTAGATCATTTTTGAATGTTTGATTGCTTGGATTGATGTTTGATTTGATTGATTGTTATGAACTAGATGATTGATGATTAGATTTAGACCGAAGACGATTCAAAAGCTAAGGGAAAGGCTCTTGAATTGGGAAAGTGGCTCGTGGCATATGTAGCGGGATGATGAAGCCCTTATGCATAGATTTGATGATGTGATGATGAGATGAGGCTTTGCGAGGATGTAATGAAGCGAGGCAATCATGTGATGAAGACTTGGTCTAATCCAGACGGGATCATTCCAAGCATGTCGATAACTCGGTGATATGATTCGAGTTGAGGATAATGAATGGATATGAGAATAGTCGTCAAGGAGGATGACTAGGAGGCTTGGATAGCATCGTTGTTGAAGGTTCTAGCATGCTCTAAGCAAGAGTACGTTTGGGCAGATTCGATAGTCCCAACGGCCAACTGTTGATGGTCGAGTACTCTGGGCAGATTCGATAGTCCTAGGCACGGGCTGCGACGACGTGCGGGAGTTATGTCTAGAACCGGGGTTTCCATTAGCCCTTGACGGACGGTTGAAAGAATGTGCCGGTCATTCAATTAACGGTGATATCGAAGCAATGATAACAGTGATAGCCAGAGTCATGGATGTTTGGTTGTAACGTCATTTCGGACTCAAGAGCGGTATTTTCTGGGTGCTTATCTGATTTAGGCCTTGGTACTTGGAAAACATCGCCCTTGACTCGAGTGATAGTAGCTTTACTTTAAATTGTATGCTCTGCTATGTTTGCTTCTGCTTAGTGTGTGTCTGGGGGCTATCACTGTAGAATGAGGTTGGAGTGGGAGGGTTGTATTCCTATTCCTTTTCCTTTATGCTCTTTTGGTATGTTGTTAGTTAATTTACTGCTCACTAAGACTGTTGTCTGACTCAAGGCTTTATGTTTTAATTCTTATTGCCTTGGGCTGTTCGTCCATTTTGGGACGGGCAGACTAGGTAGCAGGTGACAGGTGCTGTTCTCTTCTCACGATGCTGATATCGAAGACGAGCTAGAGGGTTGCATATTATCTTCTTATATGTACTGGATATTCCGCTGTTTTGTATTCTCTGAGAGATATGTAGTGAGGCTGGATGTATTGACTATGTGGATGCTTGTATTCAACTATTATGGAGTTTTATATGATGTCATTTTGTTCTGTAAAGCTTCACTATACATATGTTCTATTGTATTTTGTCCATGCGCTGTGAGTAATACGATAGATTCTGTTGTTTTAAATCTTACCTTGACAATCGTCCATGGTCGTCTGGCACACTTTACAGCGCTCTATCTTTAGATTCGGTGCAGGGGTCATGGGCGGTCGTCACATTTGGTATCAGAGCATTGGTTAATCGATTTTACCCAACGCTCGCTGAAGTAACCACGTATGAGAGACGTAATTGTATTTTGATGGATGAATACTATATATAATATAGTAGCTTAGTAGAGTTGAGTCCTTTATGCAGTTGTTTCTCTAGATGTTCTAATCATTCCTTTTTATAGATATTGAGAATGAGTCGAAGAGGGAGACCAGCTGCTAGGGAAGGCCGTGCTACTGAAGAGACTGCTGATTATGCAGCCATGTTCGAAGCTATGATGACTTCGATCATGAGAAGGATACCAGTTCCGGGGGCAGCAGTAGATGTTGGAGTTCAAGTCCAAACTCCGAAACCAGTGGATTTTGCTAAGCTGTGCAAGGATTATACTGCTATTGGAGGAAAGGTTTTCTTGGGAACAGAATCAACTATTGAAGTCCAGAGATGGATAGATGCTTGTAGAAGGATCTTTGGTGATTTGGGAATTGATGATGCAACTAAGAGAAAGTTGGCATCAAGGCAGCTTCAAGGGAGAGCCTCTGATTGGTGGAACTCTATTACCATCACTACTCCGGAAGAAGAGATTACTTGGGAGCAATTCCAAGTCAGATTTGAAGCTAAGTTCATTTCTACTGCTCAGAAGTCTGTTCTGTTCAAGAAGTTTGTAGAGCTCAAGCAAGGTGGAAGATCTGTTCTTGAGTATGTTTCTGAGTTTGAAGCTTTGTCCAAGTATGCCCGGTCATATATTGAGTCTGCTTATCAGAAGAATGAGAAGTTTGTGACAGGCTTGGACAGTTATCTTGGGAGACAGTTGGTGGATCATTTGGACGATTCATTTGAGAAGCTTGTGGAGAAAGCTCTTAGGCATGAGAGTCTGTTTCCTAAGGAAGGATCTGTTGTTGCTGTGACCAGGGAAGAGTCTAAACCCCAGCAGGGTGGAAACAAGAAGAGGAAGCAGCAGCAGCAGAAGGGTAAGGATGGCCAGAAGAAGCCGAAAGGCGAGGTGACTTGCTACAATTGTCAGCAGAAGGGCCATTTCTCTAAGGATTGTAAGAATCCGAAGGCACCGATGAAGTGTCACAACTGTGACAAGCCGGGGCATTTCAGGAAGAATTGTCCAGAACCAAGGAAGGACAGGCAGATTGTGCAAGCCTATGCCTTAGGAGCTGTTCCGTCGTCTTCGAAAGCTCCTACTGCTGAAGAGAAGGGAAAGGGTGTGGTTGTTCAAGGTACTCTTTTCCTATGTGGTGTTCCAATTAGAGTTCTGTTTGATACTGGAGCATCGCATTCGTTTGTTTGTAATGAACTCGTAGGCCGGTTAGGTTTGGCACCGGATATTGTTGATAGGCCATTGGTTGTGACTAATCCAGTTGGGGGTTCGTCTTGTTTGTGTATGTTATGTCGTGGTCTAGTTGTATCGAGTCATGGTTGCTCTTTTGTTTGTGATTGTTTTGTTCTGAACTTTGCGGGGTTCGGAATTATTTTGGGCATGGACTGGCTTAGGAAGTATGCGGCTAAGGTTGATTGCGAAAGGTTGGAAGTGACAGTCGAGAATGTGGAGGGGCGAAAGATTGTGATACGATGTAAGCATGAAGAAGGCGTCTTCATGAGCTTCATGTATTCGCTAGTTGTTCCACGGGATGGACTGTCAACAGTGCCGATCGCAAATGGATTCGAGGATGTCTTTGACGAAGTCAAAGGGTTGCCGCCGCATAGAGAGATCGAGTTTCGTAAAGATCTAGTTGAAGGAGCCAGACCTGTTGTGATGCCTCTTAGGCGGATGGCGCCTAGGGAACAGCAGGAGTTGAGGGTGCAAGTTGATGATCTTTTACAGAAAGGATTCATTCGGCGTAGTGTGTCCGAGTGGGGTGCACCAGTTGTGTTCGCAACCAAGGCAGATGGATCATTGAGATTGTGTGTGGATTATCGTGAGCTGAATAAGGTGACAAAGAAGAACAAGTATCCATTGCCGAGAATAGATGACTTGTTTGATCAGCTTCACGAGGCTAAGGTGTTTTCTCAGATGGATTTGGCAACGGGATTTCACCAGTTGAGAGTAGAGAAGGATAGTGTGCCGAAGACTGCTTTTAGGACACCATCCGGTTTCTTTGAGTGGCTGGTAATGCCGTTTGGATTGACTAACGCACCAGCATATTTTGTGGATCTTATGAATAGAGTGTTCAGAGATCAGTTGAACAAGTTTGTACTTGTGTTCGTGGATGATATTCTGGTTTATCCCAGAACGGAAGAAGAGCACAAGACGCACTTGCGTATTGTTTTGGAGATCTTACGGAAACATCAACTGAAGGCTAAGTTTTCGAAGTGTCACTTCTGGAAGAGTGAAGTGAGGTTCTTAGGCCATGTGATTTCTGGAAGTGGAATAGCGGTTGATCCCGCTAAGGTAGCAGCAATCCAGGATTGGGTTAGACCTAAGAATGCATCTGATGTAAGAAGTTTTCTTGGACTAGCAGGATATTATCGGCGGTTTATCAAAGACTTCTCCAAGATAGCTGTACCATTAACAGGATTGACGAAGAAGAACCAAGTGTTCAGTTGGGATGCTAAGTGTGAGCAAGCTTTCGGAATCCTGAAAGAGAGATTGACGAGTGCTCCTGTTTTGACTATTCCTAGTGGGAATGATGAGATGGTGGTTTACACCGACGCATGTGGTACTGGACTTGGAGCAGTGCTGATGCAGAAGAATAAAGTTGTTGCGTATGCAAGTCGACAACTGAAGACGCATGAAAGGAATTACCCAACTCATGATTTGGAGTTAGCGGCGATTGTATTTGCTCTGAAGATGTGGAGACATTATCTATTGGGAGTTCGATTCGAGTTATTTACGGATCATAAGTCGCTGAAGTATCTTTTCTCCCAAAAGGATTTGAATCTTCGGCAGCAACGTTGGCTAGAGTTTTTGGCATCATATGATTTTGGTATAGCTTATACTCCGGGAAAAGGTAACGCAGTGGCAGATGCATTAAGTCGAAGACATGCAGGATTGGGAGCCATGTTTTCAGAATGGAAGAGTCTCGAGTATTTAGCTGGATTTGACTTCAGGCCTAGATGCGAATTGGAACCTGAGATATTGGCAAACTTATCAATAAGACCCACTCTTGTGGAAAGGATTGGTGAGAGCCAAAAGCGAGATGATAAGCTTGTCAAGATTATCCGTGATTTGGAATCTGGATTGGATCCTGAAAAGGGTAAAGGATTCGAGGTCGATCGAGAGGGTTGGCTTCGGAAGCAAGGACGACTAGTTGTTCCCGATATAGATGAATTGAGGAGTGAGGTTCTGAAGGAAAGTCATCACTCGAAGTTGACGATTCATCCAGGTGGGAATAAGATGTATCAGGATATGAAGAGAACCTACTACTGGGAAGGTATGAAGAAGGATGTTGGAAATTTTATTTCCAAGTGTATGAACTGCCAGTTGGTTAAAGCCGAACAGAAGAAGCCAAGTGGATTGCTTCAGCCATTAGAAGTTCCTACATGGAAGTGGGAACAAGTGTCGATGGATTTTATTGATGGATTGCCTAGAACCAGAACGGGAAATGAAGGGATTTGGGTTATCGTTGATCGTTTGACCAAGAGTGCAAGATTCATTCCTGTTCGATCGACTAGGACGGCATCAAAGTTGGCTGAGTTGTATGTTAAGTGGATAGTCCGATTCCATGGTATTCCGAAGAGTATAGTGAGCGATCGAGATCCATTGTTCACTAGTGGATTTTGGAAGAGCTTCCAGGAAGTTTTGGGAACCGAGTTGTGTTTGAGTACAGCTTATCACCCTCAAACAGATGGTCAGACTGAGAGAGTCAACCGAGTTTTGGAAGATCTCCTCAGAGCTTGTGTTTTGGATTTCGGAGGATCATGGGAAGATCACCTTCATTTGGTGGAGTTTGCGTACAACAACAGTTACCAGTCAAGCATTGGTATGGCACCGTATGAGGCATTGTATGGAAGACCGTGTAACTCTCCGACATGTTGGTTGGAAACTAGAGAAAAGTTGATACTTGGTCCAGAGATGATTCGGCAGACTTCGGATTGTTTGGAAATCATTCGGCAACGAATGAAGGCAGCCCAAGACCGTCAGAAGAGTTATGCTGATAAGCGTCGAAAGGATTTGGAATTCGACATGGGAGATATGGTTTTTGTGAAGATTTCTCCACTGAAGAATGTTATTCGATTCGGGAAGAAAGGAAAATTGACTCCGAGATTTGTTGGACCATTCCCGATCATCGAGCGAATTGGAAAGCTCGCCTATAGGTTGGAGTTACCTGAGAAGATGTCGGGTGTGCACAATGTTTTTCATGTATCATATCTACGGAAGTATGTGCACGACTTGAATACAGTGGTTTCTGCTGATAGCTGTGAAGACTTCGAAGTTGATCCAGTCGATAGAAGACCTCGTAAGCCACTTCGTGTTGTGGAAACCGACACGAAACAGCTTAGGAGGAAGGTAGTTAAGTTGCTCAAGATACAATGGAGTGATGATGATAACGACTGTACGTGGGAGGTGGAAGAGAGGATGAAAGCAGCTCATCCTGAACTCTTCAAGGTATGGCCCTAAGGTGTCGTGTCATCTCGCGATATTGTAACTTGTTCTAATTTTAGAATTCTGTACGCTAAGCTAGAATTGGATGCATGGTTTGCTGATTGTTATGAATGGTAGGCGTACAGAATAGTTTTGATTACTTTGATTGTTTGGGATTTCGGGGGCGAAATTCCTAAGGGGGAGAGAATGTAACGACCCGTATTTTCACGGATTGAAAAGTTCGTCAAATCTGGAGTTTTAGCGTTTTGGGCCATTTCAGATTTTAGGCAAATTTTGCCTAAGTCCTAAGTCGTTCACGACTTAGCATAAGTCGTGAGTCGTATACGACTTAGGAGATAGGAGTTCTGGTCGAGTTGAGGGATGAGTCGTATACTTACTAAGTCGTAAGTCGTAAGCCTAGTTGAGTCGTCTGAAGTTGACTCGTGTGCGAGCTAAGGGCTAGGTCGCGTGCGAGTTAAGGAGGGGTTGTCAGTGGGTTAAAGCTTAGGTCGTATGGAAGTTAACCCGTGCAGAGTGCTTAGGTCGGTGGGGCGACCTAGTGGGGTGACCGACCTAAGAAGGTGAGCGTGTTAAGGGAAGACCGACTTAACAGTGTGGCCGAGTTAAAGTAGTCAGCCGACTTAAGAGTTGATGACTCATAGGAAGGGACGACCTAGAGTTAGCTTGTGTGGAGTTTAGGTCGGTAGGGTGACTCAGTGGAATGACCGACCTATAGGAATGACCGACTTAAGAGATTATGACTTAAGGACTGGGACGAGTTAGCGGGTTAGTAGTGAATGACTTAGTGCTAGGGCTTAAGTCGTAAGCGACTTAAGTATGGTTAGGTCGTGGAGACCCTGTTGTGAGCGTTAGCAAGTTAGGTCGTTAACACGAGTTAAGGGAGATAGGTCGTTGGACGACTTAGGGTAGATCGCTAGGAAGAGAAAGTCGGAGGTCGTCTGTGTGATGAGTCGGTAGGTAGTGAGTCGGCAGCGTGTGTTGAGTTGTGAGTCGGTAGGTCGTAAGTCGGCAGAGGGTTAGGTCGGCAACGACTTATAGGGGCAGATGACATAAAATCTGCCTATAAATAGAAGGGTTTGGCTCACTTTTTGGCACCGGTTTTTGAAGCAACGAAGTGCTGCCATTTTGAGAGCTCGACTACAACATTTCTTCATCTCTTTTCTCTTCTCTAATCTAGTATCTCCATCCATCTAAATCGAAGATCAAGATCGAAGATCCAAGAGCTAAAGTTGAAGATCTTCATCCATCGAAGAGAGATTTCATCGTTTGAAGTGAGATCTTGTCGGATCTAGCTTAGTTCTTCGCTGTCCAGATCTGAAGTTGATATCTTTTGGATTGTTTAGGTGATTTGGTGAGTGGTGATTATCTCTCACACGGATCCAAAGGAGTATATCGGATTGTTGGCTCGATTTGGTGTTAAAATAGAGATTTCCATGCATTTTCTTCATCCTATGTGTAGATCCATATAGATCCATTGTTCATGATGATGTTGCATCCATTTTATCATATGTTAACCTATGCAAGTTCATTCATCAAGTTTGTAGAGATATAATCCATGTTTTCATGCTTATTGGACTTTCAACTCTTTAATTACGAAAATGCCATTATTGCTATAATTGTCTACTTAGATCATTTTTGAATGCTTGATTGCTTGGATTGATGTTTGATTTGATTGATTGTTATGAACTAGATGATTGATGATTAGATTTAGACCGAAGACGATTCAAAAGCTAAGGGAAAGGCTCTTGAATTGGGAAAGCGGCTCGTGGCATATGTAGCGGGATGATGAAGCCCTTATGCATAGATTTGATGATGTGATGATGAGATGAGGCTTTGCGAGGATGTAATGAAGCGAGGCAATCATGTGATGAAGACTTGGTCTAATCCAGACGGGATCATTCCAAGCATGTCAATAACTCGGTGATATGATTCGAGTTGAGGATAATGAATGGATATGAGAATAGTCGTCAAGGAGGATGACTAGGAGGCTTGGATAGCATCGTTGTTGAAGGTTCTAGCATGCTCTAAGCAAGAGTACGTTTGGGCAGATTCGATAGTCCCAACGGCCAACTGTTGATGGTCGAGTACTCTGGGCAGATTCGATAGTCCTAGGCACGGGCTGCGACGACGTGCGGGAGTTATGTCTAGAACCGGGGTTTCCATTAGCCCTTGACGGACGGCTGAAAGAATGTGCCGGTCATTCAATTAACGGTGATATCGAAGCAATGATAACAGTGATAGCCAGAGTCATGGATGTTTGGTTGTAACGTCATTTTGGACTCAAGAGCGGTATTTTCTAGGTGCTTATCTGATTTAGGCCTTGGTACTTGGAAAACATCGCCCTTGACTCGAGTGATAGTAGCTTTACTTTAAATTGTATGCTCTGCTATGTTTGCTTCTGCTTAGTGTGTGTCTGGGGGCTATCACTGTAGAATGAGGTTGGAGTGGGAGGGTTGTATTCCTATTCCTTTTCCTTTATGCTCTTTTGGTATGTTGTTAGTTAATTTACTGCTCACTAAGACTGTTGTCTGACTCAAGGCTTTATGTTTTAATTCTTATTGCCTTGGGCTGTTCGTCCATTTTGGGACGGGCAGACTAGGTAGCAGGTGACAGGTGTTGTTCTCTTCTCACGATGCTGATATCGAAGATGAGCTAGAGGGTTGCATATTATCTTCTTATATGTACTGGATATTCCGCTGTTTTGTATTCTTTGAGAGATATGTAGTGAGGCTGGATGTATTGACTATGTGGATGCTTGTATTCAACTATTATGGAGTTTTATATGATGTCATTTTGTTCTGTAAAGCTTCACTATACATATGTTCTATTGTATTTTGTCCATGCGCTGTGAGTAATACGATAGATTCTGTTGTTTTAAATCTTACCTTGACAATCGTCCATGGTCGTCTGGCACACTTTACAGCGCTCTATCTTTAGATTCGGTGCAGGGGTCATGGGCGGTCGTCACACCTTTCGACTCGATTTCTTTGAATTTTGGAACGTTCCCTACGGTTCCAAAATCCATTCGTGTCCCTCACTATTCGCCTTCTCATTCTGGAGTATCCCATAACTCCACCTTGAATGATCTTTATACTGAATCGGCGGTCACGCCAAACTTCGAATGATTTGTAAAGGGGTGAAACTCCTTTACAATAGGTATTGATTTACCGGAGATTTCTGTATCCTCGGTTTACGATGTTATCTATCTCCTGCTATACCTCAATTCTATTTCTTGAGATCGAATGTCGATTTACCTCGGAATTCTACAATGATCTTATTCTTGAAGTTACGGACGACCCGGTTAAGGTTGCCCGTGAATTAAATAAACTCATCCACCTCCCGATTGTGGTAATTGAATTATCTTATCTTCTGTTTCAAACTTATTTTCGAATCAAAATTCTCTTTGATTTAAGTCAACAAAAATTTGAATTCCTATCCTTATTTTGAAAATCCATTCCTGTATCGTCGAGCAAAGAAATGTATTTCTAAATTTATATTAAAAATGTTGTTTTCAAATTTGATAAACAAAATAGTTTTGAATGATTATATTATATATAAATATAAGTTTTCTGAAATTAAATTATTAATGAATTTGTTGTTTGAAATAATAATATTTGACTTTTATTTATTGTTTTGTAAACCATTGACTATTGCATAATATAAATAAATGAATTTATAAACTTGGTTATAAATTGATTGGAATTTGAAATGAATTAAATTCAGAAATTTGAGAATTTATTAGTTTCCGGTGATTTCGAACTTTGTTTTTTTTTTTAAATTTTAAAGGATATATATTGAAAGTATTTTCGAATAGAAATCGTTTTCAAAGAACTTTTAAATGTTGAAATCAGTGCTCTTCTCTTTGTCGCTGGAAAATAATTTCGGTGATGGCGACCGCATCATCGATGTTCATTTTCGAGTTTCGAAGTGGAGATACTATTCTGTAGCTTTGCTACGGTTTTGTTTGAAAAATATTTGATTTGAATTTCTTCAGTATATTTTGATTTACATATATATAGGTATCTTATTTTAAAATTTAATTTGATTGATATAAATATATTGTATATATCCCTAAATTGTTTAAAGTTAATCGGAAATCTAATTCTTAAATTTTGTTAAAGGATGATCTTAACTATAAATAAAACCAAAAATTTGGAATGAATATTTAAACTTGAATAATTGAATTGGGAAAATTTTATTTGTATATTGTTCAACTGCATTCTAATACAACTTACCTAAACCATTCAGAAGTTGAATATGTAATTGGATAATATATAAGATAAATTGAATTTATAAATAAAATTTGAGTGTTTATAATAAATGTTGTACACTAAATTTGATTATAAAGATGTTAATTGAGTTAGATAGAATAATAAATAAAACTCAGTTAATAATGAAATAAATTATTTTGGAAGAATTAATAAATTTGTTTTGAAAGAATTAATAAATTGAAATTTGGTCAACCTATGAAATACCTTGAATTTAAAGGCAATTAATGAATATAAATTAATTTAAATCGAAACTTTTATGGTTTAAATTAATTTATATGAGTTAAATATATGTGATAAGATATATTAAGTAGAAAAATTTTAACAGTAATTTGAAATAAAGAAGAATTTAATTGCTGAAAAAAATATGATTATAATAAAAGACTATTCAAGTTTATGATTTTAGAAATTGTTAATAAAAGATAATTGGATAATAAAACAATGAATAAATGAGATAAATAAAATAAAATTTTGTTTTGAAGAAATCTTTTGGTATCAAATATTAATAAATTGGAATTAAATCAACTTATTGAAATACCCTGAATTTTAAAATCAAATATTGAGTATCAATTAAGGTAAATTGAAATTTATACGGTTTAAACTAATTGTTATTTTGTATTTCAAATCTGTTTTCTTCCTGGTTGTTTCTATTCTCCAACCTCGTTCCTTTTCGGGGACGAAAAGTTTTGAGTGGGGGAGAGTGTAATGACCCGTAAATTTCAACTGTTTTAATAACGTAATTAGTTGAAATTTTGCGAAATTTTAAACGATAAAATTTTGAAATAAAAATTTGATATTTGGAATGCGTTTAGTTAAACATAACAACTGGTAAATTTTCGTCTAAAAATATGAAAGTTTATTTCGCGCGCAAATTCACTTCAATTTAATCAGTTAAAAAGCGTTGAAAATAAAATGTTTCCGAAACCTAAATATTTTTGCATAGAAAAATTCTAAACCATCTTCTGAGCAAGATGTCAGTTTGTCGTTTTTCAAAATTTGGACATCTATTGCTCCATCGTTCTTATTTTCTGCAAAATAGCAGCATTCTGGTACCGATATCGATTTTTATCGGATGATCGTACCACTGATATCTGTATACCGTTTTGATCGCCTCGTCATGCTGATCTCTACGGTGTATTCGATTGTCAAATTCGAAGACCGGGTGCATTGCACTTTGCGTAACGCCTTTCATATCGGTACTCGTTCGTGCCTTTTGGGTTCTTGTGCCTATTTAAATTTCCAAAGTGTCAACGGTTGGGCTTGGCTTTTATTATATGCAGATATCAAGGTGGACTCTTACGATTTTCTATATTCAATAAAATTAAATTCGCGGTTCATTTTCATTCACACCGTGTAAACACGTTTCATTCCTTACTTTAGCCTCTTCATTTCTATTGGTTTCAGTTGAGCATTTATGTACAAAAAGTAAATTTGTGAAGCCTGCACGTCAC
This sequence comes from Allium fistulosum, assembly GCA_030737815.1. Lineage (NCBI taxonomy): Eukaryota > Viridiplantae > Streptophyta > Magnoliopsida > Asparagales > Amaryllidaceae > Allium > Allium fistulosum. The sequence goes on from CM060904.1 coordinate 137,343,357, forward strand.
TTTTCCCTTCAGCCTTCTCTTCTCCTCCTTCCTTTTCTTTACAAAATCCACCTTCACTTCACCTTGAAACCGATGGCAGCACACCCAAAGTCGCATGCAACAACCCCAGACCCACACACACACGCCTCAGATGCCCTTGCAGCCTCCACTCTCTACATCTTCTCATCCACGTACGCTAGCCCTTTCCATTTCTCTCGACCTACCTCTCTACTCCACACGTCGGCCTCCCCACTCCGCTCAAGCTAGCCAACCACCTCACTTCAGACCGCACGCTTCACGTGCTTTCCTGATCCCGACCACCCGAGCAATGTCGTCGAACACCCTCACTCCACTCCATGCTTCCGTCTTCCGCCCACACAGCCCACCTAGGCCGAGAGTAGCCTCAACCGCACCACAACTTTCTCACCTGACAAGCATGACCACTTCCCTATTGCTGAGCTTCCTCCCCTTCTCCAATGTACAACATCCACTTCCTCTGTTTTAAGGTACTATATGTATAGGTATAAGGTTGCATTTTATAATTTTTATAAATATATTAGTTTATATATATTGTGTCATCTGCATTTATATCAATCTATATGCATTCTTATACAAACCTGTTACATAATTCGAATATATATACATAGTTTACATGGTTTGTCATTTTAAGTTATATATATAGTGATATGTTCGGGTATTTATATATATACAGCCGTAACAGGTTATATTTTATAAACTTACATTTTAATTTTTATGACTAAGTGTTTAAGTTGATATATTATATAGATAAGCTTTTGTATTCATTTTTGGTGAAGTCTGCATATAATAGCATGCGATTTGAACATATAATTGGAAAAAAAAATTTAGTGTCTGCATGAGTATGCAGTGTTATAAATTTGTGTTTAGATCTTTACAATGGTTTTGTAATAGTTTCTAGATATAATTTATGTTAATGATTTTGTACTGGATATATATATACAGGGTATATAAACCTTATATGATCTTAGTTTATAATATAATTTTTTATACGTATGTTTGTTTGTACATCTTATTTTGTATGAGTTTATATGTAGCTTTCTTTTCTTTTCTTTCAATAACTTGCAGTTAGATAAAATGTTAGTTCATAGGTATTTAAATAAAGTAAGTTTAAATTATATATATATATTATGATGTATAGATGAGTGTATGAGTTATTTGTATAAAATAACAATGGTTTCCGCATGTTTTGTTTTTGAAAGCAACAGTGTGTGTGCGTGGGCTATATATTAGATATATATATTATGATCTTCACGTGATGAATATATGCATGCGGGTTTGTACATTTTGCTGTTTGGGCCTTTATAAATGTGGGTCACTATGCATTTCGGCGGTGTTTTATTTACCGCACGTTTTAGGACAATACATGTTATATCTACTTAAGTCTGCATATTTTAAGTTGTTTTATATTTTGGATTGTCTGCATATTTAGTTTGTTTATAAATTACATTATATATGGGTTCAATCTAAAACAACGATTTTAAAATGTGTATATATATATATATATATATATTTGATTTAAACCGGGTTTGAATTTGGAATATGTTTTATATATATAAATAGTTGCATATATGTATATAAATTCACTTATACCATTTATCTTCAACAATCCAATTCTGATTCGATTTTGTAAATTTCTATCTATCAGCTTGTCCGTCGAGTCCGTATCCATCTAGCTTTGATTTGGAATTCGTGCTCGGATTCGTAACTCAATTCTTCGTCAAATTCTCTAGCCTCGAAAGGTGAGCACTCACTCACGATTAACGTTCTTTTATTTATTAAATTTGATTTCAATTGAAACGACAATTGAAATATGCTGCTGTAGTTAATTACACTGTTATATATGCTATTACCTATATCAGTTCATCTGTGACATCTGACACCATTATCTGTTATATATGCAATGATAATCCAGTTTGGTTGTTAATTGATCGTTGTTGATGTTTATATTGGACGTTAAATTGTTAATGTTAAAAAGATAAATAGTATGCAATTGAAATTGATATAGGATAAATAATGTAAAAATTTGATTAACTGACATTTGTATAATATGACCCCTTTAAACGTTAAACTAGTTGACACGTAGAAATATGGAATTACACCTTGAACCATTTAAATGTATGTTGTTAAATTGATGATGTATGAAATTGTAAATAGATGACAAGTGAAAACCGTAATGTAATAATCTTTAATCTACATGAAATGATAGTGTAGATTCTAGAAATAATTATATTAATTCGTACAAATAACAATATGAATTAATACGGTTATTTCAGGATTATTTAAATTGATTATTGGATTGTTATTGTTGTTGTTATTGCTTGTTTATTTACTTTGATACCATCCCAGTTATCACACTGCAAGTTCCCTTTACTATGCTTTGATTTGAATTAAATTGGAATCGGGTTGAAATGATAAATACCCAATTTGAACTTTGACCTAGGATAGAAAATTAAATAAAAACCCGATTGGTCAATAATTTGATTTAAAAATAAACGAAGATTTTATTTGAATAAAGAATATGGTTTTGAAATGAAGTTGAAATTTGAATTTTTAAATGAAAGAAAAATGTTAATATTTAATAATCTGAAAAAAAATATTAACAATGTAATCGATGAAAGAATGTTGTTTAATTTGAGAAATGATTGAATTAAGTTTGAAATTATAATTAAGTTTGAAATTATTAAACTTTGAAATTATTTAATAATTAAGTTTTGAACTATTTAATAATGAATTATTAAATGATTAAATTGAATTGAAATTCTTTAATAAGAAAAATTGAACTTTTGAATAAGTAAATTTTACTTCGTAAAGAATTGAAATTGAGTTTCTTTATTAATTAAGTTTTGGAAAATTATTTAAGGAAGTAAATAAGTGAAATTGGATTTCTTTAACAAAAATGAAATGTGATATTTTTGGAATTAATGTAAGACTTGTAATTGGAGAATTGATTTGACGAATTTAGTTTAATTCAAAATTGTAAGTTTTGTTTTAATGAAGTTGAACTTAAGAATTGATTAAATGAATTGGAAATTTAATAGAAATTGTTTTGAATGATAAAGTAACTTAACGAATATTGAATGAAATCGATAAATGAGTTTAAATTGATTTGAATGTTAAATAGAATTTATTTAAATGATTTCGGAATGAAACTTATATACGAACTTGAATCAATATTTGAATTGTTTTAAATAGAAATTGAAATTGAATTATAAGATTTTGAAACGGAAAATTGGAAGTTTTGAAACGAAAATTTGGAAATTGTTTTAGAAAGACAAATGAAATGTTGATTTACGAATTCTATTTGAAATTGAAATTGATTTGGTTTTTGAAATATATAAACGACCAATCGGTGTAATAATTACGAAAGTTATTAAAGAGACTGGGATCGGTAATGGATATACTCTCTATCTGAACCGAAACCACTTTAATAACTATACGCGGAGTGTTGATCCAGAACGAAGTGGATGGTTTTGATGAACGCGTTGACTGAAGAAAGAGAACGATTTTGGATGACCCTTGACATGACTAAAACAGGAGCCGCGCCGGGCCATTGAGGATCGCCATCTCTAGCGGACACACTTCTTCGATACCATATCTATTACTTTTGTGATTCGATTTGGGTGCACCCCTCGATTTGGGAGTGTTGTTTCGCGGTGTTGGGGTAGTAGCTGCTATGCCCAACATCAGTCCGGATCAGGAAACTACTAGTATCCTAGTTGGTATTGCCTCATGTACCTTGTCATACTGATTATCCTATTCGCGACCACTACGATTTTGATTTGTACCTTTAGTATATGGATTTCCCTCTGGTGACTTCCGGTTTTGGGGAAACTACGGTCTTGTATATGCTTTTGGGAATAAAAATGTGTTAAGGGTGGAATGGGCCATGACTTAACGCTATTTTGATATCTTATTATTACTGATAGACATTATCTATTTAGCGTACATTACTACCTAGTAGATAGTTTGACGGATCCTTAAAGGATGGTTATTCCAAACATCCTTTGAGTTACTTGTATTTCAATTGCTATTTCACTTGAGTTGGATTTATTAATATAAGAATGTTAATCCTGACTCGAGTGTTTTGTATTTTGCTTTACGCTCGGGTCAGACTGAGTGGTTCAGCCTTCGAGACTCACCTTTGAAGTTGGAGCTTTGCTTGAAGATCCAGCCATCTATTCTGCTTTCAGTATTCGATGATTCCAGTGATGTATTCTGATTTGTATCTGATGTATCGTATTACTCTTCTGTTGTAAACTCTGATGTATTTTATATATTCATATAGTAGCTTCATGAACTACTATCTCTTTTATTTCCGATGCACTTATTACTCTGTGTCTATGATCTGTGATTTTATTTATTTACTGTATATGTTCAGTTTTGCCAAATTTAAATTAACAACGCGGTATTTTGAGCAATTCAACTCCGGCATGAGTGTCTACCTATACACTTATAATGGACGCGAATGGTTCAAAAATGTCGGGTCGTTACATAATTGAAATCCCAATATCCATATGTTTTTAAATATTCGCTCGTTATTCGGTTTAGCCGGGAAAGGACCTTTGTGTCATATAACCCATTCCGAATAATGATACGACGTATATTGATAGCATTTAAAGACCGGTGGTGAAGACCGGATACTTTCAAAAACGAAAGGATTACCATTGATTGTCTCTGCATCGGCTGATCCCCGGTATAGAGATTTTTGCACCCTTTGTGATGGGAAGTCCGGACGTGATTAGAAATTATCCGGATTTGCAAGGGCTTCTTTGGAAGTGCCTTCGGTTCTGTTCGAACCCGTAACAGACTTGTATGGTTGTATGTCTGACACTACACTTTGAGATATAAAGCTGATTTCTTTCAAATACATTTCTATTTGGTGGCGGAGAATTTATTCTCTTAGCTTAACACCCTTCTCCGAGACGTACGAGTTCAGAGGTTATGTAGTTGAAGGTTATCAGTGATATACTCCCAATTTGGTAGTGTGGCATGCTGAGTGTTGCTGTGTGTTGATGATCATTCGTTGATCATTTGTGATCAGAGCATGGCTTTGTGAAAAAGCGTAGCTTTGTGGAAGAGACCTCATCGGACCTCACAAACCGAAAATGGTCGAAACAGGAATGATGCGGCAAGGTTATGAGGGTCGCGCCCTTTAGGGTATGTCATTTCCTTCTGGAAAAGGGTGGTATCATGGTATGGAGCCTAGATACTTGCTCATGTGGACACACTATATTTATTACTGTGTGATGTTGTTGGTTATCGAAGGCTCGGTATAAGGTCCCAAAGGACCGGGGGGTGACATATTCGTGTAGTAGTTACCTAGTGTAAGGGGTAACCCGGCCTTGTGTTGGCAGAGGGCTAGTTAGTTCTCGGGACGTCCATCCAGAGGCGTACCCATTGGCAGTAGGAAGTTCCTTAGCCTGACCATTTGTTGGAAATCCAATTTCCAATACGAACCTTGTACGGTATTAGTTGTAGAACCTGCCATTTACTTATGGTGGTCACCACTGTTTAAATGGTAGCTATAGTAGGCATAGTTCGAAATGTCTATGCTGGCTAAGATTAATATTATACTTTCGAAATGTTTTTCTGCACTATGCACTAGTAATAATATTAATCAAAGATTTTGCGTAGTAAGCATGTTTGACTATCATAAGGAGAAATCTCCTCCAATTCTGCGTTTGCATTGTGTGTGTGGCGGGAGGCCTTATGGTAGTTTCATTTTCCAAAAGCATTGCGGGTTTCAATGTTTAAAATTCTTTTGTTTGGTTTAAAGATAACTGTTTTGTTACTCACACCAGTCCCATGACTGACCCGGAGTTTATTGTTCCCTTCCTAAACTCTGGGTGCCCACAATTTTCCACACGGGCAGTCTAGAGTTGGGTTTCTTTTTCAGGTAGTCAGGTTTAGTGGATTATCTGGAGCTAGTTCAGTGTCTGGAGTTCACGCACTGAGGTTTCTTATCTTTGTGGATGGTGATGGTGGTTCGAGCTAGATGTTGGAGTTGTTGGACTCATTCACATCTGAGAATCATTTGGAGTTATCACTTCTGTTATTTCCGCTGTATCATTATTTATCTCTGATATTGTTGTATCATAGTGATATCATTGTTGTATATCATTCTGAATATTGTATTCGTTGGAGTGTATATGATATCATCTATTTCTTTATTCCGCTGTGTTGTTATACTTACTGTGTTATAAGCTCCGGCATGACTCAAATTTCAACGATTTAATCTGCGGCATTTGAGTACAAGTGAAGTACGGGTGCCGATTTTCGAACGCTGAAATTTGGATCGTGGCATTTCCAATATTGAATTTGACAATTTAATTATCCAATAAATTACATTAATGATCATTAAATTTCAAATGAATTGTAGTTATCAAACAATTATTTAATTTCCATATAAATAATTCAACATTTATTATTCAATCCTAGCTGTTGATGATAAACATTTCAATATATAGAATTTCACTTCAATACCTGTTATTTCCAAAATCTTCAAAATTGGTTATTTCAAACTTTTATCCAAGTTCATATTAAATAAATAACATTAATAAATCATTCAATTTTTATTTCTAACCATTATTTTTTAATAATCATATTAAATTTAATAATTTAAAATAGTTAAAACTACCGGTTGTTACAGAAAACCTAAATCTCTAGAAAATTATGGCGAACACCTTACTTATCTAAAATAAACTTGCGGTAAGAAGGATTATTCTAGAAGATAGACATGTTCTACGTCAAAATGAAAGCGAATCTAACACTCATATTTTTTTGAGTGAACTTTTGTGAACTACATATGGTCAAGGATTCTTGCTAATGGCAAATTTCATAAGTTCTCCATAGATAGTAAACAAGAGTAGTATAACATTTTTAAAGCAACTAGGTGGAAAACTCCAAGAGCTAAAATCCTTCTCATTATACTAAAGCATTTTATTCGAGTTATTTGGGCGGAGAGGAATGAAAGAATTTTTAACCCCTCCATGAGATCGTCTGCGAAATCTATCATAAAGTTCATATGTTTATTCTTCAAAGCCTGAAAAAGGAAGCATGAGCTACAATAAATGAATTTGACATGCAACCTTAGTTTCATCATTTTGGTTTTTTTTTCTATTTTGTAGTCATGTAAATTATTTTTAGGTCGTGTAATTACTTTAACATTAATCTAATATATGGGCAGGGCTCCCTTAGCCTAGTTGCTAATAAAAAAATAATTATAAGTTAGGTTCAAATTAAAAAAGGACGTTGAACAATGGACGAGTGAAATTGAACATATAGAAATGGATTTAGGTTAATAATTAGCTAAAATAAACATTGATATAGATGTATAAATCATTACATAATCATATAAAATGAATTGCACGAACAAAAAATGAAAAGGTGATAAAATATACAAAAGGATAAACGTCTAAATGGCTGAAGCAAGCCCATGCTAAACCTGGACCCGGTGCATGAATCAGGAAACGTGTTCCCATTTTCTCGATATTTAAGAGTTCATATAGCTGCATGGAGGAAATGTAATATGCATGATTAGTTCTACACTGGACGACGTACATAGGTTCACACTTAATGGCGAGCGTAACATGGGCCATGTGATAATAACGGGACTAGAAAATCTTGTACTGGGGTATGCTTGATCATAGTTAAGCATGAAGGAACCAAGGAAGGGAAATAGAGGCATTTGCAATAGTTAGGCTATATGGCTAGGCAGCGGTTGGACCTACAAGAAAATCGCTATAGTGGTTTCTTTAGCTTTAGGTTGAATGATAAAGAGCATATGACACATTTACTATTGAGAAGGTTATACGAATGCTTAGGTAGGTCATAAATGTCGAGGTAGTATACTAGGCACGCTCCTAGTCATTGAAATGTTCACTTTGTGTGTATACATGATTCGTCATTGAGAATGTTAATTCAATGTTGGTTTGAAAGTTAATCATCAGGATCATATACTAGGAATTGACCTACAGTTGTTAGTTATTGGTTTTTTAATCTTTAGGTGGAAATCTTTGTTAGTTATTGTTGATGTAGGTATAAGAAGAGTTATTTTATTATTGTTTTAACATAAATTTCTAACTTTGCTTCAATTCAAATTTCCTAATATTTTTACTATTTAGCTTCCTTCTACCTAAATTGTTTTTATTTAAATTGCTCCGCATTACATAGCACTTTTTCTCTTTTATTTACCCGTTTCTCCAATGGATCATTGCAATGCATATGCCTATTGATTTAGTCATTAGGCTTTTATCCATTAATTTGAAACCGTTTACCTTTTGTGTATATATCTATTCCAGTTATTTTTCTCCATATTTTCCTTATATAGGAATATTTTTCTTATTTTCACTATTGGGTGTTCTTACCCTTTCATTCTCCTTACACAATTAAATCAAGTACCATTTACATTTATCCATCCCTTAAAAAGAATTTTAAAAATTTTAAATTTATTGAAATAAAAATATTATCGAGCCAAACATACGCCCTATTTTCCAATTATTTCAAAAATAAAGGTTCTTAACTTTCTCTAAGTTTTCTAGTTTTTAAAGAATCTATTCCAAAAGGGTAATTTATACAGTGAAAAATATTGTATTTACTTCTCAAAAATAACAGCTTTTCAGTGATAGGTTTCTTCTATTTTTAAATAAATTCTTATAAAGCTATTTCAAATAACTTCAAAATCTTCTTTTACTAAATTCTTTCATATAGGGTTAGACACAGAAATGAGTTTCGATTTAGTCCCTTATTTTGGATTTTTGTTCTTTCCTAATTATTCTTAATTTATTCTCATCAAGAATATATTAAAATCTATCCATCGTCTTATGGTGGCTAATGAACACCTTCTTACAGTAACTTACTCATTCCTATTTAGCATACTTCCGGATAGTCACAACATATAATTTCTTACTTCCTATCCATCTGGATGAAATGAAAGTAATCAATTGCAAATCCAGAAAAATCCACAATTAAAGGACAGTCTAGGCCCAACAAAAGGAGTCAAGCACCATCCGGCTTCAAGGACCCTTCTATATGTCATGCATATACTCTTCTTAAGTCAACATCTATGGTACGGCCTCCATTTCGTAGGATGATCGGGGTAGTTGTATAAATTTAACTCAATTTATTTTCAAAACTCATAGTTGCCATATCCATCTTTGCACAATATGGTCGCAACTACCTCTGTCATCGGAATTTGTAGAGTTTGGCATGTAGTACATATATATATGTATGTATGTATGTATGCATGTATATATATAATTCTAGGTAAAAATACAAATATGTTCACTTAATGTATTCTAACTCTGATAATTGACTAACTAGGCTCTAATACCAAATGTAGTAACCCTTGTCGAAACGGGCCTAGCTTTCGACCCAATAAAAGCCCATTGAACCTTGGGTCCATTCCAAAGCTGACTGTTGGTTGGTATAATTGATTTAACAAAACAATGCGCGGAGCTATATATCTATGCTTTCAGAGTCTCATAACGGAAGGAATAAAACATAACAATGAAATAAAATACCCACCTCATAAAATAAAATCGTAGGAGTACAATGTCACAATAGTGCATAAAGCATGTATGACACATAGTACGGGTATTTTATAACAAAATAAATATATAACTATAATAGATAACCGCCAAGTCTCTACCGTCTTCCCCATATTTATCATTGTACCTAACCTGTAGGTTGTGATGAGGAGAGATTCAAAACAACAATGTCTAGTAAATGAAGAACCTCAAGTTTAACAATTATAATATATGAGCGGTAAGCATTCATATAAGTATTATGTCTTATGTATTTATTATACTTCTCTAGGTATATCTCTAAGTGTAAGATAATGGCCCTACAAGCCTAACTCCATGGCTATAAATGTGGATGCAATGCAACTATGGAGTATATTAGGTTCAAAAACCTATTTCCCATCCAGTTATATCCTAACAATGTGGAAAAAAGTACCTGGGTCACTTAAGACTTTTTAAATAAGAAATAGGTGGAATCTCCAGCCATTTAAGGCCTAGATCCCAAGGCGAAATCCTCTTGGTACTCCCTAGCTTGCATCGTAGAAAATCGCATAACAACACTTAATACTTCTTAGATAGGGAAGGGGCAGACACTCCGACCTTTTATTACCTCAACCAGGAAGCAGCCCCCTACAAGAGATTTCCACTAATGCACCTAAAAGATAATTCCAATCGTTTAACACTTCATAAAGGAAAATGCAGACCCTAACATCCATTTAATACCTCAACGTTGAAGCAGGCCTGTCCTGGAATCACCCCATGTCATTTTAAACGAAATCCCAACCATTTAGTTCTTCTTAAATAAAGAAGAGGCAGGCTTTGACGACCCTCCTTTTCGATCCTCAGAAGTCGACACTAATACACCTATGGTATTCACATGCCGAGCGACCGAGTACCGGAAAGACAAATTATTGGGATGAAAGAAACAAAAGACAGAACATACTCTTACAACATGATGAGTAATATATAATATACACATGATCTTTACAAAAGAAAACTATAATATACATACATCAATCAAAGTAAAGTAACCTATCATCAGCCTGAACAGTTATAACAGTCTGTCCTCACAAATGCTGTTAAATACAAAACAAGAAATGCAACAAAAATAAAAACGTAAGTATGTCTTGGAGGCATCCAGCTTATCTCTTGAAGCTTCAAAGCATCCATAACTAAATCTAAAAATTGTTCGGGCTGACCCGAGCATTAAAAGAAAATAATGCTAGGATCAGTCTGGTAAACTAGCATGAGAAACACAAATCATATGGATTTTTAATGTTATAAAACATTTCAAAAATAAAGGTATCTCGTAAGAAGACGCTGCAAATAAACACAGATGAGTTTTTACCTTACGATAATCAAATCATTTTTTATTAGAAAATCTTATGATATTATGATAATCTATAGGGTTTTAAATGAGTATATAAAATAGCTGAAATTTTTACATCTCACATTCTAACATATTTGGTACGCAGCTAAGTCCGTAAGGCGCATATTGGAGAATGAATTTCGTACAATGACAAGGCTACTAGGGTACCGCCTGTCACAGTACACTGAGAAAAATGTATGGAGGGCCTCACATGGGCCCCCGCTAACACAGGACTGGCGCACCCCTTCCTGGATAGTACTGATATCATACTCTAATGGTAGCAAACCACATAGCCCTTTCGCATATCCACTGTTTTTGTCATTACCTAGAATGAGCCTTGGGGTTACATTTTACCTTTTTAGCAAATTCCACTTAGAATGCTAACACTTCCCTCCAGGCAATAGTACAATGCTAGGATTCATTAATACAAGTTGTTCAGGATATGAACTAACTAAAGGCACTACTTATACTATATCCTTTTTTTGGAATCACCATTGGGATAAGTAGCAAGTAGCCGTTACACTTCAAAGAATTCCTTCTTCATTCATCTCCAAAATGTCTCTAATTTGAGCACTTATGCTGGTTCGAAGTGGTTTTTGGATAATATATCCAATCCCGGTCTCTCCAAACCAACAACGATAGTTTCAAAACTAGCCTAGTTTAGATAGTTGGTTATCTAACTATCAAATAAACAAACATTCCAATTGGAGATTTAATAAAGCATGATTAAGTGCATAAGCAACCACTAAGCCTCTTAATTAACTCTTTCATTAATTAAAATCTCTTTTTAATTATTCGTATTAAAATGCCTTTTACAAAAGATATATTCACAAACGCTCTATACTCTTTTTAGTACTTGGAAAGTGTATATATACTTATCTCAAATGTATAAGCTTATTCACAAACCATTTCACTTTCAATACTTAGAAAAGTAACCATATACTTATCTAAACGGTATCAGTATATTCACAAACACTACACTTTCAATACCTAGAAAATGTAACCATATACTTATCTCAATGGTATAAGTACATTCACAAAACATTACACTTTCAATGATTAGAAAATGTAACCATATACTATCTCAATGATATAAGTATATTCACAAACACTATACTTTCAATACTTATAAATGTAACCATATACATATCTCCACAGTATAAGTATATTCACAAAACACTTATGAAAAATTTCATATTTCAAAAGCATACTTAAAAGGTCAAAAACAAATGTCATTTGAAAAAAAAAATTATTATAAACCCAAACCACTTTCCTTTAGGTGTAACTAAATTAATCATCTAGAAATTAGACCAAATATACTTATCACCATTTCCTGATTTTAAACTTGCACTATCCATTGATTAACAATGAAGTCGGATAAGTTAAAGAACTACCCTTGCCTCGACCTACATTCTTAATTCTCACAGATAGAGAAGAGTTTCCATGCCTCGGAATTTCATATTAATTATAAAAAAAATACTTTCCATACCACCATAAGTTAAATGATCATTTATGAAAAACAAATCTCATTTTTTTTATAAAATATCTTTTCCTAAATCTCTTTTATATTTACAAACTCCTTTTATAAACCTCCTTTATATTTATAAATCTTCTTTCTATTTATAAAACTTTTTTTATAAACCTCCATTCTATCTATATAACTTCTTTTATAAATCTCCTTTCTATTTATAATTTTTTTTATAAATCTCCATATTTTAAGCCTCGTATACTTATCGCAAACCTTCATCTCAAGATAGGACTAAATACTTTTCATAAAAACGATCATTTTATATATCACTATAAATTCATAAATGTGATTTATTTTCCAATTTATCAAAATGATATCATTTCCCTTTTTATAAAATATCATTTATAACTCTATTTTTTTATTTATAAAACCATTTATAAATCATCTTTCTATACAGCATTTTATATAAAAGATAAATTCCCCCTTTTCTTTAAAATAAACATCCACTATTATATTAACTTCTATGTAAAATAAATACTTTTTAAAACAATTCCAAAAAGGATAGAGTAAAATAGAGAAGTTCCAAAAACCATTTCTAAATAAAATGCCATAGACAATTCCAAAAATGACATTTAAGATCGCCCTTCAAATGAAAACCCTTTTTAAATTGAAATAGAAAAGAATAGTATTTCCAAAAATACTATAATGAGGTCTATAGCTACAATAGCACTCAACCAATGTTGCTACTGCCTTTATCACTAAAAAAGTTCGACTTTTAACACATATCAATAGCACATTAAAAAAGGCCAAACCACCAATGCTTTTAGCATTCATCAATTTATATAAAAAGTATATAAATGAAATTAAAATCAATAATGGTGAGGAATCAGGATCCTTTAAAAAAATTCATGAGTTCCCTGTATTTCATTTAATATATCATTCGCTTTCCAAAATGGGAAATCAACCAAAGAAATAATTCAAGCACACAAACAATAATTTATAGCAATACTTATATCATATAGTGTTCATCCAAAGTGAGTTAACTTACCAAAATTCCAACTGACGCTTACGCGTTCCTACTAGATCTAGAATTGAATGACGTTCGATTTAAGCCTAAAATCTTACTTGCTCCAAATTTGATGAAATCAACTCCAGTGTGTAGATAATTATTTAACGAGCGCAACATAAAAGACGGCATTCGATTTGGACCTCGTATGTAGAAAATATGAACTTTATAAGATTTGGAATTAAAAATTTAATTAATTAACAAAATTAATTAAATCGTTACCCTTAATCACTTCCCTCCTTAATCCACTTTCTTCCCCAATTCAAATATCTCCCCTGCACACGCACAACATGCCGCCATGCACACATGCCCAATCCACCTCCCTAGTCCATAAAATCGCGTGTTGCTAACTCCAACGAACTCCCCTTCTTGTTCGGGTTCCACTCCTCCATGTCATGTAACGACCCGTAAATTTCAACTGTTTTAATAACGTAATTAGTTGAAATTTTATGAAATTTTAAACGATAAAATTTTGAAATATAAATTTGATATTTGGAATGCGTTTAGTTAAACATAGAAACTGGTAAATTTTCGTCCGAAAATATAAAAGTTTATTTTGCGCATAAATTTACTTCAATTTAATCAGTTAAAAAGCAATGAAAATAAAATGTTTCCGAAACCTAAATATTTTTACATAGAAAAATTCTAAACCATCTTCTGAGCAAGATGTCAGTTTGTCGTTTTTCCAAATTCGGACATCTTTGGCTCCGTCGATCTTATTTTTCAACGTTTTTCTTGCATTTTCCGCTATTAGAAAATTCGAATTTTTATAATTCAATCGTACCACTGATTTCTATATACCGTTTTGATCATCTCGTCCTACTGATCTCTATAGTATATTCGTTTGTGCAGTTTGGTGTTCGGTACGCAACGAGGTCAATAAAATGATTTCTGTACCGGTACACGTTTAAACTTTTGGGCTTCCTTGTTTCTATTCAGCCGATCACTTTTATTATTTCCTTGAATTCATGTTTTAACTTTTAATATCCAACCTGTCACATTTATTTTGATGGTTCAGCTCCTTTTTCATTTGGTTGCTTTGAGAATATAATAACTCCTATTGCTCTTTTCATTCTTTTGCTCTGCCCCTCTTCGTTCTCCCAATCTGTTCGTTGCTTCTGAAAAATAATTTGAGTAAATTAAAGCATATATATATAATGTTTGCATTTTTTTGTTTTGGAGACCTGCTATCTCCATCTTTCTATTTTCTCCTACAAGCAAGCCTTCCCCCTCTCTCGATCGTCGCCGCTCGTCTCCAACCCCTCCGCCTCGATCTCCTCTGACCTTCGCTCGCCTTCCACTCACAGCCAGCGCAGTCCCCTTGAACCCGACACCACCTTTTCCCATCCAAAACTCCAACCTTCCCACCTCCTTAATTGCCAAACTCCTTCAATGCACGTGAACCATGCGCCTGCCAAGTTAACTCCATCCTACGCAAACCCATACCGAAAAACCCAGGCCTTCCGCCGCTTCACCCAGCAGTCCCAAAAGTCACATCAGACCAAGCCCCTCGCCCACCACTCAGGCTCGGCCTTTCACCAGCCTACCGACCCACTGACCCTCTCCGCATGCAACCGGCATTCCCAGTTCGACCAACCTCACTCGCAACTCCTCACCGTCTCTCTCCAGACTGCAGTTCTTCCATCTAACGCAAGCTAGCCCGCGTGCTTATCTAGGGTCATTCCGAGGCTTCTTCTTCGCAGACCCGAAGTACGTGCAACCTTCTTTTATGAATGTGAGTTTGTAATGACAGTTGTTGAATAAATTTTATATAATATTTGTTTACAGCCGGTTATCTATGCATTGGTATATACGAGTTAAATATGTTAAAGTATATAGTTTATACATGTTAGTGTATATAGTTTACATTCGTATAAGGTTATATATCTTGTTTCAAAGAATAATTTTGGTGCTCTGTTTTGATTTTTTTAGCCTAAAGTATTCATTTTATTTAAGAGCTTTAGTATATATGTATGTTTATTTATATGTTTCATTTAGTGTTTGTTTTATTACATGAAAGTAGTAACGTGTATTTGTAGTTTAGTTGCTGTGGAAAGAAGAGTTAGTATGTAATCGTTTAAAAGTTGTCTTATGTTATAGGATTTGGTTATATAGGCAGTTATAAAAAAAAATATGTGTATTGCGTGTGTATATATATCAGTAGTATATGTGTAGCGTGTAGGTTATATGGGTGTGTGCAGTATATTGATGTTAGTATTTTAGAAAAACATAGACTTTTATATGTATATTTTAAAGTTCAAATCCTTTATTCTACATGGAATTATAATATAATATAATTGTTATGATTGTTTGTATAATAGGTCATTTTAATATTTTAACTGGCACTTTGATCTCAGGTGTATAAATATGTATCTAAGTATATGAGGGTTGGGTTTTAAATTATAATGGTTCACTTTAGAATATATATTAGCTGCAGCTGTCTTTATATATTACACCGAGGAGTATGGTATATATGATAGTCAGTCGGACTTTATGTTGTAACGTACGATAGTATAATAATAATAATAATAATAATAACAATAGTTGTATGTACTAGTAGATAAAGTCAAGTCTGTATATGTCTGTTTATATATTCCAGAATATGCATGCTAGTTATATACTTTGACGTTTTTATTTGAAAATGATGACTTTAGAAATTTTATATATATGTTTAAAAAGGTAAGTATTTAAGTGTGTGTTTTAAATTTGTAACCATGGGTTTTGAAATACATGTATCTATATTTAATTTAATATGTGGTGGGAATTTAAATATGATTTATATATATGATCATATATAGCTATATACATATGAATTCACTCATACTGTTTATCATCATTGATACAATTCTGATTTTACTTTCATCGATTTCCATTCTATCAGACTTCGGTCCGTCGTACCTATTTTTCGTCATTGAATTTGTGCTTGTCTCACTCGCGCTTGGATTCGATATTCATTCGTGTCTTTTCTTCTCTAACCTCGAAAGGTGAGCACTCACTCACGATTAACGTTCTTTTATTTATTAAATTTGATTTCAATTGAAACGACAATTGAAATATGCTGATGTTAGTTAATTACACTGTTATATATGCTATTGCCTGTATCAGTTCACCTGTGACATCTGACACCATTATCTGTTAATTATTGATGTGATGATAATACAGTTTGGCTGATAATTGATTGATTGTTGATATTTATATTGGACGTTAAATTGTTAGTGTTAAATGATAAATAGTATGCAAAATTGAAATTGATATAGAATGGTTAACAATTTTAAACTGATTTATATGTTAAATTGATTAGTTGAATATGACCCCTTTTAATTGTTAAATTAATTGACATGTAGAATAGTGATAATTACACTTTGAACCATCGACGTATATTGGATTAATTAACGTAGTGTTAAAATTGAAATCGAATGACAAGTGAAGAACCGTATGAATAATTAGTGTAATAATCTTTAATCTACATGAAATGATAGTGTAGATTCTAGAAATAATTATATTAATTCGTACAAATAACAATGCGAATTAATACGGTTATTTCGGGATTATTTGAATTGATTATTGGATTGATATTGTTTTTGTTATTGCTTGTTTATTTACTTTGACACCATCCCAGTTATCACACTGCAAGTTCCCTTTACTATGCTTTGATTTTGAATTGAATTGGAATCGGGTTGAAATGATAAATACCCAAAATGAACCTTGACCTAGGATAGGAAATTAAATAAAACCCGATTGGTCAATAATTTGATTTAAAAATAAACGAAGATTTTATTTGAATAAAGAATATGGTTTTGAAATAAAGTTGAAATTTGGATTTTTATGAAAGGAAAATGTTAATATGTAATAACCCGAAACAAAATATTAACAATGTAATTGAAAAAAAATATTGTTTAATTTGAGAAATGATTGAATTAAGTTTGAAATTATAATTAAGTTTGAAATTATTAAACTTGGAAATGATTTAATAATTAAGTTGAAAATTATAATTAAGTTGAAATTAATTATTAAACTTTGAAATTATGTAATAATTAAGTTTGAATTATTTAATAATTAAATAAGATTGAATTATTTAATGATTAAATTAAATTGAATTTTTGAATAAGTGAATTTTACTTCATAATAATTGAAATTGAGATTTCTTTATTAATTAAGTTTTGGAAATTATTTAAAGTAAGTAAATAAATAATTGAAATTGAATTTTCTTTAACAAGAAATGAAAATGTGATATTTTGGAATTAATGTAAGACTTGAAATGTAAAGAATTTGATTTGATGAATTTAATTTAATTAAATTTGTAAGTTTTGATATAATGAAGTTGAATTTAAATAATGGATTTAATGAATTGGAAATTTAATGGAAATTGTTTTGAATGGCATAGTAACTTAACGAATATTGAATGAAATCGATAAATGATTTTAAATTGATTTGAATATTAAATAAGATTTAATTTAAATGTTTTCGAAATGAAACTTGTATTCGAACTGGAATCAATATTTGGATTGTTTTAAATAGAAATTGAATTTGAATTATAAGATTTTGAAATGATAATTTGGAAGTTGAAACGTAAATTTTGGAAATCGGTTTTGAAAGACAAATGAAATGTTGATTTACAAAATTGAATTGAAATTGATTTGGTTTTGAAATATATTAAATGACCAATCGGTGTAATAATTACGAAAGTTATTAAAGAGACCGGAATTCAGTTATGGATATACTCTCTATCTAAACCGAAAACCACTTTAATAACTATACGCGGAGTGATGATCCAGAATGAAGTGGTTGGATTGATGTACGTGATGACTGAAGAAAGTGAACGATGATGGATAGCCTTGACACTTGTGTCAAATTGGAAATGACTAAAACAGGAGCTGTGCCGGGCCAATGGAGGATTAGCTACCTCAAGTGGACACACTTCTTCGAACTACTTATACTTGTTGTCGATTGGTGCAACCTTGATTTTGGGAGTGTTGTTTCACGGTGTTGCGGGCGCTGCGGCGTTGCGTTCTCACCAGTCCGGATCAGGCGAACGGTAGTATCACTACCTTGGGTATTACCTCATGTGCCTTGTCATACTTGTATTCCATTTATACGCGACCACTACGATTTTGATTTGTACCTTTAGTATATGGATTGCCCTCTGGTGACTTCTGGTTTTGGGGAAACTACGGTCTTGTATATGATTTTGGGAATAAAAATGTGTTAAGGGTGGAATGGGCCATGACTTAACACTATTTTGATATCTTCTTATATTACTGATAGACATTATCTACTTAGCGTACACTACTACATAGTAGATAGTTTAACGGATCCTTAAAGGATGGTTATTCCAAACATCCTTTGAGTTACTTGTATTTCAATTGCTATTTCACTTGAGTTGGATTTATTGATATAAGAATGTTAATCCTGACTCGAGTGTCTTGTGTTTTTGCTTTACGCTCGGGTCAGACTGAGTGTACCAGTATTCGAGACTCACCTTTGAAGTTGGAGCTTTGCTTGAAGATCCAGCCATCTATTCTGCTTTCAGTATTCGATGATTCCAGTGATGCATTCTGATTTGTATCTGATGTATCGTGTTACTCTTCCGTTGTATCTGGTTTAACTCTGATGTATCATATTACTCTTCTGTTGTAAACTCTGATGTATCTTATATATTCATATAGTAGCTTCATGAACTACTATCTCTTTTTAATTCCGCTGCATTTATTACTCTGTGTCTGTGATCTGTGATTATTTATTTACTATATATGTTCAGTTTTGCCAAATTTAAATTAACAACGCGGTATTTTGAGCAATTCAATTCCGGCATGAGTGTCTACCTATACACTTATAATGGATGCGAATGGTCCAAAATATCGGGTCGTTACATGTCACGTCTACACTCCTCCTCCAAAATCCATCTGCTTCACCACCTGACGATAATCCCCATGTCGCTTTTCACTTCCCAAGGTCGGAGCTCCCTTTATGGACGTTGATAGGTGTGGCTTGCCAACACAAAAACAGCTGTACTTTCCTGCTCGCCTAACTCCCTCTGCATCGCCTCAAATCGCCATCCCTAGCCACGACCTAACACGTCGATCACCGTAAATCAACATCACACCCCTTAAATCCCATATAAATTCGAAGGTTTCCTTTTCCCCCACTTAACGGATCCAACTTCGTAATTTTTTGTTACCTCTAGCTCTGGATTTTGATTTTTAATGGTGGATGCTAGGTTAAAATGTTTATAGAAGAGGGAATGTAAGAGAGAAAGAGGGGAAAATGTGAAGAGCAAGAGAGAAGAGAGAGGGTATGAGTATATTTATAATAAAATAAATATTATATTTTAATTTGCTTTTTAATCGTTGCACGTTTTGAGCTCTTGCAATCACATAGGACATCAGGTCAACATGACACTCGTCAACCTACATCACCTTATCATTCGGGTTCCAATGGCAATAGTTTTGTCAAAATCCAAGACAATGCCCTGGGATGATAATTTTACACGTTTCGAGACCGTTTATCGATAAAACGATTTTCGGTCACTCTATCGATATTAATTCGAACTATTTATTTTTGTAAATTCTTTTCTATACAAGATTACCAATATTATTTATTAATTAAAAATTTATTAAGCTTTTAAAAACAATTATTCAAATATTTAAAATTAATTAAATATTTACATTCAAAACAATAAAATTCTGGGTTATTCCCTCCTTAAAAGAATTTTGTCCCCGAAATTCCCAAAGGAAGAAAATGACTTCTCAGCCTTATGTTACAAAAAAATTCGACAGCATCTTTTTTGCATGGCTAGGTCCAAAAAAATCACAACATCAATATAAGCCCATAACTGGGACCTTCCATATCTGGGGAAAACACAACAACAATATATACGTATGATATACCTTATAGAGTGTATATGTCACATAGAAAACACACCCATTAATCGTAAACACGTAACTTTTGTCGAGCAATCAAACTCTACTCATGAAACCAAAAGAAACTAGCTAGCCTTTGCTTCCATGTATATGTACTCCCTTACATAACCCAATAGAGAGTTAAACAATCTAAACGAAACAATATCAACAACTCATTCATCATATCATGAATATAAGCATGCTAAATCATATATAGCAGTAATCATACATCAACATGCCATCTTAAACTATGTAAATTACATTTCTAATGTAAAAAACATACAATTACATTCAAGCCCATACGATGTACATATGTCATTCGTATGCGATATCAAATCAGATCACTCACTCGATCATATAAACTTCTCCAAACTAGTATCACTCACTCGACCTCCCTAGTGCGGACTATGATCAGATTCCTTAATTAGAAACCTCTGTTGTCCTTACATAGCCATATATAATGATAGAAAACTTCAGAATCATATCAAGAATGTTGAATATGCTAGTATATGATTTTTGTTTGATGATAACAAACATATATATATATATATATTCAATTAAATGTATTTGTTATTGTACTCACATAATTGAATAAACATTTGCTGAATAAAATAAATAACATAGAATTTAAATTCAAACAGATATTTTATTCAAACAAATATTTTATTACAATTTTTGAATAGTACAAAATTTAAGCTCTCACTATATATACAACATTTCAAAATACATCACAATTTTTCACTGTACAATATTTACATACATCTGCACCTCACTACATATCACTCATTCACTCGTATTTCATCTTCAACTTACTCCAGCCCGAATCCAGCATCTGAGTTATCTGCAAAATAAACACTGACGTAGTAAAATTGAAAGAGAAATATTTTTGCAATGTAAAATAAAATGTGTTTTTGAAAATATTATTTGCCTCAGTTATTTGGGTTGTTCGTCATCATATTTATTCTGAATTCATCATACACGAACAGCTTGTGACATGCATAGTGTATCACTGTACATGCCACAAGGCATGCACACCAATATACACTTGATAGAACTGAAGGGATAGGTGAGCACAAGGTCAAACCCAATCAAAAGCTAGGATCAACTCAAGTGAAATACAAATAAAGTCATGATATGAGCATAAAGTCAAACCCGAGCCAACGCTAGGTTCAACTCAGGTGCAATACAAAAACAAAAATAGAATGGTCAAGTTTTAATAACTAGAGCATGCCTCAACCAAAAATTTCAGTGAGTACACATGAAGACAAACTCAAGTGAAACAAAGTTCAGGTGAACCAAAGTACACAAGATACATAGAACCAGAATCAAAATGAACAAAATCAACATGTGCACCAAACAGTTCAAATGTTCAAGCTAGTAGCATGGCACAAAGGCAAAGACCACAACAATGAATTAATCAGGAGCAACAAAATTCAGTGTAGGACCAGTGAACAGTGAGTTACTCAATACAAATGCAAATACAGCATACAAAGTGAAACCAGTCAACATAACATGAATGCAAAGCTACCACCTGACCAGACTTAAGAGTTCAAACATGTATATATATGCAGACAACCACATACTAAATCAGTTCCAAAAATAACCAAGTTCATATGCAAGTTAATTTTTAAACATATAGTACAAATATACGGTGGAGCATGAAAACGGTTTCAAGATTAAATCAAGGTATCACCAACACTGAACACATATAAAACATGGATAATGGTGAACTTAATTGAACCGAACTTGTATGGCACACATGAATCAAGTGAAGACTCCAAATGCAACAAGCTCCGGACATCAACTTCAATATTTACAAGTTGATATGCAGACAGCAGTTCAAAATGAGCAATTTCAGACAAGTGCACAAATCAAAGACTCAAATGTATCAAGACATCAAAACTAGACATAAAATGCCACAAGTGCAGCACACATCAAACAACAAGTGATCCAGGAGGAACCACTTTGCAACAAGTCTCGACCAAGTGATTATACACATATATACATACATATATATGTACATATATACATGTTTATATGTGCACTATTACTAACAGTATAAACAAGTTCTTATCCAAAGCACATAAACAAGTCTGGCCACAACAAATAACATATATACATATGCAGTGAAATATGGGATACAATCTAAACTTAAGTGAATATGCAATAGAGATGTGTGCATATACATTGAAACCAGACTCAGTTCAACATACAACAAACATGAACCGAGGACCAGAATTCAAGAGAAACAAAGTCAGATCAAACTAACAGTCAACATGGAGCCTCAACAAAATATACACGTGAAATCAAGTATGCAGTGACAAGATGCAGTGAAGCAGTAAACAACAAATGCAGTGACAATATGAGATAAAACATAAGCAGTTCGAATAAAAACTGCAAGCAAAAATGATAGAACAACAGTAAATAAAACTTTGAATTAAAACCATGTTGACCAAGGTGATATCAAAAATTGAACAAGTCTAATTTAACACAAATGGATGAAGTCAACAGAGAAAAGAACAGAACCAAATTCCAAAGCAAATCAAAGCCGTGGTGACCAAGGCAAAAATCGAACAAGTCAAAATCAAAGCCGTGGTGACCAAGCAACCATAACAGCAAATATATGAAATTAAACCGGTCAGGATCAATCACAAGCAACCAAGCAAAATCGAACGACAGAACAAAAGTAATAGACAAATATATTCGAACGATAATTAAGAGAATTGAACCCTATTTAAACCCAATCATCATCGACAAATCAAAAGTAGTCGAGTTCAAGCATATCAATGAAAGCAAAAAGGAAATCACATACCAATTCAAATCGAACTCGAAGAATTGAAGCAGCCAAGTATAGTAAAAGCAAGATGATCGATCAACAAAGCAATGCGAGATTATCTATTCGATCGATCAATTGATTCGGCAGTGCTCAATTTCCAAAAGCCCTAATTTCTTGAAGAGGAACGAAGATAGATCGAAGTACAGAACAAAAACAAAGGATACATGGCCGACATAAATAAAAAGAACAAGGACTTCACTTATTATTAATTTGGGCCGGCATTTTTTTACTCTTGGGCTTAATATTTAAAATTAGGGTTTTTGTGTTTAATTGTTTTTTATTTTGTATTTCTCTTTTAAACGTTTGTAAATTCTAGTCGTGTGATTAGGGGACGAACTACGGTGGTGTAGTTCGAGAATTTGCAACTAAGTGGCTGAGTTATGGCAGGGTTTTGAGCATAGAGTTAGGTTAGTCGATAGTGGGTGTCGCGAGTTTATGTGTGTGAGTGTCCGACTACTTAATTTCTAGTAGAAACCTTGGGGCAGCACGTAGGCAGGGTTTTGCCGAAGCTGGGTAAATCTGTGTTATTCTATTTCTGCTTTTAATATTCTGCTATTATCTGTGCTGCTATTATTCTGCTATTATCGATGCTGCAATTATTTTATTTATTTCCGCATTAAATTTTTATAATTAATAGTATCACCCTATTCACCCCACCTCTAGGGTGAAATCGATCCTACAAGTGGTATCGGTGCTAGGAACAAAAGCCATTTTTTTAAAAAAAATTTGATTTTCAAAAACCAATTTTTGTTTTAAAATTTTGAATTTTTAAAATGGCTTCTTTTAATCATGCTTTTGCTGAGGGTCAGTCCATAGTTAGACCACCAATGTTCAATAGTGAATATGCTTACTGAAAAAATAGAACAATTTTTTTTCTAAAAACCATTGATGCTTGGAATATTGTTGAGATAGGTTATAGAGCACCAACTATAGTTGTAGATAATCAAGAAATTGAAAAATCAATGGATCAATGGACAGATCTAGAAAATAAATTACAAAATGCTAATGCTAATGCTAAAGCTATGAATTCTATTATTTGTTCATTGGATCAAATTGAATTTAATCGTGTCTCACATTGTCTAACTGCACAGGAAATCTGGCACACACTTGAAGTGACTCACGAAGGAACATCTCAAGTCAAGGAATCTCGCCTTGCCATGCTTAGTAGCGAATACGAGAACTTCACAATGGCGAACGATGAAAATGTCAAAGAGATATATGGACGACTTTCCAATATTGTATACAAATCAAAAGCACTCGGAAAATCATACACATAATTGGAAATAGTCCGAAAAATCCTCAGAGTCCTTCCACGAAGTTTTGAAGCAAAAGTTACAGCCATTCAAGAATCAAAAGATTTGAAACAAATCAAAGTTGAAGAGCTCATTGGAAATCTCACCACTTATAAGCTAGAAATGAAATTTAAGGAAGAACGCGAAGGAGGTGATACTCGAAAGAAATCAATAGCTCTTAAAGGAACAACGGAAAGTGATGATGATGGTGATGATGATGGAGCAGTTGAGCTGGCGCTACTAATAAAGAGATTCAAAAAGTGGAACAGCAAATACGGAAATCCAACTCTAAATCAACAATTGAAAAGCAGAATAGTCAAAGCACTAGACAACTCAGAAGAACACAAGATCATTTGTCACAAGTGCAACAAACCCGGTCATATCAAGCCCAATTGTCCTCAAAATCGATTCAGCCATGGAAAGAAACCGAAAAGGAGAAGTTTTGCAGCTACTTGGGATGAAACTGATAAAGATGATAAAAGCACTAGCAGTGAGAGTGAAAAAGAAGATTTGTGCCTTCGAGGTGATATAACTGATAGTGATGATGACGAGCCAAGCGGGGTACCAAACTTACTCATTCAGAATTACTTATATATTTTCATGAAGTAAATGGCTGTTTCGAAAGACTAAGGGAGAAATACGCTAAAATTGAATCACAAAGAGATACTTTGATAGATTTAAATAAACAGCTTGATCAATTGGTTAAAAACTATCAAACCAAGAGCCCTAAGTGTGATAAGTGTCCATCATTTGAAGAAGAAATTAAAAAATCAAAAATTAAAATAAAATCACTTGAAAATGAAATTCTGATTTTGAAAGAAAGTGAAAATACCAGGAGAGAAAATTCTATTAAAAAGTGCACTCAATTATTGAATGAAAATGAATCTCTCAAAACACAAGTCCAACAACTGTCTACAACTTTAGGAAAATTTTCCAAAGGAGAAAGATCGTTAAATATGCTATTAGGGAAACAAACTGTTAATAAAGATAGACAAGGACTTGGATATAATCAATCTGAACTTGTTAGAAGCAAAATTAATCAAGTCAAATCTGATGCACAATTTGTAGAAAAATTGGACACAATCAAAACAATTGTTGGTATAGACCCAAAAATGTGAAAACCATACCAATTTGGGTTCCAAGAGGCACGAATATAAAATCCCTTAAAGTCAAACAAATCTGGGTGCCAAAAGGAACAAATATAAATTGTCTTGGGTCTACACTAACTTATTTTTCAAAATCTTTTGCCACTAACAACCATGGACCGATAAAAACAAATAGGTTACAAAAATCTTTTCTCGTGTAGGTGTAGTGGCAGGCTATGGAACAACAACAGTGTTACTTAGATTCTGGCTATTCCAGGCACACAACGGGCAATAAATCGAAGTTCCTTAGCCTAGTATAAAGGTGACAGAATCACAATGGGCAACAACGAAAAATTATCTTAAAGGTAAAATAGGTAACGGTACATCTATCTTGAACGATATATTAAATGTGGTAATCTGCACTATAATCTGAATTAAATCAGCTAGTTATGTGATAAAAAGATAAAAGTTGATTTTGATTCTGAATTATGAAAACTGTTGGCCAGTTATCTTTTTATACCAAGAACACTATAAGAGTCTCTGAACTGGTTCATATAGATTAGTTTGGACTAATGAGGTTGTTTTGGATACACATGGATATATTTGTTTATTTTCCTGCTTCTAGATTTGACACTATGTTCACTAGTTGTTTATCTGCACGATTTCAATTCAAATCCATAAGAATTTCATTAAAAGCTGTAAAAAGATTTTAAGGTATTTGTTGCAACTTCACGGTCTGGTCTGTAACATCCAACTAATGATAATCTTAAGTCAAAGGAAAATTCGGATGCATATTACACTAGCAATCTAGTTAATAGAAAACTTACTAGTGGAACGTGATTTATGTTGAGACATTCAGTAGTTGCATCATTTTTAAAGAAAATATCTGCATATTTTTTATTTCAACTGATTTTCAATTAGCAGACATTTTTCTTATAAAACCCCTTCCAAAAAATAGTTTTTGTTGACCTTGTTTCAGATTAGTCATTTTAGAAAATTTGATTTTATAATTATTTTTGGATTTGATCTTAAATGACTACATTAACTAATCTGACTCCCTACTGATTATCAAAAAGATAAATAGTGATTGAAAAAGTGATGAGTGTCGATATTAATCATATATTACGACTTGAGATAGTATATTTAGTAAATTTCTTTAGAAATTTAAACAAGATTTATAATAACTTTTGTTGGTAAAAATTCCATGACCATCTCTATTGCTATCATATTTCTAACGATCATCACTCATCAAAATCCAATATAGTATGTCAATATATGGTATTTTAAATGGGAAATTATTCGTTTTTCATTTTATTATATTTTTAGCAATAAAAACATCCAAAGTATTCACTCTCATTTAAAAGTCCTCACGGTTATGCATGAGTGAATTACTTGGAATTTTTGATTATGTTCTTTCATGCTCATTTAAAAGTCCTCACGGTTATGCATGTATGGAATACATATCAAAATTGGTTATTAAATAGACAAGTTGATTCTAATCCCATTTAAAAGTCCTCACGGTTATGCGTGGTTAGAAGATGCTTGAAATTCATTTTATATTAAATTTGGAATACTACTAGTCTCATTTAAAAGTCCTAACTGTTATGCATGGTTACTAGATATTCAAATTCCTGATATAAATATACCACAAATAGACACAACTATATGGTTTTACATCATCCCTATCATTCTAAAGTAGAATATGCGTCTAATAGAGTATTTATGATTTTTGTTTGATTTTTTATTGAAATTTAATATTTATACTCGATTGGGTATTAATGTTGTATTAATGTCTATCACTTTATCTTTATTTTTCTAACACTATTACTCTTTTGCTGATAACAAAAGGGGGAGAGAAAAGTTAAGATTTTGGCAAATAAAGGTCCAATATTTTATTTTCTATTTTCTAATTGCATCTAGGTTCATTTGCATATTTTTATTTATTTTCATGCATATATGAAGGCGGAGCTTTGTTGTAGAGAGGGAGCATTCAAATAGTGGGAGCAAATTGAATGATCAAATACATTTAATAAATTCAAAATCTTAAATATATGTCTGTTATCTTCAAAAGGGGGATATTGTTGAATATACTAGTATATGATTTTTATTTGATGATAATAAACATATATATATATTCAATTAAATGTATTTGTTATTATACTCACATAATTGAATAAATATTTGTTGAATAAAATAAATAACACAGAATTTAAATTCAAACATATATTTTATTCAAACAAATATTTTATTACAATTTTTGAATAGTACAAAATTTGAGCTCTACTATATATACAACATTTCAAAATACATCACAATTTTTCACTGTACAATGTTTACATACATCTTCACCTCACTACATATCATTCATTCACTCGTATTTTATCTTCAACTCTACTCCAGCCTGAATCCAGCATCTGAGTTATCAAAATAAACACTGATGTAGTAAAATTGAAAGAGTACTATTTTTCGCAGTGTAAAATAAAATATGTTTTTGAAAATATTATTTGCTTTAGTTATTTGGGTTGTTTGTCATCATATTTATTCTGAATTCATCATACACGAACAGCTTGTGACATGCACAGTGTATCACTGTACATGCCACAAGGTCGTGCACACCGATATACAAAACTGAAGGGACAAGTGAGCACAAGGTCAAACCCAATAGAAGCTAGATTCAACTCAAGTGAAATACAAATAAATTCACGATACGAGCATAAGGTCTAACGCTAGGTTCAACTCAGGTGCAATACAAAAACAAAAATAGAATGGTCAAGTTTTAATGACTGGAACAAGCCTCGACCAAAAATTTCAGTGAGTACACATGAAGACAAACTCAAGTGAAACAAAGTTCAGGTGAACCATGAACTACACAAGACACGTAGAACCAGAATCAAAATAAACAAAATCAACATGTGCACCAAACAGTTCAAATGTTCAGGCTAGTAGCATGGCACAAAGGCAAAGACCACAACAATGAATTAATCAGGAGCAACAAAGGTTAGTGCAGGACTAGTGAACAGTGAGTTACTCAATACAAATGCAAATACAGCATACAAAGTGAAACGAGTCAACATAACATGAATGCAAAGCTACCACCAGACCAGACTTAAGAGTTCAGACATGTATATATATGCAGACAACCACATACTAAATCAGTTCCAAAAATAACCAAGCCCGTATGCAAGTTAATTTTTAAACATATAGTACAAATATACAGTGGAGCATGAAAACAGTTTCAAGATTAAATCAAGGTATCACCAACACTGAACACATATAAAACATGGATAATGGTGAACTTAATTGAACCGAACTTGTATGGCACACATGAATCAAATGAAGACTCCAAATGCAACAAGCTCCGGACATCAACTTCAATATTTACAAGTTGATATGCAGACAGCAGCTCAAAATGAGCAATTTCAGACAAGTGCACAAATCAAAGACTCAAATGTATCAAGACATCAAAACTAGACATAAAATGCCACAAGTGCAGCACACATCAAACAACAAGTGATCCAGGAGGAACCACTTTGCAACAAGTCTCGACCAAGTGATTATACACATATATACATACATATATATGTACATATATACATGTTTATATGTGCACTATTACTAACAGTAGAAACAAGTTCTAGCCAAAGCACATAAACAAGTCTGGCCACAACAAACAACATATATACATATGCAGTGAAATATGGGATACAATGGAAACTTAAGTGAATATGCAATAGAGATGTGTGCATACACATTGAAACCAGACTCAGTTCAACATACAACAAACATGAACCAAGGACCAGAATTCAAGAGAAACAAAGTCAGATCGAACTAACAGTCAACATGGAGCCTCAACAAAATATACACATGAAATCAAGTATGCACTGACAGGATGTAGTGAAGCAGTAAATAACAAATGCAGTGACAGTATGAGATAAAACATAAGCAGTTCGAATAAAAACTGCAAGCAAAAATGATAGAACAGCAGCAAATAAAACTTTGAATTAAAGCCATGTTGACCAAGGTGATATCAAAAATTGAACAAGTCCAGTTTAACACAAATAGCCGAAGTCAACATAGAAAAGAATGGAACCAAATTCCAAAGCAAATCAAAGCCATGGTGACCAAGGCAAAGAATCGAACAAGTCAAAATCAAAGCCGTGGTGACTAAGCAAACATAACAACAAATATAAGAAATTGAACCGGCAGGATCAGTCACAAGCAACCAAGCAAAATCGAACGGTAGAACAAAAGTAATAGACAAATATATTCGAACGATAATTAAGGGAATTGAACCCTATTTAAACCCAATCATCATTGACAAATCTAAAGCAGTCGAGTTCAAGCATATCAATGAAAGCAAAAATAAAATCACATACCAATTCAAATCGAACTCGAACAATTGAAGCAGCCGAGTATAGTAAAAGAAAGACGATCGATCAACAAAGCAACGCGAGATTATCTATTCGATCGATCAATTGAATCGGCAGTGCTCAATTTCCAGAAGCCCTAATTTCTTGAAGAGGAATGAAAATAGATCAAAGTACAGAACAAAAACAAAGGATACAAGGCCGACATAAATAAAAAGAAAAGGACTTCACTTATTATTAATTTGGGCCGGCATTTCTTTACTCTTGGGCTTAATATTTAAAATTAGGGTTTTTGTGTTTAATTGTTTTTTATTTTGTATTTCTCTTTTAAACATTTATAAATTCTAGTCGTGTGACTAGGGGACGAACTACGGTGGTTTAGTTCGAGAATTCGCAACTCAGTGGCTGAGTTGTGGTAGAGTTTTGAGCGTAGAGTTAGGTTAGTCGATAGCGGGTGTAGTGAGTTTACGTGTGTAAGTGTCTGACTGCTTAATTTCTAGTATAAACCTTGGGGGTAGCATGTAGGAAGGGTTTTGCCGAAGCTGGGTAAATCTGTGTTGTTATATTTCTGCTTTTAATATTTCTCTATTATCTGTGTTGCTATTATTCTGCTATTATCAGTGCTGCAATTATTTTATATATTTTCGCATTAAATTTTTATAATTAATAGTATCACCCTATTCACCCCCCCTCTAGGGTGAAATCGATCCTACAAAGAATCTGTATCAAGTATTCGCCATCAAGAATCAAGTGAAAAATCCTAACTCGGACCGATATAAATCACCTCAGGATCATGTACTCGAGTCTGGATCAAGAACAATTACACGAATAAAATGATCTTCGTATATTCTTACGTATTTATTCCATTGGTTTCTTAACTACACTAGTTATATTTAATTCATATCTAATTACACCAATAATATTTCATTTACTACTAAAATTCATTTATGAAGCATTTCATAAAATACTAATTTTATTTTATAAACATTCTATAAAGACTTATCTTCACTTATAAAATATTCCATTAAGACAAAATTTCATTTAAAACATTTCAGGACTCTCCTATAATACTATTCTACATCCTAAGAGTATATACAAAACATAAGATTTATTTTACTTAACATGAATGTTCAACCAATTAAAACTTATTTAAGTTCTTACTATCATTCCATTCTAGAGTTACAAAACTCTACTTTGTTATTTCAACAACACTTCACTTCAACTTCTCAATTAATTCAGAAGTTTTTGATCATCCAAAATTGCCAAAAATTTCATTTCATTCCAACAAATGAAAACGACCAAATAACGTACCATCAGGAGATGCACAACCATACTACCCTAATGCATAGGATACATGCGTCCATAAAATAACTAAACAGAAAATTTAAGAACTAAACACTGAGTTTTATGTCAAATTATTTTGAAATAATAATATACATATATCCTTTTATATATCAAATCATACCTTTGGGATTAATTCAAAATCTGATTTACCAAAACAACCCTATAGTAAATTACTATGGTAGCATTTCCACTCTTTGAAACTCAAAAATAAATGCCAATGATGTTGTAGTAACAACACTGTTTTGAAGCCGTAATATTAACTAATTTAATTAAAATAAAAATGTTCGACTTCGATTTTGATAATTATTATTCTGAAAATAGGATTTTACTCAATAGGAGTTTATTTAATAAAAATTTGTGTTAATAAATTCTTTTAAGTAAATATATTGAACTCAAACAAAATGTTTTAGTAAAAATAATATATTTTTAAATTGTATGTAATTTTTACTCTATATGTCATTGAAATATTTGGAAATAAACTAATTTTACATTACCAAAATGAATAATTAAATTAAAATGAATAAAAATAATGAGTATTGAATTGAAGAAATTGTGTTGTTATTGGAATATAATTTGTCCAAAGAAGAATAAAACAAATTAAATTAGAGAAAAATATTTACAAATAAATAATGCAAATTGAAGTCACCCTTCGATCAAAATGAAATGCAAATTCTCCTTAATAAAACAAAACCCAACCTGATTAAAAAGCACAAACTCCTCCATTTAACAATAAAAACCTAGACTCCACAACATATTCCTATTGCCCAAATTTAACAAATAGAAACATATGCACTGGAAAAAAATATACACGATTGAAAAAAAGAAGAAGTGATCGTCGAGGGAGAGGATGCGACGATGTGGAGCATGGCTGGTGATTCGAGATCGAGGCAGCTGATGCGGGTGTTATCACTTTCAGAGGTCACAAGCATGGCAGAGGTGAGAGATGACTTTGCCGCGTTGATTTGGGGACCAGTCTAGCATACTACAGTTTGGTTGAAACATGGTAAGTTCTAGTGGCATCATAGGCCAAGTCCGATGATGCGATATTGGTAAGGGAGGGCTGTGAGCAAGCTTCAAGAGAAGGTCGTTGACCTTAAAGCTAAGGCCGAGTGATTTGCTTCGCTCTTTGATTCGATGAGTTAATCTAACTCACATATCTATGTCTATAAAATTATACTCTTTTTCGTGCTTTGAATTGCATAAATTATTAGTAGTGATTGAAAGAAATTAATGAAATACAATTGCATGCTATGGATTCCATTGGTTTGATGGTTGAAACAGTTGTATTGTATGATTGAAATATTGGATTTGAACCAATGTTTGATTAGGTAGTTGCATGCATAGTAGAAACCATCAAAATACAATTGATTTTCATAGTTTAATTATACGATGTGCATTATTTATGTGATCGAAGTTCACCAAAAAGCGACTAAAATCAGAAAAATAGCTCTATTAGATGCGCAAGATTTTCTAGATAATTTTATTTTAAAATTCATTTTTGGCTGATTCATTGTTAATTTCATTTTGAATATGGATAAATGATTTGGATTTATGCTTTTAAATATTTTTCATAAATAAGATCTTATTTTACTTAATGAGAATTTCAAGCGAAGTATATTATAAAAGAAAACATCTTAAATTGAGATATTCGAGTATAAAAGTTTTATAAATGATTTTAAAAAGTGTTTTAATGCTGTGTAAATAATTATCTTTTCCTTAAAAGAATTTAAGGTGTATTTTGGAGATAAGTTATGAGAAAAGAATAGATTTCAAAATTGACTTTGTAAAATAAGTGTGTGTGTGTGTATATTGTTTCCAAACCATTTTCATAATAAGATTTTAAATTATATAACTATACCATATTTTTGATTTATTAATTTTAAGGTCATCAGACTAATATTTCATACAATTTCAAAAGATTATTTTCTAATATAAACTATTACTTCATTCGGATGAGAAATTCAATTAAACAATTTAGTAAAACAAGTGGTATGGGACATTTGCATTTACTTCATCGGTTAATTTTTGGACTATCCCGACTAAATATTTTTATCATTATCTCTATTTTTACTAAAGTGAGACTTACTAACATATAGTGAATATTCGAATAACGCTGGATAGTATGGGATATTCGGACGATATTCATTTGATTACTATTAGGAAGTATTTTGCACATTCCGAGGGTAGCGACTTGACCGAACTGCTTGGAGAGGTGTTAGCGACTTGACCAAATTTCTTAAGAGGTATTCGGGACCTGGCTTGAACTGCTTGGAGAGGTGTTAGCGACCTAACCCAACTGGTTGAAGAGGCAATAGCGACATGGCTATCGAACTGCTTTGGGAGGTGTTAGCGACCTGGTCAAACTACTTGAAGAGGTGATATCGACCTGGTCAAGCTGCAAGAAAGGTGTCATAACTTATTTGGTTTCGAGCCTATGATTATTTTTGTATAATCGAGTATTCATTCCCATGTGTTCTTCATACCATTTGTGTTCGGGAATTTGCCCTTTAGTTCCAATTTGTTTTATGCTTGTCTTTTAGTTTCGACTTGCTTTCATGCTAGTCTATTGGTTTTGACTCGCTTTCACGCTTGCCTTATAGTTTTGAATTGCTTTCAAACTTGTTTGTGATTCTGATTTGTGAGATATTTTATTCACCATATTTGAGATGATTGCTTGTACAAGCATGATATATTTTTATTGACATGGTGAATTATTCAAATATAGCTATTTATTGGTTGGATGTTAATGTACTGTATAGTTATTAATATGTTATTAGAATTTATTTTTGTTACACCTATAATCTCGCTTTCGTTGAATTAGATATAGTCCGATCCATTTATTATTTTTATAATACTCATGTCAAACCAAGATATTACAAGTTTTGGAGACTCATAGACCTTAGATGTTGGGCTAGCTCTTGGGAATATATATATATATATATATTCAGTTATATCATTTTGTACAGCTCCCTGTGTATGTATGTTGTGTGACATTTGTATGAATTAGTAAAACTATTGATTTATATTCTTTAGAAACTTATCGAATACCGAAGTTATGTAAATATGGTTTAAGATATGTTATATTTTTCCACTGTGATCGATGGTTTTGTGTTTTATGTTATATTATATATTGTTCTGTTCTGGGAATTAGCCAAAGTGTTTATTACTTTGTGCCGATATTGCATACATCATATGTATTTGAAAAAAGTGTCGGTGTTAGCCTAAAGGAATATTCATGGATGGTTGCTCCTAACTAGCCTTACTCTGTATTAATAGACAATATTACTGTGTGATATTCTTTGGTAGTATGGGTATAGAGGTGGGCCATTATAGCTTTGTATCGGAGAAAGGTTTAGAACAATATAGAATGTACATGACATGAGTCTTGTCCATAGAATGACTTAGGGCCCCTATCTCCCTTGGTTGTGTGGTAGTTGCCTTATACTGGAAAGGGCTGATATGAGTATACGATGGCTTATAGGTAGTCATCTGGAACATACTTATTATTTTGATGTTGTATTAAATATATATATATATATTCTCCTTATCTCCACATCTTTTGTGTGTTTGTTCCCTCGTAAGTAGAAGTTGTGGTAAAGTGAGTTGTATAGAAGGATCCAATAGTGATTAGAATACGCAACAGAAGCTGGAATATACTTTCTGCTAAAGGCGTTAGGTTGTAGGTTTGTTTGTTTGTTGTGACAATGGTTGTGTTAATGTTTATCGTTTGATTTAGGCTAGTGTAAGATGCATGAAATTGAGTGTGAGTTATAGCTATAAAAAAATATAAACTAACAGAATCTAGGCGGACCAAATAATTAATAAAAGCCAACGATTTCTTCGAAATAGAACCGCTGCGAGGATAATAAATCTGATTAATAAAATTATGGTAATAATATTTATGGTATATAATTAAATTATGAAATTTAAATATATGGATATATAATAAATAAAATATATAGATTAAAGCTTGCTTGTTTTGTGAATAATTGGTCATGGTGTGATGGATTGCATTATCGTTGATGATTGACGAACTGAATATAAAAATTTCGAAAAGGAATATTTTATGCAAGAAAACATAAGACTTAATGAAATATGACAATTATCTTGTAAAGTGATTGAAATATTTTAATAGTTCATTATAGTGTTATTGTGTCCATTGAGTGTGTTAAAAATTATCGACAGGGAAAATTTTACTTAAAAATTGTATAGTGCATTACAACATAATATATTGTTATTTTAGAAAATGAAAATATTATTTCTATAAATTTAAATATTTTTTGAACGATGTGTGTAGCTAGTGGGTATTCTGTGAAGTCGAGACTAATGGCAAGGCAATGCTGATATATTATCCTAGGCAGTCAACATTGCAGCTAATTGATGAGACGAATTGCTAAAATTTATGGCACGACAACATTGTATATTTAAAAATAAATATATATATATAAGAGTGTCTTGAAAAAATATATGTATAAATATGCATATTATATATGAATGTCGGAAATCATTTTAAAGATAAAATTCATTGGAAAAAAATATATATTAGAAAGGCAAACTTAATAACAGTAATGATAGAATTGCTATCCTAAATGTTGAGTGAAGTCCCACCTGAATTGAAAGTTGAATACCATGAAACAATCCGTCATTTCTTCGCCCACATGTGCAAAATCAATTTTCCAATAAACATTTCACCAATCCTTTTGTGCGGTGTATTTTTCAAAGAATGTTTTGAAAGCTTATCAGGTAGTTCTTCAACATTTTTAAGGTTGGGATGCCCTTATCTATCATGTAGCTTAACTGAAATTATAAACTTTTAGAATAAGCACACTCAAAGAATAAGTAAGCATTTGTTTCATCATAATGTCCACAAACTACACAAGTAGGATAAACTATATTACTTCCCTTGTTAATTATGTCATTAGCCTGAAGCTTGTTTAGTTCAGCTAGCATTGAACAAACTTACATTTTAAGCACACAAAGTTTTCCCCAAACTGTTTTCCACCACAAAAGGAGCTGTATTTAGCTTTCAAATTATCTCAAGTTGATTTATAAGGAAATTCCCCTTTTTTATAGGACATCATGTCAAATAATCTAGATTCTTATTAAGACTCAATATTTATTTTATACATTTGTCGAGTGATATGATGGGGTATAAAAATATTACCATCATTTACGATGGAATCATGGGAGAAACATTTTATTTATTCCCCGCATGCAAGTGACAGTGTGTCAACTCACTAGATCCACAATTTTTATCCTATTAAGCCAAGGAAAAAAGGAACATATGCTCTATGATGCAATATAGAAAGATTTATTAAGTTCGAAAGCTAATTTAATAGGTAATTGCATCGTTGTGTTGAAATTGTAAACAAGTCAAAAAAAGATGTTATATGTAAATGTTGATAAAATGGAATTTAAAAGGGCAAAATTTTCAAATATGAAGTAATAGTTTCTGAACACACACACAAACGATTCAAATTTAGAATTTTGTGAAAAAAATAAAAAAATAAAATAAAATAAGTGAATAAAATAATGATACCGGATGTTGAATTGATAAAAACTTATTTGAATGCTTAGTGAATTAGAGAATATCAGTTCTTGGTAGCATGTAACGATCTGCCTTTTCGATCCTCAGAAGTCGACACTAATACATCCATGGTATTCACATGACATGCATCCAAGTGCTGGAAAGATAGATTGTTTGGGGAAAAGAAAAGGAAAACAATAGAACTAAATCTCATAACGTGATGAATAATATATAATATCTAAATTCATATTTACAAAAGAAAATCCTTTAATACACAACCAACATCAGAGTCTAACTTATCATTAGCCTTGACAGTTATAACAACCTATCCTTACAAATGCTGATAAATACACACAATAAAAATATAGTGAAAGTAAAAAATGGAAATACGTCTTGGGCATCCACTCGACTCCAGTAGCTCCAAAAACATCCAAAGCTAACCCTAGGAAAACTACTCCGGTCCGACTCGAGCATTTATGATAAATAATACCCAGATCAATCTGGCCAAACTAGTGTGAGAAACTCAAATTACAATGAAATTTATCATATCTTGTAAAACCATTTAAAATAAAAGGTATCTCGTAAGACTACGCCGCACATAAACATGGACCAGTTTTTATCTTACAATAACCAAATCATTTTATAGAAAATCCGATGATATTAAAAAAATGTCTAAGGTTTAAAATAAATTATGAATATAGCTGGAATGCTTGCATCTCAAATTCCAGCATAGTTGGGCATAACTAAATCTATACGGTGCTTATGGGAAAATGGATTCCATCAATCACAAGGCTATTGGGGTACCGCCTGTCACAGTACATCTCTAGATAAAATGTACCGAGGTTGAACGTATCGATCCTGCATGGCAATACTGGCCTACTCCTTACTAGATAGTACCGAATATTTCATTACCTCGGTTGCTGTGCAAACTATCCTGAGAGCTCTCATGCACAACCAAATCCATAAATGTATATAACAGAGAAGGGTGATGACAATACCCTAATGGGTGCGACCCACATGGCCTTATGGTATATTCCTTATTTTAGCCATTCCCGAATAATGAGGCTAGAGGCTACATTTTACCTTTTAGATAGCA
Organism: Allium fistulosum; assembly: GCA_030737815.1. Lineage (NCBI taxonomy): Eukaryota > Viridiplantae > Streptophyta > Magnoliopsida > Asparagales > Amaryllidaceae > Allium > Allium fistulosum. Next base: position 137,381,245 of record CM060904.1, read on the forward strand.
ATCCCACTTGGAATGCTAACACTACCGTTTAGGCAACAAAACAATGCCAACATCCATCCATATATGTTGTTTAGGATAAGAACAAACTGAAGGCACTACTTCTACTACATCCATTTTGTATCACCCTCGGGATTAGCAAACAGCCCTTGCACTTCAAAGAACTCCATCTTTGATCACCTTTAAGATATCTCCAATTTGAACGCTTATGTCGGTTTGAAGTGGTTTTCAGATAATATATCTGATCCAGGTCTTTCAGAACTGACAATGATAGTTTTATAACTGGTCAAAATTTGATAGTCAGTTATTTAACTATCAAATAACAAACAAACCATCCAAACGGGATTAATTCCATATGGGATCCACTAAGCCTTTTTAAAATAACCTTTAATAATTAAATATTTTAATTATTTTAAAAAAATAATATACTTATCTCACCGGTATAAGTATATTCTCAAACCATTCGCTTTTAAATACTTGTGAACTTTTCTATGTACTTATATAATAGTATAAAAAAATTCACTAAATTATTTAGGAATGATTTCTTATCCCAAAATCATATTAAATGGATCAAAAAATGTCCATTGAAACAGTGACTATTATGAATCCAAATCGCTAATCCTTCGGTGTTAGGTAGAGAAGGGACTTCTATATCACCAAAATTAAAAAGGATTACTATTTAGACTCATAGTCTTAAATTTCTGTAATTGATCCAATCTATTTAAATCCAAATTTAATAACCCAAAGACCCTTATCAAATTCCAATGTCTTTTCAAATTTATTTCATCAACAACTCCTTTTTATTTCAAAATAATTCGCTTTACAAAAAAACTATTATTTTAAACACTTTTTATTAAATAAAATAATTACCTTTACAATCCTCCATAATTAATCATTGACCATGGTTTAAAACATTATTAGTAAATAATCAACTTACCTTAAATCAATATTAATACACTTAATTGATATTAAGTAAATGATTAATTAACTTAAAAACTTTTAAATAAAGTAATTAATTAACTTAAATCATTATTGATAAATAATTAATAAATTTCCAAACCACTAATATTAAATAATTAACTAACTTAAAATGTCATTTACAAAATAATTAATTAGCTTTAAGTAACTTAGACAAAATAATTAATTTTAAAATAACATAAATAAAATAATTAACTTAACCCTCTCAAATAAAGAAAATATTTTACTTCAAAAAATATTTTAAAGATTAGAGTAAATCCAAATCCATTTCTTTTCAAATTTTAGAGATAGGCTTAGCGACCCACACTGGCACCTAGAAAAGTTACCACTATTTCAATTCAACAATTCAAATCATACCACTAATATCTACATAAGCAACAAATATGTAAATATAATTCATAATTAACAAACGACAGATAACACGTTTTCTGTCCTAATCTACATATAAATGTCCAAATCAATAAAATAGCAAAATGAAAATTTATTCTGCTTATTAGATGTCCAGTATAATCTTCAAATTTAAATATACAAGAACATGGTTTTATTCTGCTATCATAATGTCAGTGGAATAATATAAACTACTTATTGACATAATTATTTTTCTACGACTATAGATTTAACGGTATTTTAAATTTCTACAAAATTGTCAAATGATTTTTTAAAAGTGTACTATTCGATGATACAAGTCCAACATCGAAGTCCGTAGGTTAAACGGACTCTGAATGGATAAGTAATGATTTGTTAAATTTTAAACTTTTAAAAAATTACAAAACTGATTTAACTAAATCCTTCAACTAACCTAGGCCAAAGTCCATCTCCAAACCTATTCCCAAGCTAAGATCCTTCCCTCCCTAACCATTCAAATTCCACATTCTCAAATTCAATTCCAGGTTTTTAAAACCTGGACGCATTTCGACCGTGCACAACGTGCACACGTGCACGTGCACGCATACCCCAAGCCATCGACTGCCTCGCCAACCACCTCACCCACCTTGCTTGACCTTGCGCACCCTACTTGACCCATTACCTTCACCACAGGCCACCCAAAACTCAAAACACCCCATTGGCTGAAACCAAATAAGAGCAGGAAGTCACGATGCATTATTCACCCACTCTCACCACTTTGAAAACCTATCGCCTAAACCACTACCACAAGTCACTTCCCCACTGACGCACGCACCTCCAGGCCCCTCGTTGTCATACTCAATGCCTCCCTAGTCCATAAACATGTCGCGACCCAACCAAATGAAACTTGCAACAGTAAACCTTAAAGTGACCTCAACTATACACCATAGGCAACTGTCTCCCTTACGATCGCTACCCAAGCTCCACCACGTCCTTAGGTTGCTCCACCTCCAATCGCTCGGTCCCTTAAAGATTAGGTCATCAGAAATCGATTTTTAACCCAAAATTGATCAACTAACAATTTAAACCATGGCATACCACTAAAAATTATGGGATGACTTCTAAAAACCTCAATTTGACGATACGAACACGATGGTATATGTCATTCGTCGATTCTTACTCGACAAAAACCCGAAAACTTTTGACCCTTTGTTGTTATTTAAACCTTTCTCTCAACATACTCGACGAAAAACCCTAAAACAAAAAACTAGAATCCGACCAAAACATTTTACCAGTTGATGGATTTGGCAAACTTGATACTGATTGGGAGATATTGATTTTTGAAATCAAGGATGGAAATGTTTTGCTTATGTAAATTCAAAGAACATAGAGTTATAATTGTTTTACCGTAGACTATTAGTAACTATTCCCTTACTTATAATTCAAACATTGATTTTTAAAACCATTATTTAATCACAAAAGAGAGTTTAAACAATTTAATTAAGCTCTTATATGTGTGTGTATGCACAAGCTAGATCAAACAGTAAGCATGGAGATTAAAGATCTCATCTTTTCCCAATTATTACAATATGCAAGCTAAACTTTGTTTATGAATCAAAATGCAATTTCTCCTTTTTGAAAACTCTTGAGTGAAATATTTTTTTTAAAAAAACGATGAACTTATGAAAATGAACTAAGTATGAAGATAAGAAAATAGAATAGTGTAGGTGAATATACAAAGAGGTAAAACAAGAAAAATCAAGTTGAAAATGCTCTTTTCACCCTACATCATTTCTAACCATCAAAGCACATAGCATGTAAGAACATATTGGGTAATAAGCTGTGTTTAAGTCCTTTTGTTTGCTTAGCCAATTAAGGATTCTATATGTCTTTTCTAGTTTAAATTTTAAATATCTTTACTTATTTTACTTTACTTATCCTTTTATATTTCAAAAATGAAACATTCAACTTTTAAGAATGTACGTCTTTTTTTCTAAAACATATATAAGGGTATTTTATGACTTTCTATAATATGTCATTCGATAAAAGCTAAAAACCCGAAAAAACGAGTTTTTAGTCACATTTTTAGTTTTCCATCGAACTATCTTTTTATGTAAACTAAATTTAAAAATGAATTATCTATTATTAATTATAAATTTAAATGAGAGTTATTTTATTTATGAAAACCCATAATTGAATACTTAAATTAAATTAAATATTCATAAATTCAGCTGACAAAATTTCGAGTCATTACATTTTCTCCTCCTTAAAAGAACTTCAATCCTGAAATTTCACCACAATATAAATTCAGATAAACAAAGCTAATCGAAACTACTAACCCTTACAAACTATTTACCGAGTATAGGGAAACCTAACATAGAAAGCTAATAACCACACAATTTACCGAAACAAGTCAACCATACATACAAGGCATACATTATCCATACACAAGTATCCACTAGGATACCAAAACCAACTGATAGCCATAATATAGACACAATAACATAACTAGACAAGACACTATACAAACACCATAACTAGATGAGATACAAACACACTATCCCCAAAAGAACTACACCACAAACCCAAACAACACCTCAGAGTGAGCTCTCTCCGTCAAAGTCCTCCACCTAAGGTACCTCCAACATGGATTCTGCCTCATCATTGGAAATCCACCCATTCATACCATGGATCGCAGGCTCTGCTAGAACCTCATGCTTTACCTCCGGCTCCCTAACCACTACCTCACATGGGTGCTCTGGAAAAATCTCACCCATCTTCTAGAAACCATCATCCTCATCAGACTCCCAATCCTCCTCATCCATGGGCTCCTCATGCACTACAGGCTCCTCTTGCACTCCTCCTGATCTCTCGCAAACAAGACCTCCATGCCATGACTAGCCATGGCCCTCTCGAACCTCTCACTCTCTGACTCTCCTCTCTAGCCTCACCCTCCTCATCAGAGAAAGGCTAGTTAAAGATTCTCGTAGCCTCAAACGACTTACGACTAGACTAGGCTTCCTTAACTAGTTCTCAATTATAGCTCTAGTTACCATCTTAAAATTCAGAACAACATAAAACCTTAGAGTCATAAACTAACCTTTGCTAAACTTTAACAACACTATATATATCCTTATAAACATATATCCAATAATCAATTGAAAAAAAAATCTTTAATATGAAGTGTTTTGTGGTAAATACTAAACAAAATTTATGAGCAGTGAGGTTTACAAAATAAAGTTAAAACTTGTCATTAAAAAAATTATGAGTCGTGTGGTTTTAAGAATCAAAGTTAGAAGTTTGAATAAAAATATGTTTTTGACAAAACGTTGATATTTTTGGGCTAAATCAATGACTTGGTCTAATAATAAATTTCAAACCGTCGGCCCATTCTTGATGATTTTAAGTATATTAAAAAGTTGTCTTTGAAAACAACTTCTCTTTTGAGTGCAATGCTAAATAGAATGATTTACTAAGATTAAAAGTGGAATTACAAAGAAAGTGTTTGCTGTCCGGAAAATGTAAGCCATTCAAAACAGCAATGAATTCAATCGACCATAAATTTCAAACGATTAATTCAATTTTAATGATCTTGCACTTTTCGAAAAGCTAATAACATAAGAATCAACTTATATTTTAAGTGTTTGGCAAAATTCTGATGTTTTCTATGCTAAAAATGTGAATTACGAAAGTGGATCTACACTTATATTTTCAAACCAGAATTGTCCATCTTCCGGAAAAACTTTAAAATTCAAGTTGTGCTCCACATTATTGTAATCCAAAAGTTATTTTGCAAAGCTAATACATTATGCAACAACTTACTGTTTGAAACTATCATCAAATTTTGTGTTCTGATCCTTGAAAACTTTGTCAGGAAATGGCTAAACAAAGTGTTATGTTGTTTACATGTTAAATGAATGCATATTGGTTGTACTTCTTCTATGTGACTAATATTCAATATTAAGTTGAAAACATATACCCATGAAGCACACTGTACTAAATGGCGATGATAGCTTGCATTTGCACATATAAAATTTAATAAATTGTTTTAAAAATGCTAAAACGAGCTATGTTTTTACTTAAGTGTTATATTTATTGTGGATTATATGCCATGTGGAAATTTTTGATATATATATATATATCGTGTTTCTGACCATGTGATCGATGTATATTGTATATATTATATTTATGAAATTGCAAACGGCTCTTCGTACAAAGAAGACTATCGAAATTTCCAAAATTTATAACACTTAGAAAATTTTCAATAATTTTTCATATGCAAAGAAATTAAAGTCAATTAATAAGACTACTTAAAGTTGTAACATACGGGAAATTTGTTTTGCTTTAGTATTGGCTACTTCGTGGATTTAGCAAGTTTCAACTTGATTGTATAATACGAAGAGAATTAACGGTTAAGTGCATGTGATGTCTCCCTATAAGGAATTGGGAGGATGCAATTTTTATATGGCAGGAGGTCTGTAACAACCCTGTTTTGAAGCTTTAATATTGAACTAATCTAATTAAAATAGAAGTGTTGAATTTGATTTTGATAATTATTATTTCGAAATAAGATTTTATTCAATTGAAGTTAATTTAATAAAAATTTGTGCTAAAAAATTCTTTTAAGTAAATATATTGCACTCAAACAAAATGTTTCAGTAAAAATAATATATTTTTAAATTATATGTAATTTTTTTCTTTATATACCATTAAAATATATGGAAATAAACTAATTTTACATAACTAAAGTGAATAGTTAAATTAAAAAAATAAAAACAAACTAGTATTGAATTGAAGAAATTTTGTTGTTATTGGAATATAATTTGTCCAAAGAAGAATAAACCAATTTAAATCGGAGAAAAATATTTAAAAATAAATAAATATGCAAATTAAAGTCACTCTTTGATTAAAATAAAATGCAAATTTTACTAAATAAAACAAAGCCCAACCCAATTAAAAAAGCACAAACTCCTCCCTTTAACAATTAGAGCCTGGGCTCCACAACTGACTTGCATTCAATTGCCCTAATTCCCAAATAGAAACATATGCACTGAAAAAAAATATACGCGACTGGAAAAAAGAAGCGATCGTCGAGGGTGAGGTCTCGCACGAAGTGAGCAACGTTGAGCATGACTGGCGATTCGAGGTCGAGGCGGTTGCTGCGGGTGTCCCTTACGGAGGTCGTGAGCATGGCAGAGGTGAACGATGACTTTACTACATCGATTTGGGGACCATGCTAGCATACTATAGTTTTGTTGAAACATGGTGATGTCTAGTGGCATCATTAGCGTAGTACGACGAAGCGATATTGGTGAGGGAGGGCTGTGTGCAGGCTTCAAGAGAAGATCACTGAACTTGAAGCTAAGGCTGAGTGATTTGTTTAGCTTTTTAATTTGGTGAGTTATTCAAGCTCACACATCTATATCTATATAATTATATCCTTTTTGGGTGCTTTGTTTGGGTTATGAATTGCATAAATTAGCGATGGTGATTGAATGAAATTATTAAAATACCATTGCATGCTATGGATTCCATTAGTTTGTTGGTTGAAACAGTTGTATTGCCTGATTGAAATATTGGATTTCAACCAATGTTTGATTAGGTAGTTGCATGCACATATGACACCATCAAAATACAATTGATTTTCGTAGCTTAATTATACGATGTTTGTGCACTATTTGTGTGATCGAAGTTCGCCAAAAAGCTACTCAAATCATTAAAATAGCTCTGTAGATTAATAAAATTTTCTGGAGAATTTTATTCTAAAATTCATTTTTGGCTGATTCATTGTTGATTTCATTTTGAACGTGGATGAATGCTTTGGATTTATGGCTTTAAATATTTTTAATAAATAAGATCTTATTTTACAAAATGAGAATTTCAAGCGAATTATATTATAAAGAAAACATCTAAAATTGAGATATCAAGTATAAAAGCTTTACAAATGATTTTAAAAAGTGTTTTAATGTCGTGTAAAAAATTATCTTTTCCTTAAAAGAATTTAAGGAGTATTTTGGAGATAAGTTATGAGAAAAGAATAGATTTCAAAATTAACTTTGAAAAATAAGTGTGTATATATATAGTTTTCAAACCATTTTCAAAATAAAATTTTAAATTATATAAATATACCATATTTTCAATTTATTAATTTTAGGGTCGTTGGACTAAGATTTCAGACAAATTTCAAAAGAATATTTTCTAATGTAAATTATTAGTTCATTCGGATGGGAAGTTTACTTAAACGATTTAGTAAAACAAGTAGTATGGAACATTTGTATTTACTTCATCGGTTAATTTTAAGACTCTCATGACTGAATATTTTTATCGTTATCTCTATTTTTATTAAAGTGAGACTTACTAACTTATAGTAAATATTCGAATGCTAGATTATATGGGATATTCAGACAATATTTGTTTGATTACTACTAGGAAGTATTTAGCACTTTACGTAGGTAGCGACTTAACCGAACCGCTTGGAGGGACCTGACCATACTACATAGGAGGTGTTAGCGACCTGGCCCGAATTGCTTGGAGAGGTGTTAGTGACCTAACCCAACTGCTTGAAGAGGTGTTAGCGAACTAGCCCAAACTGGTTGCGGAGGTGTTAACGACCTGGTCAAACTGCTTGAAGAGGTGTTAGCGACCTAATTCAACTGCAAGAAAGGTGTCATAACTTATTCGGTTCTGAGCTTATGATTATTTATTTGTGTAATCGGGTATTCATTCCCAAATGTTCTTCGTACGGTTTGTGTTTGGGAACTTGTCTTTTAGTTTTGACTTACTTTTTTGCTTGTCTTTTAGTTTCGACTTGCTTTCATGCTTGTCTGTTGGTTTTGATTTGCTTTCACGCTTGTCTTATGGTTTTGAACTACTTTTAGACTTGTTTGTGATTCTTATTTGTGAGATATTTTATTCACCAAATTTGAGATGATTGCTTGTAACAAGCATGATATATTTTTATTGACATTGTGAATTATTCGAATATAGCCATTCAATGGTTGGATGTTAACGTACCATATAGTTATGACTATGTTATTAGAATTTATTTTTGTTACACCTATAATCTCACCTTTGAATTAGATATAGCCTGACCCATTTATTATTTCTATAATACTCGAGTCAGACCGAGACATTACAGGTTTTGGGGACCCGTCGACCATAGATGTTTGGCTAGCTCTTAGGAATATATACGTACATATATATACATATATATACACACTCGGTTATATCATTTTGTACTAGTCCCTATGTATGTATGTTGTGAGACATTTGTATGAATTATTAAAACTATTGATGTATATTCTTTAGATACTTATCAAATACCGAAGTAAGGTAAATATAGCTTGAGATGCATTATACTTTTCCACTACGATCGATGGTTCTGTGTTTTATGTTATATTATATATTGTTCTATTCTAGAAATTAGCTAACATGTTTATTACTTTGTGCTGATACCACACATGTCATATATAGTTATATGAAAAAAAGTGTCAGTGTTAGTCTAAAGGAATATTCACGGATGGTCACTACTAACTAGCCATATTCTCCATATTACCAAACAATATTACTATGTGATATTCTTCGGTAGTATAGGTAAAGAGGTGGGACGTTACAGCTGCATTCAATATCGGAATTATTTTCTAGTGACAGAAGTGAGTTTAGTACTTTCTATCCCCTTTAAAATCCCTTTAAAATATTTATATTGATCAATGCTTACAAATAACACTACTATTATTTTCCCCCAAAACTTTGAAAAACAATTTTCGAAAAAACTAGGATTCAAGTTCTCAAATTCTCAATTTAAATCCTTTTTATTTATAAACCATACTTATATAAAGTTGCTTGCATACCTAAATCATTTCACAAATGTATATCTTTGCTTAAATTATAATAAACAACTTTTGTTGAAACTAAATTCTAACCCAACATTATTACTGAACGCCTTATAATCAAATTGTGAAACTTAATTCATAGGTATTCATTTCAATGTCCCCATATGTTACTGTCTATTCAACCCATGTTGGAAAAGGTAAACTACTCATAAATGGGTTGAGCCCAATTCTAAAAATCAACAAACGATAGTCAATGCTCTTAAACTGGACAAGCATGACTAAGCAAACAATAACTATAATATTTTATTATTATCATTTCCTAACAAACAAACACATCATAAATAACTACATCAAAATTTTGAACTTTTATATATAAACTATAAAGTCTAGGCAAAATTATTTCATTTACCCATTTTAAAAACAATATTGTGTTAGTTTTCCTTGTTCAAGTATATAGAAACCCCTATCGATATCGTGGCATCCCACGACTCAACCAGAATTCATAAACCACTCGACAGACTAATTAATACAATATAAATCAATTACATAACACAAACAAATACGCGCTCTTATATACATACATACATACATACTCTTAAATCATTCTAGGGTGTTACTAACCCTATCTCTAATGAGTTTACCCCACCAAGGCCTAGGTGTTCGCTCAACCTAAGCTCGGAAACCATGTGTGATGACCCGTTTTTTCGACCCTCAAAAGTTAACGCTAATGCATCAATGGTATTCACGTGCAAAGCATTTGAGTGCCGAAAAGATAGATTGTTGGAGTGAAAAAAATAAAAATAGAACAGAATCTCATATCGTGATGAGTAAATGTAATATACACACGATCTTTACAAAAGAGAACTATAATATACATAAATCAATCATAGTAAACTAACTTATCATTTGCTGTATTATTATGACATCCTATCCTCACAAATACTGATAAATACAAAGCAAGAAATGCAGTGGAAAATAAAACATGTAAAGATGACTTGGAGGCATCTAGCTCGTCTTTTGAAGCTCCAAAGCATCCATAAGTAATCTTAAAAAATGCTCGCATTGACCCGAGCATTATAAGAAAATAACACTCGGATCAGTATGGTAAACCACCATGAGAAACAAAAATCATATGGATTTTTAATGTTTTAAAACCTTTCAAAAATAAAGGCATCCTGTAAGACCATGCCGCACATAAACACGGATGGATTTTACCCTACAATAACTAAACCATTTTTATTAGAAAATTTAGTGATATTATAATAATGTCTATGATTTAAAATAAATATATAACATAACTGAAATGCTTGCATCTCACATTCAACATTTGATACACATTTAAGTCAATAAGGCACGTATTGGAGAATAGATTACATACAATGACAAGGCTACTGGGGTACCTTCTATCACCGTACACCTCTAGAAAAATGTATTGAAGGTCTTACATTGACCCCCTACCAACATAGAGTCAGCCTACCCCTTCCAGGATAGAACCAAATATAATCATTCCTTCGTTGATCCACAACCATATTGGGCCCAAAGTATACCAAAAATAATATCGATATAGATCGGTGATGATCATACCCTAATGTTAGCGAATTACATAGCCCTACCGCATATCCCATGTTTTTGTCATTATTGGGTGTGAGGCTGGAGGTTACGTTTTACCTTTTTAGCAAATCCCACATTGGATGCTAACACTACTTCTACTGAATTCTTTTTTTGGAATCACCTTCAGGATTAGTAGCAAGTAGCCTTGCACTTCAAAACACTATGTCTTTGATCATCTCCCAGATGTATCCAATTCAAAAGCTTATGTCGGTTCGAAGTGGTTTTCGGATAACATATCTGATCTCGATCTCTCCGAACCAACAACGATAGTTTCAAAACTGGCCAAGATTTAATAGTTGATCATTTAACTATCAAATAAACAAACAATCCAATCAAATATTTTATCAAGCATGATTAAGTGCATAAGCAACCACTAAGCCTTCTTAATTAAGCCTTTCATTAATTAAAATCTCCTTTCAATTATTCGCATTAAAATTCCTTTTACAAAAGATATATTCACAAACCCTCTCTACTCTTTTCAGTACTTGGAAAAGTACTTAAATACTTATCTTTGCAGTATAAGTATATCTACAAACCATTTCACTTTCAATACTTAATAAAGTAACCATATACTTATCTTAATGGTATAAGTATATTTATAAAACACTATATTTTCAATACTTAGAAGATATAACATATGCTTATCTCAATGGCATAAGTATATTCACAAAACACTATACTCTCAGTACTTAGAAAATATAACCATATACTTATCTCAATGGTATAAGTATATTCACAAAATACTACAATTTAAATACTTAGAAGATGTAACCATATACATATCTCCATGGTACAACTATATTCACAAAACACTTATGAAAGATTGCATATTTCAAATGCATACTTAAATGACCAAAAACAAGTGTCATTTGAAAACATTGTTTATTAACCCCAAACACTTATCACCATAAGTTATCACCACTTTCTTAATTCTCATAGATAGAGATGAGTTTCCACACCTCGGAATTTGGTGTTACATATAAAAAGAATACTTTTCATACCATCATAAGTTAAATTATCATTTACAAAAATCGAATCTCGTTCCTTTTATAAAATACCTTTTTCAAATCTCCTTTCTATTTACAAATTCATTTATAATTTTCTTTCTATTTATAAAACTTTTTTTATAAATCTCCTTTCTATTTATAAAATTTCTTTATAAATCTCCTTTTTATTTATAAAACTTCTTTTATAAATCTCCTTATTTTAAGTCTCATATACTTATCGCAAATCTTCGATTTCAAGATAGGACTAAATACTTTTCATAAAAATGATTACTCCATAATCACTATAAATTCAAAAATACAATTTATTTTCCAATTTTTCAAAATGATATCATTTCCCATTTTATGAAATTTTCTTTATAAATCTATTCTTTTATTTATAAATTACCATTTATAAATCTGTCTCTCTATACAAACATTTTATATAAATCATTTCACAAATTTGTATTTCAAAATATTTTTGTCTTCTTTAAAAATAGAACCACTTCATTATAAAAGATAAATTCCCTTTTTTCTTTAAATTAAAACATCCATTATTATATTAACTTTTCTGTAGAATAAATACTTCCCAAAATACTTTTTAGAACATTTCTAGCAAGGTTAGAGCAAAATAGTGAAGTTCCAAGAAACATTTAAGTAAAATTCCATAGAAAATTCCAAAAATCACATTTAAAATCATCCCCATAATCAAAACCCTTTTCAAATTAAAACAACAACTAATAATATTTACAAAATACTATAATGAAAACTATAACTACCATAGCACTTAACCAATGCTACTGCTACTACCACCTCTATCACGAAAAAGGTTCAACTTTTAACATATATCAATATCACGCCAAATAAGGTCAAACTACCAAGCTTTTAACATTTAAAAATTTATATAAAAAGTATATAAATGAAATTAAAATCAATAATGGTGAGGAATCTGGATCCCTCTGCAAAATTCCATGTGTTCCCTATATTTCATTTCATAAATCATTTGCTTTCCAAAGCAGAAAATCAACAAAAGAAATAATTCAAGCATGTACACAATAATTTATTGCAACACTTATATCATATAGTGTTCATCCAAAGGTGAGTTAACTCACCAAAATTCAAGCTGACGCTTAAACGTTCATGCTCAATCTAAAATTGAAAGGAATTTTATTTTAGCTTAAAATCCTACTTGCTCCAAACTAGACGAAATTAACTCCAATGCGTAGGTAATGTTTCTATGAGCACAACGCAAAAGACCACGTTCGATTTGGACCTCGTATGTAAAAGAATGAATTTTATAAGATTTGGAATTGAAAACTTTAATTAATTAACCTAACTAATTAAATCATTACCCTTAATCACCTTCCCACCCTTAACACACTTTCTTCCCCAATTTAAACATTTTCTATGTACACGCATAACATGCCACCATGCACACATGCCCAATCCACCTCCCTATTCCACGAAATCGCGTGTCGCTAACTCCAACAAATCCCCTTCTCGTTCTCTCCATGGTCCACCCCTCTATGTCATATCCGCATTCCTCATCTAAAATCCGCCTGCTTCAACACCTCGCGACAAACCCCAGGTCGCTTTTCACCTCCCAATGCCGGAGCTCCCCTCATCGATGTTGATAGGTGCGGCTTGCCAAGAGAAAAACAAGCATACTCTCCTCTTCGCCTAACTCCCTCTCGATTACCTTAAATCTCCAACCTTATCCATGACCTAGCACATTGGTCACCACAAATCAATGCCGTACCCCTCAAACCTTATATAGATTGAAGCTTACCTTTCCCTGAACTCACCGGATCCAACATCGTAATTTTTCGTTCCCTCTAGCTTCGGAGTTTAATTTTTAAAGCTGGAGGCTAGGTTAAAATGTTTACAGTTGAGGGAAAGTAAAAGAGAAAGAGGGAAAAATGAGAAGAGAGAGGGAGGGAGAGAGAGAAGAGAGTGGGTATGAGTATACTTAAAATATAATAAATATTATATTTTAATTCACTTTTTAATCGTTTCACGTTTCGAGCTTGCACGATCACATAGGATGTTTAATCGATACAAAACTTGTTGGCAAACACCGTTATATTATTTTGGTTCCGATGACACTATTTTCATCAAAATCCAAGACAGTGTCCGGAGATGATAATTTCACGCATTTCAAGACCATTTATCGATAAAGTGATTTCCGATCACTCTATCGATATTAAAACTATTTATTTTTGTAAATACTTTACTATACAAGTTTACCATTATGTATTAATTGAAAGAATTTATTAAGCTTCTAATTTAAATATTTAAAATTAATTAACTATTCATAATCAAAACGATAAAATTTCAGGTCGTTACACATACCCCAATAGCCATTTAATACCTTAACCCCAAAGCAGATCCGTCCTGGGAATACCTAATGGTATTTATGAAAATTTTCCTAAGTCATTTAATATTTCTTAATAGGGAGGAAACAAACCCTAAACTAGCTATTTAATATCTCAACCCTGAGCAGATTCCTTCTGGAGTTTCCTCATCCATATGGCCCGTAACCCAACTGTGACGTTTCACATTAATCCGACTATTTGTAGGTGCTGGTAGCTAGATCAGTTGGGCAGACTTAACGTGTAAAATTGAGATTAAGCTATTGTGGGTACTTATTATAGGTGACGTGCTACATCATCAGTTACAAAAGTCACACAGTTGGTAGCCATATTAGCTGGGCTGACTTCTGTATGCTTTTAGCTAACTTCGTATTCCCATAACATAGCCATATTTTTGCTTTCCACAACATTTAATGTTGAACTATGCCTACATACATACATATACAGACACATACACCCCTCATCGATATCTACACGTTAAAAAGCCTTATAAGTGTAACGACCCCGAATTTTGATTAAGTTTAAATTAATAATTTATTGATTTTTGAATAAAATTTGTGAGATAAATCGATATAAGGTGATGCGAGTTTCCCCGAAATCAAATATAAATGCGTTAAATCATTTAAAGTTAAATATGTATATATATATATATATTGGATTTAAAATAAATTCTTAAATAAATGATTTTGCATAATTAGTATTAGAGTTAGAGATTGAAATAGAAATGTATACAAGATAAATTTTATAGTTTGTAAAATAGAGAATAAATACATTAACTAAGATTTTAACAACAAAATAAAATCTAGAAATTTATCTATATTTTGAAAATGAACGTATATAGTTTTATAAAATAAAAATCTATGTACAAGCCTCATGAAATAAACAAAATCATCTCTGTACATACAAAAGCATGTAGACTGTTTGAAGTTGTAAACAAAAATGAGAAGTAAGTATGCCAGTGCAAACAAAATCTAAGAATATACGAAAACCAGATGAGAATGATAGTGTGTACAAACCAAACAAAATAAAATATAAGTTTGTACAAGCTAATTTATGTAGCCACACAACTATCTTCATTTGTACAACCGAGTAAAAATAAGATGCAGGCAAGAAAAGAATGCAAAAGCAATAATATCTATACATAAAAATAAGGTAAGGTTGTAAACATTAAGTACATTAGCATTTAATGCTTCCATACCTAGCAGTAAACAAGTCAATTCGATTTGTTTTGAAGATCATCTCAGCCTCCTAAATAAAGATGATCTCTGACCTATGTTTATTAAATAAGAAATTGTACAAACCAAATAATATCACTTGTACAAGATAATTTATCAACCTGGTAACTTCATTTCTTTATATCAACATCCTTCTCATATCGGCTTCATTCCATTCTAGCTGAGAAACTAAAGTAAATATCATTTAAACTAAAACAACAACTTAGAGCAAATCAGATCAAATTCAACATTTCCAGTTCAACATCATTTCAAGTTCTTCTCTGTTCTTCTTATTTACCAGGTGAGCAAACTTACTTATCTTTGTTTTATGTTTTGATGTTGTGTTTACTGTATATCTTTGAGCAAGGAACTCTGTACCTATATGATTGTACTGTGAATTTCATATGTCTGTTTCCTTAATCTCTGGTTACAGGGTAAAGCAAAGTAGAAAGAAAATTCTATATATCTTCATACCATTTTTTTTAAGCTTAGAAATTCTAATTTAACAAGTTGTTTGAACTTGGATCATGACTTAGAATCTGTTTTAAATCTCAATATTGAAGTGTTGCTTTTGTAAATTGAATTTTACAGTAAAGGTATGAACATATGAAAAATTTGAAAATCTTAATTCATCGATTCAATTATATAATTTGAAACTGCATTCGAAAAGAAGATTTTTAAAACAAAAATGGGAATTTTTAATCAAGTATGCTTTGAACAGTATGTAAACGAACCAAAAATGCTTTTTATCCAAATTCCAACGATCAAAGGAAAATTGGATGTTGTAATCTTGCTTGAAGCTAGCTGAGCCATTGATGATGTTGGGAAAATTGTCTAAAAAAATTTCTATTATGTGGGATGATGGAACGAGATCGACTTAGGGTTTAAAGCTTGGGTTTATCTGATCGAAATCGTGAGGCAACCGCGTCGTCGTCAAAGCGGTTCAGGTGATCGCACCTATGGGGATGGGTTCGTGGGTGAGTGGCGGAGGTCTGGTCAGGATCGCGTGGGCTCCGGTGATCGAATTCGTCGGCGGCGAGGTGATTTTCGATTGGAGTATTTTGTTCCAGTTTGATCTCGAATGCTCTTTTCGATTCTAGGGCGAATTCGTCGAGGCTAGGTGATGGGTTGAGTTCAGGAGGTAGTCGCTGATTTGAGGGGAGCAATCGTCGATGGTCTGGGTGGCGAACTCCGGTGTACACGTGCATGTGCACGTTTGGGGTGGCGTATCTGGTCGTTCCAGTTTTGGGAAGGAGAAGTTAGACTCGAAGGAGGTCTCGTGATTTTGGGATTTAGACTCGGGGAGTTTGAAGGTTCGACTCGAGTTTCCTTCTGATACGTTAATCTGGAAAGTAAAACAAGTTTTGTAAAGAAATTTGAAAAAAAGAGTTTACCCGGGGATGGACCAGAGAATTTAGGTGGGTTGGCTCGGGTCATTTTGTTTTTAATTCCAGGCTTTAAAAATTTAAAGTTAAATATCTTTGAATTGTTTTTAACAATTGGATTAAGTGAGAAGTTAAAGGATTATTTAATTAAAAGGGTAATTAACCAAAGGATAATTTATTAATTAAGGGTTAATTATGTGATTGACTTAAGAATGATTTATTTATGGTAATTAATTAAGGATAATTAATTAAATTGTAATTAATTAATGTGATTAATTGAAGGTAAATTGGTTAAGATAATTAATTAAAGAATTAATTGATAATTAAAGGTTAATTGATTTATTATTAAAGGTTAATTAATTAAAATGGTTTATAATTAATTAATGATTAATTAACCAAGATTTGTAGTTCATTCATAAGTAATTAATCTGGTATAAATTAATTATAATCAGATATTAATTGATTCTACTTATGGATGTTTGGATTTCGTTGAATGATTGAATCGTTTGATATCCCTGTTTGTGATTATGATGCTTTGTGATAAAATTACTTTGTGCTGATATGAAATTTCTATTTCTGTGATATATTACTATGTGAATATGAAAACCCTTGACCCGTAAACGACATTTGAATTTCGATGCGACAGGGAGTCGGATTCCAGTTGGTTATCCGAAACCCACATCGAATTGTAATAGTGAATCTTTATGACTGATAAATTTATTTTATCTATGAATCTGTGAATGAAGATAAGTGTTATGGGTTATACCGCTTATCGATATATCTGTGATGATTGATGTTGTGCACTATTGTGTGAAACCCCTGGACTACACCATACACACACAAATATGGATTTCACGTGGAAATCGGTTAAGTCACAGATGATGTAAGTTTAATGTTTTTGAAATTGAAATTTTAATTTCAATTGATTTTGAAATTGGGAACTTGGGTTTAATATGAAAAGCTTTTGAAATGGAATTTCAAGATAAAAGTTATTTTGAATAACTTAATCGAGTTTTGGAATTTAAATAATTTGATTTAAATTTGAATTCAAGTTTGAAATTGAATTCTATGATTTGAAATTAGGGATTAAAGATTCTGTATAAGTTATATATGGGTTAAACCATTTAAAGGTATTGATTTGGGAATTTGAATTTAATTCAAGAGTTTTAACTCGTGTAAATATAACTGGATTTTTCTGAAACGAAACTATTTGTTTTCAAATAGTAAAAGCTTTCACATAAGTAATGAACTTCCAATTTCTGTTGAAAGATTTCAAGTTTGAAATGGAATTGAAATGTTTTGAAAACTATGAAATGAGTCTTTGATTTCAAAGACCGGATGAGTTAATCTAACTTGAAATAGAATTGTTTTGGAAGACTATGGATGAATCTTGAAAACGAGTTTTGAAAGCTATAAGTTAAATCTTGATTTAAGGATTTAACGAGTTAATTCAATTAAAATGGAAATTGTTTTGAAATCCATAAATGAATCTTTGTGAACGGGGTGAACTTTGTGAATTAAATCTTTTTGTTTAAAAGATTAAAAGTGTGGAAATTGTTTAAACCATTGAAGGTTTTTGAAATAAATCTTTTTGTTTAAAAGATTGGAAATGGTAATTTGTTTTACCATTCGAATGAAAAGTTTTAAGCTTTTAAGCTGTGATTTAACTGAGACCCCAGTATCCATATGATTTTTAATTGCGCTCGTTATTCGGTTTAGCCGGGAGAGGACCTTTGTGTCATATAACCCATTCCGAATAGTGATACGTCGTATATGGATGGCATTTGAAGACCGGTGGTGAAGACCGGGTATTTGCGAGAGCGATATGATGACCTATCGATTTTCTCTGCATCATGGCTCCGGTATAGAGATTCCCTAAGTGATGGGAAGTCCGATCGAGATTGTGAATACCCGGATTTGCAAGGGCTTCTTTGGAAGTGCCTTCGGTTCTGTTCGAACCCGGAACAGACTTGTATGGATGTGTGTCTGACGTTACACTTTGAGATGTAAAGCTGGTTTCTATCAAATACATTTCTATTGGTGGCGGAGAATTTATTCTCTTAGCTTAACACCCTTCTCTGAGACGTACGAGCTCAGAGGTTATGTAGTTGATGGTCACTAGTGATACATTCCCAATTTGGTAATGTGGCATACGAAGTGCTGATGATCATTTGTTGGTCAAAGCGTTGCTTTGTGAAAAAGCGTGCTTTGTGAAGAAGCGTAGTTTTGTGAACGAGACTTCATCGAGCCTCACAACCCGGTAATGGTCGAAACAGGAATGTTGCGACAAAGGTTTGTAGGGGTAGCGCCCCTAGGGTATGTCATTTCCTTCTGGATAAAAGGTGATATCATGGTATGGAGCCCAGATATTTTACCTATGTGGATGCTGCACAGTTATTATACTTTGTGGTTGTTGCTTTATGATCGAGGGCCCTCGGATAAAGGTCGGTAACGACCGGGGGATGACATGACTCGTGTGTTAGTTACCTAGTTACAGCTCAGTTAGAGCGTGAGGTAGCGTCGGCCTTTTGTTTGCGGAGATCCGGTTAGGATCCGGGGCGTCTTTCCAGAGGCGTTTCTATTTCGGTAAGGAAGTTCCTTAGCCTGATCATTTGTTGGAAATCCAAAGAAGCAATACGAACCCTGTACGGTTTTAGTTGTATTACCTGCTATGGAATGTGGCGGTAACCTGCTATTGAACGTAGTAGCTATAGTAGGCATACGATGAAATGTTGTATGCTGGCTAAGATTTATATTATATTTTCGAAATGTTTTTTTTCTACACTATGCACTAGTAATAATATCAAAAGAGTTTTGATTTTGCGTAGTAAGCATGTTTGACTATCATAAGAAGAAATCTCCTCCAATTCTGCGTTTGCATTGTGTGTATGGTGGGAGGTCTTATGGTAGTTTCATTTTCGAAAAGCATTGTGAGTTTCAATGTTTAAAAGCCTTTTGTGTTTGTTTAAAGATAAACTGTTTTTGTTGCTTACACCAGTCCCATGACTGATCCGGAGTTTATTGTTCCCTTCCTAAACTCTGGGTGCCCACTATTTTCCACACGGGCAGTCTAGAGTTGGGTTTTCTCAGATATTCAGGTTGGGTAGATTATCTGGAGCTAGTCAGTTCTTGGAGTTCATGGATTGACGTTGCTTATCTTGGAGCACTCTATTGGAGATATTCTATCCGCTGCTGGTGTTATCTATTTTCTTTTCCGCTGCTATTTCTTGTATCATATCTCTGATGTATATTGGTATCTGTTGTATCATTCTGTTGTATCATACTGTATCGGATTTTGTATCTGTCATTGTATCAATGTTATTTATATTGATATATTCTTTTTCTTCCGCTGTGTTGTTATACTTAATGTTGTTATAAGCTCCGGCGAATCGGATTTGAACGGTCGAATCTGCGGCATTCTAGTACAATGTGAAGTACGGATGTTGATTTTCGAGCGCGAAAATCCAAGTCGTTACATTTGGTATCGGAGCTAAGGTTGAACTTTAGCTCAGGAGTATAACACGTTAAGTAGCTCATTAGAGATAGAGTGAAGTAAACTCTAGAATGAGTATTCCTCAGATATCCATCCGTATGCCTCAGTAAATTCTCTTACTATCCACTGATAGTAGATATGAGTGTAAGAAGAGGATGAGATAGGGGACAGGGAAATATGACTATAAATGGTCAATACTCTGTAACAACAAGGAAGCAATCTTTTCTCTATCAATCTATTTTGTTCGTCATCTCTTCTCAATTCTTTGATAGTTTCTGGTAAATCCAGGAAGGAATTCGATATATCAATATGGGACGTAAACTCCGGGTGGATCAAAATTATTTGTTTGGATAAATTGGTTGCTTTGATTGCTATGGTTGATAGGTATAATTTAGTTTCTAAAACTAGAAAGTTTTGAAATTGTATCCATACATCTATCTATTCTTTGGGCCCGGATATATTCTACGAATGGTTAGTTATTCCTTCGAACTAACCGATGCCATTGTATATTTCGTAGATCTGGATAACCCGAGTATCTTGTGAAGTGTTAAAACAGATTCGTTCGTGATATTCTGATTTGGTAAGCCAAATGCAGAATAGCTGTTCAGTTTGATTTCATGGAACATTCTTCATCTATCTTTGTGTCTCCTTGGTAATTTCGAGGACGAAATTCTTTTAAGGGGGGAAGTCTGTAACGACCCCGAATTTTGATTAAGTTTAAATTAATAATTTATTGATTTTTGAATAAAATTTGTGAGATAAATCGATATAAGGTGATGCGAGTTTCCCCGAAATCAAATATAAATGCGTTAAATCATTTAAAGTTAAATATGTATATATATATATATATTGGATTTAAAATAAATTCTTAAATAAATTATTTTGCATAATTAGTATTAGAGTTAGAGATTGAAATAGAAATGTATACAAGATAAATTTTATAGTTTGTAAAATAGAGAATAAATACATTAACTAAGATTTTAACAACAAAATAAAATCTAGAAATTTATCTATATTTTGAAAATGAACGTATATAGTTTTATAAAATAAAAATCTATGTACAAGCCTCATGAAATAAACAAAATCATCTCTGTACATACAAAAGCATGTAGACTGTTTGAAGTTGTAAACAAAAATGAGAAGTAAGTATGCCAGTGCAAACAAAATCTAAGAATATACGAAAACCAGATGAGAATGATAGTGTGTACAAACCAAACAAAATAAAATATAAGTTTGTACAAGCTAATTTATGTAGCCACACAACTATCTTCATTTGTACAGCCGAGTAAAAATAAGATGCAGGCAAGAAAAGAATGCAAAAGCAATAATATCTATACATAAAAATAAGGTAAGGTTGTAGACATTAAGTACATTAGCATTTAATGCTTCCATACCTAGCAGTAAACAAGTCAATTCGATTTGTTTTGAAGATCATCTCAGCCTCCTAAATAAAGATGATCTCTGACCTATGTTTATTAAATAAGAAATTGTACAAACCAAATAATATCACTTGTACAAGATAATTTATCAACCTGGTAACTTCATTTCTTTATATCAACATCCTTCTCATATCGGCTTCATTCCATTCTAGCTGAGAAACTAAAGTAAATATCATTTAAACTAAAACAACAACTTAGAGCAAATCAGATCAAATTCAACATTTCCAGTTCAACATCATTTCAAGTTCTTCTCTGTTCTTCTTCTTTACCAGGTGAGCAAACTTACTTATCTTTGTTTTATGTTTTGATGTTGTGTTTACTGTATATCTTTGAGCAAGGAACTCTGTACCTATATGATTGTACTGTGAATTTCATATGTCTGTTTCCTTAATCTCTGGTTACAGGGTAAAGCAAAGTAGAAAGAAAATTCTATATATCTTCATACCATTTTTTTTAAGCTTAGAAATTCTAATTTAACAAGTTGTTTGAACTTGGATCATGACTTAGAATCTGTTTTAAATCTCAATATTGAAGTGTTGCTTCTGTAAATTGAATTTTACAGTAAAGGTATGAACATATGAAAAATTTGAAAATCTTAATTCATCGATTCAATTATATAATTTGAAACTGCATTCGAAAAGAAGATTTTTAAAACAAAAATGGGAATTTTTAATCAAGTATGCTTTGAACAGTATGTAAACGAACCAAAAATGCTTTTTATCCAAATTCCAACGATCAAAGGAAAATTGGATGTTGTAATCTTGCTTGAAGCTAGCTGAGCCATTGATGATGTTGGGAAAATTGTCTAAAAAAATTTCTATTATGTGGGATGATGGAACGAGATCGACTTAGGGTTTAAAGCTTGGGTTTATCTGATCGAAATCGTGAGGCAACCACGTCGTCGTCAAAGCGGTTCAGGTGATCGCACCTATGGGGATGGGTTCGTGGGTGAGTGGCGGAGGTCTGGTCAGGATCGCGTGGGCTCCGGTGAACGAATTCGTCGGCGGCGAGGTGATTTTCGATTGGAGTATTTTGTTCCAGTTTGATCTCGAATGCTCTTTTCGATTCTAGGGCGAATTCGTCGAGGCTAGGTGATGGGTTGAGTTCAGGAGGTAGTCGCTGATTTGAGGGGAGCAATCGTCGATGGTCTGGGTGGCGAACTCCGGTGTACACGTGCATGTGCACGTTTGGGGTGGCGTATCTGGTCGTTCCAGTTTTGGGAAGGAGAAGTTAGACTCGAAGGAGGTCTCGTGATTTTGGGATTTAGACTCGGGGAGTTTGAAGGTTCGACTCGAGTTTCCTTCTGATACGTTAATCTGGAAAGTAAAATAAGTTTTGTAAGGAAATTTGAAAAAAAGAGTTTACCCGGGGATGGACCAGAGAATTTAGGTGGGTTGGCTCGGGTCGTTTTGTTTTTAATTCTAGGCTTTAAAAATTTAAAGTTAAATATCTTTGAATTGTTTTTAACAATTGGATTAAGTGAGAAGTTAAAGGATTATTTAATTAAAAGGGTAATTAACCAAAGGATAATTTATTAATTAAGGGTTAATTATGTGATTGACTTAAGAATGATTTATTTATGGTAATTAATTAAGGATAATTAATTAAATTGTAATTAATTAATGTGATTAATTGAAGGTAAATTGGTTAAGATAATTAATTAAAGAATTAATTGATAATTAAAGGTTAATTGATTTATTATTAAAGGTTAATTAATTAAAATGGTTTATAATTAATTAATGATTAATTAACCAAGATTTGTAGTTCATTCATAAGTAATTAATCTGGTATAAATTAATTATAATCAGATATTAATTGATTCTACTTATGGATGTTTGGATTTCGTTGAATGATTGAATCGTTTGATATCCCTGTTTGTGATTATGATGCTTTGTGATAAAATTACTTTGTGCTGATATGAAATTTCTATTTCTGTGATATATTACTATGTGAATATGAAAACCCTTGACCCGTAAACGACATTTGAATTTCGATGCGACAGGGAGTCGGATTCCAGTTGGTTATCCGAAACCCACATCGAATTGTAATAGTGAATCTTTATGACTGATAAATTTATTTTATCTATGAATCTGTGAATGAAGATAAGCGTTATGGGTTATACCGCTTATCGATATATCTGTGATGATTGATGTTGTGCACTATTGTGTGAAACCCCTGGACTACACCATACACACACAAATATGGATTTCACGTGGAAATCGGTTAAGTCATAGACGATGTAAGTTTAATGTTTTTGAAATTGAAATTTTAATTTCAATTGATTTTGAAATTGGGAACTTGGGTTTAATATGAAAAGCTTTTGAAATGGAATTTCAAGATAAAAGTTATTTTGAATAACTTAATCGAGTTTTGGAATTTAAATAATTTGATTTAAATTTGAATTCAAGTTTGAAATTGAATTCTATGATTTGAAATTAGGGATTAAAGATTCTGTATAAGTTATATATGGGTTAAACCATTTAAAGGTATTGATTTGGGAATTTGAATTTAATTCAAGAGTTTTAACTCGTGTAAATATAACTGGATTTTTCTGAAACGAAACTATTTGTTTTCAAATAGTAAAAGCTTTCACATAAGTAATGAACTTCCAATTTCTGTTGAAAGATTTCAAGTTTGAAATGGAATTGAAATGTTTTGAAAACTATGAAATGAGTCTTTGATTTCAAAGACCGGATGAGTTAATCTAACTTGAAATAGAATTGTTTTGGAAGACTATGGATGAATCTTGAAAACGAGTTTTGAAAGCTATAAGTTAAATCTTGATTTAAGGATTTAACGAGTTAATTCAATTAAAATGGAAATTGTTTTGAAATCCATAAATGAATCTTTGTGAACGGGGTGAACTTTGTGAATTAAATCTTTTTGTTTAAAAGATTAAAAGTGTGGAAATTGTTTAAACCATTGAAGGTTTTTGAAATAAATCTTTTTGTTTAAAAGATTGGAAATGGTAATTTGTTTTACCATTCGAATGAAAAGTTTTAAGCTTTTAAGCTGTGATTTAACTGAGACCCCAGTATCCATATGATTTTTAATTGCGCTCGTTATTCGGTTTAGCCGGGAGAGGACCTTTGTGTCATATAACCCATTCCGAATAGTGATACGTCGTATATGGATGGCATTTGAAGACCGGTGGTGAAGACCGGGTATTTGCGAGAGCGATATGATGACCTATCGATTTTCTCTGCATCATGGCTCCGGTATAGAGATTCCCTAAGTGATGGGAAGTCCGATCGAGATTGTGAATACCCGGATTTGCAAGGGCTTCTTTGGAAGTGCCTTCGGTTCTGTTCGAACCCGGAACAGACTTGTATGGATGTGTGTCTGACGTTACACTTTGAGATGTAAAGCTGGTTTCTATCAAATACATTTCTATTGGTGGCGGAGAATTTATTCTCTTAGCTTAACACCCTTCTCTGAGACGTACGAGCTCAGAGGTTATGTAGTTGATGGTCACTAGTGATACATTCCCAATTTGGTAATGTGGCATACGAAGTGCTGATGATCATTTGTTGGTCAAAGCGTTGCTTTGTGAAAAAGCGTGCTTTGTGAAGAAGCGTAGTTTTGTGAACGAGACTTCATCGAGCCTCACAACCCGGTAATGGTCGAAACAGGAATGTTGCGACAAAGGTTTGTAGGGGTAGCGCCCCTAGGGTATGTCATTTCCTTCTGGATAAAAGGTGATATCATGGTATGGAGCCCAGATATTTTACCTATGTGGATGCTGCACAGTTATTATACTTTGTGGTTGTTGCTTTATGATCGAGGGCCCTCGGATAAAGGTCGGTAACGACCGGGGGATGACATGACTCGTGTGTTAGTTACCTAGTTACAGCTCAGTTAGAGCGTGAGGTAGCGTCGGCCTTTTGTTTGCGGAGATCCGGTTAGGATCCGGGGCGTCTTTCCAGAGGCGTTTCTATTTCGGTAAGGAAGTTCCTTAGCCTGATCATTTGTTGGAAATCCAAAGAAGCAATACGAACCCTGTACGGTTTTAGTTGTATTACCTGCTATGGAATGTGGCGGTAACCTGCTATTGAACGTAGTAGCTATAGTAGGCATACGATGAAATGTTGTATGCTGGCTAAGATTTATATTATATTTTCGAAATGTTTTTTTTCTACACTATGCACTAGTAATAATATCAAAAGAGTTTTGATTTTGCGTAGTAAGCATGTTTGACTATCATAAGAAGAAATCTCCTCCAATTCTGCGTTTGCATTGTGTGTATGGTGGGAGGTCTTATGGTAGTTTCATTTTCGAAAAGCATTGCGAGTTTCAATGTTTAAAAGCCTTTTGTGTTTGTTTAAAGATAAACTGTTTTTGTTGCTCACACCAGTCCCATGACTGATCCGGAGTTTATTGTTCCCTTCCTAAACTCTGGGTGCCCACTATTTTCCACACGGGCAGTCTAGAGTTGGGTTTTCTCAGATATTCAGGTTGGGTAGATTATCTGGAGCTAGTCAGTTCTTGGAGTTCATGGATTGACGTTGCTTATCTTGGAGCACTCTATTGGAGATATTCTATCCGCTGCTGGTGTTATCTATTTTCTTTTCCGCTGCTATTTCTTGTATCATATCTCTGATGTATATTGGTATCTGTTGTATCATTCTGTTGTATCATACTGTATCGGATTTTGTATCTGTCATTGTATCAATGTTATATATATTGATATATTCTTTTTCTTCCGCTGTGTTGTTATACTTAATGTTGTTATAAGCTCCGGTGAATCGGATTTGAACGGTCGAATCTGCGGCATTCTAGTACAATGTGAAGTACGGATGTTGATTTTCGAGCGCGAAAATCCGAGTCGTTACAATAAGGGAAACTCCTTATTTAGCCTTTATCTATGGATGAAATTCCATAATTATTCTTAACCCATTTTATTAGATTTACCATTGATTACTAGTTATCGTTTATCTAGTAGAGGCTCACTTTTAAATTGTCGGTTTCTTTATTTAATACCTTATTTATTTCATACATTACAAATTTGTAATTATAATTGGGCAGTTCCAAAATTTAAAATAATATGTTATTATTACATTTATGTCTAATATTAAATTGCGACTAATTAGTTTTATATGTATTCAAGTAATTTGTCTGTTTCTTATTTGGAGTGATAAATTATTTTATATGTGTCAACGACTGCAATTTCTATATAAGTCCCAATCCAGTACATCAAATTTTCATAATAGCTAACATCATCAACAAATTAGCTATGCAAAATAGACTTTTATATGCTCAAAATGGAATCTAAGACATACAATTCATTTTACATTAGTAGAACCACCACGGTCTCTCTTTCCAAAGAAGCAAATTTACGATTCCAATCTTTTATATTCCATTCAACTTTTTAGACGTATAGCCTTGAAATGACAAAGAAACCATATTTATTTTAATTCTTGAAATAGGCGGTGCAAACTATGGATACAAGGAAAAATCTCTTTTTCCCTACTTGTTACACCCATTTCTATTTTACCTATTTTGGAATTCTTTGTCATTACAATCACAATATGAGAAGTGGAATCAAATGGAATATAAATTATTCATATTGTAAATTATAACTAATCCAATTCTACTATATTAAAATGAAACAATTAGAATTCTAATAACTTCACAATTCACATATTATGGGGAAATTTTGGGTTTTTAAATTGATAAATTTTCGCATACAAAATTTTCCATAGCATAGTACAAATCCAAAAACAAACTACACAAATTACTATTATGGAAAAAAAATGAAATTTCCACCTATAAATAATCCTAACTAATATATTCTTGGATTTGCTTCGTGCTATTGCCTATCTCTTCCTTCGATTTATCTTCTATTTATTATATAATGTAGAACAAATTTTTTTATGAGTATTAGATTCAAAAATATGGAATAGGAAGTTTAGAATATATTTTATATATATATATATATGTGTGTGTGTGTGTGTGTGTGTGTGTGTTTATATATATAATTTAGTACCTTTTTCTTTAGCCTGATTCTTTCAATTCCCCATAATCCTTGAATGTACATATTTATTTATTTGAGTTTAAGCAATTTCTATGGAGGAATAGAATTAGGCGGAATCTTGTTATCAAGTTAGGTTTGTGTGAAGAAAAATGAGGGGGCTAGCTTCTTATTTATATATGCTTGGATGCGCCGGGATCGTCAAGTTCAAAATCTTTTAATATTTCCAAATCTGGACCATTTACGCCAAAGAAAACCCTAGCCTTAGCCATTTGATCAGTCAGCCGGTCGGTATGAGTGGTCGATCGCTAGAGGTCAACCAACCCATAGAGGGGTCGATCGAGGATCCTAGACAAATAACATTTAACGCTAAATTTACTTAGTTATATTTATTATCCTAATTTGTTAGAATTATTTTCGAATTGAAATCTTCAAATGTTGATAGCTCCTTCGTTTGAACTCCGACCGCGAAGCTTTATATATGAAAGTTGCTTAGAAAATCATCATAAACACAATAGTGCAAGTTTTTTTTTGCTCAATTTCAATTTTTAGATTTATTGTTAATCAATTAATTCCTCTTAATTAATTTCCTATTAATTTTGCAGGGTTTTGCACAACCCCTAGATCATATCCCTAACTTATTAACTTAGTGTTACTCCCGCTGACCTCGAGACACTTTGGTTATTATGTGCAAACCATCTATTATAAATCATTATTTAGAATTTTTTCTACTTAAATAAACCAAAATTCAAAATCATATTAGCAATTTCAAGTAAAATCAAAAATCTATTTAAGCATGTTGAATGACTAATCTGCTACGTTAATTTCAACATTTGAAATTTATAATGTTATTTCTGTCAACGATGCTTACTATATTCCAACTGCATTGGTCTTCTTCTCTACGACACATTTGTAGCCGATGGATTATATCCGATGGAGCACAATTATCGAAATCATATTTTGATAGTGTACCTAAAATCCATTCCAGATTGCTCATCATGCCATACGGTAGAGTCAATGCTCTTAATGGCTTATTGGCAACTGAGGAAATTTTTTTCTCAACATCGACGAGAAAATCGTATTTTCTCTTTAATATGCGATACTTTTTATTAGACATTCTAATTAATTGTGCCCTATTTAGGCTTGGTCAATTTTAATTGGTCCTTTGTAATCAGTTTTATCATTGGATTGTATCCAAATCCATTTACTTTCAGTAATTTCTATAAAAAACATTATTCATCGTGAAGTTGGTATTTCTTGGAACAACAATTTTTCTCTAGGCAATTGGATAGCTATTCATAAACATTTTGTGGGTTGCCTGTATGTGTATGTATGTACGTATATAAAGATGGTTTGGTTTTAAGTTTATGAAACTTATGGTTATAACATAAATTGATTAGTCAATATTAATTGGTCCCAAACAAGTTTAGGGTGGTCCACACAATATCCCTTATGAGCAAGTACTACATGTAGTCTCTTGGCTCACACAACCTGTAAACTCCTTGACCTAGGTTATGTAGAGGTTGTTTCATCAACTTGTACCTTGTATGAATTTGTAAACTTTGTTTAAAGTGAAATTGATTTGACCTTATGTGCTTACTCTTAAGTAAACATCCTTAGAGAAAAAAGTTAACTCAACTTCACTCATCATCAATCATACTTTGTCCAACAAAGTTCGATTACTCCTTATCGATACATTATTATGTATTATAAGGAGGAGTGACTTTTGAATTTTAATCTTATTCATTTTTAGGTACAGTAGGAATCCTTTCCAATATACTAACCTATTGGATCTAGTCGAATGGTTTTATTTTCTTTTTCTTGTCATCTTATTTACTTTCATTTTATATTCTATAAACTTTTCATAAACAAACCATAGGTGTCTCTATATTTCCTAATATTAACAACGCATTCTCCAAGACCTGGCGTATCTTCCCCAAACTTATCATATTGCTCCTTAGTCGCTCCAAACCACCCAAGAATCTCACGGTACAATAAACGAACCCCAACCCCAAAATCTCAACATCACAAACTCAAAAACTACACTGCTCTTAACATAGAAGTTCAAACATCTATAGAAGAGATTTAGATATTTGACCTTAAATTCAGATGCTTGACCTAAAATTTCAAATGTCTAAATGTCCCAATTTTATATCGGAATATTGTATGAAAATTCTTTAAAATTTAGACATTTGAGATTTGCATTAAATGTCTAAATTCTTATAAAGGCTAATATTGAACTGGATAGGAGAATTTCCCTTAGCTTAGTGTCACTTAGACACTTCACACTAATGTCTCTCCACTGGATTTACGCACTTATTATAATCGTTCGACATACTGACGAGTACTGCACCATACTCGACAAATGACCACTACAACAAATATATCATATTACAACTAGTTTTTTACAACAAGCATGTAATGGTAGTTGTAATAAAGGGTTTTTAACAATCGATTTTTACTGACAGTTGTAAAGAGTTTTTAACAACTGGCGTTTACTGACAGTTGTAATAAAGGATTTTTAGCAATTGGGTTTTCCTCTAACAGTTGTAATAAAAATATTTTTAACAACTGGGTTTTCTGCCAGTTGTAATAAATGTATTTTTAACAAATTTATGTTTAGCCAGTTGTAATAGAGGTCTATAAAAACTTATTAGTTTTGACTGTTGTAAATATTGGTATTTCTTAAAGTTTATAAAAAGTTAAAAAATTGATATTACTTAGTTTAATTATTAAGACTTTTTCTTAAAAACAATCATTTGTAGTAAATAATTAATAATTAATAAACAACCTTTAATAGTTAATATTAAATATATAATAATTAATAATTATTATTATTATTAGTTAATAATATATACATAACAATTAATAATTAATATTCAATTATAATTAAGAAGTAATATTTCATAATTAATAATTAATAAATATGAAGTAATACTTTAATAATTAATAATGAATAAATATTATTAAATAATTAATATTTAATAAGTACTAATTAAGACTAATTTTAATATTTAATAATTAATATATTTACTAAATATTAGTTATTAATTAATAATTATTTTAATTATGAATAATTAATAAATAATAAAATATACATAATAATTAACATTTAATAATTAATATTCAATGATCATTAAGAAATAATAAGTAATAACTAATAACTAATAAATAAGAATAATATTTAATAATTAGTAATTAATAACTAATAATTACTGTTAAATAATTAATAACTACTAACTAATTAATAATTAATAACTGCTACTAACTAATTGATAATTAATAATTAAGACTAATGTTTAATATTTAATAACTAATATTTAGTATTTAATAATTACATTTATTTAACAACTTTCCTTCCATAACCGTTGCAAATATTATCTTATAACTTAATTTGTAGTTGTCTTCAACAAAAGACGAAAATTTTGAGTTGACGTAACAACACTAATAACTATTAATAAATAATTTATACTAAACAAATGTTTGAATTAGAACTTGCCAATTTATGCCTATGAACGCACCTATGTATTACTTCCACATACATATAGATATTTTCTTTTGTAACTTTTTATATATATATAAACGTTTTATTTTGGCTTCAAATTAAAAAATTTAGCTCCAAATCCAAATATATTTTTTGATTCTAAATAAAGAAAATTTTGGCTCCAATTTTGAAATATTTCCTCCAACCCATTTTTGGCTCCGCGGGGAATATTTAGTCCAACACCATACGTTACAACATCTTCACCAACGTGTTTCAACATTATTAATAAGAAAACTTGTCAACATCACAAAGCTAAGTTGTTAACAAGAAATGTTATTAACATCTCAAAAGAAAGATTTTATAAGTGACCAATCTCTTCGAAACCCCTTTCAAATGAGTTGATTAGGACGGATTACTTGCGGAGGATAGCCTTATGAAAATGTTAATTATAGTTAAGAAGCCCAATCAACCCCTTGAAATGAAGGTTAAGGAGAGAACATCTTCGTCATGACCCTTTTCGAGTGAGTCGGAAGGGTCATTTGCATCTCCTTTATGCGAGAAGAAAGATATTGGTTATTTATTCCTTTCGATTGTATCGAAAGGACCATTCTGCCTCTAAAAGAAGAATTTACTTTCGATAGTATTATTTCTGCTATTTTGCAAAAAACGAAAGGGTTACATGTTTTGTAATATAAGTACTCATTTCGAAGATATTCATCTAGCTAGCATAACTTAATATTCATGCATTGAATCCCTTTCGATCAAGTCGAAAGGGTGTTTACTCTTTCAAAGTGGACTCGATGTACAATATACAAGCTCTATGTTCAATATGCAATGGAATAACATCTCGGACAATATAAGTTCCATTAAATTATTAACATCGAAACACATCATCATCTTAGTTTAACATTTGATATCATGAAACATGATGATAATATGATTTGAATACTTATTGTCTAAGTTGATCCCATTGCATAGCATAAGTCAAATAGGAATTAAGAAAATAAGTAAGCATCATGTGCAATTAGTCATTAGTCATGCTAATGGCCGAGATGATCTTTCTCATAATCAAAATCTATATTGAATCCATGTGCTTTCTCTTTTTGCATTTATCCAAATTGAGTTACAAGTAAGAGAGTTTTTCCCCCAAATTGATTGAGTTACAAAGATTTGGTTTGCTATGAAATGAGAGAGAGAGAGAGAGAGAATTTAGAACTACCAAAATTCAGTCCTCCAAACTGACCCCTAGGGTTGTATATATAGATGCAGGTTGACCCCCTTTCGCGCGAATTCTTTCGCTTCAGTCGAAAGGCCTTCCTTCAACCTTTTGTGCACATCCTTTCGATGCGGTTGAAAGGCCTTCCTTCAACCTTATGTGCGCCTCCTTTCCATGCGGTCGAAAGGCTTTTCTTTTAACCTTTCTCATTCGTTCCTACCCGCCACCCTTCATATCGGGCCTTTCGATCCAGTCGAAAGGATTACCTTAACAACCTTCTGCTGCCATTAAAGTTTAAGTGCCCCTTTTGGTTTGCTTTTTTTACTTGACCACTTTCGACATCATCGAAAGGGGGGTAGGTGCACTCTCCATATTGTGCCTCTATGTTGTTGCAAGTAAGAGATGAGTTGAGCTTTCACATAGCTTCAAAAGGAATGATGACTGGATCTTTGCGAAAGGACACTTGGCCTTTATGTGGAGTTTTCATCATGCCTTCGAAGGTTTCCAACCATTTCGAAAGGCTTGTCCTTGCTTTCGAAAGGTGTGTATTGGAATCATTTGTTCAAGTAGTAGATTGACAATGACGAAACCCACTATTTTGAAGGAATTGGTTCTTGAGTGCGAGTCCATCGTTCAATACCTGCGAAAGGTGTTTCAACCCCATACTAGCCTCTCTTATATATGTGGATCCATCTGTGTCGGAAGGTCCAGATGAAGCGAAAGGGTAACTTTACTTTCTTTCTACCCTTCGAAAGCTTTTGTTTCGCTTAGAAATTGTAAGGGCACCTGGCGCTTGTGACTCCTTCGAAAGCTATCTCAATACCTTCGAAATGCTGCTTTTGAACTTTGACGAAACTAATGTCTTCAATTCTTGTGGAGCCCAGAAAGCCTTTATTATTAACTGAATTTTTATAGTTAACATTCCCCTCGGCGTAGTATGAAAGAAGCTTTTGTTCTTTAGGACAAAAATTTAACAACTACTCCATTCTTAATGACCTCGTTTCCCTACAAAATTCAAAGTAAATAACATTTTATATTGTTAGATCAAGAATTATATAAAGATATGCTTAGTGATTTGCAAATGAT
The DNA here is from genome assembly GCA_030737815.1 of Allium fistulosum. NCBI lineage: Eukaryota > Viridiplantae > Streptophyta > Magnoliopsida > Asparagales > Amaryllidaceae > Allium > Allium fistulosum. The sequence goes on from CM060904.1 coordinate 137,414,651, forward strand.
GTTAGTATAGTAGAGCTCCTGAACTCTATGTCCGGAAGTAATAGAAATTAGTTAGCTATTATCTGGAGTTAGTAAGTAATAAGAAATATGCGATTGTAAAGGATTGGGAACCAAGAATTCTTGTTTGGCAATAATAGAAGTCCCACCATCTAACCTTTGTAGTCATAAAAGAAGTTCATAAACTGAACTCCCATCATATTAATAGAAAATCAGGTGTGTAATAATTGAAGTCCAGGAGTTTTCCGCAGGTGACAACAAATGTTTGGTGATAAAAGGCCATGAGCTATCATCTGGGAATAAGTCATTGAAATCCATGAATCCTTATTTGGGGATAAGTAATAGGTATTTAGAAACCCCTACTGAAAATAATAATGATCCAGGGATTGAGATTCAGATGTTGATTAATGTTGTTTGAAAGTTAGTAGCAGTAAACTAGTGACCCTGATTCGGGTATTAATAAGACAAACTCAAAGTTTTAATCGAAGACCAAAAGTCCACTGAGATCTTAATACCATGCCTTGGAACCTAGATTCTGGCATTAACAAAGGAAATCCAAAAATTGATGGTAAAAGACCCGAAACCCAAATTCAGGTATTCGGAAGACTAGAAATCTGAAACCCAGATTCAGGCATTAATAAGTGAAGTTCAGAAGTCAATAGTAAGAGATCTGAAACCTAGATTTGGGTTTTAGTATATGATAACCAGAAATCCATAATAATGGTCTCCATAATAAAAGTCTAGAGCCCAGATTCGAGCATTAATGAGTGAAGTTCAGAAATTAATAGGAATAGCCACTTGAACCAGATTCGAGTATTATGAAAACCAAAGATTAATAGTAAAAGATCCAAAACCCAGATTCGTGTTTTAATAAGTGAAATTCTAAAATCCTCTTTTGGGTACCAATCAAAGGCTATAGATCCTTATTTAAGCCTTACATTCTGCACTACTTTTTAGGTTTTGATTCCTTTGACATGCGTTACCCTTTTGGCCTTGAATGTTGTCGTTGTTTGACATGCCACTTCTCGGCTTCGGACGTCTTAATCCATTATTTGATATGCCGCTTATCAGGCTTGGATTCCTAGTTCGTTATTTGATATGTCGATTCTCGGGTTCGGACGTCTTAGTTTATTGTTTGATACGTCGCTTCTCAGTCTCGGACGTCTTAGGCCATTGTTTGATATTCCTCTTCTCGGGCTCTGACGTCTTAGTCTGTTGTTGTCTGGTACGCTTGGTTAGCTTATCCACAAGCAGGATCCAAGGACTTACCCAACCTCCCTCCAGGAGGTGCTCCAGCCAGGCCTTATAGGCGGGATTGAAGGCTTGTTCGGTGCTTTGGCCAGGCCATAGCGCAGCGGGACTAAGTGCTTACTCTGTCCTTCCTCCAGGAGGCGCCTTGACCTGGCTACAACGTGGTGCAATCAAGGGCTTGTTCGGTGCCTTGGCCAGGCCATAGTGTGGTGAGACCAAGGGCTTACTCCATCCTCCCTCTAGAAGGCGCCTTGACCTGGCCATAGCATGGTGCAGTCAAGGGCTTGTCGATGCTTTAACTTGGTCATAGCATGACGTGAATAAAGGCTTACTCTAACCTCCCTCCAGGAGGCGCTTTGATCTACCCAACTCGGCGTGGATAAAGGCTTTGACTGTTTAAGGTAATGTCCAAGTGCAAGGAGAATCATACTCCCAACCATGTAGACTTTTCTTTAAGGGGGTGCTTTATTCATTCATTGTAAGAAAATATGGCCGCAGGTGTTCCGCATTCCATGTTCTAGGTACCATACTGCAGTCTGGTCAACATAACTTGTAAACTCCAGGGGGAATTACTTTGCATACAATTAGGGGACCTTCTCAATTTGGTCCTAGCTGTCCATCTACAGGATTTCATGTGTTTGCCATCACCCATCGGAGTACTAAGTCTCCCTCTTGAAATGATCTTGTCTTCACTTTTGAATTATAGTATTTTGAGATTCTTCTCTGATATTCTGTAGTTCAGATAGCTGCTTCATCCCTTAATTCATGTATTAAACCTAATGATTCTTTCTTCAATTTCTGGTTTGGATCAAATGCGTATGCGATTCTTCGATGTGAGGGTATCTCAATTTCAATTGGCAATGCCGCCTCACACCCATATGTTAGAGAATAAGGGGTATGTCTCGTAGCAGTTCTAGTGGATGTTCAATAGGCCTATAGTACAAGTGGCAATTCTTCTACCCAATTCCCTTTGGCTTTATTCAATCGCTTTTTCAAGATGGTCTTAATAGTCTTATTTGCAGCTTCAACGACTCCATTAGCCTTTGGATGTGCCACAGAAGAAAAGCTTTTTATAATCCTATTCTTATGGCAAAACTATGAATATCTTCACTTTCAAATTGTGTTCCATTATCAGATATAATCTTATATGGGATCTCGAATCTGGTAATAATGTTTTTTATGATGAATTTAAGCACTTTCCTAGAAGTGATTTTGGGGAGTGGTTCTGCCTCTACCCACATAGTAAAGTAGTCTATGGCGACTATAGCATATCTTGCTCCTCCTTTTGAAATTGGCAATGGCCTGATTAAGTCGATTCCCCATATATTGAAGGGCCATGGATTTGAAATCGAAGTTAATTGACTTGGTGGAACTCGAGGAATTTTTGAGTATTTCTGGCATCTTTCACATTTCTTTACATACTCAATAGCTTGACTTGCCATTCGTGGCCAATAAAAACCTTGTCTCATTATCTTCTTTGCCAACTTTGCCTTGTTGGAATGGTCTCCACAAATTCCTTCATGTGCTTCCACTGACAATTTCATCCCATCTTCTAGACTCCACATCTAAGTAAGGTAAGGAATATCCTTTTTTTGTAAAGAACTCTATCCATCATTGTGAAAGTCGGAGCTTGTCGTCTGATTTTCCTAGCTTCCACTTTGTCAAATGTTAATATCCCTTTGGAAAGATACTTGACAATGGGCAACATCCGAGTGTCACAATAACAGTCAACTGTCCTTAGATGATCAATCCTCTCATTTGGGACTTCTTCATAATCTCCCTTTTTTCTCTTTCTTGTGCCATGGCTTAGGATCTAGTTAGAACTAACAATTCCTTACCTTGTTCGGGTATTCCCATTTCAATACTTGGATTTTCTTGGTACTCTACTGGTAAGATTTGGGTTTTTGGGGCTCCTCTTAAACTAGCCAACTTTGCTAACGAATCTGCCTGAGAGTTTTCTCCCCTTGGAACTTGATGTATAAAAAAATCTTCAAACAAGGCAAGAATTTTCAATACTTTCTTTACATATAAAGATAGTTTGGCATCCTTAGTCTGATATACATGCTTTATCTAGTTTACCATTAACTGAGAATCACTAAAGACTTGAATTCGTGGGATTTTGAGCTCTAAGGCTAGAGTCAATCCTGCCACCATTGATTCATATTCGGCTACATTATTTGTTGTAGGAAACCCTAACTTCATTGTGTAGTGTAGGCAGTGTCAGTCTAGTGTTATTATGACATATCCTGCTCCAACTCCGCTCATTCAATGCGCCATGCACAAATAACTGCCACATGGGTTTTTGATCCTTTCCTTTCTCTGATTGTTCTTTAATGAAGTTTTTACACTCATTAATAAAGTCTGCTAATGCTTGCCCTTTGATAGCTGCCCATGGCTGAAACTCAATGTCATACTGGCTAAGCTCAACTCCCCACTTTACTAGCCTACCCGAAGTTTCAGGCTTACTAAAAACTTGTTTGAGTGGAATGTTAGTTGATACTCCGATTGGATGCACTTGATAATATGCTCTAAGTTTTCATGTTGTAAGAATCAAGCAGTAAGCTAACTTTTCTATTACCAGGTATCGAACCTCTGCATCTTTTAATCACTTGCTCTATTAATAAACAGGAAGTTGAGTCCCATTTTCTTCTCTGATCAAAACCGAACTAACAGCATGTTCTGAAACTGCCATATATAAGTACAAAACTTCCCCATTCTCGGGGCTGGATAGTGTTGGTGGTCTTTCCAAATGATTTTTCAACTTTTGAAAGTCTTTCTTATAGTCTTCTCTCCATTCAAAGTTTTTCTTCTTCTTAATCACAATGAAAAAAGAGATGCACCTATCAGTTGCTATGGAGATGAACCTGCTTAGGGTGGCTACTCTACCATTCAAACTCATTACATCTTTGCTAGTTTTGGGATCAGCCATGTCCTTAATAGCTTGAATTTGGTCTGAACTGGCAATATAGCCTAAAAACTTCTCGGAATGAACCCCGAAAGAGCATTTTTGGGGATTCAGTTTCATTTATTATTTCCTTAATACTTCAAACATCTCTTTTAGGTCTTCAAGGTGACTCTTAGCTTCATAAGATTTTACTAGCATACTGTCAACGTAAACTTCCATATTTTGACTAATCTGTTCAGTTAACTAATCTTTGATAGCTAGCCCCTGCATTCTTTAACCCAAAAGGCATTGCTTTGTAGCAGAAAGTTCCCCACTCGGTAATGAAACTTGTTTGTTCATCATCTGGTTTAAACTTGGGTATCTGATTATATCTCGAGTAAGCATCCATGAGGGATAACAACCTGTGTCCACTAGTTGCATTAACCAACTGATCTATCTAGGGAAATGGGTAACAATCTTTTAGACAGGCTTTATTCAAGTCAGTATAATCAACGCAAGTCCTCCACTTGCCATTCGACTTCTTTACCAATACTGGGTTCGTTAGCCACTTTGGGTATAAGACTTCCCGAATGGATCCATTTTCGAGGAGCCTTTTAACTTCCTCTTTTAGGATATCAGACCGCACTTTATCTAATTGTATCTTCTTCGGTCTGATGGGGGTCGCTTCTGAATTAATGTTTAGTGCATGACATATAATCTATGGATCAATCCCAACCATATATGAATGAGACCATGCAAACATGCCTTTATTGGATTTAAGAAACTAAATCAAGTATTTCTTCAAGCTGCTTTCTAACTCCTTTCCCATTTTGACTATTTTGGTTGAATCATTTAGGTCTATACATGTCTTCTCAAGGTCTTCTATAGGTTTTATCATTTCCACTTCACCACGACAATCATATTCTATGATGATTTCTTCTACTTCTATGGAATTATCATTAGTCCTCTTTCTCTTGCTTCCAGGGGAAATGTACCTTTTAAACATTCGTTTATTAGTTTTATTAGATCTTACTTTTGCTTCGAATGTTGGATGTAAAAATCCATCATCCAAAGGCTGAAAATAGTATGGGTCGGCCAAAGAAAGCATTGTAGTATGATGATTGTTTGATGATTACGAAGCGAGTTTCGAAATTCCGACAGCATGGAGGTACTCCCTTCTGCACTAGCAACTTCACTTGTCATATTGGAGTCGATCCCTTGTTGTTGAACCCAAAGATAGGTTCAAGGCTGGATTCTAGCTTATCTTCCAGGATACCCATTTGATCAAAAGCATGTTTGAAAATAATATCGACTGCACTACCAGTGTCTACAAGAATGTTGGACATACAGACAATCCAATTTGAGCCAATCATAAGGGGGTCGCTATGAGGGTGATGGATCCCTTTCTTCAGCTCCTGGAGAGTAACAACAAGATTTGGCATCGGTACATTGAGTCGTGGACTTTTAAGCGAGGGCTCTTCTTGAATGAAGAACACTCCCTCTCTAGCTTCTTTAATGTATCTGTTTCTGGCCCCCTTGCTAGTCCCTACTGGGTATGGCCCCTATGGATTACATCAATCCTATTTAATGGCGGTCTGAAGCTTAATTGATCTTCTTCTTCCAAGACGTTGATAGTGTTGCTAGGAAATTTTTGTGGACCATAAACAGTCTATGGTGTCTTCTGCTTATCTTAGATGAATTCCTTTAAATGCCCATCACGAATTAGTTTCTGAATGATTCAAGTTAACACCTAACATTCATCAGTTTTATGGCCTTTTGCTTTGTGATAAGCACAATAGTCATCCATCTTTCTCTGTTCAGGGTAATTTTTGGCCTTAAATGAAGTTAGGAACTTAACCTTCTCCTTTGTTGTTGCATATATATAGGACAATGGCTTGTTTAAAGCGATTGAATTAGTATTGGGCTCCTTCCACCTTGTTCTTTTGTGTCCTCGATCTAAACCAAACCTTCCACTTTCCTTTCTAGGATTAGCTTTCTTTTTAGCATAATATAATTCATCCATCTGAATGAATTATCATCTTGGAAATGGAAATCCTACAAATCCTTATACCATGAATAAAGACTTCCTTCAAAAATGGTGTATTCTCTATCAATCCAGAATGTACTACAACGAGCTTATCCCTATCATTCATGTCTTTAGCTTTTAGTGCTTCTGTATTGAACCTCTTGAGGTAATCACCCAGTGATTCTCCCTATCTTTACTTAAGTTGTCTAGAACAGTCTAGTCGATGGTTGGATCCTTGCATATACAGAATCAGGTAGAGAATTCATAAGAAAACTGTTTCCATGAATAGATCATCTTTTCACGATACCGTCGATACCATTTAGCGGCTGCCCCTTGAAGCGTTATAGGAAACAGTCTGCATCGAACAACTCTAAAAGCGTTATACAAATCCATCTGACTATCAAAGGCCATCAAGTGATCATCAAGTTCAGTGGTACTTTAGGTTTGGGATCTTGACATAAGATGGGATAATCGTTGACATGATCTCATCTGTGAACGGAGCTACTCGTTCATTGTCATTTGCTTGCTCATCCAAAGTCCTCTTCCCCTTAGCATTTAGCATGTCTTTGACTGGCTTTTCCACTGCGTCTTTCAAATAAGCTTCGCTGTTGTGATAGCTTTTTCCGTTTGGGAAATTCTTTTGATGTCGAGCTTCCAGATTGCTCGAGAGATTTATCCAGTATCCTTCCTTGATGATCGACTTCAATCGGATGATGCTCTTTTTTCATTGATGATGTCAGATCTACTTTGCTCTTGCCCTCATTAGTATAAGCCTTTAATTTTCTTCTAGGAGAGATCACCTCATCTCTAGTCGTTGGTTTTGCTATTTTGGAAGACTTTTGAGATAGTGCAGCTTTGAGAAGCTCTTGCCTTTCCAACAATTGTTGCTCTAAGTGCTTTATTTTGATTGCATTGTCGTATTGTTGAGCTAGGGTTGACGGTTTCCCTTGCATAACTCCATCTAAGTAAAAAGATGGCATTATATTTTCTTTTAAAGTTGTGGTGTGTACGGCTTCTTTGTCCATTCGAGTAAGCCTTTTAGATTTCATTTTCCTATACCAAGTTAAACAATTCATAATTAGTCTATAAGATAACCACAAGGGCAAAGGTTCAAGCCCTTCTTCTAGCGCCAAAAATGTTAACAAGAAAACTTGTCAATATCCCAAAGCAAAGTTGTTAACAAGAAATGTTATTAACATCTCAAAAGAAAGTTTTTAGAAGTGACCAATCTCTTCGAAACCCCTTTCAAATGAGTTGATTAGGATGGATTGCTTGTAGAGGGTAGACTTATGAAAGTGTTAATTGTAGTTAAAAAGCTCGATAAACCCCTTGAAATAAAGGTTAAGGAGAGAACATCACCTTCATGACCCTTTTTGAGTCAGTCGAAAGGGTCATTTGCATCTCCTTTTATGCGGGAAGAAAGATATTGGTTATTTATCCCTTTCGATTCTATCGAAAGGACCATTCTACCTCTAAAAGAAGAACTTACTTTCGATAGTATTGTTAATTGCTATTTTGGAAAGAACTCCTTCGAAAGAGTTACATGTTTTGTAATAAAGTACTCCTTTTGAAGATATTCATCCAGCTAGCATAACTTAATATGCAGGCATCGAATCCCTTTCGAAACATCCCTTTCAATCAAGTTGAAAGGGTGTTTACTCTTTCAAAGTGGACTCGATGTACAATATATAAGCTCTATGTTCAATATATAATGGAATAACATCTCGGACAATATAAGTTCCATTAACTTATTAACATTAAAACACTATCATCATCTTAGTTTAGCATTGATATCATGAAACATGATGATAATATGATTCGAGTACTTATTGTCTAAGTTGATCCCATTGCATAGCATAAGTCAAATAGGAATTACAAAATAAGTAAGCATCATGTGCAATTGGTCATTGGTCAAGTTAATGGTGGAAATGATCTTTCTCATAATCGAAATCTATATTGAATTCATGCGCTTCTTCTTTTTGCATTTATCCAAATTAAGTTACAAGTAAGAGAGTTTTTCCCCCAAATTGAGTTAGGGTTACAACGATCTAGTTTTCTATGAAATTAGAGAGAGAGAGCGAATTTAGAATTCCCAAAATTAGGTCCCCCAAACCGGACCCTTAGGGTCATATTTATTGATGCAAGTTGACCCCCTTTCGCGCCAATTTTTCACTTCAATCGAAAGGCTTTCCTTCAACCTTCTACGTGCATCCTTTCGATGCGGTCGAAAGGCCTTCCTTCAACATTATGCATGCCTCCTTTCGATGCGGTCGAAAGGCTTTTCTTTTAACCTTTCTCATTCATTCCTATGCCTCCACCCTTTCATATCATACCAATCGACCCAATCGAAAGGATTACCTTGACAACCTTCCACTGTTGTTAAAGTTTGAGCGCCCCTTTTACTTTGCTTTTTACTTGACCGCTTTTGACTTCATCGAAGGAGGGTAGGTGCGCTCTCCACATTGTGTTGCTATATTGTTGCAAGTAAAAGATGAGTTGAGCTTTCATATAGCTTCGAAAGGAATGGTAAGTGACTACTGGATCTTTGTGAAAGGAAATTTGGCTTTCATATGGAGTTTTCATCATGCCTTCGAAGAGTTCTAACCGTGAAAGGCTTGTTTGTAACATCCCTAATTTTAATAACATTATTTATAAGATTTAACTAGATAAATTAAATAGAATAATGTAAATGTTAAGTGATAAGGGGATTGAGATTTGAATAAATATTAAATGGCCGTGCTTATTAATTGAAATGGGCTTAAGAATGGTTTATAAACTAATTAAATTATATAAGGGCATAATAGAAATTAGCCACCCATAACCTTACCCTTATATATACTTGTTCCTTAGGTCGTTCAAGTTCATTATAATTTTTCAAAAAAATAAAAAATTAAGCATAAGAAGGGAAGCCAGCCATTAATAGGAGGAAAAAGAAGAATAGAAATTCAAAGAAAAGCTAAAGAATTAAAGAAGGGGAATCAATCACAAACTCAATCCAATTACCTTATCTTAATCAAGGTAAATAATAATTCCATCTCTATTTTATGAATATATGTTTCGGATTTAAGATTAAATTCGTATATTTGATGTTTTGATAATGATATGCATAAATTAATTTTTTTTAATTTAAACAAGATTGTTTAAATGATGATCTATATGGTTTTAGAGCGAAACCAATAGAAATTGATGTGTGAATGCCATGGAAAAATTATATTTTATGAAAAAACATGATTTTGGTGTTGGGTTTTAAATTTGATAATTTTCCAAGCTATGGAAAGTTTATTATAAATTTTCGAACGAAAATATGATAAATTGGGTTTAGGAATTTATTTCAAAAATTATATTGAAAATTTGGGTCTGAAATTTTGATATGTTAGAGTACATAATCAAAGTAAATTTCTATAATTTTTAAGGATTTTTCTTAAGTGATTTACTATAAGAATTAAATTATTTTGAGAGGAGGATCTAAATGATTTAATTGTATTTCAAATGGAGGGCTTATCTACAAAAATTTGTTTTGATGTTTATCTAAAGTTAAGAGGCGGTTAGTTGGCAACTAATTATGTACTTACATGTATGCAGGTTAGTTGATATAAATTACTTAATTTGGCATTAACCAGTCTTTACCTAGAAAAACATGTTTCGCCTTTGTTAAAGGTACCTTTCGACTCCTTCACCCCCGCACCAACCCAGTCGAAACCATTAGAGTCGAAACCAATACATATGGTATCAATGGTATTGGTACAAAGTGAATTGGTACGTAGCGAAAGGTAGGGTGTCGAAAGTAATACTTTCGTTAGGGACGAAACCAAATTTTACTTTTAAAAAATAAGTGCCTACCTAAGCTAAGCCACTTCCTAAATTCTTTCGAAAGGGGTTGAGGGTTTCAAAGGCAATAGAGTCAAAAGGGGGTTTCGACTCTATCCTTCAATGGTTTAATTTAAAGGATTGTGCTTTCAACTAGATGGTTTCGACACCATCAACTTTTCCCCAAACAATATTATAAGGGTTTCGAAAGAGATACTTTCGTATATAACTCCTTTGATCCAAATGATGTTTTTAAAGCATAAACCTAATGCTTTCAAAATGGGTACTTTCATTTGTTCGAAGCTATGTTTTAAAGGACGTTTTGATACCATCGAAATGTATGTTTATTGTGTTTTGAAAAGAAGTTTTTGCTTTCGATGGAAGTCATCAAGAGGTTTCGAAAGAGATGTTTTTAATATTTCAAAACATAAACCCAATCTCAATTTAAAAGAATAACCATGGCATAAATAAACAAAAGGGTTTTGAAATGAAGAAGTTTTCATTGATTATAAAGGTTAAAGGGTTTAACCAGGATATATATATATAAGTTAATAAACCACAGGTGTTGGTATTATTTGTTGTTATGTATACTTCTTCATATACTTATTCTCATAGCTATCAACCTATATCAGTATTTTAGGAAAGGGCAGAATAATCGGCTAGGTTGACCCACGGTGAATATAAATTAAAGATATCGGCAGGGGCTAATAGGTTCACAGTAAGCCCATGAAAACTGTGTATAGGAAAGGATATTGGCAGGGGCTAATAGGTTCATAGTAAGCCCATGAAAACTATGTAAAAATGAAGATGTCAGAAAGATAGGTTCATAGTTAGGGCATGAAAACTATATCTAGAGAAAAGATTAAGATATTGACAGTTAGTCAATAGATTCCTAGTCAGCTCATGAAAACTAGGATAAAAGAAAAGATATTGGTGTTACCAATAGGTTCATAGTGATCCCATGAAAACTATGTAATTAGACAAAGAGTCCTTAAACATTTAACCGGTTATTAGTCAGCCCATTAAAACTATTAGGTTATTAGTAATTCTAGAAACTATAAATAAGACAGATAGTAAAAAAGAATGCGGATGGGTAATCTTGAATTTATTCATTTGTTTTGCATATAATCATATTATATTATTTTGAGATGTTTTAACCATTGTTGATACAGGAACGCGGTATATGGTTTTATAAAGGTTTTAGGATACTTGTGATGAGAAAACTGTTCCGCTAAGCGGCATGGTCTCACTAGATATCTAAATGGTTTTAGATGGTATATTATTATTCATACCAGGCCTATTGTCTGACTCGAAATTTTTGTTTCCTCTTAAACTCTCATACTCAATTAATTTTGAGTAGTTTAAGGGTTGAGGTTTCCAGGTACCTCATTAGACGAATAAGCTTCCGGAGATGTACATGAGGCATTATAGCTATTTTGAGTTCTTATTCAGTTTGATTCTGTTGTGCTATGTTTTGTTAAGGCAAAGTTGTTAATTCCCTATTATATACTCTGATCACCAAGGAGGCATCTTCATATGTCGCTCTTGGAGTATGTTGTAATAAATATATTTATTAGAAGGTGGTTATGTTGTGGGATTATGTAAAATATGTTGAAAAGGTTTATGGAATGGAATATGAATGTTATTTTGAAATTTTAAATTTTTCCATATCCATGTGTTCCTAATATATATTAATGTAATTAACATTACCGTATTTGGTCATCGAAGATTAATAACCATGGATGACTATAGCATCCGTAGCCATTAGTTTTGGGCCTCTAAATAGGGGATGTTACAAGTTGGTATATGTGCATAGGTTTATGAAAACTTAAGCAATTTAAACATAAAAGGATTTTTAAAGCATAATCCAATGAATCAGAAATATGATCAGGGTTTGGGTTAACGCGATTGTAATGTACTTGTATTTGATATATAGGGGTGTGTGTATATATATATAAATACGTATTCCCTTTTCTCTTAGACCGTCCTTTTGTATCTTACTAAGGATCGTATATAGATTTACGAGAAAAAAGATATGGAAGCAGGAAACAGAAGAGAAAATCTAGGTGGAGGAAGTACCACAACTGATGGAAATGCTCGACCTAACACTCGGAGGAACCAAGGTCGATAGGATAACGCTAATCAAAATGCTGAAGCCGATGTAGGGGCTGGAAATCCACCAGTAGATATTGGGATGATGTATCAGTTCCTTGCTAATTTGATGCAAGCGGGAGCTGCTACTGGAGTTGCTGGTAATATTGGAGGAGCTAATTCTATGGCTCTTATTGGGAATAATTATGCTAAGCTGAGCAGAGACTACACCAGCTTGGGTGGAAAGCCGTTTATGGGAACATAGGATGCTATCGAAGTGGAGAATTGGTCGTTGCATTGCGAAAGAATATTTGATGATCTAGGTTTAGAAGATGACAGAAGAGAAGGTTGGCCTCTAGGCAGTTGCATGGGTCAGCACTTCACTGGTGGAATAGTGTGACTATCGAAGTTCCAAAGGAAGAGTTGACTTGGGCTGATTTTTGAAGGAGATTCAAACAGAGGTTTATTTCTAAGGTTGCTAAGTCAGCATTGATGAGGAGGTTTATGGATTTAGTTCAGGGAGATATGTCAGTTATCGAATATGCTAACAAGTTTGATGAGCTATCTCGATATGGATACGCTATTGTAGACACTGACATTAGAAGGAATGAAAGGTTCATTCGAAGACTGAGGTACGAGCATACTAGGGAAACCCTGACACATATCCAAGATCCTAGTAATATAGTAGTGGAGATGGCAATCCGCCATGAGGAGATGCTTGTTGTTTGCGCTAGAGAGAAGCCAGTTGAATCCCAGAGTCCTCATGGTAATAAGATGAAGTTCTTCAAAAAGAAAGGAGCCCAGAAGGGAGATACAGCCAAAAAGTCAAAAGCTGATCTAGTCCGCTACAAATGTGACAAGAAGGGTCATTTTTCAAATGAGTGTCGGTCAAGCAAGGGATAGAAGAAGAATGTGGATAAGAACCATGTGAAATGCTACAACTGTGATCAAGTTGGGCATTACAAGAACTAGTGTCTAGAACCAGTTAAAGCAGACAAGGAAAAGGTTTTTGTTGTTGAACCATCGTCTGCTAAGCCAACTACTGCTGATAAAGGGAAGATTGTGATGGAAGGCACATTTTTGATTCAAAGTATTCCAGTTAGGATACTATTTGATACCGGTACATCACATTCATTTATATCTCAGAATCTGGTTGATAGGTTATGTTTAGAACCCACCTACCTTGTTTCTTCCTTAGGGTTACGAATCCAGTAGGAGGGTATGCAACTCTAAGGATGAGATGTGACTAGTTAGAACTTGATTTGTTAGGTCATATGTTTGCATGCAGTCTGTATGTTTATAATTTCGTAGATTTTGAGATCATTTTAGGTATGGATTGGTTGGATAGATATGAGACTAGGATATTTTTCCAGGATGAGGAAATATTAGTAAGACACCTAGATAGTCATAACCGAATCATCTTCTCATTGAAGAATTCCGATAGGAATGTTTTTGCTTTGTTAAGTGCCCTGGAAAAAGCAGAAGTGCTAAGTCAGGTTCCTGTTGCAAGAGAGTTTGAAGATGTCTTTGAGAGGGTCACAGGACTACCACCGAAACGAGCTATTGAGTTTCGAATAGATCTTGTGGTAGGAATTGAACCTGTTAGTATACCACCTAGCAGGATGACACCGACTAAGAAGAAGGAATTGAAGATGCAACTAGTGTATCTAAGAGGAAGAAATTTTATTAGACCAAGCAGTTCGCCTTGGGAAGTGGCCGCGGTTTTCGTGAAGAAACCAGATGGGTCGTTAAGAATGTGCATCGACTATCGTAAGCTGAACAAAAGGACGATCAAGAATAGGTACCCTTTGTTAAGAATAAATGATTTGTTTGATTAGTTGAGTGGAGCCAGAGTGTTTTCTCAATTGGATCTTGGGACGGGTGTCCATCAGTTGAGAGTAGCAGAGTACAGCATTCCTTTGACAGCATTTCGGACTAAGTACGGTTCGTACGAATGGTTAGTGATGCCATTTGGATTGACGAAGCACCTGCTTTCGTTGTGGATTTGATGAACCGAGTTTTCCAAGAGCACTTGGATAGGTTCATATTAGTATTCATAGATGACATTTTAGTATACTTGAAAGATGAGAGAGAGCATGAGGATCATCTGAGAGTAGTGCTTGAGACGCTGAGGCAGTATCAGCTAAAGGCAAAGTATCCCAAATGTCATTTTTGGAAGAAAGAGGTCAAGTTTCTTGGTCATGTAGTTTTATAGGAGGGTTTGGCAGTAAATCCAGTTAAGATCGAAGCTGTCAATAATTGGAAGAGACCAGTGATGGTAACCGAGATCAGAAGTTTTCTCGGACTTGCTGGCTATTACTGGAGATTCACTAGGGATTTTTCACGGATAGCACCACCTTTGACTAAGTTGACCAGGAAGGATGTGAAGTTCATTTGGTCTGACAAATGTGAGGAAGGGTTCCTTAGGTTAAAGCATTTGTTGACTAATGCACCAGTGCTAGTAGTTTCAAATGTTAACCGAGTGTTAATAGTATACACTAATGCATGTGGGACTGGATTGGGAGTTGTGTTGATGTAAAGTCATTGCCTACGCTTCTCGACAGCTTAGTCCGCACAAGGTGAGATACCATACTCTTGATTTGGAGTTGGCTGCGGTGATCTTCGCGTCGAAGATTTGGAGACATAATCTTTTAGGAGAGAGATTTGAGCTATACACTGATCATAAGTCCTTAAGATATTTATTCTCTCAGAAAGAGTTGAATATGCGATAGCAGAGGTGGCTGGAGTTTTTGGCTGCTTATGATTTTGGTATAGAGTATACTTTTGGGAAAGGAAATAAGGTAGTATATGCTCTTAGCAGGAAAATCAGAATATGGTGTTAGCCATGTTGGAAGAATGAAAAGATTTAGAAGCTTTGACTACGTGTAGTATAAATTCGAGATCGACTGCTAGTTCTAGTCAGAATACCGCTATGTTGGCCTATTTAGAAGTACGACCAGTGCTGATCGAAAGGATAGCTTCTAAGTAGAAAGCGGATCCAGAATTAGCTAAGAGGATTAGAAGGCTCAAGGTAGGATCCGAGATCGATGATCTAAAAGATTTTGTAATCGACCAGAGAGGATGGTTAAGGAAGATGGGACGCTTATGTGTTCCGAATATAGAGAACTTGAGAAGAGAAGTTCTTGAAGAACTTCATCGATCCAAGTTTATGATTCAACTTGGTAGGACTAAGATGTATCAAGATATGAAAAGGAGCTTCTATTGGAAAGGCATGAAGAGGGATGTTGGCTTGTGGGTTAGGCAGTGTACAAACTATCAACAAGTGAAAGCCAAACACCAAAAGTCGAGCGGGTTGCTTAAGCCTTTAGAGATTCCAGTTTGAAAGTGGGATTCTATATCCATGGATTTCATTGACGGGTTGCCAAGGTCGAACAGGGGAATTGAAATCATATGGGTTATAGTGGACAGATTGATCAAGAGCGCCCATTTCATTCCAGTCAAGTCAACTCGAACATCACCTGTTTTAGCGAAGTTGTTCGTGAAGAACATAGTTAAACTTCATGGGATTCCTAGTAGCATAGTCATCGACAGAGATGCATTAATCACTAGCGAATTTTGGAGAAGTCTACAGAGAGTATTAGGTACCAAGCTCAAGATGAGTACAACATATCACCCATAGAAGGATGGAAGACTAAAAGAGTCAATAAAGTACTCGAAGATTTATTGAGAGCTTGTGTATTAAATTTGGGTGGATCTTAGGAAAATCACCTACATTTGATTGATTTTTCCTATAATAATAGTTATCAGACTAGTATAGGAATGACGCCTTTTGAAGCTTTCTATGGAAGACCATGCAAATTGCTAGCATGTTGGTTAGAGACTGAAGAAAGATTAGTCTTAGGTCCAGATTTAGTTTGAGAGGTATCAGAGAAGATTGAGTTGATCCGACAACGGATGAAGGAAGCTCAATCCAGACAAAAGAGTTACGCAGACAAAAGGCGTAAAGACCTAGAGTGCTCAGTTGGAGACAGGGTTTTCATTAAGATGTCACCAATGAAGGGTGTGTTATGATTTGGGAAGTCAACGAAACTGGCCCCAAGATATGTTGGTCCATTTCAGATTATAGAAAGGATTGGAAAGCTCGCATACAGAATAGAGTTGCCGAGCAATATGGCAGGTGTCCATAATGTGTTCCATGTATCTCATCTTCGCAAGTATATGCATGATCCAGAGACTACTATTCCTCCGATAGGATTGGATGAGTTAGAAGTAGAGCCTAATTTGACAGTAGTTAGGCAACTAGTTCGGGTTGTGGCAAGAGATGAGAAAAGATTGAGATCCAAGAAAGTCAAGTTGGTGAAAGTTCAATGGAGCGACAACGAGAAGGACTGTACTTGGGAGACAGAGAACAGGATTCGAGATACTTATCCTGAACTGCTTTGAGGGTATGTCTATATTAGATTTATATAGATAATCGCTAGTCAGGTAGACTAGTTTGGTTGTTAGGAGTTGTTGCAGATGATTAATATGATTAGTATTTGATCCTTGCTGAATTTCGAGGATGAAATTCTTTAAGGAGAGGAGCCCGTAACACCCCTAATTTTAATAACATTATTCATAAGATTTAATTAGATAAATTAAATAGAATAACATAAATGTTAAGTGATAAGGGGATTGAGATTTGAATAAATATTAAATGGTCGTGCTTATTAATTGAAATGGGCTTAAGAATGGTTTATAAACTATTAAATTATATAAGGGTATAATAGAAATTAGCCACCCATAACCTTGCCTTTATATATATTTTTTCCTTAGGTCGTTCAAGTTAATTATTATTTTAAATAAAAATAAAAACATAAGCATAAGAAGGGAAGCCGGCCATTAATAGGAGGAAAAAGAAGAAAAGAAATTCAAAGAAAAGCTAAAGAATTAAAGAAGGGGAATCAATCACAAACTCAATACAATTATCTTATCTTAATCAAGGTGAATAATAATTCCATCTTTGTTTTATGAATATATATGTTTTGGATTTAAGATTAAATTCGTATATATGATGTTTGGATGATGATATGCATAAATTAAACTTTTTTTAATTTAAACAAGATTGTTTAAATGATGATCTATACGGTTTTAGAGCAAAATCGATAGAAATTGATGTTTGAATGCCATGGAAAAATTATATGTTATGAAAACCATGATTTTGGTGCTGGGTTTAAAATTTGATAATTTTTCAAGCTATGGAAAGATTATTATAAATTTTCAAATGAAAATATGGTTAATTAGGTTTAGGAATTTATTTCAGAAATTCTATTGAAAATTTGGGTTTGAAATTTTGATATAATAGACAACATAATCAATGTAAATTTCTATAATTTTTAAGGATTTTTCTCAAATGATTTACTATAAGAATTAAATTATTTTGAGAGGATGATCTGAATGATTTAATTGTATTTTAAATGGAATCGCTTATCTACAAAAATTTGTTTTGATGCTTATCTAAAGTTAAGAGGCGGTTAGTTGAGGCAACCAATTATATGTTTGCATGTAGGCATGTTAGTTGATATAAATTACTTAATTTGGCATTAACCAGCCTTTACCTAGAAAAACATGTTTCGCCTCTATTAAAGGTACCTTTCAACTCCTTCACCTCCGCACCAACCCAGTCGAAACCAATCCACATGGTATCAACGGTATTGGTACGAAGTGAATTGGTAAGTAGCGGAAGGTAGGGTGTCAAAAGTAATACTTTCGTTCGGGACGAAACCAAAGTTTACATTTAAAATTAAGTTCCTGCCTAGTTTTTGAAAGGCTTTCGACCAAGTCGATACCCTATAGGGTCGAAACCTTAGTTTGTTTTCAAAAGTTAAATTTCTACCTTGTTTTACTTAAATCTTTCAACATAGTCGAAACTTATACTTTCGAAAGGGTCTCTATAAACAGCTCTCGGAGTGGTAACTTTTTCTTTAAATAAGAGCTTTCGACAAGATTGGTTTTGACCAAGTCGAAACCCAGCTGCTAATTTTCCTTTCGACTGTATTGAAGCCATCAATGCTTTTGAAGGGTTATCTTTGTTTTACCTAAGCTAAGCTACGTCCTAAATGCTTTCGAAAGGGGTTGAGGGTTTCGAAGGCAATGGAGTCGAAAGGGGGTTTCGACTCTATCCTTCAAAGTTTTAATTTAAAGGATTGTGCTTTCGACTCCGACACCATCAACTTTTCCCCAAATAATTTTATAAGGGTTTCGAAAGAGATACTTTCGTATATAACCCCTTTGACCGAAATGATTTTAAAGCATAAACCCAATGCTTTTGAAAGGGGTACTTTCATTTGTTTGAAGCTATGTTTTAAAGGACGTTTTGATACCATCGAAAGGTGTGTTTATTATGTTTTGAAAAGAAGTGTTTTCTTTCGACGTAAGTCATCCAGAGGTTTCGAAAGAGATGTTTTTAAGATTTCAAAACATAAACCCAATCTCAATTTAAAAGAATAACCATGGCATAAATAAACAAAGGGTTTTGAAATGAAGAAGTTTTCATTGATTATAAATGTTAAAGGGTTTAACCAGGATATATATATATATATATAAGATAATAAACCATAGGTGTTGGTATTATTTGTTGTTATGTATACTTCTTCATATACTTATTCACATATTTATCAACACATATCAGTATTTTAGGAAAGGGCGGAATAACCGGCTAGGTTGACCTACAGTGAATGTAAATTAAAGATATTGGCAGGGGCCAATAGGTTCATAGTAAGCCTATGAAAACTGTGTATAGGAAAGGATATTGGCAGGGGCCAATAGTTCATAGTAAGCCCATGAAACTATGTAAAAATGAAGATGTCAGAATGGCAGGTTCATAGTTAGCCCATGAAAACTATATCCGGAGAAAAGATTAAAATATTGATAGTTAGTCAATAGGTTCCTAGTCAGCCCATGAAAACTAGGATAAAAGAAAAGATATTGGAGTTACCAATAGGTTCATAGTGATCCCATGAAAACCATGTAATTGGATAGGGAGTCCTTAAACATTTAACCGGTTATTAGTCAGCCTATGAAAATTATTAGGTAATAGTAATTCTAGAAACTATAGCTGAGATAGATAGTCAAAAAGAATAGGGATGGGTAATCCAGAATTATTCATTTGTTTTGCATATAATCATATTATATTATTTTGAGATGTTTTAACCATTGTGGATATAGAAACACAGTATATGGTTTTATAAAGGTTTTAGAATACTAGTGAAGAGAAACTCATTCCGCTAAGTGGCATAGTCTCACTAAATATCTAAATGGTTTGAGATGGTAGATTATTATTCATACCAGGCTTATTGTCTGACTCGAAGTTTTTATTTCCCCTTAAACTCTCGGGTACTCAATTAATTTTGAGTAGTCTGAGGGTTAAGGTTTTCAGGTACCTCATTAGACGAATAAGCTTCTGAAGACATGCGGGAGGCATTATAGCTATTTTGAGTTCTTGTTCAGTTTGATCTCGATGTGCTATGTTTTGTTAAGGCAAAGTTGTTAATTGCCTATTATATACTCTGATCATCAAGGGGGCATCTTCATATGTCGCTCTTGGAGTATGTTGTAGTAAATATATTTATGAGAACGTGGTTACGTTATGGGATTATGTAAAGAATGTTGAAAAGGTTTTTGGAATAGAATATGAATGTTATTTTGAAATTTTAAATTTTTCCATATCCATGTGTTTCTGATATATCAATGTAATTAATATTACCTTATTTGGTCGTCGAGGATTAATAACTATAGATGACTGCAGCATCTGTAACCATTAGTTTTGGACCTCTAAATGGGGGATGTTACAACCTTGCTTTTGAAAGGTGCGTATTGGAATCATTTCTTCAAGTATTAGATTGACAACGACGAAACCTACTATTTTGAAGGAATTGATTCTTGTGTGCAAGTCCATCGTTCAATACCTTCGAAAGGTGTTTCAAACCCATACTAACTCTCTTGTATATATGGATCCATCTGCGTCGAAAGATTCAGATGATGTGGAAGGGTAACTTTGCTTTTTTCTACTCTTTCGAAAGTTTTTGTTTCGCTTGTCATTTGTAAGGGCACCTGGCGCTTGACACTCCTTTAAAAGATATCTCAATACCTTCGAAATGCTGGTTTTGAACTTTGGCAAAACTCATGTCTTCAATTCTTGTGGAGCCCAGCACTTTTATAAGCCTTCTTTCGTACCTTTATTCTTAAGTGAATTTTTATGGTTAACAAACATCAAGCATCAACTACAAATCAACTAAAGACAATACATTTCCAAACTTCATTAACATTCCATGTCAATCAACTCAAATAGAGCAGTTCAGGTGGTGATGGTTCCGATCGACGCCAAGCACTCAAATAGCAGCACTCGTCTTAGGTACGGCTTCAGATTCAGCAAGGCAAAGTGGAAATCAAGATCTCTACATCCAGGGAGCACAAACTAGATGCGAGCATTACTTCAACCTCCAGGCTGACGCAAGCAGCAATAGAAAGAAACGAGATTCACAGTGCCATCTCTTCGAGCAAAGTTAGACCTGGAAACTCAAATCAATGGTGTGAGTTTCCTAGCAAGGTAGCGGTGATAATTTTTAGGTGTAGACAATATATTTTTTTTAAGATGGTGGCTTGAAAACAAGGCAGGTCGGTGAAATGAATTTGTTGCTTTTGGCCAATATATGCAATGAAGATAGGATGTTGTTTTCACTTAAAACTTATGTTGAATTGTGTTTGTTGCCTTTGGCAAATATCTGTAGATTTTGTTTTGTTTGGTTTGATGTTGGAGATGGTTTACTATGCTGTGAATGGCCTGATGTTTATACAATTGTTTTAAATGATGGTGAACATCATTTGCTAGTTGTATATATGTGTAGGGATGTAATTTAATTCATGAACAGCGGTAAATATGTATGAGAAAAACATAATTAGTTTATATAATGTTTTACTTAGTTTTCTTGTTGATTCTTTGAAAAAATATATACAGTTACTTTATTATAACAATATAGTTTTCAAAATATTATCTTATTGATTCTTTAAAAAATGTTTGTAAAAGACCTAATTGCAACTGGCAAAAATAGTTTTAAAAGACTCAATTACAACAAGCAAAAACAGATGTAAAAGACTATATTGCAGCGGGCAAAAACAGTTGCAAAATGAACCAAATTTAATACAATTTCGCATATTAAAACTAGCGGCTGCCAGTTGTAATAGGTCTATTACAACTGGCATTGCTAGTTGCTAAATGGGTATTTTATTGTAGTGGACTTTGAGATGGTGGATACTACTTCAAACAACCACTCGAGTTTAACTACCTATTATTATTCCAACCTCTACACTCATTTAACCACGCCACTCACCAATGTCTTAGCTCATTCTCTACTCATTCTACTATCATTTCCAAAAGAAACAACAATCCAAACATATAAGCAATCAACCTAAAATAAGTCATATTAAACAATGTCATTACTTAAGTGTCTAGTGTATTCAGTTTATGAGTAAATATAGATAATATTGGCTAAATCAAGCTTCTCATATCTAAAATCCTGATTCAATTTCATTCCACAAGCTCTAACATAATATTTGATATCTAACACTAGTTATGGGATTTATAGAGAATCCTCTTACTTAAATTCAGATATTATATTTGGAATTTTTGGTTATTGAATGAAGTTATGGGATTTTAATTTTGAAAACCTAGTTTCTTACTTAAAGAAGAGGAAGAGCAGACAAGCACCATTGTCCTAGTGGTTAAGTGATTTGGCTTTGGTGCGAAAGGTCACAAGTTCGAACCTTGCGTAGCGTGATTCGAACGTTTATTGACATGTGATATGTTGTCACAGTGATTTGTTGTATAAAAAGTACCGTTCAAAAGAAAAGAAAAAACGAAGAGCAAATGAGGAATCAAATGAAGAAGAAGCTTCATTACAGAAAATATAAATGGGCAAATTCCATTAAAATTTTGCACCAAGCTTCTTTTTCATCTATTTTAGCATATTATCCTATTAATTCATTTAAGTCGATTAATTCAGTTGAAATGATTCTATGGTTGGAAACTATTAAATCCCGCTCGCCTTGTGAAATATGATGTTAAGTTAATATTTGTTGGTTGGAGCCCATTCAATTCCACTCGCCTTGCTGATGTTAAGCTAATATTTGTTACGTAATGTAATGATATGTGTAGGATCTAATTTTGAAGTCTTCGTTAACATATAGATTGAACCCAGATTATTGTAATGTTCAATATTTGTGGAGGTCAAATTGTAATCTTAAATGTTGATCATTGTCATTGCGCATTAACTGCTTGTCCAAATAACCATTATGCTTATAAAATACATAAATTTAAAATATTATAAAATAATAATTGCTTTTAGATTACCCCAAACTTAGTGGATCACCCTTGCCAGCGAGTTTGTGGGTTGCTCATAAGACAGTCCGACCCTATACGGTTTAAGGTCTAGACGATGCTTGAACCTGGGTTTGTTAGTTTAGTAACCAATCCTTCTACCACTCGGCTTTTAAATTTGGGGACATCTGGTGATCAGGGTCCTAGGCAACCGTCTAGGTGGCCTATGCCTAGGGCTGGGTCTACCATAGATGAACCCTGGATATGATCTGTATGAGAAACAAATTGATGCGTGCTTATGTCCTTAGATATGATCTGTAAAAGATGATTTAACGACAAAAATAAATTTTTATATAAACATTTCAAATTTGAATCTAAGCTGCACGTAAAATGTATTCTTAAGTGATTTCTAAGATACGAATTTAGTAAAATTTAAAATCAAAAAAAATTATTTAAAATCAAAGACAATGCTAATTATAACTGGCATTTTATATAGTGTAAAAGTTGAATATAAGACTAGGTATAACTATGGTTTGTTATTCAGTCTAAAAATAAAACTTACAAATTTGTTTGTTGATTGTTTCTTCCTTCCTTCACCAAGTTACTCCATGCGTTTCATGTTTCAATCTTGTTCATGCGGTAATAATTCATACATTAAGCTTCAGCGATCCTTATAAAACTAGAGTCATGCAAATAATCCATACAACATATTACGGATTGCAAAACAAGAAACCAATATCAGGAGCAAATAGCTATAACAAAAAAGTCTTAATAAACTCCAATAAGTCTCATAGTTTAGCAATACAAAAACCATAAACTGATAGCGCAGTTCCGACACAAACACCTACAAAAAGCAAACAGACACATCGCTGGGAAAATGAAGTAGAAAACTAATGAAGACGAATGACAGCAAAGGTGGTACAAAGGGTACCACAAATAGAACAAGCAGTCGTCTCCTCAATTCTCTCATTGCAGCGAACGCAGTAACACAAATGCATGCATGGCAGCAGCACTACATTTGCTCTCCTCTCTCTGCACTCTCTGCACTTTCCAAGCTCGTTCCCTTCAGACTGCACCACATCGTCAGACTCTCCTTCTCCTTCTTCTCTTTCATTCTCTTCGTACTCCTCTAGTCTTCCTTCCAGCTCTTCAATTCTATCTATCAGCCATGTAACAGTGTCTCTTAAGTCCTGGATCGTCCGCCGTAGATTGGTTCCAAACTCTGTCCATTGCCTCACTTCTTCTTCTTTTTCTTCTACCGTCTCCCTCAACTCTTTCTCTTCATTCATTGCTTCTTCCAGCTCTCTCCTGTACTTCTCTTCTAGTGTTTTCAATTCGTCAACGCTTTCTTCTTCAATTTTCTCATGCAGTGCTCCTTCCTGTGTTTTGAGAAGATTGTTGACTTCCTCCTTTTGCATTCCCTGCTTACCTCCACTGATGTTCAAGTCGACGGATGATGAACTGCCATCAATGTCCATCCCTTGATTTCTGCATACACAGTACAATAAACAAACAAGTGTTATGAGTTTTTGTTTGCACAAAATTGAATATTTGGAAAACTGAAGTAAAGATTATGATAATCATTACCCGTTGTTTTCTGAAGAGGCCATTTATTGATTTTTAACAAATCCTGTTATTGTTGTTGTGGAAGGTGAAGATATAACAGTTTGATGAATGGAGAGGGAAAATGCAGTCATCTTTATAATGGCGAAGAGTTGTCAGAATCGGCCGTGAGTTTACAAAGCATCGCATCCTTTTGTGGTAGAAGGATGACGTCATTCGGTTTCGTTTTGAAGACTGTTAACCGTTTATCAAAGCGTCTGATTTTTCCCCTCCAAATGCCTCCCTTTTTCTAGAGAAATAACCGCCATCTTAGTGTTTTAATCATTATGAAAAGAAAACCCTAAAACTAATCGCTACTTTATAGTTTGCAATTTCTGTCACTATTAGCCTTCATATTCTGCTTCATTCACTCACTGATCAGTTTATCCCTACTTGATTTGTTACCTCCGATATGTCTTCTTCACGGTGTATATGTATTGAAATGAATTTTACATATAACAGCATGAAATGGTTCACGATCTTTTTTTAGAATTCGCTTAACGATATAATTTTGAATGAAAACATGAGTAACACAGAAAGATGGATTGCAGTAATAATGATTGGAGAAAACACAGCGACATGCAGCATCAACTTGTATCATTTTTAAAAAACGTAGATAGTGTTTGGTTTGTTATTTTTAGTTTTGAGTTTTCGTCCAGGTAAAAATGCACACGACGCATTTATATTGTCGAAAACGACCAATTTAAAAAACGAAGTTAACATACAAAATAGAAAACATTTTTTTTTCCACGTTTTGAGAAATAACACAAGCACGTGAAACAATCCATTTTTCTGTCGTCACTCTATCCCCTTCGTATTTCCATCCGTCTTTCTTTTATTCTCTTCATCGTCCCTTCATTCTTCTCATATTTGATATACATATTGAAAACCGAAAATACAAAATTTGTTTTTATACCAAACACTACTTTAGTTTTTTCCACATACCAAAATAAGCATCAACATCACCTTAATACGTAAAACTAATAACTAAATCTGACGGATTAATCCAAATTATTCACATTGTTACTGTTGTGGACATTTTAACCTGCAGCACGATGAATGCAAAAATGCATAAGGAGCGCACAAATAGCTGGAAGAACTTAATATAGGGGTGCTATCACATGATTGCGATGGAAAGACAAAATGACAAGCTAATCAAAAGATAGCTCTTAGAGTTTTGGAAGAGAATCAAATTTTGATAGGTAAAGCAGAATGGCCCGGCAAAGTGGAACGGTCCAGCTGTTAAGTTTCAGCACTTCCGTACGCACCTGCTGTTTGTACGTGCACAACTTAGTTCAGTGTATGGGTGGCAAGCCCTTGACGAAGCTCGCTTTCGGTTTTCCACAATACTTACTCTAACGCTCCACAATGTTCTGATCATCACTTGCACCATTCCCATACTTCGCACTGTTTACTCGCACAAACTCCTTCCCGTGCTGATGTCTTGATTAAACATCCTTCCATCGCCTCTTTATGCGGGCATACATATGATCATGGCAACATTTCTTATACCAAAAGAAATTCTCAATGATACGTGTCACCATTCTCATATATACACCGCACTTTTCAGCATGTATCTTGCGATGTGTGATTATTCCGTTCAATCCACGCATCCGTCCCACAATAATGTGAGCCACAAATGTACACCGGTGGCAAATGAAGTGGAACAGTTAGATAATCACTAATAAGGCCTCCTAGTTTTCAACTACTGGACAAAAAATATTATTCGGTAGTTTTCGCTACCGAATAGGAAAATTGGTTCAATTGTGACCTCACCAAACCAAATAGCCACCAGACCAAAAACTTGTTGAGCCAAAGTACATTTTGAACAAACTAATACCGATCGGAGCAAGTTAAACATAGGAAGTATCTATTTTTTAGGAAGTTTTGAACCGATTACATATTCCTATAAATACCACATGGATGAGTAGCAAGAGTGACAAGTTTTGAAAGCTTGAAACTACCAAATAAATCTTGCCGGACAGGACTACAAGAGTTATATTTTTCAGTTCTTTCAATTAATAGATAATTGTATTTTGTATTTTTACGTTGTACCCAAGATCTATAAAGAAATAAACGATAATTCACAGTTGATATTGGCAACCTTCAGCCGAACAATTGTAAAACTTGTGTATTCTTTACTTTATGCACAATATTTTCTATATTATTTGCATCTAATTTTCTCTGTAATAAATATTAATTATCATATAAATAACACTGCAGAATACATTCAGTATTTATAGTTTTACGAAATCTCTTGGAGGTGTTTGCCCGTTTTTGAGCAAACATTTTTGGTACTTTCACTGAGAAACTGCTTGGCATGCAGTTAGAAAAGTGGAATAAAACTGTATTATTGCAATACTTGATAATTGATACAAACTAGAGGGATACTAGCCTTTATAAGAAGGCAGAACAAAAGTATTTTGCTTAAGTGGGCTGCGGGTTGGCCCAAAGAATACACCCGCATTTGTAAAGTAATAACCCAGTGAAATGAACTATCTCACGTAACACTTGAAACACTTATTCACCCCCTTCAAATCCAAATTAGGTTTAGGGTTTGCAGCGATTGACAAAACCAGTCGCCGACATGAGAAAATTGAAGGGATAAAATTAGATCCCTGACTCTGGCTGTCTTCAGGCAGCATCTTGAGTTTGAATAGTAGTGGTTTTCTGAGAATTAGGTTGAGTTGTCTCTTTGTCGAATACTTCGATGCGAGGAGCTTTGGGAATATAGATCTAAGCTTTAGATCTAAGATTGCTGTCAATCTCGTCAACGTTGAGCTCATGTTTGAAGCGGATGAAATTCTGCCTCGACAAGGGTTTGGTTAGAATGTCTGCCTTCTGGTAAGTAGAAGGTATGTAGTTAACTCTCAATTCTCCCTTGATCACCTGCTCTCTTACGAAGTAGAGATCCAGTTCTATATGCTTCATACGAGAATGTAGAACTGGATTGGCAGTGATGGAGATGACACTTTGATTGTCGCACCATATAGTAGCTGTGTTATTGAATTTGACATGTAACTCACTTAGAAGTGACTTAATCCACATAATCTCGGCAGTTGTGCTGGCGATACTTCGGTATTCTGCTTCAGTGCTAGACCTTGACACTGTTTGTTGCTTTTTTGCACACCATGATATGAGATTATTGCCTAGGAAAACACAGTAACCAGTAGTTGATTTTCTATCATCATAATCAGTTGCCCAGTCTGAATCTGAATAGCCAGTAATGTATAAAGATGAGCATGATTTTAGAATAAGCCCTTGGTTGATAGACCCTTTAAGATATCTCAAAATTCTTTTAACTGCCTTCCAGTGTTCATCTAGGGGTCTTTGCATAAATTGGCTAACTTTGTTGACACTATAAGCTATGTCTGGTCTGGTTATAGTAACATATTGTAGTGCCTCCACTATACTCCTGTATTGTTTGTCATTTAATATGTGATCACCCTTGTTTTTGGAAAGACGTAGGTTGCTTGTCATTGGAGTGGGAAGTGGATTTGCCTTGTCCATCTTGGCTTTCACGAGAATTTCATTGATATATTTTTTCTGATTTAAATGAATTTCATAGTTTGACACCCTTTTAACTTCAATGCCTAGAAAATAGCTCAGTTCCCCCAGATCCTTGATGGAGAATTCTTTTTGTAGGCATTGTGTGAGATTGTCCATTTCAGACTTGCTATTTCCTGTAATAATAAAATCATCGACGTAAATTATAACATATGTAACAGTATGATTAAGGAATTTAATAAACAATGAGTTATCAGATTTTGTTTGATTGTAGCCATGTCTGGATAGAGTAGCCTTCAGTTTCTCAAACCAGACTCTAGGTGCCTGTTTGAGACCATAAAGTGCTTTGTTGAGTCTGCACACAAGTTGTTCACTGCCATTTTTTGTGAAACCATATGGTTGCTCCATATATACTTCTTCCTGCAATTCACCATTGAGAAAAGCGTTATTCACATCTAACTGTTGGATGACCCAGTTCTTATGCAAAGCAATTGTTAAAATTATTCTGATTGATGTGGGTTTCACAACAGGGGAGAAAGTTTCATTAAAATCAAACCCATTTTGTTGTGAGAACCCTTTTGCTACCAATCTTGCTTTGTGCCTAAGAATTGAGCCATCTGGATTTTTCTTTAGTTTGTATGTCCACTTGCACCCTATGATATTTTTGTTCATAGGTCGTGGTACAAGATCCCAAGTGTTGTTTTTGAGTAAACCATTATATTCCTCTTCCATGGCAACTTTCCAGTTGTCATTAGTTATTGCTTGTTGATATGTGTGTGGCTCACTTATGTCTGATTCAACATTATATGCTTTTGGCTTGAATATGCCACTTTTTGCTCTAGTTATCATATGGTGACCAGTAATTGCAGGAACAGTGGGATGACATCCTTCAGCAGAAGTGGTTCCTTGTGGAGAATTGGGTGATTGTTGATCACTCAATTCTTGATAAGGAACACTTGGATCGAAGCTGCTAGCCTCAGTAGTTCTCAGGATTGCCTCATTGTTCTCATGACCTGGTTCACTTATGAGCATGGTGTGTTGTGGGCTGGTATCTCTCCTGCCATGACCTGGTTCACTTGTGAGCATGGTGTGTTGTGAAGAGATTCCTCTTGTTCCATGAGTTCCTTCACTTTGAACTGGTATGACAATCTCTGGTGAAGGTACTATAGGAGGTATAGAAAATTTTGCATTGTATATTTTCTGAGATGATTTGATTTCTGCATTGCTAAAAGGAAATTCATGTTCATTAAATATCACATGTCTGGAAATATACACCCTGCCATTGCTATCTAAACACTTGTAGCCTTTTTGATTTGTAGGGTAACCCAAAAATGTGCATGGTGTAGATCTATAGTTAAGTTTGTGGGAGTTGAACGGTCTTAGATAGGGAAAGCACTGACATCCAAACATTTTTAGGTTGTGATAGTCTGGTCTAACTTTAGTTAGCACTTCAATGGGAATCTTATATTTGAGTACTTTTGTGGGCAGTCTATTGATCAAATAGACTGCTGTAGAGAAGGCATCTGGACAGAATTTATGTGGCAGGGATGCTTGTGCTAGTAGAGTTAGACCAGTTTCGACAATGTGTCTGTGTTTTCTCTCAATAAGACCATTTTGCTCAGATGTGTAAGGGCATGTAATCCTATGTGTAATTCCCTTACTTTGAAAATATCCTTTTAGTGGAAAAAACTCCTTACCTCCATCTGTCTGTATGATTTTTACCTGATTATTTGTCTGTCTTTCAGCATTTGCAATAAATTGCATCACTGCATTGTTAGTCTCAGATTTGGATTTTAAGAAATAAATCCATACAAATCTGGAGTGGGCATCAATAAAGGAGATATAGTATTTATAACCATAATCAGTGCTAATTGGAGCAGGTCCCCAAAGATCTGCAGCAATTAGCTCTAGAGTATTGTTATATATAGTCTCAGAGTCTGGAAATGCAAGTTTATGACTTTTGCCTAATTGACAAAATGTACAAACATAGGAATTGGGAATTTTATTAACAAAGGTATTATCACATTCACTCAAAACATGTTTAACAACAGTTATACTGGGATGTCCCAGTCTACAATGCCATACATCAATTTTTTCACTGTGTTTTTCAGCACTTCTTGTTTCAGTTATATGACACCATTTTCTTTTTGGTTCAGATTTTCTTGAGCTTATGACATCAAATTTGTATAACCCATTATGTTCTCTACCCTGCAAAAGAATTTCATTAGTTAGATTGTCCTTAACAACACAAAATTTTGAGTGAAATTCAAAATAGACATTATTGTCTTTAGCAAATTGTGAAACACTCATCAAGTTCTTTCTAATTAATGGTACTCTGAGTAGATTTTTAAGGTAAAGTTGTCTAGTACCATTAATACTTGCATTTCCAGTGTGAGATATATGAACTGGTTTGCCATTACCCATATATAGTAATTGTTTACCTTTGTATTCTCTATTGCCAAGATTTAGTTGACTCAGATTGTTAGTTACATGGTTGGTTGCACCAGAGTCTGGGAACCAGCTTTCATCATGAATGTCTTCAATCTTGGCACTGTTGTTGTCAGAGGTTTCTGACTTGATTTCTTGCACCAGATTGACACTAGGATTTTGAGATCTTGCATTATTGTTGCTTTGTTGTTGTTGTGCTGGAGTAAAATTTGCATCAAATCTGAAGTAGCATTTGTTTGCAGTATGTCCATATCTCTCACATATCTGGCATCTAGGTTTGTTATTGTTATTATAGTTGGATCTACCACTTCTTCCTCTACCTCTGTTGGATTGACCACCTCTGTAATTATTTGGTTGGTTTCTCGTGTTCTGATTTCTTTCTTGATTTCTGTTTCTGTTCATAGAAGCATAATTGACATTACATTCCAGATTTATTGGTTTCTTTTGTTCTAATCTGCCCTCATGAGCAAGTAGCATTGACTGAACAGACTGAATTGAGGGTAGTTTTTCATTAGATGATATTATAGCTACTACAGCTTCATACTCATCATCCAGACCACTTAGTATACATAATATCTGTTCAGTGTCTACTACTTTATGTCCAGCTAGCACAAGCCAATTGATCACATATGGTTTTTGCCTTAGATAGATAGTCTCTCATACTGATGTTATCCTTTCTTAAATTCTGCAACTGTCTTTTGTATTGCATTATCCTTGCAGCAGATTGAGAACTGAATGCTTGTTCAATAGTGTGCCAGATTTCATGTGCAGTTTTACATCCAACTAATAGTGGCATTAGATTTGCACCTATAGAGGATAGAAGCCAAGAACTGATCAGGCTATCTTGTCTTTCATGAGTAATATATTCTTTATTACTGACTAACTTTCCTTCATTATCTGTAGTGAATCTTGGTGGAGTAATTGATGTGCCATAGACGTATTCCTGCAGCCCATAGACCCTTATTGCAGTTTCAATCTGAAACTTCCATAGCAGATAATTGGATTCATCTAAATGAATGGTGATAATCTGACTTTGAGGCTTGATGATGGATTTGATCAGATCTTGAGTTTCGGTAGGCTGTTCTTGATCATTTCTTGAAACAGAACTTGATGATGCAGCGACATTGCTGTTTTCTTCAGACATCTTGAATGATGAGAATTTTGGGATGATCGAGGATCAGATGAGGGCAGGAATGATACTGAAAAACAGGTGAGTGATGATAACAACTCTGACACCTGTCTCTTGATGAAGCAAGAAAAGTGAGATGCCAAGGCAGAATCTTGAATTTCTTATGAATCAGATGCAGCCGATGGGGTGTTTGATGATGAGATTTTCTCTGAGACACCTCTATCTTGGCATGGCACTTTGATTCAGATGATGATATACTCTCAAATGATGATAATACTCTAATGAGAGTGAATTTTTGTTAAGCAAATAAAATCTGCTCTGATACCAAGTTAGAAAAGAGGAATAAAACTGTATTATTGCAATACTTGATAATTGATACAAACTAGAGGGATACTAGCCTTTATAAGAAGGCAGAACAAAAGTATTTTGCTTAAGTGGGCTGCGGGTTGGCCCAAAGAATACACCCGCATTTGTAAAGTAATAACCCAGTGAAATGAACTATCTCACGTAACACTTGAAACACTTATTCATGCCTATTATGACACGGATTGGAACTGGTGCTACCAATCAAGGTGTTGGGAATGCCAATGCACCTAACTTGTCTGTTGCCGCTAAAGGCGAACATTCAGCGACACTCATGCATTAAATGACGTGGTTACCAGGAGCGACAAGGATAGAGTCGTGACCTAACTGAATGAACGTTTGCTGCACAACAGCAAGTAATGGTGGACCCACTCATGACACGTTTGGAGCAACAATAAACTACTGATCACAATACTATCAAATGAGACAGATCTTTATCTAGAGTATCGGGAAGGATGAGATGGTTGCATTCAGATAGTGAATCTGACTGTGATGTTAATACCCTAAGTGTCGATTTTGATGACAATAATCATAAAAAATATTACCATTAACTTTTCTCTAAGTATGTAGTATTTTTAGATATGTTATGAATATATTATATAGAGATAAACAAGATACTCGATGAATAAAAGCAAATAAAAGGTTTATATATGGGGAATGATACCGAGCGGGTGAAAGATATGTTTGAATTAAGATAAATGAAACACAAACGCTTCAAAGAAACAAGAAATGTTCAGTAAGTCTACCAAGTCATAGAATTTCTATTAAAGATCACATAACAATGTATTTTGGAATTCTTCTTTCATTTAACTCTATTTTATCTCCAAATATCTTCATATAAAAATACATTCTAAGAGCGTGAAAGTCTCAATTTGAATTTCAAAAAAAGAAAATAGAATATACTAGGGTATGTCAACATTGATCGAGTTAAGTGTGTCCCCTAGAGGCATTATATAATTTGATTATATAACTTAACTCTTATAGTGAATCTTGTTTGAAATTAAATAAGCTTTTGGTTTTATTTTTTATTGTAAATATTGTTATATTGGGTGTAAATAATGTTATAAATACATTAAAAGTGAAAAATCCTTAGGAAATGTGTATAATCAGTTGCATTTAGGAATGTATTTGTAATCATAATAATTGAATTGAATAAAATAAATATTTGTCCTTAAATGTTCCTAGTCGTGGTTTATCGAGAACCAAATATCGATGTATCCGTTAAGAATAGTGTATGTAATGATCTCCGTATAATGGAAGGTGAACTATTCATGACCATTTGAGGCATCAAGGGATTATGTTGGGCTAGTTGTTTGGAACAACTACAGAATGACTCAGAGTATTCTTTAGGTTAAAATCAAAATAAGTGATCTCACATAATTATGTGCAATAGTCTTTTGACTTAAGAATACTGTGAATCTTAAGTATCTAAATTATATTTTGATTATGATCGACCACACATGAACGTTGATCATGTTAAGGCCACAGTTGGATATAAGTTGAACCGCTTAAAGTAAAATATTATTCAAGAGATGATTTGTCTCCTTTGAATAGGATGTTAGTATCACCGTAATTGGTAATCAATGTAATATCAAAGTCTCTGGCCAAAGCAAATCGGTTAGTCGATAATTGGTATCAAATTAAACCACGGATTCTGGCGTTGGACTTCGCAATTAATAAGGATTTTATTAGAGTTTTAACCACTGACCAATTTCTAGATATCTAAGTGATATAGTGATGACGAAGAAAACACTTACACAATATATCATTGCTTAAGGGTGTCACTTTAATAGATACAAAATTGGATTTCATTCTAATAATCTGTAAGCAAGTGAACTAGTGTCAAACTGTTATGCTTCAACAAAGTTCTTACGGACTTTAATATTTAAATTATTTAAATATTACCGATGGTTGAGTTCACACCTAAGAGTCACACAATTACAGCTCTCACTTTTCGACAGAAAATAATTTATTGAAATAATATAGAAAAATTATAAAGTATTATTATTAAGAAGTTAATATAATAGTTATATTAATTAATTTATTATTACTTTGATTATTATCAGGGGACCTAAAATTAGTTTATAAAATTTATGATTGTTATATATTTATTTAATTGCTTTTGGGCCAATATACTAATTTAAACATAATAAATAATATATATTTACTTATATAATTCATACACACACACACTATTTTGATTGTTGAAGTTTAAGATTGCTTTAAAATAAGGTGGGCCAAATATTATTACAAGCATAAATTAATTAAATGAGCTTAATTAATCAAGAGCTATAAAATTTCACTTATACTAGGTCATACCCTAAATAGTGGATGTGAGTTAGATATTTTACCCAATCCATTATTGTTGCTGCAAAAATATACCTAGATGCTTTTTCTCTCAATGAAAGAAATTCATTCTCTCTTTGTAAAATAAGTCATATCTTAATAGTGGAATTTCCAACTCCACCATTATGTTAGAGATGGGACCTCTCAAAAATGAAACCGATGGTTCAAGGTGTCATTAACATATAGGATTGTCAATGAGTTTAAATCGAAATTAATTTTGATTAATTTAGGTATATATATACATATATACATACACACATAGATATTATGTATATAATATTTGATTTGAATTTAGAAAAATGAAAATTTGTTCACCATATTACGTACATCTATGCACATTATACATACCGTATCATGGATCATCGAAGAGGTGGAAGTCTCCATATTAGGAGAGGTGGAGTTGGAAAAGGACTGCATACATCATCGAAGATGACGTCGACGCTTAACACAAACCAGAGTTTCAGTAAATCGCAATCAACCAACTATCGGAGATGGTGGAGCTAATGTCGAGGGTTGCAATTGTGAGGTTGATAGCTGGGATAAGTCAAGAAGATGGTCGCGACATATAGAGACGGCAAGGGTTTTTCATAATTTGAAGACAAAGTTGGTATGCATATTTTATGATTTAAACCTTAATAATTATTTAATTACACATTAACTATATATATTATTATTAATTTATACAAGAAAACCTAAAAACTTTAAACATAAATAACTCTTATGTAAGAACTTTATTTTGCATACAACTTGTTATGCGAGGTTCGTATTAAAATTCTGGATATACTGATATTATTCAACAATATATACTACACTCATATATGATACTTTTATTTAAATTTTGATGTATATATTAGCTCAAGTAATAGTGGTATAGTATTGTAGGATGATATCCTAGAGGTCATGGGTTCAAACACTCAAGACATCAAAAATGAGTGCTCTACATGAAATTTGTTTTAAATTAAAACTAAAATATATAAGGGTTATGGGTAAAAGTTTAATTTTTTTATAGAGATTAATAAAGCTTATAAATGAACAAATTTAAAATTATATAAATTTGAATTTAAAAAGTTATAAATTAATAAATTTAAATTGTTTAAATTTAAATTGGTAGAAATTATAAATAAATAAATCTGATTTTTTTTGAATTTAAATTATAAACGTAATAAAAAAATAATTTTAAAATAATTTTAATTTTAATATGAATTATAAATGTTATGGTTCATAAAAGATTACAATAAAGTTATAATATTAATTAATTGTTAATTAATAATAGCACATACATAAATATAAGATTCAATATTATATTATAAAATTCATAACTAAATAAGAGAACCGTATATAATGTATATATAAAATAATATGAAAATGTGATTTTAAAAGTTAAAATCAAAATAAAACACAACATATTTATAAGGAATAAATATATATGTATATAATTTATGTGTGTGTATATAAAATGACAAATAACATCATTGAGTATATTAAAACTTATTATTCCTTATAGATGATAATACTTATTAATATTATTTTGAGATTACGAATCTGAAATAATTTTACTCCCTATCATTTACAATATAAATAGAGTATCATACATACTTATGGTTATTGAGCCCCCTCCGGCCGTAATATATTTATACTGATGTTTATATTATCCTTATATTGGTAAAACATTTTGTAATTTTATTGAGAATCCTTGAGGGTTACAAAATTTTCCTTATGCAGTCACTAAATGATGGGTCATAAATATCCAATGTACTTTATGATTTTTGAGCACCCTCAAGGTTATAAAGATGATTAAGAACAAAGAATATACGGCTAGGAGTTATATACAAGATATAACTAATAACGCATTGCTTGCCTTTTTTATGATTATAATTTGTTGAGCACCACCAAGATTGTAGTAACATGGTAAATGGATCCTAACACTCACTAGAGATATTTTCAAAATTCCAACATTTCATTTAAGGTTTTTAAGATATGTAAAATCTAATCAGAGCCTTATTAGAAAAATATAATAAATCGTTCTTTAAGTATAAGAACATATGTGATATTATAATAATCTACTATTAAAAATTTGTAAAGCTAATATAATTGATCAAAAAAATTGTTGATTGGAGTATGGTAACTGAACTTAATTAAAGTTTGATGAAGAAATGTAAACTTTTACTTACCAATAAATCTTTTGGATTGTCGTCGCTTCAACACCCATTTAAGAGCAGAATAATATAATCATTAAAAATTTCGTGTCATGGTCATTTAAGTGTGAAAGTGCCCTAAACTGTGTGTTATCTTCTATGAATTTTGAACTCTAAATAGATACAAGATTATGGATATTTGATCTATATCTGATCACATACAAAAGTTATATGGTGAAAAGCTGCATTCATAATATATGGAACTTCGATGAAATTATTTCATTCGAAATGAGAAAGTAAACCATTGTGTCCTATATGATTAAATACAATGGGAATCTTATTATGCTTGGAAATGACACTAGACCAAGGACTGCATACAGACCTAGAAAATGTCGGTTTTGATATGTTTACTTAAATATTACTTATTCAATCTCCACAGCATGTTAAGGATGACAGAATGCATACTTGTAAATAATTTGGTGCAATCTTGTAGTAAAGGATTTCTCCTTTCGAACGATTTGATCATTTATGGAATAATTATGAAATGAACGTCGTTCTCATATGGAAGAATGATTTGAAAAATTATTATGAGGCCAAATTTGGAGAGTTAAAATTACTTATGATAAGGGGCGAGGCCCTCTGGGAGTAGTAGGCCACCTTATATTTCTACTTCATAAGAGCTTTTTGAACCCTACTGTAGAACAACTGAGAGAACAACAAATCAACTTTGGAATGAGATTAAATGAATTAGGAGCGTGGCTATGAGACATATGAATGCTCTTGAGAGGATTTTTTTTATTAGAGTCCGAGGCTCGCCTCGATGCTATTGCAACTTCTCAAAGTGGGTTAGACAGGACTTCCTTATTGGAACAGCTTCATAATGAGAAGGTAGGGAGGGTTATGGCGGAGATTGGTGTGAAACGTGACATTGACATTTTCACTCGCTTCTGATCGGGGCCTGATCTGACCATTATATACAATCGTACAGATTATGAATTTGATCCACGGGACTATTGTGATGCTTGGGTCGGTGCTAATTACGACCCTCATACCATCTATGGCTATGTTGCCCTCAGTCACTCATCGGTTGTTATCACTAAATTGAATGACCCATCTCCTGCTCTCTAACTTAAGGATAGCTCTTCTCTGTCCGCAGCATCGATATCCCACAGAACATATCGCTCGAGGAAGGATTATAAACGAATCTTCCTCTAAGTCTGAGTTAGACTTGTGATATTGTTTCATTTTTATTGTAGCTTGTCATTTTTTTGCACTTTTAAAGTGTTTGTAAAAGAATGGGTTTATAAATATAAGCGCAATATTCAGCAAATATCAACAAGACTAAATAAATATAAGAAAATTCTTGTTTTTTTTATGTTTACCTAGCAAGCTTTAAGTAATTTTGGGATCATATCTGTTTCAATAATTGTTGTGCATCCCACGAGCCATTTCTTTCTTGCCATCTTTGAATTTGTTGTCTGCATAGTTAATGCTTCATAAATGCTACTTTGGTGTTTGAAACCTATCATGCGCTTAGCACAATCTGCCCCGCTATTGCGGGATAGACTATTGTTTTGACTATGAAGTCAGGTCGCGTATTTACAACTTTCTCGGTTCATGTGCATTGTTTTTTGTGTTAGTTCGGACTGTCTAATATCCTCACGTCCAGTGTGGCTATTTTAACAGAATTAACATAAAGAGATTTTTATAATGGTTTGGACCATCCAATATCCATATGTCTAGTTTAATAATTTAGTTGAAAAAGCCGAGCTGCATTTTGCGTGATTTTGTTTTGATAGCTGGTTCGAGACGTCTAATATCCCTATATCCAGTGTGATTATTTAGCTATGCCAAAGAAATTAACACAGAGAGATTTTTATACTGGTTCGGGCCATCCAATATCCTTACATCCAATTCATTGTATTATTACTTTCCATAACAATTACAATGTTTATTACATAAGTAGTGTAGATCATACAAAATAGGGCTTGAGGTGCTCTAAGTTCCATATTCTTGGAACTAAGTTGCCATCTAGTTTTGACAATCAGTATGCGCCATTGGAGAACTTCTGCTATAACTAATGGGCCTTCCCAATTTAGGTGTAGAGCTCCATCTGTTGGGTCTTTTGTGTTGGCCATTACCCTTTGCAGTACCAAATCTTCCTTGTAGAAGTTTCTTTATTTGAGTCTTATGTTGTAATTTCTTACCATTCTTTGTCCGTATGTGGCATATACTATCGTTGCCCCATCTCTTCTTTCTTGAATGTGATCGAGAGCAGCTACCTTTAGTTTTCTGTTCATCTCTGTTGTGTAAGATATTCTTCTATGCGAGAGGACTTCTACTTTGATGGGGATCATGGCCTCGTATCCATAGGTTAATGAGAAAGGGGTATGGCCAGTTGGAAATATGGTCAAAGTTCTATAGGCCCATGATGCTAATGGTAATTCTTCTGCCCACTTCTCTTATGCTTTCTGCAGCCTTTTCTTAAGTAAATTCTTGATAGTCTCGTTTACTGCTTTGACTTATCCATTTTCTCGTGGCTGCATGATATAGGAAAACTTTTGATTATGCCATTCTTCTCATACAGTTCCATGAATTCTTTGCTTTCAAACTGGGTTCCATTATCAAAGATTATCTTGTGGGGGATTTTTAGCCTAGTGGTTACGTTTCCTACCATAAAGGTGACTATCTTCTTTGTGGTGATTGTAGCTAAGGGCTCTGCCTCCACCCATTTAGTGAAGTAGCCTATCACCCTACCTCATACATCGTTGCTCCCTTTGGCATAGGAAGTAGACCTATCAAGTCTATGCCCCATATATCAAAGGGCCATGGGCTAGCTAGTGGGATGAGCTCGTGGAATGGCTGTTTAGGGATACTCGTGAATCTTTGACATTTGTCGCATCTTCTCACAAATTCCCTTACATACGGTGTGTTGTAGGTCAGTAATAATCATGCCTCGGTACCTTCATTGCTAACTTGGCTCCACTTGAGTGATCCTCGCATTGCTCCTCATGCACCTCTCTTATGACCCATATCCTCTCTCCTTTGAAAACACACCAAAGATAAGGGTTTGAGTACCCTCTCTTGCATAATGTGCCACCAAAGAAAGAGTCGTACAGAGCTAGATATCTTATTTTTTTTGGGCTTCATTTCGGTTTGGAGGTAAGACTCCATTTAACAGGAATTGGTTGATGGGGGTAATCCAAGTGTTCTCCTTAGTTTGCGGAAGCGTGGGTTCAACTAGGGTCTGCCCTCGATTTTCCTCGGTTTTCTGGTCTTGAGATCCCTGGATCATTACCTATTTGGCTCGGGTTAGAACCGGTATTTTGTTAGCTTCTGTGATGCTCGGTTCTGCCTGATGCCCTATTGGAACTGCTTTCGTTTCATTTGCCACTTTTGTACTCGCAAGTTTAGCTAGCGAATCAGTAGAAGAATTATTCTCATGTGGAATCTATTCCAAATTGTTCGAACTGCTCTAGTAATTTCTTGGAAAGTTCCACATATTTAGCTAAGGTTGGCTCTTTTGCTTGGTAATTGCCCTGCACTTGATTTACAACTAATTGGGAATCGCTGTAAATTTTCATATGGGTTACCTTCATTACCTAAGCCATTCCCATGCCTGCCAAGAGAGCTTCATACTCTGCTACATTGTTGGTCGCCTTGAACCCAAGTTGCACTGCTCCATATGACTTCTGCTTATCTAAAGTAACCAACATATATCTAATTCCTACCCAATGTTCATTTGAAGTTCCATCTGCAAAAGGATTGCCAGAACTTTGGGGCAGATGCTTCTTTTTCCTGTTAGGGTTTGGTTGAAAGTGTGCATTCTACAATAAACTCTGCCAATGCCTAACCTGTGATTGCTTTTGTTGAGCAGTAAGTGATATCATACTAGCTGAGCTCTATCGTCCATTTCATTAATCATCCTAACGTCTCCGGCTTTCGGAGTATTTGTCTTGGTGATTTTCTATGAGGACTTTGATGGGATGTGCCTGAAAATAGGGCCGCAACTTCCTTACTATGAGGTGCAGGTTGTAAGCTAGTTTTTTGATGACTAAATAATTCAACTATGCTCGTGACAAACACTTGTTTGTAAACTAGATAGGCCTTTGGGTCCCTTCATCTTCATGAATCACTGCAGCACTAACAGCTTTATAAGTTATAGCTAAACATACATACAAGTCCTCACCTGTTACAATTTTATATAAAATGGGAGTGTGGACCAGATGTCCTTTTAGGTTTTGGAACACAGGTTTACATTCCTCCGTCCATTCAAATTTGTTCCCTTTCTTTACCTGATCGAAGAATGGTATGCACTTGTCGGTTGTTGTTGAGATGAACCTTCTCAACACTGTCATCCTGCCATTTAAGCTCATGAGATCCTTCAGCTTTGTTGGGATTCCCATTTTCCTTATAGTTTCAATCTTTTATGGGTATCTTCAATGCCATGAGCACTTACTATGTATCATATGAACTTCCCCGACTGAATAGCAAAAGTGCATTTCAATGGGTTCAGCCTCATATTATATTGTCTTAGGACATCAAATGTTTCTCCCAAGTCCCAGACGTGGTCTGATGCTACTTTTGAATTAACCAGCATGTTATCTACATACAATATTTTTTTCAGTCTGATCTGAGAATATCATATTAACGAGTCTTTGATAGGTTACCCCAACATGCTTTACCCTGAATAGCATGACTTTGTAGCAATATAAGCCTTTGTCTATCACAAAACTAGTATGCTCCTAATTTGGCTCGAACATAGCTATCTGGTTGTATCCCGAGTATGTGTCCATAAATGAGAGCAGGTAATGTCTGTTGGTTGCATCTATTAACTAATCAATTTTGGGTAAAGGGAAGTTATCCTTCGAGCAGGCCTTGTTGAGGTTGGTATAATCAATGCAGGTCCTCTATTTTCCATTAGGTTTCTTCATAAGCACTGAGTTAGCGATCCATTTTAGGTAATATACCTCCCTGATGAATCCAATTTCCATCAACTTTTTGATTTCTTCATGCAGAGTGTTACCTCTTTCTTGATCTAAGGTTTTACACTTTTGCCTGACTGGATGGGCATCAAGATCGATGTTGAGTGCATGAAAGATGATGGCTGGGTCTAGTCCTACCATATTTGAATGTAGGAAAATACATCTGTTGATCCCTTCAAGAAGTCTATTAGCTCAACTCGGGCTTCTGCACTGAGATTTTTCTCTATCTTGATAACCTTTGTGGGGTCTTTTGGATCTATTTGTACATCTTTGAGGTCATCTACTGGCTCTAATTATTTCTTCATCGCTCCTAATCTTGGGTCTATCTCATTTTATGCTTCCTCCTCGGGTTGAGAATTAATTGAGAGTGCTTGTTTCTAAGCCTCTTCGAAGAAGTACTAGACGTAGACCGAATTATATTCGTCATTGTTGATCATGTGCATACATGTCCTTTTTTCTTTTTTTTATGATTGTAGGATGACTTACTTCAGCACTGTGTAGTTAAAGCGCTTAGCGGTTCTACAGCGGTGGAGGTGCAAAAAGTTATAGCAGGGATATAGCGGAAAACAGCGGAGGTACGAAAAGCTTTATTATATATAAAACCGAATATGCTCGCACTATTTGTGTAGGAAAAAGAAATATTTTTTAATCTTACATAACAAAATTGAAGAATGCCATGATTTTTTAAGACTAGATTTGGTGACTACAACAGATTTCTAACTTATGTTGAGCATTTATGCCTTAAATTTTGGTCTTTAACCTAACTTTGTTGATTTAATTTAGAAGAAAACCACTCAAATCAACTTTTGTATATTAATGTTGCTAGAGCGGGTGCTAAAAGGTCTTAATTTAGCAGGCGTAGCGGAGAATGGTGGGGCTTAAAGTGGATCAACTATTTAATAGCATTAAATTGAAATAGCGTAGCGGTTGGAGAGCGCTATGCACAGGATTTTGCGAGGCTTTAACTACATAGCTTCAACATCAGTACTGGCACTTGGTACCAATATAGCCTTTTTAGCTGGTTTGATTTCTTGTTTATTACTATTATCGTAAATACCAGAAGAGACAACATAGTAATTTATAAAAACTTTATTGCAGGTTTAAGATTTATATTGTATAGTTCCCTAGCTAAAGATTGTTCTCCCCTCACAGATCCTATCCTTGCAGGAGTGTTTAATTTCATAAGCAGGTCTTTCTACGAGATAATTGCCCCTAAGTCTACCAGTGCAGGTCTTCCTAGGAAGGCATTGTATAAGGATGGATGGTCAATGATCAAGAAACTTGCATAAAAGGATTTGTGCAGAGGTACTATTTTGATTGTGATGAGCAGGCGTGCTGACCCAACAGGAACGGTTGCTGTGTTGTTGAAGCCGTAAATCGGCTTAGGACTAGGCTTTAGAATTTCAAATGGAAGCTTCATTTGGTCGTATGCTAACTTGAAAATTACATTGACTGAGCTTCCAAAATCTACAAAGACTTTTGTCATGGTGCAATTCGAAATCTGCACCATGACTACTAGCGGATCTTGGTATGGGAAAAGGATTCCTGCTGCATCAGCTGTTGTGAAAACTATTTCCTATGTTGGATTTTGCTAGATATGGAAGACTGTCTTCAGTTGTGCTTTGGCCTCTTACACATACTTATCCCGTGCCTTCTTTCTTGTTCTAGCGAGGTGTGGTCCACCATAAATTGAGGCTATGAGGTTTGAGGAATTTCCTACTTGGTTTTCATTCGGGTCAGGAGTGAGGTCTCTGGCCTCGTTCTCGTTGTTGGTTTTTTGAAAGAGGCCAAGGTATCCTAGTTGGATCAGTTTTTCTATGTTGTTCTTTAAATGTCTGCAGTTGTTAGTATGGTGGTTGTTGGCTCTGTGGAAGCAGCAATATGCTCCACCCCGATTCTATTCTGCTTTCTTTCTCTTGTTCGGTACGTTGTGTGTAAGCTCAGTCTTGGTCATCTCATACATCTGCTCGGGAGTGTGAGTGAGGGGAGTTTTTGTTGTGAGGTTTAATTCCTTTTAGCATTTCGCATGTGGATGGCACCCTTCTGTCCCTCTTTTCTTGTCATAGCTAGCAGCAGATGTTTTTTAGGGTTATTCCATAGATCCAGCCTCTTCCATTCTAACATAGCCAACTAGACCCTTCATAGAAAGCCTTCGTACAATGACATGGTTTTCTACTATTTTTCTT
The DNA here is from genome assembly GCA_030737815.1 of Allium fistulosum. Lineage (NCBI taxonomy): Eukaryota > Viridiplantae > Streptophyta > Magnoliopsida > Asparagales > Amaryllidaceae > Allium > Allium fistulosum. Next base: position 137,457,723 of record CM060904.1, read on the forward strand.
CCATATTGGTGTTTTTCTACTTATCCCGACATGCGCCGCCATAAGTAGTGCTTCTTCGTTGGTTACTCTAATTCAAAGTGGCTCATATTTGAAGCACTTCACGAAGTTGCATAAGCTTTCATTCTCTTCCTTCTTTATGCATAATAGGTTTTTCACATTTGGGGAGGCTTCTCTTCTCGAGTTGAATTTCCTTGGGAAGTCTGCAGATAGTTGTCTCCAAGATCGGACCTTACCTGGTCTGTACCTCTTGAATAATCGAAAGGCTGCACCGACTAAGTAAACAGGAAAAAGTTTACATCGGGCCATTGTTCCTACTTTCAGAATGTCCATGTAATATTCGAAAGTTCAGATGTGTTCATCGGGGTCGGTGGTTCCATCGAATTTGTCGATCGAAGGAGATTTAAAGTTGTCTGTAAATCTACTTCGATAATGGTTTTGCAAAACGAGGAAGAGCCTTCTTCCTTGACCTTCTCCCCAGAGTTTTGTTGGCAAAGCCTTGCCAGTTATTCCACTCATGCCTTAATTATCATATCTTATTTTCCCTTGGGTCCATCTGGGATGAATCGCCTTCAGAAGCGATGTCGTCGTCATCATGGGCAGATTAAGCTTGTTTCTTTAGTAGGAGCGGGTTAATGATGGTTGGCTTGGATTTGATCTATAGGTTGATCTAGGTCTTACCCTGTAGTTTGGAATCAGTTCTCTGGCTAGCATTGCCATTCCCATTTCTAAGAGTGTCATTTTTACTCACCCGATGCATATTCAGTGCAGTTGGCGAGTAAAGGCGATGAGCTATGGAATGTGGAAGGGAGATTGGCCTAAGAGCAGTGTGTTGGGCCATCATTTTCTCCAACCACTCCATTTGTTGGTTCATTTGATTTGTGAAGGGTTGAAGTGCAGCCAGGATGGGATATGAAAGGCTTCAGTTAAAGCTCCCACTTCAGTTTAAGCTTTTGAGATTATAAGTGGCTTCTTTGAGGTTTTCGAAGCCAAGTGTAATTGTTCTTGTGCAGGGGGAGTAGCAAAATCAGTGGGATTCATGGTATTTTGGGAGAGAAAAATAGGTAAAATTTACTAGAAATAAGAAACGGAGGTTCGAGCCTTCCTTCTAGCACCAAAAATATTAGCGAGAATTTTCATCTTACAGCACCTCAAATGATCGCGGAAGTATCTATAGCGTACTTTCATGCATTAGAATCAAAAAACTTCATTTATATTAAATTTGCCTTTAGGTAGTAATTACATTACTGGAAGCTTACACAATTATGTAGTTACACTTTAACTACTTATTAAAATGTCAAGTTAGGTTTATATCCAATTCGAGTAAAAGAAAGAAAACAAATACAAAAGAATCTAACATTGAAAATTAGGTAGGTAAAATGCAGGAAAAAGTAAAGACATGGAAAATTTTACATGGTTTGGATATTAAAGAATCTTACATCCATAGGGAAAATATTACCTTCTTTGTTTATGTTCCTTGTACAAACATTAATGCAAAGAGTACAAAACTTTTCTTTTTTAACCTTAAAAATATCAAATTGGAAAAAATATCCTTTTCTTGCTACAGTACCTTCTGTATTTATAGTATAGAGATGCACGTGGATCGCTGTCACTCTTTTGACTATTTAATTCCCGTCTGTGGATTTTTCCATGTGTCATGCATCCGTCTCGTTTGTTCAATGTGCATAGATGGTTGACGTGTCTTCGACGGAAAATCATAATTTGAGCGGCGAAATTCTGAGCATTGGCGGGAAGTTTGAAATTGAAGCAAGAACATCTAAAATTAAGGTAGGAAACTCAAATTCAAATGGATCATGCACTTTTGATCTAAAAGGGCGAATGGCTTGTGTAATTCCCTATGAGGATGTTGAGGGTTATTCCTTTGCTTTGTCTTTGTGCGCGGTTGAAACATATGGAGCGGAACAGCGTTATTCGCGTGATACTCCCTAGACATGGTTATAATTGAGTCGTCTTGCCCAATCTGCAATGTTTGTTTAACATTATGATAGGGATAAATAGGGTTGAGTTGCCCTGCTCCCACCCCATGATGTTAGCTCAATATCTGTATGAATGTACTCTGAGTTGCTCTTGATGCTGATATGCGCAAGTTGCTTGACAAGGGCCGCTTGCAACTTTGCTGTTTCTAACAAGTGAAGAAATGTGGTGAAGCGTTGTTTGGGTAACTCCATATGCAGCCCTTAGAATGCTCTGGATTCCTCGTGGTACTACCAAAAGTGTCATTAGTAAGCGCAGCATAGCTCTTCACTTAAAAGCGTTAACAACATATTAGCTTTTGGGAATAACAGTTGGGTTTATTGGGCCATTTGGTATATGAAGTGTTCACTTAGGGCTTACTTGGAGTGCTCAGGAACGTGTATTAATGAAGGGTTGAGTGTAGTGCTTGTGCAGTCCGTCGTGATCCTGTCTTGAGAAAGAATTAGTGATTGTCCAGTGTAATTTGCATTGTCTAGTTTCCAAGCTGTCGGAAGGATGAGTCATGTCTAGCGCAATTCATTAGTTCTGGACAGAACTCCTTTAATGTTGCAGCGCAATGTCATTGTTTAGTATTGAGATTGTGGTGCATCCTTATAGCTTCATATGTTGACAGAAGATTGCGGCACAGGCTCGAGAGCTATGCTGCAGATTTGAGTATTGGGGCTGCAAATCGTTTTCTACACCTCGTAGCCACTTCAGCTGTTTAGACTCGGTATCATAATGTAACATTGGAATTGGGGGATCTGCATAGTTTTTTTAGGTCTTTGTTGTTGTCTTAAGAGCTTATTTGAGCGCGGTACTCTCTAGACTCCGCCTTGTTATTTGTTTCCTTTTCTTGTAGCATAACTTTTATTATAGAAGCAGATCTATTGATTTGTTGTTTGCATCATCTCGCCTTCAACAGGGTTCAAAAAATATGGGTGTAACAAAATATATCATATTTTTCATCAAGACAATAATATTGTTTGATTTATGTCTATTAGTCGTTTTACAATAACTTAAAACTGTATAACACCCATATATATTCATAATGCATTTTTTCATGGTTGACCTTCAAATGAATCAACATTTGGGGTGACCTCAATTAAGGATCCTTTTAAGCATAGGAAACATATTAGTTGTGTTATGAAGGACTTATTTACAAACACAAAAGGCAATTATCCTACCTTCAGTTTAGATGTAGGTGATGATCCAAGCTACCCCAACTGAGGGAATTATTCTTTAGGCAACTTGCTGATACGTAGAGGGTTTTACATGGATATACCGTCATTGTTTTAAGTTTCGACAACTAAAAAATATAGGGTATTCCTACTTTTGAGTTATATTTTGTTTAACCAAAAATTGGTCTATAATTCATGATGTCATGCTAAACCGAAATTTGATCTAACATCCATGATATCATTTAAAGTGGCATTGTTTGATAGGACATAATGATATTGTGAAACCAAAGATTGGTTCATTATCCGGTACTTAGTACAAGATGACATTATTCAAAATGGTCCTATGATGCCCATGGAATTTTGATTGAGTTATGAAGTTGTTCAAAAGTCCATGTCACATGTCCAAGGGTAAACCATACAAGTTGCATAAATGTGCAGTAGTCCATTAATCATTCGTTAATGGTCAAAATAGGCAATTCACATAAGTCACGATCCATTGTTCACATGTTGATTGGCAATATAGTCATTATGCAAAATAACGTTAATTTAAGCAAAGGCTTGAATGGCCTCATTTAAGACAAAAGCCGAAATCAAGTTCAAGTCTAAAAATTTATCATACGTGCATCAATGTTCAATAATAGTCAAATTTGCACAATAAAGGTAATTAGGCTATGCAAAGTCATTTGTTCAAATTCTTGTTTGTATAAAGTTCGATGTTTACAATCAATTCACAATTTTTCTCCAAATCAGTTTAGGGTTACAACTCTTTAATCTGAGAGAGAGGGAGAAAGAAAAATTGATCCCCCAAAAATTTGTTATGGGGTCCATATTTATAGGGTAGAAGCAGGCGTTATTAACGCCACGTGTTCTTCGATATAAGGTGAATTGCTAATATCCAACATCCCCTCTGAATTGCTAATACTCGACATTGTTTGTTATACTAATGACATTCAGCATCTTGAGGATATGTGGCATCTTGTTTTCACGGGTGATACGTGGCATTCTTCATAACTATAGATATTCGACATCTTTCAACATTGGATTCATTCGGCATCACCCATGGTGGTAGACATTCGATGTGGTTTAACATTCCTTACTTCATGTAAATGCTCAAGATTTATTGTTAAGCCCTTCATTTGATATCATTCATGTCTCTTAAAGTTCAACATCCTGTGCCAATCGTAAAAGCTCAAGACCACCTGCTACTTGCGGATGCTTTATAGTAATTACAGTTGTAAAGGCTTGGTATCTGTTGTCGTATCCAAGGCTTGCTTCATAGAGACTCGATATCCCCTTTTGCAACTAGATGTTTGATATCTCTTAGTGATGCGGCACTCCTCTCTATTTTACCTTTTGTAGCATTTTATGTTGTAGTGGTTCGGCATCTCCATCTCTTATTATAAGTTCGACATCTTCTTGCTATTAAGTGCTCAATACCTTGCTTTATTGTTTACATTCGAAATTGCATCCACTTGTGAATGCTTTATAATATTTACTGCTATTATGTTTTGACACCCCTTTGAGGCTCGGTATCTCTTCCCCCTTTATCTTAATGTTCAATATCCCCATATTTGGTAATATTCTTCATTATAGTAGACTGACATCCCTTCTACCATTGTAGAAGCTCGCTATTTTCACTATTATAAGCTTGGAACGTCTTTTGTTTACATGTTCGACAACTTTATCATTCTATGAACTCGATGTTGCCCCTTTGAGAGTAATTTTATGTTTGTAGGCTCGATATCTCCATGATATGCTTGCTACGTTATTGACTATGGTAACACTTCCTTCAATTGCTTCCCTATCCTCTTGTTCATTCTCGTAACATGGTAGTCCGAAAATATGTGGGTAACATTTGCCCCCCTCCTTGTATAAAAGAGGCTTTTTATTATTTAGATTAAAACCAAGTATTTTCTTATATGAGATTTTCTCTTGAATCATGTTCTCCTAAAAAACATAATATAAATGATGATGATTTTCATTATTAACTTTATATTGAACTTTAAACAATCCCTCTCAGATCTGGTAAAGTTATGAATAAGTTTGCCCTCCTTTTCATATAAAGAAGCTTTAGTATTTCAATATAAGGCCAAGTAATTGAAAAGACCAAAAATTTGCTTGATGGGAAGACCATAAATTCTCTTGATAAGAAAACTATAAATTTATCTGGAAAGAATTCTATAGATTTGTTTGATAAGAAATCCAGAAATTCAATCCATAAATCCATAAGTTCTTTTAACAAGAAGACCAAGAATCCATATGGGAAAAAGAGCATGAATTCATTAGTTAAGGAGATTAGAAATCCACCTAGTATTACTTGAATAGAGGACCAGAAATCCATCTAACAATGATATTATTCGAATAGAAGATTAGAAATTCATCTAGCAGTAATATTACTTTGAGTATAAGACTGGAAATCCATCTGACAATAATATTACATGAATAGAAGATTAGAAATTCATTTGGTAATAATACCGTAACTTTATAAGAATAGAAGACTAGAAACCATCTGGTAATAATACCCTAATTTCTTTTGAATAGAAGACCAGAAATCATCCCATAATAATACCATGATTTTATCTGAATAAAAGACCAAAAATCATCCAGTAATAATACTATAATTTTATTTGAATAGAAGACCAGAAACCATCTGGTAATAATATTATAATTTTATTTGAATAGAAGACCTGAAATCATCTGGTAATGATACCATAAATTCATTTGAATTGAAGACCAGAAATCCATCTGGTAATAATATCATAATTTGATTTAATAGAAGACTAGAATCCTCTCTGACCTCAACTAGTAAGAGACTAGAAAGTTGAGTGATAATGGAAGTTTCTGTTATTCATCAGAAAATTTAAGTTCCGTCTTTGGAACAAAAGATTAGGAGCTAATTCAATCGTAAGATTCGGAACTTCTCGGATGCTTATATTAGAGTCAAAATCTCAGATAGTTTTTGACCTTTCCTTTGAAGACCGCTTTAACTTTGCCTTTGTGTAGAACTAAATGTGTTTGATTGTTCTTACTCTAGAATATTGCTTTGACTTATGCTTAGGGTAGATTTGATTTTGCTTGATTGATTTCTTTTGCCCCTTATCACTCTTTGGGTGATGAATTAGACTTTGATTCTTTTTTCCCCTTATCACTCTTTCAATGATGATTTAGGCTTTGATTTGGCTTTTAGACCCCTTATCACCTTATAGGTGATGATTTAGGCTTGAGCACCTTATTACCTTATATGCAATGATTTAGGTTAGTCGGTGTTTGGTTAGCTATCTTAAGCAGAACCAAAGTCTTACCCGCCCTCCCTCTAGGAGGTGCTCCAATCAGGCCTTATAAGCAGAATTGAAGGGTAGTTCGGTGCTTCAACTCGGCCATCTTAGATGGGACCAAAGGCTTACTCTGTCCTCCCTCTATGGGTGCTCCGACCAGGCTATGAAGGCTTGTAATGCTTCGGCCAAGGCATCTTAGGTGGGACTAAAGGCTTACTCTGACCTCCCTCTAGAAAGTGCTTTGACCAGGCCCTTGTGGCGGGATCAAAGGCTTTTCCTTCACCCCTTATTACCTTATAGGTAATGATTTAGGCTTTTCCTTATAGTTTCTTTCTTCCATTTGATTATCGATTCCATAGATATAATTATCTCAATTTATTTATCCATCCATTGTTGGAAAGTAAGGCCTTAGATGCTCAGCATTCCAATTTCTCATTATTACATTGCCATCTAGTCGGCATAATCGATAAGGCACTACTAGAATTACTTCGTGAATAACAAGGGGCCCTTCCCAATTTCGTCTGAGCGGTCCGTCTGCCGGATTTTTGGAATTCACCATGAATTTTTGAAGAACCAAATTTCCTTTTTGAAATGATCTTCCTTTAACTTTGGAGTTATAATACCTTAATATTCGGTTGTTCGTATAGCTGCTTCATCCCTTAATTCGTTGATTAAATATAAGGATTCTTTCCTTAATTCTTGATTGGGATCCAACGCTTATGCAATTCTTCGATGAGATGGAACTTCGACTTTAATTGGAAGCATTGCTTCGCTTCCATTTGTCAAAGAGAATGGAGTATGTCCCATCGCGGTTTTAGTAGAAGTGCTATATCCTTAAAGCACTAACTATATTTCCTCCACCGACTTCCCATTCGCTTTGTCCAGTCATTTCTTAAGGATAGTTTTAATAGTATTGTTGGCAGCTTCAGAGGCTTCAACGGATGAAAAGATTTGATTATTCCATTCTTTTTGCAGAATCTAGTGAATTCTTCACTATCAAACTAAGTTCCATGATCAGCTATTATCTTATGGCATTCCAAACCGAGCGACTATGTTTATAATCACAAATTTTAACACTTTTCCTGATGTTATATTTGGTAATGGTTATGCTTCTACCCATTTGGTGTAATAATCGATGGCTGCTACTGCAAACATAGCTCCACCTTTAGATATAGGCAATGGTCTAATCAAATTGATTCCCCATACATCAAAGGGCCATGGACTTGAAATTGGAGTTAACTCGCTTTAGGGAACATATGGAATTGCTGAAATTTTTTAACACTTCTCACATCTCTTTACATGGTTCACTACATCGTTATTTATTTGGGGCAAATGAAAACCTTACCTCATGATCTTTTTAGCTAATTTTATTCCATTAGACAGAATCCCTTGTGAGCTTCTCTTAACAGTTGTAAGCCATTTCCCGGACTACCACGCCTTAGGTAAGGGAGTGAATATCTTTTCCTATAAAGTAATATGTTCATCATGATAAAATTTAGGGATTGGCGCCTTATCTTTCTAGACTCTCTCTTCTCTTTTTATAGTTCCCCATCCACCAAGTACTCAACAATGGGTGTCATCCAATTATTTTCGTGTTGACTATTAATTTCTATATGAATGGTTCTTTCTTGGTTTTCTTCATTGTCATTCTTGATTTATTTTCCTTATCTGCTTGTTCGAGGGCTCGGGATCTAGTCAATACCATGGCCTCATTTCCAGGTTCAGGGGCTTTTTCCTCTGTGATGGGGTTTTGTTGAAAACTTACAGGCACAATTCAAGTTTTTGGTGCTCCTCGTGAGCTAGCTAGTTTTGCCAAAGAATTAGCTTGAGAATTTTTCCCTCTAGAGACTTAGTGTATGGAAAAGTCTTCAAATTAAGTTAACATCTTCAGTATCTTTTTGACATAAAGGATCGGCTTGGCATCTTCGTTTGATATGTCTAGTTTAACTGATTAACCTTTAACTGATTAACCATTAACTGAGAATCGCTGAAAATCTCCATCCTTGGGATTTTTAACTGAAGAGCTAGGGTAAGTCCTGCCACCATTGATTTGTATTCAACCATATTATTAGTAGCAGGAAAACCTAAATTCATAGCATAATGCAATCGGTGTCCATCAAGGGTAATAATTACGTATATTGTACTAGTCCTTTGTTCATTTGATGCTCCATCAACAAATAATTATCATTAAGGCATCATATCTTTTTCCTTCTTAGATTGTTCTTTAATGAATCTCGTGCATTCGTTAACGAAATCAGCCAAAGCCTGTCCTTTAATCGCCACTCAGGGTTGGAACTCGATATCATTTTGGCTAAGCTCGACTCCCTATTTTACTAGCCTTCCCGATGTCTCAGGTTTACTAAAAACTTATTTTAGAGGAAATTTGGTTAAGACCTTGATCGGATGTGCTTGAAAGTAGGCCTTTAGCTTTTAAGCAGTGAGAATCAGACAATATGTCGACTCTTCTATAACCGATACCTTGTCTTTATGTTTCTGAGCCTTTTACTTATATAATATACCGGAAGTTGTGTTTTATTCTCTTCTCTTACCAAAACTGAACTTGCCACATGTTCTGAGACCGCCCTGAGATCGGAGGTTTCTCAAGATGACTTTTCAACTCTTTAAAGGCTTTTGGCAATCCTCTCACCATTCAAAGTTCTTGTAACAACCTGCCCTTTCCGACCCTAAGAAGTCATCACTAATACATCCACAGTATTCATGCGTCGAGCATCCAAGTGCTGAAAAGATAGATTATTGGAGAGAAAGAAAAAGGAAAGATAGAACAAAATCTCACAAAAAATGTGATGAGTAATATATAATACTAAAAAAGTCTTTACAAAAAGCATGAGACTTTAATATACATACATATATCAGAGTACAACATTAACCCATCATCAGCCTAGACAGTTATGACAACATGTCCATACAATTGCTGATAAATATAGACAAGAAACATATAGTGGAAGATAAAGAAAATATGAAAGTGCGTCTTAGGGGCATCCAGATCGTCTCCTAAAAGTTCCAAAGTGTCCAACTAAATCTGAAAAATATGCGCAGGCTGAACCGAGCATTATAAGAAAAATAACGTTCAGATCAGTCTGGTAATACCAGCATGAGAAACACAGTCAAAGGGATGCTTAATGTTTTATAAAACCTTTCAAAATAAATGTATCTCGTAAGACCACGCCACACATAAACACGGATGGGTTTTTACCTTAGAATAAATAAACCATTTTATAGGAAATCTTGTGATATTATTATAATGTCTAGGGTAAAATAAATATTAATCATAGCCGAAATTGTTACATTAATTAAATTCCAGCATAACAGGTTTACAACTAAATCTGTAGGGGCATGTATTGAAGATTGGATTTCCATCAATGACAAGGCTACTAGGGTACCGACTGCCATAATACAACTCAAGAAAAATGTACCAAGGGCCTCACATGGACCCTTGTCAACGCAGAGTCGGCTGCCCCTTTAATATGACAGGTCGGATTACATCATTCCCTGGGACCAAGGCTCCAAAATAATGTGCACCAGCTATGGCCCCACTCTCGCTCGCATACCAAATCTATAAATATCGATTTTATATTTAGGAATGACTACTCCTAATGGTAGTGAACCACATAGCTCTACCGCATATCCCCTGTTTTAGTCATTACCGAATTGTGACGCTTGTGAGGTCACGATTACCTTTTCCTTTCTTAGCAATTCTCACTTTGAATGCTAACACTGGCTTCCAAGCAGTAATGGAATGCTAGAATTCTTCCATACAAATTGTTCAGGATAAGAACAAATCGAAGGCACTACTTCTACTACATCCATTTTGGAATCACTCTCAAGATTAGTAGCAAGTAACCCTTGCACTTCAAGAGCTCCGTATTCGATTACATCATCTTCGAGATGTCTTCAATAGGATGCTTGAGTTGGATCGAAGTGGTTTTCAAATAATTCACACTTATCTGATCCCGGTCTCTTCGAAACAACATTCACTGGTTTCCGATAAAATCAACTCCGGTTCTTTTGGAAATATACAGATAATACATAGGAGCAGAGATCGTCCCCTAACCATTTAAGTGGACGGATATCCTTTGTCCTAGGAGAACATGACAGGAATTATACACACAATACAACATCATCGAAGATAACTGTCCTATATAACTCACGTGCTTCTCATAGATATTTCCAAAGTTATATTTTGGCCAAAATTTGATAGTCGCTATTTAACCATCAAATAAACATCAATCAAATGTAGATTTAATTCCATGTGGAATCCACTAAGCATCTATTAATTAATCTTTCCATAAATCATGTCACTTCAAATCTTTGATTCAAAATATCTTTACAAAAGATAATTTTCACAAACCTCGTAAATTCCTTCCAATACTTGGAAAACATTCATATACTTATCTTAATGGTATAAGTATATTAACAAAGCTTGAGGGAGATTCCTCTTTACAAAAATTATATTTAAATGGGCCAAAATAAATATCAATAAAACATTACTTAATTTGAACCAAATCACTATCCTTCGGTGTTAAGTATGAAGAACATTTCTATACCACCATAATTAAGAAGGATTAATGGTCAAAACATATCTCATTCCTTTATAAAGTTCCCTCTCATAAGCCTATTTCATATTTACAAATTTTTTATTTTTATAAATCTAATTGATAAAACTTCCTTATGAAACTCTAAAATGATTTATAACTTCTTATAAACTCCTTTACCAAATATTGTTTAAAATCTCCTTTACAAAATAACATTTGTAAATCTCCATAAATAAATCCCTTTTACTAAGTATAATTCTTTTTATAAAACAATTCATCATTTATAAACATCTTTATTAAAACAATTGATTTCCTTTAAATATCATAATTAGATAATTAATTAACTCAAAACCTTCGTTTTTAAAATAAGTAATTAACTTTAAACATCGTTAACCAAATAATACATTAAATATAGTTAACCAACTTTCTTTAAAACATTTTCAATAAAATAGTTAATTAACTAACTTTAAAACATCCTTTATGTCCCTGAATTGTTGTGATTTATTTTAATTGTTTATTTGACTATTTTATTTGAATTTCTGATTTAAAAACTTTATTTTATTTATTAAAAAGAATAATTAGGTTATTCTAAATATAAATTTTGATTTTTATGTGAATTACAATTTCAAATATGTATAAATAGAATATTTTCTAGAAAAGTGGATTTTTGGTCAAAATGGTCAAACTTTGACTTTTAAATTTAAAATTTAATTATTTGAATTTTTGAAATTTTATCTTTTATTTCAAAAATAGATTAAATATCATGAATACTATTTTTTGTTTCGTTGAAATTGGATTTAAATTGTGAAAGTTATACTGTTTTCAATATTTTGTGTATATTGAGTTATTTAACAATTTTCTTTATTTTTAGTTTATATAAATGACATTTTTATTTGATATATCTCACATTAATTTGTATATTTAGTTTATATTATATATGTTTTGGCCTTTAAATATTTTTAAAGTGATAATAAGATTTTTCCAAAGTGTATTGAATTTATTTCTAATTTTTAAAGCCTAGTTTGCATTTTTAAGCTATTTTCTTAATTTAAATTCTATTTAATTAAAATTTAATTATTTATTTTATATATTTACTTTCATTTCTGAGTTGTTATCTTTATTTATCAGTTTTTATATGTATTTATAAATTTCAAAATAAATAATGGAAATATGAAGAGTTTAAAACCTTTCACATGCCTTTGACCTTTCACCTTCTTGCCTTTTCATTTTCTAACCACCACTTGCTTTGATTTTTGGCCGACCCTATCCCTATCTTCAGCTGTATCATTTCCATCATTTTTTCACGAAAATAAAAGCTTCTCGCTCCAAAAATTTCGGCCATTTCCTGAGTAAAATAGTTTGGTAAAGTTCCTCTTCTTTTCTTCTCTTTTTCTTCTTGTTTTTCTTAATTTATTTGCACTTGCCTTCATCTATTTGCTTGGCCATTCCTCCTCCATCACCTTGGCTGCCTCCACCATCACCACAACCTGTCACCACCACCTCCAGCACAACCCCAAGCCCATGGCCGTGCACCTTGATGAGTAGATCCACCAAAATTCACACAAACTTCAACTATATGGTCATAGCCGAGCACCACTTGTTCCATCACCACAAACCACCACCTTGGTCGACCTATCCACCACCACCACCAGCGTTTTCTGACCTGACACCCACTGCCACATCATCACATGACCCCTCTTGCCTCTGGCCGTGACCACTTGCCATTGGCCGTGGCTTGTTGTTGCCTTGTAGTTGCCTAGAATCCATTGTAGTGCCTTGTAGTTGTAGTTCCATGCACCTTATCTTTTGTACCATCATCTAATCCATGCTAGGCCGACCTATGGACCCAAGATCTGATCCAAACCCAACCTTAGCCATACATTACTGACCTGTAGCTGAACCATAGGTGGTTGAAAGCAAGTGCAATAGCTTTGGATTTGTTTTATGCATTCATTTCTAACATTGTTTTATTGAATTTTTGGGTTGAAAACTCATGTGTTTATATTTGTTTTGTTTGAATGTGACAAGGCAATTAGCTTTGGCTCTCCCACACTCAAATCATAGTCGTGTTCTCGTGCCTTTGTGGATTCTGTGTTGTGTGTTTTGGTTGTCATCTCCAGCTTTTATACAAGTGAGTAATTCTCACTATACAAGATATACTTATATAACTAGTAAACTGACACCATTTGAATCTGTAAACTATATCACCATGTTATAATTTCCTATGCTATGATTATACGGTGCTCACATGTTTATACACATGTTATATCATCAGTCACTGTTATATGATGCTATTCTGTTTACTTATATCAGTTTATCACACTGCAAGTTCCCTGTAGATTAGATTCACTATGGGTTGAAATGATACATACCCGAACGGACTTTAGAATAGGGAAAAATCGTTATGGGCTGAAATGATAGGCCTGAACAATTTTTATTTATTTCATTTAACTTGGGATTGCGGGTTTGAAATGATAAAACCCGGATTTTTCCTTTGTAAATTACGGATTGAAATGATATATTATCTGTATCATTTGACTTAAGTTAGAAATTTTTATATAGACTGTGGTTAAAACATTTTTCTAAATTTTAAAGTATATTAAAAAAATGTAAATATTATGATATTTTGATTTAAATTTAATTAAAAATTATTTTTATAAAGTATTAGTGATTTTCTATAAATTAAATAAGTGAATTAAGTAAATGGTGAAGTGGAATTTGAAATATAAGTTAATTTTGGAATTTATGATTTTGTTTATAAATAGAATTTATGTAAAGTAAGAAAATATGACAATTTTGATTTAAAAATGAAATTAAATGATTTTTATAAAGTGTTAATGATTTTTGTATAAATAAAATATGAAATAAATGGATATTTAAGTTGAATTTTGAAATATAACTTAAATTGGAAATTTGTGAATTTTGTAAAAAATGTGGATTTTTAATTAAGTAAATAAAATGAAAATAGGTTATATTTTGAAATATAAACTCAAATGTTAAGTTAAAATATTTAATTACAAAGAAAAGAAATTAATGCTGGAATTTAATAAGTAAAATTATTATTAAATTTGATTTTGAATGCAAATTTAACTTTATAAAATCATAAATATAACGGTATTTCAATGATTGTTTTAAAGTGTGAAATTATATGATTTTATAAGTTAAAATGATTTAAATTAAAATTTAATTGGTTATTAAAGTGTATTAAAATTCTTGAATTTTAATTGGCAGCCTTTTTGAAATGCTATCATTTCTAATATAAAGGATATTACAGTATTTTGTAAATGCTGTAATTGATATAAATGAACTAAATGGCTAAATTGAACTTAGGGTTGTTACTGCACTTTGTAAGTGTTGTAGTTGTTGAATTTAACTAAAGTTTTATTTGAAATCTAAACCTATTACAGCATTTTAAATGTTGTCTTTTGCTAACTGAATTGTTTGTAAACATAACTTCCCATAGCATTTTCTAAGTGCTGCGAAAGTTGAAATTTCACTGTTCTAATAAATTTAAGTGAATAAATGAATTGTGAAAAGACTAAAATTTTGAGAATTGAATATTTGAATATTAAATATAATAATTTCATTTTTGAAATGGTTTAATTGGAATATTTTGATTTGAAAATATTTGGATATTTTGAAATGGATTTGAAATGATATTGAATTTTGAAATGATATTTGATTTATAAGTATAAAATACCAATTTTGAAATTTTAACCACGGGACGTATTTAATTTATGGTTTAACTGATCCTTAGAGGATGGGCGATCCCAAGCATCCTTTAAGTTATTATGCATTACTGTTACAGTTCACTTGAGTTGGTTTACATTATATAAGTATATATTGTCCTGACTCGAGTGTTTTGTATTTTGATTTACGCTCGGGTCAGCCTGAGTATTTACAGCTTAGCTTTGGATCTCTTTCTGGAGCTAGAAATCGTTGCAGATTCTGCTTATCTAGTTATCTATCCATTTCAGTTTCAGTTGTTCTATTTCAGCTCTGGTATTATACACTTCTATGTATTTGAGATTTCTATTGTATATGTTTTCAGACTGATATTATGTATTTTGTTTTGAGAGTTTGTTATAGTAGCTTCATGAACTACTATGGTATTTTAATTTCCGCTGCAAGTTATTCTGGTATTTCTGCCTCTGTGATTCTGTATTTGATTTTATTTGCTCCAAATTTTATTACAATCTGTTATTTTGAGCAATTCAAGTCCGGCATGTGTGGATGCGAATGGCTGAAGATATCGGGTTGTTACACTTTATAATTATATAAACACTTAGCCTCAAATTGTTAATAAAATTGGAGTTAATTTAAAACCAAAACTTACACATTTGGAAAGAGCTTAACGACCACAATGGTACTAAATCAAGTTACCATTTAATTAAACTTGACTTATCAAGTCATATAACTGGTATTTACATAAGCCAACATATATGTAAATAAAATCAATTTGCAATCACTAGGTAATCCATCATTTATCCAAAAATAATTAACTGGCATACAATTCAATGTACAAATCAATATATTAGCAGAACGGGGATTTATTCTACTAAATGGATGCCCAGATAATCTACTTAATTTAATTATACCAGAATGGGATTTATTCTATTAAACAAATGTCAAATTTAAGTATAACTTATCCATATTTGTTTAGCTACTTAAAGGCTTAAACAAAAGATCCCTTGTTTCAAAATCAATTTATTTATAAAAGAAAGTTGCCTTTAAGATAACAGATAGAATTCAAAGAAACCTTTATTTAATTATAATTAATTCTTAATTTAATTACTAATTAAATCGTAATTAACTCTAAATTAAATCTTTATTAAACTTAATTAACCCTTAAATAAATCTTAATAAAATGAAATTAATTAATTAAAACCTACCTGATTAGAAATAAATTTATAATTAAACCCTAATTAAATAATTAAACTTAATTAAATAAAAACTAATACTTAATTAATAATTTATTAAAACTCAGTTAATTAATAAATTATAATTAGTTTACTTAATTAACAAGCACTAATTACTTTTACTTAATTACTAATTATCTACTAATTATCTTTAATTAACTACTAATTGAATAATTATTAAACTCATATTCAATTAAGTAATTAATAATTATCTTTTATTCTTAATTAATGACTAAAAAATGGTTTTCAAAATATTTAAAAAGAAACACTTTTTAATTTATAAAAGTGTTTGATTTTCCCAAACTGCATCCATATGACTATCACTATTGATACCATATGTAACAACCCGCATATTTTACGATTTGTATATTTAAATGTTTTATTTAAATATTGCATCGTTAGTCGGATTTAAGTCTGAAATGTCAATTTTTGCAAACAGTTGAATTGGGACTCGAGACCACTTCCATTGAGTCCAAAATGGCGTTTGCGACCTTTTTGAGTATAAACATCGATATGTTTGGAGTTAAGTGAATTTTGTTATTTTTCATTTAGGGCTTTGGGTTGGGTTTCAGCCCATCAACCCATCTAATATCCTAACACTCCACTCTCTTCTTTGTTCATTCTCTTTTCCTAACACTCTCAAGCTTTAGAGAAAAATGGGGGAAAAAGAGTGGAAATAGAAATTCCAAACCCTAGTTTGATTTGGAAACTCAAGTTCTTACTCCAAAAACAAAGAGAAGCTAAGATAAGCATCATCTTCTTCTTCTCCATCTCAATCTCTCTTCAATTCTCAGACATTCCTAACCCTAACTTAGGAAAAACTTCACCTTTGATAATAGATCGAAGATTCTAGAGGTGTGTTGAAGAGGAATTGTTCTTGCCTTGTTTTAAAAGCTTCTCATTCATTGTTTTTGGGTTTAAAGGTGAGTTCTTTAACTCACATCTACGTCTATAGCTATCATTGTTGTTGGGTATGAATTCCTAACATTTGTGCATATTCATTTGCTTTTGATTTGAATTGATTTGGTGAATTTTCCAAATTTTGGTGTTTTGGTCCAATTTTATGAAAATCCTTCTATGGATATTTGGATATTGATATTTGGGGTGTATCGAAGAGCCTTTAAGGCTGGGTTGTCGCTTGGCGTAAATCCTTAGTCGTCGTTGCTCGTCCGATCGCTTCCGATACGTTTTGGCCACTTTGGCCTAGGAAAATTGTTGCCCAGACCAGGTGAACAGACGTCTGGTGATCAAGTCCAGACGTCTGGTTTAGACCTGAAGCAAAAATGTATGCACGCAGAATATAAAAAAAAGCCAGAGACTAATTCCAGACGTCTGAAATTTAAGATCAGACGTCTGGATGAGTCTCAGACGTCTGACTTGAAGTTTCAGACGTCTGGGTGTTCTCTGGATTATTTCCAGAGAACAAAACCAGACGTCTGGATTCTAAACCAGACGTCTGGTCATGGCTCAGACGTCTGGGTGGCTTTCTGAACTATTTCCAGAAAACAAATCCAGACTTCTTGATTCCAAACCAGACGTCTGGAAACGTTTATTTTTGCCTATTTAGGCTGTTTTGTGTGGATTTCCTAATTTTAATCGGTTGTTGTTGATCCGGTTGGTTATCATCACTTATCATCGACTTTGATGACTTCTTTCTTTGGATTTTTGGGAATATTCATTTGATGGATTTGATATCGATTTCTATGGTTTTGATTCACGTCTTCGAATGTGAATCTTTGGTGATTGATTGTTTTTACAATCATTTTTGTGATTTGTCACTTTTAAATACAAAGGTTTCTATACTAGTAGTAAATATTCAAACTCTTTCACAATGATGACTTCAACTCTATTTTTAATACAAAGCTCGTTTATAAAACCGTTTTCCAATCTATTAGTATATACAAACCTTTACCTCATTCGTATGAGTAATCTAATTAAACGGCTTAGTAAAACAAGTGGTATGAAACGCTTGCGTTTACTTCGTCGGTTAATTCTTGGACTTGTTTGATTGAACTCTTGTGACAATTTTCGAGTGGAAATCTACAATTTGTTCGTAAGTATTTAAGTTAAGCTAGTGGTTATGGGACATGAAGCTAAACTCTTATATTTACTTGCTTAGTGTGATTCACACTTTTTATTGATCGATGATGATCGTTTTGTGATTTAGACTAGCGATGTGCGATGTCTATTTGTTTGTGTGGGGACTAAAACCCCATTTGTGGAACTTCGATTCAATTTGATGGGGTAGCGACCCATGGTTTTCGAGCCGTTTGTAGAGCTTCGGCTCAAAATTGATGGTTAGCGACCATGGAATAGCGTTCCGTTTGTGATGCACGTGTTGGTGAGTTTTCATGCTCCCGTTTGTGATAGGCCTCCCCCCTTTGTCATTTCTGGATTTCTCGTTGTGATTTCTAGAATTTGTGTTTCACCAATTTTCGTGGTTTGCATTGATAAGATCTATCAATATTTGTGTTTTGGTGATTAATTTAAAGAATGTGATTCTTTTTGGTGTTTTGAGATGATTTAAGATATTGTATGATTTTTGTTGTTATTGATGTATACTTGACACAGTATGGCATTTTTGTTATCATACGTTTTTGGTCATATCTCTTATACTATCTCATTTTATCTGATATTTATAGCTAGACTGATCCGTTTATTATTTTCTTCTTAAATAATACTCGGGTCAGACCGAGGTATTTCAAGTGCTCCTGCTTGACTTCTTATCAGGAACCATCATCTGATTTTTGGCTAACTACTTTAGATTAGTAGTTTTTGTTATTATACATTTGAGATAGAGACTCCTTGATGTATAATTATTCTTTTGTCTAGCACTTGTATCTATTCATTGTGAGGTAGTGGATTTTATATGACCACTATTTTGATGTACACTTTTATGTGATATATTCATATCTTATTTCGCCTTTGTGATATGAATATCTGTGACTGATTTGTGTTATGTTTATTTCTATATTTGTTTTCGAATGCCACTTAGCCACTGTGTAATAGCTTTGAGTTTGAATTTGATATGTCGGATTTCCTCTGTAACTTATATTATCTGACATATCGGTACTCGCACAAAGCAATTACACAGATAGTCGCTCCTCAACAGCCTTATTCTTTGTGCTAGTCGATGGCATTACCTTGTAGTATCCTTGGTAGTGTGAGTATAGAGGTGGGGCGTCACAGCTTGGTATCGGAGCCAAACTTCGGAACAATGTAAAATAATCTAGCAAGGATCATTGTCCTAAGTCTTTCTTAGGAATCATGCCACAGGATTTAATTCGAGTCTTCGTACTGTTCTATCCTATTTCTTTTTATGATGCCTTGTTTTATCAATCAAGTTTGTTTGATATTCATTCTTTGAATAACCTTTTTCCTCTTTTCTTTCTTTCTTAAAGAAGAGAAATGGTTAGAATAGGCCATCCCAGCGCCGGTCAATCGAGTGCTACTCCCCAGGATGGAGTATTTATGTCTGCTCAGCAACTTCTAGATCTTGTGAAGAATGCTCAAGCTATCGGACCTATTCCAGTATAGACCTACTCACCCTAAATCCGGGTTTGCATGCTTGTGCAGTGATTACACCAGCTTGGGTGGAAAGCCTTTCAAGGGTTCCGAAAACGTTATAGAAGTCCAAGCTTGGCTTAGAACATGCGATCGCATCTTTTCTCGCATGAATCTTATTGATCTCCATCGAGCCCAAGTGGCTTCTAGCATGCTCCAAGAAAGAGCATTAGATTGGTATGAGCTTCTGATCTCGGAAATTATTGAGGCGGACCTTACTTGGGATCAATTCCGGGAAAGGTTCGAGTTAAAATTCGTGCCGGAAGCTGAAAAAGTATCTCTAGCTCGACGTTTTATTGACCTTGTTCAAGGCGAATCTTCTGTGACGTATTACGTCGCATCTTTCGAATCTCTATCTAAATATGGGGTCGAGTATATTAATACCCCATTGAAGAAAAATCAGAGATTTGTCTATGGGTTGAATAAGAACCTCAAGAAGCCATTACTTCTGAAATTGGAAGTTTCTTTCGATCAGCTTGTTGATATCGCTCTTCGACTCGAAGAGGCCGATAACGAAAGTGATGTTGAAGTTAAACAAAACATCAATAAAAAGAGACCTTTTAAATTCAAGCCTAATCCCAACAAGAAAGGGAAGCAAGCAACTTCGGTAGCAAAGACTCCTACCTCTAGTCGTGGAGAATGTTACAATTGTGGTTCTAAGGACCATTATGCGAACAAGTGTCCGAAGTCCCTTACTTGCCGTTATTGCAAAAGTTCGGGTCATACTATATCTTCATGTCTCAAACTTCAAAGCAAAAAGGAAGGCACGCTAAACGTTGTGCAATCCCCTACTAACACTTCTCGTGGTCAAGGTATTTCTCATTCTATCCTTGATGGCATTATTATATTTTATGATCTTCCTATTCGAGTTCTTTTTGATACGGGTACATCTCACTCTTTTATATCAAAAGAACTTGTTGATGCTTTGTCTTTGAATGTTATTGGCTTGATGACTTCATTAAGGATTGCGAATCCGGTTGGTGGATCCGCAACACTCAGTTTACTTTGTAAAGATGTCGAAATTATTTTATGTGATTATGCTTTTCGAGCCGATTTGCATGTTATGTGTTACTTAGGCTTCGGAATGATTTTGGGAATGGATTGGCTTAACCGTGATGAAGCCCATATCATATGTCCTGAGCGGACTATATATCTTCGACATACTCAATCTGTTAAGCAGATTTCTCTTGTTCTGAAAGATTCAGATTCCAATTCGAGAGCGTCCTTGTATTTTCTAAATCCTCATGATGACGATAATGATGATGAGGAGGATGTCATTTCCCTTATTCACATTGTTTGTGAATTTCCCGACATATTTGAGCCCGTTTTAGGATTACCCCCTAATCGAGCAATTGAGTTCAGAAATAATCTAATTCCTAGAGCTCTACCTATCACTCTTCCTCCTTATCGTATGTCCAATAAGGAAAATGAGAAGATGCGTAAACAATTATCTGAATTGGACGCAAAACAGTTTGTTCGTTCTAGTTCCTCTCCATCGAGAGCTTCAGCTATTTTGTGAAAAAATCTTATGGTACACTTAGGATTTGCGTTGACTACCGCAAGCTTAATGATCTCACCATCAAGAATAAATATTCCTTACCTCGGATTGAAGATTTATTCGATCAACTTAGTGGTGCTACAGTGTTCTCACAGTTAGACTTAGCAACCGGTTTTCATCAGCTCCGTATTGCAGAGGATAGCATTCCTTTGACATCATTCCGTACTCATTATGGATCTTATGAATGGCTTGTTATGCCATTTGGTCTGACGAATGCACCAGCTTATTTCGTTGACCTTATGAATCGAGTTTTCAAAGACTTCCTCGATCGATTTGTTCTCATCTTTATCGATGATATTCTTGTTTATTCTAAAACCGAGGAAGAGCATGAAAATCATCTTCGGATTGTGTTGGAAACTCTTAGGAGCAACCAATTGAAAGCAAAACTTTCTAAATGCCACTTTTGGCAATCTCGTGTGAAATTTTTGGGGCATATTATTTTTGAATCCGTAATTTCTGTGGATCCTTCAAAGATTGAAGCGATTCAAAATTGAAAGAGACCGGAGAGTGTGATGGAAATTCATAGCTTTCTCGGATTGTCGGGCTATTACCGTCGGTTCATAAAAGACTTTTCTAAAATTTCTGTACCTCTTACTAATTTGACAAAGAAGGGAGTTAAGTACATTTGGTCAGGCAAATGTGAAGCTGCTTTTCAAAAATTAAAGGAATTCCTTTCCGATGCTCCTATTCTTGTGATTCCCGATGGGAACCAAGATTTTATTGTTTATACCAATGCTAGTCGGGTTTGGGTGTCGTTCTCATGCAAAGGGAACGTGTTATCGCTTATGCTTCTAGGAAATTAAAGCCTGCCGAGACTAGATATGCCACTCATGATTTAGAGCTCGTGACTATTGTTTTCGCCCTTAGAATTTGGCGTCATTATCTTTTGGGAGAGAAATTTGTTCTTTACACCGATCATAAATCTTTGAAGTATTTATTTTCTCAAAAGGAACTTAATTTGCATCAACAACGTTGGCTCGAGTTCTTTGCATCTTATGATCCTGATATTCTCTATACTCACGGAAAGGGAAATCTTGTTGTCGATGCCCCTAGTCGTAAGCAACAAGCGGTTGTTTCCATGATGATATCCGAATGGAATGATCTCGAGACTTTATCCACTTGTGAGATTCGAGATCGTGAATCCAATTCATGTTCATCTCTTGTTTTATGTAGCCTTGAGGCTCATCCTTCTCTTTTAGACCGCATTCTTGAAGCTCAAAAGCATGATCCCAAATTGGTTCTTCTTAGCCAAAGTTGTAAGGATAAAATTGATATTGAAGGTTTGAAAGACTTTGATATTGATGTTCGTGGTGGTATTCGAAAATTTGGTAGACTTATTGTGCCAAATATTATTGATCTTCGTAAAGACATTTTAGAAGATTCTCATGGTTCTAAATTTACCATTCATCCCAGTAGTAGTAAAATGTACGATGACATGAAGCGACTTTATTATTGGAAGGGAATGAAATCTGATATTGCTAACTTTATTAAGCGTTGCATGACTTGCCAACGTGTAAAGGTCCGGTGGGTTATTACAACCTTTAGAAATTCCAATATGAAAGTGGGATCAAATTTCCATGGACTATATTGACGGTCTTCCCCGTTCTCGTTCGGTTCATGATATTCTATGGGTTATTGTAGATAGACTTACAAAATCTGCCCATTTTCTTCCCGTTCGGTCCAATCGGACCGTACCTATTTTGACAAAACTCTATGTCAAGGAAATTGTTAAATTGCATGGAGTTCCTACTTCTATTGTTAGTGATCATGATCCATTATTTACTAGTGGATTTTCGAAGGGTCTTCAAAAAGATTTGGGAACAAAGCTTAATTTTAGCACCGCTTATCATCCTCAGTCCGATGGAAAAACCGAGCGTGTGAATCAAACTCTTGAAGATCTTCTTCGTGCATGTGTTCTTGATTTTGGTGGAAGTTGGGAAGATCATATTTCCCTTGTTGAGTTTTCTTACAATAATAGCTTCCAATCTAGTATTGGTATGGCACCATTCAAGGCACTCTATGGAAGGCCATGCCGATCTCCTTCGTGTTGGCTTGAAGCCAGTGAGAAGCTGGTTTTAGGTCCTGATTTTATTTGTGATGCCACAGAAAAGATTGACCTTATTCGTCATAGGATGAAAGTAGCTCAAAGTAGACAAAAATCCAATGCCGGTAACCGAAGAAGGAATTTAGAATTTTCTGTGGAAGATTTGGTGTTTATTTGTGTTTCACTTATGAAGGGTGCTGTGCATTTCAATCGATCGGTAAAATTAGCACCTCGATATTGGGCCATTTCCCATCACCGAACGCATTGGTTCCGTGGTTTATCGCCTTTTATTACTGGCTCAATTTTCTACTATTCATGATGTATTCCACGTCTCTCAATTACGGAAATGCCTTCGAGATTCTGATTCCATTCTTGAGCCCGGTGTTATTGAAGAAATTGAAGTTTCACCAAATTTGACTTATGAGCAACATCCTATTCGAATCATTGCTTCAAAGGTTAAACGCCTTTGAAATAAAGATGTTCCTCTTGTGAAAGTTCAATGGTCCTCAAATCCTAAGGATTGCTCTTGGGAATCCAGAGAATTCATCGAGCGAACACATCCGGACTTGCTCTCTCATGCTCCTTAAGGTGAACTTCTTATTTCAAATTTCTTCTTTTTGTGTGGATATGCTTTTATGGTTGTCACTTCTTATTTATTTCTTAAGATTGCGAGGACGCAATTTCTTTAAGGAGGGGAGTCTGTAACAACCCGCATATTTTACGATTTGTATATTTAAATGTTTTATTTAAATATAGCATCGTTAGTCGGATTTAAGTCCGAAATGTCACTTTTTGCAAACAGTCGAATCGGGACTCGAGACCACTTCCTTTGAGTCCAAAATGTCGTTTGCGACCTTTTTGAGTATAAACATCGATATATTTAGAGTTGAGTGAATTTTGCTATTTTTCATTTAGGGCATTGGGTTGGGTTTCAGCCCATCAACCCATCTAATACCCTAACACTCCACTCTCCTCTTCAGTCATTCTCTTTTCCTAACACTCTCAAGCTTTAGAGAAAAATGGGGGAAAAAGAATGGAAATAGAAATTCCAAACCCTAGTTTGATTTGAAAACTCAACTTCTTACTCCAAAAACAAAGAGAAGCTAAGGTAAGCATCATTTTCTTCTTCGCCATCTCAATCTCTCTTCAATTCTCAGAAATTCCTAACCCTAACTTAGGAAAAACTTCACCTTTGATAATAGATCGAAGATTCTAGAGGTGTGTTGAAGAGGAATTGTTCTTGCCTTGTTTTAAAAGCTTCTCATTCATTGTTTTTGGGTTTAAAGGTGAGTTCTTTAACTCACATCTACGTCTATAGCTATCATTGTTGTTGGGTAAGAATTCCTAACATTTGTGCATATTCATTTGCTTTTAATTTGAATTGATTTGGTGAATTTTCCAAATTTTGGTGTTTTGGTCCAATTTTATGAAAATCCTTCTATGGATATTTGGACATTGATATTTGGGGTGTATCAAAGAGCCTTTAAGGCTGGGTTGTCACTTGGCGTAATTCCTTAGTCGTCGTTGCTCGTCCGATTGCTTCCGATACGTTTTGGCCACTTTGGCCTAGGAAAATTGTTGCCTAGACCAGGTGATCAGATGTCTGGTGATCAAATCCAGACGTCTGGTTTGGACCTGAAGCAAAAATGTATGCACGCAGAATATAAAAAAAAGCCAGAGACTAATTCCAAACGTCTGAAATTTAAGATCAGACGTCTGGATGAGTCTCAGACGTCTGACTTGAAGTTTCAAACGTCTGGGTGTTTTCTGGATTATTTCCAGAGAACAAAACCAGATGTATGGATTCCAAACCAGACGTCTAGCCATGGCTCAGACGTCTGCTTCGGTATTCCAGATGTCTGGGTGGCTTTCTGAACTATTTCCAGAAAACAAATCCAGACGTCTGGGTGGCTTTCTGAACTATTTCCAAAAAACAAATCCAGACGTCTGGAAACGTTTATTTTTGCCTATTTAGGCAGTTTTGAATGGATTTCCTAATTTTAATCGATTGTTGTTGATCCGGTTGGTTGTCATCACTTATCATCGACTTTGATGACTTCTTTCTTTGGATTTTTGGGAATATCCATTTGATGGATTTGATATCGATTTCTATGGTTTTGATTCACGTCTTCGAATGTGAATCTTTGGTGATTGATTGTTTTTACAATCATTTTTGTGATGTGTCACTTTTAAATACAAAGGTTTCTATACTAGTAGTAAATATTCAAACTCTTTCACAAAGATGACTTCAACTCTATTTTTAATACAAAGCTCGTTTATAAAACCGTTTTCCAATCTATTAGTATATACAAACCTTTACCTCATTCGTATGAGAAATCTAATTAAACGGCTTAGTAAAACAAGTGGTATGAAACACTTGCGTTTACTTCGTCGGTTAATTCTTGGACTTGTTCGATTGAACTCTTGTGACAATTTTCGAGTGGAAATCTACAATTTGTTCGTAAGTATTTAAGTTAAGCTAGTGGTTATGGGACATGAAGCTAAACTCTTATATTTACTTGCTTAGTGTGATTCACACTTTTTATTGAGCGATGATGATCATTTTGTGATTTAGACTAGCGATGTGCGATGTCTATTTGTTTGTGTGGGGACTAAAAACCCCGTTTGTGGAACTTCGGTTCAATTTGGTGGGGTAGCGACCCATGGTCTTCGGGCCGTTTGTGGAGCTTCGGCTCAAAATTGATGGTTAGCGACCATGGAATAGCGTTCCATTTGTGATGCACGTGTTGGTGAGTTTTCATGCTCCCGTTTGTGATAGGCTTCCCCCCTTTGTGATTTCTGGATTTCTGGTTGTGATTTCTAGAATTTGTGTTTCACCAATTTTCGTGGTTTGCATTGATAAGATCTATCAATATTTGTGTTTTGGTGATTAATTTAAAGAATGTGATTCTTTTTTGTGTTTTGAGATGATTTGAGATATTGTATGATTTTTGGTGTTATTTGATGTATACTTGACACAGTATGGCATTTTTGTTATCATACGTTTTTGGTTATATCTCTTATACTATCTCATTTTATGTGATATTTACAGGTAGAGTGATCCGTTTATTATTTTCTTCTTAAATAATACTCGGGTGAGACCGAGGTATTTCAGGTGCTCCTGCTTGACTTCTTATCAGGAACCATCATCTGATTTTTGGCTAACTACTTTAGATCAGTAGTTTTTGTTATTATACATTTGAGATAGAGACTCCTTGATGTATAATTATTCTTTTGTCTAGCACTTGTATCTATTCAATGTGAGGTAGTGGATCTTATATGACCACTATTTTGATGTACACTTTTATGTGATATATTCATATCTTATTCCGCCTTTGTGATATGAATATCTGTGACTGATTTGTGTTATGTTTATTTCTATATTTGTTTCCGAAGGCCACTTAGCCACTATGCAATAGCTTTGAGTTTGTATTTGATATGTCGGATTCCCTCTGTAACTTATATTATCTGACATATCGGTACTCGCACAAAGCAATTACACAGATGGTCGCTCCTCAACAGCCTTATTCTTCGTGCTAGTCGACGGTATTACCCTGTAGTGTCCTTGGCTAGTGTGAGTATAGAGGTGGGGCGTCACACCATAACTCAAAGTTAGTTTCTAAGTTAACTTTCAAACTTTAACTCTTAAAATTTAACTTTTATAAACAAAAGCAATAGGTTTGAAAACTAAATAAAGTTAGAAACTTTGAAATCCTTTTATTAAATTAAAGCTAGTAAACATAATTTAGTTTTCCAAGGGATCTCAAGTCACCTTACAAATCAAAATGTTAACTTCCTTAGCAAATACAACACATAGGCAAGAGCAAAACTTATATATACATGCCATACACCATATATTTAGAAAGATCATAACTTTAATATTATTTCACAACCAAACTACCATTTCAAGTTCACAACCAAGTAACATATATGATTCCACATATTAGCTACACCAAAAACATATATATTTACAACCAAGAGCATAATAATAACTAGCAACATAAAAAGTTTAAAACTTTTACATTAAAAGTGAGTTTAATTAACCAAAACTACCTAATACCAAAGTAAATCACCTCCACTTCCTTATCAACCCTAGATCTTGAATTCTCTTAGCAAAAGACTTAATTTTGTGGACCTAGAAGACTAGATGGGCTTGGCCTAGGGTCCTATGAGCTCGGCCATGGTATGTATGGAGGGTTTGGATTTTCTTTTGAAGTAGTAGAAGTTATAGGGTAGAAAGAAGTGTTTAGAATAGTTTTTAAAGGAATTTAAGGTAGAAATAAGATATTTTAAAATTTTAAAACTTTAAGAAGCCATTAAAAGGTCTTTTGAATAGCTTAAGGAAGAAGATAAAGTTTGAAAAAGTTAAGAAAATAAAGTGAAAACGGTGGAGAAATTTTGAAATTGTTTTTATATGAATTTAGATTAACAAATTACTAAAATACCTTTTAGTACCACTAAGGATTTGCCACATCATCCCATCCACCTCCCTCTCCCCTTCCATATGCCACCTTCACGGCTTCAACTTATTATCCAACATATTAAACTCTTCCTTGTACTATGATATAGAAAGAGAACGTGACATGATATAACTTTTATTTTATTTTAATTTTAATTTGAAAAGCGTCACATCTTATTTCTTACTTAAGTAAACATATATTTTACCTTGTTATATGTAACAATCCAAAATTCTGGTCATTTGATTTTAATTGTTTAATTAATTTTAAATGTTTAAATAATTGGATTTTGGAATTTAATAAGTTATAATTCAAATATAGGGAATGTTTAAATATTTGAATTATAAATAAAATGTTAATTAAATGGGTTCAATAATTTCATTAACTCCTTTTAATTTAAAAATAATATTGATGAATTCAATTTGTAAGCTTATTAACAAAAATAAATAGATCGGATAAATATCGATAATTAGATCAAAAATATAGAACGAGATATAATCTGTGAAATTGTCATTACGCGGCACAGTATCGGATTTCGACGAAAACGGTTTTATTAGATCTGTAATAGTGAATTATAAAAGCCGCCGAATTTAATGACGGTCAGACGTATCGTTTGGTCATGCGAGATCGAAACGCATAGAAATGATTTCGAATATTTAATTTAATAATTGGGTTTCAAAAGTTATCTTCTACATATGATCAAAATAGGGCTCGAGACTAGTTCCATCGCTTTTGGAATATGCGTATAACATATAGAATGCTACGTGCCACGTCTCGTTTGGAGTTCGAGATTTTTGGGTATGTTTTGTTGAATATTTTAAAATTAAAATTATATATATATACATACATATTCACCATAATTAGGCCATACCCACAGCTGCTGATGTGCACGTAAATGTGCATATATATACATCCATATTTTATCTCTTTTTATTTAAATAAATACTGTTTGCGCCAAAAATAGTCACAAACCCCAAGTATTGTGAAAGCACCAGTGTATGAATACAAATCAGCAATATTCAAACACAAATATCAGATCTAAACAAGCAACAAACAGCAATCCAGAAATAATGAACAGAAACACGAGATTTATAGTGGTTCGGCTATCTCCGGCCTACGTCCACTCCAAAGTTTTATCTTTTATTGATTATCCTTACTGATTACAGTTGTTTATACTGTAGTACAACTGAGTTTATATGCTAAGTCTCGATCTAAAGCAGCGGTGGTGATCTGGAGTAAATCTAGCAGAATCTGGGCGCTCCTTCCTTCTTAGAATTGTCCGACCTCTTTTCTGAATGACCTGGGGGTCTATTTATAGGTGTAGGAGGCTGATATTTCGCCTAAACTGAAGGGAGACCAGTTCCAGTACGTCAGGGGGCCCACATGCCCGCTTTCTGGAAATCCGGGCCCACTTTGGGATCGATTCGAAGCTATGTTCGAATCGATCAAGAAATCGTCCAATCGAGCTGAAATTTGGTGAGAACATTCTTCAATATGTATGTAAGCATTTGTGAAAATTTCATTGAATTTGGACGTATAGATCTCAAGATATGATCGATACGAGTTGTAGTATTTCGGCAGGCACTCTGGTTCGAATCGATTGGTTCGAATCGATCTCTTCGAATCGATCAGAGCGCATGCCTGTGCGATGACGTGTTGCGAAATTCTTGGGTTGATCCACCTTCCTCGCCGTGTTGAATGGTTCTTTCCTGGATACGCGCTCGCATCCATACCTCGTGCCCAATCCACATCCATCTATAGCCATAGTGTGCTTCGAATCCATTGTCTCGTGTCCATACAATCTGCTTCGTTCGTATCCTTCCCATCGATACGAAGTGTATCGATACGAAGAGCCATTGCACAACTCCATCCAGACCGATGCGAACAACATCGATTCGACCCAATATCGATCGATACGAAACCATTAATCCAAGTCCATGTCGATCGATACGAACGGTATCGATTCGAACAAATCTCCGTATGCTTGTTTTAACTACCTGGGTGTGTTGCCATCGAGTCGAAATTCACCTAGCCTTCCTATCCAATCGATACGAAGTCATCGAGTCGAACCAGAACACGATCGATGCGAACATCATCGATTCGAACCAATATCCATGGATACGAAATGTATCGATTCGAGCTTATCCTTATGCATTTCAAACCATTCATATCTTGTGCATACGAACTCCGATTGTTCTGAAAATTGAAACGTAGCCCCTCCTAGTCCTCATCATCATCTCCAATCGATTCTGTCCTGATCGGAGCCTGGTTAAATTTTGACAACATCCATCGCAGCCTTGTTTCCAATCGACTTCCAATCCTGATATCCATTCTTTCCTGTCGATTTGTCTGATATTCCGGTTTTGACCAAAAAGCGGAATAACATTTGCCCCCCAAAACATGCCTTGTGATAAGAAAGCATGTTTTGAATAATTTCGTATCTGATATTCAAAGTCCATAGCCAATTCCATGTCCATCCGTACTCGAAGACTGAGTTATTAATCCATCCTTATCCAACAACCGAATCCAAGACCTCTCCGGGTCGATATCCAAATCCGTAACCTCTCTGGGCTTTTGCCGAGCGCAATCCACACCTGACGACCGTGGTCCAATGTCCCTGGACGTTGAGCTAACCTCTCCGGGTTCTTTCCAAGCGCAATCCACACCTGACGACCGTGGTCCAGTGTCCCTGGACGTTGAGCTAACCTCTCCGGGTTCTTGCCAAGCGCAATCCACACCTGACGACCGTGGTCCAGTGTCCCTGGACGCTGAGCTAACCTCTCCGGGTTCTTGCCAAGCGCAATCCACACCTGACGACCGTGGTCCAGTGTCCCTGGACGTTAGTAATGCCGTGGCTTAAGTCCTAAGCCGAATCCTGGTCGCTTCGGACCCTTGTTGAGCATAGTCCATACTCAACGACCTGAAACAATAATCGATAATAGAGGGCCTAAGTCCTAGGCCGAATCCTGGTCACTCCGGACCCTTGCCGAACATAGCCCATACTCGACGACCTGAATGAGCCAATCTACCACGTTCGGGCAAAAAAGACTCACCCCTTGCCAAGCGTAATCCACACCTGACGACCGTTTATCGAAAACCAAAAAGAATCCAATCAAAATCCAATCCAAATCGAAAAGCCAGAAATCCATACCAGAAATCAAAATCATTATCCAAAACGGAGAACAATCATCCGAATGAATGCAAAAACCGGAAAAACAAGCAAAATCGGGAGTTCAATCCAAACCCCAAAAACCAAACCAGAAAACCAAGTGTCCAATCAAAAACAAAAAACAGATTTCGCAAACCATGGCTTTGCGGTTTATCATCATTCAGAGCATGCCTAGGGGCTCTCTCCATCCCCATACATGTGTAAATGACTTAGTTGCTCGCCAATGGTTTGTTACTTATTTCATATTATCCTGGTCAATGGATGACCAATCGACCATCATTCATGGGCCTCGCACCATCATGGCTCGAGGTAGGCGGTGGTTGCTCCTGCTCCACCGCTGCATTCCGTACTCCAACATACTGCCTCAACTGTCCATTCCTCACATGCTCCTCAATTATGTCCTTTAAGTGCCTGCAGCTGTTGGTATCATGCCCGTCCAGATCATGGAAGACACAGTGCCTTCCTGATGCCCTTTCCCGTTCGGATGGTTCTCTTCTAGCCGGCCTTCGGTAAGGAAGGCGATTCCGAGTTTCCAAGTAAATCCGCTCTAGCGTCTCATTCAATTCTGTGTATGTGGAAAACTTTGGATCCTTCCATCGCTTCCTAGCTTTTTCAGAATTTTCGTCCAGCTTCCTTTTTCCCTTATCTTTATCCGAGCTTCCGTCGGATGGTCCTCCACCCCCGGTCACATTCACTTCCTTTAGCTTTAAGTCCATACATGCATCTTCTTGCCGAAGGAACCTTTCAGCTTCATGAAAGAATTCCCCGAGATCCAGTGGTGGGTCTCGTACTAAAGATACCTTGAAATCCGAATCCTCTCTGACTCCCGACACTGCTGCCATCAAAACCATCGATGGATCCGGCCGATCCACCGAAGAAACCGCCGTATTAAATCGAGTTAAAAATGCTCTAAGCGATTCATCCGTTCTTTGCTTTACCGATGTTAACGTCATCACATTCTTAGGTCTTTTGATATGAACCCGAAACTGTCCCAAAAGCCTGTCCACCAATTCCCTCCAATTCCTGATAGATCCTTCCTCCAGCTGCCTAAACCGCATTGCCGCTAGGTCTGTCAAGTATAAAGGAAAACATCTGGCCATTACTTCGTCCGATGCCCCCAGCACTTCCATGTGTCTAGTGTATCTCATCAAATGATCAGTTGGATCGGCCTTGCCATTATATACTTCCACGCTAGGTAACTTGAACTTAGGTGGATTCTGAGCTATCCTGATTTCCCGAGCGAATGGACTCCTGTTCACTCCTTCCAAATCCCGATTGGTCAAACCTCCACGCATAGTCTTCCTAATGATTTCTACTAATCCAGCGTTGCCTGTTAGGGGTTGCCCCCCATGCTCCCGAGGGAACTCCGGCACATATTCTTCATGTGGCTCATTAGCCGCAACGTTGGCTCTAGCCTGCTGAACCCCTTCCAAAGGTCCTTCTGCATTGGATCCTACGGGCCTGCCCCCAAGCCCTTGTTGATTGCCCTCCGGTTCTATATTCTGTCCTGCATTGGGTTCCGCAACCCTAGTTCCTTGTTCCGCATTTGCAGTTGCTATAGTTGGTCCAAGGTTTTGTGTTCCTGCAGCTCTCATCTGCTCGTAGAAAGTCTGCATCATATCATGTTGACTCTTCAACAACCTCTCATGCAATGAATTTGCCATAGCTTCCATTTCGTCATTGGTAATGTAAATCGAAGCTTGTCATTCTCCAGCTCCGGAGGATGCCTCTTGACTTCCTCCCTGTTGGCTTCTCTCAGCTCTTTGCCTTGTTTGTCGAGTCATTGTTGAGTCAATCTGAATCCTTCAAACTTTCAAATCTAAACTTTGAATCTGGTGTAGCGGGTGCTAGTTCTTCTCAGTGAAAGCACCAAAGTGTTTGCGCCAAAAATAGTCACAAACCCCAAGTATTGTGAAAGCACCAGTGTATGAATACAAATCAGCAATATTCAAACACAAATATCAGATCTAAACAAGCAACAAACAGCAATCCAGAAATAATGAACAGAAACACGAGATTTATAGTGGTTCGGCTATCTCCGGCCTACGTCCACTCCAAAGTTTTATCTTTTATTGATTATCCTTGCTGATTACAGTTATTTATACTGTAGTACAACTGAGTTTATATGCTAAGTCTCGATCTAAAGCAGCGGTGGTGATCTGGAGTAAATCTAGCAGAATCTGGGCGCTCCTTCCTTCTTAGAATTGTCCGACCTCTTTTCTGAATGACCTGGGGGTCTATTTATAGGTGTAGGAGGCTGATATTTCACCTAAACTGAAGGGAGACCAGTTCCAGTACGTCAGGGGGCCCACATGCCCGCTTTCTGGAAATCCGGGCCCACTTTGGGATCGATTCGAAGCTATGTTCGAATCGATCAAGAAATCGTCCAATCGAGCTGAAATTTGGTGAGAACATTCTTCAATATGTATGTAAGCATCTGTGAAAATTTCATTGAATTTGGACGTATAGATCTCAAGATATGATCGATACGAGTTGTAGTATTTCGGCAGGCACTCTGGTTCGAATCGATTGGTTCGAATCGATCTCTTCGAATCGATCAGAGCGCATGCCTGTGCGATGACGTGTTGCGAAATTCTTGGGTTGATCCACCTTCCTCGCCGTGTTGAACGCTTCTTTCCTGGATACACGCTCGCATCCATACCTCGTGCCCAATCCACATCCATCTATAGCCATAGTGTGCTTCGAATCCATTGTCTTGTGTCCATACAATCTGCTTCGTTCGTATCCTTCCCATCGATACGAAGTGTATCGATACGAAGAGCCATTGCACAACTCCATCCAGACCGATGCGAACAACATCGATTCGACCCAATATCGATCGATACGAAACCATTAATCCAAGTCCATGTCGATCGATACGAACGGTATCGATTCGAACAAATCTCCGTATGCTTGTTTTAACTACCTGGGTGTGTTGCCATCGAGTCGAAATTCACCTAGCCTTCCTATCCAATCGATACGAAGTCATCGAGTCGAACCAGAACACGATCGATGCGAACATCATCGATTCGAACCAATATCCATGGATATGAAATGTATCGATTCGAGCTTATCCTTATGCATTTCAAACCATTCATATCTTGTGCATACGAACTCCGATTGTTCTGAAAATTGAAACGTAGCCCCTCCTAGTCCTCATCATCATCTCCAATCGATTCCGTCCTGATCGGAGCCTGGTTAAATTTTGACGACATCCATCGTAGCCTTGTTTCCAATCGACTTCCAATCCTGATATCCATTCTTTCCTGTCGATTTGTTTGATATTCCGGTTTTGACCAAAAAGCGGAATAACAAATACCATATTTGGGCATTTTTACATGTTAAAACCAAAATTCAATTATTTTCAAACCATTATATTTTCATCTTCATTCAGGGGCAAAATGGTCATTTGTGTGCATGTGTTAATTTAAGAATTTTTACTTGGACATTTTTGATGATTTTTATAGGAATTTGGATGCATATGGAAGAGGCTTATATGAAGATACATGCATGCACAAATGAATACAAAGATAAGAAGAAGGAAATAATTCAAAGTACAAGATCATGGAGGACCCCACCCACTTACCTAACTTCCAATTAGAAGCTAAGCACATGCTAAAAGGACTTAAAGCTTCATGTACATATTAAGTGGGGGATTATTGAATGTTAATGATTACTTGGAGGCTACACCACCTCAAGGGTATTTTGGGAAGCTCCCTAAAAAGAGAATTAGGGTTTTATGCATGTATAAATAGCCCTCTTATGTACATGAACATATCATCTACTCTTTCATTTTACTTAGGAAATTAAGAGATCAAATTGTAAGCTCAATGTTCTATGAAATAAAAATGGCTTCCAAGCCTCTTTCTTCTCTCTTTTCTACATGCTTTTCTTTATTTTATTGTTAATGTTTATTTCTATGCTCTCTTTCCTTTAATGTTCATAGCTTAGATTTACATTTATGCAAGTAGTGTAGCTTTAATTTTTATGCAATTAGTTACTAGTTAATCTCTCTTTCTTCCTTTGCTTAGTTTTCATTTCTTTGCTCTTTCATGTTGAAATTTACAAGTGTTGCTTCAATGCCACAAATGAGTAGCTAAACCCTTCAATTTAGGGGTAATGAAGCTCTCAAATATTATGTAATTTCAACATTTCTATGATTTATGATCTCTTTGTCTATGCTTCATGAAAGTAAATTTTGATGCAAGTTTATACAAGTGGGTTTGATAGCTTATGTTGCTTTTGCAAATGAGCTATTCTTATTCAACATAAACACAAGTTGCATCATCATTTGCTAATCCATTTTTGATTTTGAAATGAAATTAAAAATGAAATTTGATGATCTATATTACTAGTTACAATAGTAAATAGATCATACTTAAAATAACTTTTGCTTTGGCTTCATTTTCATGAGAATTATAAGTGGTATAATTGTTGTATTATAGTTTGATGGTTTGAGTTATGTTAATTAATAACATAAACAAACCATACTTATGATAAATGCAACACTTATTTCACTTAATATCAAAGTTAGAGATCATAAATTCTATGATTGTTGATTTACAAAAATATTAGAGTGGATTTGCCTCTAAATTGTTCTCTAGTTTAATAGTTTATTTTTAATCACATTTTGTAGTTAACAACTTTCATCCCACTTTGGTCTAATTTGATTGAATAGATTTTTAATCTCTAACAATTCCCTGCGGATCGACCCGTATTCGCCACGTACTACAAAGTGTACGCCGTGCGCTTGCGGTTATTTTTAATTTAAATTCGTTCGACGATTTTCTAAACCGATAGACATTCCGTCGCCGAACAAGTTTTTGGCGCCGTTGCCGGGGAATTTGTTTCGATTTTAATTTTCTATTCTTCGGATTATTTGTTTTGTGTGTTTTGTGTGTTAATTCTTCTTTAAAAAAAAGAAAAGAGAAAAGAAAAAAAGAAAGTGTTGGTTTTCTCTTCATTTATGTTTGTTCTTTGCACTAGCTGTTCACAAGTTAAGGAATTCTTTTGCTCAGCCACTTGGTTTGATCTGATCACTAGCTGTTCAATTCTGTTTTTTGTGTTTTGTTTGATCTGATGCTTGTTTCAATTATGCATATTTTGCTCAAAATGCATTGCATTGTTTGTTAAAACCTTACATTTTATTGCTTTGCAGTCTACTGTGACTTGTGATTCACTCTCTGTCTTTGTCTGAGCAAATTTTCTAAGTTCATTTTCTATGCAAAATTACCCTGCCTTTGTGATTCTTCTTTAAAAAAAACAGACTAAAAAAAATTATTTCATTTCTTTTTCTATATTACAATTTCCAGTTTGTACTTCATATTTTCTGTAAATCTCTATCCTCTGTTTACATATTTTCAGTTTGTTAAACAAGTTTCTGTCTAACAAGTTTTCTTCATCTGACCACCTCACAACTCCATAGTCATCACAGCCATAATTTCTCCCCACCATCAAACATCTCCTTACACACTGCATATACAACATCCCCCTTTCATTTCTACCTGAAACAAATCATCCCCAAGGCAGCCACATCTGACCATCCTGACCAGATAAAACTTCAAAACACTGCTCAATTCCAAACTGCTTCCTCCTCACTGTCACATTGCAAATCAGCCACACTTCTGATCATCTGAAACATGCACTGATACAACAAACATCCACTGATACTTGCCATTTCTCCGCTTCTATAACAAATTTCCCACACTCCTTCACAAACCATCAAACAAAACAGACAATCGCCTTCATCAAATAATCGCTTTCATCACCCAATCGCCTTCATCAAACAAAACAGACAACAATCAACATTCCTCCGCCACTTCAAATCATCTACAAACCCACATACACCACATTCATTCAACCTGCACCATATAACCGCCCATCACAAACTGCCTCTACTCCACAACATCTACATACAACTGACCCACCCTTCATCGACAATCATCTCCTCAATACAACTGCAAGACATATACCATCAAGACCTATACCACTACTGTCCACCATTCACAACTCCAAATCATACTTCTATACATTCAACAACCATATTCCTTCCAGTTCATCACAAATATTGTAGTGTGCACATCCAACAATTACCATACAAACCTTCCCCTTCAATAACCACTACAACATACAACATCCTCTACTGCATATAATTCTTCCACCCCATACACCCTCTTCGTATATATCACAACCCATACCAATCACTAACCCACACAAAAACTCCTTCAAACAAAGACACAAAGACACAAGACAACTTCACTCAGCCGACACTTACCTGATTGCATGAAATTGCTGCTACCTGTTGCCAATAAACACCCATACAAACCAACCTCTACGTGAACTCAAACTCACCCGAATCTCTAATCGCCTCCAAACCCAAACTCCATTTCCATCACCAAGCGAACATCAACAGAAATCCACTGTCTAGACATCGAGACCACAGCACTACCCAAACCAGTCGCCCCTCCACCACAACCCAGTTCCTCTGCACTCGATTTCGCCCCTCCATCCCAATTCGTTCCTGAATCGCCACAAAGCAACCCAATTGGAACCAAAATTTAACACTCTTTAGCAAAGTACGAACCTCTAAAACAACAGCGAATTACATCTCCTCGCCATTCGAGTAAATCCACGAACGAAAAGGATTTGAGTTTGTTTCAAGAATTGAATTGTTCTGCTGCGTTAATTTTTATTTTAGAAGTTCATCGGGTTTGAATAATTTTGGAACGAGAAATTTTCGTTTGTTTTACGGGCCGGATAAAGTAAGTTTACAGGCCTGTGAATATATATTGTGCTTTCTTTTGATTTAGTAAGGTGTTTTGATTTGTTTTTTTGTTCTAGTTTTTTTTAGTCCATTCTATTTCCTAAAAAAAAATATCAGTGTGTTTTTGTTTTCCATTGTTATTCCAATTTGTTTGGTTCCGTTATTCCTTTGTTTTATGTTTTCTTTTGCTCTCAAAATTTTAAAAAAAAATTTTTTAAGTAAAACGTCACTTTTGAGTTTCCTCTCCAAAAATAAAAGAAAAAAAATTTAAAAAAAAATCCAAAAAAAAGTTCAACTTTGTTTTCACTTGTTTTAGTTTTTATTTATTTTTATTTTCAATTGTTTTGTTTTTCGCTTATTTTGTTTTTCATCTTTGATAAACATACTAAATAATAATAATAATAAACATTGTTGAATATATCTTGTGTTTCATCTCAGGTTGCCAAAGCAGAAATTCAAAAGGAAAAAGTGCTTGCCCAAATAAACTACTTTGCCTTGCTAAAAATTGCCGCTTAAAAAAAATTTGCTAATAATCTGCACGCTCTGGTATTGTGCTTTCATCTGTAGTGCATTGTTGGTTGCTTGCATTTGCCTTTATATATACAAAAAAGAAAATTTACAAAATCCAAAAACAAAAACAAACTTCATTTTAGTTGCATTGTAAATTCACGTTTAATTTTTGTTTTGCATCCATCTCATCTTATTTTCTTTTCTAAGGGCAATACCCCAATTCACATAAGGTGAGGGATTTCATCACCCTTTCCTTAGCCCACAAACGCATTTCATCGTAGAATTTGACTAATAATAAAGATTAGACATTCGACTTAAGGGTGTCGCGAGCTCATCTAGGGCTTAATTGTATCTTCACAATTGTTTTCTTTGAACAATTTTATTTCTTGGTGTCTAGGCTACGGCAGAGTAATAACCAGTTATAAAAATTACGGTGATACGTAAATATTATACTGGTTGTTCCTCTGAAGGTACTTAAACCTTCGGCTGCATTGCTACGGTGATTCGTGGTGCACCGATAACCCCTGTCCGTTACCTGGCTGAGAAATATTTTTGTTGATTTAAGACAAAGTGTGATTATACAATTTTGGGTTAGGAGCTACTAAGGACAGAAAACTGTAATTAAGTCCTTTGCATTCATTTAGTTGCATTAGTTCATGCATATATATATATAAATCAAAAATCCAAAATCCAAAAAAAAAATTGTAAATTTTTCTTAACTTAGTTTTTAATTCCACAAAAAAAAATTAAAACCTTCTTAAAAACAAAAAAAACAAAAATTTGAAAATTCAAAAAAAAAACAAAAAAATTTACAAAAACAAAAAACATATAAAAATTTGAAAAACCAAAAACAAAACAAAAATCAAACTTCTCTTTTGAAATTGAATTTCACTTGATAAATAGTTTTCTTCCTTTAAACAAAAAACAAAAACGTTTTCAAAACTTCTTTCATTCTCCAAACTCGTTCCTAATTTCTTTCTCTTTTCGACTTTCACTTATGCATGAGTACGTGAAATCGTGACACAACAACAAATCGTTGGACTCGCGACCCTTCTACAAACCGTTTAACTCGAACAGACGATCCACCCGAAATGGCAAACGAAAACGCCCCTCGAACTCTTATGGATAGAATCTTTTCCGATAGAGTTTCTATTCCATCTTGCATCACGTTACCCGCCCCTACGAGTAACCATTTCGAAATTCACTCAAACCATATTGCCACTCTTCCGAAATTTGGCAATTTCGAACACGATGATCCATACATCTTCTTGACTAAATTCGAACAAGTTTGTGCAACCATTAAACTCCAACAACTTTCTGATGACGGAATCAAACTTCGATTAATCACATTCGCTCTTACGGATTACGTTGAAAAATGGTTGTACAGCTTACCATCGAACTCGATTAAAACGTGGGAAGAATTCATAAAAGCTTTCTTAAAAAAATTCTACCCTTTGGAAAAAACGAGTAGAATCCGAAACGAAATTGTAAACTTTCATCAATTTAAGGGAGAACCATTCCGAAAATATTTTGAAAGATTCAAAGAGCTTTTGATCAAATGTCCACACCATAATTTCGAAAAATGGACGATTTGCCAAATTTTATATGATGGACTCGAAAATAGCTCACGTACCATGCTCGAATCAATGTGCCAAGGAAACTTTCTTGCCCAACATCACGACGATGCTTGGCAATTTCTTGAAAACCTCGCCGAAAAATCATCCCAATGGGAACGATCGAACGAAAAATCAGTTTACTCACGATCGAGTGCACACTCGATAGGATCCTCTGTTGCTTTGGAAGCTAAGATCGATGCAATGAGTAAAAAATTCGATAACGTTTTCTCATCGAATCAAATGAACCAAACTTCCCAACCAATGTGTTATAAATGCAACGATCCTAATCATATAGCCGATCAGAGTCCCACTTTTGTCGAACAAATCAATGCTTTCAATAAAGCCAAAAATGACCTGTTTTCTCCAACATACAACCCTGGTTGGAGAAATCATCCAAATTTTGCATGGAATCAAAACAATCCGAACACGAATACGATTCGTCCCAATTTTCAAGCATTTCCGAATAATGCTTCGAATCCTCCCTTTCAGCCCAACAATTTTCAACCAAACCTTGCGGGTCCATCACATAATCACCCACAACAAAATGCTGCTCATCCTCCCCAAGACGATAAACGTTTAACTTCACTTGAGAAAACTCTTGAAACGTTGGCTAAAGCAACTACTCAAAGCCTTCAATCAAACAGCAATTTGCAAAATTTATTGACTTCATATATGCAAAACACGAACCAATCAATTGCAAAACTCGAAATGCAAATGAGTCAATTAGCCACGTCTGTGAGCGAACGTGAACGAGGAACATTCCAAAGCCAACCCATTTCAAATCCCAGAAATCAAAACGCAAATTCAAATCAAGCCCATGTTGTTCAAGATAGCAACGTCACCCAATTGAATGCTATCACAACTCTTCGTTCCGGGAAACAAATCGATAATCAAGTCGTTAATCCAAATGATTTACCGGAAACCTCTCTTGATACTTCTAAAACAACGAATGAATCTGAACAGAACGTGGAGCCAAACGTTGAATCGAATGCCAATCAAAACTCTTCTTCTACTCGAGTAGACCCGCCTACCGAGTATCGTGTCCCATTTCCACATCGTCTTCGACCAAAGAAACACTCGGACCAAATGGAAAAGATGATGGAAATTTTTAAACAAGTCAAAGTTAACATTCCGCTTCTTGACATCGTGCAACAAGTCCCCACTTACGCGAAATTTCTTAAGGACTTGTGTACCCAAAAGCGACACACTCAAGTGCCTAAAAAAGTCTTCTTAGCCGCTAGTTTGAGTGAAGTCTTGTCCCAATCCATGCCCGTAAAATACAAAGATCCTGGCTGCCCTACGATTTCATGTACAATTGGTGACAAGACGATTAACAAATGTTTGATAGACTTAGGCGCGAGTGTCAACTTGATTCCATATTCTGTGTACGAACAATTAGGCTTAGGTAACCTCAAACCCACAAAAGTAACGCTTCAATTTGTCGATCGTTCCATTAAGAAGCCTGTGGGAGAAATCGAAGACGTGCTCATTCAAGTAGGGCAATTCATATTCCCCGTTGATTTTATTGTTCTCGAAACACAACCCGTGACAAATCCCGCAAGTCAGATTCCATTGATTTTAGGCCGGCCATTCTTAGCCACCTCAAACGCCTTAATCAATTGTCGTAACGGTTCTATGAAAATTTCTTTTGGAAACATGACTTTGGATCTTAACATTTTCAATCTTGAAAGCCAATCAAATGAACCTCGTGACCAAGCATTGGAAGTTAGTGCCATTCATGAAAACTTTGAAAACGAGACACTTGATCTTAACGATGAACGCGAGGCCGAGTACGAAAAATTGTTTTATGAAATTCCCAACGAGAGTGAATACACTCTTCCCTTTGAATCACTTCAAGTTGAATCCGAATCTCAACCCAATTCTGCAATCGAAAAACTCCCGAAGTTGGACCTCAAACCACTTCCTGATCACCTTAAGTACGCTTACTTAGGTGAAAACGAAACTTGTCCTGTCATCATTTCTAACAATCTTTCTATTGACCAAGAAGTTTCTCTTCTCTCTATTCTTTTGAAAAATAGAGAAGCAATTGGGTGGTCCATTACCGATATTAAGGGAATTAGCCCTGCTATTGTCCAACATCGTATTCATTTGATTGACGAAGCCAAACTCACTCGTGATGCACAACGGAGACTTAACCCAAAAATGAAAGATGCGGTTCGTGACGAAATTCTTAAGCTCCTCGATAACGGTATCATATACCCCATCTC
The DNA here is from genome assembly GCA_030737815.1 of Allium fistulosum. Taxonomy (NCBI): domain Eukaryota; kingdom Viridiplantae; phylum Streptophyta; class Magnoliopsida; order Asparagales; family Amaryllidaceae; genus Allium; species Allium fistulosum. The sequence continues at coordinate 137,499,531 of CM060904.1, forward strand.
CGATAGCCCATGGGTTAGCCCAATTCATGTCGTGCCTAAAAAGTCCGGACTTACCGTCATAAAAAACGACGCTAACGAACTTATTCCAACTCGTACTCAAACGGGTTGGCGTGTTTGCATTGACTATCGAAAACTAAATGCCGCAACACGTAAGGATCATTTCCCTCTTCCATTTATAGACCAAATGCTCGAACGTTTAGCCGGCCACGAATTCTATTGCTTCCTTGATGGTTATTCCGGCTATAACCAAATTCCAATTGCTCCCGAAGATCAGGAGAAAACGACTTTCACGTGTCCATTCGGTACCTTCGCTTATCGACGTATGACATTCGGACTTTGTAACGCTCCTGCGACTTTCCAACGATGCATGGTTGGAATCTTTTTTGACATGATTGAGTGCTTTCTAGAAGTCTTTATGGACGATTTCTCAATCTTTGGCGATTCTTTTTCTCAATGTTTACATTATCTCGAGTTGGTTTTGAATCGATGTAAAGAAAAACACTTGACTTTGAATTGGGAAAAATGCCACTTTATGGTCAAACAAGGCATTGTCCTTGGACATATCATCTCAAATAAAGGCATTGAGGTAGACAAAGCGAAAATTGATGTCATTGCAAATCTGCCCATTCCCAAATCTGTTAATGACATTCGATCATTTCTAGGACACGCTGGCTTTTATCGACGCTTTGTAAAAGACTTCAGCAAAATCGCTCGTCCTTTGACGACTCTCCTCGGAAAAGACGTTTCTTTCGATTTTAACTCCGAGTGTATCTCTTCTTTTGAACGTCTTAAGAACGAACTCATTTCTGCTCCAATCATTTGTGCGCCCAATTGGGATCTTCCTTTCGAGATAATGTGTGATGCTTCAAACTTTGCTGTTGGTGCTGTCTTAGGACAACGCATCAACAAGATCCTTCACGTGATTTACTACGCGAGTATGACTTTGAACGACGCTCAACTCAACTATACAACAACCGAAAAAGAGCTTCTAGCTGTCGTTTTTGCTCTCGAAAAATTCCGACAATACTTGATAGGGTCACACATTACTGTGTACACGGACCACTCCGCACTTCGATATCTCTTCTCTAAAAAGGATGCCAAATCTAGCTTGATTCATTGGATCCTTTTACTTCAAGAATTTGACATTACAATCAAGGACAAAAAAGGATCCGATAATGTCATAGCCGATCACTTGTCTCGTCTTCCGAACGCTCCATCTTCTTTGCCGATCAATGAAAACTTTCCCGATGAACAACTCCTTTCAATTTCTATCGACCCATGGTACGCTGATATAGTGAACTACTTAGTCACTGAAGAAACTCCCTCATCGTGGTCCAAACAGGACAAATACAAATTCATGTCCCAAGTGAAATATTTCTATTGGGACGATCCATACTTGTTCAAATATTGTCCCGACCAAATCATCCGACGTTGCATTCCGGATAATGAGATAAGGAGTGTTCTTTCGTTTTGCCACGATCAAGCGTGCGGTAGACATTTTGGTCCTCGAAAAACTGCGGAAAAGGTGCTTCAGTGTGGTTTCTATTGGCCTTCTCTCTTCAAAGACTCGTTCGAATTTTGTAAAACTTGCGATCGATGTCAAATGCTTGGACGAATTTCTCGACGAGATATGATGCCTCTAAACCCCATTCTTACCATCGAAATCTTCGATGTTTGGGGTATCGATTTTATGGGACATTTTCCCAATTCTTTTGGAAACTTGTATATCCTTCTCGCTGTTGACTACGTCTCAAAATGGGTCGAAGCTGTTCCTTGCAAAACCAACGACCATAAAATTGTTGTGAAATTTCTCAAAGAAAACATCTTTTCGAGGTTCGGCACACCTCGCACAATAATCAGTGATAACGGGACCCATTTTTGCAACCGTTCTTTTGAAATTTTAATGAAAAAATACTCGATAACCAACAAGTTATCCACTCCGTATCATCCTCAAACTTGTGGCCAAGTTGAAGTTTCAAATCGACAAATAAAACAAATCTTGGAGAAAACTGTCAACAAAAATCGAAAAGATTGGTCTCAGAAATTGACCGACGCGCTTTGGGCTTACCGTACTGCTTTTAAAACTAACCTTGGGATGTCCCCATTTCGTTTAGTTTACGGTAAAGCTTGCCATTTACCCGTTGAAATCGAACACAAAGCGTTGTGGGCAATAAAAAACTTAAACTTTGACCTTGAAAAAGCTGGCGAAAACCGAAAATTGCAACTCAACGAACTAGAAGAACTTAGGAATGACGCGTATAAAAACGAGAAAATTTACAAAGAAAGAACAAAAGTTTTTCATGACAAGTCAATCCTTAGAAAATTGTTTTTGCCTAACCAGAAAGTTCTTTTATATGACTCGAGACTTCATTTATTTTCGGGGAAACTTAAATCAAGATGGACCGGACCATTTGTGGTACGAACTGTTTTTCCACATGGTGCCGTAAAAATAGAAAACCCCAGGGATGGATCAATTTTCAAAGTCAACGGTCATCGTTTGAAACCTTTCTTGGAATTGCCAAATAACCAAGAGGAGGAGCTCATGATCCTTCATGAGCCAAGCTACGTCTAGTAAGAATGTTAACCCTCTTTTGTAAATATGTACATATTTTTCCCGTTACACTCATTATATCATGCATTGACTATGGGGACACAGTCAAAATTAAGTGTGGGGGGAGTCTCATTTTCATTTTTTTTTTAGTTTTTCATGGTTTTTCATGGCATTTTTGAATTTTCATTTTCTTACTTTAAAAAAAATCTCAAAACTCCTATATCTCAAAAAAAAAATCTTTTTACCATTTTGATTTATTTTTGAAGAAACACTATGGGATAAGTATAAGTTTTGGTTAATATATTGAGATTTTTTTAAATTTTGTTTGTCTTAACAAAAATAAAAATGAAGTTTGATTACAAATAACAATGGTTTAACTAGTATATAGGAAGGTTCATCTATGTTAATTATGAAGTATGTTCTAATTGAAAATCTTTGTTTAAAGAGTGGTAAATTTAAAGTAAAGGATATAACAGTTTTGTCTTCTAAGTTAAATGGTGCTGAGATGATTTTGCAAAACTCTCTCTCTCTTAAAAATATATATATTAAAAAAAACATCTAAAGTATTCACTCTCATTTAAAAGTCCTCACGGTTATGCATGGGTGAATTACTTGGAATTTTTAATTATGTGCTTTCATACTCATTTAAAAGTCCTCACGGTTATGCATGTATGAAACACATGTAAAAAAAAATAAAGAACAGACTTAATAAAAACCACCTACGGTCGATAGGTGTATGCATGAAAGTGTGTGCACTCGCCATGCTCTGTACTCCCCTCACATAAGCCCGAAAGGCAGTGCATGGGTGGTATATCTGGCCTCAGTTTACCTGAGCTAGGTGTGTAATTTTTTTCTTACAAATAATAAGAGAACAAGCAATTGAAATCCTAGCACTATTTTTACTTATTTGATTTGATTTGTTATTGAAAAGAAATGAAAATACCATTTCAATAAACTTTGATAATCAACTAAGGATTTATTTCATAGTTACACTTTGTTATCAGCCAAAACAACGAGTTAAACTATTGCCTATGATGACTTGATTTTTGTTGGAAATTTTGACGAGTAAATGACTTAAATTTTCAAGGTAATGACCAAGACTTATATTTAACTTCTTTGTGTCGATTTAAGAGTAAATCCGTCATTTGTAAATAATTTCAAGAACTTGCATTCATCCCATTGTAAATAAATCTTGCATTTTGTAAATATTTTCACTTTGCATCTGGATATTGTGGGTAGTATCCGCTGAAAACCCTCACGAGACAACACTCGTCCTACTGGGGACACCCAGAGGTTTAACGGCTTGTTGCATACGCTCAATGCAATCGTGCTCCCTACGAAAACGGATTTATCTTAGTTTTTCTTTATTCGAGGACGAATAAAAAGATAAGTGTGGGGGTATTTGATGTGCACGTAAATGTGCATATATATACATCCATATTTTATCTCTTTTTATTTAAATAAATATCATATTTGGGCATTTTTACATGTTAAAACCAAAATTCAATTATTTTCAAACCATTATATTTTCATCTTCATTCAGGGGCAAAATGGTCATTTGTGTGCATGTGTTAATTTAAGAATTTTTACTTGGACATTTTTGATGATTTTTATAGGAATTTGGATGCATATGGAAGAGGATTATATGAAGATACATGCATGCACAAATGAATACAAAGATAAGAAGAAGGAAATAATTCAAAGTACAAGATCATGGAGGACCCCACCCACTTACCTAACTTCCAATTAGAAGCTAAGCACATGCTAAAAGGACTTAAAGCTTCATGTACATATTAAGTGGGGGATTATTGAATGTTAATGATTACTTGGAGGCTACACCACCTCAAGGGTATTTTGGGAAGCTCCCTAAAAAGAGAAATAGGGTTTTATGCATGTATAAATAGCCCTCTTATGTACATGAACATATCATCTACTCTTTCATTTTACTTAGGAAATTAAGAGATCAAATTGTAAGCTCAATGTTCTATGAAATAAAAATGGCTTCCAAGCCTCTTTCTTCTCTCTTTTCTACATGCTTTTCTTTATTTTATTGTTAATGTTTATTTCTATGCTCTCTTTCCTTTAATGTTCATAGCTTAGATTTACATTTATGCAAGTAGTGTAGCTTTAATTTTTATGCAATTAGTTACTAGTTAATCTCTCTTTCTTCCTTTGCTTAGTTTTCATTTCTTTGCTCTTTCATGTTGAAATTTACAAGTGTTGTTTCAATGCCACAAATGAGTAGCTAAACCCTTCAATTTAGGGGTAATGAAGCTCTCAAATATTATGTAATTTCAACATTTCTATGATTTATGATCTCTTTGTCTATGCTTCATGAAAGTAAATTTTGATGCAAGTTTATACAAGTGGGTTTGATAGCTTATGTTGCTTTTGCAAATGAGCTATTCTTATTCAACATAAACACAAGTTGCATCATCATTTGCTAATCCATTTTTGATTTTGAAATGAAATTAAAAATGAAATTTGATGATCTATATTACTAGTTACAATAGTAAATAGATCATACTTAAAATAACTTTTGCTTTGGCTTCATTTTCATGAGAATTATAAGTGGTATAATTGTTGTATTATAGTTTGATGGTTTGAGTTATGTTAATTAATAACATAAACAAACCATACTTATGATAAATGCAACACTTATTTCACTTAATATCAAAGTTAGAGATCATAAATTCTATGATTGTTGATTTACAAAAATATTAGAGTGGATTTGCCTCTAAATTGTTCTCTAGTTTAATAGTTTATTTTTAATCACATTTTGTAGTTAACAACTTTCATCCCACTTTGGTCTAATTTGATTGAATAGATTTTTAATCTCTAACAATTCCCTGCGGATCGACCCGTATTCGCCACGTACTACAAAGTGTACGCCGTGCGCTTGCGGTTATTTTTAATTTAAATTCGTTCGACGGTTTTCTAAACCGATAGATTCTATCACACTTGTGAGAAGTGCTCGAAACCGTAAATTGATTCTGGACTTGCCCGAAAGTGCACATGGATTCTTAAGTCAATTCTTCTTCGTCCGCTGTCCTCCGGGATTTTATGCCGTCTGGAGAGTTGGAAGTAAGATTGCCTTTCTCCGGTCTCTTCATTTTCTGAATTTCTCGGAATTCGAATTGTCAAATGCTTAACCTCGTTCTTTATTTTTTGCAGCACTTCCTCCTCCACTTCAAGATCCCAGCCTTAAGTCTACCTTAGATACTTTGAGTGTTATGGCCGCCGAAGAGAGAAGCGCTAATTTTTTGCTGAAAGACGAATTTCTACATCAGTTCGGACTTTTACATTCCTCCAGATCGACTCAGATTCGTGAAATCTCTAGTTCTGATACCGAAACATTAGCTGCCTCGGGTTCTCGAGTAGAGACATCAAATGCCCCAGCTTCTATAGAAGAAGTTTCATCGGAAAGACCTATTGTAGAGGCTGCATTAGTGAAGTGCTCTACCTCTATCGATATTGCGGGATCATCTGGGAAACTCCCACTTTCCCCAATAATCGAAGAAGAAGAGATTCCTAAATCCTCCGGGAATGATGACGATAAAGAAGTTGAGGATAAGAGTCCTGCCAAACATGATGGCGACGACACTTTTGATGATTTGAGCGATATAATGATTACTTCACAAGAGCTATTTAAAGATGATATAACTAAAGTTGCTTCCTCAGCAGCTGAAGTAACATCCTCCTTGCAGCAAATTTCATCAGCTCAAAAGCCGATTTTTGCTTCACAATCCGCTATCACTCCTCAACCAAAAAGTGGTCTGTAGCATGACACGCATAGTTTACACGCCACACACACTTAGAATTTTTTAGCAGTTGTACGCACTTATACTCTTTTTCGGGAGATTTTTAAACTTCACTTCTTTTTCATTTTCAGATTCTCCGATGGGGCGATTTGGCTCATATTATGACACATTTCAGCACCGTGGAGGCCGTGGATCTTATGACTTTAGGCGATACCTCGATGCCCCAAGAGAGACAGATGTAGAAAGGGCTAGAAGGAAGGCTCAAAAAAAGCGGGATTATGAGCAGTGGCAGAGAAGAAAAGACGTTGAATGATATGATTCTTCTCACAGAGGTGACGACTCTCACAAGAGAAAATCCCATGACGACAAAGGGAAGGGTCACATTACTGGAGATCCAAGCAAGCGGGTCAAGCCTAGTGACGCGTCTGCAATTTCTGAGAAGACTCCTGCTTCAATTCCTTTTGATATCCCCATTGATTCTCCTGCTCTTGAGAAGTCTAACATCCAAACAATCATTAACAGACCCCAATATCGAGTTGAACCAGGTCCACCAACTCTTCAAAGTCGGTTCCTGCAATGGTGCTTAAAGGGGGTACGATTCGACCTTGACTTGGTCCCAATCGATAAACCGGCTATGCTGCGGAACGTTGATGCCGTCAAACTTGATATTGAAAGGATGTCTGGATGGCAAAAACTTGTTGACGAGCTGCAAAGGGTCAATCGTGTGAATCTCGAGGCCATGCTGACCATGGAGAACGATAAATCGGAGTGGGATAAAATCTGCAAACAGCATGATGCCGAGATGACGAGTATTGCTGATGATAATGCGAGACTTGAGTCCGAGGTTAAAAAACTCAAGGAAGATCTCGCCGCTTCTTCCGCTTCGCAATCTCAGAAAGAAGAAGTGTTTCAAAAACAAGTGCGGGATGCGCACGCTGCTCAGAGGGATGCTGAGATGAAATTTGCGGCTGAGCAGTTCGTTGTTGAAGAATACCGCAAAAATAACACTCAGTTGCGGGAAACAGTTAACTCCCATAACGCGGAGATCGAATTGCTAAAGTCTAGACTTTCTAAAGCTGAGAAAGAGCGTGATGAGGCTGTTGCTGGTCGAGTTGCAGCCGTTGCCGAAAAAGAAGCGGCCGAGCAATCGCATGAGGCAACAAAAGCTAACGTCAGCACTACCTTATTCGACTTTTATTTGCACAGCGTTCTGGGTCGTGGGAGCCTCTCTTTTCTGGGCCCTGAATATGAGATTACCCTGCCTGAAGTGTGGGAAGCCGCAGTTGACATGCTTGGCGGTGCCGGCTATGATGAGGCAGGACTTGAGGTGCGTTATCTTGACGATGAAGCTCGTGTCGCTCTTGCTAGAGGAAAAGAGCAACTTGCCAGAGCGCGAGCTGAGTCGACGGGAGATGAATACCCGAAAGAGGAAGCCCCTTCAACTACCCCCGTTCATACTTCAACTTCGGTTGATGTCGACATTATAGATTCCAGTGCCCATTCTTCGCTTCCTGCCAAAGTTGACACTGAAATTGTGACTACTCCTACTGAGGAAGAGGCTCTGGAAGATATTGAGGCCGAGAATTTCGAGATTGGTCTTTCAAAGCCAACTCCTCCAGGTAACTTTGACGTTGACCCGGATTCAGTGAATCGCTTATTCAATTTAACCGAGTTTGACGAACTTCTTACTTATTACTTAAGCTTTGATGAACCAATGTCTTCTCTTTTCTCGGAGAATACCGGTTTTAACTTCTTTTCTTCTGCAGCGGAAGTTCCGGAAGCTACGCCAACTTCTCCTTCTCCGGCTGATGTTCCTCCTCCTTCTCAAGTCACTCCTCTTTCTGCTTCTCAACCAGGATCGCAAGAAGAGAAAATAGAAGCCCTCAAAGACTTGGACGATCCGGTTGTTTCGCAAGAGCAAAAGACTGGAGAGCTTGAAGAAGGCGAAAAGACCCTGGAGCAAACTTTTGATGACGATACAAAGCTTTCTGAATTCTTTACTCCGGGAAGTGAGTCTTCTTCCAAGAGGAAGGGGAAACGTGCAATGAAGAAGAAGAAGAAGAGCGCTTTGGCTGATGAAGAAAATGTTGAAGAAGATCCAGCTGCTCCTCTTTCTCCTTCCTCCCTGACTCATTCACAGCGGCCTCAGAAACTAATCATTAGGCCGGGTAAAAGCTCCAAATGTGGGAAGAAGGAGAAATGAGCTTGATTTTATTTTCTCCGTTTTGCTTTTTTTCTTGTATCGACCGGAGATTGTGCAGGTACCGGTCCCTGCTTTTTTGAGATCTGCATATGTAAAGAATTTTCACATTATTGAATAAAATAATTCTTTTACTTGTATGAATCCTTGTGTATGTAAGAATGCATTTATTTCTCATTTTAGTGTAGAATAAGCGATTCTTTTTATTTGTACAAACTTTTTGTCTATGTTTGAGAATGCATTTATTCTACATCTTTTCTGTGTGACATTGTAATGTGCTTGTGGTATGTTGCTTGAATACTACTTTTTTGTTATAGTTGTATCGTATGCCTTGACCATATCACCCACGTACTCAACCATACTCTTCTCCTCTAATTAAACATAGTCTATAAACAAGAAATGGGTTTTCTCTTGGAAAATCAAAGTTCAAAATTCAAAATAAAAATATATGCTCCTCTAAAAATCTTGAAATTAGATTTAATAAATTCGTATGGCGATTAGTTTCGATCTGACTATGCTTTGGTGACAATCGATCGTGGCTTGGGAGATGGCCGACGTTCCATTAGAACTAGGGTTGGTGATTTCGTCGGCCATGAGAGGAGTTTGATGTCGAGACTTGGTTCGTTGGCTTCGTGGTCATGAAGAGTAGGCGTAGTCGCATTTTTTTGTCGTCCAGTGGAGAGTTGAGGATCGCGACTTGACGCGCTTAGAGGGGAGGACCAGATGTCACGATTCACAAGGGGGTCTTAGAGGTGATATTGTGGTGTTCAACTCAAAGCTCGTCGTTCATGGACTCCATTGGAGAAGGTGGAATCAAGTTCGTTGTGTTTTGCTCCATGTCATGGGTGATTGTGGACAGCCTTGATTGGGTTCTTTACTATGTCAATGTGCATGTTTTAGAAGTGGAAAAGAAAGAGTTGAGAGTAAAGTTGTAATTAGTAATTTAATTAAATTATGTAAATCCGAAAACTTATAAAATGTGTATCTCACTCATACGAGGTCGGATTCAAATGTCTTTTTTTGTGTCGGGCTCGTGTCATCTAGATCTACACGATGGAGTTGGTTTGGTTGGATTTGGAGCTTGTTGGATTTTATGTTAAAATCGAACGGCCGTTCGGTTTTAGTCCAACCCGAAACGCTTCGAAAAAAACAAAAATCAATGTGAGTTTAAGTCATATTCAATTTATATCATATCTATGATGTTATAAATGATTATTGATTGCTTGGATGTTAGTTAAAATTTTTGATTGATTATTTGGTTGAATTTCCGTTTGGAAAACGGATGACATATTTGATCGTTATGACCCCATTTGATTATATATATATATATATATATATATATATATATATATATATATTATCCATAACCATTGTTTTGCAGGGAAAATTTGCAGAGAGACCCTAAGGAGTTTTTTGCTAATAATTATTTATTTACATCCTTATGTTGTTATATTGGTGGTTAACTGAAATAAATCCTAATATTCCATTTAAATTGTTAAGTGTCGGTATAGCGATTTCGCTATATCGTCATTTATTAATTTTCATTCCTAAAACTCTGTCGTATGTTTTTGAACTTGAGCATGTGTTTTCACTAAACAGAATGTTAAAATTCATTAGCTATTTTAACTAATGATAATTTAAAATAATTAATTATTTTAACTAATGATTTAGAAGTTAATTAACTAATTTAATAAATGATGCTTAGAATTAGTTTATCTTTGATTTAAATGAGATAAGATTTAATTAATCCTTTTAACTAATGATTACTTGAGTTTCATTAATTATCTTAATTAATGATAATGGAATTTAATAATCATTGTAATTAATGATATTTAAAAGTAATTAATCAATTTAAATAAGGGTAAGTTTGGCTCACATCCCTAATAAGTTTCAAACTAGAGAAAACATCCTTCCCAAACTAAACTTACATTTCCGGTCCCTATATTCAAATTCGCACATGCAAAAAGGCCCAAATACCCTTTTATATTTTTAACATTTCAAACGCGTATAACTTTATGTAGAAAAATCGGATCAACATACCGTTTTCACCAAAAAATCACAAATTTTATGATCTTTAAAATGAGATCCATTGTTGATACCAAAAATTCAAATTTGTAGTAAAAGTGCAATTATTTCATATATTTGTAGATAATTCAGCAAATTTTGAACACTTTCGATTTTTTTTCAAATTTACAACATTTGCAAATAATTGCAGACATTTCTGCAACTATACCATATAGTTGCAGAAATGTCTGCAACTATTGTATATAGTTGTAGAAATTTCTGCAACTATATGGTATAGTTGTAGAAATGTCTGCAACTATATGGTATAGTTGCAGACATTTCTGTAACTATTGCATATTTGCAGAAATGCAACTATATGGTATAGTTGCAGAAATGTCTGCAACTATTGCATATAGTTGCAGACATTTCTGCAACTATTGCATATTTGCAGAAATGAAACTATATGGTATAGTTGCAGAAATGTCTGCAACTATTGCATATAATTGTAGACATTTCTGCAACTATTGTGTATAATTGCAGTTTTCCATTGAAATCGAGAAAGTTGAGCTCGCCATTGAAGAAGAAGATGAAATCAAGAAACATAAGTTCGCCACTGAAGAAGTAGATGAAATCAAGAAAGATAAACTCGTTATTAAAATCAATCGTGCAAGAAGCGGAGGTGTATTTTAGGGAAAAAACAACTGAAATGAAAAACAGGGACCTGCAAAGTATGTTTTCTTGCGGGGGGAGTTTTAGTGAATTAAGTTTGCTTTTAGGGATGCGTGCCTAATATTCACTTTAAATAATGGTATTTGAATTTAATTAATCATTTAATTTATGATTGTTTTAAATTTAATTAATTGTTTTGACTAACGATATTTGGAATTTAGTTAAATCATTCTAATTAATGATGTTTTATAGTTAAATAAACCATTTTAACAAATGATGTTTTAATTGATCATTTTAATTAATGAGGTTTGAATTTAATTAATCTAATTAATTGATGATTATTTGAACTTAATTAATTATTTTACTTAATGGTATTTAAAATTTATTTACCATTTTAATTAATGATGTTTGTGATGAATTATTCTTTTTATCTAATGATTATTTGAATTGAATAAATCTTTTAATTAATGATATTTAAGGTTAATTAAATGATTTAATAAAGTGATTAAAATAAATTAACTAATACAAGGATTTTAAAGTTAATTCACTAATAATATAAAAGTCTTTGGAAATAATTAACTATTTTATGTAAAATAATTGATTTGTTTATTTAAAAGGGATTAAATGTGTTTAATTATCTCTCGGGATAATTAATTTTTTTTTAATTTATAAAGATATTTAAATTGTATTATTATCTTTTAGGATAATAAACATTGTTTAAATTTATAAATAATGGTTTTCAAATGAGAAAATCCTTTAAAAGGAATTATCTAGGAGTAAAGCTAAGTGTAAATTGTCTTTGGCTTTACAGTAAACAATGTTTTAAAGACAATTGTTTTTTACCCTTGTTTTTAATACACTTAGTGTTATAAATTTTGTCCTATAAAAGAACATTTTGAAGGAGTATTCTAAAAGATTTTACCAATACTGTAATATGGAAATCAAGCACAAGTTCAGTTTTTAAAAGTTAAAATTCGATTTCGATTATGGAAAAATTGTTCCGTGATCGATATCGCTTATATGGAAAGGATTTACTCATACTTTTAATTCTAAACATTGAGGCTTGGACTAGCTTCTTTCTTGATGGTTAAAAATGTCATCAAGGCGATGCCTAGAGGTAACGCTACCTCAACTTGTCTGGCTTCATTTTCAATCGATGGATGGCACTTGTTTGGAATCAATGAGTAGTGGTAAATATATGATATTTAATTTCAATATACGATCATTTTATTATCCCTGATAGTTGACTTATTAATTATCTAATTCAGCTTCCTTCATGGTGTATCATCACCTTTAAAACGATTAGCTACTCTTTTGAGCTTTGTTATCCTTTATGAGAAATGACTAAATCCAAAGAGCTTATAGGCGTCCAGCTATGTGGGGTTGCTCCCATTTGGGTATTTTCACATCTCATCTAGATTTTTGTGTACCATCATGCGAAAAATGGTTAAGATTTAGATGTGAAATATTCGGATTCTCGAGAAGGTTTGGCAGGGTCCAGCTGGTACTTTTCCCGAGGAGGTCACCGAGTATATGACCTTCTCAAAAGTATATTACTAGAGGTATACTTCAAGGGGGGCCGCACACTCCTAGTCATTTGTTAGAAATTTTCCTTTCCTTATTTTGATTCGAATCCTTGAATCTGTTTATCTTTAAATTGCCACGAGAGGAGTCAACCACTCTTCGCGGCGTTTAAGTATTGATTTTTTCCATTCTATCGAGTTTGGATTGTTACCTTATTTTTTCCATTCAATCAAATTTGGATTGTTTCCTTGTTTATCCATTCTGTCCAGTTTGGATTTTACTTGGGCTATTTTCATTCTTCCAAGTCCGATTTTAATATTACTTATGCACATTCTTATTTAAAATTGCTTTCCTAATGTTTATTTCTGCTCTTGCCTGTATGGATATTATCCTTGTGAGGTAAAAACTCATTCTGCGTTAGCGGCGTGGTCTTACGGAACTTTTATATGTTTCCCATTATTTAAGTTATCTTACGTTGATATTTCCAAACTGATCTGGGTGTTATTTTATTATAATGCTCGAGTCAGACTAAGTATTTTTCCAGGTTGTCCTTGGTGTGATGGAGACGTTTAGAGGGGAGCTGGAGATTCACCTATCGTAGTGTTTTATTTTCTACTGTATTATATAGTATCCTTATCAGCATTTGTAAGGTCAGGAATTTATAATTGTCCAGCTGTAAGGTTTGTTTTTAACTCTGATATATTCTGTATTTTTGGAGTGACGGTTCTACTATCCTTGTTATATTATATGTTGTCAATTCCACTGTGTGATTATGATTTCCTCTGTTCTCTATTCTTTTCTTTTTGTTTACTGTAATAATCTGCCCTTTTGTCGATTGGATGCGCGACATTGGAAAACAGTGGAAGTGTTCGATGTTGACTTTCAATTGTCAAAAAGGCAGGTCGTTACATTTGGTATCAGAGCGCAAGTTTAAGCAAACACCTTGGCTTTAGTAGGGTTTGGCTCATTAGAGATAGGGTAAGCGACACCCTATAACGAGTTTGAGAGTATTATATATATGAGAGCGTATTTGTTAATATTATAAAAACGTATTACGCTAATTGGCCTATTGAGTTTTTATGAATTCTGGTCGAGACGTGGGACGCCACGGTATCGATAGAGGTTTCTAAACACTCGACCAATGCCAACGAACATGGTATTAAATTTTTTTAAATTTTTGGCAGATTAAATATTTTGCCTAGGATTATCTTTTTTATATATAAAGAGATAATTTCCAAAACTTGATATAGTTATAGTGTGTGTTTGTTTGAATGTGATAATATTTATTTATTATCACTATTGTTTAATCAGTCATGCTCGATTTAATTAGAAGCATTAACTGTTGTTGGTTAATTGCTAAATTATGCTCGGTTTATTTAGGAGCATTTATCGCTTTGATTTAAAACGAACCCGTTGTGAACTAATTTTCACAATTTACTATAAGGTGTTCGAAGAATATGTTAAGTTAAAAATTCACCTTTTAATAATGGTGGGTTAAGGATTAACCTTTAATAAAAAGTTGTTGGTATAATCTAAATAGTGGGGATAAGATATTTAGAGGATAAATATTTGAGATAATTCTATTATAATAAAGAAGGATTATTATATTATGAAATGATTTTTATATAAAGAAAATTTTATATGAATTTAGTTTATAAAATGTGTTTAAAAAGGATTTATAAATCTAAATCCTGGAATTTTTGAAAATAATTCCAAAAGGATTTTGAGAAATGAAATAGTAGTATTTTCAAAGTAATTGAAATTAAAAATATTTTAGGAATTAGAATTTTAAATGGGATGCATTTTCTTTGGGATAATTAGGAGGAAATTGTTTCGATTAGTTTTGTGGGAATCTGAATAATCTTCTAAGTAATGATCGGACGTTTGCTTAGACGAGCGTTGTAGAGTACTTAGTAAATTATTTTATTTATCATTGTGTGATCAAAATGAGTTCAAAATCCGAATAAACCCAAAGTGAGTTTTAATAAATAAATTGTTTAAAGTTATTTCATATAAAAATGTATGCAGTGTGCTTTCAAAAATGAATTTTTGAAATTAAAAACTAGGTATTTAATTTTTAAGTTCACTTAAATGGAATTTATCTTAATAAAAAGTTGTCTAATAAGAGATTATTTTGATAAATGATATTTTTCCCTTAGATAAGATATGAGATAATTTAACACGGGTTTATAATCGGTTAAATTCAATAAGAAAACTTTGATAAACATTGTTTTATTAAAACAATAGCTTTTGTTTAAAACTCTAAGTAGTGTAAACTATTTGTTGATTGGGTTAACCCATAAAACATCATTCGTTTTAACACTTTAAGTTAAAGAGGTTAATAGGTTGACTCATTTTTAAGAAACCATAATTTAATTTGATCCCCATCTAGATCTTAGAAAAAGCAAAATAAAATTTGTATATACTCTTAGGATATAGAAGAGTATTATAAAAGTAAGTAAAGTGTAAATAAGTTATTATTTTATGTTTTAGAAAGAAATGACTTTATAAAATACTTTTAAAACTTGGTTGAGAATTTGTGAAATAATTCATAAATAAATTTAGTATTGAATAAAATACTAAGTGAAAATATAAGTGATTTAGAAAAAAAAATTAATGCGGTTCAGAAACCAATAAATTTAGAATATAACTTAACTAAAGGCTAATGAGCAAAACGGTACGCTTAGATAATTATTTATATTTTTGGACAATCAAAAAAATTTTGAACTTAAATTAAGATTTGTTAGTCATTTGACATTTCGAAACAATGTTAAGTGATAGGATTTCCCTTACGGAATTTGATTTGATTCAACAGAATTTGATTGATTGACTTGATTTGATTGAATATTGATTAACTGATTTTGTGATTATATATACCATAGTTTATAAAGTTAAAATTATAAACCAAGGTTTTGATTTGTTGCTATTAGACCATTGTTTATAAAGTTTAAATTTACAGACAAAGGATTTTGAATTGTTGTTATTAGGACCTAAATCCCGGTGATTTTGAAGAAGAAAAGAGATTTATGAAGATTCTGGGAAAGGAAAGATACTTATTCGCTCCAGTTGATGTTTTTGGGGGAACCGGAATACCACTGGACGCTCCATGTTGTTTTGATTCTAGAGTTTCACCATACTTTATTAGAAGGAATCCCCTCCTTGTCATTTTGATTTTGATCTTTGATTTTTCTCGTCTGAGAAATTTGAAAATAAATTTTTGAATTGAAAAACCCGGATGGTTAGATCTAAATTTATCATTGAAAATTATTGGATGCATAATGTTTATTACAGAATATTTTGTGTGTTTTGTTGAATGTGATTGAGATATGGTTGTTGATTTCATGTAGAATTATATCAGACTAGTTTTTCGTATAAAATTATATCACATTGCTTTTGTCAGCCTGATTTTCTTTTAGATTATGTAAGTACAGGGAAGCAAGGGATTTCCACTTGACTTCTTGTGCACCTGCATTTGCATAGAGAAAATAAATTGTTTGCCAAAATATAAATCGAACGCAAAAAGTACGTAATAAATTTTTAAAATTTAAATTGGTTGATGATTTTATGAGTAGGAAGCCACTAGGCTTTTGTTTTCTTTGGTTGGTTTGGAGCTGTAGAGGTAATTTGTAGTTGTTCTGATCAAGCCGCGTAAAGGAGACGCTGGCGAAATTTTCTATAAATTTAAGAGTTAAAAAACTTTTGAGAATTGATAACTAAAATTTGATGTTTGAGTTATAACTTGGAATGAATTAATGGAAGGGAATTAGTTCGTATAAGTGGGTGGATTTATAAGACTCGGAAATTTCAGAATCTATTCCAGCTAATTTGTTTTGAAAGTTAATAAGTTTAATAACTCATTTTAATTAATAGTTTTAAAATTAAGGGTTTGGAAACATTTTCTTCCTTAGGAATTTCGGGGACGAAATTCATTTAAGAGGGGAGAATGTAACAACCCAAAATTCTGGTCCATTAATTTTAAATGTTTAATTAATTTTAAAATTTTAAATAATTGGATTTTGGAATTTAATAACTAATAATTCAAATATAGGGAATGTTTAAATATTTGAATTATAAATAAAATGTTAATTAAATAAGTTTAATAATTTCATTTAACTCCTTTTAGTTTATAAACAACATTAATGAATTCAATTTGTAAATTTATTTACAAAAATAAATAGATCGGATAAATATCGATAATTGGATCGAAAATATAAAACGAGATATAATATGTGAAATTGTCATTTCGGGGCACTATCTCGGATTTCGATGAAACTAGTTTCATTAGATCCATAATAGTGAAATATAAAATGTTGTCGAATTTCATAGCGATCATACCTATCGTTTGGTCGTGCGAGATCGAAATGCGTAGAAATTGATTTCGAAAATTTAATATAATAATTGGGTTTGAAAAGCTATCTTCTACATATTATCAAATTAGGGCTTGAGATTAGTTCCATTGCGTTTGGAATAAGGGTATAACATATAGAATGCTAAGCAGTATGTCTCGTTTGGAGTTTGAGATTTTTGGGTATGTTTTGTTGAATATTTTAAAATTAAAATAATATACACACACACATATTCACCATAATAGGCCATACCCATAGCTACCTTGCCCATACCATCCACGTACTCAACCATACTTTTATCCTCTATTTAAACATTGTCTGTAAACAAGAAATGGGTTTCCTCTTGGAAAATCAAAGTTTCAAATTCAAAATAAAAATATACACTTCTCTAAAAATCTTGAAATTAGATTTAATAAATTCGTATAGTGATTAGCTTCGATCTGAGTATGCTTTGTTGATGATCTATCATGGTTTGGGGGGATGGTCGACACTCCATTGGAACTAGGTTTGGCGATTTCATCGGCCATGAGAGGAGTTTGACGTCGAGACTTGGTTCGTTAGCTTTGTGGTAGTGAGGAGCACGCGTAGGCGCGTTTTGTCGTTGTCCAATGGAGAGTTGAGGATCATGACCTGACGCATTTGAAAGGTGAGGACCTGATGTCGTGATTCGCAAGGGGGTCTCGGAGGTGATGTCGTGGTGTTCTACTCGAAGCTCGTCGTTCGTGTAGTCCATCAGTAAAGACGTAATCGAGTTTCATCATATTTTGCTCTCTGTTAGTGGGTGATTGTGCATAGCCTTGATTGGGTTCTTTGTTGTGTCACTATTCATGTTTTAGAATGGGAGAGAAAGGGTTGAGGGTAAAGTTGTAATTAAATTGTAATTAGTAATTTAGTTTAATTATGTAAATCCGAAAACTTATAAAATGTGTATCTCACTCAACAAGGTCGGATTCGAATGCTGTTTTTTGCATTGGGCTTGTGCCGTCGAGATCTATGCGATGGAGTTGGTTTGGTTGGATTTGGAGCTTGTTGGAATTTAAGCTAAAATCAAATGGTCATTCGGTTTTAGTCCAAATCGGAACGCTTCAGCGAAAACGAAAATCAATTGGAGTTTAACTCACATTCAATTTTATTATATCATATTTATGGTGTTATAATCGATTATTAATTGCTTGGATGTTAGTTAAATTGTTCGATTGATAGTTTGATTGAATTTCCGTTTGGAAAATGGATGACATATTAATTTGATCGTTATGAACCCATATGATTATATTTATATATATTATCCATAACCATTGTTTTGCAAGGAAAATCTATAGAGAGATCTTGAGGGGTTTCTTGCCAATAATTATTTATCTACATCCTTATGCTGTTATATTGATGGTTAATTGAAATAAATCTCGATATTCCATTTAACATGTTAAGTGTCTTTATAGCAATTTCGCTATATCGTCGCTTATTAATTTTCATTCCCAAAACCTGTCGTATGTTTTTGAACTTAAGCTTGTTTTTACTAAATAGAATGTTAAAATTCATTAATCATTTTAATTAATGATAATTTGAAATAATTAATTATTTTACCTAATGATTTTGAAATTAATTAACCAATTTAATAAATGATGTTTAAAATTGGTTTATCTTTGATTTAAATGAGACAGGATTTAATTAATTCTTTTAACTAATGATTACTTGAGTTTAATTAATTATCTTAATTAATGATAATGGAAATTAATAATCATTTTAGTTAATGATATTTAAAAGTAATTAATCATTTTAAAAATGATATTTGAATTTAATTAATCATTTAATAAATGATTATTTTAAGTTTGACTAATTATTTTAGCTAATGATATTTGGAATTTAGTTAAATCGTTCTAATTAATGATGTTTTATAGTTAAATAAACTAGTTTTACAAATAATGTTTCAATTAATCATTTTAACTAATGAGGTTTAAAGTTAATTACTCCAATTAATTTATAATTATTTGAACTTTATTAATTATTTTAATTAATGGTATTTAAATTTTATTTATCATTTTAAGTAATGATGTTTAAGATGAATTATTCATTTTAACTAATGATTATTTGAATTGAATAAATGTTTTTAATTAATGATATTTAAAGTTAATTAACATTTTTGAGAGAAATGTGTGATCCTCTAAAGTAGAGGAGAGAACACGTGTATATATATATATATATATCACCAATAACAAAGGAGCCGCCAACATGCTTGGTAGGTGACAAATCATACCACGGAAAAATCTAAGAAAACAAACACTGGCAACTTCTTGAATGAGCTCCGACAAGGCCACCGTCTATTACAACTCAATATCGAACTCCGACAAAGCCACCGCCCGATACTGAAGTATTAGAAGTACCCAAAATAATCCATGGTACAACCAAGTGCACAAAAGAGATCAACAACCAGCTCCACCAAAGAAAGAACGCCTTACTGCAAACGCGGATGAACCAGAATGAAGCCTCACTACAAATGCTCCAGAATGAACGACTCACTACTAACGCGGATGATCCATGGAGCAACCAAGTGCACAAACAAGCAGCTCCGCCAGAGAATGAATGCCTCATTGAAAATGCGAATAATCCAGAATGAACGCCTCACAGCAATCCTGGAATTCTGGTAGCAGCAACCCTGAAACCCTGCAAATAGCATACTAGCACCATTTTTGGCCTAAACCTGTATCTGCAGATGGAACTATACAAAAATATTAGAATAATACACATATATGTATATAAGTGAAATTTATATACATATAAATGTATTTATGAAATAAAAGTAATAAAACTAAAGTTAAAATTATAAGACTGTAAAGATATTAAAATAAGAGATAGACTAATAAAAGGATCAAGACTCAATATGCAACATCTTAACTTACTCTAATGATATGAAATAGAGATCATGAAATCAAAAAGGCATAATATTAACAAAATATGAAGTTAAAAACTTATAAAACATTCAAAATCTAAAAAATATTAACATTATGCTCCTTTGATAAAAAGAACATTATGATAATCAGTAAAATCATCATTCAAATTTGAATAAATGTTAATGCTGTAATTATTAATGTTAAAAATATTGTTTTTTGTTTAAATAACTTAATGCTATTTCTAAAATTATTAAGATATTCTTTGAAATGATAATTTTTAGCCAATCTATATTTTGGATTTGAGATCCAATTGAAACAAAATGATGCTATTGTAAATATCAATCTATTAATATAACTATTATTATTATTAAATAATTTCTGGTTTATCTCAAACCAAGTATACCAGCATACATGAATAAAGTATCTAGTAAAAATCTATTTCTCTTTTTAAACTTAAATCTTAAGTTATTCCAGTAAAAATCACAATCGGTAACTTCAGTTGTAAGAATAAAGTTAAAGATTTTAAGAGCATTATTAAGAATGTAGCAAGTATCCATACAATCGTAATATAAATTATTAATATCTTCAAAAAACAATTTAAAAAAAGTACATTTATTATCAATTTGCAAATTCTTTCTTTTTAAAAATTCAATAGTATTTAGCTTCCCATGCATGATTAACCACATATGGTTCTTAGCTTTTGGTGGTGCATTAGCTTTCCAAATAAGATTAAAAGTGTTATTATGTGACGACCCGGAATTTTTAGATATTTGAAAATGGGATATTTAATTGATTTTAAATATTTAAAAGGTTATTTTTAACTTAAATTTCAAATATCTCTATTTATTGGGCAATTTAATTATTGAATTAAACAATTGGAAATAGGGTAAATAGAGAATCTTGAGTTTTAAGCTTGTTAAAAAAATATTTTAAAGGCCCAGAAAATTTGCATTGATAATAATGAAGATAATAAAAGCTTTTAAATTGAATTCGGAAGTGGTTTGTTAAGTTTTGAAATTTATAACGTTTAAATTGAATTTAAAACTAGCTTTCCGAGGCACAGTCTCGGAATTCGACGAAACTAGTTTCATTGGATCCGTAATATTGTATTATTATCGGATTTCAAATTTTGTAGTGATTGGAGTTCTTGTGTGAGCGTACGACATATAAACGCACTGAAATTTATATCGAATTCAATATAATAACTGGTCCAAAAAGCTATATTCTCCATACGATCGAATTAGGACTCGAAACCTTTTCCAATGCGTTCGAAATAGGGGTATAACCTTATAAACGCTTAGCAGCACGCCTCGATAGGAGTTTGAAAATTTAAGTTGTATTCGAATTTAAATTTGAACTTTATAAATATATATTAATGGTTGTTTGACATATATACTCATATCAGCTGCTTGCTTTCAACTTACTGTAGCTAGATTTTTTTTTCAACATGCTTCCTTTGCTTTCTCGAACACACGATCCCTTATCTTCCATCTCACACTTCTCGTTTCTTTTAAAATTGCCTGCTCCTCAAAATTTGAAACCATATCTCCGTTCCTTTTCTTCCCTTCCTCAAATCATCAGAAAAAAATGGTAGCCGTGATTTCAGAAGAAAAAAAAGAAGAATCGGAAGAAAAATGGGCGGAATAGGAAATCTCGAACTCGTCATAATAAAAAAAGGGGAAGAAACGCTCGCGAGCGCGAGCGATCCAGGATCTGTCGACGAAGGGAGAGGCTCTCGCGATGGAGGAAGGGGGCGGCGCAGTTGGTTCGGTAGAGGGTTTCGATTGCGTGGACGAGGTGCTCGCGTGGTGGATTGCGGTGGGCTGGAGACTTTGAACTAGGGTTTCGCTCTGGTGTGGGTTCGCATCGCGTGGCTGAGGCTCACAAATCATGCAGGAGGAAGAGGGGTATCACGACTAAGTCGCGATTACTTGATCCAGTCGCGCGCTTCGAGGTGGCGAGGCGGCCTAGTGATGTCGCGATGTCGAGTGAAATTCTAGAATCACAAAGTCACATCCACGTTTTGGGTCGCTTGGATTTGGAAGTGAGGTATTAAGCATTCTGCAGTTTATTTTGTTCTTCATTTTCAATCCTGATTTAATAAATATAAATATATATATATATATGTGTGTGTGCATATATGTATATATAAAGATAAAAGAAATTAAATTCTATAAGGTTTAAAACAGAAAATCCTTTTCAGTCAGAGAAGAAAATATTTCGGGAAAATGTAAAACGTTTTTGCTTAGTACATGAATATATAAAATGTTGGGGAAGAAGCTTTACAGTAAAGCAATTTACTATTTTAGTGTTACAGAAATATAGAGATAACAATGAAGTATATATATGTGTATATAGGTTTGAAATAATGGGTTTGCTGATTTATTTGTTCAATTTACTTATTTAATTTATTTACTAAAATATTTTTTAAATGAAAATTAGTTTGAAATTTAATTATTCATTAAAAATTTAATCATTAGTTAAGATTAAATCATTTGCCAATTAAAATTATTATATGGAAATTGATCATTAAGTTAATTCAAATATTAATAAACTGTGTAATGTTTATACAAGGTCAAGAACGGTGAAGAAAACAAGCTGTAATGGAAATGGATTGCAAATTAATGGTCAAATGTGAGTTAATCTCACTCACCTGGGTTATTTAAATTTAAATAGTTAAATTTAAATTGAATGACTGATTGATTGAATTGATTGGATATGGTATATTATATAGTAGTATATAGTATATATTAGAGTGATTGATTTCCCGCATTATATAGCGGATGAGACCTTATGCGCCGCATAATAGCGGATGATATTTTATAAAACCCATATACCGCAATATTCCACCTCGAAGTGGAATTGGTATTGTGCTGACATCTGTGGATGCAGGGAAACAGGTTAGAGGGATCCAACAGGATTCCTCAAAAATTTATTTAGATTGTTTAACATTCTCTGTTATGATTATTTGTTATCCTATGATGAATTATATTGATAATTGAAATATTTAATGCTATGGATTGTTTGAATATATTTCGATGCTCTGAGTTATCAAAATCTATAAAATTGTATTTTTGAAAAGAAATGGAAAAAGTAAATTATCAAGTAAAATAATTATAGAGAAATTAAATAAGTTTAAAAATATGAATTGGAGAAGAATAAAAGTTATGTTAAATAAATTCCGAATATAAAAAGAGGATTTTTGAAATAACCGAGAAATAATAAATTTTAAAACTCAAGCATTATTATTATTTTAAAGAAATAAAGAATTTATTCTAATTCAAGGTTTAAAATTTAATTAAAAGGAAAAAAAAGGAATTCGAGAAATCTAGAATTTAAATTTTCAGTTTAAAATTTTAAATCATAATAAAGAAATAAAATCTGAAGTTAACGGATTTGGAATAAATGGAGTAAGTAAGGAAATTTATTTCAAAGCGAAGTAAATTAGAAATCAATTGTAAATTGATTTAAGTGTTTGGAAATGGGAATTTAAAAGAGAAGTGAGATTTTGGAATTTATAAACTAGATTTATAAAGTGAAATGGATATCAGTGGATATTTGAAAGTATAAATTTCACGGTGGAAATTTATAAAGAAATGGGAATTTGTTTTAAAAAAATAAATAGTAATTTATTTTTTAAGGTATGGAAATGGGAAGTGTATTTTACTGGGAAGCCGAGTACTTTTATGTATAAGTTAAAGGCTTTAAAATTTTGTTATAAAGAAACGTTTTAGAAAATTTATTATTTTTAAATGTTTAAAGTATATTTTATATTAAAGTGGTTTTAAGTTATGTTTAAAGTCTAAAGTACGTTTCAAAGCAAAATTTTAAAATATAAGTTAAAAGTTTTAATGTTGTTTCATAAAGCATGTTTTAGAAATTTATTATTTCTAAATGTTTAAATTCTAAAAGAAGTATTTTTCAAATCTATTGTAGTTGTAAACATTAAAAGTGACTTGATATTTGTTTTAAAGGATAAAAATTTAGTTTATATTTTATTAAGAAGTTTTATTTTAAATATTCTTAAAGTATATATTTTTTTCGAATAAGTATTAAAGTAGTTTTTAAATTAATGTCTTAAAGGATATTTTATAATAAAGAGTTTTAAATTATTTTAAAAATCCAAAGTTTTGTACTTGGTGTTTCCAGTGGTAATAAATATTTGGAAATCTATTTCATAAGAGGAAATGGTTTGAATCTGTTTTCAAAAAGAGTTGAAAATGGAAATATATCTTGCGAAGATATTTGAGATAAATAAATAATTTGGAAAATTATTTATGTTTGATGGATGTTTTGTGAATGTTAATTGATAGTTAAATAACCGACTATCAATATTGGCCAATGCGCTGATCGTTTCGAAGAGACCGGGATCGAGATTAATTTCTCAAAAACCACTTCGATCTGGTTTGTACGTTTTCGTGTGGAAAACGAGTTTGAAATCGTAGATGGAGTAGTGCCTTTGGTTCCGTTCGAACCCGGGATGGACTTATATGGATGAATGCTTTCGGAACATCGTCAGGTGGACAATGGGCATTCTAAGTGAAACGTTCTATAAAGGTAACGCTTAGCCTCAAGCCTCATCAACCGGGAATGACTAAAAATCAGGGGTTATGCAGCAAGGCTATGTGGGTAGCGCCCATTAGGGTGAGGTCATTCCTGTCTAGATGTCCCTTTTTATTTGGGCTTAGTGGTGCAGTTGTTGATCCCAACCGTGGGGTGATCTTGCTCGGAATTACCCTTAGGTAAGTTCCAGTCTTGTGTTGCAGGGGATCGAGCGTGGTCCTCGGTACGCTGATCTAGACCAGGTACTGTGACAGGTGGTACCCCAATGCCTAGTCATTCGTTGGAAATCCATTCTCCCCACGTGCCTGTACGGTTTTGATTGTGCCCAACTATAGCTGAAACATTAGATGCAAGCATTTCAGCTAGATTCTATTTTACTTTCTATAGACACTAGTATAATATCAGACGAATTTGATAAAAGTGTTTTAGCTATCGTAAGGTAAAAACCCGACATGTTTATTTGTGGCGTGGTCTTACGAGGTGCTTTTTATTTCAAAGGGTTTGGAAAACTTTAATAATCCAATTGAGTGTGTTTTCTCACGTTGGTTTTCCAGACTGACTCGGGTGTTATTTTATTATAATGCTCGGGTCAGACCGAGTATTATAGATTACAGGAAAGGATGCTATGGAGCTCAGGAGACGAGCTGGATGGAGATACGTACTTCCGTATTTGTTTAAAATATTCTACTGTGTGGTTTTGATGTACAGTCAGATTTGTGAGGACAAGTTGTCATAACTGTCCAGTATTGTATTATTGATTGTGATGTACTCTGATGATGAGATGTATAAACAGATATATTTTCTTTTGTGTAAAGGTCGGTTATTATCTATTATATTTTATTCCGCTGCGATGGTTAGATTCTGATGTTGGTTTTC
This sequence comes from Allium fistulosum, assembly GCA_030737815.1. Lineage (NCBI taxonomy): Eukaryota > Viridiplantae > Streptophyta > Magnoliopsida > Asparagales > Amaryllidaceae > Allium > Allium fistulosum. The sequence continues at coordinate 137,524,910 of CM060904.1, forward strand.
TACTCTCTTCTTCTATCTCTTTCTTCTTTAACACAAATGGTTCGTATTTCCGTTCTTCTTGAGTTGATTTGTTGGAGAATAATGTCAATACAAGGGGTATGGAACTGCAGGACATTTCAGTTGGTGTCAGAGCTGAAAGGTTAAGCGAGAACCTTGGCTCTGGTGGGATTACTCATTGAAATAGAGTCTGTAGTACTCTAGAAATGAGGTGAGTGTATTAATAGATATGAGCGCGTATTTGTTAGTGAATATAAAATGGTTTTATATTGTGTTGGTTGATTTATTGAGTGGCATATAAACCTTCGTCGGCAAAGTCTGGACAACTGTATCAAAGGGGTTTCTAAACACTTGAATAGGATAATTCGACACAATATTGTTTTCGAAAGTGGGTAAATGAAATAATTTTACCCAAAAATATATTTTGATATAAAAGAAATATTTCTTTAAATTATTATATAACTTGGATGTTGGATGATAATATTCTAAATAAATAAAATTATAAATAAAAAAAATTGATATGACTTGTAAAATCAAATGGAAATTTGTATGAGCAAAGGTTATACAAATGGATTATAGTTAAAATTTGATTTAAGTCAAAAATCTGAAAGTTTAAAACCCCGGAGATTTTGGAAGTGTTTTTCGAAGTGTTTTGAAGACAAATAATAGTATTATTATTTTGGGAGGTATTTTTGGAAAGGAAATTATTTCAAATTAATTTTTGAAAATGGATATAGCATTGAGTTCACTTCAGTTGCTGGGAAATAACTCCGGTGATGACTGCAGCATCATCGATGTTCATTTTCGAGTTTCTAAGTGACGAATTGCTACCAAATTGATTTGTTCAGAAAAATTAGTTTTGTTTTTGAAATTTCAAAGGAAACCAGGATCGGTTTAAAAATCTATGAAGTGTGATTTTGAGATAATATTGATTTCAAAATGATTCGAAACCAAAGGCCGGGTGTTTAAAAATCCTAAATCCTTATTTGAATTGAAAATCCTGATGAGATAAGTTATAAACTTATAAATGGTGAATGATTTTGAAGAGAAATATGCGGATTGGATTTTAGAATTAAAGGTAAAAGTGAGAAGGTTAAAATAAAATTAACTTGGAATAAAGTGAAGAATAAAAAAAATTGAAACTTAAATAGGTTGTGATTGAATGAGAAAAAAAAATTAGTTGGAATTGAATTGAAATTTACTTAAACCAAATGAAATTGAGTTGGAGTTGGATTAAAATGAAAATAAAATCTAGTTGAATAAAAATTGGAATAGAAGTGAATTGAATAAAATGCAAATGAGTTGTAGATGATACTAAATGAATTAAATTCTTACCCAAATAAATTTAAGAGAGAAGGTATGAAGTTGAATTTAGTAAGCAAAGTTAGATAAAAATAAAACTGAATCTGGATAACTAAGCTTCGATAACATATCAAAGAATTAGGAATGTATAGAAAAAAAATGTGCTTGGGGCTAAATAAAGGTCTCAAGTTAAAATAAAAATGGAAAAGTAAAATAATAGTCTAAAATAATATTGTTTGATGTTTGACAATGAAAGAGAAAAAAAGAGATTGAACTCAAGATTGCAAGTGGAAAGGGAATTAAGTGTAAATTGACGTGGAATCAATTTAAATGATTATTAGCTTAAGTGATCATTTATTTGCATGAATATCAACGAATTTGCATAGAAATAATTATCGTTTGACGAAAACGAGAATTAAATAAATTATATGAATCAAAAGAAGTTTAATAAATTGATTTTGAAATCAATTGAAATGAATATGAGTTCATTTCGTTTAAAAAATGAATTGAATGTAAGAAATTAAGGTGGAAACTATTCGAATTGAATGGAATGGTACGTGATTTGATTACAAACAATTTAAAACTAGTGCTGAAACCTTGCATATGTGTTTAAGAATATATATCACATACATTACTTATGAAATCTATGTGTTAGCTATTTGAATAGAAGTGAAATGCTAGTGAATTGCATATATTTTTCACTTACATGTTTAAATTGAGTAAGTACAGGTTCAGGGAAGCCGTTTGGCTAGATTTGATCGCCCAAAATGCTAAAATAATAAGCCGCTTGCTTAAAAATGTTAAGTAAAGGTATGCCTACGCAATAAAATAGGAAATATGAACTGTTTTTGTTTTTCCGACCGAGTGGGTCGATGTATATATATTTTTATCTCTTGTCAAATTGCAAAAGCTCCTCCGTACAAAGGAGACTCTGCCAAAAAAATTTGAAAATTTTGGGAGTTAGAAAAAATTTGGAATTTTTGAAAATTTTCACTAACGACAAATGATTTAAAATTTTGTATGTAAAGTAAGGTGGATAAAATTCAATATCCAGAGTGTGAAGACAAATTGAATTCAAGTAAAACTGAAAATGAAAATTGGGAAAAAGGTATTGAAGTTTGAAAATAATTAATAAATTGAAGCAAATTGATTTTATATGGAAGTGGAATTCAATTTGAATATAAATATCGGTAGTGAAGTAGAAAAAATAAGTATAAGAAATATTTATATTGGATTTAAGAAATGAAGGATGAAAGTTCTTAAGTAAATTTGGTATTGGAAGTATAATAAGTTAATAATTTGATGAAAATCAAATTGGAATGCTGTGATTGGATATTATTGCATAGTAGTATACAGGTAATTTAAAAACAAGAGAAATTGGGATTTTGATTGCAGAAGATAAATAAAATTTCTCAACAAAAGGTATGTATGTATGAAATTTGATTGGGTTTTTACTCTAGCCACTTGGCTTTTTGTTTCTTTTGGGATTTGGGAGCCCGTAGAGGCAATTTTGGAGTTGTACCGAGCTAGCCGCGCAAAGGAGACGCTGGCGAAATTTTTCGGGAATTTAAGGAGTTAGAAAAAAATTGAGAAAATTTTGATAATTCAAAACTTGGTTTCAAATTCAAATTTAAATTGTTAAGTAAGTGATATTTATTGGAACTGATGGACAAGTTTGGGAAGTTAGAAGAGGATTAGTGTATCTTCAATAAAAAGGGTTGTTTTGGGTATTGTTAAAGCAGTTGGTTTTGGAAAGTGGTTAAAACTAATTGGATTAGGAAATAGTAACGGGTATTGAATCATTTTTCCTAACTAGTAATTTCGGGGACGAAATTCCTTTAAGGGGGGAGGAATGTGACGACCCGGAATTTTTAGATATTTGAAAATGGGATATTTAATTGATTTTAAATATTTAAAAGGTTAATTTTAACTTAAATTTCAAATATCTCTATTTATTGGGCAATTTAATTATTGAATTAAACAATTGGAAATAGGGTAAATAGAGAATCTTGAGTTTCAAGCTTGTTAAAAAAATATTTTAAAGGCCCAGAAAATTTACATTGATAATACTAAAGATAATAAAAGCTTTTAAATTGAATTCAGAAGTGTTTTGTTAAGTTTTGAAATTTATAACGTTTAAATTGAATTAAAAATAGCTTTCTGAGGCATAGTCTCGGAATTCGACGAAACCAGTTCAATGGATCCGTAATATTGTATTATTATCGGATTTCGAATTTCGTAGTGATTGGAGTTGTTGTGTGAGCGTACGACATATAAACGCGCTGAAATTTATATCGAATTCAATATAATAACTGGTCTAAAAAGCTATATTCTCCAAAAGATCGAATTAGGACTCGAAACCTTTTCCAATGCGTTCGAAATAGGGGTATAACCTTATAAACGCTTAGCGGCACGCCTCGATAGGAGTTTGAAAATTTAAGTTGTATTTGAATTTAAATTTGAACTTTATAAATATATATTAATGGTTGTTTGACATATATACTCATATCAGCTGCTTGCTTTCAACTTACTGTAGCTAGATTTTTTTTTCAACACGCTTCCTTTGCCTTCTCGAACACACGATCCCTTATCTTCCATCTCACACTTCTCGTTTCTTTTAAAATTGCCTGCTCCTCAAAATTTGAAACCATATCTCCATTCCTTTTCTTCCCTTCCTCAAATCATCAGGAAAAAATGGTAGCCGTGATTTCAGAAAAAAAAGAAGAATCGGAAGAAAAATGGGTGGAACAGGAAATCTCGGACTCGTCATAATAAAAAAAAGGGAAGAAACGCTCGCGACCGCGAGCGATCCAAGATCTGTCGACGAAGGGGGAGGCTCTCGCAATGGGGGAAGGGGGCGGCGCAGTTGGTTCGGTAGAGGGTTTCGATCGCGTGGACGAGGCGCTCGCGTGGTGGATTGCGGCGGGCTAGAGACTTTGAACTAGGGTTTCGCTCTGCTATGGGTTCGCATCGCGTGGCTGAGGCTCGCAAAACGTGCAGGAGGAAGAGGGGTATCGTGACTAGGTCGCGATTGCTTGATCCAGTCGCGCGCTTCGAGGTGGCAAGGCGGCCTAGTGATGTCGCGATGTCGAGTGAAATTCTGGAAGCACGAAGTCACGTCCACGTTTTGGGTCGCTTGGATTTGGAAGTGAGGTATTAAGCATTCTACAGTTTATTTTGTTCTTCATTTTCAATCCTGATTTAATAAATATATATATATGCATATATGTATATATAAAGATAAAAGAAATTAAATTCTATAAGGCTTAAAACAGAAAATCCTTTTCAGTCAAAGAAGAAAATAGTTCGGGAAAATGTAAAATGTTTTTGCTTAGTACATGAATATATAAAATGTTGGGGAAGAAGCTTTACCGTAAAGCAATTTACTGTTTTACTGTTACAGAAATATAGAGATAACAATGAAGTATATATATGTGTATATAGGTTTGAAATAATGGGTTTGCTGATTTATTTGTTCAAATTACTTATTTAGTTTATTTACTAAAAGATTTTTAAAGAAAATTAGTTTGAAATTTAATTATTCATTAAAAATTTAATCATTAGTTAAGATTAAATCATTTGCCAATTAAAATTATTATATGGAAATTGATCATTAATTTAATTCAAATATTAATAAACTGTGTAACGTTTATACAAGGTCAAGAACGGTGAAGAAAACAAGCTGTAATGGAAATGGATTGCAAATTAATGGTCAAAGGTGAGTTAATCTCACTCATCTGTATTATTTAAATTTAAATAGTTAAATTAACTTGAATGACTGATTGATTGAATTGATTGGATATGGTATATTATATAGTAGTATATAGTATATATTGGAGTGATTGATTTCCCGCATTATATAGCGGATGAGACCATATGCGCCGTATAATAGCGGATTATATTTTATAAAACCCATATACCGCGATATTCCACCTCGAAGTGGAATTGGTATTGTGCTAACATTTGTGGATGCAGGGAAACAGGTTGGAGGGATCCAACTGGATTCCTTAAAAATTTATTTAGATTGTTTAACATTCTCTGTTATGATTATTTGTTATCCTTTGATGAATTATATTGATAATTGAAATATTTAATGCTATGGATTGTTTGAATATATTTCGATGCTCTGAGTTATCAAAATCTGTAAAATTGGACTTTTGAAAAGAAATGGAAAAGGTAAATTATCAAGTAAAATAATTATAGAGAAACTGAATAAGTTTAAAAATATGAATTGGAGAAGAATAAAAGTTATGTTAAATAAATTCCAAATATAAAAAGAGGATTTTTGAAATAACCGAGAAATAATAAATTTTAAAACTCAAGCATTATTATTATTTTAAAGAAATAAAGAATTTATTCCAATTCAAGGTTTAATATTTAATTAAAAGGAAAAAGAAAGAAATTCGAGAAATCTGGAATTTAAATTTTCAGTTTAAAATTTTAAATCATAATAAAGAAATAAAATTTGAAGTTAACGGATTTGGAATAAATGGAGTAAGTAAGGAAATTTATTTCAAAGCGAAGTAAATTAGAAATCAATTGTAAATTGATTTAAGTGTTTGGAAATGGGAATTTAAAAGAGAAGTGAGATTTTGGAATTTATAAACTAGATTTATAAAGTGAAATGGATATCAGTGGATATTTGAAAGTATAAATTTCACGGTGGAAATTTATAAAGAAATGGGAATTTGTTTTAAAAAAATAAATAGTAATTTATTTTTTAAGGTATGAAAATTGGAAGTGTATTTCATTGGGAAGCCGAGTATATTTTAAAGGAGACTTTTATGTATAAGTTAAAGGCTTTAAAAATTTGTTATAAAGAAACGTTTTAGAAAATTTATTATTTTAAATGTTTAAATTATTTTTTATATTAAAGTGTTTTTAAGTTATGTTTAAAGTCTAAAGTGCATTTCAAAGCAAAATTTTAAAATATATGTTAAAAGTTTTAATGTTATTTCATAAAGCATGTTTTAGAAATTTATTATTTCTAAATGTTTAAATTCTAAAAGAAGTATTTTTCAAATCTATTGTAGTTGTAAACATTAAAAGTGACTTGATATTTGTTTTAAAGGATAAAAATTTAGTTTATATTTTATTAAGAAGTTTTATTTTAAATATTCTTAAAGTATATATTTTTTTCGAATAAGTATTAAAGTAGTTTTTAAATTAATGTCTTAAAGGATATTTTATAATAAAGAGTTTTAAATTATTTTAAAAACCCAAAGTTTTGTACTTGGTGTTTCTAGTGGTAATAAATATTTGGAAATCTATTTCATAAGAGGAAATGGTTTGAATCTGTTTTCAAAAAGAATTGAAAATGGAAATATATCTTGCGAAGATATTTGAGATAAATAGATAATTTGGAAAATTATTTATGTTTGATGGATGTTTTGTGAATGTTAATTGATAGTTAAATAACCGACTATAAATATTGGACAATGCGCTGATTGTTTCGAAGAGACCGAGATCGTGATTAATTTCTCGAAAACCACTTCGATCCGGTTTGTACGTTTTCGTGGGGAAAACGAGTTTGAAATCGCAGATGGAGTAGTGCCTTTGGTTCCGTTCGAACCCGGGACGGACTTGTATGGATGAATGCTTTCGGAACATCATCAGGTGGACGATAGGTAAGTGAAACGTTCTATAAAGGTAACGCTTAGCCTCAAGCCTCATCAACCGGGAATGACTGAAAATTAGGGGTTATGCAGCAAGGCTATGTGGGTAGCGCCGATTAGGGTGAGGTCATCCCTGTCTAGATGTCCCTTTTTATTTCGACTTAGTGGTGCGGTTGTTGATCCCAACCGTGGGGTGATCTTGCTCGGAATTACCCTTAGGTAAGTTTCGGTCTTGTGTTGCAGGGGATCGGGCGTGGTCCTCGGTACGCTGATCTAGACCAGGTACTATGACAGGTGGTACCCCCGTGCCTAGTCATTTGTTGGAAATCCATTCTCCCTACGTGCCTGTACGGTTTTGATTGTGCTCAACTATTGCTGAAACGTTAGATGCAAGCATTTCAGCTAGATTCTATTTTACTTTCTATAGACACTATTATAATATCAGACGAATTTGATAAAAGTGTTTTAGCTATCGTAAGGTAAAAACCCGACATGTTTATTTGTGGCGTGGTCTTACGAGATGCTTTTTATTTCAAAGGGTTTGGAAAACTTTAATAACCCAATTGAGTGTGTTTTCTCACGCTGGTTTTCCAGACTGACTCGGGTGTTATTTTATTATAATGCTCAAGTCAGACCGAGTATTATAGATTACAGGAAAGGATGATGTGGAGCTCAGGAGACGAGCTGGATGGCGATACGTACTTCCGTATTTGTTTAAAATATTCTACTGTGTGGTTTTGATGTATAGTCAGATTTGTGAGGACAAGTTGTCATAATTGTCCAGTATTGTATTATTGATTATGATGTACTCTGATGATGAGATGTATAAACGGATATATTTTCTTTTGTGTAAAGGTCGGTTATTATCTATTATATTTTATTCCACTGCGATGGTTAGATTCTAATGTTGGTTTTCTACTCTCTTCTTCTATCTCTTTCTTCTTTAAAACAAATGGTTCGTATTTCTGTTTTTCTTGAGTTGATTTGTTGGAGAATAATGTCAATTCAAGGGGTACGGAACTGCGGGACGTTTCATATTAGTAACACTCGAGAAATTAAGAAACTTATATAAAGAATTTAAAGTGAATTTCTTACTTGTATCCCATTCCCATCTTATAATATCATTTTTGTTATCAATATTATATAAATTCAATCTTGCACATAATAAATAAAATTGTCTAAGAGTTATACATTCTAAGATTCTATCAAAACTAAAGTTCCAAGGAGGATCATTATCCGAAGGAAAAACATCTTTAATTAAAGCATTTTAAAGTTACAAATTTCGAACTCTTTAAATTCCACCCTAAGAGGAATGACAGATATCCAACGATCATGCCAAAAAGTTGTATTATTTCCTGAGTGAACAATCGTATTAGTACCAAGGTTATAAATCTCTTGACATTTTAAGATTGATTTCCAAAAACTAGACAATTTATTGCTAACTGAAGGCATAATTTGATATAAATTATTACTACCATTATAATAATGTATAGATATAATTTCTTTCCAAATAGAATTATCATTAAAATCCATAAATTTCCATAACCACTTCCCTAATAAAGACAAATTCATGTTACGAAAATTAATAACACCTAATTCATCCTCCTTTTTTGATTTACAAACTATATATCAGTTAACTAAACATGTTAGACTGCTATTAGGATTATCACCACTCTATAAGAAACCCCTTCTTATTTTATCAATTTTATTAATCACCCATTTTGGAAATAGATGCATAGACATCCAATAAATCAGAAGTGCAGATAAAACATAATTGATGAGAACTAATCTATGCGCTCTCGATAAAAACCTTCCATTCCAATTAGAAATTCTACTTTTTAACTTTATCTATTATAATTAGCCAGTCATCATGCTTAAGTTTATTTGGTCTAATAAAAAATCCAAGATAATCAATAGGGAAATTCATGGTTTTACAATTAAGCGTATTAGCAACTAGACCTTCAACCTTGTCAACATCATTTAATACTAAAATCGAACTTTTATCAAAATTAATTTTTAGACCTGAAAGAAGTTCAAAGCTGTATAAAATAAATTTAAGGGTAATGACGTGGCTAGGCAAATGATAAGTAAACAATAAGGTATCATCCACAAATTGAAGATCAGATAGACTATTATGCGAGATTTCACTACCAATGTATCCTAAAGAACCATTTCCAACCTTTTTTTTAACTACCATAACAAAAACATCTACAGCTAAGCTAAAAAAGATAGGCGATAAAGAATCACCCTATCTTAAGTCACATTTTGATTGAATTTTATTTCCTAAAATTCTGTTAACCATTATACTAGAATTACCAGTTTTAAGCAAAGTCATAATCCAACCAATCCATTTGCGACTAAAACCTCTAGCCAGAAACATATCAATTAGAAAATACTAATCTACCGAGTTTAAAGCTTTCGCAAAGTACAGTTTTAGAAGCACACATGTAATGTTATTCTTACAATGGTGATTTATGTACCCTTGAACAAGAGCCACTCCATCTGTGATATTTCAACCCTTAATGAAAGGAGTTTGTGAACAATCTATCAGATCATTCATTCTTACGCTAAGTCTATTTGCTAAAACTTTTGAAATAATTTTAACAGAACAATTAATTAAAGAAATTGGTCTAAAATCATTTAAATTATTAGCACCGATTTTTTATGTAAAAGAATGACATTTGCAAAATTAAATCTCCCTAATTGTAGTTTTCCATTATAAAATTCATTAAACATGCTAATTGAATCAAAGTTTAAAACATCCCAAAATAATTTGTAAAATAAAATAGGAAAACCATCGGAACTCGGGTCTTTACCACTAGGCATGTCATTAATAGCCTTCAAAATCTCCTCTTCAGAAAAAGGATTATCAAATTCAGAAAAGTTACGTAACAACCCGCATATTTGTCGATTTTATATTTAAATATTTTATTTAAATATTTTATCGTTAGTCGGATGTTAGTCCGAAAAGCTACTTTTTGCATACGGTCAAATTAGGACTCGAGACCACTCCCATTGAGTTCAAAATGACGTTTGCGATCTTTTTGAGTGTAAACTTCGATATGTTTGGAGATAGTGAAATTTTCGACACTTTTTCCCGCCTTTGACTTTGGTTTGGACTGCACCCCTTTAGTTCAGCCCAACCCTCTTCCTCACTCTATCAAAACACTTCAAGCTTTGTCAAAAATGGTGGTGGGAAGTGGAAATTAAAACTCCAAACACAAATTCTATTGCAAATCCGAGATTCAACATCAAATTCAAGTAGAAGATAGTGGATTCAAGCTTTGGATTGCTTCCCCTTGCTTTCAATCTCCATCTTCATCCATTTTAGTGAAAAGGTGAGATTTTTGATCTCACATCTTGCCTATAATTGTCATTGGACTGTTGGGAATGATTCCCTATCACTCTAGCATCAACATTTGCATTTGGTTTGGATTGGATTGGCGAAAAACTTCAATTTTCGGTGTTTTGGTGATTTTTCTGGCACTAGGTCGTTCTGGCCTTCGCTAGGTCGTACGCGAGTTAAGGCGTTAGGTCGCTGTGTTGAAAAGTCACACAGAGCTTAGGTCGTTTTCGACCTTAATTCGTTCTGGCCATAGGTCGCCACTTTTAGGTCGCACACTTCCTTAGGTCGAACACTTCCTTAGGTCGCTCGGCTTGCTTGCTTAGGTCGTTTGCCTTAGGTCGTGAGCCTTTAGGTCGTGAGTTTTAAGTCGCGAGTCTTAGGTCGCGAGTTTTAGGTCGCGTTTCCTTAGGTCGTGAGTTTTAGGTCGCGTACCCTTTAGGTCGCGAACCACGTTAGGTCGTGTACCCTTAGGTCGCGAACCACCTTAAGTCGCGTACCTGAGTTAGGTCGCTCGCCCCTGTTTTGCTGTTTCACTATTTAGCTTGGCTATGAGTTAGGTCGCTCGCGAGTTAACCCTTAGGTCGCTTGACACTTCAGATCGTTAGGTCGCTCGGAACTTTGGTGTTAGGTCGCAAGACCTTGTTTCCCTTAGGTCGTAAGGCCTTAGGTCGCACCTCATTATTAGGTCGCGCCACACTGTTAGGTCGCGCACTTCGTTAGGTCGCTCACGAGTTAGCACTTAGGTCGTTTGACCTGTTTCCCCTAAGTCATTCGACTTGTTCTTCTGCAAGGTCGCACGGCAGTCTTCCCTTAGGTCGTATGACCTACTTTTCCTTACTTCTGCGTAGGCGATCTTATCTGAAAAGCATTCAACAGAACTTCAACTTTGATGCATTTTGAGCTGATTTCCTTGGATTTTGTTCACGTCTTCGAATGTGAATTTTTGTGATAGATTGTTTCAACAATCGTTTTATGACTGGTCACTTTAAAGATATGAAGGTTTCAATACTAGTAATAAATATCAAAACTCTTTCATCAAAGCGATTTCAACACTATTTTAAATATCAAAAGTTCATTTTCTCAAACCGATTTCCAATCTACTAGTATATACAAGCCTTTACTTCACTCGGATGAGAAATCGACTTAAACGACTTAGTAAAACGAGTGGTATGAAACGCTTGCGTTCACTTCGTCGGTTAATTCTTGGACTTGTTCGATTGAACCTCTTGTGACAATTTTCTAGTGTAGATTTACAGTTTGTTCGTAAATATTTAAGTTAAGCAAGTGGTTATGGGACATGAAGCTAAACTTTTATATTTACTAGCTTAGTGTAATTGACACTTCTCGTTGATCATGACGATCATTTTATGATTTAGACTAGCAATTGTGCGATGTATCTTTGTTTGCAAGGTTAGACTAGACCGCATTGGTGTAATTCCGACTCACACATATCTCTTTGTCCGCAAGGTTAGTCTAGACACCATTTGTGTGATTCCACTCACACATACCTTTTTGTTTGCGAGGTTAGGCTAGACACCACTTGTGTGATTCCACTCACACATACCTTTTTGCTTTTTGGTTAGCCTAGACCTCAATCTGTGTGATTCCGTCTCACACATATGGGGTAGCTCCCCATGGTCTTCGGACCGTCATGTGATAGGCCTCTTTCTCTTTTTATGATTTCTGGATTTCTTGTTTTGATTTCTGGATTTTTATGTCATTGACTTGTTATGAGTACAAGTTTAGGGTATGATGCCCTCTTTGGATCTTTGAGAAGATTCTTGTGATATTGATCATTTCTCATCGGTTGATCTCCTATTGATCATCATTTTCATACTTATAGTAGTATGTCTGTATGGATATTTTATGTTTATGCCATATCTTTTATTTTATATCATGTCATCTGATATTTATAGCTAGACTGATCCGTTTATTATTTTCTTAAATAATACTCCGGTCAGACCGAGATGTTACAGGTGCTTCTACTTGACTTTCTCCCGGGATTTGCTACTCTGACTTTTGGCTAACTATTTAGTTTAGCACTTTTTTGTTGTATACACTTGAGATATAGACTCATAGATGTATTCTTTTGGTATAGCACGTGTTGCTATTCTTTTGTATTATTGTGGATCTTTTTGACCACAACTCTGATGTACACTTTCATGTGTTAGTTATATATTCATATCTTTTTCCGCCTTTGTGATATGGATGTCTGTGACTGATTTGTGTTATGCTTATTTCTATGTTTGTTTCCGAAGATTATTTTATAGCCACCGTGTGATAAGCAATTACATGGATGGTCACTCCTCAACAGCCTTATTCTCCGTGCTAGTTGACAGCACTACATCGTAGTGTCCTTGGCTAGCGTGGGTATTGAGGTGGGGCATCACAGCTAATTCTAGATTAAATAGGATATAGTTTATTCCATCTACGTTTATTCTATGCTTATTCTTATTGCCAAAAATATCTCTATAGTAATCGGTAAAGGCCTTATTTAGATCCCTTTGATCAACCAATTCAACATTATTCACAAAAATAGAATTTATTGTGTTGCTACATTTTCTACCATTAGCTGTATTATGAGATTATATTATTGTCACCTTCACTAATCCATTGAATTCTAGATCTTTATTTCCACATAACCTCTTCTTTTCTAAAATTGAATTAAGCTCTTCTTTTAAATTAGCAAGAACATTATGCTCTCCAAGATTTAGTTGTCTAGATTCTTCCATCTTGTTAATTTTAAGAATTTCAAAAATTATATTTTCTTTTTTAATTTTAATACTACTGAATACATTCTTACTCCAATTTTTAAGAAAATTCCTAAGACCCCTAAGTTTTAAAACAAAAGTTTTTGCAGAGTTATCTGTATTTCCGATATTATAAAAATTCATTGATATCCATTTATTTTTAATTAGATTAGGGAAGTTAGATTCTAAGAACCACATTTTTTCAAATTTAAAAGTTTTATTAACAGTTTTATGATGATCACACGTAAGAATGATAGGGCAATAATCAGAATATGTAGATGGGAAACCAGAGACTCTATAAATAGGAAAATTACCTTCAATTTCATCGCTGACGAAAAATCTATCTAGAAGAGCCATAGAAGGGGATTCACTAGTATTACTCCAAGTGAATTCTCTATTAGTTAAAGGTAATTCAATCAAATTAGTATTAACAATAAATCGGCCAAATTCTTCCATAGAAGAGAAATCACCTTCTTGGGGTGAACGTTCCCTAAAAAGCACGTAACATGAAGTCACCACCCATAATCCAAGATCCAGAAGCGAATGATCTAACTTACAGACATTCATTCCAAAGAACTCGACGACCAATTTTCAAGGTTGGTCCATAAATATTAGAAATATTTAATAAAGAGTTATCTCTAAGGTTAATGAGAATTATATGTAAAGAGTGTTGCTTAGTAATAGTTTGAATAAGTTTAAAAGAATTATCATGCCATCCTATAAGTAAACCCTTAGAAGCTCCAATTGATGGTAAACAAGCCCAATATCCAAAATGATAGCCACCTAATCTTCTGTAAAAATGAATATTAGGACAATCTATTTTTGTTTCTTGTAAAAGGACAATATAAATAAAATAATCTTTAAAAAAATGCTCTAATCTTATCACATTTATTTAAATCATGCAGACCCATAATATTTCAGCTAATAATCCTTATAATCCAGATGATCTAACCCTCTCTATTTCCCTGCTCCTAATATAGGCAGTATCTAGTTCATCATTAGTAAATACAAAACTAGTATCCCTAGCTAACTGACATAACTCACTGGTGGATAAACTACCTAGAACATAGGAAGAATAGGTACTACCTAAAACAAAATCCATACCTGAGCCTGAATTCATAGTGCTACTCATAGCACTCAATTCAGGTGACTCACCCGTAAGTGATGAAAGACTGCTACGGACACTGGCACTATGACGAACAACACCACTAGCAGCGACTGGTTTCCTACGCCTGCCTCCCTTTGACGATGAAGATAAATTTGAAGCTCTATTAATAAAATTACACTCATCACCGCTTACTGTAGCAAAACATGAAATGCTCACTGTGTGCTTAGATTTTATAGACACGAGAGAATTATCAGACTGGATATCATTTCCAAACATTACAGATCTATCACCTTCTTTGCAATCAACATTGACATAATTGATATCTCCTTCCCCATCTATTAGAACTTCACCATGTAACATAACACCCCCATCCCCAACTAACAGAATCTCGCCATCTAGAAATGCATCAGATCTAGTCAACCCACTCATCTTCTCTCCATCTAACTTCCCAACCACACCACACAATCTGTCGCCAAAACGAATCAAGCTGCTGTTGTTTACATCATTAACTATGTACATGCTTTTGTGCATATTAACACCCTTATGTACCTCATCACATAACACACTGGATTTGCAATACATATTATCAACACCCAAAAAATTAGCTGAATTATTCCATTCTTTAGAGACATGCAAAACAATGCTTTGATTAGAGCCATCTTTACAATTTCTTACAGAATCACCATCATCATCTAATAGAACAACCCCATCCCCAACTAACATAACCTCACCATCCAGTAAGAGCATCGCATTTAGACAACCCGCTCATCTCCGCTCCATCAAATTTCTAGCCACATCACACAATCTGTCCCTAAAACCACTCAAACTGCTTGTGTTAACAACATTACATGTGTACATGCTCTTGTGCGCATCAATACCCTTGTGTACTATTAATTGATTTAATAAAAGTGATTAAATTAAATTAACTAGTACAAAGATTTTAAAGGTAATTCACTAACGATATAAAAGTGTTTGGAAATGATAACTATTTTACGTAAAATAATTGTTTTGTTTATTTAAAAGGGATTAAATGTGATTAATTATCTTTTGGGATAATTAATTTTCGTTTTAAATTTATAAAGATATTTACATTGTTTTATTTTATTTTGGGATAATAAACTTTGTTTAAATTTATAAATAATGGTTTTTAAACGAGAAAATCCTTTAAAAGGAATTATTTATAGGCAAAGCTAAGTGTAAATTGTCTTTGGGTTTACAGTAAATAATGTTTTAACGACATTTGTTTTTTACCCTTGTTTTTAATACACTCGGTTTTATAAATTTTGTCTTATAAAAGAACATTTTGAAAGAGTATTCTAAAATTATTTCACCAATACTATAATATGGAAATCAAGCACAAGTTCAGTTTTTAAAAGTTAAAGTTCGATTTCAGTTATGGAAAAATAGTTCTGTGATCGATATCGCTTATATGGAAAGGATTTAGTCATACTTTTAAGAGGCTTGGACTCGTTTCTATCTTGAAGATTAAAAATGTCATCAAGGCGATGCCTAGAGGTAACGCTACCTCAACTTGTCCGGCTTCATTTTCAATCGACGGATGGCACTTGTTTGGAATCAATGAGTAGTGGTAAATATATGATATTTAATTTCCATATACGATCGTTTAATTATCCCCAATAGTTGACTTATTAATTATCGGATTCAGCTTTCTTCATGGTGTATCATCACCCTAAAAATGATTAGCTGCTCTTTTGAGCTTTGTTATCCTTCGTCGGAAATGAATAAATCCAAAGAGCTTATGGACGTCCAGTTATGTGGGGTTACTCCCATTAGGGTATTTTCACATCTCATCTAGATTTTTGTACCATCACATGAAAAAGGTTAAGATTTAGATGTGAAATATTTGGATTCTCGGGAAGGTTTGGTGGGATCCGGATGGTACTTTTCCCAAGGAGGTCATCGAGTATATAACCTTCTCAAAAGTATATTACTAGAGGTATACTTCAAGGGGGCGACACTCTCCTTATCATTTGTTGGAAATTTTCCTTTCCTTATTTTGATTCGTATTCTTGAATTTGTTTATCTTTAAATTTCCACAAGAGGAGTCAACCACTCTTCATGGCATTTAAGTATTTATTTTGTCCATTCTATCAAGTTTGGACTGTTACCTTTGTTTGTCCATTCAATCAAATTTATGTTGTTTCCTTGTTTATCCATTCTGTCCAGTTTGGATTTTACTTGGGTTATTTTCATTCTTTCAAGTCTAATTTTAATAGTATTTATGCCCATTCTTATTTGGAATTTCTTTCCTGATATTCATTTCTGCTCTTGCCTGTATGGATGTTATCCTTATGAGGTAAAAACCCGTTCTGCATTAGCGGCGTGGTCTCACAGAACTTTTATATGTTCCCCGTTATTTGAGTTATCTCACGCTGGTATATGCAAACTGATCCAGGTATTATTATTATGATGCTTGGGTCAGAATGAGTATTTTCTCAGATTGTCCTTGGTGTGATGGATATATTTGGAGGGAAGCTGGAGATTCATCTATCGTAGTGTTTTATTTTCCTCTGTATTATAAAGTATCCCTATCAGCATTTGTAAGGTCGGGAATTTATAACTGTCCAGTTGATAAGGTTTGTTTTAAACTATGATATACTCTATATTTTTGGAGTGACGGTTCTACTATCCTTGTTTTATTATATGTTGTCGATTCCACTATGAGATTCCGATTTCCTTTGTTCATTGTTCTTTGCTTTTTATTTACCCTAGCAATCTGCCCTTTTGTCGATTGGATGCGCGACACTAGAACATAGTGGAAGTGTTCGGTGTTGACTTTCAATAGTCAAAAAGGCAGGTCGTTACATTATATTACTCACCAAACATTTTAAAACATATTGGATAATAGGATGTCTTGTACCATGATGTTATGTGTTAATGTGACATTTCATACTTTTATATTTTTATTTTTAAAGTTTGGTTAAATGTCACATCTTATTTTATATTTACTTAAGTAAATATAATTTACCATTTACTCTTATTAACCGTAACCGTACTTATGCTATTTATAAATGTGTATATGTGTTAACTCAATTGTGCATAACGTTTCCGACAACATTTAGACGACGAAAAATCAAAAATTCGAAAAACAATTTACGATCGCATTATCAATTTTTCTTCGAATTATTTTTTTATAAAAACATTTTGAAAATCATTTCAGCATCACTAGTTATTATTAAGTAAAGGAGGTATTTTTGAGTAATAAAATCCATTTATCGATTATTTAAAAATATATTAAATATTCATATTTAAAGTGATTAAATTCTAGGTCGTTGTAGTTCTTCTTCTTCTTGATCACATCAAAGAAAGGGATCCACTTATCAGTGGCTTTAGAGATGAATCTGTTCAAAGCTTCCACTCTACCATTTAAGTCTGAGTCAGTGGAATAGGCATCTTAATGCTAAATTAATACTAAAGGGGGTGAATAGTGTTTAATTGTTTCAAATTCTTTAAGATTCTATTTGGAATGATGTAATTAACAATCCAGAAACAATCACAGAATCAAAGTACATATAAAAATAAATGCAGTAAAGTAAAAAGAAAAGAACACGCAAGGATTTTATACTAGTTCGAAGTTACCCTACATCCAGTCTCATACAATTCCTTGTACATATTTCTTTTCAACTAGTTAATGCAAATTTCAAGGCTACGAGAAGCGCCCTCCAGAATCCCGACCTATGGGTAGAGTCACTTGATTTTCGGGCTAAGAGCATACCAACTAGATTTACGGACTACTAAGCACACCTAATTGATTTTACTACAATCACACCCATAAGTATAGCAGTATAATTTGACAGAGTTTTATAGACTCAGATCTTCGATCTTGATTACAATTGATCCTATAACTCTTGATTAGTATTTTGATCTTTGTTTGAGTGAGCGAGATGAGAGAAATTAGAGAGTAGATGAAGGAGAATCAAACTAGTGATGATTGAATTTTATTCTGGTTGAATTTTGGCAGAGTTTGGGTATAAATTAATTTAGAAATCAAGAGAGTAAAAAGAGGAGAGAAGAATAAGAAAGTAGATAATCAAAATTCATTTGGAAGTCTAGTATATACAGGGAAACAATGGTCATATCCATTCGCGAAGAGATACGATGAAAAGGCACTTCCATTCAAATTTGAATTTTGAAAATTACGGCCACTATGTCGACATACATGGGTAGGATATGTCGACATATCCCTTTATATTTTGAAAAACACTTTAAAAATATTGTTTTGAAATCCGTTGCTTTGTAAAATAATTTGATACCTTGTACAATTATTTAAATATGTTTTATACACATTTTAATCAAAATATAATTTAATAAAACTTTATAAAATAATTTTGAAAGATTTAATAAGAGTTTTCAATATAATGTAAATTATATATTAAAATCAATATAATTATAACTTCTTAAAGTATAAACAGAAATTCAATATATATAAACTTAAAAACAGTAAAATAATATCTTTATAAGTCTAGGAGATTAAAAATCATTTGGAGAAATATTTTGAAAAGATTATTTTAAAATAGGATATTTGAAAAACAATTTAAAACAAAATTAGAAAAGAAAAGAGAGATCAGAAAAGTGCTATCAAGGTTTTAACATAAATTCGGTGACTCTATAACTTATCTGGAATATCTTGAAATCTTGAACTCTTCAATACTCATGAGTCTTCATTCTTCAATTCTTGAAACTCTATATCAGCATCTTGAATATACTCTTGATACTATACAGTATTCTTAATCAACACATGTCTAATATCATGCACTATATACTATATATAACTTGATAAAACATTAGTATCTATAATTTATATAATGTCCTATATTTGTTATCATCAAAACCAATACCAAAGGTACTAACATCAAGCTTATCACATCTTTGCTTGTCTTTGGTTCTACCATATCCCCAATCGCTTTAATTTGGTTAGGACTGGCCTTTATTCCTCTAATATATCCCGAGAACTTCACAGACTAGATCCTAAAGAAGCACTTTTGTGGATTTAATTTCATTTTGTATCCTCTTAGTACTTCAAACATTTCCTTAAGGTCCTTTAAGTGGTTACTTTCTTCTTTGGATTTTACTAGTATATCATCTACATATACCTTCATGTTTCGTCCAATTTATTCCTTAAACATTTTGTTTACTAGTCTTTAATATGTAACCCTAGCATTTTAAGTCCAAAATGCATCATTTTGTAGCAGTAAATTCCCCAATCTGTTATAAAACTCGTGTGTTCTTCATCTGGTAGAACATAGGGATATAGTTGTACTCTGAGTACGCATCCATAAAGGTTAACAGCTTGTGTCCACTTGTGTCCACTTGTGTCATCAACCAGTTGATCTATTCGAGGTAAAGGGTAACAACCCTTAAGGCATGGCTTATTCAAATTAGTATGTTGACGCATGTTCTCTATTTTCCATTGGAAATTTTGACGCATGGGATTGGCCAACCATTTTAGGTAGAAAACTTCTCTAATGAATCCATTTTTAGGTAGTCTTTTGACTTCCTCTTTCAACGCATTAGCTCTAACCTTATCAAATTGCCTTTTCTTTTGTCAAATAGGAGCAATATTTTGATCTATATTCAGGGCATAGCTCATGATTGTTGGCTCTATTCCAACCATGTCAAAGTGGGTCCTAGAAAATACATCCATACTAGGTTAAAAAAATCGAATAAATTCTTCCTTGAGCTTGTTGCTTAACTCCTTTTTGATCTTCACTGTTTTTTATAGGATCAAGCGAATTTAGGCTTACCTCCTCTAGGTCTTCGGTTGGCCTTATTCTTTCTTGCTCATTTTTACAATCTAGTTCGGTAATAATTTCTTCACCATCTATTTCATTATCTACCAAGTTCGCATCTTTTCGTTTTCTTTTCCTCTCAGCAAAGTTGAATCTTCTTAGTATATTCCTAGGCTTCTCGGATATTCTTATTTTCTTATTTGCCTTGAATAGCCGGTTCAAAGGGCTATTGTCCAAGGGCTTTTCAATTTTGGTTTTGCTCAATTCATTTTCTCCGAGTCATAACAACAATCACCACCTCTTTTGAATTGCTCAAGTGTTGCAAAGTACAGTTCCCGAGAGCTGAATTGCTCCCCGCTTATTGTTCTCCAACCATTCTTGGTTAGGAACTTCACCATAAGATATTTTTGTGAAACAAACGCATCCACTACATCCAGTGCTGGTCTTCTAAAGAAAGCGTTATAATATAAGGGTTGGTCCATTATCACAAATAGAGTTTCAAAGGTTCTGGAATATGGCGAGATCCCCATCTGCACCAAGAGCTTGATCTGTCCCATTGGGGTAGACCCTTTATTATTGAATCCAAATATCGGTTCAAAGCTTTGCTCCAACTTCTCCTTTGGAATACCCATTTGATCGAAAGTGTGCTTGAAGATGTCATTCATTGCACTTCTAATATCCACTAAGGTCTTTGTTACTATAGGGAGCTTAATTTGTGAAGTTATCATCAGTGGATCATTATGCAGGTGACGACCCCTCTCAACTCCAGTGGGGTTATTGTTAAGTTGGGAATCGGAAGTTGGTATTACTGATTTTTGAGTGGTGGCTCCTCCTAAATAGAAAAGACTCCATCTCTTGCTTCCCTTATGTATCTGGTCTTGGCTCCTATACTGCTTCCAATAAGATGGGGACCTCCATGGTGACGTATATGCAGTTGATCGGAGGAATAAAGCCTGGTTGAGAGTTATTTTCTATGAAATTTGTAGTGTTGCTTGGGGCCTCTGATTGTTCCCTTCAGGATTGGAGGACTTTTGATTCTCTTTGACAGACTCCTTTAAACATCTAGATCTAATAATGTTCTGGATTATTCCAGTCAGAACATGGCACTCGTAAGTTTTATACCCATTCGCCTTAAGGTAAGCGTTGTAATCTCCCCGCTTCTTTAGTTCTAGATTGTTCCATGCCTTGTAGGAAGTAGGAAAGTTTCCTCCATATTTACCCATAGCGAATATATAGAAAATGTTTTTATTCAAAGCCACATAGTTAGATTTAGGAATCTCCTCCCATCTTCATCTTTTATTTTCATCC
This sequence comes from Allium fistulosum, assembly GCA_030737815.1. Taxonomy (NCBI): domain Eukaryota; kingdom Viridiplantae; phylum Streptophyta; class Magnoliopsida; order Asparagales; family Amaryllidaceae; genus Allium; species Allium fistulosum. The sequence goes on from CM060904.1 coordinate 137,546,086, forward strand.
CATCTTGGCTTTTTGTTAGGGTAGTCATAGCTAGATCTTCCCCCTTCCTTTTTTGATTGGGATTTCTTTTTAGCATACTACATTTCATCCATACAGTTAAACTTATCGCTTGAAAATGAAAATCTTGAAGATTCCTACACCCATGGATGTAGGGTTCATTCCAGAAGGGGGTTTGTTCAATTAACTTTCAGCGCGCTGCCATTAATTTTTCTCTATCAGTCATGTTTTCCGCCTTTGGTGCCTCAGTATTGAACCTCTTCAGATATTCGCCAAGCAATTCACTTAGTCTTTGTTTGACAATTTCCAGCACACTAGATTCATAGTGGGATCTTTGCATATGCAGAATTATATTGAAAACTCATAAGAAAACTATTTCAAAAGTAAATGGTTTTCTCTCTGTAGTGTTTGTACCATTTGGCAGCTGCTCTCTTAAAAGTCATAGGAAAAAGTTTGCAACATACCGCTCCAGAGGCATTATGCAAATCCATTTGGCGCTCAAAAGCCAGAAGATGGCCATCGGGATCAGTAGTTTCGTTATACTTCAATGATGGAATTTGATATGCGATGGAATTCTAACAGACATTATATCTTCTATAAATGGAGCTTCACAAGTATTATTGTTTACCCTATGGTCAAGGGTGCTTTTCCCTTTAAGATCAAGCATGTCTTTTACTATTTTATTGGCCACGTCTTTTAAGTATGCTTCATCATTATGATAATCCCTTCCGAAGGGCTTGTATTGTTTGCCTGAAGTTGAGCTGCCTGACTGCTCGAAAGATCCTCTTATTCTCCTTTCTTGGCCTTCTCTTTGATGATGCATCTTAATTTCGTGGTTTTGCAAGTTCAGGGAATACACTATTGGTCCTTCATTTTGAGTTTCTTTTTTTTGTGGACCCATAATGCTTTTACCCCTATCTTTGCTATTAACTAATGAGGTGACTAGATTCCTCCTTGGAGATCCTACCTCCTCTCCTCCTTCAGTAAGTTTTGTTGTTTTAGAAGACTTCTAGGAAAGAACCTTTTCAAGTAGTTCCTACATTGCAAGTTGTTGTGTTAGACCATGAATCTTAGCTTTGATGTTTGTTGGCTTCACCGGTGTTGAAGGTTGTCCAGGTTCAATGTTCTCTGTATTGAAATTTGGAGTGATGTTTTCCTCCAAGTTTGTTCATTGCATAATCTCCTCATTTGGTACATTTACCTTCTTAGCTCTTACCATTTTCTTGCATCAAAACTTTACACAATTAGTTTCTAAATAAGGAAATAATAAGGTGGAGATTCGGGCCCTCCTTTTAGCGCCAAAAATGTTAAACCAAAAATTGGTCTATAATTCATGATGCCATGCTAAACTGAAACCTTGTCTAGCACCATGATATCATTTAAAATGGCATTGTTTGGTAGGACATTATGGTGTTGTTAAACCAAAGATTGGTTCGATATCTAGGACTTAGTACAAGATGACATTATTTAAAATGGTCCTATGATGCCCATGGGCTTTTGATTGAGTTACGAAGTTGTTCGAAAGTCCATGTCACGTGTCTTAGGGTAAAATAGGCAAATTGCGTAAATGTGCAATAGTCCATTAATCATTCATTAATGGGCAAAATAGGCAATTCACATAAGTCACAATCCATTGTTCATGTGGTAATTGACAAGATAGTCATTATGCAAAATAAATGCTAATTTAAGCAAGGACTTAAATGGCCTCGTTTAAACCAAAAGCTCGAAATCAAGTCCTAGTCCAAAAATTAGTCATATGCACATCCATGTTCAATAATTGTCAAATTTGCACAATCAATGTAATTAGGCTATGCAATGTCAAGTTCTTGTTTGTATAAATTTTGATGTTTACAATCAATTCACGATTTTCCCCCAAATCAATTTAGGGTTATAATTCATTAATCTAAGAGAGAGAAAGAAAATTTGATCCCTAAAAAAGTAGCTATAGGGTCCATATTTATAGGGGTAGAAGCAGGCGTATTGATGCCACATATCCTTCGACATAAGGTGAATTACTAATACTCGATATCCTCTTTGAATTGCTAATACTCGACATTGTTTATTGTACTGATGACATTCGGCATCTTGAGGATATGCGACATCTTGTTTTTCACTGAGATACGTGGCATTCTTCATAACAATATATATTCGACATCTTGCAACATTGCATTCATTTGATATCACCCGTGGTGGTAGAGATTCGATGTGGTTTAACATTCCTTGCTTCATGTAAATGCTCAAGATTTCTTGTTAAGCTCTTCATTCGATATCATTCATGTCCCTTGAAATTCGACATCCTTTGCCGCTTATAAAAGCTCGAGACCACCTACTACTTGCGGATGCTTTATAACAGTCACAGTTGTAAAGGCTTGGTATATGTTGTCGTATCCAAGGCTTGCTTCATAGAGACTCAATATCCCCTTTTGCAACTAGATGTTCGATATCTCTTAGTGAAGTGGCACTCCTCTCTATTCTACCTTCTGTAGCATTTTATGTTATAGTGGTTCGGCATCTCCATCTCTTATTATAAATTCGACATCTTCTTGCTATTAAGTACTCGATATCTTACTTTATTATTTGCATTTGGAATCGCATCCACTTGTGAATGTTTTATAATATTTACTATTGTTATGGTTCGACACCCCTTTGAGGCCCATTGTCTCTTCCCCTTTATCTTAAAGTTCGATATCCTAATATTTGGTAACATTCTCATTATAGTAGCCCAACGTCCCTTTTGCCATTGTAGAAGCTTGTTATTTTCACTTTTATAAGCTTGGAATGTCTTTTATTTACAACTTTGACAACTTTATCATTCTATGAACTCGATATCACCTCTTTGAAATTGCTTCTATGTTTATAGGCTCGATATCTCCATGATAGATGCTTGCTACGTTATTGATTGTGGTAACATTTCCTTCCATTGCTTCCCTATCCTCTTGTTCATTCTCGTAACATGGTAGTCAGGAAATATATGGGTAACATAATTATCCTATGACCCTTTCGAAAGTGTTCCAACCAATACTAACCTCGTTAAAATAATTAATTTTGTTTATAAATTGTATTATAATAAAATAACATCCATTTACAATGGGAATTAACCTAGAACATATATCTACTTGTTATGTTCAATAATTAGATCCCACGGTTTGACATTAATCTCTCTATAGACCGTACGACTTGATGTGGATACCGCCACTTAAAGGCCTTTATCCAAATTTATTCAGTGTCTTTAATATCTATAATAGTTTTTACTATGTTTCTTTCGTGAAATGTCAACTTTTAGTTTAGAACTACATCATGCTTTCTCATTCTATAACATTTCATTTTTTTTATTTGACTCATAATAGTGATATATGAATAAAATATTGAATATAGTCTTTAATGTTTTAATGATGTAACGCAATATAATTTCATATTTTAATGGTATTTCTTATAACATTGTGTATATTAAGAAAATCACATATGCCATTTAATGTTATAATATCATCTTATGTTGATATTTTATGTTTTAATGTTACTTTAGTAATTTTATGAATTGGAGCCTAAAGTGTGATTGAAACTGACCAATCACGACCTAAAACTTCTAGAAGATCTTAAGACCTCCTACAACGAACTTATGCTTAACCAATACCAAATACTTAGAAAATCAAAAGTAAATAAATAAATCTCTAGAATATCACCTAAAATTGTTTGAAAATTTTCCAAAGTACGAAGCATGCATAACTCTGTCCAACAAAATGGTCTAATATTATCTTATAACATCGTCACAAGATAATTAGAAAATTTAAAGATGGAAAAATCACAAATGCATAAAAAAGATTAGACTTTTGCTTGAGTTCCTATGCATAAACGATTTGAAAATTGCATTATAAGCGACAAATTTCAATGTAACACCTCATATTTTAAAGTCCCAGAATATGCGTAATTAATTAAATAACGACTAAATAAATTACACTATGGGATAATAATTAAGTCAGACAAACTTTTAATAACAAGAGTAAGAAATGAATTTAGTCAAGCGCCTCTAGCTAAAGTGGTTAGAGGTGTAGCACATTAGACAAAAGTTATACATGTCATGGGTTTGATTTCGTGAGATATCAAACAAGATTGATTTGCTTGAATTAAGTATCGCTCGTGTTATCAAAAAATAAGGAATGAATTTAAGATGAAGAGTTGGGGGGATTAATAAGAATAAGGTAGAATGAGATTTCAGTCCAAAGCCAAAAATACTAACCTCGTAACACTCCTTCCTTTCATGCATTCTCTCTCTCAATCAAAAATAAAGTAAAATGAAGACCAATAGTATTTCAAAAAGGAAGAATAAGAAAACTAAAGAAAAAGTAAGGAGCTTTCATCCATGAGAGTAAGTAAAGCTTTTTATCAACTGCTAATTAAACTAAACTGGGTAATACTTTTTCTAATACTTTTTGCATCCTTATGGGTTAGGATTGCATGCATTTATGATGTTTTGAATAATAATGAACAAGTTTATGAAGGCTAGATAATATTTGTTCATGTTCATGTTCATGATGATGTTTTAGATGTGTTTAAGGCAAATTGCGAATCAAACCATCTCCAAATCACTTGGAATCTTTATATAATGTATAGAATAATAATACAGAGATGTTTTTTTAATTTTAGGATTTTCAAAAATAATATGGAATTTATATGAATTTTATGAGTTAGAAAATGCTTAATTTCAGAAAATCATTATTTAAAATATTAAAAATAATTATTTGGTATGAAATTTTTATATAAGGCAAAATATATGATTTGGATGAATTTTTGATATTTTTTCTCATGAATTTTATAAGATGAATTATTTAGCAAATAAAAGAGCCAATTACAATAGGGTAATTGATTAGTTAATTAAGAAAAGGAGTTAATAATTTATGAAAATGAGAACAGTAATGGACCATGTAGACCAATGATAATTTGACATATAACTTGGTTAGGTGAAAAACAATTCCCTTTAATGGAAGTAAAATAATTTTCAATAATTACCGAATTGCCACAACAACTTGCAATAGCTAAGTAAAGGTAACATGTGATAGCTTAAGACCTAGCGTGTGATAGCTTATATAAGCCTTAACACTAGATAGCTCTAAAAATTTTAACAAGCAATATATTTCAATGGTAGGCACGTGATAGCTTAGAAAAGCCTTGACCTTCGATGGCCCTAAAAAGATTGACACTCGATAGCTTTAGGAAATAACATGTGATGGCTTACTAAAGTTACATTTGATGGCCTTGTAAATCTTAACACTTAATAGCTTGAAGAGTTAACATGTGATGGCTTATGATGCTCGATACAATTCAACATGCGATAGGTTTGGACATGTAGCATCTTGGCATGTGATAGGTTTGAACCTCGATAGCTTTTGGCATACGATAGGTATAGACATGCAGTAGATCCTTGACATTCGATAGCTTTTGGCATGCGGTAGCTCCTTGACATTTGATAGCTTTTGGCATGCGATAGGTATAAGCATGTGGTAGCTCCTTGCTGTTCTATAGCTTTTGGCATGCGATAGGTATAAGCATACAGTAGTTCATTGACATTTGATAGCTTTTGACATGCGATAGGTATAAGCATACAGTAGTTCATTGACATTTGATAGCTTTTGACATGCGATAGCAATGTCACATTAAACATGCAATAGCCATGAAATGACAACATGCGATAGCTAAAGATGCAAAAAAATTCTATGTATGTAAATGAACTTCCGATAGCTTTATAAAGATGAGATGACCATAGAGATTAACAAGTAAAAATGAAATAAATTATTATTTAAAGAAGGAAATTTGAGACTAAGCCTAAGAAGGCTAAAAGTTGATAAGTAGTATCAATCAGAATGATATAATGTAAGTGTAAGGACTTAGAGGCAACTATTTATCTAAACATGACATTACATTTAGTAACATGGGTGTAAGGCCTAATCAATTCATAAGCTAATAGAATCCCATCGTTGGCGTTTCTTTTCTGAATGAAAGCGCGCTGGTTAGAACAGAAAATTGAATCCATAAAAAGACTAAACCGATTACTTAATACCTTAGCAGTGATTTTATATATGAAATTACAACACGAAATAGGCGCGATGTCTGAAATGTACCATGGGTCTTTCACCTTCGGAATAAGGCAAATTAGAGTGTGATTGAATTCTGTGATTAGCTTACCTGAGTCAAAATCTTTCCGCACCATTTGGGTGAGCTCACTTCAAATTAGACTAAATTCGCTGATAATATTTCGGATTTCCTCAAACTCATTATTAAGAAAATTCCTATCATGGTCCATAGTAATCTTTTTGTATGTAAAAGAAAGAGATAATCAGGTATAGCACTATCGTACAGCTTCTCAAAGTTGTCCGCTGCACCTTTCCTGGATTCATTAGCATTTTTACTTGCTAAAATATTAATCTTCATCTTAGATTTCCATGCGTTTCTACTTCTTCTACTGACATTTTGGTGTAAACATACATGGATGGTTCATCGCTATTACAAATCCATTCGCATTTACCCTTTCTCATGACATCCGCGTATTCACATTGCAAGGTCATTTCCAATAGATTTTTGTTTCCATTCTGTTTTATAATCATGTTACCATCATGATTTTCCTCCAACTCCTTTTGTAACTCACCGCAAATTGATCAAGAGTCGGCAATTTCTTTCTGATGTCCCTCTTATTCCAGCTCCATTGCCTCAACCATTCCTTGCACAGTTTTTGATGTTTCAAGACTCTGAACATAGCTGTACCATAAATCATGTGTTCCTATATAATTCTATGAGTCCTGCACGCATCATACATATGTCAATTTCTAGCATCTTAATATCTAGAACTACATTGCCCCACAGATTATCACTAGCATGTCTATTGCGGTTATAATCCCCTATAAGCAGCCAGGGATAGAAAATATTAAATGCGTCTCTTTCTAAGTTATTCCATGACCAAGATCTCAACTATTCAAAGTTATGAACATAAACGAATGCACATGCTATTACTAGCATGTCTGATTTCCTAAGCCGTAAAGTGATCTGTTAGTCACACATCGATATTATTTTATAGCATCATGTATCTACAGTAATTAGCAGCAAAATTCTACACTTATAATAGCATTCAACATTGCTAATGATTCTCCAACTACTATCAACTTGTCTACCCCAGAGCTCAATTTCATTAACTTCCATTTTATTTTCATGCACGCTTTAGACATCTTGCCTTGCATCTATATACATGGTTTCTAACATCTAATTTTCTAGAGGATTGTGTGACCTTCTCACATTCCAGCAAAGTATATTCATTTAGAAAGTTTATTACCACTTCTCAGCTCCATACCCCTTTGGGTATTATATTAGACCTTGGCTCCCATCCTTTTTTCTTCCCCGTATTTTCCTATACTGGACCGTTTATGTTAGAGTCAATGGTATTCCCTAGGGGCAATTGTGTAATTTGTTACATATATCTAACTCGATAACCAATCTTGTTCAAAATAAAAGGTGTTTTCTTTCTATTATACTTTATATAATGTGTTGTATTAATTAATTAATTTAATTAAATGTATATTCAATAGAAAATCCATAAATAATATGTTTTATGATAGTAGTTACAAAGTGTTATAACCGTGAGTAATTTATCACAATAAAAATAAATATACCATTTTAAATATTTCTAATCAAGATGTATCGAGATTAGATATTGATACAACCATTGAGACTAGAAATAGGTAACACTCTCCAAATATTGGGTAGTGTATTACTCATGGTTGTTAGGGGCACCAAGAGTTTATGTACCGATAGTTATTGGATAACTACGGAATGACTCACTCGATAGTTTTCTATTGGTTAATATAACTAAGGTCAACCAGAAAATATCAATATGACTAATTTACACAGTTCTCTCAACTTGAGAATATTATCGATCCTTAATATGAAAGCTCTGCTATGATTATAGTCAAATTACGGCATGGCATCCATCGACTGACTATATTTGGGTCGAGTGGAAGTATTGGAAGGAAGCACTATTCAAGAGAGGATTTGAATCCTCAATCATATGGGGTTAGTAACATAGTCAACACAAGTCAACTCAAAGTCAATGTCTTTGGCCAGAACATTTCGGTTAATAATAACTGTTGTTATTGAACCAAGGGAAATGGTGTAAATAATAGTCACGGTTGGGTAACGCTTAATAAAGTAAAATTGGATTTTACCAAAACCAAGTAAGCGATAAATTTGGCGAAAAAGTCACAGCGCCTGCAAGGTGATGAGTCAACCATTAATATTCGAAAAGTTCGATATTAATCGCTGACCAAATTTACACCTGACGAGTCACACAACCGAAAACGATGAATTCTCCTTTGACGGAATAATTTAGTTAATTTATAATTGCTATAAATTAATTAAATAATATTTATGAGATACTTTATTTGATAAATTAATATTAAATATATTTAAAAGTTATAAGCATAAAACGATATACGATATTGATAAGTGTATTAAATTAGATTTAAAATGCAAAATTATTCATTTGAGTTCAAATGGGTTTGAGGCCCATCATGTGAGCTGAAAGGATCGGCTGCAACATGGGGTATAGGCGGCTTAAAATATGGGTTAAAGGGCTTGATAATGGATGGCTCAAATTAAAGGAGATAAAGTAAAAGGTAAGATCCTAAATTCTCTCATTTCCATCCTCTATTTAAGTTTCTCTTTCCCCATATAATCATGATATTTTTCGAAGCCTCCATCCCCATTCCTTTGCTAACCGATCTTCCTCCTCCCATATCTCTAGTCTCTCAAGTTCAAATCAATTCAATTTAGCTGCTATCCAATAACTGATGGTCAACGGTTCAAGGACTAGTAATCTATTGGATCAAAAATCGTTTCTAGGAGCTTACATCATTGTTTCAAAGTGTGCTTAAGGGCTTTGGCTCCAAGGTATATTGCTAATTAAATACAAATATTAATTTATATTTATAATGCTCTTATATATATATAATATTGTTGGTTAGGTGATGATTTCAATATGCAAATTTATTATCACAATTTAGGTTGGTTATATGTATATGTATATATTTTTAAAAAAATTACAATAATTAATCTATATACCATAAGGCACAAAATAATATAAAAAAATTGATTATTTAAATAATCCAATATAATATACATATATATTTATATGGTATATAATTTAAATACAATATTATAATTACATAAATTTTGAAAATAAAATTTTATATATGATGTTTAATAATTACGTTATTTTCGGCAAAATTTTTATTTATTTATTTTTATATATTATTTTTAAATAATATTTAAATCGATTTATCATATAAATAATTATATAAATTCATATATATATATTATAAAATATACTTTATATTTTATGAAATCATGGCGATACATAGTAAACTCATGGAAAAAATAAAAAACAAATTCTTTAATTTTAAATATTTAAATTAATACTTTGACTTTTTAATTGTTTTAAATTATAAAATTATATCATAAATTTTAAAATTATAAAATTTCATCCAAAATTGCTAGAAGCTTAAAATTTAAATTTAGATTTGAATAAATAATTTTTCTAACTTTAATAATTATTTTTCAGGTTTACTAATATAAATATATTTAAAATTTTAAAAAAAATCTCGATATGTGCAAGACCAGATCATCATATATATTTAAATTAAATTATTTTAAAATTTTATTTATATTAACATGTATATATATATAAGTATTTAACATATTCAATTATATATATATATAAGTATATATATTAAAAAATATATTTATATAAATACTATTTTCGACATTGCATAAAAAATTCTTTATTATATTTTAAATGATATAAACTTATTTATATGTTAATCAATATGTACATTTTGTTAATATTATATATTTATGTTCATATAAATTAATTATATATATTGAAATATTTTATTATAAAAGAAAAACTATATGTCTACATATATTTGGACAATATATTTGCATATTGGATAAGCAAACATGTTTGTTATATTGTAAATCTCAACATCTATACATGGATATGTTATACCTTGCACGGATTGATATATTACACATGCACACACACACACACACATATATGTATATGATACACGTATATATAACATAATATAAATGAAATAATATTATATCATTTTATAAATTTAAATAAAATAAATTTTTTATTTAAATACAATTTACAAATGTTCTAAATAAACTTAACTTTATAGGCCCAATAAAGATCCAATAGGATAAAAAAAATTGAAATTCATCTATAACTTCCGCTGTGAGCTGGCATAGTTCTAACAATGGTATTAGAGCTCAATAGCCTATGCGGTCTAAATTAGCCATATTAGGGTTAACTATTAAGCTCACAGCCCAAGGTTTGTCCCTAATAGAAAAGGACCAAATTGGAATTGGGTCTTGGGCTAATTTTCAAAATTATTTGAAAATTAAAATATAAGATTTTAATTTAAAAGTTAAATTTAAAATAAGATATTCATATATTATAAAAGTTAAAATATAATAAAAAATTTAAAATATTAAAAAATAATATAAATTAATTTCAAATTTTTAAATTTATCAATAAGATTAATAAAATAGATAAATTAATTAAATAAATTAACTAATGAAAAATATGTACACGTATATATATTTTGATATATGTCATGATATTTTAAAAAATTTAAGATATCATAAGTATACATGTATGTATATAATATGATTTTTCGAAATTAATATAATTTAATTAAAATCGTTTATTTAAATTAATTAATTAAAGGTTAATTAATTAAATAAATAAATAAAAGGTTAATTAATTTAACAAATTAATTAAGGGTTAGTTAACTAAATAAAAAATACACATATATGAGATATATGTGTTATACTGTAAAGGTTATATATTATATAATAATTATAATGTTATATTAAGATAATATAAAATTAATTAAAATGTTAATTAATTAAATAAGATTTAATTAGTATAATATTATACATAAGACTATTACATAAGTTAATTAAAATACAAAAGTTATATGATAATACAATTTATATAATATAAATGTGTAAACTAAAGGCGGAACATTAAAGAAACCCCAACTTAAGGAATAAATATATGTATATGTACGTATACCGTGATTTTTTATGTGTCCGACCCTTGAATCATGAAGGTATTTCATAAAAATACATTATTCCATAAGTCGATATCACTCGATATAATATATTGAAGATTGTGAGTCTTTAATATAAAGTTGTCCTCTATCATTTATACATTACCTGCATATTCTTTAGTTGTTAAGCTATCCTCAAGTTAGGGATATTATGTGTAGTGCTATTAATATATTGAATATACGAGCTAAGGTAATTATACGCATTTGTTGAGCTTTTCTCAAGGTATGTGCATTATACTTAGGCCATTGCGAAATGATAGGTCCGAGTGAATAGTCCCACTTTACTTATTGAGCTTTCCTCAAGGTAAAGGCGGGATTAAGACAAAGATACCATGGGTTAGGAGTTGTATGTGATACAACCAATAAAGAGTTATCCATCATATGCGCCAATGATTTGTTGAGCTTTTCTCAAGATCAGAATCCTAAGGCATACAAGCCCTAACACCCACTAGTGAAGTCGATAAACTTCTATATTTTGACTTAGGGTTTGGAGAAACATAAAAGACTAATGCGAGCCTTACTAGAAAAATGAAATTATAACATTTAACCTTTCTTTATAAGAAAATATGCTATATGATGTTATAATAATCTACTTGATATATTTGTGCATTTAATATGATTGATAAAACGTTTATCAATTACGATATACAAACGAACTGAATTGAAGATTGACAAAGAGAAGTATAATATATACTTACAATTAAATATGTGTTGCATGTTAATGTTTTCTATACCCATGCAAATACCTAATTTTACAACTACTTAACACATTCGTTTATTTGGTCGCTGAAGTGTTTATTTAGTCGACACCGTGTATTACATTCTATGAGTTTCGAACTCAAAAGCAATACAAAGCTATGGATATTTGATCCATATATTATCACATATAAGTGTTATATGGTTGGCGGTCATAGTTCATAATGCATGATATTTTGATGAAATTAATTCATCCAAAATAAGCAAATAAACCACAGTGCGAGATCGAATATTCAATTTGATTGACTACAATAATAATCATATTGTGTTAAATTTAACACAAGACCAAAACTATAATATAGAGCTAAGAACTTAATCGCTGAATTAATGTCAGTTTCATCAGCTTACACAAAGTGCAGCATATTTAATGTCCTTAAATGTTAAGAATGCTCGAGTGCGCTTTTGTAAAGAGTTCATTATGACGTTGTATTACGGGTATTCTTTCGAATTGTTTGACAGTTTAGAAAGAAAAACGAGTATACAAGAGTAGATATGATTTAAGATATAGTTAAGATGAAGAGAGTGAATAGTCACTTCTGCTTCATAAAGAAACATCAAAAACGAGAATTGCAATAATAATAGTTGATGCTTAGTGTTGGAATAAGAAATATAATTTCTATTCTTAAATGTATTTTCACATAGAAAATTGGTTTCTGTAACATTTTTTTGAGTTCAAGATATTTGATTAAAGAACTCACCACATCTATAGTATATGAAATAAATAATCTGTATCAAGCGAATCATGGGCCTTCAAATTCAATATGCTATTATAGTAATAGCAGAAATAGTGTGAGAGTGACATGTAACACTTAAGAGTAGTATACAAGGTTAAAATTAGTATCATCCATAGAATAGCTTACAAAATCATATAAGATATGGGTTTATAAGAAACTTCATCATATCCTAGGTCAAAGAGTTGACAGGTTATGTGAGTCAAAAAATGCACGTAATAATTACACGTAAATGATCATATACGAATCGCCCAAAAGAATTTCAAGTACGGTAGTCATTGGATGACTAATTTATGTTATGAACAATATATTATGAACTAATCTAAAATCAACTTTATATAAGGCAATTCATAAAATGGTTATGAATACTCATCCATTGCACTGAGAAACAACAGTTGTTTTCAAGAAATACTAAATTCATATCGAATGAATTTATCTGAGAAATTATTGGTAGTAAAATGGATTTGGATACGGTCCAATGATAAAACTGATTATAAGGGATGAAATGAAATTGATCGAACCTAAATAAACACAAAGGCATTAGAACGTCTAATGAGTATTCTTGTACATTAAAGAGAAACTATGAGTTTCTTGTCAATGTCAATAATAAACAATCCACAGTTGTTTAATTAGACAATTAAGAGTATTAATTCTATGATATGGTATGATGCACTAATCCAAAATAGATTCCAAGTATATTATCAAAATATGATTTTGATAGTAGTATCCGATGGGATATGATCCATTAGTCGTAAGTTTGTCTTTGTGGGAAAGGCATATGCAGTTGGAATATAGTGATCCACATTGATAAGAATACTACCGTGAATTTCAATTGTTGACATTAACGTGGCGGACTCACCATTTGATGTGCTCAAGTTGGTTTGGATTTTACTCACAAAATTATCACCTAGTATGACTTTATGTTTTGGTATATATATGTTGAAACATAAAGTTCTGAATATAAATTTAGATTTGTCCATTTGCACATAACAACCGAATTGTCTTGAAGTCAGTGGGAACGATATTGAGTTTGTTGGTTTTTTGGATACGATCCGAGAATGGATAAGAAAGTATCATTATGAAAATCATCAAAATTAAACAAGTGTTTTGATAGATGCATCAAATAGTTTGATTATCAGTCGAAATGCAGAGAAAGCATGCGTTCATAAGAAAGAATGTTAAAAGGTACATAGATATTTCTAGATCATAAGTAAACAACACACTACTGATTGTTAACGATGTACTTGTATTAAAATTAGTTTTAGTTATTTAATACTCGATGTTAGGTTTTAAGCGATGTATTTTACAATAAGTATAAAGGATATTAGGAATGTTCCAAAATGATATGCAAGGACACCTTATTAAAATGTTTAATACAGAACATATAAGATGGATTCCTTATGCGTTGGCAATAGGAATTATCATGCATGTTATATTGTCTATGATATTGTGATTTGTTTATGTATTTGATACATGAAGCAAATATAAAATCCAAATTGATATCACTAAATGATAATTTGGAGTGTTCCCGTGTATTTACGAAATACTAGAGTATTATTTGCAGAAACAACAAACACGTTATAAAGGAATGTTTAAACTCAAATTTTCATAAGTGATATCATGTATAATATGTCAATAAATTCAAGTTAAGAATCTTTAAGTTGGAAATGTTCCAAATGAAAGACTATAGTCGATTCAATGAAAAATGCTAAGTATATCACCTTGAATAGTGTCGCAATAAAAGCAATGTATATAAATATAAATGCATAAATTTATAACTGAGCCGAGGGAAGTGCCAAATGTTGAGAATCCCATAACATTGGTATATGATAACAATGTCACAATATAGTTTGTTACAGAACTTAAAGCTCACTGGAAGTCGAGCTACATACTTCGAATTATTCCACATGATAAAATAGTTTATCAGCATCGGGTAGAATTGATTGACATGGCAGATAATTAAAGCAAAATAGCATACTCGTTCACTGAGGGACTGATCTAATTGATTTGATGAAACCAATTGGAGAAGTTGGAATAAGATTCCATAATTGACCTCGGGTGCAAATGGGAGATTGATAGAGTTAGGGATATGCCCTAGGGGCAAGTATGTAAATTGTTATATATATCTAACTCGATAACCATTCTTGTTCAAAATAAAAGGTGTTTTCTTTCTATTATATACTTGATATAATATGTTTTTTTAATTAAATAATTTAATTAAAAGTGTATTTAATAGAAAATCCATAAATTGTATGTTTGCTGATAGTAGTTACAAAGTGTTGTAACCGTGAGTAATTTATACTATAAAAATAAATAAATATGCTATTTTAAATATCATAGTCAAGATGTATTGAGATTGGATATCGATACATCCGCTGAGGCTAGAGTACCATGTACGTAAGGCTCTCCAATTGTTGGGCAGTGTATTACTCATGACTACTGGAGGCACCAAGATGTTATGTAATAATCCAGTTTTAGGGGTAATTAATAAAAGTTTTGAATTTTTATATATTAAATAAGAATAATTTTTGTATTTTATTTGTAAATGTTGTAATTTAAAAATAAAATAATTAGTGATGAAGTTAAAGGGTTTTGAGAATAATCATTTGTTTAAAATATTGTTAAATAAATTAATTAGGAAATTAAATAATTAATGGATTTAAAGTGTGAATATTGAATATTTGAATTTAAATGAATTAAATTTAGAAATAAATTCTAAATTTTTTTATAATGTTGGGCAAATAATTAAGTATTCAAGACATTAATATTATTTGGAATTTTATTGTAATTTGTTTTAAATAGAAAATAGTTTATAAAAAAAATTAAGCAATTATATATATATATATATAATTTCAATCTTAGGCCCAAGCCCAAGTACTCCTAGCCCAAAACCATTTTCTAGATCACTCTATTTCAAGACTTTTCTTTCTTCAGTAAAAATGCTCACATATACATCCTTTGATCATAATCTTCTTCTTGAAACTTCTCCTTCATAATTTTCTTCATCTTCTAAATTACATAATAAATTATTATAAATTACCAAACTTGATTATATGTGTCTCAACACTTGTATGCACTTATAGCAGAAAGGAAATCGAGTTTTTGGTAGTTATGTTGGGTTCTGGTGCATGCATTCAAAGAGAGGGAGGAAAAAAAGCATGAGTAGGTGAGTTTCTTACTCACGAATCTATGTCGATATCGTATAATTCGATATGTATATATTATGTGCTTGTATTGATGTTTGAAAGTGTGAAAAAAGTTAGGTTCGAATGGAGGAAGAAGTGGGTTGGAACGAAGACGGGAGGAGGAAGTAACCTGGAGTTCATGCTCTAGGTTTCACCCAAGAAGTTGATCCCTCTCTTGAAGAGGTCAACCCCTTGAGGTCGACCACTTAAGGGAAGAGGTCAACACCTTGAGGTTGACTCCTTCCATACATTAACCAGATTATATATGTATATATAACAAAAAAATTAATAAAAATATATTTGGAAAGTAAAAGTTGGATGAATTATAAATATGATGTTTTTATGAAAAGGTTTTATTTAATATTAATTATTAATTGCTTAATTTAGATACTGATTATTTAAGGAAAATCTAGTTTTTGATTTTAATAAATCTATAAAAATCTTATAAAATTATAAGAATTTATGAATTTATTTCTAATTGATATTTAAAAGTTTTCAAAGTATATATCGGGTAATTTGGAATAAAACTAAAGTTTAAAAAATATATTATTACTTGGGATCTTACAAAATTTGTTTAAAAATAGTATATAGTTATAGGAAATTATGGAATATTTGTTTAAAATTAGTATATAGTTAAAGGAAATTATGGAATATTTGTTAAGCATAATATTTAGCTTTACAAATTATTTTTGGGGTTTCAAAGAAAAGAAATGAGTTTTCTAATGTTATTCGTAAGTATTAAACTACTGTTTAATTTTATAAAAGATCGAGAAATTAATTATTTATTGTAAAGAATAAATTATATTTGAGTTAGATAATTATCTAGTTAATTCTAGAATATATATTTGTTATTCATTTCTAAGTATTTATTTGTTACATAATATTATATATTGTAAATGATTCATTATCAAATATTGGTTCGTTTGTTGTTAAATATATGATACAGTAATGACATTCTTTTATGATTTTATGATAATTCTAATTCCGTGTGATGAGGAATTAGAATAAATGGAGTTATAATACCATCTGGTATGGAAATTTCGATAATATTTCTTCAGTTATTCTTAGGATTCGTTATATAGAATATTAAAGTAGCAAATGTGATGTGTAAGCATTGAATAAACGGATTAGTAACACGCGGTGGTATAGGACGCCGTTGTGTTATTTATTCAGTTATCCTTTGCTCATTAATGACACTGATAAAGGGATTTATTATATATGACGTGACTCGCTATGGTGAGTCACGTATATAGTCGTGTGTTGGCATATGTATCGTGCCATGTGTCGACATGAGTATGTAGCTGTGTGTTAGCTATTATATACATTTAGTATTTGTCTATCACTATCCGACTCCCTTTGTAATTCAAGAGTAAACCATAATGGCTAGTATCCATCCTAGTGGCCTAATCGCGATGTTCACATCTCGGATCTATGACATATTTCTTATTTAGCTGAGGTTGTGTGCCGACCTATTACAATGTGTCAGTATATGTTTAGCCCCTATTGTGTCACCTAGGCCAGTAGTTTGTTACCATTTAGGGGTGTGTAGGGTCGTGACCGAGTCCTCGCATAGTCAAGCACACTAATGGATATGAGTCATGAAGTCCATCGAGATAACCAGGACTGTAGGAACTGTGTTGGTGAGACTATGTGTGTCGTGTTCACCAATTACATGTGTAGTCTCCTGGGGCAAGTGTGTCTGTCATTCTCCCATCTAGTTCAGGTGTGTGTGAAATATAGACGTATACTTATTTCAATTATACCCATGACTATGTCTAATGTACGATCAATTCCCATATCCTATTTTGGCATGTGTCACCAACTACTACTCATTGACATGTGTTGCCAATTATATGTCTTAGGCATGTGTCGTTGATTATACTTTATAGGCATGTCGCCAACAATATTTTCTTAGGCGTGTGTCGCTAATTATATCTCCCTTTGGCATGCATCGCCATTACCATGTTTTAGCTTTTAGGATGACTATCTATATTGATATTGTGGATATTTTATTTCTTGAGACTGAATGATATATTTGGGCTAAGTTGCGTGCTATCCTGATTATACATGGTGATATCTCTTTATAGATGTTTTCTGGATTTGGATGGTGATTTCTGGATACAGACGATTCACCCATAGATCTTGTTTTTTTTATTTTTGATTTAATATGTTTTCTATATGGGTGATGACTTTTATGTATGGTTTTGCGATTTCTGATTCGATATATTTTTATAAGGGTAATTTTATCTGCATGCCTGGTCTTGTGATATATGATATTTGTGACACTTTTGAGATTGTTTATGATATTTTAATAATACACATACTTACATTACCGCATATTTATCGACATTATGGATGTTATCATATTATTATACCCTACATGTGTTGAGTTACTTATATATATTAACCCTTGATTTAGACATAGTTTGACCCATATGTTATTTATATAACACTCGAGTCAATCTGAGATTTTTTAGGTACAGGGACAATATGACCAGTTTGTGTTTTCTAGGCATAAAGGCGGCTAGTATTCTATAGAGTAATATGTGTGTGATGTGTGAGCACTGAATAAACAAATTAGTCATATGCGGTGGTATGGGATGCTGTTGTGTTATTTATTCGATTATCCCTTGCTCGTTAATGACACTCATACGACGACTTATTATGTATGATGTGGCTCGTTGCGGTGAGTCACGTATATAGTCGTGCGTTGGCATATGTTTCATGCTATGTGTCGGCACGAGTATGTAGCTGTGTGTCATCCATTATATACATTTAGTATTTGTCTATCACTGTCTAACTCCCTTTATAATTCGGGAGTGAACCAAAATGACTAGCATCCATCCTAGCACCTGATCACGGTGGTCGTGCCCCCAATCAGTGACACGTTTTCTTATTTAGCCGAGGCTATGTATTGACCTATTACCGTGTGTCGGTATATGTTTAGCCCCTTTTGTGTCACCTAGGCCAGCAACCTGTTACCATTTAGGGGCATGTGTAGGGTCATGACTGAGTCCCCACATAGTCGAGCACACTAATGGATACGAGCCACGATGTTCACCAATGTAACCAAGACTATATGAGCCATATTGATGGAATATGTGTGTCGTGTTTGCCAATTACGTGTGTAGTCTCCTTGAACAAGTGTGTCTGTTAGTCTCCCGTCTGGTTCAAGTGTGTGTGAAATATAGACATATACTTATTTTGATTATAAATGTGATTGTGTCCAGAGTAAGATCAATCCCCGTATCCTTCTTTAACGTGTGTTGTTAACTACTATTCATTGGCATGTGTTGCCAGTTATATCTCTTAAGTGTGTATCACCGATTATACTTTATAGGCATGTGTTGCCAACTATATTTTCATAGGCATGTGTCGCCAATTATATCTCCCTTTGGCGTGTGTCGCCATTACCATGTTTGGATTTTGGGATGACTATCTATATTGATATCGTGGATATTTTATTTCTTGAGATTGGGTGATATAATAGGCTAAGTTGCGTGTTAGCCTGATTATACATGGTGATATCTCTTTATAGATGTTTTCTTGATTTGGATGGTGATTTCTGGATACAGATGATTCATCCATTAAATGTTGATTTTGTGATTTTTGATTTAATATGTTTTCTGTATGGGTGATGACTTTTATGCGTGGCTTTGCGATTTCTGATTCACTATATTTTTATAAGAGTAATGATATCTGCATGCCTGGTCTTGTGATATATGATATTTATGACACTTTTGAGATTGTTTATGATATTTTAATTATACACATACTTACATTACCGCATATTTATTGATGTTATGGATGCTATCATATTATTATACTATGCATGTGTTGAGTTACTTATGTATATTAACCTTTGATTTGTACATGCATGGTCTGACCCGTGTGTTATTTATACAATACTTGAGCCAGTCCCAGACTTTTCAGGTACAAGGACAGTATGACCAGTTTGTGTTTTCTGGGCATAAAGGCGGCTAGTATTCTATATAGTCGTTGACCATCATGTATTGTATATAGTATAATATGTAAGCTCATGTGATGTAGATTAGACGTAATTTGTATATTTTGGATTATATATTATCACTACAATTCTAACTCTGTATTCTCTGTTATTTACTATATATTATGTATTATTCTATCCAGGAGGCACACGTGTTTATTGCTTTGTGTCGATACTGAGTATGTATAGGTGAGTTATTTATTTGACATTTTAATGCGTGCTAGTTTAGCCCAAGGGAATATTCACATGTGTACCTCATGTCGCCTCATGCTTCGTATTATCCGACAGTGTTACACAGTAATACACTTCGACGGTATGGATATAGAGGTGGGGGTGTTTAAGTTTACGTATTGATAGTTATTGGATAACTATGGAATGACTCACTCGATAGTTTTATGTTGCTTAATATAACTAAGGTCAAACATAAAATATCGATGTGACTAATTTACACGGTTCTCTCGACTTAAAAATACTGTCAATCTTCAATATGAAAGCTCCACTTTGATTATAGTCAAATCATGGCACGACACCCGTCGAGTGACTATAGTTGGGTCGACATGAAGTAATGAAAGTGAAGCACTATTCAAGAGAGGATCCATCTCCTCAGTTACACGGGGTTAGTATTACAGTCAACATAAGTCAACTCAAAGTCAAAGTCTTTAGCCAGAGCATTTCGGTTAAAATAATTGTTATTATTGAACAAAGGACTTTATGTTTGGACTATAAATTGAATACGAACGATATTGGAATTTTTACCATTACCAAATTCCATAAGTTCTAAGTGATATAGTTTTGACGAAGAGAATTGGTGTAAATAATAGTCACAACCAAGTACACTTAATAAAGTAAAATTGGATTTTACCAAAACCAAGTAAGAGATAAATTTAGCAAAAATTTAACGGCACATACCAAGTGATGTGTGAACGTTAATGTTCGAATAGTTCGATATTAATTGCTAATCAAATTTACATCTAAGGAGTCGCACGACCGAAAATGATGAATTCTCCTTTGACTAAATGATTTTATTAATTTATAATTGTTATAAATTAATCAAATTAAATAATATTTATAAAATTGATTTTGATTTGATAAATGAATATTAATAGTATTTATAAAAGCTATAAATGCATTAACCGATTTACAAATCGAAGCGTTTTAAATTAGATTTAAAATGCCAAATTATTCATTCGGGCTCACATGGGTTTAAGTCCCATCATGTGGGCTGATAGAATTGGTTGCAACATGGGGTATAGGCGGCTTAAAATATAGGTTAGAGGGCTTGATAATGGATGGCTCAAATTAAAGGAGATAGAGTAAAAGATAAGATTTTTAAATTCTCCCCTTTCTGTAGAATCATTTTCACCCTAGAGGGGGGTGAATAGGGTGATACTAATAATAATAAAAATTAACGCGGAAATAAAAACAATAACAAAAAGTAATGCAGTAGAGGTCACACGCAGATTTACCCAGCTTCGGCAATAACCTGCCTACGTGCTGCCCCCAAGGTTTTTACTAGAAATTAAGTAGTCATATGCTTACACACGTAAATTTACGACACCCGCTACTTAACTAACCTAACTCTACGTTCAAAACCCTGCCACAACTCATCCACTGAGTTGCGAATTCTCAAACTACGCCTTGTAGTTTGTACTTAGTCACATGACTAGAAAGTTACACAATTTAAAAGGAAAAGTTACAAATGAAAATAAAAATAACAAACACAAAACCCTATATATAATTTTAGCCCAAAATAAATAAAATAGAGCCTGCCCAAAAATGATGATAATAAGAGAAGTTCATTCCCTTTTATTTTTTTTTATGTCATCTCTTCCTTTTTCTCTTCGATCTGAAATATAGGGTTTTGTTCAATTGATGCGCCGCTTGATGATCGATCGATTGAAGATTAGTTTGCTTCGACTGGCTTAGTCAATCAACTCCTTGCTTTGTTCACCTACGGCTGCTTTAATTGTATGTCGAGCTCAAATGATATGAATTGGTATGTGAGTTTCTCTTTTTTCGATTTTGATTTTGCTCGACTTCAATTCGAGTTTCGTGATTTATTCTAATGCTTGCTCTGGTATTTGCTTGAACTCAAATTACAATTATGTCGATGATGTAATTGGGATTTTATAGGGATTAAAGCCCTTAATTCTCAATCGTACATTTCTCATTTGAATTCTTCGTGACACTTGCTTGGCCGTTCGATTTTGCTTAAATGATGGTGATTGCGCTGACTTGTTCAATAGTTGATGGATTTGAATTTCTTGGGTCGGTTTCGTTCTTTTTTCTCCTTGATTTGTTCACGTGATCGAAGTTGCTTTGGGTCGGTTCTTATAACTACGGCATTTGAAATTGTGATGATATTTTGACTTTTAAATTGGTGTTTATCAACTGCGAGTTCCATAAAAAAAATTGCTGCCTTTGACTTTCGTTTCATTGACTTGTTCATTTTGAAATTCACTGCAACCTTATTTGAACTGTGACTTGCAACTGTGATTACTGTAACCATCTAAACATGTATATACATACATACATGTATGTATATATGTGTATTATTTTTATGCCTATCCACTTAGTTGGCTTGATGTCTCTACCGTGTTGAGTTTTGTGGTTTGGTGCACTTGTCGTTGTGAGCCTGGCCATTGTTTCACTTATCTGGTCATGGTAGCCTTGCATATGTATACTTGAAGTCTAGTCATCACTGCATATATACATGTCTGAATGCATGCATATCCTCTATCCTCGAATGCTTGCATGTGATTATTCATATGTCTGCGCTTTGTCTTGTTCATGCCTCTGAACTGATATATGTGTTCATGCGTTTGAATCTTCATGTTTCATGTTAAAAGGATGAACTCGAACTTGAACTGGTTTGAATGGTTCCATATGGTTTGGTCCTCACTGTTGCTTCTGATTTGGGTTCACTTGAAGTCTGGTCATGTGTGTGCGTAGCTTCGAGTCTGTGCATATGAACTTGTGTTTTTGGAATCTGGTGTAGTGTTGATATGCATTTGTACTTGAAGTCTTGTCTCATTTGAAGTCTTGCTCTGCACCTTGCTCTGGTTCATGCCTGAGATGATTCATGTGTGTCACCATGTATATACATACATATGTATGTTTGTGTATATGTATTGTGATGCCTTGTTATGCTCATTGTTGTTGCATATGAATATACATGTTGCTCATGTCTTGTTCTTGTTATTTTGTTCTAGTTTGAAATCTAGTCTGGTTGCACCACTATTTGTTATGTGAGCATGTTGAACTTGAGTGATTGTATATCCATTGTGCACCATATGTTACTCTGACCATATGCATGTGTATACTATGCTAGTTCATGTTGTAATTGGACTTGGTTAGTTTTGCTTTTATCTGAGTTGTATTGTGGTCTTGCTCATGTCTTGTTCTTGTTATTTTGTTCTAGTTTGAAATCTAGTCTGGTTGCACCACTATTTGTTATGTGAGCATGTTGAACTTGAGTGATTGTATATCCATTGTGCACCATATGTTACTCTGACCATATGCATGTGTATACTGTGCTAGTTCATGTTGTAATTGGACTTGGTTAGTTTTGCTTTTATCTGAGTTGTATTGTGGTCTTGTAGTCTGGTGTGGTTCTTTTTGAAGTCTTGTTGCATGAGAACTTGTACTTGACCATTTTGTGATGTTTTTGTATTGCACCCAAGTTGAATCCAACCTAGGCTTGGGTTTGACCTTGTGCTCACCTGTCCCTGCTATTTTAACAAGCAAGTGTATATCGGTGTGCACGACCTTGTGGCATGTACAGTGATACACTGTGCATGTCACAAGTTTTTTGTGTATGATGAATTAAACAAAAATGACGACGAACAACCCAAATAACTAAGGCAAATAATATTTTCAAAACACACAATTTATTTTGCACTGCAAAATATTTTCTTTTTCAATTTTACTGCGTTAGTGTTTATTTTGCAGATAGCTCAAATGCTGGATTCAGGCTGGAACAGAGTTGAAGATAAAAATACTAGCGTTGAGTGAATATGTAGTGAGATGTAATATGTAAATTAAAAATTGTGATGTAATCGAGATTGTAATGTAATTGAAAATGTATATATGTAGTAAGAGCTCAAATTTGTACTATTCGAATTTGTAATAAAATATTTGTTTGAATATGAATTCTGAGTTATTTATTTTATTCAACAAATATTTATTTAATTATGTGAAGAAAATGAAATAGTACAATGACAAATACATTTAAACGAATATATATATGTTTATTATCATCAAACAAAAATCATAGGCTATTGTATTCTACATTTCCATCCTATATTTAACCATCTCTTTCTCTATTCGATCATGATCTTTTTTGGAGCCTCCATCCCCATTCCTGTGTTGGTCGATCTTTCCTCCATCTCTTTAGTCTCTCAAGCTCAAATCAAATCAATTTAGCTGTTATCCGATCGTTGATGGTCAACGGTTCAAGGACTGGCAATGTGTTAGATTGAAAATCATTTCTAGAAGCTTACTTCATCATTTCAAAGTGTGTTTAAGGGCTTTGGCTCAAGGTATATTTCTACTTAAATATAAATATTAATTTATATTTATAATGCTCATTTTATATATGTGTATGTATGTAATATTGTTGGTTAGGCGATGATTCCAACATGCAGATTTATTGTCACAATTTAGATTGGTTATATGCATATGTATATGTGTATATATATATATATATTTAAAAAATATTATGATAATTAATCTATATACAGTAAGGCATAGGATAAATAAACATTTTTTGATTATTTAAATAATATAGTATACAATGTACACATATATACAAATGGCTTATAATTTAAATACTATATTATAGTTACATAAAATTTGAAAACAAAATTTTATATATGATGTTTAACAAGTGTATTATTTTTGGCAATTTTTATTTATTTATTTATATATATATTATTTTTAAATAATATTTAAATCAATTTATCATATAAATAATTATATAAATTCATGAATATATTATAAAATATATTTTACATTTTATAAAATCATTTTGATACATAGTAAACTCAAGACAAAAATAATAAAAAAGATTGTTTATTTTTAAATATTTAAACTAAAATTGGAAATTTAAAATTTTGGAATTTTAATTGTTTTAAATTATAAAATTATATTATAAAATTTTAAATTAGAAGTATGTCATCCAAAATTTTATGAAAGTTTAAAATTTAAATTTATATTCGAATAAAATAACTTTCCTAAAATAATTATGCTTCGATTTTATTAATATATATATATTTAAAATTAAAAAAATATCTTGATATGCGCAAGACAAAATCATCATATATATTTAAATGAAATTATTTTAAAATTTTATCTACATTAATATATATTCATTTCATATATATATATGTGTATAAATGTATATATATTTATAAAAAACTATAAATATTATTTTTGACATTACATCAAAAAGTAAAAGCTTATTTATTATATTTTAAATGATATAAACATATTTATATATTAAATTATATATATATATATTGTTAATATTTTATATTTATGTTCATATATAAATATTTATACAAAATTATATATGAAAAAATTATTTTTTCGGTAAGGCTAAATTTATATATATATATATATATAAATATTTTATTATAAAATCAAAAGTGTATGTATATATATATTTGGATAATATATTTGCATGTTGGATAGGCTAAAAAGTCCGTTGCGATGTAAATTCCAACATTTATACATGGGCATGTTATATCTTGCACAGATTAATATGTTACAAATACACACATATATGTATATGATACACGTTTGTATATATATGACATAACATAGATTAAATAATATTATATCATGTTATAAATATAAATAAAATAAAAGATTTTTTTAAATACAATTTAGAAATGTTCTAAATATACTAGACTTCATAGATCCAATAAAGATCCAATATGGTTAAAAAAATTGAAATTCATCCATAACTTCCGCTGTGGGCTGGTCCAGTTCCAACACTTTACTATAAATCAATTTTGACTTTGCCCAATTTCTTACTCTCCCTAGTGGTGCTTGTAGAATTACCCTCCATCGATTGTTGTTTACGATGATATATGCTTATAGGATTCTCAAAATATTCACCGTCAATTGATCCCTAGGCTTGATCTCGTACAATATTGACATTATTTAGACCTTTGCATGGATTAAGGGTAACATCAGAATTTAAAGAAAGGGAAATAGGTCTTAATGATGGAAATCCTCCCAATTGGGTATTGTAGATACGTTTTGGTTGCTAGCTACCATAGCTTCCAAACTGGTTGAAGTATAATGGTCAGCAGTCATTACTTCCAACTACGCCCCCCACTACTGGGATGCTACTAAGACTCCCTCTACTTTCACATCCTTTCCTTCCTTCAAATTGTGTAGATCCTCCTCCTCGGTAATATTCTTCTCGGACTCAAGCTGGGGAACCTCCTCCTCCATCTCTAAGTTGCTCGACTTTGACTCTACCTATTTATCCTTTTTGCTTAGCACATGGCTCGCCATCTCCTTCTGGATATTCTCTTTATCCAAGTTTAACTATTATATAGCTTCATTGATGTTTATTTCTTTTCCTCTTATCTAGTCTCTCAAGTTCGCTTATTACCCCTGATCCTTTCTCTGTGTTGTCATTTTTTCCTTTTTCGTCATTAGTGTAAATGTATACTTGATCCCCTTCCTTAATAGCTTCATCTCCTTTACTATGACTATATGTTCTCACCCTTCGAATCCATACCTTAATTATGGGACACTGCATCTTTTTGTGTCTGAAACAGACACAAGTATCACATCTTGGGGGAGGGTTCTCATACTCTACTCTTCGTTTGTAACAACCACTATCCTTGAATACTCCCTCAATCTCCTCAGGGAATACAATGTCCGCTCTCAGCTCGACATGGACTCTTGCAAAAGAAATTCTGCTTCTATTAGACGTCAGAACTTCCATTTTAATAGGAATTCCTATCTAGCAAACTAACACACTAATAGCCTCTGCACCCTAAAGCCTATTAAGATTTTATTTAATATATACATGTTGCATCTAATGATGGTTTATATATTACGTAAGCCTATTAAGATCCACATAAAGAATTCTTTTTTTGAAATTTACCAATTTCACCCGTTGTCAAATAGAACAGTTCCAACAGTATGAAGCACACTAAGAAATTAAATCTAGCATGCTTTATGTTTATATATGAGAACTTACTTCCAGATATATGAATAGATTTTGACATAGTTAAACAAAAAATGAAAATCCTAAATATAAATCAAGTTAAAATCATAAACCAACTAAATATACATGTATTAGTTTTATATTTTATCGCTTTTTTATGATGGTGATAAAATTTGAAATTTTATTAGGATTTTGAAGTTAAGATTTTAACTCTTGTTAAAGATGCAGTAAAAGAGCATGGAGGGAAAGTGAAGAACATGGTGCAAATAATGTTAGAAGTTATTGGAAAAATATTGGTTGAACGAGTAAGAACCCGTGCTATGCATATGAGGGTTAGTTTATAATTCTTTTAACGTTGTATTTTTTAGATTTTATAGTATATGAAGATGAAAACACATATTTATGGGGTGTAAATTTTTAGATTAATTTTTTCGTGAATACTACTAACAAAAATGTGTTGATAAATCTACTTAAATAGTCTTGGAGCATATAGAGTATAATTAATATTTTAGAGCACAATGCCTTTATATAGAAAACATTACATCAACTATCGGTTGTTCCTAACCTTATAAGTACTATATTACTAAGCATGTCATTTAATTAACTTTCAAATGTAATTTACACTGGTTCAACATAGTTTTATCCTATTTTTAACATATAAATCTAAATATGTGCATAATTTTGTTTGATAATCGTGTTATAAACCTAGAGTAAAGAAATTATGCTCGAAATGGATAGTATTTAAATTTGGCTTAGCGAAATAACATTTTCATTATTACACATTTTGATATTATACTGTACTAATTAAATTAGAGAAAATATTATAGTAGTTTTGAAACATCATGTTCTTTAATACATATATCATAATATGATATGAGAAAATGTATAAAATGAGCAGTCAAATTTAGTGTCTAGAGTGTCATTTCGGTTTAAAGATCATACAATAATTTGCTACCTAACAATTATGTATATAGCACTCATTGTATTATTGTTACTGTATTAAACTTCTTAAAAAAACATGGCTGGTTAATTATGCATATTCCAACGTTGATGATTCCAACTAATTAAACATTATCCTTGTTTGTTTCAACTAATATGAATAAGAGCTACATAACACGATTTTGTATATTTTTGAAATATACAAATAAAGTAAAATTAAAAATTAGTTTTAATCCATCAAAAAATAAAATGTTATATTAAACTAAAAGTGAATACCAATTGATTAGCAATAATAAGAATTATTATGATTTAGCGGACAATTATGATTTGAGGTTAGAGGTTGAGGTTGTGGTATTTGAGGACAAATTGGATTAGAGGTTAGACATGAAGTATTTATGTTATGTATATTTTTTTATATATATTTGCCATAATTATTAATTAATTATTATCAATTAATGTATAGTATCAAATAGGAAGTATTATCAATTATTTACAAAAAAATTCAAAAAAAACAGGAATTACGGCCGACTTAAATCAGAAAAGTCCAACATGATTAATACATCATGTAAAAACACTACATTTCTTAAGTCCAAACGTGAATCATTAAACGACCGACATATCAATTATGTCAGACTTATCTTAGATAAGTCGGACGTAATTCTCGCTAACTACTTTTTTATTAATGTTTTCGGTGTCCATAAACATGGGGACTTAGTATGTAATTATTCCCTAATTAGATTACATATTAATAAAAAAGAATATATTGTAATAATTCTCAAATTAGTTTGAATTGGAATCAAATGAAATTAGCAATAATTTATTTCAATTTAACACAATTCTTTCTGTTTGAAGTTAGCATACTAATAAACATTATTATTAACTCATCTTCAATTCGTAATGATTAATAAACATCTCCACGCTGCAAAAAAATCAAAACAATACAGCATAAAGAATCTTTATTGAAAATAAAAAATAATTGCTAAGATGTTCCATAAGGTCTCTAAGTATTCAGTGTTAACCATGCATTAAATAGGAAAATGCGTGCTACTTATGTACATTTCATCAATGAAGCATTACTATAGAAAAATGTATCACCGTAGGTCGATTAAGATGGATAATATCTATGACGCCCCACCTCTATGCTCATAATAACAAAGAGTATTAAAAGAAATACTGTCTATTATTACGAAGAATAAGGCTGGATAGGAGCGGCCATCCGTAATTGGCTTTACGCTAATATTGGTTACCTCGATAGGAGTGGTATATATACTTGTCATTTTTCATCTATTTATTTACTCCCATCGACATACCCAATTATCAGTATAAAACAAACTACGATGGTTCATAATAGTTTAGGACATTAGATATAATAATAACACAGATAATATAAATGCGGAACACAGATAAAACAAAAGTCTCATATATATATATATAACTGATGTCAGTTACAATATAGTTGACACAATACATATGATACAACTACAACTGCCGACTCTGGAAGTTATATATACAAGTACATTATCAACTAATATACATGAATACATATCATCCTATACAACAACACGACTCTACAAAACGACGAAAACAACTTCAGAAGATATAAAAAGTCTTCATAGCCCGAACAGCAACTCAAAGCAGGAAATCTACAACCTGAAATAACTCGGGTCTGACCCGAGTATTAATTTCAAAAGAAAATAATACACGGGTCAGTCTAATTCAAACTCAGTTATTAATGCACAGAAGCAATAATAATCAATCTCAAATAGATGACAGTCACAGAAATCTCGTATATCCAACTCTCGATACGAGAATTGGATAACGGCAGATATAACACTAAACAGTGTTAAACGACAAATCAACAATCCAAATTAGAATACAACTCCAAAGCATTGAATTTAACCAACGAAACAATTCAACAAATCGAAACATCAATTTAAAACTGTCAAACCTGATAGGGCTGCAGTACACGCACGCGTGTACTGCCTCGCCACTATCGCATGAGATACACAAAAGCTCAGTGAAAGTCACAAATGATCACTAGGTCGAACCCCAGAATCGGGTTCAACTCAAGTGTGATAACGACACAAATGAAACTGGCTTATACTTGAACCAGAATATAAATCCAGACCAAACGATAAAAAAAAGTACAACTGAGGTAGTAAAATCAAGTCCAGACTGTAACAGCTTGCACAAGTGTGGAAACAAATACAAGTGCAAGTGCAAAATGAATGCATACATATATGTGAAGACTAAAATGCAACTGTATGCAAACAGCCTCAAAAACCCGAATGTACAAATTGCAGACATAAATATAGTACTGTAAACTGGACAGTATTAACATCCTAATCATACCGCAGTGATAACCAAAAGTCGAAATCAGGTAACAACAAAGATGGTCAGAGACTAGACAGAGAACATATAAAAAGGGCTGGATGGCCAGGCTATAGTGAATGCAACATATTCAAGTCAAAGACCAGAGCACAAGTGACAACTAACATGTACACTGCTCAGTGAAACTCAAGTGTCCAACACTACAACTCGAAACCCATTTCACTTAAATAGAAAATGCACATGAACGTTGTGGCAACAGTAACAACTCTAATGCAAACTGTGTCCTATGTGATACAGTGACAAATTGAGTAAACCAGCTCAAGTGTGCTACAAAGAATATGCAACGTGAAACTACACTACAGGGATGTCATCAAGAGATAACACTATGTATACCCAAAATAAGGCAACACAGTACAAAGCACAAGGCTACAGGTAAAATAAGCATATGTACCCAAGGTAAGGTAACACAGCAACAACTAAATCATTTCAGCATATGCATGCAAGTAAATGTCACTGAGATGCAATGTTTAGCATACATATGAATCAAGTTCACATGTACAACAAACACAAAGGACAAACTCAGCAATGCAAGTGAATCACAAACCAAAAGAGAGACATGAACAAAGATATAACATGCCTGCACTGTAAACTAGATGGTGCAAATACCATACTCAAGAGCAAAGGCCAAGATACCACTCAATTCAACATGCCAAAAGTGGTACGAATACAACTCAAATCAAACTACACTGACCAGAGGAAGTCCAGGTATAATGCAATAGGGTGTATAAACTGTTGCAAGAACAGAGAATAGAAATGGTCATCTAATGAATCTTATATATACATGTGTATTGAAGGCCGAACTAACGTAACAGTAACAACAACAATCACAACTAAGTGCACCTATGAACAGTGGTACGAAGAAACAGGGCAAATAATTAAACCAAGGCAAAACATCGTCACAGCATCTTTTACAAAATCAAAGCCAACTGCAATTACAAATCATTAAATGCCCAAAGTCAGTGATATCAAATTTAAGGCCAAAGGTACTACAAAGTCAGAGAATCACATATATAAAATCAAGTGACCGAAGCCACTGCAAAGTAAGCCGTGGTGGTTGCGAATCCAACATAATCATAGTTCATTAGAGAAAGCAAGGCCGAGGCCAACAAAACAAATGAAAATCAAGATACAAGTTTAACCACAATCGAATGGCCGAAGAATGGCCCAAGTCGACAACCCAAAAAATCACCAACATCAACTAAATCGAACTGCCGAATAAAAATCATATCAACAGCAAAAAATATACGATCGAGCCAAAGTCACATAAGAGATTCTCATAGCAACATCAGTTTCCAACCGCGAACGAAAATAAATGGTCAACTCAATTCAGTTCGAACAATTATATACGAACAAAAACAATGGGCTCAAACCCAAATCTCGAAATGAAGGCATGAATTAGATGTGAGTATCAATTTTACTCACCTTATACAGACAAGCACGCAATTGACGAATCGAGTGAAGCCCAAAAACGAACCCAATCAAATGGCTGCAGTCACCTTTGATCAGTCGAGAGTCGACGCCGTGGCCAACCAGAGGATCGAGCAAAGTTGAAATCGAAGCCCTAATTTGTCGAAGAGGGACGAACGAGATAAATGCGGCTGCCACCATTTTTTTTCTTTTCGTATGCTAGGGTTTTTTTTTGAATGAGAGAATGAAAAGGGGACCGGGTCGAATTGAATAAGAAGGGAACGGCCACACAAGGATAAAATAAAGGAGTGAGGCTTCTTGGGCCAAGATCGAATCGAAAGCCCGCATAACTTCTTTGACGAATTCTCAAAAGAATTTCATCTCGATTAAAAAATTTCCAACTACGATAACCCAACAGATTAATCGTTAAATGACGATGACAATTTAGCAGCAAAACCCCGGGTTGTTACAGACTCCCCTCCTTATAAAAATTGCGTCCCCGCAATTTTCATAATTAAGGTCGTCATTAACAATAAATTTTCTAACATAAACTGGTTAAGTTAGAAAATAAAAGTCGAGAATTCAAATGCCAAAGGAATCTTTTAATTCCAATAAAAGAGATTCACATATTTTTCAACAAAATCTAACTACCAATAGATACTCAGAAAGCAGCAAAACTGAATAAATGCAATCATCAGCAATATTCAATTACCAATTAGATGATCAGACATACAGAATCACAAAACAGCAATATCTAATTATCAACAAAGATGATTGGAAAACAAAATTCGCAAATCGCAAAACTGCAAATATCTAGTTATCCAACAGATAAATAGAAAACACGGATTTCATAATCAGCAAACTATAACTATCACAGAGATAGATATAGATAGAAACAGCAATCCAATAAAATCAGCATACTCTAGGATCAATTGGAGACTAGAAAATCTCATATCAATAAAATCAGCAAACATCCAATTATCCAATACGATAGTCAGAAAACAAGTTAACAAATATCTAATTATCAAAAACGATAATCAGAAATCTCAAATCAACAACTATTCGATTATCAAAAACAATAATCAAATTTCAAATCAGCAAATATTCGATTATCAAAAGCGATAATCAAATTCCAAATCAGCAAATATTCGATTATCAAAAGCGATAATCAAATTTCAAATCAGCAAATATTCGATTATCAAAAGTGATAATCAAATTTCAAATCAGCAAATATTCGATTATCAAAACGATAATCAAATTTCAAATCAGCAAATATTCGATTATTTAAAGTGATAATCAAATTTCAAATCAGCAAATATTCGATTATCAAAACGATAATCAAATTTCAAATCAGCAAATATTCGATTATCAAAAGCGATAATCAAATTTCAAATCAGCAAATATTCGATTATCAAAACGATAATCAAATCTCAAATCAGCAAATATTCGATTATCAAAAGCGATAATCAAATTTCAAATCAGCAAATATTCGATTATCAAAACGATAATCAAATCTCAAATCAACAAATATTTAATTATCAAAAGCGATAATTAAATCTCAAATCAGCAAATATTTAATTATCAAAAGCGATAATTAAATCTCAAATTAGCAAATATTTAATTATCAAAAGCGATAATTAAATCTCAAATCAGCAAATATTCGATTATCAAAAGCGATAATCAAATTTCAAATCAACAAATATTCGATTATCAAAACGATAATCAAATTTCAAATCAGCAAATATTCGATTATCAAAACGATAATTAAATCTCAAATCAACAAATATTTAATTATCAAAAGCGATAATTAAATCTCAAATCAGCAAATATTTAATTATCAAAAGCGATAATTAAATCTCAAATCAACAAATAATTAATTATCAAAAGCGATAATTAAATCTCAAATCAGCAAATATTTAATTATCAAAAGCGATAATTAAATCTCAAATCAACAAATATTTAATTATCAAAAGCGATAATTAAATCTCAAATCAGAAAATATTTAATTATCAAAAGCGATAATTAAATCTCAAATCAACAAATATTTAATTATCAAAAGCGATAATTAAATCTCAAATCAGCAAATATTTAATTATCAAAAGCGATAATTAAATCTCAAATCAACAAATATTTAATTATCAAAAGCGATAATTAAATCTCAAATCAGCAAATATTTAATTATCAAAAGCGATAATTAAATCTCAAATCAGCAAATATTTAATTATCAAAAGCGATAATTAAATCTCAAATCAACAAATATTTAATTATCAAAAGCGATAATTAAAAGCAACAAATATCTGATTATCAAAAACGATAATCAGAACTCATATCAACAAATATCCAATTATCACAAGCGATAATCAGAAACAACAAATATTTAATTACCGATACGATAATTAAATCTCATAACATCAGATATCTAATTACCTGCAGATAATTAGAAACAACAAATATCTAGAAATCAATTAAGAAGACTAGAAAATCAACATAAAAGCTTGGATCGATCCCATCAGATAGCGAGTTTTTAATTCGCCGCACGTGCATCTCAGAGTGGCCGAAGCCTACCAAGTACTCAACATAATTTTGGCGCCCATCAGATTGACCCGAAGGTCCGCAGAGTGACCCGAAGGTCTAGTACTGGTATTTGACCCGAAGGTCTGCAGAGTGGCCCGAAAGCCCAACAAATGACCCGAAGGTCCAACAAATGACCCGAAGGTCATAGTGGCTCGAAAGCACACAAAATCATCAAATATTTCAATTAACGAGTCCGGAATTAACCGAAATAGCAAACGCACATGTCCCATACCACGTGTTTTACTAAATCGTTTGATTCTCTTCATCGTTTCCTTGAAAGTGCAAAATTGTGTATTTTGTAAAAATACATTTCACATTCTCAAACGGACAAGTCCGGAATTAAGCGAATCAGTAAAAGAAAGGGGTCATAGTCCTCGATTTTGCTGAAACGTTTAAATCGCTTCCTTATTCTTTTGAAATCGCAAACTGTAAAATTTTTGAAAACAATTTTATTTATTTTGTAAAAATAACAATTCGCATTCTCAACTGAACAAGTCCGGAGTTAAGCGAAACAGTAAAAGAAAGGGGTCATAATCCTCGATTTTGCTGAATCGTTTAAGTCGCTTTCTCATTCTTTTGAAAACGCAAACTGCTAAAATTTTATAAAACAATTTTCATTTTAAAACGATTTTCCAATCACGTGATTAAAGCAACAATATTAGTAACAATTTCGAAAAGGAAATTGTACTTCTCCAGAACATCGTAAAACAAATCTCAGAATCAGCATTGCAGAATACTCGCTTGAAAATCCACTCTTTAAAAATTTGACTGTTACTGAAGTCAAAGCGACAGTAATTTTTGAATCGTCAAAATCTCATCAAAATAATTTACATCAAAATGTAATATCAGTGAATTTTCATTCATCAAAATGCCAACAAAACACCGTGCCTCAAAATTTAGCATCGATGTAAAAATCCCGTTATAAAAATAACGGCAACAAAATACGTTTCATAACCAAGCATCGGTTCAACGCAAAATAAATGCAGTAACGTGCAATTCATATTTGCACGCACATTATAATATAAACAAAAAAATCATTCGAATGTATCTTCAATGAAGACAATTCAAAACAGCAAAATCTAATCAATAGATGATTAGTACAAAAGAAAGTCAGCGGAAATTTCAACAAAAATCAAAGAACTGCAATTTCTTCGAATCCTCAATTCGGATTCGAAATTCTCAAAGAAACAAAATAATTACAGCTATGTAAACAACCAATGAAATTTATTTCAATTTCTAAATCAAATAGATTATCAGTTGTACCCAGCGAAGACAATTTCAGTGTTTCCGCTGCGCACTCTGATAAACAGTACTCAAATCAATCAAATCATCAGAACACAAATCCACTTTTTATTTTTAAATAATGATATTTAAAAACTTTCATCAAAATTTCAAAACTTTAGTTTTGACTCAAATCACAAATAAAACATCGACCAATAGTTGTAACATATGTTTCATCTAAGTTATGTTTTATATTATGTCCATAAACCCCCAAGCTCTGATACCAACTGTGACGCCCCACCTCTATGCTCATAATAACAATGAGTATTAAAAGAAATACTGTCTATTATTACGAAGAATAAGGCTGGATAAGAGCGGCCATCCGTAATTGGCTTTACGCTAATATTGGTTACCTCGATAGGAGTGGTATATATACTTTATTTTTCATCTATTTATTTACTCCCATCGACATACCCAATTATCAGTATAAAACAAACTACGATGGTTCATAATAGTTTAGGACATTAGATATAATAATAACACAGATAATATAAATGCGGAACACAGATAAAACAAAAGTCTCATATATATATATAACTGATGTCAGTTACAATATAGTTGACACAATACATATGATACAACTACAACTGCCGACTCTGGAAGTTATATATACAAATACATTATCAACTAATATACATGAATACATATCATCCTATACAACAACACGACTCTACAAAACGACGAAAACAACTTCAGAAGATATAAAAAGTCTTCATAGCCCGAACAGCAACTCAAAGCAGGAAATCTACAACCTGAAATAACTCGGGTCTGACCCGAGTATTAATTTCAAAAGAAAATAATACACGGGTCAGTCTAATTCAAACTCAGTTATTAATGCACAGAAGCAATAATAATCAATCTCAAATAGATGACAGTCACAGAAATCTCGTATATCCAACTCTCGATACGAGAATTGGATAACGGCAGATATAACACTAAACAGTGTTAAACGACAAATCAACAATCCAAATTAGAATACAACTCCAAAGCATTGAATTTAACCAACGAAACAATTCAACAAATCGAAACATCAATTTAAAACTGTCAAACCTGATAGGGCTGCAGTACACGCACGCGTGTACTGCCTCGCCACTATCGCATGAGATACACAAAAGCTCAGTGAAAGTCACAAATGATCACTAGGTCGAACCCCAGAATCGGGTTCAACTCAAGTGTGATAACGACACAAATGAAACTGGCTTATACTTGAACCAGAATATAAATCCAGACCAAACGATAAAAAAAAGTACAACTGAGGTAGTAAAATCAAGTCCAGACTGTAACAGCTTGCACAAGTGTGGAAACAAATACAAGTGCAAGTGCAAAATGAATGCATACATATATGTGAAGACTAAAATGCAACTGTATGCAAACAGCCTCAAAAACCCGAATGTACAAATTGCAGACATAAATATAGTACTGTAAACTGGACAGTATTAACATCCTAATCATACCGCAGTGATAACCAAAAGTCGAAATCAGGTAACAACAAAGATGGTCAGAGACTAGACAGAGAACATATAAAAAGGGCTGGATGGCCAGGCTATAGTGAATGCAACATATTCAAGTCAAAGACCAGAGCACAAGTGACAACTAACATGTACACTGCTCAGTGAAACTCAAGTGTCCAACACTACAACTCGAAACCCATTTCACTTAAATAGAAAATGCACATGAACGTTGTGGCAACAGTAACAACTCTAATGCAAACTGTGTCCTATGTGATACAGTGACAAATTGAGTAAACCAGCTCAAGTGTGCTACAAAGAATATGCAACGTGAAACTACACTACAGGGATGTCATCAAGAGATAACACTATGTATACCCAAAATAAGGCAATACAGTACAAAGCACAAGGCTACAGGTAAAATAAGCATATGTACCCAAGGTAAGGTAACACAGCAACAACTAAATCATTTTAGCATATGCATGCAAGTAAATGTCACTGAGATGCAATGTTTAGCATACATATGAATCAAGTTCACATGTACAACAAACACAAAGGACAAACTCAGCAATGCAAGTGAATCACAAACCAAAAGAGAGACATGAACAAAGATATAACATGCCTGCACTGTAAACTAGATGGTGCAAATACCATACTCAAGAGCAAAGGCCAAGATACCACTCAATTCAACATGCCAAAAGTGGTACGAATACAACTCAAATCAAACTACACTGACCAGAGGAAGTCCAGGTATAATGCAACAGGGTGTATAAACTGTTGCAAGAACAGAGAATAGAAATGGTCATCTAATGAATCTTATATATACATGTGTATTGAAGGCCGAACTAACGTAACAGTAACAACAACAATCACAACTAAGTGCACCTATGAACAGTGGTACGAAGAAACAGGGCAAACAATTAAACCAAGGCAAAACATCGTCACAGCATCTTTTACAAAATCAAAGCCAACTGCAATTACAAATCATTAAATGCCCAAAGTCAGTGATATCAAATTTAAGGCCAAAGGTACTACAAAGTCAGAGAATCACATATATAAAATCAAGTGACCGAAGCCACTACAAAGTAAGCCGTGGTGGTTGCGAATCCAACATAATCACAGTTCATTAGAGAAAGCAAGGCCGAGGCCAACAAAACAAATGAAAATCAAGATACAAGTTTAACCACAATCGAATGGCCGAAGAATGGCCCAAGTCGACAACCCAAAAAAGCATCAACATCAACTAAATCGAACTGCCGAATAAAAATCATATCAACAGCAAAAAAATATACGATCGAGCCAAAGTCACATAAGAGATTCTCATAGCAACATCAGTTTCCAACCGCGAACGAAAATAAATGGTCAACTCAATTCAGTTCGAACAATTATATACGAACAAAAACAATGGGCTCAAACCCAAATCTCGAAATGAAGGCATGAATTAGATGTGAGTATCAATTTTACTCACCTTATACAGACGAGCACGCAATTGACGAATCGAGTGAAGCCCAAAAACGAACCCAATCAAATGGCTGCAGTCACCTTTGATCAGTCGAGAGTCGACGCCGTGGCCAACCAGAGGATCAAGCAAAGTTGAAATCGAAGCCCTAATTTGTCGAAGAGGGACGAACGAGATAAATGCGGCTGCCACCATTTTTTTTCTTTTCGTATGCTAGGGTTTTTTTTTTGAATGAGAGAATGAAAAGGGGACCGGGTCGAATTGAATAAGAAGGGAACGGCCACACAAGGATAAAATAAAGGAGTGAGGCTTCCTGGGCCAAGATCGAATCGAAAGCCCGCATAACTTCTTTGACGAATTCTCAAAAGAATTTCAGCTCGATTAAAAAATTTCCAACTACGATAACCCAACAGATTAATCGTTAAATGACGATGACAATTTAGCAGCAAAACCCCGGGTTGTTACAATATCTAGTATTACAAAAAATAAGTCTAGGTTGCATATAACAAAATAAAATATTTAGATAAAAATTAAGTTTATAGAACGTCTATTTAGACATAACTTTCAACATACTTTTCTCAAAATGCAACATAGAAATTTATTAGTTGACTATTCTTTTACTTCATGGATGATATTTTCCTGACTTGATTTTCTTAAATACTTATAGTTAAAAATGGAAAATACATCAACTTTATCTCATGTTGTACTCAATTAAAGATTCTTTGATGTACATGTGTTAGTGAACCAAATATGCCTTATAAATTTACGAATGAAATGAAATTCATGATCGTACTAAACAAACACAAAACAGATTAGAGAGTTTATTATGTATTAGTTATCTTCGATGATAACTTAAGAAACAAATTTGTCATCAATATGATCGTATTAATTTTTAGAAAATTTGACGAGGTTCTATTATAACATCAAACAACCGAATTATAAAATAAACATGTTACAAAATTGTAAAATTAACTAAATTACACATATTTTAAATTGAGTTTTAATTTTTTTTTTGAAATAAAGTATTTAGCTTTAAAGCTAAAAATATAAAAGAAACTAAACTTACCATTATTTTCGAAAATGAAATCATAGATGAGAATTAGTAGTTGACCTATAACCATTTGACCTTCTATGTTTTGTATCTAGAGTAAAATTTAGGTTTATAGATCATGCAATAATTTTTTGACTACTAATTATGTATAGAGCATCTATTGTATTAATTTTACTATATTAGGCCTTTTCAACAACTTGGCTTGTTAATTATGCATATCCGAACTTGGATGATTCCAACTACTTGAACATGATCCTAGTTTGTTTGAAAATGTACAAATAATATATATTATAAGAGCTACACAACATGTTTATAAAAGTATACTTTGGACATATACAATTAAGTAAATTGAAAATTAGTCTTAATCCATCATAAATATAAAATGTTATATTGACTAAATTTGGACACTAATTGATTAGGATTAATGAAGATTAGTAAGTAACTGTTCTCTAACAATAAATTTCAATAAAAGAGAATTAAGTGTAATAATTCTCAAATTAGTATGAATTTGAAGTAAATGAATACTATCAATTTATTCCTTTTAAATATAGTTGTTTCCGTTTGAAGTTAGTTTACTTGTAAACATTATTAATATCACATTTTCAATTCATAATGATTTATAAACATCTTCAAACTGCAAAATAAAATCAAAACATTATAGCATCAAATAATTCGTGTAGAAAATAAACGATAATTGCTAATATGTTCTATAAGATCTTCAAGAATTCAGTGTTAACCATGCATTAAATAGGAAAATGTATTCTATTTATGTACATTTCTTGGTTAATGAAGCATCACTATAGAATATATTAAACCGTGGGACAATTAAAATAGATAATATCACATATTACAAAATGGGTGTAGGCTGAGTATAAAAAATAAAATATTTAATTAAAAATTAAGTTCATATAACAAATTTTTAAAACTAAATTTTCAACATAAAGTTACATACGCTAGACTGAGCAAAAGCAATATTTATACATTTATATTTCTTTTCTCAAATACGACATAAAAATTTATTATTTGACCAATCTTTTACTTCATAGATGATATTTTCCCCAATTTGATTTTCTTGAATACATATGTTTAAAAATGGAGAAACATCAATTTTGTCTCAAATTATACATAATTTAAGATTGATTGGTATACATGTGTTAGTAAATCTAATTATGCTACTCAAAATATACAAAGGAAATAAAGTTCATGATCGTACTAACGAAACGCAAATCATATGAACGTCGGTGTAAATATAAAACTTGAGAATAAAAAATAGTTCAACGTTACATATCAAAGATTATATTAAAAAATAATATGATATCGATGTATTAGTCAATCCAATAACCTCTTACAGAATATGAAGGAAACCAAGTTGATAATGATACAGATTGAACTAAAATAATAAGAAAGTATAAGATTTTTTCCAACTTGATTTTTGTATATACTTATATTTCAAAATAAAAAAGATCAACTTTACCTCTTGCATATTATAAAAAGTTTAAGATTATTTTACATTTATACGTTAGTAAGCCGATTATTTCCTACAAAATAAATGAAATAAAAATCATAATCGTACTAAACGAATACAAATAAGATGAACGTTGATTTTAATAGAAATTTTAAGAATAAAAATAGTCAAGCTTCATGTATTATAGAATTTACAAAATAACCAAAGATTGTAATGATAAAGGAGACAATATTCATATCCATACAAATTGTAATAAAAATAAGAAGAAAACAATTTTTTTGATACAAAATTTGAAGTAAAGATCTGCAATAATATATTAGAGCTAAAACAAAAAATTCAACCTTAAATTGAATGAAAATAAAGATAATAAAATAAAAATCAAACCTTTAAATCCAGCTTGATGGATCAGCAAGCGAGATATTTTAGAGGCTTTTAGACAATTTTTCCATGAAAACTACAATATTAAAGCAACAAACAAAAACACTCTCTCTGCCAAATATGATTAAAATGATAATTTTTAAATGAATAGAAATTAAAGAACTAATGATCAATTCAACCAAATTACAGTTAGATAAAAATAAATAAAGAGATAGACCAAAAAACTATTTGGATAAAATTTTAAAGTTGATTTAGATTGGAAGCAGATCTTTTAGTTTTTTTTGAATTGTAGCATATGTATAAAACTGATATATGGGAAGAGATAACATAATGAAAAGAATTTAAATGAGAGGAATGTAAAAAAAAAATGATAGGAAACCATTAAGGAATGAAAAAATTATAATTATAACATTGAGAAAAGGAAGAGATCTCTGGTAGATTACAAAGAAATAGTGATTACGAGTTTATCAAAAGAAATAAACGTATATAAGTGTTTTATCAAAAAGAATAATGATAACATTAATTGCTGCGTTAATGATGGAAGTTTTGTGGAACATTGAAAAATTTTAGGGTTCTAAAAGAAAAATTATACCAAAAATAAAGAAGAATGCACTATCCAGTTTTAGAGTGAATGAGAGATAAGAATAATAACAGTTCTATGTTTTCTTTGAATAGAAGATAGATAAAGGCAAAAGTTGGGTATTAGCAGAATGACACATAATCAATTATTTTGTACCCCTCCAAGCAAATCAACTGAGAGTGCATCCCAATGTTTGGGCATGTTAAATTGAACTGAGAGTGCATTGACTGGTGAAAGCGGGACAAGCTTGTTTTCAACTAACCATAAACCCTACACAATAAACAAAACCCGCTTCGTTTCTTCCACTAATCAGCCGTTTATTTCACGTTGAAAATGGCGGCGTTCGTGCAAAGTTCTTTAAATTTTGACATCAATCTCATTTCAACCCCTAATTCAAAAACCCTTTGTCTTCGCTTCACAAATGCTAAATCACTTTGGCCGATTCCTCATTGGCGAAGAAACCATTCAAATTTACAGTTCAATTACCCTTCTCACAAACGTTTTAATGTTATGAAAATTCACGTCGATTATAATGGTGGCGGCCGTGATGGCGGTGGCGGTGGCGGTGGCGGAGGAAGTGGTGGCAGTGGGGGAGATGATGGTAATGATTCATCGTCCATGTTCTCATGGTAAAAAAACGTTATCTTAGTTCTTTTTTTCTCTCTTATTTTCCCTTTTTTGCTGCGAGGTTATAATTGTTGCTTAGAAGGTAGAAGGTTTATTTTAGTTGAAGCCTTAGAGCATTCCAACCGGGCTGAATTCAGCCTTGGAGCGCCCCCAACAAGCTGTAATCAGCTGAATATTACATGTAATCTTCAGTTCTGAATTGGTCCCAAGCGGCGCATGTTGTTGGACGTCTATTAAAAAGGTGCCTAATGGCCAACGAAATTATTCCAACGAACACCCCAACAGCTACTTTTTATTAGGATTTTTGTTGCGCAAAACCTAACAAAGGGTAAAATCATTGCGTAAGACTATCCCGGAATCTTATATCATCCAAGTACAAAGAGATAATATGGAATGAAAATAATAATACTTGAAGATAAACATGATGAAGATAGATCTAAAACACAAAGAAATCAAGAGAGCAACACACAAGATTCCATCCAACGACCATTTATATTGATTATATACAGTGTATAAAGCAGGAGTCTCGTACTCATAATCAAAAGGAAAAAGAATTCTATCGGGGTCTCTTATCTTAATGCCCATTATCATATAAAAATCGATTGTAGTCATGCCTAGCTCAAAATTAAGAAAATGAAACTTGTATAT
Source organism: Allium fistulosum (assembly GCA_030737815.1). Classification (NCBI taxonomy): domain Eukaryota; kingdom Viridiplantae; phylum Streptophyta; class Magnoliopsida; order Asparagales; family Amaryllidaceae; genus Allium; species Allium fistulosum. The sequence goes on from CM060904.1 coordinate 137,589,363, forward strand.
GGTGGGCTACCACCTCTCAACAATGGTGGAAATGAGAGGACGATCAAAAGACTGGACAGCTATAATCTATAGGAAATAGGCAAATGGACTGGTCAACCCTCTATCTACTAAAGCTAGAGGGAGTGTATCATGAAATTGTACACTTAGACCAACTGTGCCGACAACTGACATATTAGGTTTATATAATAAACAATAGTTCACAATTAATATAGAATTAACCAAACATTGATATACTTGAACTATATAATAAACAATAATGATATTTGAACTATATAATTAACAATAATAAATACCACCAATTAACTAACATATAATTAATATAATGATGTGCTAACAATTATTTTATATTTATGATTATGCGTCGACTACATGCAAAGCGGTCCACATGCAATGTATGTTTCCATCTGGAAACTTATGCAAGATCTATAAGTTGAAAATCATCGTATCATGGCTAGGGGCAATGTGAAGCAGTCCAGCTTGTTTCTTTATCTGTCTTCAAACAGTACGTTTTGTAATTTTGATAGCCTACGGTGGTATTTCGATGCTTTTTTCAGTTAAAACAAAAATTAAAAAGAGAAGAAAATGAGAGGGGAAGAGGTTGGGCGTTCCTTTTATAGACGCCGAATCTCGGGTGCCTATTTAATAGGCGCTTAAGGCTCAGGCGCCTATTAAATAGAGGCTTGATGTTCATACGCTTATTAAATAAGCGCTATACTCAGACGTCTATTAAATAGAAATTTGACTGTTTGTCCAACCCTTAAACCGTTGGAGATGCCCTTGGGGCTAAAGGATTACCGACATAGATGCTTTGCAGGAACGAGTTACAGTCTTATTCACACCACTTTCCAACTGCTGACTAGCCTTGGGGCTAAAACTCTGATTTACATTAGAACACATTTACGTTCACGCTTGTTGCAGTCTTATCTGCAGGAATGAGTTACAATAATATTACAGTTTGGATATTTACATTCACACTTATGCAACAACCCTTCTATGTTTGTCTGGTCCTGGTGCTCATTTCTTCTCGCTTTTATACCGTTCTTATTAGGTTCTCATTCCTTTTGCTTAATTTCAGGAAGTTCAACACCGAGTTTATATGTGACTGTAATGATAATTTGCAGTTCTCTTTTAGGCATCAGACTTACAGTACATAATTGGATGTTTGTCATTAAGCACGAACATCAGTTATTATAGCGATCATATCATCATAGTATTTGGCTATCAAGATTCAGGAATGAGCTTTATCACTTTAGAGTAGTTAACTTTTATGTAGTTTGTTTTCTTGTAAATGGGAAGCTACAACAAAATCGGTTGAAACATTATTTCATATTGTATTCTCTCCATCAGTAATTAAAATCATTAGCACATTTAATGAGAAATATAGTTCTTAAATATCATACAGTACATAATATTTAAATAGTTTTATTATACGATAGTCGAGTTTCTAGACATTAATCACTAATTTGTTCCATCTATCACTGTCTCAGTCAAACTGCTCCCTTTCCTTTCCCAAAAGCCAAAAGAAAAATTACATTAAGTTGATTTTCCCTGATTATGGAGAATTATGTGTATTCTTTTGTTGGTGTTCAGTAAATCCAATGCATCTGGTTTATTGTATTCCTTTATGCACTTCTTGAATAAATACATTTATCTTGTTGTACGCATCTATGCACTTCTTGAATAAATACATTTATCTTGTTGTACGCATCTATGCACTTCTTGATCGAAAAACCTGCTGCAACCTCTCTTTGTAGACTCATTAGTCGTTCCATATTGGCTTATTGGATCTTCTGCTTTGAGTCATCGTCTTTTTGACTGATAAACAATGATGGATCCAATTTTAATTGGGGATAGCGAATCAAGTCAATGGACATGAAGTATCTTGGTATGAGGCTTTTTACTTTGCGAAAACACCCAAGGAGTAAGGTGTTCCTAGCATAGTAAATACTAAATACACATATATAATGAGCCACACTGATAATATTACCAAAGAAAAACAAAATTAGTGAAGTACCTTGCTCGGTATTTACACAGGTAGGCATATTTACTCTTTTTCTGCGAATCTGCAATTTTATAATAAATTAAGGAAATAGAAGAAGAAAGAGGCAAAGAGTATCCTTTTAGTTGCTAAGGCGAAGGCTTGGGGGAAAACTGCTTGTGTATGAGGAAAAGGGACTTTAGGCAAATACTTGTGTTGACTGTCAGACGAGGAACCCTATCTTCTTTGTTAGATCCATGTGTATTCAAAATGTTGTTTAGGTATAAATTTATGTGAACGTTATTGATTTTATTATCTGATAAAAATCTGGACAGCCAACCAGAACACCCTCTACGGCAGTTGTCATAACATTTTACCGACTTGATAGAATAAAGATTAGACAAATTCCATTTGTAAACTGAAAATTACTTTCCATACACTGTTGTTAGTATAGGACAAAAATATCATCTTCTCCATTTAGAACAGTATAGATATGTTTTTTTTAGTTAATTTATCTAAATCCTAAAAAAAAAAGACCTCCAAACTAAATTATCTTAAATTTGAGCATTAGCATGCAATTTCTGACCAAAATTCGACCCATTACAAACCTAGTTATGACACTCTTTTGGTGGACAATATCTTATGATAATTGCCTTGTTGGAAGCTTGTTAGGAAAATTTAGCAGATCAAAATTTGAACACGATAAATGTAATGCAGCCTCGATATAGTAGTTGTGTGCATTTTTCTTTGCATAAAAACAACTAATATCCACAACAATGCATAAAGGAACCAAACTTGTTACCAAGCACTGCAAAAAATGTTGAAACCTCAGGAAAAAATGCAAACACTCCAACCCTTGCAACTTTCAAAATCCACTAGTCATATCGACCAGAGTTTTAAATTTCCTTCATTTCGTCCAAGGTTTCACTCGAGATCCACTTTCTACACTTGGACGGGACAAGATTTCGAACATGATTTTTAATTGTTGCACATCCATCTCATCCGAGATGTTAAGATTTCAACCCGAGATGTCAATTCGAGATTTCATCTAAAATCCAAGATTGAAAGCTGTATCGACACACCCTGATTGGGAAGATCAAGTCATTCCATAAAAAGCACAAAGTCGTGTTCAACACCACTTATACACCTAAGTTCGACCATGCTTCTCTGTTGAAACCCAGAGCCATGTACCTCCTACCATCCCACACTTTGCGAACAACTCTAGTCCCCTAGGAATATACCATCCTTGCCTAAATGACCTCTCAACTCCTTGCACCCGTCTGAACTGTAACTGCCTCAGTGTAACGACTTCCAACTTCGCCATGTTGGCATCACATCAAATACCATGTTTGCCATGTCTTGGCTTCTAGCTATCTATACTATAAATGCACCCTATCTATTTATAGGGGTGCTGGGAATTTCTGTGTTTCATATCATTTCATTGCAATTCCACTATTCGAAACAATAAAATTCTCTAGAAAGTTACAGTGGACATCGATCGTCTAGATCAAACCACTTAAATCTCCGCATCTCCACTTTGATCAAACCACTTAAATCTCCGCATCTCCACTTTTTTGCAATGTTTATAGCATTTCTCATTTTCTATGCATAAAACCATATCTCTTGTGTTGCATTTCTTAACCAGAAGTCTTCAAAACTTTTTACTCCGAGGTTAACGAAGAACGGGATTATTGTCAGAGTGTATCTGTTCAATCTCGGCTTCTTGATTCTTTTCAAGCTTGTGTGTACATAGGAGTTTTGGGAAAATCTGTTTGGGACCTTTAATATTAATTTTTGGTTTGAGCAATATAAACAGCATTGCTTTCATATTTACAGCATAAATTTTACCAGTCGCTGGTAATTTACAAGTGCTTCTGATGTGGATGACAATAGTTCATAAACACAAACACTCAAAATATTTTGTAGAGCGCCAATATCTCATAATAGTTAGATGATGTGGTGACTAATGTTTGTTCTGTTGATCACATTAAATACATTCTTTTTGTAAACAAATTCTTGAAAGTCGGGAGATAACCAATATTTGCGTATTTTTTATGTTAAGGAAATGGAGAAAATATTTTGAGTACAGTCAGTTAATATTCGTCGCTAAGCAAAGTTAACATAGCATATATTTGATCTCTTTCCCATGCCTTCTTGTTGTTTTTGAACTAATTTGGTCATCAAATGCCATTTTGAGCATTGACATTGTGTTAAATAAAGCGTCGATACCAAGTTAAATTATTTTTTCATTGCTTTTCTTAAAGTCATTTTTGAGTCATTTTGCAAAGCAAGCGATATAACAATCACAAGAATTAACTGGATCTCAATTATCCATGTGAAAGCATTTTGATGTCTTTTTTAGCATATGTCGGTTGATGGATAAAAGTTCCACCTGATGCTCGATATGCAGATCAAGACAATATTTTATTTTTTCTAGATCCTTCATCTTGCACTCTATCTTAAATGTTTAATGGTTTTCAACATTTCAGGAGTACCAATTAGATTGATATCACTAATGTATCTTGATTCATGTTTTTATGAATACTTGTGTACAAATAGGATTATTTAATGCAACCTTCTTTTATAAAATACTTAGCCGGTTGTACCACAAACTTCCATATAGTTTTAGCCTATACAATGACCACATAAGTTTGAGTATGGGTTACATGGTTTTAGACAAATTGAATTATTGAGGGACTTTTAAATGTCTGTAGGTAAAATTATGTGTATATACGAACTTATCACATCAACTGGATGCATGCAGAGTCCTTTTGAAATTCCCAGATTAATCAAAATGTAATAGAATCCATATTGATACGTGTGTTCACATATCAATATGAATCATTGAGAACATACAATTGTAGAGATTATAATTAATTGTCTTACAGTTATTCAAATATCCTTATGAAAATTTCATCACTTGTGTAAAAACTCATATTCATATACCAGAATTTCAGATTATTAACTTGTAAAAACTTTGGATCCTTTGCTTGTCAAAGCTTTAGGTTCTTGGCCAAAACTCTAGGTTCTTATTTACATATCTTTTATCGTTACCTCCTCAGAATGAATATTTATTTACAATGATATCCATTTTCATATAATATCAGAGATATTTGTATATCATGTCTTTGGGAGTGCGTATCGAACTTCATATCTATTACCTTTGAAAGTGCTATGTAATTTCTCTTATAAAGATATTTTAAAATTATATTTTATTGGGTGCTAGATAATATCATTTTTAAAGATATTTTGTACACATTTATATTCTAATTTATATTTTACATTACATTGGTCTTTGTCTCTTTTTGTATCCATCATTTTGTTTACTATTATTATTCCACTTTTGGTGAATTGGTTTTTCCTTGAAATGGTTATTGTTATGTTAATTTGTAATATTTAGCGTAGCTGTAATGACTCTGATCATCTCTTTGATTATGCTATCATTTTTAGGATCATGTCATTTTTCTCGTCCATGGCTACGGAATGAATATGCATATGTTTTCAGGTACTAGAGTTTAGTCGGTGATATAAGTTTAGTATTATCAGCATCATTATCAATCTGTTATTTTATTCTGTTATAATACAAATTGATATCAAAGTTTCACGTGTATCATGTTGACATTGTCTATAATGTTCTTATCCTATGGACTTTTGAAGATATTTTGTGATCTTATCTTATTGATGTCAAAGATTGATGAAACCATGCATCCACGACAATGTGACATTTATATTTCTGAACGTATTTTATAACAACTATTATTGGAGTGTTATATTTATACCGTGTAGTTAAACCGCTTAGCGATTCTATAGTGGTGTAGGTGCAAAAAAGCTATACTAGGGATAGAGCGATTATGTAGTGGAAAATCGCGTGAGTGCAAAAAACTACATCGAAGATAAAATTAATGTTTAAAATGGATTTATTATCGCTCTCACTTCATTAGTGTATAAAAAAAGAAACATTGTTTACTTCTATGTAATAAAATCCAAGAATAAAAAATTTATATAACACCTATTTATGGAAAAAGAAAAGTAGTGTGGTGGAAAGAAATATTGTTGCCGCCTATCAGATGTTATACAAATAGGTCTCACTTCATTAGTAATATACTAGTGCATTAAAATTTATATAACACCTGTTCATGAGTGCTAATCGTCAGTTTGTTATATGAATAAAATGTTGCAGAAGCGTCGAGTATCAAAGGGAAATATAAAGATACAAATTGCTGAATGATAAAATATATAACAATGATAATATGTTTAGTAAGTATAAGGAATACAAATTACCTGAGCTCTTCGCACTGATAAGGTGGTATAAAAACTGTTATTAAACAATTTTTGTTCAGATTGTAAGAAAACTTCAATAATGAAAGTGGAAGCAATTCCAAGTACCAAATAAGATTGGAATTACACATAAAATTTAAAGTGTACACAGCTTATACTTATAGTTTTCAGGTCGGCCGTGTGTAACCTACAAAATCGAAATGTTTCACTACCTTCGTGAGTCCACCACACTGTTATAACATTTATTCATTAATAATAAGCTTTTTCTTTGTGTGTAGAATACTAGAATCCATGCAAGGATTTACACATGTTTGTTGATATAGATGTATGATAATTTGAAGTATGTAATGTAACCCACTGTGTATCTTGATTCATTTAATAATCTTTGTTATCCGTTTGTAAATATGTTACAATTACTTTTGTTTAACATTGTCCACCGTGTTTTTATTGTATTTTTCGTTATTTGAACTAGTATGACGACACACGCTATGTGTCGCACGTGAGGAAAACAAATAATCTAACTTTTCAAATATAATCTCACCCTACTTCATGGTTCTTACTCCTCACATTTTATCGCATAAAACATTATTCGTCGAGGAATGTGAAATTGATAACATGGTAGAGGGGAAATAATAGTTGCAAATTCTCATCGATGGTAATTTGCATAAGGTTCGTTGACAATTGATATGCCGGTTTTTGTTTATATTAGTGATTGGGTGAAATTTGAACCATTAACAACACAACTAGGTACTGTAAAGTGTAAAGTTTTATTGATATTTGCATAAAGTGAACATACCCCATTTACTACCTATATTTTTTGTCTGTTATATATGTGATTCTAAATTGTGCAGGGCTGGTACGAAAGTTATGCACTTAACACCTATTTAATCATGCATATTGCCATATTGCTAATTTATTTTATATGTATGGTGCAATATTCTTAGGTACAATTGTTACATTACTTGCAATTTTGTTTTAAGGTAAAATTGCCAATACATACAAATTTCAGTTAAGTGGATTAGTTAACTTTGTTTCATTCAAGTATTGAAACAAAAATTAATTTGTTCCTTAATATAATCTGTATTGTTACTGCCAATATGAATTTGTTATAATGGGAGCAACCAAAAGTCAGCTCAGGTAGCGCAAACTCAACCTCGGCGTTAGCTGTGGGTGTAATTTGTGTAGTATGTTTGTTGTATAGTAAGAGAAAGATATCTCTTAAAAGGTTTCCAACCTTTCAAACTGCAGTTATTTTTTTGGTGTTGGTCTTATTTTGTTAGTAATTTACTCCATGGCATATCCTTTTGAGAGTGCACTGAGATTCATAATTAGTCTCAATTCCATGCTCCGTACTTGTAATATTTCAGGTATCTAAGGGCCCTTGACAAATACCCAGTGGCAACAAAAGCTATCACTTCAGCATTTCTAACCCTTATAGGAGATCTTACTTGCCAGGTAACTATCTTTCTTTTACCATCTTCCAGCTCTTGATGAAATATTTCTTTGATAGTTGTATAGAAGTTGTCTAAATCATGAAGTTTGCTTTTGATTAGGATAACAAAAAATTGTATACATTTTTGGTACTAGCAAAATGATTATGACTTCGCTATGACATTTCAGAGTGAGGATGTAAAACGTTTAGAAAAATCATGCTCCACTCATGGGCATGCAGAACATCTAAAATTTATTCATGAACGTATTATTCTACTCGTACTAACCCGCCGTTGTTAGCATAAGTTTTATTTAGATGTTTTAATAATGCTATGCAACCTTTTAAAAGATAAAGAATGTGATAATTGGAGGATTGAGGGAATAAACCAAACCATTCATCCATGCTAAATAATTTATTACGGTGATAAGTTGTACAAATTGTGATCGATTTTGCAACTTCCATGTAGCACAGTTTTGTTTTGATAAAGTGACGACACTTGATGCGAAGAGGACTTTTGTGTTCACCTTCTTGGGACTCGCATTAGTGGGACCCACATTGCATTTCTGGTATATAAAAATCGACCTTCTACAAACTTTCTTTGAGGAATATTTTCCCTTTACCTCTCTTTTTAATGCGTGAATTTCTGCCCTTTTTTCTTACTTGCATACTTACCAAGCTGTTAGGTATTGATGCTAAATGATAAATCATATTGAATCGTACATTAAGGATATTACTGATATCAGTTTTTGGTATGAGAGATTTTGTGCAATCCAGTTGAATATGTTTACATGTTTTATACTGACAAAACTCTACTTTTCAGTTCCAATAGAATTATACTTGCATGCAACCATTTCATATGTTTATATTACATTCCATTTTTTACCCCTTTAAGCGCTGCAAATGCTATCATGTATTGAAGTTTGATTTGCAAGTAAGCACCTCCATAAATGCCATAAACAATTGCTACACTTTTAGATCAGCCTCTGCAAGCTGGTACTTTCATAAATCCTTTGTCCATTTACTGATTTATAAAGCTTGCAATGTGAAAAATAATGTGGCAATAAGATACCTGTTTGCAGGACAGATATGCAACGATCTGTTTTTAAGAGGGCGCTTATACGCAGTTCAGTACTTTTGATGATCTTGCTGATGTATAATATTAACACCCCCCCCCCCCCCCCACCCACCCATGCACACACACACAAAAAGCAAAAGAAGAAAGAAAGAAAGAAGAGAAACAGCAAATTTCATTTGGTTTGCTCTAATTATTGCTCATTCTTTGCACTAGGGTGCTTTGTGTGCTGTCTCATTGTCTTTCTTTCTCTAAACTTATTCTATAGTGGTTTATTGCAGGTATTTATCTGTCAGTAGATTGGTCACAATACCTGGAGCACCAGGAACTTTCGTACGCCTTTTTCTTGATCAGGTACTACCTCTTTAGTTCTTCGATTTACGTAACTGATATATCAGTTTATTTAGGGCTAGCTTTCCTTTGAATATTTGATAATTTGATAAATCTTGCTGTACAGTTTGTGTTCAGTCCCATTTTCATTGGAGTTTTCTTATCTTCACTTGTAACTTTAGAGGGAAGGCCTTCTCAAGTGATGCCAAAACTTAAGCAGGTAAAAGGAATGAAGTTTTCTTTTCACTTTTTAATGCTTTTTTAATAGAACAGTAAATTTACATTTTTATTAATTCTGTACCTGTTGCTTTAGGAATGGTTTCCAGCATTAGTGGCAAATTGGCAGTTGTGGATTCCATTTCAATTTCTTAACTTTCAGTTTGTTCCCCAGAAATTCCAGGTAAATAGCTTTTACCTTAGTTTATTCTTTTTTTGCTGCAAGAAAACTATCATTCATTTGTTACAACATGAATGTTTTTTCATGCTTGGTAATTTCTGGTGATATTATCTACAGGTTCTTGCTGCAAATTTTGTGGCCCTTGCATGGAATGTGATTCTTTCATACAAAGCTCACAAGGAAATTGTTGTGAAATAGGTTTTTTCTTTCCCCCCTTAATTATCACTTTTGCTGGTTGCTTTTAATTTTGATCTTTTGTAAGTATGATGGCCATGAAAATAATAACAATTGCTGACCAGAGCTATCTAGACAACTTATTATACAGTAGCAAAATTTTCAAAACGGGATTACATCGTAACCGTAAAGGTCTAACTTTAAATCGAACGGGATTTAAATGATAAAACGTAGATGCAAAAAATCCATATTTTAAGGTGTTTTCACACTTTGAAGTTTCATTTTATATTTGAACTTCTACTTATAAACCTAAAACTCAATTTTCTCTTTTCTTCCAATTTTCTTTTGGTTTAGCATTGGAATTTAGATCCAAATTAGTATACTGAATATATCGGTGTGGATTGAATAAATTTTTCTCAATTTTTGTTTTGATTGAGTTTGAATTGGAATGTAAATCAAATCGTAAAGATAAGACTTTACCATTTTTGATAAGAATGCACATCAGTACTTTGGCGCACGTGCATACAAAATTAATATTAACGTAATCAAATAAAAAAAACGTTTGATGAAAATAGAAATAGTATTTAAACATTTCAGTTTATGGTGGATATGAATTCATCATCAAATGAGAATGAATGAAGAGCGCATTGAGGTTCAGAGAGAAAAATTGAATTAAAATAGGATCTTCAAAATTAAAATGAACCATTTGATCTTTATAAACAATTTATACAAAGTTATTTTTGGAATTTGCAAAAAAGCTTCACCATGATATGATGAAATAAGTGCATTATATATATTAGATTTTCGTAAATATGTTTTAGTTGTAGAAGTGAATGGGTATTTGATAAGGATATTCATGGTTAAACATAGGTCCCACTGACCTGAAATCACAAACTAACACTCCTATAACGCCATTCAATCACTTTACACATTAGTACATATCCATCCATTTATGTTTTCAAATTAAATAATTAAAATGACTGATGAGTGGGTATGATTAAGTTGACACATTGCGACGTAGTCTTTATGACAAGGAATCTCAGTTCAAGCAATATAAATATTTGCATTGTAGGGTTTTTTTTAATCTTTTAGCATCAAATTTGGACAATCTTCTAGAAATATATCCCAGCTTCAATCAATTTTGAATTGAATCCAATTGTTTAATACCGAAGTATGTTGTCTGATGTAGTAAGTCATCTAACCTTGCTTTTAAGTGGCTATTATTTAAACAACTTGATTGGTTGTGCTGTCAATTCTTACTGCATATAAACAAATTTACGTCTCCATTCATTTCGTTTTTGTTCACTTGTCCTTTATTACATGAAGAGTCGTTTAGTTTTGGGTTCCATCTCTAACCGACTCTAACTTGAAAATAATGGCTTAGTAGTTGTAGTTGTCCTTTATTATGTGAAGTGAAACAATAATATAATAATAAGGATAAAATAGGAAGGGAAAAAAATCTGGAGATTTAGAACCATAAAGAGACGGCCTATCCATCTCCTTAGTTATTAATAAGGTTCAAAGTTCTGATTTTCGTTTCCATTTCGTCATTGAATTTTTTTTAAATTTCCATTACTTTTCGAAAATTCCGTTTTAATTCCGGTTCTTTTTCTCATATAAATACAAAAAATACTGAACATACATAAAGTTTAACTAGATTGTATTTTATTATATTAATATATCTTATAGTTGCTCTTACCAAACATACGTAAATTTTGATCAGATTTATTTATTATATCAATATATCTTATAGTTGCTCTTATCAAACATTTAAATTGTATACAAACTAAAAATGATAATAATGTTACATATTAACAATCTAGCCCAAAGTCAAACCAGGCCCAAAAAGTAGCAAAAAAATTTAAACTAACGTAAGCAACATGCTGTAAAGAAAAAAGAAAGTAATGTGATCTTCTCCTCTTCTTCGTCTCCAACCAAGTGCCCTAAAATTTGAATTCTAACAGAAATAAAAAAAAAAGTAGAAAAAACGTTGTCATACTCATGGCGAGCCTCATCAACCACTAAAAGCTATAATGGCTGCGATGATTCGAGGAAAATTGTACTCAAATCCATCGCTTCTACTCGAAATAGGTAAAAAGTTATGGGTCTGTGTGGTTTGAAACGGAATTTTGAGTTTCGTGTTTTTAACATGTATTCAAAAAAATGTGGAATAGAAGGACGTCGTGGAAAGAAGTGGAGGACGTGGAAGGACGTCGACGACGCGTGGAGGGGAATACAGAAGAGAAAGGAAAACAGCAGAAAACAAAAAAAAACCTTTTCGATTTTATATGATAAAAACATTTTCCAGATTGATCGTTTTTGGAAATCTAATGCATTTTATCGTATGAAAATCCAAAATTGAAAATTACAAACCAAACAGACCCTGCATTTTTTGTTTCAATTCTTCTTTTACTAGCTATTTTCTCTCCGTTCTTAAAATTGATTTTGTTTGCTTGTTTTGAACCTTTCATTTTCGAAACCGGGTTTCCGTTCCGGTCAACGCCGTAACCGGACTGGAATGGGCGAAGTCCCGACGTACCGGATGGAATCTTAAACCTTGGTTATTAAGTGAAATGAATTTGTAGTGTGTGTGTATATATGTTTATATATGTTTATATATATATATATATATATATATGTTTATATATATGTGTGTTTTTATATATGTTTATATGTATATCAACATATTTGCAGCTGGATTTGATTTGCGTATGTTTTCACGATTCATAATCACATTTCAAATTAATAATCATCTTTACTTCATGCTAGATTGCATATATGGATATAATTGTATCCTATACATCATGTCTGACGTCAGACTCTTTTTAGATGATAATTCAGTCCATCAATATCTTTTTATATATATTTATATATACACCCGTCTAAATCCTAGTTGACTTAGACATTCTAATTGTTCCAGATCACCCTAAGTTGGTGAAACTTTATTACAAGTTACCTAAAGTATCATGTCGTGCCATGGAATCTCTCTAAATATAAAACATTAAATCTGTTAATTAGAGCCCACGCGTTTTCAATTTACAAAATAAGATCAATTGGTCACGTCGCCTTCCAAATCACTACTAAAATATAAAACCTTTTCCAACTAACCACATTATGATTAGTCTGTCTCAAATTATATAGTACATGTTAATCTCTTACTAATTATATATTATTGTATAATAATTGTTTCAAATTATATATTGAAGCAACCCTTGTGTTTATAACAGGAGAACTAGCAGGGGCTGTGCTGAAAGAATCTGATGCAATTTCTCGGCAGATACTGTGTAATAAATATGTATGTCTGCTGAAGTGATGTTTCTAAATTTGGACTTGTATAGAGTTGATGTTGAACGTTTTTCCCAGATGATTGTCTTGTGATGGATGCTGCAAACTTTGTTTATTTTATGTAAAATAATCAATATTATGGCACCTTTATAATCAATATTATGGCACCTTGATTCAGTGCCTGGCCCATGCATCCAGTGGCTTGATAAATTTTAATCAAACCTCATCGTTGAATAATAAATAAAATTTCTGTTATTTGGATTGATTTGCATGGGAGGTCTGAATTTTGTAGGATATTATTTATTGTATATTAAAAACCTTAGGGTCCGTTTTGTTTCATTTTGTATTTTGAGTTTTGTGTTTTCAACTTACACTAAGAAATAACAAAAAATAAGTTATAATTCTTAGCTATTGCGACGACCAACGGACAACGAAGAAGTTGGATTGTTCTTCGTGCTTTTGTTATATCTCGAAACGTGAAAAACAAAATAATTTTTTTTTCTATTTTACATGTTAATTTCATTTTTTAAAATTGTTTGTTTTTCAAGAATACATACAACGAGCGCTCTTTTGTATAGACGAAAACACAAAACTAAAAACGATAAGCCAAACGGGGTCTTAGTTTTAATTTAGATTCTTAGTTTTGATAGATAAGAATGATGAAACTAAGGTACCGTCCGCAATATTCTTTTATCCAATTGAATTTGGCATCGTGGTCGACATGTTGGATGTGTTTGCAATAATTGCTATCCCGTTGGAGTTGAAGCGCGTAAAACGTAGAATCCACACAAATGGTTTGTTTGAACAAACTGTTGGAACTGCTTCGTCGGCATTGGACGCGTTTAACATCAATATCATAATTCCAACAGTTAGCCAAAACTGTAAAAAAATTGACCTTTCTATATTTTGAAAAGGACAAATTTTCAAATGAGGTTGTTTTTTCAAACTATTGGCATAAATAGGCTAGTTTACAAACTATTTGCAAGTTTTGGCCAGGTCAGTGATGAGTTGACCAGTATTTAAAAAAAAAATACGGAACGTATCTGTGAAATGCGCCCCTTTTAAATTACACTGGCACATTTGCCAAATGTGCCAGTGTAATTTTTTATCCAAACCTGTACAGCAAGCAGCAACATCCTTCACCGTCAAACAATGTAATTTATACCACACAATATTCCAATCTTAAATAACAGCAAACATTTACCCACATAAAAGCCGACAAATAAAATTACCATTATATACAATTTCAACCATAACATAGTTAGAATTCGATTACATTCGCATTAAAGTAGAAGTTCTAGTTCGATTACAAAAGCAAACTAATATTAAACTAAAAATAGTAATGTTCATAGTTGAGTTGGATCATCTTGAGTAGGTGGTGGTTGAAAAGATCCAACGACTTGCGATTGATGTGTATCTTGCCTTCTTTTAGTTCTTCGCTCTCTAGTCTGCATAGTTTGTTTGAAAGGGGTTGGTCGTGTTAATCGATTTCTAAAAAGGAGCGTATCAATAAGTTTCTTGAAATCAAGACACCGTGGTTGGGCTTCTCGTTCGGGTACTCTACCATGTCCGATATCGTGCAACCCTCTTCCTACCGTCTCTAGTACATCGACCTACAAGTTGCAATTATTTATTCAAAATTAGAAACATAATTCAAATGAACAAACAATTCAAGCCAACAAACTAAAAATATGATGATAATATGAAGATTTACCAAATCTCGCTCAAGCGATGCACGAGCGGTGTATGCATGTTCGTTAGAAGTCCGGTCTGCAACAATGAATCTTGGTCTTTTTACCTATTCATATTATACACGTAAAAATGAGAGACAACCAACTATGGATTTGGATTTCATAAGTGCAACATTTGTTAACTCATTATATAATGTTGCCAATATAGCACTGCCTCAAAAATATTGTGCACACTCATCCAAATTTCTCAAAAACAATAACCAAAAAAGGTTTAATCGTCCTTTAGAATGATCGGGGAATAGACGACAAGATAAGAAATGTAGAATAACAGCTCTTGCATGATATTCAATTTCTACATCTGAAGCATCCGGTGATGGCTCATCTGCAAACATATCGCGAAGCCATGTCAACTTAACTGTTGCACCTCTTATCTCACTTCGAGGTGGAACCACACCTAAACACTCTTGACAAATATCTTCATAATTACTTAGTTGTCTAATAGTAACATGATTCCTTCTATTGAAACACCTAGAAGACAACTAACATCTGCTAATGTGATGGTAATTTCACTAGTAGGAAAATGAAAGGTTGAAGTCTCGGGTCTCCATCTACCTACCAATAAAGTAACTGGCGCATGATCTATTTTGAAAATGCTCAATCTAGATATTTCCTTGAATTCAGCTCTTTGTAATGCAAGTTGAACTCTTGGAGTATTAGACTTGATGAATTTTAATTTGCTTGAATGATCATGACACTCAGCGGCTCATCACTCTACACATTCAAAAACGAACAAAAAGAAAAAAAAAGTTGAATTACTAACTATATAAAAACATTCTAATGTAAGCAAAGATGTTGCAAAAAAATACCATCATCAACTTCCTATTATTGCTTCGATGCTCACTTTGAATATACAAAACACTTAAATTCACGGGGCCGGGTTCCAAATCTACAAGTTATACATATACATATACATATATGTGTATATATATGTGTATATATATATCTGTATGTATGTATACATGATAAAGCAAAACCAGACCGCAAAGTAAGAACATGATTAGTTATCAATGAAGAGCAAAATGCTCGAAGGGTTATCTTCATCAAAAAATCTAATCGAAAGTTGCTTCATGCCCTATTATGTCTTCCATTAGTAAAAATGATTTTCCTCTTTTAAGGTATCAATGCAACTTTTTATCCTTTTAAGAAAATATTTGAGAAAAACATTTTGGCCAATTTATACCTAAGGTTTGCAGCCCAATTAAAAATGAACAGTATGATGACATAAATTAGGTCATATACAGGGATATTAACAATGTTAAACATTTTTTGATTTCTTTCAAATCAAATATACCAACAAGTAACAATGAAGACAGTATCAATCAGCACATTGGAATCTAAAATTGTTCCACATTTAAGGTTATTGATGATCATATTAAATCCAAAGATATTAAACCTTGTATATTACCTACCATTCTCACTTCCTCCTCACCATCAATAACCCAAAATTTTAAAAATTTAACCCAAATATCCACAAAATCAACCAAGTTTTGATTTAATTTTTATTACATTAATCCCAATCCGATTTTCATTTATTTTTTTAGCTCTTTTTAGGTAGAAAATGACCGAAACTGGTCCAAAAAACTCCAGCCAAAATCCTAAAAATTGGTTCGAAAAATCTATGATAGAATTCTTGTGTTTCACCGTTGATGCTTATTAAACAGTTGAAACAACAAAAAAGGCATCCAATAGAAAATTACAACGACGTTTAATGAGGTTTAGATGACTAATCCAAATGAAATACCGGTAATGGACGATCAAGTTTGCTACAAATACGAGGGACTAAAGAAACAATATGGCTGTTTGTGTAGCAAAACGGGTCTAGGATGGAATCCGGTGAGGGGAACAATTAGCGAAAGTGATCAATAGTAGGCCGATGTGTGAAGGTAATTTTGCATTGTATTTTTAGTTTCAATTTACAAGTTGGTACTAAGTTCTGTTCCTCTTTTCTTCTGTTTTTCAGGAGTTCGACACCACAATTCTTAAATATTGGGAAGAACCAATAACCCGTACGGACTTGTATAGAGTTGTTGAACTTTTTTTCCAGATGATTGTCTTATTTTTCTTTTTTGTTTACTTTTGCTTGTAATGGTTGCTGCAAACTTTGTTTATTTTATGTAAAATAATCACTTTTATGGCACTTTGATTCAGTGCCTTGGGCCATGCATCCAATGACTTAGTTTTAATCAAACCTCATTATTGAATAATAAATTAAATTTATGTAACTTTGGTTGTTTTAGCATAGGAGTTCTGAATTTTGTAGGATAAAATCTTTATTTATTTTATATCAACAACCTGAGTTTTGGTTTAAGGTCCATGTTTTGGAAAAAATATTGGTCTACGACCATACATAAGAACAATGAAACTAAGGTACCATCAGCAATAGTTCTTTATTCAGTTGGAGTTGACACCGCGTCGAATGCGTCTGCAATCATTTTTCACCCAATTGGAATTGGAGCACGTTAAAAGTAGGGTCCACACAAATGGTCTATTTGAACAAACCGTTGGAATTATGTGGCTTAAGATGCATCGAATACCAACAGTATAATTCCAACAGTTAGCCAAAATGGTCAAAAATTAACCCTTATATATTTTTAAGAAAAATGAATGATCATGCATACACTTATATAATATTATTGTACACTAAAGAAATGAACTACCAACAAGTATGATAGATAGTAAAAACCCCATCATATAAGGAATAATATTAAAAACCCTCTCAAGTCCTAGGATAAACTCAATATAACTATATCTTGATGTGGTGCAAAGACATCTCAAAAGCCACCACAAAGGTATTGGCAGGAAGTACAACATAGATCCAAATACGCCTAGGAATTCGTAGGGAGCAAGGGACATGAACAACATGGCAATAAGAGAACAACATACATAAATGGCAAGGAACATGAATCGGTCTAAAAATCTACAACCAAATAGCAAAACGTGAATGAAGCTACTCCTAACAAACAAGCATGCATAAGCAGTCGACACCGATCCATAAATTTCCCATGTTTTCCCTCCAACTCTCTGCAATGGTGAAGATATCAAAGCAAGAAAGATTGACTCGTGGAATGAAGCTACAATGCTTGAAGATTATGAAGAAAAACACAAGAATTGGACCAAAGTTATGGATTGGTACCGATCTATCAAAGCTTGGGGCTTGGTGTTATTTTCCTTATAATATTATGAATTTAACTATTTGACAATTTCCACATCCATCAAGCGACCCAGAAGTCCAATTACAACATACTTCAGCTATAAATAGGAGGCTGTATGCAGCAAAAAGGAAACTTTTGATTTTTGCTTATTCATATTTAGGGGAGACTCTGCCAATACCAATATTGGAATAGAATTTCAAGTTGTACTTGTAAAAACAACAGATCTAGAGTAAATTGAGCAATAAAATACATTCAAAGTGGACGTAGACATAACCAAACCATTCTAAAATCATCGTCGCTTTCTTTTCTTGTTGTTCTTTTTATCTTCATATATTTATTTATTGAATCTACTGAAAATAGATATAATTCTATAATATAAAAAATGTTATCTCTATGAAATCCGACGAGTTGGGGGTCTTAGACTAATTTTTTGGTTAGCATAATTGGTTCTTTCAGTAAGAAATAGAAGATTAGGCTATATCTCTATTGCTACTAGGATTAGGATAAAATATCTAAAGGGATCTGATAGGACGGGACCGAAGAATAACCAAAGAAAGCAAGTTATTGAAGAATCTAATGGAGGGAATGTTGGAAATGCTAACTGGAGTGATGGATCTACCCAACCTCCACCATATCTGGTCATTATAGTGTGTTGGAACTAGGCTAGTTAGAATTGGGTGAAATATGTAGATTCAAAAAATTCATATTTTTGATCTATTGGGCCTATGAAGTCTAAAGAGATTTTAGATCCAATGTAAAATGTGTTTTAAATAAAATTCTTATTTTATTTAACTAGTTTAAAAGGGTTTGAATTTGATATAAATTTTAATGTATTATTGTATCAAATACACCCATGTGTGTAACGGTTACTCGTCATAGTTACTTTGAGATGGAAACCTTTCGTTTCCCTCTCTAAAATCTATGCAATCAATTAAGGAAGAAATAGCTTTAATTGATGAGAGAAACCTTTCATTTCTCCCTCTTATTAGATTAATAATTCATTAAATGCCATTAATGATCAGTTTAAACATGGCAAGAAATATGAGTAAATCCAAATATACTAACAATATATATTGTGTAAGTGCCACATATATTAAGCATGCGTAGTTAGTGTTTCCTTTATATGTGCCTTTGTTGTCCATATTATATATATATATATATAACATAACTTACATACATGTACATAAACATACATATGAATATGTTAAGATCAAGTTTTACTATTTTATAAGTTTGAAATTAAAAGCAACAATTTTGAATCTGGTTTCAAAGTTATGAAGGATTTAAGACTAATATTATGATTTTACACAAAAGTCCATATATATCTCAAGTTAAATTGACACACACAAAAAAAACACACATACACCCCTATGTAGTTAAAGCCTTGCTAAAGCTCCGTATAATCTCCGCTATAGCGCATGGCGCACTTGGACCGCTACGTTATTTCAATGTAGTGATATTAAATAGTACATCCACTTTAAGCCCTATAATTTTTCACCATACCCGCTAAATCAAGGTTTAATAGCACTCGCTTTAGCAACATTAATATGCAAATATTGATTTGACTAGTTCTCTTTTAAACCAGATCAACAAAGTTAGGGTAAAGACCTAATTTTAAGACATAAGTGTTCAATAGTTAGAAATCTATTCTAGTAACCAAATCTAGTCTGCATAAATCATGATATTCATCAGTTTTGTTATATAAGATTAAACAATATTTCTTTTTCCTACACGATGTGAGAATATGGATAAATTAACTTTAAATATTTAGTTTTATATTCAATGAAGCTCTTTATACCTCCGCTATTTTACGCTATATCCCTACGTTATCCCGCTATAGCTTTTTACACATTCACGGCTATAGAACTGCTAAGCGCTTTAACTGTACAGATATACACACACATACCAAACATTCTAAACTATATTTCAAACCTAAAACAACATGTATATGTATAAAATTTATAAAATCTAAAACATGCTTTAAAATTAAAGTAATAAAATAAAGTCTAACTTAAGTTAAAAGGAAATCAAAAGATTGGTGATATTTTACACAAAAGTCCAGTTGTAGTTATTTAATAATTCCTTTTTTTAAAAAAAATGTTAGAAATATGCAATAAACAAAAGATTGTATTCAAAACAACAAACACAAAACATATGTATAAAATTCCCTAAGTGAATTCAAATAGAAAATATATGCAGTTTGTATATGTAATCATTAATAGAAATGTTTCATTAATTAAAACTTAGGTTTCAATCAAAAGTATTTTCTTCAAACCAAATATTTAAAAACAATAACAAAAATAGACAGGATAAATCAAATACATATGTATTTGTTGCAAAAGGTTTTGGGTCTAAACTATATAAACAATATGAACAGTTATAAATGTGTAATCATATGGAATAGATCTAAAGATGACAGGATGAATAGGTAATTAATTAAACTATATCTTAAAATGGGTTCAAATTAAAATAACATGGTGAACATGTGTTATTAATTAAGACGAAGCAAAAGCGCAATCTAATCTATGTAATCGAATAAACAAATATGCAGATGAGATGAGATATGTGAAAAATCTAATTCATATGAACAAGGTGAATGATAAATAAATGAAACTAGAATTATTACCTTGAGATGTAGCCAAAAGAATGCATCCTGAATAATGAGATAGCTCCTGGATCCAGAAATCAACTTCTAAATGTTGCAGATATCAAAAGGTATAAACCACCATTTATTTTAATTTTAGTTTGATTTGATTTTGGAATTTTTCTTAAGCCTTAGAGGCCATTATTTTGGCTGGAATATAAGAGCGAGAGAGAGAGAGGAAAAATGAATTGTCTGTGGAAGGAATAATGAATGAAATGAAAGAGATTTTGGTTTTAAGGAAAACATTGAAACCTTTCCAATTCCTCCCTTACAATCTTCCCACCTTTAATTGCTCATTTAGTCTCTATCAAATCAAACCAAATTCCCTTTCTATACATGTAATGTTAACCAAAGAAAATGCCTAGATAAGCTTTTGAAATTTCCAAATCCACTTAGTAATTAATTGATTTAAATCAAATTTATATGTTTATCGATATTGTATATCAATATGTATGTATATAACTTTTATAAACACGCTTTATTAAATACTAATGGCATTCTAACAAATAAAATAAAATTTAATAGCTAATATTTTACAAATATTAATTAATTTAATTGATTTACAATGATTATAAATTGATTAAATCGTGCAGTTTTTTAGAGTAATTACCGTTGTGCGAATCAAAGGTGTAAATTCAGTCAGCGATTAATATCGAACAATTCGAATATTAATGTTCTCATGTCACCTTAGCTAGTGGTATGACATTTTGGCTGAATTTATCGTTTACATGTCCTTTTGATAAAATCTCATTTTCATTTTTATAAGCGGTATCCGATAGTAACGATTATTTACACTAATTCTCTTTGTTAACACTATATCACATTAAGAATTACAAAATTTTGTTTTGGTCAAAATTCTAACATTATCTACATTCAAATTTGTAAGTGCAAGCACAAAATCCTTGGTTCGATAATAACAATTATTATCAACTGTACTGGTCTGGCCAAAGACTTTGACTTTGAGTTGATTTAAGTTGACCATGTGATACTAACCCATAACCGAGGAGATGAAATCTGTCTTGAATATACGAAAATTCCTTTCCCTCTAAATTGCCCACACAATGGTTGAAAGTATGATTTGGGCAATGTCTACCAGATTTATTATGATCAAGTTTGCTATTCGTATATTCAATCTCCTTTGCTAGGGTTAGAATTTATGTTTGTGATGTTGGCCAGCTTAATTTGATTCTAAACCATTTCCAAATTGCTGCACTACAATTACAGTGAAAAATAGATGTTCTATATCTTCCATCCCATCGAAACATAAAACAAATTTTGAATCGATGTTGATAGTTCTTTGAATAAGTATGTTCTTTGTTGGAAGGATGTTGTTTATCACTTTATAAACATATATTGCTATTTTGGGGATATATATTTTATGCTCTATGGATTTAGCCTAGTGCACTTTGTCTTATGTTCTACGTATGTGATTCAGTAGGGATTTAAAATTATGCTTTCTATCCTCAGTACAACTCCATATGTAATCTTCTAAATTGTCATTGAATATTTTGGTGGAATAAATTTCCTTTTTAAACCATATCAAAAGCTATATTGTCACTTTTCCATTCACCCTCTTCTAAAATATCACTAACCAAGATCTTCTCTCCCCTGATCCATTCGATTGTTTCATGATCTATTCTTGTGATTAATCTACTCCCTTGTAACTACGGATCAACCCACAAAGATGTAGATTTTCCATCCACAATACATTTTTCTAGACATTTTAAAGCTTCTTGTCTGATTTTTAATAAGTTTTTCCAAATGCCTAAATCATCATTATGTACATGTATTTCCTAGAAAGATTTATCTCTAATGTATTTTCTATTAATCAACTTGCCTAAATTCCTTCACCGTTAACTTTTCTAGATTTGTTTGATGCTAATGGAAATGTTTAATTCCTCCAAACTACGTAGTCCAAGCCCTCCCTCTTCTTCTTTTTTACAAACTATCTCCCAAGGAATTTTAGAAAATTTTCCTTTCCATAAGAAATTCAGATAAACATGCTTTAGTCTGTTGATAGTGGCTGTTATAAGCTTGAAGCATTACATCCAGAATTGTATTGTTTGGTAAATTGTAGATTAATTAATTCTAGTATGCCAGCCATACTTAATAGTTTAGATTCCTAGCCTCCTATTTTTTGTTTGATTCTCTAAATTAAACTATCATGGTCTTTATCTTTCGGATTTGTCCAAGTCATCGGGGTTCCCAAATATCTAATGGGTAAATATCCTTGGCCGATGTTTAGTATTTCTGTGATTTCTAATGCATTACGTACTCCTCCACCAAAGAAATTTTTTGATTTCTCTATGCCAAGATTGTCTCCCCCACGATTCTAAAGATTTTTTTAATGGTCTCAACTCTATTAGTATATTCTTTCATAAATATAAGTATGTCATCTACATAAATCAAATGATTGATCTTAGTGTCATTGAATATGGGGTTGATTTTACCTTTCTTCAAATTCTTTTCCATTAAATTTGAAAAAAACTCCATGACAATTACGAAGGGAAAAGGTGAAATGGATCACCTTGCCTCAGCCCCGAAGTTGTGTGGAAAAACCCATAATAACATCCTTTGCTAAATAGAGAAACTTGGCGATTTGATAATAACGTCTTTCATTCTTGACCACTTTTCTGAGAACATCATTTCTTTCATCATGTGTATCAAAAAGATTTTTGTTTACATAATTGAATGCTTTCTTTAAATCAAATTCGATACACATACCTTTGTAGATTTCCTTTTAAAACCTCTATTACTTCGTGAGCCAGAAGAATGTCGTCTCCAATAGTTTTGTTCTGTATGAAAGTGCATTGATTTTCCGAGATTAGCTCATCCATGAAAAGTATGAGTTTGTTACACATAACCTTAGCTAGGGTTTTATATATAGAGGTACAACATGATATAGGTCTGAAATGGCACCCTTCTTTAGCTTCTTTACTTTTTGGGATAAGGTGAATAAATGCGTGATTGCATTCCTGAAAAGTGATGTGGTCCCTAGCAACCTTAGGGGCATAGCGGGAAATACCACCCGTCTGCTTTCAAAGAGGAGCGAGTGAGGCTCTTATCTTGAACCGGCTTAATCTCCAATCATCCATTTTTGATTCTATGGCTTATAAGGCTTACCAAGGAATTATGATTCTCACATGCCCCATATATTCATTGGCGACCCAATCAATTGGTGGAGGTAATGCCAATCTCATCCCTTGATCAATTTTCCTTGAGTAAAAGAGTTGTCTATTGCATTCAAAAGAGGTTGTTTTATGGTATCCCGATGGAATTTGTAAAGTTTAGCATTGAAACCGTCCGGTATAGGAGTAAAGCGGTTTCTAATGCTGAAAACAACGTCACAAATATGTTGGAGATCAAATCTATCGATCAATTTTTTTTGAATATACTCAAAGATAATGTTTTTACATATTATAAGATGAAATATGGAGTTGCCTTGTTGGGTGAAAAGATTTTTAAAGTATAAAACTGCTTTTTCCGTAAAATCATCAATTTTAAAACACTGTTGCCCATTCTCAGTAATAGCTCCATCCCAGTTATTGAAAACTATTTTTGCCGACATTTTAGCGTAGAAAAACATTGATGCTTCATCTTCTAACACAAGCTAGTCACATTTTGATTTTTCCACTGTGTTAATATATTCCTTACGTAACTCATTTTCAAGGTTGCTCTTCATGGTTTGAAACCCCATGCAAAGGTTTTCATCTTTATTACCTTCTAGTCTCTTTTGAATATTCCCACATTTGCCTTTAAGTATCTTCACCTTTTTTTTAATGTCGTTTTTTTCTCCGCTCCAATTTTTGAGGTACTCTTTAATGAATTTATGCTTGTAAAGCAAATAAAAAAGAGGGTTTCCTTCTACGTTTATGTTCCAACCTTCATTGAATTTTTCCATGTAATCTTCACATAAGTTCCAATGGTTCAAGAATTGAAATTGCTTAGCTTTCTTTTGAGTTTGCTCTATGGTAGACACAAGAATTGGCATGTGGTCACTTATACTCAACCGTAAAAGCTTAGCAGAGGTGTTAGGGAACTGATCATCCATTCCAAATTTATGAAAACCCTATCGATCTTTGTAAAGATATTCTCGACACGTCCAGACCACTATGTGAATTGGTAGCCGTGCACATATAGTTCTGTAACTCCAGTATGGAACATGAAATTATCTAATTCTTGCATTTTACCAAAATGGACAATATGCCCTCTAGATTTTTCACTCGCCATTCTAATACAGTTAAAATTCCCAAGTACGATCTAGGGTCTAAATATGTACAAAGAATCTTCTACTAGGAATTTCCATAGTTTATCTCTAAGGTAGTCAAAATTGTGTGCATATATAAATGTACGTTTAGTTTAGCACCTCCATGGTTATCAAGTCTACGGATACATGTTGATAACTCATGTTAATAACTAATAAGGTGCCAGTCCTGGATATCACTTTTAATCAGAAAAAGGATTCTACATTTATGTTAGCTGAATAGATTACTAATGATATTCCATTGCACACTAATTTTCCTCCTCGTATTATCTATTTCATTTCTTCTGAGTTTATTTTGAATAATACCAAAACAAGTAACTTTATACACTTCAATTATTCTCCTTACCTCTAGCCATATATTGGGTTGTGAAACCCTCTAACGTTCCAGCAGGATATTATCATAGTCCAATTTGTTTATTTATGACTGCACCTTAACTCTCGACCCTGGATGTTTAAGCTATTATTATCCTCCCTTTTCTCTTTTGTTGAATCCTCCCACTTTGGATTTTTCTTTACCGACTTGTCTTTTTTAACAGTGTATACCTTACCGATGGCTTTGGAATGGCCTTTTTCTGGAACATTGGTTGTTTCCTTCATAGTATTTTGATCAACTATATCCTCATTTCTCCTCTGTTCTCTTGCTCATCGTTCAAAGAATTTTTGGTTGACCTGTGATAAAAGCAAACTTGTACCATTACATTTATTAATATTAACAGAGAAAGGAATAAAGTCACTCTATTAAATGTGGGTTCGAGAATGGTAAAACTGGGTATGATGATGAGTTGTGGATAAGAGCAGTTGGTGACCCAAGGTTAGCCTAAATGGGTCCGATGGCACCTTCTAAATAGAGCTCAAGAGTGGAAGTGAGTTGGACTGGTTCGTTGAGGTACGATTTGCCCCCTCCTTTCGTGTGTTCAAGGACTCCCCTATCTCTTTCCTATTGCTCTTTGGTTTCAAATGTTTCTCTTTGTTAATGCTATCCAAAGTGTCTCCTTTATGTGATTGCTTCTTAGTTTTTGAAATCTCCATAGTGAGAACCTCTTTCACCTACCTTAACTGGCTAATTGCCTCTTAAACTTCACATAACGGTTTCTCTAGATGACTTCCACTAACATCACTTGGAGTTTTTGTATCTGCTTCTCTTTTAATTTCATTATTCTCTACACTGATTTGCTCTTTGTCATCTAGTTCTTCTAGTTTTTCAACCCACTCGTCCCTAAAATCCTTCTAGATGTCATTAACCTCCACTTTATTACCTTCTTTTTCCTTGGTAATCTGTGTTTGAACCTGCACTTTAGGTTTCCAA
Organism: Allium fistulosum; assembly: GCA_030737815.1. NCBI lineage: Eukaryota > Viridiplantae > Streptophyta > Magnoliopsida > Asparagales > Amaryllidaceae > Allium > Allium fistulosum. The sequence goes on from CM060904.1 coordinate 137,615,426, forward strand.
ATTTTACTTGGTAGGCATTGCATAGATATATATCCAAAACATAAGCAATTGTCACCTCTGGCCAAAAGTTTTCCATTGATCACCTCCTATCTAAAACTTTCTCCGTTTTCCCCTAACACTTCTAATATGTATGGAAATCCATACTCCACCTTAATATCTACTAAAACTCTAGCAAAAGATAATCTGGTTTTTGATTGTGTTGCATCATCCATCTTGATAGGTTTTCTTAAAGGACTAACCAATGTGCTAATAGCCTTAAGACCTCATAATCTAAAACTCAAACCAAGCAGATGAATCCATACTGGCATGGAAGTTGATATATCTCTATCAGTTTTCATATTAGGACTTAATTTCTTCATAATAATTATGTTATTGTCGAAAAACTAAGGTCTACCATCTAAATTTTTTTTACAATCCGATTCTTTGTCGAACCCGACTAAAAAAACCATTGTCTTTTGATTAAATAGTAAAGTTACCAGTGGTTTTCCAAACTCTTCATGAGTATGCCTCAATAGCTTTTTAGTACGGTCTAAGACCAACTATGTAAAACATAGCATAGTTATTCCACCCATCCTCCACTTATTTTAGCACCTCCAATAATGGTGCCCCTTTCCTTTTGCTCTCAGTTCTGATCAGTTCTACATATTCTAGATTTGTTGAATTAACACCATCTCCTCTTCTACCGCATATTGCATCTAAATAGGAAACCTTTTGGGCATCTGCAACAACTGTGAATTTGACTCCTGATGGTTTGCTACCTCCCTCCACCTTCTTCGCTTTTGATTGGAACGAGTTGATTTGGACCTGTCTATGAGAAATCTCTATTTGAGGGTTTTCACCTGATTTTTCGTCGTCTGTCATTGTCTTCCGCCTCTTGACTTCGATCCAACCATCTCCTTATCCTCGCTTGTATCTGCCATCAGCCTCTTTAGAGTCGATATTGAAATAAGTTTATTAGATAGATTAGAGAGATGTAGAGAGGAATTTGAGAAGAAATCGAGAAGAATTGAAAAAGAATAGAGAACTATATTGTGGGAAAGGATCGGATCTAGGGTTTAGAGCTGCCATGAATGGAAAAGACATGATTTTACATCTGAATGTAATGAAGCTTGTTAAGTAAGGAATTTTAGAAGGGTAAGTGTGAAAATATACACTTGAATCATGGCGATATAAGGAAATTAATTCTGAAATTATGAACAAAGCAATAGGATTAGGAGTAAACCAACTTATATTTTAAGATAATATAAGATGTGCATCTTGATAGAGTTAGAGGTATGCCTTAGGGGCAATTATGTAATTTGTTACATATATCTAACTCGCTAACCAATCTTATTCGAAAACAAAAGCGTTTTTATTTTAATATATACTTGATGATATGTTATACTAATTAATTAATTAATTTAATTAAAAACATATTTAATAGACAATCCATAAATGGTTTGTTTTATGATAGTAGTTACAAAGTGTTGTAAACATGAGTAATTTATCATAATGAAATTAAACATACCGTTTTAAATATTCCTAGTTAAGATGTATCGAGATAGGATATCTATATATCCACTGAGACTAGAGTACTTAACACCCTCCAAATGTTAGGCAGTGTATTACTCATGATTGTTGGGGGCACCAAGGGATTACATACTAATGGTTATTGGATAACCATGGAATGACTTAGTCGGTAGTTTTTTGTTGGTTAATATATAACTATGGTCAACAATAAATATCAATGTGACAATATTACACATTTCCCTCGACTTGAGAATATCATCGAACTTCAATGTGGAAACTTTGCTTTGATTGTAGTTAAATCATGGCACGTCGTCCATTGAATGACTATAATTTGGTCAAGTGGAAGCATTGGAAGTGAGACGCTATTCAAGAGAGAATTCATCTCCTCAGTGATACTGTGTTAGTATCACGGTTAACTGAAGTCTACTCAAAGTCAAAGTCTCTGGCCAGTGCAGTATGGTTAATAATAATTGTTATTATTAGATCAAGGACTTTGTGTTTGGACTATAGAGTTGAATATGGACGATATTGGAATTCCGACCATTACCAATTTCCATAAGTATAAGTGATATAGTTTTGACAAAGAAAATTGGTGTAAATAATTGTCACTACCGGATAATCCTTATTAAAGTAAAATTGGATTTTACCAAACCCAAGTAAGCGATAAATTTGGCCATAATGTCACATCACTTGTTAAGGGAAGTGTGAATGTTAATATTTGAATTGTTCGATATTAATTGCTGATCAAATTTACACCTACAAGAGTTACACAACTGAAATGTTAAATACTCCTTTTTCACTCGATTTGATTAATTTATAATTGTTATAAATTAATTAATATTTACAGAATATTAATTATTAAATTTTATTTGATGTATTGAATAATATTAAACGGTATGTTTATAATAGTTATAAATATACTTATCGATATACGATATCGATACGCGTTTAAATTGGATTTAAATGAAATAAATATGGTTCAGGCTTGAAATGGATTCAAGGCCCAAAAGGGGCATGATATTTTCAGCTATAATAGGGACACAGATGATAGAGTTAGGGGTATACCCTAGGGGCAATTATTTAATTTGTTACATATACCTACCTCGATAACCAATCTTGTTCAAAATAAAAGGTGTTTTCTTTCTATTATATATACTTGATAGAATGTGTTATATTATTTAATTTAACTAAAAATATATTTAATAGAAAATCCATGAATGGAATGTTTTTGTGATAGTAGTAACAAAGTATCGTAAACGTGAGTAATTTATCATAATGAAAAATAAATATATTATTTTAAATATTCCTGCTCAAGATGTATCGATACTAGATATCGATATATCCATTAGGACTAGAGTATGTAATGCTCTCCAAATGTTGGACAGTGTATTACTCATGGCTACTGGGGGTACTAAGGGGTTATGTACTGATAGTTATTGGATAACTATGGAATGACTAACTTGATAGGTTTCTTTTGGTTAATATAACTAAGGTCAAACAGAACATATCGATGTGACTAATTCACATAGTTCTCTCGACTTGAGAATATCATCGATCTTCAATATGAAAGCTCCACTTTGATTATAGTCAAATCATGGCACGATATCCATCGAATGACTATATTTGGGTAAAGTATTGGAAGTGAAGCACTATTCTAGAGAGGATTTGTCTCCTCGGTTATATCAGATTAGTATCACGGTCAACTGAAGTCAATTCAAAGTCAAAGTCTCTGGCTAGAGCATTTCAGTTAATAATAATTGTTATTATTGAATAAAAAACTTTGTGTTTGGACATTTAAGTTGAATGTGGACGATATTGGAATTTTGATCATTACCAAATTCCATAAGTCCAAAGTGATATAGTTTTGACGAAGAGAATTGGTATAAATAATAGTCGCAACCGGGAAATACTTAATAAAGTAAAATTAGATTATACCGAAACCAAGTAAGCAATAAATTTGGCTAAAATGTCTCACACCACTCGCGAAGTGATGTGTGAATGTTAATATTCGAACAGTTTGATATTAATCGTTGACCAAATTTACACCGGACAAGCACACAACTGAAATGATGAATTCTCCTTTGACCAAATGGCTTAATTAGTTTATAAATGTTATAATTATATTAAATTGAATAATATTTATGAAATATTATTTATAAATTTGATTTTTTATTTGATAAATGAATATTAAATATATTTATAAGTTATAAATACATTAATCGACATATGATATCGGTAAACGTCGTAAATTAGATTTAAAATGAAAAATATTCATTAGGACTTTAAATGAGTTTGAAGCCCATGATAAGTGCTAGTCAATTCGATAGAAACAAAGGTTAGAGACGGCTAAAATTATGGGGAAGTTGGCTTGATTTTGGATGGCTAAGATTACTGGAGAATGAGTAAGAGATGAGATCCCTACTTCTCTCCTTTCCATCCACTATATAAGCATCTCTATCCTCATATGCTTTAGATCTTTTTTAGCCTCCACTTTAAGTCTCTACTGGCCAAAATTTTACTCTTCTCCCCATCTATATAAAGTTCAAATCAAATCAATTGTTATCCGATAGTTGGTGGTTAATGTATCAAGGACTAGCACTCTGTTAAATTGAAAATAGTTTCAAGAGGAAGATATCATTATTTTAAAGTGTACTTGTATATAAATTAATTTTTGAAAGTTTAAATTTATTAATAAGACTAACAAAATATATAAATTAATTAAATAAGTTAGTTAATGAAAAATATATACATGTATTATATATTTTGATATATGTTATGAAATTTCAAAATATTTAAGATATCATAAGTATACATGTATGTATATAATATGATTTTTCAAAATTAATATAATTTAATTAAAGTTGTTTAATTAAATTAATTAATTACTTAATTAATATACACATAATATGATATATGTGTTATACTATAAAGATTATAATACATATGATAAATATTTAATATAAATGTTATATTAAGATAATATACAATTAACTAAAATGTTAATTGATTAAAATTAATTAAATAAGATTTAATTAACATAATATTATACATAAGGCTATTATATAAGTAATATGAAATATAAAAGTTATATAATATGAATGTATAAATTAAAGGTGGGATATTAAGAAACCGTATATAGACTTAAGGAATAAATACACACATAAATGTACATATACCGTGATTTCTAATGTGTCCGACACTTGAATTGTAAATGTATTTCATAAGAAATACATTATTCCATAAGTTGATATCACTCAATATAATATATTGAAGATTATGAAACGTCAATATAATGTTGTCCTCTATCATATATATATATTAATAAATTACTTGCATACTCCTTAGTTGTTGAGAAATCTCAAGCCAGGGATGTTATGTGTATCATTATTCATATATTGAATTACAAGGTAAGATAACTATATGTATTTGTTAAGCAAACTCAAGGTACATATGCTATACTTAGGTCGTCGCAATATGGTAAGTACGAGTGAATAATTTCATTTCAATTTGTTAAGCAAACTCAAGGTCAAAGTGTAATTATGACAAGGTGCCAAAGGTTAGGAGTTGTATAAGATACAATTGATAAAGAGTTATCCATCATCCGTGAAGCTATGATTTATTCAGCAAACTCAAGGTGAAAATTTCAAGATGGACGAGTACTAGCACCCATTAGTGAAGTTGAAAGACTTCTATATTTCACTTAGGGTTTGGTGAAATAGAGAAGGCTAGTGGGAGCCTTATTAGAAAGATGAAATGGTAACGTTTAACCTTTCTAATATTGTAAGAACGTATGCTATATAATGTTATAATAATCTACATTAATAAATTTGTGCATTTAATATAATTGATAATTTTTTTATCAATTAAGATATACAAATGAACTGAATTGAAGATTGACAAATAGAAATATAATGTATACTTACTAATAAATGCCTATTGCATGTTAACGTTTCAACATCCATGCAAGTGCCTGATTTTACAACTACTAAATACATTCCTAATTTGGTCATTTAAATTTTTATTTGGTCGAGACCATGTATTTCAATTTTATGAGTTTCGAACTAAAAAGCAATGCAAGATTATGGATATTTGATCCATATGCAATCACATATAAATATTATATGATGAACGGTCATAGTTCGTAATGTATGATATTTCAATAAAATTAGTTCATTTGAAGCAAACAAATAAACCGTTCTCTGAGATCGAGTATTCTATTTGATTGATTACAATAAAGATCATATTGTGTTAAATGAACACTAGACCAAAACTACAAGTAGATTTAAGAACTCGATCATTGAAATGTCAGTTTGATCAGTTTACGCAAAGTGCAACATATTTGATATCATTAAATGTTAAGGATGATTGAGTGCACTTTTGTAAAGAGTTCGTTATGATGTTTTCTTTATATGGTTTGACCACTCGGAAAGAAAAACGAACGTATAAGAGTAGATGTGATTTAAGGTACAGTTGGGACGAAGAGAGTGAATAATCACTTTTGCTTCATATAGAACCTTTAGAAACGAGAATTGTAAAAATAATAATTAATACTTAACATTGGAATAAGAAATATGATTTCTATTCTGAAATGTATTTTCGTGTGGAAAATTTGTTTTCTATGAGATTTATTTCTTTGAGTACAAGGTATATCATCAAAGAACTCTCCGCTATGAACTAGCTACAGTATATGAAATAAATAATCTATATTAAGTGAATGATGGACCTTCGAATTTAGTATGCTATTATAGTAATGGTAGAAATAGTGGGAGCATGCCATATAGCACTTATTGGTTGCATTAAATTACAAAAAATGTTTTTGTAAAATATAGCAAACATTATTTATGAAATAATGACTGGTTTTCCGGTGTCGACTAAAAAATGCACATAGTAATATTTGAATGTGAATATTATGAATATTTGTTATGAAATAAAAATATAACGTGGTACTTGTTTTCACAACAAAAGTGATGCATTGGAAAATACTGAAGTATCTAAAATTATTTACAATTACTTTGGAATTATAGACTAAGTCGTATTTTTAAGAAATAAATTTTATCAAATGATTATGAATCGTATGATATTGGTTAATTATATCTCAAACTATTAAGGGCCATGCACCCATTTAGTGGGAGTGTCATAAGAATTGAAGAACTCTTCTGATAACACATATAGATGTATGCAATCGTAAGTCTATGATACCAAAATCGTTCCACATACTTTATGATATTCATCGATGAGTTATCCCAAATATGGACATGTGTATTTGATACACATGCACAAGTCTATGTTAATCTCATAGAATATAAAACAGAAGTAAGTAATATAATATGCACAGAAATGATTCGACTTGATCGAATGGGTGAGTATATTTGATAGAGTTTTGTGTGTATCTAATATGAATGAAGACTCATACTCAAAGGTCCCTCCTTCCTATAGTACATAATGATGTTTTGATAAGGAGTAATCGAACTTTGTCGGACAACACACGATTAATTATGAGTGAAGTTGACTTAAACTCTTTTGTATAAGGTGTGTACTTAAGAGTTGTACACAAGGTTGAAATTAATATCATCCAAAGAATAAATTACAAAACCATAAGAGATAAGGTTTTATAAGAAACCCTTACATATCCTAGGCCAAGGAGTTGGCAGGTTGTGTGAGTTAAAATACTGCACATAATAGTTTTATGTAAGGGATCTTGTATGAATCGTCCTAAGAGAATTTTGGGAATGATAGTCATTAGATGACTAATTTATGTTCTGAATATGAATATATTGTAAACTAATGCAAAATCAGTTTTATATAAGGCAATTCATAAAATGCTTATGAATGTACGTTCTGTTTCACCAAGAAACAACTATTGTTTCAAAAAATACCAAGTTCGTAGCGAAGGAATTTCTTTGATAAATTATTGGTATAAAATGAATTTGGATATAATCTAATGATAAAACTGATTGTAAGGGATGGAATGAAATTAACCGAACCTAAATGAATACAAATACATTAGAACGTCTAATGAGTATTCTTGTACATTAAAGAGAAACTATGAGTTTCTTGTTAATGTCAAAAATAAATAATACTCGATTTTTTAATTAAACCATTAAGAGTATTGACTCTATGTTATGGTATGATGCACAAATCCAAAATAGATTTCAAGTACATTAATAAAATTTGATTTTGATAGTTGTATCTGAAGGGATATGATCCATTGGCCATAAATGTGTATTTAAGAGAGAGAAAAATGCAGTTGAATATGGTGAGCCACATTGATAAGAATAATATCGTGAATTTCAATTGTTGAAATTAACATAATAGATTCACCATTCGATGTGCTCAAATTGGTTCGGATTTTGCTCACAAAATTATCGCATATGACTTTATGTTTTGGTATGTATGTGTTGAAATAGAAAATTCAAAATAATGATTTAGAGTAAACTGTTTACGCATAATAACCAAAGTGTTTCAAAGGAAGTGGGAGCGATATTGAGTTTGTGGGGTTTTGGATGTGATCCAAGAAATGATAGAAAGTATCATTTTAAAAGCATCAAAATTGAACAAATGTTTTGATAGAAATATCAAAATACTTTAATTGTTAAGCAAAATGCAGTGAAAGCGTGTGCTCATAAGAAAAAAAGTTAAAAGGTACATAGATATTTCTAAACTATAAGTAAACAACACACTGCTGATTGTTAATGATGCACTTGCTTTAAAATCAGCTTTAGTTGTTTTAATATTCGACGTTGGATTTTTAATTGATGTCTTTTATAGTAAGTATAAAAGATATTGGGAATGTCCCAAATGATATGCAAGGACACCTTATTAAAATATTTAATACGGAACATGTAAGATGGATTCCTTATGCATTAGCAATAGAATTTATCATACATGTTATGTTGTCTATGATATCGTGACTTTTTTATGTATTTGATACATGAAGCAAATATCAAATCCAAAAAGATATCATTAAATGGTTGTTTGAGGTGTTCTAGTGTATTTATGAAATACTAGAGAACTGTTTACAGAAACAACGAACTCCTTATGAAGCAGTGTTCGGACTCAAACTTCATAAGTGATATTGAGTATAATATGGTAATAATAAATTCAGGTTAAGTTAAGTTGGGAATGTTCCAATTAGAAGAGATTATGGGCGATTCAATGAAAAGGCTAAATACATTGACTTGAATAGTGCCACAATAATAGTAATGTATATATAATAAATGCAAAAACTTATAACTGAGCCAAGGGTGATTTCAATGTTGAGAATACCATAACATTGTTATATGATAACAATGTCATGATAAAGTTCATAAAAGAACTTAAAGCTCACTGGAAATTAAGAGACATACTCCAAATTGTTCCACATGATAAAGGTAGTTTATCGGCGTGGAGAGAGTTGATTAACAGTAGATACTTAAAACATAATAGCATATCCATTCACTAAGGGACTGACCTAAATGGTTTTGAGAAAATTGATTAGTGAAATTGGAATAAGATTACATAATTAACCCTAATTGCAAGTGGGAGATCGATAGAGTTAGGGTTATGCTATAGAGGCAATTATGTAATTTGTTACATGTACCCAACTCGATAACTAATCTTGTTTGAAATAAAAGGTGTTTTCTTTCTATTATATACTTGATATAATGTGTTATATTAATTAATTAACTTAATTAAAAGTATATTTAATATAAAATTCGTAAATGGTATGTTTTGGTGATATTAGTTACAAAATGTTGCAACCGTGAGTAATTTATCACAATGAAAATAAATATACAATTTTAAATATTCCTGGTCAAGATGTATCGAGATTAGATATCAATACATCCGTTGAGACTAGAGTACGTAACACTCTCCAAATGTTGGACAGTGTATTACTCATGGTTGCTGGGCACCAAGGGGTTACGTACTGATAATTATTGGATAGCTATGAAATGACTCACTCGATAGTTTTCTATTCGTTAATATTGCTAAGGTCAAACAGAAAATATCGAAGTGACTGATTTACATAGTTTTCTCGACTTGAGACTACTATCGATCTTCAACATGAAAACTCTACATTGATTGTAGTCAAATCATGACACAACGTCCATCAAGTGAATATAGCTGGGTCAAGTGGAAGTATTGGAAGTGAAGCACTATTCAAGAGAGGATACGTCTCCTCAGTTATATGAGGTTAGTATCACGATCAATTGAAGTCAATTCAAAGTCTCTGGCCAGAGCATTTCGGTTAATAATAATTGTTATTACTGAACAAAGGACTTTGTGTTTTGGACCTTAAAGTTAAATGTGGATGTATTGGAATTTTGACTATTACCAAATTCTATAGGTCCAAAGTGATATAGTTTTTATGAAAAGAATTGGTGTAAATAATAGTCACAACCGGGTAATGCTTAACAAAGTAAAAATAGATTTTACTGAAACCAAGTAAGTGATAAATTTGGCCAGAATGTCACACCACCTGCTAAGTGATGTGTGAACGTTAATATTCGAATAGTTCGATATTAATTGCTGACCAAATTTTCTCCTGATGATTCACACAACCAAAACGATGAATTCTCCTTTGATCAAATGATTTAATTAATTTATAATTGTTTATAAATTGATTAAATTAAATAATATTCATGAAATTTTATTTATAAATTTTACTTTGATTTGATAAATGAATATTAAATGTATTTATAAAAGTTATAAATATATTAATCAATATATGATATCAATAATAATTATAAATTAGATTTAATATGCAAAATATTCATTTGGGCTTTAAATGGGTTTGAAGACCATGATAGGTGCTAGTGAACTCGGCAGCAATATGTTAAGGTTGAGGCGCCTAAAATTATAGGGAAAGAGGCTTGATTTTGCATGGCTAGGGGAAATGAGTAAGAGATGAGATCCATACTTCTCTCCTTTCCACCCACTATATAAGCAACTCTATCCTCATATGATTTAGCTCTTTTTTAGTCTCCACTTCAAGTCTTTGCTAGTCAAAATTTTACTCTCTTCTCCATCTATTTAGAGTTTAAATCAAATACGATTAGCTGTTATCCGATAGCTAGTGGTCAATAGTTCAAAGACTAGCACTCTGTTGAATCAGAAATAGTTTCAAGAGGCATGTATCATCATTTCAAGGTATACTTCAAGGCATTGGAAGTTAGGTATAATTTTAATCATAATATAATTATTTATGCATAGTGATAATATTTTATTATATACAAATATTATCTGCTGATTAGTTAGGTGATGATTTTGATATGCAAATGATATTGTTATAAAATTGTTTGGTTATATGTATGTATATATTAAAAAAGGAAATTTTTACCATAAATAACCTAGGTTAGTATGGCTCTGTAATAAAAAAACCAATTTTTTTATTTTATTAAATTAATATATATTATTTAAATAGATAAATATAGTTTGTAATTAATTATAACACCATACCTTAGTCAAATGTTGTAACGAACGGCGCTTTCGGCCCTCGAGTGCCGACACTAATACATCCACGGTATTCTCCTACTGAACATCCAAGTGCCAAAATGACAGAATGTTAGGGTAAAAGAAAAGGAAAAAGAAATAGAACAAGAAAGAAGAACACAATATCAAAATCTAACATGCGGAACGATAATATATAATATCTCAAAAGATCTTTACCAAAAATAAAAATTTAATATACATACAACAATCAGAGTAAACTAACCTATCACCGTCTTGGACAGTTATAACAGTATATCCTTACAAACGCTGATAGATACAAAACAAGTAATGCAGAAGAAAATAAATATGTGAATAGGTCTTGGAGGCATCCAACTCATCTTCTAAAGCTCCAAAGTGTCCAGCTAAATCTGGAAATATACTTGGGGCTGACCCGAGCATTATGAGGAAATAACACCAGGATCTGTCTGGTAAACCAGCATGAGAATCTCAAATCATATGGATTTTTATATTTATAAAACCCTTTAAAAATAAAGGTATCTCGTAAGACCACGTCGCAAATAAATACAGACGGGTTTTATCTTACGATAACCAAATCATTTCTATTAGAAAATCTGATGATATTATAATAATGTTTAGGTGTGAAATATAAATAATCAAGTAGTTATAATTCATGTGAGTGTACACCACAACAATAGTTGGTATGCAATCAAAACCGCTAAAGTACGTTCGTTGATTGTGCAGGATTCCACAGAGGTGCCCTCAGTATCTCGAGAACGGTCCTCCTGCATAAGGTTCAGAGATATCCTTCCAATGTAACATACATCCCTAGCTGATGTACATAGGAAATACATAATTGGCCACAACATGAGGCCGAGTGCACTACTCATGCATGCATAATTATTGGTATCTCTAAGGTAGAGTTCGCATGTACCCTTGGGTTAGCTAACCCTTGGTCTATGCATCATATCTTTGGTTTTAGTCATATCTGTTGGTGAGGCTATGTTCAACATTCCAGCACACGAGTCACAACACAAACAGATCTCGACACACGAGTCCCCAACTTGAATAGATCTCAAAACCACGCATGGATTCCCATATCTTAGCGGATAATCACACATGGATTGCCATATCTCAACGGATCTCGGAATCACATATGGATTCCCATATCTCAATAGATCTTGAACAACTACATGTGTTCGAGCATCTCAATCAGATCTCAAATCTCTATATATATTCTAGCATCTTGAACCAATCACGAACCTCTTCTAAAGCATAGAACACGTAGATGGTTTTGAAGTGATAACGGTTTTAAGTCATTTCATATAAGCACTCTACCTCGCTTACCATGCGCTTCAAAAACCAATCGATCGATTTTCAATAAACTCAACTCCAATTCTTTTGGATATAAACAGACAATGCATAAGAGCGGAGAACACCTCCTAACCAGACGGGGTCGGATTTTCTTATCATTTGTCCTAGAAGAGCAAATTGAGTTTATACATACATTATAACATTACCGAAGATAACTGTACTATATGATTCTCGTGTTTCTTCTAGATATTTCTAGAGTTATATTTGGCCAGTTTCAACAACAAATGAGAATAATCGCATAAGGTAAACTAAGTCTCGTATACTTTCCATAAGCAACTAACCAAAAAGCACGATCGACACACGCAAGCACGATCGGGTCATATAAATGACTTTGAATCCCCTTTCTAATCAATTAATCCTTTATTAATCAAAACCTCATTTATTAGTAAACTCCTTTTTACTCAATAAACTTCTTTATTAATGAAACTTCACTTATTAATTAAACTTCACTATTTAATTAAAAATCCCCTATTCATTTCTACACATTTCAATATTCTCAAAAGCATTCATATACTTATCTCCACGATATAAGTATATTCATAAACCAATAACAATTTTTACTTAGTTTAAACACAGTCAAAAGTTTAAAAACAAATATTACTCAAACATTGTTAATAAATTTCTTCTCTCTTTTATACTTTAAAGCTTATACTTTTCTACCCTTTTCAAAAGATTTCATACTTGTTATTATCTTCAAAATTCCATTACTAAAACATTGTCCACAACAAACCTAAAGCACTTCACTTAATCATTATTTTTAAAACTTTCTTTTAAAGATTATATTACTTTTTAAAAGTATAACTAAATGGGTTAAAAACAATTGTTGCTTAAACATCATTATTGTAAACCCAAAATCACTTTTGTACTTGTCATTAACTTTGAAATGCATCCGTTTAAAGGTCTAAGTACATCTTCATTTTTTAAACAAGGTGATATACCTTTTAAACTATATTTACATAACTGTTCTTACAACATAAGTGTTATAATCCCAAAACCTCTTTAAAATACTTATAATATGGCTTAAAACACTAAACCAAAATATTGCTTAAAATATCTACTTTATAATTTATTTAAAAATCATAAAACAAGTTTTGTAATTTAAAACCCTTACTTAAACCAATCATAAATGATTATAAAATCATATTCAAACTTCCTTACAAAATACTTTAATACCATTACAAACTCCTTTAAAAGATTTTAGAAAAATATCTAAAGTATCCAACCATTTTATACTTTATTAAAAAATAATTTTCAAAATGCATCTATAGCGACCTTTTCACTATATAAACTTATGCAACATCGTTTCACAATTTCCAAATTTCCAAACCAATTCCTTTAGGTCAAACACACTCAAAACATGTGTAAAGAATAACCCAATATATATCCATAATATATCCACATTTTTAATCAATTTAACCAGTATCAAATACGGGGAATTTCAAAGTGCATTTATAGCGACAATTTCGCTTCAACCATTCACACACACTTTCTAATACTGTAAGAACATCAGCCATATGAAGTAATAATAATATACATTGATAAATTTGAGTAGTTAATATAATTGATTAAATGTTTATCAATTAAAATATACAAATGAACTGAATTAATGTTGACAAATATAAATATAAAACATACTTACCAATAAATTTTTGCATGTTGACACATGCAAGTGCCTTTTTATACAACCACTAAATAAGTAAGTAACATGGTCACTTGTAAGTTTACTTGCCCGAGTCTATGTATTTTCTTCAATGTGTTTCAAACTCTAAAATCAATACAAGAATATGGATATTTGATCCATATACGATCACATATAAATGTTACATAGTGAATGGTCACAATTCACAATGTACAAAACCTCGATGAAATTAGTTCATTGAAATAAGCAAGTAAACTATAGTGTAAGATTGTGTATTCAATATCATTGATTACAATAATGATCTTGTTGTGTTAAACGTTAAACTAGACCAAATGCTACAAGGTAGATCTAAGAATCCGATCATTGAATTGTTAGTTTGATCAGTTTGTCTAAAGTGCAACTTATTTGATGTCTTGAAAAGTCAAGGATGACCAAATTCACTTTTATAAAGAGTTCGTTATAATATTGTAGCAAGGATTTCCTTTGAATGGTTTGATCATTTAGAAAGAAAATCAAATGTATAAGAGTGGATGTAAGCCAAGGCTTAGTTGGGATGAACTAAGTGAATGATCATTTATGCTTCATAAAGAAACATTAGAAATGAGAACTGTAAAATAATAATTAATATCTAAAATTAGAATGAAAGTATGATTTTTATTCCAAAATGTATTTTCACATAAAATTATTTTCTATGAGATTTATTTCTTTGAATTTAAGGTATTTGATCTAAAAATTATCAGTTGTAAACTAGTTACAGTAAATGAAATAAATAGCCTATATTAAATGGTTGAATGGAGCTTCGTATTTCATATGCTATTATAGTAATGACATAAATAGTGGGAGCATGCCATGTAACACTTATTCGTCACATCAAGTAATGAAAATTGTTTTCATAAAAATATCAAACATTATTTATGAAATAATAACTATCTTTCAGTAATGGCTAAAATACAAAATAGTTTTATTTCGTTATGAATATTATGAATATTCATTATAAAATAAAACTATAATAGTGGTATTTGTGATGCATTGAAGATACAGAAGTATCTAAATATATTACAATTATTTGGAATTATGGACTGAGCCGTAGTTTGAAGAAATAACTCTTTGATTATATGATTATGAATCATATGATACTAGTGAATTATATCTCAAATGATAAAAGGGGAAAACACCCATTCAGTGGGAGAATCATAAGAGTTGAGCTCTTTGGATTGATATATATAGATGCATGCAATCGTAAGTCTAATAATCCTATGATCATTTTTACCCTTGGGGGGGGGGTGAATAGGGTGATACTAATAATAATAAAAATTAATGTGAAAATAAAAATCAATAGTAGAAAATAATGCAGAAGAGATCACACATAAATTTACCCAGCTTCGGCAAAACTCTGCCTACGTGCCGCCCCCAAGGTTTCTACTAGAAATTAAGTAGTCAGACGCTTACACACGTAAACTTGCGACACCCACTAATGACTAACCTAACTCTACGCTCAAAACCCTGCCACAACTCAACCACTGAGTTGCGAATTCTCGAACTACACCACCGTAGTTCGTAACCTAGTTACACAACTAGAGTTTCACAAATTTTAAAAGAAAATTACAAAATAAAACAAAACCCTATTTAAATAAAACTTTAAGCCCAAACTAAAATATGACCGGCCCACTTAAATTATACCCAATTAAAAACAATGTCGTCTCCCTTTCTTTGTATATGTGGCCATTCCTTTTGCTCCTATCCTCTTCAAAAATTAGGGCTTTGTGATTCTTAAAGCCGCCGCTTGGTGATTGAATTTCAGATTGATTGCAATTGTGCTTTTGTACTTCGATTCTTCTTCGTTTACCACTCTTCGATTCTCTTCGGCTACTTCAAGGATAAGTTCGAAAGAAATAGAAAATTGGTACGTGATTTTGTACTTTATTTGCTCTGTTATTTTGCTTGAATTCGAACTCATAATTTGTCGGTGATGATACGGGTTCAATTTATAGGGTTCGAAAACCCTATATTTTCGTTCGTATAAATCTGTTTGGACATGTCAAATTGCTATGCTCGGCCATTGATTTTCGATTGGATGCTTGTGATAATCTGATTTGTTCATCTCTGATAAATTTGAATTTACTTGAATTTTCAGTTCCGTTCATTTCTCCTTTGACTTTAGTATTTGAAATTTTTATAATATTTTGCGACTTTGTGAAGATTGACTAGTTCACCATGATTTGCTGGCAATTTTCGAAATATGGAAACTCCTTTGCATTGTTTTACCTTCTGTTCCATTCTTTTACTTGTTGGCATTTGACTTTGAGAAGGATTTGACTCTCTGACTAGTTCATTGTGATATAACTTACTGTCTGATGCTTCGAGTCTATTCATGTTGAGCTGTTGCGTCTTTTGTTTTGTTCACTGCCCTGGTCTGCATTGATTCTTTTGTCACATGTGGTCTTTGTTATGGTTGGAGTTGTTGTTTTGCTTTGAATTGTAGCATGTCTGGTTCCATGTGTCATTGTGTTCTATGACCATATGTGTTTGCTTGTTGTTTGGTCTTGTGCAATGTTTATATGATGTGTTCATTTGAGTCTACACTTGCCCTTATCTGGTTCACCTAAACTTTGAACTTGCTCTTGTTCATGCCTGATTTTGTTATCTGGTCTCATGTAGAATTGTCCACTACTCTTAAACAAATTTGAGCTTCATGTGTCTGTTGGTCTGGTCTTAGTCTTGATCTAGTGGTATGTTGTACCTGTTGAAGTTTGCATATGACCTTGTGTTTTTGAATTCTGGTGTAGTGTTGATGTGCATTTGTATTCTCATGTGTGCATTGGTCTTGCATACTGTTGAGGCTACACTTGTGCTGCTGCTTTTATGTGCACTGGTTCATTTTGCTCCTATTTATTTTGGAGTCTGATGCCTTATTCCATTTGGTGTTGTGGTTCTTTTTAGGTTCATGCCATTTGTTCTTGTTTTGTTTTGAATTCTTGAAGCTTGTTTTGCATCCATGTTTGTAGGGTTGAGACCGGTTGCCTTGCATGTACATGAGTGATTGCTGTCTTGTTCCTTATGAGCCTGGTTTTTATTGCATCCATTTTTCTTTGTACCTGATGTCTTGTCTTAGGTTCCATATGATCTGAACTGGTATGCACTTTGGGTTTCACTGTGTTGCCTTCACACTTGGTGCACCAGTTGCTTTGTTGTTGTATTTTGGAGTACATGTTGGTTTTGTTTCTGATTTGGTGCACTTGAACTTTCTGACTATGGTCTTGTTGAAGTCAGATCTGGTTTGGGGTGGACTTGAATTTGTATGCCTCTGTTGTATGCTTTGCTGAAATTTGAGATGCTGAGGCAATGCACATGTGTACATGTACACATGTGTATATGCAGGCTCTTGTGCATTTGAAACTTTGTGACTTTGTTTTGTTCGAGAGTCATTTGTACCTGAGTTGAATCCAGCATAGGCTCGAGTTTGACCTTGTGCTCACCTGTCCCTATAATTTTTATGCACAAGTGTATACCGATGTGCACGGCCTTGGGACATGTATAGTGATACACTGTGCATGTTACAAGCTGTTCTTGTAGATGAATTCAAAAGAAATAAATGACGAACAACCCAAATAACTGAGGCAAATAACATTTTCAAAACATACACTTTAACTTGCACTACAAAAATATTTCTTTTTCAATTTTACTGCGTCAGTGTTTATTTTGCAGATAGTTCAGATGTTGGATTCAAGTTGGAACAGAGTTGAAGATAAAAATACGAGTGTTGAGTGAATATGTAGTGAGGCGTAAATTGTAAAATGAAAATTGTATTGTAATTGAAATTGAATTATAATTGACAATGTGTAAATGTGTAGTGAGAGCTTAAATTTGTACTATTCGAATTTGTAATAAAACACTTGTTTGAATAAAATATTTGTTTGAATTTGGATTATGTGTTATTTATTTTATCCAACAAATATTTATTTAATTATGTGAAAAATAAAATAGTATAATAACAAATACATTTAAACGAATATATATATATATATTATCATCAAACAAAAATCATATACTAGCATATTCTACAATCTCACCTTTTTGACGATAACAAACATATATTAAGATTTTGACTTTATTAAATGTATTTGGTCTTGATTAAATCTATTAGCTCCCCCTATTTGAATGCTCCCCATACAACAAAGCTCCCCCTTCATCTATGCATGAAAATAGATAAAAATATGCAAATAAAAACGATAAACCATGCAATGAGCCTAGATGAGAATATGTAATTAAAAAAAATATTTGAACTTATTCGCCAAAATCTTAACTTCTCTCTCCTCCTTTTGTTATCAGCAAAGAGTAACAGTGTTAGAAACATATAGATAAAGTGATAGACATTAATACAACATTAATACCTGATCGAGTATAAATATTAAATTTCAATAAAAAATCAAACAAAAATCATAAATACTCTATTAGGCACATATTCCACTTTAGAGTGATAGGGGTGATGTCGGCATATAAAACCATATAGTAGTGTTCATTTGTGATACATTTATAACAGGAAATTATTGAATACTTACTAACCATGCATAACCGTTAGGACTTTTAAATGAGATTAGTAGTATTCCGTATTTTTAAAAACAAAATGAATTTTAAGCATCTTCTAACCATGCATAACCGTAAGGACTTTTAAATGGGATTAGAATCAACTTGCCTATTTAATAATCAATTTTGATATGTGTTCCATACATGCATAACCGTGAGGACTTTTAAATGAGCAGGAAAGCAATTAATCAAATATTCCAAGTACTTCACCCATACATAACCATGAGGACTTATAAGTGAGAATGAGTACTTTTTGGATAATTTTTATTGCTAATTAATTAAAAAAGAATAATTTCCTGTTTTAAATTCCACATTTTGACATACTATATAGGATTTTGATGAGTGATGGTCATTAGAAATATGATAGAAATAGAGATGGTCATGAAATTTTTACCAACAAAAGTTATTATAAATTTTGTTTAAATTTTTAAAGAAATTTACTACATATACTGTCTCAAGTCAAAATGTATGATTAATATCAATACTCAACATTTTTTCAGTCACTATTTATCTTTTTTATAATCAATAGGGAGTCATATTAGTTATTATATTCATTTAAGATCAAATCCAAAAATAAATATAAAATCAAATTTCTAAAATGCCTAATCTGAAACGAAGTCAACAAAAAACTATTTTCTAGAAGGGGTTTTAGAAAAAAAATTTACCAATTGAAATGAATTTTATGCAGATATTTTCTTTGTGAATGTGATGCAACTAATGAATGTCTCAACATAAATCACGTTCCACTAGTACTTTTTCTGTCAACTAGATTACCAGCATAATCTGCATCTGAATACCCTTTTATCTCAATGTTATTATTAGATGGAAACCATAGACCAAACCGTGATGTGTTCGACAGATACCTTACAGCTTTTAGGTGAAATTCTTTTGGATTTGATTGAAACCGTGCACATAAACAACAAGTATAATGTCATGAAATATACCCACGTGTATCTAGAGTAATCATCAACCAGTACAAAACAACATCTCTTACCACCTAAACTTCAATATCGTTAATCCAAACAAATCTATATGAACTAGTTCAAGAACTCTAGAGGTGCTTACAGTATCCTTTGCATGAAAAGATGATTGGTCAACAATTTTGAACAAACCGGAATACAAAATCGACATTCATTTTCTTATCACATAACTAGCTGATTTAAATCAGATTATGGTGCGGATTTTCAACATATAATATATCGTTCAAAATAAATGTATCGTTACCTATTTTACCTTTATCGATAATTTTTCGTTGTTGCCCATTGTGATTTTGCCACTTTTGTACTAGGCTAAGGAACTTTGATTTGTTGCCCGTCATGTACCTGGAACAGCCAGAATCCAAGTGCCACTGTTGTTGTTCCTTAGCCTGCCACTACACCTACACAGGAGAAGATTTTTGTGACCTATTTGTTTTTATAGGTCCACGATTGTTAGTGATAAAATATTTTGAAAAACAAGTTTGTGTAGAACCAAAACAGTCTATATTTGTTCCTTTTGGCACCCAGATTTTTTTTATTCTAAGGGATTTTACATTCGTGCCATTAGAAACCCAAATTGATATGGTTTTTGTGCGTTTGGGTCTATACCAGTAATTGTTGTGATTATGTCCAATTTTTCCATAAATTGTGCACTCGGATTTGACATGATTAGTTTCACTTCTAACACGTTCAGATTGAGTATACCCAAGTCCTTGTCTTACAGTATACAGTTTGTATCTTTAATAACATATTTAGAGATCTTTCTCCTTTGGAAAATTTTCCTATAGTTGTAGACAATTGTTAAACTTGTGACTTAAGTGATTCATTTTCATTCAATAACAAGGTACACTTTTGAATAGAATTTTCTCTCCTAGTTTTTTCACTTTCTTTCAAAATCATAATTTCATTTTGAAGTGATTTAATTTTAATTTCTGATTTTTTAATTTCTTCTTCAAATGATGGACACTTATCACACTTAGGGCACTTATTTTGATAGTTTTTAAACAATTGATCAAGCTGTTTATTTAGTTCTATCAAACTATCTCTTTGTGATTCAATTTTAGCATACTTCTCCCTAAGTCATTCAAAACAACCATTTACTTCGTGAAAATATATAAGTAATTCAGAGTGGGTAAGTTTTGGTACCTCGCTTAGCTCATCATCATCGATGTCGCTTATTTCTCCTGAATAGCACAGATTTGCTCTATCACTCTCACTGCCAGTGCTTTCATTATCTTCATCACTTTCATCCCTAGTAGCTGCAAAACTTCTCCTTTTCGATTTCTTTCCTTTGCTAAGTCAATTTTGAGGACAATTTGGCTTGATATGACTAGGTTTATTGCATTTGTGACAAATGATCTTCTGCTCTTCTGGGTTGTCTAGAACTTTGACTATTCTGTTTTTCAGTTGTTGATTTAGAGCTGGATTTCCATACATGCAGTTCCTCCTTTTGAATCTCTTTATTAACAGTGCCAGTTCAGCTGCTCCATCGTCGTCGTCGTCGTCACTTTTCGTTGTTCCTTTGAGAGATATTTTCTTTCGTGTATCACATCCTTCACGTTCTTCCTTGAATTTGATTTCTAGCTCATAAGTGGTGAGATTTCCGATGAGTTCTTCGACTTTAACTTGTCTCAAATATTTTAATTCCTGAATGGCAGTCACTTTCGCTTCAAAAGTTTGTGGAAGGACTTCGAGAATTTTTCGAACTATTTCCAGTTATGTGTATGGTTTTCCTAGAGCTTTTGATTTATTTATGAGATTGGAAAGTTGTCCATACATTTCGTTGACACTTTCATCCTTTGCCATTGTGAAGTTCTCGTATTCACTACTAAGCATGGCAAGACGAGATTCTTTGACTTGGAAAGTTCCTTCGTGTGTCACTTCAAGTGTGTGCCAAATTTCCTCATAGTTAGACAATGTGAGACACGATTAAATTCCATTTGATCTAATGAATAGAAAATAGAATTCATGGCTTTAGCATTAGCATTTTGCAGTTTATTTTCAAGATCTATCCATTGATCCATAGGTTTTTCTATTTCCTGATTATCTACAATTATTGTTGGTGTCCTATATCCCGTTTCAATAATATTCCATGCATCTATGGTTTTCAGAAAGATTTTCATTCTATTTTTCCAATAAGCATATTCATCATTGAACACGGGCGGTCTAACTATGGACTGACCCTCAGAAAAAGCATTATTAAAAGAAGCCATTGAAAAAAAATCAAATTTTTAAAACAAATATTGGTTTTTATTCCTAGCTCTGATACCACATGTAGGATTATTTTTACCTTAGGGGGGGTGAATAAGGTGATACTAATAGTAATATAAATTAATGCGGAAATAAAAATCAATAGTAGAAAATAATGTAGAAGAGATCACACACAAATTTACCCAGCTTCGGCAAAACCCTGCTTACGTGCTGCCCCAAGGTTTCTACTAGAAATTAAGTAGTCAGACGCTTACACACGTAAACTTGCGACACCTGCTAATGACTAACCTAACTCTACGCTCAAAACCCACTACAACTCAACCACTGAGTTGCGAATTCTCGAACTACACCACCGTAGTTTCTAACCTAGTTACACAAATAGAGTTTCATAAATTTTAAAAGAAAATTACAAAATAAAACAAAACCCTATTTAAATAAAACTTTAAGCCCAAAGTAAAATATGACCGGCCCACTTAAATTATAACCCAATTAAAAACAAGGTCGTCTCCCTTTCTTTGTATATGCGGCCATTCCTTTTGCTCCTATCCTCTTCAAAAATTAGGGCTTTGTGATTCTTAAAGCCGCCGCTTAGAGATTGAATTTTAGATTGATTGCAATTGTGCTTTTGTACTTCGATGCTTCTTCGTTTACCACTCTTCGATTCTCTTCGGCTGCTTTAAGGATAAGTTCGAAAGAAATAGAAAATTGGTACATGATTTTGTACTTTATTTGCTCTGTTATTTTGCTTGAATTCGAACTCATAATTTGCCGGTGATGATATGGGTTCAATTTATAGGGTTCGAACACCCTATATTTTCGTTCGTATAAATCTGTTTGAACATGCCACGTTGCTATGCTCGACCATTGATGTTTGATTGGATGCTTGTGATAATCTGACTTGTTCATCTCTGATAAATTTGAATATACTTGAAAGGTCAGTTCCGTTCATTTCTCCTTTGACTTCGGTATTTGAAATTTTAATAATATTTTGTGACTTTGTGAAGATTGACTGACACCATGATTTGCTGGAAATTTTCGAAATATGGAAACTCCTTTGCATTGTTTTACCCTCTGTTCCATTCTTTTACTTATTGGAATTTGACTTTGAGAAGGATTTGACTCTTTGACTTGTTTATTGTGATATAACTTACTGCCTGATGCTTCGAGTCTATTCATGTTGAGCTGTTGCGTCTTTTGTTTTGTTCACTGCCCTGGTCTGCGTTGATTCTGTTGTCACATGTGGTCTTTGTTATGGTTGGAGTTGTTGTTTTGCTTCGAGTTGAATTGTAGCATGTCTGGTTCCATGTGTCATTGTGTTCTATGACCATATGTGTTTGCTTGTTGTTTGGTCTTGTGCAATGTTTATATGCTGTGTTCATTTGAGTCTACACTTGCCCTTATCTGGTTCACCTAAACTTTGAACTTGCTCTTGTTCATCCCTGATTTTGTTATCTGGTCTCATGTAGAATTGTCCACTGCTCTTAAACAAATTTGAGCTTCATGTGTTTGTTGTTCTGGTCTGAGTCTTGATCTGGTGGTATGTTGTACCTGTTGAAGTTTGCATATGAACTTGTGTTTTTGAATTCTGGTGTAGTGTTGATGTGCATTTGTATTCTCATGCGTGCTTGGTCTTGCATACTATTGAGGCAACACTTGTGCTGCTGCTTTTATGTGCACCGGTTCATTTTGCTCCTGTTTATTTTGGAGTCTGATGCCTTATTCCATTTGGTCTGGTGGTTCTTTTTGGGTTCATGCCATTTGTTCTTGTTTTGTTTTGAATTCTTGAAGCTTGTTTTGCATTCATGTTTGTAGGGTTGAGACCGGTTGCCTTACATATACATGAGTGATTGTTGTCTTGTTCCTTATGAGCCTAGTTTTTGTTGCATCCCTTTTGCTTTGCACCTGATTTCTTGTCTTAGGTTCCATATGATCTGAACTGGTATGCACTTTGGGTTTCTCTGTATTGCCTTCACACTTGGTGCACCAGTTGCTTTGTTGTTGTATTTTGGAGTACATGTTGGTTTTGTTTCTGATTTGGTGCACTTGAACTTTCTGACTATGGTCTTGTTGAAGTCAGGTCTGGTTTGGGGTGGACTTGAATTTGTATGCCTCTGTTGTATGCTTTGCTGAAATTTGAGATGTTGAGGCAATGCACATGTGTACATGTACACATGTGTATATGCAGGCTATTGTGCATTTGAAACTTTGTGACTTTGTTTTGCTCGAGAGTCATTTGCACCTGAGTTGAATCCAGCATAGACTCGGGTTTGACCTTGTGCTCACATATTCCTACAATTTTTACACGCAAGTGTATATCGATGTGCACGGCCTTGTGATATGTATAGTGATACACTGTGCATGTTACAAGCTGTTCATGTAGATGAATTCAAAAGATATAAATGACGAACAACCCAAATAACTGAGGCAAATAACATTTTCAAAACACCCACTTTAATTTGCACTGCAAAAATATTTCTTTTTAAATTTATTGCATCAATGTTTACTTTGCAATAGTTCAAATGCTGGATTCAAGCTGGAATAGAGTTGAAAATAAAAATACGAGTGTTGAGTGAATATGTAGTGAGGTGTAAATTGTAAAATGAAAATTGTATTATAATTGAAATTGAATTATAATTGATAATGTGTAAATGTGTAATAAGAGCTTAAATTTGTACTATTCGAATTTGTAATAAAACATTTGTTTGAATAAAATATTTGTTTGAATTTGAATTCTGTGTTATTTATTTTATCCAATAAATATTTATTTAATTATTTGAAAAATAAAATAGTACAATAACAAATACATTTAAACGTGTATATATATATATATATGTGTGTGTGTTTATTATCATCAAACAAAAAATCATATACTAGCATATTCTACAATAATACCAAATTGTTTCCACATACTTCGTTTTATTCACCGATGAATTATCTCAAACATGACATGTGTATTCTATACACATGTAGTATGTCTATGATAAGCTCGGAATATAAAACATAAGTAAATATAATAACATGCAATAGAAAATAAAATTGATTCGAGTTGATCGAATACGCGAGTATATTGGAAAGAGTTCTGAACGTACCTAAAATGAACAAAGATTCAATTTCAGAACTCACTCCTCCCTATGGTACATAATGATATATCGATAAGGAGCAATCGAACTTTGTTGGGTAAAGTATGATTAATTGTGAGTGAAGTTGAGTTAACTTCTTTCTACAAGGTCATGTATTTAAGAGTAGTACATAAGGTAAAAATTAACTTCATCTAAATAACATTTTACAAAATCATACAAGGTAAGGGTTTATAAGAAACCCAAAAATATCCTAAGCCAATGAGTTGGCAGGTTGTGTGAGTCGAAAGACTACATGTAATAATTATACATGAGGGAACTTGTATGAATCACCCCAAAAGAAGTTTGGAAACGATTGTCACTGGATGACATGTTTATGTTTTGAACATAAGTTTTGTAAACTAAAAATAAATTGATTACATTTATATATATATATATATATGAAAATTCATAAAGTATTTGTGAATACCTATTCTATTGCACCGAGAAACAATCATTATTTCAAGAAATACCAATTTCATAGCGAAGGAATTTCTTTTAGAAATTATTGGTAGTTTAATGGATTTGGATCAGATCCAAAGATGAAAATGATTATGTGGGATGAAATGAAATTAACTAAACCTAAACGAACACATCATATTAGAATGTCTAATAAATATTCTTGCATATTGGAGAGAAACTATGAATTTCTTATTAATGTCGATAATAGGTAATCCTCACCAGTCAATTAAACTATTAAGAGTATTGACTCTACGATATAGTATGATGTGCAAATTCGAAATCAATTCCATGTACAACATCAAAATATGATTTTGATAGTTGTGCCAAAGGGATATGATCCATCGGTTGTAAATGTGCCTTTAAGAGAAAGACTAATGCAGTTGGAATATAATATGCAACGTTGATAAGAATAACATCATAAATTTCAATTATTGAAATTAGAATAATAGATTCATTATCCAACATGCTCAAGTTAATTTGGATTTACTCACAACATTATCGCTTGGTATAACTTTGCGCTTTGGTACATATGTGTTGAAATGGAAAATTCTAAATAATGATTTAAAATAAACTGTTTGCATATAACAACCAAAGTGTCTCGAAGTAAGTGGCAGCGGTGTTGAATCTGTGGGTTTTTGGAATGATCAAAGAAATGATGCGAAAGTATCATTCTATAAGCATGAGAATTGAATAAGTATTTTGATAGAAATATCGAATAGTTTGATTTTCAGTCAAAATGAAAAGGAAGCATGTGTCCATAAGAAAGAACAGTAAAAGGTGCGTAGATATTTCTAAATTATTAATAAATAATGTACTGTTGATAGTTAACGGTGTACTTATGTTAAAATCGGTAATAGTTTTTGATTGTTTAATCTCAATATTGGATTTGTAAATTATATCGTTTATATTAAGTATAAAGAGTGTTGGGAATGTCCCAAAACAATATGCAAAGACATCTTAATAAAATGTTTAATAAGGAACATGTAAGATGGATTCCTTATGTATTACAATAGGAATCATTATACAGGTTGTATTGTCTAAATATTGTATTTTGCTTATATATTTGATACATGAATATAATATCAAATCCAAGGTAAGATCCCTAAGATGTGCTAACTGAAAAAACGAACTCCTTATGAAGAAGTATTTGGACTCAAACTTCATAAGTGATATTGAGTATAATGTGTCAATATTAAATTCATGTTTGAACTTTAGTTAAGGAGTTTTAAGTTGGAAATGTTCCAAATAAAAGGTTATGGCCGATTCAATGAAAAGACTAAGTACGTCACCTTGAATAACGCCACGATAAAAGTAATATAAATGCACAAATTTAAAATTGAGTTAGGGTTGATTCAATGTATTATGAATAATATATAATTATTGTATGGTAACACTATAATGGTAGGAGTTCACTAAAAGTCGAGAAACATACTCTAAATAGTTCCACACGATAAAAGTAGTCTATAGATAATTAAATCAGCATAGCAAAACCATTCACGAAGGGTCCAATTCGATTAGTTCTCAACAAATTGATTGAAAAGATGGGATAAAGATCCCATAATTGGTCCCAAGTGCAAGTGGGAGACTGATAGAGTTAGGGGTATGCCCTAGGAGAAACTATGTAATTTGTTACATATATCTAACTCGATAACCAATGTTGTTCGAAATAAAAGGTGTTTTCTTTTTATTATATACTTGATATAATGTTTATATTAATTAGTTAATTTAATTAAAATATATTTAATAGGATATCCATAAATGATATGTTTTGTGATAATAGTTACAAAGTGTTGTAATTAGGATTAATTTATCACAATGAAATTAAACATACTGTGTTAAATATTCCTAGTCAAGATGTATCGAGACTGGATATCGATACATCGTTGAGACTAAAATATGTAGCTCTTCAAATGTTGGACAATGTATTACTCATGGCTGTTTAGGTGCCCCAAGGGGTTACGTACTAATAGTTATTGGATAACTATGTAATGACTCACTTGATAGTTTTCTGTTGGTTAATATAACCAAGGTGAAGCAGAAAATATCGATGTGACAAAATTACACATTTCTCTTGATTTGAGAATACTGTTGACCTTCGATGGAAGTTTCACTTTGATTATAGTTAAATGTGGCATGATGTCCATCAAATGACTATATTTGGGTCGAGTGGAAGCATTGGAAGTGGAACACTGTTCAAGAAAGGATTTATCTCCTCGATTATATGAGGTTAGTATCATGGTCAACTGAAGTCAACTCAAATTCTCTGGCCATAGCAATACGGTAAATAATAATTTTTATTATTGAACCAAGGACTTTGTATTTGGACCATAGAGTTGAATATGAACAATATTGGAATTTTGACCATTACCAAATTCCATAAGTCCAAAATGATATAGTTTTGACAAAGAGAATTGGTGTAAATAACTGTCATTACCGGGTAACGCTTAATAAAGTAAAATTGAATCATACTGAAACTAAGTAAGCAACAAATATGAACATAATGTCACACCACCTGCTAAGTGAAGTGTGAACATTAGTATTCGAATTTTTCGATATCAATCGCTAACAAAATTACACCTAAGAGTCACACAACCAAAACGTTGAATACTACTTTTACACCCGCTTTAATTAATCTATAATTGTCATAAATTGATTAAAATAATTAATATGTATGAACTATTAATTATAATTTTTTTGATGCAGTGAACAATATTAAACAATATGTTTATAGTAGTTACAAATATACTAATCGATATATGATACCGATAAGCGTTTAAATTGGATTTAAATGACACTGCACCAGAATCCTCATTTTGCAACGGCTTTAAGCCGTTGCAAAATAATTTCGCAACGGCTTTGAGCCGTTGTGAAATGGGCAGTGGTAAAAATTTCGCAACGGCTTAAATTCGTTGCTAAATATATTTTGCAACGGCTAAGGGCCGTTGCATAATATTGTTTAGCAACGGCTTAGAGCCGTTTCAGATTTTATTTTGCAACGGCTTTTATTCGTTGTTAAATGTAGACGTATAACTTATGTTTTAAATATTAGCAACGGCTTTAATCCATTCCTAATTACTATTTTTTTAAATTCGAAATTTCTTCTCTGCACCAGTGATAGTCATTTCATTATCATAATTAATACAAAAATTTGCAAATTTAACACTATCACAAAAGAAAGATTATTAAACCAAATATTTTTCATAGATTCAACACAAAAACCAAACATAACAAATGTTTGAATTATAATGTTCAACATCAACACATACCACTATATACTTCAACAAGTATACATAACATACATAGTACAACAGCGGCATCATTGCATAATACTACATGCATAGTACAATACATACGGTACATAACGACTTCCTCCAATCGTCTAATGCTCCTACCATCATAAGTTTCATGCCTGCACAAAACAAGAAATTGATGTTTGTTTATAAAGAGGTCAAATATCAGATGTTTGTTTAACTTCTTATTTTTCTAAACAATGAAGTTCAACTAAAATAGTAGAAAAACAAGTAGATTAAACCCATACTAGAAATATGGTCAACCAAGTAACACATTCATGCATATTTTGTACAAACAATGTACCAGAGACAAAAACAAGTGCATTAAACCCACACTAGAAATATGGTCAAACTGAACTAAAATAGCAGAATCAAGCTCAAAAGAGGATGGCTGTTATTCCAAAATCTATGTTTTGCTCATGGTATCTATCATGAATTCATGTCAAGTATGAAATATTGGAACACATGTTCCTGCTGATGATAATATAGTCCTACTAGTACAAAATTCTAGCTATGAATGGTTGTAATGAGAACTACCAAACGAACGTAGTTAAACAAGGATCTATAACAACTACTGAATGGATACAGTGAGATGAAACAGTCATGTACACTTGAAAGAGGAGATGTGTGGTCTTAGAGCTGCAGAAATAAGTGCATCTTCAACCTGAAACAAATGTAAAAAACCTGAAACAAAGAACAGATCAGAGAATTATCTGATTTTGTAGAATTTTTAGTTTTGATATTAAGATGGGAGGATTCTGATATTAAGAACAAATCAGAGAACATATATAGGTTTCCATTCAGATTGAATTTATTGGATAATAATAATATATACATGCTCCTGCGTCTAAAGATATTGAATTGAACTCTTTGGATGACACACATAACCACCGATTCCAACATCATCAAAGGTCATAGCAAGAGGATGATTTTGTTTGGCTATGGTCTCATTTAGTAATAGTATATTGTCCACAATCAACTTCTCATGTGTAGGAGGTACAGGTTTTCCATGTATGATGGATGCCGTCGAATCTCTGCATACAAAACCTGTTGCAATGACTTCTAGATCAAAGTTCAACACTTCACATTTTTTATTTTCCTGAACATGCGAAATAAGCGGGTTAGCAGCATCGTCATTGTTCGACGTTCTTCCAACACTTTCATGATGTGTCTCACCACTTCCTTCTTCGTTGGAAGCAATGTTTGGCATCTGTGTCACATATCCTTTTAATATGTCGACCAATGTGTTCAATGTCCCCTTCACATTCTCCAATTGTAACGTATCGGGTTTTGCCCGCTCGAAAATCAACATCCGTACTTCACATTGTACTAGAATGCCGCAGATTCGACCGTTCAAATCCGATTCGCCGGAGCTATAACACAATTAAGTATATAACACAGCGGAAGAAAAAGAATATATCAATATATATAACATTGATACAATGACAGATACAAAATTTGATACAATATGATACAACAGAATGATGCAACAGATATCAATATACATCAGAGATATGATACAAGAAATAGCAGCGGAAAAGAAAACGATAACATCAGCAGCGGAACAATATCAACAGAAATGATAACTCCAAAATGATCTTCAGACAAGAATGAATCCACGACTCCAAGATAAGCAACTCCGATGAATGAACTAGCTCCAGATAATCTACTAAACCTGAATATCTGAAAAAAAGCCTAACTCTAGACTGCTCGTGTGGAAAATTATGAGCACCCAGAGTTTAGGAAGGGAACAATAAACTCCGGATCAGTCATGGGACTGGTGTGAGCAACAAAAACAGTTCATCTTTAAACAAACACAAAAGGCTTTTAAACGTTGAAATCCGCAATGCTTTTGGAAAATGAAACTACCATAAGACCTCCCGCCACACACACAATGCAAACGCAGAATTGGAGGAGATTTCTTCTTATGATAGTCAAAGATGCTTACTACGCAAAATCAAATCATTTTTGATATTATTACTAGTGCATAGTGCAGAAAACATTTCGAAAGTATAATATTAATCTTATCCAGCATAGGTACCATTATACTATGCCTACTATAGCTACCATATTAGATGGTAGGTTCTACAACTAAAACCGTACAAGTTCCGTATTGGAGAAATGGATTTCCAACAAATGGTCAGGCTAAGGAACTTCCTATGCCACGAAGGAAACGCCTCTGGCGGGACGCTCCGAGAGACAAACTGCTCTCTGCCAACAAGGCCGGGTTACCCCTGTAACAGGTAACTCACGAATATGCCACCTCCCGGTCCTTTGGGACCTTTATCCAAGCTCGGTATCCAACATCACACATCATAAAGAAAGTGTATCCACATGAGTAAGTATCTGGGCTCCATACCATGATACCACCCCTTTCCAGAAGGAAATGACATACCCTAAAGGGCGCGACCCTCATAACCTTGCCGCAACATTCCTGTTTCGACCATTTCCGGGTTGTGAGGCCCTGACGAAGTCTCGTCCACAAAGCTACGCTTTGTCACAAAGCCATGCTTTGGGTCAACAGATGATCAACCTATAATCACAAAGATAAATGATCAAACAAATGATCATATCACAAATGATCAAACGATGATCATCACACAGCTACACTCAGCATGCCACATTACCAAATTGGGATATATCGCTGATAAATTTCAACTACATAACCTCTGAGCTCGTGCGTCTCAGAGAAGGGTGTTAAGCTAAGAGAATGAATTCTCCGCCACCAACAGAAATGTATTTGAAAGAGATCGGCTTTATATCTCAAAGTGTAATGTTAGACATGTATCCATATAAGTCTGTTCCGGGTTCGAACAGAACCGAAGGCACTTCTCACGAAGCCCTTGCAATTCCGGATAATTTCCAATCACGTCCGGACTTCCCGTCACAAAAGAGTGATATAAATCTCTATACCGGCGCGACTCAGTGCAGAGACATTCGACAGGTTGTCCTTTCATTTTCGAAAAATATCCGGTCTTCAACACCGGTCTTCAAATGCTATCCATATCGACGTATCACATATTCGGAATGGGTTATACGACCCAAAGGTCCTCTCCCGGCTAAACCGAATAGTGAGCGCAATATTTAAAAATATACGGATATTGGGATTTCAATTAAGTCACAACTTAAACCCAAACTTTCTTTTCAAATGGTTTAACAAATTACCATTTCAAATCTTTTAAACAAAAAGATTCATTTACAGATTTTCCAAATCAATTTCCATTTCAATTTAACTCGTTAAATCTTTTAATCAAAGATTTAACTTATAGCTTTCAAAACAATTTCATTTCGAATGGTTTAAATAAATCATCATTTTAAATCTGTTAAAAATAAACAGATTCAATTCATAGCTTTCAAAAAGAATTAATTCATTCATAACTTGAAAAATCCATTTTTCAATTAAATCTTGAAATTCCTTTAATTAAACTGGAATTTCATTTCTTATCTGAAAGCTTTTATCATTTGAAAACAAACGTTTTCATTTCAGAAAATCTGATTTATTAATACGAGTTAAAATCCTTGGGTTCAATCCAAATTCCCAAAATTTCATTTTTAAAATGGTTTAAATTCATATAACTTGTACAGCATCTTAAATTCCTAGTTTCAATTTATAGAATTCAATTTCAAACTTGAATTCAAATTTAAATCAAATTATTTAAATTTTCAAAACTCGATTAAGTTATTCAAAATAACTTTTATCTTTGAAATTTCATTTCAAAAGCTTTTCACTTTAAACCCAAATTTCCAATTTCAAAATCAATTGAAATTAAAATTTCCATTTCAAAAACATCAAATTTACATTATCTGTGACTTAACCGATTTCCACGTGAAATCCATATTTGTGTGTGTAAAGGTGTAGTCCAGGGGTTTTACACACAATAGTGCAACATCAATCATCACAGATATATTGATAAGCGGTATAATCGATAACGCTTATCTTCATTCACAGATTCATAGATAAAATAAACTTATCAGTCACAAAGATTCACAATTACAATTCAATGTGGGTTTCGGATAACCAACTGGAATCCGACTCCCTATCGCATCGAAATTCAAGTGCCGTTTTACGGGTCAAGGGTTTCGTATTCACATAGTAATATATCACAGAAATAGAAATTTCAGATCACACATAAATCAGGGTGTATAACAAAACATCATATATCAGGGATGTCAAACAATTTAACATTCAATATAAAATCCAAACATTCATAAGTAAGGTCAATTTATACCTGATTAATTTAAACAGATTAATTTCTTATGAATTATTAATCCTGGTTATTTAACATTAACTAATTACAAATTATTTTGATTAATTATCACTTTTAATCATTTATAAATTAACCATTAATAATTAATAAATTATTCTTAAATTAATTTTCCTTAATAAATCACATTGATAAATTAGCCCTTAATTTATTATCTTTCCTTAATCACCTTCATTAATTTATAATTCCTAAATTAATTAACTTAATTAATTAATCCTTAATGACCCATTAATTAACCATTAATTATTTAATTAATTCAAGTTTTTAAATGTAACTTAATTAACCTTTAATTACCGATAAATTGACATTTAATCATTAATTTAAAATCTAATCTATTAAATTAAAAATCTTTAACTCCACATTAGTTTTTCCAAATTAATAATTAACTTAAACTTAATAAATGAGTTTAAAACTCATAATTACTTAATTAATCCAGTTATCAATCTATTTAATCAACTTATAAATTTAATGAATCCAATCACTAAATTCCACTTTACAGATTTTAAACTAAATTTCTTTTTAAATTTCAAATCATTAAAGTATATTTTAACTTTAACTTATATACCTCATTTTAAAGTTATAAACTTATTCCATTTTCAAAACTTAAGATTCGAATTTCAATTTCAATTTAGATTTAAAAATCCAAACTTAAACCTGGTTTTAAATTCGTTTCAGATTTTATATTGTACTTATGAAATCAAGACACTGCCAGGCTATACTCTTCAAAGGCCTGGAACACAACATACTCGAATCAAACTAAAACTGCACCGAGCCCAGACTAAATTGACTTCGAGTCAAACACTTCCTGCTTCGAGTAATATACTCGAATAACTCGAGTAAACCCGAGTCGAAATATTCGTCTTCCCCAAAAATTACCAGAGATGATAAAAACGTGCTCGTGCACGTGCACATGGCCGTTGGCCAACTTCGATCGCCACCGATACTTCGAACACGTCGCAGGCCACCCCAGCTCCGCTTCCAGTCACCCACTTCGGCCAGATCGCCATTAATCTCGAATTCGAGAATGACAGAGCCTGGAAACATTCAACACTTTTAATTCTCCGACCTGTAAATGCCAATCCCTCACGTCTCCGGCCACCGTTGCCACCCAAACTTCGGCGAAAGCTTCGACAACCCATCGACCTCCTTCCCCAAAAATCCCAAGCAGCTCGAACAAACATCGAGGAAGAACGAATCGAAACTTCCGGCTATCCTAAAACTAGGTTTAAGAATAAGAAAAGTACACCGCTGCCACCACAGTGCTCCGGCCACCTCCAGACTATTTTCCCCCGACCCACTGCAGTCTCTTCCACCTCCAGACCCAACGCCGAGCCTTCCAGCCGCCTCGATCAACCACGGCGACCCAAAAACTCCAAAGTAGAAAACCACGAACCGCTATCAAATCAGATCACTAAAAATCACGATACTTATTGCTAAAATCATCATTTTCTACACACATTCATGTTATGTATTTGAATTCGAAGATGGCGAGATTCGAATTTTGTCAAATATCAAGTTGTACTTGAAATTATTATTTTCCAGAGATAATATTAAATGATTTCAATTCGAATTTATTTTTAAAATTTAATTCAAAATTAAACAAGCAATAACTCTTTTGATTCCCCGTCAAAATATCAAATGGTTTGGGAAGAATTGATTTTTGAAATCAAAATTTGATTTCCAAAGTGTCAGAGAACAAACTAATCTTTACTTCCTGTATCATATTTATTCTGAGACTCCGTATATATGTACCAGTTATCCATCATATATGTATATAGGTATATCTCATTCAATCAACAAAGTATCAGATTTTTCTATACAACTAAATTTAAGTTTAAATTGAAGTTACTCATAGATAAAAGATTTAAAGGAGGCCAGTTTAAAAGAAGGTTTGCTCACTGTTTTCAGAGGAAAAGAAACCAAGTTGCTCACCTGGAACAGTTTGAAAACAGAGAATACAAGCCTGGAAGTGCTCTGAGAAACTGGAAACTGGATTTGCTTTTAAACTTGCATGATCTTTGCATTGCTTGATAAAGTTGAAAACTTGTTTAAGATTAAAAATGGAGTTTCATTTTGTATTTGCTTCAGTTTTACTTCATTTTGCTCAGTCTTGAATGAACAAAATGAAGATGTTTGATATATAGAAAGAAGGTATAGGTGATATTATTTGTTTACGCAAAACAGGTACAAAAATTTCCTTTGCTTTTCTTTTTAAATCTTTGGCCAGAGATTTTTATGAAGTTTTGGGGGCTGAAATGATATGTTGTAGTGTACTAAAGTATTGGTATTAATTGCTTTGTACAACATATATTTGAAAAATCTTTTCATTTCGGCTGAAGCAATTTGTATGTACTTAGAGATATTAATTAGACTTGTACCAATATACATTTTATAATTCTCCCTACTCTAGTTCGGCTGAGAAGATGTTATTTTAATTTGTCTTGATGTGCTTCTTTTACAAACTTCATTTGCTTTGCCTTCAAAAACTTTAATTCTGTGATGCTTTTAAATTTCCAGATTGCACTTAAAAACAGGGCTTTGATTTTGATCTTCTTTTGTTTTATAAACATATTATAAAAGTTGTTCTAGTTATGTTATAAATTTTCGACTTATGTGATTATACTTATGTTTTAACCATACTATTATATTTGTATATGTATTTATAAGTAATTTGGAATGACAATTTCTATTTAAAAATATCAATTCATTTGTAAAGACATTCTATTATTATTTAACTCTATATTTATTTTTAAAACCATTTACTTACACTTTAAATTCAAGTCAAAATATATATCTATATATTTACAATATTTTTAATTGAAATGATTCATACAGAATATACTTGAATCCGGGGAAACTCGCTCCATTTTATCAATTTAATTTTACCATTTTTATTCAAAAATACAATAAATTATTAATTTAAATATATAGAAAATTTGGGGTCGTTACACCAATGAACTCTCCACCTTCTCCATCCTTGTTTCCAATCTATTTGAGTCTTGTTTACTCCTTCTGAGTTGCTTACGTGGAATAGTAGATGCTTTAACTTATGTCTTTGGTATTATAGTTCCAACACTTCGAGTTCGGCCACTTTTATCTTTGCCGAACGCTTGTGACAAGATGTCTTCATCCAATGGCATATCTTCTTCCTTGTCGTCATTGATTGTTTTCCTTGCTTTTGCAATTTTACCCTAAAATATGATAATACTTGAGATATTACGTGCATATAAGTTATAGGCCGATAAACCATGTAAACATATATGTCATAATAGTAAATCATTTTTAATTTATCATCTAAAACAATATATTGTTTAACTTACAAAGCATGAAGAATTTGAATCCGATATGGTGCCATCCTTTTTTGTATGAGTTTTCTCCCACACTTCACGGCGTATGATTTCTTTTCCTGGATTTTCAATTTCCTGCAACCGAAACATCGATTTTTCTTAACAGCAAAACTTTAATATGAAGTTTTAAATAGCCTATGTTTTAAATGGAGGCGGGCATTGCCTCGGTTCATAACTGAGGCAACATGGCCTCAGTTTTAAACTGAGGCACAACGGCCTCAGTTTAAACTGAGGTAGTCTCAATTTAAAACCGAGGCATAATGGCCTTAGTTTAAAACTGAGGCTGCGGTTGCCTTAGTTTAAAACTGAGGCTGCGGTTGCCTTAGTTTAAAACCGAGGCAGGCATGGCTTATATGCTTGTAAATAGCTGAAGTTATCAACTTGCTTGAAACCATTTAGAAACAATTTAAAGAATGGTTACACCGAAACCTTTTAGAAACTAGGCAGAGCAACTCAGTCTGCCTAATTTACAGTTTTGATTATTTTGGATCTGCTCAAATACTTTACTTCTTTTGCAATATACTTCTCCAAGATTTTGCTTATGAGCAGAAGGGATACATAAGGAGGAAGAGGGAATTACCTTTTATTTATTTATTTATAGAGGATACATAACAATTTATAATAATAGTTATTGATGCATGTGTGTATAATACATAACAAATTATAGCAATTGTTGATGCATGTGTGTCTTTGTGTATACATGCATACAAACATACACATACATACATGCGCATGTACACACATACATATGTATGTATAACGTATGTATGTATTGTAACTATTATAAATAGTTATCCATTCTCGGTAAAAACAACAAAACAAATGTCAATGCACATGTGGATTGACCGATTTACATGTACATATCAAAATCATGCTTTAGTTTACTCCCCTATCCTGAAAAGTTTTATCCGTGAATCTAAGAGTAGAACACATATTTATGGTTGTAGCTTCATTTTTATCCTACCTTAGTTTCTTTTTTCAACCAATGTTTGAGTACATACTAGTAATCTGAGAGACAGAGGTACCGGTATAATCCTGACCATATGTAAATTATGTTAGTTTGAATGGTTGAAGGGCCTAATAGGCTAATACTACTACTACTATTCTGGTCATATGTAAACAATTTTGTCATTTCTAGTGCTAAAAGCTTGCTCATGCCATATAAAAGATTACTTAAAGGGGAGAACTTGCAAAATTTAATAAAAAATGGTTGTAAATGCTTTAACTTATTTTGTGTAACTCAGTTTTAAATTGAGGCCAACATAGCCTAGTTATCTCATAGGCAACAAATATGAACAACGAGCAATAACACTGTAATGATTGATGAACATGACAGTACAAAGTCCATAACTTTACATATATTCTAGTCTGCACAAGAAAACTAATGATGCAACGAAATGGTAAAATGCAACGAAATAACAAAAAATTAAAAATGTACCATTTTATGTTCTACTACGGCGTGACTTGTATGACCACTGTGATGAATATAATTGTATTGTGATCTATTTATTTTGCCTAGCTCTCTTCTTTCGCGTGCGCCGGGTTTTGCTTCATTTTTCAAGAATCCATCCCAATCTTCTACACTAACTTTTGGCGAACAGTTTTTCCTTCTAGCTTCATCATTATCAAATTTGTCGTAGTACCCTGTCCTCAATTCACTTTTGTATCTTCTAAATGATTCACATATTTTTTTAAAATACAACTCTTTTGTATCCGACTCTAGCTCATAAAATGTCTGTATATATTGAAGATAAAAAATACGTTAAAAAGAAAATATATAAAAACTGTTAACATACTAGGAGGCTGGTATGTCCGATTGTGAGTTCTTGTTCTGACCGTATGGACCATTCAAGTTAAATGACAAATGTGAAGTACTGCAGTTTGAACACATGAAGTGCTGGATGCGGTAGGGGTGATAATATGGTTGATGTCCATATAAACTGAATCACGGATACTAATCTTTGGCTCTGTTGGAAGACTTTGTTAAAACTAAAAGACGAGCTTTCATATATTCAGCATTTCATCCCATGTTTCGATATCAGTTTCAGTTCTGGATTTTGTCACCTCATGGAGCAAATTTTACATATAACCATGCTAATAGATACTATAAATTTGTATAATTGCAGATGTAATCTAGCAATTGAATTTGTAGGTGGTTGCATTTATAACTTAACAAGTCCAACCAAAGAACAAATTTTATTTATTGAACCAAGAAAAAAACCTAATTCAATTTTAGGTCTCATTCAAAACTTGCTATAAAAATATGTCTCATTTTCACAATTTCAACTTTTATATCCGCGCAATATCATATTGCACAAGCAAAATTCTATATATATAAAACGTTACACTTGTGCGAGACGAAGGGCTCAAGTACAAACTATAAATTATACAGACATTCTATATATATAACTCTTTTGGATCGGTAGAAAAACCGTTAAGTGTATGAAGGTACTTGAAGCAAAAACAGCAAATGTAGGCTTATTAAACAAGTATGGAGGTACATGAAGGCATGTTTATTTTTATAACTTGATTGTTTAGCATAGTAAAATATCAGTTTGCAGTAAAGAATTATTGGAAAAAAGAGAGAATGGCTTACCCGCAATTCAGCCCAAACGTCATCTTTACATTTGTGGGGTACTTTATCCCAACTTTCATATGATATCGGCTCATGAATTCGTACCAATTTACCAAGTCTACTGCCTATTTTCCCAGCATTATCAAAAACTGGAACACCATATGCATTTGTCTCAACTTTCTCGGGTTGTGAAGATGACAAATGTGCGACTGAATGGATCGACGTTTCTGCGGCTTCTGATATTGTTGCTGCAAGTATTCAGAAAGAAACATATATGAGTTCACAGCATATGTTATGCAAATAATATTTTCTAACATACTAGGTTGTTAGATGCCTCTCAAAGTCGAGTAGGATGCGACATAAATTATCACTTAAAGATATGACGTCAGAATAAATTTAAAATGTAAGTTACTAATGAACAAGTGAAACAATTACAAAATAATTTTTTTAATATTTCCACCTCAAATAAATTTTTGTAACACTAAAATATTTGAATAAAACAAAAGATATATACAACAAATAAAAGGAATGAATAACTATGACTAACCACACCAAGAAAGTATGCAATAAGGACATTCTAGTCATCTTTATACAATGATGGCAATAAATGTTCAGTGCAGCCATTATCCACGTACCACATAGGCCACATATTACTTATGAAATATATTTTAGAACAAAAAATGTATGAAATTCACAAAATAATTTTTTCCTCAAAAAAGTTTATGATAAGGAAAAATAAATGAAATAATGCAAATTATGTATAAAAAATGAAATAACCATAAGGTTTAAGAAAATGTTTAAGCTTTCTTGTAGTGCATGGATTCCCACTGGTCGATCATTTAACTATTTGGAATTTCATCAGTTACAGGTATCTTACCTTCATTTATGTGCAACGTCCTACAACATAGTAAGAAACTCCCAAAAAAGCTATATTTTGGTAAATGGATTATTGATTAAGAGTTAAATTATCTTGCAACTTCTAGAAGAATGTCCTCTTTCAAATGAGATTTCATCTTCTCGACTAGCCATGATGATTGAAAAACTTTTAATACGAATTGTAATTGTATTAGTACGAAAGAATGCTAATTAGCTTATCAACTAAGGCCATTACCTCAGTTTTATAACTGAGGCGGTGAGAACTTAATGGAACTTATTAAACGTGATATAGACAAATATATAAGCAAATGAAACAGGGGTTTTAACCATCAGAGCCAAAAACATCTCTCTGAAAATAAGGTGATACATTATTTTATTTCCGTGATACATTGTTTACATGTGCCAGAATCTTTAAAATATGGAATGTAAATAAGATGATACATTGTTTTATTTCCGTGACCGACAGTGAATACATAACATGGTTATAACAAATAATATTTTACCAATACTGCTTTATTGCTGTTTTAATCTTCAAATGAATTGGTTATATTAATAGAACCAATTTCTATATGGGTACTGATATGAATTGCGGATCTTTATTTTCACGCTGGATTTTGGACCACTGGGGTAATTCAAACAGCACTAATATTTGGATTTACACATTAATTCAAACACAACCAATCTTTTTTCATCATCATACGTAAGCAAACAAATTTCTAAAATTTAGAATAATAATTAAATAGTGATACATGAAAAATTCTAGATTCATAATCAAAAAATTCTAAATTCAGCCACATTTGAAATTCAACTCAATTCAATTAAAATATACATCTTATATTAACATATGCATTTGGTAAGATCTTCTAATTTTTTGTTATCTTCAAAGGCTGATTGATAGACGGTAGGAAACTCAAGATCATCCACGATTGTAGTCAACCGCTTAGGTGTGTGTAAAACCACAAACCATCCACTATTTTTTAAATCTTTTGAGTAGAACACTTGACTCGCTTCTGACGCAAGAATAAATGGCTCATCGTTCATCCTATCTTTGGTCTTCAATTTCCCTAAATTAACTGTAATCAAGTTTTAAACAGGATCAATCTTGCAACCATTGACCTTGTCTTCGACCTTTACCCAATCACAATAAAAAACCGTTTGTTTGAAGTC
Organism: Allium fistulosum; assembly: GCA_030737815.1. Taxonomy (NCBI): domain Eukaryota; kingdom Viridiplantae; phylum Streptophyta; class Magnoliopsida; order Asparagales; family Amaryllidaceae; genus Allium; species Allium fistulosum. The sequence continues at coordinate 137,656,247 of CM060904.1, forward strand.
TATATAATCCAACTCAATTATCTCCTAAATAACTCCATAATACATTGTTTCAGCTTCTTTATAATTTTTATCTTTCCCACTGGCTCTAAATTTTGTGATTGCTCTCATACATACACCGCTGTCTTGTGTTACCATCCGCTCTTCGTAATTTTTTAGGGAAAATGTAAACCCATTTACTTGGTACTTCATATAACTGCGCGCCTTGAACTTTGGCCCATTCTCAAGGCGCCAAAGAGTTGAATCAACATCATTTGTTTTCACCAACTAAAAAAATAAAATATGTGAAAAGTATGATTAATAAAGTGTATGATGCCTTTAAGTACGCGTGAAATATCAAATAAGCTTTAATATATACCTCGCCACGTAACCATAGAGTAAAACTTTGACAATCTTCCACGGATAAAACCCCATTTCGAGATTGAGATTTAGTACTTTTCACATAGATGTTATACCTCCTGCAAAAAAAACATTTCAAAACATTTATATACTTACAATGGTGGAGATTCGGGAGTTATTTGTGAACTTACTTCTCCCATTCATCCAATCTATCATACTTATTGAGGACCCATCTACGAACTTGTTCAAACTGCACCGAGGTTAAGGTTATGTCTTTACCATTATCTAGAGGCATCTCACCAGAAAACTCATCATCCTCGTCTAAGAAATCCTCACGAGTATGTTTATGTGTGCCATCACCTCCTTTTGGCGTATACTCCATGCAGTAAAGACTAGCTTCCTGTACGATATATCCTTCTGTAATACATCCTTCAATATATCTTTTGTTGTTGACGTATCCTTTATATGTTTTCATCAACCTATGAATGTAAATCGATTACAAATAACTAGTACCTATTTAAATCGAATGATGATGAACAAAACTAAGATTAGTAAATTACCGTTCAAAAGGATACATCCACCTATATCTAACAGGATCGCAGATCAATGCTTTATCGGCTAAATGAACCATAAGGTGGATGCTGATGTCAAAAAATGCAGGTGGAAAATATTTTTCAAACATACAAATTGCTTCTACCAAACTAGTCTTTGCTTTTAAAAGATGTTCTCTGTTGATCACCTTTGAGCATAAAATGTTAAAAAAATAGACTTATACGATGTACAGCATTACGTAGATCCTTATGTTGTGGATAAGAATGCTAAAGCAATACCAGAAGTAATTGCTGCATTATGACGTGGTAATCATGAGACTTCATATTTGTTAGTTTAGGAGGATTGATGTTCACATTGTTATTGAAGTTGGTAGGCTTTTCAAAATGGTGCAAAATCGTAGCCTTTCGTCTTTGTTCAAGGTAAAAGTTGCATCTGGTATGATTACTTTATTTCTTTCAGGATCTTCACTCACCCACAATTTTTGTTTTATACCCATGTTTTCAAATCCTTACGTGCATTGATGTCGTCTTTTGACTTGTCTTTATGACCCATAATTGTGCTAATGAGATGCTCAGTGACATTCTTCTCTGCATGCATAACATCAATATTATGTCGGACCAAATTTGCTTTCCAATATGGCAAATCAAAGAGGATGGACCTCCTATACCATGCAGGAACATTCTCAACTTCGTCTTCATCGGTTTCCTTTTTTCGTTTTCGACTGATTTCTAGTTTGTCTTTACCAACTTTCATCTTGATATTAGCTACCTTCTCTTCAACTTGATAACCAGTCATTGGCCATGGAGGACAACGATATTCTTGTTTGTTATCAAAGTTTGTTTTTTCGTCTCGAAACTTACATTTGAAAGGAAGAAATCTTCGATGTCCCATGTAACACATCTTCTTACTTGCACGAAGATAGTAAGAACAAGTGTCTTCCCCACATGTAGGACATGCAAAATAGCCATGAGTTGTGCATCCCAATAAAGTCACAAGTGCATGATCATGAATTGCCCACAACAACCTAGCTCTCATTGTAAACTCAGAATTATTAAATGAGTCAAATGCAGCGACTCCTTCCTATAACAGTTGTAACCCGTCTATCAACGGTTGCAAATAAATATCAATATCCTTTCCTGGTTGTTTTGGTCCAGAAATCAACAATGTCAACATTGAAAACTCTCTTTTCATGCACATGGATGGAGGAAGATTATACGGTACTATAACTACTGGCCAACAACTATAACGATTACTTAGAGATGCATGTGGATTGAAACCATCCATTGCTAATCCAAGCGTGATATTTCGTGATTCAACATCAAATGTTTTGTCAAAAGAATCTGTAGCTTGCCATTGAGAAGTATCACATGGGTGACGCATTACGTCTGAATTAGACTTGGCACGACCATGCCAAGTCATAGCATCTGCTATCCATGGTATAGTATACAACCTCCTCAGCCTAGGAATTACAGGGAAATGTCTCAACGTCTTTTGAGGGACTTTGGCAGCTCTTTTCTCTTCGTTGAATGTTGTTTTATATCTTGGTTGTTTGCAAACTGGACAAAAAACTCTATTTGCATCATCCTTCCAATACAAAATGCAGTCATTAATGCACGCATCATAAGTTTTGTAATCCATACCAACTTGCTTAATCATCTTCTTCTTGTCGTGATACTTTGTTGGTAGTGTGTTACCTTCAGGAAGTAATTCCTTTATGAATTCTAGGAGTGCAATCACACCATTGTCGGAAAAGCTATACTGGGTTTTCAAGTTATTCAGCTTGACGACGAAATACAATTTTGTTATCCCTTTTGGACATGAAGGATACAATGGCTCTTTTGCATTATCTAAAAGTGATTTATACTTCTTGCTTTGATTGGCCTGCCAATCAACATCAACCATAGGCAAATCCCCAATATTATCTGGCAACAAACTTGTAGGTTGAAATTGATGAAATCTATCAGCATCATTGACCAGATCTTTCATCCTAGGAAGTTCAGAGTCATCGGTACTTATGGCTTGACTAACAGGTTGTTTTTGGTTCATTGCTGACTCTTCCCTATGAAAATGCCAAACAGTATATGATTGGACAATTCCCCATCTAAGCAGATGAAAATGAATTTCATCTAATTTAATTTTCATTTTCATATTTTTGCACTGTGTGCAAGGACAAGAATAGATTTCCTTATTGCCACCATTTTCTACAACAAAATCAATAAACTTCTGCACTCCTTCCACATATCGTGGGGTTCTTTGATCGGCTTCTTTCATCCACTCTTTATCTATACTTGAAGACATATTGATCTGCCAACTAAAATATATACAACATTTTATAAACTTGAAAGTACGAGCAACTTAAAGAATAATTATACCTCTTACAGAACATGAGTCATTGTTTAAGGATATCGAGTCATTGTACCACTAAAATCCGAAGATGTTCCTTTCTTTCATTCTCAGACTAACAACAACTACAATAGTGTTTATTTCACTTATTTTTACTGCCAAAAAAACAAGTTCTTTAGTTCCTATTATTGTTAGGGTCCAACATCGAATATTTTCTTTCATTTGATTCATTTGGTGCAACATATTTGTTTTCCTGCAAATTCATTTGGTCTGCTATACATTGCTATACATTGAAATTCTGCTATACAAGTGTAAGTACGTAACATCTTGATGTCTCCAACGGTTATGAATAATTCGTCATTCATCGTATGACCTGTATTATGTATACTACTCTAGACGCATGTATTGATATATTTTTCTGATAACATTTTGAATAGGAACATTAAAAAACATGTATTTTAATTTTTAAATACACGGTTTAATAATTCTAACTGATAAGAACAAATTTACAACAACGGTCAATTAAATATTTTTTCCAAAGAATTTTAAACTTGTGCATATCAAATGTTTTTAGATGATTACTTAGATCAGAATATAACAATGCATACAATGGAAAACAAAATAAAATAAACCGATTTTATTTTGAATAAATTACAAAAGGTAAAGCTACATAATAAATTATATAATTATTCCTAGACCTCACCATGACCCTGTCGGTATCACCATGATCAGATATGGGGCCATGACTTAAAAGTATGGTACCCCTATTTATATTGTTCTACCATAAAGTCTCCAGCTTAGATTTGGTGATCTGCATTTTCTAATCGTTAAGGAAGTTATCTCACTTTGCTTGAAATTAAAAACTGCAAGCCAATTAGTGGAAAACTGACAAGTGAAAGCCCTAAACTCCATGTATCTTTCGTATTTTGAGAAACAATAAAAGCATGTGAAACAATCCATCCTCGGGACAAATTCAATTTTTAGGCAAAAGAAAAGTCTATTATAGTTTTACGGCTGGCTCAAAACTAGTTACAAAAGTAGAAATCATTTTTCTTATATCAACTTGGGCAATATAAGTTTGCAAAAACACAAATATTTAGAAAAACAAATATACTTGTGCAAGTACAAATTATGATTTTTTATTTGCGCGCTTTAAAACTACAAAAATACAAATGCTACCTGTGAAAACCAAGTCTATTTTTGTAGTACGTTTACAAAAAAAAACTTAAAGTTGAAGTAAGTTTTTTCAGGATATGTAAAAAAAATTGACCTCTTAAGAATTTACGGTTCTAAATTCACAAACAAAGCAAATTCACATACGCTATAATAACTAAATTTAGTCTTAACTGTAAGTTTTCAAAGACTAGAGCTTGCTACTCTGATTGAAAAATTGGGCAGAAATTCACATACACTGTCACTTGAAGCTAATTTTCACGGAAAAGAGGTGAAGGAGAAGCAAATAGCAAATGCAACGTATGTAAATCTTTAATATGATTCGAAAGAGGGAACTCTTATACATTCATTTTGTAATTATCTTTTTACATGTGCAAACTATTTCTCAAATTGTTTACAAAATAAAACATCAATTACAATATAAAAATAATGATCTCTCGTTAGAATTAACAATAGAACTCGCAAACAATGCGTCCAACAACATACATACATCCTATTGTAATCTACATACCCTATTTATTGCATCATCACATCCAAACTTATGCTTGCATCATATACAGAGATGTCAGTAACAATGTCTCTCTGTCCTCTACAGTTACCGCAAGCCCTAAAAGAAATATTGCTCAACGATTACAAATCGACTATGAGCAACGACATCGAAAAAAGGAGAAATCAAAAGAGAATCGGGCTGTGCGTTTATTAATAATACACTATTTCTAAAATAACATAAAAATCACGATTACCTGAATTGAAAATCAAGACTTTTTCTGGAATTACTATTTCTTCAAATCCGATATTACATGTGATGATGGACGAAATCTAGATCTGGAGTCGGTGAAAATTCGAGCTGGCGAATTCGAGATGGATCTAAAAATATATCGCTTTTTTTTCTTTTTTGATCGAAGTGGATAATGAAAGTAAAGTGCGTAACTAGTTGGGAACATGGGGTATGGAAGGCTGTACTAAAATGTAGTTCGGGTAAGAGCCGTTCCAAAATTTAGAACGGCTATGAGCCGTATTATAAGGTTTTGCAACGGACTTTAACCGTTGCTTAATAGCAACGGCTTAGAGCCGTTGCAAATTTTCCGCCTTCGGGGGTTGCGAAACGGCTGGTATGGTGTAGTGTGAAATAAATATTGTTCGAGTTTGAAATGAATTTGAGGCCCATAAGGAGCATGATTTTCGACTATAATGGAGGCATAGAGGTCGACCATTTTGATGGCTTATGTGGTAAGTTTTGAGTGTTTAAAAATAAGAGAATAGGTAAGAGAGAATTAAGGATCTTGATCCTACTTTTTCTCTCTACTCTATCCTATATATAGCATCTTATCCCTCATTTAATTTTGGTCATTTTCTGCCTCCATACTCCCCTTTGCTGGCGGAAAACACCCCTCCCCTCTCCTTAAATATTCAAGCAAATTAAAATCAAATAATCATCAGTGTAAATGCAATTTGGGAGCTAGCAACTTTAGCATTTGAATTCAATTCAAGGAGTTTACTTCATCGTATCAAGGTGCGAGCTTTAGGCTTTGGTGTAAGGTATATTTCAGGTTTAATATTATGTTAATGTTTATATAATTATTATTTATATATATTGTTTTGTTAGAAATATCATTAATCGGTATATCGATGGACCATCACATATTGATGGTTATATATATATATATATGTGTGTGTGTGTGTAATTATGCATATTGTTTATTGATGTTATCGGCCCGAAATTAAAAAAAAGTTTTCATTTTCGAAATTTAAATAATAAAATATTATATAAAATTTAATATTAAATCTAATTTAAAAGTTTAACACTATATAAAAAATATATATATATATATTAATTTATAAAATTTAATTTAGTTAGTGACATTCAATTATTAAAAAAAATTAATTTCTTTAGGATATTATATATATTTATACTTTTATTTAATCAAAATAGTTTATATATATATATAATGTGTGAATATGTGTATATATATATATATATATTTATAAATAACATAAAAATTCTGGAAATTTTTTATATAAAATAAAATATACTTTATAGTTTCGAAAATAAATTTTTAAGATTTTTTTAAATTAGTTTCGTATGGTTTTCAATTAATTATGAATTTATTTGATACATCATTCAAACCGAAAATTAAATAGGTAAAAAATTTATTTTTATTTTCAGGTCGGAAGCAAAGTATAATATTAATTTTAAATTATAAATATATACATAATTATATAATTATAGTTAGTTATATGTTTAGATATGTATTATGTATTTAATTTATTTCAAAGTCAATATCCATATATAGTAAAAAAAATCAATTCGAAATTTATATTATAAATATTATAACTAATTTTACAAATTAATTTTAAAATAGTTTTATGATTTAATTATATTTATTCATATATTTATATACATATGTGTATGTGTATGTGTATATGTATTTTAATTAATGTTTTATGTAACTAATTTAAAACCAATATATTATATAATAATTATATAATCATATTTTCATATACACACACATAGTGTATGTGTTTTTAAATAATTTTATGCATATATATATTATATATGTATGTATGTATGTATGTATGTATATATATATAAATTTAGACAATCCATTTGTATACACAAGAGAAAATCATGTCCCTTGCAGCATAAATCCTAACATCTATACACCGGCATGTCAAACCATGTACACATTATTCTATTGTACGTGCACGTACACACATATGTGTATATGATACATATATACAATATATGATACAAATTATATAAAATATAACCTTTTTCATAAATTTAAATAAAATATTGATTTTATATAACTAAAGATTTGGAAAAGTTCTAAATGAATTAGACTACATATAGGCCCATTAAATATCCAAATAGATTAAAAAAATTGAAATTTGCCCATTTCTTCCGCTGTGGGTAAGGGTGTTAATCGGGCGGATAGGACCGGACATTGGTATGTTCATGTCCTGTACTGTAAGAGTTTTGAATGGACATGTATCAAACAAGAGTTTGGCACGGACACCCTTCGTACGAGCTGGACAACGGGACGGACGATGTACGGACAATAGAAAATTCATCGAACAATTCGTACAGACAAAATGTTGTGTACAAAATTTGTTGTTCTAATTTGTGTCCTAAATGGAAAACAAAAAAACACGGAACGACGTTTTTCGACTTCGAACCGAGTCGAACAACGGACGCTCGTACAAAATTAACACCGCTGGCTGTGGGCTGGCCAGTTGCAACATACTTAATATATTTAATACAGAAGAATTACATCAACAACTAAATTTATTTATTTTCTTAGGAAAATAGAGCGAATCAAAAGATAGCTTAAAATGCAAATTATTAGTCCAGAGTCCAGACCAAATAGAAATGTTGATTTCTTAGTCATTATGTTTTGATGTGAAAACCTACCATATTTTATATCATAATTTAGTTAGAATCAATAAAATTTAAACATTTTGATTGAAATTAATAATAAATGCTTAAGGTAGAACTATAGCTTTGAACACACACATATTGATTTCTTAATTATTATATTTTTTATTTAATTTGTTTTTCTTCATTTTATAGTTCATTTATTAGTTTTGCTCTCTTTACATTTTATTAATGTTATCATAAACGTCTGAAAATATGTTATTTTCAATAAGGTATATGTTTTAAACAATATAACCAATGAAATTTGATTAAAGATCATGTTATTTAACGCATATAAAAATATAAGATTGTACGAGCCGAGCTTCAATTTTGATTTAAATGTAAATGTAGGAAGAAGCTTAATAGGAAAGAACAATGACTTTTAAATAAACTAAGTGATTATAAAGTATATTAGACAACATGAGGATAACTGGATTCGAACTTGAGTGCTTGAGATAAAAGTGAATAAAGAAAAGTATGGTTAATAAACAATATATTAGGTATAAGTGTGGTTTGTGAGACTTGAACTTGTGACATTCTTAAGAGTACTTTCAATCAAGAAGAGTTGAGTATTTAAATTCTTAAATTATGAAGAAAATGAAATTTTTTTGAGTGAGATCCGATTTTAAGAGAAATATGTATATGTGAAAGATATATTCTATACATTGACTAAACTAGTAATCATAAAATATGGATAGAGTAGTAGATCAAAATGTCGTATTTATAATTATGCTTTATTTGTTTAGAAGATTGTATATTTTTACTTTTCAGTGTAGTGAAAAAGTCATGTTAAATGCACCTTCAAATGTATCTATTTTACCCTACCATTCGTCTTGCTTGTATATATATATATATATATATATATATATATATATATATATATATATACATATATGTATGTATCTCTCCTTTTTTTCCTCTGGTTGAAGAGGCACTTCTCATAGTGAAAAGCAAGATACAAATAAATTCAGGCAAGAAGTCTAGAGAAAAATGCTAACTTGCTGGTGAAGCCAACCAATTATTGGCCCCACATAAACGCGCTTTTAGACCATATAATAATCTCACTAAACTCCCCTTCTTCACTCTCTTCATCTCACAAATCATCAAACCATAAAACCAAAATTCAAAATAAATAAACAAATAAAATTAAAAAAATCGCAATCCAAATGGACTCAAATTGGGAACAATGGCTCTCAGCCGAACTCCAAAACGATGAAACCCAACTTTTCACAAAAGCCCTCCAGCTTCCCCTCTCCGAAACTTCAAACCCAATCTCCTCCTCCTCATCGTCGCTCCCTTCTCCAGCATCTCGTCCTGCCACGTCATCGTCTTCCAGAAGATACTCGATCGGCACTCCACCTCTACCCTTTAAAAAGATCGCGAAGCCGCCGACAGCGAGGAGGTCGCGGGCGAGAAAAGGGAGTGCGACGACTTGCCTTACCGTCGACGCGGCGGATTTCAGGGAGATCGTTCAGAAGATGACCGGACCGATCAGGCCCGAGTTGTTTCGGCCGGAACCGAGGAGGGCGGTTATGTCCGGTTCGGTCGGACCGGCGACTGCTGCGGAGGTGTTTGAAGAGAGTTGGTCGGGTTTTAACGTGGATGAGTTTTTGAATATTCATTTTCCTACCTTGGAATCCTTTGGTGGTTTTGAAAGTTAGCTTTTATGTACGCGATTATCATGTCGTTAGTCCTTTTTCTCTCTCTCAGAATAGTCTTTGTTCGATGAATTTTTGCTGCAGGAACCGGATTCAGTACATAAATAAGTCCAGTTTTGCTTGAATTTTTCAGCAGATTTAGGAACGTTTTGTTCTGGATATATGTCATGGAAGTATAAATTACTCCATTTTATCAAGAAAAATTAATTGGCAATAGACGGTGAAATTACGGCGAAGTAGTTTGGCGCCATACCATCGAAAGAGGTAAAAAGAAAATTCCTTTTTAATCAAATTTTGTTCGATGGTACACTGTCAAATGAAACTGAATAATCTAGAAGCTGTAATCAGTGTATTCTGACTTTATTTGTGCTTATTTATTTATTTTTTAGTTGATAATTAGTTTGTTTGGTTAAAATTGATGGTTATTACCATGTAGTGTTAAATGAATATGACTTTGGGTTGTTTTATATTTTAGGATCATCACATGATAATAACGACATCACCCCAACTACCCCCAAATAGACGTGCATGAAACAAAAGTGCACCTCGTTGCATTCTCTTCTCCATCTCATGATTGACAAAGATCCATCCTCTCGTAAAGTCTTTTGTCCATCTCGAATGTTCCCTGCCTAGCTCCAAATATCACCATGGAGCATCATACCTCGCTTCCATATTATCTTAATCCACTTCCAAGCACTTCCTTGAACTTTTCAATCCCGTACATCTACATCAGAACTCTTTGGCTTATATATTCAATGCCCCTCAAAGCTCTTTGTTATACCAACATTTAAACATAAAGAAGTTAGTCCAAATCAAAGAGGAAGACCTTAATGTGAATGTTAACGATGACATTCAAAGCTCGAATTATGTTTAAACGACGAAATAGGGTCGGTATTTTCATCGCGACATAACTAAACAAAGCAACTAAATAATCGTTTATGTTTTCAATGTCTTTAACAACCTAAACCCAATTATTTCTAACGAAGTGGTAATATAATAAAAACACAAATAACGATGATACTCCGACATATGAAGATGTCACATATCATTCGACCGGTTATATATCATGGTTAAGTACTTAACGAAAATAAAATAGTTACTGAATAAAATAGCAAGCCTCTAGCTTTCTCTTCAACTTCTTTATTCGAAATTCAAGATGCAACCTATCTAACATTATAATACCATAAATTCAGTCTGCTCAAGTGACCATTTGTGGGTTTACGAGGAAACGCAATAACAAAAAACAGATCAGATTATAGTAAGACATGAATAATATGTAACAAACCGTATTTATAAACATCTAGTGACTTAAATAACTAATTTAAATATTTAAAAAGATAATTTTTGTATATGAACGAATCGGGACTTGGGATCTCTTCCTTTGGATCTAGAATATCGTTCATAAGAGTTTTGAGAGAAAACATCGATATGTTTGTACATAATTTCGAGGTTTATTTTTAGTAATATGTATTTTTGCAGATATACGTGCACGGTAACATCTGTTGAAATCCTAGCCGACGGTTTATGTTTCTAGAAAGAGAACAATATGAGTTCCATGATCGAAAATTCGTCCAATTGGACAATCCTGTGGCCAGTATGACTTCGAACACGTATAGATAGCTTCCAGGGCTTTGTTACGAATGGTGTCACAATGTATACCATTACGTAGAGAAAAGTAAAACAAAGCATTAAATTAAAGAATCATCACGATATGACACTCATATAAGTCATATGAGCATGAAACGGGAATGGAACTATTAAAATTAATATCCTAAACTTAAATTCCTAAATGTTTGTGCCAAAATTGGTCACAAACACTCAACGCCAATGAAAGCACCAGTTCACAATAACAGATAACAAGTATGTAGAGAATTAAAAACAAAGAACACTCAGAAAATTTAGATGAAAGCAGTAAAGAACACAGGGTTTATGGTTCGGCAATCCGGCCTACGTCCACTTTGAAGTTGATAGTTTTATTGAAGTTTGCTTGCTGATTACAACGAGTTACAACTGATTACAACAGCAAAATCCGAGTACAATGATGAATCCGGCAGAGTCTGAACGTAGAAGAGCCAAAAGTCCCTTTTCTGTAGGTTTTAGGATGCTATTTATAGGCTAGACTGCAAATATCTCGCTTAGATCTCGGGAGGCCTCTTCTGGCACGTGGGCGGACCCACGCGATCGATCTCATGTGGTTTGCACTCGATCCGTGATCGATACGAACGAATTTCGTATTGATCAAGATTTTGCCCAATCGAGTCGAAATCAAGCATGAACATTCTTTAGGTTGTACGTAAGCTCCAGTGAAAATTTCATAGCATTCGGACTTGTAGATTGTGATATATGATCGATGCAAGTTTGTGTTTTTCGAAGGCTGTCTCCTTCGTATCGATCGCTGTTGCACTGTTCGTACTCGATCGATGTTGCACTGTTCGTACTCGATCGATGTTGCACTGTTCGTACTCCATCGCTGTTGCACTGTTCGTACTCCATCGATGTTGCACTTGATGGATACGAACAACAAAGGAATGATGGATACGAACAGTAGAGGAATGATGGATACGAACAATAGAGGATTGATGGATACGAACAGTAGAGGATTGATGGATACGAACAGTTGATTCCCAAGTTTGCATCGATCATATCTTGAGCATACGAACTCGGATTGACTTGAAATTTGAAACGTCGGCTTTTATAGCTTTGCTTGTCATGTCTTGTCAATTGCAGCTCAATCTGGACTTAGACAAAATTTACCGATATCCATAGTGAATCAGTGTATAGCCAATCTTTGGGACGAACTGTTCTTGATTTCCAGTCAAATTTTTGATGTCACGACCTTGCCAAAAGACGGGATAACACTTGCTCCCCAAAACATGCCTTGCGATAGGAAGGTGTGTTTTGTAGTTCGATAAGCTGGATGTTCATATCCTATTAATGACCTGCAAAGAAATTGATAATCTTATCTGACTGTGAATAGTGATCGTTCGCGGTCGTATGCCGTTCGGGGCGGTATGTGACCATTCGCGGTCGGGTGTCGTTCGAGGCGAAATGTGACCGTTCGCGGTCAGATGCCGTTCGCGGTCGGGTGCCGTTCGCGGCGAATTGTGACCGTTCGCGGTCGGATGCCGTTCGTGGTAAATTGTGACCGTTCGCGGTCGGATGTCGTTCACGGTGTGTTGTGACCGTTCGCGGTCGGGTGCCGTTCGCGGCGAATTATGTGTGCCCCGAGGGGACTTGGTATCATTAACGTCAGATTTCACGTTCGAGTCAGTTTCTAAGTTGCTTGTTATGGCGGTTTATCGACATCTCTCAGCATGCCCGAGGATCGTTCTCGATCTCATACATGTGTAAGTAGCTTAGCCGTTATGGAATCATAAATGGTGGATTTTCATTCAAAATAAGTATTTCAACAGAAATGTCCAACAAAATCAAGTTCAAATGTGCGAAATAGAAAACAAAGTAAAACAGAGACGTCAAAGTGCAAACACCTACACTGACGCGATTGGCAGTCGTATCAGAGCATGCCTGAGGATCGTTCGTGATCCTGTACATGTGTAAATGACTTAATCGTGTTGGTGTGGAGTTTGCTACTTATTCATCATTATTTCAATCAGTTGATGACAAGCTGATGCCTCAATCCTGAGCCGTTCCCAGTTGGTGCAGGTGGTGGTTGTTCTTGCTCCACCGTTGTGGCTCGCCTCCTTACATATTGCGATAGCAAGCCATTCCGGATATGTCCCTCTATTTCATCCCTCAAGTGGCTGCAATCATTGGTACTGTGGCCGCTTAGCTCATGGAATAAGCAGTACTTGTCTGATTTCCTCTCATTGCTGGTCGGGTCCTTTCTCATTGACTTTCGATAAGGAATCTGCCCCCTGGTGTCCTGGTGGATCCGTTCCAAGGTTTCACTCAGCTCTGAATAGGAAGTAAATCTCGGTTCCTTTCGTGATCGCTTTGGTTCATTATCGCTATCCTCGGCTTTTCGTTTTCCTTTATCATTGCCTGAATCTCTTTCGAGAGGATTTCCGCCTTTGACTGCATAAACTTATGTTCCCTCTCCTTCCTCTCTTTCAACATTTGTGTCCTCTAATCGCAGGAATCCTTCGGCCTCATGATAAAATTCTCCTAGATCCATAGGCAGATCCCTTGTCAGCGAATTTTTAAATTATGTTCCATCAGCTATGCCAGATACGGCTGCCATCAAAACCATGGATGGATTTGGTCGATCCACCGATGCTGCCGCCGCAGTGAATCGCGTCAGAAAATTCCTCAAAGATTCCCCCGTTCTTTGCTTTAGTGCTGTCAAACTCATCACATTCTTGGGTCTCGAAATGTGAACTCTGAACTGCCTCATAAACTTCTCAGTCAAATCGGTCCATGTTCCAATGGAGCCGTTTCCCAGCTGTCTAAACCATAATGCTGCAAAGTCCGTCAAATACAATGGGAAACATTGGGCCATAACCTCCTCCGATGCCCCCAATACCTCCATATGCGTCATATACCGTGCCAGATGAACTGCAGGATCCGTCCTCCCATCGTACGTCTCCAGTGTTGGTAGCTTGAATTATGGTGGATTCCTGGCCTGTCTAATTGCGGGAGCGAAGGGGCTCATGTTCACGTCTTCTAGATCTCTATTAACCAGTCCGCCTTTCATGGCTCGTCTAACCATCTCCGCCAATCTGTCACTGTCGCCAAGCTGCGGCCCTTGTCCGTTGCCTCTGATCTGCCCCCGAGTTCACGAGGGATTCCTGGAGTCTGCTCTCCTGGCCGAGCATCCATCTCTCTATCAACGTTGTGTTGCACAACTCCACCTGGCGTCCTGCCTGCGGTTGGATCGACATGCTCCGGGTGAGTGCCCCCTAGCTCTAGTGCTGCTCCTCATGGTCCCGCTCTATTCTGTATGGTTGAAAAGTGAGTTAAGGAACAACTGCAATAGAGGCGACTTCAAGTTGTTTTGTATGGTTGAAAAGCTATAATTCCAATGTTTTTTAGTTTAGAAAAATGAGGTGGAGATTTATACATTTTGGATATCACGACATCGAATGTAGGTGAAGGTATGATCTCTAAACCATATTTTCTTTTCTTATTGTTAATTCTGTTTTTTTAACAATGATGTAGCATAATTGCCATATCTTGAGCTCCTTTACTCAAATTTGCAAAATTCAAGATATTCTGAAAAATAGATCAAAAATTCTATAAGTTTTATGTTTTGTGTTTTTCCATAATTTGAGCTTAAACCATTGAAAAACTGAAAATCATTTGGAATATTGTTTGAAAACTTTTTCAGAATTTCTTAACACAGCTGTAGTAATTCGATCATAACTTGAACATCTTTATTTCGAATTTTGGAATTCTCAAAGTTTTGGAAAGCTTACTAATAGTACTACAACATTTCTATTTTGAGTTTTTACCGATTCATTTTGTAAAATCTTGAAAAATAGCAATCATTTCAGTACATCACTTGAAAGGTTTGTCCGATTTATGCAAACAAGTTGTAGTATTTCAAATATAACTTTTTAACAATTTATCATTTTGACTTGAAACCAATTTTGGTAAGTATCATTTTTGAACATCCTGTTTTATATTGACTCAAATTATAGACACAAAGCTTCCAAACAGTGGTTTCAAATAGACCGAGTTTTCAAAATAAGTATTGTCAATTGCTTTAGCACGACGATTAACTTTCATTGCCTTTCATGATGACTAACAATTCAGTAGCTGAAGAATTTTTAATTGTGTGTGTTCTTACCACTATGTGATATAAATGGCTTTGCTGAAAATTTTGAAAATCAATTCGAGTGATGTTGAGGAGTACACGGTCTGCTTGGTTAATAATATATCAATTTTGGGTAACTAAAGTACAAGTGGTATTGGACATCACTTCATTTAAGATCATATTTGCATTTTCATCTGATTTTAAAATTAGTAGATATCATTTTCACAAAAACCTTGTAGAAAATAGATTTTCATTTTTGGATTTATAATTTTTTTGAAATAACTCGGAATTTTTACTTTGATGGAAACAATCTTGTTTATTTTGGTAAGGGATTTACTCTGGAAAAGATGGTTGTTGACTGCTTAAACACTTTGAAACTTATCAAAATATTAATTGTGTTTGAGAAAGCGATGAGTAATGATACTTCATAGCCGGAGGAAGTATATGCTAAAAATTTCATAAAAGTTAAACAAATTTTATACTTTTTTTAATCAGTATATATTCCATGATCATCTCTATCACTATCGTTCTTCTTCCAATCCATACACCAAAATTTAATATAGTGTGCAAAAGTTGATATTTCAAAACAAGAAAATATATTCATTTTTTGTAATATAGTTCACTCTCATTTAGAAGTCCCCGCGGATGCATGGGTGAATTACTTTAATCTATATATATGCTTTCATTCTCCTTTAAAAGTCCCCACGGTTATGCATGGATGAGACTTGTATACAAGAGAGGGATAAATATTGAAGTAGTTTATAACCTCATTTAAAAGTCCTTGGGGTTATGCATGGTTAGAAAATGCTTGACATTACTTTTTTAAGCAACTACTAACCTCATTTAAAAGTCCGAACAGTTATGCATCGTGAGAAAGTGCTTAACATCTTTTTTGTATAATATTTAAAATGGTAATTTACAAACTTTTCCTTTATTAAAAACACCACACTACCACCATTGTATAAATTTCCTCTAAACCATAATACTATCATCATTCTGAAGTGGATTTTTCTCTAGTAAATAAAATATTATGATTTTCATTTGATTAATTGGAACTTGCAATGTATATTTTTCTCTAGATATGATTTTATGATTTTAATCAAAATTCATCACTGTTTCAATTTTTTTTATGCTAACAAAAGGGGGTGAGATGTTAAAATTTTGATGTTTAAGTAATAACCTTACTAATATTTGAGGGTGTTCTTATTATTCAAGAGTTGTTTTACAGTTGATTTTGCAATTATTTGACAAATCAATTTTTCATTTTTAAATTGCATACATCTATGTAGGTGGAATCTAGTCGTAGGGGGAGTATACAAATAGAGAGAGCTTGATCACAACACATCAAACACATTTGTTAGGCACGAAATCTTAATATGAGTTTGTTATCATCAAAAGGGTGACATTGTAGAATTAACAGTTTATGATTTTTGTTTGATGATAATAAGCATTAATATATTTTTTAAATGTATTTGTTATAGTACTATTGCAGTATCACAAAATGAAACAAATCAGAATTTCATTTAAGCAAATATTTTATTCAGAATTTCATATAAACAAATATTTTATTACAATTTCAATAGTATACATTTACAATACAGCTTCCTATTTTACATTAATCTTAAATAAAACACTATTTCTCACTCTCATATACAACACACTCTTATATGCAACTCACTCACTCACACACTCGAATTTGATTTGATATCTTCTTGTCTTCTCTCTAGTCGTCTGCTTAGCCTGTCAAATAATGACACAGTAAAATGGAAAAGGAAATAAAATGAAACTGCAAAAATAAAAATATAACTGAATATTGATATTGCCTTAGTTTATGGGTTTGTTTTTTTCATATTTTAAACAAGAACAAAAAATAAATGTGCACGAGCAACATATGACATGCATAGTGTATTACTATACATGCCATACGGACGAGCACATACACAAAATGTACTTGCATCAATTAAATTTTAGGGACAAATGAAAAGGTCAAGCCCAAAGGCTCGAGACAGTGCAAGTAGAAGTGTACACAATGTCAAGCCCAAGCAAGCTCGGACTCAACACGAGTGCAAATGGACAAATGCACAAGACTAGTAAATGCACAACCTTTCTCAAGTTTGCAACTCAAGTGCAACCAACAAATCAAAGTACATGCAAGGAGAACCAGGTGGTGCAGCAAGAATGAAATCGGTTTAGGAAAAAAGACATGTACAAGCTAGACCAGCAAAGCAACTCAAAAGAAATCACATCAACACTGAACATACACTAGTCAAAATAAAATGGTACATGCATAGGGTCAAAAACATCAGTGCAGCAATCAAAATACAGACATGGTGCATAGGGTAAACAACAAATGTCAGCTATAGTTCTAATCCAGAAACAAGATGCAGCCAGGGAACATAATGGTACACAAGAATGCACAACATATATAAACATGCTAGTATAAGGATATGAACAATACACAGGTGAAACTACCCAAACTCACCAGAAAAAGGTCAGAACACCAGAAATGGGTGCACAACTACACATGCATGCACATAGGTGCAAAACAGTACAAGCATGCACATATAACACATCAGATCAGTGCACACTCACAAACCCAAACAATTACACAGCAATGCATACACACAGGGTCAAACTCAACAACATTGGGTGACACACAAACATACACAAGTTCAGGCAGATGGAATCATGTGCACACAACACCAGTTTCAGGCATTAATACAAGGCAAGGAAGTGTATCAGAATGAATCAGTGCGCACATAAGGATAGTGCACACAGGTACAAGGATACAAGCATACAAGCTAGCATGGGAATACAACAAACAAACTAGTTTCAGATCTGATCCTCCTCAAGCACAACGTGTCATCAAGTTTCAGCCACTTTAACATAGGAGCGACGCAATTCTAGATCTGGTGATGCCATATCTTCATCAACGGCAGACCATTAGGCAACTCAAGATACAGACAGTGCACACATATATGCCTATATATATTCATATATATTTATATATACCTATATATACATAAGATATATTTTCAAAAGTCGGATTCTTTCCAAGTTTAAGTTATCAAACGAAATCAGATTCGCATGTCAAAATATATTCGAATATATATCGAAATTGAAAAAGTCAGAACCACTACAACTGTCAATTAGAGAATCAGCAACCAGAAATAGAAAGTGGAAAATTTCAATCTAAATACAAAATTCAAGTATATACGAAATATAGGGAACCGATCCCTATAAAAACACCCAATCATCATTGGCAATAATGAAGTCGAGTTCGAATAAAATTAAAAAGGGGCAAAATTGATATCGAACCAAATTAGGAACAACTTGACCCTTGAAGCAACTGAGAGGAAGCACAATAAAGTAATCGATCAATCGACAAGGCAGACAAAGCAAAAATATTTCTTTGATTAATCAACTAGAGGAATCATCGGCTTCAAACCAGTGAAAACAACCACAACATCAATTGTTACTACTCGAAGAACGCAAGCATTAGAGAAGGAGAAGTGCGATTCGAACTACAATTTCAAGTGGCGACTTTCAATTCAAGGAATCCTAATTTCAGATTGCAAGAGGGAAGGAGGATGCGGCCTTAAACAGAACAAATAAGCATACATGCTCAAAATTATTATCTTCTTATTTTTAGATTGCATTGGTTACTTTGTTTGGGCTTAACTTATTTGTATTTAGGGTTTCATTTTATTTTTTTATTTTAAATTTTATAAACTTTAGTTTTTAACTAGGTATAAACTATGAGGCGTAGTTCAAAAATTCGCAACTCGGGGTTTGAGTTATGGTAGGGTTTTGAGTGTAGGGTTAGAACAATCGAGTTAGTGAGGGTTGCGAGTTTATAATGTTTGTAAGCTTTGATTGTTAAATTCATAGTAGAAACCTTGGGGGCAGCAGTAGGTAGGTTATGCTGAAGCTAGATAAACTTCTGTGTCGCTTTCATATTCGCATTTACTATGTTATTATTTGTGCTGTAATTTTTATTATTCTATGAATTTATTATAAACACTATCCACTCCCCTCTAAGGTTAATTCGATTCTACACTCCTTTTTTCCCTCCACATTACTTTTTTTCCTCCAAATGTTTATAGTAATAAACCGTGTATATATCCACTTTATCACTTATGATTGAAGTTTTGCATTTCTACATTGAAAAAAAGAAGTAAAAAAATGTTTTACTCTAGGCCATCTATTGATTATGAAGAGTAATGGATGGCATACACTACATTGAGATCTTCCTATGCTCCAACACCATTTGCGGTCTATTGAAGTATGGATGATGAGTTGGAACGAGATCTTGCCATGCTAAATATTTATCATGTTGTGCCACCACTTAGAAGGTTTCCAGATGAAGAGTTATAATCAAATATGATGTAATGTCATTGCTACATTGATGTGGTTAGAAGAACATGTATTTCTCGCGCAAATGTCAGACGTCGTTACTTAGGTTGTTTGAGATTTGATACCTTGGAAAATTATGGTTTCTTTTATTGGATTGACGAACCATTCTCGAAACAAGCCGTTGAATTTGCATTGGAGTTGTTGGAAGAAAATAACAAGCTAAAGCAGGAGCTTGAAGAGATAAATATCCGTATAATGGAAAGTCAAGAGCGAGTGCTTATGCGAAAAAAATAAGTTATGTTTTAGTGCTACAGAGTATCTTTTGTACTTTATGTTCCAAAAGAAGTTATGTTTAGTAATGTTAACAAATCCACATTCGGGTTGAACCCCGTGAACCAAAATCTCCACGAAAAAATATAGCGAAGGTAATTTGGTAAACCATGAGAAAGTCGTACGTGGTGAAGTAATTAACCCACGTTAGATTTTGGCATGGTATAACAATGCGTCCACATTTTGTCATTGCATGGGATGTTTAGGTAGTTTCTTGTTTTAAACACGTAGCTTCCACGTAGAACCAGGGCGTGGAAGTTTCATACATCCACGTAAAAGCTTTGCCTAGTAGTACAAGGAAGCCACACTCTTTCTTTGCATGGGGCTTAGGGTTGTTTCCTGTTCTATACCCAAACCTTCCATGCAAAAATAAGGCATGAAAGTTCTACACATCCACGTTAAAGCTTTGCATGGAAATACAAGGAAACCACGTTCTATCATTGCATGGGAGGCTAATGTAGATTTTGTTTCCTTACCTAAACCTCCCATACAAAAGTGGAGTGTGGATTTAGCAGAAATCATGTCTAAGATGGACATGGCCTTTCTAAAAAGCCATACCAACAGCTTGCGAGGATAAGCATACATTCCCACGCCTGACTTGGACGTGGAAATATACCCTTGTTTCTCTCGGACGTAGGTTTTGTTATGTCCTTAAAATTTGTGTGTAAACTAACCGATATCATATAATTTAAATCATAAAGAACAACCAATCAAAAGCATGATTATTGATAAATGAAGCAAAACAACATTAAGATTAAAATACCAAAACATCAGTCAAAGTCGACTAATATGGAAATGGTAAAGAACACCAAAACAATCATGTAGATTCGCAAGCTTGCCATCGATTTAGTAGAATAAACTCTCATTTACTAGCATTGCAGTCCCTATTTAAGAACCATCTTTCATATATAGGTTAAACCAGATGTTTTACATCTAGAATTACCTGACAATCATTTAAAAGTTAGTTTAATTGGATAAAATAATTATATATGAATGATAGTATAAGCTAAACAATGATAACTTACAAAAAATGATTGCCATCTACAAATACAATTGCAAACCAACGCATTTCTTTGAAGTTGGAATTTTTTGGTAAGGTTTGAATTCTAAAAACTACAACATTATACTGTGTCGCCATAATGTAGTCAATATCAGGCATATCCATCCATTTTTTTGACAGTGCATATCCATTATCGTGTGATAGCCGCTTTAGTAGTAGGTTGGTTCTACCACATCAACAACAACCGAGTCATATTGCTCCTTGTGTTCGTATAACTCATCGTACAATTCTTTTCGAACTTGTCGCCAACTTGATTTTTCCATACCCAACAAATTGGCAACATATCTAAAACCATGGTTACCATCATGTTCAACATCAACAACTTTGGTATATTATATCTTAAATTAAACTGAGTAAGTAAAATCAGAAATAAGTAATAAAAACTAATTTATACCTATTAGATATGTAGTTGCCAAGTTACATAAAATTATCGCTTCATACATCAAATAGTTCTTTCCATGGGTCTAACCAAGATTCATGAACATATTTCAACAAAGATGAAAAACCATCGTAGTTGGTATGCAATTCTTACAAATTTCCAGTGAACATGTCGATAGTGTCTGAATATATCAACGTATTCCAATCATTAAATAATTATTTCTTCACCACTTTTTCATGTTTTTTTATATATTTTATAGGGAAAAAATTTTTTAAGGACAAATTATAGTAAATATTTAGTCAGAAGGACACGCGCATAAAACTTTTACCGTAAGGACAAAGCCCAAAGCCCAGATACAATTTTAAACAAAACAAAGCATTCCGTTCGTCTTCCTCCTCCATCCTTACACTCGGAAATTCAAGAAAATTTTGCTCGAAAGAAAAAATGGCACCGCAAACTAGAAACAAGTCTACATCTCCAACATAACCTCAGAAATCGACTGTAGATGAACAACGAGCACAACAATCGACAGCCGATAAAAATCTAACTAAGTCGGAAGTGAATCAACAAAATGAAAATCGAAATGTCGACGCAATAGATGTTCAAAAAGAAAATGCAATGGTAGAAGAGGAAAACCTACCTCTAGCGCAAACGTTAGCGTCGGCAGTAAAGGGAAAAAGCAACAAATTAAAGCTTAAAAAACCTACATCAACAGAAGAGCAAAAGCAAAATATAGAAAAAAGAAGAAAGAGAAGAGACGAAAAAATTACAGCAAGTGGAAGCAGACCAGAAATAAGCGAAAGTATACCAAAGAAGGTAACTGATAATATAAAATCAAACATAACAAAGTCAGTATAGTTTTGTTATAGTAACATTGAATTTTTTTGCATAGAACAAAAAGGAGAACATGCA
The DNA here is from genome assembly GCA_030737815.1 of Allium fistulosum. Taxonomy (NCBI): domain Eukaryota; kingdom Viridiplantae; phylum Streptophyta; class Magnoliopsida; order Asparagales; family Amaryllidaceae; genus Allium; species Allium fistulosum. The sequence goes on from CM060904.1 coordinate 137,678,480, forward strand.
GCAACAAATACCTGCAGAGAAAAAAGTTGAAGACAATATGCAAAAAAGAGAACAACGAACGAAAAGAAGAAATGAAAAAATGATTCAGAACAAAATACAAAAAGAAACAGAGGTAACTGAAATTGCAAAATTATAAAACTAATACTAATAATTTATTCTGTTAAATGTATTCTAATGTTATCAAAAATGTTAAACGGGAAAAATTTCAGCAAAAAGAAGGGAAAAAAGGTGCAGATGAAGAATTAGATGAAGAACAACTAGATTTGGTAAAATTAAAAACATCATAACTTTATACCATGATAAATATTTCAAAAATATTACATATAAATCATTTGGTAAAAGAAAAGGCTGATAAGTACAACAAACTGATACCTAATTACAAGTAATAATTGTCATTATCATTAAGCGTAAATTGTTTGATAAAATAATAGCCAGTATCATTTAGTTGAAATATGATACAAACAAAAAACTGATACCTATTTACAAAAAACTGATACCTATTTGCAAAAAACTAATACCTACTGATACCTAGTTATAAAAAACTGATACCTACTTGAAAAAATGATACCTGGTTACAGAAAACTGATACCTAGTTACTGCAAACTGATACCTAGTTACTACAAACTTGAAATTGTTACATATTTGACAGAAGATATTTCACTGCAGCTAATACCCAAATCTATTGTTGTTTTTAAACATAATTTGTTTCACAAATAACTTATTGTCTTTATTTTGAAATAATAGGATGATGATGATTTTGTTGATCCACATCCAAAATGCATAAAAGAAAGATCACAAACAAAACAGCAATCTGAAGATAAAAAGCATGAAACTGCTTACAGATGTGGATTGTAGGCAGTATTCAAAATGGTAAAACTGATAAAACAAAAAAATGCTCTATCCAAGAAGCAAATGGACATAATGAAGAGCACTCCTTTCTACAACTTCTTTAGAGTTTTCTATGAAGAGAAAATTTTGATGAAAGAATGCAAAAAGCATCAACACAATTTGGATGCTTTATACAAATGCTACTCAGTTGTAGAAGATGCATTCTTATTTTCCAAAGAAAGGATGAAAGTTACAGCTACGGATATAAGTTTGATTTTTGGCCTACCACTAAAAGGAATTAACATTGAGCCAACTCAGAAAATGACAAACAGAACAATTCCAATGCAGTGTAGGGAATTTGCAAACAGAAACTTCGGCAATTGCACTTATATAACAAGAAATGTTGTGGAAAAAAGAATAAAGCAAGAAGTTGCAAAAAAGAAAAAAGAGTATGAAGAAGACTTGCCAATGTTAATAGTAATTGAAATACTATTAACATTCTTCTTTTCAAACAACCAGCAAAAATTAAGATGGGGACTTCTACCATACTTAATTAATGTAGAGACAATGTTATTGGTTTCTTAGCCACTAACAATAGAAAAAAATTTCAATAATTTGTTAAGAAGTTCATCCATAATCCAAGAAATATATCGGGATGCTCCATGATTCCATTGGTAAGATAAGTTAATCAAAAATTTATTACTTAACTTTTTTAACAAACATATCTAATCAATTCTTTTTATGTTAACAGTATTGCATTTGTGAGAAACTGAATCTCATTCAACAAAGACAATATTATACTCCAGCTTTAACAAGATTTGCAAAATGGGATTTAAGGAAACTCAAAGACAAAGCAATCAAAGCAGTTTTTGATAACGTGAAAGAGGGTGATGTAAGTAAAAATTCCGTTTCATTTTTTGTTAATCAATATGCTTTAACTCTTATGTAGAATAAAGTTTTATTGTCTATCCTTTCTTCTATAACATAAAACTGATACTACCGTGATCAAAAACTGATACCATATCATTACGTTATAAATAGTATCAAAAACAAAAAATAGAATGCAAAAAACTGATACCATATGTTTACTTGCTTGAAACGAATACTAATAGTATCATAAACTGGTACAAAAATGCAAAAACTGATACCAAATGAGTACATGTTTGAAACTAATTGTGGATGTATTCAAAACTGATACTAGAATGCAAAAACTGATACCTTGTAATTTCACAATTTACACTGATACTACAATCCAATAACTGATACCATAGTTGTACATCTTTGAAACTGATACTTATATTATAAGAAACTGATACTAATTTTATTAGAAACTGATACTAGAATTCGAAAACTGATACCAGTTTTACATGATTGAACCTGATACTAATAGTATCAGAAAATAAAAAAAATAACTATTTGTTTTATTGCATACAATTTTCTTTTTTCATTACAGTAAAAATTTAATTATCATTGCAAATTGATATCATAGCTTAAAACTGAAACAAATTTTCCAATACCAATTTTCTAGGTGAAAGAAATCACAAATCTCAGCCCATATGAAGAATGTCTACTTCAAACAGAGACTGTTGAACACAATTTCCCCAAAATTCAAAAAGAAAAGCATGGAAAGAAAAGAAAGTTTGAAGAAACCAAAGAAAGTGCACATTCATTTGAGGAAGACATAAGCATCAAGATCTTCCAAATGCATATAAAAGATTTGGAAGAAGAAACAAAGAAAACAAAAAAAGAATTGGCTGTGGAAAAAAAGAAAAGAATTAAAGCAGAGCAAGAAGTTTTCAGGTTGAAAGAAGAGTTGAAAGAAATTAAGTTGAAGCCGAAAGATAATGAAGAGAAAACATCTCAGGCTGAAGACAACACCAATAAATTTGAAGATGATTTGAATGACAGTGAAGAAAACGGTGAAAATAAAAAAGAAAGTTTCAATGTACAAAGCGACATTTTACAAACTGAACTAAATGAAGATACTTTTATAGAAATGGAAATAGAAAAAAATGAAGAAAAAGCTGAAGAGTGTATACAAAAAAGAGAAGATAAAACATAAGAAATGAAGAAACATATGCCCATCGAAATAGAAAGTGAATTGGGTAAAAAAACAAGCAGTGAAGAAATACAATGTGAACATGAAGAAAAAAAACAGACTCCAACTGAAGTGCATCAAAAAGAAGAGTTGGAAAAATAAAGTAAATTGCAGAGGGACAACTCAGAAGATAATCAAAATCTTCAAGAGGATACAGATGTAAAAAACCAAAGTATACCATATGTCGCTTCAGTGCTTGACTTTACCCCTCCATCTTTCAAACTTTACGATACACAAGACTTTGAAAGTGAAAAAACTGAAGAAGAAAAAAGATGCAGAAGAACATGTGCAAACAGCTGTTAGAAAAGGGAAACAAACAGTCACAAAATCAAGTGACAAAAAAATCAAAGCAACACAAAAACGGACAGCTTCTTACATTCAAAGGTTAAAGGCAAGAACAAGAGTGAAAAAACAACGTCATAGCTTTGAATATGGGATGAAACAAAAGAAAGTTGCAAATAACCCAAAACCTGAAGAAAAAAAAGATGTTGAAAACAAAAGTGAACAAGACAACAGTCCAAAGCCACTTGCAGTAATAGAGCCAACACTTTCAGAGATAGGGCTTGGACATTGCAAATGTTTGATCTATCTCAATGTTGAGCAACAAAATGTGATCAAAACTTTCTTTTCATTAACGATATCATCACAAAAGTAAGTGTACAAATATGTATATTAATTTTAAATATGAAATTAAGTTTATCTAACATATACAAATTGTTTTTATCAAAATAGTGTAGTGGCATGGGAAGACAATGACACAGTCAAAGGAGGTTGTGTCATAACAAAGAATGCACTAAAACATCTACTAGAAGGAAACGACACAGACGGGCAGGTACATAATATTTTTTTTCTGTACATCAACACTAATACCAAAATAAAAATAAAAATGATACCCAAATCCACAACATGCTTAAATTGACTTGATGCTTTATTATTTTTATACTTATCAACATACACAGCAACTATTAACATTACTGATACTATTAACAAATTAATATTGCTTCACCAATAAAAAAACTTATACTTTTCTGATTTTAATACAGATTATAGATTGGTATATTTCAAAATGTGGACTAGAAGAACACAACTATGCTTTCACAACTACAATGACGGTAAAAAAAATTAATATTCAAGTACATGATAATTGCTTCATTTATTAAATCATAACTTATTTTCATATTAAACAGAAAGCAATTGCGTGTGATATAAAGGGGGTGAAAAAAAGTCTTGTCCTCCCTATGCTAGAATCTATTGTACAGGACAAATATGCTGAAAGTATATATTTTCCTTTGCATTGTGAGAACCATTGGACATTAGTGACTTTAGCATACCCAACAATGCAATGGTGCCATGTTGACTCTAACCGCCCTAGAAGATCAAACGAAAGAAACAATTCCAGTTTACAAGAAGCTATAGAATTGGTATGAGATTTATCTTTCTTTTAAAAAAATACTTATCACAGTGAATATGAGCTAAATTTTTAATATATTACCTGTTTTAGAGACATGAAATAGAGGACACGCTCCAAGAAATCTGGAAAAGCAAAAACATAACAGACATGGTGGTGAAACCAGATGAAATGCATCAAATAAAGTGTGCACAGCAAGCAGAAGACTTGTAAGTTTTTTTTCGTTATAATCTATGTTTTTGCATTATAATTTTCCATACATACTTCTATACATCATTGTATACCTTTTATATTTAATTGAATTTGATTCTTAATAAAAATATTGAAAATTATTATCTCTCAATACAATAAACTTTTAATTCAGATAAACAGTTACTACAGAACAAAACCGATACCTACATAAAAGAAACCGATACCTACAGAAACAAAACTGATACCTACATAAAAGAAACTGATACCTACAGAAACAAAACCGATACCTACATAAAAGAAACTGATACCTACAGAAACAAAACTAACACCTATAAAAAACAAACTGATACCTGTAGAAATTAATACGTAGTGTCCTAGTAAAACTGCTAAATATTTTAATTCAAAGCATACTGTATGCTTATACCATTATCTCTGAAATTTAAATTTTCGTATTAATTATAAACCTGTTAATACAACAGATGAAAATTGATACTAATATTACATTTTGGTTTCAACAGGCTTGACTGTGGGATATTTGTAATGATATTCATCATCTCGCTGAACAGAAGCAGGATACCAATAAAAATTGAAAAGAAAGAAATATTATCAACAAGAGCAAGGATTGTACATGCAATATTAACAGATGATGAACACTGCTGGAGTCTGTCTAAATACATGTCAAGCCTAGAAGAACAAAGGAAAAAAGGAAATGAATTCACATTGCGTTATTTCACAATTAAATTTGGTACCTGTAAAGTAATGTTGTTCTGTTGAAATGTGTACTTGTGAAGTAATGATGTTCTGTTGCAATTTCATACTTATGAAGTAATGTTGTTCTGTTATTAAAACAATGCTGCTTTTACTTGTAAAAACAATACCGATCTCCTGGAATGATATGTTGTGGTTGATGTTCTTTTCTTTTCCTGTTGTTTATATTATAACAAGATTAACCACTGTATTTTCTATCATCCAACTATGAATCCCACATAATATTATTTGTTTTATGATGCAACTATCAGTTGTAAAATGATATTATCAATTTTCATATAATATTTCAATACAAAACAGTAACTGGGCATCAGTTCTTATGACTGATAGTATCAGTTTTGTTAAAACTTACACTCAACATACTTTATGAAACAACAATTAGTGCAGGTATCAGGTTTTGCAAACACCAGACATCATTCTAATTATTTAGTAGTACTGATGTCAATTCTAGCATGTATTATAATACACGAAACTGATACTAAAAACAAACCAAAACTGATAATAAAGCCATTTATATCCAATCAACCAAAACATTATCTCCAACCAAACTAATTGATACCGAAACTGTAAAAAAATGATACCAAAACTTATAAAAACTGATACGTGTAAAAATTTTAAAAACTGGTACTGTAAAAAATGATACTGTAAAATGATACTGGTACCAAAACTTGTAAAAACAAACAACAAAACTGATACTGCAAAAACAAATAACTGATACTATCATCTATACTAAAATAGCTGAAATTAAAATCAATTTCATAATATGCTATACTAAATACAATTTAATAACAAAAGGTTCAATTACTATAGACCAGTGAAACAAGTCTCACATACACTTATTACTCTGAACAAATTAAAAATGTAAAATCAAATCATATCCTCTTTGAAGCTTGACAATTCCGTTTATTATGACCAAATTGCTTGCACTCGCCACATCTGTTTTGCTTGTTATGAAAATATGAAAATCCTCCTTTGCTCTTCACTGATGGTCTGCCAACGCCACGTTTCTCCTTTGGTGGCTTGATAACATCTTGAATGCTACCATCAACAATAGGCCTATCATAATTTGGAATAGGATTTATAGCATTGGCATAAGAACATCGATAAGCATCAATAGTGAAATACTTCTCGACAAAATCATATACAGACAACTTAGACTTATTCATACACTTTATAGCATGAGCACAAGGAAATCCCGTAATTTTCCATTGGTTGCAACTACAAACCCGCTCCTTCAAATCAACACAATGAGAGTTTGGAGATTTCACTTCAAAAGCAAAATCAGAAGATTTATATACATCCCATCCAAATCCTTCTTCAATCAATTCATCTAAACGTAACTCCATAGAAAGACATAGACTTGTTCTCCACAAACGACATTCTTCTCTTCTTCTAGCCATTTGTTCCATAATCTTAACACGAATACCATCTAAACACAAAGTAATAGGCAATGTTCATTCATTTAAAATCCAACTGTTAAAACTTTCTGCAACATTGGAACTATATTCACCATAACGTTTCCCTGGAAAAAATAAATCCACCCACTTATCAAATGGCTTATCCTTTAAAAAATTAACACCAGCAACACCACCAATTTGACAAAACTTAGAATATGCTCCTTCAAATTCATAAAGATTTGAAGCTCTAGAACACATTTTGAATAGATCAACAATAGACACATTTGCATTTTTGGCTTTCACTGCTGAAAGAAGATTTTGTTCCATATGCAAATAGCAATAACTGTGATAATCTGAAGGAAAAACATCACGAACACCTGAAAGCAAACCTTGGTGGCGATCTGACATAAAAACTAAACTACGCTCTTCTTGAAGCATTTGTTTTAAATGGTTCAAAAACCATGTCCAGTTATCCACATTTTCTACAGAAACTACACTCATAGCTAAAGGGAAAAAACCTGCAAATGCAAAAATAATTAGTAAAAAAAACTAAAAGTAACTACGACCATAAATATAAAACATTTCATAAAACTGATACTAACAGTAACAAAACTGATACCTAAAACCTGATATGACCATTATAAAAATATTGATAACCACAACATTATGCACATTAATCTTCATTCTAAAACAACAAAGAAACAAAAATTGACATATATTATGATACAAAGGAAATTTCAATACTACATAACTATAAATGATACCATATATGAACATACTTGAAACTGATACTAAGATTATACACAAACTGATACTAATCTCCTGTTTAGCAGTATGAAATTATTATACCAAATACAAACTTACAATTCAATACAATGAAAATTCTGATACTAGAAACTTGCTACTTATAAACTACATTTCTTAAAATTGATACCAACAGAATACAAATTATGATAAAAAATGTATATTAATGATTATGCCAAGTATTACGATCTCAATACAAATAACTCAAATTTGAAAACAAAGACATACCTTGATCACCATTTTTTGCAATAGCACCCATCAACACACCAGGACGTCCCTTCAAGTGAGTAGCATCTAAGAATATCATAGGACGACAAGACTTGAAACCAAGTAAACAAGCGCCAAAATCAATAACCACCCTTTCAAATTCATTACTACAAGGATCAACATCCCTATCAACATAACTATCTGGATTAGATTTCTTCACTGCTTCCAAATACCAACTCAAATCATTATAAGACAAAGCATCATTACCGTGCAACTCCATCAATGCAAGTTGTTTCCCATGATAAGCATAACCATAAGACAACTGAAAATTGTATTCTCTTTTAAAATCAAGTATAATATCCTTAGGCTTTTTACTTGGACAATCGCGGATCTCATCAATAATCATCGATTTAACAAACGAACTAGATATATGTGGATTATTCACATGTCTAAGACCAGCCCCACAAGAATGATCAGAAATCAAATTTCTCATAAAGAACCTTTTCAATTCTCCAGAATCATAGGAACCATGGACTTTGAAAAGACAACCATCCTTATATGAAGAGCAAATCACAGTAACTTTTGTAGCACAATTCTTTAAAAATACTAATTCATACCCCTTTTGAATTTGATATGCCATCAAAAACTCTCTAAAATGTTCAGCTCCTCCAAAACAAAAACCAACAAAATTGGAAATGCTTAATGTCGACCCTCTCCTCAACATATCTTTAAAATAACTTTTACCATTAACAACAACATTTGAACAGACAGATACAGTAGAAGATGAAGAAGCACGAACAACGGATGAACTTGAAATAGAAGCACCATCAACATATTCCAATTCAGAACCCTTAACCTTAACGGTAAAGCCAAAGAAAGAACTTTTCTTGTATAACTGAAAACAAATTATACTCTGAATATCAGAATCAGTGTCAACCATAATAACTTTGTCCTCAAGTACATAAGAACTCTGAATAGAAAGAGGACTTAATTGAGACCAACATCGACATATCTCATTCTTCAAATCATACAAAGAGCAATCAATAGACAATCGAGTGCTAAAAGTGTTATTATTCAACACAAACAGACAAAGAAGACTATTATCTCCACTGTCAAAAAAAATAAAAAATAAACATTAGTAAAAATACATTCAATTTAGAACATAAATTATTCAATTTCACAAAAACTGATACCTACCGTATACAAAACTGATACCTAGTTACTGATAAAAAAAATGATACACATAGACTGTACCTAAAATACAATAGTTTTCCACTCTATCACAACTTTATATACAACCCAAGCAACAATACTTTTTCAATCATCACAACATTAATGCAAAAAAATACAAGATAAATTAAATGAAAAGCTAACTTGAATACAACACTGCATAAACAAAACGAGTATAATAATAAAAAACCTGCTGCTACTTCCACAATTTTCCATCGACGAACGAACAAACAATGAGAAGAACAACACTGCATATCATACATAAAAATGAACACAAATACAAAGCACAGACAATTTTTTTTAACTCGAATAGAAAAACAACAAAAAACAGAATAATATAATCATACCTAAGAAGAACGAGATCACGGTACAAATATGAAAAGAACGAGATCAACAAATGCTCGTAAGAAAAAAAATGATCGATGAAGTATAATTTTTAGAAGGACGGAATTGAAATAAACGAACGAAGTTGATCGATATTATAATTGGGAGAAAGATATTTGATCGCGACTGAAAATTTTGATCGAAAGAAAGAAGAAGAATAAGCGCGCGAAATTGGACTGGAAAGAGAAAAACGATAATTTGTCCTTTGGAGAAAAATATTAGCGGGCCGTCCTTCATCCAAAAAAAACCCTAAAACGTGTCCTTGAGGAAAATTTCCTGTATTTTTTATATGTATGTTAGAGTGTTTCTTTTAATGTGCCATTTGCAAAGTAAATGAGTCGTATCAGGAAAAAATATCTCAATCGCATGCATCCAAGCAAGCTCTCTATATGTTACAATGACGATTGACAATTTTATTTTACAAGCAACCATGACAGACTTCAATCTCTACAAAGCTCACACATAATCCCCCGCACCCCCCCTCCGGGGGAACAAGGTAGGCAATGGCTATGCAAAATGCATGGTGTGTGGATGTGACTCCGACAATCTCTAATAATGGCATTCGATACCTATTTGTTTTATACGTACAATCCGTTACAAGAACACAATGAAACGTACGCAAAAAAAATCTAAACCAATCGGATGGGCCTGTAAGTTTGCTCAAATGTTGAATTTGTGAACATCCAGCACGTTCGATTAACTTTTGTTGACCGACGACGTTGTAGATTGTCTTTATGGTAATATAAGTTTTAGGATAATTTGTTTAAAGTACGCAAAATTGACTTTGGCCTCTACCATATCTTTAGACATATGTAAAAGAATGACCTTTGTTGTTTTCCTTTGCATACTAGTTATGAATTCCATTCACAACTTTCAACTTTCATTCATCCAATGAAACGTATAAAACCCTTATTTCAAAATGGACAGTTGCATTTCTTCGTACTAGTCAATATAGAATTCAAAACGAACCTTCTCTATACTCTCTGTATTTTTTCACTTTTTTCGTAGGCAAATAAAACTCGGGTTTTCTATCTTGGACGTTAAGTTGTGATCTAAAAACAATAACAACGAATCCTAGTTCTCTACCCCTACAATAATCCAATATTTCATTATTTGATAATTCTGAAATATCTATATTTATCAAATTTAAGATAAACAACCAATTTAAAACTAAAAAATGTTAAAATATAAAAATAGTATTTATATCAAATGTTGTGAATTCCTCTTTGTGAGACACCAACCGAAAATGAAGAAAAAGTGCAAATTAAATGCCCACGCTAGACAAGACAAGATAGTGGTATTTCTGCTAAACCTCGCTAATCGATAACCCACGTTAGGATCAGACGAGGATTGCTTCATTAACCACGTCGCCCCCAGCATGGTCGTTGAAGGCGAATTTTATTTTTTGTATTCAAAAACAATTTTGGCAAAGTGCAATTATCTTTGATGATTCCATACACGCCGAATCTTCAATGTCTCAATTTGATTTGCTTGAAAAACTCATTAAATGATGGATGTGGTTGAAATGGTTCTGTGCATAGAGACCAAGGAAGAAAGAATAAGAAATGAAGAGACCAAGGAAAGAACGGTAGAATAGGAATGATAACGTATTTTGATATATTGAAAAAAACAATGGGTGTGGACATTAAGATAAGGATAAGTTTCTTGGCTGCAGATGGCCTAATGTCATTTCAAAATCAAGTATACCGTAGGCTCGCCTTGTGATATTGCTGATTTGTGGCCACCCAGCCAACACGGTTTCCTCTGTAATGGCGGCGGTGCTATCCACCATAAAATTTGGGCCATCGTCTAACTACAAACCTCGATTCAGTTCATTCTCTTATTCCTTGTCAAATTTTCCAACTTTCAGTTACAGAATATCAAAATCTGCAGTAAAGTCGCGATCTTCTTCTTCTGTTCATGGACCGCTTCCTGAACCACCAGATTCATTTGAAGATCTGAGCTTCGATCGTGCCGTGTCTTTATTTAATGAAGGCGATTATCACCTTTGCCACGATTACCTAGAAGAGCTTTGGAACGATGCTGAAGAGCCGATTCGTACAATTTTACATGGAATCCTTCAGTGTGCCGTTGGGTTTCATCACTTATTTAATCAGGTGCGTTTCTAGGGTTTTACTTTTGATTGACCTTTTTTGCCGGTGAATTTCACTTCAAAAAGATGCTTTCTTTTCCAAGCGGGATAGCCGGTTGTGCGATAATGATAATTTGCACTGAACTGCCGCAAAGTTTCTGTTATTTTCAGTTCAACAACACCATGTGGGAATGGATTTTTTAGTAGTACGTCATGTACTGTTGCTCAATTTTTGGAACAAGACAAAAGTATTAATTACTATTAGAATACTAACATAATATATTCCTAATTACCTCATCAGTCAAAATACCAAGATGATAAGAATTTGAAGTCCAGAGTTTGTCAGTAGCGCGATTCCTTTTGGTAATCATCTTCATTATGTTGTGTGATCAATATTCGTTTGTCAAGGAGTAAGGTTCTGGAATTGCTTCTGTTTCCTAAATTTTATTCATATTTGCCGAAAAATGTGAATTTTTTAGTGAGTCAAACATTTTTAGTGAACCAAACATAAGAAAATGAGCATCTAGTAAAGCTTTGTTTGGTACATACATCTTAGAATATTGAGGGAGCTAGGGCAATTGCAATGCCCTTTAAATTTTGTGATAAGCTGATGGTACTTTAGTAAACACGGGTGTGCACGTGCGCGTGCATACGTGAGTTGTTAGATAATGAAAATGATTGTAACTGTGGTATTTTACAAAATCTAAGTCTTTTATATAGAGCACGCTTTTCGAAGTAAAAGGGCATTTTGAGGGTGCACGAAAGGGAAAAGAGTCCGACGAAAGGAGAATATGTTTTTGTGCCGCGAAATGATAACGAAAGGAGAACGATTGTCTGTATTTTTATTTGTTTTAAATTGTTTTAACTTTTAAGTATTTTTGAGTAAATGTTAGTAGTTGATATTAAAGTGTAAATTAATGTGAAAATTGCAAAAAAAAAAAAAAACAGACAGATACATTAGAAATAATTTGGTATACCTAGACTAAAAAATGGCACAACATAAATAATATGAATACATAAAAGAAAATACCAGGATTTTCTAAAATTTTATTATTTATTATTACTTACAAAAAATAATTTTTGTGTCTGATGCTTCCGACGCGTCTTCCACAAACGGTTCAATTCTCTTACACAAAGAGAACGATGCAAAGAATCCATGTGTTTTGATCCGGTTTCTGACGCGTCCGACGTGCCAAAAATGAGAATGGACAAAATAATAGTTGCGAACACACCTATAGTGTTTTATTAGCTAAGCATTTGATATTTTCTTTAGAATCATAGAGGAGCAATGATGGAAATGGGAGAAGGACTCTGTAAGTTGAGGAAGATGAGGTTTGGATCCGATGGGCCATTGTACAGATTTGAAAAGGAGGTTTCAGAGGTCCTTGAATTTGTTTATCAGACGCAGAAGGAATTGGCTGCTTGTAAGTTTTTTTTACACATAAAATATGTTTAATGTGGTCACACTGTCAAATGTTACATGAAATAATGGCATCACATTATGATGTTATCAGCTTCATATGATCAGACATTGCCTTAAATACCTTGAAACTGCGTAAAAACATGTATAATTTCCCTAACCTTCATATTCTGTTAACCGGATTCTCTAACAAACATTATGTGTGAAATGGGATTCCATACAATTGATCTCTAATTTGATTATCATTTTAATCAGTAACGAGATATCATTCTTAACTCTTAATGATGTTTACATTGAATGCGGTGGAGCATGCGTGACAGTAGGGTCGGTCCTAGGGTATGACAAGAAAGCCGATCACCTAGGGCACTCCCACAAAAAAACAACCACCAATCCGAAATTCAATATATAGAAAATGTTCGCCATTAATGAAGCAAGTTGATGTTTAGTAATAATTTTACAAATGGAAGTTAAAACGTAGTTTAGGTTCATTTTATTTATCACCACCTATATTAGTTCTGGTATAATTATTACTTTCTTCAAGTAAGACAACATAACTACACTTCGTCTGGAGCAACTCAAATGATAGGACCGGCACTGTGTGGCAGTTAAGTGCATATATAGAATGTGCCTAGCATTGATATCATGTTAGAGAACATGTTAGTGTCAAATTAATTGGTTGGTAATGTAAAGAGTGACATCTTAATATTGGTGGAGGGATGAATTATATTGACTAGAGGAGGTGAAAATGTTCTCTAACGATATCCTAGTTTTACTTGAGTAGAAATAAGTTAAAAACACAATTTTATAAAACTATTTCACTTTTTTTTCCTAGTCAACCTTTAGTTTAACTGCCTTGTAATAATAAATAAACAAGTATGACCAATACACGCACGAGGAGCGGTTTAGATCTTCTTCGTTTGTTCTTCTTCTTCTTTTTTTGGAGAAAAATTGGAAGAAGAAAAAAACAAGTTTTTGTAGATATGCTATTTTTATTAGCAAGATATTCTATATAAAATGCGGAACCGTTTCGAAACTTCTAGCCCATATAAAGTAATATTTCATTTCGATGGTTAAAATAAATATTTGTGATATTAGTTTGCAATTTTGAAGGAGTGCGCTAGCTGTTGTGGTCCAATTTGTTTGGACAAAACTAATTAGTTTGGTCATATGAAATTCAAATATGCGTATGCTTCAGATCTATTTGTATTTATCAAATCCTTTTCTGAATTGGTCTCATTTATCTATATAAATGAGTTTATGGAATACCTGGGATTTTGGAGTATACTTCAATAATTGAAGTAAATCTTATTGTTTGAGTGGACTGGATGATGAACTACTGGGCTTCGCTTGTACTTTTTTTTTTTGCCTTGTTCTGGCTATCATATTCAGTAGCAAGAAAGTCTACATTATATATATATATATATATATATATATATATATATATAACACAATATATGGCAGTAAGAGACTTAATAGTAACCTTTTCGCAATTATGGCAGTAAGAGATGCGATAATAATAAAAGGGAAGTAAATGGAAACAAAATAAACATCCATACATTATAGATTGTATGAAGATAATAATACAATACCAATATTTAATGCACTTTTAGCTGGGATTGGGATCGGTGTCAGAGGTACTAATCCTTCAGAGTTTGGATTGTCTCAATTCAAGTAACTCTTACTGACAAACAGATCTAGGTATAGCTCAGATCTAGTTTGGTTGGACGGGTCTTAGGTAATTTGCATTATCTACTATGTTAGGGGGAGCAGAACAACTTCTCGCTGTGTCTTTACTCTCTAGTAGAACCCAAAGCATTGATGAGAATGATTTAATGTTGCCTTGAGAGTTGTGAAGCAAAATCTCTTTCTGAGATTGTCCATGTATATGAGATGCAACTTTTTTTAATTTGTATTATAAGGGACTAAAATTATGTTATATGTGATACAATTTGCTTTAAATATGCAAGTCTAATGTTAGTTTTATTTCACGCATTGTGGGATTCAAATTTTGTGAGTGCTTTGTTTTAATGATCAAGTTTCTGAAACAGTTTCCAATAATGTGGGTAAAGGTTAAAACCACGTACCACTTGCATACTTTAGATCTTGCTCAAGTCGGGGTCTTGTGCAGTGAGCAGAGAATGATGAGTGATGATGATGTTTGAAGGGGGTGGAAAGATGATGCAGCGCACTTTGCATCTGATTTAGGTCGTCCGCGACCTAGCGGATTGATGGGTTGCCCAAGCGACCTAACAAGCTATGACTCAAGCCACACCATTTATATGTCGCATAGCGAGCAACGACCTAATGAATGTTTTCCTTATGTCGCCAGCGAGTTAAGCATGCCTTCAGATGTTGCCAGCGAGTTAAGACGCTCACCACCGCATGGTCTTTATGTTGATGCCTTAAGTCGCTCAGAACATAGTGACGAGATACGACCTAAATCTACCGTGCTACGACCTAGGCAAGATATGCCGCACTCTCACATGCCAGTCTCCTTAAGTCGTGTCAATATTAAGTCGGAACCACCTTAGGTCGTACGACGTATGCCGCATTGACTTAGGTCGCTGACCTTAAGTCGCTCTCCGTTTGTGCTGTTGTCTCCTTTAGGTCGCATGGAGCATATGTCGTTGAAGGGTTAGGTCGCAAGGTCGTTCAAGCTTATGCCGCTGTGAAGATAGGTCGCGACTTGTGTTCTGTTGTTAAGTCGTTCACTGTTATGTCGTTATGTATAGATGTTGAGTCGTTATTTGTTAAGTCGTGTACTGTGTTGTATGTACTAGGTCGTTTACTTGTTGTAACTTGTATTTTGTTAGGTCGTTTGATCTGTTAGGTCGTTAGCGACCTATGTTAGGTCGGTGAAGGCTGTGTTGTGTTGTTGTAACCCTATAAATAGGGATGGTGGTGTCATTTGTAAGGTTGGTTGATTTTGAATAAAACTTTGTTTGTGTGCTTTGTGCCACTTTGAAATTGATAGTTGAGTGTTATCTCCTATCTCCACTTTCGGCATTCGAGTGCGCTCGAATCAACGATTGTTGAAGCCAATTCACGGAATCAAGTGCGCTTGATCAACGTTCGAAGAATTGTAGATCTTCTTTCACGGCATCGTGCGCGATCAACGTGACGAAGATAGCTAGAATCCGGTATCTTTGAGATCAACGGATTTGGGCGTTCGATATTTTTCAATCCATCGATTTCTACTTTCACCGTTTCATCAATTTTTGTTATTTTCCGCTGCATCATTTGGTATCAGAGCAAGACTTAGCCAATCATAGCTAAGCCGAGTCTTGGAGCCAAGGAGAAGAGTTTGTATTGAAGTGTAGAAGGCCGTGCATCACCTTGTTGTTCAAGGCCGAGAGTTGAGCCGAGCTAGGTTGAAGTGTGAAGTTCAATTTGAAGTTGAAGCCGTGCATTGTTTTGTTCAAAGTAAGTCAAGGCTGAGAGTTTAAGTGTTGGATTTGTGAAGATTTGACAATGCCTCCGAGAAGAGCTAATCGTCATCAAAATGTTGAAGATTTGTACAAAAGAGAAGATGCTGAACAAATGGAACAACGCATTAGCAACAAATTCAATGAGAAGTTGGATGAAGGTATTGGTAGGTTGGAGAAATTGATGATAGATATGAATCAAAATCAAAGGAGAAGGTCGCCAGTCTCGAACCATGGAGGAAACAGAGTTTCGCCATCGGTTACGGAAGCGAGGAGGGTGTCGCCACAATCGTATCGAGATAGAAGAGAATCATCAATTTCAACGAGGAGAGATCACCATGAATATAGACATGAAGAGAGAAGAACTCCACGTGAGTTTGAAGACGATCCATATCATGATGTTGAAAGACAAAGTAGAAGGGATATGCGTGATCATAGAGATGTGGATGGACGAGATCGTTATCGAAGTACATCTGTTTTTGATGAAGATGGTGATAGATGTAGTGTTCATTATCAAGATCGAGACCAAGTACGAAATGCATATCGGGAGGTTGGAGATGATCGTCGATGGGAATCGGGGATGAAAATGGAAATTTCAGAATTCAAGGGTGAAATGGTAGCAGAAGAATTTTTGGATTGGTTATCTAATGTTGAGGAAATTTTTGACTTCAAAGAAGTTCCCGAGGATCGAAGAGTGAAGTTGATTGCTACGAGATTAAGAGAGAGAGCTATGGCGTGGTGGCAGCAGACTAAACTTACACGGGAGAGAATGAGGAAGTCAAAGATTGTTACATGGGATAAGATGAAGAAGTTGATGAAAGCTACTTTCTTACCTTACAATTATCAATCTCTTATGTATCAACGTTTGCAGAACTTGAGACAGGGGACAAAGTCAGTGAATGATTATGCGGATGAATTTTATCAATTGATTGCGAGGAATGACATCAT
Organism: Allium fistulosum; assembly: GCA_030737815.1. NCBI lineage: Eukaryota > Viridiplantae > Streptophyta > Magnoliopsida > Asparagales > Amaryllidaceae > Allium > Allium fistulosum. The sequence goes on from CM060904.1 coordinate 137,695,681, forward strand.
GGAGACAGAGGAGCAGTTGACCGCTAGATTTGTTGGAGGGTTGAGAATGCAGATTCAAGATATGGTGAATATGTTTGATCCGAGATCTGTCGCTGAAGCACATCAGAAAGCTCTTGCCTGGGAGAAACAAGGGAGACGAGAAGGTGGTGTGTTTACAAATTCCAACAATCAAATGAAAGGGGCTAGTAGCAATACGAATGTTTCCAAGGCTGTCGGAAAACCGGTTGTCAATGAAGCTGTTAAGACCAAAGTCAGCAACAATTTTAAGTGCTATAACTGTAGGAGTTTGGTCATAAGAGCACTGAATGTCCGAACTAAAGAAGCGAGCAATGATTGCTGAGGTGGAAGATGAGGATGCAGATGCAGAATGTTCCAATTCACCACAAGTTGAGGAGGAAGAAGAAGTGTCGGGAGATGAAGGGTATTCATTAATGATGAGGAGATCTTGTTTAACACCAAAGCAAGAGGATGATTCTAGTTGGTTGAGGAGTAATATCTTCCAGTCAACATGCACTATCTTGGGAAGGGTTTGCAAGTTTGTTATCGGTGCTGGAAGTTGCGATAACATTATCTCTACAGAAGCTGTGAAAAAGTTGGCATTAAAGACTGAGAAGCATCCGAAACCTTACAAGTTAGCTTGGTTGAGGACAGGTGGGGAAGTGAAGGTTGGATGAAGAGCTTATGTAAATTTTTCGATTGGGAAGAAATACAAAGATGAAATTTGGTGTGATGTTGTAGATATGGATGTATGCCATTTGTTGTTGGGGAGACCATGACAGTATGATAGAGCTGTGCAACATGATGGACGTACCAACAGCTATAGTTTCATATTCGAAGGCACAAAAATCACTTTAGTTCCCAAGAAGCGACAACAAGAAGAAAGCAAGTTGGAGGAGATTGAAGAACTTAAAACTTTGCTATCTTTGAAGGAGTTTGTTAAGGAAGTAGAAGAGGAGCCTGAAGTATTTTTGTTGATTGGACGTGAGAGTAATGAAGAAGTTGAAATTCCTGAAGAAGTAAAGCCAGTGCTGGAAAAATTTGAAGATGTATTTCCTGAAAAGCTGCCAACGGAGTTACCACCATTGAGGGACATACAACACCAAATAGATCTAGTTTCAGGAGCTGTGTTACCACATAAACCACATTACAGGATGAGTCCAAAGGAACATGAGGAGTTGAGAAGGCAGGTGGAAGAATTGCTTGAACAAGGACGCAAGAGAGCTTAAGTCCTTGTGCTGTACCAGCTTTGTTAGTGCCGAAGAAGGATGGTTCGTGGAGGATGTGTACGGATAGCAGGGCACTCAACAAAATAACTGTCAGATACAGATTTCCGATGCCTAGGCTTGATGATTTGTTAGATCAGTTGAACGGGGCTACTATCTTTTCGAAGATTGATCTGAAGAGTGGCTATCATCAAATTCGTATCAGACCAGGGGACGAATGGAAGACAACATTCAAGACGAGAGAAAGATTGTATGAATGGTTGGTCATGCCGTTTGGTCTTTCGAATGCACCTAGTACATTTATGCGGGTGATGAATCAGATCTTTAGACCATTTATTGGGAAGTTCGTGGTGGTGTATTTTGATGATATACTGATATACAGTGGAAGCCCAGAAGAACACTTGCATCATCTGAGAGAAGTGTTGATGATACTGCGACAGGAACAATTTTATGCTGCAGCAAAGAAATGCGTATTCATTGTTGATTCATGAGTTTTGATTCATGACACAAGCTTCAGAGATCATACGACGAATTACAAAGAGAATACTATACGAAAGCGACAAAAAGAGAATAAACGTATATTATGCACTACAAAGGAGACAAGACTACAATCCAGAGATTAGTATGAATATTTTATTTTATTGAGTCTTAGAATATTGTTAAAATCATTCCTCAAGTAGTCACACACACACAAAAATTGATTTATATTGATATATACATAAATTAGTGTGTACTATGCAATTGACTACAGGTCGGCTGACCGACCAGAAACCTCGGTCGACCGACTCTGTGTCAAATGCACAGATATACATTTTTCTATGTACGGGTTTGAAACTCAGCTGACCGACCAGAAACCTCGGTCAACCGACCTGAACATAACGGCTAGTTTTCTGAAGAGTTGCGATTGTTCATGAAGAGGAATGTCCTTCAATCCAAGAGATACAGACACAACTTTTGATTGAAACTCTTCATGAAAGATTGTAACTATTCTACAACTATATAAACATGTTCAATTCACTTCTACAACAACAAATTCATGTTTTAATTCTGAAATCTATTCTCTATTATTCTCTGCAAATAAAAAGCATTCATTCTCATTCAATATCACTAGAATCCTTGAATTAATTCATATACTTCGATTCTACGTGATTATCTTCCTTCTAAATCTTCACACACATACATACTCTTGAGGATTTGATTATAGAAAAGTTGTACTATTAAAAGACAATCAGTGTTATTCAGAACACATTCGTCAACAAACTATTTGTATTAAGTTGAAGTCCTCTTCGGCTGTTGAGGCGGAAAATTCCTGTTCGGCTGCTCAGGTGTCGTATACCTATTCCTCCGGGTTAAGTGAGGGGTTTAGTTTAAATCCAGAGGGTATTCTGGGACTGGACGTAGAACGGGAAGTTCGAACCAGTATAAAAATTCCTGGTGTCATTTTACAATACTGCTTTTATATTCCGCACTATTTATAGTATTAATATCATCTCTATACTCTGTATTATCATATATCCATATTACACGGTCCATAGCGCACTTTCATTCATGACGCATAGTGTTTTATTTTTGGGATATGTTATATCAGAAGGAGGTATACAGGTGGATCAGAATAAAGTTGAAGCATTCAGAGATTGGCCACAGCCCAAGACTATAACAGAAATCCGAAGTTTTCATGGGTTGGCTTCATTTTATCGAAGGTTTATTCCACACTTTAGTAGCGTGATGGCGCCAGTTACTGATTGTATGAAGGGAAAACAATTTTTGTGGACGGAAGAAGCAGGATTTGCTTTTGAGCGAATCAAGGAACTTTTGACGACAACACCAATTCTAGTATTGCCGGATTTTCAGTTGTTGTTTGAGTTACATACTGATGCATCTAAGGTTGGAATTAGAGGGGTGTTAAGTCAGAGGGGACGTCCTATTGCATATTTCAGTAAGAAGCTATCGGGAGAAAAGATGAGATATAATACATATGATGTAGAATTTTATGCTATTGTGCAAGCCGTGAAACACTGGAGACATTACTTGTTTCACAAGGAGTTTGTGTTATATACTGATCATGAGGCTTTGAAACATCTGCAAGGGCATGAGAAAATTTCAGCTAGGCATGCATCGTGGATTGCATACCTGTAGCAATTTACATTTGCTGTGAAACATAAGTCGGGAATTACGAATCGCGTGGCAGATGCATTGAGCAGGAGAAATCATTTATTGACTACAATGAAAGTTGAAGTGATGGGGTTTGAAGTACTTCCAGAATTGTGTGTTGAAGATCCTTACTTTGCGAAGTTTGTAGAAGAAGTCAAGGAGGGAAAGACAGATGAGTTTGTGTTGGTGGATGGTTTTCTCTTCAAAGGAAATCAATTATGTATACCAGAGGGTAGTTTGCGAATGAAGATTATCAAAGAATTGCATGAGGAAGGACACATGGGCCGTGATCGTACAATGCAGTTGATTGCAAAATCTTATTTTTGGCCGTCAATGAGAAAAGAAGTTGAGAGATTTGTGAAGAGATGCCATATCTGTCAAGTTTCGAAGGGAACCGCGACAAATGCAGGATTATATATGCCATTACCTGTGCCTACTAGACCGTGGGTTGATGTGAGCATGGATTTTGTTTTGGGTTTGCCTAGGACTCAAAGGGGAAATGATTCTATATTTGTTGTGGTGGATAGATTTTCGAAAATGGCACATTTTATAGCTTGTAAAAAGACCGTTGATGCAGTCTGTGTTGCTCAATTGTTCTTTAAGGAAGTGTATCGACTACATGGGCTACCTGAATCCATTGTTTCTGACCGGGATACGCGATTTCTAAGTCATTTTTGGTTGAGTCTGTGGAAGATGGTTGGAACGAAGCTGAATTTTAGTAGCGCCTATCATCCGCAAACAGATGAGCAAACGGAAGTGGTGAATAGATCGTTGGGAAACTTGTTAAGATGTCTTGTACAAGATAATTTGAAGAGCTGGGATATGAAATTATGTCAGGCGGAATTCGCACACAATCACGCTGTTAATCGAAGTACTGGATTCAGTCCGTTTCAAGTTGTATATTCAGCAATTCCGAAGGGACCGTTGGATTTGATGGCAGTACCATATCAGAAGGGAGTTGTTAAGCGAGCTTGTGATTTTGTGACTCAGTTGCAGGAGTGCCACAGAACTGTTCATGAACGATTGCTTGCATCAAATGAGAAGTATAAACAACTGGCAGATAAAAAGCGAAGGAGTGTGAACTTCAGAGAAGGTGATTTGGTTTACGCCGTATTGACAAAAGATCGTTTTCCAGTGTGAACGTACAATAAATTGAAAGCGCGAAAGATTGATCCAGTAAAGATCTTGAAGAAAATCAATGATAATGCATATCAGTTAAGATTGCCAGATCATATTCACACTGCAGACGTTTTTAACGTCAAATACTTGATTCCGTATCATGAGGATGAGCTTGCTGTGGAAGAGGAAGGTGTAAATTCGAGGTCGAATTTTTGTCAACCGGGAGAGGATGATGCAGCGCACTTTGCATCTGATTTAGGTCGTCCGCGACCTAGCGGATTGATGGGTTGCCCAAGCGACCTAACAAGCTATGACTCAAGCCACACCATTTATATGTCGCATAGCGAGCAGCGACCTAATGAATGTTTTCCTTATGTCGCCAGCGAGTTAAGCATGCCTTCAGATGTTGCCAGCGAGTTAAGACGCTCACCACCGCATGGTCTTTATGTTGATGCCTTAAGTCGCTCAGAACATAGTGACGAGCTACGACCTAAATCTACCGTGCTACGACCTAGGCAAGATATACCGCACTCTCACATGCCAGTCTCCTTAAGTCGTGTCAATATTAAGTCGCAACCACCTTAGGTCGTAAGACGTATGCCGCATTGACTTAGGTCGCTGACCTTAAGTCGCTCTCCGTTTGTGCTATTGTCTCCTTTAGGTCGTATGGAGCATATGTCGTTGAAGGGTTAGGTCGCAAGGTCGTTCAAGCTTATGCCGCTATGAAGATAGGCCGCGACTTGTGTTCTGTTGTTAAGTCGTTCATTGTTATGTCGTTATGTATAGATGTTGAGTCGTTATTTGTTAAGTCGTGTACTGTGTTGTATGTACTAGGTCGTTTACTTGTTGTAACTTGTATTTTGTTAGGTCGTTTGATCTGTTAGGTCGTTAGCGACCTATGTTAGGTCGGTGAAGGCTATGTTGTGTTGTTGTAACCCTATAAATAGGGATGGTGGTGTCATTTGTAAGGTTAGTTGATTTTGAATAAAACTTTGTTTGTGTGTTTTGTGCCACTTTGAAATTGGTAGTTGAGTGTTATCTCCTATCTCCATTTTCGGCATTCGAGTGCGCTCGAATCAACGATTGTTGAATCCAATTCACGGAATCAAGTGCGCTTGATCAACGTTCGAAGAATTGTAAATCTTCTTTCACGGCATCGTGCGCGATCAACGTGACGAAGATAGCTAGAATCCGGTATCTTTGAGATCAACGGATTTGGGCGTTCGGTATTTTTCAATCCATCGATTTCTACTTTCACCGTTTCATCAATTTTTGTTATTTTCCGCTGCATCAAAAGATATAGGGGAGTAGCCCACTTCAACTCTTTGACCAAAGGGAAGAGACCAACGAGAGATATTCACTTTATGTCACATCATATACTGTTGCTACTTTTATGCTTAAAGCCACAATGGGAGAATGGAAGCCATGGCTCTCGTAGTTCTCCCTAACAACAAACACAACACCTCAGAATCTACAACCACCCATAAAACTGATTGTATTTCTCATGTTATCTTAAATTTCTCATGTTATTTTAATCTATAAAAGCTTTATTAATAGTTGGCAAGAAAACGCAATTTTTTGGTTCGACCGCGAAGTTCTAAAATTGCCCTTTATATGTATTCCTTTAGTAATCGTTGTAATATATTTGATGTCACACTCTTCTGGTGTCAGTAATAAATACCAAAATAGCCTCTGTACAAATATTATTAAAATTTAACATCACTTTAAAATAGGATCTGACAATTAAGCTTTCTTTACAAATTCAAAATTTCCTCTACCAATATTTACCAAGTCTTCATATCACTTAAAAATAGGATCTAACAAATAAATTGCTTTACAAATTCGTTTTTTATTAATTAATAATATAAATAACAATTTAAACTAATAAAAAATAGATATTACAACTTAAAAATAAAAATTCAAATTAACTACGTACGATTCAACACAAAAATATGACTAAATATTTGTGGGAATCATTTTTTTTGAATGTATTAAACAAATAAAATTTGTAGAAAAACAATTCAGATGCCTTCATCACGTGCGAAGCTCGTGCCATAACGCTCGTTATTATAAAGATGTTATTCTTTTGGGCCTTATTGTGCATGACATTTTTTTTTGGATTTTCATCACTTTATGTATGATTTGATTTCAGGTGAGGCCATGTTTACGAATTGGAAGGTAAAGTTTTGAGTACTAAGAAATTCAAATCATCAAAGTGTTAAATTTATGTGATACAATATATTCTAATTTAGAAGAGGAAATAAATATATAAAGAAAAAAGAATAAATTTGAATTTACCAAAATTAATATGCATATATGGATATGCACATTATAATAAAAAGCAAGGTTTCCCTCGTTTTAATTGAGCGCAACAATTTATTTTTTGTCATATACATGATGACTTGACCATCAAGCAATTAAGTGCTATAAATATAGTCTTTATTGTCTTTCAAACAAAGCATGGAAAATTCTAGAGAAACATTTAGTTTTATTTTTTTAAGTTTTGTTTGTCTTCTCCAAACACTAAGAAAACAGTGCTATAGGGATCAAGTTTCATTCCCAGATAGATTATTGTTTCTATTTTGTGTTTTATTTACTTTTATTTGGTAGATAATTGTGAACGATTGTTTTTGAGAATCAATAAAGGATATGTTTGAGTGAAAACTTGTTTGTTAGGTTTCTTTCTTATTGCTTGTGTTTGAAATTGTTACCACCATCGATCTATGTTCGAATAACATTTTCTATCCAATATTATCATTTTGTGACTTGTTTATTATAAATTTTAAGGAAAACTTTGGCAATATATTTATTCTTTGTTAGGTTGTGCGCAATTGAAATCCTAACAAATTGGTACCATGGCGAGAACATTGCAAGGTTTAGGCAAGGTTCAATATTTTGTCCGGCACGTTAGAATTTTCGGAATTCTGATCCAGTTCCGACGTGATCGGAACGAAATCTTTACAAAAACCCGGTTTTAGACTGAAAAGGTTAAAAGAAGCAAACAAAATCGATTTTTTGAGCAAGAACAGAGAAAACCATGAAGCAAAAGAAGAAACAAAGCGAAAAATGATTTATTTTTACCTATTTCAAATATGAGCAATGAATTTGAGAAGATTAAAGCAATTTTTCCTCAAAACATCCCGTCATCATGGCTCCTAGAGGCAAAAATGCTCGTAAACATCGCAGCATTAGCTTTTTTTGCATTGATTTTTATTTCGGTGGCACAGTCTGAAAACGAAGAAGGCTAGAAGGTTTAGAAAACACGTGATTTTCTCTGGCTATTGCTTATTTGGTTGCTTGTTTAGTTTTTTTTGTTGCTTATTTAGATTGTGTTCTGGTTGAGTTTGGTCTAGATTGTTGATATATAACTTTAATTTTCTTTTTATTGCATGTAATATAAATTATTTGTAAGAAAAAATGTACGATACTAAAAATAACTGGTCTGTTATTAAAATCAATATAAGTTTAGTATTTTTTGTGTTTATAGGGGAAAAAGAGTAGGAATTCTTATATCGGAATTACAACGGAATTTCTAAAATTTTCGAAATGAAACCGAAATTTAGAAAAAACCAATGAATGAAACAGAAACGCAAATAGTATTTTGATCCTTGGGTTTAGTATACGTCTAGATTTAGAAAATCGTTGAAATTACATAATTGCTTACTTGATGATTGCTCTTTTGTATGGAAAAAACTGGAGTATTTGGAAGTTATGATAGAAGATGTTTTATATACCTCAATAATCTACATAAGCCGATTGAAGATGATGAAAAGAGGCCTTTAAACATAGGAAGGAAAATGAAAAAAGATAGATAAGAAGATGATTGCGTTGATCCATTAATACATGGAGGATCTAGTTTTCCATCTTATAGCTAGTTATGAATCCTTTATGGAACAAGTTGATATCCCTGTATAAATCGTAAAGTGCTACTAGTTAAGCTTTTCTTGTTTGCAAATTGGTTTGATTGAAACTAAATGTTGAGAAGTTTGTGGCAGAGCATTCGACTGAATTTTAAGATATAACAAATCAGTTGGAAAATACGATTGTCAAATTTGATGAAGAATTACATATTTTTTGTGATGAGTTTGCTTTCAGATAGTTGGAAAACATTGATTGTGTCATTAGCAACTCCAATGCTAATGAAACTATTTCATTGGATATTGTTCAGTGTAATATATTGAATGAGGAACTTAGAAGAAAAGAATCGGTCTTGAAATCAATTCAAGACGAGATTATGAGAGCAAGGAACTCAAAGGGTATACAAGATGGAAGAAAAAGATAGGCAATGGTAAAAATATGTTGCAAGATATTATTTGTTTTTAAATTGTTATAAAAAATGTCATATACACAACAATCGTAAAGCTTATAAGAGACCAGAAGTTATACACGGTGACAGTGATAGCGATACACATGCCAACATAGCTGAAGATAGCAACGGTGATACTTTTTGTGATGTCTTCATTAATGATGTTAAGTCTTAAAAAATGGATTAGAGTGTCATGATGTATTTTTCCTCATATTAGAAGACCGTTGGCATGATTAAGACCACTGATGGAGAAGTGTTGTCAGCTTGAGGTATTTGATTTGTTTGGTTTCATGTGCATAATAGGGCGGTAAGAGAGGCTTCGAATGTGAATTGTATACCTACTAATTCATATAACCTTGTTTTATTTGATCAGTTAAATTATCGTGGTTGCATTTATGAGGCTCGAGTAGAGTATGAAAGCGGTACAAAATCTAATTTAAAAGAGGAAACAAGCACACACATAATGAAAGAATAAATTTGGATTTACCCAAATTAATATAGAAATGCATATTATAATTAAATGGAAGATTTCTCTTTTTAATTGGATGAATCAATTTATTTCATGCGATATACATAGTGACTTAAGAACTAAGTAGTCGAGTGCTATAAGTATAGTCTTCATTGTTATAACAACAACAACTAAGCCATTATTCCCAAACAAGTTGGGGTCGGCTAGAGATGTAACCCAAAACTAAATGACAAAGTCAATTTAAGTGTAATAATAATAATAAATAAATAAATAAATAAAATAAAAACCATGATACAACAATAACAACAAAGTCATTATTCCCAAACAAGTTGGGGTCGACTAGAGATGGAACCCAAGACTAAATGACAAAGCTAATTTAAAGATTATAACAATAACAATAGCAATAATAAAATAAAGTCAAATAAGTAAATTGATAATAATAGTAACTAAGTAAAGTAAAAATAAAGATAAAATAAATAAATAAATAAACAAACAAATAAATGATGATAATAGTATAAATAGTAAGGATGGTGCTGGTATGTGAAGCGCTAACTTCCACGCGCTATGGCTTAGTCTTCTTTTCCCTAGTCCTATAATCTAAAACTCATAAAACTCTGCTCATGGTTCTGGTACGTGAATCGTCTTCCACGCGCTCCTATCCGTTACCAGCTCTTCGGATATATTCCAATCTTTAAGTCCCTTTTTACTACTTCTTCCCATGTCAACCTTGGTCGACCTCTACTTCTTTTTGTGCATACGACGCGGCCTATAATTCCAACGTGCACAGGTGCCTCATGCGGTCTTCGTTGGAGATGCCCAAACCATCTTAAGCGATGTTGAATTAGCTTCTTCTCAATTGGTGCTACTCCAAGTTTATCACGTATATCGTCATTGCTAATTCGGCCTCTTCTTGTATGACCGCAACTCCATCGCAGCATACGCATATCTACTACGCTTATCTTATGGAGGTGTTGGTTTTTAGTAGGCCAACATTCTGCACCATACAACATCGCAGGCCTGATTGCCTTCTGTAGAACTTTCATTTAAGCTTCTGTGGGACTTTCCTGTCACAGAGAATGCCAGATGTTTGTCGCCATTTCACCCATCCCGCTCGAATTCTAAAACTAACATCTTCATCAATCTCACCATTATACTGCAATATTGATCCTAAATATCGAAAGGATTTCTTCTTAGGAACTATGTATCCGGCCAGAGTGACATCTCCATCATCTGACCTGACACCGCTGAACTCGCACTTCATATACTATGTTTTAGTTCTGCTAAGTCTAAATCCCTTTGATTTTAAAGTCTGTCTCTACAGCTCAAGTTGTCTATCAAACCTAATCCTACTTTCATTAATTAACACAACATCATCAACAAATAGCATGCACCAAGAAATTTCCTCTTGTATACCCTTCGTAACCTCATCCATTACTAGGGCAAAAATATAAGGACTTAAAGCTGACCCTTGATGTAATCCTATGTTAATGGAAAAGTCACTGGTTACACCATCGCATGCTCGACACTAGTCACATCATCGTACATATCCTTGATAAGGGTAATGTACTTTGTTGGGTCTCTCTTCTTTTCCAGAGCCCACCACATCACCTTTCGCGGTACTTTGTCATAAGCTTTCTCCAAATTGATAAATATCATGTGTAGATCCTTCTTTTGCTCCTTAAACCTCTTCATAAGTTGTCTTATCAAGAAAATCACCTCTGTGGTCGACCTCTCAGGCATGAAGCCGAATTGGTTTTTTGAAACGCTTATCATTCTTCTTAATCGATGTTCAATGACTCTCTCCCAAAGCTTCATCGTATGATTCATAAGCTTAATTCCTCTATAGTTTGTGCAACTTTGGATATCTCCTTTATTCTTAACAATTGGAACTAATATGCTTCTCCTCCACTCATCTGACATTTTGTTTGATTTGAAAATATTATTGAACAACTTAGTTAGTCAGACTATCCCTACATCTCCAAGACATCTCAACATCTCAATGGGGATGCCATCAGGCCCCAATGTCTTGCCTGCTTTCATCCGTTTTAGCGCCTCCTTTACCTCGGATTCTTGAATTTTCCGAACAAAATGCCTACTGGTGTCATCAAAAGAGCCGTCTATCTCGATCATAATGCTATCACCTTCTTCATTAAATAGCTTGTCGAAGTAATCTCTTCATCTATTTTTTATCTCATCGTCCTTCACCAAAAGTCTATTATTGTCATCTTTGATGCATTTAACTTGGTTGAAGTCTTTTGTTTTCCTCTCACGGAGCTTAGCTATCCTATAGACGTCCTTTTCACTCTCCTTCGTACCTAGTTTATGATACAGGTCTTCATAGGTTCGACCCCTTGCTTCACTCACCGCTCTCTTTGCGTTCTTCTTTACCACTTTGTACCTTTGCATGTTGTCCTCGCTCCTGTGATGATGCAAGCACTTATAGCATTCCTTCTTCTCTTTGATAGCCTTTTGCACATCACTGTTCCACCACCACGAATCTTTAGGTTCACGTTTATTTCCTTTCGTTACCCCAAACACCTCAGTAGCCACTTTCTGAATGCGCGTTGTCATCTCATTCCACATGTGATTTGCTTCTCCTTCTAAATTCCATGCCCCTTCTCCCATCACCCTATCCTTAAACACCCGTGAAGCGTCTTCTTTGAGCTTCCATCATTTCGTCCGACTAAGCTTGCCTCCTTTATCCTGTCGAACACGTATTCAAAGACGAAACTCAGATATCAGAAGCTGATGTTGTGAGACGACGCATTCTCCAGGTATGACTTTGCAATCTACACAAGCTCGTTTGTCATCTCTTCTAGTAAGAATAAAGTCAATCTGGCTAAAATGTTGACTACTACTAAAAGTAACTAAGTGTGACTGTCTCTTTCTAGAAAATGTATTAGCTATCATGAGGTCATAAGCAATAGCGAAATTCAGTATTTCTTCTCCTTCTTGGTTCCTATCGCCATATCCAAAACCACCATGCACTCTCTTAAACCCACCATTAGCTGTACCAACATGCCCATTGAAATCTCCTCCTATGAAAAGTTTTTCGTTATTAGGCACATCTCTAACCATAATATCTAGCTTTTACCAGAAATTCCTCTTGACGGTTTCACTTAGATCTACTTGTGGGCATAGATACTAATGACGTTCAGAATCATATCTCCCACTATCATCTTGACTAGGATGATCCTGTCATCTTGTCTCCTAACGTCACAACTCCGTTTCTAAGGATCTTGTCAATTAAGATGTCTACCTCGTTTTTGTTACGTTTTTTTTCCGTGTACCACAACTTGAAGCCTGTGTTCTCCACCTCATTCGCCTTCTGGTCCGTTCATTTGGTCTTCTGAACGCATAAGATATTTACCCGTCTCATAGTCATAGTATCAACTATCTCTCTTAGCTTTCATGTTAATTATCCTACATTCCAACTACCTAACCGAATTCTACTTTCATCGAGTAGCTTCCTTGCCCTTCGCACCCGCCGAGTAAAGTGCGAAGAGCCTTGCTCATTTATCACTACATCGGGGCGTCGATGCAGCTCGCCACTAAGAGAGTGACGACCCAGCCCTTGCATATTTATCATCATACCCGAGCCTCGATATGACGCGCTACTAAAGGAGTGGCGATTCAGCCCTTGCTCACTTTTCATCATATCCGAGCATCGATATGGCGCGTCGCTAAGAAGATCACGTTCCAATAAAATATAATTAGATTTCATTTCCATAAGAGAGGCTGGTTTTTACGTTGGCTCGCCAAGCCTATCACAATCCTCCTCCTTTATCCTGGTTTGGGACATGCTGCATAGTAAACTACACAGGCGGAGTTAAAATAAAAACCATGATAATAAAGTAAAATAATTAAACAAATAATAATAATAATAAAATAAAAGTAAAATAAAAATAAAATAAAAACGTATAAAGAAATTTAAAAAACCCATAATAATAATAATAGTAATAATAATACTAATAATAACAGAAACAGAAGCCAAACACTACTTCTTAGGCTCCCATTCATTAGTCGTATAATCTAAAACTTATAACATTACCCCCAAACCAACCCTAAACAAAAAAAACTCCAAACTCATGATTTTGGTACGTGGATCGCTAACTTCCACACGCTCCTGCCCGACACTAGCTATTCGGATATATTCTAATCCTTTAAGTCTCTTTTTACTACTTCCTCGCATGTCAACTTTGGTCGACCTCTACATTTCTTTAAGCATTCGATACAGCTATAATTCCAACGCGCACAGGTATCTCGGAAGGTATCTGTTGGAGATGTTCAAATCATCTTAAGCGGTGTTGGATTAGCTTCTCTTCAATTGGTGCTACTCCAAGTTTGTCATGTATATCATCATTTCTAATTCGGTCTCGTCTTGTATGACTACATCTCCATCACAGCATACACATCTATGCTGCATTTATCTTCTGGGCATGTTGTTTTTTAGTAGGCCAACATTCTGTATCATATAACATCGCATGTCCGATTGTCATCATGTAGAACTTTCCTTTAAGATTTTGTGGGACTTTCCTGTCATAGAGAATGTCAGACGCCAGTCGTCATTTCATCCATCGCGAATGAATTTTAAAACTAACATTTTCATCAATCTCACCATCATACTGCAACATTGATCCTAAATATCAAAAGGATTCCTTTTGGGCATTACTTGTCTAACCAGAGTGACATCTCCATTTCTGATCTGACATCACTGAACTCGCACTTCATATACTCTACTTTAATTCTGCTAAGCCTAAAACCCTTTGATTATAAAGTCTACATCTACAACTCTAGTTGTATATCAACCTCTATCCTACTTTCGTTAAATAGCACAATATCATTAGCAAAGAGTATACACGGCTTCATTGTTGTTGGACAAAAATTTCATCAAACTTGTTTTGCAGAGGTTGAGCAGAATTCCAACTGAAGGTGGTATTGGAGATGCCTTAAGAGTAAGACAAAGAAGTAGTAAGCAATAATGTGTACAAAGAAGAAAAGACGATTTTTAAAGGGGTTAAGAGCAGATTCCTCCTACATAAACTGTGCAAATACTTTCTTTATCAGTTCTTTTGAGCAAAAAATACAGCATTCCTAAATCTTGTTAACTTCATTAAGTGGAAACTTCAGATGATTCATAACTTGTCACGTGCCAATTGATCATGAGCTTTTATACCTTTGACAATCTTTATGGAATGCGATAACTTTAATTTGACAAATGCGATAACTTTTGCAATATGCATTAGGCATTGATGATTCAACTTGCGATGATTACCTGCAACAATCATTTTTTTCAGCTTGCGACAACTAGTTAACTGACAATATATGTTAGCTTTATATTGATATGATGCGGTAATCCATTAGTAATATACAGTAGCTTTACTTCAATAATATGTAACAACCTTTAATCTTCAGCTTGCAATAACCTCTTAGATAACATGCGGCAACTATAGCTTGTACCGACTCTACAAATTGCGACGAGCACACATAACAAAACTTGTGATAACTAGTTCTAATTCATCATGCGAACAATCTTCTATCTTCAGCATGCGACCTATGTTGTCAGCGCTGACAGCACCGCCGAGTGCCGATTAGACGATACTTTGCAATTTGATGCCCTGCTTTCGTGTTGTAATGCTTTCTTATTGTAATGCTTTATTATGCCATTTGTCTTAGACGTCGTCTAAGCGCTAAGCTTTTCTTAGGACGTCAGAAAATACATGTTTTTAATATAACATTATGTTTTTACTTGACTAAATTAAATATATTTACAATAAAATCATTTGGTTCCTTTGTTTATTTATTGTAGATCTTTGTATTCCAAGAATTTCAATGCTTGAATTGTTTTTCATTATCTGTTTTAAAATATACAAATAATTAGTTAATAAATAATAACAATTCTTCTTTATATTTGCGAATAAAAGTTACTTTTTAATTTCTCACTTCTTTGAAATTTGGTATCACTGATTTCTTAATTTTTTTATTTTAGTTGTATTAGCCTTTTAAAAGTTATTTTAAAATAATTTCTTAATCAAATACAAAATAACTAACTATAAATTGAAATTTATACTATTCACTAATATTGTATTTGAGTTTTTTTAAAGGTTATTCGGTATACAAATATTCAATTATTGTCGTAACGCAAACTTTACTAATATAAATTTTGTTGCTTCTGTAAATTATAAAAGCACTTGATTCATTTTTAAATTTGTGTATGCAAATATGTGTGTACACATATGTGTATCACTTATGGTAAACTAATAAGTAGCTCTCATCTAATCAACATCAATATAGTTTAATAAAGTTAGTTCTTTTTTAGAATTATTTAATGCGAATATTGTTTGCGCAAATTGTATGAGAGAAATGTCTATCTTCGTCAGGGCTCCGTCTAAACTTTGCCTGAACTTTAAAGCCAATCTTCTCCGCTTTGAACAGCATAGCATGTGACAATTTTTTAATAACATGTGATAACTTACTAATAACTTGTGATAACTTACTAATAACATGCGATAACCTACCCTTACTATTTTGCTACATCTAAATAATGCGATAACCCAGTTATCTCCAAATAATAATATGCAAAACCATTTACAATTTTGCGACAGTTTTCAAAATATAGCTTGTGATAGCTTTCAACAATAACTTGCAATAACCTCGTATTATAGCACGTAGCAGCCAAGGTTTTAAATCTAGGTTTTCGATCATGTTTCATTTCAATATTTCCACATAAGATATCTCATATTAAAGAGGATCTCAGACGAAACAAGGGTATCTCGGATGTTTATCTCGGGTTACATCTCGGATCTTAAAGTTCATATGGGGACTATTTCGGAGTAACTTACATGTCCAAAATTTGACGTTATAATGAGTTTTTTAAACAATTTTTACTTGAAAAGCAAAATTAAAAATTATAATATACTTGGTTAGCGTATATGAAAAAGATTTTTTGGAAACAAAAGGAAGTTTGGTTAGTTGAATTGATTTGATAGTCATTGAATAATATATGATCATTGAGACGAAATGAAATTGTTTGTTTTGACACATCGAGGTAGAAAATAAAAATTATGTCAAAAGGGTTGGTAAGTAGTAATTGTATTGAGTAGTTTGTTTTAAAAAGACCTATATAAAAAGCAAAAAATGCTATGTAAAACAAGGAAAATATATAATTTTCAATGAGATCCCGGATTGAGATTCCGATATATATTGTATGTGAGATTTAAATATTTTGGACGAGACTAGTGTCACAGGAGATATGAATGAGATTCGATGTCTCATAAGTGTGAGAAGGAGATATCGGGCAAGACATGGAAGATTTAAAACCATGGCAGTAGCTTTATTATTTATAGATTGCGACTTAGTTTCATGTGGCAATATGATTACAGCTTGCGACTACATCTCAAGATAAAAATTGCAGCAATTTGCAATAAAACTTGCGATAGTACTATCCCATTACATAGCATGCCGTAATTCCCTTAATCGCAGACTTAACCTTTTACCATGCGATAGCTCTTTTTTTACAGTAATATTATTTTCGACTTGTGGCATTTTAAAATGGACATCATGCGATAGCTGTATAAATCTTCACAACACCTTCGACAAGATACTCCATTACATTTTGCTATAGCTTCAAAAATATGAAACAACTAAAAGAATGGAAAATTATGGAGAAATATGAGGGTCTTTCTCTTCTTCAAGCTTTGTTTTTCTTCTACAGCCATTAAGAAACCATTGTCATTGAGATCAGGACGCCTTTTCTTGATACTATTTTGTGCTTTGTTTACTTCCATGGTTCATGGATCCTGCTTCAAAATCATCAAGTACCATTTCCTTGTTATCACCTAATAAATACCTTTTGAATATAACTTGATAATTAACAAAAAGCTGCATCTAATGGAATAGTAAATTTACAATGTTTCATTGTTATATTATAACATCATTACGGATTTATGAACTTACGAACAATGTTATGTATATGTAGAAGTAAATTATACAGGATATTGTCTTCTTGTAGGTTCAGAAGATCTTTGCCTAGCAATGGATGGATCTGAAAGATCATACCAGTTACTTGGTACCTTTGCTGCAGGTCTACATGTATATAATTTGCATGTTACCAGTGATGGGGTTCGCTGTATTATTTTTTGTCCAGATAATAATAGTAATCTGGAAAAATCTGTAAGAGTAAGGATGCCATTGCTTACTGCATCTGAAGAGCATCTCAAGGCTTATGAATACTTGTAAATTTCACGTTGTATTTGTGGTTTGTAGAAAGAAAAAAAATAAGTTGTATTATTATCATTTTTGTATCATTTGTTGTACAGGATGTATCCTATGCGTACACAAAGTAGGAACCGCCCGCCCCCCGGTTGGATTACATAAAGAAAGATTTTTTGAGTGTATGCTTTAGACAGACAAATGCGTTAAACATTTGGAAAATGGCCTATGATTCAATCACAAATACCAATGGAAATTTTTGCATATTGGGCCTACCTGTGCTAAACTACCAATGAAAGTAAGTACGTTAAGTTGTTTCAAACTTAATTTTGAACGTAGTATTTTTGCATACTCCTTTCTGTCACCTTTATTGTTCTTCCACTCTTTTTATATTTTGTAATTAATGTTGAAAACTTAAAACACAACCTTTGCTCTTTTTATATTTTGTAACTAACGTTGAAATTGCAAAACCGAAAATTCAAAATGAATCTCAACGGACGCTTAACTATGGAACAATTTTTTAAAAATTAATTTTTAATATTGTATAAGTTAATTAACTGTAATCTTTGAATGAAAGCCGTAAGAAGTAAATCTTTAGAGAAAAATCTAGTTTTAATTTAAAGTGGAGGAGAGCTTGAAGATTTATATTATAAACAAAAAACTAAGGCTTCATTTGGTGACATTTGAGTTTTGTGTTTTCAATCGCGCATTACAAAATATGAAAAGAACGAAGAAGAAAATATAATTTTTTTAGCGATTACGGCAATGGACGAATGATGGAGGGGATTGATCGTTTTTCGTGCTCTTGGTTTTTTTCGAACGTGGAAAACAAAATAAATTTGTTTTTCCGTGTTTTGGGACATAACAAAAACACGAAGAACAATTTATTTTTTCCGTTATCTGTTCAACATCGTAATGGCTAAATTTTTTTGATTATTTTTCCCGTTTTCTCATTTTTTGTAATGCATATCGAAAACGCAAAAGAAAAACTTAAAATGAAATCAAATGGACACTAAAGGATCGTATATATGATATTAACCTTTTTCCTTTTTTTTTAAAAAATCAGCAAATCAGCATGTATACAGTGCCTAGATGAATTACTTATTTGAACTAGTGTGTAACTCGTGCGTTGCACACGGTAATATTATAAAATATACTATTTATATAATATTAAAATGAGAACTTTGTTATACAGTGTATGATAAATTTACTAAAACAAATGAACTATAAATTATTATTGTTAATATTGTTTGTGTGTAATTTACGTTATGTAGCTTATGTGTGTTCGAGAAATAAAATAATTTTATCATTGTTGTGAATATGAATATACTATATGTTTGAACCAAAAATGGCACAAACACCAATAGATCGAGTAGAAAATAAAAATGAAGAAAATAAATGAAAAACGAGTAAGAAAGCACACACAGAGTTTATAATGGTTTGGGTAATTTTGGCCTACGTCCACGTAATAATTTTTATTGCTTATACTCTGACTTGAAGGCGGAAGTTCTTACGGGTCGGTATAACTCCGACAAAGATTATAAGAAATTAGAGAGGAAAGTAAGAGCCAAAAGATCCTGAAAAATGAGCCCTATCCCCCATTTATAGAGGTATGGAGCTTAAAATCTCGCCTAGAAGATCTCCACCTCATTTTCCACGCCTTAGACTGTTTCTCCATGAAAATAGGTTGCCCCTCATCAAACAACTACGGGTTGGTACAACTCCAAGGGTAGGGTCGGTACCGACCCTTAAGATGACCAATCTGGTCATCTTTGAACTCTTCGCTTTGGCTCGTCTTGTGGTTAGTATCGTGATTTCATAGTTGTTTGCACCAATGTTAGCTTGTTTTGAAGTCCAAATGACGGAGTTATAGAAGAACAGAGTGGCTGATTTAGGAGTTCGTGGAGATTGGTAGAGAATTATATTGGATCAACAAAACAACATTGGAAATAAGGTTTTAGCATCAAACATGGGTCATGGGAAGAAGGTGGGCTCCAATGGTGGAGCTTTTATGGGTAGGTACCGACCCCTAGGGTTGGGTCGGTACCGACTCCATATTTGTGGATTCTTGGGTTCTGGATTTGGGTTTATGGGCTTTGTGGTCATTTCTCCGGGTGCCCTGCCTTGATAACTTTGAAGTTTAACTCGTCGGGTTTGTCCGTATAATGCCTAGTCAAAAGACGGGATAACACTTGCCCCCTTAAAGCACGCCTTACGAGTGGAAGGTGTACTTTACTCAAGAACAAATGTGATGTCAATCTTCAATAGTTGAGCTCTCTGACTACTTCAACTTTGGTGAACCGTCCAGTTCCTTCGGATTCTCTTGTCAATCATGGCTTGTTTCAGACCTCTCATAGCCTAAGACTCTAGATTCTGCTTAAGTGTTGTCAATACATCATCACAATTCCAATTTCATTCGGAGTTATTATATTACATATCAAAACCATCCCGTGTTCATCCAGGATTTATATTATTATCATTCTGATTTCATTCAGAGTTATTACATATCAAAATCGTCTCGTGTCCATCCGAGTTTTATCTGTTTTATTTTAATTTCAAGGCATTCAAATCCTTTTATCGAAATCAATATATGTGCGAAGGTTCGACTTCTCTAGATCGTTTCAGATTCGGTGTAACGAACGATCTCTCTGGATCGTTTAATGTTCAATTATCAACGTGCGATCTCTCCAGATCGTTTTATGGTTAATTTAATGTGTGGTCTCTCTGGATCGTTCACTGTTCAAGTTAAGGGGACGATCTCTCCGAATTGTTAATTGAGTTCGTGGCCATTCAAGGCCGATAATTATATCCGCGATCTCTTCAGATCGTTAATCAAATCCATGACCGTTCGGAGCCAATAATCAAATCCATGGTCTCTTTGGGCCGTTAATCAAATCATTGACCGTTCAGGGTCGATAATCAAATTTATGGCCGTTTGGGACCGATAATCAAATCCATGGCCGTTCGGGACTAAAAATCAAATCCATGGTCTCTCTGGCCCTTTCAGGGCCGATAATCAAATCCATGGTCTCTCCGGACCCTTTTTGAGCCCAATCCGCTCACACTCCCATGAAGGGACTCAATGATAAGCAAGCCCATCTAGTCGCTCTTCGGCGAAGTGACTTGCTTCCTGCACTCCGGTCCTGACTTTTCGGTCGGGACTTAACGCGATCAAAGTCCATGGTCTCTCCGGACCCTTGTGAGTCCAATCCACTTGCTCTCCAGCAAGGGGACTTAATGACAGAAAATCCTATCCACTCACGCTCCGATTATGAGACTTACTTCTTGCACTCCAGTCCCAACTTTTCGGTCGAGACATAAAGCGATCAATATCGTACAAGTCCATCCACTTGCGCTTCGATGAGGGAACTTGTACCTTGCATTCCGGTCCCGTCTTTTCGGACGAGACTTTAAAGCGATCTATATCAGTCACCACGTTCAAATGGGTTTCAATAATCTAGGTTTTATCCAAGAGAATAAAATTTAAATACTAAGAAATATAAAATCAAACATTACGATACCCGCCTCTCCAGACATTACAGCCTAGCATCCAGCTCAGAGCGTGCCTAGAGGTCGTTCGGGATCCCATACATGAGTAAGTGGCTAGACTGTATTATTGCATGGTTTATTGAAAAGGGAAAATAGAATGTGAGAACCGAACCTGATTCTCGGCCATCCCGATCAAGAGATGACTATTCTTTACCTTGATCCAGGGCTGTTTCCATTTGCCGTAGTCGATGGCCACTTTTGTTCAACTACCGCAACTCGATTTCTCACATACTGCTATAATCGGTTCTCTCTGACCTGTTCCTTGTGTAGAATATGCTAGTATATGATTTTTGTTTGATGATAATAAACATATATATATATATATATATTTGTTTAAATGTATTTGTTATTGTACTATTTTATTTTTTACATAATTAAATAAATATTTGATGAATAAAATAAAAAACGCAAAAATCATATTCAAACAAATATTTTATTCAAACGAATATTTTATTATAATTTTGAACAGTACAAATTTGAGCTCTCACTACATATATACCTTTTCAATTACAATACAATTTCGATTACATCACAAATTTTAGTTTACAATTTCGACCTCACTACATACCACTCAAACACTCGTATTTATCTTCAACTCTATTTCAGTTTGTATCCAGCATCTGAATTATCTGCAAAATAAACACTAACGTAGTAAAATTGAAAAAGAAATATTTTGCAGTTTAAAATGAAGTGTTTTTTTTTGAAAATGTTATTTACCTCAGTTATTTGGGTTGTTCGTCATCATTTCTCTTTTAATTCATTTTACACGAACAGCTTGTAACATGCACAGTGTATCACTGTACATGTCACAAGGCCGTGCACACCGATATACACTTGATAAAACTGCAGGACAGGTGAGCACAAGGTCAAACCCAAACCAAAAGTTGGATTCAACTCAGATGCATGCAAACAAAATTTAGTTCAGAAAGTACAAAAGACTCAAGGCAGTTCTCTAACTAATGTACACATGAAGTCTCGACCAAAACAACAAAACATGCACAAGTCCAACAAATATGACAACTGGCTCAATCACATGTACAAAGAATAGAGCAAATCCAGACTTCAAAATCAAACCAGGACCACTTCAAATGGAACAGTCCAGTTAGAACAATGCAATTGAACCAAACCAGACTTCAAAAGGCCAACAAGAACCAAACAAGACAACAAATGTACAAAGTCATCAACAATATATGGAACCAGATGTGAAGCCATGAATACATAGTACACTAGTTCAATGAAATAACAACATGAACCAGATATATGCATACAAAGAACATAAACATGATTGAGACCATACTTCAATGCATATGTACAGGAGTGCAAAGCATAATGGAATCACATACAACATAGCCTGGATATGCAGACCACTCTAAAATCAAGCTACAACATACATATATACATGTATGTTCACACATTTATATACACAATGCATACATACAAAAAAAAGACTCAAGTACACATGAAACCAGAGAGATGAAGATCAATATGAAGTTCAGACCAAAATACAAGGCAACCCAGACTTGTACATATCATTCAAACATAGACCATAGCAATGCAGGCTCAACACATATATACACACATGTGTACATATATATGTAGTGACACTCAATATATGCATATGGTCAGATACAAGGCAGCACATGATGCAGTGCAATAGAATAGTTGACTAACTGGCCAGAGCTACAAACTTGTATGTATGCATATATGCAATTATATACATACACATAATAGCACAAGTATGTAGGCAACTGGATGCATGAACAAAGATCAATGAAAACTACATACATATGAAACAAAGATGTATGCATACACTTGAAACCAGAATTGATGCCAATTTCACACACATATATACATACATATGTATGCATGTATATACGTGGAAATACCCAATAAAACAGTTTCGAACAAAGGAGCAGCTAGCTCAATGGACCGAAAACATCAACACAGCCTCAACACTCAAGTGCACAAGGACAACAGTAAGCACATGTAACCAAGCAGGTCATCAATGAACCAATGTGCACAAGGATAAAGTCAACCACACAATGCAGACTCAAGTAAACGTACACTTGAACACAAATGCAAGAACAAGTAAGAGCATCCAACATATGGTACCAGACCAGGATCAAGTGACAGTGTGTGACAATAATTTAATTCAGAAAGCAACACACCAGCAATGTACAAGCCAGTGGAACAAGACTCAAAGTGGTGAACTTAATCAACAGACCAGACCAGACAAGACTACATGAATAATCATTGGCCAGGCTCACAACGATAAGTGCATCAAACCACAAAACTCAACACAGTAGAGACATCAAGCCAACCAAGTGGATAGACATAAAAATCATACACATATATACATATATATATGTATGTATATACATGCTTATATGGTTACAGTAATCATAGTTGCTAGTCACAGTTCAAATAACGTTAGAGTGAATTTCAAAATGAACAAGTCAGAGCAGAAAGGAATTGAATGAGTCGAAGTCGGGTTTATCTAAAAAAATCACAATGTCAAAGTCATAGCAGAAAACTACAGAACCAAAATTCAAATACCTCATAGAAAAGAAGGAACCGACTCAAGCAAGTAAAAATTTATCAATGATGTGTAAACAAATGAACGAGTCAGAAGTTATCACAAGCATTCAATTGATAATCAATGGTCAAGCATGGCAACGTGAAGAATTCAAACAAAAAAATACGAACGATAATTTAGGGTTTTAATCCCTATAAATTTCCATATCACCATCAACAGGAAAGCAATCGAGTTCAAGCAAATCAACAGTGAAATCAAGCAAAAACTACATACCAATTTCTGTTCACTCGAACTTGAAAATTGAGGCGACCGCAAGCTATGAAAGCCAAAGAATTGATTGACCAAGCCAAACAAAGCAAAATAATCACTGCAATTGATCAAATACAATCGGCGTCTTCAGTTTCACAAAGCCCTAGTTTTTGGAAGAGGAACGAGAAGAAACAAAGCGGACGATAATAAAAAGAAGAGGAGATATCTTTTTTTTAAGTTTTAATTATTTTGGGCCGGCTTTCTATTGTTTGGGCTTATTTATTTTTTTAGGGTTTTAATTGTTTTAGTTTTAGCTTTTATTTTGAATTCCTTTTAAAATTATGTAATATTCTAGTCGTGTGACTAGGGACAAACTACGGGGCGTAGTTTGAGAATTCGCAACTCAGTGGCTGAGTTGAGGTAGAGTTTTGAGCATAGAGTTAGGTTAGTCGATAACGGGTCTCAAGTTTACGTGTGTAAGCGTCTGACTACTTAATTTCTAGTAGAAACCTTGGGGGTAGCACGTTGGTAGGGTTTTGCCGAAGCTGGGTAAATCTGAGTTGTTCTATTTCTGCTTTTATTATTCTGCTATTATCCGTGCTGCAATTATTTTATATATTTTAGCATTAATTTTTATTATTATTAGTATCACCCTATTCACCCCCCCTCTAGGGTGAAATCAATCCTACACCTTGATTAGATCTCGTAGATGTCTGCAGTCATTCATGGTATGCCCATCCGGCTTATGGAATAGACAATATTTTCTGGATGTCCTTTCGCGATCAGTCGGCTCTCTCCTTGCCGGCTTTCGATAGGGTATCTGTCCCCTAGTGTCCAAATAAATATGCTTCGGGGTTCCCTCAAGTCCATGTAAGAAGAGAATTTCGGTTCCCTTCTTTGTCTCTTGGATCCATCAAAACCATCATCCATCTTTCTTTTTCCTTTGCCTTTACTAGATCCTTCTCCAAACGGTCCTCCGCCATCCACAGCATTGATTTCTTCCTGATCGGCCTCAGCGTCCTCCTGATGTAGGAATCTCTTAGCTTTATTATAAAATTCTATAAGATCTCTCGAAGGATCCCGTTCCAAAGCAATCTTGAAATCCATGTTGGTAGCTATTCCCGAAATCGCCGCCATCAAAACTGTTGAAGGGTTTGGCTTATCCACCGCAGTAACCGCCACGTTAAACCTTGTTAGAAAACTCTTGAGGGTCTCTCCAGCCCTCTGCTTCATACTTGCTAACTATAGGAAATGCGGATTACGGATCTTAAGGCAAAATTAACACTAGAGGGGGGATGGTGAATAATGTTTAATTAATTTTATGAATCTTTTTGAAATCTTTTCAAATTAAACCCAAACAAATGCAATTTACAAACACAGAGACAATCACAGAATCAGACACAGATGCAAATAGTAAATAAAAGCAGTAAAGGAAAGAACACATTGAAATTTTATACTGGTTCGGAGTTACCCTACATCCATTCCCACACAATTTCTTGTGCAGATTTCTTTTCAAATATAATGTCGAAATTACAACCTCGATTTCAAGGCTACGAGATACACCCTCCTGTCTCCGAGTCTAGGGAAACATTCTTGATTTAACCAGGCTACAAGATCACCTAATTGATTTACGGGCTACAATCACACCCAATTGATTTACAAGCCACAATCACACTGTTTCCAATCACACTTTGATAGCGAGAGACTCGATACACTTCGATCTTTCGATCTTTGATTACAAATGATCCTATAACTCTGAATAGCACTAAGTCTTTAAGAGAGAGTGGCAGAGAATCAAACTAGAGACGATCGAGTTTGATTCACTTAGGATTTTGGCAGTGTTTTGTTAAAGCATTTGAAATATAAGAGAATATTTGAGTGGAAAAGGAGTGAAGAAATGAAGAAAAACTAACTTTAAATTCGTTGAAAACGACTGGTATATATAGGAGAACAACGGTCATGTCCATTCGCGAAAGGTTATGATGAATAAAAACTTCTTCTGAAAATTTGAAATTTGAAATCTACGGCTACCATATCGACATGGAGGGTATATGGATGTCGACATGCCTATGTTATTTTTGAAAATTGATTTTGCTTTAAAACGATTTCTATTCTAAAACTTGTCAAAACAATTTCTAAACTTTGTAAACCATTTTGAATATAGTTTAAGCTTATAAAAGAGTTTTAGAAAGTAATCTTAAAATATATAATCTATAATATATAAGTAATATTAAAAACTAAGTATAGACTTCTTTAAAAATTTTTTTTTAGATTTAAATCTAAAATATTAAAATCAAGAGATAGTTTGAAAAAACAAGAGATGATTTTGAGATCAAAATAATAAAAGATGATAAGAATAGTTTTTGAATTAGGGCTAAAATATTTAAATTGATAGAGATGACTTTTAAAAAGATAGTTTTTGGAAAAATAGTTAAAATAAATTATTTTGAATATTTCTTGGATTTCATTCCACTAGAGAAGGTCGTGGGTTCCATCCCACTAAAGAGGTCGTGCGTTCCATCTCACTATTAAAGCGAGAGGGTGGATTCCATTCCACTATTAAAATTCGAATAATTTTTTTAGTGCTATTATGAAGTTTTAACATATATCTAGACTCTATTACTTATCTTGATATCTTGAACTCTTGATAATCTTGTTACTCATGAGTCTTCAGTCTTGAATTCGTTAGTCTTGAATCTTTATACTGTACAGTCTTCATTCTCAGTACCTGCATACATACATACATATATATATATATCCTGCATATACATATATATCTAGACAAAGATATTAGTATTTATATTTTATAAAAAGTCCTAGGTTGTTGTCATCAAAACCATCATCTCAGGAACTAACAATCTCCCCATTTTTGATGATGGCAACCTATGTTTATAAAATATACTCCACCAAACTCTGATTCTACTCTGACTCCTCCTTATTCCAACAACTCCCCCTTAATCTAAGCCTAACTAACAGCCTAACTATCCTATTTTATAATTCTCCCCCTTTGTCATCAACAAAAACTAAGACTAAACTACATAACTCCCCCTTAAACTAATACTATGGAACTAAATGCTAATAAAAAAGTATAATAAGCGAAACATAAATCTAATTTTATCATATATGATGTTACATTACGCATATATATGAAACATAGACGCAAATATATACAAGTACACAAAATATAGAAACATTAATATAATAACAATCTAACGAGAGTCCTTGACAATTGGTGACTTGTGAATCGAACAATTAGGGTAATGGAAACAAAAGTTTCCATATTTTTCGACCAAATTACCATTTTTATCAAAACAGACTTCTCCAACGCAAACAACATTATCATCCTCGTCCATTTGCGCTTCTTTCTCTTCTTCTTCTTCTTCTTCAAAAAGTGGAGGTTATTCAACATAAACATCCACTTTAACAAAACCATTTAAAAAGCATTTTTGACATCCATTTGAAATAATTTGAAATTGTTATGGTTTGCGAAAGAAAGTAGTATTCTAGTGGCTTCTAATCTTGCTATGGGTGCAAAGGTTTCATCAAAGTCTATTCCTTCTTCTTGACAATAACCTTGCATGACTAACCGAGCTTTATTTCTAATGACCTCACCTTGTTCATTCATTTTATTTTTATAAACCCATTTAGTTCCTATTATAGTTTTGTCCTTAGGTCTAGGAACAAGTTCCCATACATCATTTCTGGTGAATTGATTCAGTTCTTCTTGCATAGCAAGAATCCATGAATCATCAGATGATGCTTCCTTTGGATTTTTGGATTCAATAGTTGATATAAAAGCTAGATTACTCATCTTGTTTAGTTGATTTCTAGTTCTAACAACAGATTCAATATTTCCTAGTATATTTTCTATAGGATGATCTTTTAAAACTCTAATCCTTTTATTAGGATGAACAGTTTCACAATTTGTTTCATTTGATTCATTATTTAAAGTAACAAAATCATCTTCATCATTTATTTGAACAAAATCTTTGAAATTTTCATCAAAAGATACATGCATTGTTTCTTCAATGGTGTTAGTTTTTAAATTGAAAACTCTGTATGCTTTACTTCTATTAGAATATCTGATAAAGATTTCTTTGTCGGATTTATGATCAAATTTATCCAAATTGTCCTTTGTATTTAGAATAAAGCATTTACTTCCAAAAACTTTAAAATAAGATACCTTTGGTTTCTTATTGAAAAGAAGTTCATATGGTGTTTTTATTGGTTAGAGGTCTAATTAAAATCCTATTCAAAATGTAACAAGCTGTAGCGACTGCTTCAGCCCAAAAATTTCTTCGTAATTTACTATCTGAAAGCATAGTTCTTGCACACTCTTGAATCATCCTATTTTTACGCTCTACCACTCCGTTTTGTTGTGGAGTTCTTGAAAAAAAATTATGAGTTATTCCTTTTTTATTACAGAAATTCTCAAAATTTTCATTTTCAAATTCTCCACCGTGATCACTACGAATAGTTTTGATTATTAAAGAAATTTGATTTTGAATTCTTTTTGCAAAAGTTTTAAATAAATCAAAAGCGTCACTTTTATGTTTCAAAAAAATTGTCCATGTAAATCTAGAATAATCATCTACAATTACAAAAACATATTTACTGTGATTTATTGATTGAATTTGAGATGGACCAAACAGATCTAAATGAACTAACTCAAGAGGTTTTGAAGTTGAAATCATATCTTTCAATTTGAATGAACACGTCCTAAGTTTTCCTAATTGACAAGCATCACATATACTATCTACTTTAAAATCCATTTTCGGAAGACCTCTTACTAAATCAAGTTTTGAAAGTCTAGCTAAGAGTTTGAAATTCAAATGCCCAAATCTTTTATGCCAAATCCAAGGGTCACTTGTATTAGCCAAAAGACATAGGTTATCATTTGAGATTTTCATACTGAAAATATAAATATTTTTCTTCCTAATTCCTTCAAAGATAATATTTTATTTATTATCTTCGATGCGACACTTATCCTTTTCAAATTTAATTTTGTAGCCCTTGTCACATAGTTGACTTATGCTAAGTAAGTTTTGTTTTAGATTCCTAACTAACAGAACATCAGAAATAGTAGGAGTTTTAGAGTTACCGACATTGCCAATGCCAATCACATATCCTTTTAAATTGTCTCCAAAGTTGATCAGTCCTCCATCTTCATAAATTATATCATTCAATATCTCTAGATTACCAGTCATGTGTCTTGAACATCCACTATCAAGTATCCATTTGTTTTTCTTGATTTTCACCATTTGTCCATTGGGTGTTGATTCTTCAAAAGCCGTATAACACATCTGTTCCTGTACAACACACCAATTCGGTAGATAACTTGATTTTCTATAATAACAGTACGCAAACTTATGAGACAATGATGATTTGGACAGTTTTGAACTAGGTGGAAATTAGGTTGAAGGGCTTCTATTTGCAGGGTAATAAGTTTTAAGGACAGCACTTCTGAATAATTAGTTTTAAGGACAATTTACAACATAATGATAAATTCATTTATCCTTTTAAGTTATACAGAAAAACGATAAATCATTTTATCGTTATTTCTGTATAACTGAAAATGATAAATTCTTTTATCTTTTTTCTGTAAAATGTCCTTAAAACTAATTTTTCAGAAGTAGTGTCCTTAAAACTTATTACCCTGCATAAATAAGCCCTTGAAGTGAAAATCCCCTTTGAACTAGTGTTAACAGAATCTCCAAAAATTGCCATTTTAAACTTTTTCAAAATTCAGATTATGATAACTTTGAAAACCAATGATCCAATACCAAATGTAGGAAATACGGATTACGGATCTTAAGGCAGAATTAACACTAGAGGGGGGGGGGTGAATAATGTTTAATTCATTTTATGAATCTTTCTAAAATCTTTTCAAATTAAACTCAAACAGATGCAATTCACTAACACAGAGACAACCACAGAATCAGACATAGGTGCAAATAGTAAATAAAAGCAGTAAAATAAAGAACACATTGGAATTTTATACTGGTTCGGAGTTACCCTACATCTAGTTCCACACAATTTCTTATGCAGATTTCTTTTCAAATATAATGTCGATATTATAACCTCGATTTCAAGGTCATGAGATACACTCTCCTGTCTCCGATTCCAGGGCAAACTCTCTTGATTTAGCCATGCTACAAGATCACCGAATTGATTTACGGGCTACAATCACACCCAATTTATTTACGGGCTACAATCACACCGTTTCCAATCGCACTTTGATAAAGAGAGACTCTATACACTTCGATATTTCGATCTTTGATTACAAATGATCCTATAACTCTAAATAGCACTAAGATCTTTGAGAGAGAGTGGCAAAGAATCAAACTAGAGACGATCACGTTCGATTCACTTAGGATTTTGGCAGAGTTTTTTTAAAGCATTTGAAATATAAGAGAATATTTGAGTGTAGAAGAAGGAGTGAAGAAATGAAGAAAAACTAACTTCAAATTCATTAAAAAAACTAGTGTATATATAGGAGAACAACGGTCATGTCCATTCGCGAAAGGTTATGACGAATAGGCACTTCTTTTGAAAATTTGAAATTTGGAATCTATGGCTACCATGTCGACATGAGGGGTATAGGGATGTCGACATGCCTATGTTATTATTGAAAATTGATTTTGCTTTAAAATGATTTCTATTCTAAAACTTGTCAAAACAATTTCTAAACTTTGTAAACCATTTTGAATATAGTTTAAACTTATAAAAGAGTTTTAGAATGTAATCTTAAAATATATAATCTATAATATAAAAGTAATATTAAAAACTAAGTATAGACTTCTTTAAAATATATTTTTTAGATTTAAAGCTAAAATATTAAAATCAAGAGATAGTTTAAAAAAAGATGATTTTGAGATTAAAATATTAAAAGATGATAAGAATAGTTTTTGAATTAAGGCTAAAATATTTAAATTGATAGAGATGACTTTTAAAAAATAGTTTTTGGAAAAATAGTTAAAATAAATTATTTTGAATATTTCATGGATTCCATTCCACTAGAGAAGGTCATGGGTTCCATTCCACTATTAAAGCGAGAAGGTGGATTCCATTCCACATTAAAATCAGAATAAAGATTTTAGTGCTAGTATGAAGTTTTAACATAAATCTAGACTCTATTACTTATCTTGATATCTTGAACTCTTGATAATCTTGATACTTATGAGTCTTCAGCCTTGATTTCTATAATCTTGAATTCGTCAGTCATGAATCTCTATATTGTATAGTATTTATTCTCAGTACTTGTGTATATGTATGTATGTATGTATATATATATCATGCATATACATATATATCTAGATAAAATATTAGTATTTATATTTTATAACAAGTCCTAAGGTTATTGTCATCAAAACCATCATCTCAGGAACTAACAATCTTCCCCTTTTTGATGATGATAACCTATGTCTATAAAATATACTCCACCAAACTCTGATTCTACTCTGACTCCCCCTTATTCCAACAACTCCCCCTTAATCTACTAACTCCCCCTTAATCTAAGCCTAACTAACAGCCTAACTATCCTATTTTATAATTCTCCCCCTTTGTCATCAACAAAAACTAAGCCTAAACTACATAACTCCCCCTTAAACTAATACTATGGAACTAAATGCTAATAACAAAGTATAATAAGAAAAACATAAATCTAATTTTATTATATATGATGTTACATTACACATATATATGAAGCTACTACAGAACATCAGAGTCTAAAGCAAAATACAACATAAATCCAATACATAGAAGTCTCAATAAAAAAGCAAATGACAAGTCTGAACATAAACAACTAGAAATAACTAAAATAGAAGAAAAGCTGAATAGATAAAGATAGATCTCCAAGCAAAGCTCCAAGCTCCAAAGGTGAGTTTCAAATACTGTGACACTCAGGCTAACCCAAGCATAAAGCAAAACACAAAATACTCAAGTCAGGATTAACATTCTTATGCAAGTAAATCAACTCAAGTGAAATGTCCAAGTGAAATGCAATATAACTTAAAGGATGTTGGGATTCCATCCTTTAAGGATCCGTGAAACTATCTACATACATAATACAATATGCTACATAGATAATGTCTACAGTAAAGTAAAATATTAAAATAGCTTTAAGGCGTTACCCATATCCCCCTTAACACATTTTTATATAAATACCATAGTCTATACAGTACCGTAATTCCTCCGTAAACTGGAGGGCTCTCCATAGTGTACGACACAAATCAAACTCGTAGTGGGTGCGATAAGGCATATGACAAGGCACGTGAGGCAATGCCCAGGGTAGGATACTACCGTTTTGCGGATCCCGACCGGTGGTAACGGATAGCAGCTACTACCGCCCACCTCGGAACACACTCCCATAATCAAATCGAAGGTGGCCACCAAATCAATCACAAAGTAATAGATATGGCATCGAAGAAGCATGTTTGATCAAAGGAGCGACCTCATTTGGCTCGGCATGGCTTCTGTTTTAGTCATATCAAGCTGACCCGTGGGGGTCAGGGCCGTGTTCTTACCTCATACAGACGTTCGCCAAACCATCCTACTTCGTTATGGATTCTCCACCACGTGCACAATTGTTAAAGTGGTTTTCGGTATTGGCAGAGAGTATGACAATATCCGATCGCGGTCTCTTTAACAACCAAACGCTTATTTCACAACGTGGTCATTTTATAAAAATCGCTTTTATAAACAATCAAATATAATCTCAAATTAAAATTTTAAATCAAAATCAAAATTTAAATATCTAACTTCAAATTTATTTAGATTTGAAATTATTCACTTAATCACTTTTTATAATCATTTAAAAAATCTCAAATTACAAATTTAAATCAAAATAAAATATTCAATTTCAATTTTATTTAAATTTGAAAATATTCACATAATCATTTTTAATCAAAAATCAAGTTACAAATTCATATTCTTTCAAAATCTCAAAATCAATAAGTTCGAATCAATTCTTATTTAAATTCAATCCTTATCATGTCTTTAAAATCTCAAAATCAATAAGTTAAGATCAATACTTATTTAAATACAAATTTAATTCTTAAACAAATTAAATTACAAATCAAAGTCTCAAATTACAAGTTTAAATCAAAATTAAATATTCAATTTTATGTAAATTTGAAAATATCCATTTAATCACCTTAAATCAAAATCAAGTTATCAAGTTATTAAAAAAATCATATCTTTAAAATCTCAAAATCAATAAGTTTCAAATCAATTTAAATACAATACAATTCTTAACAAATTAAATTACAAATCAACTTCAATTTATCTTTCCAACCTTAATTTATTTAAGTTACTACAAAAATCTATTTTCAAAATATTACTATAATTTTAAACAAATACTTAAACATATTATATATCTATTAATTAAATTAAATTTTATTATATTATATTTTTATTGAATTTATATTAAATCTTATTATATATATTTAAAAATAATAATAATAATATAAGTAAAATCTTAAAATTTACATTTTTCAAAACTTAACTTATAATTTTAAAATTTCCATAACATATAATTTAAAAATCTAACTCTTACACACATACTAAAATTAAAATAAAATCTTTATATTATATTTTAAAAATCAATATTTATTAAAACCCATCTGTTTCCTTTCTAAACTTTGGAAATCATTTTTCAAAATAGACCAACGGTGTCCGTATATAATTTTCTATCCTATAGTCAAGTGATACGGATATTTATCATTTCAATCCGCTATAATTTAAATTTTATGGGTATATATCATTTCAACTTGCAATCCCAAAATTTCAAAATCAAGAAAATCGCTTGGATTCATCATTTCAACCCATAACGATTTTTCCATAGTCTATAAGATCATCGGGTATATATCATTTCAATCCATAGGGATTTCCTAAACTAACATGGAGTTGCAGTGTGAGAACAATGGCATAATAATTTAAAATAACATAACGTCACAATTACAAGCATGAATCATAACTAACAATTTAAAATATAATATATACACAACGTGTTATGGTGTCATATGTCAATTAACATAGGCTAACAAATGTAGATAATAACATATCATTCTTAACAATTAAATTTCTAACCAATTCAAAATTTAACAACATATTTCAATCGTCATTTCATGTGAATTAAATTTACTAAATATAAGATGTTAAGTATGAGTGATCGCTCACCTTTCGAGGCTAGAGAAACTTGATAACGCAAAGAGATATGAATCCAAACAACAAATTCCGAAGCAAAGCAAAGCGAGCTAGAATATTGTCGAGAAATGAAGAAGAATGTGCAGGCTCTCGCAAATATATATATATATATATATATATATATGCAGACTTATATATATATTTAAAGAAGGAAAGATGGTTGCTGCTCGGAGCTGCTGTGCTCGGCTCAGGTGGTGCTAGGGGCTAGTCGGCGAGCTATAGAAGATGGATAAGCGGAGAAGCTTAGGAGATAGGCATGGTGTGGCTGAGGAGGTTGCGGCCAAGGAAGCTTCGGTGTTCGGTTTTTGATGTAGGTGGTGGGTCTGTGGTGAAGCAAATGGAAGTTGGCTGGTCGTCAAGGCGGTGTGAAGCATTGTGTGGGAGACAGAGCACGAGGCGGAGGGCTGTGAGTTTCGGCGATGGAGGGTTTATTCGGTAGTGGGTTCGAGAGGTCTCGGCAGTTGACAGTTTAGGCTTAGTGAGGGGAGAAGGGTGGCAGCACACAGCGGAGATGAAATGGCGGAAAGGCTCGGCTACAAGGTGCGTAAGGTGGTCAGGGGATGGGCGTTTGAGTCTGGTCGCTGCTTGCTGCGGGTAGGTGGAGTCTGGGTCGATGGTGGAGGAGGGAGATGACACGTGTATTGAGGAAGTAGAGCAATGGGTTGCGGAGGCATGGAAAGGTGAGGTGAGGCAAAGGAGGGTGTTGAGGTAGGCCGGCGGTGGCTGTGGAGTTGTAAGGGAGAGGGTGGACTCGGTGGAAGGGTGGCAATGGGTAGGGTGGAAGTTGGGTTGGCAAATGAAGAAGAGAATGGGATGAGCACATAGGTTAGCAAAAGGAGTAGGCTTCACCAAACAAATATATACGAATGCTTTGCTTTTTATATATATATATATATATATATATATTAAGGAATGGCAGAACGAAGAGAGGAAGGAGAAAGAGAACGAACCGGAAATGGTAATGAAGGGACAACAACAAATATATATTGAAATGGTGGAATAGAAAAAGACCATACGTTGAATTTCAAGAAATATAAAAGCTAATGGATATTTGGTTTTACATGATGGATAATTGAATGGACACAGGAAACTAAAAGACTCCAGAAATGGGTACCGATACGGCTAACCGTTTCGCAGATTTCGCCGTATATCGAACGCCGAAATGCACAAATGAATATACTGTGGAGATCAGCGCAACGAGAAAAACAAGATGGTATACAGATATCAGAGACACGACCTACCTATCAACACTCGATTTTTTCTGCCGAAACTGCTGCTAAAATGCCCAAAATAAGGTAAATGGGGCTAAAGTAGTCCGAATTCGGCGAAACGAATTATGACATCTCACTTAGAAAACGATTTACATTTTTCTTATATAAAAATATTCAGGATTCAAAAATATTTTATTTCCATCAAATTTTAACTGATTCTAAATTTAAAATTGAAATTTCACAACTGTAAAAACTTACATATTTTCCAATGAAAATCTATCACTTGCTAAGCTTAAATAGACACATACCAAATATCAAATTTCCATTGCAAATTTTTGTTTGTTTATTCCCATGCAAAATATTAGTTAATTACGTTTTTTGGGTCGTTACATTTTAGACTATCTGTCTCAGTTATAGTTTATAGGATTACTATTATCATATTAGTTTTCATGGGCTGACTAATAACCGGTTAAACATTTAAGGACTCCCTGTCCAATTACATAGTTTTTATGGGATCACTATGAACCTATTGGTAACTCCAATATCTTACTCTTATCCTAGTTTTCATGGGTTGACTAAGAACCTATTGACAACTGTCAATATTTCATTTAGATATAGTTTACATGGGCTAACTACAAACCTACTGCCCCTGCCAGTATCCAATCATAGTTTTCATGGGCTTACTATGAACCTGTCTTTCTGACATCTTCCTTTACAATAGTTTTCATAAACTTACTATGAACCTGTCTTTCTGACATCTTCATTAATACATAGTTTTCATGGGCTAACTATGAATCTATTGGCCCCTGCTAATACCTTTCATTTATATTTTAGCATCCTATATTCTGGTCTTCCTGACCTCCTAGATGCAATTCTACTCATTCAGGAGTTTAATCAATTTACATTCACTACTGGGTTAACCTAACTAGTTATCCTACCCTTCATCTCCAAAATGCAGTTATGGATCCATTATAAAGGGAATATATTCATATTAGAAGAAGCAATATAACAATATAGGAATACCACTCCTATGAGTATAAAATAAAACATGGTTAATCCCTTTAACCTATTACTTTATCAAAGATAGCTTCTTCTCAAAACCATTATAAAAACTCCTTTAATATAGCCATGGGTTTTTAAAAACCATTATAAAAACTCCTTTAATATAGCTATGGGTTTTTCCTTTAAAAATAGAGTTCAGTCATAAAATCTTTCGATACCTTCGAAACGTAGCTTTCGACTTCATAGGATAGCCTCCTTCGAAAGCCTTAAAACCTTTCTTCAAAACATTAGGCTTCTGCCTTTTAATACTTTAAAATCTACCTTTCGAATAGATTAAAGTAATAGCTTTTAACATTATAAGCTTAGCTTCGAAACCAGTTGAAAGTACCCCTTTTGACACCAATGGAAGTAACCTTTCCGAAACCATTGGAAGTACCCCTTTCGAAAGCACTCGGTTTATACTCAAAACATTATTTGGGTCAAAGAGAATATACGGGAAATGATCTGTTTCGAAACTATCCTTTATCATATAAAAATATTAGGGAAATATGATGGCATCGGCACCATCTCTTTTGAAAGCATAAAACATCTGGGTAAAACAATGGAAGGTTAGCATCGAAACCCCTTTCGAAACCATCACCTTCGAAACCCCTAACCCCTTTCGAAAGCTATATGAAGTGGCTTGAACTTTATAAAACAAAATAGCCCTTTCGACTACATTGATATCTTCAACACCTTCAAAAGGTTAAAAAATGGCAGCATGGTATCGACTAGGTCCGAACCCCTTCTTTTAAAACATTCTTTCTTAAGTAAGGAACCCAGTCGAAAGCAATCTTAAGTTAATGGCTAACATAACGTACCTTCTTGAAATGTGCTTTCCATTTTAATGATTTTTCAATTACATGTTATTGTAGATTGAAATGACCTTGCTTTGATACCAAATGAAAGTCTATAGGATCTTTACAAATAATGCAATTTATGTATACATGTGAGGATGTATATTACTAAATATATTAAGAAGAGAACAATGATTAAATATAAAAAGGATAAATAATAAAAATGATCACATCAGATATTTTGTACTGGTCTGGACCTCCCATCCTACGTCTAGTTCCGAAGCTCCCCTTCGGTATTTCCTTTAACCAACTAACCCTCGCTTCGCCTGGAGGAATAGGCTATTACAAAAGTATATCTTTGACAATCTTGTGCTCCAAATAACACAGATTTTGACTGATAGCACAAATCTTTTTATGATCTTCTTTGAGTATGTGAATGTGAATGCTTTGAGTTGTAGGAAGTGGTTTGACCAAAATTATATTTTGGTTATGATAAATTGAGAGTATGTAAGCAACTGTATGCCCAAGAGAGTAATAAGAAATCAAGAGGGAATAGTTTTAATTAATTCAATTCAGTTAATCTCTAAATCTCAATCATGGTAGTATTTATAGATCTAAAAAAGATGCATATGAAGAGATGTTACTATTAGATAAGGTCTGTTCATTTTAATGGTTGTAACCTTTTGATGAAGGGTTAATTTCTATTCATTCAACAGAAGTGTCTATTCATAGTTTTGCAGTTTTTTAGATGATAGACGTCTGTGGAAAATCCTCAGACGTCTGTGACTTTAGGAAATAATTTTTCGAGGATTGTCACAGACGTCTGTGATTTTTCCTTAGACATTTATTAATGTTAAATGCAGTTTTTCACTTTATGTTTAGTGTATATGAAATCATGTGTGATCGTGTGTGCATATATACTCAAGGAGACCTTACAACGTTTTATCTAAGGCTCTGTACACTAGAATAAACTTACTAATTATAGTATGGTCGATAGATTTTTGTTTGTCTTCGAGTCCCAATATCTTCGAGCATGATGTCTTCTTATAGTATATAGTTGTTATCTTGATAAGATGTATATAATATATATGATTGTATAGTTGTTATCATTGAAACATTAAATGGAGATTCTAACACACCATTTTGTCTAATTTAGTCCAGTCTCCTTCTACTTGCAAGTCTTGATGCTAGAAGGCTGTTCCAAATCCTATTGCATCGATCCTATGCAATCCTCTATCGATCTCCTCAAACACTTGAATTCAGCAACTCCATTCTTCCACCAATCCATCATTTGGACTTAGAAACAAGCTAATAATGATGCAAACAAGTTTGAGATCACGAAGCTAATTATGAATCGAGCTAGGACAAAGAATTCAAAATAATTCATATGGCCATTTTATGGATCAGTACCAATCCACAAGTATTGATCAAGTGTCTGCCAATTTTTCTGGAGAATTGGTCTTGGGTATGGAGAACGAGGCAGAGATCATGGGATGAGATTTTAGGCTTCATATAGCTATAAATAGGGGTAGAAGCTCATTTTTGAGGATCCTTTTAGATCTTTTTCTCTTTTACTCTAATCTCTTGTAATCATCCATGGATTTATACCGATCCGTAAGAACTTGTAATTGCAAGTTAGTGATATAATCAATAAAATCACTAAGTGGATGTAAGCCAATATTAGCCGAGCCACTGTAAAACACTATTTGTTCTTTCTTGCTCATTTTAATTTAATTTTCTTTGTTTTTTATTCTCTTCTCAATCTCTTGGGTGGTTGTGCCATTTTTTTGTTTAAACATCTTGGTGCTTTTGCTGAAGAAGATATTCTCAGGCTACTTGGATCCATTATCTACTATTGGATTTCTTAGATCCGAGAGATAGATCCAATCTTACCGTTCTACTATTCATATTTTCAACAATCTACAAGAAGCTATTCGCCATGGCACTACGGAGAGACCGTTCTACAAACTCCAGAGATTCTAATAACGTTGAGAACCAGGATATTAAGCATGTGGATGAAGTTGCACAGCCAGAGCAGGCAGAGATCCAGAACACAATTTTTGTTATGATAAGAACAAAAATGGATCATATGATAAAGTAGATGGAGGATAAGTTCTAGGAGAGTCGCAATGAGATGAACCAACAGATGCAAGAGAGCTTGAGACTGTTGAATAAGCTAACTTGGAACCATCGTAGAAGGAGCATAAGGGACTTAGGACCTTATGGTTCAGAATTTGATAGTTCCTCATCATCCGAGTAAAGGCAAAGGAACAGAAAGTTGAAAATGGCTCAATACATGGATGGAACTTCGAACCAGGAACCGAGACAAACTCATGGAAAGAGTTTGTGGATCGGTACCGATCCAAGAGGACGGATCAGTAATGATCCAACAAACGTTGGATCCGAAGCTCGCCATATGGATAGTGGTGTGGACATGACCTCTGATCGTGCTATAGATGGCTAGAATCTGGAATATCGAACAACTGCTAATGATTCAATGCATAGGAACCAAATAGGGGGACTGCTAAATGAAAGGATCATTTGGAGTTTGGATAATCCAGGTATCGAGTGTTTGCCCGAGTGCGTCTGCCAGGCCGAACACTCGAAATGGATCCCAATTACCGCCATTCAACCGAACCTGCAGAACCGGAGTATTTGATTGAGATAGTCAAGAAACTTGTGAATGAAAACCAGTTCAGAAGTGATGATGAGTGGGGTACTTCTCCTAGTTGGAATCCATTAATTTATAACATTCTACATAAGGAGTATCCACGGAGATTTTTAATGCCGACGATGTCGTTGTATGGCGGAAAAACAGATCCAAGGAAGCACTTGATGAAATACGAATAACATATGGACTCTACTAGGGCATCTGATGCCATGAGATATCATTGCTTCCCGATCTTCCTGAAGGGAGTAGTGACGACCTAGCTCTTACCAAAATCCATATCGTCTTTTACTGAGTTGACGTGAAGGTTTATGGAGCAATTTCGTCTACACACTTCACGTCCGAAATACGTGATGCCATTTTCAAACATCTTCCAAGGTGCAGGAGAGTCGTTGAAGGATTTCTTAAATAGGTTCCATATAGCTATGATGGAAGCTAAGAATGCTAAGGATGAGATAGTATTGATGACACTGATCAGAGGGATTCATCCCGAGACTGATTTTGGGAGATGGTTGGAAATGAAAACCCTATCGATGATGGATATGTTTTACAAGAAGGCTAATCTGTTCTTGCACTTAGAAGAGGCATGCACTTGTTCCCGAAGTGATGATGCTGGGTGTTCAGCTGAAGTGATACAGAGTAATATTGAAGTAAAACAGTCCAGAGGGAGTTCCAGAAATGCGGATGTGCTGGCAACAAGAATGATTGTCAGAAATGGAGTGATAATAGGGCCAGGAAGCGAAAGTCGGATAATAGGAACCGTCTCAGGATTCCTAACTCTAACAGCTACATTGAATTGAATAACTCAATAGAGAATATCTACCTGAAAACTCAAGGTACTGAGCAGTACAGGAAGCCGGTTCTAAGAGAGTCGACTTAGAAGGAGAACAAATATGGCAATTTTTGTTGGTTCCATGAGACACAGGGTCATAACACCAATGAATGTAGACATTTGCATGATATAATCGAGGAGTTGATTCATAAAAAGAAGTTGCACCAGTTTGTGAAAGCCCCGCAGGATGGCGGGCAAGGAAATTCCAACCCCTAGGTCTTCATCCCTGCGGGGTCAAGCCGAACCTAGTGTTGATGGGCCTAGGCGGCTTGAAAAATGTTTAGTGATCAATACAATCATCGATGGACCACACCCAGCCGATAGGAGTTGGAACGAGATAGATATATATGTTGGTGCTTTAAAACATGCAGAGAATGAGAGTTATCTTGCTGTGGAGGATGGTAGTCGAGCAAAATAAGCGAGGACGATGACTGATGACATTGTCTATCGGAACAGAGATGCTGATGGGTGAAGCCCCAACGATCGACTCACTTATTATTACGGCTACTATCGGTCATGCTATTATATGGAAAGTGTTGGTTGATTGTGGGAGTTCGGTCAACATTTTATTTAAGAAAGCCTACGACCAAATGCTTCCAGAGGGCAAGGGCTTGAAATCATGCAAATCTCGGATCCAAGGATTTAACGGGATGGCCAATAAGCTAGTCGGATACGTGGAGCTACCGATGGTGCTTGGTAAGGGTGACCGTAAGCGAGTGCAGGTCGTGCCTTTTATGGTGTTAGATATTTAGTTTACTTATAATGCATTTTTGGGCCGACCGACCCTGGTTAAATTAAGAGCAACTATAGCTTCTTGGTGCTTGACGATGAAGTTTCCTACAAATAATGGTGTGGGAATAATACAAGGAGATCAGGGGCTAGGCCATAAATGTTAGGTCACCGAGCTATAGGAGGCGAGGCGAAGAGAGAAAGGAAAAGGTATAAAGGGGACCCTCTACATCAAGGCTTTGGATGCATAGCAATCACCACCTGATCCTTGGCTCGGGAAGCACAGTCGGTTCCATAAGGATATGGATCGTTGAAAAGAGCCACTGGATGGAAGGGCACCTCCAGCCGAGTTGACGATCAACATCACAGACAACCAGGATGATCCTATGCAGGTCTTGAAGATTAGATCACAGCTTGGCATGAGGGTGATGAAAGATTTAGTTGGTTTTCTCCGAGCGAACCTAGATGTGTTCACCTGGACTCACTCAGACATGTGTGAAATATCACTGGAGATAGCGAGCTAGACATTGAATATAATCTGAAATGCGTTCTTATGAAATAGAAAGCCACAACCTGGGTTTGGAGAGATCCTCTGTACTCGAAGAAGAAGTGGAGAAGCTGAAAGATAATGGCTTCATCTGCAATGCCTTATACTTGGAGTGGGTATCATTCCAGTCTTGGTAAAAAAGTCAAATGGGAAGTGAAGGATACGTGTCGACTATTATAACCTAAATAAGGCACGCCTAAAGGATAGTTCCCCGCTTCCAAGGATAGATTAGCTAGTGGACTCGACAGCTGGGCATGAATTGCTCTCATTCATGGACGCATACTCTGGATACATCCAAATTCTAATGCATTTCCCAGATCAAGAGCACACCAGCTTTATTATCGACTTAGGACTGTATTGCTATCTTTTCATGCCCATTGGATTAAAGAACATTGGAGCAACTTACCAGAGGTTGGTAAACAAGATGTTCAAAGATTATATTGGACGGTCAATGGAAGTCTATGTTGATGACATGATCGTGAAGTCACGACGTTCGAGAAACCACATTGATGATTTGGTAGAGATGTTTGGCGTTCTCCGAAAATGTGGAATAAAGCTCAACCTTTCAAAATGCACATTTGGCGTTGCATCAGGGAAATCTCAGGCTTAATTGTGAACTCCCATGGGATTGAAGCCTGTTGGAACCTGCCTTCTTCGATTTTAATGCGACAACTATATATTTCAATCTATATACTATTATGTCAAATATTCTTGCAGGAATCGTCAAAAGAAGCTATTATCATATCATCAACAAGATTAAAGTTCTTAAAAAATCTATTTAGATATATATGTACAATCTCTGATATGGTGATGAAACACACACACACACAAATATACTTTTGAAAATCATGCTTTAAAATAAATATAAAAAGGTATTTTCAAAATTATATATTTTCTCAAGTTCAAAAATACTAAAATGGACAAAGGAACAAAACAGTACAGAAATAGACGTCTGTATATTAATTCAGACATCTGACATCAATATCAGACGTCTAAATTAATATAACAGACGTCTGAACTCTATGTTTTTAATGCCTCTATTTCTATATGAAATAGACGTATGTCAATTTAATAACAGACGTCTGTCACCCTAGACAGACGTCTGAATTAAAAGATAGACGTCTAAATTAACTGTTTTTGTTTTCCTTTTATTTTTTCGAAATTCAAAATTATTCAGACATCTGTCACTTTTATCTCAGACATCTGAACTTGACGAACTGAAGCATCTCTTCATAAAATATCAAAATCTGAAGAGTTGTCTTCTTCACCAAGAGTTGCACTTCTTCAAAGAGTTGCAACCATTAAATTAAGACTATTCATTACTATAAATAGAGATGAAAATTCACTATTTTGATAACTAATTCTTTCTATCTTTTCTGATATTATATTGTTATAATATCAAGTGATTTTCAATTCTCTACTTCCTATCTTTGCACATTCAAATCATCATATCAAGAAGATTATAGGAAGGGTGTACTACATTGACTATATTCGTGTTATTCAAAGAACACACAAGTCAAGAAACAATTTACCAAATTGTATTTGAAGTCCTATTCGGTTGCTTAGGCGGAAAAGTCCTGTTCGGTTGCTCAGGCAGTGTAATACCTGTTCCTCCAGGTTAAGTGAGGGTTGTTAGA
Source organism: Allium fistulosum (assembly GCA_030737815.1). Classification (NCBI taxonomy): domain Eukaryota; kingdom Viridiplantae; phylum Streptophyta; class Magnoliopsida; order Asparagales; family Amaryllidaceae; genus Allium; species Allium fistulosum. Next base: position 137,739,162 of record CM060904.1, read on the forward strand.
GAAATTCCAGAAGGAGTTTGGGACTGGACGTAGAACGAGAAGTTCGAACCAGTATAAAAATCCCTGGTGTCATTTTTATTACTGCCATTACTATTATTTATATTTCCGCACTTGCTAGTCGTAGTTTAACTATATTATCGATCCATATAGACTTTCATTTGGTATCAGAGCAAGGTCATCACATAACTATAACACAGTTATCTGATATTTAAATAATATGGACAATAACACTAGCAACAGTTTTACTGAGGGACAAGCCACTACACGACCACCATTGTTTAACGGATTAAATTATAGTTATTGGTCAACTAGAATGAGAATTTTTATGCAAGCAAGTGGATTTGAAACCTGGAATATCATTCAAACTGAATATCATATTCCTACTGCAGAGTATGTTACATGGTCTAATACCCAAAAACTAGATGCTACTGCAAATGCAAAAGCAATGAACATGTTATTTTGTGCGTTAGACAAAAATGAATTCAATCGAGTCAGTATCTGTAAAACTGGATATGAAATTTGGAATACTCTTAAGGTTACACACGAAGGAACAAATAAAGTAAAACAAAGCAAGATCTCTATGCTTAAAAACCAATTTCAAAACTTTAGGATGAAACAAGGAGAAAGTATTAGTGAAATGTACTCTAGATTCCAGGATATTTATCACTCACTTTTAGCTTTAGAAGTCACTTTTACTGAATCTGATGTTGTATCAAAAATCCTTAACTCTTTAACTGATGAATGGGAACGAAAAGTCTTAGCTATCGAGGAAGCTAATGATATTTCAACCATAAAAACAGAAGAGTTAATAGGAAATCTAATGTCCTATGAAGTAAATTTGCAGGCAAGACGAGCACAAGCACAGGACAAGAAAACTATCGCTTTTCAAGTAGAAAAAGAAGACTCTGAATCAGAAGACGATATGGCATTTATAGCTAAGAATTTCAAAAAGTTTTTAAAATTCAAAAAGGGTAATAAATTTGGAAATAACAAGGGTTTTAATAAGCCATCAAGCTCATCTCTTGAATGCTACGAATGTCACAAGAAGGGCCACATAAAGAAAGATTGTCCTGATCGGAAGAAAGAAAATAATCTCAAAAAGGACAAATATAAAAAGAAACAAGCCTTCTCAGTTACATGGGATGATACAGAATCTTCTTCATCAGACAGTGATAATGACAGTGATTCAGAACAAGCCAACGTTTGTTTTATGGCAACAAATGATGATGTAAGTGATCTAACTTTTGACGATTTAATAGAAATAAACTCTGAATTGTTAGATAAACTTAGAATCCTAAAGAGTAAATATAAAGATGCTTTAGGAAAATTAAATAGAACTGAAATAGAAACTGACATGTTAAAAGATGAAAAGAAAATATTAGAGGAAGAGTTAGTAAAATCTCAAGAATCTTATGTTAACATAACATCTCAATTCACTGATTTAAGCAGTGAAATAGAAAGACAGAAATATGAGAATGTTAAATTAGCAAAAGAAAATTATGATTTAAACTCTAATATTAAAACACTTGATATAGAAGTATCAAATCTTAAAACAAAACTGGAAAATATTTCTAAAAATGTTTCTAAATTTAACAGTGGAAGAGAGAGTCTCTCTAAAATAATTGAGAATTCTCAAACTTGTTCAAATAAAAAAGGATTAGGATATAAAAAACCAATACAAAAGCATTCTAAAAATAATGGTTCCTTATATACTAATTTTAAGAAAAAGGAATCTATATCTGCTCAAAATCTTCTTCAAAAATTATTCATCCAAAATCAATTATGATTTGGGTTCCAAAAACTAATAATAATTTGATTAGGAAAAACTACATTAAATCTTTTATTATGTCTGTACATAAGAATGAAAATTTTATTTTTAAAGAGAACTCTAAACCCAACTGGGTTTGGCTTCCTAAGATTTAACCCTTAGGACCCTATAGAGGAAGTGGGTACCAATAGAATTTCAATATTTTTTGCAGGTACCGATTAAGAAAAGAGAAAAATGGATTCTAGACAGTGGTTGCTCAAAACACATGACAGGTAACAAAAATATGTTAACTAACATTATCTACTCAGATGGAGGATCTGTCACTTTTGGAGATAATTCAAAAGGTTACATCATCGGCAAAGGCGATGTGAGCAATGACGGTACATCTAAATTACCTCTTATTACAAATGTCTTATTAGTTAAAAATTTAAAACATAACTTACTAAGTATTAGTCAATTATGTGATAAAGGTTTTAACATAGTATTTTCTGAAAATAAATGCAATATTTTTGATCATAACAAAAATATCATTTTCGAAGGAGTAAGAGATCATAATATTTATATTTTAAATATGAAAATAAATCATAATACAAATATGTGCTTATTAGTCAAAGAAAATGATCCTTGGCTATGGCATAAAAGATTTTGTCATATAAATTTCAAAGCTATTGATAAATTATCCAAAAATAATTTGGTAAAAGGATTACCTAAAATGAATTTTAAGGTAAATAGCATTTGTGATGCTTGTCAACTAGGAAAGCTAACTAAATCTACTTTTAAATCCAAGAAGATCATCTCAACTTTGCAACCTCTTGAATTGTTGCATCTAGACTTATTTGGACCAACTCAGACTCAATCTATTAATCACAATAGATATGTCTTTGTAATAGTTGATGACTTCTCTAGATATACTTGGACTTTATTTATGAAAAACAAAAGTGATACTTTTGAAAATTTCAAAATCTTTGCTAAACGTATTCAAAATATTAAAAATCTAAAAATTAAAAATATTAGAAGTGATCATGGAGGAGAATTTGAAAATGAAATGTTTGAGAAGTTTTGTAATAAAAAGGAATATTTCATAACTTTTCATTTCCAAGAACGCCTCAACAAAATGGAGTTGTTGAACGTAAAAATAGAACACTTCAAGAATGTGCTAGGACTTTATTGAATGGAACCACTCTTCCAAAACAATTTTGGGCAGAAGCCGTTGCTACTGCCTGTTATGTCCTAAATCGTGTATCTATTCGACCTTTAACTAAACATACTCCATATGAACTCTTCATCGGTAGAAAACCTAATATATCTTACTTTAAAATTTTTGGTTCTAAATGTTTTGCTTTAAATACAAAAGATCAATTAGGTAAGTTTGATCCAAAATCGGATGAATGTATATTCATCGGATATTCCGAACGAAGCAAAGCATATAGAATCTATAATATAAGAACTAAATCTATTGAAGAAACACTTCATGTATCATTTGATGAAAATTTCAAAATTAAAACAAATGATGATGAAGACATTGTAACAAATTCAAATTCTACTTTTGACAACAATACACCTGACAATATCACTTCTATAAATCAATTTGAAACTGAATTAAAATCTCCACCAAGAATTTTAAAAGATCATCCAACTCAAAATATAATAGGAGAAATTGATGAAAGAGTTAAAACAAGAAATCAACTAAATCAAATGGGTCATATAGCGTTTCTTTCTAATATAGAACCTAAAAATATTAAGGAAGCCTCAACTGATGATTATTGGATTATTGCAATGCAAGAAGAACTAAACCAATTCGAAAGAAATGACGTTTGGGATTTAGTTCCACGACCAAATGATCAAACAGTTATTGGCACTAAATGGGTTTTTAAAAATAAAGCTGATGAAAATGGTAATATCACTAGAAATAAAGCTAGATTAGTTGCTCAAGGATATAATCAGGAAGAAGGAATTGACTATGAAGAAACATTTGCTCCTGTCGCAAGATTAGAAGCAATATGAATTCTATTAGCCTATGCTTGCTTTCATGATTTCAAATTATATCAAATGGATGTTAAAAGTGCTTTTTTAAATGGATTTATTAAAGAAAATGTTTATGTTGAACAACCTCCCTTGTTTATACACGAACAATTTCCAGAACATGTTTATAAACTTAAAAAGGCTTTATATGGTTTGAAACAAGCACCTCGTGCTTGGTATGATCGTTTAAAAGGTTATTTAATCAATTCTGGTTTTGAAATTGGAAAGGTTGATCAAACTCTTTTTATTAAGAAAAAGAAACATGATATTTTAATTGTTCAAATTTATGTAGATGATATTATTTTTGGATCAACTAATGATAAATTATGTCAAGAATTTTCTAAAATAATGACAAATGAATTTGAAATGTCTCATATGGGAGAATTAACATATTTTCTTGGACTTCAAATTAAACAAATTAATAATGGTATTTTTATAAATCAAGAAAAATATTGTAATAATTTAATCAAACGCTTTGGTATGGAAAATACCTCTGCCAAACCAACTCTTATGAGTACAACCATACATCTTGAAAAAGATGAAAATGGCAAGAGTGTAGACCAAAAGTTATATCGAAGTATGATTGGATCGTTATTATATTTAACTGCTAGTAGACCCGATATAATGATGAGTGTCTGGTTGTGTGCACGATTTCAAGCCGATCCTAAAGAATCACATATTAGAGCAGTGAAACGTATTTTACGTTATCTCAACAAAACCAAAGATTTTGGACTATTTTATCCGAAAGAATGTCCTTTTGAATTAGTATCATATAGTGATGCTGATTTTGGAGGAAGTCGGACGGATAGAAAAAGTACAAGTGGGACTTGTCACTTCATTGGACGGTCTCTAGTATCTTGGTTCAGTAAGAAACAAAATTGCGTATCACTTTCTACTTGTGAAGCAGAATATATATCTGCAGCTTTGGCATGTGCTCAAGTAATTTATATGCAACAAACTCTTCAAGATTTTGGTTTTAACTTATCCAAATCTACAATCTTCTGTGATAACTCTAGTGCTATTAATTTATCTAAAAATCCAGTAAATCATTCACGGACAAAACATATTGATATTCGTCATCATTTTCTTCGTGATAATATTGAAAAAGATATAATCAATCTAGAATTTATATCTTCGGAAAATCAATTAGCAGATATTTTTACCAAACCTTTAAATGAAAACATTTTTGTAAAATTGAGACGAGAACTTGGTATTATCTCTCTCAAAAATTTATGAAGTGTACTTCAGCTATTCTGTCTTTATTTAAATTTTTTTTACCCACACATATTGTTTCTGGTTAACATTAAATTTTCTCTTCTTTTTATCTTAACCATTTATTTTTTAGCCTTTAGTTGTCTATAAATTTCTTCTTACCAAAGAAAATTATCATTCAGCTTTTCTATTCTTTTTACAAAGGTGAAAGCAAAAAATTATTCAAATATGTTCTTTAACTTTGCATTATTCTTATATACCATGGCTGGTTCATCCTCAGATGAGCCCTCCTATACATCTGAATATTTTTCAATTAATTTTGAAACTCCTAGTTCTGGGTCTTCCGAACTTCCGACTCCAACTCCAGCTTATATTCCGATATGTCCACCACAAAGTCATCATACGGGATATACGCTGGAAAATAAACGTACGCGAAGAAATTTATTTCCATCTCCATCTACTAAGGAAAAGATAGATGATTTACATCACTATCAGAGGGAAACACTTAATCTTCAGCGAGAAATGTATTTTGAGCAAAAGAGTCATGGAAGACGACTCAGTTTTCTTGAACGGTGTGCTGCAAAAATATGTGGTTCATCTCCGATCAACACGAATGCACATATTCACTCACCTCAACGTCCTCATGTATCCCCAAATTCATGGGAACGTCAACCTCAATGGTCTCCTATTAATCATTCTGCTGAACAAAATCAACACGAATCATCCAAAGGGAAGTCTCCGAAGTCTCCAAAAACCCCAAAGACTCCTAAATAGATAATATATATGTCTGTATGTTTGATTTGTTTATTTATACTTGTTTTCTGTTCTTATCAATATAAATAAATAAACTATTAAATTTTTTTTAAGCCTAAGCATAAAGAATTTTTTTTTATCAGACAGACAGACGTTTATATTTTTCAACAGACGTCTGTTATAACAACTACTTTTACTATTTTTAGCCACACAGAGTCTGAATCATTTTTCACAGACGTCTAAATCTGACTATACGTTTGCAGCCTACAATTAGCCGTCTGTTTAAAAATAACAGACGTCTGTTATTCTTTATAGACGTCTAAACATAAAATTATCAGACGTCTGAATTTAGTGCAAAATGTTTTTTACTCTCTGTTTCAATTTAAACCTTCTGAGCCGTCTGTCAATTATTTTTAGACGTCTGTCATACGTCTTAGACGTCTGTCATAAATATTTAGACGTCTGTTCTTCTTGTCTTTGATTCTATTCTACAGAATCTCAGATGTCTGTTTATTTTTTAGACGTCTGAAACCCTGTTAAGAAGAAATCTATAAAAATCATTCCAACGGTTTATTTTCTTCTTCTCGTCTTTTTGTCTCTTAAACTCAAAACCCTAGTCTTTTTCCAATTAATCATATGGCGCCCAAATCTAAGAAACAAAAAGGAGATTCATCTCAACAACCTCCTCACATTCTTCCTTCGGAAGATCAAATTGAAGCTTGGTTATACCACGAACCTCGAAGCATGGCTCGTTACAAGCATTTATGTTCTCTTCAATCATTTCATGGTATTGTTCATAATCTTGATCATTTTCCTTCCTACAAACTTAGGCTCTATACTGATAGATCTCATATTACAAGCCTTATTGATTTCAAAGATAATCAAGTCAACATTTGTAGACTTAGTGTTTTATTATTTCTAGCAAATGTTAACAATCCAAAAATTAGACTTCATCGAGATAAAGGAACGCTTTGGACAAGCGTATTTGGAAACATTCTGCAAATAACTCCTTCTGACATTGGACGAATTTTAAAATGTAGCTCGGAAGGAGTCGACATAGATGACTTTAAGTTAGAAGGAGAGGAACTTAAACAAATAGAATATTATATTTTTGAACCTGAAAAATCCACAGATAGATCAAATCATCTTCGTCCTCGACCTCGACTATTGCTTAGAATGCTAATAAAAACAATCTTTCCCCGGCAAGGAAGCCATGAGGTCATTTACGATGATGAAGATAAGGCACTTCAATCAATTCTATCCAATACTCAAATCAATTGGGCTCAATACTTTTATGATGCTTTTCGCACTTATCATGACTCCAAGAAACGCTCAATTATCTATGCTCCTTATATTACTCGAATTCTATCTGCCTTCTCTATTCAAAGTCCGTCAAATGAATTTGAAAAAATCAAGGTATCCAACATTCGCTTCTTCAGTTTAATGGGATTACCAGAATCTCCTCCGACATTTCCAACATTTAATGATTATCAAGCGGAACAACTTGCTTTACAAAAAGAAAAAGGAAAAGCAAAAGTAAGTAGTTCCGGACATAATGGAGATGAAGGCGATACTGAACAAGAAAAGGATGATGAAGAAAGGGATGATGAAGAAAGGGAAGATGAAGAAGAAGATGAAGATGAAGCTTTTGAGCAAGCTTTTATCCAAAGCCCAAATTCGGAAAATTTCGAGATAGAACTAATTTCTGGTACTTCTCGCTCTTATACTAAAAATGAAAAGCTCAAATCCGACATCACTATTTCTAAAAATCAAAAGAAAATTTCTCAACAAATAGCACAAGGCTTTTCTTCCATCAATTCTAGATTCGATTACTTAGATGCCAAAATCAAAGAGAATGCACGAGAATTGAAAAATATCAAGACAATTCTTCGTCAATTATGGAAAAAGTCTCATGGATCCTCTCCTCCTTCTTCTCCAACTTGGGGAGAATGGTGAATGAAGATGGTTTTCTTTTGGTTTCTCTTTTGGTTCAAACAATGTCTTCTCTCATAAAATCTTTTCTGTTTTTTATTTAAAGTTGATTGTATAATTTTATCTGTCTTTCTTAATCAACTATGTTAGGTAAACAATTGATGTATCCTAAACATTGATTTGTTATTATCTTGCTTGGTTTGTTTACATCTCTTAATTAGTGTGTTATTCACAGTTTTGTTACTTCTTTTTATCCAAAACACCCCCAACAACTCTTTTTGTTAATGACAAAGGGGGAGAAATAATTATATTTCTGCTATATAATATGGTCATATTGACAGGGGGAGCAAAAGGTATGATTATACTAATCGATGAATTATATAGTTGTCATCATCAAAAAGGGGGAGAATGTTGGAACCTGCCTTCTTCGATTTTAATGCGACAACTATATATTTCAATCTATATACTATTATGTCAAATATTCTTGCAGGAATCGTCAAAAGAAGCTATTATCATATCATCAACAAGATTAAAGTTCTTAAAAAATCTATTTAGATATATATGTACAATCTCTGATATGGTGATGAAACACACACACACACAAATATACTTTTGAAAATCATGCTTTAAAATAAATATAAAAAGGTATTTTCAAAATTATATATTTTCTCAAGTTCAAAAATACTAAAATGGACAAAGGAACAAAACAGTACAAAAATAGACGTCTGTATATTAATTCAGACATCTGACATCAATATCAGACGTCTAAATTAATATAACAGACGTCTGAACTCTATGTTTTTAATGCCTCTATTTCTATATGAAATAGACGTCTGTCAATTTAATAACAGACGTCTGTCACCCTAGACAGACGTCTGAATTAAAAGACAGACGTCTAAATTAACTTTTTTTGTTTTCCTTTTATTTTTTCGAAATTCAAAATTATTCAGACATCTGTCACTTTTATCTCAGACATCTGAACTTGACGAACTGAAGCATCTCTTCATAAAATATCAAAATCTGAAGAGTTGTCTTCTTCACCAAGAGTTGCACTTCTTCAAAGAGTTGCAACCATTAAATTAAGACTATTCATTACTATAAATAGAGATGAAAATTCACTATTTTGATAACTAATTCTTTCTATCTTTTCTGATCTTATATTGTTATAATATCAAGTGATTTTCAATTCTCTACTTCCTATCTTTGCACATTCAAATCATCATATCAAGAAGATTATAGGAAGGGTGTACTACATTGACTATATTCGTGTTATTCAAAGAACACACAAGTCAAGAAACAATTTACCAAATTGTATTTGAAGTCCTATTCGGTTGCTTAGGCGGAAAAGTCCTGTTCGGTTGCTCAGGCGGTGTAATACCTGTTCCTCCGGGTTAAGTGAGGGTTGTTAGAGAAATTCCAGAAGGAGTCTGGGACTGGACGTAGAACGAGAAGTTCGAACCAGTATAAAAATCCCTGGTGTCATTTTTATTACTGCCATTACTATTATTTATATTTCCGCACTTGCTAGTCGTAGTTTAACTATATTATCGATCCATATAGACTTTCATTTGGTATCAGAGCAAGGTCATCACATAACTATAACACAGTTATCTGATATTTAAATAATATGGACAATAACACTAGCAACAGTTTTACTGAGGGACAAGCCACTACACGACCACCATTGTTTAACGGATTAAATTATAGTTATTGGTCAACTAGAATGAGAATTTTTATGCAAGCAAGTGGATTTGAAACCTGGAATATCATTCAAACTGAATATCATATTCCTACTGCAGAGTATGTTACATGGTCTAAAACCTACCATATGTCACCCAAATAACTTGAAATTTTAATATGATGTTAGAAACATTATTTTAGAAGTGGGTTTTAAATTTCATAATTTTCCAAGCAAGTGAGAATTTATTATGAATTTTATAAGTAGAGAAAATGGATTATTTCGAGTTTTAATTATTAAAATTAATTAATTAAAGTGTTTGGCCTTGAAATTTTTATATGTTGAAGAATATAATAAATAAATTTTATTATGATTTTTGGGGATTTTACTCAAGTGTTTATAATTTATTATGAATTAGTTGAGCTAGAAAAGCTTAACTATTATATTAAAATATTAACATAAAATGTATGGTTTGCAAATGATTTTAGAATTGCTAAACCTGCTTTAGTGCATATTTTTAGAAAAGAAATGTGGTAAAATTTTTGTTAACTAATAAGAAATTTTCAAACATTTGGTGTTGGTGAAAAGATTACTTTTATTAGCAATAAAACAATTTTCCTATTACTTACGACTTTGCCATGGCTAAGTAAACGATGCCACACTTCATCATGCCGCCTCCATGGTCTTCGACATTAGTCAGGTGCGATACATAGGATATCAACTATGGTTGATAAGGAATGGATCGGCTTGGTTGAAGTAGGAACCACAACATCGAAGTCGACATTATGGACTTCAATGGGGGTGATGTCTCGTGTTTTCAAATATAGGCATTGACCTTGATGCCACGTTTTATATAAAAGAGGCATGGTGCCACATGTGTATAACATCATCGACCTTATTTTTTTTGAAGTAACTTATAACGGCGCTAATGATGCCACATTTTTTATAATGACTCCGAAAGGCAAGGAAGTCGCCTCTTATAACTTCGGCTATAAGGTGCCATGTTTTATCACTTTGACTTTTAATGGTTGCCACTTTTAATCTTTATAACCTATTTTTGAAGAAGGCTAGGTTGCCGCCTATTATTACTTCGGCCCTAATGATGCCGCTATTTTCTTTAAGGCATTGGTGCTGAGACTCATCAATGTCGTCGAGTGTCTTCTAAGATTTTATAATATACTATACGAAGTGGTTAACCTTGACTTTATACCCTTATGTTTTACCAATAAAAGATTTTAATATGTTTTGAGGGGCGAAGACCCTCGTCGCTATATCCTTGCCGCGTTATATCAATATAGAGGTTTTCTATTGTTTTGGGCTATATAGTCTATGGTTTCAAAGTGAGATAACTTCCAAATGGTTTCAAGATTTATCAATATAATTTTATAAAGGCATAAATCATGGCAATAATATTTTAGGATAAAGAAAAGGGCCATATTTTCCTTGTTTTAAAGTATGATTTCAAGCATTAAATCATTTGCAAATGTTATTTTTCAAGGAAATAGAAAAGGGTATATAGCTTAGGATTTTTACTAAAGAGATTATTGTTCTTATCACTCTTGATAAATTATGATAGGATGAATTGACTCAGAGATTAGAAAACCAGATGGGACTGGTATAGGATAGCGCTCTATACTTCAGCTGTTAACCTCTAGCTGATATAAGTCCAAAATTCCAGTGCATAAGGCTTTATCAAGGGTAATACTAAAAGTAGGTTTACGCACATAAAGGAATACATAAAGATAAGATAGATTATAGGTTGGCCTGCAAAACCTTAGGTTCATAGTAAGCCTAGCAAAACTATGAGATTGACATATAGTCAAGTAAACACTAGGATAAGTGTATTTGGATAGACCGTTCAATTTTCTTCTAACAGTCGGTTAGGAAATTTGGTATGTGTAACAACCCTACATTTTAGGCTTATTTTATTTTATATTTTATTTCTGTTAAATTGAATTTCCTGATTGAAAAACTTTATTTTAATTTGAAATTATTTTAAACTTGTTTTGTTTCAAATATTTCATTTCTAAATATATATTTTGATTGTTATGTAAATTATAATTTCAAACTGGTAAAAATTGGATATTTTACTGTAAAGTGAATTTCTGTTCAAACTGGTCAAACTTTGACTTTTAAACTTTAAATTTAAATATTTAAAATTCTTAAATTTTATCTTTTATTATGAAAATAGATTTAATTCCATGAATACTGCTTTTCGTTTCGTTGAAAACGGACTTATATTGTAGAAGTTATGTAATTTTCAATTTTGTGTATAAACTGTTTATTTTGCAATATTATTTATTTTAAAACATATAAATTATATTTTATTTGTCATATTTTGTTCTAATATATGTTAATATTTTATTTTGTGTATAATTTTGTCTTTTAATAATTTTAAAGTGATTATAAAATTTTTCCAAAGCTTGTTGAATTTATTTTGTAATTTTAAAGCCTAATTTCTATTTTCTTTGCTATTTTCTTAATTTAACTATATATAATTAAAATTTATTTATTTATTTTATACATTCACTTTATTTTCTTTGTTTTACTTTATTAATATTCACTTTACATGTATTTAGATTAGAATAGATTTTTCCAAAGATTATTTGAATTTGTTTCAGTTTATTTAACCTAGTTTGTATATAGTGTTATTTTTCTTCATTTAATTTAATTAATATAAAATTTATTTATTTATTTTTCTTATTTACTTTATTTCTGAGTTTATTTATCTTTAATTTCAGCTATTTTCATATTTATAAATATATATAAATATATAATGGAAATTTGAAAAGTTTATGTCTCTTTAGTTGCTTAAGGTCCTTTAATCTTCCGACCTTTCATTTTCTCAACCTCCACCTTAATGATTTTTTTTTTGCCGTGCTTTTCTTTTCTTTTCCAGCAACATCTTCCTCATTTTCACGTGAATTCTCACCTCTAACTTGAAAAAAAAAATGACGGCCTCTCCCTTGTTCAAAGATTTGGTAAAATTCCCTTTCTTTTCCATTGTTTTCTACTTGTTTTGTTGATTTTGCACTTGCTCTCTTCTCCTTTTAGGCTCGGCTCCTCTCAACTCCAGCACCTTGGCTTCCTCCACCACCACCTGAACCTATCACTACCTCCTCCAGCCCAACCCCAAGCCCAAGCCGTGGCCTCCCATGATGTTGATCCACACAAAAATGAGCAAACTTCACCTATATCTTCCTAGTCGAGCACCATACATCACCACCACCTCCAACTCCTCCTTGGCCGCCACCTACATCACCACCACCTGCCATAGTGGACCCTGACACCACTGCCACACCTGTACCTAACCCACTACAGACCTGACCATGACTTGTATTGCCTTAGCCGTGACCTTATGTGGCTTAGAAACCATGTAGTTTGCCTTTGTGTTGTAGTTCATGCTCACATATCTTTGCACCATCACCATACATGTTTGGCCAACCCTATGGAACCCAAAACCAGATCCAAACCCACCCCTTAGCCATGCATTTCATATCTGGAGCTGAAGCATAGATGGTAGAAAGCATGTGCAATCACTTTGGCTTTGGTTCATGCATTCATTTCTAACATTGTTTTATTGAATTTTGAGTTAAAAACTCATGTTGTCTGTATTTGTTTTGTTTGAATGTGACAAGGGAATTTATCTTTGGCTCTCCCATATCAAATCATATTCGTGTTATCGTGCTTGTTTGGATCCCATTCGTGCAGTCGTCGTCGTTTCTCCAGCACAAAACGGTGAGTTATTCTCACCAGACAATATGTACCTATATAACTGATAAACCGACACCATTTGAATCTGTAATGTATATCATCATGTTATATATGTTTATATTATTATCATATGATGTTCACACCTGTTATTACACTTATTATATCATATGTTACTATTATTTAATGTTATTCTGTTATTTATATCTGTTATCACCATTGCAAGTTCCCTGTAGATTAGAATCACTATGGGTTGAAATGATACATACCCGAACGGACTTTAGAATAGGGAAAAATCGTTATGGGCTGAAATGATAGGCCTGAATGATTTTTATTTAAATTATTTTAACTTGGGATTGCGGGTTTGAAATGATAGAACCCGGATTTTTCTTTTTTAACTGCGGATTGAAATGATACATATCCGTATCACTTGACCTAGGTTAGAAAATTATATACAGGCCCGTGGTTATTTTATAAAGTGTTTTGAATATTTTTAAGTATTTTAAAAATATAAATTTATGAAATTTGATTTAAATAGATTTTGAAATGTTTAAAATAAAGAAATTATGATTTTTCTATGTGTTAAAAATGTAATTAATGAATGGTTTAACTGGATTTTTGAAATATAACTTAAGTTGGAAATTTGGAATTTGGTTAAAAATGATATTTAAGTTATATAAATAAAATGGATATTAAATTTTATTTTTGGAAATGGTAAATATGATAATTTGATTAAATGTGAATTTAAGTGATTTATTAAAGTATTATTGATTTTTTTCTATGAATTTAAGTGGTTAAATAAATGAATGTTTAAAAGTGATCTTTTAAAATATAACTTGACTTGGAAATGTGAAATTTGGTTTTAATTAAAGGTTTTAGTTAATTAAATAAAATTGGAAATTTAGTTAAATTTGTGAAATGGTAATTTAAATTTGAAGTGTTAAGTTATTTGTTGAAATGTGAAGAATTGGAAACTTTTACACTTAAATTTATTAAGTAAATTGTTGAAAATTGGATTTAATTATAAGAAATTTATTGTGAAAAAGATACATGTTAAATGATATGTAAATAAACATTTTAAATGTTAAATTATGATTTTTAAAATGTTTAAAGAGTTTAAAATGAAGTTATTTAATTGCTGGAAATACACTAAAAAGCTGGAAATCACTTTTAATAGCATTCAGAAATGCTATGGTTCTGAATTACACTAAAATTTGAATAAAAGGGCTACTACAGCATTTCTGAAATGCTGCAGTTGCTGCAGTTGAACTTATAGGCTAATATTGAACCCAGGTCTATTATAGCATTCTCTGGAAATGCTATAATGGTCTGCAGTCTTTGCTGAAACCAAATTTAACCCTTGTTTTGAAATCTGAACTACCGCAGCACTTCTGAATTGCTGTCTTTTCTGTTTTGAACTATAATTCAACTAAAACTGAGTTTTAACAGCAGTTTTAAGTGCTGTCTTTGCTGAATTAAAAATGTTTTCAAATATAACTTATAGCAGTTGTTTTTAAATGCTGTGAAATGCTGAAATTTTAATAATTAGGGTTTTTGACTTAGTAAACGAACTCAGAATGGTTTGAAACTTTGGAAATTGAATACTTGATTTGAAAATATAATAATTACACTTTTAAAAGGTTTAAATGAATTATTTTGATTGGAATATAAACTATTTAAAGGTGATTTGAAATGATAGTAAATGAACGATATCTTTGAATTTAAAAGGTATTTAAAGTTGAATATTGGATTTGAACTGATAGGATATTTTATTTTATTAAAATGATTTGAAATGAAGTTTTGTAAGGATATGATATTTTATTATATTAAAATGATTTGAAATGAAGTTTTGAAATTATATGAAAATTTAAATATATGGAAATGGTTTGGAATTGATTTAATCTTTATTTTGATAAAGATATGGTTTGAAATGATATTTTATTTTGAAGTAAAGTATTGTTTTTAAAAGTTATAACCACGGGTTATAATAACGTTGGGTTGTTAAAGAGACCGGGATCGGATATGGACATACTCTCTGTCTTACCGAAAACCACTTTGGCAACCGTGTACGCGGTGGAGATTCCAGAATGAAGTAGGATGGTGGCGACGATCCTAAGGTATATACGTGGACCCAACTCCCGTGAGTTGGCATAAGGTGGCTAAAACAGGAGCGATTGACGGACCAATGAGGTAGCACCTCTGATCGGACACACTTCTTCGATACCATTCTATTACTTGTGATTGATTTGGTGCGCACCCTTGATTTGGGAGTGTTGTTCGAGGTGGGCGGTAGTGGCTGCTATGCGTCACCACCAGTCCGGATGCGTAATTGGTATATCTACCCTGGCATTGCCTAGTTGTGCCGTGTCACCTACCATATCGAGCTTTACTACGATTATGATTTTAAGATCCGACCGCGTTAAGGTTCTCCATCCCCTTAACGCTATTTTCTATATGATTATACTTTACTGATTAGACACTACTGTATATAGCGTATATTACTACATAGTAGATAGTTTAACGGATCCTTAGAGGATGGGCGGTCCCAAGCATCTTCTAAGTTACTTGTACCCTTATTACAGTTCGCTTGAGTTGGTTTACATTATATAAGTATATATTGTCCTGACTCGAGTGTTTTGTGTTTTGCTTTACGCTCGGGTCAGCCTGAGTTATTCACAGATTTGGATTTCCACTCTCTTGGAGATTTGAATCGCTGGAGATTATCTGCTTGTCATGTCCTATCTATTCCAGTTCCGTTGTTCTACTCAGCTTGTACTTGGTTATTTTATTGAGACTTTTGTTGTACTCTATTTCTTCTGTTGTATCTTATGTAACTCTGATATATTTATATAGTAGCTTCATGAACTACTATTTCTTTTACTTCCGCTGCATTATTTTACTCTGTGTCTGTGATCTGTGATTATATTTATTTACTGTATATTCTGAGATTTGCCAAATTTTATTTACAACGCGGTATTTTGAGCAATTCAACTCCGGCATGAGTGTCTACCTATACACTTATAATGGATGTGAATGGTTGAAAATATCGGGTCGTTACAGTTGGTATCAGAGCTTTGGCTTTGAGGCAAAACTTAGAATGTATGGTAAATTTATTTACAGAATCACTTTTGTTCGAGTTTGAATCTCTTCCTTTGATTCGTTTTCCTTTGAATTTTGGAACGTTCCCTGCGGTTCCGAAATTCATTCGTGTCCCTCACTATTCATCATCTTTTGATTCTGGAGTATCCCATGACTCCACTTCCAATGATCTTTATAGTGAATTGGCGGTCTCGCCAATATTCTAATTTTCTTGTAAAAGGGTGAAAATTCTTTATAATCAGCATCGATTCACCAGAGATTTATATTTATCCTTGGTTTAGATGCTAATATCTTTTATTATTCCAAACTCTATCTCTTGAGATTGAAGGTAGATTTACCCCAGAAAATCCACATTTGATCTTATCCATTGAGTCATGGTTGACCCGGTTAAGGTTGTCCGCGATTTATCTAAGCTTACCCATCTCTCTACTCTGTTTAATCATCTTGTCTTTTGTTCCAATCTATCTTCCAAACATTTTGAACTGTACTTGTAAATTAATGTTTTGTTTTATATTGTGTTGTTGAGTTGTTAATGTTGATTTGGGTTTCCGATCGATTCGTCTGATCAACGCTATCGATAGGATTTCTAAAACACTTTGACAGAACAAACTGACACAATATTATTTTAAAAATTTGGTTTATGAAATAAATTTGGATATATAATTTTATGGAACTTAATAAATTGATTTAAATTGATAATTTGAAATGATAATACTTGATTTATCATTTATTGTTCTACAAATGAATTTATAAATAGTTGTTTATAAATTTATTTGGGAACTGAAATGAATTTAAAACAAGAAAGTTAAAGAATTTAATTTCCGATGGTTTCAAACCTTGTGTTTAAAATTTTTAAAAGGATATTATTTAAAGTATTTTGAATAAAAATTTGTCTCTAAAGAATTTTAAAGTTTAAAAATTTAGTGCTCTTCTCTTTGTCGCTGGAAAATAATTTCGGTGATGACTGCAGCATCATCGACGTTCATTTTCGAGTTTCGAAGTGAAGAAACCATTCTGTAGTCTTGCTACAGCTTTGTTTTGGAAAATCTGATTGATTTGAATTTCTAAAATATGACTGGATTATAATATATATAAAGATATATGATTTAAATTTGATTTAACATATTATGTATATATAATTACTTATCTCCAAATGGTTTGAAGATGTTCGAAGATTCAAATTCTTAAATTTTTTCTTAAAGAATAATTTCAATTATAAAAAGAAAAATCAAAATTTTGGATAAATGATTCAAACTTGAGATAATTGAATTGGATAGTTTTATTTGTATATTACAATTGCATTCAAATATAACTTACCTTAAATTTTTTTAGAAGTTAACAATGTAATTGGATAATATACAATATAAAAAGGATTTTTATACACTTAAATATTAGTTATAAAAGATTAACAGAGGTAAATAGTGAAAAAGGAATTTAAAGAGATTTTATTTAAATAACTTAATAATCAAATTGATTTAATATGGAACCTTAAGTCTAACCTAGGAATTTTAATAAAGGTTATTTCCTGAAATGAATATGTTGTATAATAAATAATGTATCTTTGAATAGATAAAATAAAATACATTTGAATTGGACTTTTGGTAATAAAGTTTATTTAACTTGAATTCATAGTTTAATTGATGTCTAAATGAATAAATGTGTAAAGAAATTTGATTGTTATATTTGCTATATAAATGTTTATTTATGAAATAGATATGTCTTGGAAATTGAATAATTATGATTTAAATAGTTAAAATGTATTTTAACATCACTAAAATTTGATAATTGAAAATTTGGTTTTCAAATGGAATTTTAAGTGTAACTTATTAAAGGAATATCTATTTATGAAATGGGTATTTTAAATAAGTGTTAGGTTATGTGTTAAATTAAGAGCTAACTAAAATAGTGAGCTTTTGACTTAATAAATGAAGTATAGTTTATTTGGATATTTCATTCATAAAGGTTTGTTTTAATAAGTCATAAGTTAAATGATATCCAAATGAATATTTCTGAAATTAAACTGATTTGAAATATTAATATATCTACTGTAGCATTTTATAAGTGCTGCTGTTTTGAAAATACAATGTTTTGGAAATTTTATAATTGAATGAACTTAGAAATGTTACAGCTTTGAAATGAATATTATTTGACATTGGATTTAAATGGTTTAAATGAAGATTATTTTTAAAAAGGTGTTATGATTTTCAAAGTATTATGTTTTTTTTAAGAATAACATTTCCAAAGTGTTATGATTTTAAGTAGTACGATTTCTAAATGATAACATCTCTAAATTGTTATGATTTCAAAACATTATGGTTACAAATCTATTATCTTATTTTGTTTTTCAAACTACCTTTTGGTTGTCCTTATTTCTCTTATCTTGTTACAGAATGGGAAGGCTATTGCTTATACTAGTCTGTTTAGAAATCTTTCTGTAATCTTTGATAACCTTTGTTACTCATCTGGATCTGAACACTGTTTTTTCATTCATAGACCGTCAGTCAAGTGAAAAGGGAGATTCAGACTCTAGAGGATCTTTTTCGTGCTTATATTCTTGATTTGATCACCTCCATCTTGTCAAACTTACCTATAACAATAGTTATCAGGTATAATTCCAATCTTCTTATCATCTTGTCTTAATTCTATTTCATTTTTTTCTTTTTCTGTGCTTTCCTGTACCTCATTCCTTTTCGGGGACGAAAAGTTTTGAGTGGGGGAGAGTGTAACAACCCTACATTTTAGGCTTATTTTATTTTATATTTTATTTCTGTTAAATTGAATTTCCTGATTGAAAAACTTTATTTTAATTTGAAATTATTTTAAACTTGTTTTGTTTCAAATATTTCATTTCTAAATATATATTTTGATTGTTATGTAAATTATAATTTCAAACTGGTAAAAATTAGATATTTTACTGTAAAGTGAATTTCTGTTCAAACTGGTCAAACTTTGACTTTTAAACTTTAAATTTAAATATTTAAAATTCTTAAATTTTATCTTTTATTATGAAAATAGATTTAATTCCATGAATACTGCTTTTCGTTTCGTTGAAAACGGACTTATATTGTAGAAGTTATGTAATTTTCAATTTTGTGTATAAACTGTTTATTTTGCAATATTATTTATTTTAAAACATATAAATTATATTTTATTTGTCATATTTTGTTCTAATATATGTTAATATTTTATTTTGTGTATAATTTTGTCTTTTAATAATTTTAAAGTGATTATAAAATTTTTCCAAAGCTTGTTGAATTTATTTTGTAATTTTAAAGCCTAATTTCTATTTTCTTTGCTATTTTCTTAATTTAACTATATATAATTAAAATTTATTTATTTATTTTATACATTCACTTTATTTTCTTTGTTTTACTTTATTAATATTCACTTTACATGTATTTATATTAGAATAGATTTTTCCAAAGATTATTTGAATTTGTTTCAGTTTATTTAACCTAGTTTGTATATAGTGTTATTTTTCTTCATTTAATTTAATTAATATAAAATTTATTTATTTATTTTTCTTATTTACTTTATTTCTGAGTTTATTTATCTTTAATTTCAGCTATTTTCATATTTATAAATATATATAAATATATAATGGAAATTTGAAAAGTTTATGTCTCTTTAGTTGCTTAAGGTCCTTTAATCTTCCGACCTTTCATTTTCTCAACCTCCACCTTAATGATTTTTTTTTGCCGTGCTTTTCTTTTCTTTTCCAGCAACATCTTCCTCATTTTCACGTGAATTCTCACCTCTAACTTGAAAAAAAAATGACGGCCTCTCCCTTGTTCAAAGATTTGGTAAAATTCCCTTTCTTTTCCATTGTTTTCTACTTGTTTTGTTGATTTTGCACTTGCTCTCTTCTCCTTTTAGGCTCGGCTCCTCTCAACTCCAGCACCTTGGCTTCCTCCACCACCACCTGAACCTATCACTACCTCCTCCAGCCCAACCCCAAGCCCAAGCCGTGGCCTCCCATGATGTTGATCCACACAAAAATGAGCAAACTTCACCTATATCTTCCTAGTCGAGCACCATACATCACCACCACCTCCAACTCCTCCTTGGCCGCCACCTACATCACCACCACCTGCCATAGTGGACCCTGACACCACTGCCACACCTGTACCTAACCCACTACAGACCTGACCATGACTTGTATTGCCTTAGCCGTGACCTTATGTGGCTTAGAAACCATGTAGTTTGCCTTTGTGTTGTAGTTCATGCTCACATATCTTTGCACCATCACCATACATGTTTGGCCAACCCTATGGAACCCAAAACCAGATCCAAACCCACCCCTTAGCCATGCATTTCATATCTGGAGCTGAAGCATAGATGGTAGAAAGCATGTGCAATCACTTTGGCTTTGGTTCATGCATTCATTTCTAACATTGTTTTATTGAATTTTGAGTTAAAAACTCATGTTGTCTGTATTTGTTTTGTTTGAATGTGACAAGGGAATTTATCTTTGGCTCTCCCATATCAAATCATATTCGTGTTATCGTGCTTGTTTGGATCCCATTCGTGCAGTCGTCGTCGTTTCTCCAGCACAAAACGGTGAGTTATTCTCACCAGACAATATGTACCTATATAACTGATAAACCGACACCATTTGAATCTGTAATGTATATCATCATGTTATATATGTTTATATTATTATCATATGATGTTCACACCTGTTATTACACTTATTATATCATATGTTACTATTATTTAATGTTATTCTGTTATTTATATCTGTTATCACCATTGCAAGTTCCCTGTAGATTAGAATCACTATGGGTTGAAATGATACATACCCGAACGGACTTTAGAATAGGGAAAAATCGTTATGGGCTGAAATGATAGGCCTGAATGATTTTTATTTAAATTATTTTAACTTGGGATTGCGGGTTTGAAATGATAGAACCCGGATTTTTCTTTTTTAACTGCGGATTGAAATGATACATATCCGTATCACTTGACCTAGGTTAGAAAATTATATACAGGCCCGTGGTTATTTTATAAAGTGTTTTGAATATTTTTAAGTATTTTAAAAATATAAATTTATGAAATTTGATTTAAATAGATTTTGAAATGTTTAAAATAAAGAAATTATGATTTTTCTATGTGTTAAAAATGTAATTAATGAATGGTTTAACTGGATTTTTGAAATATAACTTAAGTTGGAAATTTGGAATTTGGTTAAAAATGATATTTAAGTTATATAAATAAAATGGATATTAAATTTTATTTTTGGAAATGGTAAATATGATAATTTGATTAAATGTGAATTTAAGTGATTTATTAAAGTATTATTGATTTTTTTCTATGAATTTAAGTGGTTAAATAAATGAATGTTTAAAAGTGATCTTTTAAAATATAACTTGACTTGGAAATGTGAAATTTGGTTTTAATTAAAGGTTTTAGTTAATTAAATAAAATTGGAAATTTAGTTAAATTTGTGAAATGGTAATTTAAATTTGAAGTGTTAAGTTATTTGTTGAAATGTGAAGAATTGGAAACTTTTACACTTAAATTTATTAAGTAAATTGTTGAAAATTGGATTTAATTATAAGAAATTTATTGTGAAAAAGATACATGTTAAATGATATGTAAATAAACATTTTAAATGTTAAATTATGATTTTTAAAATGTTTAAAGAGTTTAAAATGAAGTTATTTAATTGCTAGAAATACACTAAAAAGCTGGAAATCACTTTTAATAGCATTCAGAAATGCTATGGTTCTGAATTACACTAAAATTTGAATAAAAGGGCTACTACAGCATTTCTGAAATGCTGCAGTTGCTGCAGTTGAACTTATAGGCTAATATTGAACCCAGGTCTATTATAGCATTCTCTGGAAATGCTATAATGGTCTGCAGTCTTTGCTGAAACCAAATTTAACCCTTGTTTTGAAATCTGAACTACCGCAGCACTTCTGAATTGCTGTCTTTTCTGTTTTGAACTATAATTCAACTAAAACTGAGTTTTAACAGCAGTTTTAAGTGCTGTCTTTGCTGAATTAAAAATGTTTTCAAATATAACTTATAGCAGTTGTTTTTAAATGCTGTGAAATGCTGAAATTTTAATAATTAGGGTTTTTGACTTAGTAAACGAACTCAGAATGGTTTGAAACTTTGGAAATTGAATACTTGATTTGAAAATATAATAATTACACTTTTAAAAGGTTTAAATGAATTATTTTGATTGGAATATAAACTATTTAAAGGTGATTTGAAATGATAGTAAATGAACGATATCTTTGAATTTAAAAGGTATTTAAAGTTGAATATTGGATTTGAACTGATAGGATATTTTATTTTATTAAAATGATTTGAAATGAAGTTTTGTAAGGATATGATATTTTATTATATTAAAATGATTTGAAATGAAGTTTTGAAATTATATGAAAATTTAAATATATGGAAATGGTTTGGAATTGATTTAATCTTTATTTTGATAAAGATATGGTTTGAAATGATATTTTATTTTGAAGTAAAGTATTGTTTTTAAAAGTTATAACCACGGGTTATAATAACGTTGGGTTGTTAAAGAGACCGGGATCGGATATGGACATACTCTCTGTCTTACCGAAAACCACTTTGGCAACCGTGTACGCGGTGGAGATTCCAGAATGAAGTAGGATGGTGGCGACGATCCTAAGGTATATACGTGGACCCAACTCCCGTGAGTTGGCATAAGGTGGCTAAAACAGGAGCGATTGACGGACCAATGAGGTAGCACCTCTGATCGGACACACTTCTTCGATACCATTCTATTACTTGTGATTGATTTGGTGCACACCCTTGATTTGGGAGTGTTGTTCGAGGTGGGCGGTAGTGGCTGCTATGCGTCACCACCAGTCCGGATGCGTAATTGGTATATCTACCCTGGCATTGCCTAGTTGTGCCGTGTCACCTACCTTATCGAGCTTTACTACGATTATGATTTTAAGATCCGACCGCGTTAAGGTTCTCCATCCCCTTAACGCTATTTTCTATATGATTATACTTTACTGATTAGACACTACTGTATATAGCGTATATTACTACATAGTAGATAGTTTAACGGATCCTTAGAGGATGGGCGGTCCCAAGCATCTTCTAAGTTACTTGTACCCTTATTACAGTTCGCTTGAGTTGGTTTACATTATATAAGTATATATTGTCCTGACTCGAGTGTTTTGTGTTTTGCTTTACGCTCGGGTCAGCCTGAGTTATTCACAGATTTGGATTTCCACTCTCTTGGAGATTTGAATCGCTGGAGATTATCTGCTTGTCATGTCCTATCTATTCCAGTTCCGTTGTTCTACTCAGCTTGTACTTGGTTATTTTATTGAGACTTTTGTTGTACTCTATTTCTTCTGTTGTATCTTATGTAACTCTGATATATTTATATAGTAGCTTCATGAACTACTATTTCTTTTACTTCCGCTGCATTATTTTACTCTGTGTCTGTGATCTGTGATTATATTTATTTACTGTATATTCTGAGATTTGCCAAATTTTATTTACAACGCGGTATTTTGAGCAATTCAACTCCGGCATGAGTGTCTACCTATACACTTATAATGGATGCGAATGGTTGAAAATATCGGGTCGTTACAGTATGTCTGGTAGGCCCGAGTCAGCCATGTAAGTTGGTAGTTACCCTATGAAAACTAAACAATGGGACGGACAGTCCACTGATTTGACGGATAGTCATGATTACACATGTAGCATGCATGCACATGATCATTTATATCATCTATTTAACCATTGTGGTTGCATGATTTTATTTTGCAAAAGAAATATTTTAAAAAGGAATATTAGTGAGGGGAAAACCCATTCCACTCAATGGCATGGTCTCACTAGATATCTATAAACCGAGATAGCATATTATTATTCACACCAGCCTTTTTATCCAACTTGAAGTTATGTTTTCCCCTTAAACTCTTGGGTGCTCAAAATTTAATTTGAGTGGGTCGAGAGTAAGGGTTTATAGGAAAAGTAGGTATTGGCGAGTAAAGTTTCCAGAGACATATAGGAGGCAAAGCTAACTTTTAGGAGTTTATCTATTACTAATATCCATTGTGTTATGTCAGTTGTTGTATGAGTGTATTGACAGTAGATGTATTAGTCTATTTAATAACTCTGAACAACCAAGGGGGTATCTTCATATGTCGCTCTTGGAGTTTTTGTAATAATTATATTTTATCTAAACCTAGGCAATGTTTGAGATTATGTAATGAATATGAAATATTATCTATGAAATGAGATGTGAAAGTTTTCTTCGAAAGTTGTGTTTAAAATTATTTCATATTCTTGTGCTTTTGATGTTGTGATACAATAACATGACCGCATTTTGTCAACGGAAAGTAATATTATAGATGAGTGTTGCATCTATAGCAGTTAGTTTCGGGCTTCAAAATGGGGAAGTTACAACTTGGTATCAAAGCATAGGTTTATGTAAAATAAAAAAAATTCGAACTTAAAAAATGTTTTGAAAGCATAATCCAAATGAATCAGAGAATAAGATTGGGGTATGGGATAACGCTATAGTAACGTACTTGTATTTGCTCTATATAAGTATATGCCCTATCTTTATTCCCCTCTCTCTTAGACCATTCTTCCATGTCTTACTAAGATTTGAATGCAGATTTAAGGGGAAGTAAGATATGGAGGCAGAAAACAAAAGAGTGAATCTCGGTGGAGGAAGCACCACAACCAATAGAAATGTCAGGCCCAATACAAGAAGGAGCCCGAGTCGAAAAATAGTTGCTATGTGGGTGCTGGAACACCGCAGGTGGATATGGCAGCTATGTATCAGTTCTTTGTCAACATGATGCAAGCATGAACTACTGCTAGTTTAGTTGGTGGGAATGCTAGAGGAGTGAATCATGAAGGTCCAATTGTCAACAATTATTCTATTTTGAGTAGAGACTATGCTAAACTTGAAGGGAAACCCTTTATTGGAACAGAGGATGCACATGAAGTGGAGAATTGGTTGCTTCGTTGTGAAAGAATTTTCGCTAATCTTGGATTAAATGACTATTAGATAAGGAGATTGGCATCTAGGCAATTGCAAGGAGCCGCGTTGTACTGGTGGAATAATGTGACCGTTGGGGTAGCAGAGGAGACTTTGACTTAGGCTGAGTTCAGAAGGAGCTTTGAAAGAGGTTTATGTCTGAGATAGCTAAGTAAACTCTTGTAAGGAATTTTGCTGAGTTGGTGAAAGGTGATATGATGGTTCTTGAATACGCAACCAGATTTGAGGAGCAGTCCCGATATGGGTATTTTACCGTGGATACGATGATCAAAAGGAATGAGAATATCATCCATGGAAGGAGATTTGAGCTTGCTAGGGGAACTTTACCACATCTCAAGGATCCATGTTATGTAGTCGTGGAGATGGCTTTGAGAAATGAAGAGATGCTTGCTTTGTTCAGTAATAACAAGCTAGTAAAGAATCAAGGTGGACAGATTCAAAAGAGAAAGTTTTACCAAAAGAAGGGAGCTCAGAAGGGTGGAGCTACCAAGAAAGGAAAGTTTGAGGTTGTGTGTTACAAGTGTGACAAGAAGGGGCATTATGCTCATGAGTGCCAAACTGGTAAGGGAAAGGTAGTCATTGGAAAGAAGAACATTAAGGCTTTAACTACGACCAAGTGGGACATTACAAGAACAAATGTCCAGAAGTGGCTAAGGCAGAAAAAGGAAATGTATTTGCTTTGGAACCGGCTACCTCGAGACTAGTAGCTGAGGAGAAAAGGAAAGCTGTGATGCGAGGTACGCTTTTGATTCATGGTATACCTGTTAGAGTATTGTTTGATACTATTGCATCACACTCTTTTATATATCATTGTTTGATAGATAAGCTTAACTTAGAACCCTTATATATAGTTACTTCCTTAAGGGTTGTGAATTAAATAGGAGGATATGCAACTCTAGGGATGAGATGTGACCACTTAGAGTTTGAATTATTAGGTCATATATTTGCCTGCAATTTGCATGTGTTTGATTTTGTAGGCTTTGGGATTACTTTGGGTATGGACTGGTTAAGTAAGTATGATGCTAGGATATTTTGCCACGATAGGATAATATCACTAAGACACCCTAATAGTAGTGACCGAATTGCATACTCAATAGAGAATCCATGTTTGGACGTTTGTGCTTTGTTATGTGCGATGGAGGAGGAAGACGAGTTGAATCAAGGTTTTCGTAGTTAGAGAATTTGCAGTTGTCTTTGAGCCTGTTATAGGACTACCACCAAAATGAGCTATTGAATTTTGAATAGATCTTATACCTAGAGCTGAACCGGTAAGTAGACCACCTATCAGAATGACACCTACCGAGATGAAGGAGTTAAAGGTGCAGCTGGTGGAGTTAGAAGGGAAAGTTTTATTAGACCAAGCAATCCATCTTGAGGAGCGGCCGTGGTGTTTGTGATGAACTGGATGGGTCTTTAAGGATGTGTATCAATTATCGTAAGTTGAATGAAAAGAAAATAAAGAACTGATATCCTTTGCCGAGAATCGATGACTTATTTGATTAGTTGAGTGGAGACGAAGTATTTTCTTTGTTAGATTTGGCAACGGGATTTCATCAACTAAAGGTGGCAGAAGACAGTATTCCATTGATGGCTTTTTGAACAAGTTATGGTTCATATGAGTGGTTAGTAATGTCATTCGGATTAACTAATGCGCCTGCTTTCTTCGTAGATTTAATGAAACGAATCTTTCGAGAGCATTTAGATAGGTTCGTGTTGGTATTCATAGACAACATTTTAATATATTCTAAGGATGAAAGAGATCATGAAGTTCATCTTAGGATAGTGCTTAAGAAACTGAGGTAGCATCAGTTAAAAGCAAAGTTTTCGAAGTGATATGTTTTGAAGAAGGAGATGAAGTTTCTTGGTCATGTAGTCTCAAAAAAAGGGTTGTCAGTAGATCCCACTAAAGATAGAAGTAGTTATAATTGGAATAGACTTGAGACAGTGACTAAAATAAAGAGTTTTCTTAGATTAGCTGGCTTTACCGGAGATTCATTAGGGATTTCTCATGGATAGTAGCACCCCGAACTAAACTAACCAGGAAGGATGTGAAGTTTACTTGGTCTGATAAATGTGAGGAAGCATTCTTTGATTTGAAGCATTTGTTGACTAATGTGTCCGTGTTAGTTGTTCCAAATGATAATCAGGATTTGGTGGTGTATACTGATGCATGTGGAACAGGATTAGGAGCTGTGTTAATGCAGAGGGGTAAAGTGATTGCCTATACTTCATGACAGCTCAAATCGCACGAAGTTAAATATCGACTCATGACTCAGAGTTGGCTACCGTAATATTTGCATTGAATGTGTAGAGACACTATCTTTTGGGAGAACAATTCGAGTTGTATATGGATCACAAGTCTTTAAAGTAGTTATTTTCTCAGAAGGAGTTGAATATGAGACAACAAAGATAGTTGGTGTTTTTAACTGCTTATGATTTTGGAATTGAGTACACATCAGGGAAAGGAAATAAAGTTGCAGAAGCATAGAGCAAGAAACATAAAAATGTGGTATTAACTATGTTGGCTAAATGGAAAGATTTATAAGCATTGACTACTTGTAGTGGGCGGTTAAGATCAACTACCAGTTCTAGTAGAGTACCACAATGTTATCTTGTTTGGAAGTTCTCCCAGTATTGATCGTCAAAATTACTTCTAAGCGAAGAGATGATCCATTACTAGCCGAAAGAATTAGAAGATTGGAAGGAGGAACCAAGATTGATGATTTGAAGGATTTTTTTTGTTGACCAGAATGGATGGTTGAGAAAGAAGTGACTATTTGTGTGTTCTCGATGTTGGTGACCTATGAAAAGAAGTACTTAGGGAATGTCATCGATCAAAGTTTATTATTCATCCCAAAGGAACTAAGATGTATCGGGATATGAAGAGAAGTTTCTTCTGGGAGGGTTTGAAAAGGGATATAGGCTTATGGTAAAACAATGCTTGAATTGTCAGTAAGTAAAAGCCGAACATCAGAAGCCAAGTGAATTGCTACAGGCTTTGGAAATACCAATATAGAAATGGGATTCTATATCTATGGATTTCATAAACGGGTTTCCAAGGTCGAGTAGAGGAAATGAAAGTATCTGGGTTATAGTGGAAAAATTGACAAAGAGTGCACACTTTATATCCGTTATATCGACAAGGACGACACCTATTTTGGTTAAGTTATTCATGAAGAATATAATTAGACTGCATGGGATTCCTAGTAGTATAGTCAGTGATAGAGATACCTTATTTACTAGAAAATTCTAGAAGAGTCTACAAGAGGTTTTAGGTACCAAGCTCAAGATGAGTACCGCTTCCCATCCACAGACCGATGGTCAAATAGAAAGAGTCAACAAAGTCTTGGAGGATTTGTTACGTGCTTATGTGCTAGATTTTGGAGGATCATAGGAAGACCATCTACATTTAGTCGGTTTTTCTTATAACAATAGTTATCAAACTAGTATAGGGATGGCACATTTTGAAGCTTTGTATGGAAGACCATGCAAATCTCCCATATGTTGGTTAGAGACCGAAGATAGATTAGTTCTTGGTCCGAATATGGTAAGAGAAGCCGTAGAAAAGATTAAGTTGATTCGAGCTTGAATGAAGGAAGCACGGTCTAGGCAGAAAAGTTATGCATATAAGAGATGGAAAGATTTGAAGTTCCAAGTTAGAGATCATTTTTTCGTCAAAGTGCCACCAATGAAGGGTGTAATAAGATTTGGGAAGTCGAGAAATTGGCGCCTAGGTCTATTGGACCATTTCCTATTATAGAAAAGATTGAAAAACTCGCTTATAGGATAGAGTTACTGAGAAGTTTCGCAGGAGTCCATAATGTTTTCCATATTTCTCTTCTAAGAAAGTGTGTTCGATATCCGGAGACTACTGTCACTCCGACTACATTGGAAGATTTAGTAGTGGAGCCGAACATGACTATAGTTAGACATCCAGTGCGTATTGTGGCTAGAGATGAGAAGAAGCTAAGGAACAAGACAGTCAGACCAGTAAAAGTCCAGTGGAGTGATGACAAGAGAGACTGAACTTGGGAGACAGAGAACATGATTAGAGGCACTTATCCTGAATTGTTTGATGGTATGTTTTACAACTATGCTTATATGTTTGATGTGTGAACCTTATCGTAATTTTGAGGACGAATTTCTTTAAGGAGGAGAATCTGTAACACCCCTAATTTTGATTAACATTATTTAAGATATTTAACCAAATAAATAAAATGAAATAATATGGAATGTAAAGGAGACCGAGATTTGATAATTAAAATGGGTCGAGTCTTAACTAATGAATTAATGGGATTAATTAGAACATTAAAACGAAGGAGGATGAGAAGGGCAAAATAGGAAAGAGCATATACCTTTAATATGTATTCTCTCCTTCTCATTTCCTCCCAAACTTCATTCACACAAAAATGAAAATAGAGCAAGCAAAGGTCGGCCAATACCAAGGTGATTCAAGAGAAGAAAAGCTAGAAAAGCAAGGTTAAAGCTTAGGGGAATCAAATCAAATACAAATCTCAACCTTCTTAAACCATTCAAGGTGAATAATAGTTATGCATCTCAAGTTTTAATTGTTATTTTCGGTTTTAAGTGAAAACCCGAATCTTTTGATGTAATTATGCCATGTTTTAAATGATTGAATGAATATATGCTATTTGAAGAATTTATATGATTTATTATGGAATTTATTGATATGTTTTAGTTGGAAAACCTATTATATATCATCCAAATGACTTAAAATTTTGACATGATGCTAGAAAAATTATTTTAGAAGTGCGTTTTAAATTTCATAATTTTCCAAGCAAGTGAGAATTTATTATGATCTTTCTAGGTGGAGAAAATAGATTATTTCGGGTTTTAATTATTAAAAATAATTAATTAAAGTTTTTGGCTTCGAAATTTTTATATGTTGAAGAATATAATAAATCAGATTTATTATATTTTTTGGGATTTTTCCCAAGTGTTTATGATTTATTATGAATTATTTGAGCTAGAAAAGCTTATTTATTATATTAATATATTAATATAAAATGTATGGTTTGCAAATGATTTTGGAATTACTAAACCTGCTTTAGTGCAGATTTCTAGAAAATAAAATTGATAAAGTTTTTGTTAACCAATAAGAATTTGATAAACATTTGGAGCTGGTGAAAAAAATTACTTTTATTAGCAATAAAACAATTTTCCTATTATTTATGGCTTTGTTACGCGAGGTAGATGATGCCGCATTTCATCGTACCACCTCCATGGTCTTCAACGTCAATTAGGTGCGATACATATGATATTTAATATGGTTAATATGGAATGGATCGGCTTGGTAGAAGTTGGAACCACAACATCGAAATCGACATCGTGGACTTCGACGAGGGCGATGCCATGCGTTTTCAAATATAGGCGCTGACCTTGACACTGCATTTTATATAAAAGGGGCATAGTGTCGCATGTGTATAATGTTGCCAAACCTATTATTTTTGAAGTAACTTATAGCGGCGCTAATGATGCTGCATATTTTGATAATGACTCCGGAAGGCAAGGAAGTTGCATCTTATAACTTCGTCTACGTAGTGCCATGTTTTATCACTGACTTTAAATGGTTGCTGCTTTTTATCTTTATATGCTATCTTCGAAAAAGGCTATTTCTTCGCCTGTTATCACTTCGGCCTTAATATGCCGCTATTTTCTTTAAGGCATTGATGTCGATACTCATTAATGTTGCCGAGTATCTTCTAAGATTTTATAATATGCTATACGAAGTGGTTAAATTCAACTTTATACCCTTATGTTTTACCAATAAAAGATTTTAATATGTTTTGAGGGGCAAAGTCCCCAATCGGCTATCTTTGCCGCGTTATATCAATATAGAGGTTTTATATTGTTTTGGGCTCTATAGCCTATGGTTTCGAAGTGAGATAATTTCCAAGTGGTTTCAAGATTCATCAATATATTTATAAAGGCATATATCATAGCATAAATATTTTGGGATAAAGTAAAGAGCTATATATTCTTTGTTTTAAAGTATGATTTCAAGGGTTAAATTATTTGCAAAGGTTTTGTTTTCAAGGAAATAGAAAAATGTATTTAGCCTAGAATTTTTACTAAAGAGATTATTGTTCTTATCACTTTTGGATAGATTATGATAAGGTGAATTGACTCAGAGATTAAAAACTAGATGAGACTAGTGTCGGGTAGCGTCCTATACTGTAGCTGTTAGCCCATAATTGATATAAGTCCAAAATCCCAGTGCATAGGGCTTTGTCAAGGGTAAGACTAAAAGTAGGTTTACATACAGAAAGGAATACATAAAGATAAGATAGGTTATAGGTTGGCCTGTAAAACCTTTAGGTTCATAATAAGCCTAACAAAACTATAAGATTGACAAATAGCCAAGTAAACACTAGGATAAGTGTATTTGGACAGACCGTACAGTTTTCTTCTAACAGTCAGTTAGGAAATTTGATATATCTGGTAGGGCTGAGTCAGCCATGCAGGTTGGTAGTTACCCTATGAAAACTAAACATGGATCGGATAGTCCACTGATTTGACGGGTAGTCATGGTTACCCATGTAGCATGCATGCATATGATCATTTATATCATCTATTTAACCATTATGGTTGCAGGATTTTCTTCTGTAGAAGAAATATTTTAAAAAGGAATATTAGTAAGGGGAAAACCCGTTCCGCTCAGTAGCGTGGTCTCACTCGATATCCATAAACAAGATGCATATTATTATTCACACTAGGTTTTTTGTCTAACTCGAAGCTTATGTTTTCCACTTAAACTCTCGGGTGCTTAAAATTTGATTTGAGTAGGTCGAGCATAAGGGTTTACAGGAAAAGTAGGTTTTAGCGAATAAAGCTTTCGGACGCATGCAGGAGGCAAAGCTAGCTATGTAGTAGTCTATCTATTACTAATATCCATTGTGTTATGTCAGTTGTTGTATGAGTGTTTCGACAATATATACATACATACATACATACATACATACATATATATATATAGTAACTCTGATCAACCAAGGGGCATCTTCGTATGTCGCTCTTGGAGTATTTTGTAATAATTATATTTTATCTGAACCTGGGCAACGTTTGGGATTATGTAATGAATATGAAATATTATCTTTGAAATGAGATGTGAAGGTTTGCTTCTAAAATTTTTTTATAAAATTATTTCATATTCTTGTGCTTTTGATGTTATGATACAATAACATGACTGCATTTTGTCATTGAAAATTAAAACTATAGATGACCGCAACATCGTAAAAGTTAGTTTCAGGCCTTAAAGTGGGGGATGTTACAAATACACTGCACGAAACAATACTCCAAAGAGCAGTGGAGAGCAGAATGTTAGGTCGAAGATGTACACGGATTATGCATCGAATGAACATTGTTTCGGTGCTGGAGTTGTACTTGTCACTCCTGAGGAACGTTCAATCTATTACGCCTTGAGACTTGATCTCCCTGCATTGAATAATGAAGCGGAATATGAAGCATTGATTGAGGACTCAAAGTCGCTAAGGAACTAGGAGTTAAAAGTTTACATATCTTTTGTGATTCCCAGCTAGTGGTATGTCAAGTAAGGAAAGAGTTCCAAGTAAAGGGAGTGAGGCTAGCTCCCTATCTAAACCAAACCCTTGAGCTGCTTAGCGACAATGAATATTACACCATAATGCATATTCCTAGAGGGGAAAATGCAAAGGCTGAATCACTGGCTAAGTTGGCAAGTTTTGGAGATGCGCAGCTCTTGGGCCTGGTTCCGGTGGAAGTGCTGTCGGCTTCGAGCATATGGATGATGATTGGATCTTGGAGACCGAGTGTGAGAAGGAGTCATGGATGACTCCAATCAAGAACTATTTGCAGAGGGGAATCCTTCCACACAGGAAGAACAAGCGACGAAAGCTCCTTCGCCAGACTTCGAGATATATCTTTCAGAAGGGAGTACTTTATAGGAAAGAATTCTTGGTCTCAATGTTACCGTGTGTCGCCAAAAATGAGGCCAAACAAGTCCTAAGAGAAGTTCATGAAGGAGACTATGGTGACCACACTGAGGGGCAAACCCTGGCAAAGAAGATTCTCTGCTATTGATACTTCTAGTCAATTGTCAATCGAGATGCAGCTGATTACACAAGAAAGTGTGACAAGATCCAAAGATTTGCTAAGATTCCGAGAGCCCTGCTGATGGAGATTACTTAAATGGTCATTCCCTGACCATTTGCGGTTTGGGGAATTGGTATTATCGGTGTGTTGCCGATATCTAAGGGTGGTGCGAAGTATACCATCGTCACCATTGATTACTTCACCAAATGGGCTGAGGAGGAGCCATTAGCCACAATTACCACAAAGAAAGTAATCAACTTTGTGGTTCGAAATATCATCTGCTGTTTTGGAGTTCCACAAGCAATTGTTACTGATAACAGGACCCAATTCGATAGCAGCGAGTTTAAAGATTTCTACCATCGGCATCGCATAGAAAATAGATTTGCTGCGGTGGCACACCCCTAGGAAAATGAACAAGTTGAAGCTATGAACAAGATTATTAAGTTCATTCTTAAGAAGCAATTGGAAAAGGCTAAGGGCAAGTGGGTCGATGAACTTCAATTGGCACTTTAGGCTTATCTAATGACCCAGAAGTCAGCAACTGGTCACTCTCTATTCGCCCTAGCCTATGGATCAGAGGCTATGGTTTTGGTTATACTAGAAGTACCTTCTTATCGAGTGACTCACTACAATTCATGAACAAATGAGCAATTCCTACTAGAGTCTCTTGATATTACTAATGAGAGGTGCAATGAAGCTGATTTGAGAGCAAATGCACACCAAAGTCGAGTCGCCTGATAATACAGCGCCAAGGTTAGGAATCATACCTTTGAAATTGGCAACCTGGTTCTCAAATGAATCTTCCTAGACCCTCAGAATTTGGGCCCGAGTTGGGAAGGTCCATACGCAATTGAGCAAAAGCTTAGAGATGTCACTTTCCAGCTAGTAATAGTAGATGGGATCTCGTTCTCGAGGGTGTTGAATAGCGAGCACTTACGATGCTATTTCACTTAAAAATAAAAATGTACATAATTGGTTAAAAGCGTGTAATAAGACAGAATCAGTCATTCCCCGTCTTTTATGAAGTGAAATGGCTTTTCGATTCTGCAACTCCGTCTTTACATAGCTTAAGAGTTGTGAAACGTGACCAACTCGAGTGAATCTGCATGTGTATAATGCAGCTATACCGGTACCTGGAGATAGTGCTAACCAAACTTCTATGGTCCATGATTGGACACTTAGATTTCAACTGCTCTCGGCGTCCAAAGATAGGTGCCCACTAACTCTTGCCCTTGATGTAGGGACACGAATATAAGTAAAAGAGGACGTGACATGACTATCCATTTGCTAACTCTTGTC
Organism: Allium fistulosum; assembly: GCA_030737815.1. NCBI lineage: Eukaryota > Viridiplantae > Streptophyta > Magnoliopsida > Asparagales > Amaryllidaceae > Allium > Allium fistulosum. The sequence goes on from CM060904.1 coordinate 137,773,740, forward strand.
CTTGAAGTGGGGGCAAGTTTATAAACTAAAAAAGGATGTGACTTGACCGTCCATCTATTAACTCTTGCCCTTGAAGCGGGGGCAAGAGTATAAACATTCAAAGGCTGAATGAGACCGTTCGCCTCTACAGCTCATGCCAGAAGTTTGGCAGAGCACTCATATCTTGCCTAGAGCAGGCGAGACAAAAGATCTGTGCCCGGAGTTAGGTAGGATCTCCTAATAACTTTAGTCATTGCCTAAGTAGGCGCAATCGCAAGTAAACATCCTGTATTGGGTTAACTTCAATCAACACCTAAAAGTTAGGCATGATCACACATAAAACATCCTAGCAATAGATGTTCCGGTTAACTTTTTAGGCAAGTGGAATTCGACCAAGTTCCAAAGTGGAGCATGATCGTACACATACAGAAGTCCTTATGATCGCTCTCTACTCACCTAAACAACGAATCGAACTAAGGAATTGGTTCGATGACCACAACGGGAAATGGATCGCAAACACATTGAATGTAAAGCGCATTTCTCAAATACTTAGGCAAATTAACACATGGCTTGAGGAAAAAAAAGTCTATATTATTCATAGTCAAAATAAGACTTAGAAGACAAGGTACAACTGTTATTAACACTAAAACTAAATAGCAAAAGCGGAGGTCGACTCCACATAACACTGGCCGAAATGCAAATGTGGAAGCTAAAAAAGTACCAAGGTACTACTCAACCAAAAACGTGAAGAAGATGGATAATCACTTCTTGATCCTCTTCTTTTTCTCTTTCCTCTCTTTCTTCTCTACAGAAGATGGTGTACCGGATCCTTCTGGTTGCTTCCTTATCCTTCCCCTACTTCCTTTACCCTTCGAAGGCGAGCTGTAGGTAGCGCTTTGGGTACTCTGAGTACTTAGAATGCTTTGAGTAACAGGCGCACTCTGAGTGCTGTCTACCATATGCAACATGACCGAAGCAAAGATGGTCTCATCTGTAAGGTAATGGATAGCGAGGAGGGAGATCAAACGGTTCCTGCTTAATTTCCACAACCGACTTGGGCTGCTTTTCTAGAAGTTCGCTCATTGAAAGTCCCTTGCCAAGGTTGACCAACCCACTAATCTCAACATCATCATCCATAAATGTCTCCTGGAAGTCGTGAAGCCTTTCCTCTTGCAATGCATCGATCATTCGAGCATCTGGACTAGTGGCATCGCTGATCAGGATGCTTGGAGTCATCCTAAAAATAGTTAAGACCATTGACTTGGTCATCGTTGCTTGCTATCCCAGTTGGGAACTATTCTTTAGGAGACTTGGAATTGCAAGATGAACTGAAATTTAAGAAAGATGAATGAGAGAATAATCACATCGACTGGCGACATGTGGACTTTCTCAAATATTGGTGAAATCAACTAGATACCTCCTTTGGTCTGGGATACAGTGTGTGATGGAGTGCCGCTAGAATTTCCCTCCAAGAAGGGAGAAATGATGGTAGACTTGTTCATTTGGGTTTCTCTTGATCATATTCAGGGATCAAGAATGAATTAGGAGCAGCTTGGGTCCAGATGTGTGGCCAGCAGTGGCATCTTGAGGCGATGATCTGGAACCTTAGCCTGTGTCTTTCTGCACTGTGGCAGCCAACTCCGAATGGAGTATGAGCTTGCCTTTTCATAGCACATTGGGTTTACCTCCTATCAAGACCTCCTTTTCCAACTGTGTCAGGTTCACTTCGCCACCTTCCAAAAATTCCCTCTCTTCCTTAACAACTTATTCCCAAGCCAAAGCTTGAGCTCTGGGATAATCATCACTGAGCCACTCTACGTTGTGGAACTTAAGTACATTGGCATTGTACTTAATGATCATTGGCTCGAACCCCTCAATCATCCGCTTCTCAGCACCTTCACTTCCTTCTTGACGAGTGCGTCCACATCTCTGGCACGCGCAACTACATCGTCCCTTTCCCTACAAGCAGTAAGTAGCTCTTCACAGTACCCCTGAGCTTCTTGGAGAACTTCATCCTTCATTTTTTTCTCGCTATCAAGTTTGGTTGACAGCTAATTCGCTTTCTTGGTCAGAGCATCTCTCTCCAGCACTAAATCACAATTTCAATGGCGCACGGTCCCTATATCATCACGATGCTTAGTTCGCTCATTCTCGAGTGCCTTGGCAGCATCATCGGCTCTTTTCTCGACCTCAGCTTGTGAATTTTTTGAGCTAGTGACCTCCGCATTGATATGAGCAATGATTCCTTTATCTTGCACCTCCATAAGTTTCAAATTATCGATCTCAAGTTTCCTTTCCCTCGAAGCCTTAGATATTTTCTTAACCATCCGCCTCTATACAGTATACTGGTCATATGCATCTGTTACATAGGAAACTATCGTGCCTTTAACCACTGGTGGTATGTCCTTCAGATTAGGAGAGAACATGATTCCATTGAAGCAGATCTCCAAGAATTGTGCCTTTAGTCCGGCCATTCGAGCGTCAGCGGCAAGTTGCTGCTCCGTAGTGACGACTGGAGCTTTAGTCGGTTTCTTGCTGGCTCTATGGTGAAAGGTCTTAGAACTGCCTTTACAGTGCTTGCGGTCGAAAGGTCGATTGATGTGAGTAAATGTCGAGTGTTGCACGAGAATTGAAGCCTGGAGAGGTGCACGAGAAGATCGACCGGTGATAAGTCATCACGATGATCAGAATGCTTGTCCAAGCCTCTTTCTAGAGATGACCTGGACCTAGAGCGATATCTAGAAGCAGATTCATGTGATGGATAGTCTCTATCACGACTACCTCTATCGTGGCTGGACCGATGGCTGGATTTCGAGTTACGACCACCATTTTGATGGTACATGCTTGGGCGACGCTTTTGCTATCGAGACACATTTTCCTCCATGGACTAAATGTATTTCCTCTCCATGGATCCTGCAAATGAAGCAGCAATAAGTTAGCTTCAACAAAGAAGGATACAAAATAGGTGCAGTATGGTGCATGTGTGTGCGGGTGTCCTAGTGTCCCCCCGACGGACCGTGTGATGGAGCTTTACTGATGGGAGTGATCTCCCACGATGATGGAAGGAATGTCATCGTAAAAGTGGATAGGGGAATCTAGACCTTTAAGACTCATGTTGTTAAGGCCGAAGGATTTAATCTTGCTTAGAATGGGCCCCAAACCAGCGAATATGTCTTCAGAGGGGAGAGAAGGAGTTTTCTTCGGGGTGATGATTAGAGGAGGTTGTGTAGAGGTCTGTCCTTTGGAAATCTTTATGACCAATTTTTTATTTAAGACAGACTGCTAGTCATCTTTGGATTCCTCTATTCCACATCAACATTATTGTGGACAGCTTCGTTACCTTCGCCCATAATTTCGTCTTCTTTAGCGTGCTTTTGTTTGTTTTCAATTTCAGCCCTTGGACTTGGAATAAGGGGCACATCAGGATTCATATCGCCATCTCCAAGCGAGTTACTGTCATCATCGTTGTCGTCATCATCGGCAGCTACTTGGGTTTGACCAATGCTATGACCCACTTCCAACAAGTTATGGGCTATGAGATTCTCATCGGTAAGAAGAACTCTAACTTCTCTATCCTCTTTCGGAAGTGCCATGAGTGTTTTGAAGGCATCTGCAAGTGCTACGGCACTGGGCATCACCAGAACATCTAAATGACAAAAAGAATATGAGTTAATCTTGCAAAATTGCAAGGCGAGTTCATATAAATCACAGAAAGTAGGACTTACTCGGGATAATCATCTCTGCATGAACCTGGGTGGATAGTGGACGTAGAACCATTCGCTCTTGAAATAACTTAATTTGTTCCAGGCACAAGTAACTATTCTACATTGCTTAGCTGGTTCAAGATAAGTCAGAGAAGGGCTTCCTTTTCGTCATTTGAAACTATACATACATATATATATAGGATTTACTCGTCATTGGGCATGCAATTCAAGTGTTGAGCGAGAAAATATAGGTGCCATAAAGAAAAGCGTAACTGTTGGGATGTAGTTATGCTTCAGCCAATCTCATGAAGTTCAAGATTCAACGAATGAAAGAATTAAAGGGTGGAACACATCTTGCCATGCACATGTACTGATTACAAGCTGTTTAAACCTCTGGAGGATAGTGAGCCCTCTGATGGCATGTTGGGACTAGTACGTTCTCAAATGGAATTCCATGTTTATCGCAAATTCTATGAAGTGTTCTCTCTTTAATTTTTGAGGCAATGGAATCATTAGGGTCGTCTAAAATAATAGCATCCTCAAGAATGTTGGGAGCAACTTCAACTCTGGGCCTTTTACAGGCACTTGAGAAACCTCGAGATAAGGTTGATCCGCTTGTGGATTTTCAATTGGAGTTATGGACTGCATTAGAGTATGTTGTGAAGAAGGGGTCGTAGTCAAACTCGAATCCATATCAGATTTAACATATCTAGAAGTCGATGGACCTAAAGCTAAAGTGGCAAGACACTTGGAATGTCTATGCTCCATTTCTATAAAAAAAACTCAACAGATAATCAACATTAAATTAATTATAAGCTGTACCCCCATGTTAATGTGAAACCTAGTGTAGTGTCGTGTAGTGCGGGTTTTCGATATTGTGCAATAGTTCGTTTTAAAATCTGGATATCACCTAGAGCGACCGTTATTGCTGACCATCCCAACGGACTTCATGTCAACAACCATGCATTGGAATGTTTTGGAGTTTAAGAGGGAATAATTAGCATAGTTTAAGTTTGATCGACAAAGCAAGGCTCAACAAGGAGTTTGAAAGTCAAAAATCCACCAAGGGATTAGATCGGCACCAATCCAAACCCTTGGATGAAATTTGATCTCTTCCTTCATCCTCTCCCATTCCAAACCACGTCCTCCAATGTCAAGATTCCACCCACATCCATATCTGATACTACCACCCACATAGAAGTGTTGAGGCCTAAAAGTGATTGACTTAAGCCTTAGATCGGTGAAGTGACAGGTCGGGTTTGTGAGGATGGCACGAGTTCAACCAAGGCGAGGTAGGCAATGTCGTACTTAGGTGATAAGGTGGCGGCAGTTCAACGGTTAAGTGAAGGAGATGGGTTCAATTTCAGGAGAAGTTGCTTGTTAATGGCGGATGTGAAACTTTGGTTCGGTGCAAGTAAAAGTGAGGTGGAAGATAGAAAGGATTGAGTTATATACCCAAAAACCTGACTTTCCAAGATAAAAATTTGAAGACTCGTTCTTAAGTTTTGGATCGGTACGGATCCAAGAATTTAGATAGGTACCAAGTCTTAACACTAAAAAAACAAAAAAATAAAACAAAAATGGATGATGGAATTGACCTATATATATGCCTACATGAGTATATGCATATGATTGGGAGCTACCACAAGTGCGTGCACGTATATACGTGTGCGTGTATATATCCAACATCTAGCGACTAGTGTCAAAGGAAAGCAGATTCAAACCTGAAAAATCCAGGAAGGAACCAGTTCAAAATTTTTAAACTTGGAATGATAGTTCATGATAGCATGCTCCAAATTTATAATGTCAGATACTGGTAAAACACTGCGATGAATAGCGAGACACAACTCTTCATAGAAGTGATTCGAACAACGATTATTCAAAGTAGAGAGTGGAATCCTTTACGGTAATCCCGATTGTCTCGATTCAAAGCACATCATGTTTGAAATAAGATGTGCTTTGGAGGGAAATTATTGTCTAGCCTTTTAACCAGACAGTATTTGGATAGACTGAACGAGTCAAACTTAAAGGCTATCAAGACAAGAAGCTCGGAGAGATAACCAACGAGTTCAAAGACCAAGTGCAACCAAAGCCACATGGCAAAGACCAAATCACCACAAGAAATGAAAGTACCAAAATCCAACAAAGTGGTGAATCGGTACCTGTGCAGTTAAAGCACTTAGCGGTTCTATAGCAGCGGATACGTAAAAAGTTACAACGGGGATATAGTGGAAAATAACGAGGTGGAAAAAGCTTCATTAGTTGTAATACAAAATATTTAAAGTTAATTTATTTTCATTACCACGTCATTTATGTAGAAAAAATAAATACTTTTTAATATTATATAACAAAATCAAAGAATATCATAGTTTATGCAGACCAGATTTGATGGTTACAATATATTTTTTACTTATAATGAGCACTTATAATTTTAAATTAGGTATTTAGCCTTGCTTTATTGATTTGGTTTAAAAGAGAACTAGTCAAATCAACCTTTGCATATTAATGTTGCTAAACAGGGTGCTAAAAGCCTTGATTTAGTGGATGTAGTGGAAAATAGCGGAGCTTAAAGCGGATCTACTGTTTAATAGTCCTGAATTGTAACAACATAGCGGTCGAAGAGCACTATGCGCTATAGCGGGGATTTTGAAGGGCTTTAGCGGAGCTTTAACTGCATGGATCAGTATCGATCCAACCACTTGGATCGCTACCAATCCACACCATTTCGTCCAATTTATTCCAAACTCCTCATACTTGCAAGTCTTGATGTTAGAAGGCTATTCCAAGTCCTATTGCATCGATCCTATGCAACCCTCTATCGGTCTCCTCAAACACTTGAAATTAGCAACTCTATTCTTCCACCGATCCATCATTTGGACTAAAAAACAAGCTAATAATGGTGCAAACAAGTTTGGAACCACGAAGCTAATTACGAATCAAGCTAGGACAAAGCATTCAAAACAATCCATATGGCCATTTTATGGGTCGGCACCGATTCAAGACCATAGATTGGTACCAATCCAGAAGTATTGATGACGTGCCCAACAAATTTTCTAAAGAATTGGCCTTGAGCGCGGAGAACAAGGTAGAGATCATGGGGTGAGATTTTAGGCTTCCTACCACTATAAATAGGGGAGTAGGAGTTCATTTTTTAGGATCCTTTTGGCTCTCTTGCTCTCTTACTTTAATCTCATGTATTCGTCCATGGATTTATACCAACTCGTAAGAACTTGTAATTGCAAGTTAGTGATATATCAATAAAATTAAAAATTGAATGTAAGCCAAGATTAGCCGAATCACTATAAAACGCTGTGCATTCTTTCTTGCTTATTTTAGTTTACTTTTCTTCACATTTTATTCTCCACTCAATTTCTTGAATGTTTGTGCCATTTTTTGGTTCAAAGCTGTATATTAACCTAGAACAAAGATGAACCAAATAGAGAAGAAGAAATGAAAGTAACACAATAAAAAACGATGAAAACACCCAGATTAGACATCTAAAAAATAAACCAGATGTCTGAATTATTTTACAGTGCAAATAAGAAATGAAATAGTGGAATTTTGATTCGATTTAGACGTATGCACCAATATTCAGACGTCTGAAACCAAAGTTAGATGTCTGAATAGATGGTCAGACGTCTGAACTCTTGTTGCTTGTTTTTGTACAAGTAATTAAACGTTTGAACCAAAATCTAGACGTTTGAACTGAGGTCAGACGTCTAAATAAAGCATTGTCTGAAAGACTGAAGCAAGCCTAGGTCGAACCTGGACTTGGTGCAGGCCAAGTAGGATAAATCGGAAAAACTTACTCTTACTTTCTCGACTTTTAGGAGTTCATGTAGCTTCATGGAACAACATAATAGGCGGTATCAGTTCTACACTAGATGGCATATCTTGCTCCACACTTCATGACATACATAATATGAAACTCGACAAGGCGTTCGATTACATAGCAACTAGATGCTTTTATTATTACCGAGGTATGCCTAGTCACATATTGGACAATGAGGAAGTATGGAGATGTCCACAATAATGGGGCTATATGGTCAGGTAGTGGTTGAACCTACAAGGGAGTCATGTTAAACGATTTCTTTAGCTTCGAGTTGAATGATATATAGCATATGACATGTTTACCACTGAGAATGTGACAAGAATGCTTTTCTAGGCCATAAATCGTTGAGGTCGTATACTTAATGCATGCCTAGGCACTGCGATGTTCGCTTAGTGTGTATGAGCGTTTAAGTGGTTCGCCATTAAGAATGTTAAATCAATGTTGGTTAAGTGATTATTTATTAGGATTGTATACTGGGAATCGACCTAGATTATTTAGTTGTTGGATATTCAACCTTTGGGTGGAAACCTTCATTATTACTGTTGATATAGGTGTGATAAGAAGCATACCCTATGATTTATAAAGTAACCAATCATTTATATGTAATACATGAACACAAATGGACACCTTAGGTTGTGTAGATTACAATTCCAATTTAATCATTTGTCAAAACCATACAACTAGTGATATGATTCATTAACCAAACTTTGTCTGATCCCATCCATTTCTCTCTATTTATCTCTATCGCAAAAGGACATGCTAGTAGGTGATTTGGTAAGGATACGGTGCGTGGATGAGGGGACTTGGTGCCTAGAGATATATCTATTTATAGTTACCCTCCATGTACTTTATATTATATTATCTCTATTAGTCAGACTTTTATGTATTGTTATTTGAAGACATTATTGTATGACTATGTTATGTTGAGACTATTATCTGATTAGGTTATTTTTGCTACTTATATTTTATTTCCTTATGCTATAAGATATGAAAGTATAGAATGTTCTAAATTTATAATTGCCATTGTATCATGGAAATCTTAAAAAACCCAATGACTCATATTTCTTGGTATGACGTGAGTTCAAATGCCATTTTGGGCTTTAGATTGTGTGTATGGAAGTGCGGGTTGTTACAATAAAACTCAAGCTAGCTAATATTGATCCCCTGCTACTTGAAAAGCGCAGTAACCATACGACGTAAGAAAAAATTATCCCACATCAGTTTACAAAGAAGGAACATCATGAGTTAGTGACAAAGATGAGAAGATACGAGGGCTTAAGGCCTGTATAAAGTAGTTGGCAGAGCTATGTCAGAAGAATAACCGAGGAGGAAGGTGGGAGGAATGTTGCTCTCCATTTAGTGAGGCTATCATCGAGTCAGATTTCTCCGATAGCTTTACAGCCCCTACGATCGAATAATATGATGGATCATCTAAACCAGATGATCATCCAAGAGGCCAATAAAACCATTAAGTCTACTCTTAAGAAAAGGCTTTCCAAAGCGAAAGGAAATTGGGTGGAGGAACCGCCTCTTGTACTATGGTCGTATCGCACCTCTGCCGGAACTTTGACCGACTAATGTGCACGTAAATGTGCATATTTTTACCACCATATTTAATCTATTTAAATTAAATAAATGATCATATCGGGTATTTTAACTTGTTTAAACCAAAATTCAAATTATTTGAAATCGTCACATATTCATCTTCATATAGGGATAAAATGGTCATTTTTGTGCATTTATTAAATTGTGAAAATTTATTTGGAATTTTCTATGTTGTTTTGTAGGAAATTTGGTGAATTTTACAAGTGGCTTCATGATAATATATGCATGCACAAGAGTGAAGATAACAAATGAAGATGGAAATAATTCAAAGTGATGTTCATGGAGGACCCCACCCACTTACCTTGATTTTCAATTAGGAGCTAAGCACATGATAAAAAGACATTAAAGCTTCATGTACATTTAGGTGGGGGATTAGTGGATGTTAATGATTACTTGACCACCACACTACCTCAAGGGCAATTTATGCATTCCTCAAAAATATGAATTAGGGTTTAACACTTGTATAAATACCCCATATCTTCATGTAACCTCTCTTCCTTGCTTAGTCTCTCTTTAGTTGAGTTTAGGCTCATAAATAAACAAGCTCTTCTCTTTCTCTTTTCATGGCTACTTAGCCATTTTTTTCATGTAATTTTCTTTTCTTTTTTTATGCAATTTAATACATGATTTTCTCCTTTTCTTGTTTATTTCCTTTCATGTTGTAGTGTAGATCTCTTTTACCTTTTGCAAGTAGAATAGTTTTTCCTTTCATTTTGTTATCTTTTTCCTTTCTTTTTAGTTACATGTTGCAAGCTATATTTGTTAATCAAATGACAAATATGAGAGGCTAAACCCCTTCAATTTAGGGGTAATCAAGCTCTCTAATTATGTAGCTTCAACTATTTGTTAATTCATGCTCTCCTTTTGTGCTTAATGATAATGATAGAAATGGTTTACTAGTTGTTTTTGCTTTGAATTTGATAGCCTATATTATTGATATCAAATAGGCTGTGCTTAAACAATCACTAACACTAATTGCCTCTTCATTAAAATATGATTATAGCAAAAGAAAGTGATTTGAAATTAAAATTTGATGGTCTATATTTCTAATCAATAGTTAATAGGCCATACTTAAAATAGATTTCATTATCATTTTCATTTTCATTGTCAAATTTCATGAAAGTTAGTAAGTGGTTTAAGAGGTGTGTTATAGTTTGATGGCTTATGTTGGCTAATTAATAGCACAAATATGCCATACTTATGATAAACACATCAATTAGAGCACTAATGACCAAAAAAGAGAGATTATGATTTCATATGTGTTGAACTACATGATCTAGAGAGTGAATTTATTCTCTAAATTGTCATTTAACTCTTATATTTGCATCTCCTTTCTTTCAGTTAGTTAGCTAATTTTCTAATTCTCTAGCTTAACTTTCACTCGACTTTGGTTTAATTTGATTGAATAGATTTTTAAAATCATCAATTCCCTGCGGATCGACCGGTATTCACCACGTACTACAAGTATACGTCGTGCGCTTGCGGTTAAATTTTTATTCGAAATTTTTCGACGGTTTTCTAAACCGATAGAAATTTCGTCGATTAACACCGACTGTACACCCTTCTTCCTTTCATACGGGCAAGAGGCCATGCTACTTATTGAGGTGGACATCTCGTCCCCTCACTGGGTGACCTACGAACATGAGAAAAATGACAAGCTCCCGAGGATTTGCCTGGACACACTCGACGAATGGAGAATGGAAGCGGAAATTCGCATCATGGCTTATAAGAGAAAAGTCGCAAAATATTACAATGCATGGGTGAATCTTTGAAAGTTCACCATCGGTGACTTGGTTACATCATGTGTTCGCAAACTCCAAGGACCCTACCGATAGGGTGCTCGGCTTGAATTGGGAAGGACCATATGTTATCAATTCCATGCTAGCTAACGGTGCATACGGTCTATCTCGCCCCGATGGGATCCATGTGTGTCAGACCTGAAGCCCAGAACACCTACGGGCTTAATTTATATAACGAAAGTACTCGATAAATAAGACCTTGGAGTGTAATTGTTTCTTTTTGCAGGGATCAATGGAAAGTCATCTCTCTTTGTCAAGACAATGTCAGCTATGCAAGTTTGGGATACCTAGACAGGGATGAGTTCTTATATGCTCATTAAGGGACTGCACGAGCTATGCTCCTATACTTGATAGATGGACTCGCTCGACGAGGGTGGATTACCGTGCATCCACTCCGCTTAGGCGTGTCAGGGATGCCCAATGACCCGTAGGTCGTCCCAGTGCTACCCGACCCGCTCCGGTAGGCAAACACGAGATATAAATCTTGCCTCCTAGGGTGCATCGACGAGCTAGATGGCGACTGCAATGGTACGATTTCCCTCGCATGTGATGCTCCTCATCCCGGCGGGATGAGACACTATTGTCGAGACTGGCGCATGATAACTTAGCGTAACACCATTAAAGTATCTCCAAGGGATGACATTCATAGTGTGCTTGCAAGCAAATAAGTCGAGTTTCATTTTAACCCCTGGGTGTCTTAAAGGGCGCCTGCAAGAAAATAAGCTAGGTCCTTCCATGCAAATCCCACGGGCCTCAACTCCAACCCATAGGTGTCAGAAAGGGCGCCCGCAAGCAAATAAACTAGGTCCTTCAGTGCAAACCCCACGGGCATTAATTCCAACTCCTGGGTGTTGAATAGGGCGCCCACAAGAAAATAAGTCGGATCCTTCCATGCAAACCCCATGGGCCTCAACTCCAACCACTAGGTGTCGAAAAGGGCGCTCACAAGCAAATAAGCCAGGTCCTTCCATGCAAACCCAATGGGCCTCAACTCCAACCCCTGGCTATCGGAAAGGACGCCTAAAAGCAAATAAGCCAGGTCCTTTCACGCAAACCCCATAGGTCTCGTTAAGGCCTTAATCCCCTCAAGGCGAAACATACTCGCCACAACATACCTTGTGCTTACCTTCTATTTGCAGGCACAATAACGAAAATGAGAATCTCAAACATCACATGATGCAACAAAAAAGAGTTCGTAACAGACAGGGGATATGGCACATAGCCTGCCATGTTAGGCGCAATCAACCTATGACAACCAATAAAAAGAGAGAAAAGGGTAAGGGAAAAGAAACAACAAAGACAACTAGACTAACAACACGCGACAACCTCCTTACTCATTTGGTCGGGTCAGAGAGTTGATCTGCTCAGCCGTCAAGATGGCCAGCACAGGCTTACCCTTTCTGGTCAATTTGGCGGCTACCTCCTCCTGGGACCTCTGGGCCAAAGAGGGCATCACCCCCGGGATCACAATAGGAAGGTGGAAATTGTTCATGAAAGTGCCTACTGCCATGTTAGTCAAACGAGCCGACCAGTGAGCGTTCCTTTCCTGATGGACTCTCCTTTTAAACCCCTCAATGTCATCCAAGGGCAGGCAAGTCTGATGGGCATCCAAAAGCCTTCGAAGACGCCCTACCTCCTGCTCAAATCTCTCAACCACCCCTTTCAGCTGTGTAACCTCTTCCTCAAGCAATCCCCAGTTGGCAACAGCCTAGTCTTTGACAGCCTCGACATTGGACCTACGGCGGTTGGCTTCTACCACTTCCCTCTCAGCCAACTCCCTGGCCCGAACTACATCTGCTCGAAGCACGATCTCTGACTCATGGCCCTTCTCGGCCACACCTTTGGCCGTAATAGCCACCTCACGCTCGTCAGTGACCAGCTCAGCTGCCACCTGGGACGCTTCAACCTCCTACCTTGCAGCTCTCAACTCTTCCTTCAATTGGGAAACTACGTCATCTCCACCCACAAACTGGCTCCGACTGCTTCCATCTCCGCCATCTCATCCACTACGCATGCTCTATTCTCCTTCAACTCCTCCCTTAGAGGAGTCAACCTGTCATGACCTCCTCCCGGTTCGTCCGCGGTCCTTACCTTCCATTGAAGTCCACCACGAGAAGACTCCTGTACTTCTTCTACGGCCTACCACCCGGTAAGTCTCGCCTACAAATTAACAAACTCATCGTGGACCCGCATCACACTCGCGGCCGCCTAAATATAAGGTAGCCTGAGTTATTAGCAAAAGGAGTTGGAAGAAAAATGAGACGGCAAACAGGTCTTACCACAACCAGTTCCTTGCACAAGCTATCAACAACAGCCTGTAATCCATGACCTGGCCATCCATAGCATGGCCGGTGGGAAATCCCTAAAGAATGAGCAACAACCACTTGAAAGGTTCGTAGGAGTCTGTCAAGCCTTCCCTATCATATCCAGGACTGATCCACATGGAAATTATCCCAACTTTATCTTCATGCTCTGCATTAGTCCCACAATACACGGAAACATCAACATCGTATTCATAGGCTTCACCACGAGCCATCCTCATTTCGTCCACAGCAGGCTCCTCTCCTCCTACGCCTCCCATCAGTTCCTCTTCCTCTGCCACTCAGGTCCTCGCTCGTTTACTACCTGAGGACTCCTTAGGACTGGACTCTTCATCAACATGAATCATAGAGCAAGAAGCATTGGCTACCACTTCGAGGGGTAGCAAAGGAGAGACCGTCATGGCTTTCCCCCTAGCATCTTGCCCTAGAAGATCCATGGGGGGTCGTTCACGTCATCCATCTCCTCAAAATTGATCTGGCCTACTGAAACAAGGAAACATAACAAGTTAGAAAATAAGGAACCAACCGCAGTAAAGATAAACATAATTAACTAATGGGCAGAGCATCCCGGTTTCGATTCCTAATCAAAGGTGCACAAGGTTCAAAATCATCACCTTTAGAGTCTGTAGGTCCTGCTCTTCCTACGTCCGACGGTCCAGCATCATGACCCCTATTTTCAGTAGGACCATCACCTGAGGAAGACAAAGTCACACTTTTTCCAAAGGCCGAGGGCAGAGGCTGGTCAGAAGTTCCATCATATTTCGTCGGATCATACTCATGCCATTCCGATGGCACATCAGAAAGGGCGTCTGCATCAACTATGGGCCAGCCATTAGCATCCCTCGGGCCAGCGTAATCGTCCGTACCAATGCACCCCTGGTCGGCCCCAGGCAAAAGTGTGGATTCATGTAAAGGAGATAAAATAAGGTGACTACCCATGGGCTTCTTCGAAACCGTCTCCATCTTCTTTCTCTTCCGATTGGTTTCTACACCTTCTCCATTTTTGTGGGGGCGAGAATGGAATGACCCTCTGATAGTAGCCCGAATTTTCGGAGCATCTCGTCAGTCACTAAGTTATCTAAATCTCAGAGGGTATCATCGGCCCTCCGAAGGCCCAGCACTTGCCTCTCCACTAACGTCGCCTCGGCTTGGCTCAATGTTGGGGACCCTGTAATGGGCAAATTGTAAGAACGTCAAAATGGAAAAAGAAAGAGAGGGGGGACAAAATCACAAAGATAGTCTCACCAAAAGGTCAAAACAATCAGAAACTTAACCCCTCATTCATAGCCCGCGGGACAAAGAAATACAGAGATTTCCAACCGGAGACGCCTTTCTCTAAAGCCCCAGTAAAGACCACTTCTCTCTTCTTCTTCATCTCGATGTGGTAGTAGATCCTGAGGCGATGACCAAGCTCTTTGTTAATATTGAAAAGGCGGGTGACAGGGCCCGCGGAAAGTATCCCTAACTCTAAGCGTTGACACGCTATGCAAAGGCCTGCTAGATAACGATAGCTATCCGGAGTAAGTTGACCCAAAGCGAGACCGATGCCATTCAAAAGGGACACAATGGTTGGATGTAGGGGCAAAGCCACGCCAACTTTCAAGTAACTCAAGGAGAATGTGTAGTAGTTTGGTAGGGCAGTGTCAGCTCGTTTGTGGGATTTTAGAAATTGGATCAAGCCAGGGGTACAACCAAATAGGTTCGGCTCTCTAACCACGCTGTTTGGTCCATCCATGAAGTCAGAAGGGACCATGGGAGCGGAACTTGAAGCACTATTGGAAGCAACCATCCTATGACAAAATCATAGCAAACATTAGAAAACAAGCACGACGGATGCCTCCTCCTCAAGGACTAGCCAGCCTCAAAGCATGGTCAAATGAGGAGGGACACCGTCAAAAAGAGAGGAAAACCACCAAAAGGGACACCGCCAAGGGGAAACCCATGGTAGAGAAATGAGTCATCGACGACCTCATGACAATGATAAACAATAATGAAGAGAGGGACGTACCTGTTAATGAAGAATTTCAAAAAGTGTCAAAATATTTACAACAATGGCAGAAGAAATAAGGAAACAGTAAAAGGAGATGAAGAGGTAGCTGTGTAAATAGACCCTCACCAACTAAATCATTACCCTTCTTCTCGAAAAGACAAACAAATCGAGACCGTGTGAAGAAATACGACGTTAGGGTCGATTTAGATACTTTAGCTCAGAAGTTACAGGGAAAAATGGACCGCCAAAAACACCCATAGAAATACACATGATAGCAGCATTAATTACACTATAGGCATCCATCAAATCATATTATTTCATATCTGCAAGCCTTCCCTCGCCCGCAAGGGGAGGTGTAGGGGAAAACTATTGCCTAAAATTTTTGCAAAAGTTTAATAGGGCATGGCGGCCGCTGGTAGGAAAATAAATGCATCAGCCAAGCTAATCCAGGCTTCCTTGGGAACTAACAAACCCAAGGGATGGCCAATTTATGCACCCAGGTTCCTCTCACATAAGGAAAGAAAACAGGCCGAAGTGGCTCTAAGTAGAGAGAACAGTTAGACCGACAGGGAAAAGCATACCTACTAAAGTCTTGCCATCCTGGAAAAGCGCTAATACAACCGCCCTGCCACCAACTTCTTCCATCCGACATGGAAAATAGCAACAAACTCTGAGTTACGCCGCCTGACATCCTGCAAAAGAAGCAACCAGAGTACAGAAAGACAGTTTGTCACTATATATGCATGTATCACTATCAACCCTCCAGCTGGCAACCATCCCACGGTCTGAACCATCCCATGGTCTGATCTGCCGTAAGGACCATGAATATCCTCAGGAATCTCAACCGCGGATCAAAGGAGATTTGCTCATATAACCCCAAGCCTTTCACCAGGCAAGGGGTCGGATTCAAAAAACTTAGGCGGATAACACTTCCCACCATACTCTTATCATCTTCAAGCATTCTCCATCATCTCTATATATCCATTGTAATAACAATATACATATATTTATATATATATATATATATATATATATATATAGTGAGAATAATATATGGAAGTAGGCATTCATTTGGGCCGAACCACTCTAAAACATGTGTCATTTTATTACTAGCGTTCTATCATTAATTCCCGATCATATAATGCAAAGATAACAACATCATTAAAACCCACTCTCTCACAATTTCCGAGGTTGATTAGTCATTCTATCTCGATGATGAATTTTTTAGTCAACATTTTAGCACTAGAAGGAGGGCCACCTCCAAAACTCTTTAGCTCCATTCAACTTGCCTAGACTCTACACTCAACATGGTGACGAATGGTTCAATGTAAACGACAACTCGCACGATCGAGACACCAACGGTATCACACCCACCGGTATTCCCTGCCCTTTTCTTGGAGTCGACAGTAAATTCTGGCAGACTATATCCAATCACATTGCTAGGATGGGAACCCTAAGCCAAGAAGTAAATGACCTAAGGGCCACACTAGAAACTCACTCCATCACGTAACCCGATCAATAAATCATGTATACAAATCTTTATATGCTGCTTCAGGTAATCCTATTTTTCCATGGCACACTAGGATCTACTGAAAAAAACTAAGCCTAAAGACAATTTGATGCTCTGGAAGATTGTTAACAAAGCTAACCATACTATGGATAATCTTAGCTATAAAGGTCTCCCTGTTATATCTAACTTGCTCTTTGAAATTCCACTTTAAAGAATAATTCCTATCTATTTTCTGAATGCTGTTATTCATATCAAGTATGGCATGTTATCCTCTGCAATTTTAATCTACACTACCCTTCTATTGTTTCAATGATCGAATGGTTCAATATTTTTAAAGCTACGAGATGGAAAAGTTGTAACTCTGAGCTTCTGTTAGGATATTTGAAAAAAAATCGTCTCTACCATATGGAAGGAAAGGAACATAAGTATAGTCATGAATGAATCTCGTCCTCTGGTGTAACGACCCGTAAAATTTCAACCGTTTTAATAACGTAATTAATTAAAATTTTGTGAAATTTTTAAACGATAAAATTTTGAAATAAAAATTTTATATTTGGAATACGTCTAGTTAAACATAGCAACTGGTAAATTTTCGTCCGAAAATATGAAAGTTTATTTCGCGCGTAAATTCACTTCAATTCAATCAGTTAAAAAGTAATGAAAATAAAATGTTTCCGAAACCTAAATATTTTTACATAGAAAAATTCTAAATCATCTTCTAAGCAAGATTTCAGTTTGTCGTTTTTCCAAATTCGGACATCTTTGGCTCCGTCGTTCTTATTTTCTGCAAAATAGCAGTATTCTGGTACCGATATCGATTTTTATCGGATGATCGTACCACTGATTTCTATATACCGTTTTGATCGTCTCGTCATGCCGATCTCTACGGTATATTCGATTGTCAAATTCGGAGTTCCGTTGCACGTTGCACTTTGCGTAACGCCTACCGTATCGATACCCGTATTATAACCTTTTGTTTTCCATCTTTCCTTTCTTCTACCTATTTGTCCAAAGCCAACAGATACTTGCATTTAATACTTTTAGAATTCAATGCGTTTTTCCTTCGTTCAAAATTATACGTCGTTCAAAATTATACGTGACCTTTTGTTTCACTGTCGTTCAAATTATACGTGACCTTTTGTTTCACTACTTCAGTTTATTTTCATTTCCTGTCAAGTAAAGTCCATTTCATCTTCAACGTCTACCTCTTCTTCTCTCATTCTTCACCAAACAAAAAGAAAAAAGAAAAATAAGGCAACACCCTTGCTTCCTCATCCACTGACCTACCGACCTTCCTTTCCACCCACGCAACCATCCCCTCGTCCTCTCTAGATCGCACTCCACCATGCGTGTTTCCCCGCCTTCCCACCAAGAACGCCGCATCCTTCCAAAACTCCACAGTGCACACGCAAACACCAGCCATATCCTCCAGCAACTCCGACCTGACCCATACTTGTTCGTCCCCTTCTATTTCCACGTCCGCCTCATCAATACCGCAGCCGAGATCGCCATCCACTCCGCCTTCCTGTTGTCACGGCTCCATGGCCGAGTCACAGCCGTTCATCCTCCTCCTTCCGCCATTATCCGAAAGCAGCCACCCCGGCCACCAGTTCGTCCCGCCTTTCCATCGTCGAGCCTCCGCCCCACGTGAAGCCACTCGAGCCGATCCTCCACCTCGTTGTTTTGTCCCCAAGATCCGTGAGCAGCCTCATCTTTTCTGTGCTCCGCCTAGACATACTCCTCATTATATGACTGTAAGATCTATATTGTATTGGTATGTGAGTTCTATATTACAGTTATGTATATATATTGTATATATATTTGTTTATATAAAGCTGTTTGCTTTTGTATATATATGAATTTATATAGATTAATTGTAAGTGTGTTATTTGTAACAATTACAGTATATATATAGGTTATTATATTGTATACATGAGTTAAGGTTTTGAAATATAAGTTATTATATTGTCTGTTATATTTTGATAAGTATAATATGTTTTGTTGGTTTATATACACATAAGTTTAAAATAATACAGATATATTTTATAACATATATTTACAAAGCATATTATAAAGTGTATATACTAGTAATTTATACTTGCTCTGTTTGGGTTATAAGTATATTATATACACTTAGTTATATATACAATATACATTATAAAATATTTCGGTTGTTATATATATATATTTTATATATATGATTTTATATTAGTCTATTTGAGTATATAGTATACATAGGTTTTGAATGACTTGTTTGTTTATATATGTAAGGTTATATATATAATCGGTTATGTAATATATGTTGTTCATAAAGCTTTGAATTTACAAGTATATATATGTTTGCAGTATTAATAAAATTTAACAGTAGTATATATGTTATAGTATATATAAGAATTTCTATATATATACTATTTGTTATATGTGTATAAATCAGCTGTATACTTTTATAGTGGTATAGGTGGTTGCCTGAGACATATATATGTTAGGCTATATGTATATTTTTATATGCCGATTATTTAAGAAATGTCTATTCGTATAGTATAGTTATATTTTAATGACATATATTTTCAGTATATAATATAAGTTGTATAAAATCTGGTTATATATTTAGTATATAATTCATAATCTGTTATATTTAAAGTATATAAATATAGATCAGTATCTATTTTATGTTTAAAAGTATATACATATGTGAGTTGCATATATATATGTTTGTTTGTTTGTTTTTTTTTTGTGTTTTAAATTGAAACAATAATTTTGAACTATATATATATATTTAATTTAATATATGTGTGAATTTAAAATATGTTTTATATATATAGTTTTAAATAATTATATTTATGTGTTCACTTATACCAATTATCTTCGTCGATCTCATTCTGATGTGTTCCATCGATTTCTATTGTCAGCTTGTCCGTCGAATTCGTGCAAATCTAGCTGTGTTTTGGAATTCGTGCTTTGGAGTCCGTAACTCGATTGTCGAAAATCTCTAGCCTCGAAAGGTGAGCACTCACTCACGATTAACGTTCTTTTATTTATTAGATTTGATTTCAATTGAAACGACAATTGAGATATGCTGCTATTAGTTAATGACACTGTTATATATGCTATTACCTATATCAGTTCACCTGTGACATCTGACACCATTTTCTGTTAATTATTTATGCGATGATAATACAGTTTGGCTGATAATTGATTGATTGTTGATGTTTATATTGGACGTTAAATTGTTAATGTTAAAATGATAAACAGTATGAAATTGAACTTGATATAGAACAATTAATTGTTAAATTTGATTTACTGACATTTGTATAATATGAACCCTTTAACTGTTAAAGGTATTGACACGTAGGATTTGTTTAATTACACTTTGAACCACTGAATGTATGTTGTTAAACTGATGATGTATGAAATTGTAAATGGATGACAAGTGAAAACCGTAATGTAATAATCTTTAATCTACATGAAATGATAGTGTGGATTCTAGAAATAATTATATTAATTCGTACAAATAACAATGCGAATTAATATGGTTATTTCGGGATTATTTGAATTGATTATTGGATTGATGTTGATTGTTGTCATTGCTTGTTTATTTACTTTGACACCATCCCAGTTATCACACTGCAAGTTCCCTTTGTTATGCTTTGATTTTGAATTGAATTGGAATCGGGTTGAAATGATAAATACCCAAATTGAACTTTGACCTAGGATAGAAAATTAAATAAAAACCCGATTGGTCAATAATTTGATTTGAAAATAAACGAAGATTTTATTTGAATAAAGAATATGGTTTTGAAATGAAGTTGAAATTTGAATTTTTTGATGGAAGGAAAATGGTAATATTTAATAATCTGAAACAAAAGATTAACAATGTAATCAATGAAAGAATGTTGTTTAATTTGAGAAATTATTGAATTAAGTTTAAAATTTAATTAAGTTTAAAATTGAATTCAGTTTGAAATTATTAAACTTTGAAATGATTTAATAATCAAGTTTGAAATTATAATTAAGTTTGGAATTATTAAACTTTGAAATTATTTAATAATTAAGTTTGAATGATTTAATAATTAATAAGATTGAATTATTTAATGATTAAATTAAATTGAATTTTGGAATAAGTGAATTTTACTTCGTAATAATTAAAATTGAGTTTTCTTTATTAATTAAGTTTTGGAAAATTATTTAAGAAAGTAAATAAGTGAAATGGAATTTCTTTAACAAGAAATGAAGATGTGATATCTTTAGAATTAATGTAAGACTTGTAATTGAAAGAATTGATTTGACGAATTGAATTTAATTCAAAATTCTTAGTTTCGATTTACTGAAGTTGAACTTAAGTAATTGATTTAATGAATGAGAAGTTTAATAGAAATTGTTTTGAATGATAAATTACTTAATGAATATTGAATGAAATCGATAAATGAGTTTAAATTGATTTGAATGTTAAATTAAATTAATTTAAATGTTTTTCGAAATGAAACTTATATACGAATTTGAATCAATATTTGAATTGTTTTAAATAAAGTTTGAAGTTGAATTATAAGATTTTGAAATGGTAAGTTGGAAGTTTTGAAACGAAAATTTGGAAATTGTTTTAGAAAGACAAATGAAATGTTGATTTACGAATTCTATTTGAAATTGAAATTGATTTGGTTTTTGATATATATAAACGACCAATCGGTGAAATAATTACGAGATTTATTAAAGAGACCGGGATCGGTAATGGATATACTCTCTATCTGAACCGAAACCACTTTAATAACTATACGCGGAGTGTTGATCCAGAACGAAGTGGATGGTTTTGGTGAACGCGTTGACTGAAGAAAGAGAACGATTTTGGATGACCCCTGACATGACTAAAACATGAGCCGCGCCGGGCCATTGAGGATCGCCATCTCTAGCGGACACACTTCTTCGATACCATATCTATTACTTTGTGATTCGATTTGGGTGCACCCCTCGATTATGGGAGTGTTGTTTCGCGGTGTTGGGGTAGTAGCTGCTATGCCCAACATCAGTCCGGATCACGCAACTACTAGTATCCTAGTTGGTATCGCCTCATGTACCTTGTCATACTGATTATCCTATACGCGACCACTACGATTTTGATTTGTACCTTTAGTATATGGATTGCCCTCTGGTGACTTCCGGTTTTGGGGAAACTACGGTCTTGTATATGCTTTTTGGGAATAAACAGGTTAAGAGGTGTATGGGCCCTGCTTAACCCTACTTTGATATCTTTATATTACTGATAGACATTATCTATTTAGCGTATATTACTACCTAGTAGATAGTTTAACGGATCCTTAAAGGATGGTTATTCCAAACATCCTTTGAGTTACTTGTATTTCAATTGCTATTTCACTTGAGTTGGATTTATTAATATAAGAATGTTAATCCTGACTCGAGTGTTTTGTATTTTGCTTTACGCTCGGGTCAGACTGAGTGGTTCAGCTTTCGAGACTCACCTTTGAAGTTGGAGCTTTGCTTGAAGATCCAGCCATCTATTCTGTTTCCAGTATTCGATGATTCCAGTGATGTATTCTGATTTGTATATGATGTATCGTATTACTCTTCTGTTGTAAACTCTGATGTATTTTATATATTCATATAGTAGCTTCATGAACTACTATCTCTTTTATTTCCGCTGCATTTATTACTCTGTGTCTGTGATCTGTGATTATATCTATTTACTGTATATGTTCACTTTTGCCAAATTTAAATAACAACGCGGTATTTTGAGCAATTCAATTCCGGCATGAGTGTCTACCTATACACTTATAATGGATGCGAATGGTCCAAAATTCCGGGTCGTTACAGTTGGTATCAGAGCTTTGGTAGCTCTAGGCAAAACTCAACATATAGGGTAAATATATTTACAGAATCACACTCATTCGAGTTTCAATCCCTTCCCTTGACTCAATTCCTTTGAATTTTGGAACGTTCCCTTCGGTTCCGAAATTCATTCGTGCCCTTCATTATTCGTCTCCTTTCAATTCTGGAGCATCACATAACTCCATTTTGAATGATATCTATAATAGATCGGCGGTCTCGCCAATCTTCGAATGATTTGTAAAGGGGTGAACTCCTTTTTAATAGGCATCGATTTACCGGAGATTTCTGTATCCTCGGTTTACGATGATATCTATTCCCTGCTATACCTGAATTCCATCTCTTGAGATCGAGTGTTGATTTACCTCGGAATTCAGCATCGATCTTATTCTTGAAGTTACGGACGACTCAGTTAAGGTTGCCCGTGAATTAAATAAACTCCTCCATCTTCCGATTGTGGTAATCGAATTTTCTTATCTTCTGTTTCAAACTTATTTTCGAAAAAAATTCTCTTTGATTTGAGTCCATCAAATTCGAATCTCTATCTTTGCTTTGAAATCTATTCTTGTATAGTCGAGCGAGGAAGTGTATTTGTAATTTAATATTAATTTTTTTTAATATATTGTGTTGTTTGAGTTGTTGATGTTGATTTGGGTTTTCGATCGATTCGTCTGATCAACGCTATCGATAGGATTTCCAAAACACTTGAGCAGAGCAAACTGACACAATATTGTTTTCAAAATTTGTTTGATTATATTGTAAAAATATAAGTAAAATTTTCTGGAATTTAAAAAGTTAATTAAATTGGTTGTTTGAAATGATAATATTTGATTATCATTTATTGTTCTAAATGAATTTATAAACTTGGTTATAAATTGATTGGAATTTGAACTGAATTTAATTCAGAAATTTGAGAATTTATTAGTTTCCGGTGATTTCGAACTTTGGGTTTTAAAATTTTACAGTATATATTATTGAATGTATTTTCGAATAGAAATCGTTTTCAAAGAATTTTAAAATGTTGAAATCAGTGCTCTTCTCTTTGTCGTTGGAAAATAATTTCGGTGATGGCGGCCGCATCATCGACATTCATTTTCGAGTTTCGAAGTGGAGATACTATTCTGTAGTTTTGCTACGGTTTGTTTTGAAAAATATTTTGATTTGAATTTCTTTAGTATAATTTGATTTATGTATATATAGGTACCTTATTTTAAAATTTAATTTGATTTGATATAAATATATTATATATATCTCTAAATTGTTTAAAGTTAATCGGAAATCTAATTCTTAAATTTGTTAAAGGATGATTTTAATTATAAATAAAACCAAAATTTGGAATAAATATTTAAACTAGAATAATTGAATTGGGAAAATTTTATTTGTATATTGTTCAACTGCATTCTAATACAACTTACCTAAATCATTCAGAAGTTGAATATGTGATTGGATAATATATAAGATAAATTGAATTTATAAATAAAATTGAGTGTTTATAATAAATGTTATACACTGAATTTTGATTATAAAGATGTTAATAGAATTAGATAAGATAATAAGTAAATTCAGTTAATAATGAAATAACTTTGTTTTGAAAGAATTAATAAATTTGTTTTGAAAGAATTAATAAATTGAAATTTGATCAACTTATGAAAATACCTTGAATTTGAAAGCAATTAGTAAATATAAATTAATTTAAATCGAAACTTTTATGGTTTAAATTAATTTATATGGGTTAAATATATGTGATTAGACATATTAAGTAGAATGAATTTAACAGTAATTTGGAATAAAGAAGAATTTAAATTGTTGAAAAAAATATGATTATAATAAAAGACTAGTCAAACTTATGGTTTTAGAAATTGTAAATTTAGGATAATTGGATAATAAGATAATGAATTTAGAAATAGTTGAGATTGATTTTGGTGAAATCAAATGGATTAAATCAATTATTAAATACCAATTAATTTAAATTTGAATTTATATGGTTTAAATTAATTGTTATTTTGTATTTCAAATCTGTTTTCTTTCTGGTTGTTTCTATTCTCCTACCTCGTTCCTTTTCGGGGACGAAAAGTTTTGAGTGGGGGAGAGTGTAACGACCCGTAAAATTTCAACCGTTTTAATAACATAATTAATTAAAATTTTGTGAAATTTTTAAACGATAAAATTTTGAAATAAAAATTTTATATTTGGAATACGTCTAGTTAAACATAGCAACTGGTAAATTTTCGTCCGAAAATATGAAAGTTTATTTCGCGCGTAAATTCACTTCAATTCAATCAGTTAAAAAGTAATGAAAATAAAATGTTTCCGAAACCTAAATATTTTTACATAGAAAAATTCTAAATCATCTTCTGAGCAAGATTTCAGTTTGTCGTTTTTCCAAATTCGGACATCTTTGGCTCCGTCGTTCTTATTTTCTGCAAAATAGCAGTATTCTGGTACCGATATCGATTTTTATCGGATGATCGTACCACTGATTTCTATATACCGTTTTGATCGTCTCGTCGTGCCGATCTCTACGGTATATTCGATTGTCAAATTCGGAGTTCCGTTGCACGTTGCACTTTGCGTAACGCCTACCGTATCGATACCCGTATTATAACCTTTTGTTTTCCATCTTTCCTTTCTTCTACCTATTTGTCCAAAGCCAACGGATACTTGCATTTAATACTTTTAGAATTCAATGCGTTTTTCCTTCGTTCAAAATTATACGTCGTTCAAAATTATACGTGACCTTTTGTTTCACTGTCGTTCAAATTATACGTGACCTTTTGTTTCACTACTTCAGTTTATTTTCATTTCCTGTCAAGTAAAGTCCATTTCATCTTCAACGTCTACCTCTTCTTCTCTCATTCTTCACCAAACAAAAAAAAAGAAAAATAAGGCAACACCCTTGCTTCCTCATCCACTGACCTACCGACCTTCCTTTCCACCCATGCAACCATCCCCTCGTCCTCTCTAGATCGCACTCCACCATGCGTGTTTCCCCGCCTTCCCACCGAGAACGCCGCATCCTTCCAAAACTCCACAGTGCACACGCAAACACCAGCCATATCCTCCAGCAACTCCGACCTGACCCATACTTGTTCGTCCCCTTCTATTTCCACGTCCGCCTCATCAATACCGCAGCCGAGATCGCCATCCACTCCGCCTTCCTGTTGTCACGGCTCCATGGCCGAGTCACAGCCGTTCATCCTCCTCCTTCCGCCATTATCCGAAAGCAGCCACCCCGGCCACCAGTTCGTCCCGCCTTTCCATCGTCGAGCCTCCGCCCCACGTGAAGCCACTCGAGCCGATCCTCCACCTCGTTGTTTTGTCCCCAAGATCCGTGAGCAGCCTCATCTTTTCTGTGCTCCGCCTAGACATACTCCTCATTATATAACTGTAAGATCTATATTGTATTGGTATGTGAGTTCTATATTACAGTTATGTATATATATTGTATATATATTTGTTTATATAAAGCTGTTTGCTTTTGTATATATATGAATTTATATAGATTAATTGTAAGTGTGTTATTTGTAACAATTACAGTATATATAGGTTATTATATTGTATACATGAGTTAAGGTTTTGAAATATAAGTTATTATATTGTCTGTTATATTTTGATAAGTATAATATGTTTTGTTGGTTTATATACACATAAGTTTAAAATAATACAGATATATTTTATAACATATATTTACAAAGCATATTATAAAGTGTATATACTAGTAATTTATACTTGCTCTGTTTGGGTTATAAGTATATTATATACACTTAGTTATATATACAATATACATTATAAAATATTTCGGTTGTTATATATATATATTTTATATATATGATTTTATATTAGTCTATTTGAGTATATAGTATACATAGGTTTTGAATGACTTGTTTGTTTATATATGTAAGGTTATATATATAATCGGTTATGTAATATATGTTGTTCATAAAGCTTTGAATTTACAAGTATATATATGTTTGCAGTATTAATAAAATTTAACAGTAGTATATATGTTATAGTATATATAAGAATTTCTATATATATACTATTTGTTATATGTGTATAAATCAGCTGTATACTTTTATAGTGGTATAGGTGGTTGCCTGAGACATATATATGTTAGGCTATATGTATATTTTTATATGCCGATTATTTAAGAAATGTCTATTCGTATAGTATAGTTATATTTTAATGACATATATTTTCAGTATATAATATAAGTTGTATAAAATCTGGTTATATATTTAGTATATAATTCATAATCTGTTATATTTAAAGTATATAAATATAGATCAGTATCTATTTTATGTTTAAAAGTATATACATATGTGAGTTGCATATATATATGTTTGTTTGTTTTTTTTTTTTGTGTTTTAAATTGAAACAATAATTTTGAACTATATATATATATATTTAATTTAATATATGTGTGAATTTAAAATATGTTATATATATATAGTTTTAAATAATTATATTTATGTGTTCACTTATACCAATTATCTTCGTCGATCTCATTCTGATGTGTTCCATCGATTTCTATTGTCAGCTTGTCCGTCGAATTCGTGCAAATCTAGCTGTGTTTTGGAATTCGTGCTTTGGAGTCCGTAACTCGATTGTCGAAAATCTCTAGCCTCGAAAGGTGAGCACTCACTCACGATTAACGTTCTTTTATTTATTAGATTTGATTTCAATTGAAACGACAATTGAGATATGCTGCTATTAGTTAATGACACTGTTATATATGTTATTACCTATATCAGTTCACCTGTGACATCTGACACCATTTTCTGTTAATTATTTATGCGATGATAATACAGTTTGGCTGATAATTGATTGATTGTTGATGTTTATATTGGACGTTAAATTGTTAATGTTAAAATGATAAACAGTATGAAATTGAACTTGATATAGAACAATTAATTGTTAAATTTGATTTACTGACATTTGTATAATATGACCCCTTTAACTGTTAAAGGTATTGACACGTAGGATTTGTTTAATTACACTTTGAACCACTGAATGTATGTTGTTAAACTGATGATGTATGAAATTGTAAATGGATGACAAGTGAAAACCGTAATGTAATAATCTTTAATCTACATGAAATGATAGTGTGGATTCTAGAAATAATTATATTAATTCGTACAAATAACAATGCGAATTAATATGGTTATTTCGGGATTATTTGAATTGATTATTGGATTGATGTTGATTGTTGTCATTGCTTGTTTATTTACTTTGACACCATCCCAGTTATCACACTGCAAGTTCCCTTTGTTATGCTTTGATTTTGAATTGAATTGGAATCGGGTTGAAATGATAAATACCCAAATTGAACTTTGACCTAGGATAGAAAATTAAATAAAAACCCGATTGGTCAATAATTTGATTTGAAAATAAACGAAGATTTTATTTGAATAAAGAATATGGTTTTGAAATGAAGTTGAAATTTGAATTTTTTGATGGAAGGAAAATGGTAATATTTAATAATCTGAAACAAAAGATTAACAATGTAATCAATGAAAGAATGTTGTTTAATTTGAGAAATTATTGAATTAAGTTTAAAATTGAATTAAGTTTAAAATTGAATTCAGTTTGAAATTATTAAACTTTGAAATGATTTAATAATCAAGTTTGAAATTATAATTAAGTTTGGAATTATTAAACTTTGAAATTATTTAATAATTAAGTTTGAATGATTTAATAATTAATAAGATTGAATTATTTAATGATTAAATTAAATTGAATTTTGGAATAAGTGAATTTTACTTCGTAATAATTAAAATTGAGTTTTCTTTATTAATTAAGTTTTGGAAAATTATTTAAGAAAGTAAATAAGTGAAATGGAATTTCTTTAACAAGAAATGAAGATGTGATATCTTTAGAATTAATGTAAGACTTGTAATTGAAAGAATTGATTTGACGAATTGAATTTAATTCAAAATTCTTAGTTTCGATTTACTGAAGTTGAACTTAAGTAATTGATTTAATGAATGAGAAGTTTAATAGAAATTGTTTTGAATGATAAATTACTTAATGAATATTGAATGAAATCGATAAATGAGTTTAAATTGATTTGAATGTTAAATTAAATTAATTTAAATGTTTTTCGAAATGAAACTTATATACGAATTTGAATCAATATTTGAATTGTTTTAAATAAAGTTTGAAGTTGAATTATAAGATTTTGAAATGGTAAGTTGGAAGTTTTGAAACGAAAATTTGGAAATTGTTTTAGAAAGACAAATGAAATGTTGATTTACGAATTCTATTTGAAATTGAAATTGATTTGGTTTTTGATATATATAAACGACCAATCGGTGAAATAATTACGAGATTTATTAAAGAGACCGGGATCGGTAATGGATATACTCTCTATCTGAACCGAAACCACTTTAATAACTATACGCGGAGTGTTGATCCAGAACGAAGTGGATGGTTTTGGTGAATGCGTTGACTGAAGAAAGAGAACGATTTTGGATGACCCCTGACATGACTAAAACATGAGCCGCGCCGGGCCATTGAGGATCGCCATCTCTAGCGGACACACTTCTTCGATACCATATCTATTACTTTGTGATTCGATTTGGGTGCACCCCTCGATTATGGGAGTGTTGTTTCGCGGTGTTGGGGTAGTAGCTGCTATGCCCAACATCAGTCCGGATCACGCAACTACTAGTATCCTAGTTGGTATCGCCTCATGTACCTTGTCATACTGATTATCCTATACGCGACCACTACGATTTTGATTTGTACCTTTAGTATATGGATTGCCCTCTGGTGACTTCCGGTTTTGGGGAAACTACGGTCTTGTATATGCTTTTTGGGAATAAACAGGTTAAGAGGTGTATGGGCCCTGCTTAACCCTACTTTGATATCTTTATATTACTGATAGACATTATCTATTTAGCGTATATTACTACCTAGTAGATAGTTTAACGGATCCTTAAAGGATGGTTATTCCAAACATCCTTTGAGTTACTTGTATTTCAATTGCTATTTCACTTGAGTTGGATTTATTAATATAAGAATGTTAATCCTGACTCGAGTGTTTTGTATTTTGCTTTACGCTCGGGTCAGACTGAGTGGTTCAGCTTTCGAGACTCACCTTTGAAGTTGGAGCTTTGCTTGAAGATCCAGCCATCTATTCTGTTTCCAGTATTCGATGATTCCAGTGATGTATTCTGATTTGTATATGATGTATCGTATTACTCTTCTGTTGTAAACTCTGATGTATTTTATATATTCATATAGTAGCTTCATGAACTACTATCTCTTTTATTTCCGCTGCATTTATTACTCTGTGTCTGTGATCTGTGATTATATCTATTTACTGTATATGTTCACTTTTGCCAAATTTAAATAACAACGCGGTATTTTGAGCAATTCAATTCCGGCATGAGTGTCTACCTATACACTTATAATGGATGCGAATGGTCCAAAATTCCGGGTCGTTACATCTGGTTATCATTATATAAAACATTTTAAAGGGTTCTTAGGTTGTTTGTTTAGTTGTATAGTAAGGTCTGATGTATTGGCAGTTAACTTTTTGGGCCTTTATTTTCAGGCTTGCTAAAAGGGCTTTCCCATATTGTTAAGATGATGGATCTTCTATCAATTAGAAAACCATCAAAAAATATAATCGTTATAAAACCGCAAGCACACGACATATAATCGTAGTACGTATGCGAGTACGGGTCGACCCACAGGGAAAAAATTAAATTTCAATATTATTCAATCAAATTAGCCTAAAGTTTTGAAGTGATTTTAAACTAAGAAAAATTGTAGAACACAAACTAGAGCTAAAGTAAATAAAAGTATGAGATTAAGGAGCAATTTAGATGCAAATCCACTTCCAATCATTCATATAAATAAACACAAAATTCATTTATAATCTCTCATTAAAATATTAAGTAGAATTGATTTATGTGTTTATCATAAGTATGGTTTATTTATGCTATTAATTAGCAGAACTTAAATCATCAAACTCTAACACAGCATTCAAACCTACTTATCAACACTCATGAAAACGACATGAAATTAAAAATTAAATCTATTTTAAGTATAATCTATTTACTATGAATTAGTAACACAGGCCATTAAATTTTGATTCTAGCTTAACTTTCATCATCAAAATCACTTAGGCAAATGATCAAATAGTTTATATTTATATGGGATTAAGCATAGCCTATTTGAGATGTTAACATAGACTATCAAATTCACTAAAAAAGAAACATAAACCACCATCATCCATAATTTTCATTAAGCACAAAATAAAGGTCACAAATGAAATCATTATGTTAATTTAATATGTTTCATGAGAGCTTTATTACCCCTAAATTGAAGTGGTTTAGCTACTCGTATTTGAATACATTTTAACATAAAATGATTTCAACATAAAAACAAGAAAATGAGAGCAAGTTAAAAGAAAAGAGAGCTAACTACTTGCATGAAATAGAACTAAACTAATTTGCTAGAATTAAATCTATGCTACTAACATGAAATAAGAGAGCATAAAGTAAATAAGAGAGCATAAAATAAAATAGCAATAAAAGTAAGCATGAACACGAAATAAAAATGCATGAAAGTAAAGAGCAAGGCTAAAAAGACATTAAAGAAATATTTTATTTATCATTGATTTGTGGCTACAATATTGCATGAAAAAGAAGAAGATGATTACATGAAACATAAAGGGTATTTATAGGGTATTTATACATGCTTAAAACCCTAATTCATTTTTAGGGGACTACCAAAAATGCCCTTTAGATAGTGTAACCTCCAAATAATCATTAGGGAATTAATTAATCTCCACTAACATGCCTTTAAGCCTCCATTAACATATGCATGTGATTAATTATGGACCATTAGTTAGTGGGTATGTGGGCTCCTCCATGTTGCATGAATTCTTCTATTTCCTTTCTACATTAGCTTTCAACATGTGTGCATGCATTCATCCATGAAACCTTTTAATATTTGCACTCCATTTCCTACAGTAAAAATATGCAAATAAATTTTCTCAAAATAATTCACACACAAAATTACCATTTTACCCCCAAATGTAGATGAATGAGTGATGATTTGAAAACAATCTAAATTTTGGTTTAAACATGTAAAATACCCTAATATGCTCATTTATTTAAATAAAAGTAGATTAAATATGGGAGTAAAAATATACACTTTTACATGCACATCAAATACCCCCACACTTATCTTTTTATTCGTTCTCAAATAAACTAAAACTAGGATAAATCCATTTTCGTAGGAAACATGGTTGCATTGAGCATATGCAACAAGCCGTTAAACCTCTAGGTATCACTAGTAGAACGAGTGTTGTCTCGTGAGGATTTTCAACAGATACTACCCACAAAATCCAAATGCGATATGCAAATTCTAATGCGACTACATGATGCAAATTTCCGAAAATATTTACAAATGAAGAACTTACTTTTAAATTGACACGAGTAAGTTAAATATAAGTTTTTTTTGAGAAAAATGTGTGATCCTCTAGTATAGAGGAGGACACACATGAAAATATGTATATCACAGAAGATAAGGTGCAGCCAACATGCCTAGTAGGTAGCTAATCATGGTATAAACAACAAAGAAAATAACTCAGGTACCCCTAGAATGAGCTCCGGCAAGGCCACGGCCCATTACTCCCCAATATCAAGCTCCGGCAAGGCCACCGCCCGGTATTGAATTGTTAGAAGTACCTAAAAAATCTATGAAGCAACTCAACACCAATGATACTAGAAGATAGCTCCATCTGAGAAGGAAATGCCACGTTGCAGACCCGGAAGAACTGGAAATGCGAATGATCTGGAATGAAAAAATGCCACTCTGTAAACTCAGAAGAACTGGAGAGAGTGCCTCGCTGAAAAGTGAATCATCCAGAAAGTAGAATGCCTCACTGAAGATGTAGAAGAACTGAGAAGAACTCCTCACTGTAAATAGCAATCCTGCCATCAGCAATCCTATGAACCTATAAAAAGAATCTAACACAATTTCTGGCCAAAACCTGTATCTCTAAAAGGAACTAAAGAAAATTATAAGAATAATACACACATATATATATATATATAAATGAAATTTATATCCATATATATGTATTGATGAAATAAAAGTAAAGATATAAAAGCTAAGATAATAGGACAGAAAACAATAAAATTAGAAAACAGACTAAAAAAGAATCCATGATCAAAAGAAGTTAAAAATGTATAAACTAAAACAAAAACAAACTAAACAAAAACTAAAAAAAATTAAAATTTATCCTTATGCTCCTTTGATTAAAGGATATTATGATAATCGGTGAAATCATCATTTAAGTTTGAAAAAATATTGATGCTACAATTATTAATGTCAAAAATATTGTTTTTATGTTTAAATAACTTAATATTATTACTAACCTTATTAAGGTATTCTTTAAAATAATTATTTTTAGCTAATTTATATTTAGGATTTGAGATCCAATTAAAACAAAATGAAGATATTATAAAAATCAATTTATTAAATGACTATTATTATTATTAAAAATTCTCTGATTTCTCTCAAACCAAATATACCGACAAATTATAATGAATAAAGTATCAAGTAAAAATATATTTTCCATTTTAAACTTAAATCTAAAATTATTCCAATAGTAGTCACAATCAGTAATTTTAGTTGTAAGACTAAAGTTAAAGATTTTGAGAGTATTATTCATAATGTAGTAAGTATCCATGCAATCATAGTATACATGTTTAATATCTTCAAAATGCAGATTACAAAAATAACATTTATTATCAATTTGCATATTTTTTCTTTTTAAAAATTCTATACTATTTAGTTTTCCATGCATGATTAACCATATATAAGTTTTGGTCATTATAAAGAAATTTTAGTCCTTTTACTCATCAAAACTTCCAACAAAAATTAAGTTATCATCACAATTAGACTCTAGTTTGGCTAGTTGTTTCGGTTGATAACATAGTGCAACTATGAAATGGATCCTTCAGTTGATTATCAAAGTTTTGCAAAATAGCATTTTTATTTCTTTTAAATAACAAGTCAAATCAAATAAGTGAAAATAGTGCTTGGATTTCAATTGCTCTCTCTTTCTATTTTGAAAAATATTAACATTATTATTTACACACCTAACTTAAATAAACTGAAACCAAATATACCGATCATGCACTGCCTTTTGGGCTTATGTGAGAAGAGTACAGAGCGTGGAAAGTGTACACACTTGCGTATAAACACATGACTCTAGGTGTTTATTATTATTATTTTAATTTTATTTACATACACCTAACTCAGATAAACTGAGGCCAGATATACTGATCATGCACTGCCTTTCGGGCTTATGTGAGAAGGGTACAGAGCATGGCGAGTGTACACACTTACATGTAAACATATGACTCTAGGAGTTTCTTATTTTTATAAAAACTTTTTTTAAAGAGAGTTATGCAAAATAATCTTAGCACCACTTAACTTAGAAGATCAAAAATGTTATCACCTTTACTTTAAATCAACCACTCTGTTAAACAAAGATTACAATTAGGATATACTTCACAATTATCATCTATGAACCTTCCAATATATTAGTTAAACCATAGTTACTTGTAATCCAAATTTTAATTTTATTTTTGTTGAGACAAATAAATTTTCAGAAATATCAATTTAATAACCAAAAACATATACTTATCCTATAGTATTTCTTCAAAAGTAAATCAATATGCTAAAAAGAAAATTTGTTTTGGATTTTTTTTGTTTTTTGTTTTTTAAGAGATAAAATGCAAAAAATAAACCATGAAAAATAAAAATAAACATGAGAATCCCCTCCATACTTGATTTTGACCGTGTCCCACAGTCAATATGTACATATTTACAAGAGAGGGTTAAAATTTCTTACTAGTGTGGCTCATGAAGAATCATGAGCTCCTCCTCTCGATCACTTGCCAACTCCAAGTAAGGTTATAAACGATGACCATTGACTTTAAAAATCGACCCATTATTAGGGTTTTCTATTTCTATGGCACCATGTGGAAAAACAGTACGTACGATGTACGGTCCTATCCACCTTGATTCTAATTTCCCAAGGAACAAATGAAGTTGAGAGTCATACTAAAGAACTTTTTGATTTGGCGAAAATGTTTTTCTTAGGATTGATTTGTCATGAAAAAATTTTGTTCTTTCTTTGTAAATTTTCTCGTTTTCATACGCGTCGTTCCTAATCTCCTCTAATTCATTGATTTGCAATTTCCTATTTTCGCCAGCTTTTTCAAGATCACAATTTATATTCTTAATCACCCACAATGCTTTATGTTCAAGTTTGACAGGATAATGGCATGCTTTACCATATACAAGCCTAAAAGGAGATATTCCAAGGCTGGTTTATACGCAGTTCTGTAAGCCCAAAGCACATCTATCAATTTTTGTGACCAATCTTTCCAATTTTTATTCACAGTTTTCTCCAAAATTTGCTTGATTTGGTGATTTGAAACTTCAACTTGACCATAAGTTTGAGGATGATAAGGAGTGGATAACTAGTGGGTTATCGAGTATTTCTTCATTAGAGTTTCAAATGAACGATTGCAGAAATGGATTCCATTGTCGCTTATTACTATGCGAGGTGTTCCAAACCTCGAAAAGATGTTTTTTTATGAATTTCATAATAACTATGTGGTCAATTGTTTTACAAGGAATGGCTCAACCCATTTAGAGACATAATCAATAGTAAGAAGAATGTACAAATTTCCGAAAGAGTTGGGAAACGATCCCACAAAGTCAATACCCCAAACATCAAAGATTTCGATTGTAAGAATGGGGTTTAAAGGCATCATGTTTTGTCAAGAGATTTTTGCTAACATTTGGCAGCGATCATAAGTTTTATAGAACTCAAATGCATCTTTAAAAAGCGTAAGGTAGTAAAAACCACATCGAAGCACCTTTTTCCACTGTTTTCTTCGGAGCAAAGTGACCACCACAAGCTTGGTCATGACAAAATGAAAGAACGCTCTTGATTTCACAATCTGGAATGCAATATTGAATGATTTGGTCGGAATAATACTTAAATAAGTATGGATCACCCTAATAGAAGTATTTCACTTGGGAAATATTTTTTTATTTATCTTGTTTTGACCAAAATGAAAGAGTTTCCTTAGTGACTAAATAGTTGGATCGACGGAAACAGAAAGGAGTTGTTCATAAGGAAAATTATCATTGATCGGTAAAGAAGGTGGTGCGTTTGGAAGACACCTATATCGGCAATGACATTGTCGGATCCTATTTTGACTTTGATTGTAAGGTCAAATTCTTGGAGTAAAAGGATCCAATGGATCAAGCGAGACTTTGATTGTAAACTGTAATGTGTGGGCCAATCAAATAAGGTCGGAACTTTTCGAGCGCAAAGTCTACCGCAAGAAGCTCTTTTTCAGTGGTCGTGTAATTGAATTGAGCATCGTTAAGAGTCATACTAGCGTAGTAGATGATATAAAGAATTTTGTTGATGTGTTGTCCTAAGACAGCACCAATCGCAAAGTTAGAAGCATCCATATTATTTTGAAAGGAAGATCCCAGTTGGGTGAGCAAATGATGGGAGCGAAAATGAGTTCATTTTTGAGACATTCGAAAGTAGAAACACAGTTAGAATTAAAGTCAAATGGAACATCTTTTCCAAGAAGAGTCGTCAGAGGTCGAGCAATTTTACTAAAGTCCTTCACAAAGCATCGATAAAAACCAGCATGTCCAAGAAATGAACGAATGTTTTTGACAGATTTGGGAATGGGTAGATTCGCAATTACATCAACTTTAGCTTTATTTACCTCAATGCCTTTGTTTGAAATGACATGTTCAAGGGCAATGCCATGTTTGACAATGAAATGGCATTTTTCCTAATTTAACGTTAAGTGTTTGTCCTTGCATCGATTCAGAACCATCTTGAGATGGTGTAAGCACTTGGAGAAATAGTTTCCAAAGATGGAAAAATCATTCGCAAACACTTCTAGAAAGCGTTGATCATGTTGGAAACTAACCATCCATATTTGGAAAGTAGCAGGAGCATTGCAAAGGTCAAATGGCATACGTCAATATGCAAAGGTGCCAAAGGGACACGTGAAAGTTGTTTTCTCTTAATCTTCGGGAGTAATCAGAATTTGGTTATAACCTGAATAACCATCAAGAAAGCAATAGAATTCATGGCTGGCTAAATGTTCAAGCATTTGGTCGATGAAAGGAAGAGAAAAGTGATTTTTTCGCGTTGCAGCATTTAATTTTGATAATCAATGCAAACATGCTAACCTGATTGAGTACGAGTTGGAATGAGTTCATTAGCGTCGTTCTTAATAATGGTAAGTTTGGACTTTTTAGGCATGACATGAATTGGGCTAAACCACGAACTATCAGAGATGAGATATATGATTCCATTATCGAGGAGCTTAAGAATTTTGTCTCAAATTGCATCCTTCATTTTGGGTTAAGCCTTCGTTGCGCGTCACGAATTGGCTTGGCTTCGTCAATTAAATGGATGCGATGTTGAACAAGAGCGGGACTTATTCCCTTTATATTAGTAATTGACCATCCAATTGCCTCTTTGTTTTTTGACAGAATTAAAATAAGGGAAGCTTCTTGATCAAGATAAAGAGTTGAATAAATTATGACAGGAAACATTTCGTTGTCACCTAAGTATGTGTACTTAAGGTGATCAGGAAGAGGTTTGAGTTCCAACCTAGGGGGTTGCTTAATCAAAGAATTTGGTTGAAGTTCTGACTCAACAGCTAAGGGTTCAAACGGAAGCACGTTTTCAATCTCATTAGGCTCGTTTTGAAACAGTTGATCGCATTCGGTCTCGCGTTCATGGTTAAGGTCAGCTGTTTCGTTGTCAAAATTTTCTTGAATGGAGCTAACTTCCAACGTTTGGTCAAGTGGTTTGTTCGATTGGTTTTCGAGATTGAAGATGTTAAGATCCAAAGTCATGTTTCCAAAAGAAATTTTCATCGAACCATGTCGACAATTGATTAGAGCATTTAAAGTAGCCAAGAAAGGTCGGCCTAAAATCAATGGAATTTGATTCACCGGATTATTCACGGGTTGTGTCTCTAGAACGATGAAATCGATGGGGAATATGAATTGACCAATTTTGATGAGTATGTCCTTGATTTCTCCCACGGGTTTGTTTATCGAACGATCGGCTTGAAGAGTTACTTTCATCGGTTTTAGTTCCCCTAAGCCAAGTTGTTGGTAAACTGAATAAGGAATCAAATTGACACTCGCACCCAAGTCTAGTAAGCACTTATTAATCGTTTTGTCTCCTATAGTACACGAGCCCGTCGGACATCCAGGATCTTTGTATTTTACGGGGATTAATTGAGACAAAACTTCGCTAAAATCAGTAGCTAAGAAAACTTTCTTAGGTACATGAGTGTGTTGTTTTTTTGTACACAAGTCTTTCAAGAATTTAGCGTATGTTGGGACTTGTTGAACAATATCGAGAAGAGGAATGTTCACTTTGACTTGTTTAAAAATTTCCAACATCTTCTTCATTTGATTGGAGTGTTTCTTGGGTCGAAGGCGATGTGGAAATGGAACACGATACTCAGTAGGTCGGTCTACTTAAGTATAAGAAGAATTTGGATTAGAATTTGATTCAATGTTTGACACAATGTTTTGTTCAGCATCGCTTTTCATTTTCGAAGTGTCAAGAGGATCTTTCGGTAAATCGTTTGGATTAATAACTTGGTTATCGATTTGTTTACCGGAACACAAAGTTGTGATAACATTCATCTGGTTCACATAACTATCTTAAACAACATGGGCTTGATTTTAATTCATGTTTTGATTTCTAGGATTGGGAACTTGCAGACTTGGGAATGTGCCTCGTTCACGTTCACTCACAGAGGTGGCTAATTGACTCATTTGCATTTCAAATTTTGTAATCGACTGACTCGTATACTACATGTACATGGTTAACAAAATTTTCAAATTGCTATTTGATTAGAGGCTTTGAGTGTTTGCTTTAGCCAAAGTTTCAATACTTTTCTCAAGTGAAGTCAATCGTTTATCTTCTTGGGGAGCAAAAGATCATTGCAGTTGATTTTGAGATGGATTGCCAAATTTTGTTGAAGGTGGTTGGGCTAAAATGGAGGATTCGAAGCATTGTTCGTAAATGCTTAAAAATTGGGATGAACCAAATTCGTGTTGGAATTATTTTGGTTCCATGAAAAATTAGAATGATTTCTCCAACCAGGATTGTATGTTGGAGAAAACGGTCATTCTTAACCGTATTAAAAGCATTGAGTTGTTCTACCGAATTAGGACACTAATGGCTATGTGATTCAGATTGTTGCATTTATAACACATTAGCTGGGAAGCATGGTTCATTTGGTTGGATGAGAAAAGGTTGTCGAATTTATTAATCATTGCATCGATTTTAGCTTCCAAAGCCAAAGATGATCATATCGAATGTTCGCTCGATCGTGAATAAATGGATTTTTCGTTAGAATGTTCCCATTGGGATGACCTTTCGGCCAAGTTTTCAAGGAACTGTCAAGCATCATCGTGATGTTGGGCGAGAAAATTGCCTTGGTACATCGATTCAAGCATGGTTCGTGAGCTATTTTCAGGTCCATCGTATAAGATTTGGCAAATGAGTCCATTTTTCAGAATTATGGTGTGGACATTTTATCAGAGGCTTTTTAAATCTTTCAACATATTTTCCGAAAGGTTCACCCTTGAATTGATGAAAATTCATAATTTTGTTTCGTATTTTGGTCATTTTTTCCAAGGTGTGGAATTTTTTAAGAAAAATTTAACGAATTCTTCCTAAGTTTTGATCGAGTTTGACGGTACGCTGTATAACCATTTTTCAGCATTATCGATAAAGGCAAATGGAATTAACTTAAGTTTGATTCCATCATCACATAATTGTTGGAGTTTAATGGTTGCGCATACTTTTTTGAATTTTGTTAGGAAGATATATGGGTCATCGTGTTCAAAATTGCCAAATTTCGGGAGTGTGGCAATGTAATTGGAATAAATTTCGAAACGATTACCCGTTGGGGGTGGTAATGTGATACAAGAAGGAGTAGAAACTCTATCGAGAAAGATTCTATACATGTGAGTTCGCGAAGGATTTTCGTTAGCCATATTTGGAGGATCGTTTGTTCGAGTTAAACGATTAGTTGTTGTGTCACGAGTCCTGGTACTCATGCACGAGTGAAAAGGTCAAGGGAAGAAAGAAATGAGAATCAAGTTTAAGAGAATGAAATAAGGTTTAGAAAATGAAATAAAGTGAAAAATTATTATTTTTTAATATTTTTTTTAAAGGAAAAATATTTACCAAAAAGAATTTATTTTTCAAATGGGAGATTTGATTTTTGTTTTACTTTTTGGGTTTTTTAAAAAAATTCTTTATTTATATGTTTTTTTTGAAGGATATTTTTTTTCTAAAAAACTAACTTGAGTAAAATGCTTGTTTTTGGATTTTTGATTTTGTTTGTTTTTTTTTCTTAAAGAAAAAGATTTGAAAAAAAAAATTCTTTTAGATTTTTGTTAAAGGACTATGTTAAGTAAATGTAATTTTTTTTACTTTTGGATTTTGTTTTTTTCATATATGCATGAAATAATGCAACTAAATGAATGCAAGGACTTAATTACAAATTTTCTATCCTTAGTACCTGCTAATCCAAAATTGTATAATCACGCTTTGTCTTAATCCAACAAAATAGTTCTTAGCCAAGTAACGGGCAGGAGTTATCGGTGCACCATGAATCACCGTAGTAATGCAGCT
Organism: Allium fistulosum; assembly: GCA_030737815.1. NCBI lineage: Eukaryota > Viridiplantae > Streptophyta > Magnoliopsida > Asparagales > Amaryllidaceae > Allium > Allium fistulosum. Next base: position 137,814,073 of record CM060904.1, read on the forward strand.
GAAGGTTTAAGTACCTTCAAAGAAACAATCACTATAATATTTACGAATCATCGTAATATTTATAACTGATTATTGCTCTGCCGTAGCCTAGACACCAAGAAATTAGATTGTCGAAAGAAGACAACTTGTCAAGATACAATTAAGCCCTAGATGAGTTCGTAACACCCTTAAGTCCAATGTCTAACCGTTATTATTAGTCAAATTCTACGATGAAATGCAATTTGTGGACCAAGGAAGGAGTGATGAAATCCCCCACCTTATATGGAATTGGGTGTTGCCCTTAGAAAATAAAAATAAGATAAAACGAATGCAAAACTGAAATTAAACGTGTATTAATAATGCAACTACGAATGAGATTTGTTTCTGTTTTTGGATTTTTAATTTTTTTTTAAATGCAAGCAACTAACGATGCAAAGAAAATAAAAAATAATATATAAGAGCAATAGTCTACATAACCATATCATGAACATTGCATTTACTTAGATGATTTGGCACACATGGCGCGAACGAAATTCGAGAACTTTTAAAGGAATAGTATTGTCAGTTCATGTAAGGAATATTCTCATAACACAAGATTGCAAGAATTTACTTCAAAGTAAAGTGGATTCAAAGAAGATTACTAGTGATTTGGTACTTATCTTGTCCAATTTTGATATTCAAACTGACCCAAATCTAGAGATCCACCCTCCCTGAGATCGAAGTTGGCTAGCTTTAAATTGATCTGCTTCTTTTGTGACTAGCTTATTTGCTCTCGTGAAGATAATCAGCCACCATTTTTAATGGTTTACTTGAGTTTATTTAGATCTGAGATTTTTTTTTAGTAAAGGCAATTGGAAGCTTCCTCGACCCTTCGTCTCGTGTTTGTAGGCTCTTTATTTTTTGGCTGTTGTTTCCTAAGTTGAGCTTGCTGGCTTCAACACGTGTCTTTGTTTTGGTTTTGTTGAGTTGTAATTTTTTTTCTTGTTTTATGCCCCCAAGTTGCTCATATGGATGGTTTTGAGTGTGTTGTTTTTACTCCTCTATCTATTTGACAACTTGGTTTTTCTGGCATATTTGTTGTTATACTGTTAATATATGGACATGATATGTACTCTTTTTCCTGGAAAGGCACCCATTTAGGTTAGGGGGATTGCAAGGTTTTATTGAGGCATATCATGGAAGTATATGCTCTTTATTCATTTATAAAGTACCCTTTTTTCAAAAACAATAGATAAGAGCACGATACTAGAGCGTGCAGAATTATTAGCAAATTTATTTTAAAAGTAGTAATTTTTTTAAGCAAGCAAGCAAAGCAGTTCTTTAGCAGCAATTCTTCTCTTTTTGTTTTCCTGCAATTTGCAAGTTGAATGCTTGAACAAGACATATACAGTTTCACTCTCCCTTTTTTCTTTTTTCTTTTTAAGAAAAAACTAGAGAGAAAGAATGTTGCTTAATAGAAAACTTAAATAAAAAGAAGTTAAACTAACACTCGAATTACCAAGACAACAGAAAGCAAAAACTTTTTTTTGTTTTTGTTTTACAAAACAAAACCCAAAACAAAAGAAAATTGTAAATAAAGCAAATCATTTTTTTGACAATTCAACCCAACAAACAAAGTCTGCAAGCCCACCCGATGCCTAAAATACGCTCATTCTGTACTATATCTTGATTCCAAATCGAAGAGAGAAAATAACAACGAAAGCGGAAGAAGAAAAAGGTGGCAAGATAGGAAGCAAGTGAGTTTGGTTTCGGATTGTGCTTAGTGGTTGTAGGATGTGGTAGTGATTTTGAAAGCCCTATCGCGATTCCTAATTTGTCAATTTCAATTGAGATAGGGTGAGGTTGGGATTTGTTCAATTGATTGGTCATTGAAGTGTTGTAAGGGAAATTTGGTTTGCTCTGATGAGGCAGGTCGCGGTCGCGAGTTTGATAGGTGGTCGCAGGTGAAGTTTGTGGTGAAGGAGATGAAGGCGTAGGTAATCAGAATCACAGTTGAAGGCTGGTTGAGGCAGAATAAGGAGTTGGGTTATTGAAGTTGTAGTGATGGGTTTAAGGTAGCGATGAAAAGGTAGGCAGGTTGCTTACAGGTGAATTTGATGTGGACTTGGATTGTTGCAGGTGGTGTTCGGGTTTTGTATGTATGGTTTGGCAGAGGAAAGTGGTGATGATTGTTTTGTGGCCAAGGCTGTGGATGGGGTTTTTGGAGTGGATGAAGTCTTGTGGAGGTAGTGATAGTAAGTGATTTTGATGGTAGTAGCTTGCAGTGGATGGTGCAGAAATGATTGAGGCTGGAAATGATGGTTGGAAATTGCGAAATCGGATCGGGTGATGTGAATGGAATATGATGGATAGTGGTAGTACGTAGGAGAAGATGAAGTTGGATAGATGATGAACAGAGTTTGACAGGCAAAAGATGTATTGCAGTGGAGTTTTGGTGAGGCGGAAGGATTGATTCAGCAGATGGTGGTGGTGAAGTGTGGAGCAGTTGTTTGAAGCAAGAAGGAGAATATTGCAGTGAGATTGAAGTTTGTTGATTGCAGATGAAAACAGAGAGCAGAATTTTTAATAGAGAAATGTAAACAGAGATTGAAGTGTGAGAATATTAGTAGGAACCAGAGAAATGTAAACAGAGATTGAAAAATTGTAAACATAGAACTGAATGGTTGGCAGAATCTTTATCAAAATGGAATAATAACTGTCTTTGTAAAATTTATCACAATAGTGCAACAGAGAATGTAACAAAATTTTACAAATGCTTATGGTTTGTTTGTATTAAATGCAAAGATGAAAACAATGAGAAAGAAATGCATAAAAATGTTTGTGTTTTTTTAGTGAAACAAAATAAAAAATAAAAAAGGAAATCACAAGTGCAGCAGTGAACAAAGAATAAAATGCCTCAAATGCTTCAAATGCAATGTAGTTTTTTTTTTAAATAATACAAAATAAAATAAAATGAAAATAATTTGAAGAGTAAAGTAAAATTAAATTGCTTTTCCCGGCAACAGCGCCAAAAACTTGTCAAGATGACAGATGTTCTATTGATTAGAAAACCCTCGAAAAATATAATCGTTATAAAACCGCAAGCGCACGACGTACAATCGTAGTACGTATGCAAGTATAGGTCGATCCACAGGGAAATAGTTAAATTTCAATATTACTCAATCAACTTAGCCCAAATTTTTGAAGTGGTTTTAAACTAAAAAAAATTGTAGAACATAAACTAGAGCAAAAGTGAATAAAAGTATGAGATTAAGGAGCAATTTAGAGGCAAATCCACTTCCAATCATTCATATAAATCAACACAAAATTCATTTATAATCTCTCATTAAAATATTAGGTAGAATTGATTTATGTTATTTATTATAAGTATGGTTTATTTGTTCTATTAATTAGCACAACTTAAACCATCAAACTCTAACACATCATTCAAACCTACTTATTAACACTCATGAAAATGACATGAAATTAAAAATTAAATCTATTTTAAGTATGATATATTTAATATGAATTAGTAACATAGACCATTAAATTTTGATTCTAGGTTAACTTTCATCATCAAAATCACTTAGGCAAATGATCAAATAGTTTATATTTTTATGGGATTAAGCATAGCATATTTGAGATGTCAAAATAGACTATCAAATTCACTAAAAAAGAAACATAAACCACCATCATCCATAATTTTCATTAAGCACAAAATAGAGATTACAAATGAAATCATTATATTAATTTAATATGTTTCATGAGAGCTTCATTACCCCTAAAGTGAAGGGGTTTAGCTACTCGTATTTGAATACATTTTAACATAAAATGAGAGCCAATTAAAGGAAAAAAGAGCTAACTACTTGCATGAAATAGAACTAAACTAATTTGCTAGAATTAAATCTATGCTACTAGTATGAAATAAGAGAGCATAAAGTAAATAAGAGAGCATAAAATAATAGCAATAAAAGTAAGCACGAACATGAAATAAAAATGCATGAAAGTAAAGAGCAAGGCTAAGAAGACATTAAAGAAACATTTTATTTATCATTGATTTGTGGCTAAAATATTGCATGAAAAAGAAGAAGATGATTGCATAAAACATAAGGGGTATTTATACATGCTTAAAACCCTAATTCATTTTTAGGGGACTACCAAAAATGCCCTTTAGATAGTGTAATCATTAAGGAATTAATTAATCTCCACTAAGCATTTTACCTTCAAGTAATCATTAGGGAATTAATTAATCTCCACTAACATGCCTTTAAGCCTCCATTAATATATGCTACTCGTATTTAAATACATTTTAACATAAAATGATTTCAACATAAAAACAAGAAATATGAGAGCTAATTAAATGAAAAGAGAGCTAACTACTTGCATGAAATAGAATTAAACTAATTTTCTAGAATTAAATCTACGCTACTAACATGAAATAAGAGAGCACAAAGTAAATAAGAGAGCATAAAATAAAAGAGCAATAAAAGTAAGCATGAACATGAAATAAAAATGCATGAAAGTAAAGAGCAAGGCTAAGAATCCATTAAAGAAACATTTTATTTATCATTGATTTGTGGCTACAATATTGCATAAAAAAAAGATGATTACATGAAACATAAGGGGTATTTATACATGCTTAAAACTCTAATTCATTTTTAGAGGACTACCAAAAATGCCCTTTAGATAGTGTAACCTCCAAGTAATCATTAGGGAATTAATTAATCTCCACTAACATGCCTTTAAGCCTCCATTAACATGTACATGTAATTTTAATTATGGACCATTAGTTAGTGGGCATGTGGGATTCTCCATGTTGCATAAATTTTTTTATTTCCTTTCTTCATTAGCTTTCAACATGTGTGCATGCATTCATCCATGAAACATCTTCATATTTGCACTTCATTTCCTACAAATAAAAATGTGCAAATAAATTTTTTCAAAATTAATTCATACACAAAATTACCATTTTGCTCCCAAATGAAGATAAATGAATGCTGATTTGAAAACAATTTAAATTTTGGTTTAAACATGTAAAATACCCTAATATGCTCATTTATTTAAATAAAAGTGGATTAAATATGGGAGTAAAAATATACACTTTTACATGCACATTGCATATTTCTAGTGGAAATTATAAGTGTCATGTAACTTATTTTTTGGTTCTCTATTATGGTAGTATGTTATCATAACAGATTTTTCTTCTTATTTCTTAATTAATCTGGTAGAATCTGGTAGGGGACAGTTTTTCCCCGTTAGCTTTGCTAAATAATAAACATGTCATTTTAAATATTGCTAGTCGAGATGTATTGAGATCGGATATCGATAAATCCGTTGAGACTAGAGTATGTAACGTTATTCAAATGTCGGGCAGTGTATTACCCATGGCTACTGGAGGCACCAAGGTGTTACAGATTTAAGTTATTGGAGAACTATGGAATGACTCATTCGATACATTTTCTATTGATTAATATAACTAGGTCAAACAAAAAATAGCGATACGATAATATTACATAATTATCTCGACTTGAGAATACCGTCGAACTATAATATAGAAACTCTGCTTTAATTATAGTTAATCGTGGCACGATGTCTATAGAGAAACTATAGTTGGGTTGAGTTGAAGCATTGGAAGTGAAACACTGTTAAATAGAGAATTTGTATCCTCGATTATACGAGGTTAGTATCATGGTCAACTGAAGTTAACTCAAAGTCAAAGTCTATGGCTAGAGCATTTCAGTAAATAATAATTGTTATTAATGAACTAAGGACTTTTGTTTAAGCTATATAAGTTGAATATATATGATATTGGAATTTTGACCATTATCGAATTCTATAAGTCCTAATGTGACATAGTTTTGACAAAGAGAATTAGTGTGAATAATGGTCACTATCGAGACTGCTTAAAATAAGTAAAATTGGATTTTACTGAAACAATGTAAGCGATAAATTTGGCCTTAATGTCACACCAATAGCTAAGATGACATGTGAACATTAATATTCGAATTGTTTGATATTGATATTGATCTTGACCAAATATAAACCTAAGAGTCACACAATCGAAATGTTAAGCCATGTCCCAAACATGTCCCCTACCTGCTGCAACCACTGTCACCTTGACATTTACATCCCTTGTGATGCATGCAATATATTAGTCCTCAACTTCCAAATAACCATATCCATGCATGCAAAAACCTCCCATGCAAACTACATCCCCTCACCTTCTCAGTATCCCTTTTGCCTTACTTGATTTGTTACCTAAAGATGCAAACATAACTTTGCCCATTACCCTTGACATTATTCCAAAAATACATCCATTAATTCAGCTCCTGCACGTCTTCTAAGCACCCTAACTCATGTTTCTTCACATAAAAAACAAACTTTCAATACTTCACTCAACTCTTCTTCCCAGAAGATTGTACAAGCAAAACAAACTATCCTTGCACACCTCAAATCTGCATCTCACCTACATCTATTGTAACGACCCAGAATTTTTGATAATTAAAATTTGAATATTTAATTAATTTTAAATATTAATAAATGGAATTTAGAAGTCGAATGATTTATTTTTCGAATATTGGATTTAATTTGAGTATTAAATCGATAAATTAAATAGTGAAATTCCAGAGATAATTAAAAATCGAATTAATATGATTGAAAATGATTTGTAAAATTTTATTTAATCATACTGGAGTTATAGAAAGGTTATAGAACTTTTAAAATTGAATTTGAAGTTAATCTGTGAAAATTGAATATTTTAATATTTAATTATCGACAGTAAAAATAGCGAATTTTCGAACAGTCTCAGAATTGAACGAGACCAGTTCCATTGGATCCATAATAGTTAGTTATTATCGGATTTCAATTTTCGTATCAATCGGAGTTGTCGATTGACCGTGGCAGCTCGAAACGCATCGATATCGTTTTAATTTTAAATCGTCGAGTTAAAATAGTCATTTTTCAAAAAGTCTCGGATTTCGACGAAACCAGTTTCATCGGATCCGTAATGTTATATTATTTCATGGTTTCAAATTTCGTAATTTTTGGAATTACCGTTTGTCCGGGGCAAGCCAAAACGCATCGAAATCGGTTTAAATCGGTTTAATTTAAAACTGATCGTTTTTCTCTGTATCTCGCACAGATGTCCGAATTAGCTCCCGAAACACGTTCCATTGCGTTCGGAACGCGGGGTAAACCTTAGAAACATCAGCCGGCACGCTTCGTTTGGAGTTCGGAAATTTCGGGATGAATAGTGTTTTCGTTGTTTTTCTATAAAAGCACCTTCATTTCTTTCTTTTGCAAACAAACCCTAGGGTTATAGTGCAGCCGCCAGTTCTGAAATTAATGGCCAGGAAACTCTCAACTTCTTCCCTCCAAATCTCTTAATCCATCAATCTATTCGCAAAACATCCAACTGCAAACTTGTAGAGCTAATCGAGCTCTAGAAGATCAACGGTCAAGATCGAAATCAATGCAGCCGATCAATGGGAATCCTTGCTTGAACGACCAATGTTTATTCACGTTTTTCGAGCATGATTGGGGGCCGAGCTTCAAGCTACTGTAGGCGGTGGGGGAGTTGGTGAGGGGCTTCGAAATGGCACTAGCTGATCGGGGTAGAAGTTGAAGATGGAGTCGCGTGAATTAGGGTTTGAAGGCGGCCTTTGGGTTTGTCACGTACGTGATTTTCACTTACCTGGAGTGTGTACGTGAGGGAGAAGAGAAGGGGTGGGGCGGTTCAGATCTGAAGTGGAGAAATGGATGGCCGAGATCTATCCTAGGTTAAAATAAAAATAAAAGAAATGTTGATTTAATTGATTTATAATTCGTGAATGTTTAAAAATGCATATCTCTTTCATACGAGGTCCGTTTCGGACGGGATTTTTTGCGTTGGATTCGTTTTCGTGAATACTACACAATGGAATTGGATTGGAGTCGTTTGGAGCTAGTTGGAATTTCGGGTAAAATTAAACGCGTGTTTAATTTTATTCGAAATAAACGCTGAAATCAGAATTAAAATCATGGTGAGATTTTCTCACTCAAATTGAATGTGGAATTTTTGCAGTTATTGATTGCTATTGGATGTGATATTAGATATAGTAGGATATATCTATATATATATATATATAGCAATATATACATATTGGCATATGTATATATTGGATTGATTGATTTCCCGCCTCGTATAGCGGATGAGACCCTATTGCGCCGTTAGTAAGCGGATTATTTTTAAGAAACCCATATACCACGATAATTCCGTACTGGAGCGGAATTGGTATTGTGCTAACGTCTTTGGATGCAGGGAAACAGGTTGGAGGGATCCAACTGGATTCCTCAACTATATTTACTTATTTACAGATATTGATATATATTCTGTTATCATATTGATATATGATATTGACTGTTGTGATGGACTAATTGGTGTTGTCGCATCATCGGATTCAGTTTTGAAATGTAAAAATAACGACTTTTACTTTAAAAGGGTTTTTAAAGTGATTTTTGAAAATATACGTTTTATGGAATTTTTGAATCGATTTATAAACGTAAAATTTTGAAGTTATAAAAGTTAAGATTTTTGTGAATTATGACCGTAAGGTGATTTTTGAAATAAATAGTTTAAGCAATTTATAAAATGGTTTGAACTGAGATTTTCGGATTTTTGTGAACAGTTTATTTAAAAGATTTAAAAAGTTGATATTTATAAATTTAAAATATTGGAATTTTAAAACGAGATGATAAGTGTTAAAGATGAAATTTATAGAATTATAAATCGTGAGGATATGGAATTTATAGATTCATAAATTGTGAAATTATAAAATGGATGAAACTGTAGAATAAAAGATTTATAAGAGATTTACTTATAAATTGGATTTTTTGCCTTTAAATGGAATATTGATCGAATTATTAATAAAGAAGATTTATTAAATTGAAGTCGTTAGAAAATAGAAATAGAATTTATAAACGTTGTTGTATAAATTCGAAATCAATTGGATTTGATAAATTAAAATGTTAAAGGAGATATATTCGCGATTTTGGATAGCGGATTATTATTTAAATAAAATGTGTAGAAAATATTGAAATGTGGTTAGTGAAGTATATTCACGATTTTGGACAGTGAATATATTGTTAAGTAAAATGAACTTGTTTTGGGAAAGCGATATTACAGAAATGAAGTAATTGTTTTAAAAGATGTTTTAAAACGTGATAAGTATCGAATACATAGATTTCAACTTTTATTGTTGAAATAGACGTTTTCGAGGAATTTAAGGAAATGATGGACTATAACACTGTTGTTATAGTAAATGGTTTCCGAAAGGAAATATTTTTGTATGGTATTGGGATTCATATATCTATCTAAATTCCGAATCCCTATACTAGTGATTTTGAGTCGTCGTAACGATGTTTTACGTAACATTCGTTTTGACTCAAATAAAATGTGTTTAAAGAATGATTTCCTTAAAGAATGAGATATATACTTAATTTTGATTTAAGTATATCGAATATTTTCTAAGTGTTGAAAATAAATAGTTTTGTGAATTACTTATTTTAAATAAGTATGGAAATGCTTTTCCAATATGAAGTGAACTGTTTAGAGATTTTATCTTTTAAAGATAAATTGAAAAGTGAATATTTGAAATTTGTTTCAAATGGTGAAGTGTGGAAATAATATATCTAGTAAAGATATTTTTGAAGATAAATAATTTGGAAAATTATTTGGAATCTGATGATGTTGCGCATCTTTATTGATAGTTAAATAACCGACTATCAATAATTACCTTGAATAGGTATTTGTTGTGAATTGGATGAATTTGAATGCCACACTTATTTTTGAATAAACGCTCACTATTCGGGTTAGCCGGGAAAGGACCATGGGGTCGTATAACCCATTCCGAATATGTGATACGTCGTTATGAATCGCATTTGAAGACCGGTGCTGAAGACCGGATATTTTTGAAAACGGAAGGATTACCGTCGAGTTACTCTACATCGGCTGATCTCCGGTTTAGAGGTTTTATCACCCTTAGTGACGGGAAGTCCGGACGTGATTAGAAATTTATCCGGATGTGCAAGGGCTTCGTGAGAAGTGCCTTCGGTTCTGTTCGATCCCGGAACAGACTTGTATGGATTGTGTGTCTTGACGTTACAATTTGAGATATAAAGCTAATTTCTTTCAAATACATTTCTGTTGGTGGCGGAGAATTTATTCTCTTAGCTTAACACCCTTCTCTGAGACGTACGAGCTCAGAGGTTATGTAGTTGAAATTCATCAGCGATATATCCCAATTTGGTAACGTGGCATACTGAGTGTTTGATCATTTGCGATATGATCATTTGTTTGATCTTATATCTTTGTGATCATAGGTTGATCATTTTGTTTGACCCGAAGCAGGGCTTTTTGAGAAAGCGTAGCTTTGTGGACGAGACTTCGTTGAGCCTCACACCCCGAAAATGGTCAAAACAGGAAGGATGCAGCAAGGTTCTAGGGAGTAGCGCCCCTTAGTGTATGTCATTCCTTCTGGATAAAGGTGGTATCATGGTATGGAGCCCAGATACTTAACCTCTGTGGTTGCTGCAAATTTATTACTTTGTGGTTGTTGCGAATCGGGGATCCTCGGGAAGATCGGTGACGATCGGGGGATGGCATACGCGTGTCAGTAGTTACCTATTTTTGCAGAGGTAACCCGGCCTTGTGTTGGCAGAGATCCGGTTAGGTTCTCGGGTCGTCTATTCCAGGGACGTACCCATCGTGGAAAAGGAAGTTCCTTAGCCTGACCATTTGTTGGAAATCCAAAGAAACAATACGAGCCTTTACGATTTCAATTGTATAACCTGTCTCCTCAGGAGGCAGCTATAGCAGGCATAATATAATGGTACCTATGCTGGCTAAGATTTATATTATACTTTCGAAATGTTTTCCACTATGCACTAAAAATAATATAAAAAAGGATTTGATTTTTGCGTAGTAAGCATCTTTGACTAACATAAGAAGAAATCTCCTCCAAATCTGCGTTTGCATTGTGTGTGTGGTGGGAGGTCTTATGGTAGTTTCATTTTCCAAAAGCATTGCGAAATTTACTTTAAATTCTGTTCTTGTTTTAAAGATAAATAACTGTTTTACGATCTCACACCAGTCACCATGACTGACTCGGAGTTTATTGTTTCCCTTCTAAACTCTGGGTGCCCACCAATTTCCACACGGGCAGCCTAGAGTTATATTATCAGGATATTCTGGATATTCTGGAGCTTTGGAAGCAAGCTGGATGACGAGACGTAGTATTTGTATCTGATAGTATTTATTCCGCTGTGTATTCTGTATGAGGACAAGTTTATATAACTGTCCATTGTTGTTTATTGACTCTGATGATATGATGTGATGTAATGTAATAACAGATATAATTCTTTTGTTTTTAAATGATATTCATTTATCTATTATATATTGTTCCGCTGCGATATGTGAGATTCTGATATTGTTTTCTGTTTCTGTTTCTGCTCTTGTTCTGTTGTTGTTCTTCTTTCTTTTTCTTCTATCTTCTTCTTCTACCTTTTTCTTCTTTCTTAAAACCATAACTTTTCGGGTTTCCGGCATTCGATGGCTCAGCAGTCGATAAAGTGAGTATCGATGTTGAATTTTCGAAAGTCGAAAATTTTCGGGATGTTACATCTATCATCTCAATCAAACCAGATCATCCAACTAAACACATCTCCCTACATCAACCTTACTCCTCCAAGTACCTCTTCACCCTATGGAATTGTCTAGGCTAATCAAAATAACTATGCTCCACTCACCTGTCCAAATCAACTTAATCCATCTTCTAAGTCTGCACATGAAATATCTACCACACAACTTAACACATTACCTCACAACATTCCTCCTCCTCCTGACATTCCTTCACCTCATAAAACTACAACAGGAAATCAATACAACCTTGCACCATATAACTCTCCAGTCCAACCTTATCTTTCAACTCTTTAGGATAAGGATATCCCTTAACTTGTCACATCACCCTACATCAATCTTTCTCCTCTTAATTACTTTGTGCTCCCACCTCCTAACAGCATCCCACTTCTCTCTAACACCCTGGACAACCGAAGAAACCCAAAGGCAAAACCAAAAGTAAAACAAACTCAGGTAATTCCCATTCAAATGATGATCTTAATAATGTTAGGGACTATAACCCCTCCCAAATGCTCCTACTTTGATAGCCAAGATGAAAGCATCTCTCCACCTTCTCCAAGGCATACAAGAAACATCCCTCGCCTCTTCTCTCTCCACCGAGTTATTAATGATAAACAACATTGCATTTTGGAATGTTAGAGGGGCCCATCTCCCCTCCAAGCAATTGGAAATAAAGAAACTTATGAAAAAAGGAACATACATATTTTATGTATCTCTGAAACAATAGTTAACCACTCGCTACCCTCATAAGCAGCCATGCTTATTACCCCCTTTAGAAGTATAATCACAACTTAGATAAAGCACTCTATGGTAGGTTCCTTACTCTATGGAACCCCTCTACCTTCAAGCTACCTATACTATCCTCTTTAGATCAATCCATACACTACAAAGCCCTACACCTTCCTATATCCACACTTTCCAGTTATCATTGGTGTACGCTAAGAACAGCGCTAAATCAAGAAGTACCTTCCTAAATCAACTCCCAAACCTCATAGCCTCTTCCGACCCCTGATAATCTCAGGAGACTTCAATTGCATGTATCTTTCCACTCATAAACTCGGTGGTAACCCTCTTATTCTAAGGGATATACCCCCTATCAATCAAGCCATAATTCAAGCCAGAACTAATCCCCATTTCCAACTTTGGACCCCTATACACATGGAGTAACAAGAGTAGATCGGGTGTTTGGACCCTATGCAAACTTGACCATGCTTTTTTTAATTCTTGTGCCTTATCTTGCTGGACGAACATTCACTGTAAAACCCTTATGTGGGAAAATGGGTTGTCTATAACATAATGCAGAATGGAGCTTAAGGCTATTTATACACTAGAAGGGATGAAGTGTGTATTTCAACTATTTAAAACTTACTTATGTACTATAAATCTTTATCTACTCAAATTGAAAACAGAAACAAATAATCACAAAATAAGTAAGTAGTAAAGTAAGATGCAGTGAAGTAAACAACACCTGGAATTTTTATACTGGTTGGGATTGAACAATCCTACATCCAGCCCTGTATTGCACAGTACAAAATTTCACTATTATCACTTGCTTTCTACTGATGGAAAAAACACCTTTATAATATTGATTTATCAAGCTACAAGATCACCCTCTTGATTTCACATGCTACAAGAACACTTTCTTCTCTTTATAGTCAACAGTAGAGTATGGTAAGTAGTAGTATCTTCAATAAAAATTCTCGCAGATTCGGTACAATGATTTATAGACCTCCAGTGGTAATATACATTTGCGTTCTTTGAGGAATAGGATGAAATCAATGAGAGAATGATATGAATTTAAGTAAAAATTCTCTAATCTTGTGTGATTGCAAATCCTTGAAGAATTGGAGTGAAAAAGTATCGATTTTCAAAGAGAGCGGAAGAATGTGTAATGGATATTTCTCACAAAAGTATGGAAGTGAAAGAGTAAAAGAAAGAAGAGTAAAAGAAAGAAGAGAAAATTATGTTGAAATTTCATTTTCCAGAGCCATTAAATAGTGGTCGAAGAAACATGCCTATCGGTGAAGAGGTGGAGGGAAAATCCCTTTGTTTGAATTTTAAAAAATAGAAAAATGGTCAGTATATCGACATACTTGGGAGGGATATGTCGACGTGCTCGTGTTTCAGAAAATAGAAACTCTAATAAAGTGTCGTAGATTTTCAGATTTCAATGTCCCCTGTATTTATGGATATTTTGTGATTCGGTTGAGGTAAATGGTTGATGATCTTCAAGTATAATTCTCATGGGGTCTTTAACAAACATTTTAAGATTTAAACAACACTCATCAATTCAAATACCTTTGTCATTACAGCATTCTTCTTAAATCGGTTTTGTTCTTCCATTTGCTTTGATTAATCTTCATATATATAATTCATTTATTTCCACTTAGTTCTTGTTTATCTCTGTATAATGTCTCCATGATATATCTAAAAGTACTACACAACTCGAAAATATGTTAGTAGTAATATTTATATGGTTGTTCATCAAAATCAATAATTACGGAATTAACACCTTATGCCCTCTGTCTCTGACCACAGCCACTCCTAATCTATTTGGGTGGAAACCACCCATTTTCACCCTTCCTTTAAATTCTTTAACTATTAACTAACACACAAAGAGTTCTTTCTTCTTCTGCCATAGGTCTGGAACTCAAATAAGCAGGGTAATCCTATCAACTCTCTACAAAACAAGCTCAAACTTCTAAAACTCAAACTTAAAGCATGTCCTGCTCTCACCTTTGAGGATGGAACAAAACCATCAACAAGCATCAGGAATCAACTTTTTCAAGCACGACAGGATTTATCAAATGACCTTCTTGATTCTCACCTCTTTGAAGAGGAGCACGATTGTAATAAACTTCATTAGGCTCTTGCAACTGAAGCCTCAATGGAAAAAAAAGGCGCAATCCAAGTATGAAAAAGAAGCTGTTAGGATTACCAAACACTCTTACTACTCACTAAAGATCAAACTAGCATAAGATAAAATTCATAGCATTGTTGACAAAGTGGGGCATTTACAAAGAACCGATTAGTCAATAAATAAGCTTTCATTGAATATTTCTCCTTCCATTCAAGCAAACCCAAATCAATACACGTTAGATCTATCCCTTCTATTTGAAGCAAAGCTTCCTTGCATCTCTTCCGAACAAGCTTCAAATCTGATTTCCCTTCTAACTCCGATGAAATAAAGGAGGTTGTTTTCACCCTTAACCCTAGTAGCTTTGGAGCACCGGATAGGTACAATGCCTCTTTCTTACAAGGATGCTGTTAAATAATTAGGCAAGAGGTAACTACTGCAATACAATATTTTTTCCTCTCAAACAAATCACCTGTGGGCATGAATACCACTTCTATCTCACTGGTTCCAAAAAAAGTAAACTCATCTTCAGTAGTTAATTTCAGACTTATATCGTGCAATATACTCTACAAGTGTATCTCCATAATCATTCCAACCAGGTTGTAGCCAGTCCTACCATCCATTACCTCAAGCAACCAAACTGCTTTTATCCCTTAAAGATTAATTAGTGACAATATTCTCTTTACCCATGAGCTGCCGAGAGGGTATAGAAAAGACTCCATATTTCCTAGATGTATGTTGAAGTTGGACATTCGAAAACCTTTTGACACCATAGTTTGGAGCTTCATTGTTGCCATCAATCAAAAAAAAAATTCTTAAGCCTTTTCTAGCATGGATAGACACTTCTATCTCATCACCTTACTCTTTGGTTAATAGAAATGGAAGCTCGCATGGTTTTTTCAAGGGAACACAAGGCAATAGGCAAGGTGACCCAATCTCTCCCTACCTCTTTATCATTGTTATGGAAGTGATAAACCTCTTATTCATTCAACAAGTTAACTTGAAAAGGTTTACACTTCATCCCCACTGCAAGCTTCCTCACTTAACCCACCTCCCATTTGTTGACAACCTAGTTATATTCACAAGTCCAATCATAGACAATGATCAATGCATTCTCACTATACTGGATGACTTTCACAAGTTAACCGGCCTAAATTTAAACTTTATCAATTCCACATTTTGATTACGGGCTTGAACCAACAACAAAAGGATGAAATTATTCGCTTTTCTTCCCTTTAAGAAATGCCTCCACAATGCTCTTTACCTTGGCATGCCTCTAATATTAACCAAAATTGGTACTTTGAAATGCTTGCCATTAAATGAAAAGATAACTCAAAAACTATCTTCTTGGCCTAACACAAAACTCTCTCAAGCTGGAAGATTAGTAGTGGTACAATCAATTGTCATGGCCATGACCTCATATTGATTAAAACATTGCATTCTTCAAACATACTGATAGCCATGATTTCAAGCGCTATTAACAAGTTTCTTTGGCATGGGAATCCTTTCTCAAAGAAGATGGTCTCAATTGCCTTTTATAAAATGTAATTACCCAAAAATGAAGGTGGGTTTGGCATTACTAACATTAAGCTTTGGAACAAGGCTGTCCTACCTACCCACTTTAATAAACTGCTAGTACACAAGGACAACTTATGGGTAAACTGGGTTAAGCATAACCTTATTGAAATAGGGATTTTGGGCTATGGATGTGTCGAATGATTCCAGTAGGTTTTGGAGAAGTATCCTTAAGCACAGGGAATATTTCCTCCCTCATATACGATGCAGTATTAAAGCAAATCCTCACCTCCTTTTCGCGTACTCCCCTTGGGCAAAAGCAAGCCTGATTTTAAATAGCATAATAACATCGATTTGAGACATCGGACTGGAATTCCCCAAACTGCATCAGCTAAAGATTATGTAACAAACAACTATATTAATCTTCCTTATTGCGACTCCTACCATGTCATGCAACTATGGGAAGCCATGTCATCTACCCCCCTATAATTTTTTGACCAGCAGTTCTTTGGACTTCCAAGGCAAAGCACCGCTCCATTTCTCTAGTTTATAAAGTTCTCTCAATTACCAATGAAGACCGGGCCTTCCCATGGGCAAATAGATTATGGGCCATGCATAGCCTAGCAAAAGAGAACTTCCTTCTATGGAAGATTATAACCAATGTCATTCTGACCAAAGGAAAGCTTTACCAAAGAGGCATAATAATTGACGACAAGTATGTGCTCTGCAGCAGTGAGATAAAAACAAATACCCACATTTTATTCGAATGTTGTTATATCAACCTAATATGGTCTAAGATACTAGAAAATGGAAATTTCCATAGATCATCCACCAACGGAAAACCGGATTGGTACAATATCTTCAAGGCGACGAGATGGAATACACCCAAAACAAAGATGTTGCTTAACTTACTCAAAAGGTTTGTGGACATGATCTGGGTGGAAATGAATACAAGAATTTTTGAAAATTGCAGAAAACCTCTTCTGAGCTGTATCATAAAATTCATGATAGGTCGCTGCCTGATGTAAGGCTTCGTAATTGTGTGGAGAAAAGAGCTCCCTAATGTAACTTTTGTCTGTTTTAGTTGGGCTCTATAAATATTTCAGTTTAGTTTAATAAATGGGCGGGCTCCCTTAGTCTAATTAACTTTCAAAAATATTATCATTGTTATAAATTAATTAATAGTTGTGAAATACTAATTATAAAGTTTTATTTGATATGTGTTGATTGGTACTGAAAGTAATGCATATATAAAAGTTATATATGCATGTATCGACATATTATATCGATGTACGTTTATATTTGACTTAAATGAGAATTATCCGATATGGTTTGAAATGGAATGGAAGCCCCTATGGGCCCATGTAGTGGTCGGCTATAGCTTGGAAGGAGGATGGGATTGTGAAGATATTTGTGGAGTTTGAATTAATAGAGGAAAGAGTGGATCTGGATCCACATTTTACTCACTTTTTCTCTCTTATTTAAACACCAACACCCATCGCTTTTCTAGTTTACTTTTTTGCTCTCCTTCTTTCTATCTCTGGCCCCAAGTACAATTTCCTCCCCCTCCATCATTTTCAAGTTTAAAAAACAAATTCAAATCAAACAGTGCTAATGTGCGTAGATCTTTCAGTCTGGTAGTACTTTCTACAAGAAATTGGATTCAAATCCAAGGAGATCAGTAGATTCAACATTCAAGTTGTTATTGTTATGCTACAATTGGGGTAACACTCTAATTTACATTAAATATATTCATTTGTCATTTATTTAATTCCTATATGGTTAAATTAGATGTATATAACACAAATCTTTATATATGTGTGTTGTCGATCTAAAATATGTGTATGTGTGTGTATAAACATATTTTTATTATAAATTTAAAAACAAATTTATACACATGAATTTGTGCTTTTATCCAGCAGTTTAAAAAATGCGAATTAAAAATAGTTTAGAAAGGGTTTTCTAAACAAAAATTTATTTTTAAATTATATAAACATATGTATATAATATATGTAAATTTGTAGTTAATTATACACATATTATTATTTCAAAAATTTGGGTTTTTTGGTATATATATATTATTAAAATTTTAATTAACGTATGTATATATATATATATTATTTTATAAATATAATACATTAAATTAATTTTAATATATTATAAATACATACATACATACATAAACATGCATGCATACATACATACATATATATATATATATATATATATATTAATATACACAAAATACCATCTTCCTTTCAATTTTAATAGCAACCGAATCTAACTTTCCCGCTCTATCCCCTTTCATCTTGTCCTCTCTACCTTCCACCTCAACCATCCCTCCATTGCTTACTCTAACTACACCTCCTCCCTCCCGACCTTCTGACCTAACACCAGAAGCTCCCAATCCCTCTTCTGATATTGACTCCTCCTTTCTAATCCCATCTACCCAGCCTCTCTCACCCACCAATCTAATTTTAAGCTCACCTAACACCTTTGTCCATTCTCCACCTCCTTCAAATTCATTTGAACACGCATGGACTTCTCTATTTAAGAAGCTCCCTCGAAACGTGGGTAAATACATGCCTGTTCAAATGGATCTATCCTTTAATGGTGATGCCATGGTGCTACCATCTTCTGTAATTGTTGTTGGAGAAGAAATATTGAAAGATTATATGGTTGGCCTCTTCCTTGATGAGCCATTGTCATACTCCTATGTAATTGAGAACTTGAAACGAAGATGGTGGTTGAGAGGCAATATAAAGGTCAAGTCTGATGGTTCCATCTTTCTGATGAGACTAATAGGGATAGGATAATAAGAAGTGACCTCATAGTAATGAAGAACGAATTGTTTATAATAAAACAATGGGATCCAACCACCAGTAATGTTTGTGGATCGAATCGATCAGTTCCAATCTGGGTTCATCTCACAAACATACCAATATATCTATGGTCACTGTTGTGCATAAATTGGTTAGCAAATAGATTGCGTAAACAAGTATGTTTAGATGAAGCAACTGAATCTCTTCAACGAGTTCACCACGCAAAATGCCTAATTGAAATATCTACCAACCAAGAACTAGTTGCTTCCTTTCCTATTCCGAATACTGATGGAACAACACAGATAATATACGTATCTTATCTCTAGCAACCATATATATGTACATACTGCAAAGTATTTGGGCATAAAAGCTTGAACTGCCAGTTTTGGCCAATTCTAGAAGTGCTGGAAGCTAATGATTTTGATTATGATGAGAAACAATATGTGAACACAAATGTTGCAAATGAGAAACAATACAAAAGACCACAACCAAGTGTTGTACAAAACAGAGTGCGGAAAAAAGTAGATTCAAGCAATAGAAAGAAATTGCAAAGAACAGTACAACTCCAGTTGATGAACTCTCAAAAGAAGCCAGATCCAAAAATAAAAATGCTATAAAGGATAAAACTGGAAAGGCAATAGATTATAGACTGCTTGCTAAAAGATCTGCAAACGTGAACTTGAATGTGAAGGATAAACAAATGAGAAATAAATATTCTACCCTTGAGTTGATAGAGGAAGGAGAAATATATGAAGATGAAGATAACATGTGTGTTGCTATAGCAAATGTGAATAAAGAAGTGGATGTTACTGTCAGTGATAAAGAAATAAATGTAGCCGAAGGAACAAAGCGAAATAAAGGAGCAAAAGAAAAATTGACTGATGAATTAAATGTGAATATGAGTGGAAATGTAAAAAGTGCAAATGAAAGCATAAAAGCAAATGCAATAAATGAGCACTTTAAAAACAAGCATCCTTCCAATGAATGCATGCAAAGAAACTGGGCTTGACAGATCAATCTGATAGTACCAATGCTAACTTTATTACCAAAAATGGTGCATCAGACCAGGAATGTCAGAACATCAATTTACTTCCATCAAACCAAGCAAAACTTGCTCCTGTAGTAGTCTATACTCATCCAAATACTCATTTCCATGCTTCAACTTCAAAAATGCCTCCACTATTTCCAACCCTTGCTTATCTCAATCCTGCTTAATGCACACCACCTGAATGTTCACACATGCACAAGGTGATTCCAGAATCTAATCGTAACTTATCCCAACCAAATGAAATGATGAGAATTGGAACCAACTGCATCTTCTCCCCCTCAGTTTGTCCTATTATATCAGATCCAAAACAATCATATTCTGCTCTAATTGACATATCCTCTACCATAACTTCCAATCCAACTTCAACAAAAACTCACTCCCCAATTAATTCAAAAAAGAAACATAATTCACATAAAAAGAAATCTACATTATTGATTGGATCTACCAAGGAAAAAAAAGAAAACGACTATGGTCAATAAGAAGAACTTCCCTCCAAATACACCATCCACACTTTCACCCTTTAAATCAGAATATGAATCGGACTCAACTTTGAAATCTTACCCAGATATCTCCCCATCTTCTACTGTTAGAAGAACTAGAAGCTTGAGTAAAAAAACCTCCAAGTATAATCAATTAAGAGCAGCATTGTAGCATGGAATATAAGGGGAGCCACTGATGTGCACGTATATGTGCATATTTTTACCACTATATTTAATCTATTTAAATTAAATAAAAGATCATATCGGTTATTTTAACTTGTTTAAACCAAAATTCATATTATTTTCAAATCGTCACATATTCATCTTCATCCAAGGGAAAAATGGTCATTTTGTGCATATATTAATTTGAGAAAATTTATCTATATTATTTTATAGGAATTTGGCTTCATATACAAGTGGTTTCATGAAAATGTATGCATGCACAAGAGCGAAGATAAAGAAATGAAGATGGAAATAATTCAAAGGCATGATAATGGAGGACCCCACCTACCTTAATGTACAAATTAGAGGCTAATGCACATGCTTATGGAATTATGGCTTCATGTACACTTAAATGATGATTAGTAGAAGCTAATGATTACTTGGCCTCCACACTTTCTCAAGGGTATTTTGGGCATTCCCCAAAAATATGAATTAGGGTTTCATACATGTATAAAGACCCCTTATGTTTCATGTAACCCTCTTCTCTCTTAGTCTCTCTTAGTTAGTTTTTAGCTTAGAAAATAAATCAAAGCTCTCTTTCTTTTCATGGCTACTTAGCCATTTCTTCTCTTATGTAATTCCTTTTTTTTCTTTATGCAATTTAATACATGTTCTTTTTCTTTTCTTGTTTATTTCCTTTCATGTTGTAGTGTAGATTTGTTTATTTATGCAAGTAGTGTAGATTTTCTTTTATGCAATTAGATTAGTTCTCTTTTCCATTAGCTTTCATTCCTTTCCTTTTGCTTTCATGTTGCTAGCTACATTTGTTAATCAAATGAAAAATATGAGAGGCTAAACCCCTTCAATTTAGGGGTAATGAAGCTCTCTAATTATATAACTTCAACTATTTGTTAATTCATGCTCTCTTTTCGTGCTTAATGATGATCAATGAAATGTTTTATTCGTTGTTCTTGCTTTGAATTTGATAGCCTATATTGTTGACACCAAATAGGCTATGCTTAAAAAATCATTAACACAAATGCCTCTTCATCAAAATATGATTATTGCATAAGAAAGTGATTTGAAATTAAAATTTGAATGTCTATATTTCTAATCAATAGTTAATAGGCCATACTTAAAATAGATTTCATTTTCATTTTCATTGTCAAGTTTCATGAAAGTTAGTAAGTGGTTTAAGGGGTGTGTCAAAGTTTGATGGCTTATGTTGGCTAACTAATAGCACAAATATGCCATACTTATAATAGGCACATCAATTAAAGCACTAATGACCATAAAAGAGAGATCATGATTTCATATATGTTGAACTACATGATCTAGAGAGTGGATTTATTCTCTAAATTGTCATTTAGCTCTTATATTTGCTTCTCTTTTCTTTTAGTTAGTTAGTTAATTCTCTAATTCTCTAGCTTAACTTTCACTCGACTTTGGTTTAATTTGATTGAATAGATTTTTAAAATCATCAATTCCCTACGGATCGACCCGTATTCGCCACATACTACAAGTGTACGCCGTGCGCTTGCGGTTATTTTTAATTTAAATTTGTTCGATGGTTTTCTAAACCGAAAGAATTTCCGTCGAAGAACAAGTTTTTGGCATCGTTGCCGAGGATCGAACCCGGTCACCCGTGTGATAGGCGGGAATACTCACCACTATACTACATAGAGTCTCTCCCTTAAAGAAAAGTTTTTTTAGTTTTGTTTGTTTTATTTCTTAATAAAAGAACCCAAGTTGTTTCATTTTAATTTGTTTTACTTCTTCCTTAAAAAAAAACAAACAAGTTAGATTTAATGTTGTTTTCATTTGTATAGTTTCATTCGTGTTGTTTTAGGTTCATTGCTTTTCTGTTTTCATTTTTTTAGTTTCTTCTTTGATATATATATATATATAATCTGTGTATATATCTTTGTTTTATCTTTCAGGCTGCATAAACAGAAGGAGAAGGATTGCGCTACTAAGCTTGCCAAAAAAAATAACTGCTCAGCTTGCTTATAAATTTTTTTTTTGCTTTTATCCCTTATCTATTGTTTTTATTTGTCTTGCATTGTTGTTTGCTTGCATTTAAAAAAAATTCAAAAATCCATTCGTAGTTGCATTGTTAATACACGTTTAATTTCTGCTTTTCATTTCATCTAAGAATTTTGATTAATAATAATGGTTAGAAATCGATAACACTTAATTATATATTGACAATTTGTCTTCTTTGAACAATTTAATTTCTTGGTGTCTAGGCTACGGTAGAGCAATAATCAGTTATAAATATTACGGTGATTCGTAAATATTATGTTGAATTGTTTCTCTGAAGGTACTTAAACCTTCGGCTGCATTGCTACGGTGATCCGTGGTGCACCGATAACCCATGTCCGTTACCTGGCTGAGAACTATCTTGTTTATCTAAGACAATGTGTGATTATACAATTTTGGGTTAACTTAGGATAAATCATTTGTAATTAAACCCTTGCATTCATTTAGTTGCATTAGTTCATGCATATCTAAAAAAAATTCAAAATCCAAAACTAAAAAAATTGTAAATATTCCTTTGAAATTTTTAAATCTTTTTTCTTTGAAATTTCAAAAAAATAAAATTGAAAAACCAAAATACAAAACAAAAAATCAATTTTCCATTTTGAAAAAATAATTCTATTTGTAAATAATTTTCCTTTATAAAAAACAAAAACATTCTTGAAAATGTCCGAGTTTCCCCACTTATTTGAATTTTACAATAATTGTGAAAATCAATATAATCCATATGATTTCACTCCAAATTCGTATGGATATTTTAACAACAACTATTGTTTAAATGATTCAAATTTTGAACCACAAAATTTTTAAAACGATGACCAACCCTCAAATCTTAGAAAGAGCATTTCGTCTTTACTTGAAATCTCTTCACAGCAAAATCAAATGATAAATGATTTGTGTAATTCATATTTGTGCAATGATTCAAATCTAAGTTTTCAAAATAATCAAAATTTGAATTCACTTCAAAATTCAAACGATATCGAGTATAACCCATGCCAATTCAATTTTGAACTCCAAAATGAATTTCAAAATCAAAACGAAAATGTGATCCACTTTTCAAATAATTTTGGCAATGGGAATAATCTCGACTATGATGCAAATGAAAATTTTTGTTCTCAACAAATTCAAATCGAAAATCCTCAAGCTAATAATTAAAATTGGATTTTTTTGAGCAAATGAACGAAATATACGATGATCACACGGATTCATTGTTTGAAACATATATGAAACAACGTGATAAACAAAATCAAATCTCAATGTGTGACTAGTCAAGTGATAATCCATCTTTTACCCAAATCGATGATTTTCAAATAAAAACTTTTGAAATTGAAAATGATGATCTTAATAAATTTGTTGAAAATTTGGTAATTGAGTTGGATTTCAATTCTTTTGAGGGTGAGAAACTCGATTTAAATTTCGATCTTCCTTTTTCTGAAAATTTGAATACAACAACTTTGAATTTTGAACTTGATTTATGCAATAAAGTTGTTGATAATCCAACAAAGGAAGTCGCATTTAACGAACACGAGTTTTATGGACTTTTTGAAAACGAGTCGTTAAACTCTGATGGGGAAGATTTAAATCACCAATTTGATTTTGAAATCAATAATTCTGAAGAATTTTTCAATGAACAGCTTGAATTTTAATTTGGTGAAAATAAACTTGAACTTCAATCAATCGTTTTATCAAACCCAAAAATCATTGAAAATAAAACGGCTCGTACAATTTTTAATAAAACAGCATTCGTTTTTCCAAATCCAAATTCAACTTCGAAATTTTATATGGTTTGGTTTTCCGAGCTTAAGCTGTGTCTCGTATACTTGACGAGGCAAATGAATCGGTTTTTGGAAGACCGTTTCATTTACGCTTTGACGATATACTTTCTGATCTCGTGTAAATACCATTCACCATCATGTAAATATAGGCCATCTTTTTGTTTTTGTTTTATTTTTCTCCTTTCACTTGGGTTGACTATGATGCCCCACCTCTATACTCACGCTAGCCAAGGACACTACCGGGTAATGCCGTCGACTAGCGCGAAGATGCGACATAATCTGCCATATTTAGAAAGAGATTCAAAAGATGCGACATAATCTGCCACAGAAGATTCACCTTAAACAAGGTCAATAAAGCGTAAAGCTAAAGTTACTTTTTCAGCTTCCGGCACAAACTTTAACTCGAATCTTTCCCGGAATTGCTCCCAAGTAAGATCCGCTTCGATAATTTCAGAGATCAAAAGCTCATACTAATCTAATGCTCTCTCCTGGAGCATACTAGAAGCCACTTGGACTCGATGAAGATCCACAAGATTCATGCGAGAAAAGATGCGATCGCATGATCTAAGCCAATCTTGGATTTCTATAATGCTTTCGGAACCCTTGAAATGCCTTCCACCCAAATCGGTATAATCTCTGCATAAGCGTGCAAACCCAGATTTAGGATGAGTAGGCTTTGGAATGGGTCCGGCAACTTGAGCATTCTTTACAAGATCTAAAAGCTGCTGGGCAGACATAAATACTCCATCCTGAGGAGTAGCACTGGTTGACCGGCACTGGGACGGCCAGATCTAACCATTTCTCTTCTTTAAGAAAGAAAAAGAGAAAGAAGAGGAAAAAGGTTATTCTCAGAATGAATATCAAACAAACTTGATTGATAAAACAAGGCATCACAAAAGAAAATAGGATAGAACGGGTCTAATGACTCGAATTAATCCTAAGGCACGATTCCTAAGAGAGACTTAGGACAATGATCCTTGTTATAATATTCTATATTGTTCCGAAGTTTGGTTCTGATACCAAGTTGTGATTCCCCCCCTCTATACCAACGCTAGCCAAGGACACTACCGGGTAATGCCGTCGACTTGCGTGAAGAATAAGGCTGTTGAGGAGCGACCCTCTGTGTAATTGCTTTGTGCGAGTACCGATATGTTAGATAGTATTACATGCATTTCGTTTCAAGAGGAAATCTAACACATCAATTACAAACTCAAAGCTACTATACAGTGGCTATGTGATCTTCGGAAACAAATATAGAACAAGCATAACACAAATCAGTCGCAGATATTCATATCACTAAGGCGGAAACAGATATGAATATATCACATAAAAGTGTACATCAAAGTAATGGTCATACAAGATCCACTACATCACAAAAGAATAAGTATACATCAAGAAGTCTCTATCTCGAATGTATAAAAGAAAAAAACTGCTAATCTAAAGTAGTTAGCCAAAAATCAGAAGATGGTCCCTGATAAGAAGTCAATTAGAAGCACCTGAAATACCTCGGTCTGACCCGAGTATTATTTTAGAAGAAAAATAATAAACGGATCAGTCTAGCTATAAATATCATATAAAAATGAGATAGGATAATAGATATGACAAAAACGTATGATAACAATAATGCCATACTATGACAAGTATACATCAGATAACAACAAAAATCATACAATATCTCAAACTTTCTCAAACACTAAAAAGAATGTCATATTCTTTAAATTATTCACCAAAACACAAATATTGATAGAGCTTATCAATGCATATCATCAAAATTGGTGAAACACAAATTCTAGAAATCATCAACTAGAAGTCCAGAAATCACAAAAAGGGGAAGGCCTATCACAAACGGGAGCATGAAAACTCACCAACACGTGTATCACAAATGGGTCGCTATCCCATAAAATGAGCCGGAGCTCCTCCAAACAGGGTATAGTCCCCCCTTGCGGACTATGAGCCAAAGCTCACTACAAGAAATTTTATTTTTTGTAGCGCTCAAAAAACGCTACAAAAACTTTTGGTGGCGTTTTGATAAACGTTACGAGAAAACATGCCACTAAAAATCCATGATTTTTTGTTACATTTATTTTAACGCCACTATAAATGCATTTTTGGCAGCGTTTTTCAAACGCCACCATAAATCTTTTTGTAGCGTTTAAAAAACGTCACCAAAAGATTTTTTGGCGCTACCAATAGAATTTCCAACTTTACCCCTGTTTTACGGTTGCATTTACTCAACGCCACTATATATATTTCGGTAGCATTTTTGAAACGCTACTAAAAGTTGTTTATTATTTTACACCATTTTTTCATATTATTATTTCCTGTTAATGGTCTATTTTGGTTCTGTTATATCAATCAACAATCACTCACATAATCATCATATTCAAATAAGTTAAAAAACACATTAACCATATAATCAAATAAAATATCCATAACCATTCCAATACAATAGTTTTTCGACAAAATGACCTAACTCACATACAATAACCATTTGTATACAAATTTACACATCGGGTACTAATAAATGTTATATCTAACTAGTGCTAACAAAACGTTTGATTACCCATAATTCTTTGTTGCATACACAAGTGAAAGCTAGCATCATCAAGTCCAAATTTGCTCTCTTTAAAAGTCCGATGCCTACACAAGTGAAAGCACGACAGATAGTCAAACAATTACGTTAACTCGTAGGACTTCAAATATGAGATCAAACATCTACAACATTATACAAGTATATCCTACTATAAATGCTGTCATATAAATTATCAAAGTTATAAAAAAAATGAAATAAAGTCCTTTCTTGAGCTTAAATAGTAGGAATCAATTTTGCACACTTACTAACCCTCCTTTGATAGAATGGTGAATCCAACAACCTGAGCAAGAAAAATATGACAATGTAAGCACCACAAAAGTGACAGCAATTATTCAATAGAAACAAGTGTATACACACCAGAGCAACAGGACCACACTCTTAAATACATATAAATGGATGTATGCATATGTTACCCACATACAAGTCCCAGTAAGACAATGGATTAACAGAGTATGTTATAACAAACTAGCTGAACTATGATATCCAAAATCAAAACAGTGCATTAAAATGAAAACAAGGGAGGAGTACTTGAATGCAACTCTCTCCACTATATATACCTAAAAAAATATAAACTCTCATGTGTTTGGGACTGTGTGTGTAAGGGTGTAGATTTGGATATAGGCTGTGTTAGTGAGTGCATTGAAGCGTGGGTGTGCATATGTCTAGTCTGCACAAATATTTTCCAAATATTACCTTGTCATTTTAACCTTTCCATTGTAAATTTCATCCTTGTGATTAACATCAATTGCTCCAGAAGCCATCACGCGTATAGGATTTGCTGCTGTCATCAACGGTATAGCTGTCATCAACGGTAAATCCCCTTGGATTATACATTCTTGATTCTTGTGGCTTGCCATCCACATGTCCTCTAGATGAACCAACAACATGTTCCATTTTGATATCTGCTTTGTGAAGAATATATGTATTAGTTTACTACAATGGGTAAAGACAAGTGGAAATGTGACCTGCATCTTTTCTTTTGCAAAACACTATTCTACAGATTCATATTATTTTGCTTTTGTATCTTGCCTTCATAAAATGCAATTTAGCAAAAAATCATAAAATGTATAAAATCTGCTGAATTTACTTAACAAAAACTCAAGGGGAATACATTCAGTGAGAAACACAAAAAAATCAAACGCGCATAGAGGTGAAAGCCATAAACATTCTCATAATCTAACTAACCTTTATATTAACTAAAACTAATGAGATATCAACTCATTGCTCACAGCTACCTATAAACTTCAGAATTTCTTAATGTACCATGCCTAACGTTAATTAATCAAGGTTCCAATGACTATTTAAATAAATTGTTATGAGAAATACTGGGTGGTCTAGGGTCTATCAGTATTTGGGCATGTGCATTTAAGTGTTGCTGCACTTAGTTAACAGAACATCTCCATCTAACAAAACATCCCCATCGCCATCTAACTGAAACACTCCATCAATCAGAACATCTGCTCCTGCCAACCCACTCACCTCTTCACCATCTAAATCCCCAACCTCACCACAAAAACCATCGCCAGTATTAATCAAGCTGAAAGAATTAACATCAATAACCGTATGTATACTATTGTGAACATCAGTATCCTTGTGCATATCATCATAAAACTCACTGAAATTACAATACAAAATATCATCACTCCAACACTCATCTGAATTACACCAAACTTCAGAGATCAATGGTTCATCACTCACCTTTGAAATATCACTACTCACAACATCCTCCACCAAACTACCAGAAGCAATAATGCACTCACGATATTTAATCCCCAAACCGTCCTCATAAATCAATGGATCGAAAGATGAGGAAACAACAACATTGCTGACATCTTTGCATAGGGAATTCACAACTAAATTTTTTTTGCATAAAAGTGGACTTACAATAGGCCTATGATATGATTAATAAGGTCTTTATTTGTTTTATGCTAGCAAGAATGAATTTTCCAAATCAGGTAATCAACCTCATTCATGATTGTATAACAACACCTTCATTTTCCGTTCTAATAAATGGTGTGCCTCAGGGATATATCCAATCTGAAAGGGGTATTAAGCAAGGGGACCCACTATCCCCTTACCTATTTTGTATTGCAATGAAATATATGTCATTGGAATTAGAGGCTGCCATTAAGAATAAGCAAATCACATGTGTTAACAACACTAAGCCTACTGTATCACACTTGATATATGCAGAAGATGTCATATTCTTTGCCTCGGTTGATATTAAAAGTGCTATCACTATAAACAATATTACTAACAATCTCAGTAGAGTTGCAGGTCTTACACTCAACCAAATGAAAACAAAATTATATTTTAGTTGTAGTTGCCAAAACAAACAGTAAATCCTTAGAATACCTTAACTGCAGGTGTCTACTCTCTAAGTGAAGTATTTGGGAGTTCCAATTTCAACTAACTATTTACACTATGCAGAATGTACCACTTTATTCCAAAGAATCATGAAAAAATTTGAAAGCTGGGACGGTAAATTGCTGTCAATGGCAGGCAGGGCTGAGCTAATTCACATAGTTATCACTCCAATTGTGTTGTATTAGCTACTGATATATCACTTCCCTATAGCTACTCTGATCAAATTAGACAACATATGTGCAGACTTTTTCTAGGCTGAAAAAAGACATAAAATCAGTTGGACTAATTTGTGTAGACCTAAATATAAAGGAGGAATAGGTCTTAAAAAATTTCAAGAGCGTAAGACTGTTGGCTGTTTAAAGTTGATATGGCAATTTCTTTTTAAAGATAGTCCATGGTCTAAATGGATGCGTAATAAATACTACTCCACAACTCATTTCTGGTAATTACAATGGGACAATAATATGTCATCCACCATGAAAAATATGGTCAGACATAAAAAGGAGAGTTTACAATGTATGAAATGGGTGATTGTAGATGGTAACAACACATATCTATGGATTGACCCTTAGATAAACAGCAAATGTTTAGTTGACTTACTGGGTTGGGCTAAATATCATTTATCCATATCTAAATTTGCAGCAGTCAAAAGTATCATTCACAATGACCAATGGAACACATCTAAATTTATAAAGACAAGGGAGGTAACAAATCTCATTCAAGAGGTTCAAATTGTACCATAAAAAGAAGCAGATTATATGGAATAGTGTGGAGGCTAAGATTTCTCTTTTATTAAAACATGGGACTTATGCAGCCAACACTACGACCAAGTTGACTGGTGCCCTATAATTTGGAATAAGATAAACAGTATGAAAATATCCCGTTGTGCATGCCGTGTTCTCCTAGGGCGTATCAACACTACAGACCGATTACGAGAGTGCGGTATAGATTGTGACCAACAATGCTCCTTGTATAAGGAGCAACATGAAAGTGTACAACACTTATTTTTCAACTATAGCTACTCGAGGTATTTGTGGACGATGCTAAAATTGAAACTAAACTTACAAACAAATAGCCTCTCCCTGGATCTGGTGGATGAAATTAATACCATTAAATCGACCTTCCAAACACCTGATCAGATAGAGCAGCTAGCTTCTAGTGCTTTAGTTACTGTTGTTTATTATATCTGGGATGAAAGGAATAAACGCGTCTTTCAGAATAAAGAAGTTAACAAATTCATCAAACTAAAATTGATTGAAGAGGAAGTGACTTATCTGATGAGTTCCTCGAAGGATAAAATGGCCTGCAACCAAGCAAACGTCTAGAGCTTTGAGAAATGGGTGATCGATTTACATGATGGTGGCTAATGAAGAAGATTAGTTTACCTCATTATCTCGTGTAAAAGATATTTTGGAATTCTGCTTTTAAAATCGCGTTTGCTTTGTTTTAGTTCGGTCGTAGTTTTTGAATTAGGAAAATTAGGGTTGTGGAGTAAATCGAAAGAGACGAATAACTTTTTTTTTAAGTGGAGTAGTTTGAGAAGAAGAAAAAGTGGTAAAGGAAATTTGAGCGGCCACAGAAAACTTTAGCAAAAAATTCCACGAAATACCGGCGGGAAAATTAGCAGCGTTTCTTTATTTATTTTTATATTGTAAAATTACCAACAGTTGCACAAAATTTAAAACGCCACCAATTAATGCAACTAAAAATAGTTTTTCTTGTAGTGGCTCCTCCTATGAGCCAAAGCTCCTCCAAATAGGGTATAGTCCACCCTTGCGGACTATGAGCCAAAACTCCTCCTATGAGCCAAAGCTCCTCAAACAGGGTATAGTCCCCTCTTGAGGACTATGAGCCAAAGCTCCTCAAACAGGGTATAGTCCTCCCTTGAGGACTATGAGCCAAAGCTCCTCCTATGAGCTGAAGCTCCTCCAAACAGGGTATAGTCCTCCTTGGCGGACTATGAGCCAAAGCTCCTCCTATGAGCCGAAGCTCCTCCTATGAGCCGAAGCTCCTCCAAACAGGGTATAGTCCCCCTTTGCGGACTATGAGCCAAAGCTCCTCCTATGAGCCGAAGCTCCTCCAAAAAGGGTATAGTCCCCTTTTTCGGACAAAGGGACATCGGACATCGTTAGTCTAAATCACCAAAGGATCATCATTGATCGATAAGTGTAAATTACACTAAGCTAGTAAATAAATGAGTTTAGCTTCATGTCCCATAACCACTGGCTTTACTTAAATATTTACAAACAAATTGTAGAGTTCCACTCGAAAATTGTCACAAGAGTTCAATCGAACAAGTCCAAGAATTAACTGGCGAAGTAAACGCAAGTGTTTCATACCACTCGTTTTGCTAAGTCGTTTAATTGGATTTCTCGTACGATAGAGGTAAAGGTTTGTATATACTAATAGATTGAAAAATGGATTTAAAAATGAGTTTTGTATTTAAAATGGTATTGAAATCATCTTTGTGAAAGCGTCTGAATATTTCCTACTAGTATAGAAACCTTTGTATTTTTAAAAGTGATAAATCACAGAAAACGATTGTAGAAACAATCGATCAACCAAAAATTCACATTCGACGACGTGAATCAAAACCATAAAAATCGATATCAAATCCATCAAATGGATATTCCCAAAAATCCAAAGAAAGGAGTCATCAAAGTCGATAATAAGTGATAACAACTAACCGAATTAACAAAAATCGATTAAAATTGGAAATCCACTCAAAAACAGCTGAAATAGGCAAAATGAACAGTTCCAGACGTCTGGGGGTTCATCCAGACGTCTGGATTTAGGTTCTAGAAATTTTCAGAAACCTTCCAAACATCTGAACTCAAACCAGACGTCTGACAAGATGTATCAAACGTTTGACAATGTGCACCGGATGTCTGACAGCGTGCACCGGATGTCTGAAAGGTGGTATCAGACGTCTGGTTTTGTTCTCTGCATTTTTTTTTTGCGTTCTTATATTTTTTCCTCCAGGTACCATAACCAGACGTCTGGACTTGATAACCAGACGTCTGGCCACCTGGTCTGGGCAACAATTTGCCTAGGCCATGATGGCCAAAATGATTCAGGATCGGACGAGCAACGATGACTAGGGATTTATGCCAAGCGACAACCCGGCCTTATAGGCTCTTTGATACACTCCAAATATCAAGTCCAAACATCCATAGTAAGATTTTCATAAAATTGGACCAAAACACCAAAATTTGGAAAATTCACCAAATCAATTCAAATCAAAAGGAATTGAACATGAAAGAGATATTAGGAATTCATACCTAACAACAATGAAAGCTATAGACATAGATGTGAGTTCAAGAACTCACCTTTAAACCCAAAAACAACGAATGAGAAGCTCAAAAACAAAGGAAAGATCAACTACTCTTCGACTTCAACTCTAGAAGCTCCAATCTAAGATCATAAGTAAATATTTCTTAAGTTAGGTTATAGGAAATTTCTGAAATTGGAGAGAGATTGAGATGGAGAAGATGAAGAGGATGCTTACCTAAGCTTCTCTTTGATTTTGGACTTGAATTTGTATTTCCTAATCAAACTAGGGTTTAGGAATTTTAATTTCCTATATTTTCCCCCATTTTTACTTTAGCTTGAGAGTGTTAGGAAATGAGGAGTAGAATGAATGAAGAGTAGAGGAGTTAGGGTATTAAGTTGGGTTAGTGGGCTGAAACCCAAAACCAAAGCTCAAAATAGAAAAATAGCAAAATTTTACTCAACTCCAATCATATCGATGTTTATACTCAAAAAAGTTGTAAACACCATTTTGGACTCAATGGAAGTGGTCTCGAGTCCCAATTCGACTGTTTACAAAAAGTAACATTTCAGACTTTAATCTGATTAACGATGCTATATTTAAATAAAACATTTAAATATACAATCGTAAAATATGCGGGTTGTTACATTGACTGTGGGGACACAGTCAAAGTCAAGTGTGGGGGGAATCTCATCATCTTTTTTATTTTTCATAGTTTATTTTACATTTTCTTTTCTTAAAAAACAGAATTTTATTTTTTAAGCATTTTGATTTATTTTTAAAGAAACATTATAGGATAAATATATGGTTTTGGTTTATTAAATTAAAATTTTTGAAAATTTATTTGCCTTAACAAAAATAAAAATGAAGTTTGATTACAAATAACAATGGTTTAACTAGTATATAGGAAGATTCATACGTGTTAATTATGAAATACATCTTAGTTGAAAATCTTTGTTTTAAAAAGTGGTTGATTTAAAGTAAAGATATAACATTTTTTTGTCTTCTTAGTTAAATAGTGCTAAGATAATTTTGCGAAACTGTCTTTCAAAAAAACACACAAAAACAAAAAAATATTTCTTGTATATATGTATATATTTTTAACACCTAGAGTCATGTGTTCACACTCGTGTGTTCACTCGCCATGCTCTGTACCCTTCTCACGTAAGCCCGAAAGGCAGTGCACGATCGGTATATCTGGCCTCAGTTTATCTGAGTTAGGTGTATGTATATAAAAATTATCTTTAATAACGCCTACAGTCGATAAGTGTTTACACTTGTGTGTTCACTCGCCACGCTCTGTATTCCCCTCACATCAGT
Source organism: Allium fistulosum (assembly GCA_030737815.1). Classification (NCBI taxonomy): domain Eukaryota; kingdom Viridiplantae; phylum Streptophyta; class Magnoliopsida; order Asparagales; family Amaryllidaceae; genus Allium; species Allium fistulosum. The sequence goes on from CM060904.1 coordinate 137,847,954, forward strand.
CCGCAAGGCAGTGCATGGGTAATATATCTGGCCTCAGTCTATCTGAGTTAGGCATATGTAAATATTGTTAATATAAATAAAATTTTCAAATAAAAATTAGAGAGAGTAAGCAATTGAAATCCAAGCACTATTTTAACTTATTTGATTTGACTTGTTATTGAAAAGAAATGAAAATACCACTTTGATAAACGTTGATAACCAACTAAGGATCTATTTCATAGTTACACTTTATTATCAACCAAAACAACGAGTTAAACTATAGTCTATTTGTTATGATAACTTCGTTTTTGTTGGAAATTTTGACGAGTAAATGACTTAAATTTTCAAGATAATAACCAAACCTATATTTAACTTATTTTTGTTAATTTAAAAGTAAATCCTTCATTGTAAATATTTTCAAAAACTCGCATTCATCTATTTGTAAATAATCTTGCATTTTGTAAATATATTCATCCTGCATTTGGATTTTGTGGGTAGTATCCACTGAAAGCCCTCACGAGAAAACACTCATCCTACTGGGGACACCCAAAGGTTTAACAGCTTGTTGCATACACTCAATACAATCGTGCTCCCTACGAATATTTATCTTAGTTTTTCTTTATTCGAGGACGAATAAAAAGATAAGTGTGGGGGTATTTGATGTGCACGTAAATGTGCATATTTTTACCACTATATTTAATCTATTTAAATTAAATAAATGATCATATCGGGTATTTTAACTTGTTTAAACCAAAATTCATATTATTTTCAAATCGTCACATATTCATCTTCATCCAAGGGCAAAATGGTCATTTTTGTGCATATATTAATCTGAGAAAATTTAATTGGAAATTTCTATATTATTTTGTAGGAATTTGGCTTCATATACAAGTGGTTTCATGAAGATGTATGCATGCACAAGAGTGAAAATAATGAAATGAAGATGGAAATAATTCAAATGCATGATAATGGAGGACCCCACCTACTCACCTACCTTAATGTACAAATTAGAGGCTAATGCACATGCTTATGGAATTAATGGCTTCATGTACACTTAAATGATGATTAGTAGAAGCTAATGATTACTTGGCCTCCACACTTTCTCAAGGGTATTTTGGGCATTCCCTAAAAATATGAATTAGGGTTTCATACATGTATAAAGATTCCTTATGTTTCATGTAACCCTCTTCTCCTTTAGTCTCTTTTAGTTATTTTTTAGCTTAGAAAATAAATCGAAGCTCTCTTTCTTTTCATGGCTACTTAGCCATTTCTTCTCTATGTAATTCTTTTTTTTTCTTTATGCAATTTAATACATGTTCTTTTTCTTTTCTTGTTTATTTCCGTTCATGTTGTAGTGTAGATTTATTTATTTATGCAAGTAGTGTAGATTTTCTTTTATGCAATTAGATTAGTTCTCTTTTCCATTAGTTTTCATTTTCCTTTCTTTTTGCTTTCATGTTGCTAGCTACATTTGTTAATCAAATGACAAATATAAGAGGCTAAACCCCTTCAATTTAGGGGTAATGAAGCTCTTTAATTATATAGCTTCAACTATTTGTTAATTCATGCTCTCTTTTTATGCTTAATGATGATCAATGAAGTGTTTTTTTGTTGTTCTTGCTTTGAATTTGATAGCCTATATTGTTGACACTAAATAAGCTATGCTTAAACAATCATTAACACAAATGCCTCTTCATCAAAATATGATTATGGCATAAGAAAGTGATTTGAAATTAAAATTTGATGGTCTGTATTTCTAATCAATAGTTAATAGGCCATACTTAAAATAGATTTCATTTTCATATTCATTGTCAAGTTACATGAAAGTTAGCAAGTGGTTTAAGGGGTGTGTCAAAGTTTGATGACTTATGTTGGCTAACTAATAGCACAAATATGCCATACTTATGATAGGCACATCAATTAAAGCACTAATGACCATAAAAGAGAGATCATGATTTCATATATGTTGAACCACATGATCTAGAGAGTGGATTTATTCTCTAAATTGTCATTTAACTTTTATATTTGCTTCTCTTTTCCTTTACTTTTAGTTAGTTAGCTAATTCTCTAATTCTCTAGCTTAACTTTCACTCGACTTTGGTTTAATTTGATTGAATAGATTTTTAAAATCATCAATTCCCTACGGATCGACCCGTATTCGCCACATAGTACAAGTGTACGCCGTGCGCTCGCGGTTATTTTTAATTTGAAATTTTTTCGACAAATTTCTAAAGCGATAGAAATTTTGTAGATTAACACACACAAAGATGCAAAACTTGACCAAATTAAGTCTATAATCCATGATCATAATCTTTCCCTAATCTTAGTCTCTGAATCTAAACTTAACCCTACTCTCTCTTTAAGAGCAGCAAAATATATAAACTCAAACTGGAAATTCTTAACCAATCATTCCCATGCTCCATATGGTAGATTACTTATACTGTATGATCCATCTATTTTCACCTTATCTCCAATCATTACTGCCAGCCAGTTTATTCACTCCCATGCTAGAAACGTGCCATCTACTACTTTAATGTATTTCACATTTATATATGAAAATAACTCTCCTCATGTTAGAAAAGATATGCATAACTACATTCCTCATTTCAGTTAATCTTCCCATCCTTGGATAGTGATCGGAGATTTTAATTGCTCATATCTTTCCTCGCATAAAAGTGTTGGAAATCCAATGTCTATTACTGACCTCTCTCCTTTAAACAATACCATTCACAATGCTTTATTGATTGAAATACCATCCTCTAGCTTTCCTTTCACATGGAACAACAAAAGCCACCATGGCCCCCGCACACTTACTAAGATTGATCATGGTTTTATTAACTATAAAACTCTTTCGAAATGGCCTTCCATTCACATTCATATCCCTATGCCTCTCCTTTCCGATTATTGTCCCTTAATCCTTTCTTTTGGTTCAGCTGCCATACTCAAACATGTTGATTTTAATGAATGGACTCAAAATATAAGTCTATTGCAGGTATTAAATGATGCTTGGAAAATATCAACTTTTGGAAATCCTATGCTCAACTTGCAAAAGAAATTGAAGAATACAAAAGCAGCATTAAGATTATGGGCTAGAAGAATATATGGTGAAGGTAACAAACTATCTACCGATATATCCTATAAACTTGAATAGGTACAACAGATGATACTAAACTCAAGCAAAGATCCAAACTTAAATCAGAAAGAAAATGAACTCATCACTCAACTTGAACTGGCTTCGAATACTGAAGATAAAATGTCCATGCAAAAACATAAACAAAACTGGTCAATATTTGGAGATAGAAACACAAAACTCTTCCATGCTTCCTTAAAAATCAGACAAGCAAGGATATTAATACATCAGATCAATGACATGCAAGGAGTTTCTCATACATCCCCCCTCTAGTTGATGCTTCTTTTCTCAACTATTTCACCTCTCTGTCGGGTGGTCTTCCCTCTTCCTCAGACAGCACATTTCTAAGCAACCTACCAATAGCCAAAATTTCCATAGATAAGCAAACTGTTCTAACATATGCTATCTCGGATGAAGAAATAAAGAACTCCATATTTACAATGAGGAAATCAGCTTCTCCTAGCCCTGATGGATTCATTATAACCTTCTACATGCATTGCTGGTCCATAATTTCTATTGATGTGATTAAAGCTGTCCATAATTTCTTCAACAAAAGCAATATGCTTAGCTCAATAAATTCAACCAACCTTGCCCTTTGTTCCTAAGACAACTAATCCAAGTGATGTATCTCAGTTCAGACCAATTGCATGCTGCAATGTCATATATAAGTCCATATCTCGGATCTTATCCTCTAGACTTAAAAATGTCCTACAAACAATGATATCACCCAATCAAGTTGCCTTCCTCCCCAATAGAAGCATCCTTGACAATGTCCTCTTAACTCATGAATTATTGAATAGGTACTCCTCTCCATACATATCACCAAGAGCAATGCTAAAAATAGACATTAAAAAGGCTTATGATGCTGTCAACTCTGTGATGACCATACTTAATAGAATGAATTTCCCTCAAAATTCAGTAATTGGATATATCAATGTATCTCAACTATCATATATACTCTTGTCTTCAATGCTCATACAGTTAGGTATTTCAAAGGAAATAATGGATTGAGGCAAGGTGATCCCATATATGCTTACTTGTTCATTATAATCATGGAAACATTTACATTAGCTCTTGAGCGACAAGTTGTAATGAAATTTTTTAAACTGCATCCTAAATGTAGAAAGCCTATGGTGACATCACTAGCCTTTGCAGATGACTTGTTAATATTCTTTAAACCGACTGTTAAATCTCTTCAAACTATAATGAACACCCTTTCCTCCTTCTACAAGTTCTCTAGTCTCCAAATAAACTCACATAAATCTCACATTTTAATAGCCGGTCTGTCCTGTCATCAGATCACAGATTGCTTGAATATCACAAAAATGCTTCCTCTTGAATCAGATATGGCTTATTTAGGCATTCCTCTAGCAACTAAAAGAATTTCTATTGCTCAAAGTATCCCTCTATATGAAAAAATAACTGCTGCCTTCAATAGATGGGAAAATTGATTCATATCTCAACCTGGGAGGCTGGTTATTATTAATGCAGTTATTCTCTCAATGACATTGTATTGGAGCAGAACTTTTCTACTGCTGACTAAACTTATTGCAACGATAAGAACTGCTATGATAAAATTCTTTTGGTCTAGATCAATACATACAAAAAAACTGTCTCCCATAGCTTTCAGAAAAGTGGAAATTCCTAAATGTAAGGAAGGGTTAGGCATTAAAAATATGAAGGAAAATAGCTGCATTGTCCAAGCATTTTCAAAATCTTGTAACCAAGTCCAATTTGTTGTGGGTTGAATGGAGCATCAGATACAACTTAAAAGATGATGATATATGGCTTGGTTCTTTTAAACAAGAACATAACTGGGTATGGAAAACAATGATGAAAATACGAGATATTTTGCTGCCTCATACAAAGCTCCTCCTCTCGTCTGATAGTAAGTCTAAATTTTGGATAACTCCTTGGATAAAGAAAGGGATGATAGTTAAAAGTATGCTTTCATATGATAACATAACACAAAGTGGAATATCATTAAATGCAAGAGCTTTTAGCTATATTAACAATGGAAAAATCTCTCTCCCTCACTCCAGTAATACCTCCATAACTGCATTATGGCATTTATTTAAAGATAAACCCTATATCTTTAATCAACATGAAGCATATAAATGGACAGATGAACTTAAAGACCATTTAACTCATACTGTATGCACTGCACTTGCGGGATATTTACAACTGAATAACTTCCCATGGTATAAAAGAATATGGAAATTGTATGCTGACGAAAAGCTTAATTTTTTACTCTAGAAGGTACTCAAGAATGCTCTGCACACCCTGTGAAATTTGGCTACAAAAGGTTTATATGTCTCTTCCTCTTGTTTATTCCGTTCCTCTGCAGTTGAAGATATTCATCACTTATTCTTTAGTTGCTCATTTACTCACTTCATATGGTCAAAAATAAAGACAAGAGGTGGATATGCATCTCCTGTGAGAGACAGTAAAATAGAATGGATGAATATTTATAAAGCTACAAGGTGGAATTAATCATCATCATATGAGCTATTATTAGTACTTAAAATAATGGTCAGAGAAATATGTAAGGAAAGGAATCAAAGAATTTTCAATTATAAGAACATGAATCGTATGCAGATTTACTTTGGCATTTGTAGATAAATACACTCTTCGATCTCTATGTCCTCCTATCCCTTTGATGCAGTTACCTTGGTTAGGTGGTCCTAGCTTTTAATGTTGTGTCTTTCTTATCTCCCTTGTTTGTTCTATATTTATCTTTCTGTCTTCTATTTTCTATAACCTCATATCCCATTTATATTGTAAGGCTCTCTTATATATATAAATATATGGTATGGGCCATTCAACTCCGCTGGCTTTGCCAAAAAAAAGTTTCTTTTTGTTGTCTCCGTACGAAAATTAATTTTAACTAAACAAACAAACAAAAATCCGTATGGATTTAGTAACAAAAATTGATTCTATCAAAAATATCATTTGGTCGAAATAATATACGTATATATATTTTATTCATTTACATACTTAATATACAACATAACTTTATATTATAAACGTTTTCAAATATTATTTCCATATATATTAAAAAAAATATTTATGTTATAAAAATTATTATTTTCATATGTATATTAATAAAATATAATTTATTTACAAAATTAAATTGTAAATTTGAAATTAAAAGATATTTTCATATCTAGATCTATTTTTGAATTTGAAATTTGAATTTGAATTACATATGTAGAATATACATACTTATTCAAGTATGAATATAATTTTATTTCACTTTATACATACATACATACATATAGATACATATATACATATATGTGTATGTATGATAACACATATGTATATGAAGAGGCTAACATGTCTGTTGCGGTGTAAACCTCAACACTTAGATATAGACATGTTAAACCATGCACACTGTATATGTTGCACGTGCACATACACGTACATGTATATATGGTACACATGTACACATTATAAAAATATAAATATAATATCAAATAAAACTTTTATTAATAAATAAAATAATGATTTTATTTAAAAATTATTTTAGATCAGATCTAATCCATTTAGACTTCATAACCAATAAGATTCAAAACAGTAAAAAAGATTATCCATTTAACTTGCTTCATGCTGGCCCAGATCTAACAAAGTAGTAGTTGAAAAGCTAAAGGTAACGCCGAAGCCTGTGTATGGTAGTAGGTGAAAAGCTAAAGCATTTGAATGCTTAAGGCTATGTACATTAGTGGCTAAAAAGCTAAATTATTTGAAAGCCGAAGGCTGTGTATAGTAGAGTGTTGTAAAAGGCGAAAGTTAATATATGCTGAAGGCTATGTATAGTAGTAGCTGAAAAGCAAAAGCATTTGAAAATTAATTTGAAAATCTTTGCCTCGTTATCTTTTGTGGACTTGAAGATCTATGCCTTAGGATTTGGAGAATCTAACCTTATGTCTAATATGGATTTGTTGACCGAGTGTCGTAAGTCTTAGTTGTTTGACTATCGTAAAGCTATGTGGATTGGTTGTCATAAGATATTGTAGATAACGTACCATAAGACATAGTTAATTGAATGCTATTAATGCTTAGTTAATTGAATGTCGTAAAGCTACGTAGATTGATTGCTGAAAGACATTGTAGATAATGCACCTTAGGGCATAGTTAACTAAATGCTACTAAAGGTTAGTTAATTGAATGTCTTAAGGCTATGTAGATTGATTGTCGTAAGAGTTACAGATAACGTATAGCAAGGCGTAGTTAATTGAATGTTGTAGAGATAAATAAATTGCTAATCGAAGACGAATGCTTAAAGGTGAAATGATGGTTCTGCTATGAATTTAATGCGATTCCACGTGACGTTGTTTAATTGGGCTTTCTGAAAAGTGCGTGCTCTTTTATCGTGCTTGAGAATTTCATCACTTCTTTAGCAAACCAGTAAGCTTTCTATTCTATTTTTTTGTATTCTTAATCACCTGATTATCCCATATTTATATTGAACTACGATTTGAGTTTTATAGCAATTTTTCATGGTGCTTGAGGTGTGTTTGTGTTATCATCAAAAATCACTTCAACCTTGTCGAAGCCTACAAGAATACAAAATAAGGCTTTTTGAAGAACGATGGCGATAGCATGACCTTTTGAAAGAGTCGAAGGGATGCTTCTGCAAATATCAGATAAACTAAGGGATTTCGAAAAGGTCGAAAGGGGATAAGGCTACCCATCCGCTTTAGTTGATCCTTTCGAAACAGTCGGTTCCGCATGCATAAGGGGGTTTCGCATATGTTAAAAATGCCTTTCGAAGGCATCAAAAGAAAGGTTCCATATCAATCAAAGGGATTGCTTTTGAAAGCTACCTTCCGCAATCATCTTCTGTCCACCAAGAAGCTTCCTCTGTTACAATTGACCTTTTGCAATGATCCATCCCCACCATTAAATCCTTTCGAAACTATCCAAATGCCCTTCCTCACTCATTCAAGTAGCAACATATCAAGTTGACACCAGATCTTAACAATAATGAAGAAGCCTAGGAAGCCTTCTACTTTGCTACAAACCTTTCGAAACCAAGTAAATACCCTTTCGACAGTGTCAAAAGCTTCCAAAAATGCATACAAGTGGAGTGCAAACCGATTAGACACCCAATGATGGAAGGAAGATCCAAGTGTTTCAAAAGCTCGAACATAAAAGCATCGCCATCTTTTGCAAGCCTTGGATGAGTACATTTCAAACACATTTGAACATCCTTTCTACTTACTCAACACATCAACAACAAGATGAAGGTCATTCATATACCTTCTAATGAAGTCGATAGCACCCAACTCGAAAGGACTGGTGCGAAAGGGTCCAACCTTGCCTATAAATAAGACCCTATGGGTGTTGTTGAGGGGATCCGAATTCATTCATTCTATGCTTATTCATTTCTTTAGTTTTTAAACCCTAATTACAAATCAAATTGGGGATTTCACTTCCTTATAATACTTAAACCCTTATATTCGTGAAAATTATCAATAAAGGAAACACACGGTACTTTTGAATACATAAATTCTGACTGCTTGTATATGATTTCGACAATAGTGTGTATGTATCAATGCATTTCAAAGAGGTACTTTTCAAAGGAGCAGGATCCTTCCAACGCAATTAAAACCCATTAGATCCCTTTAGCTCATAACCATATATTACCTCAACCTATTCGAAAGGCGGTTTCGACGGGGTCCTTGATTACTACAACCGACTGCAACCAATTTAAAAAGATGGTTTCGAAAGAGTCTTGGATCACCCCAACTGATTCAAAAAGTGGTTTCGAAGGATCCTTAGATTACTTTAACTGATTCAAAAGGTAGTTTTGAAAGGGTCACTCGCACTTCTATTTTTATTTTAAGGTGTTGACTAGATTGACAAGATTTCTTGTTATCATTTTTGGCGCTAGAAGGAGGGCTCGAACCTCTGTCTTTATTGAATTCCCAACCTTACCTTCCTCTATCCCTATTACATCCAAGCTAACCTTAGACTGTGACGACCCGACTTCCTACGCCCAGGAAGACGCATCATGAATAAGAAAGAAAGGGATGAGAAAATAGAAAAGATAGAGAAGAAGATAGAAAACAACATCAGAATCTCACAGCGGAACGAATAAAATATAATATAACACATAAGAAAATACAAAGTATCATATACATCAGAGTTACAAAGATAATACATCACATACTAGATAGTTATAAACACATGTCTAGTTAATGCAACTCGATACAACACAAATACAACACAGAGATACCAACACAGCGGAACCACCTATATATCTATGACGTTGAAGCCTCCTGCTCCATTGCTCCTCCAGAATTCGTCAAAACAAACCTGAATCCCTTGGCTACCCGTAAAAATTTGGGTACCCGAGAGTTTAGGAAAAACAGAAATAAACTCCGGGTCAGACATGGGTCTGGTATGAGTAACAGGTTAAAGTTGCTTAACTTTGAAATCATTTTGAAAGAAAAGGTATCACGTAAGACTCCCCACAAATAAACATGGGTAAGTTTTTACCTTACGCTAACCAAAACATTTGATAGGAAATTCAGTGATATTATAATAGTGTCTAGGGTTTTCAAGTAAATAAGAAATAGCCGAAATTGTTACATTCATTAAATTCCAGCATACATAGGTATACAATCAAAACCGAAGGCACTTATTGGAGATTGGATTCCATACAATGGCAGGGCTACTAGGGTACCGCCCGTCACAGTACGTGGCCTAGATCACCGTACCGAGGAGTACGCCCGCTCCCCTGCAATACAAAGCCGGAACCATCCCTTACTGGACAGTCCCAAACAAGATAACCCCGCAGTTGTTTGCAACCAACTGCCCACACAGCCGAATATAAAGGGACATCTAGACAGGGGTATATCTCGCTCTCAAGTGGGAGCTACCCACGAAGCCTTGCTGCACCTCCCCTGTTTTAGCCATTCCCGGTTGATGAGGCTTGAGGTCACGATTACCTTTATAGAACTCATCACTTAGAATGCCCATCGTCCACCTGACGATGTGCTGAAAGCATTCAATCCATACAAGTTCGTTCCGGGTTCGAACGAAACCGAAGGCATTATCTCGTTACACTCATTTTGGAATCACCCTCAGAGTTAATGACAATAACCCTTGCACTCTGAATCTTCGTCTTCACTTCAGATTCACGACCTATCGTTAATTTGGATCGATGTGGTTTTCGGACTTCCAAATATGGAAAACCCGATCCCGGTCTCATCGAAATCCAAAACGTATCTTTTAAGGCCAAGTTGTTTTAAAGTTTAAAAACAATTCAATTCAATATTATCTATATACTCACAAATAGATAAATCACAATATAACAATGGATAATCACATCATCATCATAAACAGATAATCCATATCATCAACTCAAACAGATAATCAATATTATCATACTTAAAACTAGCATCCATATCACCTAGATAATACTCATCTCATATCGGAGATCACCATCAATCAAGGAAATCAATATTATCCATCATATATAAACAACGGTTAATAATCACACCATTTATAATTAATTTAAAATGAATTAAATTAATTACAAACCTCTAATTAATTTAAAGTAAATTAAATTAATTACTACATCTATAAATCCTGCTTATAAAATCATTGATTAATTAAATCAAATTAATTAATCATTCTCTAGATATTGATCTTGATTTAAACACCTTTGATTCATTTATCTTCTAATTACAATAAGTAATTAGTCTTTAATTAATTTCACAAATTAATTATTATAAATCATTCATAGTAATTAACATTTAATTACTTCATTTATTAATTAAATATAATTAATTTCATTTACCTTTAATAAATTACATTAATAAATCACCTCATTATAAATTATTCTTTAATTAAACAATTCATAATTACATCATTAATTATATTAATTAACGATCTCTAATTTATATTCAAATTACACTACTTCATTTAAATTAATTACATTAAGTAATTTAATCTTTAATTAAACACAATTATTAATCACCCTTGATTAATAACAAACCAGTAATTAACTACCCTTAATTACTTATTAAATAAATTAATTATTCCATAATGGATTATCTCCATTAATTAATCCCTTGATTAATTACAAAAGTAATTACCCAAATTACTCTATTAACAAAACATCCTTCACTAATTACATTCAGTAATTATCATATAATTACTTCCCTAAGTAATTATACTCATCACATCATCAAATGGTTATTTAAATTAATTAAACTTAATTAACTAACTTAAACACTCCATATTAACTTAATTAATTATAATGAGTAATTAATTCCTTAATTACTTCCATTAACAATTCATAATTTATTATCTTTAAAATTAATTAATCTAATTAATCGTTATAATTAATCATATTAATTAGTCATTAAATAATCCTTAGTTAATGTCCTTCATTAACTATTAACCATTCTCTCATTACTTTTCTAAAGTAATTAACTAAGATTTATTCATTATTAATTACAATTAATTATTCCTTAATAACTCATTAATTAATCCATAATTATTTAATTAAGTGTTAATTGTTACTTAATCAATCCTTAATTACTTAATTAATTAATTACTAATCATTAATTAAAACCTTATTTGATTAATGATTCTTAATTATCAATTTATTTATCCTAAATTTATTTCCTTAAACTTAATTAACTAATTTAAACACTTAATTACTAAATTAATTAACTTAATGATTACAAATCATTAAATCTTCATTTATTCAAGAATAAAAACATTTTTCTTATTAATGATCAATTTATCATTAGCAAGGTACTCAAAACAATTTCCTTCAAATTTTAACTTTAAAATTTCATTTTAAATTTAAGATTTAAAATGAAACAAATTAATTTTAAGATTTAAAAACAAATTTTAAAACCTTTAAAATAACATGTTAAAGAAGTATTTATCTTATAAAGAAATTTTAAAAGAATTTCTAAACCAAACTCACCTTAGATTCAAATCATATTTAAAATATGCTTTAATCATACAAAGTTGTTTAAAACAATTTAAACTTAAAAACTTCCTTTTATTTTGAAAACCAAGATTCAGATTTAGAGTTGAATCAGATTTAAGCCTTTGATTTACAACTTCACTTACATTTTAAATCTTCATTAAAAATTCAAATCATTTAAACATTTAAGATTGTTAAACAATTTAAATTTTTAAAAACTTTATTTCAAACTAAAATTCAAACTAACTTGAATCAGATTTAACTGGGATTTAAAACTTGTTTAAATCCTGCTTTACACTTTAAAAATTCAGTTTTAAATGTTAAACAAGATGCTACAGGTATGAAACCTGGAACACACGCATATGACTCGAGCCATCTCAATCTGCTTCGAGTCCAAAACGGAAAGCTTCGAGTAAATTATCAATTTACTCGAGAAAAACTTGGGACCACTACTACCCCCAAACTAACACTTCACCAGAAAAAAATAAAGTACACTGTGCACGTGCACAGTCGCTCCACCCTGCTCCGACCATCACCACGATCTTCGACAAGTCGCCGATGATCCCCTCAGACGAACTGACCTCCCCGATTGCCATTAACCACGACTAGTCAAAATCGAGCCCTTCGTTTCAAAACTGGAACACGCGAACCCATAACCAAAACCTGTCAACGCTTCTCCTTCGAAGCTCCGACCACCTGAGAGCCACCGCCACCGGCCACAGCCTCGACAGCCAACACTCTAACGATTCCCAAAACCTTATAACACTCGATCAACTTAAGCGGCCACGCCGATCAAAACTACAGACACCACTAAAACTAGGGCTATAGATAAGAAAACAACCTCACTGCTTCCATGGTGATTTGCATCACCATCACTCATTTTTCCAAGGTTCTCGGGTCATTCCTCTACCATCACGAAGAACCCCAAGCCTCCACGCTACATAGATCACCAGAAAATTTAGATAACCCCACCTCAGTTCAATACCAAACTGCACCTCTATACTTAATCTAAAGATCTTAATTTTTGTCTTAAAAATCATGTTTTGATTAGAGTATTCAATTTATAATACTGAATTTATAAATTAAAAAGCTTGAGTTTTGACTTTATTTAGCATACTCAGATGTTTTTATATCTCCAGAATATAACAGGCTTCATTTGTGGCTTGCTGGAATTTTTAAACGATGATCCATGTTAAATCAAGCAACTTTGATTTGTAAACTGCATCCTAACAAAACTAGATTTTGTGATAATGGATTAAATTGGAGGTTTGAGCCTGAAAAAAAAAAAGAACAAAGCAATTTTTCACAGCCTACCCACAAATGTATATTCACATCAATCATTCACTCATATATATACAGGAAATACACACATATATATATATATTCATCCATACTAGTATGCAAACAAAGTCTATTTTAAAATTTTCAAAGTTACTCACCAAAAAACAGAGCTTCCAGATTTATTTGAAAAGCTTTTGACACTTTGTGTTGCCTTTGTCTATTTGAAAACTTTTAACTTGAATACTTGATTTGCTTTGAAAACTGGAATGCTAGCTTTAGTTTGAAGAGATTGCAGTTGCATGCAGAGATGCCTTGTTTGAACATGCTTCCAGATTTGAAAAGAAAATCAGGCTGAAAACTTTGATTTGGAAAATGCTAAGTTTCTTTTAGTAAACGAAATGAAATGAATAAGGTAAAGAAGAAATGATAAGTAGAAATATGTTTACAGGGTATTGTTTAATTTCATGGTACAAATATATTCAGAGATATTTCTTCCCTCTTGGTGGCTGATAAGAGATATTAGTGTACTAAGATGCTTAACATTTAATGCTTGTCTCCTTGCCTACATACTAATCCTCATATTTTATTTCGTATGTACTTGTGATTTTCTTTTGCCTTGCATTGCAAACATATGTTTCCAGAACTTCTCAAGTGTTCATAAATATTTCTTTTGCTTGCCTACCTATGCTTGTATTTATCTCTAGTACCAATATACTTTGCTTGCATACTTTATTTACTTTGCCTTAGTTACTGGTTATTCGTTTATAAAGTTTTTACCTAAGTATAAACACACTTTTATACTTAAACAAATTTAAAATCTTACCTTTCCTTTATTTTTAATCTTACATTATTAAATACTTAATTTTCTTAGAATTATTCCAAACTTATGTACATTTTATAAGATTTATTTTATATTTACAATCATAGTTTTTCCAAAGTACATACATATAAACAATTTCTATTCATATTAAAAACCCATTTGTAAAGATATCTTATTTATATTGTTTAAAAATAACTCCTCATTGATATAAAATAATTATAAAAGAATTTATCTCCATATTAATAAATTTCTTTTTATCAACTATATTAAAAAAACAAAACGACCTTTGTTAAATTTAAATTCAAGCTAAAATCATTTTAACAAATTTTAACTTAATCTTTAAAACCAAATTGTCATTTATTTAATATTAAATTTTAATCAAATTTCTAAATTACCAAAATAATAAAACTAGGAAATATAACTTTATTTATTTACCTAAAAAACAAAACTGTTTATAATATACACAAATATATATATATATATATATTCATAAAAACAATTTATTTGCCCTTTAAAAGATAAATTATTAGTTGAATATCTGTTTAAATGAAAATTATTAAATCAAATTTAAATCTTATTAACAATTATTATCATATCAATTTAATTTTTATCACAGATTATTAAATTGATATTGCCAAAATTTCCGGGATGTCACATTCCCTACACCATAATGCTTAGCAAAATCAAAAAGTCCGAGCAAGGATCTTCAGAACCACACTTAGTTGGATTCTCTCATGAAACTATTGAAGATTCTAAGCTATATGAAGAACAAATGTTAAGATTGGAGGCTCTAAGAATCATGAAAAAGAAGAAAGCCGAATCTTATGATCTGGATAATTGGAGCTTAAACCCATTTCACATTGGCATACACCCATCTTTGATTTAGGAGGAGCAAAAGGTAGCAGTGATAACTTGTTTGATCAAATTAGGAAGACTATTCAATTTTATAATAAAGGCACCATCTTTGAAGAAGGAATGATGACCAATTATTACACCTTTGCTCAAAAATGGCATCAACCAACAAGTGGATCATTACCCACATATGAAATTCGAAAAGTATTAAAAACAAAATTGGTCATTGAGGATGAAGCTCCTGGATCAAGCAATAAAAGATCTAGAAATCAGCTATAAAAGACAAGCTTCAAATCAAGACTCCCTAAAGCATGCAACTTGACTACATCTATTGAGAACATCTACATACTAACAAGGGAAGAACTCAATTACTGGCCATCCAAAAAGAAAGAGCCCGGGCATAAAAGAAATCTTGGAAGATTTTACTATCACTATCATATGATGAATGGGCACGAAACAAATCAATGCAGAGCCCTTGAAGGAATAGTCATCAACTTTTTCAGACAAGGAAAGATCAACAAATTTGTAAGGCAATCCTAGTGAAATTCAATAAAACACCTTTTAAGAAAATCTACATGGTCGGGAGTAGAATTCTCCTAAAACTTGGAAGTTACTTTAAACGGTTATAAGCCTTTGTCCACGTCGAGTTTAAGCCTTTGTTCGCATCGAGTTGGCCATGTCAAAGCGCCTCATGGAGGGAGGTTAAAGCAAACCTTTATCTGCGCCACGCTATGGCCAGGTTAAAGTATCTACAAGCCCTTGATCGCGTCACACTATGGCCAGATCAAGGTGCCCCCTGAGGGGGGACGGAGTAAGCCCTTGAACGCACCACGCTATGGCCAGGTCAAGGCACCGATCAGCCTTCAGTCCCACCTATAAGGCATGGCTGGAGCACCTCCTGGAGGGAGGATGGAGTAAGCCATTGATCTCCCCATGCTATGGCCTGGTCAAGGCACCAAACAAGCCTTCAGTCCCGTCTATATGGCCTGGCTGGAGCGTCTTTTAGAGGTAGGTCAGGTAAGTCCTTGGGTCCTGCTTGTGGATAAGCTAACCAAGTGCACCGGACAACAGTGGACTAAAACGTCCAAGCCTAAGAAGTGGCAAGCAAAGCAATAACAATATACGAAGCCTAAAGGATGGCACATATCAAAAGAGTCAAGCACATGGAATTGGAGAGGTGGCACAAAGTAAAGGAAGCAAACAACCAAAGCCCCAAAGAGTGGTGTAGAACAAAAGGCTCAGATAGGAATCTTCGAATTTTATTCAAATAATATTTTCTGAATTGTCGGGAATGGATTTATGGTTTTCTTTTATTTTTGGACGATAATTCCCAGACTACTTCCATTATTTATGGTCTTCGGCTAATTTCCAAAAGATGATTCCTAAACTTCTCTTATCAACACTCGAATCTAGGTTTCAGGTCTTCTATTATAAATTCGTGGTCTTCCACTATATCTAAAAGATGACTTGTAGGCTCTATTACTAATACCCAAATTTGAGTCTCGGGTCTTCTACTGTTAATTTCTGGATTACACTTAACAATACCCAAATCTGGGTTGTGGGTTTTCTGTTATTTCCAGACGATGATCTCTAGGCTTTCTTTATTACCAAACAATTGTTCTTGGTCTTCTATCGGTTATTTCTAGAAGAGGATTTCTATTAAAAAGGCAGACTTGAATTTTTGGTCCTTTATTACTAATTCCATTATTGTTAGATGAAAATTTCTATTCTGTAATTGTTCCCAGTTGCGGACTTCTTATCACTTACTATCTTCGGATGTCGATCTGTTGACTCCCATTACTCCTAGATTTAGATTTCTGGAATTCTATTATCAGAAATTCTAATACTATCGCCAAAAATATGGATGAATTACCAAACATATTCTTACATAGAGTTTAGATTTACGGTAAGAAATACTGTCTACTTTGTGCTTTGTAGAAGAACAAGATTGATAAGGATGACCAAATGATTCAACAAATACAAGAAACTGTAAGCAAAATTATCAAAAAGCAGATTCAGAAACAACATTACAAGTAAAGGGAAGGGAAACAAACCAAGTTATATTTACAAACTTTACAAAATTATTTACAAGTCATATTATACAATATAATTGTGTATTTCAAAGACCTTGTACAACCTTGTCTAAATTCTCAGTAATTAAAGGATCAACAATATGGTGAATCGCTATACAAAGAAGTTCTTTGAGTTTCTTTTCCTTCTTCTTAATTTCATCAGCATTATCAATAGATTCAATACGAGTCTTCAAAGCACGATTGAAAGTTTTGTTCCCACCTTTAAGAGCCTTGTTCTTCCTTTCCAAATCAGCAATACGCTTTTGAAGAATATATTTTTCATGTTCAAGCTTTTGAATTTTGGCTGCATACTCGTTGATATGTTGTGAGTATCTTTCTTTTTGTTGATTGTTAAAATGTCTCATCATTTCAAATTTGACCTTTCTGCACCATTCGCCCACCACTTTTTCGTCCAAACCCAGAGGAGGATTTGTTGTAGTAGGGAATTTTTGAATAGCTAAGGAAGAAAACCTTGTTGATTTCACAACATATGTGGTGATTGGAGAAGTCGATAAATTGATATTTGGAATATCACCCCCCATGATAAATTCCAAGGATTGATACTAAGCTTGACTATCTTTTAATTCTATCTCCAAATCACTTACCTGTTGGAAAAGCTTAGACATCTCATGATCAAAGTCAATCGAAGGGTTGGATTTAACATGATGCTTCAATTGAGAAACTATCTCATCTTTATTCTTGATATTCACTTCGAGACTAGTGATTTGATCATTAAGGTCTCTAATGATTGCCTTTTGGAGCAAAAATTTCCTATGCCATTCCAATGCTTGAGTATTACCTTGAAGTCTGGCAGACAAAGGATCTTTATATAGGCTTTTCTTTTCAAGATCCACAATCAACCTATCTCTAATATTGGTGAAACGAGATAAAGGATCTAATCAGAGTGGTATGGTAGCTAACTGTAATTCCTATTCAAACAAACAAAACAGAAATTAATACTCAAATAACAATTTTCTTTTATTACAATACTATAGGTTACAACTCAAGAAGAAATAAAATAGAGAGTACAATCTCATTGTTATAATCAAGTACTTGTTTTGTAGCATTTAAAGTCTGGAAACATCATTTTTAACTTTATTCAAAGAGTTGGCCAAAAGAGTAATTATTGATTCAAAAGGGGCATTAAATCCTTATGGGGTAGTGACTGGAGGACATTTTCTATAATCCCGTTCTCCAGCTGAAGGACTATCACGACCACAAATCAATTTTGTATTATATGTTCGAATTTCCTTAAGGATATTTTCCTTTTCTTCGCCCAGAAAATCATAATGAAGATGGGGATGTTGCATATAAAGCCTTTGTAGATCTCTAAGAAAGCAATATCTAGCCAATCTTGAGGATTTCAAGAGCGGAGGTTTTTTTAAATAATCTCTTCTTAATTTGACATATTTTCTTAAATAATCCCTAGTAACAGGGATGCTTGAGAGATATTTACTCTGTAATAACGTAATAAAATAAAACTAAGTATAAAGGAACTAATACAGAAGATCCATAAATCAATATGATTACATGATTACAAATTTCCATCTGGTTCGTACAAGATTGATTTTTTGAATAACTCAGAAATGAACTTATCCTTATAATATTTAAGTTTTCCCAAAGGCAATGTGCGAGGAATTGAGTTGACTCTTGGTAAATTCCAGCAAGCCCCCGGGTGGGGGTCAGACCCGAATTCGTCTATGTACCTCTTATGTACGTATCAAAGTGGACCCCCATTAAAACCATCCAGGTGAAAAATCTACAGTCGGATGTACGCAATAAGCTTTATATAGGATGTCTACTAGGATGTCTGTGTCCTTAATCAACATCCAAAAGAGTGTCATCAATTCTCTATTCTCTTCCAAGAGCTTATCTAACGAATACGTGCCCTTTTCACTCGAGGGGCCGCTTTTTTATCTTTAAAAGACGCTAATACTGCAGAGCTTTTATTAAGCCTATAATACTTGTTAGAGAGTACATTATGTTCTTTTAATTATTTATCTAACTCTCTATACAGACTGCTTATTTCCACCTGTTTTCTTTCAAGCTCTGTTTTATAAGGGTGAGTGGATTTCTTCCTTATCTAAAATAGAAAGATATTAGCTAGTGTTAACTTGGAAGTGAGAGTCATTTTGAAAAAATATTCCATACCTAAGAAACTGGAATTGAAGTTTGTAGGGTCTGCTTCTTCCCCTTTTGCTCTCCAGCATCAATATCTGTGTCTTTTCTTTAGGGATCAGGGGAATCAAGGACTTCAGTCTGACCCTCCTCGTGGGTGGTGGGATCAGGGTTGACCTCATCCGGGGCCCTAAAAATGTCTCTACCATCCCCACCCTAAGAATCGTCATGATCACCCTCATTGTCACCAGCCCCTTGACCTTAGTCATCGTCATTATCATTTTTGTCGTCACCTTCATCAACAACTAACTTCGTTGCTCTCTTCATCTTCCTCCTCATCTGAATCAGAATCTTTTTCTACGGGAGGGACTTCAAAAGAAAGTAGCCTGGCAGCATCAATTTCTTCTCTATTAGGGACCTCAACCCTTGCTTCATTTCCTTAATTTTGGCTCTAAATCTTTTGACCGATACAGGATCAAGAGAGGGAAAGCTTAAATTAGGCACTTCTCTATATTATCAGAGTAAGCTAACATGAGTGCATCTTCATAAGAATTTACGATGATATCATTCAGAGAAGTGCTCAGAAATTGAGACACCTTTTGTTTAGCCTTAGAAATGGTTTTGATGGCCTTGGATAAAGAATCCTTTTTCTTCTCTAACTTCTTTTTGAAAGAAGTACACTTCTTCTTAAAAGAAACATGTTTAGCATTAATCCTGGCCATTTCGTCCTCAAACTCATTCAAAGTCATTTTCAAAGCCAAGACTTCATCGGCTAAGATCTATCTAGCCTTCCTCTCCTCAGAAATTGTAGATTCTGCTTGAGCAAGAGAAGCTCTTAATCTTTCTTGTTCCCTCACTGCATTATCTTTGGCAGTAGTTAGGGAAGTGATCTGGTTGTGGTTGAGACTTCTTCTTTAAGCATCAACATATCGGCAGAGGACTTAGAAACATTTTCTTGAAGAGAGTACCAGCTTTTAGAGATCTGAAAGGAAAAATAAAACATGAGTTAGGATTCAGTACAAAAAAAGTAATAAGAAAATCAAGCAGTATGGAAATATACCAGAAGTTGTTGTTCAATGAGAGATCGACAATGACTCGATGGATCAGGTACGGAGGAAGGCGGTTGAATAGTAGAAAATGATGGAGAGCTCATAATTGATCGTACGATATTCTCACAATCAATAAGAGGCACTGGTGTTGAGGGTCTAGAGGGATTCAACTCCTAGGAAGGAGTTGAAGTGCCTAAATCCTTCTGCATTTGCTCGATAACGCTTGGAGAATCGGATACAACTATATGGGACATAAAATGGTCTTTTGAAGGGATTATTCTGGTTTGATTCGCTGTTGCAGAAGGTAAATCATCCACAGAAAAAGTAGGATCAAGAGTGGAGACCTCTAAAGCTTTGCCTGTATCCACAAATTGACCCTCTTTAGGAGGGAGAAGATGGAACATCGGTAATTTTTGCCTTCTTGGGAGCAGAACCCACGAAAGTCACTCCACTTAATTTTCTTTCAGCAATCATTCTTGACCTAGCAATGGCTTAAGTCAAAGCTAGAGCGTCAGATTCTGAAGATGGAGGGAGTGGATCCCTTGTAGTTAATTCACTCTGAGGAGTAGCTGTTAAAACCAAAAAAGGAATAGATTAGCAAAAATAATCTAAAGAATAACAAGGCGGTAAGTCATAAACGATACACTTAAGTTTACCCGGTTGATCGGGATAAACTGGAGACAAAGGTAAAAACTTTATGGGGTCATCCAAAGATAGGAAGCATTTGCTTTTTTAGGTATGTTGGATAAGAGGAGTTTGTCCAAGAATCTTCTGGCCTTTTGGTAGAAGGGAATGTTTTTGGAGGTTGCTGGGAGTCAGTAAAGTAATCCTATTCCTAATGCGGCTTGAGGCAGCAGTCAGTAACTTTACACTTCTTTGACCTTCATCATCAAGATCCTCAGGAGCAGGGCCCAATAAGATGACATTATCAGCAAAAGAAAACAAGTTAATAGAAATAAAGGTAATGGTCAACTTATAAGGAGAAGAAAAGATTCCACTAATATTTGGGAAGCATTTGATGTAGAAAAACTGCATTTCCCAATCCTTGAACTTGTTTATTCACTTTGAAACCAACTTCTTGAGAGGGTTAGCCTAGAAAATCTGGCTATTTAAATTGCTAAGTTTGAGGAGGCACACTAAGTAATTAAGAACTTCCAAAGAAGGAATGCCCAACTCTAAAGCCATGAGCTCAAAGGAGATGAGGTATATATATACGTTGGGTGATAATTGAATATGAGCTATCCCAAGGTGACTTAGAAATCACGGCAAAAAACTCGAGGAATGAAATAAAACCCTCATGTCAAATATGGATGAAGGTGTAAGAAAAATATCCTTCAGGAGGATTTTGAATGGTGTCATTATCACCGGGATGAATGGCTTCAACTCTTGTAATCCCAAAGTCATTGAGGATTGCGTCTACTTCATCTTGAGAAATGATAGGAGAATGCCTCGAAACTACTTCAACTTTCTTTAGAGAAGATTCTGATTCCAAAACTATGTCATGTTCAGGTCTCTTAGAAGTCCTTTTTAAACCCATGAAACTGCTTTAACTTTCATCAAAATTATGTTTTATTCAACTATCAATACCTTTCAAAGGCGTCGGAAGTCTATTACAACAGTTCAAGTACCTACCATAGCACTCGATTCCATGCCTTCGAAAGGGTCAAAATTGACTTGAACTGTGAAAATCATTAAGCTTTCAACAGTGTCGAAACCATTAACCACATTCCCCAACAATATCAAAATTACCTTTCGACAAAGTCGAAACCCACATATTTTATTCTATTTAAAAATGTACATCATCGAAACGCCGTCGTACTCCCATTAAATTGAAAGACTTAAAGCAAAGTGACTTTGACACTAACGAAAGGACATTAAGACATTTTGACAATGTTGTATTGAAAAAATGATGGCTATATTCCTATTGATTTTTGTGGGTTTCGAATAAGTTGAATGGGCATGATAGTACTTCGAAAGCATGCAAATGGCTAAGCTTATTTCAACTTTGGAGTTTCGACTAAGTCGAAAGGCTATTTAAGGGTTTCTACGATAACGGAAAGTGTATTTTTCTTAATGTAATTCATAATGAGGGACGTTAATTTTTTAACCTAAGAAATCCTCTAAGACAAATTAAAATTGGGCATAATAGGATTCGAGCTTAAATTTGCATCAAACAACAGCAAAAACCCCAAATTCGGCAAACTCAAGCTCGAACCCTAATTGATGCCATAGATTGGTTAAAATCGGCATAAAAATTGAGTTTAGAGTCATCTTACATAGACATAAAACTTGAAGCAAATATGAAATTTAAAACAATAATATGAACTCAAACCCTAAGAATTTGAAATCAAAATTGAATATGAAAATCGATTTTTAATATGGAACAATGGCTACTCACCTTAAACTTGAACTTATGTTTCCTAAAATGATGAATTTAGTGAGAAATTAAAATATTTGATTCTTGCTCTAAAGTTTTTAATCGTAGGTAAATGGAAAGGGGGAAAGAAGGAAGCGTAAATGATAAGCAAAGCAAATGCAAGGAAAGTTATTCGATCAGATTTAAATAAACGGCCAGGATTCATTCGGGAATATCAATAGGTGGGAAAACTTTGTGTCGAAATAATGCCGAGTGTCGAAGCAGCTGACTTGAAAAGTCAAGAGCATCCCTTCGCTTGGGTGAGGAAAATGTCATCATCAAAAATCACTTCAACCTTATCGAAGCCTAAAAGAATACAAAAGAAGGTTTCTTGAAGAACGATGGCGATAACAAGACCTTTCGAAAGAGTTGAAGGGATGCTTGTGCAAAAATTAGATGAACTAAGGGCTTCCAAAGAGATCGAAAGGGGACAAGG
The DNA here is from genome assembly GCA_030737815.1 of Allium fistulosum. Classification (NCBI taxonomy): domain Eukaryota; kingdom Viridiplantae; phylum Streptophyta; class Magnoliopsida; order Asparagales; family Amaryllidaceae; genus Allium; species Allium fistulosum. Next base: position 137,871,066 of record CM060904.1, read on the forward strand.
CTACTCTTCCGCTTCAGTTGATCCTTTCAAAACAGTCGGTTCCGCATACATAAGGGGGTTTCGCATATGTTAAAAATGCCTTTCGAAGGCATTGAAAGAAAGGTTCCGCGTCAATCAAAGGGATTGATTTCGAAAGCTACCTTTCGCAATCATCTTCCATCCACCAAGAAGCTTCCTCTGTTACAATTGACATTTCACAATGATCCATCCCCACCATTAAATCCTTTCGAAACTATCCAAATGCCCTTCCTCACTCATTCAAGTAGCAACATATCAAGTTGACACCAGATCTTAACAATAATGAAGAAGCCCAGGAAGCCTTCTACTATGCTACAAACCTTTTGAAACCAAGTAAATACCTTTCCGACTCTGTCGAAAGCTTCCAAAGATGCATACAAGTGGAGTGCAAACCGATTGGACACCCAATGATGGAAGGAAGATCCAAGTGTTTCGAAAGCTCGACATAGAAAGCATCGCCATCTTTTGCAAGCCTTGGGTGAGTACCTTTCAAACACATTTGAACATCCTTTCTGCTTACTCAACACATCAACAACAAGATGAAGGTTGTTCCTATACCTTTTGATGAAGTCAAGAGCACCCAAGTCTCATTCGAAAGCTGTGTTAAAGAGGCACCTTGAATTTAATTGTGGCAGAAGGTCATCAAGACATCGTTTCGACCAAGTCGAAAAGACTGGTGTGAAAGGTTTCGACCTGTGCCTATAAATAAGACCCTAGGGGATCTGAATTCATTCACTCTATGCTTATTCGTTTCTTGAGTTTGTAAACCCTAATTACAAATCAAATTGGGGATTTCACTTTCTTGTAATACATAAACCCTTATATTCATGAAAATTATCAATAAAGCAAACACATGGTACTTTCGAATACATAGATTCTGATTTCCTGTTTGTATATGATTTCGACAATAGAGTGTATGTATCAATGGATTTCGAAGAGGTACCTTTCGAAGGATTAGGATCCTTCCGACACAATTAAAACTTAGATCCCTTTAGGTCATAACCATAGATTACCTTAACCTATTCGAAAGGCGGTTTCGAAGGGGTCCTTGATTACTGCAACCAATTTAAAAAGGTGGTTTTGAAATAGTCTTGGATTGCCCCAACTGATTCGAAAGGTGGTTTCGAAGGAGACTTAGATTGCTCTAACAGATTCAAAAAACGGTTTCGAAAGGGTCACTTGCACTTCTATTTTTACTTTGAGGTGTTGACAAGATTGACAATATTTCTTGTTAACAGTTTGCCATGTAACTATTTTTAGACTTTTTGAATAACGTGAATCCCGTATCTTGATGATTTTCATTCCTATTGTCTTGATAATTTCACAACAAGAAAATTTGTCTTTTATAATGCCAGTAGAACACTATACTCCATAGTGTTATTGTTTGCATTAATTTGATTTATTTAAAGTAGAGATCGGTTGTATAACGCATTGATTCTCCTGACTATTTTCGTGCCCACCCTTTTGTCAAATTATTTCCCTCCTGCTTTTCATTCCAATTTTTTCCCATCTCAAAACCCAAACAAAACCTAAGGTTCCGTTTGGCTTGTCGTTTTTTAGTTTTGTGTTTTTGTCCTTACAAAAGTGCATCCGTCGTATGTATTGTTGAAAAACAAATAATTTTGAGAAATGAAATTAACATGTAAAATAGAAAATAAGATTATTTTATTTTTTGTGTTTTGAGAGATAACAAAAGCACGGAGAACAATCCAACTCTTTCGTTATCCGTTGATCGTCGCAATGCCTAGAAATTATAAATCTTTCTCTTATTTCTTGGTATCTCTTAGTACAAGTTGAAAACACAAAAATCAAAGGCAAATTCTATTTCAACCCGAGTATTTATTTAGTAGCCCCCTAAAAATTAAAAAAGTCTGTTAACCGAAAAAATAACTTAGTAGCCCCCTACCATTTCCAGAACTACCCTTCCCATCATGCAAAACGTGAAAAATTGAATTTTCTTTCACTGATTTAGAAACTAGGGTTAGAATTTTTTCTTCACTGATTTAGAAACTTAGTAATGAAAAATTCAATTTTTTCTTAGTAAAGTCTGTAAACCCAAAAAATAACATAGTATTGAAAAATTGAATTTTTTCTTCGCTGATTTAGAAACCCAATTCATATTTTCTTCAGAACCACAATTAAAAAAGTCTGTAAACCCAAAAAATAACTTAGTGGTGAAAAATTGAATTTTTTTTCTTCACTGATTTAGAAACTAGGGTTTGGAAGAAGCAGTGGTTTAGACAGTAAGAAACTGACGTAAGAAGATAATGGAATTTATTTATTTTAGTCTTTAAAATTGTATATATTTTAGGGGGTACGAAGCAATTATTGAAATAGAATTTGCCAGACTCAAATTACAAAATGAAATTAGACTGGCCCTAACTTTTTCTCTCCCGTAATTCCTCAAATACTCTTTCCCTAATTCACTCCTTCAGATCCATTGGAAGCTAAAGCGGAGAAAGCATCCGCTTTGGGCTATAGATTTGTAGAAACAAAATGAGTTATCTCAGTGTCGCCTGTCGTCGTATTTGTGGATCTAGAGTTATTCTCCTTGCTTTGATTCCGCCAGAGACTGGAAGTGATGTCGCTGATTGCCTAAAAATGATGTAATCAAAAATGGAGAAGGATCTGGAGTGAGTCATCTTTTTCTTTTCAATGGTTGTCCATTTTCATAATCGGTCTGAAGCTTTGCCTGAACTGAGATGCGTTAGAGATCAAGTCCCGTAGCTATCTAGATCTGCTGCCACTAGAGATATCGAGCAACGTCTTGTCTGATGTGATGATGCAGTAAGTGATAATCTGACTGTTTTGGGATGTTGACCTTTTGGTTGTGATAAGCTTGCATTGACGAATTATTGGCTTCGTGATATACTAATAATGATATAGTGAGGATTGTGAACTTGCCTTGAACTCGTTGCTAATGAATTCGACTGAGATTTTGTAAGTACTTGGAGATGCTGTGCTTTGCAATATGGATGAGATAGTAGTGACATCTCTAATGTTATTTGTCATTACTTGATTATTTTCATTCTCCTATTGGCAACTTATATTACCTGTATTTATCAGTTCATTAGCGTTTGCCCAAGAATAATAATCTTAGTTTATACTATAAAATCGTGAAGAATCATTGCCAACAATATGAATCGGTCAACTCATTTTTATCTTTTGTATAAAATACATTATGTTTGTTTTAGAAGTTATTTAGTTTACTATGTTCTCCAAATTTAGTTCACAAAAGCATAAAATCAACTAATATTTTGCTTGACACTGTGCTCAATCCCGGCCTCCCTGTTTTGCTGTTACTTTCTAACTGCTACCATTTTCATATTTATTTGACATATTTTTGATTGTTGATGTGAACATATCCTCATTATATATATTTATGTGCATTTTAACCTTAGGTTGGATCATATATTGATGAGGTAGGCCTGAGAAACCTATACTATTGTGTAATTTTATTAATATTTTCTACCAGAAAAATTTCACACACTCGAAGTTTATGGTGATATTTTGTGTAAGCATAGGGTTTGATCAGAAGGGTTGTAGTAGTTTTCTACGATGATGATCATGTTCCTATTGAAAGATTTTTGTTCAAGCTCGTCGCAAATCAAATTTATATAAATGATATAGGTCAAAACGAACTTGAGTTTGCACTGGGAGCTTTCTTGGGTAAGTTAACAATGGCTGAGCTTATCACTAAATGCTTCCAACAAGTTAGAACAATAATCAAAAGATTATGGAGATTATACTATTATAGGCACGCTATGAATATTTCTTGTTTATGTTGATGTGAATTCAATCTTCCAAATTTATGTTGAATTATCTTCTTAAATTCATACAATATCGGTAACATTTTTTACTGAAAGTGCAAATATTTTATGGCCATGGGAACGATGGTTGATGCAATCCATTGATTTTTTTTATTTAATGATTAAGCTTTAACATTTTTAATGCGAGACACTTCTCTTGAATTATACACATGGCACAACATTTTTCATAAAATTTGAAGTAACGATATATGCATGTTTTAGATTTCAATTACATATCTTACCAAACTCATTATTTTTTTAATTGTTGTTTTCTCTCTACACTCTGGTGCCTTAAACATCTGAACATCATTGGAGGCTATTTTTAATACATATTTCTATCTATAAAAGTTTTTGTTTGAAATTACACACCTAAATGGTCGGTTTTCTACTGTTGTACAGTTGTAGTAGTCATTGTGGTTCTGTTATGAGCAAACAATATTCCTTTTGCTTGAGTGGGTATACACTCATATTAATGCATTAATTCATAATGTTGTTCAGGCATTAGTTTCAGGATTCAGGAAGCATGTTAAGTCTTTAGTAATTTTTCTATACATCATGTTATGGCAGTAGGTTGAATATGTTCAAGCACCATGCTTAGGCATCAGTACATCTTCATTCCAACCATTAGTTAACCAGGCATTGATTCAAGCAATATGTTATTCTAAAATTGAACTAAAATTTAGGATTCAAGCAGCATGTTTACTCTTTAGTGATTGCGTCCATACACATGTTCTAGTAGTAGGCTGATCATGTTCAAGCAGCATGTTCATCGGTGATGGCTTCAATAGTCACTTTTATCCATCCTGTTATGATAAATCTTTTGTGTGATTCTCTAAATTGATTCATTTAACACTACAAGCAAAAATCACGGATCATAAATGCTTCTGACTAGCCTGTATTTATTAAATACAAACGAATTTTTTGATTCAATTTTTTTTTGTGTATTACAGACAAATGACGATATAGGCCATTAATATTACACGATTTTAACTATTAGTTTGTTACTTTGTTTCATGTGTCTTTCTGTTATAGTGTTTAATTGTTACTTCTGTTATCTCTAGGCTACTTGATAAGAAGCTTTACTGACTGAAATAAAGCCTTTCATCATTTTCTGACGAAATGGAAAAAAACAACTCTGACTTTATGGTATGTTCCCTTCACACTGTTTCTAACTTTTATCTTATGTTTCCACAATTGCATCACTGCCTATAATTATATCAGTTGTTGGATTCTTAGTTTCTCACAAGCATTTACCAACTGCAGCTAGCAAAAATATTTTAATCATGCTATAAGCTTAAACGAAATATTAGCTAATCGGCAAAAATTGATGCAGATAATGTTAAATGAAATATCAGTTAAATGAAATTTTATCAGTGTTGTTTCATTAATTTGCGATGCATGCTTTTTTTAAAATTATTGTGCAGTGCTTCAAATAGGAGCACTTAATTTGCCAAGTCATGCACCGAGGCTCCATGAATATTTTGCACCTTTATCGATTGTGTGTAGTAAGAATATTGATTTCTAGAGTAAAATGGCTCATGTTATTTGCTATAATATTGCACCTTTTGATTGTTTTATTGGGTCATTTCACTAAAGCTGGGTCATTTCACTAGCTAATTAAATTATGTATCTTTTCAATCAGTCTTGTCCGATTTTACCCAATTTATGGTTCACTCGCAAGTTATTTGTTGGTTGACTATATATGTTGAGTGTCAAATGCACTGATGTGGAGTGAGCTTAGAGTGCATTGAGTTATTTTAATGTTAAAATCCATAAAAGCTTCTAAGATTCATTTGTAAACCCTTACATATGTCATGGATGAATATATCATCAGATAATGATCACATTATTAGTAACAATGTTTCTATAGAGATTCAAATCCTAAACCATGAATATTAAGTTTTGAATATTATAATTCTTAGATTCAGAGCATTTACATTTTAATTTGTGTGTATGCTTTTATGTCTACAATTCTTTGCATGTGGGTTATCAAATGACATTTCTTTCCATCTTCACAGGTTCTTCAATTATTATGACAGAGAATTCCAGGTTGCCTCTCTCCCATACGAACCTGATTTCAGGGTAATTCCTGAGGATTGTGATGGCACTACAAGAGATCCAGACGAGGTTCTCAATAAGATATCAATAAAAGAAGATCAAAGATTGTTTGAAGATTTTGTTCATTGTCCTGAATTCAACAAGAAAAAAGTAAGATTTCTTCTATATAAAGAATAATTATTTAGAGAATATTTGGCTGTTCATTTTGGTAACTAAACATCTTTGCAACATAATGTTGCTTCAAATATGGAATCTGCATCTACACTCCTTTCGTTCAAATCCATCTCCCTACAAGTTCAAAATGAGCATATTTTAAGGCTGATGATTTGGTTTGCTGTATGTTTGTATTTTGGTATAAAGGCCTTTCTATGAACCCCCATGTTATGTAAACTATGGCAGTACACCTCTTAGCTATGCTTACATTGGCTTGCAAGTTATGCAGTCTTGTTACATCGGCAAGTGCTTTGAAAATCGGAGTACAAACCTTGCATGTATTCCATGTATACACAACTGTATATAGACACATACATTTACACATTTGCATGCAGGCATGCGTGCACAAATACATACGTACGTACATCTGCAAACGCACATGAATGCGTGCACATACAAATACACACAAATTACACACATACACACACGGACACGCACATGTGAGTTAAGAGGAGCCTACACAACAAATTAACTATCTTACCTGCACCATACACATAAATAGATGCATTTACCTCCACCAACACCCTGATTTCAAGTAGAACCTAAGGAATCTTTGTACAAAAATACAAAAAACACAGCCAGTTGTTTGTACTTTTAGCAGATTCATAACCCCTAAATATACACACATACAAGAGAGTCTATTGTTCATGCATGCACACATGTAATCCTAAAGGTGGTGACTGTTTGGTTGAGCAGAGAAGTGCAGGGTTTGAATATTAATTACGAAGCATAAACCCTTCGATTTACTTGAATATAACCATGCTTGCATTTTATTCTTGCTCTTTATATATGTTTTTATGTTAAACTAATGAGCATTTTTATTAGTTACAAATTAGAATTACACTTTTTGCAATCCAAACGTGTAAAGAAGGAAGAGTGTTTTTAATATCTCCATCGGCTAATTTTATATGTTTAATTTGTCCCAATCAAAAAATATGAATTATGCTACAAGGCCCGAACAATAAAGGTCAAAGAAGCGAGGCAACAAACAAAAAGTAAGGAGAAAACTATTTTATCCATTTAATTGATAAAATTAATAAAACAACACGAATACTAATGGTACTAAAAATACCGATAATAATAAGTTATAAAATATTAACCAAGTTTTCTAAGTTTTTCATTTATTAAGTTATATAAAAATTAAATAAGCTTATAAAAATCGACTAAGTTGATAATAATAATAATAATTTAACTAATGTGTATGCAAATTAACTAATTTTATAACAATAATATTAACAACAACAATCATAAGTTTTACAAATATTAACTAAATTTATAATAGTGATATTAATAAATAAATAAATAGATAATAATAAATTAACACTAAGTTGTATAAAAATTAACTAAGTTTATAATAATAATATATACCAATAATAATAAAAATAATAATGATGATAAATTAACAAAGTTAACTAAGTTTTATAAAAATTTACTAAATTTATATAATAATAATAATAATAAATTAACCAAGGTTATGAAATTTAATTTTGTTTATTAAGCTGTATAGAAACTAAATAAGCTTATAAAAATTAACTAAATTTATAACAAGGATAATAATAATAATGAGCTATAAATTTTATAAAAATTAACTAAGTTTATAATAATAATAATATATACTAATATTAATAATAATAAGTTAACTAAGTTAACTAAGTTTTTTAAAAATTAACTAAAATTTACATAATAAAATAATTATTGTTAACCCAAAAAATGGATCAACACTCCGAATTAAGTGTAAAAGCACCAACCTTGTTTATCAAGGCAAACAAAATAGAAAAAAGGAATAGTAACTTGTAGAAAAAGTAAAGAGACATGAGATATTTATAGTGGTTCGGCTGTTAACAAAGCCTACATCCACTTTATAACTTTTGTTATTAATTGGATGTTGTACAAGTTGAATCTGATCAAAGTCACAAGTCCAAGAGTTCATTGGAGAATCACAGTGAACCCCTAGATGACTATTGTATGGGAGAAGAAGAGTGAAAAATAATCTATGCAGAGTTCCAGCAGCCAGTCCAACAGATATGTTTACGTTGCAAGTAGGATTGTATTTATAGAGGTTGGAGAGCCATTGGGTCAGGCTTGCTTTGCCAGAAGCTTGCTGATGCCACAAAGGAGTTCAAAGAGTTTGAAGACGACCCAAGCTAACCTGATGGATCACTAGTGATCCATGTACTTACGGGATTTTTGAGTGATCTTCTTTTGGTTGTCTTCATATCTTCTATTTGAGTGCCTTATCCAAATACCAAATCGTTTGGAGTTTGTTTGATCATCCGTCTTCACGGGTCATCTGGTCTAGAAGAATCATCCATAACTCACTCAAAACTTAACGAAATTAGACGATACTTTTCAGGTACTGTCTCTAAGGGTTGTGGGACCTACTAAAAAAATTTGAGGTGGTGGGGCCCACTCTACATGGGTCGCTAGCGACCCATCAAGATGGATAACCAACAATCCATCGTACTAACTCCAATCCCATTTTTCTATAAGCCTTCTTTTTTGTCTTCTAAGTGTTCTTCCAAAATTTCAAGTCAATCCGACTTTGTATGAGTTTTATAGGTCCATTTTAAGTTAGCTATTTTTGGTCAAACGGGTTGAATAAGACGAGTCTTCACTTCTCGAGCTAGATTGTTTAGCATGCTATGAAACTTGGCAAGCGTGCTTAGAAATGGTAATTAATCATGATGAAAGAGGCTTGAGCAACTCATGATGCTTCACTAAGGATCACTAGCGATCCATGAGTGATGGATCGCTAGCGATCTATCTAATTGGTATTTTGTTGGCTGATTTTCCTTGAGTCCCATTGACTTGTTTGTTTGGTTGTTTTGGTTGAGTCTCGAGTTATTCTAGCATAGTCTGAATGTTCCAACTTCTATTGAATTCTGATGGATTAAAAACCTGATTAACACTTTCCCCTCAAAATACACCTTTTGAATGAGAGGTATGCTTTGCTTAAGAACAAGTTCCTATCTCCAGTCTTCGATGATTGAGCTTTCCAGCTGCTTTAGCCTTGGTGAATCATCCAGTTCCTTCGGATCTCTTTCCAATCACAAGTCATTCCAAACCCGTTATATTCTAGGACTCTAACTCTGCTTAGACATAATCTATACATCACAATCATTCCGTTTTCATTTGGAGCTATTACATCACATATCTCTAATTAAATCACATGTTTCCAATTACATCACATATCTCTATTTACATCACATATCTCTAATTGTCCCATGTTCATTCGGGATTTACATCACTATCAATTTTTGCTTCTCATTCAGAGTTGTTGCATCATATATCAAAATCACATTATATATCAAAATCACATCATATATCAAAATCACATTATATATCAAAATCACATCATATATCGAAATCATCCTGTGTTCATCTAGGATTTATCAGTTTTATTCTATTTATAAGGCATTCGAATCCTTTTATTAAATCAAATCTGTTTTAAGGCTCGATCCTGAACGTTTAAGTTTAATGCGCGATCTCTCCAGATTGTTTAATGTTTAGTTTAATGCGCGATCTCTCTAGATCGTTTAATGTTTAATTTAATGTGTGATATCTCCGGATCATTTAATGTTTTGTTTAATATGTTGAATATGCAAGTATATGATTTTTTTTAATGATAATAAACATATATATATATATTGATTTAAATGTATTTGTTAATGTACTATTTTATTTTCACAGAGTTAAATAAATATTTGCTGAATAAAATAAATATCATAGAATTTAAATTCAAACAGATATTTTACTCAAACAAATATTTTATTACAATTTTGAATAGTACAAATTTGAGCTCTCACTATATATATACAATCTTTGATTACAATACAATTTTGATTACATCACAATTTTCCATTTACATTTGCACCTCACTACATTCACTCGTATTTATCTTCAAATCTATTCCAGCTTGAATCCAGCATCTGAGTTATCTGCAAAATACACACTGACGCGATAAAATGGAAAAAGAAATATTTTTGTAGTATAAAATAAAATGTGGTTTGAAAATATTATTTGCCTCGGTTATTTGGGTTGTTCGTCATCATTTAATTTTGAATTCATCAAACACGAACAACTTGTGACATGCACAGTGTATCACTGTACATGCCACAAGGCCGTGCACATCGATATACACTTGATAAAATTACAAGGACAGGTGAGCACAAGGTCAAACCCAATCAAAAGCTGGATTCAACTCAAGTGCAATAAAAAGTCAAGACATGAGCACAAGGTCAAAATCGAGCTATAAGCTGGATTCAACTCAGGTGCAATACAAAACTGCCAAGTACAAGTGACTCTGAATCCAAAACCAGACTTCATCATCATCAATGGATCAAAATACAAATGTACTCAGACTCAAGTACAATATGTACAAAATCAGTCAACAGTAGTGAACAGGACAAAAACGAGGCATGTACAAGCAACTCACTACATAATGAACACAAGTTGAAGCTCACAATGAACTGGTCAGACACAAGAACAATGAAGCAACCAGACTAAAATGGCACTAACACAACACAGTCAGGACCAAAATAATCCCTAGAAAACAGAGGCTAGACAGTTCAACCAAACTGCAGCTACCAAATTCTATAAGGCCAAATGAAGATAACAACAATGTAGTTCACATATGTATATAGTGACATGCACAAGTGAAGATATCATATGCACCAGAACTGGATAGTCCAACTACTAGCATTCTATCAGAGACCAAGAACTAAAATGAAACAGAAGTTGGCAACATGCATATGACTCAAGACCGCAAATACCAAAACAATGCATATATGTATATGGTAGCATATATGTACAACATGAACCAAATAAAGCGGTGGACACAAAGGCTACAACTTCAAGATACTATAAGTTCATATGGATATGCAAGCAGTGCAACCCGATGCAACAGAATCAATGAAACAACATTGCAAACAAGTCACACATGTGTATACATATATCCAGACAGTTTTTCTAAAGCAAATTAGGTTGCAGCAGTAAAACCAAAGACTATAAATGCACAAAACTTCACAACATCTATGCAACTGTGCATACAATCAGAGTAGTTCAAGATGCAATACAACATCTGGTGCCAGTTTCAAATTAAGGCAGCAGTTTCATACCAAAGTCAAAGTGATAACAGAAATTGATCAAGCCGAAGAAGTCAAGTGAATATAACAGCAGTTTCAAATCAAGTCGAAGCCGTGATTCAAACAATTTCAAAAGGAGGTATATACAGTAAATCGAACAAAGTCCATAAATCAATTTCCAAATGACCGAAGTCCTAGGTGGTAGCATGTTCGAACAGGTCAAAATCAAAGCAGTGGTGTCCAAGAAATCAAATATACGAAATTGAATAAGTCAGAAAACATCACCAGCATCCAAGCAATATCAAACGGTCGAGCCAAAATTCATCAGACGAATTCAAATAACATATTCAAATGAAATTATAGGAATTCGAATTATATATAACTCAATCATCATTGGCATATGAAAGCATCAAGTTCGAGCATATCAATGAAATAATACAGAAAATCACATACAAAATTCATACCGAACTCGACGAATTTCAAGGAGTCGTGTGCAAATCAGAGAAACGTACGATCGACAAAGCAAGCGAAGTGATAAATCATTCATTCGATTGAGCAACTGAAGTCAGCTTCTTCGAAATTTCAAAAGCACGAATTTTCGCACAGAGGAATGAAGCAGCCATAATCGCAAACAAAAAGAGAAGAAGGAATCAGGCCGAAGAAATAAACGGATAAGGGGAAACATATTATTTTATCACTTAATTCTTTTTTGGGCCGGCTTCTTTTATATCATATTGGGCTTTAGTTTATTTAAATTAGGGTTTTGTTTTTAAATTGTTTTTAAATTTGTATTTTTTCTTTTAAACAGTTGTAAAGTCTAGTCGTGTGACTAGGGGACGAAATACGGTGGTGTAGTTCGAGAATTCGCAACTCAGTGGCTGAGTTATGGCAGGGTTTTGAGTGTAGAGTTAGGTTAGTCGATAGCGGGTGTCGCGAATTTATGTGTGTAAGCGTCTGACTACTTAATTTCTAGTATAAACCTTGGGGGCAGCACGTAGGCAAGGTTTGCCGAAGCTGGGTAAATCTGTGTGTTCTATTTTATGCTTTTATTATTCTGCTATTGTCTATGCTGCTATTATTCTTCTATATCTGTGCTAAAATTATCTTATATACTTCCGCATTAAATTTTTATAATTAATAGTATCGCTCTATTCACCCCCCTCTAGGGTGAAATCGATCCTACAAGTGGTATCGGAGCTAGGAACAAAAGCCATTTTTGTTTTTAAAAATTTGATTTTTCAACGACCAATTTTTGCTTTACAAATTTGAATTTTTAAAATGGCTTCTTTTAATAATGCTTTTACTGAGGGTTGGTCCAATATTATTCCTCCTGTTTTTGATGGAACAGATTTTTTGAATTAGAAATCAAAAATGGAATTTTATTTAAAATCTATTAATGTTAAATGTTTGGGATGTTATTGAAAATGGGTGTGATATAATAGATGAGAAAAATACTTCGATTAATGCTCTTGCTATGCGTATACTATATTCTCATATCAATCAAGATAATTTTAACTTTATCTCTCATTGTGAAAATGCACAGGAAATATGGAATACTTTTGATGCAATCCTCCACAATCGACTCAGTTAAAGAAACATGCTTAACAGGATTGGCAAAATGCAGCAGTGATGAAGATTCAATAGCCGATGAGATAAGTGATTTTCCAATCAATGATTTAGTTCTCTTGTGCCAAAAATTTATTGAAAATAATAAAGCTCTTGAGTTGAAAAATAATAAGTTGAAAAGGGAACAAGCTAAACTTCATCAGAAAAATAATGATTTGGAAAATGAGCTTAAAAGTATTAAGAAAAATAAAAATTCTAATTGCAAACGAATTTGCCTGTCTTCATGAAAACTTTCAAAAGTTAGAAGACAAAATTTTAATTCGAGAGAGAAACAAAACTGAGTTGATTTGTAAAAATAATATTTTGCAAAAAAAGTTGGATTGCTTTAAGAAGTCACAAAATTTTGAAATATACGATTTTTGAAAAGAAATTAAATGAGATCAACGAAAATTTCAAAACCCTTGAAAAAGAAAATGTGATTTTGAGCAAATCTGAAGTTATTCGATTAAATCACGAGGTTGAAAAGGAAATTGAAAAAATCAAGGATTTTGAAAAAATTGAATTTAAAAAACTCCAACTCTTTGAAACTGAGATGCTTGAAATTGAGAATAAAATTAGAGAGCTTCAAAATGAAAATATGCGATTAAAAATGAATAGCTCTGAAAAGAGAGATAATAACATTAGTTGTTGTTCGAAGCTAATAAATGAAAATAAACTTTTAAAATCCAAAGTTAATAAACTTGAGTTGATTACTTGAAAAAATTTCCCTCGAGAAAAATCATTTAATATGCTCCTAGAAAATCAACTCTTTGTGAATAAAAGGAAAGGACTTGGATTTGAAAAAATGTCAAAATATGAACAAACAACTAATAAAAATGTCAAGGGGAAATATGTGATACCCAAATGTGTAAAGTGTGAAAATATTGGACATAGCAAGAATAATTATTGAAATATGTACAAACACAAAACCGTTAAACAAATATGGATTCCAAAAGGTACGAATATAAATGGTTTGAAATTTAAACAGATTTGGATTCCCAAGGGTACAATTGTAAATGCAAATGGTTTGTTATATAGACAAATTTGGGTACTGAAGATTTCAATAGATAATAAAAGTGGTCGTACATCCTTAGTTAGACCACTTGCCTTCCCCAAAATTTAGACACACAAGTGGGCTAAGGAACAACCTTGATGGAGATAGATTTCGAGTTGTTCTAAGTGATTGATAAACTAAAATTTAAACTTTCCTTAGCCTATAAAGATTAGATGGAGATCATCGCATTTTGGATATCACAAAATAAAAGGAAAGTGAGGTGTGATCTCTCAACTCAATTTTTGTTAATATATTGTTAATTATGTTTTGATCGACATTGTTGAAGTATTTCTGACATATCTTGATCATCTCAACTTTGATTTGTGAAATTCTTGAAGTTTTTTGAAAAGCTAATCGATAATGCTACAACTTCTCTGACTTTTGATTCACTTTGGAATGTCATGAAAAATGACTTTGACAAAAAAATTTCTAAATATGTGTTTTTTACTCAATTTAGATTACTTGTGCTTGATATAAATGGATGTCCTAAAAATTTCAAAACAAATTCAAGTGTTGAGGAATACACGTTTTTTTACCACTACATATCACTATGAATATCAAAAATACAAGTGGTACCTAATATGATCTCATGTTGAAATCATTTCTGCGATAATTTAATTATTTATATTGATTTTCAACTTGAAGTCATTTTCACAAAAACCCCTTACAGAAAATTGATTTTCACTTATTTTTGTAATAATATCTATCTAATGATAACCTTGAGTTAAAGGGGAACTGAGATGCAGGTAACACTGGCAGTCTAGTTGATAGAAGAAGTATTAGTGGAACGAGTTTTATGTTGAGACATTCAGTAACTGCATCGTTTTTTTCAAAGAAAATATCTGCATATTTTTCATTTCAAATAAATTTCAAAATAGCAGACATTTTCTTTTATAGAACCCTTTCCAGAAAATCGTTCTTGTTGACCTTGTTTCAGATTAGTCATTTTAGAAAATTTGATTTTATAATTATTTTTGGATGTGATCTTAAATGACTACATTAACTAATCTGACTCCCTACTGATTATCGAAAAGATAAATAGTGATTGAAAAAGTGATGAGTGTTGATATTTATCATATATCATAACTTGAGACGGTATAGTTAGTAAATTTCTTTAGAAATTTAAACAAGAGTTATAAAAACTTTTTGTTGATAAAAATTCCATGACCATCTCTAATTCTATCATATTTCTATCGACGATCACTCATCAAAATCCAATATAGTAGGTCAATATGTGGTATTTTAAACGGGAAATTATTCGTTCTTCATTTTATTATATTTTTAGCAATAATAAACATCCAAAGTATTCACTCTCCTTTAAAAGTCATCACGATTATGCATGGGTGAATTACTTGGAATTTTTGATTATGTTCTTCCATGCTCATTTAAAAGTCCTTACGGTTATGCATGTATGGAATGCATATCAAAATTGATTGATTAAATAGACAAGTTGATTCTAATCCTATTTAAAACTCCTCACGGTTATGCGCGGTTAGAAGATACTTGAATTCATTTTTTAAATTGGTAATACTACTAATCTCATTTAAAAGTCCTAACGGTTATGCATGGTTAGTAGATATTCAAATTCCTGATATAAATATACCATAAATAGACACAACTATATGGTTTTATATGATGACATCATCCTTATCATTCTAAAGTGGAATATGCATCAAACAGAGCATTTATGATTTTTTTTTTGATTTTTTGTTGAAATTTAATATTTATACTCGATTGGGTATTAATATTGTATTAATGTCTATCACTATATCTTTATTTTCTAACACTATTACTCTTTTTCTTATAACAAAAGGGGGAGAGAAAAGTTAAGATTTTGGCAAATAAAGGTTAAATATTTTATTTTTTATTTTCTATTTGCATCAAGATCCATTTGCATATTTTCATGCATATATGAAGGGGGAGCTTTGTTGTAGAGAGGGAGCATTCAAATAGGGGAAGCAAATTGAATGATCAAATACATTTAATAAATTCAAAATCTTAAATATATGTTTGTTATCATCAAAAGGGGGAGATTGTTGAATATGCAAGTATATGATTTTTGTTTGATGATAATAAACATATATATATATATATATTCATTTAAATGTATTTGTTAATGTACTATTTTATTTTCATAGAATTAAATAAATATTTGCTGAATAAAATAAATAATAGAATTTAAATTCAAATAGATTTTTATTCAAACAAATATTTTATTATAATTTTGAATAGTACAAATTTGAGCTCTCACTATATATATACAATCTTTGATTACAATACAATTTTCATTACATCATAATTTTCCATTTACATTTGCACCTCACTATAGTTCACTCATTCACTTGTATTTATCTTCAACTCTATTCCAACTTGAATATCCAGCATCTGAGTTATCTGCAAAATACACACTGACGCAGTAAAATTGAAAAGGAAATATTTTTGCAGTATAAAATAAAATGTGGTTTGAAAAAATTATTTGCCTCGGTAATTTGGGTTGTTCGTCATCATTTAATTTTGAATTCATCAAACACGAACAACTTGTGACATGCACAGTGTATCATTGTACATGCCACAAGGTCGTGCACACCGATATACACTTGATAAAATTACAGGGAAAGGTGAGCACAAGGTCGAACCCAATCAAAAGCTGGATTCAACTCAAGTGCAATAAAAAGTCACGACATGAGCACAAGGTCAAAACTGAGCTATAAGCTGGATTCAACTTAGGTGCAATACAAAACTGTCAAGTACAAGTGACTCGATGCACAAGAAACAAAGAATCCAAAACCAGACTTTTACAAATGTACTCAGACTCAAGTACAATATGTACAAAATCAGTGCAACAGTAGTAAACATGACAAAAATGAGGCATGTACAAGCAACTCACTACATAATGAACACAAGTTGAAGCTCACAATGAACTGGTCAGACACAAGAACAACGAAGCAACGAGACTAAAATGGCACTAACACAACACAGTCACGACCAAAACAATCACCAGAAAACAGAGGCAAGATAGTTCAACCAAACTGCAGCTACCAAATTCTACAAGGCCAAATGAAGATACAATAGTGCAGTTCACATATGTATATAGTGACATGTACAAGTGAAGATATCATATGCACCAAAACTGGACAGTCCAACTACTAGCATTCTATCAGAGACCAAGAACAAAAATGAAACAGAAGGTGGCAACGTGCATATGGCTCAAGACTACAAATACCAAAACAATGCATATATGTATATGGTAGCATATATGTACAGCATGAACCAGATAAAGCGGTGGACACAAAGGCTACAACTTCAAGATATTATAAGTTCATATGGATATGCAAGCAGTGCAACCCGATGCAACAGACTCAATGAAACAACATTGAAAACAAGTCACACATGTATACATATATCCAGACAGTTTTTCTAAAGCAAATTAGATTGCAGCAGTAAAACCAAAGACTACAAATGCACAAAACTTCACAACGTCTATGCAATAGTGCAGACAATCAGAGTAGTTCAAGATGCAATACAACATCTGGTACTAGTTTCAAATTAAGGCAGCAGTTTCATACCAAAGTCAAAGTGATAACAGAAATTGATCAAGCCGAAGAAGTCAAGTGAATTTAATAGCAGTTTCAAATCAAGTCAAAGCTGTGAGTCAAACAATTTCAAAAAGAGGTATATACAGTAAATCGAACAAAGTCCAAAACTCAATTTCCAAATGACCGAAGTCCTAGGTGGTAGCATGTTCGAATAGGTCAAAATCAAAGCAGTGGTGGCCAAGCAATCAAATATACGAAATTGAATAAGTCAGAAAACATCACAAGCATCCAAGCAATATCAAAGGGCCGAGCCAAAATTCATCAGACGAATTCAAATAACATATTCGAACGAAATTATAGGAATTTGAATCATATATAACCCAATCATCATTGGTATATGAAAGCATTGAGTTCAAGCATATCAGTGAAATAATACAGAAAATCATATACAAAATTCATACCGAACTCGACGAATTTCAAGGAGCCGTGTGCAAATCAGAGAAATGTACGATCGACAAAGCAAGCGACTTGATAAATCATTCATTCGATTGAGCAACTGAAGTCGGCTTCTTCGAAATTCCAATAGCCCTAATTTTCGCATAGAGGAACGAAGTAACCATAATCGCAAACGAAAAGAGAAGAAGGAATCGGGCCGAAGAAATAAACAGAAAAGGGGAAACATATTATTTTATGACTTAATTCTTTTTTGGGCCGGCTTCTTTTATATCATATTGGGCTTTAGTTTATTTAAATTAGGGTTTTTGTTTTTAATTTTTTTTAAATTTATATTTTTTTCTTTTAAACAGTTGTAAAGTCTAGTCGTGTGACTAGGGGACGAAATACGGTGGTGTAGTTCGAGAATTCGCAACTCAGTGGTGAGTTGTGGCAGGGTTTTGAGTGTAGAGTTAGGTTAGTCGATAGCGGGTGTCGCGAGTTTACGTGTGTAAGCGTCTAACTACTTAATTTATAGTAGAAACCTTGGAGGCAGCACGTAGGCAGGGTTTTGCCGAAGCTGGGTAAATCTGTGTGTTCTATTTTCTGCTTTTATTATTCTGCTATTGTCTGTGCTGCTATTATTCTGCTATATCTGTGCTGAAATTATTTTATATACTTCCGCATTAAATTTTTATAATTAATAGTATCACCCTATCACCCCCCTCTAGGGTGAAATCAATCCTACATAATATACAATCTTTCCGGATCATTTAATTTTTTAAGTTAAGGGGACGATCTTTCCGGATTGTTTGTTTGTTAAGTTAAGGGGGATGCTCTCTTTGGATCATTTGCTTATTAAGTTAAGGAGGATTAAGCAAGCCCATCTGCTCACTCTCTGATGAAGGGACTTACTTCTTGCACTCCAGTCCCGTCTCTCCGATCGGGACTGTATGACATTCTATATCGTACAAGTCCATCCACTCGCTCTCCGGCAAGGGAACTTGCACCTTGCACTCCGGTCCCGTCTGTCCCGTCGAGACTCTAAGGCGATCGGTTTAATGTTCATCCCAGATATCCAACTCGGAATGTGCCTATAGACCGATTTGAGTCTCGTACAGGTGTAAGTGGTCCGAGGTTATTGAGGGCAGAAAAAGCAGAAGGCAGAGAATAAGGGATGAACCTGCCCTATGTTCCATTTATGGGCTTCTGGTTTCGGCTCATGTGGTCATGTATTCATACTTTGATTTACTGCTCTAGCTCCAACCATCACCCGGTCCATGCATTAAAGCTCATCCTTCATCCAAATTTATCATGCCCCCAAGTTGTGTGGGCATTGTATCAGTCTGTTTTGCTCTAACTCCAGATGCTCCTGCATTGGGTCTCATTGTTGATTCCACCGTTGCCCTCAAGTATCAGTTGTTCTAGGTGTGGAGGTATATTCCATCCTATTCCAATCTAGCTCCAGCGACTCTTGTTGTTATTCTTGGAGTTTGATTCATATTCCCTGCAGATCTAGCTATCCCTTGCTGCTTCATCTTTTGGAAGAAGCTATCCATCATTCTTATTGCATAGACAAGATCCCATCTTACATCTCCTTCATCATCCTTTCCATTTCTTCTCTAATCGCATAGATGGGTTGATAAGAAATTGAGGACACCTCCTGGCTGCCCACAGGCTTCGGTTGACTTGCCACAACTCTAGGTCTAGTATTAGGCCTACTCATCTTCTCTAAGTCTTAGATTCAAACTTCAATTCTTCAAATCTCGTTCAAGGTTCTCAGTGAAAGCACCAAAATGTTAACCCAAAAAATGGATCAGCACCCTAGATTAAGTGTGAAAGCACCAGCCTTGTTTATCAAGGCAAAAAAAATAGAAAAAAGGCACAGTAACTTGCAGATGAAGTAAAGAGACAAGAGATTTTATAGTGGCTCGGCTGTTAACGAAGCCTACATCCACTTTATAACTTTTGTTATTAATTAACTACTGTACAAGTTGAATCTTCTCGGTTAGATCAAGTCACAAGTCCAAGAGTTCACTGGAGAATCACAGTGAACCCCTATATGACTGTTGTGTGGGAGAAGAAGAGTGAAGAATAGTCTATGCAGAGTTCTAGCAGCCAGTCTAGCAGATCTTATTTATGTTGCAAGTAGAATTGTATTTATAGGGGTTGGAGGGCCATTTGGCCAGGCTTGCTTTGCCAGAAGCCTACACATGATGCCACGAAGGAGTTCAAAGAGTTTGAAGATGACCCGAGCTAACCTGACCATAGGTGATGGATCACTCCATGTACTTGGGGGATTTTTGAGTGATCGCCATTTGGTTGTCTTTCTATCTTCTATTTGAGTGCCTTATCCAAATACTAAGTCGTTTGGAGTTTGTTTGATCATCCGTCTTTACGGGTCATCTAGTCTAGAAGAATTATCCATAACTCGCTCAAAACTTAACGAAATTAGACGATACTTTGCAGGTACTCTCTCTAAGGTGTGTGGGACCTACCATAAAATTTTGAGGTGGTGGGCCCACTCTACATGGGTCGCTAGTGATCCATCAAGATGGATCACCAACAATCCATCATACTAACTCCAATTAATTCAACATTTTCTGTGAGCCTTCTTTTATGTCTTCTAACTGTACCCCCAAATTTCAAGTCAATCCGACTTCGTGTGAGTTTTATAGGTCCATTTTAAGTTAGCTACTTTTGGTCAAACAGCTTGAATAAGATGAGTCTTCACTTCTCGAGCTAGACTGTTTAGCATGCTATGAAACTTGGCAAGCGTGCTTAAAAATGGTAATTAATAATGATGGAAGAGGTTGGGCAACTCATGATGCTTCACTATAAATCACTAGCGATTCATGAGTGATGGATCGCTAGCGATCCATCTACTTGGTATTTTATTGGTTGATTTTCCATGAGTCTCATTGACTTGTTCGCTTGGTTGTTTTGGTTGAGCCTCGAGTTATTTTAGCATAGTCTGAATGTTCTAACTCTTATTGAATTCTGATAGGTTAAAACCCCGATTAACAATTATAAATTAACTAAGTTTATATATAATAATAATAATAATCAAAGTAAATTAACTAAGATTATAATAATTTACTTCGTCAATTATGTTTTGTAAAAATTAAATAAGCTTATAAAAATTAACTAAGTTTATAATAATAATAATAATTTACATAATGTTTACGATAAATCGCTAAGTTTGTGATAGTAATAATTTAACTACTATTTATGAAAATTAACTAAGTTTATAATAATAATACTACTAATAACAATAACAACAACAACAGAAATCATGATTGCAATATTAACAACTAACAAACTAAGTTTATAAAAATTAACTAAGTTTCATAATTACAACAACAATAATAATAGTAATACCAATACTAATAAATTATAAAATTAACCGAGTTTTATAAAAAAAACTAAGTTTAGAACAACCACAACAACAACAATAATGATAAACGATAAAGTATTAACCAATTTAACTATGTTTTATAAAATTTAACTAAATTTATAACAACAATAACAACAACAATAACAATAACAATAATAAATTAACTAAGTTTATAAAAATTAACTTCATTAGTTAAATATAATAAGAACTAAAAAAGTTCATAAAATTAACTAATTTAATAAAAAAAAAATTAACTAAGTTTTTAATGACAACAACAACAATAATAAATTATAAAGTATTTAACATCTTTACATCTACTCATTTCATAAATTTTTGGATTTTATAAAAAATAACTAAGTTTACAGACGAAGATCGGTGAATTTTATAAAAATAACCAAGTTTTATGAAAATTAACTAAGTTATATATAATAATAGTGATAACTAAGTTTATAAAAATTAATTAAGTTTATAGTAATAATACTAACAACGACGATGATAACAACAACAATAAACCAAATAAGTTAATAATAGAAATAATAATTCCTTAAGTCTTGTCCTATAGATGATAATGCACACGATCATTCTAATTTATTTCTTTTATTAGGAAAATGGCTCTTGTTAAGAATTTTTCTTCTTTACCTACAAAATTAATGTTAGTTTAAAAGTCGCAGTCTTACCTCTACGAGTTTACTTGCATAAATCCATAAATATATGTGTTTATATGCTTGATTGAGTTAAGTGTAGGTATTTGATGGCCCTTGACTCACTTTTGGTTCTTTTCATGCTTATGTTTTTTTTGGAAATGTTAGCGAACTCCCTAATATTGCTACAAGATACGTTTTAATGTTTAACAGGGGTGTATGCTATGTGACATACACACTTTATAATATATATACACATACATATACATACATACATACATATAAAGTAAATATTTGGATAGTTTACCAGTGTGGGTATTTGTGACTGATATATTGTGATTTTGATCGTGTATATCTATTTTTTGTATTTGTGATTTTTCTCGGTGCTAGCCGTGCAAAGGAGACAGTTAAAATTTTACAAAAATTTAGCACTTAGAGGTAATAAATATTTTGCAAAAGTTTTGTCCAATGTAGATACTTTGTTTTTTAATTTTATTCATATTCATATTTAAGCTCATTTCTAATGGAGATATTCATTTCATTTGCAGGTGACAATGAAAGATTTGTGATATTTCTTCTTTTTAATGCACAATTAGCTACTTGTTTTTGGTGTACTTATACTATAGAACATTATATTGTTAAAACTGTGAAATCATATGTGTGTGAATATCCAGTTCTGTTTAATACAATGTGTTGTATCTTCATGTTTAATATTTTCCATGATTTTCCATTATCTAAATGGATTTATGTTTTAGAAATATTCTTAATGCAGCATTTTGATATGTATTGACTATCGACATTTATAGGAATGTAGCAGATTTTAAAAATGTAAAAAATAAATCATTGCACCTAAAAAACATTACAGAAAGCTTACAAAAAGCGTTGTCAAAGTAAAAAAATTATATCGCTTTTTTGTGTTATGAATAGTTCAGTATCTGTTGTAACATGTTGAAATATAGCGTTTATTAAACCGCTATAAAATACATACAATAATGGAAAAAAGCATTATAAAAATGAATTTTTATAGTGGCATATTTGTGCTATAAATAAGTCATTGTTTTTATGACATATCGATATACAACGTTTATTAAACTGCTATAAAGTATTTGCAGTAACGAAAAAAAGGCTATAAAAGATGATTTTTATAGCGGTTTTTTGTGTGTTATAAATAAGTCGTTGTTTTTATAACATGTCGATATACAACATTTACTGGACCACTATGATTATCATTTATAGCGGTTCTGGGCCGCTATTGATGATTGTTTTTGTTGTAGTGTTTCTGAGTAGTTAAGATTTGGGAATTGAACTAATTGATATTTGCTTCCCTAGATATTGAATTGATTAATGGACATTTCTTGAACCCATAATCGGGTCAATGGTGTTTGTAAATTGCCGTAGAAACGTATAGCCTTAAAAATAAAATTTTGTTTAGATTATAAGCTCGAGTTAGGACTTATTTTCATAGGGATGCCTTGTTTACAGTTGAGTTAATTTATTCATATTGATTTTGAAAGTTTTACCCATAGATTAGGTCTGATTTTTCTTATTTAGTTGAACTAAACTGTTAACGCATTTAGTTTGCCTAAATGAAAAATGAGTTCACATATCAACACACAAGCTGATCTTGACATGATTCTTGATGAGTTCAGTATTTTGGACATATAAGCAATTGTTCATAGTCCCGATGATGTTTGGCATGCCCTTCTGGAAGGATATTTTCCATGGGATGTGAAATATTAATCAGATGGGATATCTCTCCCTCTAGCCTTTTTCTTTATTGATTTACTTGAATTGTACAATCTCAACCCATATCAGCTTCCCCCGGTTTCATATAACACCATTTTGGCGTTGAAAGTGATGCACTTTCGAAGGGGTTACATTGAGATATCGCCTATGGAGATAAATATTTTATTTGACTTAAAAGTTGTAAGGTCACTTGCCCCTATCTCGATGTACTTTTACAAATTAGGATGAAGTGGCTTTTACTTCACCCGACTAGTAAAATGCTAAAATTACTGTGAAGAGGTGGCTTTTCGTCAAGGCTAATAACCATTGGATTATTACTTCTTTTCCTAAAGCTAGCAAGTTAGATTTTATTTGAATGTGTGTGTGTAATTGATATTTTGGCTCTAACTTTGATATCTACTTACTATCAAAGAGACCTAAAAGAACTTAAGATGCTAGGAGGTTCTTGATTTGTTATACCGATATATTGAATCTTCCTCGGGGTTAGTGAATATGCCACTTAGTGCTGACAACTGATAACTTGAAAATGTGTGGCTTAATATCTCATGTTTCCGTATTTATAGGGTATTCCTAATTGAGGGCACCTAAGGCATCTCCAAAACTGGTGACGATTGAGAGTTCGAAAGAAGTGGATAATTTTGTATCGCCAATCATGAAATAACTTTTAAAACTAACGTCGAGGTAGACCACGGGCCTAACCTTTCATTTTGTAGTTTTCTATGCTTAAGGATAATTTGCTTTTATAATTTCCTATAGGTTTCAAATTTATTGTGTTTTACTTATCATTTCATGTAATTTTGCAGATATGGATGATTCATCTAAAGCAAGGCTTGGTCTCCTTATGTTCAAAAAAAGCCTGAGGCTAAGGTAACATTCGAAAGTGTTGTAAATGTTAGTAGGACATGACCAAGGAAGGTCATCAAAGATGAGCCTTTTGGAATCTCCCACCAAAGGCTCTTCTCGATCAAAAGAGCTTACCATTACTTCTTTAGATCTCCCTTCATTTCTTGAAAAGCCATCGAGCTACTAAATTAGCCACGCTTGCTTTCGACTCTCGTACCTTTGTCATCGTTCCTAAAGCTAAGGTGGATATCCCCAAGACTCCTTATTACTTAAAGAAGATTCTTGAGTATGGTTCAGGAAAGTGTTAAGGTATAGGATATTTTATTTCACTAATTTTGTTTGTTGTGTCTGAAAGTTCACTCGTATTTAGTTAGGGTTGTGGCCGAGCTGTCTGCTCTTAGCTATAAGTTTGCAGGGCCTAAAGAGGCTTTAGAAGGGGCCGTGGAGGCCAAGGAAGAGGCTACCAGGTTTTGACAACAACGTGTGGATCTAGAGGAATAAGTTGAGGAAAACGACTAAGGATGCTTAGGCCAAGGTGACTTTGTTTGGAAATGAAGTCACAAAGCTTAAGGATAACCTGAAAAATAAGGATGAGGAGCTGGCCAAAAAGGATTTCGAGTTAGCCGAGGCTAAGAAAGAGTCTGAAGGTCTTTTGTCCTCAGAAAAATATGAAGAAATGGCCAGCTCGAAGGCCTTTAATGTTTTTTTTATGCTTATACTGAGAGTCGGGATAAAGTTAATCCCTTCTCCTTTGATTTTCTCAGGATGAATGCCTTAGTGGTCGAGGCAAGCTTTGGTTTGCAATATAAGGATGCATGGAAATCTTAAGATGTAGCCACTGTCGTTAATCTTAAGATGCAGCCTTTAATCTTGATCAATTTTGAACCGGTCTGTAATAACATTCTTTTTGTGGAGTTTGAACATTTTCTTTGGTTATACTTTATAATGTGACTACTTTTATTCTGTTATCTGAAATATCTTTGTTTTTGCTTAAATTAACTTAAGAAGGTGATTTCGGATTCTATTTTACACTACAAAGTCTTATGGAATCATAGCAAGACTAAAATTATCAGTTATTGAAAAACATTAGTACTCTAAAAGGTCGCCTTCATGCAAGTAGATTAAACAACATTAGTTTGGCTAATCGTCTTGAAGAAATAAAAGGTTTCATGAAAAATCTTGTGTGAAACATATTAAATCCCTTAGGCATAAAGGTTTTAGGTTAGCTAGTCATATCTTAAATATAGCTAATCGACTTAGGTTCGCCATTCAAGATTAGGATGAGGTCTTTCAAGAATTCTCAAAGTTAACATGCAACACCCAAGGGATAGGGTTCTAAAACAAAAGAGACTTAATTCACTTCATAAATTTTATGGTACGGATTTGAATGTCACCCTAAAGAATGTTCCTAGGTTTAAAAGTGTGCCTCCCTATCCTTTTGTTATCGCCGAAGAGAAATTAGCTAAAAGTTACTCCGTTTTGGAATATACTTCTCAACATGTTCTGAATGTCACCTCTAGGTTGGACTTTTAAGGTTCTTCCCCCTTAGAACTTTCAGTGTGAAGGCTGGGTTAGGGAAGAACGTTTCCTTTTCTAATATGGCTAGACCTTCAAAAATTCTGCTGAAACTAGGTCCAAGGGACTTAAGGTTATACTAGGTACAAAAGAGAAATTAGGTCTTTAAGATTTTTTGAATTTTGTAAATATGTTTCTTTTTCTTATCATTTGTAATCTTTTGCAATGAAATAAAATTTTATTTATTCATTTTGACTTTATATTTTATTTAATTATTTCTAAAGATATTATGCTTAAATTGTTTAAGTAATAAACAAGCTCGTGATTCTATTAAAAGGGCTTATAATGATAAAGTTGCCGAAGTGCAAGTGCTCATGTGGAACTTAATGCATTGAAGGGTCGAGTAGAATTCTTTTAATCTAAGTTAGCTTTGGACGATGTTGCTTTGAAAATTGCTGAAGAAAAAAAGGCACTTAAATTGAAGGTGGGAAACAAAGAGAAACACCTTTAATTTGTTCTAGAAGTGGTTCCACTTACGTATCAAGCCTCAAAAAAATCAGTGTTGGATCTATTTTATTCAGTATTTGACCCAGACAACAATTGGATAAAGCTAATGAAGTGCTTTCAATAATTAAGCTTAAGGATATTTAAAATGAAGAGAAGCTTCAAACTATTATAATTGGAAGGGAAAGAGGCCGAGGTAGGAGTTTGTTCAAACTCCCTCATTCTCATTAAGCTGCGGTTTTTACGCAAGGCCATAGCCCCGTTCAAGAATTGAAAAAACCCAATGAAAGTTCACCTTCCACTCCTAATGTAAGCTCAGAGGGTGTTATGGTCCAGCTCAGAGATGGAAGGATAGTTCCTTTTAAGCAATATAGGAAAGAATGGTTTCATAAGAAATATGATCTCCTAGAAAAGCATTTCCAAATGCTAGCAGACGAGGTTGTTGCCGAAATTGCAGATCAGATAAATCAGATGTTGGACATTATCTTAGGCTTGAGGGATATTATGAATATGTGCTCGAGTCATTGGTGGCTTATGGGTTCCCTTGGACCTTTCTTTTATTTCGAAAGAAGGGGAGCTCAATCATATAATAACTGTAGCGACCCATAGTTTCCAACACTTCATCTTTGAGTATCTAAAGTTTTGAAAAATTGTTTTATAACCTTAATAAACTCTTTTTAATGAATAACTAATGCTAGGAAATTTGTTTTTGAAATGTGTTTACAAAATTAAATATCTTGAAGAAATATCGATAATGTAACATGAAATTGTTTTATCGATAATCGACTTTTAATTCCATCAAAATTGTTTGAATACTTTGGCGCTAGTATAGTAACATATGAATACATTAATAATAATTAAGTACCTTTCTTTTCATAATAAAAATTAACTAAAAATAGAAGTACACTCGAGGAGACAAAAATGAGGGATTCTTGCCTTGTTTTAAGGCATGGATCAAGGCATTGATTAAGGGATGGAAGTTGATAGGAAGTCCTCTCTTTGGTTGGACATAAGGGGGTATAGATGGTCATTTGACACTTTATTAAAGCCTATAAATAAGCACCCATAGTCCCTTTAGTTTTGTTTCTCATTACTTAAAAAGAAAACACTCCCAAACTCTTTTTCTCTTCATAAAACTCTTGGACTAAAACAACTTAAACTACACCCTCTCCTCATGCTCTTTTCACGGTCATTAAATATCATAACAAATCATTCTGTCATCCTGGAGCTTGAAGTTTTGAAGCATCTCTCTTGGATCCATTCTAGGTCGTGAGCAACCATGCTCATTCTAGCCTTAGTCATGCCCAAATTAAGGCATATTCTTGCCTTGGATGTGACGAAATAAGGCTATTCTAGCCTTGGACCGTGATCATTTGAGGATGAAGATAAGAAGTTTGTGTGCTTGCTAGGTTGTGGTAGGAAGTGGTGATAAGGTTGAGGCTTATGCTAGCTTGTTCTTGGGTTGAAAAGTGAGTCATCTCACTTTTGAATGAAAATATAAACTTGATTCAATGCTTGTTATAAACTATAATAATACTCACTAACTACTTAAAGTTATAAGCAATTGATTGTGTATATTGTTATGTCTTGGAAGGCATTTGATTGTTTCGATTTGTTGTGTTTTGGAAAGCATATAACATATGTAAATATTGGACTTTGGACTTGTGTATTTGTTTGTATGTAAATTCTATGGCATATGACTTGGACTTGGACTTGCACTTATATATTTATGCATATGCAATGGCACATGAAATAGGATTGGACTTGACTATTGAAAGTGCATATGTAATAGAGTAGATTTTGGTTGTGTTCTTATAGTGACAGTGGCTATAGAAGCACTTTGATATTCTTGTATTTTATTTTTCTTTCCATTTGAGTTTCATGTTTATAAATGTTTCTCCATGCTTCTTTGAGATGTGCTTTGAACTTGGGAATTGTATATGCATGCGAATGAATGAAGTTTGAATTTGAATTGAATATGGAATGGTTCGTATAGCTGTAGTCGCTATAGATGCATTTTGAACCCCTTCTTTTCTAACTTGCTTTATAACTCTATCTTATGAATATTTTTGAGTGATATGTTTTATTTATTTTCTACACTTATAGTAGTAAAAAAGATAGTAATAAAATGAATTGAAAATTTATTGAATTTATAAAACAAAGTTGCAAAAGTTTTGTATAGCGAAAATTTTTCGCTATAAAAGATGAACAAAGAAATGGAAGAGATAAGGATATAGATTTATATAGATTTGTTTTTAAAATTAAAGAAAATAAAAATAAATTATGACACTTGTCTTCTTCCCTATTTATCTAGTTAACACATGTATTTATCATGTTTAGAAGTTTAACACTAAACCTTAAATTAATTAGCACTTTGAAAATTATTGTTTCTAGCAAAGTATAAAATTGTTATTTACTTTAGATATTTTATGAATTCTTTTCAAAGGATTTTTATAAGAGGAATAAGTATTTTAAAAGAAGTTCGAAGTTAAATATATTTTCTAAATAATTTATTTAGTAATTTTAAAGAGTTTCTTATTACACACACACACACATATATATATATATATATATATATATATATATATATATAACATGTTTATTTTGTTAAAGTAGAAAAGGTTTTTAAATCAATATTAAGTAATTATTTCTAAAGTAATATTTTACATAAATATGTATAACTAATTTATATGTATTTAAAAAGTATTATATATATATAACTTTATAAACCTATTTTAATATTTTATTAAAGTATAAAGAGTTTTTGTTACATTTTTCTTCTTTAAAGTTTGTTTTTAAATTCTATTAATTATAATAGATTTATAAATAAATCAATATACATATATATCATTTTAAGAAGATTTCTAACTTATATACAAGTAATTTTAAAAGACTGTTATTTTGGAAGAAGGGCAAGAAGTTACATTTTTGTGAAAATGAATGTGTTTGTTTACTTGTTGATGGAATGTTGGTAATACTATACTTTAACACTAAAAGCCGACGAAGTAGGCGTATCTATTTATAAGAGTTAAGGCTGATGCTCAAGTAAGAATAGAAGCAATAGTCTTCTAACCTACCATTCACTCTTGATCAAAGAATAGTTAAGGTGGGAAGGTCGAAAACAGGTTAAGTATACAAACCTTGATTTCTATAAGCAATCGTTTAGCATTCGATATTCGATTAGTTGATTATCAAACTTGACCACATTTAACTTAAGAAGTATCTAAAAGCTTTGCGACTTCATACCCTTTGAGAACCCCCGGGAGGAGCATTGGTATGAAACCTCTCTAGTTTTAAGAACTTATATATACGAGATCCCTCAAGAAGGACTCCTCTTTATATAGTTTGCTTACTTCTAAAAGAACCGGAATTGAGTTACAGAAAATTCATCAATTTTGTTTTAGAGAGTCGAGGATCCTTAAGCGTTTTACTTATCGAGTACCACTTCAAAACTAGTATACGAGTTCGAGTTTTGAAAGTCGTTGTCGAAGTGGAATGTTATAGAGTTGAATTGTCTATCCTAAGGTTAAGTCCAAGGGAGAGATCAACGTTAACATTTCAGACTTATGCTATAGAGTTGAACTGTTTATCCTAAGATTAAGTTTAAGGGAGAGGTTAGCATTAGCATTTGTCAAACGGGTTTATACGGGAATCTATGAGTGAATTAGGTTTTGTATGAGTGATGAAGGCTCGTGTGAAGGGTGTCGAACGTAACTTTGCTATCGAAAAAATGACTAAAGACAAGGTAGGATGCACAATCTCGGGTTTAGCTAATCCATGAGTGTATATCAACTCCATTATCTGGATTTGCTTATTGATGTTGCTAGCAGGAGTTGATGATACTTGGTTTACATGTTTAGAAGTGAGTCGGCTGTGTTTACCTTATGGTATATTTTATCCAGAGATATACGACGCTCGGAAGTTAGTTTTTGATCCTTGTCATGGAGATCCACTTTAGTTTACTGAAGGTGTCTCCATGGAAAATCCATATACGAACATACCTTAGCGGTTTTAGATGTACTCTAATATTGTTATGTTGTGAGATGCAAGCAACACGGCTATTTTCTAATTTATATTCCATGCCTTAGACGTTATCTATTATACCACCTAATGTAAATATCAAATGTTCTTGGTTCTTTTGAGGAGATAACCATTCTGGTGATTCGGCTGGTCCCAAAGGTAGTGTTACGTGCTTACATGCATTTCAGAGTTTCTTATACCAAACTTATGTCTCACACATGATTTTTGTCTGGATGCTTCAAGCTTGTGGAGATGAGCTAGAGGCTTCCAAATACATATCTATCTACCTATTTTCGTTTCTACTGCACTAGATTATGCATATATTAATCGGCATTATAAGGACATGCGGTTATAACCATCCAGGCTGATAGTAGTACTTAGGTTTTATAACTCTGAGATTATCATGTATGTTGGAGTAACCCTTTGTACTACACTTTCGAGATATTATATATTATAGTTCCGCATGTGAGATTTTGATATTATGTTCTTATTTTATTCATTTTCTTTTATTTTATCCTAACTATCTACCTTTCCGGCACTTGGGTGTTCGACATGTGAATACCATGGATTTATATGTATTGACATTCGAGGGTCGAAAAGGCTGGTTGTTACATTGTGGTATTAGGGCCCGAGGTTAGCGAATACCTTGGCTTTGGTTGGGTATGGCTCATTAGATATAGGGTAAATGATGCCCTAAAATGAGTCGAGTGTATTATACATATGAGAGCCTATTTGTATATTAAAAACTAGACTTTTAAAAATGTTTCCTAAGGAATAGCTCTTTCTCAGTAATCCTTTCTTGAAATAACTCTTTCTTTGAAGTAATCCTTTCTTAGTAATCTTTTCTTTGAAATGACTCTACCTTGAAGTACTCTAAAAGATGTTTTTCTATAATTCAGTTAGTAAGAAATTCTAAGTACTTGTGTTGTCAATGCTAGAGGAGGAGATACAGGTGGGGTGATAAAGGTAGTATCATCACCAATGATGGGACTTGATCTCAGATGAACGCTGCTCCTGTAGCCAAACCTAGAGTGAATGTTGTAGAGGAAGTGGTGCAAGTTCAGTCACCAATGAACTTTGCTTCGCTTTGTCGTGATTTCAAGAGGTTGGATGGTCAAAGGTTTAGTGGTACTAAGTCAATTGTTGAGGTGCTGACATGGCTGAGTATGTGTGCAAGGATCTTTGGGGATATGGAATTAGGAGATGCTATGAAGTGCCGCTTGGCATCATGACATTTGTCTAATGTGTCCATAGATTAGTGGAGTTCTATTACTGCTAATGTCCAAGAGAATGACTTCTCTTTGGCCCAATTCAAGTGGTAATTTGAGAGGAAGTTTGTACCAGAGGCTAGTAAGACTTTGTTGTTTAGGAGCTTCTTGGATCCGAAGTAAGGTGATATGACTGTTATAGAGTATAAAAATAAGTTTAATTCATTATCTCGATTCGGGCTTGGATTGAAATACACATCGTTGAAGAAAAATGATATGTTTGTGGTAGGTACACATCTTGAGTTTTAGAGGGACATGACTAATCGCATCATAGGCTCTTTTGTGAATTTGGTGAACATGGGTTTGAGGTTTGAGAGTTTGGCACCAAAGCATTCTATTTCTGCACCAGCTGAGAATAATAAGTGTAAATTTCAACCATCAAAGAATAGGTCCAACCTTATTTTCCACAAGCATGGGAAGAAGGGTCACTTTGCTAATTAGTGTAGGTCGAATGATGGATGAGGCAGATGGTTTAGGTACTAAAGCATGAGGCCTGGTTTGCGCCGAAGGGTTGTTACAGTTGTCATCAGCCTGGTCATTTTGTTAGAGATAGTCCTATGCTCAAGAAAGAGGAACAACCTAGGGTCATTGTTATTTCTATAGTACCTTCCACTTCAACAGCAACTAAGGGGAAGAAGGTTCTGGAAGGTATTCTATCTATTTATGGCATTCCTATTCATGTCTTATTTGATACGGGTTCTTCCCATGGTTTTATCTCTCGTAACCTTGTTAATAGACTAGGTCTTGAAATAATTATGGTTTACAATTCTATTTGTGTGTCGAACCCAGTAAAAGGCTCGGCAAGTATTAGTATGGTATGTAAAAGAGTTTTGATTTATTGTTTTGGTCAAATCCTTCCATGCGATATGCATATTGTTGGTTTTCTAGGTTTTGATGTTTTTTGGCGATGGATTGGTCATCTCAGAATCATACTATCTGGTATTTGTGTCAAGACGACTATGGTATTGCAGAAGGGAATGCAGGTTCTTATAGCATCTTGTGAAGAGCCCAGTTCTCTTATGAGTAATTTTCTTTATTCTCTTGATGTGGCAGATGGAGATTTGGAGTCGACTCCGGTTGTTCGGGAGTTTGCGGATATGTTCAAGGAGGTTTCTAGCTTACCTCCTTATCGTGAGATTGAGTTTCGTATTTATTTGGTTCCTAATGCTAAGCCTATTGTATTGTCTATGCATAGGCTATCTCCGAAGGAGAAGTTGGAGCTAGCTAACTGTAGAATAGTGGCTTGTTATGGAAAGGTTTGATCTAACCTAGCCGTTCGAGTTGGCCAGTGGTTGTTATGTTTGATGTAAAGGCAGATATTTCCTTAAGGCTTTATGTTGATTACCGTGAGCTTAATTAGCGGACTATTAAAAACAAATATCTCTTGCATGTGATTGATGACTTGTTTGATTAGCTTCATGGAGCTTAGGTATTTTCTCAGCTTGATTTTATCACCATGTTCCATCAGTTGAGGGTAGTAGAGGAGAGTGTGCCCATGACAACTTTCAGGTCTAATAGTTTTATGGGTGGTTGGTTATGCCATTCGGTCTAACTAATGCTCCTTCTTATTTCTTAAACTTGATGAACCGTGTCTTTTGGGATGTGTTGAACAAGTTTTTGCTTGTCTTCATAGATGATATTTTGGTTTACTCCAAGACCAAGAGAGAGCATTCTCATCATTTGAGGATTGTATTGGAGACACTAAGAGAACATTGTTGAAGGCAAAGTTCTCGAAATGTCATTTTTGGCGGTCAGAGGTAAGGTTCTTGGGGCATGTTGTTCCTAGAGATGGTATTTCTATGGATCCGGCAAAGTTTGTGACTGTTCGGGATTAGAAGAGACCTAAAAGCACAATAGAGATTCGATGCTTCTTGGGGTTAGTTGGTTATTATATGAGATTCATTCAGGATTTCCCCAGGATTGCTTCACCACTAATGAATTTAACAAAGAAAGATGTCAAATTTATTTGAATAGAGAAGTGTGAGCAAGCATTCAGGGAGTTGAGGAAGAGATTGACTATTGCCCTTGTTCTGACTATTCTAGATAGAGGTGAGGGTATTACTGTTTACACTGATGCTCGTAGGATAGGTTTGGGTACCGTGGTGATGCAGCATGGGAAAGTTTTTATTGTGCCAATAGACAGCTAAAGCCGCATGAGGCAACGAATCTGACGCATGAGTTAGAGTTGTTAGCTGTGGTTTTTGCATTGAAGATGTGGAGACATCATTTTCTAGGTGAAAAGTTTGAGCTATATTCAGACCATAAAACTTTGAAATATCTTTTCACTCAGAAGGTCTTAAACTTGAGGTAGCAGCGTTGGCTAGAGTTTCTCATGGCCTATGACCTTAAGATTTTCTATATGCCAAGGAAAGCTAATGTTGTAGCAGATGCAGTGAGTAGGAGATATGCAGTTGTGACCAATGTAGAGGTTCGTTCAACTATTATTAGTCGTACTGAGAGTAATTAATAGAGGGATGTTCATCTTGCACAGAAAGCTAGAGCCGTTAGTGAGAATGTTGCTTTAGAGAAGTGGCCAGGATTTGAGGTGGATGGCCGAGGTATTTTGATGATGAATGGTCGAAAGTATGTCCCGGATGCGGATGGGATTTGACCAGAGGTTTTAATAGAGAGTCCTCATTCTATACTGACAATACATCCATGAGTCACTAAGATGTATTAGGACATGAGACGTACTTTCTAATGGGAAGGTATGAAAAAAGATGTTTCTATATTTGTGAGTAGGTATGCTAACTACCGCAGGTTAAGGGTAGTCGCCAGAAGATAGGTGGACTGCTTTAACCACTTGAGGTTCCAAAGTGGAAGTAGGAGTATATTTTTATGGATTTTATCGATGGGTTGCCTAAATCGAGGAGAGATAATAATGGAATTTGGGTTATTGTTAACAGGTTAACCAAGAGTGCACACTTCTTATCAGTGAAGGCAACGAAGATGGATTCTAATTTGGCTCAGTTGTATGTTAGAGAGATCGTTAGACTTCATGGCATTCCTTATGATATTGTGAATGATAGAGATCCGATCTTCACGAGTCAATTCTAGAAGGGTTTGTACGATGCCATTGGGACGGAGCTGAGTTTGAGCAACTTGTCATCCATAGACGGACGGACGGACTGAGAGGGAGAATCGTGGTTTGGAGGATTTGCTTCATGCTTATATCTTCGATTTTGGAGGTTCATGAGAGGATCATTTACCACTTGTTGAGTTTTTTCATAACAATAGTTTTCAGGAAAGCATTGGGATGGCGCCGTTTGAGGCATTGTATGGAAGGCCTGGTAAGTCTCCATCATGTTAGGGGAACCAGGAGATCGTTTAGTGCACAGACCAGATATGATTGGTGAGGCCACAAATAAGGTTGCGTACATTAGGAGGCATTTGAAGGTAGCTCAGAGTAGGTAGAATGACTATGCGAATGTGAGGTATAGAGATTTGGAGTTCTCGGTTGGGGACTTTGTGTTCATCAAAGTTTCCTCAATGAGAAGTGTAGTTGGTTTGGGAAGGGAGGGAAGTTGGCTCCTCATTTTATAGGACATTTTTCGGTACTCGAGAGGATAGACACGCTTGCTGATAGAGTAAATCTACCGACTAGATTGTCGGATGTACATGATGTTTTTCATGTATCACATTTATGTAAGTATGTGCACGATCCTTCTTTGATTATTAAGTCATCGCAACAGGAGGACTTGGAGATTGAGGCTGACTTAACCATTGCGAGACAACTTGTTCGTATTATTGATTGTGGTACGAAGATATTAAGGACTAAGGTTGTGGAGTTGGTCAATGTGTAGTGAAGCAAGGATGTTAGGGATTGCACTTGGGAGACAGAGGATAGTGTTTAGGAGTCCTATCATGAGTTTTTTATTGGTTAGCAGTTTCTGTTGTATTGTATCTTTTGTAGTGTACTCACTGCCCGTGGTGAAGTCACTTAGCTTGTATCTTGGTTTGTATGTAGTTTTAACAGTATTTTATATATGCCTTCTATTCTTCTTTATGTTGTTCTTGTTTCAATATCAAGGACGAAATGTCTTAAAGAAGGGAGAAGTGACACATGATTTCTAACACTTCATATTTGAATTTCCGAACTTTTGATAAATGGTTAAGTGTTGAAAACATGATTTTATAACCTTAATAAACTCTTTTTAATGAGTAACTAATGCTAGGAAACTTGTTTTTGAAATGTGTTTACAAAAATAAATACTTTGAAGAAATATCGATAATGTGATTGAAAATCGTTTTATCTGAAATCGATTTATTATTTAATAAAAGTTATTTGAATACTTTAGCACTTGTATAGTAACATATGGACACATTAATAAGAACTAATTACCTCTCTTTTCATAATAAAAATTAACTAAAAATAGAAATACACTTAAGGAGACAAAAAGGAGGGATTCTTGCC
This sequence comes from Allium fistulosum, assembly GCA_030737815.1. Lineage (NCBI taxonomy): Eukaryota > Viridiplantae > Streptophyta > Magnoliopsida > Asparagales > Amaryllidaceae > Allium > Allium fistulosum. Next base: position 137,907,223 of record CM060904.1, read on the forward strand.
TTGTTTTAAAGCATGGATCAAGGCATTGATTAAGGGGCGGAAGATGAGAGGAAGTCCTCACTTTGGCTGGCCAAAAGTAGGTATAGATGGTCATTTGCTAATTCTTTAAAGCCTATAATAAGCACCCATGGTCACTTTAGTTTGGTTGCTCATTCACTTGAAAAGCAAACACTCTCAAAATCTCTTTCACTTCACAAAACTCTTGAATTAAAGCAACTCAAAAAACACTGTCTCTTCTTACTCTCGCCGTTGTCATTAAATAGCATAACAAATCATTCTATCATCTTGGAGCTTGAATTCTTGGAGCATCTCTCTTGGATCCCTTCTAGGTCGTGAGCAACTAGGCTCATTCCAACCTTGGCCGTGCCTAAATTGGGGCATATTCCTGCCTTGGACATAAGGAAATAATGCCATTCTAGCCTTGGGCCATGAGCATTTAAGAGTGAAGGTAGTAACTTTGTATGCTTGCTAGGTTGTGGGAGGTGGTGATAAGGTTGGGGCTTGTGCTAGCTTGTTCTTGGGTTTAAAAATGAGTTGTCTCACTTTTCGAATGAAAATATAAACTTGATTAAATGCTTGTTACAAACTGTAATAATAGTCACTAACTACTAAAGTTATAAACTTTGATTTGTGCTTTGGAAAGCATTTGATTGTGTATATTGTTCTGCCTTGGAAGGCATTTGATTGTGTTGATTTGTTGTGCTTTGCAAAGCATATGTCATATGTAAATATTTGACTTTGGACTTGTATATTTGTGAATATGTAAATTCTATGGCATATGACTTGGAATTGAACTTGTATATTTATGCAAATGTAATGACATACAATATGAGATTGGACTTGACTATTGGAAGTGCATATGCAATAGAGTACAGTTTGGTTGTGTTCTTGTAGCGACAATCACTATAGAAGCACTTTGATGTTCTTGTATTTTATCTTGCTTTCCATTTTAGTTTCATGTTTATATATGTTGTATATATGTTTTTTCATGCTTCTTTGAGATGTGCTTTGAACTTGAGAATTTTTTATGCATATATGAGCAAATGAAGTTTGAATTTGAATTGAATATGGAATGGTTCATATAGCAATAGTCGCTATAGATGCACTTTGAATCACCTCTCTTCTAAATTGCTTTTTAAACTCTATGTTATGAATATTTTTGAGTGATATGTTTTATTTTTTTTCTACATTTATAGTAGTATAAAACATAGTAAGAAAATGAGTTGAAAAGCTATTGAATTTATAATATAAAGTGCAAAAGCTTTGTATGATGAAAAGGTTTCTATAAAAGCACTTTGAAAATTATTGTTTTTAGTAAAGTATAAAAATGTTATTTACTTAAGATATTTTATGAATCCTTTTCAAAGGTGTTTTATAAGGGTATGCGGGTATTTTAAAAGAAGTTTGAAGTTGAATATATTTTAAAATAATTTATTTTGCAATTTTAAAGTAAAGAGTTTCTTATTATATATATATATAATGTTTATTTTGTTAAAGTAGAAAAGGTTTTAAATCTATATTAAGTATTTTTTAAAAGTAATATTTTACATAAATATTTATAACTTATTTATAAGTATTTTAAAGTGTATTATAATAAATATATATATATATGACTTTATAAAATTAGTTTAATATTCTATTAAAGTATAAAGAGTTTTGTTACATTTTTCTTCTTTAAAGTTTGTTTTTAAATTCTATTATAAATAAATTAGTATACATATATATCATTTTAAGAAGATTCCTAACTTATATACAAGTAATATTAGAAGACTATTATTTTGGAAGAAGGGATGAGAAGTTACATTTGTGTGAAAATGAATGTGTTTGTTTACTTGTTTATGGAATGTTGGTAATATTATACTTAACACTAAAAGTCGATGAAGTAGGCTTATTTATTCATGAGAGTTAAGACTGATGTTTAAGTAGGAATAGAACAATAATGCTCTAACCTACCCTTCGCTCTTGACCGAGGAATAGTTTAGGTAGGGAGGTCGGAAACATGTTAAGTATACGAACCTTGATTTCTATAAGCAATTGTTTAGAATTCGATAGTCGAATAGTCTATATCGAACTTGACCAAATATAACTTAAGAAGTATTTAAAAGCTTTATGGCTTCATACCCCTGGAGAACCCCCGGGGTAAGCATTGATGCGAAACATCTCTAGCTTTAAGAACTTATATATACGAGATCCCCCGGCGAGAACTCCTCTTTATATAGTTCACTTACTTCTAAAAGAACCGAAATTGAGTTAACCAAAAATTTGTCGATTATTTTTTAGAGAGTCCGGGATTGGTAAGTGTTTTACTTACCGAATACCACTTTAAACTAATATACGAGTACGAGTTTTGGAAGTGGTTGTCGAAGTGGAATCTAATAGAGTTGAAATGTCTATCCAAAGTTAAGTCCAAGGGAGAGATCAACATTAACATTTCAGATTTATGCTATAGAGTTCTATCTTAAGGTTAAGTCCAAGGGAGAGGTCAACGTCAGCATTTATCAAATTGACATATATGGGAATCCATGAGTGATGTAGATTCTGTTCGAGCGATGAAGACTCATGTGAAGGGTGTTGAACATGAATTTGCCATCGAAAAAATGACCAAAGATAGAGTATGATGCACAATCTCGGGTTTAGCTAACCCATAAGTGTATGTCAACTCCATTATCTTGAGATGCTTATTGATGTTTCTAGGAGGAGTTAATGATACTTGGTTCACGTGTTAGGATGTGGGTCAGTTGTGTTTACCTTATGGTATATTTATCTAAAGATATAAGATGCTTGGAAGGTAGTTTCTGATCCTTGTTATGGAGATCTACTTCAGTTTACTCGAGGTGTCTCCATGGAAAATCCATATACGAACATATCTTAGCGGTTTTAAATGTACTCTAATATTGTTGTGTTGTGAGATGCAAGCAACATAACTATTTTTTTATTTATATTCTGCACCTTAGACATCATCTAGTACATCACCTAATATACATGTCAAATTTTCTTGTTCTTTTGAAGGGATAACCATTCGGGTGGTTCAGTTGGTATCAAAAGTACTGTTATGTTCTTATGCGCATTTCTGAGTTTCTCATACTAGATTTACGTCTAACACATGGTTTTTGTTTTCCAAAATTTCCTCATATACTCTTTCAAGTAGGCTGAGTAAAGCAGGTTTTAGTTTGGACGCTTTAAGCTTATGGAGATGAGTAGGAAGCTTCCATTTACATATCTATCTACCTATTTTCATTTCTATTGCACAATATTATGCATATATTAATTAGCATTATGAGGACAGGCAGTTATAACTATCCATGCTGATAGTAGCATTTAGGTTTTGTTGCTTTGAGATTATCATGTATGTTAGAGAAACCCTTTATACTAACCTTTTGAGATATTATATATTATTGTTCCACATGTGAGATTCTGACATTGCGTTCTTCTTTCTTGTTCCATTCTTTATCTTTTATTTTACCCTAACTATCTGTCTTTTCGGCATTTAGGTGTTCAACACATGAATACAGTGGATATATTCGTGTTGACATTTGAGGGTCGAAAAGGTTGGTTGTTACATTGTGGTATTAGAGCCCGAGGTAAGCAAATACCTTGGCTTTGGTTGGGTATGGCTCATTAGATATAGGGTAAATGATGCCCTAAAATGAGTCGAGTGTATTATACATTTGAGAGCCTATTTGTATTTTAAAAACTAGACTTTTAAAAATGCTTCCTCAGGACTATCGTTTTCTTAGTAATCCTTTCTTGAAATAACTCTTTCTTTGAAGTAATCCTTTCTTAGTAACTTTTCTTTAAAATAACTATATCTTGAAGTATTCTAAAATATGTTTAGCTGTAATTCAGGTAGCAAGAAATTATTAGTGCTCACGCTACCAATGCTAGAGGAGGAGGTACAAGTAAGTGTGGTAAAGGTAGTAATGTGAATAATGGTGGGACCTAAGCTCAGATGAACACCACTCCTGTAGCCGAACTTAGAGTGAATGTTGTAGATGAAGTAGTGCAAGTTCAGCCACTAGTGAACTTTACTTCCTTTTATCGTGATTTCGAGTGGTTGGATGGTCATAGGTTAACCGGTACTAAGTCGGTTATTGAGGTGTTGACATGGCTGAGTATGTGTGAGAGGATCTTTGGGGATTTGGAGTTAGGAGATGCTATAAAGTGTCATTTGGCATCACAACATTTGTTTGGTGCAGCCATGGATTAATAAAGTTTTATTACTACTAATGTCCAAGAGAACGACTTCTCTTTGGCTCTATTTAAGTAGGAATTTGAGACAAAGTTTGTACCAGAGGCTAGTAAGACTTTGCTGTTTAAGATCTTCTTGGATGTGAAGCAAGGTGATACGACTGTTGCAGAGTATGTAAATAAGTTCAATGCATTATCTCGATTCGGGCTTGGATTGATAGACGCATCGTTAAAGAAGAATGAGATGTTTGTGGTATATATGCTTCTCGAGTATCAAAAGGACATGACTAGTCACATCATGGGCTCTTTTGTGAATTTGTTGAGCATGAGTTTGAGGTTTGAGAGTTTGGCACTAATGCATTCTGTTTTTGCACCAGCTGAGAATAATAAGTGTGAGTTTCAGCCATCAAAGAATATGTCCAACCTTGATTCCCGTAAGTGTGGGAAGAAGGGTTACTTTGCTAATAAGTGTAGGTCAGGTGAAGGAGGGCAGATGGTTAAGGCACCAAAGCTTGAGGCTTAGTTTGCGCCGAAGGGTTGTTGCAGTTGCCATCATCCAGGTCATTTTGTTAGAGACTATCCTATGCTCAAGAAAAGGGAGCAGTCTAGGGTCTTTGCTATTTCTAGAGTACCTTCCACTTTAGCAGCAGCTAAGGGGAAGAAGGTTCTAGAAGGTATTCTATCTATTTATGGCAATCCTATTCATGTCTTGTTCGATACTTGTTCTTCTCATAGTTTTATCTCTCGTAACCTTGTTGATAGACTAGAGCTTGAACTGATTATGGTTCATGATTCTATTTGTATGTCGAATCCAGTAGGGGTTTCGGCAAATCTTAATAGGGTGTGTGAAAGAGTTTTGATTTCTTATTTTGATCAACTCGTTCCATACGATATGTATATTCTTGGTTTTCTGGGTTTTGATGTTCTTTTAGGGATGGATTAGTTATCTTAGAATCATGCTACCTTGGATTGTGTCGGGTGGACTGTTGTATTGAAGAAGGGAATGGAGGTTCTTACAGTGTCTTGTGAAGAGCCTAGTTCTTTTATGAGTAGTTTTCTTTCATTTTCTTGATGTGGTGGATAGATACTTTGAGTCGATTCTGGTTGTTTGGGAGTTTGGGGATGTGCTCGAGGAGGTTTCTAGCTTACCTCCTCGTCGTGCATATTGATTTGGTTCCTAATGCTAAGCCTATTGTATTGCTTATGCATAGGCTATCTCCGAAGGAGAAGTTGGAGCTGGCTAACTAGTAGATTAGCGACTTGTTATGGAAAGGTTTGATATGACCTGGTTATTCGACTTGGGGAGCACTCGTTGTGTTTTCTACAAAGGCGGACGGTTCCCTAAGGCTTTATGTCGATTACCATAAGCTCAATAAGTGGATTATTAGAAACAAGTATCCCTTGCCTAGGATTGATGACTTGTTTGATCAGCTTCATGGAGCTTGGGTATTATCTTAGCTTGATCTTGCCATTGGGTTCCATCAGTTGAGGGTAGCAGAGGAGAGTGTGCACTTGATAGCTTTCAGGTATGATAGGTTTTATGAGTGGTTGGTTATGTCGTTTGGTCTAACTAATGCTCCTGCTTATTTTGTAAACATGATGAACCGTTACTTTCGAGATGTGTTGAAAAAGTTTGTGCTTGTTTTCATGGATAATATTCCGGTTTACCCCAAGACCGAGGAGGAGAATTCTCACCATTTGAGGATTGTATTGGAGACATTGAGAGAGCATTGTTAAAGGCTAAGTTCTCAAAATGTCATTTTTGGTGGTCGGAGGTAAGGTTTTTGGGCATGTTGTTTCTAGAGATGGTATTTTTGTAGATCTAACGAAGATTGCAACTATTCAGGATTGGAACAACCTGAAAATGCAATAATGATTCAAAGCTTCTTGGGGTAAGCATATTATTATAGGAGATTCATGCAGGATTTCTCCAAGATTGCTTCACCACTAACAAATTTAACAATGGAAGATGTCAAATTTATTTTGGCAGAGAAGTGTGAGCAAGCATTCAGGGAGCTGAAGAAGAGATTGACTAGTGCCACCATTCTGACTATTCCGGATGGAGGTGATGGTCTTACTGTTTACACCGATGCTCATAGGATTGGATTAGGTGCTATGTTGATGCCACATAGGAAAGTTGTTGATTATGCCAGTAGACAGCTGAAGCTGCATAAGTCAAGGAATCCGACGCATGACTTAGAGCTATTAGCGGTGTTTTTTGCGTTAAAGATGTGGAGACATCATTTGCTAGGTGAGAAGTTTGAGCTATATTCGGACCATAAATCTTTGAAATATCCTCAGAAGTAGTTGAACTTGAGGCAGAAGCGTTGGCTAGAGTTTTTCGCAGCCTATGACCTTGAGATTTTCTATACAATAGGGAAAGCTAATGTTGTAGCAAATGCATTGAGTATGAGATATGCAGTTGTGGCTAATGTAGAGATTCGTTCGACTCTTATTAGTCCTATTGAGAGTAACCAGTAGAGGTATGTTCATCTTGCTCACTAGCTAGAGCCATTAGCGAGAATGTTGCTTTGGAAAAGTGGCCAGGATTTGAGGTGGATGATCGAGGTATTTTGAGGATGAACGGTCGGCTGTACGTTCCGGATGCGAATGGGATTTGATAGGAGGTTCTGATAGAGAGTCATCTTTCTAGATTGTTGATACATCCAGGAGTCACTAAGATGTATCAGGACATGGGACGTACTTTCTAGTGGGAAGGTATGAAGAGAGACGTTTCTATATTTATGAGTAGGTATGAAGACTGAGGTATTAAAGTATAAAAATGTTATTTACTTCAGATATTGTACGAATCTTTTTCAAAGGAATTTTTATAAATGTATACAAGTATTTTTAAAAGAAGTTTGAAGTTAAATATATTTTTAAAATAATTTATTTTGTAATTTTAAAGTGTATATATATAACATGTTTATTTTATCAAAGTAGAAAAAAATTTAAATCAATATTAAGTAATTAGTTTTAATTAATATTTTACATAAGTATTTATAACTTATTTATAAGTATTTTAAAGAGTATTATATATATATATATAAATTTATAAAACTAGTTTAATAATTTATTAAAGTATAAAGAGTTTTTGTTACATTTTCTTCTTTAAAGTTTGTTTTTAATTTCTATTAAGTATAGTAGCTTTATAAATAAATTAGTATACATACGTACGTACATACATACATACATACATATATATATTTATCATTTTGAAAAGATTTCTAACTTATATATGAGTAATTTTAAAAGACTATTGTTTTGGAAGAAGGGATGAGAAGTTACATTTGTGTGAAAATGAGTGTTTGTTTACTTATTTATGGAATGTTGGTAATACTATACTTAACACTAAAAGCTGACGAAGTAGGCTTATTTATGTATGAGAATTAAGACTAATGTTTGAGTATGGATAGAAGCAATAATGCTCTAACCTACTTGCTTCACTCTTGACCGAGGAATAGTTAAGGTGGGGAGGCGGGAAACATGTTAAGTATATGAACCTTCATTTCTATAAACAATCATTTTAAACTCGATACTTGATTAGTCGACTATCGAACTTGACCAAATATAACTAAAGAAGTATTTAAAAGCTTCGTGGCTTCATACCCTTTTTGAACCCCCAGGGAGGAGCATTGGTAGGAAACATCTCTAGCTTTAAGAACTTATATATACAAGATCTCCCCAGGAGGACTCCTCTTTATGCAGTTCGCTTACTTCTAAAAGAACCATAATTAATTTAACCAGAAATTCATCGATTTGTTTTGGAGAGTCCGGGATGAGTAAGTGTTTTACTTACAAAATACCACTTCAAAACTAGTATACAAGTCCGAGTTTTGGAAGCGATTCAAGTGGAATGTATAGAGTTGAAATATCTATCCTAAGGTTAAGTCCGGTAGAGAGGTCAGCGTTAACATTTCAGACTTACATTATAGAGTTGAACCATTTATTCTATGGTTAAGTCCAAGGGAGAGGCCGGCATTACCATTTGTCAAACGGGCTTATGTAGGAATCGATGAGTGATGTAGGTTATGTTCGAGTGATGAAGACTCATGTAAAGGGTGCTAAACGTGATTTCGCCATCGAAAAAATGACTAAAGACATAGTTGGATGCGCAATATTGGGTTTAGCTAACCCATAAGGTATATCAACTCCATTATCTAAAGATGCTTATTGATATTGCTAGCGGGAGTTGATGATACTTGGTTCACGTGTTAGGGCATAGGTCAGTTGTGTTTACCTTATGGTATATTTATCTAAAGATATACGATGCTCGAAAGGTAGTTTCTAATCCTTGTCATAGAGATCCACTTCAGTTTACTGGAGGCTTCTCCGTGGAAAATCCATATACGAAGGTACTTTAGCAGTTTTAGATATACTCTAATCTTGTTGCGTTTTGAGATGCAAGCAACACAACTATTTTTTGATTTATATTCCACACCTTAGACATTATATATTATATCATATATTGTAAATATCATATGTTCTTGGTTCTTTTGAGGGAATAACCATTCCAGTGATTCGATTGGTCTCAAAAATATTGTTATGTGCTTACACACATTTCTGAGTTTCTCATACTAGACTTATGTCTGACACATGGTTTTTTATTTTTCCAAAATTCCTTATGTACTCTTTCGAGTAGGCTGAGTAGAGCAAGTTTTATTTTGGATGTTTCAAGCTTATGAAGACAGGCTGGAGGCTTCCATCTACATATCTATTTGCCTATTTTCATTTCATTGCACTGTATTATGCATATATGTAATCTGCATTATGAGGACAGGCGTTATAACTGCCCAGGCTGATAGCAGTACTTAGGTTTTGTAACTCTAAGATTATTATGTATGTTGGAGTAATCCTTTGTACTACACTTTTGAGATATTATATATTATTGTTCCATATGTGAGATATTGTATTCTTCTTCCTTGTTCTATTCCTTTTCTTTTATTTTGCCCTAACTATCTGCCTTTCCAACACTTTGGGTGTTTGGCAAGTGGATACCATGTATGTATTAGTATCGACATTTGGGGGTTGAAAAGGCAGGTCGTTGCAATAAGAATAGTATGTGATACAAGTCATCTTATTGCTTCAGCCCCCACCCCTCTCTCGATTATGCCAGATCCCTGAAGGGTAAGCTGAACACTATTGTTCGGGACCTTGGGGAGGTTCAAGTTCTGGGATACTCTCCTCCAGATGTACAAGAGGAGGTAGGGTTCCGAGAAAAGGTCATGATTGAAGAATAAATTTGTATATGCTTTTGAGTATAAGCACATAGGCGCTTTGTAAACTTTATAATTTTCAATCATTTGTTTTAGGCTTCTTTCTTTTGCCTATATTTGATGCCTTTTGGAATGTACTTTTACATCTTCGGTGTAAGGATATTTGATATATGTATATTTATATATCATATAATACGAAGGAACTCTTGTCCTTTTGGCATTGTATTATTTTTGACATTTTCGCTTTTGAATTATGATTGTAGTCATTAATGGAACTAAGATTTCCTCTAGCTAATTATACCAAGAATTCGTATGTCTCACATCATTCATTTTATAGTAACTTAGTTTGAAGGAGTTATAGTCGATTCTTCAAATCTAAATTGGATTGCTACATTATCTTAGGGTGTTATATGCCCTCTAATTTTTTATGAAAAATTTACCTGGTTAGGACTCGAGTATTGCCGCATTTGTTCGAATAGGTCTTATGGCACTTATTGTTTGGCGTGTTATCTGTATTATGATAATATAACCTAATAAGGTTTTGAATATTGTTGTTACCTATTTAAGTAGGTTTATTGCATTTGTTATTTAGAGTTCTATCCATATCTTAATAAGGTCCTACGTCTTACTGAGCCTTTTCTAGAATGTTTGTTTGCTGCTAATTCTATGACTTGAATTGGGAGCCCACCTAATGTTTCCAGGGGCTTATGACTGTTACCTAAGACTTTTCTGTTTTGATTGAGAATTTCCCCGCTGAATATCTAGATCTGACTCCAGGGCTTTTTGTTTAGTTGGGACTCCACCTACTAGTACTTAGGACTTCTCCCTAAGATTTATCTTATTGTATGATACCACTTGACCAGTGCTCTTTCTTGATGCATGTTATAACTTGACCATGGAAATCTCTTAATGCATTATCTACTTGACCAAGGCTCTCTATTAATGCATGGTACTACTTAGCCATGATAATCTCTTAATGCATGGTACTACTTGACAATGGAAACTCTTAATGCAATGGTACTACTTGACCATGGCTCTCTCTTGCATGCATTGTTAGATATTTTATGATCTGCCAAATGATATGGCCTTCTCTTATATGTGGTGATAAGAGTTATTCTGAGGGCAAATCACAGTGGGGTGTATGTGAGGAACAGATCCCTCCATAGGTTGTCCCTTTCTTCATTGAGGTCATGCAACTGATTTATTGATTGAGTAAAAAGGGTTAGGGCTGTGGAAGTACTTATAAAAATATTATGGTAATGAAAGATATCAATTTATGGCGTGGATTAACCTTTTAAATATTTTTGTTTACTACGCAGTAGGTTTCGGCGGAGTAACGCACTTTTCATTGCCATGCTGTGTTGAAATGAAAAGGGGGTTTAGTTTTGAAAGGAAAATTCCTTTAATGGAAAAGTTATATCTTATTTTTCTCTTTCTTTTGAAAAGTTATATAAGCATTACTCCTGCGTAGTACTTTTAAAAAAATTGTTTAATGAAATCTTTTCGAGTTGATGCCATTTTGGTGTATGACTTCTAGACCATTTTACAAGAAATTTTATAAAGTAGCTGCATGAAACAAAGCTCATGGCTGGCCATAGATAGAAATAATAAAGATGAGAAGGTGGGACAATGTCCATATGGTTTGAAATATTAAGATGAGAACTTCAAGAAACCTGAAGGTTCAATGGAGAAACTCTAGTAGTTCCTTCAATGTATAAAGTCGATAGAAAGGGAAATTGCCAAAGGTAATATTTAGAAGTCTAAGAATTAAAAAGGCTAGTATAAGAAACCCAATAATTGCCTTTAAGTATAAACTTAGTAGAAAGGGCAATTGCCTAAGGAAATATATAGAATTCCAGGAATTTTGAAGGCCAATATAAGAAATCTACTAAGTGCCCCATAAGTATAAACTTGGTAGAAAAAGAAATTCCCGAAGGCAATATCTAGAAGTCCAAGAATTCTGAAGGATAATATAAGAAATCTAATAAGTTCCCTTGAAGTATAAACTTGGCAGAAATGGCATTTGTTGAAGGTAATTATTAAAGAAAAGAATGCCGAAAGTCTCCTGGTATAATTATTATGAAACCCAACGGAAGTCGAAAACAAGCAACTATCCTCTAGAGTCATAAATTTTGTTTGAAGAATCCTAATGCTTTATCTTTGTGTTGAGTTCAAATCTTCAAAAATAAATCTTGTTCGGCTGAGATATAAAATATATATTCCATTTATTAGTCAAAAGACTTTAGTTTAAATAAGGCTCTTTCTAAAAAGAAAAGATGATGAAATTAAACGTTGTATCACAACAAGTCATAAAACTATTTCTTAGTGAATTTAGAAGGTTCCCCCTTTTTAATCATGTTCATGATAGCACAGGATAGTTTTCCACATCTGTCAGTCTTATGCATATTTGTGAGGTGATAGATGTAGTACATTTCACCCTTTGAACTTTCTCTCTTGTGCGGGAGGTAATTTGAGTAGGGAAGTCTTTCATAAGTTTTCTGATAGATCTGAGATAAGTTCTCATTAAGTGGAGTTAAAATGTTGTCCTTCTTGAGTTTCTTTCGAGGCTCAATCTTAGAGTTGTAGGAAGAGGTCTCTTAGTAGAATGAGTTAGATCTTATATATCATCAATCTAATACTCAAGTCTCTAACTTCATCATTCATGGCTTTGACCAATTTTTTGAGTTGGGCTGATTCCTAAAGAGATTGACGAAGATATTTCGAAAATTGTGTGCTCTAGAGAGCTTGAAGTTCATGATGTGGTTATACTCCCCATCTTTATATTTTTCCACATTTAAAGTGACAAGGTGCTTATTGTTGTCTTCTTCAATGAGCTAGATCCAAAGGTTTAGAGGAAACTCTAGGTTAAATTGGCACCACTACTTTCGTTGTCGGAGACAGACATGGCTATTTAGGGAGAACGGTTGATTTTTGAGATGAGTGATAAGGAACGAAGGTTCGGGCCCACCTTCTAGTGCAAACAATGTTGATTAAATTTTTCATCACACACCAATACCCCCAAAGATCAAAGGGAAAGTTTTCACCAAGGAGGTTTGCATGTTCTTCGATAGGCTGATTATCAAAGGATTTTAGGAAAATGCTAGAAGTTATATTAAATTCCTCAGGGTTAGTATAAAGAGTTTATGAATTCTAACTAAGTCGAGACTAGATTTGGTAAGTAAAACCAAAAGTAAAGGTACTGAAAGTAAAGACACCGAGAATTATAGTGGTTTGGGCTAAAGTCCCTGCGTCCATTGTCCTTTCCTTCATTAGAGTTCCACTATATAGTTGAGAGGCTGTTACAATGATGAGTAGGTCAATTATTCCATTGATGAGTTATGGTATCAGCTGTAACATAGGAAAGTACAATTTTTTACTTAGATTTGAATTACGTAAGTGCCTAAAAAAGATCCTTGCATTAGGATTAGCTTATGGTTATATGCATCATGTTGTGTTGCTATCAGTGGAGAAACTTCCTCCAGATTGCTAACTAGGCTTACTTGATGGGCTAGGAATTGGCCACTGCCAAGGAAAAATTGGATTCTATATGTCTAGGAAAAGGTTTGGGCTCTTAGTGTTTCAAGCTATTAAATTAGAAAATGTGAAGGAAGTGAAATCGATGTGTATTCCATAGTCTCAAGTACTTACTCAAAACATATGCTCAAACGATGAAGCATACATTAGCCTTAAGCCCAAAATAATCAATTATGCAAGTTATCCAAAGTACAAGTCCTTGATTACAAAATTCTCAATTCGAATTTCCCTAGCGGCCATGAATCCCTTAAGTGGAGCTCCCTTTACAATGTTGAAAGAAAAATGGAAAATGAAGAAGAAGGATATCTAGAAGACTGGGCCCTGTTTAGGTAAGGCTACATGCTTATTTATGGAGAATTTTGAGTTGTGAGATTCTTGACACATGGCGCCTTATTGAAAATAGATGGTTGAGATCTGCTAATATGACATATAGTCGAAATAACATGTTGCACATTTCCTCTTGGCTTAGTGAACTGATTTGCTTCACGAGAGCCTGATTTGTAAACACGCGGTGGCTTTATTTTTACGTCCCATGATGCCCTCTGGAACTATCACTTGATGGCTTCAACCTTTCATTCCTTGATAACTTTTGGTGACATTTCACGATGACCTCCGGTGCCTTTTGTCATAATAGATCTATACAACATCCTACAATGACTTTTAGTACTTTATATCATGGAAGCTCTACGATAGCTTTATAAAACACCTCACGATGACTCTGGGTGCTTCATGCCATGGTAGCTTCATGAAATTCTGCACGACGGCTTCAATACTTTTTATCGTGATAGTTTTATAAATTCCTTACGGTGGCTTCAAGTACCTTACCTCATGGTGGCTTCTTTAATTCATGTTCAAGCTCAACACACAATAATCCAACAACTATATTGATCTTCTCATGATGGCTTTTGGAAATTATACTACAATGACATTGATCTTCCATACAATGGCTCTACATCATTCCTCTTTGCATAGCTTCATTTCCATTCATGATGATTACTGAGGTTGCTCCTCAATAGCTCTTGTTCATCACCCCATGAGAACCTTCATTTATTATTGTCATCTCATGATAGCTCTATTATACATCCCGCGGTAGCTCCTATGCACATTCCAAGAGAGATCTTGTTCATATCCCACAAGAGCTCCTATATATATCTCATGAAAGTTTTTCATTTTATTGACCCGTGATGACTAATATATTTGGGGTATAACACTTGGTCGTCTAATTTACAATGTTTCTTTATACTTTAGTATAAAATAACTCTTTGTATTCCATTGATCCTAGCTGTTCATTCTTATCGTGCACGATCTAACATTCACCATTACTTTCCCACTTATTATGAATAATATGCTTCCTCTTTTTTCCTTTTTTTCCAATCTTTCTTAATAAGAATCATGTTGCTCTTATTGTTTGAATTTAAATTCTCTCCGGACTTCCAATCAGTAAGTAACCTTAATCATTGTTAATCTATTTGTTGTTCATTTTGTTACAGCTATTTTTCAATTTGAAGTAGCCGCTTTTGATTTAAAATTAATTAGGGTTTGGCTGTTAATTTTGGTGTTGATGGGTTTTCTTTATATATAAAAAATCATTATTTTGATCTAAATTTACCGGTCTAGGCCGTAATTTTTTTGTTTGTAGGTTTTGGGTCTTATTGCTTTAGCTATTCGTTTCTAATTAACTTAACATGTTGTCATTGGATAGGTTATCATTTGATGGCTTAATACAAAAGCTATGCTTTTGAATTCTACACACGAAGTCTATGCTTAGGTTCAGCACGTAAAGGCCCATGTTTTAAATTTTTCATACGAATGCTATGCTTAGGCTTAACACACGAAAGCTTGCATTTTAAACTCTGTATGTGAAAACCATGTTTTTTCTTAATACGCAAATGCTCAATTCTAAACTCTTCATATGAAAGTTATGCTTAGATTTATCACACAAAAGATCTGTCCACATCTTACTCATGAAAGCTAGTTTAGCTTTTTCACACGAAAGCTCTATTTAAACTTTGTATTTGAAAGCTATAGCTAAGTTTAACATATAAAAGCATTACCTCGCATTTTACTCACAAAAGCTACGTTTAGGATTATCACATAAAGCTTTGTTTAACATTTTACTCATGAAAATCACACTTTGGTTTACCATGTGAAAGCTCTTATTTTGTATTTTTCATGCGAAACTTATGTTTAGGCTTGATACGTGAAAACTTCATGTTTACATGTGATGGCTTGATTTTTATTAGTTATCCACAGCTATCTATCATACTATGTATCCATGTTCAGAAGAACATCAACTTTCTACGCTATTATTAGCATATGATACCTTATCACCTGAGAACTATATGTTTATGAAATTAGTCACAAATTAAATTCATACATTAAAGCTTAACGTTTACTTTACGATGGTTCAATAAAAATTATCCTATTTGGCTGTTGTTAAGTTGTACACACATTAGCGTATGCATATGATTTAATGGTCCATATATGGTTTTTACACTTAAAAGAGGTTATTATGCACATATGCGTTGACTCACCAACATATAAGTGAAGGATTGACATGTTTCTATATTCATGCATGCTTAACACGTATGTGAATTAAACTTGACTTGGAGTGTTTGTATACATTTATACTACTCTTTTTTATAACTTCTCGTTCATTTCTTTGAAACTCTTATTCATAATTTAATCATTGTAGGTACCATGGCCGAAGGTAAAAAGGAAATCCCTAAAGGATCTACTAAGTCTCCCAAATCTCCTAAGGCTAAAGATTATTCCGAGGAGAAGATCTACACCTCTCATCAATCCTATTTTATGACACAAGAAGAGGTTGATTCTATTCTGCATTATTTTGGCATATCTAGGATTGAATCTAGGGCCTTAGGCCCAGATGACAGAATGAACTCTCCACCAAAAGGCTTTTTTTTGCCTTCACCCCTCTTTATATTTATCATTCCTAGTATTTACATTTCAACCCGATCATATCCAATGTCTTATCCTACCTTAAAATTGCTCCTATCCAACTGAATCCCAACTCCTACAGTTATATAAATTCTTTGTTCATTTTATTTAAGGAATTTAAATTGGAAGATACATCTCCATCTACCCTGTGCTCCCTTGTCATTCTTTAGAAGATGAAGCAACAAACTGAAGGTTCTATTTACTACCTTAGTTTCATGGGTAATGGAGTAGTTTCTGATTTTGCCAACAGGCCTAGAGGCTGGAGTTGTTAATTTTTCTTTGTCATATGTTATTCACCAGACATTATCAAAAGGTTTCTAGTTTATTAATTAAAGTTTATGCTTTTTCATGTTGCCTTTTATCGAAATTTCATTACAATCCATTCTCTAATTAAGGTAACGAACTGGCTTTATCTTTGGATGATCCTAATCTTTATCAATGCCTCGAGAACATTTAAGCTGGGCTAATGACAACCTTGCAAGATCGATCTTCTCGTTCTCTCGTTGGCCTAAAGTCTATCGATGATATAGAAGCTAACAAATGGCATGAAAAGTATCTTTACGTAAGATCTATTTTAAAGACTTCTTGAGAGATGGCTGAGGATCTTAAAAATAAAGTTTCATTAAAGGGTGAAAAAATTGCGAGACTGACAAGTAGGCTCAACTCATGCTCCTACCCTCAACAACAATTAGATTACGATGCAAAAATTGCTCAGTTGAACTAATGTGTTCTTGACTTGGAAATTAACATGATGAAATACAAGAATTAATTCCAACCTTATGAACTCATATTAACCGAGGGTGAATAAGGACTACCTAATCCCACTCCAATCGAATCTCCTAGGAAGGCATCTCTACGTGGTTCTTCTTCCTTACCTCGGGGGCGTTCAACGCGTGGTAGTGGTGTATCCGACTTGTCTCTAGAAAGTAAGTCTGGTGAACTTGCAAGATTAAGTAGATCCTTCAAGTTGGAGTGTAATCAAAAAATAAAGGACTACCGAAACAAGAAGTTTATTAATACTTTCTCATAACTCATACTAGAGGTTGAGACTTTGGAGTGTCGATTTAACAAACTTTCACTAATGATTAAAGCACTTAAAGAAGATAAAGCTTTATCTCATAAAGTCTCCCAATTAGAAAGTGCTAGCAAAACTTATGAGAAAGCGCTATTATTTCAAATCGATTCTACCGATTCCCTTAATATCATCTACCATAGAGAAGTAATTGAAGAAATATCTTCTTGTAGCTATCCAGCATATTATTGATCCTCCTACTGTGCTAAAAATGTTGATAAACGAGGTAAAAGAGCTTAAAGACCAACTAGAATTGACGCTATTTTTATTCTACTAGGGCTTCACAACTCGATTCCCTTGTTGATTATTTAGTTGAAGTTATTATGGCTTTTGACTTGAAAATTGAATTCACATTTTTAGACGTGAAGAGAAACTATAGATTGAGGAAGGTGGTTGTCTCTATTTATCAACACTTTTTCTGGTATGGGTGTTCTGATGCCTTAAAGGAGATTGGAGGGCCTTCAATTTTATATAAGGATGCGGGCTCGATTGGTGAGCAACATCTTTTCTTTTTGGATGTTGTTGGAAAAGGAAAGGAGCTGGTTTATCAACATCATTCTCTCCCTCGTCCTTTAGGACCATGAGTTTAGAAGAAAAAAATTTGTTATAAAAAGGAAATTATTATGTAACATTATTGTGTAATGTAAAAAATGGTGATATTTTTTATAATATCATTGTATGAAATTATGTGATATCATCATATGATAATGCATTATATAGTTGCTTTGATCAGTAAAATTTTGCATACTTGGTAAAATACTCTGAAATTATATAGAACACTACTTTGAATTGCTTTCTTTTGCTCACCATTATAGTTCCTATGTTTTATAAACACTGCGATCAATTTTGGATAGTTTCCACTTTTATATGGGTGCCCAAGCTCGAAGGCTTTTCTTTAATTATCCTTGAATGGATGCTTCAATAGGCCCGGCGGTTGAACCAGAGGCTTAATTAACCATCACTCTTTGAATGAGTGCTCTGGTCAGGCCTGGCGGTAGGAACAAAGGCTTAATCAACCATCACCCTTTGGATGGGTGCTCCAGCCAGGTCTTATGGTGGGACCAAAGGCTTTTCATCCATCTCCTTTGTATGGATGCTTTGGCTAGGCCCGATGGTAGAACCAAAGACTTAATTAACCATCACTCTTTGGATAGGTGCTCCGGCCAGGCATTGTGGCAGGAACGAAGGCTTTCCATCCATCTCTCTTGGATGGGTGCTTTGGCTAGGCCTGGTGGTAGGATTAAAGGCTTAATTGACCATCACTTTTTGGATGAGTACTTTGACCACGCCTTGCAGTAGGACCAAAGGCTTTTCATCCATCTCCATTGGATGGATGCTTTGGCTAGGCCTCATGGCAGGACCAAAGGCTTTTGAAATGGGTCCTTTCCTAGTCTTGTGTTATTCTTATATCCTGGGTTCTATCTTTCCAATCTTAGTCTATTAGCCAAGGCATAAATTGGCTTTCTTCCTATATGAAAGGGATTTAGTCTCCATTTGGTTGGGCTATATCGAGCCATCATTTTCTTTTCCTATAAAGTTTGAAAAGCTAGCCTTTTTAAGTTTAACTCTTATTCTCTTCTAAACTATTAATTGATTTGCAGTTACGATAAGGGGTTCGAACATGGCTTGTTAGATCCTTTTGAGATCTAATTGTCATGGTGGAAATTCAAGTGGGATAGTTTTAACTTTTATGCTTGAAGTGGATATGCAAGCTTAAGAAAAGAGAAGTTCTTGATTTCATCTCTCAATGAAAGCACCACTTAATGTTAGAGAAAATATTGGACTTTATATGTTAAGGCAAAGGTTTGGGCTCTTATTGATTCAAGCTATTAAACTAGGAAATGTGAAGGAAGCGTGATCAATGTGTATTCCATGGTCTCAAGTGCTTACTTGAAATCAAAAGTAAAATGTTCAAACGATGAAGCATACATTAGCCATAAGCCCAAAATAATCAATTTGCAAGTTATTCAAAGTACAAGTCCTTGGTTACAAAATTCTCAATTCGATTTTCCTAGCGGACATGAATCCCGATATTGGAGCTCCTTTTATAATGTTGAAAGAAAAATGAAAAGTGAAGAAGTAGATCTAGAAGATCGATCCCCATTTAGGTGGGGGTACATGCTTATTTATAGAGAATTTGAGCCATGAAATTTCTAACACATGGCCCCTTATTGAAAATAGATTATTAAGATCTGCTAATGTGGCACACATTTGAAATGACACATGGCACATTTCTTCTTAGCATAGCGAACTGATTTGCTTCATGAGAGCCTAATTTATAAACACATGATGGCTTTATTTTTACTCCGACGATGTGCTTTGGAATTATCACTTGATGGTTTTAACCTTTCATTTCTTGATAAATTTCGATGATGTTTCACGATGACCACATGTGCCTTTTGTCCCAATAGCTCTATGCAACATCCCACAATGACTTTTATCACTTTATGTCACGGCATCACTATGAAATGCCTCATGATGACCCCGAGTGCTTCATATTATGATAGCTTTACAAAAGACCCCACGTTGACTTTGGGTACCTCATGCCACGGTAGCTTTATGAAATTCTGCACGATTTCTTCAATACTTCTCATCGCGATAGCTTTATAAATTCCTCATGATGGCTTCAAGTACTTTACCTTGCGATGGCTTCTTTAATTCATGTTCAAGCTCAACACAACATAACCCAACAGCTTTATTGATTATCTCATGATGGATTTTGGAAATTATACCATGATGACATTGATTTTCCACATAATGACCCTACATTATTCCCCTTTTCATAGCTTCATTTCCAACCATGATGGTTACTGAGGTTACTCCTCAATAGCTCTTGTCCATCACCCCATGAGAACCTTCATTATTGCTATCATCTCATGATTACTCTGGTATACATCCCTTGATATCTCTTATGCACATTCCAGGAGGGCTCTAGTTTATACCCCACGAGAGCTCCTACATATATCTCATGAAAGCTTCTTACTTTGTTAACTTGCAATGACTAATATATTTAGGGTATAACAGCCATGTGTTGTCATCTGGCTACTTATTTAACGTGGATTGATGACTTATCATCTTGTATATCATTTACGGATGGGCAATCCATATGTATTGTAGATACTTTTCGGCCATCTGACTATTAATCATGATTATCTGATAGAGGATCTATGGCTTTGAATCCCTGCTTTGGCATTAGCTTTCGGTTGGTACCTCATTGAGGGTTTAATCCTTTGGTTTTCAACTAACCGAGTGACCACTCCTTTCAGACATTACCCATACTTCTTGGCATATAGACTTATCCATCGGTTTGATGAGTCGAGAAGAGCTATGTAGAGGAATATACAATATATTCATTGATGTTTAATATTCATGGGAAGTTTAAGATAGGGTGAAGTTTACATGGCTTCGGAGTGGAATATAACTGAGTAAAAATTAAGGTATAACATCCACCATTACCATAACTGTGTATGAAATACGAAGCTCCATTCAACCACTTAATATATGATATTTATTCAATTTATTATATGTAGTTTATAGTCAAGAGTTTCATATCATATATCTTAAAATCAAAGAAATGACTCTTATATAATTTTATATAAGACAAATATATTTTGAATAAAAATCACATTTCCTATTGTATATTAAGTATCTTACAATATTTTATACAACTCTTTTTCAATTATGCCTAGATTGCATCCAATCTCATACATTCGCTTTACTTTACAAATGGTTGAACCATCCAAGGAAATTATTACTACAAGATCACACCAAACTATTTATAAAAGTGCATTTGGTTATCCTTAACGTTTAAGGATATCAAATAAGTTGCACTTTACGTAAATTGATCAAACTGACATTTCAATGATTGAATTCCTAGGTCCATTTTATAGCTCTTGGTCTAGTACTACACTTAACACAATAAGATCCTTAATGCAATCATTATTATTAAATAAATCATTTTGCACTATGGTTTACTAGCTCATTTCAAATGAAATAATTTCATCGAGGTCTCGTAAATTAAGAATTGCAAACATTTATATGTGATCAAATATGGATCAAGTATCCATATTCATGTATTGCTTTTAGAGTCCAAAACTTACAGAAGACAATACATAGTCTTGAAAAATAAACATCCAACCAAGGTTCGAATGTATATAGTAGTTTCATAATTTGGTCTTATATGGGTCTTCAATGACAACATACCAAAAGAGTTATTTTAACTTTATATAGCATACATTATTACAATATTAGAAAGGTTAACTATGTTCATTTCAGTTTTCTAATCAGGCTCCCACTAGATTTTTACATTCCTCAAAACCCAAAAGAAAATATAAAAATCTTTTGATCCCTCTAATGACTGTCAAAACTCACTTGCCTTAGGATTTTGAGCTTGTGTTTGCTCAACAAATCATAAGCCCGTAGATGATGGATAACACTTTATTGATTGTATCATATACAACTTCTAACATGTGATCTTTGTCCTAATCTCATATCAAACTGGAATTTGCTTAACAAATTGAAACAAATTATTTGTTCATTCCTACCATTTTAGGATGGCCTAAAGATAATGCACATACCTAGAGTTTGCTATAAAAAAATACATGTATGTATCTTACCTCGTCCAATCAATATAATGATAGCACTACACATAACATCCCTAGCTTGAGTTTGTTGAATAACTAAAGAGTATGCATGTAATCTATTAATATATAAATGGTAGAGGACAACTTCATATATTAGAGATTCATAATCTTTAATATATACATTTATTAGAGTGATATCAATTCGAGAAATAATGTATTTTTTATGGATTCAAGTGTCGAACACATCTAAAATCACGGTATACGTACAATACGTATGTACTTATTCCTTAAATCCAAATTGTATTTCTTACCATTCCACTTATACTATACATTTATATTATATAAGTTTAATCCATTTATGACTGTTTATAATTTAATTAACTTACATAATATTCATATATAAATTATTAATTAAATCACATTTATTTGTTTTTGTTTTTTGATGAAATAGTGATCCTCGACTTGATGAGAGCACTCATAGTTATTTATTATTATTCTAAAAAGACAATACCAACATGCCTAGTAGTTGTGATATAAAAAAAAAATATGCGACACCATACTGTTGCTTTCAAATGGATCATCACAACAATAATCGATAAAGAAATAAAATAGCTAGCACATGATATAAATAAAATTTCAACCATAATACAAACTGCAAATTAAGGGTCTAAGAGCTATTAGAACTCGTGTGACCTAATGGTGAACATGAGAACTTCGCTGACTGTTAACGAGGAGTTTTTCATGTGGTTACATGAGTGAAAAATGTAGGAAAGCTGGTGTTGTAACCCTTGAAAAGCCGCGGTGTGAAGATGGCTGTAAGCTGATAATAGCCTTATTGAACTAATTACCTGATGAACACAACTTACTTGTGCAATGCTGATTGGTGCAAATAAGAGTGACTGTAGCTTCTGGCAGAAACAAGCCGAGGATATATGGCCAAAGACAAGATTCCAAAGCTGTTGTGAAGGTGCATTGCAACATTGAACTGTATAACAGATTGAGAAGTGTATCTTTTGAGCACAATAGTAGATAAGTAAGTGCAGACAACATAGTGAATGGTAGGTGAATGCGCTAAAAAAATGTTTTAAGCACTGTGAATGGCAAATAAGTAAGCTAAATATAAACTGTGGTCTAGGTAAGCAATAAGAGTGTAATCCAGCACATTGATCGGTAAGTAAGGAGTTGATGAAAGAATGTTGAACGGGCAATGGCAACATGATAGACAATAAGGAAGACAACAAAGAAGTTGGCAAGATTACAACATAGTAACATGAAAATAAGGCAAGAACGACACCAAATGGAACTGCATCAAGAGCATGTTGTGGCAAATTTTGCAACAGAACAAGGCAAGCCAGTGTGTGAGCATGTAGTTGCATAGGAAGGCTGAAATTTGAGTTAATCGAGGGTCTAAACTTTAATGAAAAGAGTTAAAACCGAGGCCTAAGCATGTCTTATATAACTTACTAGAACGCGAACAGGCAAAATGAAGTCTAGTGTGTTGAAGGAGATATGATGCATGAGAGGTGGTGTTCCATAATGGTTATGCTGCAATATGAGAGGTGTTGTTGAAGTAGATCCGTCGAGGTCTGATTCTATGTTTAGGGATCTGGCATCCATTATATACCAAATTGGAGAGCACATCGCTACTCTTTCTACATGGAAATCCTCAACCATAGAATCGTTCATTGCCTCTATTTTGCTCCAATGAGCATTTACAATCTTTACATCCAAACAAACATCAAACAACATTCAATCATCACCCAAACATACAGCCATACACCAAAACATGACAATTCATTCCAAAACAAGTCTGATACATAAGCTAACATTATATAAGCAACCATACATTTAAAAAAAGAATCCCACATATCTTTTCAGGAAGTGGTCTTGGGCCTTAGTTTGGCACCTGTCAAAAGTTATAGCGTTACAAATTTTCAGATGTAAATTCATCAAATAAAATTACTATGGGTCAAAAATATAAATACTTAACATTTTCCGAAGTTATAGCATTATATAACCCAATATGAATTTAAAAATAATATTTTGCGATTCTTAAATACGTAAAAAACGAGACATTACACTCTCCCCGTAGGAATTTTGCCTCTGAACTACCTAATAGAATCAAGGCAAAGTCAACATAATTATTATGCATGCCTAGCAACCATAAGCAAGGATATCAGACATCAAAGATGCACACATAAGCAAGAATGATATCTATGCCTATCCTAGCATGTAGGATGCCGAGTACCACATGTTATATTGAAATTGAAAGTAAATGTGCTAAACAGAAAGTCTCATAAAGTAAAGAGCTCCGGTTAAGCGGTCTTCATGCTCTACTCGGTCTATCAGGTGCAATCGCTCTTGCTTTGACCCTATTGGACCTTTACTAACTTCCTAGACTTTCTCCTAAGCTGCTTTATATCACGTTCAACGGACGAATGAGCCTACAAGGTCTTAAAGTTTTGGTTCAGTCTCGATATCATCCAACAGATCTGGTGTAACTGTCATACCTGAGTTATGCACAAACTTCCACAAATGATAAATGTGGAACACATTGTGCACCCATTACCCTTTGAGGTAAGTCTACTCTATAAGCTTGGTTCCTAATCCTCTCAAGTATCGAAAAAGGCCCTACAAATCTTGCTGCCAACTTCCACTTAGTACCGAATCGAACAACATTCTTCGGCGAAGAGATTTCAACGAACACCATATCACCGATATAGAACTCAATATCACATCTTCTCTTATCAACATAGCTCTTCTATCTACCTTGAGCAACTTTCATTCATTGTCGAATTTTCTTTATCTTCTTTGATGTCTCCCTGACCATATCTGGCCCTAATATTAGTTTCTTGCCCACTTCCCGCCAATATAAAGGAGTGGTGCATGGTTGATCATACAATGTCTCAAATTGTGCCACACCAATGATGGGCTGATAATTGTTGTTGTATGCGAACTCTACTAAATGCAAGTGATTGTCACATGAGCCATCCAAATCGAGAATGCAAGCCCACAAGAGATCCTCCCATATACGATTCACCAACCTTGCAAGAAATCCTCTAATATGTGATTCACCCTCTTAGTTTGCCCATTAGTTTGTGGGTGACAAGTTGTACTCAGATGCAGCTATATCCCCAACTCCTCTTGTAAGTTCTTCCAAAACCAACTAGTGAATAATGGGTCTCGGTTACTAACAATGCTCTTTGGCACACCATGGAATCACACCACCCATGTAACGACTACCCTACACCTACAGTGCAGAACGGTTGTTAAAGGAAAAAAGAAGTAAAGAAGAGGAAATAGAAGATAAGAGAATGGAAAAGAAGAAAAAGGAAACATCAAATATTCACATAACCTGTCATATATCTCACATCGCATCAGATAAAATATAATAGCCAACACATATATAAAACAGTTGAGACAGCGATAAGAATGTGAACTAATGATGTAACGACCCAGAATTTCCAACCATTCGCATCCATTATAAGTGTATAGGTAGACACTCATGCCGGAGTTGAATTGCTCAAAATACTGCGTTGTAAATAAAATTTGGCAGAAACTCAGCATATATAGTAAATAAAATAATTACAGATCACAGACACAGAGTAATATAACAATAATGCAGCGGAAACAAAAGGATAGTAGTTCATGAAGCTACTATATATATATAACAGAGTTAAACAAGATACAACAGAGGTCTCGAATACAATGGATGTCTCAATACAATAATCAAATACCAGATCTGAATACATCACTGGATCGACGGAATAACTAAAAGCAGGATCGATAGATAGCTGGATCTCCAAGCGAAGCTCCAACTCCAAAGGTGAGTCTCAAATGCTGTATCACTCAGTCTGACCCAAGCGTAAAGCAAAACACAAAACACTCGAGTCAGGATTAACATTCTTATATAAATAAATCCAACTCAAGTGAAATATCAACTAAAATACAAGTAACTTAAAGGATGTTTGGGATAACCATCCTCTAAGGATCCGTTAAACTATTTACTATGTAGTAATATACGCTATATACAGTAGTGTCTAAATAAGTAAAGTATAATCATATCGGAAAATAGCGTTAAGGGGATGGAGAACCTTAACGCGGTCGGATCTTAAAATCATAATCGTAGTAAAGCTCGATATGGTAGGTGACACGGCACAACTAGGCAATGCCAGGGTAGATATACCAATTACGCACACGGACTGATGGATACGCATAGCAGCCACTACCGTTCCACCTCGAACAACATTCCCAATCGGAGGATGGCCATCTAGTCAAATCACAAGTAAGAGTATAATATCGAAGAAATGCGTCCGAGAAGAGGTGCTACCTCACTGGTCCGAGATCGCTCCTGTTTTAGCCACCTTATGCCAACTCACGGGAGTTGGGTCCACGTAACATACCTTAAGAACGCCGCCACCATCCTACTTCATTCTGGAATCTCCACCGCGTACACGGTTGTCAAAGTGGTTTTCGGTATCGACAGAGAGTATGTCCATATCCGATCCCGGTCTCTTTGCCAACCAATCGTTATTATAACACCGTGGTCGTTTCAAAATAGTTTATACTTTAAACCAAAATATCATTATCATTTCAAAACCCAATTTAATACGATATCATTTCATTTCAAATATATCCATTTTCAAAATCATATTACTTTCCAAAGTTATAATGCTTTCGAAATCATAGTCTGGAACACAGTACTTTGGAAATCATATTACTTTCCTTTTAAACAGTTTAGATATTAAAATTTCGTTATAAAAATAAATTAGTTTCCTCAAATTTCATAAATCGATTCAAATTAACTCAAATTCCAAAAATTTAATTTAATCAAATCTCAAATCATCTGTTTCAACTCGATTTAGCTTCTATATAAACCATTTCAAATTTTCGATTTCAATTACATATCTGAACCATAAAATAAGCCATTTCAATTTTTAATATATTTCAAAGCTTTAAATATTCAACATTTCAAACTAAATTCGATAAATTTATATATATATAAAATTCACTTTACAATTATTTCGTTTTGAAATATTAACTTAACATTTCCATAACATTTGCATACAATTCCATTTTTTTACAATTCAAATAAACAAGATATCTCATTTAAATATTTATACGTTGGAATATCCATTTAAGTCACCCTTTCAAATTTCAGGTTGTAAATCACTTCTTTAAATTTCAAATTCAATACATTTCAAATCAAACTTATTTAAGTATAATTCTTAAATAAATATAATTTCAATCAATTTCAAATCATTATAAATTCTATATTTGAAAATATAGATATTAAATAAATACTTAAACATATTATTTATCAATTTTATTAAATCAACTTTAATAAATCTTTAAAATCAATATTTATCAAAACCATATATTTCTTTTCAAAACCAAAGAAATCATTTTCAAAACATTTATATATAGACCAACGGTGCCTGTATATAATTTTCTATCCTATGGTCAAGTGATACGGATATTTATCATTTCAATCCGCAATTTAAAATATATATACGGGTATATATCTTTTCAACCCGCAATCCCAAATTCAATTCAATGAAAATTGCTTGGGTTTATCATTTCAACCCATAACGATTTTCTCCTATTCTATAGATCGTTCGGGTATGTATCATTTCAACCCATAGTGATTCTATACTAACAGGGAACTTGCAGAGTGATAACAGATATGATAATAATATAACAACAGTAACAGGCATATAACATTAGTATAAATAACAGATAATGGTGTCGGATGTCATAGGTGAACATATACAGATAATGACATATATAACAATGTAAATAACTAACAGCAGCATATTTCAATTGACATTTCAATTGAAATCAAATTTAACAACTATAAGAACATTAACCGTGAGTGATTGCTCACCTTTCGTGGTTAGAGACGAACGAGGATGAAATGAGTTACGAATCTGAACACGAACTTCGAAACAAAGCAAAATTGGCACGAGTTTGATGACCAAGCTGATAACACGAATTGATGGAACGAATCAGAATGTGATCGATGAAGATAAGTTATACAAGTAAATTGTTATAGATGAAACATATGAAATTATATTTATATACAAAATCATATCCAAATTTCAACACATATTAAATTAAATATATAACTTATGAAATATACTACTCAGAACAAATATATATGAACTATATAATAACAGACCAACTTAGACTTAATATATATAACAAACAACTTTCATAGTTTCAAATATAACCTCAGCTTGCAATATATAGACCGTATAAAATATATATGTTGAAACACAACAGGCTTGTAAAAATTTGTATATATAAATATTATAGTTTATAGCAATATTATATACACCCTTCATTTATAATTAAACTAACAGAACCTATATCTATATATCAAAATATCTCTTGCACCTACTAATATATATAACATAACTTTAACACTTTGAACATCCAACCATATATACAGTAAAACAAATTTTATAACAAAACATACAGTAACTACTCATATGCTATATATACAAATATACTTTAGTACATAAAGTAAAACTAAAAGCTTCAGCATAACATAACTTTATATATATGTACACTTACAAATATAACTATGCTGATATATTTATATAGAAACTTACATAACAAAATATAAACTGACATCATATATATACCATACTTCAACACATCATATTTATACTATAAACAGTCAAATGGCAATACTTAACATAATATAAACTACATATGTAATTAACATTCGCAAGCTGTAAATATATATATAACATTGCAACTAAGAATTTGACTTTTATAGCTTTATAACTTATAATACGAAACAGCTATTATACAATATATACACCCACATACATATATCCATCTGCAACATAAATACTATATATAACCTATACATCACTAACAGCAATTAGGTAAACAAACTTTATATATGACTTATACACTATTATATATATAAGCTAAACCAATTAACATATTTAAAACAATATATTCTATATAAACTAAACCGTTTAATGTATATACTTACAAATATTAGTATACGTTTAAATATATATACAAAACAAAATCCACCTGACTCTCAAAAATTTCAAATACACTTAAATCAAATAACTTGTGAAAACTTATATTCTATACTAACTGACATCAACTAATACATCTGCAACCTACCAAAGCTCCTGTTCTTTTTTTTTCAAAACAAAATAATATATACTATATAACTAAAATATACATATAACAACAGTGCTATTATACAAATTCTGTAAAATATATGTAAACCATATATATATAAAGAATAGAGACACAATAAATATGTACCTCCCAAAAATGCTCGGCCAAGGCTTAAGGAGGAGGAGACTCGGCCTGGTTTCGGCGATGGAAGACAGGGGCGTGGTCTAGGCGCTGGCCATGCTGGTTGCGAGATGGCCGAAGTGGCTGGGAAGGGTGGAGGAATGACAGGAGGATGGCGAAGTGCATCGGGTTGTGGCATTTGGTTGTCGCAGCAGTTAGGGTGGCGGTAGGCTGCAAGGAAGAGGCGGCACCGCTGAATCGGAGAGAGGGAAGACGAGAACGTGAGGGGAAGGGAACAAGTGGAGGCGTTTCACGGTGGAGGTACGTGGGTAGGTTGGCAGAGGAGGTATGCGTGAGCTTTGGTGGGTCGCAAAGCTGGAGGAAGGAGAATCCTTAACAGGAAAAGAAAAGGAGAAAATGTGGCCATCCCTTGTATATTGCCATTTGTAAATCGTACAAGGCAAACAGTTAAAGTGATAAATATTTTTAAACGATGCGAATATCAAGGGCCAGATTTGAATTCGTCAATTATTAGGCAACCGCAGTTTTAGAATCAAATACAAAGTGAAGAGTCGGAAATGGCCACACGTTGATTTAGGAAAAAAAAACTTTTAAAGCAATTTATTTACGTGGTCTGGGATGTACGCTCAAATTTGAAAAGGTAGTGGAAGAAGAAGTCACAATTATATTGTTGTTTGAACAGCACGTTTGAATTTGAAAAGGTAAGAAAGTGGAAAGTCACAAATTTTGTACCGTTACAATGGAACGTTTTATTATTTCCGTCGCGTACCGGACCTCAAAACAAAGAAATAAATATACCGCTGGGATCAGCACGACGAGACGATCAAAACGGTATACAAATATCAGTGGTACGATCATCCGATCAAAAGTCGATAATCGGTACCAGAAATGCTGCTATTCTAACCGAATTAAGATAAACGGAGCAACAGAAGTCCAAATTTGACGAAACGAAAGATGACGTCTCACTCAGAAGATGATTTACAAATTTTCCATGTAAAAATATTTAAGTTTGGAAAACATTTTATTATCATCAATTTTAACTGATTAAATTGAAGTAAATTTATATGCGAAATAAATTTTCATATTTTCGGACGAAAATTTACCAGTTGCTATCTTTAATTAGACGCATTCCAAATATCAAATTTAAATTTCAAAATTTTATTGTTTAAAATTTCATAAAATTTAACTAATTACGTTATTTAACAGTTAAAATTTACGGGTCGTTACAAATGATCAGAGTATAAGATCCACAGAGTTATACAACACAATAAAAGAGTTTATACAACTTATACATAAACTCAACTGTAATTGTCTCTAATAATAGCAAGTCAAACACTGTCAAGTCTCCACAGTGTCACACAGTGGAATATACAATAAAAACTAAAATATGAGTAAACATCACCTCCTGCTAGTCCATCTACAGAACTCCATATGCCATCCACACCTGCTCTCTAATCTATTCATTTAAGAGTACCCAAAATAATAAGAAGCAAAACATAAAACCTCGGGTTAGACAACAGTCTGGTGTAAGCAATAAACAACCTCAAAATACTATAAAAGTCAAAATAATATACAAAAAAGAGGGTACACAAATCATACTCGACTTGTCCCTAAAACCAAAGAGTCGGCACATAACATAGATAATATGCTACTTTATGACATCATAAAAGGGTACTCCATACTCAGTAAACAGTTGAGGTGCCTAGGTATCTCCATCCCCGATATCAACTCATACTAAGTAAACTATCCAAGGTGTCTAGATATCCCTAAGCATAATACATACTGTTACTACAATAATTCACGTCGAAGAAGTTCAGCAATTTGTGACTTCGTAGTAGTAACCTCATCGAAATCATTCAATCGAAGAAGTATTGTGTGACAGTATCAAAGAGGTAGGAAGTAACACCTCATCAATTAAGAATGTAAGGGAGGCTTCGATGATATATGAAGAGAGATATGAGATGATATAATCATTCATAGTAGTGCTTCGCTCTTTGATCACATAAACTATAACGAATTGCTTTGAAGACATACAACTGGCGAAGCGCCTATAAGTCAATATCGAAGAGGCCAAATACAATCTACTTATCAAGTTGTTAGTAAACATCAAAGTGATCATGGTAAGCTTTCTCGGTGCAAAACCTTATCCACACTGCACCATTTGTGCTCTTCCAAGGTATTATTACACATTACAATATCCCACTTCGCTGATAGCCACTTCACCCTTCACCCCTATACAAGCAACAACACATTTTGCAAGCTCTCTAAAGATGTTGTGCCAATGGTGTTGATAGGGAACACTATCAACATCCACAAAGACTCTTATATTACAGCAAGACAACATCACATATTACAACACTTTGAAGATATCCTTCTATACCTACACAAATTAATGCTAGCATCGAAGACGTTTGGAAGAGACAATGCCGCCTCTTACATGTGGAATTCAGATGCGAGGACCAAGGCCAAATTGGCACTGTCGAGGACATACTAGCAAAGAGATTAAAGCTAAAGGGTATTAAAGACACTCCAACATCTCGAAGATGCTCCCACATGAAAAGGACATCACTACATACTGCTGCCTGATAATGACTCCGCACCTAACCCATTTTAGTACTACCGAAGTTAACACGCTCGAAGACATGTGAAGCGGAGTGGTAGCTATGCACCCTTATAAATACGACCCTAGGGGCGCCACTTTGGGGGCCGAATTTTCTCTTCTCTCATTTCTTACATTGTAAACCCTAAATTTAGGGGATTTTAGAGCATATTATAATTCAATAACATTGTACACATAGGCTCTTGAACATTGAACAAGGACATAGCATAGCATATATGTAGCCAATTCAAACTTGTGACTTGACATTACTTGTGACTTCATATATATGAACTGTTGTGCTTCGAAGCTATCACTGCATAATTGACTTCAACTCAGGGACCTCGAACTTGAATTTGTTCTACACATACAACTTCAAACTCGAACTTTCCTTGTATATTTGACGTCGAACTTGTACCTGTCTTGCATATATGACTTCGACTATGACGACGGCATCAAAAATGGACACAAAAACTCTTATTGCATTTCTAACTTCGATGGGCCTCTTCAGGGCCATTTCTTGAATAAATAATCTTTCCAAACACTTTTGGATTAGCAAATTTA
Organism: Allium fistulosum; assembly: GCA_030737815.1. Taxonomy (NCBI): domain Eukaryota; kingdom Viridiplantae; phylum Streptophyta; class Magnoliopsida; order Asparagales; family Amaryllidaceae; genus Allium; species Allium fistulosum. The sequence goes on from CM060904.1 coordinate 137,939,227, forward strand.
TTTGCTAACATTTTGGCACTATAAGGAGGGCTCAAACTTCCGACTTTTTTGAAACCTTAAGTGGGACTACCTTGACCTGCATATCTAAGACATAAAGAACTTTCCTTTCTAAGCATATCCTAATTCCAATTGACTAAACATAATCCCTAACACCATGTTGCCTAACCGTGTTAAGTGGTCTAAACAAGGAACTTCTAAACCTTGGATAATTAGATCCACCTATCAAATCATTAGTGATCCGCAAGTCCACTAAGAACAAATTTTGAGAATGGATTCCTTACAAATTATAAATAAATAGAAATAAGCGGACCTTTATGATTTGGATAATTGGAGGATCAACCCATTTCATATTGGCTCTGCTCCAATTTTTGCTTTGTGGAGAGAGAGCCTTAAGAAAGATAATTTGTTCTTAAAGATAAGAAGGGTCATTCAATTTCACGCCAATGGAACTATATTCGAGAAAGGGATCACAAGTGATTTGGACACATTTGCTGAGAAGTGGCATAAGGTCATAGGTCAATCATTGGCCCCAAACAAGATTCAAAGGACGTTGAAGAGAAAATTAATCATTGAAAGTGATATGCCCACACCAAGAAGCAAAAGATCTAGATATCATCCAAAAAATCTAGCCTCCAAATCGAGACTTCCAAAGGATTGCAACTTCACCACCTCTCTTTAGAATATTCACTTCTTGACTAAACATAAGCTTTATTATTGGCCTTCACAAAAGACAAGACCCAAGTTCGAAAGGAATCTTGGGGGATCATATTGCCACTACCATCTTACAAATGGGATGATACTAATCAATGCAGAAATCTAGAAGGAATGGCTATCAATTTTCTAAGACAAGGCAAGCTTGACAAATTTGTAAGAAAATATTAGAAAAGTTCAATAATAAAAGAAATTCTTTGAATAAGTGATTCTACATGGTTAAGGAGTAAAATTCTCCTAGTATAATGGAAAGCCTAAGTCACTACTTAAGATGGTAGTAAGGGGCTAAAGCCTTTGTCTCCAGTGAACACGAGCCTGCGGAAAGCGCCTCCTGGAGGGAGGACAGAGTAAGCCTTTGGTCCCATTCGAAAGAGCCTGGCCAAAGCATCGACTAATCCTTTGGTCCCGTCTATATGGTCTGGCTAGAGCATAAGCCCTTAACCCCATCATCAAAGGCCTGGTTAAGGCGCCTCCTAGAGGGAGGCCAAAGTAATCCTTTGGGCCCATCCGAAAGGGCCTGTCCAAAGTTTCTGTAAGCCTTCAACCTCTGCCTACACAGCCTGGTTGGAGCGCCTCTTAGAGGAAGGACGGAGTAAGCCTTTAGCGCCGTCGTCAAAGGCCTTACTAAAGCACCAAACTTGCCTTCAGTGCTTGCCATCAAAGGCCTCACTGAAGCGCCCCCTAGAGGGAGGTCATGTAAGTCTTTGGTCCTGCTTAAGATAGCTAACCAAATGCGCTAGGCAGCTGACCTAAACCATCACCTAAGATAGTGATAAAGGGTCTGAGTCAAAGTTGTGCCCTCAAATCAATCAAAATCAGAGCCAAAGTAGTGTTTCCAATTCTATCAAAATTAGAGTCAAAGTAGCACGATCAATTCTATCAAAATTAGAGCCAAAGTAGCACGATCAATTCTATTAAAATCTTAGCCAAGTAATGCTCCAAGTTTATCTAACTTCCGAGAAGAAAAGGTCTTCAGAGATTCGATTTCCAGACATGGGTTTCTGGTCTTCTATTATTGACAGGTCAGAATTCTAGTCATCTATTATTACCACAATATGGGTTCCTGGACCTCTATTATTGTCAAATATGGATTTATGGTTCTCTTTATTATGTCCATAGTAGATTTTTTGGTCCTATTTATTGCTGAATATGAATCCTTGGTTCTTCTTCAGATTTAATATCAGTTAAATAGGAATCTCCATTATTAAGTATTCATGTTGAAATTATAAGAGCATCAATCAGCAACAATCTCAGTAGACAAGCAGAAGGTGAATTCAAAAACTTCAACCAACAATCTCAGTAGACAACTAGAAGGTGAATTCAAAAACTTAAAGTATGGGAACATGGAGTGCAAAACATCATGCAATTTCAAGTCAAAACTAGAATTCAATTCATAGTTACATATCTGAGGTAAAATTTGTTTAATTGCAGATTGTTTACAATTTGACGCACTATTTATGCAGTTGCAGGCACAAAAGGCATATAAAAGAAAGAAAATCTAATCAAAAGCAGGTTTCCATCATAGCCCGAGAACCTGTGCTGATTTTCCCAGATCCTTAGCGATTAAAGGATCAGTAATATGACAAATGGATACGTCCACAAGTTCTTTAAGCTTCTTTTCCTTTCTATGGATAGCATCTACATCGTCAATCAAGTTAATCTGCTTTCTTATGGTATAGTGAAGAGTCTTATTAGCTCGTCGCAAAGTCTGAATCATACTCGACGGCCTTTTGATTTCTTGATTGAGATCATACTTCTTACGTTTGACTTTTTGAACCTTAACTTCATATTCATTGATGCATTGGGATATCTTTTCCTCCCACTTCTTGTTGAAATACCACGTCATTTTGAATTTGACTTGAGTACTCCACTTAGAGATCATGGCGTTATTCAAACTTGGAGGAGGGTTTAGTAGATTAAAAAACTCCTGATTGGTCAAGGATGTGGATCTTGTTCTTCATCTCGGAGTAGGAGAGAGAAGGCTAGAATCAGCCCCACTTACAATAAGCTCTAAAGATTGGCATGATACTTGGATTTTTATTAGCTCTAATTCAAGACACTTATTTTTTGATGAAGCTTAGCTATCTCAATGTCATCTTTGATGGGGAAGTTAGATCTATAAGCTGTGTCCTTTCTCTTTTTCAACATTTGAACCTTGTTCTTCGTTTCTTTAAGTTTTGCCTCCATGAAAGCGATCATTTTATTGTAAGCATTAAAAGCTGATTTTAATAGGAAATAGTTCCTATGACACTCTCGTGCCTTGGAGTTATTTGAGAATTGTAAATTCAAGTCATTTCGTGAAGATCATTTCTCCTCTATATTTGCAAACAACTGATCCTTAACTTCAATAATTCATGGGATGTCTAAGGAATAAGATTTATGCGCTAACTAGGCATCCTAATAAAAATAAAGAAAAAAAATCAATACATGAAGGACAAACTCTTCCATTAATAACAAATGAAGTTTACAAATAATAATAGGAGTCAAGATTACATTGCAATTTCATTTCAATAATATTTAATTAATGTTCAAAGTTTTGAAACCACGGCCTTAGCCTTTTCAAATGACCTAGCAGACAGAGTAAGTGTAGAATCAAAAGAAGCCTTGATCCTATCTGAGGTATAGATTAGAGGAAAACGATGACAATCCCATTCCCCAACTGAAGGGCTATCACAACCACATATTAATTTTGTGTGGAAGGATTGGATTTCGCTAAGTAATTTCTCTTTTTCATCACCTAGCAAGTCAAAGCGAAAATAAGAAAACCGCATGTAAATTTCTTGTAAATCTCTAAGGAAAAAGTATTTTGCCAATTTTGGTGATTTGAGAATTGAACGTTTCTCTTTAAAATCCTTCCTCAACTTAACAAATTTACTTAGGAGATTCTTAGGGACTAGAATGCAAGAGAAGTCTTTTATCTCTACAACATAGAAAACTAAAACAATGAAACACATAAACCAAATAACATATCATTATCGTACAATCATTCAAGTTCATACAAAATAGATTTCTTATACATTTCAGAAATAAGTCTCTTTTTATTATATTTAAGCTTCTTGGGGGAAAGAGAGTGTAAGGAAAGAAGAATGGGAGCGACTCAGGGAAGGTTCCAACATGCCTTAGGATGAGGATCGGTCTTATGCTCATCCAAGTATCTATGATGAAGGCGTCTTAGCAAACCTCCACTATTATCACCTAAGTATGAGAAGTCAACAATTAAACCCCTATAATAAACCTTATACAGGAATTCTACCAAGGTGTCCCTATCATCGATTAACATCCAAAAATGGGTCACCATTTCAGCATTTTCTTTCAAAAGTATATCTCGATGGTGGTGAGCATTCTTCATCCGAGGAGTGACTTCTTTCTCCTTGATATACCTTAATCTCGATGTGCACTCGACCAGCTTCTTATACTTCTCAGATAACTTATTATAATCCTTCGTTTGTTTGTGCAACTCTCTATTAAGACTATCTATGTCCATTTGTTCTTCTCGAGCATAACGTCGTAAAGGTATGTTGACTTTCTCTTTAACTAAAGTAGTTAATAAGTTAAGTAAAGATTATTTGATGATTGTAATTATTTGTGCAATGAGATCCATACCTACGAAAGTGGAATAGTAGATAACGATATTTTCTCTTTATTTTAGGGGTTTAGACCTGAGGGAGCGTTGTCTCCCTCGGGAGAATTTGCCCTGAGAGGATCAAGGATTTCAATAGCCCTACACCTTAGGAAGATAGATCTACGTTAGTGTCTCCTGATCCATCCCTGTCAACCGATGGTCTATAAATTCCATTTCCACCACCTCTACCATCATTGTCATTATTATCATCATCATTGTCGTTTGGACCATCATTATCTTCATCACCCTCATCCTTATCCCTATCATCATCTTTCTTCTCCTTATCTAAATTGGCCTCTTCATCGACTGGAGGATCATCAAAAGTCAATAACATGGCGGAATCAACTTCCTCCTCTTCCTCAGGAACATAAGATCCATGTGCCATCTTTTTAAATTTGCTCATGAACTTGTCATTCCATTCTAAAGGAATAGATGGAAAGTCAAAGTCCGAGCACTTCTGAGCATTATCAGCATAAGCGATGAAGAGTGCTTTCTCATAGGATCTCCTAGTAATAATGTGAAGAGATGTGCCAAGAAAATAGGACACCTTTTGTTTTGAGTCTCTAATCACTATTGCTGACTAGTCTATAAGATCCTCCTTCCTTTTTAGCTTCTTGTTGAGAGATCTGTTCTCCACCATGAGCCTAGCTTCTTTCATTTCAGCTTTCTTGAGAGCAAGTTCTAAAGCCATCACTCTATCATTTGAAGTTTGAGGTGGGGTTTTCCTTTTTTCAAAAGAGGTGATTAACTTGCTTTTCTCTTACACAACTTCATCTCATTCGGTAGTCAAGTCAATAATATGATTGTTTAGCAAGGAGTTTTCCTCCTTTTGCCTTGAAATTTCACTTGATGACTCCGAAGCCTCGTCTTGGAGTGAAAGCAGATGCTTGGCAACATGGAATGGATAATGAAACTTGATAAGTAGATATTCAAAGTTTAAAGGAATTAGACAAAAAGGTTAAGTACTAGCAAGTGTTGTCTGAGGAGAGTAAACTGATGGTCTTGGGTGTAGGAAGAAGGTTTAATAGCTGGAAAGGAGCAAAAGAAGGTGATTGAATAACCAATTGAAGAAGACCATTGAATTCGTTGGTGGGAGCTGACGATTGGGACTTAGAAGGGAAGTGGTCCTCCAGAGTGAAAGAGAACCCAAGTTCTTCAGAATTATGGTTTAGGGCTTTAGGGGAGCTTGGGACAGTAATACGATGAGCAGGTCCTGAGAAGATTCTGCGTCGACCACCTGTTGTGTCTTGTCCACGATAGCGTTAAAATCAGACTTGTATCTAGCTATAGAATCAAGATCGAGAGACTTAGGATTCGTGCCAACATTGACTAGTTCCCCATCTTCAATAACAACTGAAGTCTGAACATCTCTAATCTTAGGCTTTTTCTGGGGAGGAGCAGCGTTAGAACCGTCACTTGGTTTTCTTTTAGCAGAAGAGAATGAACTAGAGATAGCATCCTTAAGAGATAGAGATTTAGGAGCCTAAACTATAGCAAAAGTGATATCTTTTTCCAATTTATCTTTGGAAGTATCCACAACAACTTCCTTCCCGGTGGAAGCAACAACTAAAGAAGACGGGCCTGAGTCAAAAAGATAAACTTATGAGATGACATTATAATAAAAATTTTAAATGATTACAATGATATATTACCAGGTATTCTGGACTGAACAGGAGATTTGGAGGAGGAGTTCGGGTTTGCCCATTACCAATGAGCCCTTACCCTTGGAGTTACATTTTACCAGTAGGGGTTCCCCCAGGATCTTGTGTCTAGCTGAGATAATAGAATATTGATGAAGCGTAGACGGAACTAGTATATTGAGCCTGTTTCCTATCATAACCGCTTCATCGATCAGCAACTGTATTAGTCCCTAATCTTTTGAGTTCAGCTTTTTAGGAATAGGATCTGAAAAAGAGGGACCGATCAACAAAGAATGATGAACCAATATAAATAAGTAAAGAAAAAGAGAAGCTCACCAATAATTGAAAAGGTTCCTCTGAGATCAGAAAGTATTTCATGAAGAAAAACTGAGTCTCCCTTACTTTGGCTTTATTGAGAGTCTCATAAATAAGGCCTTTTGGATGAGGGTGGATTCGGCATGATTGGCGGTCCGCTTGATCACCGATCTTAGCAGGGACAGCAATATGGTGATGGATGTCAGGAATAAGAGAGGAAAGACTGGTTTCTCATGCCAAGACTTCCAAACAAGTCAAGTATGTATAAGAGCTTGACATGAGCTGGACTGGTGCGATATCCAGATGCTTCACACAATTGAGAAGAAATTCTGGAAAGGGAAGCTAACCCATATGCCAAATATGGATAGTGCAGAAAGAAAAATATCCATCCGGAAGGTAATAGATGTTTTCTAAAGATCCTGTTGGGATAGCCTCCACCCCAGTTATTCCAAATTGGCTAAGAATAGAATCTACTTTGGCTTGAGAAGTGATATATGATGGCTTGGAAACAATGTCTTCTTTTTAATCGCCTGAAGGTGAAGGTTTGGACTCTTTGGCCCCTCTCTTCAAAGATTACTTTTCAGACTGTTTACCTTCAATTTTCTGGCCAGGTGATATTATTTTAAACTTGAAATTACCATAATTTATTAATTTTTTGCTTCAGTAGTCTACAATTGCCAAAGTAACAAAATAACTACTAATCCCAAAGCAGTAACATTTCGATAATGTAAGGTAAGTATATTAGAGGACGAAAACTATGATCTCAATGAAAGACTTTATGAAAAGAGCAATAGGACATGAGTTAGCATATGACATTTGTAAATGCATAAATTAAAAGTTTACAATCTATCAGGAGGGCAACGCCATGAGTAGTGATGTAAAATAGAACCACATTGACATTTTAACTTATAACAAATGATCCTTACAACCATGTTTAATTCCAAAATGATAAGGACGTCGGTACTAATGAGTAGTGGCAAAGTGGATCAAAAAATATAATAATTGGTTAAACTATTCATAACACTTAAAAAGTAATGGTGACAATAGTGTCGAAGTCATATAGAACCCTACTTACAACATTTAGCATGATTGTGAAAAGCCAGGGAAAATAAGGTCACTTGTTATCAAGTTATGTTTGTAACTAAACATCAAAGACATATGGCTTCGCACTTGATTGACATCGAAGTCATTTACATCTCGCCTAATCAAAGTGGACACCGTCGACAACCCCTAAGTTCTCAGTTAAAAGGTGTTGTACTTTGACTTAATCGATAAGGTGTGAGAAGGTGTCCGCTCTATTAGCCTCGATCGACTAGTATGAAAGGCTACCAAAAATCGACGAGGTGCATGACTCTGAATAGGTCACTTACCCCTAAAATCATTACTGAATGAACTAACAAGGTAATAAGGAATATTGACTTTGACTGTCATGATAAAACTATAAGTGTCATCGAGGTCGTTCAATAACGAGTTGTGGGTCAAAAGAATTGTCTCTCACGCTGCCTAGCCGAGAACGTATTTGGTGAAATGCCAACTCCAATTAATGGTGAAAGAGCAGCTAATAATCCAACTTATGTTCACCTTCATTAAAACTGATGAACATTAAGACTTTAAAGATTTAATTCAAACCTTAATATGGATCGATAAGGTTCAAATCAAACCAATACAAAAATTGAAATCCCCCAAGTTCCAAAATTAATGTGTAGGCAATTGATTTAAGATCGATAAGGCAACGTTATGAATTAAACTACTAACGAAGTTAATAAACAGAATTTAGTAATGGAATCTGAAGATTGAAAATAAATGATTAAGCATGATTTACAAGTCTCGGTCAAAACCTAATTTTAATTTCAAACATTAAAGCCAGACAAGCCAAATTGTGATTCGAAGAAATCGCACCTTGACTATGAGTTGCGGTTGGAAAATTTGAATTTGCTGATAATTTTTGAAAGTTTGATTCTTGTTTGAGTATTTGAATTGCAAGTAAAAAGGGAAAGAAGTGGAAGCTCATGTATTTATATAGGGAGATGAGCTTATTGGAATCGTTGGATCGATTTTAAATGAACGGTTAAGATCGATGTGAGAAGACCAAAAGGCGGGAAAGGGTGTCACTGACATTGTTGGCTTGAAAAGCCAAGGACTCCTCTACACTAGGAGGGGGAAAATGTTACTACAATAATTCACGTCGAAGAAGTTCTGCGTTTTGTGACTTCGCGTAGGTAACCTCATAGAAATCATTCAATCAAAGAGGTATTACAGGACAGTATCGAAGTGGTAGGAAGCAACACCTTATCAATTAAGAATGTAAGGGAGACTTCGAGGATATATAAAGAGAGATATGAGATGATATAATCATTCATAATAGGGCTTCTCTCTTCGATCACATAAACTACAATGAACGGCTTCGAAGACATATAACTGGAGAAGCACCTATAAATCAACATCAAAGAGGCCAAATACAATCTACTTATCCAGTTGTTAGAAAATGTCAGAGTGATCGTGGTGAGCTTCCTCGGTGCAAAAACCTATTCGTGCTGGACTACTCATGGTCTTCGATAGCATTATTACACATTATAATACCTTACTTTGCTGGTAGCCACTTTGCCTTTTACCCCTATACAAGCATCATCTCACTTTGTAAGTTCTTCGAAGATGTTGTGCCAATGGTGTTGATAGGGAACACTATCAACATCCACAAAGACCCTCATATTATAGCAAGGAAACATCATATATTGTAACACTTTGAAGGTAACCTTCTATACCTATGCAGATTGATACTAGCATCGAAGATGTCAGGAAGAGACAATGCCGCCTCTTACATGTGGAATTCAGATGCGAGGCCAAGGCCAATTTGGCACTGCCGAAGACATACTAGCAAAGAGGTTAATGTTAAAGGATATCGAAGACACTGCAATGTCTCAAAGACGCTCCCACATGATGAAGACATCACTACATAACATCACCTGATATGACTCCACATCTGACCAATTTTAGTACCACCGAAGTCAATGCGCTCGAAGACATGTGAAGTGGAGTGGTGGCGGCACACTCCTATAAATACGACCCTAGGGGCGCCATTTTGAAGGTCGAATTTTCTCTTCTCTCATTTCGTACATTGTAAACCCTAAATCAATTTGGGGATTTTAGAGCATATTATAATTCAAGAAAATTGTACACATAGAATTTTGAATATTGAATAAGGACATAGCATAGCATATATGTAACCGATTCGAACTGTGACTTGAAGATACTTGCGACTTTTTATATATGAACTGTTGTGACTTCGAAGCTATCATTGCATAATTGACTTCGACTCAGCGACTTCAAACTTGAATTTGTTCTGCACATAAGACTTCAAATTCGAACTTGCCTTGAATATACGACTTCTAACTTGTACTCGTCTTACATATATGACTTCAACTATGACGAAAACATCGAGAATGGATACAAAATCTCTTATTGCATTGCTAACTTCAATGGGCCTCTTTAGGGTTTCTTCTTGAATAATTAAGCTTTCAAACACTTTTGGGGTTAGTAAATTTATTTGCTAATATTTTGACATTAGAAGGAGGGCTCGAACCTCCAACTTTGTTAAAACCTTAAGTGGGACCACCTTGACCTACATGTCTAAGACATAAAGAAATTTCCTTTCCAACCATATCCTAATTCCAATTAACTAACCATAATCCCTAACACCATGTTGCCTAACCATGTTAAGTGGTCTGAACAAGGATTTTTGAACCATGGATAATTAGATCCACCTATCAAATCACTGGTGACCCGCAAGTCCACGAAGAACAAGTTTTGAGAATGAAGGCCTTCCAAATTATAAATAAAAAGAAACAAGCAGACCTTTATGATTCAGATAATTGGAGTATCAACCCATTTCATATTGGCCCTACTCTAGTTTTCGCTTTGGGGAGAGAGAGCCCTAAGAAAGATAATTTGTTCTTAAAGATAAGAAGGGCATTCAATTTCACATTAAGGGAACTATATTCAAGAAAGGAATCACAAGTGATTTTGACACATTTGCTCAGAACTAGCACAGGGTCATAGATCAATCATTGGCCCCAAGCAATATTCAAAGGACCTTGAAGAGAAATTGATCATTGAAAGTAAAATGCCCACACCAAGTAGCAAAGCAACTAGACATCAGCGAAGAAGGCTGACCTCCAAATCGAGACTTCCAAAGGATTGCAAATTCACCACCTCTCTTTCGAATATTTACTTCTTGGACAATGATAAGCTTGACTATTGGCCTTTACAAAAGAAAAGAACTAAGTTCGAAAGGAATGTTGGGGGATCATATTGCCACTACCTCTTACAAATGGGCTTGATACTAATCAATGGAGAAGTCTAAAAGGAATGGTTATCAATTTTCTAAGACAAGGCAAGCTCGATAACTTTGTAAGAAAATATTAGACAAGTTCGGTAATAAAAGAAATTCTTTGAATAAGTGATTCTACATAGTTGGAGGGTAAGATTCTCTTAGTATAATGGAAAGCCTAAGTCACTATCTAAAATTGTCGCAAGGGGCTAAAGCCTTTGTCTCCGGCTAACACAAGCCTAGACAAAGCGCCTCCTAGAGGAAGGATGGAGTAAGCCTTTGGTCCCATCCGAAAGGACCTGGCCTAAGCACCAACTAAGCCTTCGATCTAGCCTACGTGGCCAAACCGGAGCATAAGCCCTTAGCCCCATCATCAAAGGCCTGGTTAAGGCACCTCCTAGAGGGAGACCAGAGTAATCCTTCGGGCTCGTCCGAAAGGGCCTATCCAAAGTTTCTATAAGCCTTCAACCCCTGCCTACACGGCTTGTAAGAGCGCCTCCTAGACGGAGGATGGAGTAAGTCTATAGTGCCATCATCGAAGGTCTCACTAAAGCACTGAACTAGCCTTCGGTTTATGCCATCAAAGGCCTCACTGAAGCACCGGGTATGTCTTTGATCTTGCTTAAGATGGCTAACCAAACACACAGCACAACTGACCTAAACCATCACTAAAGAGAGTGATAAGGGGTCCGAGCCAAAGTAGTTCTCTCAAATCAATCAAAATCAGAGTGAAGTAATGGTCCTAATTCAATCAAAATCAGAGCCAAAGTAGTGCACTCAATTCTATCAAAATCAGAGCCAAGTAATGCTCCATGTTTATCTAACTTTCGGGAAGAAAAAGATCTTCAGAGATTCGATTTCCAGATATGGGTTTCTGGTCTTTTATTATTGACAAATATGGGTTTTCGGTCTTCTATTATTACCACAATATGGGTTCGTGGATCCCTTTTATCGTCAAATATAGATTTATGGTTCTCTTCATTATGTCTAGAGAAGAGTTTTTGGTCCTCTTTATTACCGAATATGAATTTTGGTTCTTCTTCAAATTTAGTATCATTTAAACGGGAATCTCCATTATATTCACGTTGAAATTATAAAAGCGTCAATCAGTAATAATCTCTTAGACAAGTAGAAGGTGCAAGTAGAAGGTGAATTCAAAAACTTAAAGCACTTGAACATGGAGTGCAAAGCATCATACAATTTCAAGTCAAAACTGGAGTTCAATTCATAGGTAAGGTAACATTTGTTTAATTACATATTGTTTACAATTTGACACGCTATTTATATAGTTATAGGCATAAAAGGTAGATAAAAGAAAGAAAATCTAATCAAATGCAGGTCCCATCATAGACCGAGATTCTGTGCTAATTTTTCTACATCCTTAACGATTAAAGGATCAGTAATATGACAAATGGATACGTCCATAAGTTCCTTGAGCTTCTTTTCCTTTCTGCGGATATCATCTACATTGCCAATTGAGTTAATTTGCTTTCTTGGGGTATGATGAAGAGTCTTATTAGCTCCTCGCAAAGTCTAAATTATACTCGACAAAATTTTAATTTTTTAATAGAGATCATACTCCTCGCGTTCGACTTCTTGAACCTTAACTTCGTATTCATTAATGCATTAGGATATCTTTTCTTCCCACTTCTTGTTGAAATATTACATTATTTTGAATTTGACTTGCTTATCCCACTTAGAGATCACTACATTTTTCAAACCTAGAGGAGGGTTTAGTAAAGTTGAAAGCTCATGATTGGTCAAGGATGTGGATCGTGTTCTTCGTCTCGGAGTCGAAGTTGAAAGGCTAGAATCATGCCCACTTACAATAAGCTTTAAAGATTGGTATGATACTTGGCATTTTGTTAGACCTAATTTGACTTATTTTATGATGAAGCTTAGCTATCTCAATGTCATCTTCGACGGGGAAGTTAGATCCATGAGTTGTGTCCTTTCTCTTTTTCATTAACCAAAGCTCGTTCTTCATTTCTTTTAGCTATGCCTCCATGAGAGCGGTCATTTATTTGTAAGCACTAAATGCTTATTTTAATAGGAAATTGTTCTTATGCCACTTTCGTGCCTCGAGATTATTTGGAAATCGTAAAGCCGAGTCGTCTCGAGATGATCGTTTCTCCTCTATATATGCAAACAACCAATCCTTAACTTTAATAATTCATGAGATGTCTAAGGAATCAGGTTTATGTGCCAACTGGGCATCCTAATAAAAATAAAGAAAATAAAAATCAATACATAAAGGAAAAACTTTTCCATTAATAACAAACGAAGTTTACAAATAATAACAGGAGTCAAGACTACATTGCGATTTCATTTCAATAACGTTTAATTGATGTTCAGAGTTTTGAAACCGCGGCCTTAGCCTTTTCAAACAACCTATCAGATAGAGTAAGTGTAGAATTAAAAGAAGCCTTGATGCCATCAGGGGTATAAATTGGAGGAAACGATGATAATCTCGTTTCCTGGCTGGAGGTCTATCAGGATCACATATTAATTTTGTGAGGGGGATCGAATTTCTCTAAGTAATTTCTCTTTTTCATCACCCAGAAAGTCAAAGAAAAAATGGGGAACCGCATGTAAATTTCTTGTAAATCTTTGAGAAAAAAGTATCTTGCCAATTGTGATGATTTGATAATTGAAGAATTCTCTTTAAAATCCTTCCTTAACTTAACAAATTTACTCAGGTGATCCTTAGGGACCGAACTGCACGAGAAGTCTTTCATCTGTGTAATATAGCAAGCTGAAACAATGAAATACATAAATCAAGTAACATATCATTATTATACAATCATTCAGGTTCATATAAAATAGATTTCTTATACATTTCAGAAATGAATCTCTTTCTATCATATTTAAGATTCTCGGAGGGAAGAGAGTATAAGGGAAGAGGAATGGGAGTGACTCGGGGAAGGTTCCAACATGCCCCGGGATGAGGATCGATCTTATGCTCATCTAAGTATCTATGTTGAAGGCATCTTAGCAAACCCCCACTATTATCACCTAAGTATGAGAAGTCAATAGTTAAACCTCTGCAATAAATCTTATACAGGAATTCTACCACGGTGTCCCTATCATCGATTAACATCCAAAAAAGGGTCATCAGTTCAGGATTTTCTTTCAAGAGTATATCCCAATGGTAGCGAGCATTCTTCATCTGAGGAGCGACTTCTTTCTCATTGAAATACCTTAACCTCGATGCACTCTCGGCTAGCTTCTTATACTTCTCAGATAACTTACTATAATCCTTCGTATGTTTGTCCAACTCTCTATGTCCATTTTCTTCTTCTCGAGCATAACGTCGTAAAGGTATTTTAACTTTCTCTTCAACTAAAGTAGTTAATAGGTTAACTATTGATTATTGTAAATATTTATGTAACAAGGTCTATACTTGAGAAAGTGGAATAATAGACGATGAGATTTTCACTTTGTTTTTAGGCTTTAAAACTGGGGGAGCATTATCTCCCTCGGGAGAACTTTCCCTAGGAGGATCAGGGATTTCAGTAGCCCCACGCCTTGGGATGATGGATCTAGGTTAGCATCTCTTGATCCATCCTTGTCAGCCGATGGTCTAGAAATGGAATTTCCACCACCTTTACCATCGTTGTCATTATTATCATTATCATTGTCATTAGAACCATCATTATCATCATCAACCTCTTCTTATCCCCATCATCATCTTTCTCCTCCTCATTTGAATCTGTCTTTTCATCGACTGGAGGATCATCAAAAGTTAATAACTTAATGGCATAAACTTCATCCTCTTCCTCAGGAATATAAGATCCATGTGACGTCTCTTTAAATTTTCTCATGAACTTGTCATTCCATTCTGGAGGAAGAGAGGGAAAGCCAAAGTCTGAGCACTTGTAAGTATTATCAACATAAGCATTGAAGAGTGTTTTCTCACAGGATCTCTCAATAATAATGTCAAGAGATGTGCCAATAAATTGGTATACTTTTTGTTTTGCATCTTTAATCACTTTTGCTGACTTGTCTATAAGATGCCCCTTCCATTTTAGCTTCTTATTGAGAGATATGTTCTCCGCCACGAACCTAGCTTCTTTCATTTCAGCTTTCTTAAAAGGGTGTTCTAAAGCCATCACCCTATCATTTGAAGTTTGAAGTAGGATTTTCATTTCTTCAAGAATAGCATGCTTTTCTCTTGCATAGCATCATCTTTTTCGATAGTTAAGTCAATAATATGATTGCTAAGCGAGGAGTTTTCTTTCTTTACCCTAGAAATTTCACCCGATGACTCTGAAGCCTCATCTTGGAGTGAAAGCGGATGCTTGGCAACCTAGAATGGATAGTGAAACTTGGATACGTAAGATATTAAGAGTTTAAAGCAATTAGACAAAAAGGTTATGTACTAGCAAGTTGTTGTCTAAGGAAAGCAAACCGATGTTATTGGGTGTAGGAAGAAGGTTTTAATGGTTGGAAAGCAGCAAAAAAGGATATTGAATAACCACTTGAAAAAGGTCATTGAATTCACTGGTAAGAGCCGACGATTAGGACTTAGAAGGAAAGGGGTCCTTCGGAGTGAAAGAGAACCCAAGTTCTTCATAAATATGGTTTAAGGCTTTGGGGGAGCTCGGGACAGCAATATGGAAAAGCAGGTCCTGAGAAGATTTTGTCGTGACCACCTGCCACATTTTGTCTATGGCAGTATTACAATTAGACTTGTTTCTAGCTGTAGAATCAAGATCAACAGATTTAGGATTCGCACCAATGTCGACTGGCTCCCCTTTTTCAATAACAACTGGAGTCTAAACATCTCCAATCTTAGGCATTTTGTTGGGGATAGGAGAAGTGGTAGAACCATCACTTAGTTTTCTTTTAGCAAAAGAGAATGAACTATAAATAACATCCTTGAGAGATCGAGATTCAGGACCTTGAACTATAGCAGAAGCGGCATCTTTCTCCAATTTATCTTTGGAAGTATCCACAACAACTTCCTTCTTGGCGGAAGCAAAAAACCAAAGAATATAAAGCTGAGTCAAAAAGATAAACTTATGAGATGACATTATAATAAATTTTTTGAATGGTTACAGCGATATCTTACCAGGTATCCCGGGCTGAACAGGACAGTTGGAAGAGAAGAGTTCGAGTTTGCCCATTACCAATGAGCCTTTATCCTTGGAGTTACGTTTTACCAGTGGGGGTTCCTCTAGGATCTTGTGTCTAGCTGAGATAATAGAGTATTGACGGAGCTTAGATGGAACTAGTAGACTGAGCCTGTTTCCAATCGTAACCGCCGCATCATCAACAACTGTACCAGTCCTTTATCTTCTGAGTTCAATCTTTTGGGAATAGGATTTGAAAAAGAGGAACCGGTTAGCAAAGAATGATGAACCAATATAAATAAGTAAAGTAAAAGAGAAGATCGCCAACAGTAAAAAAGTTCCTCTTACATCAGAAAAGCATTTCATGAAGAAAAATTGAGTGTCCCATACTTTGGCTTTATTGAGAGTCTCGGAAATTAGGCCTTTTAGATGAGGGTGGATTCTATATAATTGGCAGTCCGATTGATCAACAACCTTAGCAGGGCCAGTAATATGGTGAAGGATGTCGGAGAGGGAAGGCCAGCTTCTCGTGCCAAGACTTCCAGACAAGTCAAGTATGTATAAGAGTTTGATAGGAGCAGGATCGGTGCGATATCCAGATGCTTCAAATAATTGAGTAGAAATTCTGGAAAGGGAAGATAATCCAATCCTTTCGGAGGGTTGTAGATATTGTTTGAAATCCTACTGGGATAGCCTCCACCCCAGTTATTCCAAATTGGCTAAGAATGGAATCTACTTCGGCCTGAGAAGTGACATATGATGGCTTGGAAACAATGTCTTTTTTCTTATCGCCTAAAGGTAAAGGTTTGGACTCTTTGGGCCCTCTCTTCGAAGATTTCTTTTTGGACTATTTACCTTCCATTTTTCTTCCATGTGATATTATTTTAAACTTGAGATTAACATAGTTTATTATGTTTTTGCTTAAGTGGTCTACAGTTGCCAAAGTAACAAAATAATTACTGATCATAAAGCAGTAACGTTTTGATAACCTATGGTATTATGTTAGAGGATGAAAACTATGATCTCAATAAGAGAATTTATGAAAAGAGCAATAGGGCATGAGTTAGCATGTGACATTTGTAAATGTGTAAATTAAAATTTTACAAATATCAGGATGGCAACGCCGTGAATAGTGATGTAAAATAGAACCCCATTGATGTTGTAACTTATAACAAATGATCCTTATAATCGTGTTTAATTCCAAAATGATAAGGACATCAAAACTAATGAGTAGAGGCAAAGTGGATCAAAAAATATAATAATAGGTTAAACGATTCATAACACCCAAAAAGTAATGGCGATAATAGTGCCAAAATCATATGGAACCCTGCTTACTACGTTTAGCATAATTGTAATTAAGCGATGAAAAATAAGGTCACTTGTTATCAAGTTATGTTTGTAACCAAACGTCGAAGACATATTGTAACATCCCCCACTTGGAGGCCCAAAACTAACGGCTATGGATGCTGTGGTTATTCATAGTTATTAATCCTCAACGACCAAATACAATAATGTTATGTATATTGATATAACAAAAACACATGGATATGGAAAAAAATTAAAATCAACAAACAACTTTCTCATTCCATTTCAAAGCATTTCAAATTCATTACATAATCCCAGTACGAGAACCATGTTCAGAGAAAATATAATTATTACAACATACACCAAGAACGACATATGAAGATGCCTCCTTAGATGATCAGAGTATATAACTATGCAATTAAACATCTTTCCCTTTACAACAAAACACAGCGAGATCAAAATAGAAAAGAACTCTAAATAGCTATCATGCCTCATGCATGTCTTCAGAAGCTTATTCGTCTAAAGAGGTACTTGAAAACCTCAACTCTTAAACTGCTCAAAATCAATTGAGTACCGAGAGTTTGAGGGGGAAACATAAACTTCGAGTTAGACATAAAGCCTGATATGAATAATAATCTACCATCTCAAACCATTTAGATATCTAGTGAGACCAATCCGCTTAGCGGAACGGGTTTTCCCCTCACTAGTATCCTAAAACTTTATAAAACCATATACTGTGCTCCTACATCCACAATGGTTAAAACATAGAAATTTAAAATATTATGATGGTATGCAAGCAAGTAAATCAATTCTGGATTTCCCATCCCCATTCATTCTTACTATCCATCTTAGTTATAGTTTCTAGAGTCGCTATTAACCTATTAGTTTTTATGGGCTAACTAATAACCTGTTTAATGTTTATGGACTCCCTATCTGGTTTCATAGTTTTCATGGGATCACTAAGAACCTATTGGCCCTTGCCAATAACTTCATTGTTTCATGGGTTCTCTCTGAACCTATTGGTATCTCCAATAACTTCCCTCTTATCCTAGTTTTCATGGGTTGACAAGGAACTTATTGACACCTATCAATAACTTAATCCGGATATAGTTTTCATGGGTTCACTACAAACCTATTGGCCTCTTCCAATAACTCAGTCTAATCATAGTTTTCATGGGTTTACTATGAACCTATTGATCCCTGCCAATAACTTTTCCTAAACATTGTTTTCATGGGTTCATTATGAATCTGTCTACCTGACAACTTCTTTAGTCGATATTCTAGCATCCTACATTCTAGTTTATCTGACCTCCTAGATGCAATTCTACTCATTCAAGAGTGAACTTAATTTATATTCACTACTAGGTCAACCTAACTGGTTATTCTGCCTTTCCCCAAAATATAGTTATGGGTCCATTACAATTGAATATATATATATATGAAGAAGTAAACATAATAACATAATATACCAACACATGTGGTTTAATATCCTTAAAATCATTTTACATAAAACTTGGTTAATCCCTTTTACCTATTAATCAAGGAAAACTTCTACAGAAACTCCATACTTAAAATCATTTCAAATCTCTTTTATTATGCTATGGTTTTCCTTTAAAATAAGATTGGGTTATTTGTTTTGAAAACTAAAGCTTTTGAAACCTTAAAACTGTACTTTCAAAACCATTGGATAACCTCCTTCGAAAGCATTCAACTCTTCTTTTCAAAACACTAACATATATCTTTCGAAACACTTTAAACATCTCTTTCGAAGCCATTGGGTTTTTCCTTAAAGATATTTTTTTGGTCAAAGTGAATACATATGAAAGTACCCCTTTTGAAACCATTAATCTTTATATAAAATTGTTTGGGGAAAATTCGATTGCTTCAGAACCATCCATTCAAGAGCTCAAATCATTTAAGTAAAACGTTGAAGGATAGCATTGAAACCCCCTTTCGAGCCCATTGCCTTCGAAACCCTAGACCCCATTCGAAAGCTTTTAGGAAGGGTCCTGGTACAATTTTAAAACAAAAGCTACCCTTCAAAAGCATTGATGACTTCAATACCTTGGAAAGGCATAAGATTGGCAGCAAGGTCTCGACTAGGTCGAAACCACCCTTTTCAAAAGCATTGGTTTATAAACAAGGAACTCATTTGAAAGTTTCGCTTAGACAAAGAAGCGGCGACAGATTCGACAGCAAAAGGTTTCGACTTGGTCGAAAGCATTCTTGTGAAGACAAGGGAGGCACTTATCCTTGGAAAGCGAAACAAAGGTTTTGACCCCATCAAAAGCAATGGTTTTGATACCATGTCTTCTGCCTTTCTCCAACCACTACGTACCATCATTGTGATACCTTGTGTATTGGTTTCCGCCCTTCCATTAAGCAAAACAAATGAAATAATTAAGTCCTTCATCTAAAATAATTTTATTTCCATAGTAAATTACTCAGGAAAAATCTCCAAAAATTACAGAAATTCATTTTCAATATGTTATCAAACATATAAAAATTCCAGACCCAAATTCTTAATAAAATAATTGAAATAAATTACTAACCCAATTATTCATATTTTCCTTTGAAAGTTCATAATAAATTTTCCATAGCTTGGAAAATTATAAGAATTAAAACCCATCTCTAAAATCATGTTTTAAATAACATAAAATTTCCTCGTGGCATACGAAAATCATTGT
The DNA here is from genome assembly GCA_030737815.1 of Allium fistulosum. Lineage (NCBI taxonomy): Eukaryota > Viridiplantae > Streptophyta > Magnoliopsida > Asparagales > Amaryllidaceae > Allium > Allium fistulosum. Next base: position 137,958,909 of record CM060904.1, read on the forward strand.
AATCGTTTTTACCCTTAAAACCGTGTAAAATAATTATCAAACTATTTTTTTTGAATCCAACATGTCCAAATCCAAGCATATCATCAACCAAAAATCATCATAATAAATATTTAATCTTAAATCCGAAAAACAAATGATCATAAAACAAAATAGGGATGATTTAGATTATCATTCACCTTGATTAGGATAAGGACTTTGAGATTTGATTGAAATAAATACCCTTGCTTTAGATTTAATTTTCTCCTCTTTTCTCCTAGTAAAGGCCGGCTCCTCTTACGTTTGCCTTTTATTTTTCATGAAAATGAAAAATGAACGTGAGAAAGAATGAAAGGTGGATTATAAGGGTTATGGTAATAAGGCGCGATTATTTCCTAATAAGCCCTTGTGTAAATTAATTAGCCTATAAGCCATTCTTAAGCCCATTTAAATAATTAAGCATGGCCCTTAATTTATTTTCAAATCTCAATCCTTTTATCACTCTATTTATTTACATTTTCTATTTAATTTATCTAAGTAAATCTCCTAAATAATGTTATTAAAAATTAGGGGTGTTACAAGCTCCCCTCCTTAAAGAATTTCGTCCTCGAAATTTAGTAAGGACTAAATACTAAACATAGCAATCATCTGTAACCACTCCTAACAACCATACTAGCCTACCTGACTAGCAACTATCTATATAAAGCTAATATAGACATACCCTCATAGCAGATCAGAATAAGTATCTCTAATCCTGTCTTCTGTTTCCCAAGTACAGTCCTTCTCATTATCGCTCCACTGAAATTTCACCAACTTGACTGTCTTGTTCCTCAATCTTTTCTCATCTCTCGCTATAACCCGAACTGGATGTCTGACAAAAGTCAAATTAGGCTCTGCTATCAAATCTTCCAACCTTGTCAGAGGAATAGTAGTCTATGGATCATGCATATACTTGTGAAGGTAGGACACATGAAATACATTATGGACATCTGCCATACTGCTCGGCAACTCTACTCTATATGCGAGCTTCCCGATCCTCTCTATAACTAAGAACGGACCAACATATCTTAAGGCCAGTTTCTCAGATTTTCCAAATTGTACCATGCCCTTCATTGGTGATACCTTAATGAAAATCCTATCTCCAACTGAGAATTCTAGGTCTTTTCGCCTCTTATTTGTGTAACTCTTCTGTCTAGACTAAGCATCCTTCATCCTTTCTTGGATCAACTCAATCTCCTCTGTCGCCTCTCTAACCAGATCTAGATCTAAGACAAATCTGTCTCCTGTCTCCAACCAACATACTGGTGATTTGCATGGCCTTCCATACAAAGCTTCAAAAGGCGTCATTCCTATACTAGTCTGATAACTATTATTATAGTAAAATTCCACTAAATGTAGGTGATCCTCCCAAGATCCACCAAAGTCCAATACACAAGCTCTCAATAAATCCTCGAGTGCCTTATTGACTCTCTCTATCCGCCCACCCGTCTATGGGTGATACGCAATACTCATCTTGAGCTTAGTGCCTAACACATTCTATAGACTCTTCCAAAATTCACTAGTGAACAAAGCATCTCTGTCACTGGCTATATTACTAGGAATCCCATGTAGTCTAACTGTATTCTTCATGAACAACTTAGCTAAAACAGGTGTCGTCCTGGTAGATTTAACTGGAATGAAATGGGACTCTTGGTCAATCTGTCCACTATAATCCATATACTTTCATTTCCTCTATTTGACCTTGGCAACCTGTCTATAAAATCCATGGATATTGAATTCCATTTCCAAACTGGAATCTCTAAAGGTTGAAGCATCCTATTTGGCTTCTGATGTTCGGCCTTCACTTGTTGACAGTTTGCACACTGCCTAACCCACAAGCCAACATCCCACTTCATACCTTCCCAACAGAAGATCCTCTTCATATCTTGATACATCTTGGTCCCTATAGGATGAATCGCAAACTTGGATCGATGACATTCTCCAAGAACTTCTTTCCTTAAGTCCTTCACATTCAGAACACACACATGTCCCTTCTTTCTCAACCATCCTCTCTGGTCAAGATAAAATCCTTTAGATCATCGATCTCAATTTCAACATCAAGCCTTCTAATCTTCTCAGCTAATACTGGATCCTCCTTCTTCTTAGCAGCAATCCTTTCAATCAATACTGGTCGAACTTATAAATAGAACAACATGGCAGTAGTTTAACTAGAACTAGCAGTCGATCTTAACAGAACACTACAAGTAGTTGAAGCTTCTAAAACCTACCATTCAGCCAACATAGCTAACACCACATTCTGATGTCTTCTGCTAAGAGCATCCGCTACCTTATTTCCTTTCCCAGGTGTATACTTTATCCTAAAATCATAAGTAGCCAAAAACTCCAACCACCTCTGCTGTCTTATATTCAGCTCCTTCTAAGAGAATAAATACCTTAATGAATTATGATCTGTGTATAGCTTAAATCTCTCTCCTAAGAGATGATATCCCCAAATCTTCAATCCAAAGATCACCGCAGCCAACTCCAAATCATGAGTAGGATATCTCACTACATGCGGTCTATGCTATCGTAAAGCATAGGCAATAACTTTAACCTTCTGCATCAACATAGCTTCGAATCCAGTCCCACATGCATTAGTATACACCACCAACCCCTAGTTTCCATCTGGAACTACTAACACGGGTGCATTGGTCAGTAAATGCTTTAACTTAAGGAATTCTTTCTCACATTTGTTGGACCAGACATACTTCACATCCTTCCTGGTTAACTTATTAAAAGGTGTTGCTATCTACGAGAAATCCTTAATTAATCTCCGGTAATAGCCAGCCAATCCAAGAAAACTTCTAATCTCAGTCGCCGTCTTTGGTCTCTTCCAATTATTAACTGCTTTGATCTTATTTGGATCGACTGACAAGCCCTTCTCTAAAACCACGTGACCAAGAAACTTAACATCTTTCCTCCAAAAATGACACTTGGAAAACTTCGCCTTCAGCTGATGTTGCCTCAGCGTCTCAATCACTACTCTAAGATGATCCTCATTCTCTCTTTTATCTTTAGAGTATACTAAAATGTCATCTATAAATACTAACACGAACCTATCTAAGTACTCTCTGAAAACTCGGTTCATCAAATCCATGAAGAAAGCAGGTGCATTCATTAACCCAAACGGCATTACCAACCACTCATACGAACCATACCTAGTCTGAAATGCTGCCAAAGGAATGCTGTCCTCTACCACCCTTAACTGATGGAAACCTGTTGCCAAATCCAATTGGGAAAACATTGATGAAAACCTGCCACTCTTAAAACCGTGTAAAATAATTATCAAATTATTTTGTTTGAATCCAACTTGTCCAAATCCAAGCATATCATCAACCAAAAATCATCATAATAATGGATTTAATCTTAAACCCGAAAAACAAATGATCATAAAACAAAATAGAGATGATTTAGATTATTATTCACCTTGATTAGGATAAGGACTTTGAGACTTGATTGAGATTAATCCCCTTGCTTTAGATTTAATTTTCTCCTCTTTTCTCTTAGTAATGGCAGGCTCCTCTTATGTTTGCGTTTTATGTTTTATGAAAGTGAAAAATGAATGTGAGAAAGAATGAAATATGGATTATAAGGGTTATGGTAATAAGGTGCGGCTATTTCCTAATAAGCCCTTGTGTAAATTAATTAGCTTATAAGCTATGCTTAAGCTCATTTAAATAATCAAGCACGACCCTTAATTTATTTTCAAATCTCAATCCCCTTATCACTCTAATTATTTACATTATTCTATTTAATTATCTAATTAAATCTCCTGAATAATGTTATTAAAAATTAAGGGTGTTATACATATGGCTTCACATTTGATTGACATCGAAGTTATTTACATCACGCCTAATCGAAGCGAACACCATCGACAACCCCTAAGTTCTCAGTTAAAATGTATTACTCTTCACCTTAGTCGATAAGGTGTGGGAGGGTGTTGGCTCTGTTAGTGTCGATCAACTAGTATGAAAGGCTACCAAAAATCGATAAGGTGCATAAGTCTGAAAGGGGTCACTTTACCCACTAAAATCATTACTGAATGAACCAACAAGGTAATAAGGAATATTGACTCGACTGCCATGATAAAACTATAGGTGTCATCAAGGTCGTTCAATAACCGGTTGTGGCTCAATTGAATTATCTCTCTCGTTGCCTAGCCTAGAATATATTTGGTGAAATGCCACCTCCAAATAATGGTGAAAGACCTGCTAATAATCCAACTTAGGTTCACCTTCATTAAAACCGATAATCATAAGACTTTAAAGATTTAATTCGGACCTTAATATGGGATCGATAAGGTTCAAATCAAACCAATACAAACAACGAAATCCCCCAAGTTCTGAAATCAATGCATAGGTAATCAATCGATTTAAGATTGATAAGGCAACGAAATGAAGTTAATAAATAGGATTTAGCAATGGAAACTAAAGATTGAAACTAACAGATTAAGCACGATTTACAAGTCTTGGTTAAAACCCAATTTTAATTTCAAACATGAAATTTAGACAAGCCAAATTATGGTTTAAAGAAAACACACTTTGATTATGAGTTGTGATCGGAAAATTCGAATTTGCTGATAACTTTTGAAAGTTTGATTCTTGCTTGATTATTTGAACTGCAACTAAAAAGGAAAGGAAGAGGAAGCTCATGTATTTATAGAGGGTGATGAGCTTATTGGAATCGTTGGATTGATTTTAAATGAACGATTAAGATCGACGCGAGAAGATCAAAAGGTGGGAAAGGGTGTCGTCGACATTGTTGGCTTGAAAAGCTAAGGAATCCTCTACGCTAGAAGGGGCAAATGTTACTTCACGTCGAAGAAGTTCCACATTTTATGACTTCGCATCAGTAACCTTGTAATAACCTTAATTTTGACTAACATTATTTAGATCATTTAATAAGATAAATAAAATAAAATAATGTTAATGGTTAAGGGATTGAGATTTGTTAATTAATAAGGGGTCATGCCTTCATGAATGTATAAGCAAAAGAAAATTTAAAATAAGTAAGTATGAGGAATAAGGTAAAGGTAAAATGGGAATATCCTTCATTCAAATATCCTAAAACCCTTCCATTCTGCATTCCTTGTTCATTTTAACATTCACAAACAAAACTAAAAACCATATTGAGCTCGGGCGGCCACCATTAAGAGGAACCAAAAGGAAGATAAGCTAGGAATCAAGTAGAAAGTTTAAGCAAATCAATCTAAAGGCAAATCTTAACCTTCTTAACATCAAGCCAAGGTGAATAATTTGATGTACATCTCACTTTTGATAATGATTTCAGTTTCAAGGTTTGATCCGAACTATTTTGCAAGTAACATGCCGTGTTAATTTTGTTTAAATAGATATATTTGTTTATTGATGATTTATATGATTTAATATGGATTTATGATATGTTTAAATTAGAAAACCTATTAAATGACATCCAAGTGAGTTGCATTTTTGATAAATGGTCAAAAACATTATTTTAGAAGTGGGTTTCAAGTTTCATCGTTTTCTAAGTAATTGTGGATTTATTATGAATTTTTCTATGAGAGAAAATAGTTTGTATTGGGTTTAAATTATTTATGGCAATTATATAATGATTTCGGGTCTGAAATTTATATATGTTAGAAAACAATTTAAAAGTGAATTATTATGATTTTTGGGGAATTTTCCTAAGTGTTTTACTATGTTTATAAAATTACTTAAGTTAAAGGACTTAAATGTTTTATATATTTTATCAAGGAGAAGGGCTTATGTAACACCCCATATTTTTAGAAATATTATTTAGAATATTTAATTAAATAAAATAAAATAAAATAATGTAATTTGATTAATGGATTGAGATTTGTGATTAAATAAGAGGTAGTTGTGCCATGCTAAACAAGTAAACTAAAGAATAAAAAGAGAATAAAAGGGTTAGGAAATATGCAAGTGCAAAATAGGAACAAGACATATCCTTATACCCTAAACCCCTTAGGAATTCATACTACACGTTCATTCTATTTTCACAAAAAAGTAGAGCTAAGGCCGGCCACCATTAGGAAGAGCAAAGAAGAAGAGTTCAATAGGAAGAATCAAATCACTTAATCAAGAACAAATCTCACATCGTTAATCAAAAAGCTAAGGTAAATAAAGACTACATCTTAATTTTTTATTGGTTTCCGGTTTTTAGTATGAATTCAAATTATTTGCAAATGTTTTGCCATGTTTTGGATGATAAAATGTATATATATCTATATGTTGTTGATGATTTATGCTAATTCACATAGATTTTGTGATATGTTTTGATATGAAAACCCTATTATATGACATCTAATTGCCTTGAAAATTTAGATTTAGATTAGAAATGATATTTTAGAAATGAGTTTCAATTTTCATAATTTTCTTAATTAATGTGGGTTTTATATGAATTTTCTAGTGAAGCAAATGCTAATTTTGGTTTAAAATTAATTATGGTCAAAAATTATATTGGCTTAGGGTCTGAAATTTATATATTAGAAAACATATTAATTGTAGAATTTTCCTAAGTGCTTTAACAGATATATTAAATTATTTAAGGTATAGGACTTAAATGTTTTATATATTTATAAAAAGGAGAAGGGGTATTTTGTAAATAATCCAAATTCTTATTTCTGAAAATTGGCAGTACTTTTAGAAAAGAAAATTTTGCAACCAATCATAATTTGACAAACAAGGCAGGTTAGGTACAAAGAAATAGTTTAAAAAGTCAAATCTACATGCTTTTTCCTTTTTCAATGCTTTCAGCACCAGACTTCCGACTCCTTACCTCCACCACCGACTTCATCGAAACCAATGCATATGGTATCAGATACCTGGTACGTAGTGAATTGGATATAGCCGAAAGGTATTGGGTCGAAATTAGGGGTTCCGAAGGGGTCGAAGCACTACTTTGCTTTTAAATGAAAATGCGCCTGCTTTGCTTTTGACTGAATAGCTTTCGAATTGGTCTGCGTTTGACTGGGTCGATTATTTTAAAAGAATGGTTTTAAGAGGTTGCACCGTTGTATTTAAGTAACTGCTTTCGACTAGGTCGAAGCCCTTGACTGCCGCTTTTTACCTTTCGACCCAGATTGGTTTTGAAAGGATTACTTTGTTTTTAAAAAACCAAGCCATTTCTCTAATGCTTTTGAAGGGATGGTTTCGACACCATCACTTTTTTACTAGGGAAATGCTTTCGAAAGAGATGCTTTCAACTTAAATGTTTTAATGACCCTTTTGCACTATAAAAGGTAGAACCCAAATGGATTCGAAAGAGATAGTTTTAATGGTTTCGAAAGGTGTTTCCACATGTTATAAATTGAACCCAAATGCTTTCGAAAGGCTTGATGTTTTGATACTTTCGCAAGGTTTAAAGAAAAGTTTCTAAGGAGTGGTTCCCCAATGGTTTTGAAAGGTATAAAAGGAAATGTTTTTCAATAGTTTCGAAAGGCAATGTTTAAGTGTTTTAAAGAGGATGTCTAAGGTTTTAAAGCTTTCGAAGGAGATGTTTTCCAATGCTTTTGGAATGATAAATATGAGTGGTTTCGAAAGGTATGATTTCGAAAGGTATGGTTTGGCCTTCGGCCTAAGATTTTACCTATATTGAAAGGGATATTTTCAAAGGTTTCGAAAGGGGTACTTTCAATGGTTTCGAAAGGGGTACTTTCAATGATTTCGAAAGGGTTGTTTAAAGGTTTAAAACAAAGGTTTCGAATGAGTTGCTTTTGGTAATATAGCCTAAGTTTTTTAAGTTAAAAAGAGTTTTAACTTATTTTGGAAGGATGGGAAATCCTTAATGATTTCATCAAAATTATTTTGGGTAAAGTATATATAACATGGCAAATAGCTTAGAGTAAATAAAAGAGTGTATTTTCCTTGTATATGTATGATTTAATGGTTTAAATCATTTTGAAAAGGTTTTCAAGGAAAATTTTAAAAGGACAGTTAACCCTAAGAAAAATGACTCGGATATAGAAGACCAGATGGGACTAGTGTAGGATCGCACCCTATAAATTAGCTTTAGCCCTAAGCTAATTTTAGACTAAATTCCAGTGTGTAGGGCTTAATCAGATAGACTCAAATGATGGTTACATATAGAAAGAAAAATATGTGCAGAGAAGAAAAAGGTTATTGGTGAGCCCGCAAAACCATTAGGATCAGGAGACCATTGGAGAAGTAAGTTAGGGATAGACCGTCCAGAAGATTTATCTAACAGTTGTTAGATCATATTTATTATTTTGTCTGGTAGGCCCGAGTCAGCTAGGGTTAGTAGTTAGCCAAACAAAACTACAGTGTTTGGACAGATAGTCCATTCGATAACTGGGTTAGTAGTCAGCCAAACAAAACTACAGTGTATGGACAAATAGTCCATATGATAACTGATTTGTACATATACATGATATTGCTTTATAGATTTAACCGGTTTTGGTTACAGGATTATAATTTGCAAAAGATATGTTTTAAAAAGGATATTAGTGAGGGGAAACCTGTTTCGCTAAGTGGCATGGTCTCACTTAATATCAGATAACTGAGATGTTTAGTATTATTCACACCAGGCTTTATTTTTGACTCAAAGTTTATTTTTTTCATAAACTCTAGGTGCTCAAAATTGATTTGAGTAGGCTAAGGGTTGAGGTTACAAGATTTAGTAGGTTGGCAAATAAATCTTCCGGTGACGAGCATATAGCTGACGGATAGAGGAGTTGCTGTTATATTTTGGATTGATTCCACTATATTATATATATAGTACTCTGGTCAACCAAGGGGGCATTGTCATATGTCACTCTTGATGTAATTATGTAATAATTATATTTTATCTAAACCTGGGAAAGCGAGAGGATTATGTAATTCGAATATGGAACATGTTTTGGAAATGTAATAAAAAATATTGTTTTTTGAAATCTGTGATTTTGTTTCATATTCATGCGCTACTAATATTATGAATATCATTAACATAATCGTATTTAGTTGTCGGAAGTTAATACTATGGATGACTGCAGCATCTGTAGCGCTTAGCTTTAGGCCTCCAGATAGGGGATGTTACAGCTTATTTGCTTAAAATGTTTTAATTGTCAATTGTGAATTCGGCAGCCTTTCTAGAAAAGGATTTTGATTAAGAAATGGCAACCAATTAAGTTAGGTGAAAAGAAATTACTTTGAAAAGCATTAAATCAGTTTTGTTTCAAATTACAACTTTGCCACTTCCTTTGTTTGCTTCTATCACCATGCTCAGTTAGACCTTTCGCACCTATTTGAAACCAATGCACATGATATCAAGCAATTTGCATGTAGCGTATTGGAGAAAAGCGGAAGGAACCATGGTGTCAAAGGCATGCTTCCGAAGGGGTTGAAGCCACTTTTAATTGCTTTCGAATCAATTAACTTGACTTTGTTTTTAGAAAGGAGCTTTCAAAAGAATTACCTCTTGTTTTTGTTTTAAATGAAGCTTTCAATGGAGTTGCCACTTTTAAACCTATTCGAAACCCTTGTTGTTGCATTCATACCTTTTGAATTAGTTAAGGCCACTTTTCTTTATAGCCTTAAAACAATGTATTCGGAAAGGGTGCTTTCGTCTTTTAATTTAAAAGCCACTTTCTCAATGCTTTCGAAAGGGTAGTATAGCCGCTTTCAAATGGTTTTGGAGGCAACGGTTTTGAAAGGGTGGATTTCAAAACTATCCTCTTTCTTTTACTTAGGATCAATGCTTTCGAAAGCTATGCTTTCACCTCTATTCTTTATGACCCTTTAGTTATATTCAAGGTTAAACCCGATGGTTTGGAAATGAATAATTTTAAATGGTTTCGAAAGGAATAATTTTAAATGGTTTCGAAGCAATGTTTCCTCAAACCCCTACTTGAACCCAATTCTTTCAAAATGTATATTTTAAGTGTTTTGAAAGGTTTGTTTTAAGTGTTTCGAAAGGAAGTTTCCAATGCTTTCGAAAGATAAGTTTAAATGGTTTTGAAGAGGATGTCTAAGGTTTATATAATGCTTTCGAAAGGGATGTTTTCAATGATTTAGAAAGGGATTGTTTAAGGTTTTAAACAAGGGTTTCGAAGGTATGGTTCTGGCTTAATAGCCTAATGTTTTCTAAGTTAAAAAGGGCTTCAACTTGTTTTTAAGGGATAGATAACCCCATTGATTTGAATTTTCATCCAAATTGTTTTATGTAAAGCATGTATCCTGGCATAGGTATTTTGAGTAAAGCAAAGAGTATATTTTCCTTGTTTAATTATGAGTTAAAAGGGTTGAATAAATCTAAAAGAAATGTTTTCAAGGAAAATTGAAGGAGGTAGTTAATCCTAAGTTTATGACTCGGATATTAGAAGACCAGATGAGACTGGTATAGGGTCGCGCCCTATACTTTAGCTATTAGCCCCTAGCTAATATATAAGTCCGAAATTCCAGTGTGCAGGGCTTTATCACAGGTAAGACTAAAATGATGTTACACACAGAAATGAATATACAGAGAAAAGATAGGTTATTGGTGAGCCCACAAAACCATTAGGATTAGTTGACCCTGGGAGAATTAAATTAAGGACAGATCATCCAGTATTGTATCTAACAGAAGTTAGGTTATTTATTATGTCTGGTAGGCCCGATTCAGCCAATGGTTAATTGTTAGCTAGTTAAAACAATAATGTTGAATAGATAGTCCATTGATTACCTGATATATATGCATATATGTTATTGCTCTTGTTGTTATAATCAGTTTGATTGCATGACTTTGATTTGCAAAAGATGTGATTTTAAAAGGATATTAGTGAGGGGAGACCCATTCCGCTAAGCAGCGTAGTCTCACTTAATATTAGTAAACCGGGATGTAACAGAATTATTCATACCAAGCTTTATGTCTGACTCAAAGTTTATGTTTTCCCCTTAAACTCTCGAGTGCTCAAAATTTAATTTGAGTAGATTGAGAGTTGAGTACTTTTCAGGTTTAGTAGGTTGGACGAATAAGCTTCCAAAGACGTGCAGGAGGCAAAGCTGGCAATGTAGCAGTTATTTAGTGTTATTTCCGCTGTGATGTAATCATGATTAGTATGTTTATCTATATAATACTCTGATCATCCAAGGGGGCATCTCATATATTGCTCTTGGCATAGTTTGTAATAATTATATTTGATCAAAACCTGGGAATCGTTTTGGGATTATGTAACTGGATATGAAATATGGATATGAAATGTAATTAGAAAGGTTGTTTTTGTTGAAATCTGTGTTGATTTTATTTCAGATTCATGTGCTTCTGATATTATGGATACAATTAACACCACCATATTTTGTCAGTGGAAGTTAATACTATAGATGACTGCAACACCTGTAGCGCTTAGCTTCGGGCCTTAAAGTAGGGGATGTTACAACTTAGTATCAAAGCATAGGTTTATGAAAACTTAAAATAAATTTTAAACTTAAAATGATTTTGAAAAACATAATCCTAAGGAATTAGAGAAAAGACCGGGGTACGGGATAACATTATAGTAACGTACTTGTATTTGCTATATATAAGTATACACTTTATCTCTATTATCCCATCTTTCTTAGGCTATTCTTTTGTATCTCACAAAGATTCGAATGTAGATTTTAAGGAATTAAGTTGTGGATGCTAGGAATGTAAGAGTTAACCTTGGTGGAGGAAGCGCCATAACTAATGGAATGCCAGACTAAACACTAGAAGGAATCCAGGTCGGACACAAACTGCTAATGTGGGTGTTGGAGTGCCGCAAGTTGATATGGGAGTTATGTATTAGTTCTTCGTCAACATGATGTAAGCTGGAGCTGCTGCGGGATTAGTTGGAGGAAATACTGGAGAAGGAAATCAAGGAGCTCCGATGGTCAATAACTATGCAGTACTAAGCAGAGATTATGTTAGGCTTGGAGGAAATCCGTTTATCGAGACTGAGGATGCAATTGAAGTGGAGAATTTCTTACTTCATTGCAAAAGGATCTTTGCTGATTTGGGGCTTAATGATGAGTAGAAGAGAAGACTTGCTTATAGGAAGTTGTAAGGAGCAGCATTGTACGGGTGGAACAGTGTTACTGTAAGAGTAAATGAGGAGACCGTGACTTGGGCGGAATTCAAAAGGAGGTTTGGGGAAAGATTCATGTCGGAGATCGCCAAGTCGACTATGTTTAGGAAGTTTGCCGAGTTAGGCAGGGAGGCATGACAGTCTTAAGTATGCTACCATATTTTAGGAATTATCGAGATACGGATATGCTACGGTAGATACCATTATCAAAAGGAATGAGAAGTTTTCCGTGGATTGAGGCCCGAGCTTGCTAAAGCAACTTTGCCACATATTAGGGATCCATGCGATATGGTTGTTGAGATGGTATGAGGAATGAGGAGATTCTCACCTTCCTTAATGGTAGCAAAGCAAGGGAAACTCAAGGTAGGTAGAAGCAGAAGAGAAAGTTTTTCCATAGGAAAGGCGCTCAGAAAGAAGGAGCAGCCAAGAAAGGAAAGATGGAAGTTATCTGCTATAAGTGTGATAAGAAAGGGCATTTCGCTAATGAATGTCGTTCAGAAGATGGAAAGAAGGTGATCGGTAAGAAGAATATCAGATGCTTCGACTGTGATCAGATTGGACATTATAAGAGCCAGTGCAAGGAACCGACCAAGGATGGAAATAGCAAAGTGTATGCATTGGAACCAACTACCTCAAGACCAACAACAGAGGAGAAGGGAAAAGTTGTGTTTGGAGGTATGCTTTTGATTCATGGTGTATCAGTTAGAGTTCTATTTGATACGGCGCATCACATTCTTTTATATCTCATTATTTGGTAGATAAACTTAACCTAGAACCATCATACCTAGTTACATCCTTAAGGGTTGCGAACCCAATAGGAGAGTATGCGACTCTCAGGTTGAGATGCAACCACTTAGAATTTGAGTTATTGGGTCATATATTTACTTGCAGCTTGTATATGTTTAATTTCGTAGGGTTCGGAATTATTTTGAGTATGGATTGGTTAAGCAAGTACGATGCTAGGATATTTTGCCGTAATAGGAAAATATCACTTAGATACCCTAGTTGTAGTGATCGGATTATATACTCTGTAGAAAACCTAGTTTTGAGGTTAATACTTTATTAGGTGTTATGGAGGAAGAAGACGAGTTAAATCGAGTTTTCATTATAGAGAATTCGCAGATGTCTTTGAGCCCGTGGTAGGACTACCGCCGAAACAAGCCATTGAATTTCGGATAGATTTAGAATCAAGAGCTTAACCAATGAGTAGACCGCCAAGTAGAATGACACCTACTGAATGAAGGAGTTAAAGGTGCAGTAGTGGATTTAGAATGTAAGAATTTTATCAGACCAAGCAGTTCGCCTTGGGGAGCAGCCACAGTGTTTATAAGGAAACTGGATGGATCGTTGAGGTTGTGTATCGATTATCATAAGCTGAATGAGAAGATGATAAAGAATCGGTATCCGTTACCTAGAATTGACAATTTGTTCGACCAATTGAGTATAGCCAAAGTATTATCTCAATTGGATTTGGCAATAGGGTTCCATCAGCTTAGAATAGCAAAGGACAGTAATCCTTTGACGGTGTTTAGAACCAGATATCGATCGTACAAATGATTAGTGATGCCGTTCGGACTAACTAATGCGCCAGCATTTTTCGTGGACTTGATGAACAGAATCTTCCGAGAATGTCTTGATAGATTTATGTTAGTATTCATAGAAGATATTTTGATATACTCTAAGGATGAAAGAGAGCATGAAGTTCATCTTAGAGTGGTGCTTGAGACGCTGAGGCAACATCAACTGAAAGCAAAATTTTCAAAGTGTCATTTCCAGAAGAAGGAAGTGAAGTTTCTTGGTCATATAGTCTCGGGGAAGGGTTTGTCAGTGGATCCGGCTAAGATCGAGGTAGTGAATAGTTTGAAGATACTCGAGACAACGACTGAGATAAAGAGTTTTCTTAGATTAGCTGGTTATTATCGGAGATTCATTAAGGAATTTTCACGGATAGCGGCACCAATGACTAAGCCAACTCGGAAAGATGTAAAGTTTGTCTGGACTGATAAGTGTGAGGAGACATTCCAGAAACTGAAACATTTATTAACTAACGCACCTATATTAGTAGTTCCAAAGGGGAATTAGGACTTAGTGGTGTACACAAACACATGTGGAACAGGGTTAGGAGCTGTGTTAATGCAAAGAGGTAAAGTGATTGCCTATGCTTCTCGACAGCTCAGACTGCATGAAGTTAGATATCCAACTCATGATTTGGAATTAGTTGTGGTAATTTTCACATTGAAGGTGTGAAGACATTTCCTTTTGGGAGAAAGGTTCGAGTTATACACGGACCACAAGTCACCAAGATATTTACTTTCTCAGAAGGAGTTAAATATAAGGCAGCAGAGGTGGTTGGAGTTCTTAACCACTTATGATTTTATTATAGAGTACACATGGGGAAAAGGAAATAAGGTTGTAGATGCCCTTAGCAGAAAACTTCAGTATGCAGTATTGGCAATGATAGCTGAGTGGAAAGATTTAGAAGCATTGATTACATGTGGAATACAATGGAGATCTGAGGCTAGTTCTAGTCGATAAACCACCATGTTATCATGTTTAGAAGTTTGATCGATAATGATCGAAAGGATTGCTTCTAAACAAGGAGAAGATCCATTATTAGTTAGACGAATTAGGAAGTTAAGGAATGAAATGAAGAGCGATGACTTGAAAGATTTTAGCCTTGACCAAAATGGGTGGTTGAGGAAGAGAGGGCGATTATGTATTCCGAATGTAGGAAGCATTAGGAAGGAAGTTCTTAGAGAATGTCATCGTTCGAAGTTCACTATTCATCCAGGAGGAACTAAGATGTATCAGGATATGAAAAGGAGTTACTTTTGGGAAGGTACGAAGAGAGATGTAGGCTTATGGGTGAGGCAGTGTTTGAACTGTCAACAGGTAAAAGCACAACATTAAAAACTGAGTGGGTTACTTTAGCCTTTGGATATTCTATTCTGGAAATGGGATTCAATCTCAATGGATTTCATAGATGGGTTGCCAAGGTCGAATAAAGGAAATGAGAGTATCTGGGTTATAATGGACAGATTGACTAAGAGTGCACACTTTATGCCTGTTAAGTCGACCAGATAACACCAGATTTAGCTAAGTTATTCATGAGGAATATAGTTAGACTGCATGTAGTTACTAGTAGTATAGTAAGTGATAGAGATTCCTTATTCACTAGTGAGTTCTTGAAGAGTCTACATAAGACCTTAGGTACCAAGCTCAAGATGAGTACCGCTTACCATCATAGGCAGATGGGCAAACAGAGAGAGTTAACAAAGTCTTAGAGGATTTGTTAAGAGCTTGTGTGATAGATTTTGGAGGATCATCATAAGACCATGTATAGTCGAGTTTTCGTATAACAACAATTATCAGACTAGTATAGGGATGGCACCATTTGAAGCTTTGTATGGAAGGCCTTGCAAATCTCCAGTTTTTTGGTTAGAGACCGAGGATAGATTAATTCTTGGTTCGGATTTGGTTAAAGAAGCTATAGACAAGATTGAGTTAATTCGGGATAGAATAAAGGAAGCACGGTCTAGGCAGAAGAGTTATGCTGATAAGAGATGGAAAGACCTAGAGTTCTTAGTTGGAGATCATGTTTTCGTCAAGGTGTCACCAATGAAAGGAGTAATCAGATTTGGAAAATAAGAAAAATTAGCACCAAGATTTGTTGGACCATTTCCTATTATAGAAAGGATCGAGAAACTCGCGTATAGAGTAGAGTTACCAGATAGTTTGGCAGGAGTCCACAATGTTTTTCATATTTCTCATCTAAGAAAGTATATTCGAGATCCCAAAACTACTATCACACCAACTGTGTTAGAGATTCTAGCAGTGGAATCAGATATGACGATAGTTAGAAAATTAGTTCGTATAGTTGCAAGAGATGAGACTAAGGAACAAGAAAAGTCAGATTAGTCAAAGTCTAGTGGAGTGACGGCAAGAGAGACAGTACTTAAGAAACCAAGAGCAGAATTAGAGAAGCTTATCCTGACATGTTTCATGGTATGTTTTACCTTTGTGTTTGATTGTTGTGGGTACCTTATCGTAATTTCGAGGACAAAATTCTTTAAGGAGGGGAGTCTGTAATAACCCTAATTTTGACTAACATTATTTAGAACATTTAATTGAATAAATAAAATAAAATAATGTTAATAGTTAAGGGATTGAGATTTGTTAATTAATAAGGGGTCGTGCCTTCATGAACGTATAAGCAAAAGAAAATTTAAAACAAGTAAGTAGGAGGAATATGGTAAGGGTAAAATGGGAACATCCTTCATTCTAATACCCTAAAACCCTTCCGTTCTCCATTCCTTGTTCATTTTAACATTCACAAAAAAAAAACTAAAAAGCCTATTGAGCTCGGCCGACCACCATTAAGAGGAACCAAAAGGAAGATAAGCTAGGAATCAAGTAGAAATCTTAAGCAAAGAAATCTAAAGGCAAATCTCAACCTTCTTAACATCAAGTCAAGGTGGATAATTTGATCTACATCTCACTTCTGATAATGATTTTGGTTTCAAGGTTTGATCTAAAATATTTTGCAAGTAACATGCCATGTTATGTTTGTTTAATATATATATATATATATATATATATATATATGTTCGTTGATGATTTATATGATTTCATATGGATTTATGATATGTTTAAATTAGAAAGCCTATTAAATGACATCCAAGTGAGTTTCATTTTTGATAAATAGTCAAAAACATTATTTTAGAAGTGGGTTTCAAATTTTATAATTTTCTAAGTAGATTTATCATGAATTTTCTATGAGAGAAAATAGTTAATATTGGGTTTAATTTATTTAAAGTAATTATATATGATTTCGGGTCTAAAATTTATATATGTTAGAAAACATATTAAAACTTTATTGTGATTTTTGAGGAATTTTCGTAAATGTTTAACTATGGTTATAAAATTACTTAAGTTAAAGGACTTAAATGTTTTATATATTTTATCAAAGAAAATGGTTTATTTGCTTAAAATGTTTTAAATTGTCAATTGTGAATTCGATAACCTTTCCAGAAAAGGATTTTGATATAGAAATGGCAACCAATTATATTATGACAAATTAAGCAAGTTAGGTGAAAGAAATTACTTTGAAGGCTTAAAATTAGTTTTGTTTCAAATTACAACTTTGCCACTTCCTTTGCTTGCTTCCGTCAATATGCCCAGTTAGACCTTTCACACTTATTCGAAACCAATGCACATGATATCAAAAAATTGGTATGTAGTGTATTGGAGAAAGGTTGAAGGAACGATGGTGTTGAAGGCATGCTTTCGAAGGGGTTGAAGCCACTTTTAATTGCTTTCGAATCAATCAACTTGCCTTTGTTTTTAGAAAGGAGATTTTGAAAGAGTTGCCGCTTATTTTTATTTTAAAAGAAGCTTTCGAAGGAATTGCCACTTTTAAACCTATTCGAAACCCTTGCTGCCGCATTCATACCTTTTGATTAAGACCGCTTCTTTATAGCCTTAAAATAATGTATTCGAAAGGGGTGCTTTCGTCTTTTAATTTTAAAGCCGCCTTCTCAATGCTTTCGAAATGGTAGTTTAGCCATTTTCAAATGGTTTCGGAGGCAATGGTTTTGAAAGGGTGGGTTTCGATATTATCCTCTTTCTTTTACTTGGGATCAATGCTTTCGCCTCTGTTCTTTATGACTCTTTAGTTATATTAAAGGTTCCGATGGTTTCGAAAGGAATAATTTTAAATGGTTTCGAAGCAATGTTTCCACAAACCCCTACTTGAACTCAATGCTTATGAAAGGTATATTTAAATGTTTCAAAAGGTTTATTTTAAGTGTTTCGAAAGGAAGGTTTGCAATGCTTTCGAAAGATAAGTTTAAATGGTTTGAAAGAGGATGTCTAAGGTTTATGTAATGCTTTCGAAAGGGATGTTTTCAATGATTTCAAAAGGGATTGTTTAAGGTTTTAAACAAGGGTTTCGAAGGTATGGCTCTAACTTTATAGCCTAATGTTTTCTAAGTTAAAAAAGGGTTCAACTTGTTTTAAAGGGATAGATAACCCTATTGCTTTGAATTTCATCAACATTGCTTTATGTAAAGCATGTATCATGGCATAGGTATTTTGAGCAAAGCAAAGTGTATATTTTCCTTGTTTAAGTACGATTTAAAAGGGTTAAATAAATCTAAAAAAATGTTTTCAAGGAAAACTGAAGGACGTAGTTAACCCTAAGTTTATGACTCGGATATTAGAAGACTAGATGGGATTAATGTAGGGTCGCACCCTATACTTTTGCTATTAGCCCCATGCTAATATATGTTCAAAATTCCAGTGTTTAGGGCTTTGTCATAGGTAAAACTAAAATGATGTTACACACAGAAAGGAATATACAGAGAAAAGATAGGTAATTTGTGAACTCGCAAAACCATTAGCATAAGTTGACCATAAGAGAAGTAAATTAAGGACAGATCGTCCAGTATTGTATCTAACAGAAGTTAGGTTATTTATTATGTCTGGTAGGCCCGAGTCAGCTGATGGTTAATTGTTAGCCAGTTAAAACACTAATGTTGGATAGATATCCATCGATTACCTAATTTATATGCAAATATTTTATTGCTCTTGTTTTTATAATCAGTTTGGTTGCAGAACATTGATTTGCAAAAGATATGCTTTTAAAAGGATATTAGTGAAGGAAAATATGTTCTGCTAAGCGGCGTGGTCTCACTTATTATCAATAAACCGGGATGTAGTAGAATTATTTATACCAGGCTTCATGTCTGACTCGAAGTTTATGTTTTTCCCTTAAACTCTCGGGTGCTCAAAATTTAATTTGAGTAGATTGAGAGTTAAGGACTTTTTAGGTTTAGTAAGTTGGACGAATAACCTTCTGAAGACGTGCATGAGGCAAAGCTAGCTATGTAGGAGTTATTTAGTGTTATTTCCACTATGATGTAATCATGACTGATATGTTTATCTATTTAGTACTCTGGCCATCCAAGGGGGCATCTTCATATGTCGCTCTTGGACTAGTTTGTAATAATTATATTTGATCAAAACCTGGGAATCGTTTTGAGATTATGTAACTGGATATGAAATATGGACTTAAAATGTAATCAGAAAAGTTTTTTTTTGAAATCTGTGATGATTTTATTTCATGTTCATCTGCTTCAGATATTATGGATACCAGTAACATAACTATATTTTGTTACCGGAAGTTAATACTATAGATGACTGTAACATTTTTAACGCTTAGCTTTGGGCCTCAAAGTAGGGGATGTTACAAACCTCATAGAAATCATTTGATCAAAGAGTTATAATAAGACAGTATCGAAGAGGTAGGAAGCGACACCTCATCAATTAAGAATGTAAGGGAGACTTGGACGATATATGAAGAGAGATATGAGATGATATAATCATTCATAGTATGGCTTTGCTCTTCGATCACATAAACTACAATGAACAGCTTTGAAGACATACAACTGGCGAAGCACCTATAAATCAATATTGAAGAGAACAAATACAATCTACTTATCTGGTTGTTAGAAAACATCAGAGTGACCATGGTAAGCTTCCACGGTGCAAAACCTTATCTGCACCGCACCACTCATGCTCTTCGAAGGCATTGTTACACATTATAATACCCACTTCACTGATAGCCACTTCACTCTTCACCCCTATATAAGCAGCACCGCACTTTGCTTGCTCTCCGAAGATGTGTCAGCAGTGTTGATAGGGAACACTATCAACATTCACAAAGACCTCGTATTACAGTAAGACGACATCCCATATTGCAACACTTCAAAGGTATCCTTCTATACCTACACAAATTGATGCTAGCATCAAAGATGTCAGGGAGAAGCAATGCCACCTCTTATATGTGGAATTAAGTTGCAAGGACCAAAGCCAACTTGGCACCACCAAAGACATACCAGGGAAGAGGTTAATGCTAAAGGATATCGAAGACACACCGGCATCTCGAAGACGCTCCCATACGACGAAGACATCACTAAATACCATCGCCTGATAATGACTCTGCACCTGACCCATTTTACTACCACCGAAGTCAACAGGCTCGAAGACATGTGAACTGGAGTGGTGGTTGTGCATCCCTATAAATACAACCCAAAGGGCGCCATTTTGGGGGTCGAATTTTCTCCTCTCATTTCTTATATTGTAAACTTTAAATCGGCTTGGGGATTTTAGAGCATATTATAATTCAAGAACGTTATACATATAGGATCTTGAATATTGGACAAGGACGTAGGATAGCATATGTGGAACCGATTCGAACTTGTGACTTGAACATACTTGTGACTTAGTATATATGAATTGTTGTGACTTCGAAGCTATCGTTGCATAATTGACTTTGACTCAGGGACTTCAAACTCGAATTAGTTATGCACATACGACTTCGAACTCGAACTTGCCTTGAATATATGACTTCAAACTTGTACTCTTTTAGCATATATGACTTCGACTACGACGACATCGTCAAAATTGGATTAAAAATTCTTATTGCATTGCTAACTTCGATGAGCCTCTTCTTGAATAATTAAGCTTTTCAAACACTTTTGGGTTTAGCAAATTTATTTGCTAACACCTACCTCGTTTGACATTCCTAGGGTAAGCAACTATAACAAAAATAGCATCCATCAAATAATACTAATTGTCGCTCAGTGTTCTTTAGATATATGATAACTAGTATGACCCCTAAGCTAGGGACTAGTTGAAATCCCGGTTATATGTTGTACTCTCGTATCTCGCAGCCCAAAGCTAGATACATGTCTCGTAGCTTGAAGCTGGACACTAGATCCAAAGCCATAGGTCCAGGGTATACAGATCCTCGCTACCAATCCATGGGCATCCCTACTATATAATACCCCTACTTCAAGTACAATAGAAAACTTTTCGAGTCATCAACGATCCCTTAGCATATACATACCCATCTGAGCCATACTTACTCAATGCATTTCCACTATTTGAAACCCACCATGTTCCTCTACTTCGTGACTCCCACCACAAGCCTCTTTGGTACCTACTCCCTACTCGAGTCACAAACCAAAGATATGGAGTGTCTAATCTTCAGTACCTACTACCCCCACAAGTCACAAACCAAAGATACAAGGCTTTTCATCATGCTATACATCGCCATCCTCCCACGATACACATGAGCCAACACCTCCAGCACGATCTATAAACTCCTAAAACTATCAACCTCAGAATCAGTCTATACACCATCGAGTCATAATCAACATACCAACTGTAATTTCGAAGTGCAACATCATCGCCTCACCATCTAAATCACTCATCATAGAGCAATCACATCAAGACTCTATGTTGATCATACAGACAAATCATCAAATCGCGCACCATGAAATATCCTTAATGTCCAAGCCAAAGATCAGCCAAATCGCCAATCAACAATAGTGATGGACATTAATCACTCTACAGTGGTCAATACTAACCATCTTGGTCTTGTACTTAACCAAAATGGATAAGTACAAACCAAACGGTAACGTCTGTCATCCATCCTAAAGTCTGAAGCCTCCTCCTCCACCTTCAGATTCGTTGGCACATATCCTAACACTACTCTACAACTTATCTTGTTCATTAGGTTTCCACGTGTATGAAACCCCAACGTACAAGATATTCCCCTAAGACCCAATCACCGTTAATCGGTGTTTTCAACAAAAAACAGCCCAACAACCAAACAAGCAACCAATATCCATACATACATCCAAAACATCATACATACAACATGTATAATACATCTATATCAACTAATGGGGAAATCGAATCAAAAATAGCCCAAATCTAATAATTCTCTAACAATGGCACGTCGATGGAAAATATGTGATATTCAATATAAATCATTTTAAAATACTTTTATTTTCTTTATAAAAATCTGGCAAGTGTTTAAGTATAGGAAAATCACATTTTAAACAAAAAATCATTCCAGAACGTCAGTCTAATACTATACAACCAATCATAGTATGGTGAGAGGCGATATTACTCATCTCTATAAAATCTATCCAAACCAGTGCTAAAGCGTAGATCTCTCCATCACAAGCACAACGTAAGAAACCGCATCCAAAACGTATCTCATATGCAAAATATATGGCCAATATAAGAATCGAGATTAATAAGATAATTAATCCACTAATTACAAATACTAGTTACCTAATTACCTCTCTAACCTTTCTTCCCTAATCAAAGTACTCCTTGTACATGGTTGTGCACACACCACATATATACATGTCCTCTCTTTCCTTCTTTCTTGACTGTTACTTGACGAAATCAAGATCTGTCTTCGCCAACGAATCACTTTACGCAATCTCTTCGCATCCAACCCAAAATGAACTAGCTCGATCCTCGATTTGTGCTCGCGACCTGATTATGTCGCTCATGCCAAGGGGAGGATGCATTTTGCTATGGAGGCTCAGATCCAATGAGACTTTGCTGATATGTGCAATTGGTGTAGAAAAATCTAACGGCGATATCCGTTTTGCCTATCTTCGACCGTAGCTCTGGCCATCTCAAACCATAGATCTAGCCATGAAGAGGTCAGCATCGCCAATCAATATCGATCAAAATTTCGCCACGATCATCGCAAAACTCTCGTCCATACGATCTTATTAGATCTAGTTTCATGATTTATCGTTGAGCGGATTGGTCGATTTTATTTTTTGAATGGATTGAGAGGAAGAGGCCATGATTTTTATTCTTTGGAATGGAATAGTAAATGGCAAATGTTAATAGAGAGAGGGAAAGGATTATGGGATATTTATAATATTATTTTATTATGATTCACTTGAATTCTCAAATAAATCATCGTATGTTTCGAGCCCATATGATCATACGGCGCGTTCGATTGCATCGAAACTCGTCTGCATACATCAAATCGGTTTTCTAGATCCAATGGTATAAATTTCATCGCCATCTGAGACTACGCTTTGAGAAGCTAATTTTGCATATTTCGAGATTATTTCGGCCATCAGATCGTCTGATCTCCAAATATAGCCATCCTTATATTCATTTTAATTCGCAACGTCAATCTGAACTCAATGGAAGTGGTCCCCAGTCTCGATTCAACCGTCTGCGAAAAATCATATTTTTGGGTCTTCATTTAATTAATGACTAAATATTTAAATCGATTATTTAAATATCCGATCGTTGAAAAATACGGATCATTACATTCTCCCCTCCTTTAAGGATTTCATCCCTGAAATCACAAAGTAAGGAGAAGTCTCTTAACCCAAAGGCCATCAAAATCCCCTTAGATTTCGAAAAAATTTGGCAGCGGCTCCTTTACACGGCTAGGTCCGGGAAAAATCCCAATACAACAATGATATATGCACATCATATATTTAACCATACTAGAACATATATAGAAACCGTCTCAAATAAGAATGCTATATCAAACCATAACTATCGCGCATGCCTAACAATCATACAAACATAGGCTATCATCTCATCTCAAATGCTACCAATCCAACATCAAAAATGCAAACATGAGACCTATCATCAAAAAGCAACATCTACCCTACCTACCATGTAGAATACTAAACTATCTAGTATAAAAGTTGAATATGATATCTAATACGAAAGCCGATGATAAAAATGAAGTCTTACCAAGTGAAGAGCTCCGGATAAGCGGTCCTTGTGCTCTTCTCAATCAACCATATTCTATCGCCTTCGCTTTCACTCCACAGAACCTCCACTACTCCACAACCCTCCTCCTAACCTGTTTCATATCACATCTATTGGTATGAATAGGCCTACGAGGTCTCGAATTCCATGGTTCAGTCTTAGTATCATATAATCGATTCAGTGTTAAATTCCTAAACTCCTCTTTATTACATCCTCCAGCTCCAAGTCCTCAAAGACATGTTTGTAGGTGTCCAACCAATCCTGCACCTCGACGGCCGATTCTGTTCTAAGAAATGGTTTACCACTATAACTAGAGTAGTCTTTGTTCAGCTTAGCAAAGTTAGCATTCGGTGCTTGCACCAGAGCACCACCAACAACAACCATGGAAAGAGCAACTCCTTGGGTATTTTGCAGCATGTTCCTCATACATTATTGAACATAGCCTGCATATCAGGGTCCACAGCTGCCTCGTCACCCACAACCTGCTCTATGTTAGAAATAAATGTCCTGGCAACATTCCTCGTTTGTTGCCTCATTTATATAAAATGTAATAAGAATGGTCGGTCTCTCAAAAAGGAACGAGTGATGTTCTTGAATGTAATGCAACCTATGCCATACATACCACTATATAGTGGTGAAAAGAAAAATATAACAAGTACGCTCTCTCATATATCGCTTGATCCATTTTAAAGTGTTCCTCTACCCCATCTCTAATGGATCCCACTAAGAGTTATTACCTTAGGTGAAATATGCAACCTAAGCTCTGATACCGAATGCGATAACCGCCTTACACCTTCGGTACCCAATAAGATCCGCCTGCGATGATACCCGGTTGATGTGGGACGAAAGTCAAGGGTGTAAAGTAAAAATCCAAATCACATATATTATGGAACATTTCACAACATATATAAAAAGCATAATAATCAAATATACGTAAAACATGCAAGATAGTAATATAATCAAACGAGCCATAAATAATGACATTAGAGTGTTATAGATTAACAGTATTATACAAAATAAAAATAACAAAGTTTGTACATCCCAACTCTCCGAATAAACTCTAATAACTGACATAGCTCCATAGCACTACACTGCAAAATATAAGCGATAGTAAACTCCAAAATATAGATATACGAAAGCGTAACCTCGTGCTCATACATAGTACAACCCTATGTTATATCCAGACCTGTTATCCAAATTTACTCATTTAAGAGAAATAGAGAGAACAGGAAGTAAAGCATAAAACTTCGAGTCAGACAATCGTCCGTGTGAGTGACACGTTATCTTGAAATACAACAAAAGTCGTATATAATGATAAGGACATAGGGTGTGTAGGACCATACCTGACATATCCTTGCATCCAGCAAGTTAACATATAAACATGGTATACTCTACACTATTGTCATATAAGGGGCGTACTACACTAGGTACAATATGGGTTATTGGGGTATAACACAACAATAAGACATTCATATCATGCATACATCAACATAGCAACCATCATACAACCTTGCATCTGTAACTCAAGCGCCACTTGATACATGGTAACTCTTATGACCCACACAAATGGTCAGTGATTACTCAATGTCGTAGATGCTCAACTCATTCCCATATAAATGACTAGGGATTAGACATATACAGACGTCCAACAACATAGGTTCACACGGACTACTCGAGGTACACACAGACTACCCCTTGGGTACACACAGACTACCTTGGGTATATATACTACCCTGTCAATAACATGAGAATCACAACCATAAAGTTATCCATTAATCCCTTAGCACACGTACCGATAGTAGAACTACCTTTTTTCTACTTTACAAGCTATATCACACAAAGCTTGTCCACTCGCACTACCACCAGATGCCATAGTCACTTGTCATATTGAGTTGTCGAAGCCACTGCACTTCATTGGTTGCCACACAAACCCCTAAGTCATCTCGAGTCATTTTAGAGTCATCTACCTTAACTCCAAATCAACTCCCAAAAACAACCAAGTAGCTCCTTGGTTTGCCCTGAAGTAGCCCCATGCCAGACTCGAAGTTCCCCTGGAGCACCCCCACACCTTAGCCTTGCGTGGTTCTTTACATGACCAGTCCGAAGCAAAACACACCCGGACATAGATTCTTGTCCGGGTCTTCCACCATTGAACAAGCTTCGCACAATCCAACTCTTCTCTTATTTGTTCAGTGTCCCTCTACTGCCGACCCGAAGTCTTTCACCATCGGACACAGATTCTTGTCCGGTACTTCCACGACCGACTAGCCAACACTGGACCAACCCATCCTAAACCGAAGTCCACCTCTCCCTAGCCCAAAGTCTACCACCAAACGCCACCAAGAAGGCCATCGTACTTGGAATAAAAACCTGCAGCTCTTCCAACACTTCGATTTCATGGAAATTCCATCATTACACTTACTACTTCGACCCACATGCATGCCCTACGCATCGATACGAACCCAAACACCCTAGAGCCGATCCGTCGAAGTCCGATTTTACATTTTTGGAACTTCCATCCTTTGTGTATCAAATCCGGGAGCACATCGCTACTCTTTCTACATATGACCCTTGACCATAGAATCGTTCATTGCCTCTACATCATCGGTGAGTGTTTACAACCATTCAAACATACAAACAACACACAAACAAGCATCAAACAACATTCAATAAGCATCCAAACATACAACTATACATCAAAACATTACAATTCATTCCAAGACAAGTCTAATACATAGCCTAACATCTATATAAGCAAACATACATCAAACAACGTGATTAGATTACTTAAAATCATTTTAAATTCATTTTTGCTTGAGGTTCAATTTCGTAAAAACATGTTTTTGACTTTAAAAATAGATTCAAGACATATCAAAATATATAGATGCATATATAATAGGCTGTGAGATGATATATCACTCACAAATAACCAAAAATCAAAGGTTTGCATGCTAAATGAGGCAAATCTGAGAATAAACAGCAAAGCCCCAAAATTTCTTCTTTAAAAATGTAGATTGGAGAGTCTCTAGCTAAATCTAGTCTCCTTGCTAATCTCCTTTAATCTATGAAGTTGGCTTGATTTGGAAGATAATGGAGAAGGTTTTGGCTAAAGAGAAGTTTAATGGAGGTTTAGACATATTTGGGAAGAGGAGAAAATGATTTGGGAATGACTCCAGTAATCAATATAACCCTAAAACCAAAGAGCTATTAGGCCTATCCCAAGCTTCACTAATTACCCACTAATCTACCCCAAAAACAGCCTAAATTCAAAGAGGCGTATCTTCCAAATCATTAGTTTGTAAAGCCACTATGACCACTCTATGGAAATTAAAGGTAAGCAATCTTTGGTTAAACGAAATAACCAACCAGACTAGATTATTTTGGTCGGTTTGATTTAGTTTTGAAACTAGATTGGTTTATAATAGACCCTAAAAAAAATTTAGTTCGGTCATCAGTTTAACCAAATTAACGAACTTTTATTAGATTGTCAAAATTACTAATCCTATAATGATTTTTTTAGATTAGTTTAACGATCTAAATAAATTTTATTTATCATAAATGTGCCAATGTATCTATTAAAAAGAATGATAATACTAAATAATAATGTTTAATCAGATATTTATGTTTTATTTTAACGTATAACGAATATTCGAAACATAAAATTTGAATCATTTTTAGTTCGGTTAAATTGGATAACCAATCGAACCGGCTAAACTTAATTCGGTTGGTTGGTTTTCATTTTAATTGGTTTTAGTTCGGTTTAACAATTTCTGTCATCGAACCAACCATACTAACCAAACGCTCACTCCTAATGGAAGGAGAAACCATCATACCTTTCAAATGAAGTGGTCACGGGCCCTAATTCGACTCATCAAAAGTTATAGTCATTACAAGTTCTCAAAAATAAAATCGTCAAATAAAATTACTAAGGGTCAAAAATGTCAATACTCAACATTTTTCGAAGTTATAACATTATATGATCCTATATAAATTTAAAAATAATATTTTACGATCATTCGATAAGTAAAGTACGAGTCGTTATAATAAAGTTTTAGTGTAACAACATAAAGGTATATAATTATCGTAGGAAAGTCTATAAAGCTAGTAGTCAAGATCAATAAGCTATCAGAAATAAACTATGCAAAGTTCACATTAGAGATGATTAAGCTAGCATAATTAAGCGTAATACGCAGTCGAAAAAAGATACATAAAAGCTATCAAAAAGGATATATAAAAGCTATCACATAGAAGTTGTTCAAAGTTACCATCGTATGTAAGGATACATACCACATGTCAAATCCTTATTAGACCGTCTCACATATCTAAATATGATAGGTTGAACTATCACATCCAACTCAAGAAGATTCATTCATGAGTGTCACGTGTCACCCTGAATTGTGCTACATCATTATAAATAAGCGTGATCTCAACCATCCATTCACTACCTGTCATCAATCTAATAGGAATGAGTTAGAGCCTTCAGATCAATAATAGATGTCAAGCATCCGAAGATGGATTATTATTATTAATCGACCCGTACCTCCACTTAATCTTTTTTCATTCCTACCTCCACTTAATCTTTTTTCATTCTTGTAACCTCAACAATTTTTATGACCTCAAAAACAAACTCCAATGGAGGATTAGGGTTTTCTAATCTTTGAGTTAACGTTAGAATGCATCTACTAAAGTTATTTGTAAACTTGCTTAGATCACATGGTTTCAACTTGCCTTGCCTTGGCTTGTCTATTTTACTCACTTAAAACTCTTAGTGAAGAGTTTTTGTAATTAAATCATAAATTTTATATTTTCTCGATTCATATGTCATGTAAATTAGATAAATTTTGTTTGTGCAAGTGCTTTGGGGTTTGAAATAAAAATTATAAATATTTGTAATTACATGCATTTTATTTGCAAGTCGGAGCAAAACTATGAATATTTGCAATCGATGTATACTTTGAAATGGTTATTACGAACTTCTACGCTTATATCACATTTGAAATATTTAATAGAATATTGTTTGTTCATCACAACAAAAATTATATGATATTTCAAACAAGATCCATATATATATATATATATATATCATAGTAGAAATTATTTTGTGCTAACACAGACATATGCATACATACACACACACGTGCATGAGTACGCACACATACATACACACTCTCTTACACACACTCCTGATGTTTTTATACCTCTGATTTGTGTCCGATTTATTTTGGTAATTACATTGGAGTTTAACAATTTTCTACGGGAATAATCTACATGTTATAAACGACATATATGTAAAAAAAGAATTTGTATTCTATTTTCGAGCACAAAAAATTAATATTTTTGAATAAGTGGTTATAACAAGTATTTTAAATATACGATATGCCGTATAATTAAATTTGATGGGCTAAAGTACTTGGATAAGATAATTATTTGTTGATGCTGATGATGTGTGGGTCATATAGAAAAAAAATTGTCAAATTTCGATGACGATTCATATATTAAAAAATAAATAGGCACAAATCCGGATTAAAAGGAAAAAGATGGGATGCGAATCTACAACTTATCTTTTGCATGTGTATATATATGTATATGACCGCTTTAGATTTGTTTTGTATTCCCAAATTACAACCTAGTTTGATGTATCTACGGTTGTCGGAATTTTGACTGTTTTTCGCAAGAACGATATATTTATCATCAACATCGGTTATTAAAAAAAATAAAAATTATTTAGACATTTTTAAGTTATAAAAATTAATTATACGATATACTACATCATATTATTTATTTAGTATACATAATATAACCATTAGAGGTGTTATTTTTAGTGATTAAGAAATATAAGTGATCTTTCCAGAAAGGGCACTTGGATCTATATACGTAATCGACTGATGGGCCTACAAATACTAACAATACAATGGGCAAATGACGAAATTGTAGCTGTATCCGTTAACGCAGAAGAAGTGACCGAAGGGTGATAAAGTAAAACCACCGTTTTCTAACATATATAAACTGTACCACGCAAAACCCTAATGGTGCCCTCCCTCGCAGCCTCCATTTCTGTTCCGGGTACTTCGTTTCAATGGCGCCCATCAAGAAAACAGTTACTCATATTTAATTTTCTAATACTTTGATTTGCCTACTTTTGATCTTTACTGGTCACTGACTTGCAGTTTTCGTCGTTAATTTGCAGAAGAAGACGACAGAGAGCATTAACAATAGGTTGGCTCTCGTTATGAAGAGTGGAAAATACACCCTAGGATTCAAGACTGTGCTCAGATCGCTTAGAAATTCTAAAGGTGAATTTTAGCTGCAACCTTGATATCTGAAAGTATAACATGGGCTAACTTTTTTTTTTCTTTTTCGGTGACTGGTAACTTTTTTATTCTCATTTACTAGTACCGGCATATATGCTTTTTAATGTGTTATTAATACTTGCCAATGGGCTATGTGGTTTAATTCAATATTTCTTAGTTATTACTTAGTTTAGCATCAGAATTGTTTTATGCAAGGGAATTTGTTGGATTTTATGTTTTTCCCATTTAGCGCAGGTAAATAGGAATTGCAATTTGTTGTAGTGTATGTTAATGTAGAATGGTACAGTAATTTCAAGTTTGATTAAAGATAATTTTGTATTGACATTGGTTTTCACTTACAGACTTACTATTCCTCAGTCACATGCCATTAGGCTTTGGTACCTTTATTAGTTGTTGAATTTGGATTGAAGTGCAACCTACACATTAATTTTATGGTTAGCAGCAATTGAAATAACTATTTTTATTGAACTTACTTACTAGCTTGTTTAAATTGGACATAACCTTCAAACTCTGTGCAAGCAGTGAACTTAAAAAGACGTGGTAGCTTGACAGATTTTGCCTTTACAAAGAGTGCGTAGTTAGCTGCACTAAAGATCTAAGAATAAATCATATTGAAGGTTCTTATATCTGATTTACAGTATACTTGTTTCTTTTCCCCTTAAATCATGTTTTTCGTCATACATATGAAAAAATATATCTGTATTAGTATGTCCTAATTCACGTGGTTCTTTAATAGTATCCTTTACTATTTTAACTAAATGGACTAGTTTTAATTGTAAGATTATGTAAGTAATGTATTTATTTCCAGTTAAATATTTTCTTATCAAGTTTAAACTATAGAGAGATATATTCTCAATGGTTTTCACGCTTTTTGATCTCTTTTATTCATGTACTTTTATACATCTGTAACGCTCATGGATTGAGCTGTTTGTTGGTGTATACAATTGAAGAGAGAGAAAAGAGTTCTAATATGTAATGTATATTGATTTTAATTCAATATACGTGTCAAATTTAACGAGTAACTATTCAAGCAGCCTATTTGCTCAAAAATTAGTGGCATATAAGGTGTTGATTTACTCGAAAAATAAAATGCTGTGCTCTTCAGATTTGTGGAGGAGAGATTTTTTATTCGTTTCTTCTTTGATACTGGTCTAGTAGGCTCATCTACATTCTTTTTTCTATATTTCATAGGCAATATGATTTTTCTAATCAGTATTTGCTTTAGGAAATAACTTAAAACCTATAATGCTCCAGTATTGTAAAAGTGTACGTTTGAAATATTGATTTTCACCCTGAGTACTCTACCTAAATATGCATTTGTATTCGTTTACAATACCTGTAAATGTAATAAGTTTGTCAAACAGTGAGAAAAGGTTACATGCTTATATTTTTAATATTTGTATTACTTTGATATATGATAAGATTATAACGAGTGAGATTCAACCAGCTTATTTGTTCAATTTTTTATCAGTGGCATATAAAGTGCTAATTTGCTTAGAAAATAAACTGGCGTGATCCTTCAAATTCAGGGAAGAGTGTAAAATGATTTTCTTTTCATGATGCTAGTCTAGTGGGCACTCTATAATATGTTTTTTCACTTGGTACAAATGATAATATTTCTGCTTTTCATATTGTAAATTCAGTAATTATTTGAAGCCGAGGGACTGTAAATATCTTATTGTAAAGTGGACATTTTAATTGTTTGCCCTGAACTAAAGTGCATATTCAATTTTATCCAATGAGACATCATTATGTCATCACATGTTGGTGTATTCTAATTATAGTATGGCATGACTCATTTCCATTATTAAAATCATAACCCAAATATTTCACTTGAAGATTTTATACTTGAAATTAATCTTCTTAATTGATGTGGATCCTAATGATTCAGCATTAAACATCTTTGAGAGTGCAGTTGTCTCAGTTAGGCTATCTTTTGATATAGAAATACTTAAAGTAGACACAGCTCGTCTATTATCAAAATAAAAACCTTTTGCGTTTCACCTGGTCCTAATTGATGTGGATCGTTAACAATATCAGAATTTTGGTACTTGTTATCATACATTTGATGCACTGTAATTTTTTACGAGCGTCTCGAATGTCCTCTGAAACAGTGATTTAATTGTATCTCTACTTATATTAATAAAGAGAATTCAATGAATAAAATTTCAGCGGTGTCTTTTTGAAATTTCAAAAATACCCCACATGAAATCTGACCGTCTCCTCCACTGCCATCCCCTTCCCGATCACCCAATAGCGTAATTTTACTATCAACTTGCAACCAATACTACCAACAAACTACTTGAAATAAGTTTGTGACCATAAATTTTTTTGTGTTTGCAACACGTCCATTGATTTTTAATTAAATAAAAAGTAAATATCTCTAACTATTATATGCACATACGTGCGATTTATACTAGGAGATATTGTTTTTTCATAACCATTTTTTGATACTTTTTTTGATATTTTGTTCTGATTTTTTTTAATATTTTGTTCTAAATGCTCCTTAATTTTATTACCTGGGACTGAAGTTTGGCTCTTTGGTTTTACATACATCCTCAGAGATGAATATAGTTCCCTAGATTAATCTGCTTCCCACACTTTACCAAATTTGTTTTGAATTTTTTCTAGACTGTTTTTGTGGGGAGAAACATTTAGCATTTTACAATTTTAAATCTGATCTAAATTCTTCAGTTTTAGCATTAAACTTTTTTGATTGATGTGCTAATTTTCCATATATTGATCTGATTTTGTTGAAACTATATATATTTTTATCGATCATAGTAATTTCTAATATTCGGTTTCAGATATGCTTTTGGTATCACACACATGAGGGCATTGTAGCAAATGAGTGTATTTTAGGTCCTTGTGTTTTTGTGGCTCATAGAGAGGCGAGTATTTCTGGTATACTACCAGAGCAGGCTAAGGAGCTATAGGTCTCTTGGTTATTATTCCTCATATGCCACACCCACACTTATGCACACTTGCTTGTTGTAGTTCGAATTTATTCTTTTGTTGGAAGATTACTGAATAACCCAATTTCAATAATGTTGCTAAATTATGAATGTTTTGTAACATTGTCTGGTTTAGGTAAATTGATTATCATAGCGAACAACTGCCCTCCTCTTCGAAGGTCCTTGATAGAGTATTATGCTATGTTGGCCAAGGTTGGAGTTCACCATTTCAATGGAAGTAAGTTTTTACATAAATAAATCTTCAAATTTCTGTTCTTCTATGCTTTAACAGGACACTCATTTTGCTCTGTATAGTTTTACCAATAGGTTATTATTCATGTGCTTTTGTTAGATAATGTTGATCTAGGAACTGCTTGCGGAAAGTACTTTCGAGTCTGTTGCCTTAGCATTATCGATCCAGGTTAGTTTTCTTCTCTGTTCCTTTTCTGATTTTGTAATATACATTGAAAAGCTGACAGTAGAAATGTTATGTACTTCATTTTTGTGGAACAACAGCATCCATTATCTATAATTTTGTTTGGTAATAATATTTCAGGTGATTCTGACATTATCAAGACTCTACCTGGTGATCAGTGAAAAGCGAGATGCATCCTTGTTTTTTTTTTGTTTGGAAATTTACCTTGCTGTTTGATTCGTACACTGTTTTGATTATTATCTATGTAACCGAACTTCAAATTTTCCAGAGGAATATATTGCTTGGCGTTTTGAGAAATGAGCTTATCATAATGAATCTTGTTTGTTTAAGTCTATCCGAACAAGCTGTGGGCGTTTAACGTGTGAGTGCACAACGCAATGGTGCATTTGGATAAATCACTATAGATTAATCAATGGCTTTTTGCGATGGTGTGTCCTTAAGTCTTCCACTCTTGCTGTTTAGGTCGTCTCCAATTTACTTAGAATCTTAGAACTACATTTTGTAATTGGAGAAATTCTTCAGCAACCATGCTTTTAGACCCTGTTATTAGATGTATGCTTTCAACAATTACTTGCAAATGAATACTTTTACATCCTGTTAAATTTCTAACCTGGTCCTAAAATTATGTCCAGGTTTCGTAAAAAACATGTTGGTCCCATACTTCAAGTTCCACATGTTCTCTCTACATAATGCCCCGTTTAACCTCCTCCGCTACGTTTTTTTCAATTTAATTCAATTTAACACTATTAAATAGTAGGCTTTAAATCAAAGATTTTCAGCGTCCGCTTTTGCAACTTTAACATAAAAATGGTAATTTGACCAGTTTTCTTATAAACCAAACTAATAAATTTAAGGTACAAGTCTAAGTTCCAGTTCTAAACACTCAACATAAATTTGAACTTTATCCTGTTTACTATGTTTGAACCGCATTTTAACGACGGACGATTTTCGATCCTAAAAAATCGACACTAATACGTTCACTGTATAGTGTGCCGAACAATCAAGTGCTGAAAATACCAGATTGTTAGGGTTTAAGAAGAAAAGAGATAGAAATAGAAACAGAATAACAATACAGAATCTCACAATTGCAGCGGAACAAAATATAATATGCACTAACAGCTTTTTATACAAAGAAAAAATGTAACTATTATATACATACGAGTTATCAAAGTACAATCAACAACAAATAAATCTGGACAGTTATAATAACTTGTCCCTAAATGCTGAATATACAGCCTACAATACACAGCGGAATATAATCAAATACGTGCAATACATCTCTGCCATTCAGTCCGTCTCCTAAGCTCCAAAGCGTCCTAACCTGAAAACTGTAATACTCGGTCTAATTCGAGCATTACAATAAAGTAACACCCGAGTCAGGTTGGAAACCAGCGCGAGTAAACACACTTAATTTGAAATACTTAAGTTATCAAAATCCTTTGAAAATCAAGATAACTCGTACAAACACAACGAGTTTTTATATGATTATAACCAAAACACTTTTACGGAAATCCATCGATATTATATTAGTGTCTAAATACGTATACTTATTAAACTAACCGGATTTGTTAAATTAATTAAATTCATGTATATTAGACTTTATAATCAAAACCGTAAAGGTCCGTGGTGGTTATTGGATTGCAGTGGTCACGGATAATGCAGATATCTGATTCCGATCTCTTCGGATTTAAAATGATAAATTTTAAATGTCCAAGTCGTTTTTAAATAACAATTTATATTCAGGGCGACAACATTCACACATGGAAATTTATTACATACGTTTATTTTCAATAAAACGTGTAATCGTTTTATTCCAATTATTTAAATTCGTTTGGCCACTTAATGGCACATACAAGAATAATTTGAATAAATATCCAGTAGAATTAAGCCAAAGCATAGATAGTTACTAATTTAACGATTAATAGTTAATATTAAACAATTTGAAAATCATGATTTTATTAACTTTAATTACCGAAACCATTTATATTGTTAACCCAAAATAATTATAAACTAAAGAAATTGTAAAACAATTTATTTCTAGTTAACTAAAATTAAGCAATCCAATTAATAGCTAACCTTATTTTATTAACCTAAAATTTAATTAATTAAGAATTTAATTAATTACTTACTTTAATTATTATGAAATAATTAAATTTTACTTTCCACAAAATAAATTAAGCTTAAAATATTAGGATGTAGAATTACAATGCCAAGGATTTCATGTTGATTGGATTTATGATGCTAATCGAATTAAGGTTTTTAATAATTTAAGTTATCATGTAAAAATATATAAGTTCCATTTTATTTCCACTTTTTCTCCTTTTACTTTTCTTCCTTTTTACTTTCCCTTTCTTTTTTTCTTTTTTTCCTTTTTCGTTTTCCTTTCCTTTTTTTTTTCTTTCTTTTTCTTTTCCCTTTCTTTTTTTTCCTTTTTCTTTTCTTTCTTCCCCAGTTCTTCCTCTCCTCTTTCTTTTCTTCTTGCGTGCACACCTTGTGCACGTTCATCTGCACACGACGGCGACCACCCAATTTTCGACGTCGACCATCCCTCCACATTACCTATGACTGCCGCGACCCCTTCCACCACCTAGAAACCATCGCACCACCTTCGTTCGAAAATGAGCCATTAGCCCAAACCCGGAACCCACCTGAAACGAACACGCGTCCACACAACCGCCTCGCCTCGTCCCATCGTTCATCACCAAACTCGGCCAAAAATTTCGCCACGTCCCTCTCCTTCTATTCCCCCACGACCACACGCCGCATTCGCCTCCACGACGTCGCCATTGCTCAAAAGCCGAGAACGACCCCAAATCAATGCCTAACCCTAAATTGACCTCGACCGAACGCCTCGCCTCGCCAGGAAATGCCACCCCATTTTTCCTCTGTCCTCCATCATCCCAGCAACCTCCGCAACCAACAACGGACCCCCAAATCACCCTGGTCGACTAAAGTCGACCAAGAACCAAAATCTGGTCATCTTCCTCTATCTCATTCCACAGTCGACTAAAAATCCCCAAACAACTTCCAAAATTCATGATTTTCGAAGACAAATACATTCATATAATCGAAAACTTAAATTATGACATTCGAATTTCGTCCACTTTAAAGTTGTCTACCGTAATTACTAATTTTCTTCCCCTATGCTTCACTATACTTAATGAAACAAATTTGAAAAAGAACTTCATTAAAAAACAAACGAGTTTCCTTTTAGAATCATAGTCTAAAATTTAATGGATAAAAGGATAATGATTTTTAAAGGTTGCCAAATATCATCGTTTTAAAGAACAGATGAGCTAAACTTGTTACTGTGAGTTTACCAGTACTCAATCATGACTAAACCCACATATACACAGCATAGATACTAATTAACACATGTATACTTGACAAAATACACCAGTTCATACAAATTCAAAGGTATATAGGTGCATACAAGAGTTACAGTAAGCAAAGGTTTGTATTTACTCACGTTTTTTTTGAAAATAGAGACACTGAAACTCTGTTTACTTCTTCTTCAAAGCTTTGAACACTTAACTTAATTTCTTTTTAATGGCAGAACCTTCTTTTCTAATTTTTTATATATATGAGAATGGTGAACGTGCAAATAACAAAGGGTATGTATATATAGATGAGGGGAACAAGTAGACAAGAGGCTGAAGCCTATTTCTCATACACAAACCTTAAATCTTTTTATTTTATTTCTTTACTAATTTGATTTTTGAAAATAAGATGACGATTTGAAAAGTTAGATTGACTTGAAAAATTAAGCGAAAGATTTGATTTATTATGTGCTTGACTTGATATGTTTTCATCATTATGTTCCCTTTCATATATACATTTACTTCATATAAATGTGCGTGTGTATAGATTTGCCTTGACCATATGAACATGTTTTTGACTATATACTAACATAATTTTGACATGCTAAGTTAATACTTCTTGTATAATTTATTTCATATACACTATGTTATCATAAATACATTTACAAGTATGTAAGTATGAATACATATACATTATACATATCTTTTTTTTTCATATTTACATTTTATACATATCTACATCACTTCACATATATTTGTCATTACATATATGTCTATATTTATACCAATTTTCATATTCATTACTTCATATGAGCATATATACATACATACATATATATATATATATACTTATATATATTATCAAACATCATAAAGCTTATATATATATTTATATATACTTATATTGATATTCCATCTTAAATTTTTAATAGTGGAGTTTATATATGTATATATAATTTCTATCATATCTAGACATTTAAAATTTTAAAAATAAATATAGTTTTAACCAATTTTATATATTTAGATATCTTAAACATCGGATAATTTATTTATTCGACTAATAAAAGTTAATATTCCAATAATTAAAATCAATTAATTGCCCAATATCCGATGGCTAAAAATCCGGGTCGTTACATTCCTCCCCCCTTAGAACTTTTCGTCCTTGAAAAGGAACGAAACGAGAATTTGAATTTTGATGTATATTATTTAATCAATCATCTTTTAACATTTAACTCCTTACCCTTTATTATACATTTTGAAGATACATACACTTTAAATTACATAGTATTACCAAACTAATTTGATATTAAAACATTTTTCATAACTCAATGACTTAACAAGTCCATCCTTGTTCTTACAGAAATTTAGTCATACATTGATCAGACGTAGGACTGAAAATCTATAAGTACTTAGTAGACCCGTTTCAACACCCAGTGAAAATACTTGAAAAACCTTTTCAAAAAATGATATGGAAAGTATCACCTCCCTTTCCCACCATGGATCGCAGTTAACCCGATGATTGCGTCGCCATCCCGGCGAAATCAAAAGAAAACCGTAGGCATTCGCACCTCTCGACTTATGCCATGGGAACACCATAGTCCGCAGCTACAACAAGGTTGCGTTGCTATCATAACAAAACCGTAAGTAGTCTGTAGGCATGTGACGACCCAGAATTTTCAACAATTTAAAATGGGGTAATTGAATTAATTTTAAACACTTGAACGTTAATTTTAACTTGAATTATATAATTCGAATTTTTTTGTAGCAAGCGATGAGGCATTTTGGGAGTTTTATATAAGATAATAAAAAGTTAAATATAAATTAGCAAGATATTTTAACAATACAAGATATTTTTATAAGTCAACAAGCGTATGCAGGAAGCTATTTCCCCAAATCTATATTTTATCTTCGTCCCTCTCTATTTCTCAGTAGAAATTTGAACTTATAAAAAAAAAGAGAGGGGGGGGGGGCGCGAATCGAAAGAGGGGATTTCAAATTAATCGCGGCTTCCTCCAGCTTGAAGAGTCGAACGAACGAATTCGTTCATACTCTCTTTAGATCAAATCGGTTCTATAAACTCGCCTCCAAAACCCTACGTGCTCACTCCAGATCGAAGACGAGGGAGGGCGACTCATTCGCGGGGATTTAGGAAGGAGTGCTTTGTCGTGATCGATTTAGGAGGCTGTCTTGGATGTGAGTTGCGGTGGCATGATTGGGTAGCAGGAAGAGCGGCGGCTCGAAGGGAATCTAGGGATCGTGAAGTATCGCGGTGGTGCGACTTGTTGTCGTCTCGAACAAACTGCGATCGAGGTAGCGTGTTCGAGGGAGGAGGTGGCTACGATGGGGAGTTGCTCAAATCGAGTTTGGGGTTTGGGCTAAGGTTCGGTTAGGGTTTTGGTCGAAATGAGGCGTCGGCAGTGAGGTATACTTACCTTATTTTTGCTTTAACTAATTTAATAAAGTCTCTACATATTTTCACTTACTAGCTTAGCCTTAGAATACTGTTTTATGGAGATAGGTCTGTTTAATAAACCGATTCAATTTTTGTGGTAGCTAAAATATTTTTTTTTATTAAAAGGGAAATAGTTTAAATTTCATTTTTGGTTAATTAATTTATGTAGTGGAAATTGATTAGTTCAAATGATAATAAACTGTAAATGTTTTTACAAGGTCAAAATTTTTGATGAAAACAAGGTCGAGATCAAAGGGGATTGCAATTAATAGCAGAGGTGAGTAAATCTCACTCAGTTGTGTTTTATTTAAATTTTAAAAGTAATTTAAATAATTGTTGAATGATTGAATTGATTGATATGCGCTGTGAAATAATGATCTGGTGACTTGGGTTTTGGTTGATTCGTGAATTGATTGTTGTTTGAATCGAAGGATTCGGGTTTTTAATTAGTTTTAAATTCAAATCATTTAATTTAGTAATTAAAGGGTTGAATTAATGAATTTAATAAGTTTTAACTAATAAATTAAGTGTAAGTAATTCAGGAAAAAATTATTGGATGGTTTGTTAAACAATTACTTAATGTAATTAATAAAAATATAATTACTTTGTGTAATTATTCAAGAGATTAATTCAGATGATTAACTAAGGAGAAATTGATTTATTAAAGGAAGGAAATAAAAGGATAGCTAATTATAGGTTGAGTTAAATCAAGAGTTGTTAATGTTGTGGGTTAATTAATGCAATTAATTTGGATTAGGATAAATTGAGATATAATTGGAAATCGTTAATTTATAGAATTAATGATGAAATTAAAGACTGATCGATTAAGATAAATTAATCGAGGATAAGAGACTTAAGAGACGTTAAATTTTATGTTAATGATTAACGAAATTAAAATAATAAATTAATAAGGTTACTTATTAATTTTGGTTAAGTATAATTAATATTGTGGAATTAATTAAAGTTAATTACTTGAATGGAAATTGGAAGGATAATTAATCCAGAGTGATTAATTAAGATGAAAAATGAAGGAATGGTTGATTACTTGATTTGAACGAATTAATGTTAAATGAAGAAATCTAAGTGGTTGAGGTGGGAAATTCAATCATGATTAATTGAATTAAATTTGTATGTGATTAAGCTTTGTTGATGGATGATTTAATGGTATTGGATGTTTTGAATGAGTTAGTATCTCATATATGAAATGTTGTGTATTTCTGTTGGGAAACTTTTGGACGACCTGAGGCTCGGAGAGATTGGGGTCGGGTATTAGGAAATACCCGAAACCACTTCAGACTTTTATAGATTGACAAGTGAAATCAATAGTTTGTGATAAAGTGATTTAAAGGAATTGGACTATTTTAATCTAAATCTTGGAAATTAGGAAATGAATGAGTGGGATAAGTGATGTCTACAATAAATTGTGAATTTGTGAAATGGTTCGAGTACCCCGGGTTTTCATTTAAAGTTGTAAACTTTGAATTCCATATTGGATGAGTGTTATATAAGTGGTATGCTTTGTGTTTCCGGTTAGTTGGATTTACTCACGCTGGTTTCCAGTCTGACCCGGGTGTTACTTTGGTGTAATGCTCGGGTCAGACCGAGTATTACAGATTTTCAGGTAAGGACGTTATGGAGCTCAAAGGGCGAGCTGGATGGCATGTACGTATAGAGTATTTCCGCTGCAGTATATTATTGTATTTCTGAGACATGATTACTGTATATATTCAGTAACTGTGGATATGTAAAACTCTGATGTATTAAAATGTAATCGACAGATATAGTAATCTTTTGTAAACTGTTATTATTTACTATTATATTTTATCCGCTGCGAATGTGAGATGTTGATGTTTCTGTTCTTCTTCTTCTACCTCTTTCTTCTTTTTCATAACTATCCGGAATTTTCGGGTTCGAAAATTCTCGGGGCGTTACAGTTGGTATCAGAGCTGAAAGGTTAAGCGAGAACCTTGGCTCTGGTGGGGATTACTCATTTATAGAGTCTATAGTACTCTAGAATGAGTTGAGTTGTTATATATATATATATATATATATATATATATATATATATATATGAGAGCGTACTTGTTATTTTCTTATGCAAAGATTTTAAATGATTTTATAAATGATTTTATCTAAGAATATACTTTAATATATATAAAGCAATATTTTCTGCTGATAAATATCAAGGATGATTGGTTGTTAAATTAATGGAATTAAATCAAGGAGTACTACAATACAACCAAACTGAAATTTTGTATTAGAATTAAATTTAAACAGAAGTACAACTGAATTAAAATTCAATGGAAATAAGTTGAAATGAATTCAGAATTAGATGGTATAAAGAGACAAGTTGATTTGATTTAAAAGAATTAAGTCAACATTTACGAATTTGACTCGAATTTATATAATTCGAGATGGTTAAAATTTGAAGTTGGAATTGAATTCATTTAAGTTGAATCCGATTGGAATTAATTGGATTTGTGATTGAAGATGGATAAGTTTAAAATTTCAAATGGAAAATTTAAGTTGAATAGAAATGATTTGAAGTTGAAGTGGGTCTAATTGATATTAGTCCAAATCGATTGGGATAATTTGGAATTATAATTAAGTTGAATATGTTACAATCAAATGGAATTTGATTTGGATTGGGAAAGAAAACTAGATCGAGTCAACTTGAATTGGGGTTAAATCAATTTCAGTGGAAATTGAAGATTATTTAAATTGGATTTGAGTTAATT
This sequence comes from Allium fistulosum, assembly GCA_030737815.1. Classification (NCBI taxonomy): domain Eukaryota; kingdom Viridiplantae; phylum Streptophyta; class Magnoliopsida; order Asparagales; family Amaryllidaceae; genus Allium; species Allium fistulosum. The sequence continues at coordinate 138,000,770 of CM060904.1, forward strand.
TAAATGGAAGCGGGAATTTAAATTGAATTGATGAAATTTGAATTGATAGGAAGTGGACAGTTTGACTCTGGACTATTTTCAATTTAAATCTAAACTTATTTTTTTCCAAGCTATTAAATGCACACAACCTTTCTTTTTAAAGCCAAATTATTTTAAACTTACTTGTTTTATAATTAATTTTGAAACTGTTAACGATTTTTTAACTGCTTTATAAACTAATTACTATTTTTCATCTATTTCACAAACTAATTACTATTTTACGATTATTTTGCAATTATCTAAAATTTCTGAAACTATTTAACTATTTTTCAACTATTTTATAATTAGTTAACTATTTTACAGCTACTTTGTAGACGATTAATTGTTTTTCAACTACTTATCTATTTTTAAATTTTCAAAGCTATTTTCTAAAAATAATCAGGTCGGAGTTCAAACTGTTATTGATGTAAATACCCAACTGGGATAAGAATTGAAGTAATAATCCAAATAGGGATTAAGGAAAATGCGAATAAGTGAATGTGAATAGAAAATGGGAAATTGATTTGGCTAATAATCAATGAAGCTAAATACGTAGGATGTACGTATCTTATTCTATTCACATAATGATTTGATCCAGATTCGAGCACAGAATTTCGGGATAGTTTATCGATCCGAGTTGGGATTTTTCACTCAATTTTCGACGACGAATGTAACGACCTCGAAATTTAAATTTATTTAAATTAATAATTAAATGAATTTTTGGATAAAAATTTGTAAATTTAATTAGAAAATTGGAGCGAGTTTCCCCGAGTCAAATTCAAGTGAATTTGAAAATAATAAATTATAGAATATAAAATAACATATAGTTAAATTCAAACAACATAATTTAAAATAGGAATTTATTTACAATACAAAGTTAAAAACAACAACATATTAAAGTAAGAATTGTTACATTGTAAAGTAAATAAAACAAAAAGGAATAAACAACACATGACAAAAAATTTAACAACAAAGTTTCAACTTTAAAATGATGCAAGTAAACAAAACAAAAGAAAAAAAAATACAACATACCAGCCGAAGTAAGTATGGCTGCAATAAACAAAGACATAAACAAAAATAAGAGATAAAGTACAAAGCATATCAAAGTAAAGTTGTACAAGCCCATAACTGAAGCAACTTCAACCATGCCCTGTACAAAGATCAATACATCACCTTGTACAAGTGTTATATGCTGTAAACTCTCTTTTATGAATATCAACCTCATTCATTCGTTTATTTGAAACTGAGAAACAAAGAAAAAAATAGAAACAAATGAAACAAGGCAACCAGAAATTAAAAAACAAAAGCAATTCAAAGTCTTCAAACCTGGGAAGTAAACAACAGCTTGAAAACAGCAAACAGGATCTTCTCTGTTTCAAACTTTTAATAGGTGAGCAACTCCTATTTTCCGAGGCTTAACTGTTTTGATTTCTTGTCGCTTGTGAGTAAACATACTATCCTGAAGTTTAAACTTGATGGTTGATTTGTAAACATGAGTTCTGTGATGATTTCTGTTTCTGGAAGTTGTATCTTGCCATGTTTCCAATATTTCAAGCTGCAGAGCAAATGAAAGTAAACAAATTTAAAACAAAACTTCTTTGTATAATTAAATTTAAAACTTAGGAATTTAAATTAGAAAGGTTTGTTTGAACTAAAATCAGAACTTAGATTTGTTTTGAAGGTTCACAGTGTGATATAGATGTTGGATGTTCATGTTACATAAAAACAGAAATCATAAGTTAAAAATGCGAATGTTTTAGATTGTGGATTTGATTTCATATCAGGATTAAGGGTACAGAGCTAAGATTTTTAAAACAAAAATATTGATTTTTAGTTAAGTATTTTAAGTACAGTTCCTAGTTGAACTAAATATACCTTTTAATCGATTCCTGGTGATTGAACAAATGTTAGGGATTGAGATTTTTCTTGAAGCTTGTTTGGTCATCCATGGAGTTAGGAAAAATGTTAAATAATTTTTCTATTGCAATCAAAGATTGAACGAATTAAGACTAGGGTTTAAAGTCAGTGAGAATGGTGATTGGGGTTTCGAGCTCGTGCCCGCTTGTCAGTGCGTCGAGTGTAGCCAAATTTGGAGAGAATGTTCTTGAGATATGGGCGAGACTACGGCCGGAGTTTGGTGGCCTCTGGTGGCGGGAGTGGTGATTGCGAAGCATTTTGGGTTGGTAGTCTGGGTGGAGGTTACTCGAGCTATGCTCGATTTTGAATTGGGTCGAGATAGGCGAATCTGGGTGTTGATTTCGAATGAAGGGACGAATCGCGACTTGCTCGTGGTCGCGATGTTCGCCAGAGCATCGCCAGTGACCAGTGCACGTGCACGTTTCGATTTTCGGTTGTTCCAGCTTTGGGGAAGAAGAACAGAGGAGTAGGATTCCAGAGAGGATCGGGTATTGCTCGAAGTGGTAGGAGTTCGACTCGAAGTTTTCAATTGATTGCCTCGGGTCATTTGGAAATGTTACAGGTTAAAATACTTAGAAAATTTTTTTAATGGAAATTTGGACACTCGGGTTAAATTTTGACAAAACTCGAAGTAAACAAGCAGAATTCTCGGGGCTGACTCGAAGCGGGTCTCGAGACTAGTATATAAAACAGTTTATACTTTAAGATTTTTCAATTCTTTTAAAACACTTTTAAACTACGTTCAAATAATGATCTGATTGGAATTTTAAGCTAATAAGATGTTTTCAAAGAGATTAAATTTTAATTTATTTAGTTTTGATACGATATTTTTATAAGGTTATTTATATTAAATAAATAATATAACTTAAAAGAAAAATTAAGATAAAATGTCGTTTGAACTAAATCTTACCCTTTCAAAGTAACTAATGTGATTTAATGTTTTAATTTGTTAACTTAAAAAGTTAAGTAAATTTATATTGATTAATGATTTATAATTAACTAAAGATCAATTTATTTTTAATTTAAAGCTAAGTGATTAATTAAGGATAATTAATTTAAGAATAATTTATTAATTATTAATGGTTAGTTAATAAATGATTTAAAGGATAATTAATTATATTGGTTGTAATTCATTAATGATTAATTAACCCGGATTAGAAATTCATAAGTAATTAATCTAATTTGAATAAATCAGATAATTAACTGTCCTTACTTGTGAATATTTGAATTTGATTGGATGATTGAATTGTTTGATATCCCTGATTCGTGATATTTTGTGATACCTCCTGATTTATGTTGTGATCTGTAATTTACTTATCTGTGATGTATATATTGTTATGTGAATATGAAACCCTTGACCCGTAAAACGACATTTGAATTTCGATGCGACAGGGAGTCGGATTCCAGTTGGTTATCCGAAACCCACATCGAATTGTAATAGTGAATCTTTATGACCGATAAATTTATTTTATCTATGAATCTGTGAATGAAGATAAGCGTTATCGATTTTACCGCTTATCGATATATCTGTGATAATTGATGTTGCACTATTGTGTGTTAAACCCCTGGACTACACTTTTACACACACAAATATGGATTTCACGTGGAAATCGGTTAAGTCACAGATAATGTAAATTTGATGTTTTTGAAATTGAAATTTTAATTTCAATTGATTTTGAAATTAGAAATTTGGGTTTAAAGTGAAAAGCTTTTGAAATGGAATTTCAAAGATAAAAGTTATTTTGAATAACTTAATCGAGTTTTTGAAAATTTAAATAATTAGATTTAAATTTGAATTCAGGTTTGAAATTAAATCTATGATTTGGAAACTAGGGATAAAAGATGATATAAATATGTTTGTATGAATTTAACCATTTTAAAAGTATAAGTTGGGAATTTGAATGTAACCCAAGGATTTCCACTCGTACTAATGAATCAGATTTCCAAAATGAAACTGTTTGTTTTCAAAGGAATAAAAGCTTTCAGATAAGAAATGAAATTCCAGTTTAATTAAAGGAATTTCAAGATTGAATTGGAATTATTTTTCCAAGTTATGAATGAACTGTTTTAAAAAGCTATGAATTAAATCTGTTATCTTAACAGATTTAAAATGATGTTTGTTTAAACCATTTGAAATGGAATTGTTTTGAAAGCTATTAGTTAAATCTTTGATTTAAAGATTTAACGAATTAATTAAACTGAAATGGAAATCGATTTGGAAAATCTGTGAATGAATCTTTGTGAAATTAAGTGAACTTTGTGAATTTAATCTTTTTGTTTAAAAAGATTAAAATGGTAACTTGTTTAAACCATTTGAAGAAAGATTTTTGGGTAATAAGTTGTGACTTAATTGAAATCCCAATATCCATATGTTTTGAATATTGCGCTCATTATTCGGGTTAGCCGGGAAAAGACATTTGTGTCATATAACCCATTCCGAATAGTGATACGTCGTATATGGATGGCATTTGAAGACCGGTGTTGAAGACCGGATATTTTCGAAAATGAAAGGACAACCTGTCGAATGTCTCTGCACTGAGTTGCTCCGGTATAGAGATTTATATCACTCTTTTTGTGATGGGAAGTCCGGACGTGATTGAAAATTATTCGGATTTGCAAGGGCTTCGTGAGAAGTGCCTTCGGTTCTGTTCGATCCCGGAACAGACTTGTATGGTTACATGTCTGACATTACACTTTGAGATATAAAGTTGATTTCTTTCAAATACATTTCTGTTGGTGGCGGAGAATTTATTCTCTTAGCTTAACACCCTTCTCTGAGACGTACGAGCTCAGAGGTTATGTAGTTGAAGTTATCAGCGATATATCCCAATTTGGTAATGTGACATGCTGAGTGTTGCTGTGTGATGATCAGTGTTTGATCATTTGCGATATGATCGTTTGTTTGATCATTTATCTTTGTGATCATAGGTTGATCATCTGTTGACCCAAAGCGTGGCTTTTTGAAAAAGCGTAGCTTTGTGGACGAGACTTCGTCGAGCCTCACAACCCGGTAATGGTCGAAACAGGAATCGTGCGGCAAGGTTTTCAGGGGTAGCTCCCCTAGGGTATGACCATTCATTCTGGAAAAGGGTAGTATCATGGTATGGAGCCCAGATACTTACTCATGTGGACACACTTTATTTATGACGTGTGATGTTGGATTCGAGGCGCCTCGGTTAAAGGTCCCAAAGGACCGGGGGTGGCATATCTGAGGTTTCTTTTATCCCTTGGGAAAAGGGATTGCCGGCCTTGTTTGGCAGAGAACGGTGTGGTTCTCGGAGCGTCCCGCCAGAGGCGTTTCTTTCGTGGAATAGGAAGTTCCTTAGCCTGACCATTTGTTGGAAATCCATCTTCCAAATACGAACTTTGTACGGTTTTAGTTGTATTACCTGCCATGGAATGTGGTGGTAACCTGCTATTGAACATGGTAGCTATAGTAGGCATAAGTGCGAAATGTCTATGCTGGTTAAGATTTATATTCTACTTTCGAAATTGTTTTCTGCACTATGCACTAGTAATAATATCAAATGATTTGATTTTGCGTAGTAAGCATCTTTGACTATCATAAGAAGAAATCTCCTCCAATTCTGCGTTTGCATTGTGTGTGTGGCGGGAGGTCTTATGGTAGTCTCATTTTTCAAAAAGCATTGCGAATTGACTTTAAAATTCTTTTGTTGTCCGTTTTTAAAGATAAACTGTTTTTGTTGCTCACACCAGTCTCATGACTGATCCGGAGTTTATTGTTCCTTTCCTAAACTCTGGGTGCTCATAATTTCCTACACGAGCAGTCTAGAGTTGGGTTTTTCAAATATTCAGGTTTAGTAGATTATCTGGAGCTAGTTCAGTCTTTGGATCGGACTGCACTTGCTTATCTTTGTGCATCATTATTGGGAGTTCGAGCTATATCTGGATTGGTGCTTTGAAGATGGAGATTATCCGCTGCTGATGTTATCGTTTTCTTTTCCGCTGCTATTTGTTGTATCATATCTCTGATGTATATTGATATTCTTTGTATCACTCTGTTGTATCAGATATTGTATATCAATGTATTATTCATTTATTCCGCTGTGTTATTTACTTAATGTTGTTATAAGCTCCGGCGACTCGGATTTGAACGATCGAATCTACGGCATTCGAGTACGATGTAAAGTATGGATGTCGATTTTCGAGCGCGAAAAATCCAGATCGTTACAACGAACCTGGATATGGATTGTTGATTGGTTCTGGATATTCTCTATCATAGTTGTGACTATGCAAGGAGAATGACGGTTTCTAATCAAGAAAACAGATCTGAGTCCGCACTAGAAAGTCGGGTGGACGATACTAGTTCAGAAGTGAAATAATGTGATCGAGTGAGCGATCAGATTGATATGGCGTGTGAATGATATGTGAACATTCTACGGGTTAGAATGCATTTGATATTAAAGTTTGTAAATAAAGTTATAAGATGATTTTTGAAATGGAAAATATATTTTCTGAATATATGATGAACTAAAATAAATTAAAATTTGATATCTCTATGGTAGAAATTAACTTTATAGAAATTTCACTTTGTAATAACAGTAAGAAATTTAACAAGTGACTTTTTAAGTAAATAAAATATTGGATATTTGTTTTGGAGGGAAAAGAGACTAAAATTATATATCTTTGCTAAATAAGATAAAACTACCTTGTTAAATTTATAGCCTGAAGAAAGGATTTTTGGAACTATTTAAAATAGCAGAAGAATTTACACAAGCATAAAATATGATTCAACAAGTTTCAAGATTTATTTTGTATACATATATAAAAAGGATTTTGTGAAATTTGATTTCGAAAATGATTCCGAGGAAAGGTTTTGGAACCTATGGATTTGGAAAGGATTTTGATTTTTGGGTAAAATCAATATTGAGATTGGGAAAAGCCTACTTTGAGAATTATCGATTTTGGGAATCGATTTTGTGTAAAGGAGCCTGATGTGAAATTCATACTAGGTGTATGATTTTGAGAAAAATACTATATGTGTATAGTATAAAGTGTTTGAGATTGGCTCTGGGGAAAAAGGCGCTCCCTTGGAATGAACTTCTCAGGAGTGCCACAGGGTGGCACTGCCTTGAGCCTCTAAGAGGGAGGTTCTAAAGTTGATCCTGTGAGGAGTCCGGACAAACTAGTTCCTGGGGATTATTGGGTAGCGAAAGTCGGTGGCGTTGATGCCTACAGGGGCATTTGGGTTATGCTGTGACGACAGTGTAACTCGATGTCGCTGCGACCTACTGTGGGGACCATAGCGAAATCGTGTGGAGGATGAGTGCCAATGGTCTACACTTGATTTTGCCGGGAAGGCAACACAACATTGGTAGACTGCGATCTATGGTCAAGTGGAGGAGTTTAATTCTTTGGCAGCGAAATTCGAGGGCGCTGATGCCTACAGTTATATGGGTTTTTGCTGTGATAGCTACGTAACCCTAGTTGTAGCTGCGATTTGTAGCGGGTTCCATAGCATAATTGAGGGGCGCAGATGCCTACAGTTATTTGTGAATTTTGCCGGGACGACAACGTAACCATCGGGTTAACTGCGACCATGGATGGGTGTGATGATTTCCAGAGCATTCTCACTAAAGCTATTTTCTCTATTTCAAAACTGTTTTAGTAAGAATTATTTTCCAAGCATTTTCACTGGATGTTGAAAATGGGTCTGCCAATTGCTTATAGATTTTCAGTCCTACGCCTGATCAACGTATGATCGAATTTCTGTGAGAACAAGGATGGACTGGTTGAGACATCGAGTTATAAAAAGTATTTTGATAGAAAGCTATTTTAATAGTATTACTTGAATTTAAAAAGCATTTCTTAATTTTTAAAATATAAAAGTTTTGGAATTTTTGAAAAAAATTAAAAGGAAATCCAAACTGAAATTATAAAATTTAAACTCAGGGGAAAATGAATAAAGTATTTTTTTGTAATAAAATCGAACATGGATTTAAAAAGAAAAAAATTGGAAGTAAGCTAATTAGTTAAATGATTATTTGATGGAGTATGTTAATAAAATTTAACTCGGTTAAATAAATGGATTGTAAGTTAATAATGGAGTTTGAATATGAAATTGAGTTGATTAGCATAATAGGACTGGTTTGAATTACAAACAGAATTCAAGTGTGTTATAAATAATATTAAACGTAATTTGCTAGTAAATTAGATATAATTGAAGTGTTGTTAAATGAAATGGAATTGAATGATAATAGAAATGTTTGGTTGCAAACAGAACCCAAGGGAACAGAAATAAATTGAGAATGGCCTTGTATTAATAAATGAAATTCGGAAATGAATTAAGTAAGTAAATTAAAATTTAAATGGGTTAATTGAATTTGGTGGCATATTATTTTAAAAGTATAAATAAGTTAAGTGTGTGTTGAATATTATTTTGATAAATTGAGAAGGTAAATTAAAATTAAAATTTAAAGTGGGTGGGCTAACTGAATTTAAATGGGATTTGATTAAATGAGAATCGAATCGGGGTAAACGTAAGTTTGATGTTGGAATAAATTAAAGTAAATTAACTTAACTTTATAATTTGTGGCAGCTTGGCTTCGAATAAGGGTAAAAGCCATTAAATAAAAGCTTGGATTAAATTAATTTGGAAATGGCTAGTAGTATACGAGAATTGAATGTGTCGAGCTAAATAAAATGGTTGTGAATAAATTAAAATGGAATGGAATTAAATAAAATTGAGACGGAATCAATTTAAATTGGTTATAAAACTTAAGTACTTGTTTATTCACATGGATATCGTCAAATTGCGTAGAAATGATTGTCGTTTGACATAAACGAGATTTAATTAAATTCTATGAATTAGTGGATGCGAATATAATTGATTTGGAACCTATTGATATGATTATGAGTTGTTTTGCTTAAAAATAAATTGAATGTAAGCACTAGAGTGGTAAATCATTAAAATTGGATGAAATGACATATAAAATTGATTGAAAGCAATTGAATGAGCTTTAAAGTTATATAAATCGCTTATGGAAAGCGTTTGATGCTTGTTGCTTATGAAATACATGTGTTTAGCTATTGAAAGTAAGGGAAATGTTATGAACTTCCTATATATAGTGCTTACATTTGTAAATTGAGATAGTACAGGTACCTGAAGGCCGTTTGGCTGGATTTGGATGCGATATATGCTAAAATAAATAAGCTGCTTGCTTAAAATGCTAATAAGGTACGCCTACGCAATAAAAATAGGAAATATGAACTGTTTTTGCTTTTTTGGCCGTGTGGGCCGATGTATATATATTTATATCTATTGTCAAATTGCAAAAGCTCCTCCGTGCAAAGGAGACTCTGCCAAAATTTTCTGAAAATTTTGGGAGTTAGGAAATTTTTGAAAATTTTTGAAATTTTTTTTGTTAGCAACAAACGATATCAAGTTGAAACTAAAATAACTTAGTAGATGAAACTAATTTAAATAATGCTATGAATCAGTTATAAATAGAAGATAAAATTTAATATTCAAAATTTGAAATAAATTGAATGGAAGTAAATATGAAAACCTATGTAAGGAAAGGTACAAAATGTTTTGAAGGGTTATGATTGGATATTGTTGCTAAGTTAGATATGCAGGTATTAAAGGGAAAAGTAATTAGATTGGATTCCAAAAGATAAATTTGAGTTGCCCGACAAAAAGATATGTATTTAGATTTTTGCATGAAATTGGATTGGGTTTTCGATATAGCCACTTGGCTTTTGTTTCTTTTTGAGAAATTGGGAGCCGTAGAGGCCTTTTGTAGTTGTACCGAGCTAGCCGTGCAAAGGAGACGCTGGCAAAATTTCTCGGAAATTTAGAGAGTTAGAAAATTTTTGAGAAAATTTTGAAAAATTCAAAATTTGGTTTTGAATTTGAAATCTGAAGGATGTTTGAGCAAAGTGGTATTGTTAGAAAACTATGGGCGAGAGTTTGGGAAGTTAGTAAGATGATAGGGGTCTTGTATAAAAGATAGTTGATAAGATGTTGAACTGTAGGGTTTGAGGAAAAAGTGGACGGGTTTGGACCAATCTTCCTAATTAATAATTTCGGGGACGAAATTCTTTTAAGGGGGGAGGGATGTGACGACCCGGAATTTTCAACAATTTAAAATGGGGTAATTGAATTAATTTTAAACACTTGAACGTTAATTTTAACTTGAATTATATAATTCGAATTTTTTTTGTAGCAAGCGATGAGGCATTTTGGGAGTTTTATATAAGATAATAAAAAGTTAAATATAAATTAGCAAGATATTTTAACAATACAAGATATTTTTATAAGTCAACAAGCGTATGCAGGAAGCTATTTCCCCAAATCTATATTTTATCTTCGTCCCTCTCTATTTCTCAGTAGAAATTTGAACTTATAAAAAAAAAGAGGGGGGGGGGGTGCGAATCGAAAGAGGGGATTTCAAATTAATCGCGGCTTCCTCCAGCTTGAAGAGTCGAACGAACGAATTCGTTCATACTCTCTTTAGATCAAATCGGTTCTATAAACTCGCCTCCAAAACCCTACGTGCTCACTCCAGATCGAAGACGAGGGAGGGCGACTCATTCGCGGGGATTTAGGAAGGAGTGCTTTGTCGTGATCGATTTAGGAGGCTATCTTGGCTGTGAGTTGCGGTGGCATGATTGGGTAGCAGGAAGAGCGGCGGCTCGAAGGGAATTTAGGGATCGTGAAGTATCGCGGTGGTGCGACTTGCTGTCGTCTCGAACAAACTGCGATCGAGGTAGCGTGTTCGAGGGAGGAGGTGGCTCGATGGGGAGTTGCTCAAATCGAGTTTGGGGTTTGGGCTAAGGTTCGGTTAGGGTTTTGGTCGAAATGAGGCGTCGGCAGTGAGGTATACTTACCTTATTTTTGCTTTAACTAATTTAATAAAGTCTCTACATATTTTCACTTACTAGCTTAGCCTTAGAATACTGTTTTATGGAGATAGGTCTGTTTAATAAACCGATTCAATTTTTGTGGTAGCTAAAATATTTTTTTTATTAAAAGGGAAATAGTTTAAATTTCATTTTTGGTTAATTAATTTATGTAGTGGAAATTGATTAGTTCAAATGATAATAAACTGTAAATGTTTTTACAAGGTCAAAATTTTTGATGAAAACAAGGTCGAGATCAAAGGGGATTGCAATTAATAGCAGAGGTGAGTAAATCTCACTCAGCTGTGTTTTATTTAAATTTTAAAAGTAATTTAAATAATTGTTGAATGATTGAATTGATTGATATGCGCTGTGAAATAATGATCTGGTGACTTGGGTTTTGGTTGATTCGTGAATTGATTGTTGTTTGAATCGAAGGATTCGGGTTTTTAATTAGTTTTAAATTCAAATCATTTAATTTAGTAATTAAAGGGTTGAATTAATGAATTTAATAAGTTTTAACTAATAAATTAAGTGTAAGTAATTCAGGAAAAAATTATTGGATGGTTTGTTAAACAATTACTTAATGTAATTAATAAAAATATAATTACTTTGTGTAATTATTCAAGAGATTAATTCAGATGATTAACTAAGGAGAAATTGATTTATTAAAGGAAGGAAATAAAAGGATAGCTAATTATAGGTTGAGTTAAATCAAGAGTTGTTAATGTTGTGGGTTAATTAATGCAATTAATTTGGATTAGGATAAACTGAGATATAATTGGAAATCGTTAATTTATAGAATTAATGATGAAATTAAAGACTGATCGATTAAGATAAATTAATCGAGGATAAGAGACTTAAGAGACGTTAAATTTTATGTTAATGATTAACGAAATTAAAATAATAAATTAATAAGGTCACTTATTAATTTTGGTTAAGTATAATTAATATTGTGGAATTAATTAAAGTTAATTACTTGAATGGAAATTGGAAGGATAATTAATCCAGGGTGATTAATTAAGATGAAAAATGAAGGAATGGTTGATTACTTGATTTGAACGAATTAATGTTAAATGAAGAAATCTAAGTGGTTGAGGTGGGAAATTCAATCAGGATTAATTAAATTAAATTTGTATGTGATTAAGCTTTGTTGATGGATGATTTAATGGTATTGGATGTTTTGAATGAGTTAATATCTCAGATATGAAATGTTGTGTATTTCTGTTGGGAAACTTTTGGACGACCTGAGGCTCGGAGAGATTGGGGTCGGGTATTAGGAAATACCCGAAACCACTTCAGACTTTTATAGATTGACAAGTGAAATCAATAGTTTGTGATAAAGTGATTTAAAGGAATTGGACTATTTTAATCTAAATCTTGGAAATTAGGAAATGAATGAGTGGGATAAGTGATGTCTACAATAAATTGTGAATTTGTGAAATGGTTCGAGTACCCCGGGTTTTCATTTAAAGTTGTAAACTTTGAATTCCATATTGGATGAGTGTTATATAAATGGTATGCTTTGTGTTTCCGGTTAGTTGGATTTACTCACGCTGGTTTCCAGTCTGACCCGGGTGTTACTTTGGTGTAATGCTCGGGTCAGACCGAGTATTACAGATTTTCAGGTAAGGACGTTATGGAGTTCAAAGGGCGAGCTGGATGGCATGTACGTATAGAGTATTTCCGCTGTAGTATATTATTGTATTTCTGAGACATGATTACTGTATATATTCAGTGACTGTGGATATGTAAAACTCTGATGTATTAAAATGTAATCGACAGATATAGTAATCTTTTGTAAACTGTTATTATTTACTATTATATTTTATCCGCTGCGAATGTGAGATGTTGATGTTTCTGTTCTTCTTCTTCTACCTCTTTCTTCTTTTTCATAACTATCCAGAATTTTCGGGTTCGAAAATTCTTGGGGCGTTACAAGGCAATCACCGACCCTCGAATTACGCTACCAAACGAAACTATACGACATAGATCGCAGACTACACAAGGTTGTGTCACTGTCCCAATGAAACCCAATGTAGACTATAGGCACTCGCTGCCTCCCGAATTACGCTATGGAACCAAACCACATAGACCGCAATCCACCAGTGTTACGTCGCTCTCCCAGCGAAATCAAACGTAGATTGTAGGCAATCACTGCCACCCGACTTACGCTATGGAACTGCGATAGATTGCAGTTACACAAAGGTTACGTTGCCATCACAACAAAACCCAATGTAACTGTAGGCATCGACACCTCACGACTTACGCTACCTAACAAATGATTACCAGGAACTCATGAGTTTTGTCCGGGCATCCCCTAGGATCCCAATTCTCATTGAACCCACCCTGTGGATTCCTAGGCAGAACCACCCAGTGGATCTCCTTCTCTAAGTTTCGACTTCCATGGGGGTGCCTTTCCATACTTTTGCCTTGAAACATGTCATACTATATATATAGTACCTTTCAAATCATACTCTTTATACATATCACATATAAACTTTATCTATATAAAATCGATATCTTCAAAATCGATAATTTTCAAATTTGGTTTACCAAATTTCCAAAATTGACTATTTTCCAAAATTGACTATTTTCCAAAATCAAAAGTCTTTAAAATCAATGGGTTCCAAAACTATTTCGGTTCATCCTCATATACATATAGGATCACTCTTTTCACTCGAATAATTTTCGGCTCAATAATTTTCTGAGTCTGCTTCATACTTATATAAACTCCATTTAGTATTTTAAATATCTTTCAAAGATCATTTCTTTCTGGTTACAAATTGAATAAGAGAAGTTTGAATATATAATTAACATATATAATCTCATTTATGCGAAATCCAATATTTCCTAGTTCGATTTACTTTTCAAAGTTATTAGTAACATTTCTTACTTCTTACAAAGTAAGTTTCAGTTATAGTAACTATTAAATCTTCGTTTTAAAACCATCATATTTGCTCAAAATATACTATTTCACTTCAAAATCATTTTTGCCTTAATATCTTGATTTCGGTTCCAATTCAAAAATGCTTCAAATTTCCATTTGGGTTAATACTTCCAATTTTATCCCAATTCGTATTTAAACCCATGATTTAAATATAAACAATTTCCTTTTTGACCTGTTTGAATTTAGAAAAAAGCTTGAATAGTTGTAAAATAGTTAAATAGTTAATATAAGATAGCTTGAGTTTTAAAGAGAATGGTTTATATAGTAAATAGCTTGGAGAATCAAAATAATTCGAATATTTAAGAAGATAGATTTTAATAGTTTATATTAAAATAATTTATGTGAAAATAGTTTCATGGTCAAACTGATTCAATTCCCAATCTCCCAATTCAAATCAATCTCAATTTCCATTTCCATTTAAATTGACTCAATCCCAATTTCAATTCGAATTAACTTAGATTCCCATTCTAATTCAAATCAATTCCCATTTCGATTTCAAATTAATTCAATTTTCGATTTCAATTCCAATTAATTCAGTTCAATTCCAATTTGAATTAATTTCAATTCCATTCTCAATTTTAACCATCCCGGTTTATATAAATTCGAGTTCGATTTTCAAAGTATCGATTAAATCACTTAAATCAAATTAACCTTCAATATTCAATTGATTTCCCAATCATAACTTCAAAATTTCCAACCCAATTCTTTAAACAATTCCGATTGACAAGTACATTTTTAACATTTCAAATTTAAGTTCAAAATGATTCTATTTCCATAAATTCGATTTTATTCCTAAAAATCAAAATCATTTAAATAATGTCAAATCAAAGTCTTATCTCTATTTAATTCCAGGGATGGATATATATCATTTCAATCCACTTCTTAATTTATTCAAAATAATCTGTTTTACAGTTTTATATTCCGTAAATAACCTACAGGATGATAGCAGGATATATTAAAGTAAATAAACATCCAAATCATCTAAACCTCAATCAATAGCATCCATCACAAATTTTCAAAATTTGAAACCTGTTTTATTTCAAAAATCGTTTTGAAATCATTTATACATACTTCACTTCTTTTGCAACTCTGATCAAATCTATACCCTTTCTTTTACAATTTAATTTATTTAACTTCCATAGATTAAATTTTATTTTCACCTTGAAATTTTTAATTTCAGGTTATAAGTTCAAAACTTATTTAACTTAGCCTGAGTTAATTCCCAATTCGTTTAATCCATTTAACCTTCTCAATTTAAAATTTTGCATTCCAAATCCAATTCTTATTAATATCACTTCCCACTTATAAGTTCAAAAACTTATTTTTCTTTGGGTTATACTTCTCATTTCAAGGGGAATTCCAGAATTCAAACACCCAGCTATGAACTTTGAAATCATGTATACATATATACATCCTATTTACATACCAAACCACCCTTTAAATTTTTAAACCATCCTTAGTTTCTATCCAAACCAAATTCCTTCGGAATTTTTTTCAAACACTCTTGTTTAAAACAAAAATTTCCATATCAAAAATATTCTAAATAATATTACTTATTATTCCTTCAAAACACTTTGATACACAATTCAAAATTTCCGGGACTTAGATTCAAAATCTCATAATTTAGATCCATTTTTAATTTATAAGTCATATTTATAAGTTATGCTTATATAATTTCACTTCCTTAAAACATTTCACAATGTTTTATCGTTGTTTATTCTGTAATAAATATTCTTTATTAAGACACAACAACCAATTTATGATAATAATCAATATTATCATATCTAGAAGCCAAACACACTTTATATTCCATAATAATTTTTTGGAAGTTTATTTCTATAAATATAAAATACAATCAAGGTAAACTTATTTTATTTCAAATGCTTTGAAAAACACTTCCGAAATTTCTGGAATTTTTGATTATGGTTTGAGTCTATTTTTAGCTTGACTTATTTGCATAATTCATTCTTATCGAATTTCTATTTGGTTATATATATATATATTACCACTTAAATTTTATAATCTTATCCGATTATAATAATAACAACCAATCACCTTAATATACCATAATAATTTAGAAAAATTATTTCCTTTTTATATCAAAATATAGTCTTATATAAAATTATTTTTAAAATCATTATATAAGAAAATAACAAGTACGCCCTCATATATATTACACTCAACTCATTCTAGTGTACTACTGACCCTATCTCTAAAGAGTAATCCCCACCAGAGCCATGGTTCTCGCTTAACCTTCAGCTCCAATACCACGTGTAATGACCGAGCGATTTTCGACCCTCGAAAATCGACCTAATACGTTCACTGTATAGAGTGCTGAGCAATCAAGTGCCGGAAATACCAGGTTGTTAGGGTTTAAGAAGAAAAAAGATAAAAGTAGAAACAGAATAACAACATAGAATCTCACAATCGCAGTGGAACAAAATATAATATACAATAACAGCTTTTTATACAAAGGAAAAATGTAACTGTTAATATACATACGAGTTATCAGAGTACAATCATCAATAAATAAATCTGGACAGTTATAATAACTTGTCCCTAAATGCTGAATATACAACCTACAATACACAGCAGAATATAATCAAATACATGCAATACGTCTCTACCATTCAGCTCGTCTCCTGAGCTCCAAAGCGTCCTAACCTGAAAACTGTAATACTCGGTCTGACCCGAGCATTACAATAAGTAACGCCCGAGTTAGGCTAGAAATCAGCGTGAGTAAAACACACTTAATTTGAAATACTTAAGTTATAAAATTCCTTTTGAAAACTAAGGTAACTCGTACAAACACGACGAGTTTTTATCCGATTATAACCAAAACACTTTTACAGAAATCCATCGATATTATATTAGTGTCTAAATATGAATACTTATTAAACTAACCGAATTTGTTAAATTAATTAAATTCCAGCATATTAGACTCTATAATCAAAACCGTAAAGGATTGTGGTGGTTATTGGATCGCAGTGGTCCCGGATAATGCAGATATCCGATTCCGGTCTCTTCGGACTTAAAACGATAAATTTTGAATGTCCAACTCATTTTTAAATAACAATTTATATTCAGGGCGACAACATTCATACGTGGGAATTTATTACATACGTTTATTTTCAATAAAACGTGTAATCGTTTTATTCCAATTATTTAAATTCGTTTGGCCACTTAATGGCACAGACAAGAATAATTTGAATAAATATCCAATAGAATTAAGCCAAAGCATAGGTCGTTACTAATTTAACGATTATTAGTTAATATTAAACAATTTGAAAATCAGGATTTTATTAACTTTAATTACCGAAACCATTTATATTATTAACTCAAAATAATTATAAACTAAAGAAATTGTAAAACAATTTATTTCTAGTTAACTAAAATTAAGCAATCCAATTAATAGTTAATCTTATTTTATTAACCTAAGATTTCATTAATTAAGAATTTAACTAATTACTTACTTTAATTATTATGAAATAATTAAATTTTGCTTTCCACAAAATAAATTAAGCTTAAAATATTATGACGTACAATTACAATGCCAAGGATTTCACGTTGACTAGATTTATGATGCTAATCGAATTAGGGTTTTTAATAATTTAAGTTATCATGTAAAAATATATAAGTTCCATTTTCTTTCCTCTTTTTTTCCTTTTCCTTTTCCTCCTTTTTCCTTTCCCTTTCTTTTCTTTTTTTTCCTTTTCCTTTTTCTTTTCCCTTTCCTTTTTTTATATGAGAACGGTGAACGTGCAGATAACATAGGGTATGTATATATAGATGAGGGGAACAAGTAGACAAGAGGCTGAAGCCTATTTCTCATATACATGCCTTAAATCTTTTTATTTTATTTCTTTACTAATTTGATTTTTGAAAATAAGATGACTTGATTTGAAAAGTTAGATTGACTTGAAAACGTAAGTGAAAGATTTGATTTATTATGTGCTTGACTTAATATGTTTTCATCATTATGTTGTTGGAAAATTTCAATATGTGGGCCACATATGTAAAATAAATATGTCGTGCTATTTTGGTGTAAAGCCTAATTAAAGTGATCAAATTATGAATTAAAGTTAAAAGGCTTATAGGTATAATTGTCATGGTATTAATGTGTAGATACTAGGGCAATTCTATTTTGTTGAAGGGCCAAATTAGAAAAGGCCAACATTATAAATAAGGGGTTATGGTCCCCAAATTACATAAGCTCCAGTTATTCTCCTAATCTCTTCTGTGGAAATAATTCAGATCTAGGGTTTATGTCAATTTGGAAGATCAGATCCAACTCTTATCTTTTAGGTCGATCTCTTTCTCTTAATCAATTTATGAAAGCAGCAACCATGAATTCAAATCTAATATAAGGTATAGGATTTGTGTCAACGACGGAAAACCAAACCAAATTTATTTTTCCAACATCAACTATGAATTCAGGTATGGCTTCCGCTAACCCGTTTACTTTCCTCTATTTCTTTTCAATTAAATCAATATGGGTCACATATTCAGATCTAGGGTTTCATGATTAATCTATCCTAAAGTATATTGAAATCCTAACAAGTGGTATCAGAGCCACCCATCATTGATTTCATTGGATTTTTTTAATTACGAGTAATTGAACTTCTTTTTAGAAGTCATGTAATAATCTTACTTAAGTTTTAGATCTGCTTGATCTATGCATCAAGAACTTTTTGATGATGATTTTGGAATTGGTTTATATCAATTATTTGTGGTAAATTAAAGGCTAATTTATGAAATTATTTTGGTGTAGAAAGATAGATAGATCTAAATGATCTATATGTTATTTATGAAATGGGATAGAATTTTAAAATCATTAAATTATGAGAAATAATCTAACATCCTCTAAATTTTGAAAAATAATTTATATTGGTTAAAGCATTCACATGTTTATTATTGTATATTTTATAAATAAGTTATGAGTTTTTTAAGGTGAGGAATGTTTTGGATCTGATATGTACAGTCATTTTCTTTAATGTTTATAAATGGTATAAAAAGATATGTATAATTTATAACCATTTATGCAAGAAATATAGATCTGATTCTATGATTATTTTACCTTACTTAACTTTTGATTAAGTAATTTGGATATTTATATATGGTATGTGCTATTTCAGAAATTTTAGTTAATTAAAAAAATAAAGTATGCTTCTTTAAAGGTTTATGTTTATGTTTATTATTGAAATAAATTTTAACATGACATAAATTTATACGTTGGACCACATAACGGTCAACTGCATTTAATTTTATTATAAATGCATTAAATGTGGTTGTTATGGTAATAAATTAATCCACATAACGGTCAATTGCATTTATTTTTATCATAAATGCATGAAATGTGGTTGTTATGGTAATAAATTAATTAACCTATTATCATAAATGCACTAAATGTGTCGGTTACAATAAATTTAAAGATGCAGCTTGTTTGTATTTGGAATAAGAAAAGACATATGGTTTATTATTTGGTGCATTTATGTTTAACAGTTACATATATTTTATATGTTTAACCCATGCTTGTTGGAAACATGTTTCACTTTCGTGCTTTGGTTAGCATAAAATAAAAGGAGCAGTAGTTTTCATATTTTGCCAAAATGCATGGTTACTGACCTTAATTAAGTATTCAAATAATAAACTAAAGATAAAGTGACACAGTAGCATACTATATAGCTATATTATGGTTCAGATGTACATTATAGCTATTGCATGTTATTTAGTATGACCGTTACTATGTCATTTATGTATAATTTTATATGGCATTTAATTCTGGCGTTGATCTGTGACATTTGTTATGTGATTTATTTATGATATCTTGTATCATACTTATTTATAAAATGTCATGAATGTAACCACATACTTAAAGTAAAAGACTATAACAGCTATGATTAAAACATGTTGTGCCACAATTATAATTTTGAGATTTTCAAGTGTCATATAGACTTACAATGCTTTTGGGAGTATTTATAGCACTTGAAATATTGTACATACACTAAGAAATAAATTCAAAATATTTTTGGTGTCTCTTTGCGAACTAATTGTAAATATATTACATTCTAAGTGAGCTAATTGAAATAACATGTCACCAAAGTGACCTCTCTTATTTTAGTTGTTCATGAAAATGTTTGATATTTGTGTGTATTTATTCATGCGGATGTTAGCCAGCCCAAAGGAAGACTAATATTTTGCCGAATAACTTACACATGTGTGGTGATAAATATGTGATAATAATATGGTTTTACAAGTGAATAACTAATCGGCCCAAAGGAAGATTGTTATTTGACTTGAATTTATTATCAGTGTTTGATCATTACAACAAGAGTACCACTTACAGTTAATATTACTGTCCAAAGACTTGATATTAATGTTGTGCTAGGTATCTTGAGAAGAGACTTACCAATTATTTGAATTTACTATGGCTGATATTGGATATGAGCATATACGGTCAATCCTTAATTTTTGTTCATTTTTCAACTAATTTGACTAAAGTGTCTGCCAATTTTAACGTACTTATCTTATTTGGGACTAACTCTAAGGATTATTAAGAGAACATGTTGTTTGTACTTAACTTCATGGATCTAGCTCTTGCGATTAGAATGCTCTTATAATATCATGAGGAACATTCAAAGGTGAGACAATTCAAAAAGAAAGAGTCAAAAGATCATAAAGTAAAATATTTCAGAAGCTTTCAAGGATGTGGTATCCGTAGGGATAACCAATTTTAAGGAGTTTTTTTATTGAGAATGAAAAGTGTTTCCTTAGGGTAAGATAGAAAGTACCTATTTATCGTACACTGTATATAAATGTATAAATAAGGATAAATAATTTTCTAAGGATCTATAAGAAAAGAAATAACATATAAATATATTTATAATTGTTTCTTTAATAAGATATACAGATATATAAAGACAAGTTTACTAGATTTTTTTAAAGATATTATTGAGATTTCAGTAATATTGTTTGGATTTATTTGATATATTTTTTGTTATGCTGTCAGTTAGATAGATTCCAGTTTTCTATTTCTAATATGAACAAATTGGGTTATTACTGTTCATTTAGAAATAATAAGATTGATTTAGGAATAAATTCAAACATTGTTGGAATTAAAGCTCTTAATGTTAAAATATAGCTTATATATATGTATATCTACTTATGCTAAATACCTTTTATAATGAAGTCTCAAATTTTGATTCGGTGATTAATATGATTATGTTTCAGCTTGCTAAATAATTGTAGATTGTGGCACCGAAGATGGAAAAAGTTTGTTAGTATTCTAAGCGACTTAAAAACTACAAGTTTTATAAACCCACACCAAGAAAAAAATATAAGATGAGAAATGCTATAATTTTTGAGGATGTTGAGTTTGGGGGGAGAAATAAAGTACAGATCATTGTTTTTAAGGAGAATCATTATCTTCGATTCAACTACAATTACTTCTTCGGATAATGTATAAGATTTGTTTCCTTTCATTAACAAGAAGTAAATTAAGAACCATAATAAGGCAATGCTAAATGAAATTTTAAGATATGTATCATTGTCTTTAAGGATAATCATTATCTTTGATTCAACTACAGTTACTTCTTTGGATAATGTATAGGACTTGTTTCCTTTCATTAAAAGGAAGTAAATTAAGAACCACAATAAGACAATGTCAAACAAAATTTTCTTCAAATTAAGGTTATTGTTTTAAGAAAATAGACTAAACAACCTCAAAGTTCAAGGTCACTAAGGAAATCCACTTAAAAAGGAAGAAATACAATTCTGGATGACTATGTTGTATTTTTTCATAAAGATAAATATTGGATTGGTGAATATGATTCTTTGGCTTACATTAATCCATACAAGGTACTAATTTGAAATGTGGATTTAAGGTATGAATATATAATGTAAATGTATAAAGACAACAAAGTTTGAGATCTTTCCCATCACCTTATGATAATAAGATCATTGGTTATGAGTAACTGTTCAAAACAAAAAGGGATTAAGTGGGTAATGTGAAAATGTATAAGGCTTATTATAGAAAAGACTACACTCAAAAGGGAAACAATGTTTTATTTTTAAAGAGACATTCTCTTTGGTTTTACTGAAAGACTCTTTAGAATTATTTTGAAACTTGTCATAGATTATGATTTTAAGCAATATTAGAAGGATATTAAAGTCGTGTTTCTCAATGGAGACATTAATGAAAAAACTTAATAAAACCACTTATGGATTACCCTTTTGTATTAGGGATTCAAATACACCATTATTATTCATGGGGTGCTATTTGGATTATCACAAAAGGGCTGGGTGGATAAGGCTTTAAATAAAAAAAAAGGTTTGGTATGCAAACTGCAAATCAATTCTCTTTTGCCAAAATAGACAAATGTTGTCTTATATAGTAATATAAGAACATCCTTGAAGCTAAAGAAATGCAAAAGATTCCTCATGCATTTGCGGTGTGGAGTCTAGTGCATGCTAAAGCATATACACATATGGATATTGCGTGTATTATTTGGCAGATATCTTACTGACATTAAAAGTAAATTAATTGTTAGTAACCAAAATGGTTACGAGATATCTTTAAGAAACAAAGGATTATATGCTCAAGACGGATTGGTTGGAGATCATAAGGCATTACAGTCCGACTATTTTGGATGCCAAGAGTACAAAAGATCCACTTCAGATAACAATAACATTATTGTTGTTGTCGTTGTTATTTTTTTGTTGGATGAAGCTATATAAGGAAAGTTGTCATACAGATACTTATAGCCTTCTTTGCTATTTTCCGTTATAGAGCATCCAACGATGGAAAATAATTGTATAATTTTGTCATAAAGTAATGAACTATTGAATAAAGAAATTGAAAGATCATTAAAGTAATATTGTAACAATAAACAACATATTATTTTCCAGTAAGGTGAGAGTGCAAAATAGATTGTAATTCATAGAGCATACCATGACAAACTCCAATATGGCGGATCCGCTTACAAAAGAATTATCACCCAAGGTCTTTCATGAGCATCTTGCTCAATCAGTGTAACTTTTATGTAAGAATATTTTTGTTCAAGGGGAGTTTGTATTTGGTACTATCATATGACACATTGCTCTATACTTTAGTTACATATACATATCAAGTTCTTTTTCTGATCAGAAACAAAGTAATAAAGTTTTTTTTTGCACTCTAGGTTGTTCAAATATTGAACGTTTTGATCTCACTAAAGTAGGACCAGTTGGAAATAGACATGTATAGATCACATCTCATGTAATTTCCATGCTACGCATCCATGATTGATCTATGTCGTTTGAATGTGTTGGTATATGTGACCATTGATTGGTTTAGTTACACTAAATGTAACGAAAGCCACTTTGATCCTTTATCAGCATAGTTAATGGATGAGATTGTTTCAGAAACACCTTATGTTATAAATAGCAAATTTTGGAGCTCATAAAGTTAAACACATTTATAAGGTTATTACATATATGGCCCAAAGGGGAGATTGTTGGAAAATTTCAATATGTGGGCCACATATGTAAAATAAATGTGTCGTGCTATTTTGGTGTAAAGCCTAATTAAAGTGATCAAATTATGAATTAAAGTTAAAAGACTTATAGGTATAATTGTCATGGTATTAATGTGTAGATACTGGGGCAATTCTATTTTGTTGAAGGGTCAAATTAGAAAATGCCAACATTATAAATAAGGGGTTATGGTCCCCAAATTACATAAGCTCCAGTTATTCTCCCAATCCCTTCCGTGGAAATAATTCAGATCTAGGGTTTATGTCAATTTGGAAGATCAGATCCAACTCTTATCTTTTAGGTCGATCTCTTTCTCTTAATCAATTTATGAAAGCATCAACCATGAATTCAAATCTAATATAAGGTATAGGATTTGTGTCAACGACGGAAAACCAAACCAAATTTACTTTTCCAACATCAACTATGAATTCAGGTATGGCTTCCGCTAACCCGTTTACTTTCCTCTATTTCTTTTCAATTAAATCAATATGGGTTACATATTCAGATCTAGGGTTTCATGATTAATCTATCCTAAAGTATATTGAAATCCTAACATATGTTCCCTTTCATATATACATCCACTTCATATAAATGTGTGTGTGCGTGTGTGTGTATAGATTTGCCTTGACCATACGAACATGTTTTTGACTATATACTAACATAATTTTAACATGCTAAGTTAATACTTCTTGTATAATTTATTTCATATACACTATGTTATCATAAATACATTTACAAGTATGTAAGTATGAATACATATACATTATACATATCTATTTTTTTCATATTTACACTTTATACATATCAACATCACTTCACATATATTTGTCACTACATATATGTTTATATTTATACCAATTTTCATATTCATTACTTCATATGGGCATATATATATATATATATTATCAAACATCATAAAGCTTATATATATATTTATATATACTTATATGGATATTCCATCTTAAATTTTAATGGTGGAGTTTATATATGTATATATAATTTCTATCATATCTAGACATTTAAAATTTTAAAATTAAATATAGTTTTAACTAATTTTATATATTTAGATATTTTAAACATCAGACAATTTATTTGTTCGACTAATAAAAGTTAATATTCCAATAATTAAAATCAATTAATTGTCTAATATCCAATGGCTAAAAACCCGGGTCGTTACATGCATGGACCATGATATTGTTTAGATTTGTTATATAGAAGTGACCAATGTTTTTTTATACAAATGATGTGGGAATGTGAAAAAAATCAGCTTTGCGAATTCGATTTTATCTCAAATAAAGATTTTTACACCTCCGCTATTTTCCGATATATCTTCGCTATAACTTTTCATATTACCGCTATAAAACCGTTAAGCATTTTAACTACACAGCTCTCTACAATTAAAAGTCGGTTCACAATGGTTTATATGTAAGCAACTATTTTGGAGTGAAATACTTTCGATTTAGAATTTTAAATTTAATGTTAGATTAACATTGAGGGACGAAACCGTCAAAGAAGTCAAAAATGGATTTTCATGATATTAAGGGTGAATTTACCCCTTGTGAGGGATGACCTTATAGTTACACTCTAGTCGTTTGAAGTAATGATGTGATATGGATTATTTTGTGGTGTCATGTTAAGAATAGGTGCCGCCGCCCGCCACCTTCATGCATTCAATTGAAAATCTTCTTAAAACATTGTTGACATGTCACATATTTGTATTTACTTTCGAATTTAATTTTCTTCATTTATTTGCAAGCCAGGGATGTGATATATTTTATCAAAACTAAGCATATCTGTGAATACTCGAAAAATCAAAAATCCGTCCTCATTCGTTTTTAAAAAAGGATAAACATTCGATATTCGAAAAAAACAAATACGGATGTGGATAGTAAGGTATCTACATCCGAAAATTATATATCTTTTTTTTCTTCTTCAAGATTATAGTTTATATTATTTATATTGAATATAATGACTGATATGTACTTATTGTTTTATTGAGTTAATAGTTTATATTATATGCATTTAATGCATATTAACATTCAAATCTATACATTATAATCATATTTGTTTAATTTTGTACCTTTATAATTGATGGAACCAAAACTTTTTATGCTAAACCAACTTTTTTATTTTAGTTTTAGAATTTATCAATGGTCAATAGATATGATAAATATCTAATATACGTTTGTATCTGTTGATGCAAATACCTGAATTTCAAAAATAATTTTGGATACAGATGCGGATATGCCACTATCTGCATCTGAAAGTATCCATTGACATGCCAAATCAAAACTTTCCATTATTTTTCATGTGTAAACATCCTATCTTCTTTCATATCCGTCTTTTTTTTTGAAACTCAACGAACCTATTATGAACATGTGATTTTTCTTAAGGGAGCAAACTCGTATGTATACCATTAAAAGTGTGCATGTATACAATTTCTTTTATCGAGGCTTCATTTACTTGACCAAACATGTTTGGACAAACAGTCTTCAAAAGATCGTGGACTTAAAATTTGACTCCATATGCGGCAGTTGATGTTTACATGTACCCTTAGTTGAGGTAACCTATTAATAATGCATTTTTAGCACTTGAAATGGGCATGCGAAAGTGACATGAAAGAAGAATGATTCACAAAAAGAGAATGTGTTCTTACGTTACGAAAGGTGCATTTAAAATGGGTATTTTAATTGTTTTATTATAAATAATTATTTTTTCTATTGTATTTTTGTTTCAATTATTTTTAAGTAATATAATTAAAAGACAATTTTTATTAATTACTAAAACTAAAATTAAAATACAACAGAATACAAGTAGAAATCGGGCAGTGAATAAGGTAGATGGGCCATTATATGCTACTAGTATCTGATTATGTATTGCGAACGTTCTATCTTCAACCACAGCCAATTCTGGACTTGTCATCTTCTGAAAAACCAAACGCCTCCATGTTCTCTCGAATCTTAAGTAGTGATACTACTTCAGAAAGTTGAATTTCTTCACATGATCGATAACATCCTTGAAGGCCATTGACGGGTAAGCGGATGGTACTCTTGGACTAGGATTAAGAGAGGGAGTAGTATATAAGGATGAACTAGGATAAGGAGAGAGAATTGGATTATAGAAGGGGCTATCTATTTCCAAATGAGATTTTTTTATTAAATATTTTTGATATATCATATCAATAATGTCATTTATCTTCTCGTCGTTCTCCGTTCTACTATGAACTTTGGAAGATGAAACTATGATACGCTGGTGTAGGCTTTTGTGATGGTTGTGTTGAAGTCTTCAAGTGGAGTATAAAATCCATCAATTCCCCATGTTGCATCGAATAACATATTGGTAGTTTGTTTTGGAGGAGGAGAATGCACCCTCTCGATTTGTTCTTCTGTAACACTAGGTGTTAATGCACTCCCTCATGTTGCAACAGTACCATGGAAAATCGATTGCAACAACTCCATATGAGCTATTGGTTGTTGCTTATACTTCATAACTATGGTGCCGAACTCTTGAAAAGTAAAAGAAAAAATAAACTAAACCCAGTATTAACTCATAAACGAATGAAAAGAGGAACATAAGAAAAGACAAGAAGATTACCTTCACACAATCACCCACCATTGCTCACTTTGCTAATCGTTCCCTTACCAAATCCCATCCTCAGCTCGCTTTTCTACACAAACTTTGCTATATTGACCATTGTTTCTTTAATCCATCGTATTTATAGTGAACTTGATCATCCATTACCGTTATTTCATTTGGAATAGTTGCCAAAGCCTCATTCAATGCTGCTGCAATTTTCTTACGAACGCTTTTTTGTTGTTTTATACTGCTTGATAATCATCAACGACGCAATGCAAGAATTCTATCGTAGTTTTTTCAGGCCAATTCTTAAGGCTTCGAGGAGAGTTTTTCGAAACAGTTTCGACCATTTTCTAGCTAAAAAAACTCAAAAAATTTAAAAAATATGGAAAATAAATGAAAATGAGATTGAAACGAGTGCATCAAAAATTACTTCAAATCTTGATTTGCTTTTTGCAGATTTTTAGGATAAATTTCAGGTTGATGTTGATTAGGAGGAAGAAGAGAGAACGGTAGTAAATCTATAGGGGTTAATTTTTTGAATGTTATGGTTACCGTTATAATTTAGCAGTTGATGTCAAGCGCATTTGACGCTGATCGTTCAATTCCAATGGTTGAGCCAAACGGATCAAAATCATGGGCCCCATCGAAGGCACGTCTAATGCGTCAGATGTGATGCCAACATAAACTGGGTAAATGTTATGGGTGTTTCCATCCATGGAATGGCGAATACTAAGAGTTGATACAAGGAACATGATAGTTAAAAAGTCAATGATTTAAAGGGTGCAACTCGGCAAAGGACCCAAAGTAAGAAGGTGAGTAGATCGCGAAGTGGCATGAGTAAGTAAAAGCAGAGAAAGAAATAAGAAGAATTGCAAAACAGCTCCTCTGCCCAGTAGAACAACCACTAAACAAAAATTCATGTCCGGTAGTCCTACCACGAAACAAGATTTCTTGCCCAGCAGTGTCAGTACTGAACATAAATTTCTATCCGCTAGTATACGCACTGAACATGATTCCTTGTGCAGTAGTTGTAACGACTCGTAAATTCGAACAAATTTTAAAAATATTAATTATAACTGTTGAATAGAATATGGTTAGAAATAAAGAATTTTCAATTGTTACTGTAAAATAATAATAATAATAAATTTGTTAGAATATAAAATATGATCTTAAGATAAAATTCTAAAACAACTAATCTTTATTGAAATGGAAGGCAGTAACGCGTATTAGAATATAATTTAATAATATTAATTGAATGTAAATGACAACTGTATTAATGCAATTTCAATCAACTGTAACAATAAATGTTATAAAGAATGGGATAAACAATATTCTAAATATGTTAGCATACAATAAGAAATCAAATATTTGGTAAGTAGATTTATACTCCTTGTGTAAACAATAAATTAATAGATATGAATTACTAAGTTGTAACAATTGATTTATTCCTCATCCCATTGATTAATCCGCTTTGAAATATATTTTGTAATCAATGGAACTAAATGTAATTGACATCTTTCAAATAAAAAGGAAAGAGAACATTAATTGTAATTAATGGACGTAATAATAGAAACGTATGTTTGAATTAAAATAAAAGGGGAAGTTGTGGAAATAAAAAGGAAAAATATGTTTTAATTGAAAGAGAAATTTGATGTAATATAAAGAACATGTAAATCGAAATAAAAGGATAAAACTTTGTTTGAATTATTTAATGAAAATAAAACGATTAGTGTGTAACCAACATTCAATTGGAAATTTAATATTGATTTAATTGGAATTAAATCTTTTAATTAAGGTAAAGAGTAATAGATGGTAATTGATTTAGTCAAGAATAAGCAACATATGTTGAATTGAATAAAATGAACATTTGAATGAAGGTAAACCAATGTTAATAAAATGAAGGTTCAATTCAGTCAATTTTAAAATATATTATTATTTGAATTTAAATAAAATTTAAAGGTTAAAATTAAAGAACAAATTTTGGAATATTGAGTAATATATTTTTTCAAATTCAATGAAATAGAAAATTTTCTAAAATTTAAATTTTGGTCAAACTTAGTCAAAATTTGACCTTTGGTTGAAATTTTTTAATTTGAATTTTAAAATTCTGTTCTTTTTTTATGACACTAGAGTGAAATCAGATCTTTTCTCCACTTTTCGTTTCGTCAAAATCAAATTTTTATTGCTCTAAATATTTGAATTTCTGTGAAAAACTGACATAAGTTTGAGGTGTTTAGTTGTGAAATTTGGCTAAGTCCTAATGGGTTTGGTTTAGTCCTAATGGGCCTTGGTTAACCAAGAGACTATAACCATACCAAGAGACTTGTGTCAAATTCTATGCCTACGACCATTTGTTTCCTTCTGACTAACTTGTACATACATAATTTTCTCTTCATAAAACTTTCTCAACACACTTCCTTCTTCCTCTCCAAATTTACAAAGAGTTCTAGATCTCAAATCTCCTAAACTTCACCAATCAAAACTCTTCCTCCTCTCCTTCAATCCTTCCTTCCTCCTCCTTGTGCTACCCTCTCTTCCACCATCCAAGCCCTCATCTCCTCCTCCTTATTTCGGCCACCAATCACCACCCAAAGCCAAAACCCTACCTCTCTTTTCCTACCCTAGGCCGAATCCTCTTAATCTCTTTTCTTTTCTATTTCATAAAAAAAAACAAGGTTACATATTTTATCTTAGAGATCTATTGATTCTAGCTTGCTTTGCTTTGGAATTAAGATTCAAATTCATAGCTTTGTTTGTTAAATATTTCCTAGCCTCGAAAGGTGAGCTATTCACTCACGATTTATAATCTTATGTTAAGTGAATGAATATCAATTGATATGTTATTGAAATGTTGCAATAGTTAAGAAATTTTGCATATTTTGGTTATGATTTGATATGACATATGTTCACCTATGTTCCCTTATTATTTTGATATGATTATTGTTATTGATATTATATTGTTTATTTATAAAAAAAATAGATGTGATGATATGGTTATTAATATGCTTCATGATGTTAATATTAAATTGCTACATTGAAAAGAAAAAAAGGGAAATGTTATATTGATTTAAAGGTTGACACTTTTGTGATGGAAATTGTCATTAGTATGTTATGTGAAATTTATGTGTGAAATGAAAAAAGAAAAGAGAAAAAAACGAAAAGAAAAGAAAAGAAAAAAAAGAAATTTTATATGCATATATGTGTTATGTTGGAAATCACCTAAATTGCTATGTTAAAAATGGTTGCATATTCGGTTATGTTATGGTAGGAATCTTATGTCACCTTCCATGTTAAATATGCATATATGCTATATTATGTAGTTTTTATGTAATTATGTGTTATTGTATGTAATTGGTTATGTAAGTAATATGTTATGTTATGTGATTCATTATGTAAGTTATGTGCCATCTTATGTAAATTATTATGTATGATTTTGTGTTATGTTATTTATTTATGTAAATCATGCTGCAAGTTCCCTTAGTTTTAGGAATTCCCTATGGGTTGAAATGATACATACCCGAATGTTCTTTTAAAATAGGGAAAAATCGTTATGGGTTGAAATGATAAACCCAAGCGATTTTTATTGATTTTGGAAATTTGGGATTGCGGGTTGAAATGATATATAACCGTAAATTTTAAATTATTACGGATTGAAATGATAAATATCCATATCACTTGGCCCTAGGATAGAATACTATATATAGACATCGTTGGTATGTTTTTAAAGTGATTTTTGAAATTTTGGTAAGATGTGTTTAAAAAAAATGATTTTTGAATATAATATAAAGATTTTATTTTAAAACATATATGTAAAATTTAGATTTTAAAATTATATGTTTTAAAAATTCTTAATTTATAAGTTAAGTTTTAAATTGTAAATTTAAAGTTTTACTTATAACTTTATTTACTTTTTTTCATAATATAAGACTTAATTTAATAAAAATAAAATATATTATGTTTAAAATATTTAAATTAATAATTTATTTTAATATATAACCTATTTTAATATATAAACTATTTCTAATATATAAACTTTTTCAATCTATAACCTATTTTATTATATAAACTATTTCTAATATATAAACTATTTCAATCTATAACCTATTTTTAAAATATAAGCTGTTTTTAATGTATAACCATTCCAATATATAAACTACCTTCAATATTCAAAATGTTTAAAGTTGGAACTGTTATGATTTAGATTTAACTGATTTAAAATGCGAATATTTTGATATGATGGTTTAACCTATTTTATGGTTATGATTTTGAAAATGAATATGATTTCGAAAGTGAAAATGATTTCAAGGTGTTATGATTATGAAGTGAATATGATTTCGAAAGTGATATGATTTTGAAGTGAATATGATATTTTGATATAAATTATGAATCGGTTTTGGAAATGTAAAAGAACCAACTGGTGTGAAATAAGCATTTGGTTGTTAAAGTGACCGGGATCAGATATTGTCATACTCTCTGTCAATACCGAAAACCACTTTAACAACTGTGCACGTGGTGGAGAATCCAGAATGAAGTAGGATTGTTTTGCGAACGCCACTGGAATGAAGTAAGAGAAAGATGAAGGATAGCCTTGACCTTTAGGTCATAATTAAAATGACTAAAACAGGAGCCACGCCGGGCCAAGTGGGGTCGCTCCCTCTATCGAGCACATTTCTTCGATACCACATTATTACTTTGTGATTGATTTGGTGGCCATCCCTTTGATTTGATTTGGGAGTGTGTCTCGAGGTGGGCGGTAGTAGCTGCTATGCGTTACCACCAGTCTGGATCCACAAAACGGTAGTATCCTACCCTGGGCATTGCCTTGTGTGCCTTATCATATTTATCCTAATCGCGTCCACTATGAGTTTGGTTTGTGTCGTACCTATGGAATGCTCCCTGATAGCCCACCATTTTACGGTGGAGTTTACAGTACTGTATAGACTACAAAATTTATATAAAATTGTGTTAAGGGGGATATTGGTAACGCCTTAATGCTACTTTAATATTTTACTTTACTGTAGACATTATTTATGTAGCGTATTGTATTATGTATGTAGATAGTTCCACGGATCCTTAAAGGATGGAAATCCCCAAACATTCTTTAAGTTATTGCATTTCATTTGGACATTTCACTTAAGTTGATTTACTTGCATAAGATTGTTAATCCTGACTCGAGTGTTTTATGTTTTGCTTTATGCTCGGGTTAGCCTGAGTATTACAGCATTTGAGACTCACCTTTTGGATCTTGGAGCTTGGCTTGGAGATCTATTGTGACGCCCCACCTCTATACCCACGCTAACCAAGAACACTACGATGTAGTGCTGTCAATTAGCATGGAGAATAAGGCTGTGGAGGAGCGACCATCCATGTAACTTCTTTGTGCGAGCACCAATATGTCAGATAGAACAGAACGCATATCTCTTAAAGAGGAAATCCGACATACCGATACAAACATAAAGCTATCACACGGTGGCTATAAATAACCTTCGGAAACAAACATAGAAATTATCATAACATAAATCAGTCACAGACATCCATATCACAAAGGCGGAAGAAGATATGAATAAATATATAACACATTAAAGTGTACATCAGAGTAGAGATCAGAAAGATCCACGATAATACAAAAGAATAGCATCACGTGCTATACAAAAGAATAAGTACACAACATAGAGTCTATATCTCAAATGTGTACATCCAAAAACTACTAATCTATGTAGTTAGCCAAAAGTCAGAATAATCCTGAAGAGAAGTCAAGCAGAAGCACCTGTAACATCTCGGTCTGACCCGAGTATTATTTATAAGAAAATAATAAACGGATCAGTCTAGCTATAAATATCAGATGATATGGTATAAAGTAAACGACATGACATGAACATGTAATAACCATAACGTCGTACTACTATAAGTACGTAAATGATAATCAACAAGAGGTTAATCAATTTCACAAGGATCTTCTCAAAGATCCAAACCCATAAAAAGGTAATGACACACAAATTCACCAATACACAATAAAAACTGATATCATATCAATGAGAATTACAAAAGTTGGTGAAGCACTAAATCCAGAAATCGACACACGAAATCCAGAAATCACTAAAAAGGGGAAGTCCGAGCACACGGACGAGAAGCTATCCATTTAATTTTTCGAACACACGGATGGCCCGAAGGCAAGTCCAAGCACACGGACGAGAAGCTATCTCATGGAAGCTATCCATTTAATTTTCCGAGCACACGGATGGGAAGCTATCCATTTAATTTTCCGAGCACACGGATAAGAAGCTATCTTATGGAAGCTATTCATTTAATTTTCCGAGCACACGGATGGGAAGCTATCCATTTAATTTTCCGAGCACACGGATGTGAAGCTATCTTATGGAAGCTATTCATTTAATTTTCCGAGCACACGGATGGCCCGAAGGCCTTTGACACACTGACGGCCCAAAGACCATGGGGTGCGGCCCCATATATGTGAGTAGAAACATCACCCAAGTGGGGTCTAGTCTCCCTCGCGGACAAAGAGACATCGCTCAATCGCTAGTCTAAACCATAAAATGATCGTCATCGATCATCAAGAAGTGTCGATTACACTAAGCTAGTAAATATAAGAGTTTAGCTTCATGTCCCATAACCACTTGCTTAACTCAAATATTTACGAACAGATTGTAGATCTCCACTAGAAAATTGTCACAAGAGTTTCAATCGAACAAGTCCATCAATTAACCGACGAAGTAAACGCAAGCGTTTCATACCACTTGTTTTGCTAAGCCGTTTAATTATATTTTCTCATACGAATGAGGTAAAGGTTTGTATATACTAATAGATTGGAAAACAGTTTTATAAACGAGTTTGATATTGAAAATAGAGTTGAAATCGTTTTGATGAAGAAGTTTTGATATTTAATACTAGTATAGAAACCTTTATATTTTTAAAGTGACAAGTCACAAAACGATTGTTGAAACGAATCGAATCTCATAAATTCACGTTCGAAGACGTGAGAAAAGTCCAAATAAATCAATCCCAAAACCATCATAGTAGAAATTCTATTGATTGTTTTTCGGATAAGATCCCCTACGAAGGGGAGCATGGGGTTCGACCTGCCCGGTCAGGTCGCGGGGGTCCAGGGGGCAGCGCCCCGTCAAAACGGTACGACCTAGTGAAGACAAAATGAGGTCTAACGACCCAAGGGGGATAGGGTCGAGCGACCTAACGAGGTACCATCCTGAAAAAGGAGTCATCAAAGTCTTAAGAAATGATAACAACAAATAGGATCATCACAAATCGATTTAAATTGAAAATTCAATCCAAAAAGGCAAACTGGACTGAAACAGCAGGTTAAGTCGACTGAACAGAGTTTTCAGTCGACTGACCCTGTACCTGGAAACTTTCTGTTTCCAGGTTCAGTCGACTGAACAGAGTTTTTAGTCGACTGAATCATGCCTGGAAACTTTTGGGTTCCAGGTTCAGTCGACTGAACAGAGTTTTCAGTCGACTGAATCATGCCTGGGCTGTTTTTCAGCCTATACACAATGAAGAGAAAACTCTTCTAAAATGCAACCGGACGAACATTGGCTCTAAGGGTTTATGCCAATCGACAACCCGGCCCTATA
This sequence comes from Allium fistulosum, assembly GCA_030737815.1. Lineage (NCBI taxonomy): Eukaryota > Viridiplantae > Streptophyta > Magnoliopsida > Asparagales > Amaryllidaceae > Allium > Allium fistulosum. The sequence goes on from CM060904.1 coordinate 138,035,222, forward strand.
TGCTCCTCGGTGCATCACCAAAAGCATGATCAAACATCCATAAAAGGATTTTCACATAAATTTGACTTCACAAACCAAAAATTGGAATATTCACAAAACCAATCCAAATCAAGAGCAAATGCACATGAAGAAGTGTTAGGAATTCATACCCAACAACTAAAGGTAATTATAGATATAGACGTGAGATAAAAATCTCACCTTTAAACCCAAAACAATGAAGAAGGAGCTTGAAAGCAAAGGGGGAATCAACCACTCTTCAACACAACCCAAATGAGCTTGAATCTATGCTCAAAAGAGAAACATTTCCTAAATTAGGTTTAGGGAATTTTTTCTGAAATTGAAAGGAGAATGGGTTGGAGAAGATGAAGAGGAGGCTTATCAATAGCTTCTCTTTGAATTTGGAGCAAGAACTTGAATTTGCAATGGAACTAGGGCTTAGGAATTTCCTAATTCTTTTTCTCTTCCTCCATTTTTGATGAAGCTTGAGACTTAGGAAATGAAAGTGAAGTAATGAAGAGGAGGGGGTGGAGTAAAGATATAACCAGATTTTGGCAAGTGGCCTGAACCCAACCCAAAGTCCAAAGTGAAAAAGTAGCAAAATTCTACTAACTCCAAATATATCGAAGCTTATACTCAAAAAGGTCGCAAACGACATTTTGAACTCAATGGAAGTGGTCACGAGTCCCAATTCGACTGTTTGCAAAAAGTAGTTTTTCAGACCTCAATCCGATTAACAATTCTATATTTAAATAAAATATTTAAATATCAAATCATAAAATATGCGGGTTGTTACATCTATCTTATCTATTCAGCTTTCCAATTATTCTGTTATTTCGGTCATTTAGTTATTTTCGTTCAGACTTGTTATTTGCTTATGTATTAGAGACTTCTATGATTTGGACTTCTGTTGTCTTTTGTCTTGGACTCTGTTGTTTCTGTAGTAGCTTCATGAACTACTATTTATCTATTCCGCCACGTATTGTTGTATTACTCTGCGTCTGTGATTCTATGATTGATTTATTTACCGTATATGCTAAGTTTTGCCAAATATAAATAACAATCTGTTATTTTGATCATTTCAAGTCTGACATGTGTGGTTTATTGTCGATTTGAATGGTCCAAAATAGCGGATCGTTACTGTTGGTATCAGAGCTCTGGTTTAGGAAAAACTTAGCTTATGGAGTAAAAACTCATTAGAAATAGGGTGGCAATACCCTAGAATGAGTAGAATCAATTACGAGATCATCCTTCCTTTCGAGCCTATCTTCTTAGTTAGGCTACTCTTTGATTAGGGTCCCTCTAAATTTGAATCTCTATCTTTGTTCTAAAATCCATTCTTGAATCATCCTATGAGAGAGTGCATTTGTTAGTGTTATAAAAATTTGTTTTATATCGTATTGTTTATTTTGTTAAGTATGATTATATTTTATATATAAAAGTATAATTTTCTAAAATTAGATAGTTAAATGAATTGGTTGTTAGAAATGATAATACTAGATTATCATTTATTGTTTTGTTAACATTCCTAAACCTGTAACTATTATTGTATGTTATAAGGAGATGAAATTTTATAAACATGGTTATAAATCTGATTTGCAAATGAGATAAAATTAAATTATGGATTTGGGAATTTAATTTTCGGTGCTTTTCAAAATTTGGTTTTCAAAGTTTGAATAAAATGAAATAAAAATAATATTAATATTATTTGAAGGTATTTTCAAGTAGAATTTTTTTCCAAAAGAATTTTAAAAAAAGCAAGCCAATACTCTCCTCTTTTGTCGCTAGAAAATAATTTTGGTGATGACTGCAGCATCATCGACATTCATTTTCGAGTCTTAGAGTGGGGGAGACTACTTAGTAACTTTGCTACACTTTTGTTTTGGAAATTGGATTCTGATTTGAATTTCTTAAGTATGATTTGATATACAAAAATATATATGCATATATTTATTTCAAAATGGTTTAAAGTGAAACCAGAAATTAAACTCTTAAGTTTATGTTAAGTAATGGTTTTCAATTATTGAAATGAAGTAAAATTTCTGAATAATTGGAGTGTCTAAAATGAGAAATGAAATTGAAAAAACTTGAAACAGTTGAACTAGGATAAAATTAATTTATATAATACTCAATTGCATTCTAAAACATATATAACTTACCTGAAATATTTAAAAAGTTAAAATGTTAACTTGACTATGTAATTGAAGGGTATACAAGAGGAAACTTAAGTAATAAAAAAATGTTCAAACTAAATTTTGCTTAATAAAAATATTGTAAATAAAAGGTAAATAGTATAGTGCTCAGTTACATTCTGAAACATCAATAAAAACTTACTAGGAAAAAGGTTTGAATGTTAATGAGAACATGTAATTGAATAGTGAACAATATAAAATGTAAGTAATAAGAGGTCCAAAATGAAATTTGTTAAGGAAAGTTATAAATAAAAATTGAGTTGCTGTAATCAATGTTTATACACTTAATCTATGTTATAATAAATGTTAAGCGAAATAATTGAACAATAAAAAGAGAATGTTATTTAAGTAAATGAATATGAACTTAAGAAAATAAACAAGTAATAAATAAATTTATATTTTGTAAACTGTTTGTAATATAAAGGTAAATTACAAAGAATGGTTGAAATAGAATTATGAAGTGGAATTAACTTAAGTGAAGTCAAATGGATTAAATAAATGAAACGAGTTAAATAAATGAGGATTTGTTTTGAAAAGAAAATGAACTTAAGTTATAAAGATAAGGTGAATGTAAATAAATTATGAATGAAAGTTAATTAAGTAGAGATGTAAGAAATTTGGAATATATAAGTTATATAACTTTAAACTTGAGAAAATAAGAGGTGAAAACCAAAATAAGAATGTGGTTAATCATTTTGGATAGGCAAAAGGAAATATGGAATGTTGATATTAAGCTTAAGTAAATTTGTACAATGGTTAATTAAGTGATATTGACATTAAAGGAAATATAATATGTGAATGAAATAAAATAAATGATCATAAATAAATTTGAATGTGAAAGAGAATAACACATATGATTGTAAACAAATGTAAATATATAGGTTGAACATAATGAAAGTTAATAATTGAATGTAAGTTAATTGGACATAACAGAATGGAAATTAATGGAATAAGAATTCCTTGAATATGAATAAGCAAGCATGGAAATATTTTTGCAACGAATGTTAATAAATTGGAAGCAAATAAATTGAATGTAAACCAATTAAATGTGGATGAAACAAATGTAAGTAATTGAAAAATCAATTGAATGCAAATACATTAAATTGGAATCAATCAAATGCGAATGCAATGAATATTGATTGATTGAATAATAATGGATTGAAACCAAATTAATTGAATGTAAATCAATTAAAATCGAATGTAAATCCATTGAATGATTAACGAGATTAATAATAATAAGTGAATGTTAATCAATTAAGAAGTAAATAAGGTGAAAGCAAATAAACTGGATATGAATGTAAATTAATTGAAAGTGAGTTAATTAGAATGATAATAATAATGGATGTTAATAAGTAATAAAAATGTATAAAGTAAACATTCGAAATGAAATTTATACGGATTTGAATTAATTGTTTGTATCTGGTATTGTGCATTTTGAATTTGTCTTGTCTTTCTGTTTTACTTCTATTCTCCTATCTTCGTTCCTTTTCGAGGACGAAAAGTTTGAGGGGGGAGAGTGTAACGACTCGTAAATTCAAACAAAATTTAAAAATATTAATTATAACTGTTGGATAGAATATGGTTAGAAATAAAGAATTTTCAATTGTTACTGTAAAATAATAATAATAATAATAATAAATTTGTTAGAATATAAAACATGATCTTAGATAAAATTCTAAAAAAACTAATCTTTTTTGAAATGGAAGGCGATAACGCGTATTAGAATATAATTTAATGATATTGATTGAATGCAATTGACAATTGTATTAATGCAATTTCAATCAACTATAAAAATAAATGCTACTAAAGAATGGGATAAACAATATTCTAAATATGTTAGCATACAATAAGAAATCAAGTATTTGGTAAGTAGATTTATACTCCTTGTGTAAACAATAAATTAATAGATATGAATTACTAAGTTGTAACAATTGATTTATTCCTCATCCCATTTATTAATCCGCTTTGGAATTTATTTTGTAATCATTGGAACTAAATGTAATTGAAATATTTCAAATAAAAAGGAAAGAGAACATTAATTATAATTAATGGACGTAATAATAGAAATGTAAGTTCGAATTAAAATAAAAGGGGAAGTTAAGGAAATAAAAAGGAAACATATGTTCTAATTGAAAGAGAAATTTGATGTAATATAAAGAACATGTAAATCGAAATAAAAGGATAAAACTTTGTTTGAATTATTTAATGAAAATAAAACGATTAGTGTGTAACCAACATTCAATTGGAAATTTAATATTGAATTAATTGGAATTAAATCTTTTAATTAAGGTAAAGATTAATAGATGGTAATTGATTCAGTCAAGAATAAGCAACATATGTTGAATTGAATAAAATGAACATTTGAATGAAGACAAACCAATGTTAATAAAATGAAGGTTCAATCAGTCAATTTTAAAATATATTATTATTTGAATTTAAATAAAATTTAAAGGTTAAAATTAAAGAACATATTTTGGAATATTGAGTAATATATTTTTCCAAATTCAATGAAACAGAAAATTTTCTATAATTTTAAATTTTGGTCAAACTTAGTCAAAATTTGACCTTTGGTTGAAGAATTTTAATTTGAATTTTAAAATTTTGTTCTTTTTTTATGACACTAGAGTGAAATCGGATCTTTCTCTACTTTTCGTTTCATCAAAATCAAATTTTTATTACTCTAAATATTTGAATTTCTGTGAAAAACTGACATAAGTTTGAGGTGTTTAGTTGTGAAATTTGGCTAAGTCCTAATGGGTTTGGTTTAGTCCTAATGGGCCTTGATTAACCAAGAGACTCTAACCATACCAAGAGACTTGTGTCTATTCCTATGCCTACGACCATTTGTTTCCTTCTGACTAACTTGTACTTACATAATTTTCTCTTCAGAAAATTTTCTCAACACACTTCCTTCTTCCTCTCCAAATTACAGAGAGTTCTAGATCTCAAATCTCCAAAACTTCACAAATAAAAACTCTTTCCTCCTCTCCTTCAATCCTTCTTTCCTCCTCCTTGTGCCGCCCTCTCTTCCACCATCCAAGCCCCCATCTCCTCCTCCTTATTTCGGCCACCAATCACCCCCAAAGCCAAAACCCTAACTCTTGTTTCCTACCCTAGGCCGAATCCTCTCTGTCTCTTTTCTCTTCTATTTCATAAAAAAAACAAGGTTACATATTTTATTTTGGAGATCCATTGATTCTAGCTTGCTTTTCTTTGGAATTAAGTTTCAAATTCATAGCTTTGTTTGTCAAATATTTCCTAGCCTCGAAAGGTGAGCTATTTACTCACGATTTATAATCTTATGCTGAGTGAATGAATATCAATTGATATGTTATTGAAATGTTGCAATAGTTAAGAAATTTTACGTAATTTGGTTATGATTTGATATGAAATATGTTAACCTATGTTCCCTTATTATTTTGACATGATTATCGTATTGATATTATGTTGTTTATTTTAAAAAAAATAGATGTGATGATATGGTTACTAATATGCTTCATGATGTTAATATTAAATTGCTATGTTGAAAAGAAAAAAAAGGGAAATGTTATATTGATTTAAAGGTTGACACTTTTGTGATGGAAATTGTCGTTAATATTGTATGTGAAATTTATGTGTGAAATGAAAAAAGAAAAGAAAAAAGAACGAAAAAAAGAAATAAAATAAAATTTATATGCATATATGTGTTATGTTGGAAATCACCTAAATTGCTATGTTAAAAATGGTTGCATATTGGGTTATGTTATGGTAGGAATCTTATGTCACCTTTCATGTTAAATATGCATATATGCTATATTATGTAGTTTTTATGTAATTATGTGTTATTGTATGTAATTGGTTATGTAAGTAATATGTTATGTTATGTGATTCATTATGTAAGTTATGTGCCATCTTATGTAAATTGTTATGTATGATTTTGTGTTATGTTATTTATTTTATGTAAATCATACTGCAAGTTCTCTTAGTTTTAGGAATTCCTATGGGTTGAAATGATGCATACCCAAATGATCTTTTAGAATAGGGAAAAATTGATATGGGTTGAAATGATAAACCCAAGCGATTTTTATTAATTTCGGAAATTTGGGATTGCGGGTTGAAATGATATATAACCGTAAATTTTAAATTATTGCAGATTGAAATGATAAATATCCGTATCACTTGACCCTAGGATAGAAAACTATTTACGGACACCGTTGGTCTGTTTTTAAAGTGATTTTTGAAATTTTGGAAATATGTGTTTGAAAAAAAAATGATTTTTAAATTTAATATAAAGATTTTATTTTAAAATATATATGTAAAATTTAGATTTTAAAATTATATGTTTTAAGAATTCTAAATTTATAAGTTAAGTTTTAAAATGTAAATTTTAAAGTTTTACTTATAACTTTATTTACTTTTTTTTCATAATATAAGATTTAATTTAATAAAATTTAATAAAAATAAAATATATTATGTTTAATATATTTAAATTAATAATTTATTTTAATATATAAACTTTTTCAATCTATAACCTATTTCTAATATATAAACTATTTCTAATATATAAACTATTTCTAATATATAAACTTTTTCAATCTATAACCTATTTTAATATATAAACTATTTCTAATATATAAACTTTTTCAACCTATAACCTATTTTTAAAATATAAACTATTTTTAATGTATAACTATTCCAATATATAAACTACCTTCAATATTCAAAATGTTTAAAGTTGGAACTTTTATGATTTAGATTTAATTGATTTAAAATGCGAATATTTTGATATGACGGTTTAACTTATTTTGTGGTTATGATTTTAACAATGAATATGATTTCGGAAGTGAATATGATTTCAAGGTGATATGATTTTGAAGTGAATATGATTTCGAATGTGATATAATTTTAAAGTGAATATGATATTTTGATATAAATTATGAATCGGTTTTGGAAATGTAAAAGAACCAATTGGTGTGAAATAAGCGTTTGGTTGTTAAAGAGACCGGGATTGGATATTGTTATACTCTCTACCAATACCGAAAACCACTTTAACCACTGTGCACATGGTGGAGAATCCAGAATGAAGTAGGATTATTTGGCGAACGCTACTGGAATGAAGTAAGGGAACGATGATGTATAGCCTTGACCTTCAAGTCATAATTAAAATGACTAAAACAGGAGCCATGCCAAGCCAATTGGGGTCGGTCCCTTTATCGGGCACTTTTCTTCGATACCATATTATTACTTTGTGATTGATTTGGTGGCCACCCCTTTGATTTGATTTGGGAGTGTGTCTCAAGGTGAGCGGTAGTAGTTGCTATGCGTTACCACCAGTCCGGATCCGCAAAATGGTAGTATCCTACCCTGGGCATTGCCTCGCGTGCCTTGTCATATTTATCCTGATCGCGCACACTACGAGTTTGGTTTGTGTCATACCTATGGAGTGCTCCTTGATAGCCCACCATTTTACGGTGGAGTTTACAGTACTGTATAGACTACATAATTTATATAAAAATGTGTTAAGGGGGATATTGGTAACGCCTTAATGCTACTTTAATATTTTACTTTACTGTAGACATTATTTATGTAGCGTATTGTATTATGTATGTAGATAGTTCCACGGATCCTTAAAGGATGGAAATCCCCAAACATTCTTTAAGTCATTGCATTTCATTTGGACATTTCACTTAAGTTGATTTACTTGCATAAGATTGTTAATCCTGACTCGAGTGTTTTGTGTTTTGCTTTATCCTCGGGTCAGCCTGAGTATTACTGCATTTGAGACTCACCTTTTGGAGCTTGTAGCTTGGCTTGGAGATCTATCTTATCTATTCAGCTTTCCAGTTATTCTGTTATTTTGGTCATTTAGTTATTTCTGTTCAGACTTGTTATCTGCTTATGTATTAGAGACTTCTGTGTATTTCGACTTCTGTTGTCTTTTGTCTTGGACTATGTTGTTTCTGTAATAGCTTCATGAACTACTATTTATCTATTCCGCTGCGTATTGTTGCATTACTCTGTGTCTGTGATTCTGTGATTGATTTATTTATTGTATATGCTAAGTTTTGCTAAATATAAATAACAATCTGTTATTTTGAGCAATTCAAGTCTGGCATGTGTGGTTTATTATCGATTTGAATGGTCCAAAATAGCGGGTCGTTACTCCTTGTTCAGTAGTAGAATCATCGGGCATGAATTCCTGTTTGATAGTCAAACATACCAAATCAAGGATATACAGAGCTGAAGGTGGCCAAGAACTAAGCCAAACCCTAATAAACAAGTCATTGCTGGATCACCCATTATTTGCGCCACAGAATAATGTATTTAAGGAAATTCTGAATTATATCTTTTATATATGGAAATTCTGGATCATGTCTTTTGTATATGGAAATAACTGAACAAAGCAAGGTAATTGATTGCCTATTTTATCGGCCTAGCTACATTATAAATTTACTGCTATAAATACCAAAGCTTCCAACAATAATGGTAGACAATTCTGAAGAGAAAATTGCCAAACAGAAACTACCGGACATGGATCTTGATAACTCCATTTTATTCTAGATTATTGTATTCTAATCATCGGATAACTGATCTATAAGAAAAGTGATGAAAATGAACAGTGGATGTAGGCATATTATGGACGAACCACTATAACTTCTTGTGCACTTTACTTATATCGCATCTTCTATTGTTTATAATTTGCTCCCTAAATAAATTATTAAACCAAATATCATAAAGTTGTGTCATACACTCAGTATACATAGCTCCATATCAGGTCGATTGGGCGTGTTGACCCATTTTTTGAGTAAATATTTATGGTGCTATAATTGAAAGCTTCGAATCTCAACATGCCTCCAAAACCAAAGACTAGAGTTGGCACCACTAGTTTGAAGCAAGGAATATCAACACACTTAAACAGATGGCTACTGATCAGGACAACAATTCATCCAATACTCCATTACTAGACACTATCACCAGAAGCAACCTAGATAGAGTTTTGGTGGAACTCGATAACCATTTTGCTACTCAGCATCAAGTTTTGTGGACCAAATCATGGCACGCTTAGGGCAGATGCAAATTAACGGACACAACAATGAAGTGCAAGGACGATCCCAGTCCAGGGGGCGTAGAAGGCGAAGGAGGTTGCATTCTGGCAATGGATTTGATTAGGATAACCAAAGAACTGGGAGAGGAAACATCGAGGAAATAGAACGAGTAAGGATTCAGCCTGAAGCTGTGCCTGTGGAACGGTTCGATGCCAAACCAAACAAGTGAGGCAATGAGCTAGGTCCAACTATAGCTAATCCCGCCTATTCTAGATGACACTCTCCTGCCCTAGTCGAAATTGCAATTGATGGAATGCGATCTGACCACCAGAAACTGTCCCGATGCTGAGGCCAAGGTCGAAATCGTAGGTCAATTCGTCATAAAGGAAGCGAAGGAGAACATTCACCTTGGATGAAAGGTCGACCCATCCTCGAATATCACCCGAACTGGAAGATAGAATGGCATAGGTCTTTAGAGAATGTGTTCAAGGAGAACAAGTGAAACAGGGTATTGAAGCAAGAGCTGATAGCCTTTTCTTCGTGGAGATGAGACCGCCCAGAATCCTAAAGACTTTCGAATGTCCATGGATCCTTACAAAGGTCGAACTGATCCCGAGTTAAATCTACAACAATATACCCTGCATATTCTAATAAGTAGGGCGATGAAGGAGGTCTTATGTAAATGCTTCCTCCCATTTCTTATGGACTTAGCAATAATGTGGTTATATTGTATATCTTCAAGCTCAATACACTCTTGGGCAATGTTGCATGAAAAATGTATTAGCCAGTTCCGAGTACATGTGGAGCAGCCTAAAGACCGTATTCATTGTAATTTGTGAAGCAAAGGGAGGATGAATCACTATGATGGTACCTTACTCGCTTCAATGCCGCAATAGTCGTGGTTTAGAATGCAGATGAACGACTAACTTTGATGGAATTATGCGGCGGGGTGCATCCGGACATGAAAATGGCTAAAAGGTTAACTATGGAGAAGCTAGCCACCTTGCAGGACTTCTTTTATGTAGCAACAAAATATATAAGACCGTAGGAGGCTATGTTTGGGTGACAAATTAGGATGGCTGTCAAGTCGTCAATAGCATCTAACAATGTAAATACTATATTAAAGGGAAACAAAAACAATTTTACTAAAGGAAGAAGGATAATGACCAAAGTGGCCTAGGCTGCAATAGGGTAGAGCGAAAGAGGTCCAGACCTAGACCATAGTTCGATGCTTACACGGATCTAAATGATACTATGGAAAAATCTAACTCGCAACATAAGCGGAACATAAATATTATAGGCCTTGGCTAAGAAAGAAGACTGAAGCAGACATAAATATGGGGAAGTACTATCGGTTTTCATGAACCTTATGGACATGACACTAATGAATGCTGTCATTTGCACGATATTATCGAGGAATGCATCAAAAAGAAGTTGGAGAAGCATGTCAGAGATTGTAATGCTCCTTCCATTCCCATATGGCAACCATAAAAGCAACCCATGCAAGGGAATAGGAGAGAAGGAACTGGCACTAATCGTGCAAAGGACGGTAGGTTAGTAATCAATAGCATAAAGAGAGGACCTCATATGGCGGGCAAAAGCTGGGCTGAAATAGAAAGGTACGCCAAGTCTTTAAAGAGTAGAAAAGGTTTTGTATATGCCATAAGCGAGGAGCATGATGCAAAAACCCATCGTTGTAGCAGGTCGATATAACTTTTAAGACAATGATTTGCAAGGAAAGAAGCATTCATAAATTGAACCCATGGTGATTTCAGCATGCTTGGTCCAGTAGAGGTGCACCAAATTTTGGTAGATAGTAGAAGTTAAGTTAACATTGTAACACCCCAGAAATTTTAATAATGAATTAAATATTAATAAGGGTTAAAATGTCATTTTACATAAAAGGGTAAAATAGCCTTTTTTTCACAAACATCAGAATTAGGCCACTATACCTATTCCATTATGCCTGGAATGTCGTTTGGTTAGAAAACATATACAACTTGTTAAATTTGATAAACTGGTCAAAATTAGCAAAAATTATGACTAATTGCATTTTTGTAATTATTAATTTTGGATTCAGATTACCTTGGTTTTCAACTATAAATTAGACCCTAACCCTCACTCCTTTTCACTGTAAACCCTAGCCGCTGCATCTTCATTTCTATACGTTCTTTTTCTTATTCCTCCTCAAAAACTCCAGTTTCTCAAATCTCTTCTCTGATTTCTAAAATTATAACCAAATTAAACCAAATAAGAGAGAGAATTGCTTACGATGTTATGATGATTCATAAGCAATTAAATTCCTTTATATTCTACTTAAATAAAAGTTATAAAGTTTTGAATTTGAAAGAATAATTTCAACCTAGAGTTTATTTGATTTACAATTTCAACTATAAATCAAAAAGGATAGTAATGATGGAAAGCCCTAGACGTTAATTTAATAAGAATAATTATTGAAAAAGAAAAATGATAGACTAGTGAAATTCATATCAAATTCTATGGAGATAAATTTTTATTGATAAAGTTTGGTTTGATTGGATGAACAAAGTAATTAAATACCCCTTTTATCTTACTTTGAATTGATTATATAACTTAGAATATATATATATATATATATTTCTTTAAAGTTATATATCTATATAATAGTTTATTTAAAGTTATACATATATAATCGTTGAAGTTAACTAGTGAATTCATGTAAATATAGAGAGGGACTATCATAAGATTCGGTTAAAAATGAACCTTAAATCCATACTCAAATCAGCAAAGAAGACAAACAAAATAAACAAAAATTATAAAATCCAGAAAACACCAAATCAGATGTCTGAAGAGGAAATCAGACGTCTGACGTCTGGATTTCAGACAACCTTAACCCGAGAGGAATTAGTTCAAATTCAACTCGATTCAGACATTTAGATCCATTTTTTGACGTCTGAAAGCGAAATCTGACTTTTGAGGAAGGAAGTAAGACGCCTATTGCTTGGAAAGATTCTTTTAAAAAGGAGGGTTAGATGTATGAAATAATTTTTTCAGACAACTGAATTGTTTCAGCAAGCCCATATTGAACCTTGACCTGGTGCAGCCAAGTAGCGCGAATAGGAGGACTTGTTCCCACTTTCTCGACTTTTAAGAGTTCATGTAGCTTCATGGAGCATGTTTAACAGGGAGTATCGATTCTACATCGGATGATGTACCAAGTTCACACTTTATGATAGGCCTAACTTGGAACTTGACAAGGCTTGCGATAACATCGCAACTAGAAGCTTTTATTATTACCGGGGCATGCCCGATCATATGTTAAACATGTTGGAATCCGGGAAGGCAAGACATAGATGTCTGCAATAGTGGGCTATAAGGTTGGGTAGTGGTTGGACCTACAAGGGAATCACTATAGCGATTACTTTAGCTTTACGTTGAATTATAAAGAGAATATGACACGTTTACCATTGAGAAGGTGATACAAATGCTTTGGTAGGCCATAAATCATCGAGGTAGTATACTCGGCATGAGCCTAAGCATTGCGATGTTCACTCAATGTGTAAGTGTGATATACATGATTCTTCATTGAGAATGTTAACTCAATGTTGATTAGAAAGTTGTTTATCAAGATAATATACTAGGAATTGACCCAGAGTTACTGGTTGTCGGTTGTACAACCCTCAGTTGGAAACCTTTATAAGTTGTGAATAATGTAAGTGTAATAAGAATTATACCCATGGTTTGTAAAATAACCAATCTTTTAGGTGTAATACACGGACATAAATAGGCACCCTAAGTTATGTAGATTATAGACAAAGTTAATTGCTTGTGAACACCATACACTAGCATATAATTTATTCATAAGACTATGTCTGATCAACTTATTTTCTTTCCCTTTTATACCCATTACAATAGGACATGCTAGCAGGTGATTTGGCCAGGACACAATGCACAGAGGTGGAGACCAAGCGCCTAGGGTTATATTACTTACAATTATTCTCCATGTATTTTATACTATATTATTCTACCGGTCGAACTTTATGTTGTTATTTAGAGGTATCATTATATGGATTACATATTTCTGAGACTATTATCTGATTTGGCTTATTTTTAGTATTCATATTTTATTTTCGTCCGCTATTAGATCTAAAAGTGTAGAATGTTTTAAATTTTATATTAATCTTTGTATCATGTAATGTTCTAAACCTCGACGACTTGTACTTCTTGGCACGATGCGAGTTTGAATGTTGTTTTAGGCTTTGAATCAGTGTGTCGAGAGGTGGGGGTTGTCACAAATATCCTATTCAAGGATGAATTTGACAATATGGGGTTATCAATGAAGATGTAACGTCGTGTAACAAATAGGTAAATGGCTTTATTGGAGAAGGCAAAATTCCCCTAGGGAAGCTGGATTTGCTTGTCGAGCTAGGAAATTGTCCTCGATCAGCCATATGGAAGAAAACTTTCATCCTGGTGGATGGTTTCTTAGCATACAACGCCTTCCTAGACCCGCTTTATCGGGTTTCTATGCGGTTTTGTGGTGTTTGGCCAAGAAATTCCCCATAGCTCATGGAGTAGGGTCAGTCGAAAGAGATTTGGATGCTGCTAGGTAATATTACATAGCATAGCTTTGCGAGAATAAATGCCCGGAGAAAGAAAAAAGTGCAAAGGTCGCCCTTCATGCCAATAAATTGATCGCATAACAATTAAATGAGGTGCTTCAACTTGGATTTAAAAGTCATCTTTCTGATGAACTTGACCCAAGGAACAGAGAAGAGCAGGCATCAGTGGAGCCTTGAGAGGAAGTGGAGTTTGCGGAAGTCGATAGTAATGTCCTGACTAAATTAATGAAGATTGTTCCCGATTGGAGTGGGATTTGAAGATACAATTGATATGATTTTTGTGAAATAATCAAGATGTATTTGCTTGGTCTTATGTGGACATATGTGGAATCTTCCCCATTATCACGTGTCATGCCCTAAAAATTGATCTAAGAAAACCCCGTGAAACAAAAGACAAGGAATATGGCCCCGAACGATCAATGACTCTTAGCGAGGAGGTAGAAGCTTTACTGGCAAACCGATTCATTAGGGAGTCTTACTACCTGGAGTGAATAGCTAATCCAGTTCCGGTGAAGAAGATAAATGGGAAATGGAGAACATGCATCAACTTTTCCAATATGAATGATGCCCACCCCAAGGATTGTTTCCCACTTTTGTAGATCGATAAGTTCGTAGATGGAACTGTAGGACATGAAATCTTATCCTTTATGGTTGCGTATTCTAGGTATAATCAAATTGCTATGCACATCTCAGGATCACACTAGCTTTATTACAAACTTAGGCCTTTATTGCAATAAGGTTATGCCTTTTGGAATCAAAAATGCCGAAGTGACGTACCAACGTTTGGTCAACCGGATGTTTGTCAACCATATTAGAAGAATAATGGAAGTATATTTTGATGACATTCTAGTAAAGTCCAAAAAGGATGACAACCATATTACTCACCTAAAAGAGATATTTCAAGTGTTACGAGAATTTGGAATGAAACTAAATCCCTTGAAATTTTCTTTTGATGTTTCTTTGGGAAAGTTTCTAGGCTTTATCATACATGGGAGGGGATTGAAGCTAACCCAAAACAAGTCCAAGCACTAAAAGACATTAAAATCCCTAGAACAGGAAATGAAACGTAAAGTTTGAATGGAAAAGTGGCAGGGTTGAGCAGATTTATATCTAAGGCAGTCGATAAGTGTGTTCCATTCTTCAAAGCATTAAAGAAGGAGAAAGGCAAATTTACTTGGATGGATGAGTGGGTGGTTGCATTCCTTAACCTGATGGAACATTTGCAAAAGCCACCAACCCTTTCCACACCAATAGAAGGAGAAAATATAAACATATACTAGCGATATCAACATACACCCTGAGCCTAACATTCGCATGGGAAGAAAACTAGGTGCAACAACCCGTGTATTATGTAAGCAAGCATTTCATCGGACTAGAATCTAGATATCCTAAGCAGGAAAGGTTGGCTTATTGTCTACTGATAGCATACAGGAAGCCAAGGCATTATTTTCAATCCCATCTTATTCGAATATTGATGGATCAAATGTTGAGGCGGGTACTGCATCGACTAGATACATTGGGAAGATTGATAAAGTGGGTTATTGAATTGAGTCAATACGAAATCACCTATCATCCCCAAACAACAATTAAAAGCGGGCCTTGGTAGACTTCATTGCCAACTTCACTTTAAAGGATGATGAAATAGGACCTTGATAAGAAAAAAATCTTAGGTGGGTAATGTATGTGGATAGAGCATCAAATGAACATGACTTCGACGCTAGAGTGGTATTGGTTACACCCAAAGGGAGGAAGTTAAGTTACATGGTGCAATTAAAAATCAAGACAACCAACAATGAGGCAAAATATGAGGCACTAATAGTGGGACTTGATATAGAAAATGAATTGGGGATTAGGTCATTATATGCGCACAGTGACTCCCAGATAATGGTTTACCAAATGCTTAGGGAATTCTAGCTAAAGGAGAACATGTGGTGTCATATCTGAAAAAGGTAAAAGTATTACTTAATGAGATGGAGCACCATGTGATCAAGCATATTTCGAGGGAAGAAAATCGAGATCTAGACGATGTGGAAAAGTTGACAAGCTTAGGAAATTGACTGCTTTTAGGTTTAGTACAAGTGATGACCCTACCAACGCCAAGCTTTGAGGAGGTAAAAACAGTTTCGACTATCAAGGGTGAAGAAACTTGGATGACCCTGATCATAAAATACTTGGACGAAAGAGTCTTACAGGTCAATAGAAATGAAGCTAGGAAAGTGTTGCGGAAGGCACCTCATTTTACTATTCAAGATGGCAGGCTATGTTAGGGATGGTTCCCTAGCCCATTGTTAAGGTTTGTCGTCGAAAGGGAAGCTCATGAAGTGTTGGACAATATACATAAGGGCATCTGTGGAGACCACATCAGGAGGCGAACTTTAGCAAAAAAGGTGTTGCGATATAGATATATCTAGCCAACATTGAACCATGACACGATAAAATATGAAAAAAAGGTGCGACAAATGCCCAAGGTTTGCAAAGATCCCAAGATTGCCCCTTACCGGACTAACACACATGGTTTACCCATGGCCTTTATTAATTTGAGGGATTGACCTGATTGGAGAACTTTCCAAGGTTAGGGGCAAAGCTAAATATGCAATAGTGGCAGTATACTATTTTACTAAGTGGGTTGAAGCAGAACCACTTACTAAAGCATCTTCCAGCAAGGTTATTAATATTTTTGTCAAAAATGTAATATGCGTGTACAAAGTCCAACTTCAGATCATCTCGGGCAATGGATTGCAGTTTCATAGCGAGGAGTTCACCGATTTCTCTCGGCAACATGGAATAAAAGATAGTTTTTATGTAGTGGCATATCCATAGGCCTATAGACAGGTAGAAGTGGTAACAACATTCTTAAGACTCTCATTAAAAAACAATTGGAAAAGGCAAAGACGGCATGGGTGGACGAGCTCCCGTTGGCGCTATAGGCTTATCGTCCTTCCTATAAAACCGCAACATGGCATACCCTATTTTTCCTTAGCATATGAGTTAGAGGCCATGCTACCCATCGAGACCATAGTGCAATCTCACAAACGGATTCGTTAAGATCCAAATGAGAATGAGGAATTACCTAACATGTTTGCTAGACTTAATTAATAAAAAGCGTGATGAGATTGTCCTAAAAATTGCTACACATAAGAAAAAGATAGCCATGCAATACAACTCCAAAATTAATCATTGACTGGTTAAGGAAGAGGGTATAGTTCTAAAATGATATTCCCTAAACCGAGGGCACTAGACTCGATTTGTAAAGGACCGTACATTATTAACAAAGACCTAGGTAATGGAGCATACATTCTTAGCATAATAGACGGGACCATTACCGACTTGATGGGATCCATTAATAGCTGAGAAGGGACATAACAGTGAACATGCTGAGCTGGATTGGCTAACCTTAGGCCTCGATGATGTAGGGGTAGGAGCAAATGAGGAAGGAGCCCGAGCTCTGACAGCACTCAGTGAGCAAGTACGAGGCCTGTCCGACATGCCTATCTAATATATCAACCCGTCTCATATACTACCATTCAACAAATGCATGTGTGTGCCATGAAAATATGATAGAAATACAATAGAATCTTTAAAAAGCCCTTAAGAGAAAATGATAGGAAAGGAAAGTCGAGTGTAAGGGTTATAGATAGGATGTAAGCCCAAAAACAAAATTGGCTAAGAGTTTGGTTCAATTTTCGAATAGGGATCAACCTAACATTCCCAAAGCTTCTCTACCTACTCTATCCGATAGTAAAGGTTAATGGGCTAATGCAACTGTTAGCTTACTAATGTTATCTAGATAGCCACCTGTACTACTAAGCATTGGGCAATTTTCATCATAGTCCAACCATTGCCTAATAACCGAACCACCCAAAACGGGATCCCCCTAAAAACTTAGCATAAAATTTGCTTCATCGCGAAAGTTAAAAATAACCAGTACAACCATTAACATCGCTAACAAGGAATGGCCTAGAACATCCCCAATATCTTTGTTCAACGATTAAACCCTCTTTCGAACCATAAACCCTAAGGTCATAAAACCCATAGCTAAAACCAACATCCCAAAATCCCATATAATGACTAAACCTAGAATTGCACTAGGTTCTAAAAGAAATGGCCTGATTTTCTAGTCAGAATTCTATGGTAGCCAAGAAACCCCCAATTATCCTCGATTTTAAAAATTTCCTAGACCAAGTTTTAAGAGGAAACCTAATCAATATAATAAATTATTTATTCAAATGCTTAGATCAGTACTTAAGGATCTCACCCTGATAGATTATGAATATAGAAGCATAAAATCAAAGTTTGGAGATGATTAGAATTAGATGTAAGCACTTGCACAAAAGGGAGACGAGAGGCTAGGTTTTGTGGAGTAACAGCTAAATGAGATAAGCATGTGCGGTAAGAAGTTGCAAGCCCTTATATAGGCTAAGGTAACGCTGACAGTATCAGACCAAGCGACCTCGGACCAAAAATCAACTGAAAAGAAATGTGTGTTCGATAATGAATACCGAACAAATATTTGGGCCAAGGCAAATCTCGGATTTTAACCACGTCTCGTCTCGAGAATTCTATACATAATATCTCGTATCGGATGAGATCTCAGGTGAAATGAGTGTATCTCGCTGTACATCTGGGATTGACATCTCGAATTTTAAAGTCCAACTTGGGACAATCTCGGAGTAACTTAAGCATCTAAAATTGAAATTTTAAAGATTTTTATGATAATTTTTATCTAAATATAAACTTATTAACATACATAGTTTTAAAAAATAAATAATATTAATTTTTATTTTCTAGATAAGAGTGGTCACGTGATTGATTTGTTATTGATTAATGGATTCTACTCATTTGAATACTAAAAATAAAAAATAAATAAAAAGTATCTATTTTTCCTCATGTGTTAAAAAATAAAAGATAGAGTTAGAGGGTTAGTAAAATATCATTGGAGTGCAAGTTCTTTTGGACCAACATAAGAAGTTAAAGAAATACGTAAATGAAAAAACTCTTCGTATGAGATTTATCCAAAATTCCACTTGAAACATTAATATCTTAGATGAGATGAGTGTCAAATAATAGATAAATAAAATTTTATGTCTTGTTTCGCTAAATCTCGTCTTGCTCAAGTTTGAAAATGAGATCTCAAGCGAGATCTCGGGCGAGATGAATGAGATTTAAAACAATGATTTGGGCTAAGGAAGATGGAGTAAAGAAGATTGTAGAAAATAATATAAAGATTTGCAAGGCAGTGACAAGCTCTAGGTAGAAGAATAAACAAAGCACACTCATTATTTTACGAAATGTACTTTAGGAGGCAAATGTTTTAGGTGTTTCCACCCATGGAATGAAGAATACGAGGAGTTAATACAAGGAACATGAATAGATAAAAATTCATTGACTGAAAGGGAGTAACTTGGCAAATAAGCCAAAGTAAGAAGGTGAGAAGACCGCGAAGTAGCGTGAGTAGAAACAGAGAAAGAAATGAAGGGAATTGCAAAAAAACATCCTTTGCCTAGTAGAACAACTGTAGGACATAAATTCATGTCTGTTAGTCCTACTAACGGACAAAATTTCTTTTCCGATAGTGTCACTATCGAACATAAATTTCTATTCAGTAGTATACACACTAAACAAGATTCCTTGTCCAATAGTGGAACTATCAGACATGAATTCTTGTTCGATTGTCAAACATACCAGACCAAGGATGTACAAAGATGAAGGTGGCTAAGAACTAGGCCAAGCCCCAACTACCGGACAAGGCAATGTCGGACCATCCATTATTTGCCGAACCGAACAATGTAATTAAGGAAATTCTGGTTCTATCTTTTATATATAGAAATTTTGGATCATATCTTCCGCATATGGAAATAACCGAAAAGAACAAGGTAATTAAGGAAATTGCCCATTTTATCAGCCTAGCCTCACTATAACTTCACTTCTATAAATACCAAAGCTTCAACAACAATGGTAGACAATTCTGAAGAGAAAAATTGCCGAACAGAACTACCGAACATGGATCTTAACAACTCCATTTCATTCTAGATTGTCATATTCTACGCACTATATAACTGATCTATAAGAAAAGTAATGAAAATGAACAGTGGCTGTAGGCACATTCTTGCCGGACCATTATAAGTTCTTGTGCACTTTACTTTATTTTCTATTCTATATGTAATTTTCTCTCTTAAGAAATGATTAAACCACATATCACAAATTTGTGTCATACATGTAGTATACACAGCTCCACAGCAGGTCAATTAGAGGTATGTGCCCATTTTTGAGCAAATAGTAAAAAATTACTGCAAACGGTACCTAAGCATTGACTTTTCGGTCATAATTTTGAGTTTGTGATATTTGTTTGCCCAAATCTAGCAAGCCATAGATATATTACTTAGCTTTTACCCATTTCGTCCATACATGCAAATCCAGTAGGTCAAAAATACATGAACTCTAACCTCCTTCCTTTTTTAATTAGCTCATTCATGATTCTTAAATTGCAATAAAATGTGGTGTATTTTGGCTCTAAAATTCTTAATTTGTGTCAATTTTAGTAGGGAACAAATAAAAGACTGTTTTTCATGTATACAACAGGAAAAATACTTTTCCACACTTGACGATTACCGAATCAAGTGAGTGTCATTTCTTCAATATTTATTTTGGGTCGAATTATCAAAGAAAATCGAGTCATTCTAGGATTGTAATACTTGTTGTCATGGAACTTAGGCTTGCAAAGTTGAAGTAGTTTAGAAAGCTTGACTGGAGCCCTTCCAAAATGGCTACCTTATAGTTTTGAAAGCCTCGAAAAACAAAAACACCAAATGACATCAATCCAAATATGACATTCGTTAAAGGATGTTCTACAAGTATGGTCATCTAGTGCCTTTGGCATATGGACTACAAATTGATCATAGATGATCCACCAAAATTTCATTGCTTATCACCCTTAGCATTCAACATGCGGGTGCACAACATGAAGGCCAAATAAGCATTTGGATCAATCACTACAAATTAACCTTTGGCTTCTTGTGGTGGTGGGCCCAGTTGTTCTTTAGGTTCTCTCCAACTTACTCTTGTTATTTAGGACCTCTTCAATTTGCTCAAACTCGTAAAATTACATTTTGTAATTGAAGAAACACTTCAACAAGCATGCAACTATTTAATTGTCAGTTGCAAGTTCTACAACAAATGTTTGCTTTAAACAGTTATGTGCAGATGAATATTTTTCCATCTTGTTAATTTCCAATCAGTAGTAATTCGAAAATTATGATCAGATTTCATAAAAAGCATATGGGTATCATACTTCAAAATCCAAACAATCTCTTTATAACTAAGTGACAATTTTATAGTGACTTATATGTAGGCAACTATTTTGCACCATCCTACTTCCAAACGAATATTATATAGTCATCTGTTTTCAGTTCAGTAGTTTGAATTAAATGTTGAATATTAAGAAGTAATTGTAACGTCACACTTCCTCTTTACATTTTTTATATATCAGTGAATCGTAAAAATATTATTTTCATAACCAAATAAACTTAGATTGGACTAATACTTTGGGTAGTATTGTGTTTCAACAATTTTGACCCATAAAATAGTTGTGGATAGTTTTGATTCTGAAACCTTGTAACAGCTATAACTTTTGAGAAAGCCAAATTTGGGGACACTTGTTCCAAATGAAAGATACGATGATTTGTCTTTTCGTACAATGGTCTTAATAAAGATTTGGCCTTACAATTTAGGAGGTATCGCAATTTTAAATTTCATAGTTTTTAGGTAGATTTTAGTGGTAATTAGCCTAAGCTCAAAATTAGGCCCATTAATGATTTCGGGATTGGTGCCAACCGAAGCTTAGGGAACAGTTCCAAATCGTTTTTTCAATTTCTATAAACAGTCTAATCCTCAATTAAACTATTCCTATCAAATCTATCAGCAATCCATATAATTATGGGTAGATTAACAAGGACATTAACATGAGATTATCAAATAATCATTTTGGGGCTTGGGGATTCATGTTTATTAGTGTTTGGATTAGATCTAGCTGGATTTGGTGATTTTAAATCGATAAGTGAGTGATTTATCATCTCACCACCTTTATTTATGCGCTTATATATATATGTTTAAAACATGTTTTAGATCCACTTTTCAACTTAAAAATTTGTTTTTGGATTTGATTTTATAAACAAATTATGGATGAATCCAAATGATTTTAAATGGATTTTAACATGTGTTTTCATATCATGATTAATCATATGGATGTTAGATTAGGATATGGATGTTATATTGATCACTATGATATGATGTTTGTTTTGCTTATTTGTATGTTTTGATTGCATGTTTGAAACACTTACAAGCGAATTGGGGATTTGATAATATATTTGCAAGGGTCCTAGTGTAGAAGGAGTGACTTATTGATGTTCCATTAGATTTCAATTACACAAAGGATGGAAGACTCGGAGTGATAGAACAACTTCGATGGATTAGCTCTATAATCTTTGGGGTCAGATTGATGCAAACGAGATTACACATAGATCAAAGAGTTGAATAATAGTGGAACCAATGCAGAATAGTACCAAAATTACATGGTCAAATTTTTGAATAAGTAACATGGATTTTTATTGAACCATTTTTAGCATGGTGAAGACCATATTAAGGTGAAAGAAGGCTAAGGGATGATGGCTTCAGGGTTGGTGAGGCGCTTCACGTGAAAAACTTTGAGTTTTTTAGCCAAATACACCATCATATGATCGATCATCATAGGTTCAAGCAAAGGAAACCAGCTAAGTGTTGAACAAAGGAAAGTACAGGGCTTACTTCGGGACTTTGTATGGAAACACAAAGGGAACTTGAGGTCAACTCGACCATTGCATTGGGAAGAAGTACTTAGCCAAAATTTGGTTAAGTACAAAACCAAACATATTAGTACCGACCGGTGTAAATGTTGGAGGGAAACGTAGAGCAAGCTTAGGGGAGGCCCTACAATCGGTTGCTAGTGGATTTGATTGGTGGTTTGCGAGATATGACTCAATTCCGATCAACGGTACTTGAATGTTCTATGTGATGAAGAAGCGGGGATGCACAATGGTTACTTCAAGCATGACATGTGGCTACTCTGGGATTAACATAGGGTTGACTTCAGGAATTTTTTGCAAGGCAACCAAGGAAATTCAAAACTTCGATGACTCGATAATGTGAGTGATTTGGATCAAACACTTCAAGGAGAAAGTGTTTGTAGCGTCTGATGACAGCCTGAAGATACAAGTTCAATACAAAGAGAACTTATGAAGTGGAACGAGCGGAGGGTTCTACTGTTAGGATGTGCGCTAAGGGATCATTGATAATTCAGAGGTTTCAATGTGTGCTTGTAAAGAAGGGGAGGGTATGTAAGGACATTCACCTAGATTTTGCGATGTGACCCATTTACCCTGGATTATGCAATGCGATCCTTTTACCGTGGATTTTTCAATATGATCTAGTTCCTAGCTGTTTGAAGTGGTATGGATTTGAGCATTTTTGAAGCCGAAACGTTGAGTAATCTCTGATCGATCGATGTGATCATATGAGTTATCTTATATCCAACGACGTTTGAGTTGAGAGATGCGATACTATTAGATGTTTCCATGTTTGCTATGTTTTCCATGTTTTGTCATGTTGTTAAGATGTCACATGATGTAGGTATTATCAAGTTGTATAGCTAGACACCTATACTGTACTTCAACTAGTAGTACACCCATATGATGCTTATAGTTTAGCATATACTTTATTACGTGCTAACTAGTTAGGTGTAGGGGCAGGTAAGGTATGATTCTCCATATCATATGTTCCTCTTTATGGTTTTTATTATATTTATCTATTTTGAGATTATAGATCGCTTGTACCATACTTTTATTTGATCCGAGGTTATTTGCATTGCTTCTTGTCATCTAGAGTACTCATAAACGAGTAGATTGAGAGACAAATATAAGATAGTGCATGGAGCTACGTGAAGGATGAGCAGGAGGTCGATGCTCTTTTATATGTCTATTTTTGGAACAGCTATCGCTTATATTCTGCTGTGCACTACTGTGGAGCTGTGTTAGAACTTATGTATTAATTAGAGACAATTATTTAGAGTTTATTTGATTCAGATGTATAAACACTATTATTATTCTTTTTTACATAATCTGGTGAACCTGCTATATCCCGATATGATGTTTTATTCTAGTTAATTTGGTTATATTACTATCTTGCCTGTTTTACATCTGTGGCATTAGTATATTTTATCTATACACCATGAGATGTTCTATAGGTTTTTATGTGACTGAGATCGTATTTCACCCTCGATCGCTTCCCTCTACCGACCAGTTATCGGTGCAGTGCACCAATGGTATCAAATATTAGTTGTTAGGTACCAAAGGTGGAGGGAGTTCGTCACACGTAGTATCAGAGCTTGGTTTGAGTGATTAACCTAAGTTGATAATTGGATCCATTAGAGATAGAGAATAGGATATCAATCTAGAATGGATTGAGTTATATATGAGATAGCGTACTTTTTATATATTTTGGGTTTTAAAACCATTTAAAACTATATATATATAGTAAGTTGCATTGCATACATGAGTATCCTTTAATGCTAAGATTCTTTTAGGGAGAGTTATCATTATTGTCATAGATTGTAAGGATGAACAGACACATAAGATGATAAGGAAATCCACATCTAGAGTTGAGAATGGAGTGGGAACCGAGGTAGCTACTATCCATGACTTGTAGGAAATGTTCATTCTAATGATTATGTACATAATTCAAAATGCCCAAGGAGGAGCTCTAGGATTATTGAGAGATGGTACTCAAACGCAGGCGCAATAAGTTGTTGTTACAAAAGAAGAAGCTAAACCACAAGTGGATGGAAGTAACGAGATAAAGCAGAAAAAATAGGCCAAAAGCAACCCTAGGATAAAGGTGGTCAGAAGAAAGACAATTGGGTGCCTGCTTGTTATAGCTTTGGAGAGAAGGGTCATCTGAACAGGGATTGAAAAAGTAAGGAGGTGATGTGCCATAACTGCCTCAAGTTTGGACACATCAGGAAGGATTGTCCAAAACCAACTATGTAAGGAGGAGTATTTCCAAGGCAAGAATAGTCAGAAGAAGGCAAGGATAGTCAAAAGTTGTGCAATTAAAGCGTTTAGCGGTTCTATAGCGGTAGAGGTGCAAAAATTTATAGCAGGGATATAACAGAAAATATCGAAGATGCAAAAAGCTTCATTAGATATAAAAAATATATTTAAAGTTAATGTACTATCATTCTCACATTATTTGTGTAGAAAAAAGAAATATAGTTTAATCTTATATAATAAAACCGAAGAATATCATGATTTATGCAGACTAAATTTGGTAACTACAATAAATTTCTAAGTTATATTGAGCATAACCTAACTTTGTTGATTTGGTTTAAAAGTGAACCAGTCAAATCAATCTTTATATATTAATGTTGCTAAAGCAGGTGCTAAAAAACCTTAATTTAGTGGGTATAGCGAAAAATAGCGAGGCTTAAAGCGGATCTACTTTTTAATAGCGCTAAACTAAAATAACATAGCAGTCGAAGAGTGTTATGTGCTATAATAGGGATTTTATGAGGCTTTGGCGGGGGTTTAACTACACAAGTCAAAAAAGGGTAAACGAGAGCTTACTTATTACGAATGTGGGGAAAAAGACCATCTCAGCAACGACTATAAGAGTGTCAATAGAAAGTGCTTCAACTGCAGTATTGGCTGCGCATATGAATAAGATTGTCTAGATCCATTGAAGGATAAGTAATTGGTGAAGGCTTATGCTCTGAATTTTGTTCCTACTGAAGGTACCGGTCAAGTCGGAAGCGGGTTAAATGAGTGAATTTAAAAAAGAATTTCATTTTGATCTTAGTTGAGTCTACGAAGCCTATATGGTTTTTAAATCCAATCTAAAATGTTTTAGTTAAAATCTTCATTTAATTTAATATGTTTAAAAGGTTATTTTATAATATTTTGTTTACAAGTACATTGCTATAGATAAGAAGTATACATAGTTAATGTGACCGTATATAGGTGTTGGGATTTACACTGCAACAAACCCATTTTCCCTTTACATACGCCTTTGTTGTCCAAGGTTTTGTATTAAAAATATTATATAATAGATGTGTAGAAGTAGGTGAATACACACACACACATATTGAAATAATATTACATAATTTTATATGCATTAGAATACAAAATTAACAATAATGAATTTGGTTTCAAGTAAAGAAAAGTTTGCTACTAAATATTACATTGTTACACAAGATCCATCCTGTGAATTCGAATTAAAGAAACACATGTATGTTCCCATATAAATAAATATTACAATTAATGTTTTAGATTTAAAATGACCTACATATGTAAACATTGTAATTTATAATACACACACACATACATACATACATACATACATACATATACATATATATATATATAAGAATTTAAATTAACAATTTAAATCAAAATTTTATTTTGGAAACGAAATAAAAGTTTAGGATTTTACACAAAATTTTAAATAGAAAAGAGAAAAAAGATTTAGAATTTACATAAATGTTGTTATCATCAAAAAGGGGAGATTGTGGAGTATGCGTCTTATTTGATTATAACAAATATAAATTTATATCTGATTTATTTTCAGTGTGTAATGGTTAAAAATCATCAAAGCATAATTTTGCCTTCAATCAACTAATCATTTATCACCTTTCATATGCTTGTTGCACACATATCACATATCAAACTCATTTGCACTTTAACATATGTTTTCCATATTTGCTTTTTATCTATAAATCATAATATATGTTTTCTGCTGTCAAAATGGAAAGATTGTGAAATATGACAATCAATTCATGTTTGATGTGTTAATGAACATATGTTGTATTTAACGTGTTTGTATAGTGTTGTGTTTTTACAGGATACACAAACTTCAGTATCAAAATCATCGAAACATTCATATATATATATATATATCTGTGTGTGTATATATAAATATATATTTGTGTGTGTGCACATGCGCGCGAGCACGCAAAGTAATTATCTATACATTTCAAAAAAGAAATATCTACGTGGAAGAATGATTCAAAAATGGAATATCTTACATAGAAATTTTCGACTGTAATAGTTTCTGAAGGAAAGACTTCTTGGCTAGTACAAGCTATATATATTATAGTTTTTTCTTCTTAACATTCACAGGATTAAAAAAAAAAAATAATACATACAAATAGACACACATTCACATACATACACACATATATGGCACGTGCGCAAAGGAATTATCTATGCAAATTCTCAATTCAAAAAATAAATATTTATGTGGAATAACGATTCAAAAAAGAAATACATTGCACATAAATTTTAAATCGCAATAGATTTTGAAGGAAAGACTTCTCGGCTAGTAGAAGTTATATATATTATAGTTTTTTCTTCTCAACATTCATAGGATTAAAAAAATAAAAAGAATGTACCGAGCAAACAAAAATCTCAGTAATCAGAGCTATCATCCCATTAGCGATATCATTTCATGCAACAACACTTATTCTCATACATCACACTCTAGCGTGAGAATCTCCTACAGTCAACAAATCCGGCACAATCACTCCAGTCAAGGAACTTAAGCATATACACATCACCCAAACCCGATTACAAATCCAGATTGAGATTTCAACAACAACTCTTCCTCGTCAAACCAAAGTTCAACACTGGCCGCATCCAATCTAAGGTATGACCAGCAACAACCCATTAAAACCAAGCTTCACAAGCATTCATTGGATCGGATTGCATTCACCACTTCAAGCAACAGTTGTTGTACCCATTGCAAATAAGATCCGAGCAACATCAGCAGTTGCAAACAAACCAACCCACCAACAAACCCCTACCAACGGAAAAGTTTCATCAATATTATCTGGTAATTCTGCAGTACACGAGAAAAAGAGAGACAACATCATCATTACTAGATCTCGACAACAACTCAACTTCGATGTTAGATCCATATCCAATGGTAGGCCCTTTCTATTTTGCTTGTTGTCTGGTAGTAGTCATGATCAAAAAAATGCTTGTGTGATGAAGTAATGGAGAAGGAATGGTGATTTGATATGTGTATGTTCGAAATGAAGAGAGAGAGAGAGAGTGTTATGTTTCAGGAAGCAAGAGAGGTGAAGTAATGGCACGAAGTATTGAAATATGATGAATAAGTAAAAGTTTCAGGAACTAGAAAGATCAAAGCAAAATAAAATAAAAAGGAACATGCACATAAACTGCACAACAAATATATCAAAATAAACTTAGGGTTTATTCATAAAATCATAACTTATACTTAAACAATCCCTCAACCTATATATATATATCCTAATTTACAATGGTTATAAAATAACCCTAACATATTTGCTGACTGTAGTTAATTAATTAATTAGCAACAAACACAATTCATCCCTATATCAACATGTGCATGCCTACTTACATGCACACATGCACAACTAGTACTCTCTTCATTTGATCAATCCAAGGCTTAACTTCTTGAAGCAATAGCTACTTCCTCTTCTATGCTACTACAGGCCCCTCCTCTAATCACCTCCGGCATGCTTTCTGATGAGTTCAAGACAAAAAGGGAAAACTTGCAAATTTCTTTCTCGTTTGCTGCTAATAAAAAATTCTGGGCATAATATCTCCCTCTTTCTTGAAAAATGGACTTTGTCCCAAGGTACGACGTTGGAAATTTCTTAACTATCACCCAGTACTCTTCCCATGTAGCCTCATCTTTAGGTAGCTCTTTCCACTTCACCAAGATTTGCACTACTAGCTTGTTATTGATAGGAACAATTCTTCTATCAATGATATTCTCAGGTTCTCTAACTAGCTCTTCTACGTAAGATGGCATGCCATCTTGAATTATCACTGGAAATCCTAACCTCTTCTTCAGTTGAGAGACATGAAAGACTGGGTGAATTTTTACCCTTTGTGGCAACTTTAATTGATAGGCTACTTTTCCTATTTTCTTCTCTACTTCATATGCTCCATAGAACTTTGGTGAGAGCTTGTGTGTTTTTTGAATTCGAGCTGATAGTTTTTTATAGGGCTGTAACTTTAGATAAATGCTACCTCAAACTTTTAAACTCCTCTTTGTCCTCTTTATATCAACATATTTCTTCATTCTTTCTCTGGCAAGTATCAAGCTATCTTTCAAGAATTGAAGAACCAGTCTGGAGAATAAGTCATCTTCTACTTGTTGAACCTTAGCTTTGTTTGGTACATAAGTAAGCAGTGTAGGAGGGATAATGTCATAAATTGCTTGAAAATGGGTCATGTTCATAGAAGATTTTCAGGTAGTGTTGTACCAATGTTCAATAAAACCGCCTAGACCATTCAGAGGGTTTATGGCAAACAAAACATTTAAGTACCCTTCCAAAATTTTATTTGTAACCTCTGATTGCCCATCAATTTCGGGATGGTAGGATTTACTCAATTTCAAAGAGCTGCCTTGTAATTTGAATAGTTCATGCCAAAATGCACTAGTGAAAAGGGTATCCCTGTCACTGATGATGGAAGAGGGCATACCATGGAGTTTAAATACCCCATTGAAAAAGATCTAAGCCACTTCTCTGGCTGTTTAAGGGTGAACTAACACAACAAGGGGAAGTACGTTTTCCGACGGCCAGAAACCGTCGGCGGCCGTCGGAAGCCGTCGGCCGCCGTCGGAAAAAGCCGTCGGAAATGCCTATGTCGGGAAGCAGTAATTCCGACTGCTTCCGACGGAAGCTGTCGTTAACGATTCCGACGGACCCCGATGACTTCCGACGATTTCCGACGGATTCCGACGGACGTCGGTAACCGTCGGAAGCCGTCGGAAATGCTAAGTTACAGGCCTCCGTTATTCGTCGTAAGTCGTCGGAAATTTTGACCTATATGTCGTCGGAAGCCGTCGGAAATCTGCTGTTTTTTTTAAATTTGCTGCAAATAGAGCCTTCCAACCACATTTCTCTTCCAAACACTATAATATCAATACTATACAATTCAATATACTATAATCCAACCAAATATCCAAACCCAAACTACAAAATATTCAATAAACACACAAATAAATAAAATTACATCAAAATATACATAACCATTCCAACATTAACAATAATCCTAACAATAACCGTTCTACCATGTTGTTAATACACAAATTCATCAATATTCTCATACATGTCCTCATACAACCATAGAATCAAGTATATCAAACATAATTATACATAAATCAACAATTGCCTACGCCGTCTACCAAATCATTCTAAAGTAAAACAAAACATACCTGAACGAACAAGCAAGCAAGCAAGCAATGAATCAATCTCCTCCAGATCCAGAGCCAGCCGAGGAAGGAAAGCGACCACCAAACTGCTGCATGTACTCTAACAACTGTGCGGTCTGCATGGCCTGTTGGCGGTTCTGCTCCTCCAACTGGGAAACTCTAGTCCGCAATTCTTCTATATCTGCTAGATCGCTCTGAGGTCTACTCCGTCGTCCCCTACTCTGACTATTGGACTGCAATAATTAAAAAATAAATAAAATCCAAGTTTATTGTTTTGAAAAGGTCAAAATATCATATTTTAAGTATTTTATGAAAAAGTAAATTATTTACCGCTAAATTGCCAAATCCGTATCGTCGACCATGCTCTGCTGGATCCATAACGGACTCAAAAATAACGTCCTCCTCATTGGTCGTCAGCTGATCTCGACCCGTGTCAGCAAGGAGTTTCTGCCGTTGCTTCATAAACTTCTCCTGTATTAACAAATTAATAATATCATAACTTATGTCATCATAGTTTAACAATTACTAATACTGAATAAAATGAAATATGCTTACATGGCTTTTGCTGGATTTATCGTCCTGCCATGTGTACGAAACAGTCCCGTCTGGATTAACATGCTCGACAGCATGCGTACGGGTGAACACGTCCATATAGCTGACAGGACCATGTGACTCGGCTTCCTGAAGTTGATTGTTACATACAATTATTATACATTTAAAATCATATAGTATAAACTATTTACATTTATTATTCAGTAAATTTACCAACTCCTGCCGATACTGCTGAAACGACTTCGATCCTCCGCGATGAGTGACGGGATTCTTATTTCTATTTGCAGAGTTTCTATCCGACTCTGCCTGTACATTCAAAATTTGATACATTATTTTTCGATCATGTCAAATTAATAATTCAAAAAAAATTAGTATACTTGCCTTCGCCTCGTCCGTCTCCCAATATCTCAACCAAGCTTGCCACACGCTCTCTCCCATCCACCGTGGTTTCTTACCAGATTTCTTAGTAGTTCTTGCGCATCTTCTTCATCCAGTATGCTCGTGCCAGCATCATATCATCTGTCTGGATGTCTATCTCAGCCTGTGTTAAAAAAAAGATTACACTTTAAACGATATAAACAGTAAAAAAACGACAAAAACGAATTAAAAATGGAAAACAGAAAAATATGCATACTAGGACATCCTACCATATGCACTCTATGATGTGAGGAGGGATGTTATCCCACTTCGGCCAGCAGGCACTCATCCTACTACGATAAGAAGCTCTAGAGACGTCCAACACAACCTTAGAGGGAAGTAGATCGAACCCCCTGTTTTTAAGTACGATATAGATAAGTACGTACGTATATCATAGAAAAAATAAGATGCTGAATAAAATTTAATTCTTACCCATCTGCTCTAGGGACTAACGATACAACTGCACGCTGTGGCTCTTGCGATGGGCCACTACCATCGCCTCCTGACGATCGGGAACTGCTCTTACCTCTACATGACATATTGATAAACCTGTGACATATACACATCATTATATAAGAGAATAAAAACATGATAATTAATATATTTCATATGAAAATGACATCAACGGTATAAATTGCTTAATTAATGACTGAAATGGAAATAGAAATGGAAGTGTGTTATACCTGATTCATAATGGGTGTACTCTTCCAACGATAAGCAGAGTTCATTGCATTTTCAATAAAAATTGCTAAATAAATGACAAATGGAAATAACATAAAACATGCAAACGATAGTAAACGGATTTGGTTTCATAGTTATATCAATTTCATAATACATCAAGAATTCAACATAGTTACACCAATTGCAAAAAAACAGATTCAGATTTATATCAGTCATCATCATCTTCTAATTCAGATTCGGTCTCGTTTTCGATGATATTTTCCTCTACACTGTCAAACGCTTCTACCAAAACATTTGATTCATCGATCAAAGGACCAAAATCTGTATGATCGTCTGTAATTATTATTTCGTTATTTTGCTCAAGATCTGCCTGATAAGCTTGTTCGTCCGGAATATTCTACCCATCGAATGTGAATCTGGCCTTTGTTTTAAAAACTGCAGACCAATCTGCTTTATCTCTTTTTAGAGAC
This sequence comes from Allium fistulosum, assembly GCA_030737815.1. NCBI lineage: Eukaryota > Viridiplantae > Streptophyta > Magnoliopsida > Asparagales > Amaryllidaceae > Allium > Allium fistulosum. The sequence continues at coordinate 138,067,450 of CM060904.1, forward strand.
GGATAAGGAGCATAATAAACTTGCAATGCTTGTTTGGCTAGTACAAAAGGATCATACTTGTGATAGTGCGATGTATGCTTTATTTCGATAAGATTATAATCCTTGTGCACATTAATTCCAGAACCTGGAACATTGCTAAACCAATTGCATCTAAATAGAAACACCTCCTCCGCGGGTCGTGAGAAATATGTCAGTTGCAAAATTTGTGTCAGAACGCCATAAAAATCATTTAAATGATTTTCTGGATCGTCACTACCTTTAACAAATACACCAGTATTATTTGTTAATTTTTCTGCACCGTATTCTTTGGTGTTAAATTTATATCCATTGACGAAATATATTGGATATGTCTTGACCGCTCTTTTTGGTCCCATCGCAAGATGTTTCAACCCTTCGTCAACAACACAATTTCTCGGCTCATAAACGTAATTTGAAAACCAACCGGAAAATTCTTTACTGAGATCTCCGTTCGGATGTTCACGTTCAAAAACACTGTTTATATAAATAAATTATTACATTAGGTTATACACGCGCATGCATTATAGAAAAGAATAAAACACAAATTATTATTTCAGATTACCTAATAAACGGTGCAACCTCGGCACAATTTAGAAGAATATAAGTGTGTGCTACATGAAGATCTCTATCATCTAGCCATATTTCTACACATTTTCCAAAAGGCCAACCATGTTGTCTAAAAATAGATAACATTGCTTGACAGGACTCTTGTTCGTCGCCTTCGTTATTACGAGGAACACTTTGAAATGAAATATTCACATGGTCACTGAAATAGTGAGAGAAAAAGAACGAAGCTTCTTCTTCGATGTAAGATTTACATATCGAACCTTCAACTCGTGCTTTTTGTCTCACTTTTTTCTTCAGATGATTCAAATATCTATGCAAAATTAATTTATATTAACTTCATCTTTCAAATGCAATTAAATTACGTTATAACATATTACATACCTCTCAAATGGATACATCCATCAATATTGGACAGGACCTCGAAGTCGTGCTTCAGATGGGAGATGAACGGGTAAATGTTCCATCACATTAAAAAATCCTGGCGGAAATATTTTCTCTAATTTGCAAAGCAATATAGGAATGTCCACTTCAAGTTTACGTAAACGTTGCACTTTTAAAGTAGTCGAACAAAGCTCTTTGTAAAACATACTAAGCTCCGTTACTACCTTCCAAACTTTTAACGGCAGTAGTTCTTTGAACATTACGGGAAATAAATTTTCCATCATTATGTGACAGTCGTGACTTTTCATTCCGCTCAATCTACCATTTTTAAAGTCAACACATCTACGAAGATTTGATGATATCCCATCAGGAAATCTTAACCCTTCCACCCATTTTAACACAGTTTTAACTTGATTATTATCTAATTCGTAACATGCTTTGGGTTTTTTACTGTCATTTGGTTTCATATGAAGCTCAGGACGTTTGCATAATTCTTCTATATCACGTCTTGATTTCAAATCATCCTTCGTCTTCCCTTTCACATTCAAAATTGTGTTAAAAACATTATCAAATACATTTTTCTCATTGTGCATCACATCTATGTTATGGCGAAGCAGAAGATGTTTCCAATACGGCAACTCCCAAAAAATAGTTTGTTTGCACCAGTTATGAACAACTGATTTGCCTTCAATTTCTGTTTGCTCGCCAGTTTCATATATCTTTGGATAGTCCTTAACAAGTTCATATATGTCTTCGCTTGACCATATCGTCGGTGGTTATCTAGTTTCTACTCTATTAGCTAAAAAGTTTTTCTTGTCTCCTCTGAAGGGATGATTTACGTGGAGAAAATATCGTTGACAGTCAAACCATGAAATTTTCTTACCATGAGGTAAAGAAAACGCTCGTGTTTCATCCATGCAATATGGACATGCTAGACGACCGGCAGTACTCCATCCCGAAAGCATTGCATAGGCAGGAAAATCACTTATAGTCCACAACAAAAAAGCAAACATACGAAAAATTTTCTTCTTGGACACATCGTATGTTTCTACTCCTTCGTTCCACGGTATTTTTAACTCCTCAATCAACGGTTGTAAATATACATCGATTCCTTGTGTCGGATCGTCGGGGCCAGGAACGACAACAGTAAGAAACATATATTGCGTTTTCATACACATCCATGGAGGTAAATTATACGGTGTGATGATAATGAGTCAGGATGAATATTTAGAACCAAATTGAGAAAATGGAGAAAAACCATCCGTACATAATCCTAATCTAACATTTCGACTCTCCGCTGCAAAATTTGGATACGTTTTATCGAAATGCTTCCATGCTTCTCCATCGGCCGGATGTGTCAACGTACCCTCTTCCTCCGTTCTCACGCTATGCCACCTCATATTAGACGCAGTTACAGAAGATGCATATAATCTTTGAAGTCTTGGAGTTATGGGTAAGTAGTGCATACGCTTGTACGAAACTTCCTTCCCCTTCTTTTTTCTTGGTTTATATCTCTCCTGGTTACAAATTTTACAATTTCTAAGGTTTGCGTCTTCTTTCCAAAACAACATGCATCCTTTTAAACATGTATCTATTTTCTGATACGGTAAACCAAAAGCCGACATAAGTTTTTTAACTTCGTAGTGATTTTCACACATTAGATTACCGGGCGACATATGTCTTTTTGCAGCTTGTACAACAGCCGTAAATCCAGCTTCAGTGATGTTGTATTTTGATTTTATCGCAATGTATTCTGCGATTACTGACAGCCGAGTGCCGCTTTTACAACCATCCCAAATTGGTTTCTTAGCTGCATCTAGTAAATCATAATTTTTTTAGCTTCAATATTTGGTTCTTCAACATTTCCATCATCGTCGTCAACTTCAACCATAGGAAACATTGATCGTGTTGCATCTTCGACCATATTTTCTATACGGGTCGTTGAAACTATTTCGTTAACGACACTTTCAGACTCTACAGAAGTATTTGCTACAACTTCTCCATGCCGATCCCAAACATAATATTCGGGTGTGAAACCGTGTTTGCACAAATGAACTTTCACAATATCTGGTAACAAATACTTCAAATGTCTACACCTACCACACGGACAACGAATTTCTGGATCGTTTCCGTTATTACTTAAAGCGAATTCAACAAACACGTTTATACCATTATAAAAATCTTCTTTTATTGAGCCCCTCAGTCCTTTTCTTTGGTACATCCATCTCCTCCGATCAACAAAATAATCAATCATTTTTCCTATTTGACAAAATGAGAAGTTCAAAATTTAATATTTATTTTGAAGAATACAAATTCGAAAAAGATTATTTTCATGGTCGTATAATATATTGAATTTAAAGAACAACTTCACAAATTTAAAAATATTTTCAAATATGGCACATTTTATTTTTTAACGTAACGATTTAAAAATATATATAATTTTTTTTATTGGTTAGGCATCCTACTTCCCATTACAAACACAGTAAGCATTTACATTTCGTATATTACTTCGTCTCAAACGATTCAACAAAATTTCGGCAGCATTTTCCTTTTGTTCCCTGCATTGTACACAAATGCGTGTACGCAGAAAACAAAAAAGAAAAGTTAGGCCGAAATTTTATGAACCGTTTGAGACGAAGTAGTATACAAAATGTAAATGCTTACTGTGTTCATAACTTGTCCAATACAGGGACAAATCCGACAAACATTGTACCAGATGAATATAAATGGTCGTTTTTCGAAAAAACGACTATTTATATAACGATCATGTACAACACTCGTCAGACGGGACCAAAAACTCTCTAAGGGACATTTGTCAGTTACATGCGCGCATTTTACAAAAAAATACAGTTTTACTCACTGTTCACATTTACAAAAATATATACTAATTTAACACATTTATTCAACGTATTACATCAACTTAAGGCTGTTTTAACATTTTTGTCATTTTTCAATACACACAATTATAATTTAGAGTAATGCATTTTTTTTTGTTTCATAAGTAAATACGCGCACAATATAATACTCCTAGTTCATTCAATCAATTTATCTTATTCCAAATAACGTATACAATCATCGAATCAAGGCATACACAACAATTTACATATACATGAACAACCACAAATTATACGTGTTTTTCACAATTTCACGATAAAAGATGAAATCGGTATACCATGTGATGCTATAAACCGTTATTACGCTATTGGAAACAATTGCAATCACTAATTCGCCCTAATTTATCAATTTATGCAAATATAGAATTAGGATAAAAACTGAATTTTTCACAAAAATAAGATATTATACCTGAGATTGAGAGTAATGGAGTTTGATTAGGGAGCCTTGGAAGATCCGGAAGCTAGAAATTAGGGATTGGAAGCTTGGAGGTTGAATTTGGGGGTTTTTTGGGTGGAATTTTCGTATGGAGAGGAGGAAGAAAGCTCTAGGCTGAAGCTATAATCGCATATTTCCGACGGCTTCCGACGGCCGTCGACGGCCCGTCGGAAGCCGTCGGAAATAGGCCGTCGGAAACCGTCGCCCCCCTCCGTCGGAATTTAGCATTTTTCTAGTAGTGTAAAGGGAAGAATGTGACATATTAGATAACCTGTCCACTACTACATAAATAGCATTATACCTTTAGCTCTTTGGAAGACAAGTGATGAAGTCCATTGCAATATCAGCTCATATTCTCCTGGTATGGGTAGGGGTTGAAGCAAGCCTAGTACATTGATGTTCTCATCTTTGTTTCCTTGACGCACTTCACATTCTTTAACAAACTTCTTAACATGTCTCTTCATTTTCTTCTAATAGAACACCGCTTTAATTCTTTTCATGGTACCTTTGATACCAGAATGACTATAGAGGGGGGTGGAGTGGAATTCATTAACAAGGATTTTAATTAATTCTAAGTTGTGAGGATCTACAAGTATTTTCCCTTTATAATAGAACAACCTATCAACTAGCTTGTATTTGTTGGCACTTGAATCTCCTGCTTCTATCTTTTTCTTTATCTCATCATATAAAGGTGAATTAACCAGTGTATTTTTTAGCTCCTGTAACCATGTAGATTACACTTGAGAGAGAGAGCCATACATTGATTTATTTCTTCATCTCTTCTAGACAAAGAATCTGCCACCAAATTTTCTTTACCACTTTTACATTCTACTTTATAATCAAAGCCATGTAGTTTAGCAAGCCACTTCTCTTGTATGCCAGCATGTAGTATCTGAGCTAGGAGATATTTTAAGCTTTGGTGATTAGTTCTTATATTGAATTACCTTCCTAACAAATATTGTGACCACTTCTTTGTTGCCAAAATCAAATCAAAAGGCTTCTTTTCATAAATTGAAAGGTTACGATTCCTGCCTTGCAAAGCTTTAATTAAGAATCCAATAGGCATATTTTCTTGTATGAGACAACCCTCCACTAGCATCACACTCTATAATGAATGGCTTATTGGAATCTGGCATGGTGAGTATTGGCGAAGATATAAGACATTGTTTTAATTTTTCAAAAGCTTGAGTTGCCTTTTCACTCTAGAAAAAAGAATCTTTCTTCAACAAATCAGTTAATGGTTTAGCAATTATTTCATAATGTCTTATAAATTTTTTATAGTACCCAGTCAAGCTTAGCAAACCTTTAATACCTTAAGTGTGGAGGGTATGGGCCAATCCTTGATTCCTTGTACCTTTCTGTTGTCCACTACTATTCCTTCTGCTGAAATCACATGTCCCAAATATTCAATTGTTTCCTTAGCCAAAGTAAATTTTGAAAGCTTTATCACCAAATGATTTTTCGATGGTACATGCAAAGCAACCCCAATATGCTCTAGATGCTCAAGCATGGCTTGGCTACAAATTAGTATACCATCAAAAAATACTAAAATAAATTTTCTTAAGTAGGGTTTGAAAATTATATTCATTAACGATTGAAAAGTGGATGGAGCATCTACAAGCAAGGCGTCACCATAAATTCATAATGGTCATCATGTGTTTTAAAAGCTATTTTATGTATGCCTTCCTCATGTACTATTATTTGATGATAACCGATCTCAGATGTAATTAAGTAAAATATTTAGCACCAAATAATTCATCAAACAAATCTTCTATTAAGGGTATATGAAACTTATCTTTGATAGTGATGTTATTCATCCCTCTATGTTTTATGAACAACTTCCAAGAACCATCTTTTTTCCTTACCATGACAACTGGTGATGAGTAAGCACTGAAGCTAGGCCTAATATTCCAGAACTTAACAAGCCTTGAACGATACTTTCCAATTCATTTTTAATGTGATGTGAGTACCTATTGGGTTTGAGGCAAATAGGCTAGTCCCTTGTAGCAGTGGAATTCTATGGTCCTGAGGCCATTTGCGAGGTAATTTATTGGGAGGGGCGATCACCTTAGGGAATTTATCAAGAATGCCTTTAACTGATTTAGGAATTTCAGTACTTTCTCCTATGACTAGCTAGGTACATAGCATCATGGTAAGTTGGCCTTGTACACAATCCTTTTAATTATCTTCTGATTCATAATTTTCACCCCTTCTAATTGAATACCTCACCACATATAGTGTTCGCCTTTGTACTTGAATTTGACCAGAATCTTTGTAAAGTTTAGGGTTACCTCACATAGGGTTTTCATCCACTGAGCACCTAAGACTATTTGACAACCATTCATAGGCAACGGTAATAGGTCAATAGGCATGCAGCAGTTTTGGCACTTCAGTAAGACTTGATTGCACACCCCAGACCCATGTAGCTTCTCACCGTTTACTACCATTACCTCAAATAATTTAGAATCATCTACCTTCAATTCAATCTTCTTGGCTAATTTTCAATCTATAAAATTACGTGTGGAGTTAGAATCAATAAGCACTTAAGCAGGTATGCCATGAATTGAGCCACTAACTTTGATAGCATGTAGGGATGGGATGCCACACATAGAATGTAAGGTGATGGCTGGGTTTGTTTCTTCCTCAACAAGTTCCGAGGATTCATTACTGCCTTGTTCATCATCCTTCACTTCTTCATTCTCACTATCTAACTCCATAACTCCTTCAAGAACATATACTTGTTTATTCTTGCATTGATGGCCTGCATGCCACTTCTCATTGCAACTATAACATAAATTATTTTTTCTTTTTTTCAATATTTCTTCTAGAGACAAGCCTATACCTCTAGCAAATCCCTCTAGTGCAAGGCTTTTATTTGAGTTATATATATGGTCATGGTAAAGCTAGTCCAGGGTTTCTTGAAGGTAGGTTCTTGACAAGGGAAGTTTGTGAAGGTGAGGAGGATTTAATTAATCTTCTGGCACCGACCCATTTAGTTTCAAAAATCTTTGCAAGAGCCACTGCTTCTTTGAAGTTCTTAGGTCTGGAAGCCTCAACATCATATCCGATCTCCTCTTTCAAACCATCCATGAATTTATCAAAGAAAAAATCAGGGTCTAAATAGTCAAAGAGGCCGTGTAGTTGCTCAAATTTATCGAGGTGGGCTTGAATAGTGGTGAGTTGTTTAAGATTGGCAAAGGCTCCATAAGGTTTCCTAAATTTAGGGGGTGCAAATCTCATTATAATCTCTTCTCTGATTACCTTCCAGTTTTCAAGGTTTTTGACATTCTTACCCAGCCGTTTATACTATTATTGAGCATCCCCTTTGAGGTGAAAGGTACAGGTGGGTACCTACTCATTTATGGTGCATGATGATATTTAAATAGTTGTTCAACTTGTCCTAGCCACTCAATCACAGCATTGCCACTGGAATATGTAGGGAATTCAAGTTTGATTGTGGTATGTTGCAGCAATCTAGAGCTAGGTAGAATGTTGGGTTGTGACCATGAATTGGATGCTAGGGTTTGGTTATTAGGATGCAGTAATTCTGTGAGTTTCTGGTGTGTTTTCTATGAAAAGGAGGTAGATAAGGTGGGTTTCTAAAAGCATGTGGTGGATCTTGAAGGGCTGCAGTAGGTGAGTTTCTATTGCTTTCGTTTCTTGCATTAAAGATTCTAGAGCTATAGATATATGGTCGATCTTCCTATTCAATTCTAGAGATCTTTCTTGAAGAGTTTGGTGTAGTTCTTGATATAAATTGTGAAGTTCTTGTTGGGGTTCTTGTAGTTGAGTTAAGGTATGGTTGGTTCTTTCATTGATATGTTCTTGTCTAGCCTACAGTTCATCTTCATCTTCAAGTGCAGGCATAGACAAGTTGCTCTCATCTTGATTGCTTGCCTTAGGATAGGTGGTTGAGGAGATGCAAGATCTTGATGAACATCCTGCAATGATACTAAATTGGTGGGCCCTTTCTATTTTTCTTGCTGTCTGGTAGAGTCATGATCATAAAAATGCTTATAAGTAATGAAGAAAGAATGGTGATTTGATATGTGTATGTTTGGAAAAGAGAGAGAGAGTTGTGTTTCAGGAAGCAAGAGAGGTAAAGTAATGACAAAAAGTAATGAAAGATGATGAATACGTAAAGGTTTCAGGAACTAGAAATATCAAATCAAAGAAAAGAAAAAGGAACATGCATATAAATTGCACAACAAATATGTCGAAATAAACTTAAGGTTTATTCATAAAATCATAACCTGTACTTAATCGGTTCCTCAACCAGTGTGTGTGTGTGTGTGTATAGCCTGATTTATAACAGTCCTAAACTAACCCTAATACAATTGCTAACCCTAGCTACTTAATTATTCGGCAACAAACACAATTCAGGCCCATATCAGCCTGTGCATGCCTGTGCATATGCACACATGCACAACTGATGCTCTCTTCATTTGATTAGTCTGAACCTAACCTCTTGAAGCAATGGCTGCTTCCTCTTCTATGTTGCTACAAGCCCCTCCTTTGATCACCTTTGGCATGCTTTTGATGAACTCTGGCCAAAAAGTGAAAACTTGCAAAATTCTTTCTCATTTGCTGCTAATAACAAATTCTGGGCGTAACATTCAACATCGTTGTTCATCTACAACAACTTCCAGCGAACAAACCCAAATTCCGGCGCAAGCATATGATTGGCAGCAGGGATGCGACATCAAGCTTCTAATGAGATCTACATCTCTTTGATCGACACTAGACCCAGACACTGTCAGCATAACTCCTGACGAGAGAAACATCCAACATCCATCTAGACTCCAGCATCACTACTTCTAATCTACGCAATGCAATAGTTTCAGGTTCAAGGCATCAAACCCTGAAAGCGTCATCGACTTTTTCCTTTCTTGGTCACGAAAAACGTTGGGCTGCAAAAATTCTTATTGAGAGTAGATAAATGATTTATTTTAAGAAAGTCAACCTTTTTTTATCGATATGAAGATTTAGAAGAAATGAGAAATAAAGTAAGAGAGGACCAGTCAAGGAAGATAATAAACATTAAATGAGAAATAACTTTCCTTCTCTTACATTAAAGCCCCTCGGATTTTTAAAATTACATTTGAATGTTATTTATTGATCATTAATATGATTAGGCCTACTTTGATAATATTAGACGTTATTTGATGTGAATATACATGTTAGAATTAACGGAACCAATAAATGTTAGGATTAGATAATAAAACATAAGATCACATATATTAGAATGTATTTCTATTATTTGTATGTTTGAATGTATTTCAATGATTACCGCTTGTACGATTACACAAGAATGGTTTTATAATCAATATGCGATTCTTGAGATCATGTAATGAATGTTGGATCAATGGATTTGTTGTTAGCTGAAACACATTTTTGGATTGTTTACCTTGAAATGTTTTTGGATTTGTTGTTAGACCATGTATTGAAGTAGTTCAACTATAGAATATAAAGGAATTTGCCAAAGTTAATTTATTCCGTTTTGCATCTTATTTGGCTTATGAAGACTAAATTTATTTAGATCCAATCTAAATTAGTTTTAAATAAAATCGTTATTTTATCAAATTTGTATATAAAGTTTTATTTTGATATATATTTAGAATATATAATATGCACATGTGTATTATATACACATGTACGTGCACGTGCACGTGCAATACATACAATACATGGTTTAACATGCACGTATCTAAGTCCTGGGATTAATACCGTAACGAACATGTCAGCCCCTCCATATACGTATGTAGTATCTAATATATATATATATATATATATATATATACATATACAAATTAATATGACATAACATTATATTTACATTAGTGCAAATGTGTATATATATATAACATGTGATATTGTAAAATTAGTATTATTATATATATATATATTCATATATATAATATATAAAATAGTGTTTATAATTATAAATATAAATAATTCCAAATTCAACTTCAAAATTCAAATTCCAAATCTAAATATAAATAAAATTATCTTTTAATTTCAAATTTGTAATTTAGATTTTGTAAACAATTATATTTAGATTACACACACGTGTAAATAATCATTTTTAGAAAGATATTTACAACTTATATATATTAATATATTTTGACATTAATAATAAATAAAAGTTATGTAATTAAATGTGTAACAAATAATTACACACATACACACTCATACATATTTCGGCTATATTCATATTTTGAAAAAATTCAATTTTTTTATTAAACCTTTTCAGATTTATTTTAATTAAAAAAACAATTTCCAATTGAAAATTGATAAAAAAATTGTTTTTTATTTATGAAAAATTACTTTATGATGTATGTGAATTTTATGCGTATTAAAATATGTATATATATACATTTATTAATATATATAAAGACTAATTTAACATATTACGTTTTAAACTAATATATATATATATATATATATAAATTCAAAATAAATAAATAAATATAATCTTTATTTTTTGAAATAACTTTATAAAGATGTATATAATTTAATCACAAGTTTATATATGATATAAACGTTGTGTTTAATTTAAAAATTCAATTTTGTTTAAAAATTCCTTTTTTAATTCATTTTAAAATTCGAATAATAATATATTTTTCTAATCCCATGTCCGAGAGCATATTGTGTATATATAATAAAAAATGTAAATTATAATAACAATAGATTTGAATGTATATATAAATTCCAAATGGACAACACACATATATAAGGATTCGTGATAATATATTTAATCTAGATATACATGGATCACATAATAGACAAATATATATGTATAAAACGTAAACTAGAGTGCTACCTTACTATAGCTTAGAGATTATACCTTAAATGCTGAATCGAATGACTCTGTTTGAATTGAATTCAAATCCTTCCAAAAAGAGCTACCTGACTAAAAGAACTACACAACGATGCCCTATTTTTTTACTTAAATTTGTGTTTTGATGCTTGGAATAATGGAGGAAGAAGGGGACTATCTTCAGTCAGAAGTGGATAATGATAGCGCCGAAGGAAGAGTCCCTAAAATGAAGAGTTAAGGTACTTTTAGTAGAAGAGAGAAGGAGCTAAAAGTGGATCTAAATCCATAAATATCTCTATCAATTCAATCCTCCTTTAAATCAAATTCAACCCCCCTTTACCCACACCTATGGTCGACCATACTAAGCCCCCACATGGGCCTTTATCCCATTTCAAGCCTGATCAAATAATATACATTTAAATAAAATTTAAATGTATCAATATCGTATATCGATATGTATGTATACAACTTTTATGTATGCACTATTTTCAATATTGATCAACGCAAATCAAATTAAATTTCATGATTTTTCATAAATATTAATTAATTTATGATAATTAGAATTAATCAATCTAAGTGGTAGTCAGAGTATTCAACATTTTGATTGTGTGACTCTTAGGTGTAAATTCGGTCAACGATTAATGTCGAACAATTCAAATATTAACGTTCACACGTCACCTTAGTTAGTAGTGTGACATTATGATCAAGTTTATAACTTATATGGCTTCGACAAAATCCAATTTTACTTATTTTAAGCGTTGTCCATCAGTGATAATTATTTACACCAGTTCTCTTCGTCAAAACTATATCACATTAGGACTTATGGAATTTGGTAATGGTCAAAATTTCAATATCGTCCATATTCAACTTTATAGTCCAAACACAAAGTCCTTGGTTATTAACAATTATGATTTACTGAATTGCTCTGGCTAAAGACTTTGAATTGACTTTAGTTGACCATGATACTAACCTAGGAGACGAATCCTCTACTGAGTAATGTCTCACTTCAAATGCTTCCACTCGACCCAACTATAGTCATTAGATGGACGTCGTGTTATGATCTAATTATAATAAAGACGAAGTTTCCATATTGAAGCTCAATATTATTCTCAATTGGCTCAATATTATTCTCAATTCGAGAGAATTATTAGTATTGTCACATGTTTGACCATAGTTATATCTACCAACATAAAACTATCGACTAAGTCATTCCATAGTTCTCCAATTACTACCCTTGGTGCTCCTGGTAGCCATGAGTAATACACTGCCTAACATTTAGAGAACGTTACGTACTCTAATCTCAACGGATGTATCGATATCCAGTCTCGATACATCTTGACTAAGAATATTTAAAATAGTATGTTTATTTTATGATGATAAATCACTCACGATTACAACACTTTGTAGCTACTATCAAACACACTATTTATGGATGTTCTTTTAAATATACTTCAGTTGAATTATTTATAACATATTATAACAAGTATATAACAGAAATAAAACACCTTTTAATTCGAATAAGATTGAACATCGAGTTAGATATATGTACCAATTACATAATTGCCCCAAGGGAATACCCCAACTCTATCTCTTTTATGGTTCCACCATAATGGTTCAACCTAATACGAAAAAGGCAAGGCAGAATTTAACTAAGTACTTTATTATGGAGAACCATATAAGAGGTTCGACCGTGTATTCCTAAAGATATTCGACAATGTTTGGAATAAAAAGTTAGACCATGTGTGAAGCAAGAGGTTCGCTATGTGTAGGGCAAGATGTTCAAGCATGTATTGGGGTGGTGGTTCAACCTAAGGTGTTTCTAGTTGGGTAAACCACATTCAAACTGTGATAATTCTTCATTTCAACTTTGGTTTCAACATGAGTTTAACCTGTATTCATGGAATGTTCCAAGCTACATTTTATGAAGTTTTATTTACGTTATGGGGATTTGATTTTTGGCCTATGGTGGCAATGAATAAGTGTTTCACAGACGAGAATGACAATTTCAGAGATAATTACTCAGCGTTAATGATCAGTATTTGTACGTTGTAACTATAAGATAATTATATGAGCTCGTACTTAATCGAGAGTGAAGATTTGTAATTAGACATATATGAGAGGACCGCTTGGACTTACATCAAGTCAAAGTGGATATATGTGATCATGTGAAGTGTGGTAGAGTACACAAGTTTAGGGCTTGTGTGTTTATTCGTGCATTTTATAGAGATTTCATAGTAGCATAACATACATAAAGAAGTTGGTATACAGGGACCTAGTGGGTGACATCCACTGGAACGAAGGGGAAAAGACATGTATATTGTTGATATGTAAATGTTACAACAATTTGGCATTTTTATTCAGATTTTGAAAGCACTTTAACTATGGATCGATAAATAGGATGTTTTAGATGATGTCATGTGAATTTTTGTTTGGTTTATTTTGTCTGTTCTTACTTTTGACATGCTAGATGCATATCATAGCATGATATAACTTCATATATGTTAATAATTAAGTTAGCATTTAAATATTTTATGCTAAAGTCGATGTTTGTAGGAGAGGAGCAGGTTAAGGGATGAATATTGATATCGCAATAGTATTTACTTATGATATATCTATTAAACACACATATATGTACACAATATTTTGGTTATAATCCTTCACATAAGGCTCCATGTCACATCTATGTTTTGGCTTTTATTCTGTCCTGAATACTCTTGAATACCCCCACAAGCAGGTTGAGAGTCATGTATAGAGGATTATGTGCTTAGTTGATATATGATATAGTAATAGGGGTGTGACGACCCACCTTTCTGACCCATGGGAATGACACTTAATACATCCACATGCCATTGCCCAAGCATCCGAAAGATGAATTGTCGTGGGGTAAAAATAAAGAACAGAAAATCTTACAACAAAACTGTTAAATAGAAGATAATAGTAATATAGTACATAAGGTTAATCCTTTACTCGGGGTTATCAGGGTTACACAAAAGTACTACAATCAGCTTAGGCAGTTATAACAACCTGCCTTTATATATGATGATACAAAATACACTTACAAGAATTAAACGAACATCGGAAATAGACAACTAAATAGATAAAGGCCTCCTGCTTGGACGCCATCTTCAAAAGAGCCCATCAAAGACCTGCCACTCTCGGATTACTCAAATAAAAATGAGTACCCGAGAGTTCAGGGAAACAAACAACTCGGGTCAGACAATGTATAATCCCACATAGCTTGGCTTCCACTTGTTCTTCCGGTTTAGTCATTTTGACAAAGGATAACAAAGCTCTGAGCAACACATCATCTTAGAATGACGAAAAACAAAGAAGGCTGAGGTAATCAATAGTCGACAAACCGACTACCGAAGATAACAAAATGATCGTATATGGATAGTAAACCTCATATTCCTACCACTACTCATCGATTTCAAACTTGTAATATTTCTTGGTTAAAAATGAAGTCGGGCAAGTGAAGGTAGTGTTACCTCTAGGCATTACCTTGACGACAACCTTAACTTTCGAGATAGTGACAATTTTTCATACCTCGAAGTTTAGTGTCAAGAGCATGATTAAATTCTTTCCATATAAGCGATATCTTTTGCGGAAATTTCTTTTCCATGACCAAATCGAAATTTTACTTTTTAAACCAAGTTCGTGCTTAGGCTTCTCATTACAAGTTTTTAAATTTAAACAACTTTGTAAAAATGGTTCATTACTTTAAAACACCATTATCAAAAAGATTTAATAACTCAAAAACATCCTTATTAAATTGGTTAATTATCTTTAACTATCATTAATAAGAATGATTAATTATCTTTAAACTTCGTTAATTAATTTGATAAATTAACTTTAATGTCCTAAATTAAAAAGGGTTAATCACTTTTAAAAACATTCTTAACTAAATTAATTAATAAATTTTAAATATAGTTAATTAAATTAATTAATAAAAATATAACATCATTAACTAAAAATGATTAATTAATTTAAAACATTATTAAATAAAAGATTAATTAAATTAAACTAATTAATTAACTATAAAAGTCATTAAAAAGGTTAATTAATTTTAAGCACCATTAATTAAAATGATTAATTAACTTTAATCCATCATTATTAAATGATTAATTAACCTTAAACATCATTATATAAAATGATTAATTAATTTTAAATATCATTAACAAAGTAATTAACTAAATTTAAACTCATCGTTATTAAGTTAATTAATTATTCTTAATCCCTATTAATTAAATTTAAAAATCATTATTAAAATAGTTAATTATTTTTGAACTCATCGTTATTCAAAAACTTAATTAACACTGTAAAACGAAACCCAAGCTCAAGAATAAACCAAATGGTTGCAAAGAGATGGTATTTTCCAAAAGTGTTGATATAGCGATAGTCGCTATACGGACACTTCCATAACTACTTTCATGTCTTTTGATTTACATCCAAACATCACATCACATAACATAAGAATGGCATATACACAAAGTAAGCAACATTTTTGAACATAAAGAAGGTATTACATAAACAATTTACTTCCACTTTATAACTAGTTTAATCTACTAACTAATTACTACAAATGTCTACTTTTTAGAGCACAAACCAAGGTAACAACAAAACATTCAAATATTATCAACCAAGCAACTGATATAGTGAAAAAATTATAAAAATAAATAACGTTCAAACTTTTAATTTAAAAGGCGAGCTTTACTCACCGAAATGAACATAAATTTCAACCGAACTCGCAAACCAACACCTGGACGGAGTTCCTTTTTGTAAAAACTTGATTTTTATGAGCTATGAGAGAAATATGGTTCGGCCTAGGTGGTTATAGGGTTCAGCCAAGCCTTCTTTGGATGGATATGGGTCATTTCTGGTTAGTTAGGTGATGTAGACTAAAGAGAAAGGAGTTACTTTTGTTTAAGGAAGAAGTGAAAAAAATGGATTTTTCTAAACTTTGAAACTAACAAACATTGGAACCCATTAACGTTTTTTTGATAAGCTTGAAAGAAGAGGCAAAGTTTGAAATGGGAAATGAAATGAAAATGGGAAGGAGGAAAAATAAAAAATTTCTTTTATACAAAAGGCATTAAGCAAATTAGCTAAATGTCCCTAAGTACACTACCCTCCATTCAAGTCTTGCCACCTCATCACCATGCTTCCACTTCCTCCCCCTTAGTACAAATGCAATCCCTCATTAGTCCCCTATTTAGCCAACATGCCAAACACTTCATGTATTTAGGTGTCGTAATGTGTTTCTTAATGTGACATTTGCGTTTTGTTTTAATTTTAAACTTAGGAAATTATCACATCACATTTTTTTATATTCTTAAGTTGTAAACAAATATGTATTATCATTTCTAAATCCTAATTTGTTTTATAAATGTCCATTTATATGTATACTAAAATGTTCACAATGTTTCGAACAACTTTTAGACAACGGAAAGTCGAAAATTCGAAAACGATTTCCGGTCACATTTTCGTTTTTCTTCAAACTAAATATTTTGTAAATAAATTTTGAAAACCATTCCACCATCACTAGTTATTATTTAAAAGAGTTTTGTTTGAGTTATAAAATCCATGTATTAATTATTTAAAAATATATTAAGTATCCATATTTTAAAGTGATTAATTTACGGTCATCACACTCTCCTCCCTAAAAGAATTTCGTCCTCGAAATTAACACTTAAGAAGATGACTCAAAAATAGCATATATATGTATATATAATGAAACCCATACAACATACACACACTAAGCAACTATATCACAAACAGTGCATACATAATTTTTACAAACAAACAAACGCTATCCTAATATCAACTCGGGGTGAGTTTCCCTCATACTATCTACAGCCTCCCAAGTGCAATCTATGAGATCTTCACTCCACTGTACTTTGAACAAGTCCACAACTTTAGCCCTTGATCGTTTCTTATCCCGATCGACAATTCAAATAGGTTGTCTTACAATGGTCAAGTTAGGCTTAACATCCATATCTTCCTGTTGAGATGGCGGAATAATCAGTGTAGGGTCATGTACATACTTACGTGGATGAGATAAGTGAAAGACATCATGTATGCCCGACCAACTAAGTTGGTAACTCTACTTTATATGCAAGAGTTCCTATTCTCTTGAGTATCTTGAAAGATACAATAAAACGAGGAGCTAGCTTTCCTCCTTTCCCGAACCGAATCGCCCATCTTATCGGAGAAACTTTGATAAACACATAGTCCCCAATCACGAACACCAAATCTCGACGCCTCACATATGCATAGTTCTTCTGCCGGTTCTGAGCTATCTTTAAGTGCTTCTTAATCTAATCCACCTTATTCAAGGCATCATGAATTATATCTGATCCAAGAACTATGCGCTCTCCTGGTTCCACCCTACAAGATGGAGACCTATAAGGTCTTCCATACAATGCCTCAAAAGGCGCCATCCCGATACGTTCCTCAAAACTATTGTTATAAGCAAACTCAACCAATGACAAGTGGTCCTCCCATGAACCTCCAAAGTCTAGCACGAAAGCTTAAAGTAAATCTTCCAGAACACGATTCACCCTTTCGGTCTGCCCATCGCTCTGAAGGTGATAAGTTATGCTCAAACTCAGCTCTGTCCCAAGTGCATCATGCAAACCTTTCCAGAACTGACTTGTGAAGATCGGATCCCGATCACTCACAATACCACATGGAATGCCACTGAAGCCTAACAATCTCTTTAACATATAACTGAGCCGAACTAGCAGCCGTCCTTATTCCCGACTAGTAAGAATTAAGCACTCTTGGTTAACCAATCAATGATCACTATGGAAAAAAAACGCATCCGATGGCAGGTATGCTCCATTGTTTGATTACATACCAATTTGTAGTTAAATCTCATGCCATCTCATTGCACATCAGACCACAGATATGCACCGTCGTCTGATATGCACTGACATGTTGTCTGATGTTATAGTATCATTTCTAGAATTTCTTATTAGACAACATATAAATATTGACTGATATGAATAATTGTTCACATAATGAAATAAATGAATCGCAATTTTATTTAAACAAATATTGTATTCCAAATTAAATTCAAATACAATACAACTTTCACTATCACTCTACTTAAATTTTCAAATATAATACAACTTCAATTTACTCACGCTCACTCACACTTACTCGGGTTTGTTTTTTATGTTGATTTGCTTGCTCCAGTTTGTGTCCAACCATCTCCTATACCTATTAATTAAACAACAACGTAGATAACTTGAAAAAGAAACAAACCTAAATTGAAAAAAAAAATTGAATTTGAATATTAAATATTGCCTTAGATTATGGGTTTATTTTTTTTCATTTCTAGACAGGGATAAATATATATGTGCATGGACAACTTATGATATGCACAGTGTATCATTGTGAATATCACAAGGCCAATCCTTGATTCAATTACACAAATAGTTGCAAAGGTCAAGCCCGAAGGCTCAACTCAGTGCAAACACACAAGTTCAAGCCTAAGCAAGCTCGGGCTCAACACAACTAGTTTAATTCAGCTCAAAATAGATTGGGCAACTCAACAAAGCCAAAGTGCACAAACAAGTTCAGTACACGTGGAGATGCACAAAGTCGAGCACCAGCAAACCGGATCCATGGCAGTATCAAGCATGGTATAGAATGATACAGCATTAAGTGCACAAATAGCACAAAAATAGAATAGTAGGTATGATTTTACAAAAATACTGCCACTTGCATCTCCTATAGTGAGCAACACATATATACACATATGTATATACATGTATACATGCAACATATGTCAAATGCAGCCAGGAAGTGCCACAAACAAATGAACAACAGGTAGCGCTACAAACAAATGCAGCCAGGAAGTACATGAGTTCAAGGCAGGAAGTACAAACAAATGAACAAGAATCAAAAGAACATTCACACAGGAATCAAATGAGCCGGGGAGTACATGGAGTTCAAGGCAGTGCACACTGCTCTGTTCAAAACAAGAAATTCAAGAATATGAAAGGTAATCAAGCTATGAACATGGCAGTATGCACTGCCTTGAACAAGGCAGTGTGCAAGTACATGGACAAGGCTATAATGCAACAATGCAACATGTGAATAAGGCCAACAACATGGACCAAGGCAAAGCAAAAACAAGATAGCAACACACAAGAGACACACATATGGAAGTTCAAAGCAAAAACATGGTAATATTTCACACATATATACATACATATGTATGTATATACATGGAAGATATTTCACAAACCATGCTCAAAGGCTAACAACATGTCAGTAATGGTACACATGCATGATACAAGTGAAACATGTGTAAGGATTTCACAAACCAGTTCATGAAATGATACAACACATGCACATAGTAAATGAAGACACACACATTAAAAGGCAGTTGTACTGAACAAGGCAGAGTTCAAGCCATTCAAGGTTCAGGCAAGGCAAGGCACACTCATAAGTCCATCGGAAAATTAAAACAATTCAGAGTGCAAGCACACTAACATACATATATACATATATGTATGCACATGTAGATATGTGTATACATATGTGTGCCAGTACATGGACAAGGCCAACAATGCAACAAGGCGGTGCCACAAATTAAAACAAGGCAATGGTACAAATAGCAAGTGACACAAATTAAAACAAGGCAGTGCCGCAAACATTCACACATACAAACATGTATGTATGTACATGGAAGTTCCCAAAATCGAACAATGAATTGAAAAAATCACAAGTGCAACGGGTAACAAAACAAGCAAGGGGAAACCAGCGAAACAAGAACTTAACAAAGTCGAACGATGAAGTGAACGAGGAAAGCAACTCAAAATCGAATAATGAAGTGAACAATGAAGTGAATAATGGTTCAAGTTCAAGTTCATAGGCCACAAATAAATGCAAAAATAAGTCTAGTGTGCACTGCCTTGAATAAACACTTCAACAACCAAATAAGTGCTAGTGCCTTGCACAACTCTCATATCACCATCCAATTCAACCAATTTAAGTCAGATATACAAATTCAAGTGAACAAGGCAGAAAGCTCAAAATAAATGTATTAAACTAAGTAAAAATATATTTGAGTATATCAGGGAATTTAACAATTGAACGACTCAAGGCCATAAAGCAAAAAATCAAAAAACAAAGCAGTCAAAAATATATGTAGCAATTCAAAATAAACATCCAATGTTTAAAATCCAAAGTCAAGTCTAATCGAAAATATAGGAATTAATTCCAATATAATCCCATTTTATCATTACCTCTTAAAATCGAAGTCGAGATCATACAAAATCAGAAGGGACAAAAATCATACCATATACAATCGAAAAATACTTGACAAATTGAAGCAAGCTTGAATGAACACGGCCATAAAATGGAAGCCAATTTCTTTATCAATCATTGTTTGAAAGTGAGAGAGTATCGGCAGAGTGATTTCATTATCAAGCCGATTTGTAACCCTAATTCCAAAAGATGGATCGAAGATAGGTCGAAGATGAGTTAAGTTTAGGGCTCTGCCGATTTGATTTTGAGAAGAGGGAAATAAATTTTAAGAAGGGGAAAAGATTGAAAAGAGGGAAATATATTTTGAGAAGATGGAATGGAAAGTGAAGAGGGTTAAGGAACGTGGCTATGAAAATACTGAGAGGACAAATATGGAGCTAAAACTAAATTTTTTGGTAACTTCAATCAGAAAACAAATAAAATGTTGTCTGAAGGAAAGGCATGAACATAGAGATTTCAGGGGCTATTCAAATAATAGATTATTTTATCCATATGTTGTGTGAAACAGTGGTAAATAACGGGATAAAAGAAAATCTACCTTATATTGTGTGATCAAATGTTATCTGATTCACTTTGCGGCATAGTGGATAACCCAAATTCCTTCATTGCCTTTCCTCGATCTAGGTAACCCATCGATGAATTCCATAGAAATCTACTCCCATTTCCACTTCTGTATCTCAAGTAGCTGAAGCAGTCCGACTGTCTTCTGGTGACTTCCCTTTACATGCTGGCAATTAGCACATCTATTTATATATATATATATATAGCAATATCTTTTTTCATCCTTCCCAACAAAAAGTACGCTTTGTGTCCTAATACATCTTAGTGATCCCTGGATGTATCATTAGTTTAGAATGATGAGACTCTGTCGGAACTTCCTGTCAATTCCATCCACATCTGGAACACACAACTGACCGTTCATCCTTAGAACGCCACAGTCATCTACCATGAATCCTGTCCACTTCTCTGGTAGAACGTTTTCTGCTCTAGCTATCTGAGAAAAACGAACGTCACTCTTCTAACTATTTTCAATGCGTCGGATAAGAGTCGAATGAACTTCCATATTAGCCAAAACTGGATAATTCCTTCTTTGTGCATCGACTACAACATTAGCTTTCCTGGTGTATACAAAATCGCAAGATCATAAGCCGCCAGAAACTCTAGCCAATGTTGTTTCCTTAAGTTCAAGTCCTTCTGAGTAAAGAGATATTTTAAAGATTTGTGATCCGTATATAACTCGAACTTTTCACCCAAAAGATAATGCCTCCACATCTTTAATGCGAAGACAACTGCCAAGAGCCACAAATTATGCATAGCATAATTGTTCTTATGTGGTTTCAGCTATCGACTTGCATATGCAATAACTTTTCCATATTGTATCAGAACTGCTCTCAATCTGGTTCCACAAGCATCCGTGTATACAGTTAATCCTTCACTCCCATTTCAAATAGTTAAAACAGGAGCACTGGTCTATTTCTCCTTCAATTCATTGAATGCTTGATTGCACTTAGGTGTCTACACAAAATTAGCTTCTTTCTTCGTCAACTTCGTCAGATGAGAAGCAATCTTTGAGAAATATTTGATGAATCTTCTATAAAAACTAACCAATCCTAAGAAACTTCTGACTTTTGTTGCATTTTCGGGCTTCTTCCAGTCTTGAACATAACTACTTTAACTGGGTCCACTGATATTCCTTCTCCTAAAACTACGTGCCTCGGAAACCTAACTTTGGAATTCAAGAAATGGCACTTAGAAAACTTTGCTTTCAACACACAACTTCTTAAAGTATTTCAAATGACTTAGAGATGATACTTGTGCTCTTCATCCGTCTTAGAATAAACAAGAATGTCATCAATAAAGATGAGAATAAATTTATTAAGAAAATCCCAAAATACCTGATTCATTAAGTCCATGAAATAAGCATGTGCGTTAATCCGTCTGAACGGCATGAATAACCACTCATAAATACATCATGGGTACAAAAAACTGTTAAGGGTACACTCTCCTCTGCTACCCTTAATTGGTGAAAACCAACGGCAAGATCCCATTGAGGAAATACTCGAGCGACATAGAGCTAGTCAAACATATCATCGATCCTGGATAAAGGATACTTATTCTTGATAGTTCTCTTATTTAACTCTCGGTAGTCTATACATAACTTAAGAGAACCATCCCCTATTTTAACGAAAACTACCGGCAATCCCCAACTTGATATGCTACGCCGGATCAAACCATTCTGCAATAAGTCAAACGTCTGCTTCTCTAATTTCTTTCTCTCTTTTGGGGCCAACCTTTGAGGAGGTTGTACAATCGGTGTTGTTCCTGGAATCAAGTCAACACGGAACTCCATTTCATGGTGAGGAGGTAAATCTAGCACTTCATCGAAAATATCCTTGAAGTCCCGAACAATCGGTATATCTTTTATCTCCTCTTTAGCCACTTCAACATATATCAATGCTTCTACCTACTGCATCCTTTACTATGACTACTCTTCTAACACAATCCAAGATGGCTTCAAACTAAGGTAACCAGTCCATACCTAATAATACCCCAAAACCCATGAACCCAAGAATGAATAAGTTAGAAGAGAAGTGCCGATCTCGATAAGAAATGGGAACACTTAGACACATATTATCAAGATTCATCGGACCCCCAATTGAGTTTGACACACAAAAGTGGTTATTTAGAAAGATGGCTTTAAGGTTAATTTATCAACAAGATCAATCAAAATAAAACTATGGGAAGCACCCATGTCGAATAATACTCTAATGGGAATATCAGAAATGGATAATGCACCTTGCAACACCTGCTTTCCTCTTTGATCCGTAGAAGTAGATAGTATTTCCTTAATAGCAAAAGCTTATCCTTGTGCCCTCTTCTTTGGGAAGCGGCACTCATTCTTCATGTGTCCTAGTTGGCCGCGGTTGTAATAGAAGACAATTGAACACTAATTTGGAAAGTGGCCCATCTTCTTGCACTTGAAACAAAGAACATTGGCCAAGTTGGGCGGCTTCTTTTGAGTTGGAGTTCCACCTCCAGGTTTTTTCCCGACCATTGCTTCTTTCCTTTGCGTTTGAAATTTGGCTTGTTTGCAACCGGGATAACCGATAAAGGTTGGGCACTAACTATTGACACTACTCCTTTTCGAACTCCTTGCTTAATATCCAAAGCTGCAAACCTCAAGGCCATGCTGATCAGATTGGTAAAGGTACCATTAACATGATTGGTCATCTCACGATGGAATTCTGGCCTTAGTCTTTCCACAAACATCTCATTCTTTTTAAGTGGCGTGTCTATCAATCCTGGTCCAAAGCTAGACAATGCATTGAATCGATGCTCATACTGCGCCACTGTCATATCTCCCTGCTTCAAATCCATGAAAGTCCCGAACAACTAGGTCCTCCCCACCTCGGGAATAAATTGAGCTTCGAAGACTTCCTTAAATTGAGCCCAAGTAAAATATTTTTCTAGAGGGTATTAACTATCACCGAAACCCACAATCCATTGCTGACTTTTGAAGTTGTCGCAATGACAACAATTGCTTTCTTGCATCCTCCAACTGAAGATCCCCGAATATCCTTTCACAAGAGTGGAACCTTGTCTGAACTCCCAGAAAATATTCGGTTCCAAAGAATTGTTTACCACGCAAAGCAGTATAATTTTTGCATAGAGTGGCAAAGTTCTAAGACGGCTAGAATCGCACTACTGCTTCTTCTACCGGCTCTAAAACTGGCCCATTTCTAGGAGCTCTGCAATTTATAGTCGTGCTGGTTTCAGATCCTCTCCCTCTTCTTCCTCTTGTACTCATTTTCAATTACTTTAAAAATGATAGGTATTAATAGAATACAAAGATAGGACCAAAATGGTTTAAGGGAAACAACACCAAAGGATCTAAAACTAATCTTTAGGATCGACGATAAAACTGCTCTCTCAAGATGAACTCATTATAGGGCTCTTCTCACCCTATCTCTAATGAGATGTACCCAAATTAGGCTAAGGTGTTCGCTCAACTGAAACTCTGATACCAATTGTAATGACCCATCTATCCGACCCTTGGGAACAACACCTAATACATTCACGACATTCGTGTGCTATTGCCCAAGCATCCAAAAGATAGATTATCGTGGGGTAAAAATAAAGAATAGAACAAAAAATCCCACAATGAAATTGTTAAATAGAACATAACAGTAATATAGTACATAAGGTTACTCTCTAACCCGGGGTTATCAGAGTTACACAAAAGTATTACAATCATCTTAGACAGCTATAACAACATGCCTTTATATATAATGAGACAAAATACACTTACAAGAATTAAACGAACATCGAAAATAGACAACTAAATAGATAAAGGCCTCCTGCTCGGACGCCATCTTCAAAAGAGCCCATCAAAGACCTGCCACTCTCGGATTACTCAAATAAAAATGAGTACCCGAGAGTTCAGGGAAACAAACAACTCGGGTCAGACAATGTATTTGGTTTGAGTAATACTCTAAACAGTAAGTGTAATTAAACATCAGCATGCGAGACCACGCTGCCAAACGCTGAACAGGTTTTCTCTTACAAAAACAACATCTAAATGTAAAGAATGGATACAAAGAATTAACATCGCGAAGAGTGTTATACTCTTTCCGATGCAATTAAGTAAAACAAATTCGAAGGCTTGAATCAATAAGGGAAGGAAAATTTATCAACAATGGCTAGGAGGGTGCACCCCCTTGCCGAAAGTATACGTTTAGAATATATACTTGAGAACTCCGATGGCTCTCAGACACATCCAAGCCGGACCCCACTAACGGTTATCGAGAATCCGTGTAATTCACATCTTGGTGCACAAATATCTGAACCAAATATAGAGTAGATGTGATAATACCATAATGGGAGCAACCCCACATAGCTTGGCTTCCATTCGCTCTTTGGGTTTAGTCATTTCCGACAAAGGATAACAAAGATCAAGTGAGCAACACAACGTCTTAGAATGGAGAAAAACAAAGAAGGGTGAGGTAATCGATATTTGAAAAACTGACTATCGAAGATAACAAAATGATCGGTAAACCTCATATTCCTACCACTACTCATTGATTTCAAACTTGTACTATGTCTTGGTTAAAAATGAAGTCGGGCAAGTGAAGGTAGTGTTACCTCTAGGCATTGCGTTGACGACAATCATAACTTTCGAGATAGTGACAAGTTTCCATACCTCGTCATTTAGTGTCAAGAGCATGATTAAATTCTTTCCATCTAAGCGATATCGTTTGCGGAAACTTCTTTTCCATAACCGAATCGAAATTTTACTTTTAAAACCAAATTCGTGCTTGGGCTTCTCATTACAAGTTTTTAAATTTAAACAACTTTGTAAAAATGGCTCATTACTTTAAAACACCATTATCAAAAAGATTTAATAACTTAAAAGTATCCTTATTAAATTGTTAATTATCTTTAACTGTAATTAATAAGAATGATTAATTATCTTTAAACTTCGTTACTTAATTTGATTAATTAAATGTCCTAAATTAAAATGGGTTAATCACTTCAATAAACATTCTTAATTAAATTAATCAATAAATTTTAAATATAGTTAATTAAATTAATTAATAAAAATTATAACCATTAATTAAAAATGATTAATTAATTTAAAAATTATTAAAGAAAATATTAATTAAATTTAAACTAACTAATTAACTGTAATTAAAAAAGGTTAATTAATTTTAAATACCATTAATTAAAATGATTAATTAACTTTAATCCATCATTATTAAATGATTAATTAACCATAAACATCATTAGATAAAATGTTTAATTAATTTTAAATATCATTAACAAAGTAATCAATTAAACTTAAACTCTTCGTTATTAAGTTAATTAATTAACCTTAATACCTATTAATTAAATAATTAATTAAATATAAAAATTATTATTAAAATGGTTGATTAATTTTAAACTCATCATTATTCAAAAACTTAATTAACATTGTAAAACAAAACCCAAGCTCAAGAATAAAACAAAAAGCTGCAAAGAGATAGTATTTCCCAAAAGTGCCGATATAGCTATAGTCGCTATACAGACACTTCCATAACTACTTTCATGTCATTGGATTTACATCCAAACATCACATCATGTACATAAGCATGATATATACACAAAGTAAACAACATTCATAAACATAAAGAAGGTATCACATAAATAATTTACTTCCACTTTACAACTAGTTTAATCTACCAACTAATTAATAAAAATGTCTACTTTTTCGAGCACAACACAAGGTAATAACAAAACATTCAAATATTATCAACTAAGCATCTAATATAGTTATAAATTATATAAAAAAATGAATTTAAACTTCTAGTTTAATAGGCGAGCTTTACTCATCGAAATGAACACAAATTTCAATCGAACTTGCAAACCAATACCTAGACGGAGTTCCTTTTTGTAGAAACTTGATTTTATTAGCTAGGGGAGAAATACAGTTCAGCCTAGGTGGATATAGGGCTCGGCTAAGCCTTGTTTGGATGGATATGGGTCTTGTTTGGTTAGTTAGGTGATGTAGATTAGAAAGAAAGGAGTTTTAGTGATTTTGTTTAAGGAAGAAGTGGAAAAAAATTGATTTTTCTAAACTTTGAAACTAACTATGGAAGCCATTAACATGTTTTTGAGAAGCTTTGAAAGAAGAGGCAAAGTTTGAAATGGGAAATGAAATGAAAATGAGAAGGAGGAAAAACAGAAAATTTCTTTTATACAAAAGGCATTAAGCAAATTACCTAAATGCCCCTAAGTACACTACCCTCCATTCAAGTCTTGCCACCTCATCACCATACCTCCACCACTCCCCCTTAGTACAAATGCAAACCCCCCACTTGGTCCCCTATTTAGCCAACATGCCAAACACTTCATGTACTTAGGTGTCATAATGTGTTTTTTTAATGTGACATTTGCCTTTTCTTTTAGTTTTAAACTTAGGAAATTGTCACATCACATTTTTTTATATTCTTAAATTATAAATAAATATGTATTATCATTTCTAAATCCAAATTTTTTTATAAATGTTTGTTTGTATGTTTACTGAAATGTTCACAATGTTTCGGACAACTTTTAGACGACGAAAAGTCGAAAATTTGAAAAACGATTTCCAATCACATTTTCGATTTTTCTTCGAATTAAATATTTTTATAAATAAATTTTGAAAACCATTCCACCGTCACTAGTATTACTTAAAAGATTTTTATTTGAGTTATAAAATACATTTATTAATCATTTAAAACATATTAAGTATCCATATTTTAAAGTGATTAATTTACCGGTCGTTACAAGGGGTTTTGGAGTATTATAGTTATTTATATTTGAAGTTATTTTACTTTATCATCATTATGTCAAACATTTATCACATACGAGACTATGTAGCGTTTATTTAGTTGTTTAGTTTAGTAATTTTTACTTAAGTATAAGGAATCATTGTGTACTCTAATTTGTTAGAAGTTATGTCATTATTAGTTTGCAGTTCTTCATATATGTCTTATATGATGTCCATTAAGTTACTTGCACTATGTATTTATCTATTATACCTGATCAATTCTATCGTGAGATGTAATAGTTAGTTTAAACCCCTAATGCTTCTCCACCACATTCATGAATCAAGTGATCCTATGTGTTGTTTAGTTTTTTAGCCAACCTCGAAATAATATGAGTGCGTTGTGAAAAGCAGAGATTACTTGCTAATCCCTAAGCTTAAAAATGAAAAAATGGCGATCAAATACATAACTGAAAGGTAAAGAACACAAGAGGTAAAGTGGTTCAACAAAGCTGCCTACGTTCATTGTGAAGTTCTACATTAGAAAAAATAGGGGGGACTCAAGGTTAACAAAGCTATGTAATCTTAAAGACTTATGTGGTAACAAGAGCGTTGAATTTTGCATAGTATTTATTGGATTTGGGTCAGCCCACATTGGAAGAAATGAGTGAATTTCAATTTTTTTAACCATTTTGGATCTTTATTGGGCATATGAAGTTTAATTTATTTAGAACATTTCTAAATTACTTTTAAATAAAATCATTATTTTATTTATTTTTATAATCTAGTTTTATATTATGTAATTAATATTATATTATATATATGTATCACACACACACACATATATATATATATAGGTGTGTGTGTGTGTGTGTGTTTTGTGTTTGCGCGCGTGTGTGCATGTTTAACATAGCAATCTGTTAAAGGTTTGACACGCCCATGTATAAGTGCAGGATTTACACCGTAGCGGACATGTTAGCCCCTCTAGTATATAAATATATCATCTAAATATATGTTTACGTGATTTAATTTATATACACAAATTATTACAAATATATATATCTTTATTTTATTTTGAGTGTATATGTGTATGGAATTTATAAAATATTTAAACATATAATTATGTTTGAATATATATATATATATATATATAAATGTAAAATAAATACAAAGTCATTTTAAATAAAAGTTTGAAATATATATATTTATTCATTTTATAATAGAATAGGAAAATAATTTTTTTGAAATATGCGTATAAACTATATATATGTGTTTAAATTTATAAATAATTTTCTAATGAATATATAAGTTAATACATAAATGAAAAATATAGATATATGAAAAATATATTTATATATATGCATATCCATTAATACTCACGGCATAAACAAAATGTGTTTTTTAATATTTATTAATATTAAATTTCTTTCGGAATCTAATAAAATTAAAATAAAATATTTTTGAACATAAATATAAATTAATATTATATATCGTTTTTAACAATATTTTTAACATTTTTTTTTTGCATGGCAAGCGGGGTTAACTGGTCCCCTACCAGTTTATTAAAAAAGAAAATAAAAAGCATATCTATGAACAAGCTCATAGATACCAAGAAACGGAAAAACAGAAACAAAGAAGGACAGAAAAACAGAGACAAAACAAAAGAGGCTAAAAAAAGGAAAAATCAAAAACATCAGACCAAAGCATCAGCCACAGAAGGACTGAAAGCAAAATTGCTATCCTTCATACCGATGATGATAGATGTCTTGAGCACTTCCCATATTTGCTGATTACTTCTACATTTGTTTTCAAAAATTCTCAAGTTTCTTTCCTCCCAGACAATGCTAAGATACTTCTTAATGAAGAAAAAGAAAATAGTTCTTCTATCCTTCTTCCACCTAGTTGATTTGCAAATCAGATCCCATTCAACTTCAGAATTACCAAACCTATGATCATCAGCAATTCTAGCAACTAAATTCCCCCATATACCAAGTAATACACTGCACTCGAAGTACAGATGAGCAACTGACTCAATCTTCAGCTTGCAGAAAATACAAAGGGGATCAATGTTCATGCCATAACTCAACATTTTTTCCTTTGTTAACAGTGCATTCATGATCACCTTCCACAACATCAGATTGTCCCTAGCAGGAGAGGCAGTGGACCATATAACTTTGTACCAAACTGAATTATTACTGCTAGTCACATTAGATAAGAGATCATATGCTACAGATATAGAGTGTTGTTTCCCCTTCCACAAAACAACATCATTTTCAACTAATCCATATTGTTGAGTTTGATATAACTTCCAGAAAGCTCTAATTCCCTGATTACTAGTATAAGGGAGCACCAACTTGCCCTCATTCATGTAGTCAGCAGCATTATCAAGTCTACCAATGCCAGCCTGAGCTATCTGGTGAGGAGAGAAGACATTGACAAGAACCAAGCCATCATCCATCCATGGTTCATTCCAAAACTTGATGCTACTGTTACAAGAGATATCATACTTAATGTGTTGAGAGAATTCAGATCTCAAGCCCAATAAACACCTCCAAGTCCAACTGCAACTCTGAGGAACTGGCATTGTCCAGAAATTCCTACTTCCCAAGTTATACTTTTTGGTCCAATCAACCCATAAAGAATCAGCACCAGTAAGAAGAGAATTTATATGTGCACTGATAGCAGCTTTATTCCATTTAGACAAGCAAATTATCCCAAGACCTCCTTTCCTTTTAGGCAATTCCATTTTAGCAAAGGAACATGGTATGAGTTTTTTTGACAAAACAGAGCCTGTCCAAAAAAATCTAAGCATAGCAGTTCGAACCATGTTCACCAGCTTTTTTGGGAGAATAAAAAGTCTAGACCAATACACCATCATAGAGGTGATGATAGACTTTATAAGAACAAGTCTACCAGCTTGAGAGAGATACCTATTAGCCCATATGTTCATTAAATTACATATTTTAGTATACAAGGGCAGGCAGTGTCTAGTGGTGATTCTTGAAGAGCACAGAGGAATGCCTAAGTAGTACATGTTATTTTCCATATGTTGAAGCCCGGAGATTCCAATAATAGTATTAGCTTCCTCAGTGGAAACTCCAGAGGTGATAATTTGAGATTTATTGGCATTAAGTTTCAACCCAGTCATGAGGTAAAAATTATCAAGGGAAGCTTTAATATTTTCAATAGATTTTTGATCTGGCTTTGTGAAGATCATGATATCATTAGAAAATAACAGAGCTGAAATATGGAGAGGTTTACATTTGGAGTGGAACAGAATATCTCCCAGCAAAAATTTGGAAGACAGCAAACTAGTAAAAACTTCCATAACTAAAATGAAAATATATGATGAGATAGGATCCCCTTGCCTGATCCCCTGATTACTGTTGAAAAAACCAAAAGTAAAACCATTATATTTAATAGAAAAAGTTGGAGTGGAGATACAGCTGTAAATCCAAGCCACAAATACTTTAGGAAACCTCATCAGGGCCATGATTCTAACAATTAAAGTCCAGTGAACACTATCATAGGCTTTCATCAAATCCACCTTAAGCATGGCATTTTTGGGAGCTTGAGTTCGACCATAGCCTTTTAATAATTCATGAGATAACAAAATATTATCAAGAATATTTCTGTTGGGAAGAAAGGCAGACTGATTATTAGAGATGATTCTGCTTAGGACTATAACAAGTTTGGAGGCCAAGATTTTAGAAATACACTTGTAAATGACATTACAACAGGAAATAAGTCTAAAGGAAGTAACAGATGTGGGATGATGGACTTTGGGAATAAGAACTAGATTAGTAGCATTCACTTGTTTTAGAAGTTTGGAAGTATTGAAAAAATTATGGACAACCTTTAAAAAATCCTTCTTGATAATATCCCAACTATGGGTTAAAAAGATGACATTGAAACCATCAGGGCCACCACTAGAATGCTTGTTCATTGCAAATAAAGTATCTTTAATTTCATTATCAGTCACCTTGTCAACAAGTTTGTCAGCTTCATCCGGTAACACTTCAGGAAGATGAATATGGGATAGATCAGCAATATAAGGAATGAAGCCATTATTGTTACCTAGCAAATTCTTGAAATAGGAAAGGAGTGCTTTATACACAGTAGCAGGAGTAGAGTGCAATTCTCCTTCTTCATCATAAATGTTATTTATATGCTCCTTAGATTGCTTTACCTTGATAGCAGCATGAAAATATGCCGAGTTTATATCTCCCTCAGTAGCCCATTTTTGTCTCAATTGTTGTCTCTTCATATTGCCTTCAGACTTCAAGGCAGCAGAAAGTTGATCAAAAAGAGTTCTCTCAGCAGCAGCAGCTTCAGGATTGTCAGGACTATTCATCATTTCTTCCTGAGCAAGAATGAGTTTGCTCCTAATCAAAGCAGAATTTAGGTTGCCATCACCAAATTTACCTTTGGCCCATTCTCTTAATGCTAATTTAGTAGCTCTTAATTTCCTGCAAAATATAAACATTGGGTTACCAACAAACTTTTCATTCCAAGCTTTGCTAATAATATTATTATACTCAGGTTCATGGACCCAAGCATTATAAAATTTGAAGCTTCTTTTAATTTTCAACATCTTCTGACCAGAAGAGAATATGATAGGGGAATGATCTGAAAGCACAGGGTGAGGGATAAAAGTGGACAGAGTTGGCCAAGAGGTTATAGCATTGAGATTGGCAAAGGAATGATCAATTTTTGAGTAAGTTCTGACACCAGATCTGCTCCTATTATTCCATGTGAACTCAGCCCCAGAAGATGGGATTGAAAGCAAGTTTGAGTCCTCAATGGCCTTATTTAGAGGATAAATATCGTTAGGGAGAAGCGGAAGCCCGCCATGTTTATCATTCAATGATAAGCAGCAATTAAAATCCCCAAAGACAAGCCAAGGATGGGTGTTTTGCCTGAAAGCAGGTAGGAGATTAAGACAATTTTGCCTTGAAGATGGGGAGTTATGAGCATAGACAATAGTTATATAAAAAGAGAGGGGAGAATCAACATATTTGGCTTGAAAATGGATGAGCTGATCAGTGGAAAGGACAGATGAAAGGGATAAGACAGAGGGATCATGGATGACCATAATTCTACCATAGGGGGCTTGATTCAAATTATGATTAAGAGACCAGCTGGGATTAATATGCTTTGCAGCTTTTGAAGTTAAGGTCTCATTTAATTTAGTTTCCAGAATAGCAAAAAGGGAGATTTTGTGCTGGTTGATGATATATTTCACTTGATCAAGCTTAGCGTCAGAATGAGCTCCTCTGACATTCCATATTGCATAGCTGTGCATCATTTGGTATACTTCAGAGATTGATGTACCACATTTTTCGTGCTCCTAGTTGCAGGAGAATCTCTTTGAACATTGTTTAAGTCAACAAATGGTTCAGTGCCATCATTCAAACACTTACCCTTATTTTTTGCCTTCCTTGGAGAAGCAGCTGGCAATGATATCCATCCAGGCAGATGTCCAGAGAAGGAGTATCCACCAGATAAGGGGGGGGGGAATCATTTGAATGATCAGCTATGATTAGGTCCATTATTTCCTTTTCAAGTTCCTCCTTAAACTGTGCTTCAACTTGCTGAGTATTAACATTTATACTTCCTTTATTAGGTTTAAAGACTTGCATACCACTGATCTGCTTGGATAACCCTTCACTTGAAATGGCCATAGCATTGTCAGCTGGGGATGTGGATTTGAGACTCTGATCATCAGGATTTGAAATATCAACCAAAGGAACAATCCCTGATCTGTTGTTTCCCCGTTCTCCTTGAACATTTTGCTTATTTAGAAGGGATCTACCATGCACTCCACAAAATTGATCTTTCTTGCTTGCAATAATTTCTCCTTCCTCAATTTCCTCTTCCTTGTCACCATTTTCATTGCATAGATCATTATCACTTGTGTCATTACATGAATCAATCTCATTTCCTTCCAACAGGACATAAAATTTATTTGTGTCAGTTCTTATATCTTCATATGACTCCACCAACTCATCTTTTTTTGTTATACTAGCAATAACATCCAGTTCATCACTATTTTTTGGTTCAGCAACTATATTAACCTCCTCAATTATCTGAGTTTCAATACTGTTTTCTTTTTCCTTACCTTTATTGATCTTTGTTCCTTTACTTACAACCTTTTTCCACTCCTGCTTTTTCTTAGTGTCAACTTTGTTCTTTACATTTTGATTTTCACTAACCATTCTTTCCTTACTAGACATTGCTACTGTTCTAGCATTTTCTTCCTGCTTTGTTTTCTTTTTCATGCACATTTCAGGCATATGGCCAAATTCTTTGCACCCACTGCATACCTCAGGTTTCCATAAATAATCAACTTTAACAATCTGCTCTGATCCATCCAGCAATCTGACAGAAAATTCATCCAATAACTCAACTGCTGGTGTGATTTCTACCATGCATTTTGCATAACCTATTCTTTCCAACTTCTCTGTTTGTTCATCCATACACATAAAGGTTCCAATTCGACTAGCTAGCCAATTGATGCCAATGTGTGACCAAGCATATAACGGTATATTCGATAACCTAATCCACACCGGAATAGATTTTATAGTACTACAACTATTTCCAACATTTGGATCCCATTGTTTAACAATGAATAACTTGTTCCTCATGATAATTGGATCAGCTGCAATTATTTTCCTTCTATCCTCATCGCAAGATAGATTGAATAGGAACAAGTAACCATCGGACTTGACTTTTATTGAACCTTTTAGTTTCCAAACTTTTTTCAGATGGGCTATAACAGTGAGATAAGAAAGGGGTTTATCAAGGAAGAAACCTACCAGATAATCTCCCCAAACTTCATTTCCAGCACTTATTACGTTTTCAGGAGGAACTAAGACATGGCCATCAAAAACAAGTGGGACTTGTATCGGAAGATGCTTCCCAGCATTACGCGGTTTTGCCTTGAAAAGAGAATTCCATGGAACAGAGGGGACAAAAGAAGAAGATGGGGTGGGCAGTATAGGCAGAGGAGGGTCAAAACTGGAAGAACCAACAAGGGGTGGTTGAGAAGAAGGAGGGAGCAAAGCCAGAGGATCAGGCGGATGAGGGACCGGAGGATAGAGGGGGGGCTGTAGATGAACAGGAGGGGAGTACGGGGATGGTAAGGAAGGGTTGATGGATTGGACCTGGTGGCAGTTTGAAAGGATGAGAGAAGGAGGGAAAGAAGGAAAAGAGGACATTGAAAAAAGCAAGAAACTGAGGAAAAAGAAAACTTTGGGGCCATGGATACTTTGTATTCCATAGCCTTTGGTTAAGCCGGTTTTATAAGTGGCTGTGCACTATGTCTCATTATTGTGGCCGCTGGGTATCGAACCGGTGCCACTACAACACAATGTAGCAACTCCACTATGTCTTAACATTTTGAAATTATCAACATATATAATATAATTTTAAAATTAATTTAATATTAATTATTAATTTTTGCAAATATTTATGTATTAAATAAAAATAATATTTTTTGTTGTTGTAGAAAGCTTATTAGGTAAAGAATTAATTTTATAAAATTTAAAATATACTTCATGTGATATATTTCTTGATATTATGGATTTATGGAATTTATTAAATCTAAATAATATTTAAATAATGTATAAATGAATTTTTTTTGCCGAAAGCATTTCAAGTGTAAAACAATCATATAAAATTTTAGAACATAACTATATGATATGATATGTAATATTAGTATTTATGAAAATTATATGTATTAAACAATATTATTTTAAGGTTTAAAATTAAAAATTCAATTTTTTTAAATATGCCTTGAGCATTACGGTGTTTATATAAATGATAATTTTTTATATATAATCGCATAAGCACATAAATATATAACCATCAAAATGTAACGATATATCAATAAGCCAGATTTATCACCAATCGATCTCAACATCATATGATATAATATAATATATTAATTTATATTTGTAATTTAGTGACATACCTTTACCAAAGCCTATTGAATACACATTGAAACGAAGATACGAGCTCCTTTGTATCCTATTCCAATCCAGTAAGGTACTAGCTCCTGAAATGATGACCGTTGGCTATCAAATTGCTTTTGTTTTATTTGAAATTTAGCTTGAAAATGGAGGACACGGTAGAGGATTATTTCAACCAGCAAGGATTAGGGTGGAGGCTACCAAAAACCATTTTTAGAATGAGGGTTAGAATGTTTATATAGTGGAGAAACTAGAGAGCAAATCTAGGATCCGGATCCTTAATTTTCTACCACTAATTCTCCTCCTTTTCTAACACATCAAAACCATCTCTTATGCTATTATTTGGCCGATCTCACCATGATCAAATCATAGCCAAAAATACTATGCTCCATATGGGCTTCAAGCCCACTTCAAGCCCGAAAAAAATTTATTGCATTTAAATTCAATTTAAACGCATGTTGATACCATATATCGATTAATATGTTTATAACTATTATAAATATATCTATTAATATTATTTGACATATCAAATAAAATTTTATAATTAATATTCATAAATATTAACAAATTTTAATTAATTTATAACAATTACAAATTAATTAAATTATTTGGTTAAAGGAGCATCCAACATTTCGGTTGTGTGACTCTTTAGGTGTAAATTCGTTCAACGATTAATATCGAACTATTTGAGTATTGACATCAACACGACACTTAGTAGGTGGTGTGATATTTTGGCCAAATATACCGTTTATTTGGTTTCGGTAAAATCCAATTTTACATTATATTAAGCGTTACCTGATTATGAAAATTATTTACATCAATTCTCTTCGTCAAAACTATAACACTTTGGACTTATGGAATTTGGTTATTGTCAAAATTCCAATATCATCCATATTCAACCCTATAGTCCAAAAAAAATCCTTTATTCAATAATAGCAATTATCATTAACCGAACTGCTCTGGCCAGAGACTTTGAGTTGACTCCAGTTGATCGTGATGCTAACCTCATATAACTGAGTAGGTGAATTCTCTCTTGACTAATATTTCACTTCCAATGCTTCCACTGGACCCAACTATAGCCGTTCGATGGACGCCGTGCCACAATTTAACTATAACTAAACTGGAGCTTCCACATTGAAGATGACAGTATTCTAAAGTCAAGAGAACTGTATAATTTTATCACATCGATGTTTTCTGTTTGGCCTTAGCTATATTAACAAACAAAAAACTATTGAGTGAGTCATTATATAGTTATCCAATAACTATCGGTACCTAACCCATTGGTGACCACAATAGCCATGAGTAATACACTGCCTAACATTTGGAGAGCGTTGTGTACTCTAGTCTCAACGGATGCATCAATATCCAGTCTCGATACATCTTGACTAGGAATATTTAAAACGATATGTTTATTTTATTATGATAATTCACTTATGGTCAAAACGCATTGTAACTACTATCACAAACCATACCATTTACGGATTTTCTATTAATATACTTTTAATTCAATTAATTAATTACTACAACATTTATATTAAGTATATAATAGAAGGAAACACCTTTTATTTTGAACAAGATTGGTTATCGAGTTTGATTTATGTGACAATTACATAGTTGCACCTAGGACATGCCCCTTACTCTATCAATCTATCACTTGCACTTGGGGCCAATTATGGATTCTCAATCCTATCCTTTCGATCAGTTTGATGAGAACTGATCGAGTTAGACCCTTCGTGAATGGATCTGCTATGTTGTCTAATTATCCATCAATCAAATTTCTTCAATGTTGATATACTACCTTTATCATGTGGAACTATCCGGATTATGTTTCTTGACTTCTATTGAGCTATTATAATTATATTGCTATAATATAACAATGATGTAGGATTCTTAATACTTGGAATCATCCCTAGCTTAGTTATAAATTTGTGCACTTATATACATTGCTTTTATTGCGATGCTATTCAGGATGATGTACTTAGAATTTTGTTGAATCAGCCACAACCTTTTGTTTGGAACATTTCCAACTTAAAGCTTCTTATTTAAGTTGAACATGAATTTGATATCGACATACTATACTCGATAGCACTTATGAAGTTTGAGTTTGAACACTCTTCATAAAAAGTTCGTTGTTTCTGTAAACAATTCTCTAGTACTTCGTAAATACTCCAGAACACTCTAAACTACCGTTTAGTGATCTTAATTCGGATTTGATATTCGATTCGTGCATTAAATACATAAGTAAATTACGATATTGTAGACAATTCAATATGTATGATAATTCCTATTATCAATACATAATAAATCCATCTTACATGTTCCATATTAAACATTTTAATATAGCATCTTTATATATCTTTTGGAATATTCCTAATATACTTTAAAGATTTAATTTACAAATCCAATATTGAGTATTAAATAACCAAACTATTACTGATTTTAACGTAAGCACATCATTAACAATCAATTATAATTTAGAAATATATATGCACCTTTTAGTGTTCTTTCTTACGGACACACGCTTGCTAAGCATTTTGACTGAAAATCAAGCTATTCGATATTTCTATCAAATATTTATTCAATTATGATGCTTATAGAATGACACTTTCATATCATTTCTTGGATCATACTCAAAAAACCACAAACTCAATATTTCTCCCACCAACTTTGAGACACTTTGGTTGTTATGTGCAAATACTCTATTCTAAATCATTATTTAGAATTTTCCATTTCAAAACATATTTACAAAACACAAAATCATACCAAATGGTAGTTTTATGAGCAAATCCGAACTTTCTTAAGCACATTGAATGACGAATCTATTATGCTAATTTCAACAATTGAAATTTACGATGTTATTCTTATCAATGTTGCTTATTATATTCCAAATGCATTAGTCTTACAATTGAAGACACATTGCGGTCGATAGATCGTATCCCTTTGGGTCTGCTACCAAAATATATTTTGATAATGCACTTGGAATCCATTCGTAAATTTCAATATGTGAGAATACCTACTAGACACTCTAATGCAATGTATTTTTTTAAGTTAGGTTAATTTCATTTCATCCCACAAAATTGGTTTTATCTTTGTATCGTTCCAAATTCATTTCAATGCCAATAATTTCTTAAAGAAATTCCTTTGCTACGAAATTGATATTTCTTGAAACAACAATTGTTTCTCAATGCAATGGAATATGTATTCATAAACACTTTATGAATTACCTTATATATAAAACTGATTTGGTTATAGTTTAAAAGATATATGTTCAGAACATAAACTGGTCACCCAATGACAGTCGTTCCCAAACTCCTTTTAGGGAAATTCATACAAGATCCCTCATGAATGATTATTACGTGTAGTCTTCGACTCGCACACCCTACCAACTCCTTGGCCTATGATATATTAGGGTTTCTTATAAACCCTTATCTTTATGATTTTGTAAACCATTCTTTAGTTGAAATTAATTTTAACTCGTGTACAGCTCTTAAGTACATGACCTTATAGAAAGAAATTAACTCAACTTCACTTACAATTAACTATACTTTGTTCAACAAAGTTCGATTACTCCTTATCAATACATCATTATGTATCATAGAGAGGAGTGACTTTTGAGATTGAATCTTTATTCATTTTTAGGTACATTCGGAACTCTTTCCAATATACTCAGAATAATTTTTTTATTGCATGTTATTTTATTTACTTTCTTTTTATACTCCATGAGCTTATTATAGACATACTACATGTGTATCAAATATACATGTCTATGTCTGTGATAACTCATCAGTAAATAGAATAAAGTACGTGTAATACCCCAAAATTTTGTGAAAAATTATTTTAATGAAATAATTTAGTTTTGAAATATTTAGATTTAATTATGGAGGAATTCCTGGGATTGAATAATGTGCAAGGATATGTGTGCACGTGTACACTGGAAATGGCACAAGGAAGGATCCAAAATTCCTGAAAATAAAAACAAATAGGAAAAGAAAGCATTTCAAATATGATTTTGAAATGTGAATTATTAACCCAGGTGTGGATATTTTGTTTCTAGGTCATATGAATTATTTTGAAATGAAAAGCAGAAAATATTTTATTTGAGTAAGAAAGTAAATTCTTACTTAAAGCACTGGATTTTTTTAACCCAGACCTAACCAAGTTATAAATATGAAATATATGTATATATATATATATTTTTCTATGAAGCAAGGAAAATTAAATATATATATACATGTATACTTTTCTTTGAGTAGAAATATGTTAAAGCTAAGCAAGAAAAATAACATCAAAATGACATGAGACACAATACAAGTAAGCATGTATGTGTAGGTAAAAAAAAATAGAAAAGAGGATTTCCAGAAATGAATAAATGTATAAAATATAGCTAAGTCACACTTTTAACATGACTTGAGTAAGTGGAGAGGTATTCAAAAATAGCCATTTTCTTAAAAGCAAAAGGAGGAAAGCACTGACCATAACCAACTAATGTAGCCCGGGGTTTTAAGGATGGGAAATGTGAAAATACAAAATGCAAAATACCTGATGTTAGCCAGGACAAAATTGGAATTTTATCTTGATAAAACGCTAGTGAAAAACATTCATATAAATAAGAAGTTATGGCCAGAAAATCATTTACCCGAGATACTTAAAAATAAGAAAGGAAGAAAATATTTAAAAGGAAGGAAAAGCATTCAAGGGTTTTTTGGATCAAATAGAAGGAAGTACTTAGGTGAGTAATCTCACTAAATCCATGGCATTAAGTCCTGATATGAGGCAGCCAAACTTTTATGTTGTTATTTGCATATTTCTGGTTTTGCTGAACATAGTCTTATTAGATATCTTATGGATGTTCTTTGGATGGTTTTGATCTGATATGATGTTTATTATGGATGTGCATCCCACTATTTTATTATACTTAGAAAAGCTAAGGCACAAAACCTTGAAATTATGGGAAGAGTACTTACAACTGATATAGAACTATGGCATGAAAATTTCAATAGAGAAAATAATATGAGCTGCATTATACTTTGTATAAGTGCCGAGGCTTAAGAAAAAGGAATTAGGGGTGCAATAGAGATCTTTATGTGCTGAGCCCCTAATCAAATAGCAAACCCACAAGTCAAAAATTATGATTAAGCTAGATCTTGAATCTAGTTCAACCATAGTTACTTGCAAATCATAATAACCTAACATGCCATGTCTCTATTCTCAGTTGTAAATATTCTTATATTTGATTTAAAGTCAAGACATCTGATGGCAATGTCCTTGAAAATGATTATCTGCTTGCTTTTGAAAAATATGCTTGCAAGATGTATGGGATGTTTCATGTACACAGTGACATGTTCACCTAGCTATCTGATGATAGGATTAAACATAAATACAATTAGTAAATAAACTAGGGATGGTGAGCCAAGAAGGCTACTGGAATGCTTGTCATATTTGAAGTATGCAAGTTGGCACATGGTTTGTTCAAGCCCTGAGATCTTTGTGCAATGATGTGAATTAGTTC
Organism: Allium fistulosum; assembly: GCA_030737815.1. Lineage (NCBI taxonomy): Eukaryota > Viridiplantae > Streptophyta > Magnoliopsida > Asparagales > Amaryllidaceae > Allium > Allium fistulosum. The sequence goes on from CM060904.1 coordinate 138,108,615, forward strand.
ATTGCAATGTGTCCCTGTGATTCCTTGATAGCAGATGAGGCTAGGGTTTAAATTGATAAATACAACCCATAAATGATGAAATAGGAACTTGAGTATTTCCTAGATTGGTTGGAATGGAACCATGGTTGTTCCAGTGCATATATATGCTACTGATTAATGTGCATGTTTGCATAATTATGTATGTGTACATGGTTGATTGTTGAAGTTATCATACATGCATAAAATTATCTGAAACATGGTAAAATAGTTGATTAAAGAAATTGCATAAGCAACAAGCCAGTACTCATGTATCACCTATTTGCTTAATGTTATGGATATATTGTTGTTGCTCACACCAGATCTTAGATCTGACCCTTGTTTGCTCATGGCATATGGGGGTGTCTCATTTTAAAATGAGGCAGCCACTAATGCTCTTTCATGGAATGCAGGACCTAAGTAGGAAGGAAAATTATGGCTAATGAGAAAGAATGAATGAGCATGCTAGCTTGTTTTTAATAAGAGCATAGGATGATTTATCTGCATGTATTCATGAAAATTTGTGTTTTTAAATTTCCTGTTATGTAATGAACTTGTTATGTTTGATTAAACTAGTTGTTTCTATTGAATTTTGTTATGTATTAAGGTTTGAGAACTGAAGGATTATCTGAGTTGTGAACAAGAAAATAAGCTTAAAGTATTATCTATGAAAATCTGAAAAAGAAATATATATTTGAGCAATTGTCTTACATAACCTATATTATGTATTAGTCAATCTTGAGTCATTCAAAAGCATTAAGTCTTGGGTAAAATCTGATTTTAACTTGGAGTATTCTTTTAAGTATTCAGTTGCTTTTCATTGAAATATTTTGTAAAAGAGTTCAAGTCCATTTGTGAGTTGTTTTGAGAAGTGTATATATCTTAAAAAGGTTTCAAGTACTTTGCAAATGAATGGCATTTCAATTGACATGGTTAGAGTGTCTGGTTGACACAGTCATAAGGGTTAACTAGCTTCAAAAGAATGGAGTCTTGGTTGATCATGTTGGTCTGTATTTTGATAGTAAAATGCATTTCATAACCCTTTGTTCTTTTAGCAAGTGTTTCACCAAAACTCTCTTTCAAATACCATAGACAAATATGCACTTTGACTGGTTTGTATTATCAAACCAAGGAGCACTCTGCATTCAAGCCCTGGTTCACCATAATCCAGGGATTGCACCACTTTTTAAACACTTTCAAGTCCAGTACCCTAGTCACAGAAAACTTAGAAACTGGTATGCAAGTGATCAACACATTGAGGTCTGGTTTGCACAAATAAAACACAGACAACAGTTTGCCTAAGACACCAAATTCTGGACTTTCAAGTCCAGGAAATCAATCTTGTATTGATCTTCTGGTTAAGATAACTTTAAGATTACTGAGTAGAAGTGACTTAGGGATATATATATATGTATGTATGTATATTAACACATAGTGTGTCTTATTGATTGAGTCAAGAACATATGAGTTTCAAAGAAAACCATAAGTTGAAAATGATAAATATAGATATCATTTTCTGGCCTTAATCAAATATCAAGCATTTGAACTATACTATGAAAAGGCCATGTATTCTGAGATTGTCTTGCCAAGATAAATTATTAGTAAATCATAGTTAGAATGATCAAAATCATTAAGAATAAATTTGAGCAGGATCTACTCATATATTACAAATATAAAAAAGAATATGGAAATTAACTATGGGTAGATTGATTCAAATTCAAATCAAACAGAATATGCTCTTGTTTACCATAACTCTGATTTAAACAAGAGGGACACATGCATCCTCATATGTATGTGCATATCTTTATGAATACACTGATATATTTATATTAGTAGAAATTTGGATCCTGGATAATTGATTGAAAAGAAAAATGACTCTGAGAATTTAAATTAAGTTTAAATGTGTGTATATATATTCAAAAAAAAACAAAAAAATCCATGAAAAATTAAGGTAAAATATTAAGGGTCATTTCAGTACGTGGAACCGTTTTGGTATTAATAGTCTTGCGATTGCATACATCTATATGAGTGTTACGGCACGCGCTTCGTGCATAAATTATTTTCCTTATAAATTGTATGTGTTTGAATCAGTCAAAAAAATGATTTTTTATTTTCAAGTGATATTAAGGATTATATACCTGTAAAGAATTATTTTGAATTTGTAAAGGAAGTTTAATTTTAGATCCTATATACTTTTAGAAGCGTTTTGAACTTGTAAAGCATATTTAATTGTTAGATTCTAATTTAAAGGGCGTTTTGAAGTTGTAAAAGAAGTTTAATATTAGATTCTATTTTTAAGTGATTAAGATTTGATAATATATAAGGGGCGTTTTTGGTAGTTCACGTTGGTACCAAAAAAGTGACACCAAAGCTATTATAACTATTATTAAAGATGTATCGATCTAAAGAGTACATCAACTCTTATCGTGCTCCCACTGAATGGATGCTTTGCCCTTAATTGTTTGAGATATAATTTACTAGTACCATATAATTTTTAATCATATAATTAAAAATTGTTTCTCAAAATCGTGGCTTAGTCCATAATTTCAAAATAATTGCAAATAAATTTAAATACTTTCGTATTTTCTAATGCATCATGAACATCGGTATAATAGTTTAATTTTATAACGAATATTTACAATATTCATATTAGAATAAAACTATGTCTATTTTTCAATCAACACCGAAAGACAATTATTATTTCATAAATAATGTTTGGTATGTTTACGAAAACAAGATGTAACCAATAAGTGCTATATGACAAGTTCTCACCATTTCTTCCATTGTTATAATAACGTATGCAATATAGAGGTCCATTCAACTACTTAATGTAGGCTATTTGTAACGGCCGGGCGGTTTTCGACCCTGAAAATCGACGCTAATACGTTCACTGTATAAAGTGCCGAGCAATCGAGTATCGGAAATCCCAGACTGTTAAGGTTAATAAGAAAAAGAGATAGAATAAGAAACAGAAAACAACAGCACAGAATCTCACAATCGCAGCGGAACAAAATATAATATACAATAGCAGCATTTTATACAAAGAAAAGCTGTAACTGTCAATATACATACAAGATATAAGATTACAACAAATCTGGATAGTTATAATAACTTGTCCCCAACAGCTGTCTATACAGGCTACAATACACAACGGACTGTAGTCGATACGTGCAACACGTCGCTGCCATCCAGCTCGTCTTCGGACTCCAAAGTGTTCTAACCTGAAAATCTGTAACACTCGGTCTGACCCGAACATTACAATAAAGTAACACCCGAGTCAGGCTGGAAACCAGTGTGAGTAAACCCATTTAACTTGAAATACTTGAGTTCTGAAAGTCCTTTTAAACCAAGGTAACTGGTACAAAGTTACGAGTATTATCTGATTATAACCAACCGCTTTTACAGAAATCCATCGATATTTAAATACCGCCTAAGTACAGTTACCTATCTAATATGATCATATTTGCTTAATTTACTCCATTACAGCCTATAAACTTTATAATCAAAAGGGTGAATTAATTTAAAGGACAAAAATTTGTATATTTTTAGCCTCAAGGACACGATTCAATATTTTAACCATAAGGACAAACATTCTTCTAAAAATTATTCATAAGGACAAACATTCTTCCAAAATTATTCATAAGGACAAACATTCTTCTAAAACTGCTACCGAACTAAAAACTGATACCTAAAAACTGTTACTGATAACTACAAACTGATACCTAAAAACTGTAAAAACTGATACCTAAATAAAGTTGTCCTTCAGGCTAAAATACTGAAGGTCTGTCCTTGAGGCTAAAATGCTGAGAAATTTTGTCCTTGACGATAATTTCCTGTAATAAAAAACCATAAGGGTTTGTTGTGATTTTTAAATCAAAGTGGTTCCGGATATCACTGATATCCAACCCTGGCCTTTCAAATCCAAGTAATAAATTTAAAAGGGTAAATTGTTTAAAATAAACAATTTATTACTCAGGGAGAGAATATCACTTATGGTAATTTATTATAGATGTCTTATTTCAAATAAAACGTATTACCATTTTGATCTAATTATTTTAACTCGTTTGACCACTCGATGGTACAGACAAGAATAATTAAAATGAAATTTCGATAGAGATAAGCAAAGATATAGAGTGGTACCAAATATCAAGACGATCCACTCCGTAGGATTTTTATTAATTTTACTTAGCCAACTTTATTCATATTTTTATCCGAATTAATTACAATTTAAACAATTTATTAACTAATAAATAAATTATAAAATACTATTCCTTATCCATAAGTTTAAGACAAATAATAATAATATAATTAATTACCATTAAACTATAAAATATCATTTCACTTAAATTTACGGATTTTAAATGGAAATATATTTTTAGTTAAAGAAAGAGAATATAATTTGTCTTATAAATATATATGTATAAATTCCATCCCTTCTTTTCTTTCTTTTCTTTCTTTTCTTTTATTTTTCTTTTCCTTGTCTTTCCTTTTACTTTTTTTATTTTTTCTTTCTTATTTCCTTCCTTTTATTTCCTTTCTTTTCTTTTATTTTCTTATTTCCTTCCTTTTAATTTTCTTTTCCTACTTCTGTTTACTTATCTTTTATTTCTATTTACCCTTTCCTTTCTCGGCCCAATTCCTTCTCTCGGCCTACCTTTTTTTTCTTTCTTTTCCCTTCTCCTCTTCTTTCCAGTTCTTCTTTTCTCTGTTCCTAAGTCTACACGAAGTCGTGCACGTATCCGTGCACCCATAACCAACCTCCGACCATCTAACATCAACGTCGACCGACCCCGCAAGTTGCCCACTACCTTGGCATCTCATTCCTCCACCGGAAAACCCATGGCATCGCCGGTTCATGAAATCGACCATCACCCCAAACTGGAATGAGCTGCCACTTCCAAAATCCACTTCGACCAGCCAACCCACTCCGTCATCAACCCCCAAACTTGGCCTAAAGCATCGCCGGCGCATCCTCTTCCCACTCCCCCTAGATCGCACGCCTCATTCTTCCTCCCCTTGCCACCGTTCGGTCATGAACAGAGGCCAACGAAAAACACTCCTAAACCCTAAAACGAGTTCGGCAAGTCACCCCGAGCTCTTGAAAATCACCACTACATTTTTCGTGAAGTACCCACCACTTGAACCTCCTCCACCATCAACGACAAGAGCCCTAGTTGCCACGGCCCTTCGAATTTCGCCAAAACCCATTTTCCGTTCATTCTTCTTTATCTCTCTCAATACGAACTTAAAAATCGTCGAACCACTTTCAAAAATCCTCTCATTCGAAGACAAACCCTCTCATATGATTAAGAGGTTGAATTGTGACATTAATCTTTGATACATTTATAAGTTGGTTATGGTAGTTTTGGATTTTCTTCCTCTGCGCTTAATAATATTCAATAATTTTTTTTAAAAACAAAGTACATTAAAAAACAAACCACTTTTCTTTTTACATCATAACCTAAAATTAAATGGTTTGTAAGGTAGGAATTTTTGTAACTGGGTTTAACATTTTTTTCCCTTTTTTTACCTACAGAACAAAGATAAGTAAGGGGTGCACAGGCTTGTGAATTTGTTTCCCTGGTCATCACCTTACATTTACATTTATGTTTAAGAATATACATATATGTAGATTCATGTTCAAGCATACATATCAACCAAACCATGTACAAATCCAACATAGTTTACAGTAAAAAAATTGTTTTACTCACCATTTAAATATTGCTACTCTACTTAACTCATTGTTTTGATCTTGCTATAAAGGCAGAATTTAAGTTGCCTTGATCTTCCTTCCTTCAAGCTTTTTAATGTCTTGACCTTTATATTACTTGGGGTTTCTAAAAGGCAGGCTATATATTTTGTTTTTATTAGTTTGTTTGAATCTGTGCAGTTAAAGCGCTCGGCAGATTCAAAGCGGTGGAGGTGCAAAAAGTCATAGCGGGGATACAACGAGGATATAGCGGGATATAGCGGATGGCTCTAAAATAGCATATAAAACTCGTACTTAATGTTTTTACAAATATATAAATGGTAATTAAATGAAAAATTATCATTCAATTGAATTATAATTAATACATAAATTATTTTAAATAAAAACATGTACGAATATACTTTAAATAAACATAAAACTATTATATAACATAATTGAATTTAGTAGAATATTAGAGTATTTTCATTTCTGAAAATATATTAAAAATTAAATCAAATAAATTAGTTTCATAATTTTTATAATGTATAAATGCAATTTTTCAATTCATTTTATTAAAGAAGATATAGCGGAAATAACGGAATATAGCAGGAATAACGGGATATAGCGGAAATAGCGGGGCTTAAAGCGGAAAGGCTATATTTTGGGGCTATATGGAAAAATCGTAGCAGTAGAAATCCGCTATAAGATATAGCGGAGTTATAGCGGGGTAATAGCGGGGCATTAACTACACAGGTTTGAATGAAGAAGTGCAAAGAAGGCTGGTAGAAATGTTTGAATGTTAACGCGCAAGGCACTGGCATATATAGGAGTGGAGAGGGATAAGGCTGAGGCCTTTGTTACAGGCTTCCACATTTTCACTTATATTATTATTCTGATTTTTGAACCAATGTTTTTGACTTGATTTGATTTCCTTATTTTAGGTGATTTGATTTAATAAAAGATGATTTGATTTCATAAGAAGATTTGATGTATTATGGCTTGAGTTGATATACATTTATGATGTTGTCTCCTTTTGTGTTTACAATTATTTTTATATGAATTGGTATATGTATATATATCCTTTTGTATGCATATATATGTATAGTTATGTATTTTATCCTATTATACTTGCATTACCATTATTTAATATATATATATATATCACTTTTGCTTGTATATTATCATCATATTACACACACATACATATATATACACATACATATATACATACATATATATATATACATACATATATATATAGATACATACATATATATATATACACATACATACATATATATATATATATTCACATTATTCCCGCTTTACATATTTATCTATATTTGGATATGTATTGCTTACCTACATCTACACATATTTATTTAACTACATATGTTTTTACCATCATATACATACATTCTCATATGACATAAATATATATTACTTATGTGCATTTTGTTCTTATATATGTATATTCTCCTACTATACAAATTTTCATATATATATATATAATTTCATATGAGCATACATTCATATACTTGTATATGTATATACTTATATATATTTTCAAACATCATAAAGCTTGTATATATTTATCTATATATATTTATGGGTATTTTTATCTTAATTTAAATAGTGGAGCTCCTATATACATATAATTTATTTTTCTATAAGATTCATCATATTCCAAAGATTTTATAATTCAATATTTAATATAGCTTTTAAATTAACTTATATATCCAGATATCAGAAATTTATTTGTTTAACTTATAAAATCAATATTTCAAAAACTAAAATCAGTTAATTGCCCAATTATCAGACATCAAAAATCCGGGTCATCACACTATTTATTCCATCAACTGTAACTAGTTTTACAGTTTAGAGTTTTAAGATAAAATATCTTAAAATCAGAAGAATAAATCTCATATAAAACAATATTCTATATGAAAATACATTTTGAAATAGAAATCATATTTATCATTCCAATATTAATATAAACTATTATTATACAATTCTCATTTCCGATGTTTTTTTATGAAGCAGAAGTGACCATTCACTCTCTTCATTTCAACTGTGCCTTAGGTTGCATCCACTCTTATACCTTCGATTTTCTTTCTAAACTGTTGAACCATGCGAAGGAGATCCTTACTACAATATCATAACAAACTCTTTACAAAAGCGCTTTTGGTTTTCCTTAACTTTTAAGGACATCAAATAGATTGCACTTTACGTAAACTGATCAAACTGGCATTTCAATGATTGAATTCCTAAACCTATCTTGTAGCCTTTGATCTAGTTTACATTAACATAACATGATCATTATTGTAATCAATTATATTGAATACACGATCTCACACTATAGCTTAATTATTTATTTCAATGTACTATTTTTATCGAGGTTTCATACTTTACGAATTATGATCATTCACCATATAACATTTATATGTGATGGCATATAGATTAAGTATCCATATTCTTATATTGCTTTTAGAGTTCGAAACTCATTGAAGACAATACACAATTTCAAGCACGTAAACTCGTAAATGACCAAGTTACAAACGTATTTAGTGGTTGTATAATCAGACACTTGCATGGTTCAACATGCAAAAAAAGTATTGGTAAGTATATTTTATATTTCTATTTGTTAATATTAATTCAGTTCATTTGTATGTCTTTTAAACAATAAACATTTTACCAATTTTATTTAATGCATAATTTTATTGATGTAGATTATTATAACTTTATATAGAAGATGTTCTTACAATAGTAGAAAAGTTAAATATTTCCATTTTAGTTTTCTACTTAGGCTCCCACTAGTCTATTATGTTTCTCCAAACCATAAGACAAAACATAAAAGTATTTTGACTTCACTAATTGGTGTTAAGACTCATCCCTCTTAGGATTCTGACATCGAGTTTGCTCAATAAGTCATAGCCCCGCAAACAATGGATAACTCCTTATCGGTTGTTTCATATACAACTTCGAACTCATGGTTCCTCATCTTAATCTCTTTTCAACCTTGAGTTTGCTCAACAAATACATATAGTTATCTTACCTTATCCGGTCAATATATTAATAATACTACACAAAACATCTCTAGCTTAAGTTTTCTCAACAACTAAAGAGCATGCAAGTAATCTATTAATATATAATGGTAGAGGACAACACTTATATTAAAGATTCATAATCCTCAATATATTTAATGAGTGATATCGACTTAGGGAATAATGTATATATTATGGAATACCCTCGTGATTCAAGTATGGGCACATTAGAAATCATGTTATACGTACCATATGTATGTATTTATTCTTTAAGTCTAATTGAGTTTCTTACTGTTCCATCTTTAGTTTATACATTTATATTATATAAGTTTAATTATTATATAGCTTTTATATTTTATTTGACTTATATAATATTTTATGTATAATGTTATATTAATTACAAATTATTCAATTAATTTAATTAATTAACACTTTAATTAATTATTATGTTATTCAGTTATAATATACTATATGAACATATACATTATAACTTTTATAGTAACAAACATATATCTTATATATATGTATTATAATTTATAATTAACTAATTAATTAAACAATTTTAATTAAATTTTTATTAATTTCAATAATTCTTTTATAAACATATTTATACTTAACTGTTTTAAACAATTCAAGACAATATAGCATATATCATTATATATACTATACATGTATATATATTTAATTAGTTAACTTATTTAATTAATTCACTTATTTTATTAATCTTATTAATAATAATATTTTCAAAATTAATATTATAACGTTTTCAAACATTTTGAAAAATTATATCATAACTTTTATAATATGTGTTTTATTTTAAATTTAACTTTTAAATTTAGAACTTTTATTTTAATTTTCAAACAATTTGAAAACCTATATTATATTTATAATATGTTTCTTATTTAATGGCCTTTGTGCCTGATACATTTTGGACGTTTCTTCCTCGTTTGTTGCGCTTTCTCTTTGCTTCTCCTTTCTTTCGACCCTACCTTCTACTTGAATCCTCTCTCTTCCATGTTGCGTCCGCGTGAACCTGATTTAGTCACTTCAACCACCAGATCTAGCCGAACTTTCTCTGCTCCATCCAAAACTACCTTTGGTGTTTCTCCAGTCGAACGCTCTGCCCTGGTTTCTTTGTTGTCAACATCTCTGCCTACTCTTGGTTCGCCTGCTTCTCAATTGCAAGACTTTGTCTCCGAGATTGAAAAATCGAATCCAGATGCTGCAACTCCTATAGCTGGCATTGTGTGTCTGCCTGCTGATGGTACGTCTTCACCGGTCTCCCCATTAATATTGGTTGTGGCCGCTGGTATTGTTGGCCAATGGTCCAATAAGAGAAGTACCGACCTTTGTTTTATGGCTGCTCATGATGAGTGTGAGAATGGTGTTGTATTGTCTCGTGCATTAGATGGTGTTCTTGGTGTAGCAGCTAGTAGTTGTCTAGTTCCAAAATCTTATATGCGACTCAGATGTTTGTGTAAATGTCGATGAACCAATTATACCAGTTAATGCTGAAGTTTCTACTATCATAACACCTCATGGAATGGCTCCTAAGTGGACGTTTCCATTTACTAAATTGCCGCATAATGCTGGGGTTTACTCTTCCAGTTTGTTTGATTACATTGAAGTCGATGGAGTGATGGTGCCTCCGATCGAAGTGTTATAGGAGGGAATGGATTATTGGTTTGACTATTTGGTTGTTTTTTTCTTGGATACAAACCCAGCATATCATGTGGTGAAGGAGCGGTGTGGTCAGGTATGGAAACCCAGAGGTGGCCTTAGTGTGCATTTTGACAATGATATGTTTTATTTCAAATTCTTGAGAAGTGAAGAAAGATAAAGTGTTCTAGAAGCTGATCCGATTCTCATAGATGGAAAGCCTTTCATTATCACTTCATGGAGCCCTTTTGTGGGCAAGGCAAAGGGTGCATTTTTCTCACATCCCCTCTATTTTGCAACCCATGATTGGACTTGACTGGCTTGTAGGCCTTGTTGGTTATGTGATTTGTGATGACTCTAATACTGTGGTGAGGAAGAGGTTGGTGTATGCCAAAGCTTTAATTAAAATCACTCCTATGAAGTCTTTTCCTACTATTCCTAAAGTCAGAATTGCCGAGAGTCATGATGCCGAGGTTGTTGTTCGGTACAATTGGAAACTGATATTTTCTCGATATGCCAGTCTTTTGGCCATCTTTTGAATGCTTGTTCTCTTTGGACTATTGTTGACCGTGTTCCATTTTCTAATAGGACCCCACCTCCCCGACCTCCGTTCATGAAGTGGGTGCTGAAAGTTTGCCTTGTTCTCATAGCTTCTCTTTCCTAGGTTGTTTCTCCTCTTGTGGATCTTGAGGTGGTTGATGATCCAGTGGTCATTGTGCCACCTTTTGTCCCTATTGTTTGGAATTTTGCCAAGCACTCCTGGATTCATGTCCCTTCTGGTATGAGATATTCTCCTAAGTGTGATGAGTACCACAAGTTTGTCGGTAATGATGAAGGTGATACTAGGCGACTTTTATATCACATTGAGGGCGAGGGTCTGACCCTTGCTAAGGTGGATGAAATTGGAGAAGTGAACAAGAATTTGTTTTGAGATATCACTTGGGATAGGAAATTCACTTACACTGATGCCTCCAGTGGCTTTGTTCCTAACCTTGCTCATCTTTTCTCCGGTTTTGTGCTTGTCATTGGTCCTGACTCGGTTGGTGATTGTAGTAGCTCCTCCTCTTCTAAGGGGGGTTAGTTATGGTAGTTAGTAGTTTAGGCATGCTGCCTAACTCCTATGCTTTTTTTTTATTGTTAAGTGGTATGGCCACTATAAAACCATTATAGTGTTCTATGCTTGTGCAAAACACCTGTTTTCATTGATTAATGAAGTGGCACGACGAACTATAAAGCTGGTTAGCCTTGCTAAAAAAATATTTTTCTTATTTGAATTTAACTTTTAAATTTAAAAAAAAAAAATTTTAGTTTCAAAATAATTTTAAAATTAGCCAAAACTCCAATTAAAATTGGGCCTTTACTATTAGGGGCTATCTTTGGGTTCACATAACTGTTTGGGCCAGGTAGGATACGATACTTAATAACCCAACAACCAACCTAGACACTATCTTTCTTAGACACCTTACTAACTGAGTTGTAAGCTTAATTAGTTAGCCATAATATGACTAATTTAGACTGCATATGTTATTTGGCTTCGATACCGTTGTTAGATTTGGGCTAGCCTGTAGTAGAAGAAATGAGTGAATTTTTTCTTAACCATTTTGGATCTTTATTGGGCTTATAAAGTCTGATTTGTTTAGAACATTTCTAAATTTATTTTAAATAAAATCATGATTTTATTTAAATTTATAATATACTTTTATATAATGTAATTAACATTATATATATATATGTATGTATGTATGCATCATATGCACATATATGTATGTGCATGTGTAGCATAGCAATTTGTGCAAGGTTTGACATACCGGTGTATAAGTGCCGGGATTTACACTACAGCGAACATGTTAGCCCCTCCAGTATATAAATATATCATCCAAATATATGTTTTTATGCTTTAATTGATATATACAAATTATTACAAATATATATATATATATATAATTTTGAATATATATAAGGAATTTAAAAATTATATATGCATATAATTATGTTTGAATATATATATATATATACATATGTAAAGTAAATACAAAATTATTCTAAATAAAAGTTTGAAATATATTTATTTATTTTATTACAGAATACGAAAACAATCATTTTTTTAAATATGCGTATAAACTATATATATACATAAATTTATAAATAATTTTCTAATAAATATGTAAGTTAATGCATAAATGAAAATTTTAAATATATGGAAAAAATATTTATATATATGCATATCCATTAATGCTCACGACCAAAATGAAATGTGTTTATTTTAATATTCATTAATATTAAATTTCATTCGAAATTCAGTAAAATTAAAATAAAATGTTACCGAACATAAAGTTTTATATATTAATATTATATATCATTCTTAACAATATTTTTAACATTTTAAAATTATCGATATATATATTATAATTTTAAAATCAATTATTAATTTACATAAATAAATAAATATTTATATTAAATTAAAATAATAATTTTTTTGTTGTCGAAAGCTTATTAGGTAAAGAGTTAGTTTTATAAAATTGAAAATATATTTTATTTGTTATATTTGTTGATATTATAGATTTGTGGAATTTGTTTAATCTAAATTATATTTAAATAATATATATATGAATTTTTTTTCTGAAATCATTTCAGGTGTAAAACTAATCATATAAAACTTTAAAACATAATTATATGATATGATAAGCAATATTTGTATATATGATAATTATTTGTATTAAATAATATTATTTTAAGATTTAAAATAAAAAATTCAATTTTTTTAAATATTCTGTAAGCATCATGGTGTTTATATAAATGTCGATTTTTTATAATAACATAAGCACACAAGTATATAACCATCAAATTGTAATGACATATCGATATGCTAGATTTGTCGCCTATCGATCTAACATAATATGATGTAATATAATATATTAAATGATATTTGTAATTAGTGACATACCTATACTAAAGCCTACTGAATACAAATTGAAATGAAGATACAAGCTCCTTTGAAACCTATTCCAATCCAGCAAGGTGCTAGCTCCTGAACTGGTGACCTCTGGCTATCGAATAGCTTTTGTTTTATTTGAATTTTAGCTTGAAAATGGAGGAAATGGTAGAGGATTATTTCGACCAGCAAGGAGAAGGGTGGAGGCTCCCAAAAACCATTTTCTAGAATAAGGGTTGGTGTATTTATATAGCAGAGAAACTAGAGAGAAAATCTAGGATCTAGATCCATAGTTTTCTACTATTAATTCCCCACCTTTTCTAACACATCAAAACCATCTCCTATGCTATTATTTGGTCGACCTCACCATGATCAAATCATAACCAAAATTATAGTGCCCTATATGGGCTTCAAACCCACTTTAAGCCTATTGCATTTAAACCTTTTAAACGCGTATCGGTATTGTGTATCAATTAATATATTTATAACTATTATAAATATATTTATCAACATTATTTGGCACATCAAATAAACATTTATAATTAATATTTCATAACTATTCACTAATTTTAGTTAATTTATAACAATTATAAATTAATTAAATTATTTGGTCGAAGGAGTATTCAACATTTTGATTGTGTGACCATTTAGTTGTGAATTCGGTCATCATTAATATCGAACTATTCGAATATTAACGTTTACATGTTATTTATCATATGGTGTGACATTTTGGCTAAATTTATCGCTTATTTCGTTTCGATAAAATCCAATTTTACTTTGTATTAAGCATTGCCTGATTGTGATAATTATTTATACCAATTTTCTTCATCAAAACTATATCACTTTGAACTTATGGAATTTGGTAATGATCAAAATTTCAATATCATTCATATTTAACTCTATATTCTGAACAAAATCCCTTGATCCAATAATAACAATTATCATAGCCGAACTACTCTTGCTAGAGACTTTGACTTTGAGTTGACTTTGATTGATTGTGATACCAACCTCATATAATTGAGTAGACAAATCCTATTTTGAATAATGTTTCTCTTCTAATGCTTCCACTAGACCTAACTATAGTCGTTTGATGGACATTGTACCATGATTTAACTATAATCGTAGAGGAGCTTCCACATTGAAGATCAACAGTATTCTCAAGTTAACAGAACTGTGTAATTTTTCTATATCAATATTTTCTATTTGACCTTAGTTATATTAACCAACAAAAAACTATTGAGTGAGTCATTCCACAGTTACCCAATAACTATCAGCATGTAGCCCCTTCATGCCCCAACAGTCATGAGTAATACACTACCCAATATTTGGAGAGTATTACGTACTATAGTCCCAACAGATGCATCGATATCCAATCTTGATACATCTTGACTATGAATATTTAAATAGTATGTTTAGTTTATTATGATAAACCACTCATGGTTACAACGCATTGTAACTATTATTACAAAACATATCATTTATGGATTTTCTATTTATGTATACTATTAATTAAATTAGTTAATACAATATATTATATCAAGTATATAATAGAAATAAAACACCTTTTATTTTGAACAAGATTGGTTATCGAGTTAGATATATGTAACAATTACATAATTGCATCTAGGGTATACCCCTAACTCTATCGATATTCAATATTCTTGAATGTTTCAATTGTGAGAAATGCGGATTAAGGATCTTAAGGCTAGAATTAACAGTAGAGGGGGGGTGAATAGTGTTTTAAGAAATTTGTTAATCCTTTTGAGTTTATCTTAATTTGTTAACAATGTATACACTAATCAGACACAGATATGAACACAGAATCAAACACAGATGCAAATATAAAGTAAAAGCAGAAAAGGAAAGAACACACCGGATTTTATACTGGTTCGGAGTTACCCTACATCCAGTCCCGCAACACAAGTACGGATTTCCTTTCAACAACAATTCAACAATTACAACCCTCGGTTTCAAGGCTACGAGGTACACCCTCCAGAATGACAATCCTCTGGGTAGAGATACTTGATTTCCGAGGCAACAAGTTCACCCAATTGATTTCCAGGGCTACAATCACACCTTTTCTCGCTAGTATATTACAAAGAAGTCTATAACTCTGAATAGCACTGAGAACCTTGTACAGATAGTGATGTAGAATCAAACTAGAAGTAATCGAGTATGATTCGATGTTGATTTCGGCAGAGTAATGGTATGATTTTGTATTAAGAAATGTGGAAGAAGAAGAGGAGTGAAAACCAGAAAAAAGTGATTAAAAATTCGTTGAAACTGATCCATATTTATAGAAGAACAACAGTCATGTCCATTCGTGAAGAGTTATGGCGAATAGACACTTCTTTTGAAATTTGAATTTTGAAACCAACTGACACTATGTCGACATAGTGCCTAGGGGCATGTCGACATCCCTCAGCCAAAGTTGATATTTTGAATTTCTATAAAAATAATATTTATCTTATATAAAAACTATTTAGAACTTTATAAATATACTTGAATATAGTTGAAATTCATAAGTAAATATAAAGAACAATATATACATAATTTAACTATAATTTTATATTTAAATCTAAGTATAAATATTAAAAATTAAATATATTATTTGAAAAGACATTTAAAATTAGGAGTAATTTGACTTTGAAATTAAAGATGTTTTGAGGCTAAAATTATTTAAAATCAGGATAGAGAGTTTTGAATCTTTTAAAAGGAAAGTTTTGAAATCATTTTGAAAACAAGATAATTTTGTAAAATCATTTGAATTAAAATTAGTGGATACAAAACAATGTCCTACTAGATTTTCGTAGGTTCCATCCTACTTAGGATTCCATCCCTTTAATGGGCTCGAAGTGGATTCCATTCCACGAATAAATTGGATATTAAGATGCCAGTGCTTTTCTACGAGTTTTAACAAATATTCCTAATAAAACAAACTTAACCTTGAACTCTTGAACTCTTGATAATCTTGATACTCATGAGTCTTCTATCTCTATGTCTTGAATCTCTATAATGTACAGTCTTCATTCTTGATACCTGCATGGTTAGATCCTGCATATACATATATATCTAAACTTGTAATGTTAGTATTTATATTTTATAATCTATTCTAAGGTTGTTGTCATCAAAACCATCATCTCATGGACTAACAATCTCCCCCTTTTCGATGATGACAACCTTTGTTTATAAAATATTCCTTCTATCCTAATAACTCCCCCTAAAACTAACAACTCCCCCTTAATCTATGCCTAACTACCCTATTTTATATTTCTCCCCCTTTGTCATCAACAAAATTTTTTTACTCCCCCTTACTCTTGGACTTTAGTACCTGCATTGATAAACTATACAACGGAATATATAATATATAGATTAAGAAATAATGATACTTATGAGCATAATAACTTAATTAAAGACTATATTCATTTCAGTGTATATATATATGTTTCACACACCAATCTTCAAACCAAATAAAATCAATCCACACAAAGTATTAATTCAAACTAAATTAAATCAAACAAATTAATTCAGACAAATCAAACAAAGAAAGAAAATTAAACGTTACAAGGAACATCAACCCATCCTTCTTCTCCAAAGATAGGGTCTTGTTTGATGGCATCCCAATTCTCATTATCAACAGATAGAGAAACGGGAGGATGTGCTTCATTATCATCCTTGTACAGGGAGGAGATCATCCAACGAATTGCATCGAAGTGTCTCTCTTGTTCCTTGATCATCTGCATTTGACTCAATTCTAAGCGACGTTGATTACGGAGGATGATAGAGAGAATATTCTTGAATGAATTGAGTGTTTCTTCAAGATTTTCGGATAGATTGTGAATAGGATTGGCCATAATTGAATTAGAGAAAGAAATGAAGGAGATAGAGAATGAAAAATAAATTTCAGTGAAGATTTCTGGAAGAAAAAGGTATATATAGGTGTAGAAATTCGTTTGAAATGAATAGACATTTGGTAGTTATTCAAATTTCAAATTCAAAATGAATTGTCATTTCTGACCAGTACATGTCGACATGGTCAAGAGGGGTATGTCGACATACTATAGTGAATTTTGATGATAATTTTATTTTGTGAATAATGATGTATATATATTTCTATAATATACTATCATTTATTCAAGATATAAAATAAGCTAGATGACAGGAAGGAAATTCAATTTCATTGCATAATAGGATAATATAATGATTAAACATAAATAACTACATGAATATTCGAAATAAAACAGACTAAGATAAATACAATAAGATACTAAAAGATAAAACTAGTTAGAAGATGAAGATGATGAAGATAGTCCAAGTTTCTTGCTGACTTTTGAAAAGAACTTGTTCATCTTCGAAGACATGTTATCCAACTTCTTACTAACGGATCGTTTTAAAATCCGTTGATTCTCCACAATTATCTTTTGGTTTTTGAGAAGGGTTTTGTTGGATGGATTGGAAGGATATTCAATACTTTCTAAGGATGTTTCACCTTCTTCTACTTCTTCTATTTCCATTTCATCCCTTTCTTCTTCTTCTTCCTCTTCCATTTCTTCATGAGCCAAACGCTCTTCCTTTTCGGTAAGAGTCTCATAAGGTTGAAAAACATATGGGATTTTCATGAGAGAAATGTTTGAGATATTAAAAACTTTTCTAGAGACAAATTCTTCACCTTTGAAATCCACTCCAAAATAGTTGAAAATCCGAGTAAGGTAAATTCCATGATATAAAGTGTTTTCTCCCATTTCAAAATTTTTAGGACGAAGTTCATCCAAAATAACTTGCGCCCAATTGATATCATAATTTCCAAAAATAGCAAAAAGTGTTTTGCACACTTTTGAGGTAGGATTGTAAAATTTCCCGATCTTGGGGTCAAAGTATGTTGTAAGAGAAGATTGACAATTCTTGCTTTAGGACGAAAGTTTCGGTTTTTAAATTCAAAGTTTTCATCTCCTTCAAAAATATGATGAAATGTCTCACGATCATGTTCATCGATTTTAAAACTAGAAAGATCCATTCCCATGCTTTTGCAGTTAAGAATGGTACCTAAAAGATCACAATTCAAAACAATTTGAGTGCCTTTGAGACTACTCCAAATTTCATTTTCATTTCCATTATAAAAACCACGGTTTAAATTAGCGTAGAAGATTTTGACAAGATTAGGATAGCAAACAAAATCATTTTGAGAAGAGTCAATAAGACTTAAAACACCATTGTTTGCAAAAGAGAATCAATTTCATAAAAAGAAAAATCTTGAAAAATAGCAAATTTTCCGGGATGGACATTGGCATAATTAGCATAATTGATGTATGCTTTAATTGCCTCCGGATCATTGAATAATTGCTCTTTGATTTTTTTGGAAATTCTCATGGTTGAGGGGTTGCTTGAAGAAGCCATTAGAGTAGAGAGTAGAGAGCTTGAAGATTTTTGAAGAGAGAGTTTGAATTTGAAAATGAAAGTGAAAAGATATGATAAAAGATAGTGGATAAATAGACTTTCAAAGAACATATTCTCTGGTCAAAAGGTATCTTTTCAGAGAAATAAATGAATGAAAAGGTGGAGGGAAATTCAAACATTTGAATTCAAAATTTGAAATTCAAATTTCAGGTAAGCATGTCGACATCGTGGTAGGAGCCATGTCGACATATGGCTTTGAATTTTTATGACATGATTTTTCTTAAGTTATCTAATACATATATATAAATAAATATTATTATTAATGTCTATATTTCTGAAATATTATTATACTTATAATATATTTCAGAATGTGTCAAAAACAATAAAAATAATAATAAAAAATAGAAAATAAATTTTAAAATTCAAACAACATATCAATTCAAAATCAATCAATCAAACAATCAAGCAACTAATTTTATGCAAGCAATTTCAACCAATTGTATTGTAAACGTGTACCTTTTTCTGAGTCCGTTTCTCTGAATTCGTCGAAATCGTGAACTGCGGTGAAACACAAAGTCGAATTATCCATCTTCTGATCATCATCACTTGAGGACGAGTCTGATCCATCGGTCAATGCATTGAATGCCATTGATTTCTTTTCAGATGCTTTGCTTTCTCTTCTCCCGATCATTTGAACTTCAAACGACATTAGATTTCCAATCAATTCTTCTATCTTTAAAGTACTGATGTCATTTGCCTCTTCAATTGCAAGTGTCTTTTGATCCCATTCTGGAGTGAGAGAATTTAAAATTTTTCCGACTTGATCTTCTTCCAAAAATTCCTTTCCCAAAGATATTAAAGAATGCACAATATCTTAAAATCGACTATACATATCTGAAATAGACTCATTAGTATTCATTTTAAATAACTGAAACTGATTTGTGAGCATTGAAATTTTGGTCTGTTTAACTTTGCTTGTTCCTTCATGAGTTACTTGCAAAGTTTTCCAGATTTCATATGCAGACTTACAAACTGACACTCTATTAAATTCATTTCTTTCAAGTGAACAAAACAGAATATTCATTATTTTGTGCAACAGTCTTTTGCTTAGTGGTCCACTGTGCAAAATTAGTTGTGGGTTCAGAATATTCAGTTTGTGTGATATTCCAAGTATCTAATCCTACAGATTGTAAATATATTTTCATCCTACATACCCAATATGCATAGTTACTGCCATTAAAAAGTGGTAGTCTGGCAGTAGACTGACCTTCTACAAATGAACTAGTGTTGGTGGTAATAGCAGTACTAGTGTTAGTAGCCATTTTGAAATTTTTCAAAATTCAGATAATGAAACTTTTGAAAACAAAGCTCTGATACAAAATGTGAGAAATGCGGATTAAGGATCTTAAGGCTAGAATTAACACTAGATGGGGGATGAATAGTGTTTTAAGAAATTTGTTAATCTTTTTGAGTTTTATCTTAATTTGTTAACAATGTATACACTAATCAGACACAGATATGAACACAGAATCAAACACAGATGCAAATATAAAGTAAAAGCAGAAAAGGAAAGAACACAACAGATTTTATACTGGTTTGGAGTTACCCTACATCCTGTCTCGCAACACAAGTACGGATTTCCTTTCAACAACAATTCAACAATTACAACCCTCGGTTTCAAGGCTACGAGGTACACCCTCCAGAATGACAATCCTCTGGGTAGAGATACTTGATTTCCAGGGCAACAAGTTCACCCAATTGATTTCCAGGGCTACAATCACACCTTTTCTCGCTTAATTGATTTCCAAGGCTACAATCACACCTTTTCTCGCTAATATATTACAAAGAAGTCTATAACTCTAAATAGCACTAAGAACCTTGTAGAGATAGTGATGTAGAATCAAACTAGAAGTAATCGAGTATGATTCGATTTTGATTTCGGCAGAGTATGGTATGATTTTGTATTAAGAAATGTGGAAGAAGAAGAGGAGTGAAAACCAGAAAAAAGTGATTAAAAATTCATTGAAACTGACACCTATTTATAGAAGAACAACAGTCATGTCCATTCGTGAAGAGTTATGGCGAATAGACACTTCTTTTGAAATTTGAATTTTGAAACCAACTGACACTATGTCGACATAGTGCCTAGGGGCATGTCGACATCCCTCAGCCAAAGTTGATATTTTGAATTTCTATAAAAATAATATTTATCTTATATAAAAACTATTTAAAACTTTATAAATATACTTGAATATAGTTGAAATTCATAAGTAAATATAAAGAACAATATATACATAATTTAACTATAATTTTATATTTAAATCTAAGTATAAATATTAAAAATTAAATATATTATTTGAAAAGACATTTAAAATCAGGAGTAATTTGACTTTGAAATTAAAGATGTTTTGAGGCTAAAATTATTTAAAATCAGGATAGATAGTTTTGAATCTTTTAAAAGAAAATTTTGAAATCATTTTGAAAACAAGATAATTTTGTAAAATCATTTGAATTAAAATTAGTGGATACAAAACAATGTCCCACTAGATTTTCGTAGGTTCCATCCTACTTAGGGTTCCATCCCTTTAATGGGCTCGAAGTGGATTCCATTCCACGAATAAATTGGATATTAAGATGCCAGTGCTTTTCTACGAGTTTTAACAAATATTCCTAATAAAACAAACTTAACCTTGAACTCTTGAACTCTTGATAATCTTGATACTCATGAGTCTTCTATCTCTATGTCTTGAATCTCTATACTGTACAATCTTCATTCTTGATACCTGCATGGTTAGATCCTGCATATACATATATATCTAAACTTGTAATGTTAGTATTTATATTTTATAATATATTCTAAGGTTGTTGTCATCAAAACCATCATCTCATGGACTAACATCAATTATAGCTCAACCCCTTTGAAGTTGCAAAGTAGGGATTATTTATAGTAATTGAAGTGAATAGTGGACGGTTGAGATTGTGATATAGAGCTGGTTGGAAAAGTGTTTAACCATTGATTTAACTATAGAGGTAGATGGTTGACAGTTGTAAACTATGCTGAAAGATGGGCAGTAGATGAGAAAGTACTCATTACCTCTCTGTACCAGCGTGTGCTTGCATTAATTGCACATTAGTTCAGCCACCCAACTACAAAGCTAACAAATGGATGGATGTGCAACTTTATCATTCACTTGAGTACCCTTATGGTTGAGCTATCCAATTGGCTATCGGCAACATGAAAGGGACTTGAAATTTTGTTGAGGACCATGTGGGGAAGATGTGTAAATGACTAGGCGCGAGCATTCGAGGAGGAGGCCTGATGCCAGTTGGTGCCGGCAATACTGAAGCCATGCTTAGAGATGGGCTATGCTTAGGCCATTCTTGCATAATGTACTGCTAATTGGGGTGGGCTTGGATAAGAGCCAGCCGTTAGCTAATGTGATGTAGGCATATTATATTGGTCTTTAGCTGCTGCTAGAAGTTCGATATAGAGGAACTGGTTGGGACTGAGTCGAACCTAGTCCAGATCTTGTCTAAGTTTAAATGTTGCTCCAACGTGAAACAACCGGGTCTCATCTTGCCGCCTTGCTAGGTAGAAAGGTTGGTTTGAAACCATGGACTTGGCCCGACCTCCTTAGGCCAGTGGTGAATTAATTGGGCTGACTTTGATTGGGCCAGGTAGTCTTTAATTGGCCTTCTAGCTACTTGCAAAAAATTTGACCAACATCTTGTCCCCTAATTTCGTAACTGCTTGCAGGTGTGGGCTTGAAATAATCATACAAGTCTTGCTGATTTACGGCTCTACAACGCATTTAATGCGCTTTCCAAATGGCTTTGTGCAATTGGTTGTGATGGTTCGTTTTTCCAAGTATGGAAGGAGGGAATTTTGCCTTTGGGCATGGATGAAATGATAGTTGCATTCACTACACCTAGATGATTGAGATTTGAGGCCGATTCAAATTCCACGGTGGAGATTAGTGGAGTTGGCCTTCAGATTACAGAAGGAGGCCAACTATCCTGCAACAACCCAAGATTTTGGTCATTTAATTTGGAATATTTAATTAATTTTATTTATTAAAATATTGGTTTAAAGGTTTTAAAAGTTGAATTAAAATATAGGATTGTTTAAAATCTTTGAATTGTGACTAATTTTTGTTTAAAATGATTTAAATATCTGGATTTTTAATTGAATATTTATTTAATGAACTTATTTAACTCCTTTTAAATTATAAATAATAACTGTGAATTCAATTTGTAAATTTATCTATAGTAATAAATGGTTCAAATAAAAATCAAGAAATTTAGTTTTATTTTTACGACTCAATTTTTATTGCCGTATTATTAATTTAATTTATTGGATTTTTCCATAATTTTTAATTTGGTAAATATTGAAGTTGTTCATTTGACGATTTATCAGCAAACGACAGTGTTTCTGTGATTTTTACAGAATCCAATAGTCGGTGTATATTATTATTGTTTTGGGATCGCATCGCTATTCTGAGCGTGATCGTATTTTTGTCTTATCGATTCGGGGTCCATTCGTGTATAGAAATCTAGGAAGCGAGATAATGGAAATATTGAAATAGAATAAAACAACACCCAATAATTTAGTACTCTCAGCACACATTATCCTTGATCATCTTCATTTCTTGTCTCCATTCGTACCTATTGTTCTGATCAAAGAAAAGTATGGTTTAAAAACTTTTAAAATTTGAAACCTCTCATTCTATCAGCTTTCAAAATCGGAAGCAAGAAAGAAAAAAAGGCAGATGGGTTTCAAAAATTCAAATCCCAAAATCTACTCGATGAAAATCTTTTAAACAAGTTTCTTTGGGTTTAAAATTTGCATGACATACCAATCCATATTAGTTTTTACTGCACGTCTTCGGTTTGATGAGTTCGACTATAGCAGCCGATTCAGGGCTGTCAATGGATACCCAAAAAATCCGAAATCCATCCTCATCCACATCCGGAAAGCGGATAAATATTCGATATCTGGAAAAACGGATGCGGATACGAAGACATCTGTATTCGAAAATTAACCGTCCGGTTTTTGTCAAGATTACAGTTCAAATTATGTGTATTTTAGTGTAGTGAAAGATATTCGTTTATTATTTTATTAAGTTGGTAATTTATATTATATGCACTTAATGCTAGGTAACTGCTCGAAACTATTTATTATCATCATATTTATTATTTTGTAGCACTTTTATAATCAACGGGATTGAAAAATATTTACATTAAACTAAAATTTTCTTTTTATAATTCTTGATTTATCGGTCGTTGGCGGATAGAATAATTATTCGACATCCGTCCGTATCCGCGGATGTGGATATTCGAAAATGATTTCGGATGCGGATGCGGATATGGCTCCACCCGCATCCGAAAGCATCCATTGACAGGTCTAACCGATTCTAGGGTTAAGGTTCATTGGCTTTTAGAGTGGAATTAGGGGAAATTATTGGCACCATCATGTTTTTCGTGTCGAGGAGCATTAGTGACCTGAGTTTGGAGGCCTGCGGTGGTAGAGGGCAGATCGCGACATTTAGGTTGTAGCATTCTGTTTGCCAGGTCACATTCTAGTGGAAGGCAACGAGCTCGTTCTGGTGGGGTCCGATGGTTAGGGGCTTCGATGGTGGGTTTGGTAGAGGGGTTGGAGTTGGATTTCGATGAGCGATGGAGAAGGGGAGGCGTGCGTGCGTGCATGCACAATGAAGTCGGTAACTTGTTCATGTAAGGAGGAAGAAGAAGCGTGGGTTGGGTTTGCGGTTGAATGGGTCAAGCCTTGTTAGTATAGCGGGATGAGAAATAGATTAATAATTCATTTAAGTTGTTAAATTATATATGTTAAACTTTATGATATCTTGTCCATACTAGGTCCAAATTGAATGCGGTCAGTCGCATTGGGTTTGTATCAATGTTAGCTACGCTTTGAAACTAGATTTGTAGAAATTGAAGCTTGTAGAAATTTTAGCTAAAATCGAACGATGTTCGGAACTGAAAAATCTTCAGCGATATTTGGAATTTAAGTGAGTTAAACTCACTCTTTTTGGTTAGTTAGTATGTTTATAGTAAATAAAATTTATTTATGCTTGTTTGGATTGTTGAATTTGCTGGTTGTTGAATTTGATCTAGGACCACGATAAAGCATCCTGAAATGCTATTATATTGGTTGAATTTGATCTAGGATCATGATATAGCATCTTGAAATGCTATTAGATTGTTTGAGTTTCAAATTTGTATTCAAAACTTATTTAAAGTAATGGATCATATATGAGGCGATAAATTGATATTGATTTTGATTGATATATTTACGTTGTTTAAAATTATAACGTAGTTAGTGTAAGCATACTTTTTGGTGTTATCTATTTGGCCAAATAAACACCGTTTAATGAATGTGAGTGTTCATCTTTAAATGACATTGGTTAGCAGAATAAATATCCGTTCTGCTATTATATTAATTTGGACATTTACTTAAGTGTTAATTGATCATTAAGTATGGATTGGTTTACATATATGCTTGATTATGTAAATATCGGCAATTTGACTTGAGAAGTTAAATGGGAAGGTAATAGTAGCTTGTTAAGTACCATTTGGATCGCCGAGCCTTTTTTAGATTTAGAAATTATGGATCCAATTAACTTCCAATTTTATAAACTGGAAGTAAAATGTTTTAATTATTACTATATATATACAAGGAGTCTTGTTTAATAATTAATTACAATTGTTTGTAAAAATTATCTTTTTGTAAGTTAATTATTATATTATCCATAGTGTTTTAAAATAAATTATTTTATTAACGTTACTGAAGATAATAGTTATTTTGTCATTATTATTTAAAACTGGATGATTAATTCATTAAAAATATTGTTGAAGATAATTTATTTATTTAAAAGGTTATTTAAAGCTATTTTATTTATCATTGGAGATATTTAAAAGTTTAAGAGTTTATTTATTATACTATTAAAAATGTTTTTAGTTATATTTCTTTTATATTATTTAAAAATGATTAAAGCTAAGTTTTGTGATGTTTTAGTCTTTATTTTATTATAAAAAAATTATCATAAAAGGATTTCTATAAAGGGGTTATAAACTTGGGAAGATGATTTAAATTGGAAAAGAAGTTGGATTCTGAATGATTGTGGAAAAGAGGATTTTAAATGGTTAGTAATTAAAAAGGAAATTTTATTATAGGTTATGAGAATATAAGAGAGTATTTTTATAAATAAGACTTGGAGATTTATAAGGAATCCTATAAATAGATTTTGGGAATTTATATAGAAGATATTTTAAAGTAAAAAAAATAGATTTAAAGAAATAGAGGGTATTCTAGGCTATTTATATCTTTGTTTTAAAGGATACTTGTGTTTAATCATTTTAATATGATCTTGAAATAAGTAAATTTTTCTAAGTATCGAAATATAGTGTTTTTGTGAATATAAATATCCTGTTGAGATAAGTATATGGAAGTGATTTCCAAGTATTTGAAAAGTGATTTTAAATTTATAAATGTGAGGCTCAGTGGGTTCCATGGGAAACGAAATCTATGGTTGAATGTTTGTTATTCGATAGTTAAATAACCAACTATCGAAATTGGCCCCTAAACGTAACTTTTGAAATATCTAAAAGAAATACGTGAGTTATATGGCATAGTCATCTCCGATGATGTTGTACTATGCGTATGAATCTCGTTTCATTCTTCTAGGACAACGATAATGAAATCCGTCCACTAACGGTTAGGAGGCGATCTCCACTCTTATCTTTGACTGTTTATTTCCTAAAGAACCGGGGTTGAGTTTACCGGGAATTATCGAATGTTGTTTCGAAGAGACCGGGATTGGGTATGTTATTCAAAAACCACTTCGATCCAACAAATGCGTTTCGTAGTGAAGACATCTTCAAGATGATGGAATTTGAAGACGAAGCTCTCAAGTGTTTCGTTCAGTCCCAGAACGAATTTGTATGGATGAATACTGGTATTGCATTATTGCCTGGAGGGCAGTATTAGCATTCCAAGTGGGAAGTGCTATATAAAAGGTAAAACATAGCCTCAAGCCTCATCAACCGGGAATGACTAAAACATTGGAGATGCACCAGAGCTAAGTGGATCGCTCCATAGTAGGGTATGATCATCCTTATCTAGAGTCGCTATTATTTCTCATTTATATGCTTTGGGCCCCATTAACGGAGGGGTGATCATATTCGGTACTATCCAGTAAGGGGTAGGCCGGTCCTGTGTTGGTAGGGGATCCAGGCAAGGCCCTCGGTGTTATTTTATCTAGAGATGCACCATGACGGACGGTACCCCAGTAGGCCAGTCATTGTATGGAATCCATTCTCCAATATGGGTCTTTACGGTTTTAGTTGTATACCTATTATGCTGGAATTTAATTAATGTAACAATTTCGACTATGATTAATAAGTATTTGTATATTAGACATTATTATAATATCATATGATTTCTATAGAAATTGTTTTGGTTATTGTAAGGTCCGTATTTATTAGCGGCATGGTCTTACGAGATACTTTTGATTTCCAAATGGTTTTCTACAACTTTAAAATCCAGTTGGGTGTGGTTTCTCACGCTGGTTTTCTAGACTGACTCGGGTGTTATTTTATTATAATGCTCGAGTCAGACCGAGCATATTTATAGATTGCTTTGGATATATTGGAGCTCAGGAGACGAGTTGGAGGACTTCAAGTTGTATTTACGTATATGTTTTTATTTTCGCTGTTTGTTCTTGAAATCATAAGCATTTGTGAGGATATGTCGTTATAACTATCCAGACTGATGATAGTGAATTGTTGTTGTACTCCGATGAATGTATGAATACAATAGTTTTTCTTTGTAAACATCATTGATATTATATTAAATATTGTTCCGCTACGATTGTGAGATTCCGTGTTGTTTCAAATTTCTTTTCTCTTCTTCTTCTCTATCCTTCTTCTCTCTTCCTTCTTTCCCATAACTATCTGTCTTTCTGTTTGATTTGGGTTGGAAATGTGTGGTTTATTGTCACTTGAATCATACGGATTGGCTGGTCATTACAGTTGGTATCAGAGCTTGGGTTGAGCGAACACCTAGGCTTTGGTGGGGTTTGCTCATTTAAGATAGGGTAAGTGAGACCCTAGAGTGTATGTATATAAAAGCACGTACTTGTTAGTGCTATAAAAATGTTTTATATTGCGTTGATTCATCGGTTGAGTCGTTATGAACTCTGGTCGATGCAAAAGGAACAACTGTATCGATAGGGGTTTCTACAAGCTTAAACAAGGCAAATCGACATAGTATTGTTTTGAAAATGGATAAATGGAATAATTTTACCTAAATTACAATTTATATATAAAAGAATAATTTTTCAGAAATTATTATAGTTATATATAGTGCGTCTTGTTGTTAGAAAATGATAATATTTGATTATTATCATTTATTGTTCATTGTTTGGGCTTAGATGGTTGATGAACAATTATTTGTTTGATTAAATTTGAATACGAACACCTTGTGAATTCAATTTCATAGTTTGACGATAAGGCGTTCGGTGGTAATGTTGAGTTAAAGAATTTATGTAATAAAAGTGTTTATTATAACCTATACAAAGAAAAACAATTATGAAATGACCGTATATAAGGAGTGAAATTATATAAGTAGGATATATAAATATAGTTTATAAATAAGGAATTTGAGCTGAGAATTTGAGAACTTAAATTCTAGTGTTTTGGAAATTATTTTTGAAAAGTTTGGATGAATAATAATAGTATTATTGAAAAGTGATTTGGAATAGAAATTTTCTTTAAATATGGTTATAAATAAAAATGGATTTAAACCGAAAAATTTAGAATTCAAAATCGGTATATGGAAATTGTTTTCAAATTTTTAGGAAAAAATAAAAAATGGTATTATTTTGAAAATATTGATTAATACAAACATTGAAAAAGGATTTGAAAGAGTTAAAAAACACTAAACTCACTTCGGTCGCTGGAAAATAATTCCGTTGATGACTGCAGCATCATCGGTGTTCATTTTCGAGTTTCTAAAGTGAGAAATTGCTACCGTGATAGAAATTGGTTATTGAATTGTTTTGGGTAAAACGATTTTATTTAAAAATTCCCAAATATGATTTGATATACAAAGGAATATATGGATATTATTATTATTTCAAAATGATTTGAAATAAAAACCGATTTTAAATTCTGAAACTTTCAGCTAAGTGAGATTATAGACTCATGTATCTTAACCATTTGAATAGTGGGTTGGTGTATCTCATTTTGAGATATTGTTTGGTAATTTTCATTTATTGAAATAAAAATAGAATTTCCGATGATTTTGCACAGTCGGGACTTCCAATTTGATATAGAAATCTAAAGCTAAGTGTTGTGAGAAATTTAAAGAAATAAGTTTCGAAACTTATGAATTTGAGATGATAATAATTTAAACAAGATTTAAATTTTTTGAACATCCATGTTAAGCAAAAACAAATCTGACTCTGTATATGTACTCTTAAGAAATAGAAGGGTATTTTGCAAATATAAACTTGAGTTATAAAATGTTGATAAACTTGAGTAATATTTCTGAAGTAAAATATTGATTCCTTGGAAATAATAAAGATTATTAGGAAATATTTACTAATGAGATAAATTTTTACAAAGTGTTTGTAGGCTTAAAGTAATATGTTATAAAATGATTCAAAAAATGAATTCTAGTACTAATTGAGAATATGAACTTAGTTAAATGGATAATAAACAAAAGCGTGCTTTATAAAATGTTTATAATGAACTTAACTATGAAGGAGCTTTAAGAGGAAGTTGTGACTTTTGAAAACGTGTGTAAACTTGAATTTTAAAGGGATTAGTTTACATAAGTGGTGTTTTAAAAATATTTGTAAATTTAAGTAAGGTTATATGAAATAGTTCATAAATAATTTAGTATTAAAGGGAATATACTAAGAAAAAAATAAAAGGTGAATTAAAATAATTGGTATAGTTAAGAAAAGTAAATTTGGAAATTGAGCTATGAGATATGAAATTTAACATAAGTAAAGTAAAGTTAAATAAAATGATTTATGATATGGTTTATAAATGGATTTTAGTATTAAAAGAAATACTATTGGAAAATTAAGCATAATATAAAATTGAATGTGAATGGAAATAAATTTGTGATAAATCTAAGAAACCAATTAGAATAAATATGTAGGAGGTATGTATATCATTTTATTCACATAAGGATCTTTGATCCAAATTTGAGTATATGATTTCGAGATAATTTACATCAGTCTGAATTAGAATTTTTCACTCGATTCTTGACGACGAACACTGGATACGGGTTTTTGATTTGAACCAAAGTTTTCTATCATAGTATGTGGTTATGCCAGGATATAGCGGTTTCTAATCAAGGAACCAGATCGAATTCCGCACTAGAGAAGTCGAGTGAGCGATGCTAGTTCGAAAAAGAAATTAGGTGATCGAGTGAGCGATCAGATTTGATATTGCGTATGGATGATATATGTGCATCTTATGGACTTCATAATAATTACACATTTAACATTCTGAAATGCAAATTATTTGGTTGGATATATTTGAAATTGATATGCAGGTTTATGGAAGCAAAGACTAGTTTGACGCCTTTGGTTTTATAAGTTGAGTTGTTTGCCCCACAAATAGGTACGTGTTTATATTGTTGTTTGAATTGATGATTTTATGCCCTAGATATGGGAGGCATCTTGGCTTTTATTTTCTTTTGATTAGTTTGGGCTCGTAATGGCGATTTGTAGTTTTTTCGATCGAGCCGCGCAAAGAAGACGCTGCCGAAATTTTCCGCAATGTTAGGACTTGGAAAAATTAACAATCTTTTTTTTAACCCATTGATTTAGTAAAGTTAATAGGTTTGGAGGCATTTTCCTAACCTTGGCAATTTCGGGGATGAAATTCTTTTGAGGTGGGAAAGTGTAACAACACGGGATTTTGGACATTTAATTGGAATATTTAATTAATTTTATTTATTAAATAATTGGTTTAAAGGTTTTAAAACTTGAATTAAAATATAGGATCGTTTAAAATATTTTAATTGTGACTAATTATTTAAAAAAATGATTTAAATATTTGGATTTTTAATTGAATATTTATTTAATGGATTTAATGGACTTATTTAACTCCTTTTAAATTATAAATAATAACTGTGAATTCAATTTGTAAATTTATTTATAGTAATAAATGGTTCAAAAAACAATCAGGAAATTTAGTTTTATTTTTACGACTTAATTTTTATTGTCGTATTGTTAATTTTATTTATTGGATTTTTCCATAATTTTTAATTTGGTAAATATTGAAATTGTTCATTTGACGATTTATCGGCAAACGACAGTGTTTCTGTGATTTTATAGAATCCAATAGCCGATGTATATTATTATTGTTTTGGGATCGTGTCACTGTTTTGAGCGCGATCGTATTTTTGTCTTGTCGATTTGGGGTCCATACGTGAACAGAAATCTGGGCAGCGAGATACTGGAAATATTGAAATAGAATAAAACAACACCCAACAATGTAGTACTTTCAACACACATTTTCCCTAATCACTCATCCTTTCTTTTCTCCATTCGTACCCATTGTTCTAATCAAAGAAAAGTATGGTTTAAAAACTTTTAAAATTGGATACCTCTCATTCTATCAGCTTTCCAAATCAAAACCAAGAAAGAAAAAAAAAGAAAGGAAAATGGGTTTCAAAAATTCAAACCCCAAAATCTACTCAATGAAAATCTTTTAAACAAGTCTCTTTGGGTTTAAAATGTGCAAGACATACCAATCCATACTAGTTTTTACTATGTGTCTTCAGTTTGATGAGTTCGACTATAGCAGCCGACTCTAGGGTTAAGGATCGTTGGCTTTTGGAGTGGAATTAGGGGAAATCATTGGCGCCATCATGTTGCTCGTGTTGAGGACCATTAGTGACCTGAGTTTGGAGGCCTGCAGTGGTAAGGGGTAGATCGAGACATTTAGGCTGTTGCATTCGGTTTGCCAGGTCGCATTCTAATGGAGGGCGACGAGCTCGTTCTGGTGGGGTTCGATGGTTAGGGGCATCATGCTGGGCTTGGTAGAGGGGTTGGAGTTGGATTTCGATGAGCGATGAGAGGGGGAGGCGTCGTGCACAATGAAGTCAGTAGCTTGCTCGTGAAAGGAGGAAGAAGCAGTGTTTGTGTGCGGGTTGGGTTTGTAGTTGTATACCAGGTTTTGTTAGTATAGCGGGGCGAGAAATAGATTACTAATTTAGTTAAGTTGTTAAATTATATGTGTTAAACTTGGAAATATGATATCTTGTCCATACTATCCAAATTGAACACGGTCAGTCGCGTTGGGTTCGTATCAACGTTAGCTACGCTTTGGAACTGGATTGGTAGAAATTGGAATTTGTATAAATTTTAGCTAAAATCAAACAATGTTCGATCTTAGTCAGAACTGAAAACTCTTCGACGATATTTGGAATTTAAGTGAGTTAAACTCACTCTTTTTGGTTAATTAGTATGTTTATAGTAAATAAAATTTATTTGTACCTGTTTGGATTGTAGATTTTGTTGGTTGTTGAATTTGATCTAGGATCACAATATAGCATTCTGAAATGCTATTAGATTAGTTGAATTTGATCTAGGATCATGATATAACATCTTGAAATGCTATTAGATTGTTTGAGTTTTAAGTTTATATTCAATACTTGTTTAAAGTAATGGATCATTTATGAGGTGATAAATTGATATTGATTTTTATTGATATAATTACGTTGTTTAAAATTATAACGTAGTTAGTGTAAGCATACTTCTTGGTGTTATCTATTTGGCCAAATAAACATCGTCTAATAAATATGAGTGTTCATCTTTGAATGACATTGGTTAGCAGAATAAATCCCTGTTATACTATTATATTAATTTGGATATTTATTTAAGTGTTAATTGATAGTTAAGTATGGATTGGTTTACATATATGTTTGATTATGTAAATATCGGCAATTTGACTTGAGGAGTTAAATGGAAAGGTAATAGTAGCTTGTTAAGTACCATTGGGATCGTCGAGCCTTTTTTAGATTTAGAAATTTTGGATCTGATTAAATTCCAATTTTATAAATTGGAAGAAAAATGTTTTAATTATTACTATATATATACAAGGAGTTTTGTTTAATAATTAATTACAATTGTTTGTAAAAATTATCTTTTTATAAGTTAATTATTATATTATCTATAGTGTTTTAAAATAAGTAAATTTTGTTTTAAAGGATACTTGTGTTTAATCATTTTAATATGATCTTGAAAGAAGTAAATTTTTCTAAGTATCGAAAAATAGTGTTTTTTGAATATATTTATCATGTTGAGATAAGTATATGGAAGTGATCTCTGAGTATTTGAAAAGTGATTTTAAATTTATAAATGTAAGGCTCGGTGGGTTCCATGGGAAATGAAATCCATGGTTGAATGTTTGTTATTCGATAGTTAAATAACCCACTATCGAAATTGGACCCTAAACATAACTTTGGAAATATCTAGAAGAAACACTTGAGTTATATGGCACAGTCATCTCCGATGATGTTGTACTATGCATATAAATCTCGTTTTGTTCTTCTAGGACAATGATAAGGAAATACGTCCAATAACAGTTAGGAGGTGATCTCCGTTCTTATCTTTGACTGTTTATTTCCTAAAGAACCGAGGTTGAGTTTACCGGGATTTATCGAATGTTGTTTCAAAGTGACCGGGATTGGGTATGTTATCCGAAAACCACTTCGATCCAACAAATGCGTTTCAAAGTGAAGACATCTTGAGGATGATGGAATTTGAAGACGGAGCTCTCAAATGTTTCGTTCAGTCCCAGAACAGACTTGTATGGATGAATGCTGGTATTGCATTATTGCTTGGAGGGCAGTATTAGCATTCCAAGTGGAAAGTGCTATATAAAAGATAAAATGTAGCCTCAAGCCTCATCAACCGGGAATGACTAAAACATGGGAGATGCAGCAGGGCTAAGTGGGTCACTCCTAAGTAGGATATGATCATCCCTATCTAAAGTCGCCATTATTTCTCATTTGTATGCTTTGGGGCCCATTTACGGAGGGGTGATCATATTCGATTCTATCCAGTAAGGAGTAGGCCGATCCCGTGTTGGCAGGGGATCTAAGCGAGGTCCTCGGTGTTATTTTATCTAGAGATGCACCGTGACGGGCGGTACCCTAGTAGCCCAGTTATTGTATGGACTCCATTCTCCAATACGGGCCTTTATGGTTTTAGTTATATGCCTATTATGCTAGAATTTAATTAATGTAACAATTTCGGCTATGATTAATAAGTATTTGTATATTATACATTATTATAATATTAGAGGATTTCTATAGAATTTTTTTTGGTTACTATAAGGAAAAACGCGTTCGTGTTTATGTGTGGCGTGGTCTTACGAGATACTTTTGATTTCCAAATGGTTTTCTAGAACTTTAAAATCCAGTTGGATGTGTTTTCTCATGCTGGTTTTCCAGACTAACTCGAGTATTATTTTATTATAATGCTTGGATCAGACCGAGCATATTTACAGATTGCTTTGGATACATTGGAGCTCATGAGACGAGTTAGAGGGCTTCAAGTCGTATTTACGTATATGTTTTTATTTCCGTTGTTTGTTCATGAAATCATCGGCATTTGTGAGGACAAGCCGTTATAAATGTCTAGGCTGATAATTGTGAATTGTTGTTATACTCTGATGAATGTACGTATATAACAGTTTCTCTTTGTAAAGATTATTGATATTATATTATATATTGTTCCGCTACGATATTGAGATTCTGTGTTGTTTTAAATTTCTTTTCTCTTCTTCTTCTCTTCCCTTTTTCTCTCTTCCTTCTTTCCCATAGCTATCTGTCTTTCTGTTCGATTTGGGTTGGACATGTGTGGTTTATTGTCAGCTTGAATTGTAAGGATCGACAGGTCGTTACATTCCCTATTGGCACCTTTTACCATTTTCAGGCCACCACTAGGTCTATTATTTTTTCGGGCGTTCTTAGCAAGGCAGCCCCAGGCTGGTCGACGAACTACTTCTTTATGTCCGATGGGATTAATCCTGATTTTGAGAATATCACCTTTCGCACCCCTCGTAAGTCTGTGCCTTATTCTTTTTCTATTTCCTCTTTTCACTGCTTTCCTTTACTTACCTTGTCTATTGAAAGGCAATGCCAATTATCTTGGATTTAGACTCTCCACCTTGACCTCAAGATTAGAGCGGTTCAAAGAAGCTGACCCCAGCAATTAGACTTGAGGCTGCTATTGAAAGACGATCGTGTTCAATGGGTTGGGCTACTAAGGCAAGGCCAAGCAACGGCCGGGGAGCCACAAAGGAGGAAGCCGTCCAGACAGGCGGTTGAGAGGAAGAAATTGACCAAGCCGAAGAGGGATTGGTCCCAGATTAGGTTCAATAATCCTGACCCAGGGCCGACAACTGATGCCAACTGGGGGTATGATGACCTGGATATGAGTGAGGAGACAAAGGAGTGGCCACACATAGATCTTGATAAGTTAGTTGATGTTGTGCCGGGGCGTGGGAGGAATTTGACCCTCGACAGCTAGTTGTCATCCCTGTCCCTCGCCATTAGACGACGCCAATAGATTGGTACATTTAGTCTAATTTTGGTGAGAATAGTTATGAGAGAGAACAAAGGTCGAGTGCTGGCGTGGATGTGGATCCTTCACTCAAGCCTCGTGAGTATGACCCCTCACATCTCGGATACAATGGGGGGATGGCGGGTGAGCACTTGATGGGATGGATGTGACTAGTGCCGATAGCCCGACCTCATCATACCCGTGCCTTACAAGAAATAGGGGTCGGGTCAATAGAGATGGTAATTTTGTTTGCATTTTAACATGTTTTGTCTTTAAATCATGGCTTAACCTTTCCTCCTTTGTTGATGCAGTGCCCAAGTGGTTTAATTTTGGTGCCTTTAAACAGCCTGTCTCTACCCTAAGGCCATCATGACTTTCATTTCCTTGGAGGACAAAGGGAATGGGAAGGAGATGGGAGGAGGTCATCGTGGTTTCTCTGAGCGAGGAGGAAGGGTCCACGAGAGGAAGAGGGCCAGGAAATTCGAGCACGAGGGGCCCCCTGCCTCCTTTGTTAGGCATGTGCCTAGTTGCAATGTGGAGGGGCTTCATTGGGTAGAGGAAGGAGAACCGATAGGGTGTGTGTCGGTGGAGTTTGATGCACCCGAGATCACGATGACTTAGATTGCATACTGCGGTCGTTTCAAGAGATGTCAGTGGAGCTGCTGGGTTCTTCTCATCGTGTTCGATCCAAGTGGGGTTTCCATGATGGAGGGGAGGTCATGGACGTTCATATCCAGGAAGATTTGTTTATAAGATCTCCCCTCTTTTCTCTTTGAACCCTCTACATTATGTGGAATTTTCTAACTAGTTTGTTCTTGTATGCCCCTTATCCTCCATCTGCCTTTGAGATGACTTTAAGACACTTAAGAACAAAGTTGATGCATGTAAGCAGGCCCAAGCGTCGGCCGAACATACGACCAAGGAGGCAAAAAGGGCGACGAGAGTGGTGGCTGATGCCAAGGAGCGGGCGAAGAGAGAGGTGGCAGGCCTTAAGGAGAGGTTGGGCGCGCTTGAGGCAAACCTTGCCCGTCATATTATCGAATTAAAGTCTACCGCCGATATAAAGGCTGCTCGGAAGGAGGAGGAACAATGGCAGAACCAATTGACTAATATGATCAAAGCCTTATTTAGGGAGAACAATGATTTGATGATTTCCCTGAATTTCCTGAATGTCGACCTGCTCAGGGCGACATGGGAGGAGGTTATGGAGGAGATGGCGGCTGCTGAGGAGGTTATCCCCGTCATTTTGACCAGGGAGCAAATTGACTCTTTAAACTGGCCCTCCGAGGGTCCATCCTCGTAGAATTTTTATCCCCTTTTGTGAACCAATCGAGGAGGGTTATGCGTCCATGTATTTTGTATATGAAAATATTTCCTTTTGTTGAAATTTCCACCGTTGAATGTCTTTGTTTGCTTAACCGGTTGGGTATATTTTGAGCAATTTGGTTTCTTTTTGTATGCACTTATGTTTCCGACCGCATATGCCGACTTAGATAAGGAATGTCAATCGCGGCCCACTCCTGTATTTTTAATTGGATCGCCCAATCTTGTCGGTGCAGCGCTGAGGCTAGTGTTTGAGCATCAGGCTTAATTGTGTGATCTTAGATCAAACTGATTGCCTTGAAATTTCCTCAAGTGCAGTAAGAATGGCGGTCTCTGACAAGGAAATGAATGCATGAGAATTCACCCTAGTGGATGGCCGACCAATAGGGGGAGCAGATCTCGCTATGCAATTGGTAGTATGGGTCAACGGTCCTTAACAAGGAAAATGAGCACATAAAAGCTCATTCTTTAATGGATAGCCTGGCGGCAAGCAGGGAGCATGGATCGCTATACACCTTGTGGCAGAGGTTGACGGTCCCCAACATGGAAATGAATAAATGGTAATTTACCCTCGTGGATAACTGTTCGACAAGCAAGGAGCATGTCTCATTATGCACTTAGTGGCATGGGTCGGCGGTTCCCAACAAGAAAAATGAGCATATAAAAACTCATCCTTTATTGGATATCCTAATGGCAAGTGGGGAGCATGGCTCGTTATGCAACTTATGGTAGAGGTCGAGGGTCGCCAACAAGGAAATGAATGCACGGTAATTCACCATCGTGGATAGCCGACTGGCAAGAGAGGAGCATGGGCCGATACGCACTTGACGACATAGGTCGGCGGTCCCCAACAAGGCAAATGAGCACATAAAAACTCATCCTTTATTAGATCGCTTGGTGGTAAGGGAGTTCATTTCTCGCTACACACCTTGCGGAAGAGGTCGGTGGTCCCCAACAAGGAAATGAATGCATGGTAATTCATCCTTACGGATAGCTAATCAGCAAGTGAGGAGCATTGCTTGTTACGCATTTAGCAGCATCGGTCGATGGTTCCCAACAAGGAAAATGAGCACATAAAAACTCATCTTTTATTGGATAGCCTAGTAGCAGGTAAGGAGCATGGCTCGCAACGCACCTTATGGTAGAGGTCGACAATCCATAATAAGGAAATGAATGCACGGTAATTCACCCTCGTGGATGGCTAGCCGGGTGCTGGACAGTAGGCTTTTGGAATCTTCAGTGTATTTGTAAAAATCAAGGGTTAGATAGCCTTATAGTCATGGCCGATTCTCATATGTGGTAGGCTCGGAGGTGAACAAGGTTCCAAGAGCGAGATACCGCTTCCCGTCTAGGTGAAAGAGATAGTATGCACCGGTTTTTAGGACCTCTCAGATGACGTAAGGTCCTTCCCTGGGCCAAGGACCCCATCGGTTGGATCTTTTGTATTAGCGAACCTGACATAGGACTAGGTCACTGATATTGAAATGAATAGGTTTCACTCTTGAGTTGCAGTGTTTAGCAACCTTCCTCTTGTATGCTTCAGTGCGGCGCTCAGCCTCTGCCCTTCAGTGTCGAGCCCGAACTCGGGTAACTAGCTATTCCCCTCGGTCCCGGAGGTTTAACGCCAAGGTGATGGGATGCTAACCTCAATAGGTAACATGGCTTCATACCCGTAGGATAGTGAAACGAGAGTATGGCCGGTTGACATGCGGTTGGAAGTACAACTGGATCAAAGGACCAGTGGTAGTTCTTCGGTCCAGTTCCCTTTAGTTTTCGTGAGATGCTTTTTAAGAGTGGTTTTGTTGATGGCTTCCACCTATCCATTGGCTTTGGGATGGGCGACAAAAGAGAAGCATTTCTCGGTTCCGTGTCTTGTGCAAAAGTCTTCGAAGAGACCGCTTTCAATTGAGTGTCATTCTCGGTGATGATCTTCTTAGGCAGGCCCAAATGGCGACGATGTTCTTAATTACTAAGTTCAGTATTTTGGGGGCGGTTACCTCGGTTAAGGGTTCAGCTTTGATCCACTTTGTGAAGTAATCGATCGCAACCATAGCATAGTTTAACCTCCCTTGGCGTTTGGAAGTTTTCCTATTAGGTTAATTCCCTGGGTATCGAATAACCACGGGGAGGTTATCCAAGTGAGGTTGGTAGTTGAGGCTCGGGTGATCTTGACGAACTGTTGACATCGGTCGCATTTCTTTACGTACTCTATGGAATCCTTAACCATATTAGGCCAATAATAGCCCTACCGGCGAGCTTTCTTTGCTAGGCTTTGCCCTCCGACATAGTCCCTACAGAATCCTTCATGTAGTTCCTATAGGATCTGAATGACCTCGCTTGCATACGAGCACCATTGGAGTGGCGTGGAATACCCACATTTATATAGCTTTTCATCCACGATCGTGTAGTTGGGGGCTCAAAAGAGAATCTTCTTAGCTTCCTTGCAATTAGCAAGAAGTTTATTATTTATTAAATATCTGGCCAGGGCCATCGTCTAGTCATCCATAGAAGGCGCGTCTACTTTCATCGATGTTGCCCCTGGCTCATGGCCAGGGGTGTTACGGATTTCTAAATGGACCGAAGGAGTGATAACTTCTTTGGGGTTGCTTGATGCTTTGGACAGTTGGTCAACCTTAGTATTCTTCTCTCTTGGTATTTGTTCTCCTCTGAATTATACAAAGGTATTGATGACTCTTTTGCCCATGGTAATATACAAGGCTGGTGCCATGTTTTTTACCTGGAAGTGCTTGTCGATTTGGTTGACGATCAAGGATGAGTCATTGAAAACATGCACCAATTCCATGTGTAGCTCCCTTGCCATCTTAAGACTGATGAGGACACCTTTGTACTCGGCTTTGTTATTGGTCACCTTGAAGGTGATGCAGACTGCAAAACATAATTATTTCCCCTTGGGCATGATGAGGATTATGCCTCCCCTACTCCTTTCTCATTTGATGCTTTGCCAATATATAGTGCCAAACTAGCATGTTGACAATGGCTTCTTCTTCAGAGCCTTCCATCCCTAAATATTCGGCAATGAAGTCGGCTACAACCTAACCTTTGATGAAGGTGTGAGGTTGGAACGAGATGTAATGTTATCTAAGCTCGACGGACCATTTTAATAGTCGATCCGCTGTGTCGGGCTGGCCGAGGATCTGTTTTAGAGGTTGATTTGTTAGGACTTTGTTAAGGTAAGCCTGAAAATATGGTCGGAGCTTACGGCTCTCCATGAGCAGGTAGAATGCGAGCTTCTTTAGTCAGGAATACCTAGTTTCTAGACTGGTCAATCTCTCGATGGCAAAACACACCGATCGTTGGATCTTCTCATCATCTTTAATTAAGGTGGCGTTGATTGCATAATCAGACATAACTAAGTATACATAAAGATCCTCAACGTCGAGGGGTTCATATAGCGTGAGGAGAGTGGTTAGATGCTGCACCAATTCTCCAAATGCCTTGGCACACTCCTTGCTCCAAGTGAAGGTCTTCCCTTTCTTAATGAGATCGAAGAAAGGTAGACACCGGTCGGTTGATTTTGACACAAACCTACTTAATGTTTGCACTTGCTTCATGGTTCTTGGAACCTGCATGTTTTGGATGGCTTGGAACTTATTGGGGTTGGCCTTAATCCCCTTGGCCCTCACAACATAACCAAGGAATTTATCGGATCGAATGACAAAAGAGAATTTCTTGGGATTCAACTTCATGTTGTATTTGACGAAGGATGCCGAAAGTTTCAGCTAGATTTTTCACATGCCCCCTGCCTCCTCGGACTTGACCAACATATTATCCATATAAACTTTCATAGAGCAACCAATCTGTTCTGAAAAATGCAGACGAGCCGTTGGTATGTTGTGCCCGCGTTTCGCAAATCGAAAGGCATGGCATAATAACAGTACAAGTCGACATTAGTTATAAAGGAAGTGCGTTCTTGGTCAGGACCGTGCATGATAAATGATCTTTATGGGTGGCGGCCGATGGCCTTGGGATCAATGTTGAGTACATGACAAATGATCCTAGGATCGATGCCAATCATATCGACGTGTTCCTATGCAAAGATGTCTTTGCTTTGCCGAAGAAACTTAATTAGGTCCTCTAACTTTTGGGTTGAGCTCGGTGCTAATTTGGACAATCTTGCTAGGGTCGAAGCTATCTATGGTGATGGACTCCAAGGAGTGGCTGGTACGCCTTCAATGTCTGAGTCACCCATGCAAGGATCCAACGGGTCGTCTTTCGGGTCTAAGTTGGTTTCTAAGTTGCACTGGTCCAAAGCGTATACCATACACTCAATGATATCTTTGGTCGAAATGGATGTCTATGTAGGGTTTGGCGGTGATGCCTTTAGTTCCCACAGACGAGTTGGCCGTTGATGATAAGGTAAGAGAGATTATGTCTAATGATCCCTCCTTCCAACATGGAGTGGATTGCTCATTCTATGTTGCGATGAGCCCCCTAATCCTTTGGGGAGTAGCCAAGAATATTAGGTTTCTACCATCCCAAACTTTAGTGTGGCCATCGTTCCTGGCATGGTTTAGAGCGTTGTTGGACCCAAGGATATTCATGGATGGTTCGTCGCTGGGGAGCAAAGATTCATGAATAGGTGGATTGACCAACTTGAACATTGGAGGAACTGATGGGACAAAGTTTATGGTGACTTGAGCATCCATCTTGTCCTCAAGCCATTTCCTTCGGGGGCCAGTTGACCCACGTTTGATAGCTGTAGCAGTACAATATGCTAGATTTCCTTATTGGAGCCAAGATTGAGTTGGGCAACACTAGCAAGAGTGTTGCCGATGGTTTGGTACTCGTTAGAGTTGTTATCTTCGAACGGTGGAGGATTATCCATGGTAACAAATCAGATCAGGTCTTGCGAAGTCAAGAGGTATGGAAAGAGGAGAGCTAAAGGCCCTCCTTCTAGTGCTAAACTGTTGACTAGTTTTTAGCTAACCTCGAAATGATACGAGTGCGTTGTGAAAAGTAGAGATTACTTACTAATCACTAAGCTTAAAAATGAAAAAAGAGAGGGGTTAAATTCACAGGTTAAAGGTAAATAATACTAGATGTAAAGTGGTTCAGTAAAGCTGCCTACGTTCACCGTGAAGTTCTCTTACTATATATTTCTCTTATAACTAAAGGAATTATAAGAGAACAATAAGAAAAAAGAGACTTAAGACTAACAAAGCTATGTAATCTTAATGACTTATGTGATAACAAGCGCTCTGGATTGTGCGTAGTATTCAGGATTCTTGAATGTTTCAACCAGAGCTCAACCTCTTTGAAGTTGCAAAGCATGGAACCGAAGTGGATAGTGGACGGTTGAAATCGTGCTGTAGAGCTGATGGAAAAAGTGCTTAACCGTTGATCTAAATTCAACGATGGATGATCGAAAGCTGTAAAGTGTGCTAGAAGATGAGCCATGGATGATAAAGTACTCATAGTCTGTCTATACTAGGCATGGACTTGCATTAAATGCACATTTAGTGCCGATGGTAAGCCACATCGGTTCAGCCATTCAACTACGGTGCTCCGAGTGGATGGATGGACATCTTCGTCGTTCACTTGAGTATCCACATGGCTGAACTGGCCGATCGGCTGTTAGCAACATGGAAGAGACTTGGAATTTTATCGAGAACCATGTGAGGAAGACAAGTAAATGGTGATGAACCATCAATATTTGTACATACATAAATTAATGGATGTATTTGACGTGATTCTCTCACGTATTTTTACTTTTTCGCTTACATCATTGTCCATCAATTTAAATGTTTAATGACTAAGGGACCATGTCGAGGACCTCTAAATTGGTCTTTTCAGTTTCTTCATATTGGCTATTAGATCTCATAAATTAATGGATGAATTCGGCGTGATTCTCTCTTATATGGTTTACTTTTTCGCTTACATCATTGTCCATCAATTTCTGTAATCTAATGACTAAGGGTACGTTCATAAATTTATTTTGCCCCTTTCACTTCGCGTTGCTTTGGACACATCTGACATGTTTGGGGTGGTCCTCATAAAGTGCACCGTTTGAGCCAACCGTTAGAAAATAAATAGTTGTCGTCAAACGCATCAGACACGTCTGATGCTATCACCTTTCCCGACGGTTGGCTCAGCTTCTCCTATAAATACCTCACATCTCTTCATCCCCTCCACCATATTTCCTTCTCTCACGTTTTTTTTGCCAATTCTACATCATGTTTCTGAGGTAAGTTTTTTCATATTTTGTTGAATTTTTTCTGATTTTTTATACAGAATGTCGACCCATGAATCTTTCAGTTCCACCCGCAACATCGTAGACTAGACTGAGAAAAAGACGTTGGCATTTATCGATATTTGTTACGAACACATCGCAACTCGAAAATGTCAAGTTGGCTATTGGTACTCTGTATCATTGTTGTCTTCAACACCCAAATGAGCGTCGATTACATCAATAGTCAGATGAAGAACAAGTTTGAAAACCTTAAATGTGAACGGAACCCATGGAACAAGCTGCAGCAGATTGAAGGCGGGCTCCCGAATGTGGAGGACACCGTTGGAAGAACTGACAAGTGATGTAACTTGGTAGCTAGTAGGTACAGGAAATACAAAGTGAGATCGCCTTCGAAATTCAAGGAGCTGAATGTGATATTTGAAGGCTGCATCGGAACCAACCTGTAAGTTCAAGATTCTGGAGGCTCCACCTGCCAATGTCATGTTCGACACCTAGATGTACACCGACTTTCTCATGGATGATACTGTAGAGATCAACACTCATACTCCTCAAGCTTTTTGACATCCGCGTCGTTCAACTATTACTTTCTCTCGTAGACGTCAGTCGAGTGGAGCTTCGTCTCGTGAGGATGAGTTGAGAGAGACCACTGGTAGAATTATGGATGTGCGACAAGAGACCGACCCATTTTTCGAATGAAAAATCACATATATTCTGACTAAAATTAAGTCACATTACACAATTGTCTGTGTGCTGATAAACAAGTCTGACGAGCTTAGACGACTTGTTCTATTTCTAGTAGCGAGATTTAAAAGAGATATGTAGA
Organism: Allium fistulosum; assembly: GCA_030737815.1. Taxonomy (NCBI): domain Eukaryota; kingdom Viridiplantae; phylum Streptophyta; class Magnoliopsida; order Asparagales; family Amaryllidaceae; genus Allium; species Allium fistulosum. The sequence goes on from CM060904.1 coordinate 138,152,321, forward strand.
TTTTTATTTGTATTTCGAACTACTAGTACATGATAAAAAAATTATTGCATTTTTTTAGCATTTCATAATTTATATATGATATAAATTCATTTAATTGTAATTATTAAAAAAATTAAAACAAAATAAAATAATAACAAAAATAATTATTTATAACAAAACAACTAAAAAGCCCCTTTTAGAATGCTTCTTTCGTACACAAGAATGTATTTTCTTTTCGCGAGGCGGTCTCCTTTCGTGCCTCTTTCGAGTCTCAAACAATCAGACCCTAATACCAATGGGTGAAAATTGGGTGTATGGGCTGAAACATAAATACCATAGTCACTTATTACTATTCATCTAAAGATTGATTTAAATTTATCTCCTTTGAATTTTTTACGGCTATGGCTATTATCCTCAGTTATTGCTCTACACCCCTCGCATAATTCAACTAAAATGGTAAACCCCACTAATGTCTCTTAACCAAGGTTTGAGAACTTGGGTTCAGTCATTTGAATTTTTTTAGTTTCGATATATCAATTCCAGATATTTCGAAAGTTTCGGTTTTAGTTTCGGTTCCAGTTTCGTATATTGGTATTTTTTAATGAAATAAACCAAATTAAACTAAAGTAAACTTAATTAAATATACAATTCATAATTAACTTGATTGAAGAATCCAAATTAGACAAAGCCTCAATAATTTGACCAAAAGAATAATTAGAAAATAGGCGACTTCAGCCCAACTTTAATCAAAAAACAATATAAGAAAATAGCAAAACCAGCCCACATAATAGCCTAGGTCCATAACAGCCACAGATCCATGTATTTTGTTTGTTTATTTTTATCGACTTCCTCCTGAAGTAAGCTAAGGCAAAGTCCAAACAAAAAATCGACACATGCCTGTAGCCTTTCTTCGATTCATGGCAAAGATGATCGATTTGAAATTATTATTTTTCGTTGGCATAAAACAAAAGGTCGATTTGATTCTTGATTTATGGCAAACATTCTCGATTCTCGACTTGGTTCAGAAAAAGGGTCTACGCAGAAGCTAGGGCAAAATTTCAGGTTTTTCTCCTCGTTTGTTCTTCCTCCTTTTGCTTTTAGCTCCTGCTTCGTCATGCCTACTGATTTTTTTTTGACCAGTCCGAAACCGGATTTATAGCCAAGTTTCGGACCGGTCAACGACGGTACATGTACGGTACAGTCGGTCAGGTATACCGAATGATACATTAATCCTTGCTCTTAACCCTACATTTATTACCATACTACCCTTTAGCTTCATAGTCAAATCTTCGTCTATTATTCATTTCGTTCATCATTCCACATTTTTACTTGGAAAAATTCTTAAAAACCAAAGATATAATATAACTTAATTTTTATTTTCACTCAAGGTTTTGAATAACTTAGATAACTAATGTACTTCATTTCTCAGGATGTTTATACTTTCCCAAAAATCGTTAAAGCTAAATTATACATTATGTCATATTTATTTTGATATTTTGTTAAATTTAAATTCTTAAAAATAAAATATTTTGTTATAATCGTTTAAATGCTTGAACTTAGGTTTTAATTTTGTTGAATCATGCTAATAATATGATTTTGATTATAGTCGTATGTTTGATAATTTGCATATCTTTAGGAAAACGATTAAACCTGATCCCAAAACATGCACGCAAACATCATGCATAGTAGCTTTAAAAGCTCATGAACAGGTATTTGTGTCCAAAAATATATTTGTATTTACCGAGGTGAATAAAGGAATAACTGAGTTGTGAATAGAACTCCCCTTTTTTTGCCCTGTACTATCTTTTCTAAGGTTCTGTAATCATCATATACTATCTTCGTTGCATCAATGTGAACGTGAATTACAATAATAATATATGCTTTTATTTTATTACCGAATGAGAATTCATTTTTTTTTTTTGGTCCCGACATGTATTTTTTTTAGTTCTATAATCATCATATACATACCATTTTCGATGCATCAATGTGAACGTGAATTACAATAATAGTATTTGCTTTACTTTTATTACCGAATGAGAATCCATTAAGAAAAAATTGTCCCTACATTTATCTTTAGAAATGGCCCAAAATGAAAACTTGTTCCTTTTTAACGCTTATAAAGTTGGTGCTAATCTGTTAAATCAGTTTAGTACTTGTACTTCTGGTAATATTCTTAGCTTGGGAGCAAAGTAGAGGAGATAATTTGAAGGTAAAACCACCAACTTAGCAACGATCAAACAAAATCATACACTGTTGTTGGCTAATTTCAGAGCAGAGTAGAATACCTTTTCATTCAGTTTTTCCAAATTGTTAGCTTTTGTTGATATGTATGTATCAACGTATGAGTAATACCAAACTACTACTGAAGTGAAAGACAAGGAATTCAGTAGCTTTATACTAAAGTTTCATGCAGAATGTCTTTATATTTCAATAGTTTATCAATAGTCATTGCAGTATTCTTTCTTTGTATTTCCACTTATCATGTGAGATTGTCTTTTCCTGGAAATTATCCTTGAGTAATTCAGTCAAAAAGTTAACAGGTTTGGTTTCTCCATCAACTCAAATAGTTATTTATGCATTTTAATTAAACATATATTTTTGTATTAAAAAAAAATTTATGTGAATTTGTTGTTTTGGGTTACTTTTATACTTAGCTTTCATAACTTTCTATGTAGTACTAGATTTAATTTCTCATCACAGTTGTTTGTTTAGATTTAGCGACAGCTTATAACAAGAGGATGAATTCCAAAGCAGGAAATGGCATTGTTAGAAAAGTTAATCTTATGCACAAGCCGATAAGAAAATCTGCTGACAAGGTAAACTGTTGTTGCCCACCTCTTTATAAATATTTTATTAAGGACAAATTTCCGAGAAATTATTGCAAAAAATAGATCTGATTTTCACCAGATCAAAAAAATGTACACGAGTACTTTAACAGTGTGAAAGTAGATTTTCTAACCTGCTAAAAACGTAACCTAAACTTATTTCAAAATTTTGTCCATTTAGTAGTTCAGTGAATAAAAACTGTGATAAAAAGAACTGTCCTGAAAACACAGAGACAAACAATCAATGAACTCCAGGAGGAACTAAGAAGGACAAGAGAACAACTTGCAGCATCAGAATCACAAAAGAAGCACCTTCAAAATGAACATGAACATGCCAAGAAGCAACTTATAAGCATGCATGAAAAATACATGAAATCCGAGCAAGAAAAAAATGAACTTGCTGCATCAGAAGAGGCTCGAATCCAAGAACTCAGAGAAGTTTTCCAGGACAGGGACCGGTCATGGCAGTCCGAGCTCGAAGCAGTGCAGAACTCTTGCATTAACGAAATACAAAGCGTGAAAATGAACCACTTTAAGCTCATGAATAAATTAAGGACTCACCTGGAAGAAAAGTCTGAAGAAATCGAAGAGCTCATGTTTGAACTTGAAACTAGTATGGTCAAGAACTATGAAGACGAAGTTATTAACGTGATTGTTGTACGGTGTGTTTATGAATTGCAGGATCGAGTCAGATATGAAATCGTAGAAAAAGAAGACCGTATTAGAAACGTTTCGCATGTTAATAAGATTCTGCATTTGGAAAATGCAGAAATGAAAGAAGAGATTGGGTTGAAGGAGAATATGGAAGTTGAGCTGAAGAAACTGAGGGTGCAGTCCGAACAGTGGAAAAAAGCAAGTGAAGCTGCAATGAGTCTAATATCCCTTGATAAAAATGGGAATATCAGAGACAAATTCTTTGATTTTCCCTATGTATTTAATTCAGATGAGGAAGCAAAGAAGAGGAAGAACAGTACTGTTTTTACAAGAATGGGTGAACTATGGAAGAGCCAAAGATAAACAAAACAGATCATTTAGATTTTTTTCATATGGTTAATTATTGTTGTATATATTTTATTCGCAGAGTAATAAACCAATCACTGGTTGTAGAAGTACTCACTACCATAATATTTACACAAACATGTTTATACAAATAGCTTTAAAGTTTTACTAATTATATATAAATCATTGCACTGTAAAAAATTTCATCAATATGTTATAACATACAAATCCTAGGTTTACAGCTTGCAAATCCTAAGTTGTACAAGTGTACACACCCATAATTTTTACCGAGAGATGAATAAAAATACATAATTTTAGCAAATATAAACAGCTAAGTTGAATGTAATGAATGAGGTTTAATATATATTATAATAAATAATTACAATTATACCATTGCACTACAAATTTTCCATGAATATGGTACACACTATATAGATCTAGACTGAAGAATTCAAAATAAAACTGAAACTCATGAGGAGCCTAACAGCACGAAACTTCATGCCCTTATCATCGTACAAAGGAACGGCACGGATTCCGGGTCTTAATTCCGTAATGGGCAAGCAAGTTTGGCCACCGAAATCGTCTTTATCTGGCCCGTCGTGCTCGTGCACTTCGATACGAAGCAAAGCTAACTCTGGAACAGTTAATGGAAAAGTGAACTCATCGTCCCATGCTGGAGTCCAGCTATTTTCTATGATTCTTGTTTTCTTCATTACGGTGTCAGCTGGAAATCCAGCGATCCCGATCTACAAGTGTTCAATTTATCATGTTTTAGAATATGTAATAATTTTTATCGTATGAACAACTTTTATTGATGAATTGCCTTTTAAGGTCGTCCAAACTCAAATTCCACATGGCATGTTAAAGAAGAAGAAGAAAAAGAATTGAGTGAGAGACATATTTGGCGTCGACAAGTTACCTTTAAGTGGATTGGGTCAGATTGACTCGTTTACTAAATGGGTCAAATTAGTTGGGTCGTAAATGAGATCGGATCAATTTTGATCCGGCCCTTTATGATCCGTTCCTACATGTTAAACGCGTTTATATCATATGGGGTTGACACATTCTTAACTCTTTTTTTTTATCATAGAGATTTGGTTTTAGCAAGGAACATTATGAACGTTTGCCCTTAAGGAGAATGTTGCTACACTTTTCGTATTATTGGTGGCAAATGTAAGGAATTATCACCATTTTACCATTACTTTCTTATGGATCAACATCTACACCACTAAGTTGAAAAAGATAGCAACACTTCTTACCATAGAGTATTACAGAGAATTAGAAAACTATTATGTTTGGACAAAACCACCGAGTTTTATTCAAATTTAATATTTCCTTCTCTTTTTTTCATCTACAGTAGAATCGACCAACGAGAGAGCCTAAAGTGATTAAAACACCCCCAGTTTTTTTCTTCTAGAAATTGACGAGCCCAAATAAAAACCTTAAGTTACAACTAATAATAAGGAGCCCGTGTCTAAAAATGCAATTAAAAAGATTCAGAGAACATTGTTGAACATGTGAGCAGGCAATCATTTCTACTTAAAACCAATAATTTAAAGATCTTACCACTTGATCTAATGGTACTTGACTAAATAAGTTTAACTTAGTGATGAAATTTAGTCATAATCAAAGGATAAAATGTACTGGATATTAGAATCTGTCCCTTATTTGCAAAATTAATACCTGAAAACCCTTCCAAAAACAAGTTTTACGAAACACACCTCTCAAAGTTTTTAACAAAAATATGCATTTCAAAACTGCATATATATGCAGCTAGAACGGCAAATATTTGCAGCTCAAGTTGCACGTTTTTGTAAAACGAAAAAAATGCAGTTCCGGCTGCAAATATTCGTTGGAAAAATTGACATGGTGTTTCGTGAATTTTTTTTAAGAGAGGACGAAATTGAATTTCAATTTTTTTTTTTTTTTGATGTTTGAAAAAACATCCCTAAAATGTAAATGATTAGAAGGTCATCAAACACTCCCTTAATTTTCTTTTAATACCTCCTTTTTTATGGTGCCTGAAGCTAAAAGGAGCAAAAGATATATTAAAATAACAAATTAAACAAGAAAGCTAGCAAGTCCAAAAAAAATTAGGGCATTTTGTGAGGTACAGAGATAAAAAATATTGGAATCCCAAAATTCATGCATATTAGCCTTTTTTTTTGGGTCTATAACCTGACTTCCCTAACCTCTTTAGGGCCTCATAACACAGTTTTAAACTAAACCATCAGAACATTTACTTTCGAAAACGCAACCTGGTACAAAATTGATATCAGGGAAGAAACAGTAAGAATACACAAATGTAAACATAAGAGCAATACGAATCTACAACTCAGGATTTGCACGTTAAAACTCAGGATTTGCACGTTAAAACTCAGAACACAAAAAACTATTGCTATGACTTCAGACTATTGAAATATAGAGAAGTTAGAGGATAATTTGTTAATTCTTTATGCAATCATAAAAAATTAATTATTTATATTAAAACACAAGATCGTTTTTGTAATGAGCATACACAAGGAGAATAAATAGGGAAGAAGGTATTCTTACTTTTGCGTAAAAATCTGGTGGTGAAAATGAATCAAAGTGGGTCTTGCTAAAGTCAAGGTGCCATCCATCTCCCATGTAGATTTTAACCTACTTCAAGTCAAAAGAAAAATAAATTTAAAAATATATATTACCAGAATAAAATGAAGCATACCAGTAAGTAAAAAACTGATTTACCTTTAAGATTTTGTCTACAGGCAGAGTTGCATTAGGATCAAATACAGAACCATATGGTCCAGCATTCAGCAAAAAATCTGGTTTTTTGACATAACCACAACATCCATTTGCCCTGAAAAATCCCTGCATCAACCATAGGGATCTTCCATGCCCCTTTCAAAAAAAAATGCTGCACAAATTAGACTTTTGAACAGGACATTTATTACGGTCCTACTAGCATACACACGAAAACAAATGCAAGAAGTAAAATGAAGAAAACTAATACAATGACATACAAGTAATACAATGAACTTGCAAAAGACCAATCGTCAAAGAAAGAAAACGCAGTTCATTTAGACTGTAAATTCCATGGTTACTAGACTATTTGGGTGAAATTATGGCTCCTATAGTGAGGCAATTCGCAAAGAATATTTAATATCCAGAAAACCATGTTTCACTCATTAAACCTATATGATGTCTTCCTGTTCATACAGCTGGATAAATCAAGGTGGCTCATGCACCGTAATATGAACTTCAATCTAATACCTTTTCATGTGAGTGCAGGTCGGCAATCTAGTGCCAACCGAAAAATTGGGCAAAACGGAATGCTATACGCATGCATTTAGCGTGGCTCCTTTTCTATTAGGTGGTTCAACCACTTGAGTAACTTTTATGTGATTAAACAAACCGATAGCAAAATTATTTTTCACTCTCTTTTTTTAATCTAGTATTAAAATCAGAAAATGGAGAAAAGAACAAAATACCTGCATATTAAATGCTACCATTTGAGCACCATGCATCCACCCAATCAATGGGTTGTAATTAGATGAATTAACACGTGTACCCTTTGGATATATTCTTAGCATATTCTTCTGAGTGAACCTGTATTTCATGTGTACAATGGATATCTCAGATTGACAATTGTATTGGAAGTCTAGAATAGTTCCGTTTTCTACTGGAAAAAAAAAGAAAAAAAAAGAAATGTATGTATAATTTTTTTTAATGGAGCAGTTATTTAAATTGATTATAAATAACATGTATTTTTAATCAGCATGCCGCATACTATGTTATGTTCCTTGTTCCAAAATTTATACTCTATTTGTCATATAACTTATTTCCAATTCATTTTCATTTCCAATATCTAACATTACTAAAACAAGATCTGCACAATATGCATTATTTTGTAAACAAGCATACCTGATCAAATCCTGTCCATGATCTTTTGCTGCCTTTATAAGTTCTAGTTCACTTAAACTAAGCCGTCTCACTTTATCAGGGTCTACCTTTAGTGCATTCAACAATGTACCTTTTGGTTTCCCTGCCCGAATTGTTATGAGATGTTTATACTCAAGAGCTACTTTAGGTTGTGAAGTAGCATTTTCATCGCTATCTGTATCTCCCTCATCCAGCAAAGGCCCACTCTTTATGTTATCAATGATTAATGAGATCTTTGAAAATGGTCAAATATCCAGAATGCACTAAAGGAATATTACCTTGTCGAATTCAAGTAAAGTTTGAAGGTCTACGAATTCTTTTCCCCATTTATCTTCTTCGGATGACCACTTCCCCCGCTGCGATACACCTCGTTTCAATTTAGAGTGTTTTTTAGATTCAAGGTATTCTTTTGGTGGTTTTGTAGAAAGAATAACTCTTTCCTTTAAATCTTCCGGGCTTGGAAATTCATTATGAGACTCTGATTCTGGGTAGTGCAGCATGTCTCCAAAAGTTTGTGTTACCATCTAAAGGTGAAAAAAAATCAGTTCATTGAACAAAAAATAAAGAAAATTTTGACCCAGTTTTATGGCTAAAAGTGATTTCACCTCAGCAACTTTCGCCTGAAGATCTGGTGTGAGGTGATCTTCTAAAGTTATAATTACAGGGTATGGAGATGCACAAAATGCATATTTTTTAATTGTTTCCAAACACTTGGCGAGCTTTACAGGAGTAGTAAGGGTCCTTAAATATCAGGAGAATGCATAATCAGTAAAAAAAAAAAAAAGGAAAAAAAGTTAATACACATATTTACAAGTACTAAATAAACTTATCAAGGTTTAATTTAAAACGATCAACAGAAGATGGATCCAGAATAAAATATCAACGGGTGTGTAAGTTTGAGCAGAATTAGAGCAAACCACAAAAAAGCAATCAGTTTTCTATACATCAGTGCAAAAAACATATACATTTTACCTTAGTACAAAGAATTGGAAAGTCAATGGGGTAGCTTCCCCTTTGACTTTACATGGCTTCACCAAATCTAACAATAAATGGAAAACTGATTGGGTATATCGCTATACCTGCCATGGAGAATTTCGATATCATTTCCTTTAGAGTTTGGCCACATATCCAATTCTATAACTCTTACACCTCTTTGCAGAGCTTCTTTTATAGGTATATCACTGCAATCACTGCTCAGCTGATTTCCCGTCAAGTAAGAGTTATGTCCAGTATATATATAATAATGCGATAGTGGCAAAGTCATCTCTTGGTATACCTGTGATAGAGTAGTCATTTAAGAAATGTACAGCGGTAAACAAATGAGCGTTTCGTACTAAAGTGATACACTGACATAAATATAAAATAAGTTAAAGGGATAAAGTTGTTGAGGACCACTAGCTTGGTGATAAAGCTATAAACTGTGGATTTAAAGATTCTAAAATCGAACCTCACAACCAATTACCAACTTCCAAGAAAAAAAAGGTAGAAAGTTATGTGAGAAATAATAAACGTTCTCAAACATCAATTTAACAAGTTATGTATGTATAAGCATAAAATAACACATTTTTTATATACCTTTATATTATCTATGTACCTTGATCAATTTGAAAGAAAATTCATTACTTACTTTACTTTTGTCTACTTATACTCCTACTCCTTATTACATCTCTTAAAGAAAATAATAATTTACTTGGGCACTATGTAAATCAGGTTTCACGACTAATGCATTGTAGACAAGGGACACGTTCTTTTATAACTTCAATCATCGCTGTGTTATAAAACTATACAATCAGTTCTTATGTGATAAGTGACACATTCAACATGGTAATCCACTTTTAAAGAGACGATTGTTATAATAAAATTAGTGTACATTACTTGATCATGTAACTTAATTGTAGGGCCACAGAACAGAGGAAACATAATTTCTAACAAGTTATACCAGACTTGATAAATGACTATTCCTTGGTTTATTTTTAACAAAATCCTAAGAGCCACTGGTCAATACACTCTAAGCATGCAATTTACTAAAATAATTTATTGGGTCTTGAATCATGACAAGTGGAATCATCATCTCCGTCGTCGTTTTCTTCTTCCTCTTTTTACTCTTCTTTCTCTTCTTTCTCCATCTTCCTCTTCATCCTTGTCTTCCTTCTCTCCCTTCTCTTCGCTCCTCCTGCTCCCCATTGCTGTCGTTGCCGCCGCCGTTGTTGTTGTGGTGATCATCATCATCATCTTCCTCCTCATCCTCCTCCTCCTCCTCCTCTATCATCCTCCTTCTCTATCTCCTCAAATATTGATGTAATGGTATCATCTTGCATCTTATTAGTCAAACAGTGTTTAAGCAAGCATGGTTGGTGCAAATTATACACTGAACCTGTCTGTTTGGCTCTTCAATTGCAATTTAAGACATATGAAGGTAGCGCACCCATTGTGACAAATGTCTTGGTTAAAATTTCTTATGAGAGTTTTGTTGTGACAATCAGCCATGATAACATTGTTCAGAGAATCAACGGATGACAGGTGACAACCACATTCAGAATCCTTCATCTTCCTAATCTCAATAAGCTCACGAAAATTTCAAGTGAGTCAACAAGAAACTACATTCCACGACTAAGAGCATGTTTGGCAATAACTTGTTACCATCGTTTCAGGTTAAAAGCAACTTCTTGAATAAGTGTTTGCTAATTTGTTTTTTGTTGACTTATATGTTGGAAGAAACTATTTGTTGCTTCTGAACTCAACCAGGTTGTCATTATCTCCAAGTTGTCTCCAAAAATCCCCCAAGTAGGAAACAGGCTGCAATTTTGAACGAGTACTTTCTAGTAACTCAGTTAATATTATGTCTAAGCTAGTATATATCAAATGAATATCTTATCAGGTTTCACATGCAAACAAGCAAGAAATAAAGTATTGCGCAGTCCAGTAGATTGCTAATGACCTACTTTTTTTTAGGGCCCAAAATTGTCTGCCTGTTATGTATAATTAGAATAATAGTAATTAATGTCTCTCAGTTGTCTAATCACTTCGAATTTCAGTAGTATTTTCTTCAGTGCCTAACAATTTTTTATACACTGCACATAATTCTACTTCTAAATCACTGATTATGTTCAAACGAATTTGTATTGTTACATTCACATTCGCTTTCTCAGCTTCTATTTTTTATAGTTTATATTGTTGTGAAAATTCTTTTGACTGCAACTATTGCTTTTACAAGAATGGTTTGTTATACTGAATTATAATTCTTAAAGTTTACAACGGCGTCATTATTATTATTATTATTATTATTATTTGAGATAAATTTTGCTGCTAAATTTAGAAAGAAAAAAAACTGGCTGTAAATTATGATTATTTTTGAAGGATTTAGTTTTTAGTTTTTACAAATCTGAAACACAACAATAATTTGTAACAAAATCTGAATACATGTAGGGAAAATATTGTTTACGTGTAGGAAGGATCCAAAGTAATCTTTGTCCCAGGACTGGTCCTATATCAACTACTGACAATGATATCAAAAGTGTGTGCATTTATATTTATATTACATTGAGGCAGCATTGTTGATAGTATCTCAATAATCTATGACCATCCCATGACATGTAATGTTTGGTAGAATCCAACAAACATGTGATGTGGATGCTACTTCGAGATTATACGAACAATTGCACTTCAAAGTTAATTAATCATAAAGGTAACTGTTAATTGTTCGTAAGCACATGTTAGAATGTCATGACTTGGAATCAGATTGTAGCTAGCTAGGGCTGTTGTTTTTGTACGAGTGTCCGATGTCCATTTGAGTCCGTGGCCAAAAAAGGTCCGTTCAATTTTTATTTAGGAAACATGAATTAAGACGCCGAAATTTATACGAGCAAAAATCTCGTATGATCCGTATTCGTTCGAATTCGTTCGAATTTCTTATAATTCAGTATATCCACTATGTTCTTCAAAAATAAATTGACAACTGTTTAGCTGGTTGATTGAGTAAAGATTCATAAATGCTTATACTTAGTATATACTGATAAAAACAATATAACCAATAGAAACTCTATTAAAAATCATAAAATCTGATGTAAATAGCAATATCCGTCTGTGTCTCTTAGAGTCCGTGCCCGAAAAACATCCATTCGTGCCCGTCCATTTTCATTTAACATATGAATTAGAACAACAAAATTTGTAGGAACATAAATCTCGTTTGGTCCGTGTCGGATCCAATTTAATTTAGAACAGAAACCGAACGTATCTTTGTCTGATCCGGTTCGACCGATTTACACTTTGTAGCTAACACATCAGCACCAATATTGACGTTTCAATTGGGAGTAACATGGCATTAACCCATCAATTATTTGTCAGTCTAACAGTAGTAATATAGACTGAATTTTTTTAAAGGTGGAACCCAGTGCACGAGCCTCCCGCACGATAACGGGCTTTGGAGAGATCAATAATGTACACAGTTTTTTTCTCGCATTGCGAAAAAGCTGTTTTCGGATTCAAACTTGACGTCCAAATCACCATGCGGGTAACCTAACCGTTGCGTCAAGGTTTCACCTCTGGACTGAATTTTTTTCTATAACAAAATTTTGATCTTCCCGAACTTTTAAGGTTGAAAATCATCCAGCTAACTATGGCATCACAATAAGTCTATGTCATAATTAACTAATCAGACTGACTCCACCACTGTGATTGCAAGAGATTCAAGATGTTTTCTGTTCAGTTAATCCGACATTAGACAAATATGATAGACTAGGTCACGTTGATTTAGATAGCTCAGCGTCAATGAATCAAACTAAGGAAATTACCAAACTACGGTTCTCGTATGAAATCTAGAGAAACATGAAACACTAATGCGATATGTATAGTAAAACAGAACGCTGCATGTAAAATTGAACTTACTCGATTTCCAATAGGCGGGTTGAGTTTGTCGGAAAACAAGAAATGGTGAAATTCTTCGAGCCCGATCTGTGGTGGAGCGGCAAGGCCAAGATGGTGACGATGCTCAAGTCGGTGTAGAAGCTCCAACAACTCCTCGTCAGCGGCGGAGGCGTCGCCATTTTGGTCGGAGAGGTACAGGCGGAGCTGATCGGTGGTCATGAAGGGCTTGAAACCGGAGTATTTGTCGAATATCTGCCGGACGTCTGGCGGGGGTTCCGCCTCGTCGCATCGGAATTCCTTTTTGATGATCAACCCGTACTTGTAGCATTTTGCCATCGTTTGTTGTTCTTTTTTAGTATTTATATTTCCTTTGGATTGGTTAAGTATTAATACATAAGTCTTCTTGGATGAAATAATACATCCAATCGCTTTAATGCCTCATCTCCAACGCCCAGTCGAATATCACATTTGTAACATTTAGTGTAACCACAACTAATAATATATAATGTAACTGGTTACATATTCAGAAGAAAATGCTCGGTTTCTATAATTCTATATAGGCTCTTGTTCAACAAATGCTCAGTCTTTGAACGTCTCTTGAACAAGCATCTGAAAGCATATGCTTATTCGACAAACGTTTGTTAAGTAACAATTAGCTTCAACGGCTATTTCCTCTTATCCTTCTACAAATATCATTCATCTCACTCTCTTCTCTTTCCACACTAACATTCTATTACACTAAAAATCATTCTACTCCCGCTTCTCTTCAATAAAAATATTTTGTGATTTCGACCTGATGTCGTAAAATACAGTTTTGGACGATTCAATTTTAAAGACAATATAGTTTCAGTGGAAGGAGCGTTCACTACTGCTGGTCAACAGACCGTTATAATCAGGAAAACACTAATGACAAAAGATCGCTTTCTTCGGTCAAGGTCATTTTGGAAAACTTAATCGTCAAACACAGACATCTGGTTCTGAAATGTTTAAATTAAAACGGACGAACCCTAATGACTTTGGAAGTGAAAGACATTTATAAGATTACCTAATTTTCATACATTTATATAAAAAATTCCGTTTTTTAAATATTTTGTTTTTAAAAGTTATGACATGATAATCAAGCATGTAAAATGGAAATCTTCTCTTCAAAAAACTATTCAAGAAGTCCTATCAAATAAATCTCAAAGCAAGGTGCCAAGGGTGGGAGAAAGCTCCTATCATGGGGATTTAGAAGGAAGCCAGTGTATGGGGTGGAAGAGCATCTAACTTTTAGCGAGGATGATTTTGTTAGGCTTTAATAATCCAAAGCAGCTATAATGAAGCGTATTGTTGGTGTGAATCAAGCTAATATAAAAAAAACTTTTACCGGAATCTGAATGTTATCCAGCTTTTTAACCAAATAGGCTTTCAAAGGATCTGGACGTTAGATTGAAGACGAAACGATTCATGGACTTGGGAATATGCTTGGAAGGACAATAGGAATGGACTCAAGAATTTGGAATAGGGTTGAAGTTAAGGAGGTGCTCGGCACCAACCACTTTTTGATAGGCACCGATGATTATTTATGCCCATTATGAGTCTTTGGAGCTATGACACGTGGATGGTTAGCTTGAATGATCGTCTCAGGGGTATATCTGAAGGAATAGGTGAACAACTCCAAGGAAATACTGAAGGAAAGAAGACAAGTACCATAGATATTAGAACTTCTTGAAAGCAACCCAACTTCTAAGAAAAAGTACCGGGAGCTTAATGGATCAAGGATAGAAGGAGAGATGGGACAACATCTCAATAAAAAATCCAATTGGTAGCGATAAAAAATGATCGGTACCGAGATAAATTTATCGATCTAGGGATTTCATCTTTCTCTTCTACTTTTTCGAATCTGGAGTTAAACTTGGTATGTGATTCTACCGGACGATTTTCCTATAAATACAGCACTTCTAGCAACTGGAAAGGACTTTTGGCACTTTGCTTTCTTCATCTTCTATGTTTCCTCAACCCTAATCACTAAGGTAGTGACTCTTAGCTATTTTAGGCTATTAGACCTGGCAAACAATTGTACTTGTGACTATAATCAATAGTAATATAGTGGACGTAGGTCTTGAATTTGCCGAGTTACTTTAAAACCTCTAGTGTTCTCTCTATTTTATTTATTATTCTTGTTGGATCTCTTGATTTTAATTTGATTTCGGGCGTTGTGCCACTTCTAGACTCAACATTTTAGTGCTTTAACTGAGAACATCATCACATAGACCTAGCTATCTTTTATGGATTAAAGTGTTCAGAGGTGAGATTCAAAAGTTATTCATTAAGGAACTTAAAGAATTTGCATACTAGAACCAATGGCACCATCAAGAAAAACAGGCATATTTGAAGTAGTATGTGGTGCATATGAAGGAGCTTCTTATCATATGGAGGTTAGCAACCAACCAATAGTAGCATTAGCAGGACCACCTACTCCTAAAGAGATGATCACTTGAGTGGAGTTTGATAAGATGATGCAAGAGCTGAATTAGAAGATGATTGATATTTAGAAGGCTCTATTGGAAAAGACGGATGCTAACATAGCTTTGTTGACCCAACATTCATAAAAACCAAGAGCCAAGTTGTAATATCCCTTGTCTCGAGCTTCCTGTAACGACCCATAATTTTGGATATTTGAAATTGGAATATTTAATTGATTTTAAATATTTAAAATTTAATTTTTAACTAGAATTTCAAATATAACCATTTATTGGATAATTAAATTATTGAATTTAATAATTAGAAATTGGTTAAAATATTGAATCTGGAGTTTTAAGCTTGTTAAAAATAATTTAAAGGCTTGTAAAATTTATATTAATAGCAATGAAGGTAAAAAAAGTTTTTAAATTGAATTTAAAAGTGAACTGTTCAGTTTTAAAAATATATCGTTTAAATTAACATTTAAAAATAGCCTTTCGAGATATAGTCTCGAAATTTGACGAAATTAGTTCCATTGGATCCGTAATAGTGTATTATTATCGAATTTTAAATTTCATAGCATTTGGAGTTATCGTGTGGTCGTACGAAATATAAACGCGTTGAAATTTATATCGAAAAATCAATATAATAATTGGATTCAAAATGCTATCTTCTCCATACGATCGAATTAGGACTCGAAACCTTTTTCATTGTGTTAAAAATATGGGTATAATATTATAAAAGCCTAGCAGCATGCCTCGATAGGGATTCGAGATTTTTAGCTATGAAATCGAGACGATTTGGAATTTTAAAATAATATATATTGTACGTTGACCGGTCAAAATCTATTCACATCAGCCCTTTTGCATCTTTTCAAATCACCGTACTTGACCTTTTCAAACATGCTTCCCTCCTTTTAAATCACGTCCTTTTTCATTTTATCATCACACAAGCTACAGTTCACAAAAGAAAAAAAATGGCCGAACTATATAAAAGAAAATTTCGAAAAAAATTCATATCTCATAATCCACTCAATAAAAAAAATCTCAAACCAATTCCTAAAATTCATATTTCTTCATTCTCTTCCATCTGATATAATTATGGTGGGGTGCGATTAAGATTTGAGGAAGTCGACAGTTGAGTTCGAAGCTAGGGTTTCGGTTTTTGGGTGTTTGGAGGCGAGATTACTCGAGGCGAGGGTGGATTTATGGTCAGAGGTCGGAGGCGCACTGTCCGATGAATTTTCGTGAGGTGCTGTGGCGTTTTGGAGTTCGCGACTATAGCTTGGTCGCGTTCGAACCCATTGGTCGCGATTCGCTAAGGGGTGGCGGGGACGACGAGGTGGTGGTGGTCGAGATGAGGAGTGGAGGGAAATGCGTTGGTGGCCTCGTTGGGTTGAATAGTGCAGTAGAGGGTTCATGCACATGCACGATTGCAGGGGTCGGCATGGGTATGTTCGAGTACATTAGATTTTGAAAAAGGGGAGAAGATGGTGATGGAGGGCTCTTTGAATTTGTTTGGGAACTGGGCCTTGGGCCGAGTAGTAATAATAGGAAATATAGAAGAAAAAAGAAGAAGTTACATTTGTTTATTTTATTTTAAAAAAATTGTATCAATGACTTATAAAATGTATATCTCTCTCACGAGATCCGATTCGGACGATTCAAGTTGCCTTGGGATCGTAGTGGCATCATCTACGCAGAGGAATTGGATTGGTCGAGATCTGAGCTTGCAGAATTCTCATATAAAATTCAAACGTGTTCGAATTCAATCGGAAACGGAACGCGAAAGCAACAGAAAATAAATGTGAGTTAATCTTACTCAATTTTGGATTACTGTAATTAATTTAAAATAATTAAAATTAATTATTGATTGATTGATAGAATTGATAAATTATTATCAGTTGAATGTGATGTTATATATAGTAGTATATATATATATATTAGAGTGATTGATATTCCCGCATATATATAGCGAATGAGACCCTATGCGCCCCGCATAATAGCAGATGACCCTATATAAAGCGATATCCTCCCTTGAAGTGGGATTGGTATTTTTATATCGTGCTAACATATGTGGATGCAGGGAAACAGGTTGGAGGGATCCAACTGGATTCCTCAAAAAAGTTGAATTTATTTCCATATTCAGTGATATGATACATTGAATAATCTGTGATAGGTTATAGCGTGATTGAATTTACTTGGCACTATGGTATTACTGGTTAGATTTTGGTATTTTTTTAAATACAAATGGTAAATGTTTAAAGTTGGAAAGAAATTTAAAAGGGAATGTGAAGTAAAAATATTTATAGTGAAATTTGGATTTATTAAAGAAAATGAATTTAGGAAAAATAAATAGCTTGAGTTAAAAATTTGTACTTGGTAATTTCGGGATATGGAAAAAATAGAGATTTTGAATAATGTAAATAAAAGGATTTTTAAATAATAGAACTCACGCAATATTGTTTAAGTATAAAAGAATTTATTTTTAAATCAATATTTAAATAGTTGGAAGAATGAAAAGAGAAATTTGAAAATAAATTATGGAATTGTTGTACTAGATTTTTGACAAGATTTTAAATTATGGGAAGAAAGTGGAATTTGAATATATTTGAGTTATTTAGGAAATTAGTTTAAAAAGGGAATTTAATTTGGAAATCAGTTTCAAATTGATTAAGTGTTGTGGAACCATTATAAACGGTAAATGAGACTATGGAATTTATAAACAAGGTTTATAAATAAAGTAAAGTGATTATCAGTGGATAAATTTGAAATTATGAAATTCACGGTGAGGATTTATAATAAGATAGGAAAATTGGTTTAAAAATAAATGGTAGATTTGATTTACGAAATTGGGACGTAAATTAAATTGGGGATAAATCGAGAGAGATTTATGAATGTTAGACCGGTTATATTAGAATTGGAAAATATATTATATCAAGAAATTGGGTTTGTTTAAAAAGGAAGGAAGGATTTTAAATTATTAACTGGGTAGTTTTCAAAAGGCGTTTAAAGAATATTTTAAAAAATTAATTATTTAGTTTTAAATTTGTTTAAAGTATATTTAAATAGTAATTTAGTTAGTTTATAGTGAGTTAATTTTTATTTAAAGATTTATCAATATTATTATTTTAGAAAGGGAAAATCATTCAATATTCAATATGATATAATAACTTTTATTTTAAAGAGTATTCACCTAAATTTAACTTGGACATAATTGTAGAAATTTAATAAGTATTATTTTTGAAAATTATTAAATAAAGTTTTCGGGAAGTAATGGATACTCGCATGGCGTAATCAGAGGCATTGAGTGCCTGCAGTTAAGTCTTGGATTTCTCTGAGGTAGAGACGTCTCCATTGAGCTGTGAATCCATGGTTTGATATCGCTGTGGTACTTTTAAATTTATTTTAAAGGTTTCCAAATATCTTTGAAAAGAATAGTTTGTGAATATACTAAATTCGATAAGAAAAGTATATATTTTGGATAAAGAGATTTAAGTGACTGAAATTTAAATTGAATAAGACTTAGTGTTTTTCAGTGGAAAATAGAATCTGTGATTTGTATGATTGTTTATTGATAGTTAAATAACCAACTATCAAAATCTGGACCAAAAATATAACTTTGGAAATATCTAGGAGGAATATGGGAATTATATGGTACAGTTACCGTTTGAGATGCTATACTGTACATATAGACTTGTTTCGTTCTTCTAGGGCATTTATATGGAAATCAGTCCACTAACAGTTGGGAGGTGATCTCCGTTCATCTGTTTATTTTTTAAAGAACCGAGGTTGAGTTTACTGAAATTATCGAACATTGTTTCGAAGAGACCGGGATCGGATAAGTAATCTGAAAACCACTTCAGTCCAACGAGTACGTTTTCGATGAGGAAACAAGAGCATGAAGTCGAAGATGGAGCAGTGAAGTGCAAGGGCTAATCGCTACTAATTCTGAGGATTATTCCAAAATGGATGTAGTAGGAATAGTGGCTTTGGTTCCGCTTGGACCAAGAACGGACTTGTATGGTTGAATGCTATAAGTACATTATCATCGGAGGACAATGAGTGTTCTAAGTGAAAATTCTTGAAAAGGTAATTGTAGCCTCTAACCTCATCAACCGGGAATGACTGAAAAGCAGGGGAGATGCAACAAGGCTAAGTGGGTCGCACCCAATTAGGGTATGTTTATCACCTTTCTAGATACCCTCGGATATTATTACTAAGATTCATGGAAGAGGCTCGGAAAGAGGGTGGGAACACCCGGGATGATAGCATATTTGGTCTATCCAGGTTAGGGATAGTTCGGTCTTGTGTTGCAGGGGATCCCGGCGTGGTCCTCGGTACGCTGTTTCTAGACGTGTACTATGATAGTTGATACCCCAGTACCTAGTCATTTGTATGGAATCCATTCTCCAATACGCGCCTTTACAGTTTTGATTGTAGAGCCTAGTATGCTGAAATTTAATTAATGTAACAATTTCATCTATTTGAATAAGTATTTATACTTAGACACTATTATAATATTAGAGGATTTGATATGAAATGTTTTGGTTTTCGTAAGGTAAAAACCCATCGTGTTTATTTTTGGCGTGGTCTTACGAGATACCTTTGATTTTCAAAGAATTTTGAAAACTTTAATAATTCAAATTAAGTGTATTTTCTCACACTGGTTTTCCAGACTGACTAGGGTGTTATTTCATTATAATGCTCGGGTCAGACCGAGTATTACAGATACAAGATAGGATGCTATGGAGCTCAGGAGATGAGCTAGATGACGGAGCTGTATTTCATGTATCTGATTATATTCCACTGTGTATTATAGGCTGTATATTCAGCACTTGTGAGGACAAGTTATATAACTGTCCAGTATTGAGTTGTTGATTTATTGTACTCTGATGATGTAATGTATAATAACAATTATAGTTCTTTTTGTATAAAGACCAGTTGTTATCTATTATATATTGTTCCACTGCGATTGTGAGATTCTGTGTTGTTGTTTCTATGTTCTTCTACCTCTTTCTTCTTTTCACTAACAACCTGGTATTTCCGACACTCGATTGCTCGGCATCTAATACAGTGGACGTATTGATGTTGGTTTTCGAAGATCGAAAACCTCGGTCGTGACACTTCCTTTGCCTTATTTCCTTCCAGATAAGCATGCATCTCCAAGCAACAATCAATCAATAATAGTAA
Source organism: Allium fistulosum (assembly GCA_030737815.1). Taxonomy (NCBI): domain Eukaryota; kingdom Viridiplantae; phylum Streptophyta; class Magnoliopsida; order Asparagales; family Amaryllidaceae; genus Allium; species Allium fistulosum. Next base: position 138,172,542 of record CM060904.1, read on the forward strand.
ACAACAAGCAACCGTCAAACAATAGCAAACAATAAACAATGATCAATCAATTTAAAATAATGATAAGCAACCATAACTAGCATACAAGCTATCAATCATGCAAATAAGCAAAAAAATCAAAAATAACCAAAATCAAATAACAATAAGATATCAAACAGTAGCAAGCAAATATGAGCAATAGAAAATAACAACAAGCAACAACAACCATCAATGATCAGCAATAAACAATCAACATATAAATAACATACAAATAATCGATCAACCAACAAGAAAAAGCATATAAAGAAAAATTGAAAATTCGAGAAGATTCTAAACAGACACGCATGGTAACCAATCAATAGCCAAATATGCATGTCAAACTATAACCGCAATAAGTCTGCTCGATACCGAAAAGGAACAAAACACCTAAGTAGTGTAACCCCCTTTTGTGGCTAAGATGCCCAAAAGACTATTATATCTCCTGCTATGAGAAGGAAAACTAACACGATATAAAAGATCATTGAGTCTCAAAACTCTCGAATAAGTCTAGCAACCAATGCCTCAACTTTCCTTTTCTTCTAAAATTGAAACACCTTGTAATTTGGCATTAGTTATTTAATTAGTTAGTTAGTTTATTAATTAGGCTTCAAAAATGGAATTTGACACGAAACTTGCACACATTGCATTTGTGGCAAAATTCTAAGCAACTTCCATATTTGGAGTTTTACGATTGGAGTCCAAACGATGAAGTTACAGACAAAAAACTAATTCATAACTAATAAGAAAAATTAACATTTATTAATTAATCATCTGGTCCCATTTGCCAACCTGTCATTGGGGTTGGTCGACCTTTAGCGGTCAATTATTGCTCCATGGGTGGTCGATCGATTGCCTTCAGGTGGCTAGGGTTTGTCTAGACCCAATGACTCAGAATTAATATATTTCGACCTAAGGGTTCTGGTTGATTCTAAAACCTATAAATTCAGGCCTAGCCCTTCCTTCTCTTCTCATATTTTTCTGGAAGTAGTAGTAAAGCTCTGTCATTTCTTATTCTCCACTTCCTTTTTAAATTTTTAAAATAAGATATTTATATCCATATTCATACAAATTGGAGAAGAATAGAAATCTAATAAAAAGGAGAAGAGAATCAACTAAACGCATATTTGAGGTAATATATATATATATATATATATATATATATATATATAAATTTTCTCTCTCAATCCCAAATCTCTTCTCATATCTGTAAATTTAATGTATGTATATACTCTTTTATACATATTTCTTGGATTAAAAAGGATTAGGAGATGATTCAAAGTTTTTACTTAAGATCTAGAGATTTGGATTGCATTTATATGGTGAGTGAGAAATTTTATAAATCGTTATAATATGAAAATTATCCCATTGGTTTTTATTCAATTATTATGCCTAATTGGATTGTATATGATTTGTAGGAAAAAAATTGAATATAACCTGAATATAATTAATATTGCCTAAATATTCTTATTTATGAATTGATTAAGAATTGTTTACAAGCTGATCTGGAAATTAGTCCCAAAGGTATGAATTAGAGTATTGATTTGAATGAAATTTATTCTAGGTCTAAAATAGGTTGTATAATAATGTTATGAATTTGGATTATTACCCCAATCTTGTTGGAATGTAAACTTTTATATGTTTGGAATTGTTTGAATTTAGATCCGTTTAACATTTGTAAATTAGTTTGATTTCTTTCCCTTTTTGGAAAATACAACACTTGATCTAGCAAGGAATAGATGCAATAAAAAGAGAAAGAGATGTTTAAAGTATGAATTCATTATAATTTGCACTGTCTATTTCAGTAATAAAAAGAAATGATTATTCCTTGTAATTTCAAACGATGTAACCTTTTATATTTTAAAGTTAAATCTTTTGTTTTAGACTAATTTATAAAAATTATAGTAGATAATCTTTTAGATATGAATCAAACTATAGAATATGGAATAGAATATTCTAGTGAAGATATACAAGTAGAATATATTTGGTAAAAGTAGATATTTGTATGTAATTTATTACGCTTATAATAATTAAATAAAATTTAGCTAATAACGACACTTATACGTGGTAATCACGTTCAAGATGATTAGTTAATGGGAAAAGAATTTAAAAGGTCGTAACTCAAATAAATGGAAAATAAATGGCAATAAATATGGGAGTTGCAATTTGATAGGGTAAATGGATTAATGAAACTGATAAATAAAGAAGTTGAAATTATAACTATGGAATAGTTAAAAAGGTACTAATTTGAAATTAGTAATCATATATAAATGTTTTAGGAAATCTCCAGAAGTTTTTAAGGAAAATTGATATTTATGATCATTAAAAGGGGATTTATGGGTAGATAATCATTTAAGGTAAATCTAGTTGCCTTAAATAAAAAAGGAATTAGTAAGCTAAGTTCAATGTCTACCTAAGATAATATAAGTAAAGACTTAGGATGGTTAGTTAGACTTAGTAGGTTAGTAATGCGAGGTTAGTAGAGCCACTCGATAGAAGATTGCCCTTCACTTTGAGACAACCAGTAGTCATATGCACTTACTATTGATGTGAGATATCACTAATCATGGGACCTGTGGCGACGTGAGAGATCGGGCTTTCTTTCTTAATTGAAAAGTATTAAATGGTCCAAATTTGGAACTAGAAGTGGTGCGGGATATCTCTATAGGGTTTCGCTTTTGGTGTTAGGTATAAAGTTGATGTGTGGTCCGCCTCTCTCTTAAAAGAAAGTATTAAGTAACCTAGTGAGATTCCAAATGAATAAGGATGTCTCTAAAAAGGTTTACTTTAGTACTGAGGTATTAAGTGCTTGTAGGGCCCGCCTCCCTACCGAAAGAAGTAACCTGATGGGATTACATGTTTATTATTAAGAGTGATAGTGGATATATCAAGAGGGGTTCGCTTTGATTTGAGGTATTAAGCGAATGATCTAAGGGTTTACCACTCTCCTAAAAGGAAGTATTAAGTAACCTAGAGAGATTCCAAGCAATATCACCTAGATAGTACCGGTGAGGAGTCTGCCTTGGGGTTAGGTATTAAATGACAAAGGCCTACCTATAAATAGGTGTTTAATGGTCAGGGGTCTTCCTATTCCTTATTAACGAGTGTGGCTTGGGTATAGTCACTCACATTGCTAAGGCCATAATAATGATTGTACTAGTGAGGAGTCCGCCTAAGATAGGTATTAAGTGACGAGGACCTGCTAAGAATATACGTATTAAATGGTTAATAGTCCGCCTAGTCCTTTTAAAGGTATTAATGACTTGGGTACTGTCTCTTACATGGCTACAATTTTATTGGTGAAAGACGTGGTAAAATGTCGAAAGCCTTAAATAGTGATTAGAGGTCTTTGTAGCTAGGACTCACCGACAATTGACAACATTATTAGAAAACCACCTTGGGAATAGGTCTTAAATGACATGGTCTACCTTAATTGAGGTCCTAAATAGCAGAGTCTGCCTATTTGTTTTTAAAAAGTATTTTGTGATGATTATGGAAGGCAGCTTCATATTTCGAAGTATTAAGTGGAAAATGGGTTTGGAAGTATTGAGTGGTTGATAAGGCTTCATCGTAATTTTCTACCTTGGGAAGGGGCATGTAAGTAATCGTGTGTGCAATGCAAGGTTATAATGCTAACCTCAATAGACATAACAATTAAATGGAAACCAATCGACATAAATTTATGTTATGGACAGTTTATAGATTTTTCAGTAACCGAAACGTTGTTCTGACCCCCTCCTCATTACAACCCATAGGATAGATCTTAGAGAAACTGGTCACTGGAGTTGGATGTGTCTAGTTGTTGGAGAAGTCTTCTTTTCTCCCATGCTCGATGCTGATGTGGCAATACCGTATCCAAGGAATACCATTAATTCCAAGGTAGCTGTCATAGTCTGTATTCTTATCCTATTATTTTTTCCGCTATTAGTTTAGTTTTCTATCAATCTCTAATCCTTATGCTTATTTGTAGGTACCAAATCCAATGATCCGTGCTTTGATGGACTTGGGTTTTGATTTTTTTTTAAATTTAGGCCCATTAAGATGCGGTTTGTTACATTTAGTATCAGAGCCTAGTTTAGTAGATTAAGGAAATTAGGCTAACTTGAGAGAACGTATTAGTACTTTCCATCTAGTATTATATTTTTATGTTAGATTCAAAGAGTTTCAACTATAGAAGCAGTTGTAGTTCCACTCCGAGGTAATGGAAAATGCAACTGTGGGTTGGAAACATCTTAGAGTTAACACCAACTCCAAAGTACCCCAAGGAGTGCTGGTGATGCGTAAAGTGCAGTTGGTGAAGAGAATGAGTACGATATATAGCAAAATCTCGGGGACTAGAGGTGTTCGACTTGATGGTTGAGATTCTAACTACCTTGTGATTTTGGATTTTGGTGAGGATTTTCAGTCGGAGCCACATTTATTCTAGACTGACAAGAAATATATGTCGCAATTGTCCAAAAGCAAGTTTTTACTAGGGTGCATTCATTGATCACCTCTTTGATGACAAACCAGATTTTTATTCGGATAATTCATATCAATTACTTAGTCTAAAGCATGTGAGATAATTTTTATAAGTATATTTTGGAAATGCCTTAGGCTATGGAAAAAGGGTTTTTAAAGGATTTATCTTCCCAAGGATTTAATTTGGAAATTTTGTTTTGGGAAAGTTTTTTAATTTTAAAAGAAATACGTATACCACTAAGTTAACTGTATTGAAAAATTTAAGTTTATATAAAAGCTTAATTTTTGAAATCCTTAATATATATATATATCAGTAAAGGCTTGATTTTAATTTTTGGAAAATATAAGTTTGATTTTAAGGGAAGTTTTGGTATGAAATAATTTATATTATTTAGAAACAAGTATAATGGAGCATATATTTACCTCAGTGATTTTTTGATTTTACAAAATCTAGGTTTTTAGATTCTTCTCTCTTTAAGGTACATACAAAATAGGAATGACAGTCAATTTTATTATGGTCTGTAGTTTGAAGTGTCATTGTACCCATAAGCCATTGTAAGAAAAAATTCTGTATGAAGTAGGCAAGAAATAGTAGCTGGAATATTTTTGGGGTTTTTTGAATTATTGTTGGCCGTAGTAGTTTTATTAGGACTACTATGAATTGCTGAAGCATGGTTCGGGACTAGACGGTAAGCTTTAACACCACCGTGATGAGGACAAGAATTTTTCGGAGGTGCCAAATCAAAGGAGATGGTGTAGAATGATTATAATTTAATCTGACCCTAATCGGGTTTAGGTTCAATTAACGTCTAAATCCCGTCTAACAGTTGACCACTTAGTGGTAAACCTAGAGTGGTCTACCAGTTAACAAGTTTTGGCACAACAACCCAGAATAGACTATAAAAGTTGTGTCCAAATTTCCCCAATTTCATTCTTTTGTCCCTCCTTTCTCAACAAGCCAAACCCAATCTCCATCCTCCTCATCCAAGTGTCAGCCTCTCTCTTCTATTCCTTCCCTAGTCGACACCGTTTTTCTCTTGGAGTAGCAGCCATGCCTCCTTCTCGTGCTGGTTTTGCACATTAGCTCTCACCCTACCACTACTCCAGATCTAAAACCTATTTCCTCCATCAACGACCTCTTAGCCTAAGACACCTTTACACACTGCCGGTTTTACCTCGTATCATTATGGTCTCAACCCTCAAGTGGCCACTTGGCTGGACCGGTATAAGCAAAAGATTTCATCGTTTTTGGGCTAGAAGAGCTATTCATTACGGTAGGACTTGCACCAATCCTCTGCCTTGAGACCTTTGAGAAAGAATGTTACCCGTGATGCATCTACATTTTCGATGTCCTATTGGCATAGAATTTTGATGGAGACAATAGTTTGATTCGTTCAGTGGTGAAGGGCGTCTTGATTGAGTGGACTAATGGTGATCTTGCTGAGATTTTTGAAGGCTTCCACGAAGGACATGGACTTGAATGATTTTGAAGTGACCGACTCAAAGGTTGTGCAGCAAATCTTTTCCTAGGATGTCGATATTTGGAAGATGGATAATCTATGGTCGACTGCCCGTTGATTTTGATCATTCGGCAGACGTCGTCCCTAAGATGGGAAGTTATGACTAGATATATCCTATTATGCAGAAGACACCTATGCTAGTATTGGTGGCATCGCTGTCGATTGGACCCGCACCCTTTTGATTCAATTTGTTGATCAAGAATTTGCACTCCATAGAGTCACTTTTTTTATTTTCACCTACCCACTCGCGTCTTAAGGTAACATGGTGAACCTCTATTGAGTGGTAGTTTAGTAGAAGGTTTCTTCTACCATCATTAGATCCTTGCTTAGGAAGATGGAAATTCCGAAGCCACCAGCAGCACGAGATTGGGTGAATTGCCATCATGCTATGACCATTCAAGGGTCACAGTAATGGATCAAGCTCCAACTATAGAGTAAGGCATCTCATAGTCTATAGGAATAATTTTAGGAGTTATGGTGTTGTTGTCTTTTCCCTTCCAACATCTGTTCTTTTCTTTTAGGTTCTTTGGGTTGTAACTGTTAGTTGTCTCTTGTCGAAGGCACACATGATAATATGAGTTTCTATTTATTTATCGTGTTATTGTTTCTGGACAGGCGAAACGCTCCTATATATGCATAATAAAGAAGCTGTATAAATATGGAAATATCATACAGACACTTAACTAACAGTAAATGCAATATAAGACTGGAAGTTCAAAATAGTTGGAAAATATTAGCGAAGGACATGGTAAGGTTGTTTTGTTATCATAGGTCATTGCCCATGTTCCTTAAAAGCTAATTTTTTTGAATAATGAATGTGTGTGTTGACATTTTTCTTTATGTAAAATGTCAAGTTTTATGGGTAAATGTTAGTTGTCGAATTTTAGAGTTTGGTTTATGCGTTTAGCACATAACCGACTTCTAACTAACTGAATTGTGGCTTGATTTATCAAAATTTCTGAAAAGGAAACTATTTTGAAAAGTTTCTCCTTGACTTGAAAAGTCCTCTTTTGGAAAAAAAGTTCTTTGTTTTAGTTATTTTTTGACTCTAATTTTTTTGGATTTTTTGCCTAAAAATTCGATTTTAAGGGAAAAACATGCTTCTAAATATTTAAGATTATTTCCCAAATGACGTATAAATTTGAAAAGTGAGAAAGATTTTTGTGAAATACTTGATTTTGAAGGTCACCGTTAAGCATAGAGAAGGCAACAGAGTGAGAATTTAAGAATTTAGTGGTATATTAGGATCGACGACGCAATAAATGCAAGCGGTAACAAGGGAAAAACTGTTTTAGCCTTGAAATTGAATTTCCATACCTTGTCAACGACACACGCTAGTCTATTTTTAGACTCAATTCCATTTTAAAGCTTGAAATTAGCCGCTTATGCATTTTGTATATGGAAAATTTGGAGTCAATCCAGAGCAGCGGGGAAATTTTCCATTGTACTACGAGAATAGAAGATTATAGAGTGGTAAGAATGGTTTATTCTCCACCAAGATTCCTTTTCCAGCATAGGAGTAAAGTTTAGAAAGCGATTTTTTGACGTGTTAGATTATTGGATGGTAGGAAGTGAAAAATTCGTTGTTTCATACTTCTTTTCATAGAAGCATGAGGTTTTGGTTGAAATGATTTTTCAAAAAGATATATATATATATATATATATATATATAGAACTGTCAGTATATATGTAGTTGTTTGCATCATGTTTCCAAAAATGTTTTCATAAGAAATGCATTCATAGGAGGATCCAATTTAGAACCATTATGCATACATATTTTTTGTATGGTGATACGGTAATTTAGTACGCACTTGTACATGTTTGGTTGCAAAACTGGCTGTACACCCATTGGTTGTGTAGTTTAAGATAATTAGGAGCCAAAAGCATGACTTAGTCATTGATGAAATTTCGGGGATGAAATTCTTTTTAAGGAGGGATGAATGTAACACCCCATAATTTGACATTAGTTATTTAATTAGCTAGCCAGTTAATTAATTAGGCTCCAAAATGGAATTTGTACAAACAATGGAATTTGACCATGAAACTTGCACCATTGCGTTCGTGGTGGAATTGTGAGCAACTTTCACATTTGGAGTTTTGCGATCGAAGTCTGAACAATGAAGTTACGGATGAGAAACAAATTCGAAACAAAAATAAATAAATAAAAAGTTAACGTTTATTAATTAATTGCCTAGGTCCAAAGGCCGACCTGTCATTGGGACCGGTCGACCGGTGCTCCATGAGTGATCGACCGGCTGCCTTCGGCCGAATAGGATTAGCCTAGGCCCAATGGTCCAAATTTAATATATTTCAATCTAACAGTTCTAGTTGATTCTAGCGCCTACAAATTCAGGTTGGGTCATCCCTTCTCTTCTTATATATTTCTGGAAGCAGCAGCGAAGCTCTGCTATATCTATTCTCCACTTCCTTTCTAAATTATAAAAATAAGATATTTATATCTATATTCATACAAATTGGAGAAGAACAGAAATCTAATAAAAAGGAAAAGAGAAGAGAATCAACTACCACGCGTATTTGCGGTAATATATATATATATATATATATATATATATCTATTTTTTCTCCCAATTTCAAACCTCTTCTCAGATCTATGATTCTAATGTATGTATATACCCTTTTACATATATTTCCTTGATTAAAAAAGATTTGAAGATGAATGAAAGGTTCTACTTAAGATTTGGAGAGTTGGATCGCTTTTAAAAAGTGACTAGGAAAATTTATATATTGTCATAATATGAAAACTATCCTGTCGATGTTAATTTGATTATTATGCCTAATTGGATACTTGTATATAAGCTATAGGAAAAAATTGAATATATATGAATATAATAAATATCGCCTACATATTCTTGTTTATGAATTGATTCAGAGTAGTTTACAACCTGATCTGGAAATCAATCCCAAAATTATGAATTTAGAGTTTTGATTTAAATGAAATTTATTCCATATTTGAGATAGGTTGTATAATAATGTTATGGGTTTGGATTATTACCATAATCTTGTTGGAATGTAAATTTTTTATGTTTGGAATTATTGGAATTCACGTTTGATATTTGTAAATTAGTTTGATTTCTTTCCCTTTCTGGAAAAATACACGTTTAATCTAGCAAGGAAGTATGAATTCATTGTAGTTTACATTGTCTATTTCAGTAACAAAAAGAAATGATCAGTCCTTGTAATTTCAAAAGATATGATCTTTTATGTTTTAAAGTTAAATCTTTTTTTTGATCAATTAATAGAAATTATAGCGGGTAATCTTTTGGATATAATTCTTACAATTAAACATGGAGTGGAATATTATAGTGAAGACATATAACTAAATATATTTCATAAAAGTTGATATTAGTACGTAATTTACTGCACTTACAGTAATTAAATAAAACTTGGCTAATAACGACGCTTACATGTAATATTCGCGTTTAGGATAATTATTAATGAGAAAAGAATTTAAAAAGTTGTAACTCCAATAAATGGGAAATATATGGTAATAAATATGGGAGTTGCAATAATTTGATAAGGTAAATAGATTAATAGGACTGATAAATAAAGAAATTGAACTAATAACTATTGAATAATTTAAAAGGTTACTACTCCGAAATTAGTAATCATACATAAATGTCTTAAGAAATGTCTGTTAGGATTTTATGGAAAAACCGACATTTGTGAGCATTAAAAGTGGATTTATGGGTAGGTAAGAATTTAAGATAAATCTTATTGCCTTAAATCAAAAGGGGAATTAGTAAGGTACGTCCAATGCCTACCTTAGATAATATAAGTAAAGACTTAGGAATGTCAATTGGACTTAGTAGGTCAGTGATGCGAAGTCAATAGAGTCACTTGATAGAAGACTGCCCTTCACTTTGAGGCCACCAGCAGATGGGTGCACATACTACTGATGTGAGATATCATTAGTCTTAGGGTACGTGACGACATGAGAAATTAGGCCTGCTTTCTTAATTGAAAATATTAAATGGCCCAAATTTGGAATTAGAACTGGTTTGAGGTATTAAGTGGCTGTAGAGTCCGCCTCTCTCCTAAAAGAAAGTATTAAGTTAATCTAGCGAGATTCTAAATAAATAAGGATGTCTCTAAAAGGGTTTACTCCGGTGTTGATATATTAATGGCTGTAGGGCCTGCCTCCCTATTGAAAGAAGTAACCTAATGAGATTCCATATATATAATGAAGAGTGATGATGGATATATCAGGAAGGGTTTGCTTCAGGTTTTAGGTAATAAGTGACTGATCTAAGGGTTCACCTCTCTCCTAAAAAGAAGTATTGATTGACCTAGTGAGATTCCAAGAAATGTTAGCTTGATGATACCGGCATGAAGTCTGGCATGGGGTTAGGTATTAAATGACAAAGGTCAACCTATAAATAGGTGTTAAATGGTTCAGGATTCACCTAGTCCTTATTAATAAGGTATTAAGTGGCTTAGATACAGTCCCTCACATTGCTAAAGTCGTAATAACGATTGTACTAGTGAGGAGTCCGCTCAGGGATAGGTATTAAGTGATGAGAACCTGCTTAGGATATATGTATAAAATGGTTAGAAGTTTGCTTAGTCCGTTTTAAAGGTAAGTGGCTTGGGTACTGTCTCTTACATGGCCACGATTTTATTAGTGATAAACGGGGTAATAGTAGGACATTAAATGTCAGAAGCCTTAAATAGTGGTTAGAGATCTTTGTAGGAGCACCCGATAATTGACAACATTGTTAGAAAACCACCTTGAGAATAGGTCTTAAATGATGGGGTCTACCTTGATTGAGATCTTAAATAGCAGAGTCTGCCTATTTCTCTTTTAAAAATATTTCATGATGATTATAGAATCCTGCTTCATATTTCGAAGTATTAAGTGGAAAATGGGTTTGGAAGTATTGGATGGTTGATAAGGCTTCATTGGTATTTTGTACCTTGGGAAGGGGTAGTTAAGTAATCGTGTGTGCAATGCAAGTTTAGAGTTGCTAACCTCAATAGGCATAACAATTAAAAAGAAACCAATCATATAAATTTATGTTATGGACAATTTATATATTTTCCAATCACCAAAATGTTGTTCTGAAGCCCTCCTCATTACAACTCATAGGATAAATCTTGGAGGAACATGTCACTGAAGTTGGATGTGTTTAGTTGTTAGAGAAGTCTTCTTTTCCCCTGTGCTCGACGTTATGATATCCAAGGAATACCATTAATTCCGAGGTAGTAGTCATAGTCAGTATTCTTATCCTATTATTGTTTCCGCTGTTAGTTTAGTTTTCTATCAATCTCTGATAATGCTCACGCTTATTTACAGGTACCAAATCCAATGATCTTTGCTTTGATGGACTTGAATTTTGACTTTCTGTCGAAATTTAGGCCTATTAAGGTGCGGGTTGTTACATAAATAGAACTCATTTTCCAAAAGAGAAAATTCTACTAGTCAAAATATCATTTTATGAAGATTTACAAATGTTTGGGTTTACTTGGGTTCAGACTCACCTCATCCACACAAAGTCAATATGGATAATATAGTAATTGCACTATGGCACCCACCCAGGCATGCATCGTCTCCTCACTTAGAACATTTTTCGAATCGCCAAAAGGCTGGTCGAGAAACAATTCCTGAAATTACCTCAAACAACTTGTAAAAACCCACACCTTAATGGGCCCAAATTTCGACTAAATCAAAACCCAAGTCCATTTGGGCATGGATCGTTAGTTTTGGTAACCTGTAATAAAAACAATTAAACTAGAGTGTGATCAATATAAACTCAGAACAGAATTGATAAATGCAATATACCATACGTATTAGCTAATGCTACTACCTCTGAATATCATTCCTTGGATATATAATTACCTTGTCAACCAAGCATGAATAAGAAAACTTCACTATCTGTTATTCCCGTTTTGCACCAAAAGCCCATCCCTCAAAATTTATCCCGTGGGTTGCAATGAAAATGGGTCAGAAGAACGTTCCGATGATTGCAAAATTTCATACTTCATCCATAACATTAATCTATGTCGATGTTATGTCTATTATCTATGGCTAGTCCATTAAGTCCTATGTATGCATACGATATGCCTAATCTGACCTTCTCCAAGGTATCATTATATGTATGTGTGTGTATGTGTTTATATATATATAACAAATCATTTCACTACTCCAAATCCCCCGCCACTTAGTACTTATTAAATATGGAGGAGGCATACCCAGTTACCATTTGATACCTTAACTCCCTAAAGTGGTTCCTCCACAATGTAATCGCTAGTCAATCGGTCCTACCTATAAAGACCGATGACCCTTACATACAACTCGATAATTTTATAGTTTAATTATTGCACTTCAAATCCATCTCAAAGACTCATCTAGAGTTAAATACCCCATCTTCGATAAACTTATTTTCATCTAATATCTCTTTGAGGTCTATGCATCTCCCATGTGGATTCTACATTAGTAGGAAGCGAAGTCCTTCAGATTACAACACAATTCTTTGCTGCCACTTGCTTGGGACCGCTGGTGATCATATCCTGTTGTTAAGCCTACTACTAAATACTATTACAATTTCTGACATAGCCTGTAGACTTTCCACAGCTTACATCCCATTTAGACCAACCTAAGTAAGTTAAGGAAAAGTGCCCCTTTTGGTTACTTAGTGCCTCTTATCGAAAATAAAGCCGATCCCATCTTCTTAAAGTATTAGGCCATTTAATACTTCAAACCCTCAATATATTTTTCTTTTACCTACCCATAACGCATATCCCTTCACATGGGTCCTATGGTTGGAGCTGTTCCGTATCAATAGTGATTTAGTATTGGAATTGCGGACTTATTATCTTAATTATGATTTAGATATCTAGACTTTTAATTTAATATTTATTTAATGGATTTAATGGACTTATTTAACTCCTTTTAAATTATTAAATGCTATCAGTGAATTACTTGTAAATTTATTAATAGTAATAAATGGCTTGAATAAATTATCAGGAAATCAACTATTAATATAACGACTTGATTTTTATTAAACTATTTTTAATTTAAAATATTTTTTTTTCATAGTTTTTAGGTTAAAAAATATTTAAATTAATCATTTGATGATTGATAAGCAAACGAGAACATTTTGTGATTTTTTAGAATGCAACAACTAGTGTATATTATTTCTGTTTTAAGGTTGTTTTGTTGTTCTGAGCTTACCATACTTTTTTTGTCATTTCCAACCCACAGGAACAAAAATCCGTGGAGCGTGATGTTGGTAAATTTAAGATAAATATAACTCAACCCAACATATTCTACCATCTTCTTTTTTTATCCCCAATGTACCACTTCTTTGAATTATGTTTTGAAATAAAGAAAAGCAAACACCATCTCCTTATGAAAATCAAAACAAAAGATTTAAATCTAAAAAAATAATAAAAACTTGGATCTTTGGACTTTTGGAACTTAGATCACATATTGTTGGGATTTTGAAGGTCATGGCCTCAGGTTGAGCATGCGGCAGTTCTAAACAGTGGAGGAGCAGTTCTAAGCTTTGGTTAACCCATTGGGATTTTTTTGTGATATTTTAGGGTGAATAAGGCTAAGGGATCGACCGATTTGAGTTTTTAGGATGGGAGTGTATCTCCGAGAGGCTCGTGGGGTAGTGCGACTCCATATTGGTGATCGCGTCACTTGTACGATTGAAGGAGGAGCTTCAGGTCGCTTTCCTCCAGACGACATTGGATTTGAAGAGAAGGGTACGAGGAGGAAGTTTTCGAGAAGGAAGAAGCGATGGTGTAATCGGATCGACGATTCGTAGTCCAGAGCTCTATGTCATATGTGGTGATGCATTGTTGTATATCGGTGTCACTGTGTAGTTTGGAGGAAAGAATAGTTTTAATTGGGGAAGAAAGGATGATAGGGTAATTAAGTGTTAATTGATGGAAATTAAGGTTTATAAATTAATTTAATTAAAACCAAGATTTATAATTTGAACAATTCTCTAATATAAGGTCCAAATTGAACGTGGTTAGTCACGTTGGATTCATATCGATGTTGACTACATTCTAGAATTGGATTGGTGAAATTTGATACTTGAAGAATTTCAAGCTAAAATCGAACGCTGTTCAATTTTAGACGGAACCAGAATGTGGAGGAGACAACAAGAATTCTGATGAGTTAAACTCACTTCTTTAGACAAATTAGCACGTTATATAATAGATAAAATTTACAGTTTATGTTTGGTTGAAATTATTGGTTGTTTTGTAAAATATTCGCTTTTACAAGCAAAGCGATTGTATTTAAAATTCAAATACAAGAAATTTGTTGAGGATCCAGATTTCTCATTGTAGTGATTTAAAATTTCCAATTTATATGTGTGTGTGTATATATATATATTTCATTCTATTCATTTATTACCCTATTATACAGATTTATTGATTGTTGAATCTTGATTGTTTAGCATTATTAATTATGACATTGTGAAATGTTCAAAACTTAACTCCTATAGTGGTAAAAGTCAATAACAACATTGGTTAAGCTCTTGCTGGATTGGCCTTAATTTAGTATTTTGAAATACTATTAATTGTCGTTAGGCTTAAAAATGATTTTGATTCAAAGAATGATTTTTAAATATGACCTTTGGTCTGGAACATTTTATTTAAAATATATTTTGAAACTTCTCTGTTCACTCCAACCTTTTATTTTCCTTTCTAATATATTTACAAATGGTTTATAGTAGTTTTAATATTATTTTATCTTGTTTAAAGTTGTTTTTTATTTTATTTTATAATATTCTAAAGTTGTTTTACTATTATTTAATAATGTTTAAAATTGTTGAATTTTTGTTTAAAAATGTTTAAAAATTGTTTATTTATATTTAATTTTGTTTGAAGGTTACTTATCAATATTTTAATATTGTTAAAAGTTATTTACTTAAATCATTAATATTATTTAAAAACCATTATTATTTATTATTAATATTTTGGAATTAGTAATAATTATTTATTACTAATGTTTTGGAAGTTAATAATTATTTATTATAATAATCTTTGAGGATTGATTATTATTGCTTATTTAATAATGTTATAAATTATTAGTTATTTTATTTATAATGTTTTTGAAGTTAATATTATTATTTATTTATATTGTTTTATTGTTAATAATTATTATGATAAAAATGTTTTAAAGTAAACAATAATGATTTTTTATTTATGATGTTTAAAATTTATTTATTTGTATTTATAAATAATAAATTGATTTATAAAGGAATTCCATTTAATAAAGAGTTTATAAATGAAAATGGAGTTTTGGATTTATAAAGGATTTTTGTATAGGCTTTATAAAGGGATTTTTGGAAAGATTTTTATAAAGTAATTTTTACGAAAATTTTCTATAAAGGATCTTTATATAAGACTTTTATAAAAGAATGAGTTATATAAATGGGTTTATAGACTTATAAAAGAAGTTTTATAAATATTTTTGTAGATTTATAAAAGAGCTTTATAAATGGTTTTAGAAATTATAAAAAGAGTTTTATCAATGGTATTTGAAGTTAATAAAAAGACTTTTATAAATTGTTTTGAAGATTTATAAAAGAGTTTTATAAACGGTTTTACAGACTTATAAAATGAGTGTTATAAATAATTTTATAGTTGTATATATACATTTTCTAAGTAGTGAAAGGGTAGTGTTTTTGTGAATATACTTGTATGATGAGATAAGTCTATGGATATTTTTCAAGTATAAAATGGAGTATGAAGGGTCCTTGAATATATCTTTGTAAAAATATTTTGATACAAGTATTTACAAAGTGATTTTAATTCATGAATTCTTTATTGAAGAGGTTAGCGGCTGCTTATATGCTTAACTAATGTTGGTTTTCCCTATGGAATTAAATACTTGATTTGAATGTTTTTTTGATAGTTAAATAATCAATATCAAGCATCGCCAATTTTAAACTATCGTTGTTGGTTCCGAGAGACTGGGATCGAATATGTTATCCAAAAACCTCTTTAAACTAGCATTAACATTTCGAATTGGACTATCTAGAAGATAATTGGGATGGAGCTCTTTAAAGTGCAAAAGCTACTTTCCCTAAACCCAAGGGTGATTCCAAAATGGATGTTGTAGAATTAGTGCCTTCATTTCCGTTCAGACCCAGATTGAACTTATAAAGATGAATGTTGGCATTGCATTTCTGCCTGAAGGAAAGTGTTAGCATTCCAAGTGGGATTGCTGTATTAAAGGTTAAACGCGGCCTCAAGCCTCATCAACCGGGATTGGCTAAAATCAGGGGAGATGCGATAGGGAAAAGTGGGTTACACCCATTAGGATATTGTCATCACCTTTCTATATATATTCGCTTATGGACTTGGTTGTGCATATGAGCTCTCGAAAAGCTTGTAAAAGCAACTGAGGTGATGGAATATGTGATACTATATAGTAAGGGGTATGTTGGTCCTATGTTGGCAAGTGTCCATGTGTGGCATACATTTTTCTAGAGGTGTACTGCGGTTAGTGGTACCCGGTGCCTTCTTATTGTATGAAAATCCATTCTCTAATAAGTGCCTTCGGACTTGGTGGTATACTATTGTGTTGGAATTTAACTAATGTAACAATTTTGTCTATATTCAATATTTATTTTAAACCCTAGTCATTATTACAATATCACAGGATTTTCTATAGAATTATTTTGGTTATCGTAAGGTAAAAATGTGTTGCGTGGTCTTATGAGATACCTTCATTTTGAAAGGATTTTCAACTTTAAAATTCATTTAAGGAGTGTTTCTCACACTGTTCGGGCGTTATTTTCCTTTTATAACCCGGGTCAGACTGAGAATATTTTCAAATCTATTTTGGATGCCTTAGAGCTTCAAGAGATGAGCTAGATGTCCAAGGCGTATCTCATATATTCTTTATTTCCACTGCATTTGTTGTTTTATTTGTCAGCATTTGTGAGGGCAAATTATTATAAATGTCCAAGATGATGATTAGTGATAAAATGTACTCTGATTGATGTATGTATATTACAGATTTCTTTTGTAAATATCTTTTGTATATTATATATTACTCAGCACGATGTGAGATTTTGTTCTGTCTTTTCTTTCTTTTCCCCCAATAATCAATTTTTCCGATAATTGGATGTTCCACATATGAACACCGTGATGTATTAGTGTCAACTTTTGATGATCGAAAGGTTGGGTCGTTACACTCTAGGTTAAGGCCAGAATTATGTTGTCTAACTCTATTGACCTTGATCCTAACCCTCTAAACCAAATTAATCACACAAAGCCTACATGTTGGACTAGGCCCACTATTTCCCGCTTGTCCTATAACATACAATTGAAGCTGTGTAATTCCTTAGCGTAAAAATTATATTGCCTTCTGTATATATTTAGTTGTACGGATACTTACTTGTTTGTTACATTATTATTCATGTTTTATACGTTTAGGCTTTGGTTTCTCTCTTATGTCTAATAAATGTCAATTGTCCATAATAATTGGTCATTAATGTCAAAATTGGACAATCTCTAATGTTATTTAATTACCGTTACAAATTCAACCTATTATGCCTATTCTATTTCCCATAAATTCCATATTCATTTCTCTAATCAGTCCCTATTTAATTCCTTTAACTCTCTATTAGCAACAAATTTATAGCCTACTAAATTTGTAGTTAATCCATAAATTTTCGAATTAATATTCCTTCCTTTTTAAACCTTCTAGTCATATAACTCAATATGCTATTAATAACTAATACGAATATCGTTGTAAATTAAGCTATGTGTATATTTTTATTTTTAATCGGTATGCGATGTTAAATGTATTTGTATTTTTCTATTTCCAACTATTAATTTCTAAACTAGAACATTCCATTACGTATTTAAATTTATCTAAGCTACACTTTCCAAATGGATTACTATTATAACTTTCTATAAATTGCCAAAAACTGGGACTTGCTTCGGTTGAAATTACAAGGAATTATCTCTTTCCTATGAATAAGAGCATGGTCACAACAATTTCATACTCCTACAAATATGTATGCAAACAATTTTCACATGGATGTGTAGAACACCCTATGACCATAGTGTATAATACACTAAATAATGATTTAATTTGGAAACTTCAAATCATTAGTTTGGAATTTGTAGTCTTTTATAAAGATAATTTGTTTTAGAATAATTAATTATAAAACACTGTTAAATTGAGAAATATTAGTGTTTTTAAAGTGTTGTAATCACTTAAAAATATTGCTGAGAGTTAATTAATTTTGTAAAATTCTTAACTTTAGAGAATATTGGAAAATTTAGAATTTTGGGTTTTAATTTTTTTAAATGACAATGGGAATTAGAATTTGGATAGGGGTACTTAATTAATTAAATCCTTTATTTATAAATAAAAGAAGAATTTGAGTCTAGTAAATTTCTTAGTAAAAATGTTGCTCATTGTTAAATTGATTTGAGAAGTTATTTTGTTAAACGGGTTATGGTTTAAATTTTTAAGATTTTGTTAATGAAGTTATTAGTAATAATTAAATAAATAAGTGCATAATTTTTTCTAAGTGGGTTGGTCCTATTTAAGTGATAACAACAAGAAGTTCCCTTCTCATTTTTATTAAAATGCACATTCATTTTCTAAACTAAGAAAACAGAAAGCTAAGGAAATCAATCTCTCCCTTCAACCCTAGGAGAAAATTCATTAATTTAAAATGGAAATAAATTTCTAGAAAATCCAAGGAAAATCAAAGTTAGTTTTCTAGCTTTAATTCACCCACTTGTCCAACTAATTTCAGCTTATATTATGTTTTGATTTGTGTTTGTTCCTCTTTTTTATTGAGGAAAATTTCTAGGTGTAACGACCCATAATTTTAACACTTTGAAAATAGAATATTTAATTTATTTAAATATTCAAATGTAAAATTTTCAAACTTAAACAATCATGTTTTATATGATAAATAAGAATGGTAAACTTATTTTTAATATTGAATAAAGGTTTTGGATTTCCATTGTAAAATTGACAAAAGTCGAATTCCGATAAAGTAGGATAAATATTCAAGAAATTTGTTTAAAAGATAAATAATTCCTTTTAAATATATATAATCAATATCAAACTCATTTGATAATAATAGTAATTTAATTTATAATGGTTTGATAAATATATAAAACTTGTTTTGTAAAAGTTGGCAAATTTCGTCGCATACCGATAAATCGATGTCGTATTTTTACAAACAGATTTGAATATTATTTTATATTATTTTATAAGTATAATATACTTGTTTTAATTATTTTTAAATAATAGCAAATCAATTTTGAAGTTTGGTTTATATGAATAAATAGTTTAACAAAAATGTCAAAATGTAAACGTAAAGCGTTTTGTCGAAATTCAACGTTTTGATCAAAATAAGTTGCCGCAACGTTATCACACCTTTGTTAACATGTTTTAACATATATACTACACATTTTAATAACTAAACATGTTTAATTTTACTAAATAAGATTAGGAAACTTCTAGAAACCATTAGTAAAAGTAAGTAAGAATTAACAAAAGTATGAAAAGTAAACATCAATTCACATCAAAAAAAAATCCAACAAAATAATTACTTTTCTTTACTTAATCTTTAAGTGACTAAGATATAAAGTAAGAAGTAAATGGATGATGTTAGGTGTTGAAAAAGTGGATGTTGCTTTAGGTTGAAGTAAGGATAGTTTGGTAATTTGGTAAAAGGTTATTTTGGTAAATTTACCACTTCTTTCTTTTTCTATAAATACCCACCTCCTTCTTCACTTTCATTCACATTTCTTCTTCTTCTTTTCTCAAACTTCTTCACATTCTTCCTCTTCTCTTTAATGGCGTCCAAGCCATATGAAAAAATTGTAAATAAATAATGTGAAATATTCAAAAGAAATAAATGTTCATTATCTTGAAATCAAACTACTTTTTTCTCCATATTTTACCTCTTCTTCTCTCGGCCATAACTTCTTCAAAATAGAATCAATATACAAAAATATGTTTTAAAATCATGTAGTGGTTACAACTTTCATTTTCACAACTTTGTCTCATTCTAAACCGAACCATGTGAAAAATACAATTCTTTCCAGTGCATTCTCTGGCCCAGTTTTTAAGCCAGAGAATATGCTTTTTTGTTTTGATCATAACTTAATCATAATAGAACCAAATTAAGAAATACTTTTTCTAAAACCATATAAAATTCCAGTGTATATAGCTTCCATGTTGATCACTTTTTCCAGTTTTGAGGTTTGCTATACGTGAAACTCAATTCTTTAAAGTACATTTTCAGGCTTTATATTTGTGAATCCGAGAATAGCTCTTTTTCTTTTGACCATATCTTCCTCAAGACTAATCAAAATCAAGTGATTCTTTTGATTTACATTTAAGCGAAAAGAATTTATAACAACTTTTTAGCAAACAGGTTTTTCAAATTTTGAGAGCAAGAGAGTAAAAAAAAAGAGAGATGATGACCTATTTTTCAGGTCTAATTTTGAGAATTCAAGCTCAAAGCTCCACCACTTCTTCTCTATACTTTCGGTCCACCTCCATCTCAAGCCTTGGCCAAGCACTTCGAAGAAAGAGAAAGTTATTTACTGATGTTTAAGTGGAGTAGGAAGTAGTTAGTGAAGCGTGTATTAGTTTGAATGTTGATAGGAAGTTAATCGCTTTGATTAATGGTGAGAAACTCTATTTAATATATATATATATATGTTTGATATTGTATAATGATTGCTATGGATGCTTATATATGCTTTGATCATAAAGTATTGATTGTTTGATATGAATGTTAAACTATTTTATCAAGTCACGTTAATACACGTCGATAAGCACAAAGGAAATCACTTTCCTTTTGAAAATGAAATGATGTATATGGAATGCTTAAACATTTTGGAAATAGTTTTAAAATAAGTTAGAAATATTTATAAACATTTAAATATGTTTAAAGTGATAAAGAAAGAAAATCAAGATTTCATCTTGTATGTTTTAAATATGGCAAAAATAACCCGCCGTTCGTAGCTCGGTTGGTTTGGGAGATGGGAGATGGGAACCAAAGGACTGTGTCCGGGCAGGTTCGAATCCCAGCGCCAAACCATCAGTGGGAGTTTCAACGTTACGCATCCGTGTGCGACGACTAAATAAAAGCGGGGTAGACACACGGCGTGGGGTTTACTTAAGTGAGTATCAATGAATACCATGATCTTAAGGTTCCCCATGATCTCAAAAAAAAAATATGGCAAAAATAATTTTCCAAAAAAATCACGCTTTTGAAGTAAATTGATCAAAGTTTAAAATTGATATTTTATATGTTTTAAAAATATGAAATAAATTCTAAAAATCTTTTAAAATGGTTTAAAAGGGATTTAAGTTGAAAATATGAATTTTTTAATGATATAAAAGTCATTTTGAAGAATATAGCTTTTAAAACAAATTTGCAACGCTTTTCGCAACGCTTTTCGCAACAATTTTAAATAACTTTTGAAATGTAGTTTTAAACTTAAGAATTATATCCTAAATCTTTTGTGAATCATTTTAAAAGAATAATTAAGTAATTTAAATATGATTTGGAATTTTCAATAATAGTTTGAATAAATGGTTAAGAGGAATTATTTATACCACTTAAACAAAAAGTGAAGAATATGAATGTAATAACAAACTGAGTATGCGGAAACAACTAGTACATTTGTCCCGTCTATGAGATCGGGGAAGATAGAATAAGGTGTTTAACTAAGGTTAGGAATGGAGCAACCAATGCACTGAACTTACATGGCCTATATTTTCTCTTCTTAGGCGAGGGGTGGAATAGATCGAAAGGAAAGCCCGGATGCTCTAAAAGATCATATTTAAGTTTTTCAAGATGAAAGGAAAGACAAAAAATTTCTTTGAATGTTAATTAACCACTTAACATCTTTTACTCGATGATTGGTATGAAGGAACCAAGATCGGATTTGGATGGTTCCTATCCAAAAAACCAGGATCGGATTTGGGTGATTCCTATCCGAAAACCCCTTTGTAGCGATCCTGACTCGGCCTTCAAAAATCGACACTCGAATACTACACTAATATTCGGATGCCGTAGATTTAAACGTCGAATCTGGCACAACGGAGCTTATAACACATTAAATATGGCAACACAACGGAAGAATAAAATGAATGATATCATATGCAACTCCAATGAATACAATATCCAGAATAGTATACAACAATGATATCAATAATACAAGAATATCAGAGACAAATAATAATGCTACAGTGGAAAGGATACCAATAGAAGAGATCACACCAAATGATCATCAAGCTCGAACCACCATCAGGTTACACCAAGATAAGCGAGGTCAGTCCGTGAATCCCATCAACTGAAACTAGCTCCAGATAATCTACTAAACCTGAATATCTGAAAAACCCAACTCTAGACTGCCTGTGTGGAAAATTGTGGGCACCCAGAGTTTAGGAAGGGAATAATAAACTCCGAGTCAGTCATGGGACTAGTGTGAGTAACTAAAACATTTGGTTTGAACAAAACAGATAAAAAGAGAATCCACAATGCTTTTGGAAAATGAAACTACCATAAGGCCTCCCGCCACACACACAATGCAAACGCAGAATTGGAGGAGATTTCTCCTTATGATAGTCAAAGATGCTTACTACGCAAAGTTTCTTTTGATATTATTATTAGTGCATAGTGCAGAAAAACATTTCGAAAGTATAATATTAATCTTAGCCAACATACAACCATTATTGTATGCCTACTATAGCTACCATGTTCAATAGCAAGTTACCGCCACATTCCATGGCAGGTAATACAACTAAAACCGTACAAGGTGCGTATTGTTTCTTTGGATTTCGAACAAATGGTCAGGCTAAGGAACTTCCTATGCCACATGGGTACGCCTCTAGATGGACGTCCCGAGAACCTACCCGGCTCTCTGCCAACACAAGGCCGGGTTACCTCTGTAACTAGGTAACTACTTCTCGAGTATGCCACCCCTCCGGTCCTTTGGGACCTTTATCCGAGGCCTCGATCACAAAGAAACAACCACAAAGAATGAGATTGGAGCAACCACATAGGTTAAATATCAGGGCTCTATACCTGACACCACCCTTTTCCAGAAGGAAATGACATACCCTAAAGGGCGCGACCCTCATAACCTTGCCGCATATTTCCTGTTTCGACCATTTCCGAGTTGTGAGGTCCGAAGAGGTCTTGTCCACAAAACTACGCTTTGGCACAAAGCCATGCTTTGATCAACAAATGATCGATAAATGATCATCACACAACAGCACTCAGCATGCCACATTACCAAATTGGGAGTATATCGCTGATAACTTTCAATTACATAACCTCTGAGCTCGTACGTCTCAGAGAAGGGTGATAAGCTAAGAGAATAAATTCTCCGCCACCAATAGAAATATATTTGAAAGAAATCTGCTTTATATCTCAAAGTGTAATGGCAGACATACAACCATACAAGTCTGTTCTGGGTTCGAACAGAACCAAAGGCACTTCCAAAGAAGCCCTTGCAATCCGGGTATTCACAATCCCGATCAAACTTCTCATCACTTAGGGAATCTCTATACCGTAGCTACTCAGTGCAGAGACAATCGATAGGTTATCCTATCGTTTTCACAAATACCCAGTCTTCAACACCGGTCTTCAAATGTTATCCATATACGACGTATCACTTATTCGGAATGGGTTATATGATACAAAGGTCCTCTCCCGGCTAATCCGAATAGTGAGCGCAATATTTTAAAAACATATGGATATTGGGGTTTCAATTAAGTCACAACTTATTACCCAAAATCTTTCTTTCAAATGGTTTAAACAAATTACCATTTCAAATCTTTTAAACAAAAAGATTCTATTCACAAAGTTCACCCAGTTTTTCACAAAGATCCATTCATAGATTTTCAAAAAAAATTCCATTTCAATTGGATTAACTCGTTAAATCTTTAAATCAAAGATTTAACATATAGCTTTCAAAACAATTCGCAAGTCAAATCTTTCATAACATAAAAGATTCACCATTAAAATACTCTATTATTTCAAAACAAGATTTAGTCATCGTCACAAAGGTTAATTCATAGTTTTTCCCAACTATTTACAATCTCTTTTCAAACTTGAAATGTTTCGATACAAATTGGAAATCCTTTATTTTTATGAAAGCTATTATTATTTGGAACAATTAGTTATGGTTTTGGAAAACACTTATTACAATTCACATAAGTTAAAGTCACTCAGGTATAAAATTTGGATTTAAATTTACATTTCCAAAACCATGATTTTAAATTGTTAAAACCCATATAAACACCTTTATAACTTGAATAATCTTTTAAACCAAAATTTCCAAGTCATTGAATTCAAATTTAAATCAAATTATTTAAATTTCAAGTTTTATTAAGTTATTTAAAATAACTTTTATATTTTTGAAACTCATTTTCAAAAGCTTTCAATTCCAGTCCCAAACTAATTTGGATTCAAGGATTAAATCTTTAAAATTGTCAAAAATCTGTGACTTATCCGATTCCCTTGTGCAATCCATATTTGTGTGTATATAGTGTAGTCCAAGGGTTCAACACAATAGTGCAACATCATTCAATCATCACAGATCATAACACAGAAATATAGTTGATAAGTGGTATAAACTATAACGCTTATCGTTCATTCACAGATCCACAGATAATATATAAATGTATTATAAATAAATGAATAAATTATATACAGACAAATAAATGAATAAATTATACACGGCTCAATCCATAGAACAAAATATCACAGATCAGATAGGACAATCAATTCAAGGCATCTCATACAATACAATCATTCATAAGTAATGTCAAACATTCAATAATCCTTTGAAAGTAGGATTGATTAATTGTTTAATCCTAATCAATTCAATTTATTTCCAATTTATTTTATTACTTATGAATTGTTTATCCAATCCTGATGAATTAATTTCAAATCATTTGATATAAATTAATAAATCAATCACCTTAATTAATTAAATTATTCTTAATTAATCATATTTATTAATTAATCTTTAATTTATCTCCTTTTGATTAATTATCCTTAATTAATCATAATAAGTAATTATCCCTAATTACTTAATTAACTCTAACCATTAATTAATTTCTTTTTAACTAAGTAATTTATCTTTAATCATTTTCATTAGTTAATTAACCTTTAACTACATTAATTAATCTCAAATTAATTACCTTAATTGATTTATCACATTATTCTTGAATTAATTATTGCTTAATCACTTGATTAATTAACTTTAATCATTAATTAATATTTAATTAAAAATCCTTAGTTGCCAATTAATTAATCTTTAAACCTTCATATATTACTTTATCCTTTAATTACTTATTTAATTAATCCAAATCATTAATTAATTAAATAAACAAATTATCCATTTTTAATTAACTTAATAATTAATGAATTATAAATCATCATAATAACTTTATTAACTTAAGAAAAATCTCAATTTTTATTAATATTTTATCATCACTTATCAATATGTTGAAACATTGGTATTTAATTCACTCTTTTTAAAAATTCATTTTAACCCTTGATTTATAAATTTGAATTCAAATTTTAAACTCAGAAAAACAGAACAGGTTAGAGAAACCTGGAACAAAGCTATACCCGAGCTACATCACTCCTGCTTCGAGTCCTATCCCTCAAAATCTTGAGTAAAGCTTCGAGTCAACTCACGCGAGTTCACCCTGCTTCTTCCCCACTTCCCAAGTTTTCCAGACTTCCAAACAAATGCACGGTGCACGTGCACTTCGCCGCCGACCAACTCCAGTTGACGTGGCGTTGTCGAACAAGTCGGCGATCACCGTTGCTCAACTCCCCGATCGCCAGAACTCCACCATCACGTCGAAATCGAATTCGAGCTCAAGATTGAAACCTGGGAACGTGAACTGGAACTCCTCACCAACTTGGAACTGCGTCGCCTCCGCAACCTCATCCACCAGAGCCCCTGAAATTTCGGCCATCACTTCGTCAACGCGGCCACTCCTTCCCTCTAAATCGTGTCGCACTCGATCAATTGAAGAAGACGAACGAATCGAAAAACCCAGCCTCTCCAAAATTAGGTTTACGAACGAAAAAATGCCTACCGCTGCCTCCACGGCGAACGTGAGCACCTCCGGTCATTTTTCCTACCATCGTCATAGGCCCCTACACCTCCACATGAAGCCTCGACCACCCACTACACTCTGATCAACAGAAATTGGTCAAAACCCAATTTTGTACAAAAATGAACTGCTCTCAAATCCTTGATCTAAAAATCATGATTTTTGCTTCAAAATTCATGTTTTGGTATGAGAATCAAATTCACATGTCTGAATTCAAAAATTAAAAGTTTTGAAATTTAACTTGTTTTAAGTTTTCATTGTTGTTTTATAATTCCAGAACCAATACAAATTGTTTTTCCTTTAAACAAATTCTTAAACTTAATGTGTATCTAAGCCCTGGAATCAAAACAGAGAAAGATACATATACACATCATACATACAATCAAATATTCACACAGATGTTCACTTATATATGCCTGCAAATATTTAATCATTTCAACCATACTAGGATGCAACAAATATTTATTTATTTTAGTTTAACAGTTACTCACTTGATTAAGAAATGGACAGAGCTTCTTCTTTGAACCAGGCTATTGAAACTATTAGCTGAAACTCTTCTCTTGCATTGTCGTTTAAATCTGAGTTGTTGTTCATTTCAGATTTTCATTTTTTTTGATGGACGAAACTGAGATGAGTATATTGATATATAGGAAAGGAAAGCTTATAGGATATATTATTTTGTACAGGTGAAATAATCTTTGTTTGTACAATAGGGTGATTTTTTTCTTCTTTGTACAAAAATAAGGCAGAGATATTTCATTGCTTATGGAGGCTGAAATCATTTTTATACACTTCAAATGACCTTTGTTTGCTGCTAAGTACGGGTTACATTAAATGCATGTTCCCTTCATGTTTACATCCTTATGATATTTTCTTCTTTTGCTGGTTTCATGTTTACATATATAATTTGTATGTATTGTTTAGTATCTTCTTTTGTAAGCTTATATACTTGTACTTTGTAATCTAAATGAATTCAATATGTTGTTAAAATTTAGCTAATGTTTACTTTATATTCTGTAATTTATCTTATATATATTTATATTTCCTTAAGTATTTATTTTACCTAACATACACATCGTCTTGCATTTTTTTCTATATATTTATTTTAATAGATTATATATATATATATATATTTTGATGTATCTTGCAAATACAATTTATATTTTATATTTATATTCAATTTATATTTATCTTTTTTTTCCCAACATAATCCATCAACTCTTAATTTAAAAATATTTATCCTTATACTTTATCAATATCATATAACTTAAGTCTATATGTTTATTTTACCTTTAAACTATATATATGTGTTTTAGATATTTATTGTTCATTTTAACCTAAATATTTATTTCCAGAATTGTTTTACATGTTCATTTCATATTTTATACAACCATAAATCTATTTGAAATATTTTGTTTAACATCATATCAAAAATCCAAATTAATTCCCGGTAAATTCAAAATTTAACTAAAAATTATATTAATTACCAATTATTTCACAATTTTTCATTCAAAGATAAAGTTAATTATCAATTTAAACTTATTTAAAAATTCGGGATCGTTACACCCTTCAAACTAATTTTCGAAATAAAACATGTTGAAGACAAAGACCATTGAAGACAAAGATATTCATAAAGTAGGATTACTTGCCACTAGTCCTTGGAGGTGAAATTTACCATATCTAAAGTGGCAGTAGTGCTATGTTATGAAAATCTTCGATTTGCAAGGATATGATTTGAAGTTAAGAAGAAAATCTTTGATTAAGATTTAATAAATGATTTGGAAGATATTTTCCTTAAGTTAAAAGTTATAACTTGTAGATAAGAAATCTTTGATTAAGATTAAAAGGATGATTTGGAAAAGTTTTCCTAAGTAAAAGAGAAAATGATTTGGAATTATTCTAAGGTTTAAGAAAGGTTTAATAAATCAAATGATTTAATAAATGAGGCTTAATGATTCTATATACCTTTGAAAATAAAATGTAATAAATTGAAAAGAATATATCTAAGAAAGATATTTGATTTAAATAAAAGATGAAGTAATTGATTGATGATTGATATCCACATATGAATTTAACATCTTTTAAAGAGATGATTGGCTTCGAAGGAACCGGGGTTGGATTTGGGTGATTCCTATCCGAAAACCACTTCGAACCAATTTACGTGTTTGAAGATTGAAGTTGGTTGAAGATGGAGATACTGAGACGAATAATAACAAGGTACTACTTGTTGATTAATTAGGGATAAAATCCTGATTCACTATATTGTAGCAGTGGTCTCTTTATTATGAAAAACCTCAAAACCACAAGGGCTTCACGCCTAGTAATGGCCGAGGAAAGTTCCTTTGGTTTCGTTCGGTTCCAGAATGAACTTGTATGGATGAATGTCTGACCTTGCATTCCAAATAATAATGAGTGATCTCTATAAAAGTATATAAGTCGGTGGCGGAGAAGACACCTTCTCTTAGCTTAACACCCTTTCCTATGACATACAAGCTCAGGAAGTTATACGTTTGTAGAAATCAGTCGTGTGAATGTGGAATGGCAACGTGGCATTCGAAGTAAAAGAAGATGTGCTATGTGAAAAGGTAATCGTAGCCTCAAGCCTCATCAACCGGAAATGACCAAAATACGGTTAGATGCAGCAAGGCTAAGTGGGAAGTGGGTCTGTAACGATCCCGATTTTTCGACTTCCGAAAATCGACATTAATACGACCACTGCCGAGATATCAAATGCCGGAAAACCGAATTTTTAGGGTTAAAGAAGAAAGAAGTAGAAGAAGAAGAAAGAAAGAAGAAGCAATAGAAACAATATCAGAATATCACAATCGCAGCGGAACAACATATAATAGATAAATGAATAATCTTTAAAACAAAAAAAAAACTGTATATGTTATACATTACAACATCATTAGAGTGTACAACAACAATACACAACACAACTGAACAATTATATGAATTTTTCCTTACAATAGGTTACACAACGGAAAAGATAATAGTATACAAAACTGAACAAAATATTTTCCTATATATGAATTTTCAAAACTGAACAAAATATTTCCAAATTCAATTATAAAGCTTCCATTATCTTCAGTATTATCAATATAAATTTTAGAAGCCTTGAAAATATTTTTAACAAGCTTAAAAATCAAAATTCGATTTTTTTACTCAATTTCAATAATCAAATTCAATAATTTAATTGCCAATTTCATCCTGATATTTGAAATTCAAGTTAACCTATCATTCAAATATTTTAAATTCAATTAAATATTCCATTTCAAATGTTCAAAATTTCTGGGTCGTCACATTCTTCCCCCCTTAAAAGAATTTCGTTCCGAAATTACTAGTTAAGAAGAATGCCCCAAATCCATTTACTTATAAAAAATCCACTTCGTGAAAATTTTATATTCACCTTTTCCAAACCTTTAACTTCGACCAAAACAATGGTTTTCATTTTCTAGTTCAATTCTTTCATTTCATTACAATTTAGAAATCGACTTTTCGTTAACAAAAATTTTCAAATTTTTCAAAAAAATTTCTAACTCCCAAAATTTACGGAAAATTTTGGCAGAGTCTCCCTTGTACGGAGGAGCTTTTGCAATTTGACAAGAGATATAAATATGCATACATCGACCCACACGGTCGGAAAATAGAAAAAAAGTTCATATTTCTTATTTTTATTGCATAGGCGTACCTTTATTAGCATTTTTAAACAAAGCGGTTTATTATTAGCATTTTAGCGCGACCAATCCAGCCATACAGCCCCCATGTACCTGTACTTACTCAATTTAAACACGTAAATGACATATATAGGAAATTCATATACATTTCACTTATTTTCAATAGTAAACACATAGTTTTCATAAGCAATGCACTCAAAATAATTCCCATAAGCAATTTATAAGGTTTTAATACAAATTTAGTCGCTTGCGACCAATTCACATATCATTTCATTTGAAACCATTTCACAATTTCCAGTTTATCCTTCATTCACTTATTAATTTAGAATATTTTCTCAACTCCAAATTTCACTTAAGAATTTCACCATTTATTTCTTAAGTTCAAGGTAATTATTCTATATACTTCTTATATTCATTTACAATTCACCACTTTGGTTTATAACCACTTATATTTAAACTGGATTTCAAATTCCATATGAATTCATTTTACTTTTCATTTATAACTATTGAATTCAATTCATTTTTTAAACCATATTAAATTTGTCATTCTTTTTAATTAGTTTCACTTACTAATTTTTATTTTTATTTAGCTTCATTTGATCCAACTTGACAAATTTCCACTTCACTTAATTTAACTTAATTCAAACTCAATTTCCATGTTTAACTTGAATTCATTTACTTACAAATTCAAACGAATTTTAACATTCAGTTTTCTATTTCATTTACTTACAATTGTAAATTCATTCATTCAGAAGCATTCCATACAACTTGACAACAACCATTTCACAATTTTACTTAAGTTATTTCAATTCAAAACTGAAATTTATTTTTCTTTATAGCACTTCCAAATTTAAATACTTGATTTGATTTTTATTTATGAGATCCATTCCATTTACTTATTTAATTCAATTAGTTTATTCACTGATCCATTTTAAATTTCAAATTTCCACTCTCAATTCATGTCGAATTTATTTTATCAACAACAAGGCCATTTTCAATTTATTTCTACTTACTTGAATTTATCTGCAAATTCAAACCATTTTTATTTAACTTACAATTCAATTTTTAATTTAACTAATTCAACTTTCCTATTTCATGAATTAATTATCATATTAGTTTACTTGAATTCAATCCAGTTTATTTTCCCCAAGTTTAGATTTTTATTCAACTTGATTCCAATCAAATTTCAAATATTTCTATGAGTTATCAAACTTATTTATATTTCAATAACTATTTTAATAAGATTCCAAAGTTTTTCCAACATTTCAAAATTATCTTTGAAATTAATTATCTCTAAAATCAAACTCAATTTCAAATTATAAATCACCTTTACATTTACAATTCCCATTTGTATATGAATTTTCTTTCTTAACCTTTGGTTGCACTTTCAATTTTTATTCAATAATCATTGATAATAATTCAATATTATCACTTCCTAACAATCAAACATCCATATACTATAATAATTATGAAAAATGATTTCTTTTCTATACAAAAATAGTTTGGGTAAAATTATTTCATTTACCCTCTTTTAAAATAATACTATGTCGGTTTATCTCGTTTAAGAGTTTAGAAAACCCTATCGATACAGTTGGCCAAACTACACCGACCAGAATCTATAAACAATCAACCGTTAAGTCAACACAATACAAAACAACTCTATATTCACTAACAAATATGCGCTCATATCTATTATTACACTCAAACTCATTCTAGAGTACTACTGACTCTATCCCTAATGAGTAACCCCCAACCGAGCCAGGGTTATCGCTTAACCAAATGCTCCGATACCACATTGTAACGATCCCGATTTTTCGACTTTCGAAAATCGACATTAATACAACCACTATCGAGATATCGAATGTTGGAAAACCGAATTGTTAGGGTTAAAGAAGAAAGAGGTAGAAGAAGAAGAAAGAAAGAAGAAGCAACAGAAACAATATTAGAATCTCACAATCCCAGCGGAACAACATATATAGATAAATGAATAATCTTTAAAACAAAAAAAACTGTATATGTTATACATTACAACATCATAAGAGTGTACAACAACAATACACAACACAACTGGACAATTATATGAATTTGTCCTTACAATAGGTTACACAGCGGAAAAGATAATAGCACAAAGTATGGAAGTACGTCTCGCCATCTAGCTTGCCTCTTGAGCTCCACAAACCTCCTGAATTCTAGAATGACCTGTTAACCTGACTCTAGGCTGCCCGTGTGGAAAATTATGGGCACCCAGAGTTTAGGAAGGGAACAATAAACTCCAGGTCAGTCATGGGATTGGTGTGAGAACTTAAAACAGTTATTTACACAAAAAGAAAACCGCAAAGCTTTTTGAAAATGAAACTATCATAAGGCCTCCCGCCACACACACAATGCAAACGCAGAATTGGAGGAGATTTCTCCTTATGATAGTAAAAAATGCTTGATACGCGAAAACCATTTTGATATTATTATTAGTGCATAGTGCAAAAGACATTTCGAAAATATAATATTAATCTTAGCCAGCATAGGTACCATTATACTATGCCTACTATAGCTACCATGTTAAATGGCAGGTTCTAGAACTAAAACCGTACAGGGCTCGTATTGTTTCTTTTGATTTCCAACAAATGGTCAGGCTAAGGAACTTCCTACTGCCACATGGGAACGCCTCTGGAGGGACGCCCCGAGAACCTAACCGGATCTCTGCCAACACAAGGCCGAGTTACCTCACGCTTCTGGGTGCAATGAAGCTGTAACTAGATAACTCCACACAAATGTATGCCATCCCCGGTCTTTACTGACCTTTATCCGAGGATCCTCAACACCAACAACCACAAAGTAATAAATTTTCAGCAACCACATAGGTTAAGTATCTGGGCTCCATACCATGATACCACCTTTTTCCAGAAGAAATGACATACTTAAGGGCGCGACCCTTAAACAACCTTGCTGCATTCTTCCTGTTTCGACCATTCCGGGTTGTGAGGTTCGACGAAGTCTCGTCCACAAAGCTACGCTTTTCACAAAAGCCATGCTTCGATCAACAAATGATCAACAAATGATCATCACACATCAGCACTCAGCATGTCACGTTACCAAATTGGGAATATATCATTAGTAACCATCAACTAAATAACCTCTGAGCTCGTACGTCTCAGAGAAGGGTGTTAAGCTAAGAGAATAAATTCTCCGCCACCAAGCAGAAATGTATTTGATAGAAACCAGCTTTATATCTCAAAATGTAACGTCAGACATACATCCATACAAGTCTGTTCCAAGATCGAACAGATCCGAAGGCACTTCAAAAGAAGCCCTTGCAATCCGGATATTCACTAATCACGTTCGGACTTCCCATCACAAAAGGGTGATATAAATCTCTATACCGGAGCAACTCGGTGCAGAGACATTCGACAGGTTGTCCTTTCATTTTCGAAAATACCCAGTCTTCTGTCACGCCCCACCTCTATGCTCATAATAACAAAGAGTATTAAAGTAAATACTGTCTATTATTACGAAGAATAAGGCTGGATAGGAGCGACCATCCGTAATTGGCCTTACACTAATATTGGTTATCTCGATAGGAGTGGTACATACTTTTTATTTTTCTTCTATTATTTGTTTACTCCCATCGACACACCCAATACTAGTATAAAACGAACTACGACGGTTCATAATAGTTTAGGACATTAGATATAACAATAACACAGATAATATAAATGCGGAACACAGATAAAAACGAAAGTCTCATATATATATGACTGATGTCAGTTAATACATAGTTGACACGATACATATGATACAACTACAACTGTCGACTCTAGAAGTTATATATACAAGTACATTATCGACTAATATACATGAATACATATCGTTCTATACAACGACACAACTACTACACAATGACACTGACAACTTCAGAAGATGTGAAAAGTCTTCAAATCCTGAACAGCAACTCAAAGAAGAAAATCTACAACCTGAAATAACTCGGGTCTGACCCGAGTATTATATTCAAAAGAAAATAATACACGGGTCAGTCTAATTCAAACTCAGTTATTAGTGCATAGCAGTAATAATAATCAGATAGTCAATAGACGACAGTCACAGAAATCACCTATATCCAACTCTCGATACTAGAATTGGATAACGGCGTATATAACACTAAACAGTGTAAATCATCAAATCAAAAATCTCAAAATGATCAAACACACCAAATGTCTATGTGGCTGCAGCACACGCACGCGTGCACTGCCTCGCCACACAGTACGTGAAATCATTATGATGGTGAACTAACAGCAATCAGAACGGTAGAAGTCAACATAAATAAACTTACAGGGTCAAACCCGGGTCTTTGAGATCGGATTCAACTCGCTGTAAAATCTCAAAAATCAATTTGAAACAATCACGAACCAACAAAGGCAATAACACAAGCAGGCCCAGAACCGAACAACCCAGGTCAAGACAGATCAGTCAAAAGTAATACAAGAGATGCGAGTGCTGCACTGATAAATGAAGTGCAGCCAAAACCGTATATGGTCAACAACAACTCAAAGCAATGCCAATTCGAACATACATATATACATATCAAAGGATGTATATACATACATGACCGCATGCTTATATATGAAGACTAAAATGCAACTATATGCAGACAACCTCACAAATATGAATGCTACAAATCAAACCAGTTCAGGTATCACAAAGAAGGTCAGCTACAAGCAGCTGGTCGAAGACCAGTTCACAATAATATGCAAATAGGCTACATGGGACAGAGAATGCAGGTTTGAAATGCAACTAAACTTCAAAATGCACAAGTACCAGACTTCGAGTACAAAAGACTCAAAGCATAAAGTATGATTCAAGCATGAATACTGGGATGCACCAGAGAGTATGTAACTCTGAAATCGAAGCGAAATACAAAGCAGAATGACATGAACATCGTAGGCCGATATTGTTATGCAGAAGGAACTCAAGTCCGGCTGACACGAAGTATGAAACAATAAACCAGTAAAACGTGAACTAGCTTGAACGAGTCAGATGCAGACCATATATATAAAAATGACAACAACCACGGCGGGTCTGCAAATGTAAAAAAAGCTCAAAGTCATGATATTCATGGAATCAGAGACTCAACTGTATACAAGTGACAACAAACAATGAACCAGAGTGCAATTACAATGGGATCAACAAAAACCAAAGACCAGTGATACAACTGAATTCATATACCATGACTATCGACCAGGTCCCAACAATGAACTTCAAGTGTACAATGAAGACCGTGGCAGTTACTCAACTGAAGATGCAGATACAAAACGACCAAGTGCAACTGGAAACAATAAAAGTGCAAGCTACAACTTCAAGTGAACAAATGCTCAGTGATGTATAGCATCAAGACCAATTTCAAATGACTAATGTAATGTATCAGTTTCAACTATATCCCCAAGTGCACATACAATATAGACCTGACAGTATGCAGTGATACTGTCTCGAAGACCAGTGAGCAACAGGGGAAAACAAAGTTCGACAGATCACGCGTGTGAACAAGTACATATATGAATGCAGTGAAACTCGAGGCAAGTCAAAACAACGAGCTTCAAACACGTATGCAACAGGAACCCCACCAATAAGGTCAAATTGAATGCAAGTATTTTAAAAATGTACATATGGTCAGTCCAGTTCTAAACATGAAACAGAAGTGACTTTAAAATGAAGACTGCTTCAAATTAGACTTCAAATAATGCAAAGGCAACATGGCAGCAGTTCAGATGCCAGACAAACAAATGCTAAAACTCAGTGAAACTTGATACCAATATCATGAATACGAGGACAAGCATACATGAAGTAGTGCAATGCAGACAAGTGTAAGTGAAGTCATGAAGAACTACACGGCAGTAGACAAAAATGCCAGCAGTGGATCTAAATATGAAATTGTTCGCATACAATGGAGTCAGCAAATTGAAGCTGAGAAAGTTCATATATACAAGAGGGGCTAGACCGTATCAATATCAAGTAGAGATGATGCAAGTATACAAACGTCAGACAACATCGAGTACGGGGTCCCTCGAAGATGAATTCGAGCTAGAGTCCAATGAACATTGCAACTAACTAAAGTACATTAACTATAAGACTAACAGAGAAGGTGGCCAGTGACGAAGCTCACAAGGGCCGGTAAACAAAAGCAATAAATCCCAGTAAAGTCCACAAGGAAAATTCACAAAAACCCAAATTCCAGAGATAAAACATCGATACTAAACCCACGAATTTGAACAGTTCAAAATCATCAAAGCCAAATAAATCAAGGTATCCCAAAATCCAGTAAAGACCCAAGTCACGAAAATCAACAGCATATTCGAAGTCAAAATAGCCACAAAATAGAAATAATGAAAATCACAGAGCTTCGAACTCTGAATAACCCAAAGCATGAATTAGATGTGAGCAGTTATCCACTCACCTTGTACTGACGAGCACGAGATTGACGAGTCGAACGAAGCCAGGATGAACTCAATGCCGAGTTACCATCGATTTCTCCCTAGTCGACGCCGTGGCCAAACGAGAAATCGAGCAAATGTTGAAATCGAAGCCCTAACTTTTGGAAGAAAGACGAGAGCCCTAATTTCAGATCGAAGAGAATAATCGCCGCCATTTTCTTTTTCGTTTACTTTGTTTTGGGTTGTCGAATGAGTAAGGGAGGTAGGGTTTTCTTGGGTAGATATCAACACACGATTGAAGATGCGGGTCAAACGAATAAAATTTAAAGCCCGATAACATTTTACCCATTTTACTTAATCAATTATATAGTCGGGAATTTTGCCAATACTAAAAGAATTTCAAATTTGATTTGAATTCCAATAACAATTATCAACTGAATTAAATCGTCATTTTGACGATAATTGAAATTACAAAAATCCCGGTTGTTACAGACTCCCCTCCTTATAGAAATTGCGTCCCCGCAATTTTCATAATTAAGGTCGTCTTTAACAATAAATTTTCTAACCTAAACTGGTTAAGCTAGAAAATAAAAGTCAAAACGCAAACACCAAAGAAATCTTTCAATTTCAATAAAAGAAACCTACAAATTCTCAACAAAGCCTAATTATCAATAGATAATCAAAAACAGCAAAGCTGAATAAATGCAAACATCAGCAATATTCAATACAATCAATGTAATCTAGAATCAATAAGAAACTAGAAAATCTCATATCAATAAAATCAGCAAACATCTAATTATCCAAACGATAGCCAGAAAACAAATCAACGAATATTTAATTACCGCAAACGGTAACCAAATTTCAATTTTAACAAATATTCGATTATCACAATCGATAATCAAATTTCAAATTCAACAAATATTCGATTATCAAAAACGATAATCAAATTTCAAATTCAACAAATATTCGATTATCAAAACGATAATCAAATTTCAAATTCAACAAATATTCGATTATCAAAAACGATAATCAAATTTCAAATTCAACAAATATTCGATTATCAAAAACGATAATCAAATTTCAAATTCAACAAATATTCGATTATCAAAACGATAATCAAATTTCAAATTCAACAAATATTCGATTATCAAAACGATAATCAAATTTCAAATCCACAAATATCTAATTATTACAAGCGATAATCAGAAACAACAAATATCTGATTATCAAAAACGATAATCAGAACTCATATCAACAAATATCTAATTATCACAAGCGATAATTAGAAACAACAAATATCTGATTATCAAAAACGATAATCAGAACTCATATCAACAAATATCTAATTATCACAAGCGATAATTAGAAACAACAAATATCTGATTATCAAAAACGATAATCAGAACTCATATCAACAAATATCTAATTATCACAAGCGATAATTAGAAACAACAAATATCTGATTATCAAAAACGATAATCAGAACTCATATCAACAAATATCTAATTATCACAAGCGATAATTAGAAACAACAAATATCTGATTATCAAAAACGATAATCAGAACTCATATCAACAAATATCTAATTATCACAAGCGATAATTAGAAACAACAAATATCTGATTATCAAAAACGATAATCAGAACTCATATCAACAAATATCTAATTATCACAAGCGATAATTAGAAACAACAAATATCTGATTATCAAAAACGATAATCAGAACTCATATCAACAAATATCCAATTACCTGCAGATAATTGGAAGCAACTAATATCTAGAAATCAATTAAGAAGACTAGAAAATCAACATAAAAGCTTGGATCGATCCCATCAGATGGCGAGTTTTTTAATTCGCCGCACGTGCATCAACAAATGGCCGAAGCCTACCAAGTACTCAACATAATTTTGGCGCCCAACAAATGACCCGAAGGTCCAACAAATGACCCGAAGGTCTAGTACTGGTATTTGACCCGAAGGTCCAACAAATGACCCGAAGGTCCAACAAAGTGGCTCGAAAGCACACGAAATCATCAAATATTTCAATTAACGAGTCCGGAATTAACCGAAATAGCAAACGCACATGTCCCATACCACGTGTTTTACTAAATCGTTTGATTCTCTTCATCGTTTCCTTGAAAGTGTGAAATCATCAAATTCATCAAAACAACAGATATTCAATTAACGAGTCCGGAATTAACCGAAATAGTAAAAGTGTGGTTCCATACTCCGCACTTTTGCTAAATCGTTTAAATCACTTCATCGTTTCCTTGAAAGTGCAAAATTGTGTATTCTGTAAAATACACTTTACATTCTCAAATGGACAAGTCCGGAATTAAGCGAATCAGTAAAAGAAAGGGGTCATAGTCCTCGATTTTGCTGAAACGTTTAAATCGCTTCCTCATTCTTTTGAAAGCGTAAACTGTTAAATTTCTGAAAACAATTTTATTTATTTTGTAAAAATAACAATTCACCTCCTCAACTGGACAAGTCCGGAGTTAAACGAAACAGTAAAAGAAAGGGGTCATAATCCTCGATTTTGCTGAATCGTTTAAGTCGCTTTCTCATTCTTTTGAAAACGCAAACTGCTAAAATTTTATAAAACAATTTTCTAACCACGTGATTAAAACAGCAAATTAGTAACAATTTCGATAAGGAAATTGTACTTCTCAAAATACCGTAAAAACGGTCACAAATCAGTATTGCGGAATAACCGCTTGAAAACCCACTTTTAAAAATTTGGCGGTTACTGAAGCCAAAGCGACAGTAGTTTTAAAGCATCAAAATCTCATCAAAATAATTCACATCAAAATGTGACATCAGTGAATCTTCAATCATTAAAATTGTCAACAAAACATCGTGCTTCAAAATATAGCATTGGTGTAAAATGCCGTTATAAAATAACGGCAACAAAATACGTATCATAACCAAGCATCGGTTCAACGTAAAATAATTGCAATAACGTGCAATTCAAATTTTGCACGTATTATAAAATGAGCAAAGAAATCATTCGAATGTATCTTCAATGA
This sequence comes from Allium fistulosum, assembly GCA_030737815.1. NCBI lineage: Eukaryota > Viridiplantae > Streptophyta > Magnoliopsida > Asparagales > Amaryllidaceae > Allium > Allium fistulosum. The sequence goes on from CM060904.1 coordinate 138,211,790, forward strand.
AGATAATTCAAAACAACAAAAATCTAATCAATATATGATTAGTACAAGAGAAGCCAGCGGAAATTTCAACAAAAATCACATAACTGTAATTTCTTCAAATCCTTAATTCGGATTCGAAATTCTCAAAGAAACAAAATAATTACAGCTATGTAAACAACAAATGAAATTTATTTCAATTTCTAAATCAAATAGATTATCAGTTGTACTCAGCGAAGACAGTTTCACTGTTTCCGCTGCGCACTCTGATAAACAGTACTCAAATCAATCAAATCATCAGAACACAAATTCACTTTTATTTTTAAATAAAGTTATTTAAAAATTTCATCCAAATTTCAAAACTTTAGTTTTGACTCAAATCACAATAAAACATCGACCAATAGTTGTAACATATGTTCCATCCAAGTTATATTTTATATTATGTCCATAAACCCCAAGCTCTGATACCAACTGTCACGCCCCACCTCTATGCTCATAATAACAAAGAGTATTAAAGTAAATACTGTCTATTATTACGAAGAATAAGGCTGGATAGGAGCGACCATCCGTAATTGGCCTTACACTAATATTGGTTATCTCGATAGGAGTGGTACATACTTTTTATTTTTCTTCTATTATTTGTTTACTCCCATCGACACACCCAATACTAGTATAAAACGAACTACGACGGTTCATAATAGTTTAGGACATTAGATATAACAATAACACAGATAATATAAATGCGGAACACAGATAAAAACGAAAGTCTCATATATATATGACTGATGTCAGTTAATACATAGTTGACACGATACATATGATACAACTACAACTGTCGACTCTAGAAGTTATATATACAAGTACATTATCGACTAATATACATGAATACATATCGTTCTATACAACGACACAACTACTACACAATGACACTGACAACTTCAGAAGATGTGAAAAGTCTTCAAATCCTGAACAACAACTCAAAGAAGAAAATCTACAACCTGAAATAACTCGGGTCTGACCCGAGTATTATATTCAAAAGAAAATAATACACGGGTCAGTCTAATTCAAACTCAGTTATTAGTGCATAGCAGTAATAATAATCAGATAGTCAATAGACGACAGTCACAGAAATCACCTATATCCAACTCTCGATACTAGAATTGGATAACGGCGTATATAACACTAAACAGTGTAAATCATCAAATCAAAAATCTCAAAATGATCAAACACACCAAATGTCTATGTGGCTGCAGCACACGCACGCGTGCACTGCCTCGCCACACAGTACGTGAAATCATTACGATGGTGAACTAACAGCAATCAGAACGGTAGAAGTCAACATAAATAAACTTACAGGGTCAAACCCGGGTCTTTGAGACCGGATTCAACTCGCTGTAAAATCTCAAAAATCAATTTGAAACAATCACAAACCAACAAAGGCAATAACACAAGCAGGCCCAGAACCGAACAACCCAGGTCAAGACAGATCAGTCAAAAGTAATACAAGAGATGCGAGTGCTGCACTGATAAATGAAGTGCAGCCAAAACCGTATATGGTCAACAACAACTCAAAGCAATGCCAATTCGAACATACATATATACATATCAAAGGATGTATATACATACATGACTGCATGCTTATATATGAAGACTAAAATGCAACTATATGCAGACAACCTCACAAATATGAATGCTACAAATCAAACCAGTTCAGGTATCACAAAGACGGTCAGCTACAAGCAGCTGGTCGAAGACCAGTTCACAATAATATGCAAATAGGCTACATGGGACAGAGAATGCAGGTTTGAAATGCAACTAAACTTCAAAATGCACAAGTACCAGACTTCGAGTACAAAAGACTCAAAGCATAAAGTATGATTCAAGCATGAAAACTGGGATGCACCAGAGAGTATGTAACTCTGAAATCGAAGCGAAATACAAAGCAGAATGACATGAACATCGTAGGCCGATATTGTTATGCAGAAGGAACTCAAGTCCGGCTGACACGAAGTATGAAACAATAAACCAGTAAAACGTGAACTAGCTTGAACGAGTCAGATGCAGACCATATATATAAAAATGACAACAACTACGGCGGGTCTGCAAATGTAAAAAAAGCTCAAAGTCATGATATTCATGGAATCAGAGACTCAACTGTATACAAGTGACAACAAACAATGAACCAGAGTGCAATTACAATGGGATCAACAAAAACCAAAGACCAGTGATACAACTGAATTCATATACCATGACTATCGACCAGGTCCCAACAATGAACTTCAAGTGTACAATGAAGACCGTGGCAGTTACTCAACTGAAGATGCAGATACAAAACGACCAAGTGCAACTGGAAACAATAAAAGTGCAAGCTACAACTTCAAGTGAACAAATGCTCAGTGATGTATAGCATCAAGACCAATTTCAAATGACTAATGTAATGTATCAGTTTCAACTATATCCCCAAGTGCACATACAATATAGACCTGACAGTATGCAGTGATACTGTCTCGAAGACCAGTGAGCAACAGGCGAAAACAAAGTTCGACAGATCACGCATGTGAACAAGTACATATATGAATGCAGTGAAACTCGAGGCAAGTCAAAACAACGAGCTTCAAACACGTATGCAACAGGAACCCCACCAACAAGGTCAAATTGAATGCAAGTATTTTAAAAATGTACATATGGTCAGTCCAGTTCTAAACATGAAACAGAAGTGACTTTAAAATGAAGACTGCTTCAAATTAGACTTCAAATAATGCAAAGGCAACATGGCAGCAGTTCAGATGCCAGACAAACAAATGCTAAAACTCAGTGAAACTTGATACCAATATCATGAATACGAGGACAAGCATACATGAAGTAGTGCAATGCAGACAAGTGTAAGTGAAGTCATGAAGAACTACACGGCAGTAGACAAAAATGCCAGTAGTGGATCTAAATATGAAATTGTTCGCATACAATGGAGTCAGCAAATTGAAGCTGAGAAAGTTCATATATACAAGAGGGGCTAGACCGTATCAATATCAAGTAGAGATGATGCAAGTATACAAACGGCAGACAACATCGAGTACGGGGTCCCTCGAAGATGAATTCGAGATAGAGTCCAATGAACATTGCAACCAACTAAAGTACATTAACTATAAGACTAACAGAGAAGGTGGCCAGTGACGAAGCTCACAAGGGCCGGTAAACAAAAGCAATAAATCCCAGTAAAGTCCACAAGGAAAATTCACAAAAACCCAAATTCCAGAGATAAAACATCGATACTAAACCCACGAATTTGAACAGTTCAAAATCATCAAAGCCAAATAAATCAAGGTATCCCAAAATCCAGTAAAGACCCAAGTCACGAAAATCAACAGCATATTCGAAGTCAAAATAGCCACAAAATAGAAATAACGAAAATCACAGAGCTTCGAACTCTGAATAACCCAAAGCATGAATTAGATGTGAGCAGTTATCCACTCACCTTGTACTGACGAGCACGAGATTGACGAGTCGAACGAAGCCAGGATGAACTCAATGCCGAGTTACCATCGATTTCTCCCTAGTCGACGCCGTGGCCAAACGAGAAATCGAGCAAATGTTGAAATCGAAGCCCTAACTTTTGGAAGAAAGACGAGAGCCCTAATTTCAGATCGAAGAGAATAATCGCCGCCATTTTCTTTTTCGTTTGCTTTGTTTTGGGTTGTCGAATGAGTAAGGGAGGTAGGGTTTTCTTGGGTAGATATCAACACACGATTGAAGATGCGGGTCAAACGAATAAAATTTAAAGCCCGATAACATTTTACCCATTTTACTTAATCAATTATATAGTCGGGAATTTTGCCAATACTAAAAGAATTTCAAATTTGATTTGAATTCCAATAACAATTATCAACTGAATTAAATCGTCATTTTGACGATAATTGAAATTACAAAAATCCCGGTTGTTACATCTTCACACTGGTCTTCAAATGCAATCCATTTCGTCGTATCATTATTCAGAATGGGTTTTATGACACAAAGGTCCTCTCCCGGCTTAACCGAATAATGAGCGCTTATTTTAAAAATAAGTGTTGCATTCAAATTTCAAGCAAATCACAACAAATGACCATTTTGATCTTTAATCAAAATATTCATTGTTTATTATTCGATGTGGTTTTCTGATAACAAATTAGAATCCGACCCTCAGTCGCATCGAAATTTAAATACCATTTAAGGGTCAATATTGATAGTCGGTTATTTAACTATCAATCGATATTCACAACATCACCAGATTTTAAATTTTTTCCCCAATTACTTATTTTCAAAATATCTTTACAAGATATATTTTTTCCCACACTTCATCACTTTGAAAACCCATTTCAAATCACTTTTCACTCACGGGGCAAAATTCCCGATGTTATTTATTTCCATTGGAAATCTGCCAAATCTGAATACTTGAAAATAATTTATATCATTTATCCAAAATATATTTGGAAAACACTTTAAAATAGAGTTTACTTTTAAAACACTTTATTTTCAAATATTAGTTATAAAAACATTATACTAATATTACATATAAACTCAAGTCTAAACTAATTTTTCAAAATAGAATTAGTAGATAGAGTGTAATTATTTAAATAATCTAAAAACAATTATCAATTTAGTCTTCAAATAATTACTTCTATAATGTGCTAAATAAATCTTTACTCTAAAGATTTCAAAATAACTTAAGAAAATGTTTTCTCCAAAATATTCTTTTAAAATCAACTTTGGAACTTTTAATTTATACTTTAAAAGCTATTTTGGAAATATACTCGGCTTTCCAGGGAGAATACACTTTCATTTCAAAATAGTTCATTTAAACCAATTAAATAAATCCTTATCGATTCATTTTTTTTAAATTTACGTTTCAAATCCGTAATTTTATTTCCACACTTCAAAAATAAATCAATGTTTATTTTTAAAACAAATTTCCCAAGCCTCTATAAATCCCCGTTGTGAATTTACATTTCCAAAATATCAACTGATATACAATTTGACCAAATATTCACTTTCAATCGCCAAATCAAATTTCAAGTTCACTTATTTATTCCAAGTACCAATCAGATTCCAAGTTGATTTCTAAATTTATTTCACAAATACCAAATCAAATTTTCAAATTGATTTCCCAAGGATTGAACACCAAATGAATTTTCATTCGAATTCCAAATTGAAACCAATTTCTACTAAAACCCCAAATCAATTTCCAAATTGATTCCAAATTCATTTCAAACACCAAATCAACTTTTTTTAGATTTATTTTCCAAAGATTCATCTTTAAACACCAACTCAATTCCAAATCAATTTTCTTAATTCATCTAAATAAATTCCTTTATTTCTCCCAAACCATTCAAAATTGAATAAACTTTTACAACTTTAAAATGATATTGTTTAAATTCTCAAAATCTGTTCATTCTTATTTATAGAAAATCTTATTCTCCATATTTGGAATTTTATTTAATCAAATTTCAAAAATCAACCTTTTATTATTCTTTCCAAAACAATTCTCAAAATCATCTTACTTAAAATTCTCTATTTTAAATTCCCTTTTGAAAATCAAATTTTATATTTTCTGGTGATCTTGAAAATATCCAAAATATATTCGGCTAAAACTTTGGCTTTAAATTGTTTCAAATATCAATATCATCAATCACGGATTTCAACAAATCACACCACAGTATATAAATTAAATAAATAAAATTTCAGGAATCCAGTTGGATCCCTCCAACCCGTTTCCCTGCATCCAAAGATGTTAGCACAATACCAATCCCGCTTCAAGACGGGATATCGCGGTACATGGGTTTATATAAAATATCCTTCGCTATTATGCGGCGTATAGGGTCTTATCCGCTATATAATGCGGGAAATCAACTCCAAATACATATATAATACCAATTCCACTTCGAGATGGAATATCGCGGTATATGTGTTTAAATATAATATCATCCGCTTATTATGCGGCGTATAGGGTCTATTTCAATACAATTAACAAAAATAATCATCCAAGCACACAATCAACCAATTTTTAAATCTATTCATTTAAGATCAACCAAGCAACAAATTTTTGAGTGAGAAGTTCTCACCTTTGCTTCTTTATTTTGCAATCCCATTTCCATTCCAGTTTGTTTTTTCATGATCTTTAGACCTTGTATAAACAATTATATAAAATTTCATGAATATTCGAACAAATCGAATAATCAATTACTGTTTAATAATTAAATTAACTGATAGTTTTATCCAAACCAATTCCTCCTTTTATAAATTTATTAATATTTTAATTGATTTAATAATCAATTTCCCATGTAATAATTTTAATTGACTAATGATTTAAATAAACTACTAAATTCTTTTTGAAACTACATATACACTAATAAAATAAATTATAGATTTTCAAAAATCTACTTTTATAAATTCTTTAAACATTTTAAAATCCCTATATTTATTTTCAAACCTTTATCTATGTATAAAAATCTTTCTGTTTACTATAAATATATAAAATTTGGATTAACTTAAATATTAAAAAAATTCTTAACAGATAATTATTTCCTTTTAATCTAAAAAAATATATCAAAATTGTCTTACTGTAATTGATTTCTTCTTTTCTGCTATTTTTTCCTGTATATATACATGGATTGAAAAATCTGCATATATTTAACCTTACTGAAAAAATAATTTTCTATATGCATTTAATCTCTCTCTCTCTATATATATATATATATTTAATAATATTAACTAAACCAATGTCTTAATAAATTAGACTAACAACAGAAATTACCAGTCATATTCGGGCCACGAACGCCGATTGTCCGCTACTACCGACGCCTTGATCGATCACAACCATCTCGAGCTCAACCAATTGGGATTCCTATGCTCGACGTTTTCGCCACCGCAATCTGAAACTACATCGAATCGCCGCTTCGCCCTGTCGTTTTCACACAAATTCTGACCATCGCGACACTCCTCCTCGACGCGCGCTGATCTGCTTCGACGCCTCCATGCTGTGACTACACAATTGATCTAAGATAGTGGCTGCCGCCATCGCGACCATATCGAGGCGTCACCCACCACCTCGAACGCGAGTGCCCCCCCTTAATTCTCGTCCTTGAATCGAAGTCGATTTGGATCTGCTCGATTTTTTTTCTCAAATTTGAAAGAGAAAATGAGGGCTCGACATTTTATTTCTAAGGAAAGAGGGAACGAAGAATAAAAGCTCGGTTGTTATCCTAGTTTTGAACGAGAGGAAAGGGGGCGGCCATCATAATTTTATCTGATTGATTTTTTTTCGTTTTGGCTTCCAAGAAAAGGCTCAGTTGAAAAGTAACAAGGTGGGGAAGCGTGCTTGAGAAGGGAACGAGACATATTACGGCCTGACCTGATTTTAATTTGACTTTGATTTGATTTAATAAAGTTTTATTTATAATACGCACACACAACAACTCCAAATGCTACGAAAATTGAAATTTGATAATATAACAATATTACGGACCCAATGGAACTAATTTCATCGAATTCCGAGACTGTGCCTCGGAAGGCTATTTTTAAATATCGATTTAAACGATAAAATTTCAAAACTGAACAAAACATTTCCTAATTCAATTCTGAAGCTTCCATTATCTTCAGTATTATCAATATAAATTTTCGAAGCCTTGAAATTTTTAACAAGCTTAAAAATCAAAATTCAATTTTTTTACTCAATTTCAATAATTAAATTCAATAATTTAATTGCCAATTTCATCCTGATATTTGAAATTCAAGTTAACCTATCATTCAAATATTTTAAATTCAATTAAATATTCCATTTCAAATGTTTAAAATTTCTGGGTCGTCACAGGCTTATTCCCAATTAGGGTATGATCATCCCCTTCTAGATTTATTTCTTTCCGCTATGACGTTCGAGATGTAAATTATTGTGGCGTATGGAAAACGAGCGCTCGGTTAAAGGTCGGTAATGACCGGGAGATGACATATTCGGTACTATCTAGTCATAGAGGTAGGACGGTCTTGTGTTGGTAGAGGAGTTTTGTGATGGTTCCTTGGTACATCCATCTAGAGGTGTACCTATCGAAAGGTAGTCCTTCACATGGTCATTTGTATGGAAATCCATTCTTCAATAAGAATCTGCAGTTTTGTTTGTATTGGCGTAATGAATAGCCTCAAAATGTTATATGGGTAACCATTTCGGATAAGATTAATAAGTTTAATTGCAAATGTTTTCAAAGAATGTCATTAGAAATAATATCAAATGTTTTGATATGTAAAAGTGTTTTTAGTTATCATAAGGCGAAAACTCGTCCGTGTTTATGTGTGGGCGTGGTCTTATGAGATACTCTTTATTTTCAAAGGATTTTATTTAAAGGCTGATATATGACACTGTCATCTATTATTGAGTTTTTCTCACGTTGGTTTATCAAGCCTGATCCGGGTATTTTTAATACTCGGATCAGATCCGAGTAGTTTTAGGTTTAGTTGAAGATGGTTGAAGTTTCCATAAGAGAGTTGGAGATATGAGTAACTCATCAGAGATAGGGTTAGTAATACCCTAGGATGAGTAACTCATTATAGATAGGATTAGTAACACCCTAGAATGAGTTGAGAGTATTATATATGAGCGCGTATTTGTTAATGTTATATATAAAGGTTTTATTTTGAAAAATTGGTAAATGAAATAATTTTACGTAGGATTATATTTTAATTACAAAGTATATATTTTGAAAAGTTATATAGTTAGAAATCAAGATTAGTGAAATTTAAATATGAACATCTTGTGATTAGAATTTCACAGTTTGAGTATAAGGTGTTTGATAATAAGATTGGTTTAAGTAATGAAAATATAAGATAAAAATTGTATTTAACAAATAGAAAATGATTGTGTAAAAGGTAAATGTAAAAGGAGTGAGAAATTAAATTTGAGTAAGTTAAAAGAATTATGGTAATTTAAGTGAAGTTAATTAATATAAGATAAATTTATAAAAAGAACTTATAAGATAGGTTTTATAAACAAAAGTAATATCTAAAGGATTTTGAAAAGGGTATTATTTCAAATAAAAGAGATATTTTATGATAACCAGTTCGAATGGCTCGTAAACTAAAAAATGGGCAGGAGATGTGATCAGATGGTAAATACTTCTCTTAAGTATTACTCTTCTTGTTAAGAGGATATATAATACTATTGGTAGTACCCAGTTCCATGGTATTATTTTGGAGTTAGTCGGTGTATATTCTTAAGTTAAAGAGATAACATGAATCGTTAATTGATAAATTGAGTAGCAATATTTATAAAAGTGTTTAAACCAAAGATAAATTTGAATCATTAATTGATAAGATAAAGCAGGATTCTTGACGATTTTGGACAGTCAAATTTTTTTGAATCACACCAAACTCAAAGCTAAGGAATTTGTGGAATCTTCTGGTATAAGATAAACCATTGCAATATGTTTTAAGTAAATGAAATTGGATAAGTATAATTTATAAATGTGATTATAAATAAAAAGGATTTAAAAGTGGAGAAATTTATAATAGCATTAAATCGGAAATAAATTTTGTAATTATGAATTTGAATGATAGCAACCTACAACAAACTATAATTCACTCGGATATAAAATCGATCGGGAATTTGGGATGTGTGTGTGTATATATACACTGTTAGGATGTAAAAAGGTATTATACAAAACTAGATTTAAGTCATGAACTATTTATACACTTAAGTAAAATCATGACTCTTTAAAATGTAATTATAACCTGGAAAAAGTTTTATTAATTAAGGATTTGGACTTAAGTTTTTTTTAAAGTGATGGATTTACATAGTTGTGTTCATAAGATATAATAAACTATGAAATGATTCATAAACAATATTAGTTTTAAAGAAAATATGCTAAAAATAAAAATAATGTGAAAATAAAATAAAGGATGTGAATAAAGAGAATTTTGTATAACTGAGAAAAACCAATAGGAATAAATACGTAATTTATACGTAAATCATTTCGTCACACAAATTTTGATATAATATCCGAGTACAGAACTTTGAGGTGTTTACACTGATCCGGAAAAGAATTTATCACTCAATTTCTTGACGACGAGCATTGATGATATTTTGTGGTTAGTTACTCAACTTTTCTATCATAGTTGAGAGCTATGCAAGAAAAGAAAGTGTATCTGATCTAGAAGCTTAATTAGAGTCCACGCTAGAGGATCGAGGGATCGATACTAGTTCGAAAATAAAGTTGTGGATTCAAATAGAAGATCAAATCAAATATTTTATATGGATGATTTGGTTAAATCTTATAGGTTTAAGTTTGTGAAATAATGATTTAGGTAAAATATTGTGGGTTTAGGTTCAGGGTAATTTCAGGGACGAAATTCTTTTAAGTATGGGAGAATGTAACGACCCGTAATTTTAACACTTTAAAAATGGGATATTTATTTTATTTAGATATTCAAATGTAAATTTTCAAACTTAAACAATCATGTTTTATATGATAAATAAGAATGGTAAACTTACTTTTAATATTTAATAAAGGTTTTGGATTTCCATTATAAAACAGACAAAAGTCGGATTTCGATAAAGTAGGATAAATATTAAAGAAATTTGTTTAAAAGATAAATAATTCATTTTAAATATATATATATATATATAATCGATATCAAACTCATTTGTTAAAAATATTAATTTAATTTAGAATGGTTTGATAAATATATAAAACTTGTTTTATAAAAGTTGGCAAATTTCGTCGCATAACGATAAATCGATGTCGTATTTTTACAAATAGATTTGGATACTATTTTATATTATTTTATAAGTTAAATATACTTGTTTTAATTATTTAAATATAATGACAAATCAATTTTGAAGTTTGGTTTACATGAATAAATAGTTTAACAAAAAACGTCAAAATGTGACCCTAAAACGTTTTTTCGAAATTCAACGTTTTGTTCAAAATAAGTTCCACACCATTATCGCACCTTTGTTAACATGTTTTACATATATATTATACATTTTAATAACTAAACATGTTTACTTTTATTAAATAAGATTAGAATACTTCTAGAAGTCATTAAAAAAAGTAAGTAAGAATCAACAAAAGTAAGAAAAGTAAAATCAAATCATATCAAATCAAAATCCAACAAAATAATTACTTTTCTTTACTTAATCTTTAAGTGACTAAGACATAAAGTAAGAAGTAAAAGGATGATGTTAGGTGTTGGAAAAGTGGATGTTGCTTTAGGATGAAGTAAGGATAGTTTGGTAATTCAGTAAAAGGTTATTTTGGTAAATTTACCCTTTCTTTTTTTTTCTAAAAATACCCACCTCCTTCTTCACTTTCATTCACATTTCTTTTTCTTCTTTTCTCAAGCTTCTTCATCTTCTTCCTCTTCTTTTTAATGGATTCTAAGCCATAGGAAAACATTCTAAACAAATAATGTCAAAATTTTACAAAATATTCAAAAGAAATCAATGTTCTTCCTCTTCAAATCAAACTCCTTTTTTCTCCATATTTTACCTCTTCTTCTCTCGGCCATAAATTCTTCAAAACAGAACCAAAATACAAAATTCTTTTCTCAAATCATGTATTTTTTCAGTGGCTACAACTTTCATGTTGACCACTTTGTCTCATTCTAAACTTAACCATGTCAAAAATCGACTTCTTTCCAGTGCATTCTCTGGTCCAATTTTTAAGCTAGAGAATAGGCCATTTTGTTTTGATCATAACTTGACAATAAGTGATCCAAATTAAGAAATTCTTTTTTTCAAACCTTATAAAATTTTAGTGGCTACAACTTTTATGATGATTGCCTTTTCCAATTTTGAGGTTTCCTATACCTAAAACTCGATTCTTTGAAGTACATTTTCAGGATTTATATTTGTGAATCCGAGAATAGCACCTTTTGTTTTGACCATAAAGAATTGAAACAACTTTTCAGTTAACAAGTTTTTCAAATTTTGAGAGAAAGGGAGTCAAAAATAAGAGAGAAGATGACTTGTTTTTCGGGTCTAATTTTGAGAGTTCAAGTCAAAGCTCCACCACTTCTTCTATATACTTTCGGCCCACCTCCATCTCAAGCCTTGGCCGAGCACATCGAAGGAAGAGTGTAACGTTCTGGGTTTTCAACTTCCAAAAACTGACATCAATACTTCCACCGTATCGAATGCCGCCTAGTCGAAGGCCGAAAACCCCAACCGTTATGGTTTAAGAAAGAAGAGGTAGAAGAAAAGATAAAAGAAAGAAAAGAGAAGCAACAGAAACAATATCGGAATCTAACAATCGCAGCGGAACAACATATAATAGATAAATGAATAATCTTTAAACAAAGAACTATATCAGTTTATACATTACATCATCAGAGTCTATATACAACAGAGTCAATACATCAATGGACAGTTATATAAACTTGTCCTTTATACAGAATACACAGCGGAATAATACATAGTATAATTGATTCGTCTCGCCATCCAGCTCGTCACTTGAGCTCCACAGCATCTCCTGAATCCAGAATGACCTGATAACCTGACTCTAGACTACCCGTGTGGAAATTGGTGGGCACCCAGAGTTTAGGAAGGAAACAATAAACTCCAGATCAGTCATGGGACTGGTGTGAGAACTAAAACAGTTATTTGTCTTTAAAACAAACAACAGGATAATTTTAAAGTCAATTCGCAATGCTTTTGGAAAATGAAACTACCATAAGGCCTCCCGCCAGACACACAATGCAAACGCAGAATTGGAGAAGATTTCTCCTTATGATAATCAAAGATGCTTACTACGTAAAACAAATAATTTGATTTGATATTATTATTAGTGCATAGTGGAAAACATTTCGAAAGTATAATATAAATCTTAGCCAACATATGACCATTATCGTATGCCTACTATAGCTACCATCTAAACAGTGGGGCACCACCATAAGTAAATGGCAGGTTCTACAACTAATACCGTACAAGGTGCGTATTGGAGTTTGGATTTCCAACAAATGGTCAGGCCAAGGAACTTCCCATTGCCACATAGGTACGCCTCCGGAAAGATGCCCCCGAGAAATAACCTAACATTACGGTTAGATCTCTGCCAACACAAGGCCGGGTTACCCCTAGCTGGGTAACTACTGACACGAATATGCCATTCCCCGGTCGTAACCGACCTTCCCGAGGATCCTCGATTCCAACAACCACAAAGTAATAAATTTATAGCAACAACATAGGTTAAATATCTGGGCTCCATACCATGATACAACCTCTATCCAGAAGGAAATGACATACACTAAGGGGATGCGATCCCCTAATAACCTTGCCGGATCCTTCCTGTTTTGACCATTCCGGGGTGTGAGGTCTGACGAAATCTCGTCCACAAAGCTACACTTTATACAAAAGCTGTGCTTTGATTCAACAATTGCTCAACAACACTTAGCATATCACACTACCAAATTGGGAGTATATCACTAATAACTTTCAACTACATAACCTCTGAGCTCGTACGTCTCAGAGAAGGGTGTTAAGCTAAGAGAATAAATTCTCCGCCACCAACAGAAATATATTTGAAAGAAATCAGCTTTATATCTCAATTTGTAATGTCAGACATACAATCCATACAAGTCTGTTCCGGGTTCGAACAGAACCGAAGGCACTTCAAAGAAATCCTTGCAATCCAGATATTCACTAATCACGTCCGAACTTCCCGTCACTAAGGGTGATAAAACCTCTATATCGGAGATCAGCCGATGCAGAGTAACTCGACGGTAATCCTTCCGTTTTCAAAAATATCCAGTCTTCAACACCGGTCATCAAATGCAATCCATTTCGACATATCACTATTTAGAATGAGTTATACGACCCAAAGGTCCTTTCCCGGCTAACCCGAATAGTGAGCGTAATATTTTGAAAATAAGTGTGGCATTCAAATTCAAGCAAATCACAACAAATACCCATTCAAGGTAATTATTGATAGTCGGTTATTTAACTATTAATAGGTCTGCATAGCATAATCAGATTCCAAATAATTTTCCAAATTATTTATTTTCCAAAAATATCTTTACAAGATATATAATTTCCACACTTCAACCATTTGAAAACAATTTTCAAATCAATTTCCATTTATCTTTAAAAGACAAAATCTCAAAATCCTTCACTTCATATTGGAAAACATTTCCATACTTATTTAATAATAAGTAATTCATAATCTATTTGTTTTCAACATTTGGAAAATATTCGATATACTTAAATCACACTTAAGTATATATTTTATTCTTTAAGGAAAACATCCTCTTCAAACACATTCATTTGAGTCAAAACGAATGTTACGTAAAACATCGTTACGACAACTCAAAATCACTAGTATAGGGATTCAAAATTTAGATAGATATATAAATTCCAATACTATATAAAACATTTCCTTTCGGAAACCATTTACTATAACAACAGTGTTATAGTCCACCATTTCCTTATTCCTCGAAACGTCTATTTCAACAATGAATGTTGAAATCTATGTATTCGATACTTAATGCATTTTAAAACGTCTTTAAAACCATTAACTTCATTTCATAATATCACTTCTCCAAAAAACATATCCATTTATTTCATAATATATTCACGGTCCAAAAATCGTGAATATACTTTGTTTACCCAATTCAACATTTCTACACATTTTATTTAAAGAATTATCCACTGTCCAAAATCGTGAATAAAATTCCCAACCAAACTCTTATTTTTTACAACATTTAATCTTAAAAGATAATTCGCTGTCCAAAATCACGAATATATCTCCTTTAATAACCTTCTATATTTCATTTGTCAAATTCAATTGATTTCGAATTTATAAAACAATGTTTATAAATTCACTTTTATATATTTTATAACAATTTCAACTTATAAAATCATTTTTTAGAAAATTCTATTCATATCCCATTTAAGTGCAAAAATCTAATTTATAAGTTAATTACTTATAAATCCTTTATTTTACAAAAATATATTCATTTTATAGCTTCATAATTTTTAAATCTATAAATTTCATTCACTTATGAAATCCATTTATACTTCATTTTAATACTTATAAAAACTCGTTTTATAATTCCAATATTTTTAATTTATAAATATCAAATTTATAAATCTTTTATATAAATCGTTTATAATAATTCAAAAATCCCAATTTAAACCATTTTATAAATCAATCAACTATTTATTTTAAAAATCACACTTTGGTTATATTTCACAAAAATCATAATTTTTATAACTTTAAAATTTTAACGTTTATTTATTTAAGATGAATCAATTCAAAATTTTAATAAAACGTATAATCTCAAAAATCACTTTAAAAATCCCTTTAAAATCAAAATCGTTATTTTTAAACTTCAAAAATGGATCCGATGATGCAACAGCACCAAATAATCAATCACGGCATCCAAACATCATACATCAATATGATAACAGAATATATAACAATATCTGTAAATAAATCAATACAGTTGAGGAATCCAGTTGGATCCCTCCAACCTGTTTCCCTGCATCCACAGATGTTAGCACAATACCAATTCCGTTCCAATATGGAATATCGCGGTATATAGGATTTATAAAATATTACCCACTATTATGCGGCGCAATAGGGTCTCATCCACTATATACTGCGGAAAATCAACTCCAAGTGCATAAATAATACCAATTTCACTTTACGGTGAAATATTCGCGGTATATGTTTTTAATAAATAACCTCCGCTTAATATACGGCGTATAATGTCTATTTCAATCAACAACATATAATAATTTATTATCCAGGCATACAATCAACAATTTTAAATCTAACTATTTAAAATTTAAATCGAAACTGATTCGATTGAGTAAGAAGTTCTCACCTTGGTTTCAATAACAGTTGCAGCGTTTTATTTCGAATAAAATTAAACACGCGTTTAATTTTATCCGAAATTCAAACTATCTCCAAACGACTCCAATCCAGTTCCATAGCGTAGTGCTCGACAAAACGAATCCAACGCAAGTTGTTTCGTAATTTTTCGATCTCGTATGAAAAAGATATAACAATTTAAAGTTTATACAAATTTAATATAAAAATTAAATCAATTTCTTTTTAAATTTTAATCCCTCCAATATCCTGACCGTTCGATCCCGTTCTAGGTTAAGCCCGTGCGCGCGCGTTTCTCTTCTTCCTCCCGCTCTTCTTTCGTTCGCTACAACCCAACACAGCCCCACCTAGGGTTTCGAACGCGACCACATATACTCGATTTCCCAACGATTAACACCCACCGCTACGTGCGCCTATCCTAGCACCACCCACGCCGGCCGACCGCACCCCCTAGTACCACTGTTGCTCTGAAAAACGTGTGCAATCGGTCGCCCTTTGAGCTGGAATTGCCAACGATTTATTCAACTATTCCCGATCATAACCGTATAGATTTAAAGCCCTTCAAATGCTCTTCAACATTGTAGTTGGATGATTTTGATAATTGTTGACGGGTTGTGAAAAATTAAGGGGAGAAGGAACGACGTTTTCGGCCATTGAAATTAACATAGGCGGCGGCTGAAGCTTTGACCTAGGGTTTGAGCAAATTGTAATAAATGAAGTCCTTTTATAGAAAATTTAACGAAACACTATTCACCGAAAATTTTCCGAACTCCAAACGAAGCGTGCCGGCAGGCGTTTCTAGGGTTTTACCCGCGTTCCGGACACAATGGAATAGGTTTCGGGAGCTAATTCGGTCATCTGTGCGAGTTACGGAATTAAACGATCAATTTAAAAATTAAATCGGTTAACTAAATTTCTGTGCGTTTTAGCTCGCCCCGGACAAACGGTAAATCCGATTCACACGAAATTTGAAACCTTACAATATTATAACATTACGCATCCGATGAATTTAGTTTCGTCGAAATCCGAGACTGTTTGACAAATGACTATTTTTAGTCGATAATTAAATATTAAAATATTCAATTTTCACAAATTAACTTTAAATTCAATTTTAAAAGTTCTATAACATCACTATAACTCCAATATGATTTAATTAAAATTTTACAAATCATTTTTAATCACATTAAACCCAATTTAATTATTAAATTATCAATTTAATTATCCAAATTAAATCCAATATTCGAAAAATAAATTATTCGACTTATAAATTTCACTTATTAATATTTAAAATCAATTAAAAATATGAATTTCAAATATTAGAAATTCTGGGTCATTACAAAGAGAAAGTTGTTTACTAATGTTTAAGTGGAGTAGGAAGTAGTTAGTGAAGCATGGATTAGTTTGAATGTTGGAAGGAAGTTAATCGCTTTGGTTAATGGTGAGAAACACTATTTAATATCTATATTTATATATATGTGTTTGATATTGTATTATGATTGCAATGGATGCTTATATATATGCTTTGATTATCAAGTATTGATTGTTTTATATGATTGTTAAATTGTTTTACCAAGTCACGTTGATACACGTCGATAAGCATAAAGGAAATCACTTTCCTTTTGAAAATGAAATGATGTATATGGAATGCTTAAACATTTTAGAAATAGTTTAAAATAAGTTAGAAATGTTTTATAAACATTTAAATATTTTTAAAGTAATAAAGAAAGAAAATCAAGATTTCATCTTGTATATTTTATATATGTCCAAAACAATTTTCCAGAAAAATCGCGCTTTTGTAGTAAAATGACCAAAGTTTAAAATTGATATTATAAATATTTTAAAAATATGAAATAAATTCTAAAAATATTTTAAAATGTTTTAAAAGAAATCTAAGTTGAAAATATGGATTTTTAAATGATATAAAAGTCGTTTTGAAGAATATAGCTTTTAAAATACTATTTGCAACACTTTTCGCAACCCTTTTAAATAACTTTTGAAATGTAGTTTTAAACTTAACAATTCTTTCCTAAATCTTTTGTGAATATTTTAAAGGAATAATTAAGTAATTTAAATATTATTTGGAAGCTTTAATAATAGTTTGAATAAATGGTTAAAAGGAATTGTTTATACCACTTAAACAAAAAGTGAACAATATTGAATGTAATAACAAACTGAGTATGCAGAAACGACTAGTACATTTGTCCCATCTGTGAGATCTAGGAAGATAAAACAAGGTGTTTAACTAAGGTTTGCAATGGAGCAACTAGTGCCCTGAACTTACCTAGCCTATATTTTGTCTTCTTAGGCGAGGGGTGGAATAGATCGAAAGGAAAGTCCGGATACTCTAAAAGATCATATTTAAGTTTTTCCAAGATAAAAGGAAAGAAAAAAATTTCTTTGAATCTTAATTGACCAATTAACATCTTTTATTCGATGATTGGTATGAAAGAACCAGGATTGGATTTGGGTGGTTCCTATCCGAAAAACCGAGATCGGATTTGGGTGGTTCCTATCCGAAAACCCATTCAAACTAATTTTAAAAATAAAACATATTGAAAACAAAGATCGTTGAAGACAAAGATATTCATGATGTAGCATTACTTGTCACTAGTTCCTTGAGGTGAAATTTATCATATCTAGGGTGGCAGTAGTGCTCTGTTATGAAAATCTTCGATTTGCAAGAATATGATTTGAAGTGAAGAAGAAAATCTTTGATTAAGATTTAATAAATGATTTGGGAATATTTCCCCTAAGTTAAAAGTTATTACTTGAAGATAAGAAATCTTTGATTAAGACTAAAAGAATGATTTGGAAAAGTTTATCTAAGTAAAAGAGAAAATGATTTGGAATTATTCCAAGATTAAAGAAAGGTTTAATAAATCAAATGATTTAATAAATGAGGCTTAATGATTCCATATACCCTTGAAAAGAAAATGTAATAAATTGAAAAGAATATATCTAAGAAAGATATTTGATATAAATAAAAGATGAAGTAATTGATTGATGATTGATATCCACATATGAACTTAACATCTTTTAAAGCGATGATTGGCTTCGAAGGAACCGGGGTCAGACTTGGGTGATTCCTATCCGAAAACCACTTCGAACCAATTTATGTGTTTGAAGATTGAAGATGATTGAAGATGGAGGTATTGAGACGAATAATAACAAGGGACTACTTGTTGATTAATTGATTAATGATTGTATGATCATCCCCTTCTAGATATATTTTTTCCCGCTATGACATTCAGGATGTAAATTAATATGGTGTATGGAAAATGAGCGCTCGGTTAAAGGTTGGTAACGATCGGGTGATGACAAATTCGGTACTATCTAGTTATAGATGTAGGCCAGTCTTATGTTGGTAGAGGAGCTTTGTAATGGTTCCTCGGGACATCCATTTAGAGGTGTATCCATCCAAAGGTAGTCCCTTCACCTGGTCATTTGTATGGAAATCCATTCTCCAATAAGAGCCTGCGGTTTTGTTTGTATTGGCATAATGAATAGGCTCGAAATGCTATATGGGTAACCATTTCGGATTAGATTAATACGTTTAATTGCAAATGTTTTCAAAGAATGCCGTTAGAAATAATATCAAATGTTTTGATATATATAAAAGTGTTATTAGTTATCATAAGGCAAAAACCCATCCATGTTTATGTGTGGGCGTGGTCTTATGAGATACTCTTTCTTTTCAAAAGATTTTATTTAAAGGCTGATATATGACACTGTCATCTATTATTCAGTTTTTCTCATGCTAGTTTATCAAGCCTGATCTGGGTATTTTCAATACTCGGATCAGATCCAAGTAGTTTCATGCTTAGTTGAAGACGGTTGAAGTTTCCAAAGGAGAGCTGGAGATATTCATCTACGTATGGACATATTCTATTATCCGCTGTGGTTTGTTAGTTTTAGTTTGATGTTGTCAGCAATTGTAGGGACAGATGTTATAACTGTCCAAGATGAATTTAAGTTAGACTCTGATATATGTATTTTAAAAGTTTCCGCTGTAAAGATATTTGTTTAATATTATATGTTATTCCATTCGTGTGAGATTCTGTTCCATCTATTTTCTTTATTCATGTTCCGTCTTTTCGTGCAATTTGAGTTGGACATGTGTAGTTTATTTCAACTTAAAGGCTACGAAAAATGGGCCATGACACTAGGGTTTGATGTGTAATCCAAGGTAGTGAATAAATTGAAGTTAGCAAGCTATTGTATGGAGTAAAAAGGTGAGTTGCCACTCACGCAATCTATCTCTAAAATTATATGTTGCTGTGTTGTTGAATGAATTGGCTTATACGTTTTTCAATTTGATTAAGATATTGATATATTTTTTGCTTTGATCTCTGGTAGATAAAACCCTAACTTAGTAATCTCTTATTGCCCTAATTTCGTGATGTTTATGTGCTTGC
The DNA here is from genome assembly GCA_030737815.1 of Allium fistulosum. Classification (NCBI taxonomy): domain Eukaryota; kingdom Viridiplantae; phylum Streptophyta; class Magnoliopsida; order Asparagales; family Amaryllidaceae; genus Allium; species Allium fistulosum. Next base: position 138,232,026 of record CM060904.1, read on the forward strand.
ATGATCAAAATTTGTCACCCTAGAGGCCATAGCATGTTGCAGTTAGAATATCATCAGAAACGAGTCGCCGGAGGGCAACCTGGAGCTGGAAACGCTTTAGGTTTCGTCCAGACCGATGGACTAGTGTGATGCACTAAGGGGGTGTTTTCTTGGAGCTATTTTAGCTCTAGGTTGATGCCCTATCGTCGTTCCATTATTCATTTTCCCGGGAGTTTCCTTGAATGTTATGTGCATTGTTTAATGGCTAAGTTCATACAATTGCAATGTTATTTTAGTGTTTTGATTCAGGAATTTGTGAATTTATTTTAGAGTTTTAATATCATAGAGTTGTTCTATGGGCTTACAGCTCAACATAAAAAATTTTTTGTACGGTTTTAACTTGGGCCTTCCAAAAGGCTGATTTTCTAATCGAACGTTTTCCTTTAAATCTTTTTTGAGTATAAAATTGTTTCTTATATAAAGAATATTTAAAGTATATTTATTTATTTATTGTTTATAACATAATAATGTTTTGAAGTATAAATTAGTTTATTTCTAATCAAATATTTAATACCTACATTGTGTTGGAAATATAAATATTTATAGTTTATATAAATTGAATGGACTTACACACCCACATATATATAAATAAACATATATGTGTGCGTGTGGATTCTGGAATAAGAATTGTGAACTGTGGATCTTTTAAATAGGGATTTTAAATAACCATATCTATATATATAAAAGCATTTTTGATATAAAATTTGAATTATGGATTATTTTATCCAAGGATAAACATATATATGTAAATATATATATATATATATATTTATATATATATATATATTTGAGAAATAGTTGAGTTTGTGGATTTTTAAAACGAATAGTCTAAAAGTAATTATATAAAGAAAGGGTTTAGTAATCATTTTCTATATATTAAGTTATATTATTTATTTTTAAACTAGAAATTCTTACGGATTTTATTGGATTTAATACTTGGCTATTTATATGCTATTTTGGCAATTTTTATGACTTTTGGATTTGGAGAAGATTTTAAAAATAAAATGTTTTGTGAACCTTAATTCTATAATCTGAGAGTAGTAATAATCGGCTTAGTGTTATTGATTGGTTTAAATGCTTTCAAGTGATGCTCGTCAAACATGGTATAACTTATTGAATAGAATGTTTGAGTGGTGCTTACGACCCATTGGCAAATACTTGAATTCCACTGAGTGGTATGGTTGTTTTGGTTAAATTTTTGCATTTGCTATTAGGAAGCATTAAACACCTTAGGGTTGCATTTTTCTTTTGATGTTTGGTGGGACCGATAGATCCTTAAGTGAATATAGTTCAAGTTTTCTAGTAGTATCCGTAATGAGTGAGATTTACTAACTTCTAGTAAGTACTTGAATTTTACTAGACGGTATAGGATGTTTTGGTTAAGTTCTCGTGATTACTAAAAGTGATAGTATTTGGCACTTTAGAGTTTACTCTCTTTTAGTGTTTGCTTGCTCTTGTAAATCCTTAAGAAGTATACTGCTAGGTTTTATACGATTATTGTGAACGAAATGAGTTATATCTTCTTCGGTCTGGTTTTCATGGATTTTGAGATTTTGTGTTCAAGGTGTGGACAATCAATGGTATCTAATCGGTATGAGTGATCCCACCTTTTGATTTCCTACTATATGAGTACGATTATTGAGATCATTCTATATTTGGTTTTCTCTGAGATATTCTTCTTTAGTTTGGAATTTTTGGGTTTTTGACTTATTCCATGTTTTATTGAAATATTTATATGATTTACGATGGGTTTGATAATTGTGATTTATTTTATGTTTTGTGAATTTGGTCTTCTTGTGTTTTAAAATGTAACTAGAATTGGATTACTCCCTTGACTTGTTATATATATATATATATCTGTGTGTGTGTGTGTGTATATAATACCTGTATTTATCTTTATGTCATATATCCTTATGTTATATTTTATTTTTACCTTTTTAGATATTTAGAGATAGTCTAACCCATTTATTTTTAATACTCAGGTCAGGCCGAGACTTTTTAGGTTACATGATGATTGACTTTTGTATGGTTGTCCTTGCATGGAGATAAACTTTTTTGACTTTTAGTTTATGTCATTTAGGATTTTTATGTATGTATATGAGATGTATATTTGAGTTAGAGATTTGTACTAGATGTATATTATGTGAATCTAAATTTATATTTTGTAGACTCATAGTTTGTATATGTATATGACGTTTATTATTTCATAGTTATTTATGGTTATTGTTTATATGATGTACTTATGTTTATTTCTTTGAACCGAAAATGTACATGTCAAACTTTTGTTTCAGAGATTTAGTAAAATGGTAAGTATGATGTATCAGTGTTATTTTAAAGTTATATTCACATTTGGTCGCCTTAATAAGTCATATCTTCTGTATTTTTTGACGGCATTATTTATAATGTTCTTTAATAATATGGGTATAATGGTGGGGTCATTTACACATAGGATAGTGACCGATGATTTCGCAATAAGCCTTCCTTGTCATACGCTTGCTAAAATTTATTTTCCTAAAATCCTATTTTCTAATTTATTTATAAACTTCCTGTCTTACCCACATTTTATCACTAATTAAGTGTCTATATGAAATTTCCTTACTTACATAATATTTTATATATATAGCGATCTAATCCTATCCATAAAATCAACATAGTTATAAAATATGAATATACCTCATACCATATCGTACGCTTTTCTAATAATGTAAGGAAGATAATGTGATAACCCGTACTTCCCGAAACGTCGATCCAAAGCTTATGGTGACTTTCAAACTCGTGTCATGCTGAAGAAATACGAGCCATTGGTTTTATTTATTACAGAGCATAATTATAAGGATAAATTCTAATACATTCTGCACTTTCAGATCTCACGATGAAGGAAATTAAAATACCAGTGTTGAAAATAGATATTTCAGAAAAAAAAGTCTTCGAAATACTTAATTGTAATATACACTATTTCCAAAGTGTAATAAGTTTTATAGACATTTAATACAATAAATTTCTACATGAGTAATAACGAAGGATACATGAACTCCAATATTTAGCTCCTTTTTTTACATGTTATGCCCAATCATCTGCTAATCTGTCATCCTATGGTAGAGGAAAATGTAAAGAAGGGAAGAGGTTAGATAAAAGTCTTGTGGGCGAGTACATGATTAATATAGGTTGATCATGTGCAGTTGACTTTAATTCTATCCTATGTGTCCTAGGATGTCTTACAAGTGTTCGTGTATTCCTAAGGTCTTATACATGAGGGCTTACAATATCACACACCTACACTACCAAATGTGTAGACCACTACGAGGATAGAACTACGGATCAAACCTTAATAACAAACAATCGGCAACTACCCCTAGAGCTAATCAATATGGAAACACTGCTAATAGAGCTATTCAATGTGGAAACACCACCACAAGGCCACTAAATATGGAAACACCACCATTCGACTATTAAATATGGAAACCCCGGTACTAGGGCTATAGGGAAATAAATTTCCCATAACTACGATTACATGTAACCCAACTACTCATCGAGGAGGAGCCCACAATGCTGACTCGTTGGTTTGTCTCATCGTTTGCATCTATGTCCACCTTTGGACCATAACATACGCCACAAATTGCACGCGCCAGGATCCACTAACCAAATTGTATCATGTCATGTCAGTATCCATGCATACCAGGATTCCCTTGTGCCAGGCCAATACACTTCATTATGTATCATTCAATGTTGCGCTTGCACCGTAGAACCTCCTATGAGTGCCATTTGCGATAAAATCGTCCCAGTAGAATAATTGACCCCCCATTATGGAAATTATGTTTACCCAACCCCACAATGTCTTAGCCCCATCTTATAGGGAACTAGCTTCCCTATTGGCTCTAACATCCATGCATATATATAATACACTTATACATATAATTAATAATTTATTTCTAAGTTGGTCCTTAGGCCTAGGTTCATATTTTACATTTTGGGCCTTAATCGGTTGACTGCCACACACTATCGATCGACCGCTTGCGATCGACCGGTCACGTAGTTAGGATTTTCAATTTTTTTTCTTATCTGACTTTAATTATAAGTTAGTTTCTCAAATTATACATTATGTAATGAACCCTAAATAGCGACCAGTCCATATTTCCAATTCATAGATTTATACAAATTTATTTATTTAATTTAGGATTAACAATTTTAGAGTTTAAATTCAATAGTGGAGGGGTTAACTTAGGTTATAATCAAAATCATCAATTTACACCAATTTCAATTCCTAATTTAGATTTCAGGTTTTACCCTTAGGGTTTACAGTTTAATTTCTAAAATCAAAGATCAAATAGATTTGGTTTTAATTGTAAATAATAAGATTATCAAACTTGCTCCCACTCACCTCGAATCCAAGTTCTAACAACCTATGCTCCATCAAAGAATCGTCACCCATAAGCTTACCTCCACCTAGATTCGATTACTGGCATTCTCTTCCTTTCATTTTAATTTAATTTTGAAGAAAATTTGTAAGTGGAGAGAAGAAATTTTGGTGGAGATTCGGTATGCTGTTGATTTCTAATGAAATTAGAGTTAGCCTAGGCATTAATTTATAAGAGTTATTGACAAATTTGGAGTGATGCATTTGTTCTTGAGAATCGTTGTTTTCATCTCGTATGTACAGCAAAAACTTAGCCATGAAGTAAAATATTACAGTCGCTTACAGTCATTTGATCAATGCTCCGGAAATTTCGAGTTTACATGTGAACCGTCGACCATCCACAACCAGTGATCGACCACACCGGTCGACCGCTGAAATCTAGGGGTTGGCCGCTCGTAGTATCTAATTTAGGTAAGTTTTTTTTTTGAAATTATTGTATTTTCAAATTTTCAAACGTCTATAACTTTCCGTACCAACTCCAATTTCAAAGTGTTATATACAAAAAATGTTCAGAGAATCACAATGAAGTGGTGCAAGTTTCGTAGCTAAATTCGAACCTTTTTGAAAATTTTATTTTAACCCTTATTTTATTTAAATTTAATTTTTCTATTAAATTTATTGCAAATTTTTGAGGTGTTACATTCTTCCTCCTTAAAAGGATTTCATCCTTGAAATCTTAGAAGACCGGAAAAATGTGACTCGTACACACAACAAGCACTAGCTACAACCATCTATTCATTCATCTTCCGTAGGCAATCATCGTACTAAGTAATTTTTCTAATGCAATATGTGTATATATATACAAGCATGAAATGCACATCAACTTATACTAATGAAATGCGTAGGCAGTCTCCTGATTTAGTTAGCCTCCTGTCATGTAAGTGCTCATGCCACGAGTCCAAAATGTATGCAACATCCTCAATAAGTAAACTTGCAATTCTATATGTTTGCACAACCATTCAATCCATACGCATAATTCTCAATACGATAAACTAAAAATATAAGATAATATGAGTGCGTGCGTGTACTAGATAAAGGATATACTGTCCTAAATGTATAAAAGAAATAATCCAAGAATACACCCACTTTTATCCATCATCCATAACATGTCCTAACCACATATTTTCAACCATTCCTACCTTCCAATAGGCTCTACCTAAACTAGAACCTAAATATAAAAGTAATATGCACTTTTCTAACTAAAATGAAAATGTACTAGAAAATAGTTTTGAAGGGAAGCTTAGATCTTCTCCTCGGGTTCCCATGCACTATCAACTGGATCGTCTCCCTATTAGAATCTAACCAGTTTAATTACTTCATTATGGAGTCAACTTTTTCCATGCACAAAATACAAGTAGGTGCATGGCGAACAAGAGACTCACCTATCCTTTATAACTTTCCTCAACTGACATGACTCGATCATGGTAATTGCGTCATTTAAACACTTCTGCAAGTGTGGAAAAAAATAAATATTATGAACCCTCACCAATCCTCCAGGAAGCTCTGCTCCATAATCTAACTTCCCAACTCTATCTAAAATAGAAAAGATTATAACAACTCTTGATTCATAATACCTTGAAATCAGCACCAAATATTAATATCTGACTTTCGAATACCATAAAAGACAGATTATAGGGAAAGAAAAAAATTAAAACAACATTACTAAAGCATATTGATATAATCTCATAGTGAAATGATAATATATAATATACTAAATATACATGAATAGAACAAGATTACAATATAAATAAGGGACTCACTTATGGAAGAAACTAATATATGAATATCAATATAAAAGTCAGAATACATCTGATACAACAGATCTTATATATAAGTAACACCTGTCAAGTATTACTACAATATTAGTATATATGTAAAGAATAAAGCTGGCCTTATATGTCACTTCATAGCATATGGGGGAATTTCGCCATGAGATTTCATCCAGCTAAAGTGGCGCTTAAATGCTTCTATTAGGTTAGCTTGATTACTTGAAGAAGGATTTTCCTACGTTTTTGATGGGTGAGTAGTGATAATGACGTATACCTCATAGGAAATTTTAGGTTCTAGCTACCTACTAATAAGGAAAATGGGAAGAATTCAAGTAGCGAGATGTACTTCGATTGTAAGTTGCTTGCTTGAGTTCTTTTTGATATTTGAGCGGTACATTCTCTTATTACTGGTTACTAGGTAGATAGGCTAAACTTGACACCCGCCATAGTAGTGAATTCTTATGCTATGTTAGCATTGTATAAATAACCTTAATGTTAAACTGAGATGAACCGATTGAGCATACTACCACTTGGACTTGATGCATGAGCATACAGATTGAGGGGGTTCGATCAGCGATGACTTGGATTAGGTATTCAGATAGAGTTTGATAGTCGTCCAGTAATGGGTAAAGACCAACCGAGTGAATTATACATTTTGTGTAGAATCATTCATATTGGAATTTTTTTGTCCTTATGTTAGTAAATCTTAAATGATGGGAGAAATCTCATGCGTTGAAAATAAATCCACTAAAGATTTATCCATTCACATACTAGTTTCTAATCCTTGGTTTTAGCCCAGAGTTTTAAGTGATTTGTACAAGTTAGCTAAGGGTTTTTTACTCGATTCTTAAAGGTGAGCATTGGAATCAAATTCTTTGCTTGACCGAGAGATTTCTGAAGCATGATACTAGTTATGTGAGGAAAGTTCGATGGTCTAACCAAGGAATAGAATTGGAGTTCACATGAGAGGAGTCATGTGGCCAACCCTAGTTTAACAAAAAAATTGTGCGAGCAAACAAAGGATTAGATTGGGTATCGTATATCATTTTGGATGCACTTTATTCATTATAAAATTACTTACGGTGTAATATAATTAAGATTGCTTGTGACAGCTTGGAAAAGGACTTCTTGACTAGTTTTATGATGATTCAAATAATCTTTTAGGTGGTGAAATAATATTTTCTTAGGCGAGTGTCGTAGTACACTTAGTATATTATCCTTATTGACATTGTGCAATTGTGGTGAGTTTGAACCTGAGTGAACCCGGATATTTATATATCATCATTAAATAATGATTTAATAAGAAAATTTTCCCTTTCAGAGAATGAGTTTTGTTCGGAAGGGAAGGAAATATTAAGATTTAGTTCATTGGATTTATTCGAGAGTTTTGAGACTCAATGATCCTACATATCATGTAAGTTTCCTTTTCCGTAGCAGGAGATGTAGTGGTCTTTTGTGTGTTGTATGCATGAAAGGAGTTACACTACTTAACCATTTTGTCTATCTTGGATGATGAGCAGACTCGTTGGAGTTTATAATTTTCCATGCACATTTCGACTATTGTTAGTCACCATGCGTGTCATTGTACATTCAATAGTTTATTTACTACTTTGCATACTTGTTATTGTTTGTTGTTGATTTATTTTAATTCTTGTTGACTTATTATAGTTTCTTGTATTGTATGATTGGTAGTTTATAGGTTATTTGTTGTTGCTCCTTGTTGGTTGATTTGTTGTTGCATATCGCTGCTTATTTTGCTTGCTTTGTTTGATTATTGTTTGCTATTAAATTGTATTGCTGGTTGTTGTGTGCCTTATATGTTTGGTAGTATGTTTGTAAATTATATTTTAAATAAATCGGTTCAGAGAGTGATAGCGATAGCTATCTGAAATAGATCGCATATCATCCATGCCCACTGTGGGGTCGAGTTGAGATCTGTATGAGTCAATTACATTTTGATGTGACTCAGAGTCATTTATATACTTAGATACTAACTTATTTGTTCTTACTCTCCAATTGATAGTCATGCATGGTTATGACAGTAACAGTTACTACACTAAAGCTATATATGTTTAAATTTTAAGCTTCTTACATTGGAAATTCAAATTACTTGGTTAGATATGACGTGTTTCTATAAGATGATTGTGACATACGATTGCATGCTTAAATCCGTAGTTAATGTTGCAATTTTATTTAATCCCCTTTGTTGAGTACTTGATCAGGCATATGGAAGCAAAGGCTTGCTTGTTACTTTTGGTTCCATAAATCGAGTTATATGGCTTGTGCCATGGTACATGTTTATACTTAACTGTGTGTTTGCTATGTGACATACACACTCTATAGAGTATATCATATGCATATATTATTGTTGTGTTGTGTTGCCCCTAGATATGGAAGGTCCCAGATATGGGCTTATAGTGTTGTTTTGGGATTTTTGGACCTAGTCGCATAAAGGAGGTGCTGCTGAATTTTTTCAAAACAGGAGGGGCTTGAAAGTCTAAGGGTTATAAGACTTTTTCTTACTTTGGGAATTTCGAGGATGAAATCCTTTTAAGGAAGGGAGAATATTACGACCCGCATATTTAACGATTTAATATTTAAATAGTTAATTTAAATATTAAATCGTTATTAAATTAAAGGCCCAAAATTTGATGGCCAAAACGACATCGAAATGCATGAAATATCATCCCGAGGAACTACCTTAGATAGAGATGAAATTTATACCACTGGGACCGGAATAATGAGGCAATGTGTGTCGATGAGTTTTGTTTCGATCCGATACATAATGTGGTCGTACGAGCTTAAAACGTGTAGAGATTTATCTTAGAAATCAAATTTATTCTATTATACGTAACAGAGAATACTGGAAATTTGGTATTCTTATCTCATATTCACTCTCACTCAAAATACTATTCTCTCATTAGTTCGATGTATAAATCCATTTACTACCATAAAATTAGTTATACCTATTTAGAAATTAATTAATTTCAATTGTAAAAATGTAACTTCTCCAACACGTAACTCAATTTCTTATCTACCCCACTCTCCGCATTCATTATTTTTAAATAATCTAACTAACATTCTCTTCCTCTTCTTTATACTTCCAATGCTAGAAAAAAATTCCTTGGTTGTTTCATATCTTCACTAACCTTCTTCTTGGTTAGTTGCATCTCCACCTGATTCTTCCCCCTCTCATTGTTTTTTTCTTCCCCTTCTCAAGTTACTTATATAAAATATTCAAACACAGCTTTTTTTCTTCTCCTTCTCCAGTTTCATATTAACATAATTAAGTTCTCAATTTAAAGAAAATCGGGGTTCCTTTCTAAACAATTTATGTATCAACATCATGATTATCTTAACATGACTATAATTTGATTGGATTCATTAATAATTCTTCACCTTTGTATACTCCATGATTACTTTTGATTCTATTCATGCTTTGTAGTAGTTGTTTTTTTTCTTGGTGAATTTAGGTACTGGAATTTTATGAAAAATATATCTAAAAGCCACTATAAACCTTGGCTTACTAGAACGACGAGCTTAAACTAAAGGTTAGATCTTTATTTTATTACCTTATTTTCCTTTAATTCAAGTTTGAATTTGTTGTTGTCCTAAATTAATGAGATCAGTCTCTCAACCAAATTACGATTTTCTTTTATTTCTATTTTGATCAGTATGCTTATATATATGGTTTTCTTCATTTATTTTGCAAATGTTTAGTAACTTATTAAGTATAAACATCTTACAATATTCGGTTGTTTTGAAAAATTGTTACACGTAAAGTAGAACTATTTTTTTTCTTTACATTTTGTATCAAAATCCATTTTCATTTGATTTTGTTTCAATTGAAGATTATGATTTTGGCTATTCATTAATTTTGCAAAGAACTATTTTGTTTATTAACATATATATCAATAGACGTTAAGTTGTTATATATAATTAAATAGTGGTAAAGTTGGTCTTTTTTCATTCTCAAACATAAGTGTATAAGAAAGATCAAGTTAGGAGAATTTTTTTTATGAAATTGCTTTTAAACATTATAGTGATTTCTAGATGGAGTTATCAAATATTTTGAATATTAAAACAAGGATTTTAATCATATTTTATGGTTTAAAATAAGAGGGATTATCTTGGAAGTTTATAATTTCTTACAAAGTAGAATTTGATCAAAGTATTTTATATAAGTAATATTAAATTAGTATAGATATTATGGATGTTTTGAATTTATATATAAATACATATTGTTTGTTGAATTATAATTATGTACGCTTGCATGCTTAATATAATATTTATTTAAGATGCTTTACTAAAAATTTCTTATTTCTATCTTGTTTTATAAATCTAGATATATGAATGATTTTCCATTGGTATTGATTTGAGTAGTTATTTTAATGTGATATGGTGATGACATCCTTTTATATGATTTTGTGAATAAATGATTGAGTACCACACGGTCACGATGACCGTCGAGGTAACCGAAGACTGTAGACTCGGTTAGGTGACCGTATCCTAGATCTGACATGTGGTCATCCGTCTTTATTCTGGAACTGAGTGGCAGATTGGCATATACTATTGATACACCTCACTTAAGTATAGAAATGGGTTAGGTGACCCAGGGTCAGGTGACCCACATATTGATGTGAGTGTATACATATATGAATCTACTTAGGACTTCATATCCGTTGTATAGTCATTTACCATCACGACATATTCTTATTTATTCACATATAAGGGGATAAGATAATATCTGGGTAGGTATCTAAGTATAATGGATTCTCATATCCTTTATTATGCTAATAGGCAGCCTATCATATCCTATATATTGATGATGATGCTTTTAGTTTTATGGTCGAAACTATATATTTAGGAAATGTTGTGTGCTAGCTTGACTATTTTTGGTGATATCTCACCTATTGATGGTTTCTATATCTTAATGATGATTCTTGGATATGGATGAATCACCCATTTGTTGTTGATTCTATGATTTGGGATTTGATAAGCTTTTACATAGGTGATGACGTCTTTATCCATGGTTTTGTGATATCCACATAATGTGAAGTTTTAGCAATTATCTCCTTTATTATTATTATATGCCATGCATATGTTTCTAACTATATTAACTGACATTGTGGTCGTTGACTTGAGTTGCAATGCTAGTTTTATCATCTTATTATTCTTATTATATATGTGTACACACATTGAGTCACCCATGTTTATAAATTCCTTGATTTAGACATAGTCTAACCCGTCCATTAGTTATGTAATACTTGGGTCGGTCCGAGACTTTTCAGGTACATGGGCAGTATGACTAGCTTATGTTGTTTTGGGCATACATGGGACAATTATGTAGTACTGTTGTACATCATCCAAGCATTATATAATTGGATGTATGTAAATCCTTTAGTTGTATATTAGACATACCTATATATTTAGTATTATATACTATCGCTGTGATTTTGACTCAGTGTTACTTGTTATTTTCTATAAATTATGTATTGTTCTATCCTTGAGTTACACGTGTTTACTGCTTTGTGCTAATATTGCGTACGTATAAGTGAGTTATTTATCCAATGCAAATCATTTAGTTGTACATCATCTTTGGACTTGCATAGCATAATTTGACTTAATCTGTTACAAACCGAATTTTTGACCCTTGAAAATCAACACTAATACGTCTACTGTATTGGATGCCGAGAAATTGAGTGCCGGAAAACCCGATTGTTAGGGGAAAGAGAAAGAAGATAAGAAGAAAACTCAACAACATAGAATCTCGTAGTGGAACGAATAATCTATAATATACAACAAATCTTTACAGAAAACAAACTATAATATATGTATATATAGACATCAATCAGAGTATACTAACATATTTCAGCCCGGACAGTTATAACAACCTATCCTCACAATGCTGATAGATACAACAATAAACACAGAGGAAAAATAGCCACATATGTGAATACGTATTTGGGCTTCCAGCTTATCTCCTAAAGCTCCAAGTATCCAATCTAATCTGTAAATATGCTCGGTTTGACCCGAGCATTATAATAAAATAACACTCGGGTCAATCTGGGAAACCAGCGTGAGAACACACACCCAACCAGATTTTAAAGTTATAGAAAATCTTTGAAAAATCAAGAGTATCTTGTAAGATCACGTCGCACATAAACACGGATGGGCTTTTACCTTACAGCAACCAAAACATTTTCTATAGAAAATTCGTTTATATTATAATAATGTCTAGGGGTCAAAGTAAAATATGAATATAGCTGAAATGCTTGCATCTAACGTTTTAGCATAATTGGGCACAACTAAGTCCATACAACGCTTATTGGAGAATGGATTCCATACATTGACTGGGCTACTGGGGTATCGCCCGTCATGGTGCATCTCTAGATAAAATAACACCGAGGATCATGCCTGGATCCCCTACCAACACAGGACTGGCTGCCCCTTGCTAGATAGTACCAATATGTTCACCCCTCCATCAATGGGCCCCACAACATACAAATGAGAGATGATAGCGACTTTAGATAGGGATGATCATACCCTACTTGGGAGTGACCCACTTAGCCCTGTTGCATCTGCCCTTTTTTAGTCATTCCCAGTTTTTGAGGCTACGGTTAACTTTTAAGAATATTTAAACTTAGAATGCTCATTGCCTTCCAATGAAAATGCACTGATAGCATTTATGCATACAAGTCCATTCCGGGTCTGAATGAAACCGAAGGCACTATTCCTACTACATCCATTTTGGAACCACCCTCAGGATTAGTAGCGATTAATCCTTGCACTTACATCTCTATCTTCTATTCTATGCTCTTCACAACGTCTTTAATTTGCAATGCTTGAGTTGGATCGAAGTGGTTTTCGGATAACATATCCGATACCGATCTCTTTGAAAAAACATTCATATTTCCCGAAAAACTCAACCCCAGTTCTTTAGTAAATAAATATTCAAAGATAAGATCGAAGGTCACCTCCTAACTGTTGAGTGGATGGATTTCCGATTTGGATTACTCACAGAAATTTTTATTAACTATATATCATACTAGTTGACCAAAAAGGTTTGATTAACTCACTGAAATTTCTATTGTCGCCGAGGTGTTCCAATTTGGAAGTAAAACCACGACATTCGATTTAAGCCCAAATTTCAATTATCTCCAAATTCATCCAAACAAATTTCATATCATACTATTCGCTGACACAAGTACAACACAACCCGTCGCGCTTGATTTCGACCTCGTATGAAGAAGTTATAGCTTTAATAGGTTTTAAAATTTTAAATAATATAAAATCCTTAATTACTATCACTTAAACATAATTAACCAAATTACGTCTTCCCTCTTCCTTAATCTCTTTCTCACGAATGAAACCACTTAGGTACACGACACCTCCGCATTTCGCTACGCCACCACTTCATTCGTCCATTGTCTCCCCTTGCATCATCACTGAAGACTTCCCAACCTCCAACCATCCCCTCGCCACTAGTGCTGACCCATAGCCATTTGCAACACCATCACAAGCCCATACATCAGAACATGCCTGATTCCATTCAAATCCCAATATCTCAGCCGACGATCAACCATTATCACCAAATTTTGGCTGATGGTAGCCCTCACCCCCATCTACAATTCTTTCTCAGAGACCATTTGCCAAAAATCATCCATGACGCCAGAAAAACCAAAAACCAAACCGACATTGATCTCCAATCACGGCCACCACACAATGGTCCACCTTCATCCAACCATTGAATAGGTCATACTCATCGCCGCAAAAAACTTCCTAGTTGGCACTTTCCCTCAACATAGCCTTGGATGGTCCAAATCGATAATAACCGTTAGATGAGGCCGCTGTCTTGCTTTGTTCAATGTTGGCATTCCAGTGATTGGTAATGATATATATAGAAGGGAGGCTGCAATGAATAGTGGAAAGGGTGTAGGCTAAGAACGTGGGAGGGTGTGGGTTGTGGTGATAGGGCATGGCTGAGGGTTATGGGACATGACTGATGGTGATGAGGCATGGGTGTATGGTCAAGTCATATAAATATATATGTTATTTAAATATAAATTGTCAAGCGTTCTATTGTTATACTGTTATTCCGAATGCAATGGAACTAGTCTCGAGGTCTAATTCGATCATATACAGAAGACAGATTTTTGAACCCTTATATTATATTAAATTTTCAATATTAAATCCTATGCATTACAATCTCGCAAGGCGAAACAATAATCTAATCGCCATGAAATTTGATGGCGTATTATAATTCATTATTGCAGATCTAACGAAACTAGTTTCGTCGAAATCCAAGACAGTGCTCCGGAAGGTTATTTTCACTCGTTAATTAAAACGAATTGTTTTCAGAATCAGTTAAATCACTTTTAAATCCAATTAATTTTTTTTATTATCTTCATTCTTATCAAATAGAATTTAAATAAGTATTGAAATTATTTTATCTAGCTTAACACCCAGGATTCAACGATTCAAGCAAATTTCAATTATTAAATTCAACAATTAAATTATCCTACAAATAGCTTATATTCAAAATTCAAGTTATTTAATCTTTAAAATTAACTTTTCAATATTTTAAATTAATTAAATATTTTAATTTCAAATGACTAAAATTCCGAGTCGTTACATTTTTCCCTCTTTAAGAGTGTCGTCCTCGAAATTGCCAAGGTAATAAAAATACCCAAACCCTTTACTTTTTAAAACCAATTTATTGAATAAATTACCAAATCCTTTTAAGCCTTTAACATTCCAAAATCAATTTTTTGAAACCTTGCTATTACTTTTACTACGTTTCCAAATTCATTCATAGATTCTAACTAATATCATCCCATTCAATCATTTCAGGTTATAATCCAAAATCAAATTTTAGTTATGAAAAATTTCTTCAAAATTTCTCAAAATTTTTCTAACACCTTAATTTTATGGAAAATTGCACCAGCGTCTCATTTGCACGGCTCAATCGAAATAACTACTAATCATCACTATAGGCCCAAACCAGTAAAAGAAAACAAAAGCCAAGCGGCCCAATCATAAAACCATTAAATCAACAATGATTTAAACATGTACCTTTCAGTCGGCAACCAAATTTTACTTATGAAATCAAAGACATCAAACTAGCTCTTGCTTTCATATAACAGCATTTTAGTTAACAATGATATCCCAACATATAGTTCATAATCATATTAATTTGTAATTTAAATTTTTAGCATTTTTTTTACTAAAGCCCATACGATGTACATACATCATCCGCAATACCAAATCTGATTGCTCGCTCGATCACACAATCTCACTTTCGAACTAGTATCGTTCACACGACCACTCTAGTGCAGACTCAGATCCGGTTCCTTGACTAGGAACCGTCATTCTCCTTGCATAGCCATACACTATGATAGAGAATTCCATAATAAATCAATAACCCACATCCAGTATGCCATCGAGAATCAAGTGAAAAATTCCAACCCAGATTAATGTAAATCATCTTGAAATTATGTACTCGAGTCTAGATTAATAAGTTATGCAAATAAAATATCATACGCACAACTTACGTATTAATTTCTTTTACTTCCATTCAATTGATTTATATTATATTTCTTTTACATTCATTTTATCCGCATTCAATATAAATCAAATTTGCTTATTCATTTTAATTTCACTTACATTCAATTATTCACATTGCTTTATCCATATCCATTTCTTATTTAGTATATTTCTTTCAATACTAATGTTACATAAGAATTATTCCCTCAAATTTTATGTTTAACCACATTTCACTCCTCTAAATTCGAATCATTTCATACAAGTTTTCTTATGTTTATAAACATTTCAGACAACACTTCTCATGTTTATAAACTTTTCAGACAACACTTCTCATGTTTATTACCATTTCACAACTTAAGTCCATACCCATTTCTAACTAAATTCAATTTCATTTTCCAATTTCAACATTCAATTTAACATCCCAAACCATATCCAATTCACTAATTCAATCAGTTCATTTGTCCATTTCAATCACCACCAATTTTATTTCCAAGAATCATTTCATTCAACCTAACTTTGGCTAAATTTATTTTCAAAATTCATTTTATTTAACTTAACTTAAGCTAAGATTCATTTCAAAATTTCTTTTCTTAACATTTATATTTAACAAATTTAAAAATTTGTTTTAACTTACAAATTTCTAAATTTTATAAGTCATAAAAGTTATTGTTCATATTTTCATAAAATGCCTGAATGAAAATTTTCAGTTTTAAACGCTCTGTTCTTTTTTTTCAAATTATATTGAAATCATATATACACATAATCTCCTTGGTATATCAAATCATTCTTTTGGGTCAAAACTAGTTTTACCAAAACAAAATCTCCATGGTAGCAATTCCTCTCTTGGAAATCCGAAAATGAACGTCGATGATGCTGCAGTCATCATCGAAATTATTTTCTAGTGACCAATTGAGTTTAGTGCTTTCTATCTCTTTAAAATTACTTTAAAAATATTTCCCAAATAATATTATTATCATTTTCCAAAACTTTGAAAAACTATTTCCAAAACCACGGGTTTAAATTCTCAAATTTCCAGCTTTTAAACCCTTTTTACTTACGAATCATATTTATAATATACTTCTGAAATTTCATCTCCTTTCCAGTTATAAATCGAATTTATAAATCATATCTATATAATTCCATTTGGTTATATAAAATTTTTTCTTTGTTGTTAATCTTAGTTTTCATCATAATACTGACAACTTTTATTAGAGCACTACAACAACAACAAATGATAATAATCATGTTAGCGCCAAAATTGGTCACTAACCCCCAAATCCAGATGAAAGCACCAAATACCAGTCACAGCTCAGAGATAGAATGTATGTAGAGAGTAATAATGTGAAGAACAGTTAAAACTGAAATGAAAGCAGTAAAGAACAACATATTTTATAGTGGTTCGGCTAACTTCGGCCTACGTCCACTCCAGAAGTTTGCATTATATTGCTGTAATAATCGATTACAGTTACAAAATGGCAGAGTTGCCTTAGCCTTAGAAAAGAGAAAGTAAGAGATCAGAAAGAAGATCCCCTTTTACTGTGCCCCTGCCTCTCTATTTATAGACAAAGATGGGTTGGACTTCCCTGGTGGGCCTGGCAGCCGAGTACCTCAGCCCAAATGGAGTGGTCTCCATATGCCGAACCATAGATGCCGAACGCTGAATGCCGAACAAGGTGTGAATGCCGAACGATCTCCTCATGCCGAACGTTGGGAGGTGCGAGGTACCGAGGTACGGAGGTGCGAGGTACCGAGGTATGGAGGTGCGAGGTACCGAGGTATCGAGGTGCGAGGTACCGAGGTATGGAGGTGCGAGGTACCGAGATATGGAGGTGCAAGGTGAGGTATGCCGAACGAGGTGAGGTATGCCGAACGACCCATCCAATGTCGAACGCTCCCTAATGCCGAACGATCCATCCAATGCCGAACGAGATTTATGCCGAGTACTCCATCCAATGCCGAACGATACTTAATGCCGAACCTCCGTCATGCCGAACCATGTCTGATGCCGAACAGTTTCTAATGCCGAGCGCCCATCATGCCGAACGATCTCTAATGCTGAGCGCCTCTAAATGCCGAGCGTTCCTGGATGCCGAGCGCTACTGAATGCCAAGTGCTCCTGGAATGCCGAACCACTCATGTATGTCGAACGCTCTATGCACGCCGAGTACTCTTGAATGCTATTCGAACGTGAATAGTGAATGCCAGACGAACTATTTGTGCCGAACCATGTTTAATGCCGAACCATGTTTCCTAGACCCAAATTATAGTTGATTCATCTTTGTCCAATCATATTTCCATCTTCCAAGCATGTTGCGTCATCCATCCATCCAGTCAACTGAATCCACCGTACTCTAGCCTTGACGAACATGTAGTTGATTAAGTTAAACCCGTCCGTCCGCGGCCTTACCAAAAGGCGGGTTAACACTTGCCCCCCAAAACATGCCTTGCTGTGAAAGGCGTGTTTTGAATAGCCTCAAGTCCAATATCCCAAGTATGTATGTTATCCACATCCATACTTTCCGATTCATAATCCAATCCATTACCAAGCCATCATATCCGAGTACTACGGCCATATCCTGATCCATTTCCGCGATTGTTCCGAGTCGATGTCTGATTCCTATCCAGTAACCAAGTCCTTATCCAATTCCACATCCATCTGAACCCGACTACCGAGTTCCAATCCATCCATATCCAATAACCTATAACCATATCCGTGACCTCTCCGGGTCGATATCCAAATCCGGGACCGCTCCGGGTCCTTGTCCGAATCCTTGGCTATTCATAGCCAATATCTAAATCCATAACCTCTCCGGGAGCTTGCCAAGCGCAATCCACACTTGACGACTGTTTGCACCAAAAATGGTCACAAACCCCAAGTGTAGTGAAAGCACCAGCGTATGAATACGAATCAACAATATTCACACACAAATCACAGATCTAAGCAAGTAACAAGCAGCAATCAAGAAATAATGAACAGTGACACACAATTTATAGTGGTTCGGCTATCTCCGGCCTACGTCCACTTCAAGGTTTTTATGATTTTATTGCTCGATGCTTGAAGATTACAATTTCATATGTTGTATTACAACTGATTTGCTGAACTAAGTCTGAATCTAAGGCAGCAATGGTGATTTGGAGTAAATCTGGCAGAATCTGGGCGCTCTTTAGCTCTCAAAATTGTCCGACCTCTTTTCTGAATGACCAGGGGCTCTACTTATAGGTGTAGGAGGCTGATATTTCGCCTAAATTGAGGGGAGACCAGTTCTGGCACGTGAGGGAGCCCACATGCCCGCTTTATGGAAATCCGGGCCCACACTGGGATCGATTCGACCCTAGGTTCGAATCGATCAAGAAATTGTCCAATCAAGCTGAAATTTGGTGTGGACATTCTTCAACATGTGCTCAAGCTTCTGTGAAAATTTCATAGCATTTGGATGTGTAGATCTCAAGTTATGATCAATTCAATGTTGCATTTCTGGTGAATTTGGATACTTCGAATCGATCCTTCGACTTGATTGGGTCGAATCGATGCTTGTTGTGACGTGGCGCGCGTGCTTCTCGCATCGATCCGTTTTTCACTCCGGGTTGACTGGGTCGACTCCATGTTCTTCGTCGCTTTGACTGGGTGGATTCGTGGTAGTGGATTCGAGTTGTTGGATTCGAAGGTTTGCTTCCTTCGAATCGATCGTATGTCCCCTTCGTATCGATCTGGGTAAATCTCAGTCGATCGATACGAAGACTCCACTGCCTGAAGGTATTCGAAGGTGGGAATGTTCCAATGGACTCGAACTATCGGAGTCGAACTAATGCTTGCTCAATGGAGTCGAAGCAAGGCGTATTCCGATGGGTTCGAAGCAAGGCTCGTCGTGATCGATTCGAGGCAAAGGCTTGATCGATGGATTCGAAGCTACGGTCCTTTTCATGGATTCGAACTTGTGGCATATTGGGACGGATTCAAACTATGTTCTCGTGGATGGATTCGAACCAACGATGTCTTAAGTCGATTCGAACATAAGCCCTGCCGATGAATATAAAGTAAATCGAGTCGAACCAGGTGGAGTCGAAACTGATGGATTCGACTCATATGGGTGCGAACCCGAGGTTATGTTTTCCACTTGCTCTGATGATATCTTGAGCGTACGACCTCGGATTGACTTGATATTTGGAACGTTGACTTTCACGGCTCTGCTTGACGTGTCTTGTCAATTGTAGCCCGATCCGGACTCGGGTGTAATTCCTCGATATCCATGGTGAACCTGCGATGCACAATTGATATTTATGACTAGTAATCATTGATTTTCAGTTAATCTTTGGGTATTTCAGCTTTGCCAAAAGTTGGGATAACAACGACCTATTTTAAGTAATTCCATGGTGTTCATGGTTCAGTGTCCCTGAACGTCGAATAATGTCGTGGCTTAAGTCCTAAGCCGAATCTTGGTCACTCCGGACCCTTGCCGAGCATATTCCATACTCGACGACCTAAAATAGTAACCGATAGTATATGGCCTAAGTCCTAGGCTGAATCCTGGTCTCTCCGGACCCTTGCCAAGCATAGTCCATACTCGACGACCTTTTAGCCAAAAATCTAGAGAAAATCCAATCAAAATCCAATCCGAAATCCAAATCCAAATAGAAAACCAGAAACCCATATCAAAAATCCATACCAAAAAACAAACATCCAAACCAGAATCCAAACCAGAAAATGAGCAAAACAGGGAGTTCAAACCAAACTCCAAAACCAAACCAGAAAAAGCAAATGTCCAAGTCAAAGGAAAAAACAGATTTCGCAAACCCGGGCGTTTCGGTAAGCCATCATCTCAGAGCATGCCTGAGGGTTATCTTCGACCCCGTACATGAGTAAGTGATTTAACCGTTTGCCCGGAGTTTGTTACTTATTCCAAACCATCAAGATTAGTTGATGACCAATCGGCCACCATTCCTGGGCCTCATGCCTTCGTCGTTCAAGGCAGGCGGTGGCTGCTCCTGTTCCACCGCCGCATTCCGAGTTCCGACATACTGTCGCAACTAACCATTCCTTATATGCTCCTCAATTATGTCCTTCAAATGCCGGCAGCTGTTAGTGTCATGCCCGTCCAGGTCATGAAAAAGACAGTGCCTTCCTGACGCCCTTTCTCGTTCTGAGGGTTCCCTCCTTGCTGGCCTTCGATAAGAAAGGCGATCTCGAGTATCTAAGAAAATCCGCTCTAACGTTGCGTTCAATCCTGTGTAAGTGGAGAACTTTGGTTCTCCCCAGCGCTTCCTTTTCCCTTTATCCTTGCCCCCACCCGAGCTTTCGCAGGGTAGTCCTCCATCCTTAGTCGTGTTTACTTCCTTTGGCCTCATGTCCAAACATGCATCCTCTTGTCGAAGAAATCTTTCAGCTTCATGAAAGAATTATCCTTATGTTAGTAAATCTTAAATGATGGGAGAAATCTCATGCGTTGAAAATAAATCCACTAAAGATTTATCCATTCACATACTAGTTTCTAATCCTTGGTTTTAGCCCAGAGTTTTAAGTGATTTGTACAAGTTAGCTAAGGGTTTTTTACTCGATTCTTAAAGGTGAGCATTGGAATCAAATTCTTTGCTTGACCGAGAGATTTCTGAAGCATGATACTAGTTATGTGAGGAAAGTTCGATGGTCTAACCAAGGAATAGAATTGGAGTTCACATGAGAGGAGTCATGTGGCCAACCCTAGTTTAACAAAAAAATTGTGCGAGCAAACAAAGGATTAGATTGGGTATCGTATATCATTTTGGATGCACTTTATTCATTATAAAATTACTTACGGTGTAATATAATTAAGATTGCTTGTGACAGCTTGGAAAAGGACTTCTTGACTAGTTTTATGATGATTCAAATAATCTTTTAGGTGGTGAAATAATATTTTCTTAGGCGAGTGTCGTAGTACACTTAGTATATTATCCTTATTGACATTGTGCAATTGTGGTGAGTTTGAACCTGAGTGAACCCGGATATTTATATATCATCATTAAATAATGATTTAATAAGAAAATTTTCCCTTTCAGAG
The DNA here is from genome assembly GCA_030737815.1 of Allium fistulosum. NCBI lineage: Eukaryota > Viridiplantae > Streptophyta > Magnoliopsida > Asparagales > Amaryllidaceae > Allium > Allium fistulosum. The sequence continues at coordinate 138,253,826 of CM060904.1, forward strand.
AATGAGTTTTGTTCGGAAGGGAAGGAAATATTAAGATTTAGTTCATTGGATTTATTCGAGAGTTTTGAGACTCAATGATCCTACATATCATGTAAGTTTCCTTTTCCGTAGCAGGAGATGTAGTGGTCTTTTGTGTGTTGTATGCATGAAAGGAGTTACACTACTTAACCATTTTGTCTATCTTGGATGATGAGCAGACTCGTTGGAGTTTATAATTTTCCATGCACATTTCGACTATTGTTAGTCACCATGCGTGTCATTGTACATTCAATAGTTTATTTACTACTTTGCATACTTGTTATTGTTTGTTGTTGATTTATTTTAATTCTTGTTGACTTATTATAGTTTCTTGTATTGTATGATTGGTAGTTTATAGGTTATTTGTTGTTGCTCCTTGTTGGTTGATTTGTTGTTGCATATCGCTGCTTATTTTGCTTGCTTTGTTTGATTATTGTTTGCTATTAAATTGTATTGCTGGTTGTTGTGTGCCTTATATGTTTGGTAGTATGTTTGTAAATTATATTTTAAATAAATCGGTTCAGAGAGTGATAGCGATAGCTATCTGAAATAGATCGCATATCATCCATGCCCACTGTGGGGTCGAGTTGAGATCTGTATGAGTCAATTACATTTTGATGTGACTCAGAGTCATTTATATACTTAGATACTAACTTATTTGTTCTTACTCTCCAATTGATAGTCATGCATGGTTATGACAGTAACAGTTACTACACTAAAGCTATATATGTTTAAATTTTAAGCTTCTTACATTGGAAATTCAAATTACTTGGTTAGATATGACGTGTTTCTATAAGATGATTGTGACATACGATTGCATGCTTAAATCCGTAGTTAATGTTGCAATTTTATTTAATCCCCTTTGTTGAGTACTTGATCAGGCATATGGAAGCAAAGGCTTGCTTGTTACTTTTGGTTCCATAAATCGAGTTATATGGCTTGTGCCATGGTACATGTTTATACTTAACTGTGTGTTTGCTATGTGACATACACACTCTATAGAGTATATCATATGCATATATTATTGTTGTGTTGTGTTGCCCCTAGATATGGAAGGTCCCAGATATGGGCTTATAGTGTTGTTTTGGGATTTTTGGACCTAGTCGCATAAAGGAGGTGCTGCTGAATTTTTTCAAAACAGGAGGGGCTTGAAAGTCTAAGGGTTATAAGACTTTTTCTTACTTTGGGAATTTCGAGGATGAAATCCTTTTAAGGAAGGGAGAATATTACGACCCGCATATTTAACGATTTAATATTTAAATAGTTAATTTAAATATTAAATCGTTATTAAATTAAAGGCCCAAAATTTGATGGCCAAAACGACATCGAAATGCATGAAATATCATCCTGAGGAACTACCTTAGATAGAGATGAAATTTATACCACTGGGACCGGAATAATGAGGCAATGTGTGTCGATGAGTTTTGTTTCGATCCGATACATAATGTGGTCGTACGAGCTTAAAACGTGTAGAGATTTATCTTAGAAATCAAATTTATTCTATTATACGTAACAGAGAATACTGGAAATTTGGTATTCTTATCTCATATTCACTCTCACTCAAAATACTATTCTCTCATTAGTTCGATGTATAAATCCATTTACTACCATAAAATTAGTTATACCTATTTAGAAATTAATTAATTTCAATTGTAAAAATGTAACTTCTCCAACACGTAACTCAATTTCTTATCTACCCCACTCTCCGCATTCATTATTTTTAAATAATCAACTAACATTCTCTTCCTCTTCTTTATACTTCCAATGCTAGAAAAAAATTCCTTGGTTGTTTCATATCTTCACTAACCTTCTTCTTGGTTAGTTGCATCTCCACCTGATTCTTCCCCCTCTCATTGTTTTTTTCTTCCCCTTCTCAAGTTACTTATATAAAATATTCAAACACAGCTTTTTTTCTTCTCCTTCTCCAGTTTCATATTAACATAATTAAGTTCTCAATTTAAAGAAAATCGGGGTTCCTTTCTAAACAATTTATGTATCAACATCATGATTATCTTAACATGACTATAATTTGATTGGATTCATTAATAATTCTTCACCTTTGTATACTCCATGATTACTTTTGATTCTATTCATGCTTTGTAGTAGTTGTTTTTTTTCTTGGTGAATTTAGGTACTGGAATTTTATGAAAAATATATCTAAAAGCCACTATAAACCTTGGCTTACTAGAACGACGAGCTTAAACTAAAGGTTAGATCTTTATTTTATTACCTTATTTTCCTTTAATTCAAGTTTGAATTTGTTGTTGTCCTAAATTAATGAGATCAGTCTCTCAACCAAATTACGATTTTCTTTTATTTCTATTTTGATCAGTATGCTTATATATATGGTTTTCTTCATTTATTTTGCAAATGTTTAGTAACTTATTAAGTATAAACATCTTACAATATTCGGTTGTTTTGAAAAATTGTTACACGTAAAGTAGAACTATTTTTTTTCTTTACATTTTGTATCAAAATCCATTTTCATTTGATTTTGTTTCAATTGAAGATTATGATTTTGGCTATTCATTAATTTTGCAAAGAACTATTTTGTTTATTAACATATATATCAATAGACGTTAAGTTGTTATATATAATTAAATAGTGGTAAAGTTGGTCTTTTTTCATTCTCAAACATAAGTGTATAAGAAAGATCAAGTTAGGAGAATTTTTTTTATGAAATTGCTTTTAAACATTATAGTGATTTCTAGATGGAGTTATCAAATATTTTGAATATTAAAACAAGGATTTTAATCATATTTTATGGTTTAAAATAAGAGGGATTATCTTGGAAGTTTATAATTTCTTACAAAGTAGAATTTGATCAAAGTATTTTATATAAGTAATATTAAATTAGTATAGATATTATGGATGTTTTGAATTTATATATAAATACATATTGTTTGTTGAATTATAATTATGTACGCTTGCATGCTTAATATAATATTTATTTAAGATGCTTTACTAAAAATTTCTTATTTCTATCTTGTTTTATAAATCTAGATATATGAATGATTTTCCATTGGTATTGATTTGAGTAGTTATTTTAATGTGATATGGTGATGACATCCTTTTATATGATTTTGTGAATAAATGATTGAGTACCACACGGTCACGATGACCGTCGAGGTAACCGAAGACTGTAGACTCGGTTAGGTGACCGTATCCTAGATCTGACATGTGGTCATCCGTCTTTATTCTGGAACTGAGTGGCAGATTGGCATATACTATTGATACACCTCACTTAAGTATAGAAATGGGTTAGGTGACCCAGGGTCAGGTGACCCACATATTGATGTGAGTGTATACATATATGAATCTACTTAGGACTTCATATCCGTTGTATAGTCATTTACCATCACGACATATTCTTATTTATTCACATATAAGGGGATAAGATAATATCTGGGTAGGTATCTAAGTATAATGGATTCTCATATCCTTTATTATGCTAATAGGCAGCCTATCATATCCTATATATTGATGATGATGCTTTTAGTTTTATGGTCGAAAATATATATTTAGGAAATGTTGTGTGCTAGCTTGACTATTTTTGGTGATATCTCACCTATTGATGGTTTCTATATCTTAATGATGATTCTTGGATATGGATGAATCACCCATTTGTTGTTGATTCTATGATTTGGGATTTGATAAGCTTTTACATAGGTGATGACGTCTTTATCCATGGTTTTGTGATATCCACATAATGTGAAGTTTTAGCAATTATCTCCTTTATTATTATTATATGCCATGCATATGTTTCTAACTATATTAACTGACATTGTGGTCGTTGACTTGAGTTGCAATGCTAGTTTTATCATCTTATTATTCTTATTATATATGTGTACACACATTGAGTCACCCATGTTTATAAATTCCTTGATTTAGACATAGTCTAACCCGTCCATTAGTTATGTAATACTTGGGTCGGTCCGAGACTTTTCAGGTACATGGGCAGTATGACTAGCTTATGTTGTTTTGGGCATACATGGGACAATTATGTAGTACTGTTGTACATCATCCAAGCATTATATAATTGGATGTATGTAAATCCTTTAGTTGTATATTAGACATACCTATATATTTAGTATTATATACTATCGCTGTGATTTTGACTCAGTGTTACTTGTTATTTTCTATAAATTATGTATTGTTCTATCCTTGAGTTACACGTGTTTACTGCTTTGTGCTAATATTGCGTACGTATAAGTGAGTTATTTATCCAATGCAAATCATTTAGTTGTACATCATCTTTGGACTTGCATAGCATAATTTGACTTAATCTGTTACAAACCGAATTTTTGACCCTTGAAAATCAACACTAATACGTCTACTGTATTGGATGCCGAGAAATTGAGTGCCGGAAAACCCGATTGTTAGGGGAAAGAGAAAGAAGATAAGAAGAAAACTCAACAACATAGAATCTCGTAGTGGAACGAATAATCTATAATATACAACAAATCTTTACAGAAAACAAACTATAATATATGTATATATAGACATCAATCAGAGTATACTAACATATTTCAGCCCGGACAGTTATAACAACCTATCCTCACAATGCTGATAGATACAACAATAAACACAGAGGAAAAATAGCCACATATGTGAATACGTATTTGGGCTTCCAGCTTATCTCCTAAAGCTCCAAGTATCCAATCTAATCTGTAAATATGCTCGGTTTGACCCGAGCATTATAATAAAATAACACTCGGGTCAATCTGGGAAACCAGCGTGAGAACACACACCCAACCAGATTTTAAAGTTATAGAAAATCTTTGAAAAATCAAGAGTATCTTGTAAGATCACGTCGCACATAAACACGGATGGGCTTTTACCTTACAGCAACCAAAACATTTTCTATAGAAAATCCGTTTATATTATAATAATGTCTAGGGGTCAAAGTAAAATATGAATATAGCTGAAATGCTTGCATCTAACGTTTTAGCATAATTGGGCACAACTAAGTCCATACAACGCTTATTGGAGAATGGATTCCATACATTGACTGGGCTACTGGGGTATCGCCCGTCATGGTGCATCTCTAGATAAAATAACACCGAGGATCATGCCTGGATCCCCTACCAACACAGGACTGGCTGCCCCTTGCTAGATAGTACCAATATGTTCACCCCTCCATCAATGGGCCCCACAACATACAAATGAGAGATGATAGCGACTTTAGATAGGGATGATCATACCCTACTTGGGAGTGACCCACTTAGCCCTGTTGCATCTGCCCTTTTTTAGTCATTCCCAGTTTTTGAGGCTACGGTTAACTTTTAAGAATATTTAAACTTAGAATGCTCATTGCCTTCCAATGAAAATGCGCTGATAGCATTTATGCATACAAGTCCATTCCGGGTCTGAATGAAACCGAAGGCACTATTCCTACTACATCCATTTTGGAACCACCCTCAGGATTAGTAGCGATTAATCCTTGCACTTACATCTCTATCTTCTATTCTATGCTCTTCACAACGTCTTTAATTTGCAATGCTTGAGTTGGATCGAAGTGGTTTTCGGATAACATATCCGATACCGATCTCTTTGAAAAAACATTCATATTTCCCGAAAAACTCAACCCCAGTTCTTTAGTAAATAAATATTCAAAGATAAGATCGAAGGTCACCTCCTAACTGTTGAGTGGATGGATTTCCGATTTGGATTACTCACAGAAATTTTTATTAACTATATATCATACTAGTTGACCAAAAAGGTTTGATTAACTCACTGAAATTTCTATTGTCGCCGAGGTGTTCCAATTTGGAAGTAAAACCACGACATTCGATTTAAGCCCAAATTTCAATTATCTCCAAATTCATCCAAACAAATTTCATATCATACTATTCGCTGACACAAGTACAACACAACCCGTCGCGCTTGATTTCGACCTCGTATGAAGAAGTTATAGCTTTAATAGGTTTTAAAATTTTAAATAATATAAAATCCTTAATTACTATCACTTAAACATAATTAACCAAATTACGTCTTCCCTCTTCCTTAATCTCTTTCTCACGAATGAAACCACTTAGGTACACGACACCTCCGCATTTCGCTACGCCACCACTTCATTCGTCCATTGTCTCCCCTTGCATCATCACTGAAGACTTCCCAACCTCCAACCATCCCCTCGCCACTAGTGCTGACCCATAGCCATTTGCAACACCATCACAAGCCCATACATCAGAACATGCCTGATTCCATTCAAATCCCAATATCTCAGCCGACGATCAACCATTATCACCAAATTTTGGCTGATGGTAGCCCTCACCCCCATCTACAATTCTTTATCAGAGACCATTTGCCAAAAATCATCCATGACGCCAGAAAAACCAAAAACCAAACCGACATTGATCTCCAATCACGGCCACCACACAATGGTCCACCTTCATCCAACAATTGAATAGGTCATACTCATCGCCGCAAAAAACTTCCTAGTTGGCACTTTCCCTCAACATAGCCTTGGATGGTCCAAATCGATACTAACCGTTAGATGAGGCCGCTGTCTTGCTTTGTTCAATGTTGGCATTCCAGTGATTGGTAATGATATATATAGAAGGGAGGCTGCAATGAATAGTGGAAAGGGTGTAGGCTAAGAACGTGGGAGGGTGTGGGTTGTGGTGATAGGGCATGGCTGAGGGTTATGGGACATGACTGATGGTGATGAGGCATGGGTGTATGGTCAAGTCATATAAATATATATGTTATTTAAATATAAATTGTCAAGCGTTCTATTGTTATACTGTTATTCCGAATGCAATGGAACTAGTCTCGAGGTCTAATTCGATCATATACAGAAGACAGATTTTTGAACCCTTATATTATATTAAATTTTCAATATTAAATCCTATGCATTACAATCTCGCAAGGCGAAACAATAATCTAATCGCCATGAAATTTGATGGCGTATTATAATTCATTATTGCAGATCTAACGAAACTAGTTTCGTCGAAATCCAAGACAGTGCTCCGGAAGGTTATTTTCACTCGTTAATTAAAACGAATTGTTTTCAGAATCAGTTAAATCACTTTTAAATCCAATTAATTTTTTTATTATCTTCATTCTTATCAAATAGAATTTAAATAAGTATTGAAATTATTTTATCTAGCTTAACACCCAGGATTCAACGATTCAAGCAAATTTCAATTATTAAATTCAACAATTAAATTATCCTACAAATAGCTTATATTCAAAATTCAAGTTATTTAATCTTTAAAATTAACTTTTCAATATTTTAAATTAATTAAATATTTTAATTTCAAATGACTAAAATTCCGAGTCGTTACATTTTTCCCTCTTTAAGAGTGTCGTCCTCGAAATTGCCAAGGTAATAAAAATACCCAAACCCTTTACTTTTTAAAACCAATTTATTGAATAAATTACCAAATCCTTTTAAGCCTTTAACATTCCAAAATCAATTTTTTGAAACCTTGCTATTACTTTTACTACGTTTCCAAATTCATTCATAGATTCTAACTAATATCATCCCATTCAATCATTTCAGGTTATAATCCAAAATCAAATTTTAGTTATGAAAAATTTCTTCAAAATTTCTCAAAATTTTTCTAACACCTTAATTTTATGGAAAATTGCACCAGCGTCTCATTTGCACGGCTCAATCGAAATAACTACTAATCATCACTATAGGCCCAAACCAGTAAAAGAAAACAAAAGCCAAGCGGCCCAATCATAAAACCATTAAATCAACAATGATTTAAACATGTACCTTTCAGTCGGCAACCAAATTTTACTTATGAAATCAAAGACATCAAACTAGCTCTTGCTTTCATATAACAGCATTTTAGTTAACAATGATATCCCAACATATAGTTCATAATCATATTAATTTGTAATTTAAATTTTTAGCATTTTTTTTACTAAAGCCCATACGATGTACATACATCATCCGCAATACCAAATCTGATTGCTCGCTCGATCACACAATCTCACTTTCGAACTAGTATCGTTCACACGACCACTCTAGTGCAGACTCAGATCCGGTTCCTTGACTAGGAACCGTCATTCTCCTTGCATAGCCATACACTATGATAGAGAATTCCATAATAAATCAATAACCCACATCCAGTATGCCATCGAGAATCAAGTGAAAAATTCCAACCCAGATTAATGTAAATCATCTTGAAATTATGTACTCGAGTCTAGATTAATAAGTTATGCAAATAAAATATCATACGCACAACTTACGTATTAATTTCTTTTACTTCCATTCAATTGATTTATATTATATTTCTTTTACATTCATTTTATCCGCATTCAATATAAATCAAATTTGCTTATTCATTTTAATTTCACTTACATTCAATTATTCACATTGCTTTATCCATATCCATTTCTTATTTAGTATATTTCTTTCAATACTAATGTTACATAAGAATTATTCCCTCAAATTTTATGTTTAACCACATTTCACTCCTCTAAATTCGAATCATTTCATACAAGTTTTCTTATGTTTATAAACATTTCAGACAACACTTCTCATGTTTATAAACTTTTCAGACAACACTTCTCATGTTTATTACCATTTCACAACTTAAGTCCATACCCATTTCTAACTAAATTCAATTTCATTTTCCAATTTCAACATTCAATTTAACATCCCAAACCATATCCAATTCACTAATTCAATCAGTTCATTTGTCCATTTCAATCACCACCAATTTTATTTCCAAGAATCATTTCATTCAACCTAACTTTGGCTAAATTTATTTTCAAAATTCATTTTATTTAACTTAACTTAAGCTAAGATTCATTTCAAAATTTCTTTTCTTAACATTTATATTTAACAAATTTAAAAATTTGTTTTAACTTACAAATTTCTAAATTTTATAAGTCATAAAAGTTATTGTTCATATTTTCATAAAATGCCTGAATGAAAATTTTCAGTTTTAAACGCTCTGTTCTTTTTTTTCAAATTATATTGAAATCATATATACACATAATCTCCTTGGTATATCAAATCATTCTTTTGGGTCAAAACTAGTTTTACCAAAACAAAATCTCCATGGTAGCAATTCCTCTCTTGGAAATCCGAAAATGAACGTCGATGATGCTGCAGTCATCATCGAAATTATTTTCTAGTGACCAATTGAGTTTAGTGCTTTCTATCTCTTTAAAATTACTTTAAAAATATTTCCCAAATAATATTATTATCATTTTCCAAAACTTTGAAAAACTATTTCCAAAACCACGGGTTTAAATTCTCAAATTTCCAGCTTTTAAACCCTTTTTACTTACGAATCATATTTATAATATACTTCTGAAATTTCATCTCCTTTCCAGTTATAAATCGAATTTATAAATCATATCTATATAATTCCATTTGGTTATATAAAATTTTTTCTTTGTTGTTAATCTTAGTTTTCATCATAATACTGACAACTTTTATTAGAGCACTACAACAACAACAAATGATAATAATCATGTTAGCGCCAAAATTGGTCACTAACCCCCAAATCCAGATGAAAGCACCAAATACCAGTCACAGCTCAGAGATAGAATGTATGTAGAGAGTAATAATGTGAAGAACAGTTAAAACTGAAATGAAAGCAGTAAAGAACAACATATTTTATAGTGGTTCGGCTAACTTCGGCCTACGTCCACTCCAGAAGTTTGCATTATATTGCTGTAATAATCGATTACAGTTACAAAATGGCAGAGTTGCCTTAGCCTTAGAAAAGAGAAAGTAAGAGATCAGAAAGAAGATCCCCTTTTACTGTGCCCCTGCCTCTCTATTTATAGACAAAGATGGGTTGGACTTCCCTGGTGGGCCTGGCAGCCGAGTACCTCAGCCCAAATGGAGTGGTCTCCATATGCCGAACCATAGATGCCGAACGCTGAATGCCGAACAAGGTGTGAATGCCGAACGATCTCCTCATGCCGAACGTTGGGAGGTGCGAGGTACCGAGGTATCGAGGTACGGAGGTGCGAGGTACCGAGGTATGGAGGTGCGAGGTACCGAGGTATGGAGGTGCGAGGTACCGAGGTATGGAGGTGCGAGGTACCGAGGTATCGAGGTGCGAGGTACCGAGGTATGGAGGTGCGAGGTACCGAGATATGAAGGTGCAAGGTGAGGTATGCCGAACGAGGTGAGGTATGCCGAACGACCCATCCAATGTCGAACGCTCCCTAATGCCGAACGATCCATCCAATGCCGAACGAGATTTATGCCGAGTACTCCATCCAATGCCGAACGATACTTAATGCCGAACCTCCGTCATGCCGAACCATGTCTGATGCCGAACAGTTTCTAATGCCGAGCGCCCATCATGCCGAACGATCTCTAATGCCGAGCGCCTCTAAATGCCGAGCGTTCCTGGATGCCGAGCGCTACTGAATGCCAAGTGCTCCTGGAATGCCGAACCACTCATGTATGTCGAACGCTCTATGCACGCCGAGTACTCTTGAATGCTATTCGAACGTGAATAGTGAATGCCAGACGAACTATTTGTGCCGAACCATGTTTAATGCCGAACCATGTTTCCTAGACCCAAATTATAGTTGATTCATCTTTGTCCAATCATATTTCCATCTTCCAAGCATGTTGCGTCATCCATCCATCCAGTCAACTGAATCCACCGTACTCTAGCCTTGACGAACATGTAGTTGATTAAGTTAAACCCGTCCGTCCGAGGCCTTACCAAAAGGCGGGTTAACACTTGCCCCCCAAAACATGCCTTGCTGTGAAAGGCGTGTTTTGAATAGCCTCAAGTCCAATATCCCAAGTATGTATGTTATCCACATCCATACTTTCCGATTCATAATCCAATCCATTACCAAGCCATCATATCCGAGTACTACGGCCATATCCTGATCCATTTCCGCGATTGTTCCGAGTCGATGTCTGATTCCTATCCAGTAACCAAGTCCTTATCCAATTCCACATCCATCTGAACCCGACTACCGAGTTCCAATCCATCCATATCCAATAACCTATAACCATATCCGTGACCTCTCCGGGTCGATATCCAAATCCGGGACCGCTCCGGGTCCTTGTCCGAATCCTTGGCTATTCATAGCCAATATCTAAATCCATAACCTCTCCGGGAGCTTGCCAAGCGCAATCCACACTTGACGACTGTTTGCACCAAAAATGGTCACAAACCCCAAGTGTAGTGAAAGCACCAGCGTATGAATACGAATCAACAATATTCACACACAAATCACAGATCTAAGCAAGTAACAAGCAGCAATCAAGAAATAATGAACAGTGACACACAATTTATAGTGGTTCGGCTATCTCCGGCCTACGTCCACTTCAAGGTTTTTATGATTTTATTGCTCGATGCTTGAAGATTACAATTTCATATGTTGTATTACAACTGATTTGTTGAACTAAGTCTGAATCTAAGGCAGCAATGGTGATTTGGAGTAAATCTGGCAGAATCTGGGCGCTCTTTAGCTCTCAAAATTGTCCGACCTCTTTTCTGAATGACCAGGGGCTCTACTTATAGGTGTAGGAGGCTGATATTTCGCCTAAATTGAGGGGAGACCAGTTCTGGCACGTGAGGGAGCCCACATGCCCGCTTTATGGAAATCCGGGCCCACACCGGGATCGATTCGACCCTAGGTTCGAATCGATCAAGAAATTGTCCAATCAAGCTGAAATTTGGTGTGGACATTCTTCAACATGTGCTCAAGCTTCTGTGAAAATTTCATAGCATTTGGATGTGTAGATCTCAAGTTATGATCAATTCAATGTTGCATTTCTGGTGAATTTGGATACTTCGAATCGATCCTTCGACTTGATTGGGTCGAATCGATGCTTGTTGTGACGTGGCGCGCGTGCTTCTCGCATCGATCCGTTTTTCACTCCGGGTTGACTGGGTCGACTCCATGTTCTTCGTCGCTTTGACTGGGTGGATTCGTGGTAGTGGATTCGAGTTGTTGGATTCGAAGGTTTGCTTCCTTCGAATCGATCGTATGTCCCCTTCGTATCGATCTGGGTAAATCTCAGTCGATCGATACGAAGACTCCACTGCCTGAAGGTATTCGAAGGTGGGAATGTTCCAATGGACTCGAACTATCGGAGTCGAACTAATGCTTGCTCAATGGAGTCGAAGCAAGGCGTATTCCGATGGGTTCGAAGCAAGGCTCGTCGTGATCGATTCGAGGCAAAGGCTTGATCGATGGATTCGAAGCTACGGTCCTTTTCATGGATTCGAACTTGTGGCATATTGGGACGGATTCAAACTATGTTCTCGTGGATGGATTCGAACCAACGATGTCTTAAGTCGATTCGAACATAAGCCCTGCCGATGAATATAAAGTAAATCGAGTCGAACCAGGTGGAGTCGAAACTGATGGATTCGACTCATATGGGTGCGAACCCGAGGTTATGTTTTCCACTTGCTCTGATGATATCTTGAGCGTACGACCTCGGATTGACTTGATATTTGGAACGTTGACTTTCACGGCTCTGCTTGACGTGTCTTGTCAATTGTAGCCCGATCCGGACTCGGGTGTAATTCCTCGATATCCATGGTGAACCTGCGATGCACAATTGATATTTATGACTAGTAATCATTGATTTTCAGTTAATCTTTGGGTATTTCAGCTTTGCCAAAAGTTGGGATAACAACGACCTATTTTAAGTAATTCCATGGTGTTCATGGTTCAGTGTCCCTGAACGTCGAATAATGCCGTGGCTTAAGTCCTAAGCCGAATCTTGGTCACTCCGGACCCTTGCCGAGCATATTCCATACTCGACGACCTAAAATAGTAACCGATAGTATATGGCCTAAGTCCTAGGCTGAATCCTGGTCTCTCCGGACCCTTGCCAAGCATAGTCCATACTCGACGACCTTTTAGCCAAAAATCTAGAGAAAATCCAATCAAAATCCAATCCGAAATCCAAATCCAAATAGAAAACCAGAAACCCATATCAAAAATCCATACCAAAAAACAAACATCCAAACCAGAATCCAAACCAGAAAATGAGCAAAATAGGGAGTTCAAACCAAACTCCAAAACCAAACCAGAAAAAGCAAATGTCCAAGTCAAAGGAAAAAACAGATTTCGCAAACCCGGGCGTTTCGGTAAGCCATCATCTCAGAGCATGCCTGAGGGTTATCTTCGACCCCGTACATGAGTAAGTGATTTAACCGTTTGCCCGGAGTTTGTTACTTATTCCAAACCATCAAGATTAGTTGATGACCAATCGGCCACCATTCCTGGGCCTCATGCCTTCGTCGTTCAAGGCAGGCGGTGGCTGCTCCTGTTCCACCGCCGCATTCCGAGTTCCGACATACTGTCGCAACTAACCATTCCTTATATGCTCCTCAATTATGTCCTTCAAATGCCGGCAGCTGTTAGTGTCATGCCCGTCCAGGTCATGAAAAAGACAGTGCCTTCCTGACGCCCTTTCTCGTTCTGAGGGTTCCCTCCTTGCTGGCCTTCGATAAGAAAGGCGATCTCGAGTATCTAAGAAAATCCGCTCTAACGTTGCGTTCAATCCTGTGTAAGTGGAGAACTTTGGTTCTCCCCAGCGCTTCCTTTTCCCTTTATCCTTGCCCCCACCCGAGCTTTCGCAGGGTAGTCCTCCATCCTTAGTCGTGTTTACTTCCTTTGGCCTCATGTCCAAACATGCATCCTCTTGTCGAAGAAATCTTTCAGCTTCATGAAAGAATTCCCCAAGATCCAACGGTGGGTCCCGTATCAATGATACTTTGAAATCCGAATTATCTCTGACTCATGATACCGCAGCCATCAGAACCATTGATGGATCTGGCCGATCCACCGAAGCAACTGCTGCATTAAATTGAGTTAAGAATGTCCTGAGCGATTCATCTGCCCCCTGTTTGACTGACGTTAGCGTCATCACGTTCTTTGGCCTTTTTATGTGAACTCGAAACTGACTTAAGAACTTGTCCACCAGTTCTGTCCATGTTCCAATGGATCCATCCTCCAGCTGTCTAAACCACATAGCAGCAATTTCAGTCAAGTACAGGGGGGAACATCGGGCCATAACCTCCTCCGTTGCCCCCCAGCACTTCCATATGCCTAGTGTATCTCATCAAGTGGTCGGTGGGATCCGTCTTCCCGTTGTATACTTCCAGAGTGGGTAGTTTGAAATCGGATGGATTCCTAGCTGTCCTGATGTTTCGGGTAAACGGACTTTTGTTAACTCCCTCTGAATCCCTATTTGTCAGACCTCCGTGAATAGTCCGCCTGATAATGTCAGCCAATCCAGTGTTGTCCGTCAAAGGTTGCCCCCTGAGTCCCCGAGGGAATTTTGGCACGTATTCCTCATCACGTGCTCTTGCGTTTCTGCCAGCATCTTATTGTATGGTGTTAACTGGAGTTCCTCCATGAACTGGTCCATTATCTCCGGGTGGTGTGCCCCCATGTACGGATCCATCCAGGTTGATAGTCGTCTGCCGATTAAGGGCTGCCCCCTGTTGTGTCGCTCCATCAGCCTACTGGTTGAGTTCCTCTTGTCCAACTCTAAGACCTTCAGCACCCGTAGTTCCCGATTGTTCAAATCGCCTAAGAAGAGCCTGCATCATCTCCTCTTGCCGTTTCATCATCGCTTCCATCTCCTCTCTGGTGATGTAGATGGATGCTCGACCTGCTTCATTTCTAGAGGAAGCCTCTTGACTTCCCTCCTGATTGCTCCTTTCTGTCACTTGCTTCCTCGCTGATGGTCTAACCATTGCTTCCTAAAATCCAAGTTCCTAGCTTCAGAATTCCTGAGTTCAATTCTCAGTGAAAGCACCAAAGTGTTAGCGCCAAAATTGGTCACTAACCCCCAAATCCAGATGAAAGCACCAAATACCAGTCACAGCTTAGAGATAGAATGTATGTAGAGAGTAATAATGTGAAGAACAGTTAAAACTGAAATGAAAGCAGTAAAGAACAACATATTTTATAGTGGTTCGGCTAACTTCGGCCTACGTCCACTCCAGAAGTTTGCTTTATATTGCTGTAATAATCGATTACAGTTACAAAATGGCAGAGTTTCCTTAGCCTTAGAAAAGAGAAAGTAAGAGAGCAGAAAGAAGATCCCCTTTTATCGTGCCCCTGCCTCTCTATTTATAGACAAAGATGGGTTGGACTTCCCTGGTGGGCCTAGCAGCGGAGTACCTTAGCCCAAATGGAGTGGTCTCCATATGCCGAACCATAGATGCCGAACGCTGAATGCCGAACAAGGTTTGAATGTCGAACGATCTCCTCATGCCGAACGTTGGGAGGTGCGAGGTACCGAGGTATGGAGGTGCGAGGTACCGAGGTATCGAGGTGTGAGGTACCGAGGTATGGAGGTGCGAGGTACCGAGATATGGAGGTGCAAGGTATGGAGGTGCGAGGTGCAATGCCGAGCGAGGTGAGGTATGCCGAACGAGGTGAGGTATGCCGAACGACCCATCCAATGTCGAACGCTCCCTAATGCCGAACGATCCATCCAATGCCGAACGAGATTTATGCCGAGTACTCCATCCAATGCCGAACGATACTTAATGCCGAACCTCCGTCATGCCGAACCATGTCTGATGCCGAACAGTTTCTAATGCCGAGCGCCCATCATGCCGAACGATCTCTAATGCCGAGCGCCTTTAAATGCCGAGCGTTCCTGGATGCCGAGCGCTACTGAATGCCGAGTGCTCCTGGAATGCCGAACCACTCATGTATGTCGAACGCTCTATGCACGCCGAGTACTCTTGAATGCTATTCGAACGTGAATAGTGAATGCCAGACGAACTATTTGTGCCGAACCACATCATGCCGAACCATGTTTAATGCCGAACCATGTTTCCTAGACCCAAATTATAGTTGATTCATCTTTGTCCAATCATATTTCCATCTTCCAAGCATGTTGCGTCATCCATCCATCCAGTCGACTGAATCCACCGTACTCTAGCCTTGACGAACATGTAGTTGATTAAGTTAAACCCGTTCGTCCGCGGCCTTACCAAAAGGCGGGTTAACAAATCAAATATTATCATTCTCTAACAACCAAGTACACCATATGTAAAATAATAATTTCTAAAAAATTATTTGTTTATATCTAAAAATAATCAGGGTTAAATTGTTTCATTTACCCAATTTTAGAACAGTATCATGTCGAACTGCTCTGTTCAAGTGTTTAGAGATCCGTATCAATAACGTTAATTAATTGTATTGACCAGAATCCATAAGTCAATCAATAGGTCAAACAACATAATATAAAACATTTTTATATCACTAACAAATACATGCTCATATAAATACACACAAACTCATTTAGGGTGCTACTGACCCTATGTCTAATGAGTACCCCACCAAAGCCAAGGTTTTCGCTTAACCTTTAGCTCTGATACCAAATGTAACAAATCGGATTTTCAACCCTCGAAAATCAATAATAATATGTCCACTGTATTAGATGCCGAGAAGTCAAATGCCGGAAAACCCATTGTTACAGGAAAAAGGAAGAATAAAGAAGATAAGAAGAAAACTCAACAACATAGAATCTCACAGCGGAACGAATAATCTATAATATACAACATATCTTTACACAAAAACAAACTGTAATACATGTATATATAGACCTTAATAAGAGTATAATAACTTATTTCCGCCTGAACAATTATAACAACCTATTCTCACAATTGCTGATATATACAAAAATAAACATAGAAAAAATAACCATATATGTCAATACGTCTTTGGGCCTCCAGCTTGTCTCCTAAAGCTCTAAGTATCCAATCTAATCAGTAAACATGCTCAGTTTGACCCTAGCATTATAATATAATAACACTCGAGTCAGTTTGGAAAACCATGTGCGAAAACACACCCAATCGAGAAAATATTTGAAAAATCATGAGTATCTCGTAAGGCCACGCCGCCAATAAACACAGACGGGTTTTTAGCTTACGATAAACAAAACATTTTCTATAGAAAACCCATTTATATTATAATAATATATAGGGGACAAAGTAAAATATGAATATAGCTGAAATGCTTGCATCTCACATTTCAACATACTTGGGCACAACTAAGTCCGTACAACGCTTATTGGAGAATAGATTCCATACAATGACTGGGCTACTGGGGTACTGCCCATCATGGTGCATCTCTAGATAAAATAACATCGAGGACCATGCCTAGATCCCCTGCTAACATAGGAAGGCTACCCCTTGCTGGATAGTATCGAATATAATCACCCCTCCGTTAATGGACCCCAAAGCATACAAATGAGATATAATAGTGACTCTAGATAGGGATGATCATACCTTACTTGGGAGCGACCCACTTAGCCCTACTGCATCTCCCCTGTTTTAGTCATTCCCGATTAATGAGGCTTGAGGCTAGATTACCTTTCAAGAACATTTACACTAAGAATGCTCATTGCCCTTCAATGACAATGTGCTAATAGCATTCTTCCATACAAGTCCATTCTGGGTCTGAACGAAACTGATGGCACTATACCTACTATATCCATTTTTGAATCACCCTCAAGATTAATAGCGATTAGCCCTTGCACTTCACATCACTATCTTCAATTCCATGCTCTTGACGATGTTTTCAGTTCACAACGCTTGAGTTGGATCAAAGTGGTTTTTGGATAACATATCTGATCCCAGTTTCTTCGAAACAACATTCGATAATTCTCGGTAAACTCAGCCATGGTTCTTTAGGAAATAGACAGTTAAAGATAAGATTGGAGAACACCTCCTAACTGTTAAGTGGATGGATTTCATTATCCTTATCCTAGGAGAACAAAATGAGATTTATGCACACAGTACAACATCATCGGAGATGACTATGTCATATAACTAACGTGATTCTCCTAGATATTTCCGAAGTTATGTTTGGGTCCATTTTTGATAGTCGGTTATTTAACTATCGACTAACAATCATTCAATAAAGGATTTAATTCCATAGGGAAAAACCAATATTGGTTAAGCACATAAGCAATCACTAGCCTCCTTTTATAAATCATTCATTCATCAAAATCACATTGTAAATTACTCGTACAAAAATACTTTTACAAAGGTATACCAGTAATCCCAATATTTTCAATACTCAGAAAACATCCATAAACTTATCTCAACGATATAGGTATATCCACAAAATTGAATAAGACTTTTTTATATTCAATTTTCAATTCATTTATAAATTCCCTTACAATTCTCCAAAATCATTTATAAACCATTTTATAAATCTTCGAAAAATCATTTATAATCCCTTTATAAAAATTCAATCACTTATAAGCTTCTTGTACATTTTAAAAATCATTTATAAACTCTTTATAAATCCATAAAAACTTTTATAAAACTCCTTTTGTAAATCTATAAACCTATTTCTAAAATTTGTTTATACATATCTAACCATTTATAAACTCTTTAACCTTGTAAATAATCTTTCCTCAAGTCTTCAACCCATTTTATATGCTCCTTTAAAAAATCGAAGCCTTTCAACACAATTCATGGGTCTCGGAAACATTTATACATAATTAAAAGTCCTTACTTCAAAACAGTTTCATATAAAATATTTATTTAAAATCACATTATAAATAAATAAGTAATAATTAACTATCTTAAAATATCCTAAAATAATTATCAATCATTCTAAAGTAATAATAATAACTCTTTATTCTTATTACTATAAATAATTGAAATTTATTTCCAAAATCTAATAAATAATTCCTTATTATCGATTTCAAGCCATTGTTTTTCTTAAAATAATTAAACTTTCAAATTATTAACATTTTGATAAATTCTTTAAAACAATATTAACTATAAACAAATAACTTTAAAATAATACAAATATAATTTAAATAGCTTAAAAATAATATAACTATTATTAATTAACTTTAAAACACTATAGCTATAATTAATTAACTTAAAACAATATAAAAACTTAAACAACCTTAAAATAATATTACTATAATTAAATATCTGTAAAACAATATTAATATAATTAATAAAGTTTAAAATAATATTGCTATAAGTAGATATTCTTTAAAACAAAATATTTTCAAAACGCGATTTCAGATTTTAAAAAAATCATTTCTTGTCTCAAAACCAATTCCGACTTAAACGACAATTTATAGTATTTTTAAAATACTAATTCGAAGCCAATATCCACCCAACACCTAACCAATATCGATATTGATTTTCTATCACTACTGGGTTTTATTTTTAAACATATAACGATGTTATAACCATAGTATCGACAATTAGGTTCATTTTCAATAACCCATAAAAAAGAAATATTATTGAAATAGTTCAACAATAGCGAGAAATCCCGTTGGATCCCTTCAACTTGTCCTCCTACATCACAGCTCATATATATTAGCACATATATATGTAATTAAAATTAGTAGTCGTGACGAATCCAGTTGAATTCCTCCAACCTGCTTTTCCTACATCAGAAATGTTATATAACCATAAATATTGAATTCCTCCAGCCTGCTTTTCCTACATCACAAATGTTATATAACCATAAATATAAATCAACCGCTTCGAGGCGGGATTCGTATACAAAGGGTCATTCGCTCTTATATGGGAACGTAATAGGATCTCATCTGCTTTAATAGGCAGGAATGTATTCAAACTAACTAATACATATAGTAAATCATCCAAACAACCTTCAATAAGTTTTATTAACTATATATTATACTAGTTGACCAAAAAGATGAGATTAACTCACTGAAATTTTTTGTTATCTCCGAGGTGTTTCGGTTTGGGACTAAACCAAACGACGTCCAAATTTAGTCCAAATTTAAACCGTCTCCAAATTCTTCCAAACCTATTTCATATCATAGTAATGAGTATGACGCAACTCTCGCGCTTGATTTCGACCTCGTATGAAGAAGTTATAACATTAATAAGTTTTACAATTTTAAATAATATAAGATCCTTAATTACCATCACTTAAACATAATTAACCTTAATTACATCTTCCCTCTCCCTTAATCTCTTGCTCATGAACGAAACTACTAAGGTACACGACACCTCCACATTTCACCTCGCCGCCACTTCGTTCATCCATCACCGCCCCTTGCATTATCATTGAAGACGTCCCAACCTCCGACCATCCCCTCGCCACTAGCGCCGACCCCCATAGCCATCTGCAACGCTATCACAAGCATATACATCAAAACATGCCTGATTCCATTTAAAACCCAATATCTTCGCCGACGATCAACCATAGGTCACCAAACTTTGGCCGAAGGTCGCCCTCAACTCAGTCTACATTTCATCGTCAAAGACCATTTGTTAAAATTCATCCATGACGCCTTGAAAACCCAAAACCAAATTGCTATTTATCTCCACCCATGGCCACCACACAACGATCCACCTCCATCCAACCGTTGTATAGGTCACACTCATCGCTGTGAACAACTTCTTGGATGGCACTTCCCCCAATGTGGCCTTGGATGGTCCAAATCGATACTAACCATTAGATGAGGCTGTTGTCTTGCTTTGTTTTAACGTTGGCATTCCAGTGATTGGCAATGATATTTATAGAAGGGGAGCTATGGTGAACAGTGTTTAGGGTGCTGAGAATGTAGGAGGGTGTGCGCTGATGGTGATAGGGCATGACTGAGGGTGATGGGGCATGACTGATGGTGATGAGGCATAGGTGTATGGTCAAGTCATATATATATATAGTCTAAATATAAATTATCAAGCTATATAATTTCAAATCCCAATTGAGACATGCCGCCTGGTGTTCTATATGTTGTACCGCTATTCCGAATGCAATGGAACTAGTCTCGAGGTCTAATTCGATCTCATGTAGGTGATAGCTTTTCGAACTTAATTATTATATTAAATTTTCAATATTAAATCCTACGCATTCCGATCTCGCATAGTCAAACGATACATCTGATCTCCATGAAATTTAACTGCATATTAGAATTCATTATTATGGATCCGATGGAACTGGATTCATAAAAATCCGAGACAGTGCCCTGGAAGGCTATTTTCACTTAGTTAAAACGAGTTATTTTCAAAATCAGTTAAATCACCTTTAAATCCAATTAAAAAGTTTTATTATCTTCATTCTTATTAAATAAAGTTTAAATAAGCATTAAAATTATTTGTATCCAGCTTAAAACCTAAGATTCAATGATTCAAACAAATTTCAATTATTAAATTCAACAATTAAATTATCCAATAAATCGCTTATACTCGAAATTCAAGTTATTTCATCTTTAAAATTAACCTTTCAATAATTAAAATTAATTAAATATTTCAATTTCAAAAGACTAAAATTCTGGGTCATTGTATAATCCTTGAACTAACATAGCATACTTGACTACTCAATCCTTGAAGTGAGACTTGCACATTGCCTTGCATATCGATCTTGTTCATATATGATTTTCGATGCGACTTCAATGATCGTGATCAAAACTGATATAAACTTAACATCATGCATTCCTCATCCTATGACTTCAATAACTTTGACTAGCCTCGAAGAGGCTTCCCATTTATTAACCCATTCTTATATCCTTTTAGGGTCAATGAATTTATTCGTTATCATTTTAGTGCTAGAAGAAGGGCTTGAAACTCTGATGCCTTATACATCTCTCCACGAACTAATTACATAAAGTTATTTTGTTTCAGAGAAAATGGTGAGAATTAGAAAAAATAAAGAAGCCACTCACAAATAGCTCTGGAAGATAATATCATCCCAAGCTTCAATTTAGAGAATATGGAAGTTAGACAACCTTCAACTGTAACAAAACTCATGTAATATGGTCGAGGAAGCAAAATTGCCAAGTAAGATCCCAAATGAGGTATCAGACACATGCTCTTCAATGTTGTAAATGAAAGAAAGCAGAAGGATTATGATAAGTAAATAAAAGAAAAATCAAGAAATTCAAGCAAGAGAGCCCCTCGAACAATTGGATATCTCAATCAGAAAATATAATAGAGACTATAATGGTGGCTAAACCAACCAAATAACAAAGGACATACTTAAGAAGAAAGTAATCCTTGACCTAAGATAAGATAATAGCTTTCGAAGAACTCCTTTATCAGAGGAAACATTTGCTGTTTGAATTTCGTCTCACATCTATATGATGGAACCACTGATCTAGATGATCACCTTTTAGCTTTGAAAACCGAATGGCTTTGTATAACGCTTCTAGTGTTGTTTGCTGTAAGCTCTTCGTCGTAAATTTTCATGGAGCAACTACTAAACGGTATAGGTATAATTAGGGAAGGACCATCTATTCTTGGGAGAAATTTTCTTATAAATTTATGGCGCAATTTTAAATATACAAAGACCCAACTATAGGTTCCAATATGTTAGCTAATATCAAGCAAAGGTCAGAGGAATTACTCAGCGACTACCTAAAGAGATTCAATACAGAAGCTTTGAAAGCAGAAAATGTGACTGATAGAGAAAAGCTGATGGCAGTTCATTTAGGGCTAATCGAGTAAACTTTTTTTGGAAACAACTCTATATTCATGAATGTAAAGATCTGCAACACTTCTACCTTTCAACCGAAAAATTAATTCAAATGGACAAAATGTACCATGCCATGAAGAAATCTCAGCAAAATAAGGAGGAAAAGTTCAACTATGAACATCCTTTCAAGAGGCCAAGGAAAAGAGTAGAAGAGGAATCGGAGGGAGATTTTTGAATATAACAATGTAAATTTGAACAAACCCTCTCCGACATTTTCGCCGTGACAAAAAATAATGAAAATTTTCCATCTTCCTACAAAATATGGAGCCATCCTAAGCCAAATAAAGGAAAAGCTTATTGTGTCTACCACAAAGCAAATAAACATAAAATTGATGAATACCATGTCTTGTCAGGAAATTCAAAATATGATCAAGTCAAGATCCCAAAAGGAATTCATTAAGGAAATTTAAAAGGCCTCTCGTTCCGAAGAGAATAGCCCAAATACCCAAATCCTATCTTTTTCTACCAAGAAAAAAAGCTTTGCAACTTTAAATCCAGACTCCAATAGAACTATGAAGTTTTGTGGCAATTGCCCACTATGGATTATTTTTACTTTCGAAAATTTCTAATCTGATTTTTACATGAAATTCATCACGTATTGAAGCAAAATTCGAGTTTTTTATGAGATAAAACAAAATCAATCCACTACATACGAAAGATTCCAGATTCCCATATTAAAGCATAATAAATTTCTAGTCTTCTTTGTGGAGAGGATAGTACAAATATCCAAGATGAAATGGCTCTCTATCTCAAGCTTGAACCAATGCAGTATAAATAATTTCATTTATGGGATTTTGAGTTACATCAACCTTTTGTCCTAAACCAGTTCCTAGAAAATGGTAAATAAGCAAAATCTTCTAGAAAGAAGGGATTCTTAGAAAAAAGCATGTTCTCTTCCATAAAAGTCTATTAGTTCAAGGAGTCGTAGCTTTTCAAAATTACAAACAAGGTATTCCTTTTCGCTAAGCAAAACCTAAGAGGTGCAATTACATATATCACATAAAGGTGGAAGCAATGTAAACAAATTTTATTTTTAACAAGCCATTTTATTACCAAAAAGAATTATGAACACATCTTTGAGCAAAATTTCTTCCAAAAGTCAAGAAGGATTATTTTCGGTTAATCTATAGATCAGGGAAAATAAATATATATCAATTTCAAGAAAGATTTATAATACATTTGAAAATTATTACTTACTTTTAGTAAATGCACATAAAAGATTTTGGTTGAGCATGTCATGACAATATCATTTTTAAAGCTTTCTGAAGTTAATGGGAAAGAAAGACTAAATGTATTTTTCGAAGAAAGTTTCTAGAACGTCCAAAACTCATTAGCATAGCAAAAACCCAAATTAGAAGAGCTAACACTTGGTTAAAGGACTATTGGTTCATGAATCATGATCACGTAGTCTCTTATTTGAGATTTGCATTTCTATTATAAGAGTGGCCTAAAAACCCTTCTTGATGGCAACTCCGGGAAGGGACTTATTTACCAAAAAAAATATTCAAAACCTTTTCAAATGAAAGACCAATTTTAGGAAATAATTCCTTGATTTTTCAAAAAGGTCCTTTTATAAAAAATTCTTTCTTCCAAAAAGAAGTTTCATAATAGAAAAGTTGACATTCAAAAGAGATTTCACAAACATTTCAATTAGCCAAAAATTATTTTCATAAATTTTTTTATCAAAACTTCTCAAAAGCCTCTGATGTTCACTTCGAAGCACTCCTAGAGGGAGGAGGGTCCTACACCGATCAAAAAACCTCCGATGTCCACTCTGGGGTAACGCCCATAGGGAGGGACAAAAGCCTCTGATGTCCACTTCAGAGCGCCTCCTAAAGGAAAGAGGGTCCAATACCTACCCAAAGCTCTTGATGTCCCCTTCGGAGCACCTCTTAGAGGGAGGGATAAAAGCCTTTGATGCCCACTCCAGAGTGCCTCTTAGAGGAAGGAACTAGTTTTGCACCAAGTAAAAATCTTTTACAGTAATACAAGGCAAGAACAAGCTATAATGCTTCGAAACAAAGGCAAACCCCAAGAAGGGGCATAAACAAATAAATGGAACAAGATGTCCACAATTTGAGGCAGAGACAAAGCCCAAGAAAGGGAAAAAAGAAAAGGGACAACGATATCCAAAACCCAAAAAGGGGCAAAGATAGAAGACATGATGGAGTCCAAACCCCAATTGAGAGGCAAAAGGGATTAAGCGAAGAACAAATCCTTAATAGAAAGGCGAGAATAGCTTCATTCAAGAAATAGAGCAAAACAGACTTCAAATATATCCATACTAGACCTAGAAATAAGGAAACATGCAAGGAAGCTCTATTAAATAAGTATCAATAAATTAATTAGACCAGTTGAACGGCCAAACGACCAAATGGAACCGCTCTACTGAACAACTGAATGGCTAAAAAGCTAAATGGAACTACTCTTCTGAATGGTTGAATGGAACTACTTTGCTGAACGATTGAATAGATGAACGCAACTACTTTGCTGAATAGCTGAATGGTTGAAATGAAATACTCGGCTCCAATATATTAATAATAATAATAATAATAAGTAGTAAACACCTTAACCATTACATATCTCCTAACAAGAAGCATTCCTTTGAACAAACGGGAATCTCCATTACTATTCAAAGTAGTAGTCCACGGTAAAAGTTTTCGATTTAACATAAGATAGAAATATGAATTCTTTTCTACTAGAATTAATAATATTAGACGATTGTTTGATATTCTTTTACTGTCGGAAGGACATTTAAGTTTCTTATTACCAAATGAAATATTGATGAACTGTTGGTTGAATTTATATTTTTCTTGAAAAATGAATTTTTGGTTTTCTTGACAAATGAATTCCCTGTTTTATTGGTGGTTTTCTTGATGGTTTTTGGATTTACTATTGCACTTCTTGTTTTCATATGGATTTCTCGTCTTTTAGTATTGCCAGATAGCGATTTCTAGGCTTCTATTATTATTATCAAATATGGATTTTTGGTCTTCTACTATTACCAGATGGATCTCTGGTCATATTATTATCAGATAAGATTCTGGATTTCTTAATATCAAAGGTATTATGGGTTTCTTGTTACCAGATGGTCTTTTGGTCATTTTATTATCAGATAGGATTCTAGGTTTCTTATTATCAGAGGATATTATGGGTTTCTTAGTACCAAATTGTCTTCTGGTCTACTTATTATTAGATGGAATTCTGATTTTTTATTATTAGAGAGTATTCCGAGTTTCTTATTACCAGATGGTTTTCTAGCCTTCTTATTATCAGATGAGATTATGGATTTCTTATTATTAGAGGGTATTCTGGGTTTCTTATTACCAAATGATTTTATGGTCTTCTTATTATCGGATTGGGGTTTGGATTTTTTATTATGAGAGGATATTCTAGGTTTCTAATTACCAGATGCTATTATGGATTTCTTATTCTCAGAAAATGGTATTTTGTATTTCTTATTGTCAAATGATAAATAGAATTCCTAGCTTTTTTTATTATCAGAGGCTTTTATAACCCTTTCTTCATAATTAATACAAGATATTTTTCTAGTTTTTCGCAAATGAACTTTTAATTTCCTAAATTGTTAATCTATTATCAAAAAAGATTCTGAGTCTGATGATAAAAATTACAATGGTAAGTTAAGCTAAGCGAACCAAAAGTGAACAACAAAGGAATCTGATCTAAAGTTTACAATCAACTCAATATTGGAAGCCAATCTCCGACACCCAAAGAACGACTAACTCAGGAGGAAAAGCTTCGAAGCCCATACTAGTCTTCTTGAAGAATTTCTCGCCTAGCCTTCCATGTATCTACCAGGTGATATTATTCCAAATTTAAATACTCGTTCTTAAAAGCACATAGGTGATTTATATGATATCTAAACTATAAAAAAATAAGTCCAAAATAACCTTTACAACAAATCAATGACTGATGAATAACCAATGTCCAGTTTGTAAGAAAAGCTTAAACTTCTGGGTTAACTAGAAGAAACAATAATAAATTTTAAATTTCCAATAAGAAAATAAGTCCATGTGTATGTGGCCAAATCTTAAATGGTAATTAAGATAAAAGTATCCTACAATAATGATGCATTAATAAAACCATGTCGAGTAAGTAGATTAATACCAAATGCCACATGTGTTATGCTACAAAGAAAAAATAAATTAGTCTTAAGATCACAAATTACTATTAACTCAAATATATGGAATTTAAGATTTTAAATGATCTCGATAATTAGAAAACTTCCTTTGTTTGAATTTGAATTGAAATAGAAAGAGGAACGTCATTAGATTGAATAAATTTGAAAGGCGGAAAGCATTATGTTTGAGATTATTGACATGAAAAGTCAATGTCTTTTGGGGGCAAATGTTATATGATTTTGGATTCAAAGTTTTAGGGAGATGAGATCGTATCTCAATGCAAGAAGAAGACTCTAAGCCTTTATAATGGCAAGTGTTAACTTCAAAGATATATAGCTTAAGATATGGGAATGATGTCGAGTTTCACGATGGAGAACCTGTCTTTGACCACATCGCATTCAATCATCACTACTGAATACATGCAATCAATAGTACACATACAATGCCAATGATCAACATCAGGAACATGAAGATAGATATGCATCGAAGATATGTATACTACGTCGGGTGTAACTAAAGGAGCAAAGGTATCGAGCTCAATCAACATCTTAAGCCATCAATGAGTGTAGATGAGACCTATAGTGCATTTTATTGATGATAAGCTTTTTCAATGCTGTTATTGATTTATGGTCATCACAATAATCTCACCAACAAGTTTAACGTGATGTACCTTGGCGCACTTCATCAGCTGATGATATTGACGTCGAGGATCATCTGGTTACCCTTTCTCAATATTTACGCCGCCCTTCATCAATGTTGTTCACCGTTGGTTCCAATTAAAATCAGCACTGCCAACGATCATTATCACTAAGGAACAAGGTCACTGTTGTATGGTGTCGACTTTCATATAAAACTTAAAGGATGTTGCATACTCACATACATGAAGTTGATGACCAGCATCATCAATGTCCACTGAGGTGATCAATGCTATGTTAAGGCGGTGCCAATCAACTCGAAGGAATCCATCAGTGCCATCAATTATTAAAGATGCTGACATTAGACCTAGTGAAGCCACTTAAGCTAATGCCCTATAACATTGTTATCGCTGAGGTTGCTGCCTCCTAAGTTTTTGCCGCATATCTCCAAAGGGATGAAGTCAAAGTCCAACACCATACCATATTAATGACTATCGAAGTTCATACTGATGACTGCTGAAGTTAGGCATGTTGAAGCCAAGCAAGCCAAGTATGTAATAGTAGTGCCGCCGAAGCCAAGCCCATCGAAGACGTTGAAGGCAAAGTGGAGCTACTCCACCCTTATAAATATGACCCTAGGGGTGCCATTCTAGGGGATGATTTTAATCTCTCTCTCTTTTCTTCAATCAAAGATTGTAAACCCAAAATCAATTTGGGAATTTTAGTCGATTGTAACTCTTGAACCTTGTACATATATGGAGTTGGAAATCAAACAATCGCATAACATTTGAACTATGATTCGTGGCTAAAAACTTCAACTTCTGGCATAATTTAACCTCACATTTGGACTTGCGTAGCATAATTTGACTTCATCCTTGAACTAATATAGCATACTTGACTACTCAATCCTCAAAGCAAGACTTGCACATTGCCTTGCATATTGATTTTGACCATACATGACTTTGAATGTGACTTCAGTAACCGTGGTCAGAATTGATATGAACTTAACATCATGCATGCCTCATCTTATGACTTTAACAACTTCGACTAGCCTCAAAGAGGCTTCCCTTTAGTTAACCCATTATTTTACATAAATTTAGGATTAATAAACTTATTTGTTAACGGTAAGTACTAGAAGCGCGTTCGTGCTTGCAATTGGAGGTACTTCATGTAGGATATAGTTAGGATGTGTTAGGCATATTGCTTATCTAAATGATACTGCATAAATATTATTATGGTAAGCCTTGATATTTTAATTAATCAACATAGTTGTTTTGATGTACTCCTCTTTACAATGCACAGGTTAGGGGAGACGATGCTAATTTGGAGGATAAAGGCGGAGACGAGGACTTTTTACAGTTATCTACCTATTTATGTTTTGATATATTTTGAGGTACCCATATCCATACTTGATGCTATCGTTTTTTGAGGTTTTATTTTGGATGTTTGAGATAATATGTTATATTTTATAAAATTCGAATTTCTATGATATGTGTACTTATTTTTGATATTATATCTTATCATTTTCATTATGAGATTCTGATTGTATAGATAAATAGTTTGGTATATTGTTTATTTATCAGTTTTACCAACCAACAACTAGCTTTGGAATGGGTCAAAGGTTCGTGGGCTTATATTAAGTCAAAATTAGACCCGTTCGAGTGGGTAGTTACATTTGGTATAAGAGCTTGGGATACCCAATCAATAGGGAAAGTATATGTAAGCATGCATATTTGCTATTTTGAAAGTATTTTTCAAAATCATATTATATATATATATATGAACATATGCAAACATACTAGGCAAATCCTTTATTTTAGCAAATAATAATATATTAAGAAATTGTGACAAAAGGATCACACCTATAGATAGTTGATTATGGCTGAAAATCATTCCTTTGAGGCTGGGAACCCCTTCCAACCAAGGAATACCCATAATTAAGGGGTGTCGGAATGGTTCAAGCAATACCTAAGGCATGTACAGTCAGTTATCATTCCTTGGCAAGCTGTACCAACAACACCCATTGCTCCATCGGTTGATGCAACATATGCCTACTATATTTCTCCACCGCATGCAAAGATTTCGAATGAATGTGACATATGCCTACTAGATTGCTCCATCAGGTTTGGCTTAATGAATGTGAGCGTATATTTCGAAAGCATGGATAGGAAGACCAGGTCAAGAGAAGGATGGTTGCATGGAATTTTAATGGAGAAGTGTTAGATTAGTGGATTATAGTAGCTGAAGAGAATGTTGAGGAAGGAATCGCTTGGGTTAAATTTAGAATTTTCTTTGAGTCGCGATTCATATCCAAAGCAAAAATAAGTTTGCAATTGGAAATTTTTATACAACTTAGGCAGGGTGACTCTACGTTGAAGGAGTATATCGGTAATTTTAAGAAGCAATCTAAATCTAGGTTGAGTTTGATTGATACCCCTATGAAGAAGACTATGAAGTTTGTTAAAGGCCTAAATTCTCTACTTATGGAGCTACTTTTGACCCAAGTACCCGCAAATGCCACTTATGAGATGATAGCTGAAATGGCCTTGCTATAAACTACCAGTAGTGAGGTCAAGGAGAAGGTAGGATATCAAGGTGGGGCTAAGAAAGGAGAATTTTGGGCTGACAAGAAGGCCCAGGGGAAGATCAAGAAAGGAGGTGTGACATGCCGTAGATGTCGAAAGAAGGCATGGTGAGCTTGATAGGGAGGAGTTTTAAGGAAGATGCTACCACTACCATGAGGAGGGACACTAAAAGAATCAATGCCCAAAGCTAGCAAAGGAGGACAAAGTGGGCACTCTTATGCCATTGAGGCTAACCTCCTCCTAGAGATCAAAGAAAAGCTGCAATGGAAGTTACAACTATTATATCTGGGAAAACTATTCATACCTTATGTGACTCGAGAGTATCGCATTCATTCATAGCTAGAAATACAGTTAAATCCTTGAGTCTAAGAACCCAAGTTGTCATCGACCCATGGTAGTGTCAAATTCTATTAGAGGGTTGACACAACTTTCTTTAATTTGTAAAGACTAAGTTGTGAATTTGTGTGACGTTGATTTTATATGTAACACATATCTTCTTTGTTTTGAGGGGTATATACTTGTCTTAGGGATGGACTGGTTATTGTTCTATGGGTCTATCTTATATTGTGATAAGAGGATCGTTTGGTTAAGAAGTTTTAGGGGACGATTGATAGATGTTGGTTGTACACCCCAAAACTCTGTCAAGTTAAGCTATTTATATTCTCTTAGCCTATAATAAGATGATCTCTGATATGTCCCATAGTTTGAGAATTTCCTCATGTTTTTAAAGAATTTTTTAGTGTCCTACCTTGAAGGGAGATTGAGTTTAAGATTGATGTGGAGAAGGAAGCTAAACCTATTGCTCTGCCACTATGGTGTTGGCCATCAAAGGAAGGAAAAAGTTTGACAAGCAGATTTCAATGCAATTTTAAAAGAGATTTATTCATCGATGTACTTTTGAATAGGGAGCATCTACTGTCTTCGCCGCTAAGGCTGATGACCCTCTAAGGCTATGCATCAACTATATAGAACTCAACAAGTTGAACAAAATGAATAGGTATCCCTTACCTAGAATAGATGATTTATTTAATCTGCTTGTTGGGCCCAAAATCTTTTCTCTGTTTGATTTAGCCACTAGATTTCTCAATTGAGAATAGCAAGCAAAATATCCATTTTGCACTCTGGATAGATTGTATGAATGGGAAGTAATACCTTTCGGGCACCACTGAAAAAAAATCTTTCTAAGGCTCTGCCAAGTCTAGGCACTAGGCTAGGCTTACCGTCGATAAATTTCCTAGGCCACCAAGACAAGGTTTACCACCTCATGTAAAAATCAAAACAAATACTTATGCACTGGGTAAGTATTATTTAAGGTTCAATGCCATATATTAGCATTAATGTGCTAGTTTTTCCTCCTTGACTACTCGTAGGCACATTCAAAATCTCAAAATTCTAACTTATATTAATTGACACTAAACAAAACACTAAAAATTTATCCAAGATACACGAGTTAACATAATTCCTAGCTTTGATCAATCATTGATTAATCACCACATCAATGATCAATCCCTAATCCGTACTAACCGCTTAGCATCCGCTAGCCATTTTTCCAACCTTGCTTTCAGTTGACAAATTCCCTAGCATACTTTGTAGATTTGATTAGCTAAGTCTTTAGGGGTAATTAAATAAGTTCGTTGTAGTGTTTGTAGAGTATATTCTAATATCCTTGATAAGTGAAGGTGAGCATGAAATCAATTAAAGAGGTACTAGGGAATTTGAGAAGGCACCAACTAAAAGCCAAATTCCTAAAATATCATTTTAGAAGAATGAGATGAGGTTTCTAGGTCATATTATCTTCGAAAAAGAATTTTATGTAAATCCTACAAAGGTAGAAGTCATCCAAGACTGGAAGATTCCAAAGAACGCCATAGAAGGTAGGAGCTTTCTTAGATTGCTTAGTTACTATAGGAAGTCCATTAAGTGCTACGCCAATTTAGCAGTCCCACGAACTCGCTTAAACGAATAAAAATCAAGCTTTTATAAAGGGTGGAAAATTCATGAAGCAAAAGTAGCTATTAACTAGCATACACGCACTTACTATGCTCGATAGAATGAAGCCCTTCACCGTTTATACCGATGCGGTGGTATGGGTGGACTAGGAGCTATTCTTATACAAGATGGTAGAGTGATAGCCTATGAAAATAGGCACTTGAAGGACCATGAGAAGAGGTACCCAACTAATGACTTGGAGTTAACACTATCGTCTTTTCTTTGAAGATGCAGAGGCACTATCTTTTGGGATAGAAGCTGGAGTTATTCACTAACCATAAATTCATAAAATACTTATTTTCGCAAAAATATTTAAACCTTTGGAAGCAAAGGTGGATGGAGTTTATAACATCATTGACATTGAGATACAGTATACCCTAGGAAAAGGGAATGTTTTGCCGATGCTATTAGCCATAGGCATGCTACTCTTAGTGCTATATATAAGTAGAGGCAGTTGGAGTTCCTCTCGAATTTCAATTTCGAACTGCCAACAGAACATACTCTTGGCTATTTTGTAGTCATGGAAGTTAGACTTGCATCAATGGATCGCATTAGGCAGAAGCAAAAGAAGACACGACGATGATAGATATTTTGGGCAAGTTAAGTAAAGGAGAACATTTTTCTGATGTCAGTAGGTATACAATTGACGGAAAAAGGTGTTTCTGATGAGATGGACACCTTCATGTTCCTATGATAGAGGATGTTTTAGAGGAAGTCGTGGATGAGTGCCACCTGCAATTTACCCCAGTGGAGATAAGATATACAAGGATATGAAGCGGGTTTTCTATTGGCGGGGATGAAAAATGGGTAGTGGAATTTGTCTTTAAATGTTTGACATGCCAAAAGATGATAGTGGAACAAGGGAGGCCTGGAGGGTTGTTATTACCGTTGGAGATGCCATCTTGAAAGCAGGAGCATATATTGATGAACTATAGATGGGTTGCCTAGGAGTCTAAAGAGCAATGAAGCTATTTGGTTTCTAATTAAGAGCACCACCTTATCCCCACTAGAAGCAATAGGACTGCAACATTCCTTGTGCAAATTTATACTAAGGAAGTGGTAATACTGCATGGAGATCCAGGTAGCATTGTTAGTGATAGAGACCACTTGTACAATTGTAAGTTTTGGAGGAGTTTGTAGTCATCCTTTGGAACAAAATTGAATCTTAACACCGCTTACCATCCATAGATCGACGGCCAAGTTGAAAGTGTGAATAGGGTCTTGGAAGATTTTTTGAGATCTTGCATCATGGATTTCAGAGGACACTCGAAACAATATTTACCATTATTAGAGTTTGTGTAATGTTTACAAGTAATAACTAGCATGGTGCCCTTTAAAGCATTATGTGAAAGGCTATGAAAATTGCCAAACTATTGGTAGGAAACCAGCAATAAAAATCTACCTGGACTAGATTTAAATTATGAAACCTTGAAAAAGATAAAGATAATTAGGAAGTGAATAAAGGCCATGCATGACCATCAGAAGTCCTATGTTGCGAAGAAAGGAATTGGTGTTTGAGGTAAGAGACGTGGTGTTAGTTAAGGTTTCCCCTCTTATGAAGGTTATGAGGTTTGGAACATTGGGGAAGTTGGCATCGAGGTTTATTAGGTCATTCCCTATCGTGGAAAGAATAGGGAATTTGCATATCGAGTGGAGCTTTCAAACAGTTGGTGGGAATTCATAACATTTTTCATCTTTCGAGCTTAAGAAAATGCTTGATGTAACATGCTGAAAATTTAGCAGAAAATTTAATAATAAAATTTAATTTAAATAAAACAAGGGCTAAAATAAAATTTTCACAAACGTTCGAATTTGACTAGGAAACTTGCATTATTACATTCGTTTGGATAATTTTCATATATAACACTTCACAATTGAAGTTTTTACGAAGAAATTATGAACATTTGAAAAACTTGAAAACAAAATATTTAAAAATAAAAACATATCAAAATTTACTCCTAAAGTAGTCGACTCTAAGTTTCGATGGTCGATCGGCAGTAATTAATCAGTAGCGGTCGATTGCTATGTATTGATGGTTGATCGATTGTTTTGTATTGATGGTTAACCCCTAGGAGTCTACAGGAGGCTTTGGGAACTGAGTTGAGCTTAAGCATCACATATTATCCATAAATGGATACATAGATGAAGAGAATAAATTGGGTATTGGTTGACTTACTACAGATGTGCATCTTTGACTTTGGAGGCTTCTAGGAGGATCACTCACCATTAGTGAATTTACCTACAATAATAGTTATCAAGCTAGCATTGGAATGGCACCATTCTACGCATTATATGGGAGACCCTGTAGATTACCGTCATGTATTGATGGGACACAAGGTCGAAAATGGTGAAGAAGACGTCGAAGAAAGTGGACGTGATCCATAGGAGAATAAAGACCGCTCAAGATGGATATAAATCCTATGCTGATAGGAAGCGTATGAAGTTAAAGTTCGTAGTTGGTGACATGGTGTTTGTGAAGGTTTCACTCCTTAAGAAGTTATAAGGTTTAGTAGATCGGGGAATGTGGCACTGAGGTTTATTGGGCATTTCCTGATACTCGCTAAAGTAGGAAAGCTGGCGTATAGAGTCGAGCTTCTTGAGAAGTTGGTATAGGTACATAATTTTTTCCATGTATCACTTTTGCAAAGGTGCTTACATGATACAACTACTGTAATCGAGCAGAGTCAACTAGAGAAGGCGGAGGTTGAGAGCGAGCCACTTGTTCGTCGTGCACCCACTCATATTCTTGAGAATGGTACAAAGCGACTCTGCAACAAGGAGATCAAACTTATCTTAAGGATGGAGTGGTTATTGTACTATGGGTCTATCTTATGTTGTGATAAGAGGATCATTTGGTTAAGAAGTTTTAGGGGACGAGTGATAGATGTTCGTTGTACACCCTAAAACTCTATCGGGTTAAGCTATTTATATCCTCTTAGTCTATAACCTTTTTCTGGTATGTTTCCAATTTAATTAATAATTATATAATACTTATGAATTAGGACTTAAATTGGTATACCTTATTAGGTAGAGACCCTTGGATGGTAGGAATAGTTGTAAACATCTCTATAGTACATGTTATGGATGATGGATTCCAGTGGATGTATTGTTTAGAATGTTTCTTTTACACATTTAGGATAGTATATCCTCTAGGTAGAACACAAACATTCACATTATCAATTATAATTTGTTTAGCTCATTAGATATTACAGATATGTATGCTTGGTAGTTGTTTATCTTAGTAAACGTTATGCATATTGGTGTTCCATATGAATGAAATGGTTATGCATACATGTAGCATTATTACTGTATTTACTTAGGATGTTGCGTACGTTTTGGATGCATAGCATGAGCACTTGCATGATAGGAGGTCAACTAGATTAGAAGACCGTCTACTCTTTGCATTAGTATAGATTCACATGCATTTCACATTGCATATATATCTATACACACATAACGAATTAGAATTTTTTTACTAAGGACAATGATTGCTTGTGGATGGATGAGTAGATGGTGGTAGCAATTAATTATTGCATGTATAAGTTATATTTTTCCATCCTTGGAGAATTCGGTGGAGAAATCCTTTTAAGTGCAGAGAATGTAACACCCTAAAAGTTTAGCGGAAATTTTAATAAGAAAATTAAATTTGAATAAAACAAGGGCTAAAATGAAATTTTCATAGATGTTTGAATTTAGCTATTAAACATGCACCATTGCATTCATAGCAATTTTCTTGACATGTTTTATATATAAAACTTCGAAATGAGAGTTAATATGGAGAAGTTATAGACATTTGAAAAATTCGAAAATAAAATAAATTAAAAATAAACATACTAAAATTTATCCCAGAAGCGGTCGACCTATTGGTTTCGATGGTCAACCGTTAGCAGTTGACTACTATGTATTGATGGTCAACCAGTTGCTCTGTCTAATATAGAAACTTAGGTATGATCTGAATGATTCTATTCGAACGAATAAAAAATTCTTTGTTGCCAAGTATACGATATGTGACCTAAATGAGAGCAAATATTCTCACAAACCTAACTCCCCAAATTAGTCCTTAATTTCTATAAATTAACACCTACCCTAACACTAAATTCCTCAGAAAACTTACAGCCTATAGAAAATCTACCAAAACTCTTCCACTCCACTTCTAAACTTTACCTTAAAAATAAATAATAATCAAAGCAAGAGAGCACAAGAAAAATGGGGTCTAGGAGAAGAAGAGCTAGTAGGCAATAATTCATTGACAAGAGATGAAGTTAGAGCTTGAATCTATGGTGAGTGGGAATAGGTTTAGTAAGTTGATTTATAACAGTTAAATTTAAATTGTACTTGATCTAGGGTATTAGTAATTAAAATGCAAACTATAAACCTTAATTCTTAAATCTAATTGCTAAACCTGAAACCTGAATTAAAAACTGAAACTAATATATGTTAGCTAATCTCATTTATATCCAAGTTAAATCCTTTTTCTTATTGAATTGGAACCCTAGAAAATTGGTTAACTCTGAAGTAACTTTGTATAACTAATATGTTAAAATCTATGAATTTGAAACCAATTGAACTAGGGTAGAATCTCAAAGAAAAAGTGGTCAATGTAAATTGCTTAGGGTTTATGGTATACGCCTAATTAATACAATTAACAATAATAAAAAATTGAACTAGAAAACAAAGGAAACCGTAATTTGTGTACCACGATCGGACAATCACTCACCATGGGTAGGTGAACGGTTGAGGCCCAAATTATAGAATTCAAACTTCGGCCTAAGGCCTAGGTCAGTAAAAAAATTTATTAAACATATATGTTATACTATAGCCTTATTATATGCATATGTGTGCTTGTTAGAGATAGTAAGGAAGCTAGTTTCCCAGAAGGCGACTTTAGGACATTGTAGTGTTAGGTAAATGCTCTTTACTAAATGGGGGTCGATTATATAACTAGGGACGATTTTTATTGCAAACGGCACTCATAGGAGGTTCTATGGTGGACGCTCAACACTGACAAATGTCTGATGAAATCTGTGAGCCAGACATAATGGGATTTTTTGGTATGCATGATTATGATGTAATGCGATACATGCATATTCCACCTCTGGAGCATGCTAGCTACATACCAATGTTGAGATGCAAATTAAAAAAAACTGTATAATAACCGCATATAAAACTAAATGAAGAATTAAAAAGTAACCTGTAATTCCAATATCATATCCATAGATGATTCCACCCATGGAAGCCATAAAGAATTATAAAGTAGCATGTAATTCCAATATCATATCCATAGATGATTCCACCCATAGAAGCCATTATACATATAAGGATGACAAAAGAAGTCACACATATTTTGCCTAAGATGGTCATATAAAAATTAGTAGCAGCACCTCTTAATGAAGCACTGGCCAAGAAGGGGATCCCTCCAATTAACATTGATGATTTTAGACCCTATGATCTTGTGGTTGAAGTTGTGAAACATGAAACAACAGGTCCGGCTAAACATAGAGATGATATAAAGGAAATTAGGAGCTGGCTATTGAACTTGCAGTAGTTGGTTGTATTTGCATCTCCTTCCATTTTCCTTTACACTTCAGAGAAGAATTTCTTCAGAAATGGCACAATTCATGTCACATGGCAATATTTGTATGTAAATCTAATCTGGATATGATTGTGTTATAACATTGCATACAAAAGCTAAAAAATGAAGTAAAATGTGACCTACAATTCCAATATCATATTCGTAGATAACTGCTCCCATGGAAGCCATATACATAAAAGGAAGACAAAAATAAGTTACACTTCCATTATACTGAGCATTTCAGTATTTTTGCTCTTGGCACTAAATTTAGCTTCCATTGTTTTAGATTACTAATCTAGAGTTCATTTTGTTGTCATTATATATAAACAAGAGGAGGAAAAATAACAGAGTAGTCAAAGTGCATAATTTAGAGCTGAAAAATTATTTTCAGTTTTATTGTTTGTTTATTCGATTAATAAGAGATTGATAGATAATTCTAATAGGATTTGACTATGAGGTCAGTCTTAGTCTCAGTAGTATTTTATCCAAGATTGGCTGCAAAGATGTAGAGAAACAAATAAGAATTTGAATTTTCTATAGTGATAGGTTATATACAGTTCAGTAGTAGTTTTCTAGGTTACCACAGTCCATAATATCCATGTTACCCTGTTAGTAGAAGTATAGACCTTAATTTTAATAACATGTGATTTAGTAGATTGCTATTATGTAGTACATACTCATGTCGCCTTGTTAAATCCTTTTTGAAATTCTTTATTAAAACAGTGAAATAATTTTTCTAACCAATGCTAAATTACTTTTGGCATATGCCTATTGAATTAAATCATAGTCTTCTTCAAATTCTGTAACTACATCCGACCTTCACAATCTTAATATAATTTGTATACATAAAATATTTTTTAGACATTGTAATGGACAGATATGAAGTTGCAAAAAAAATAGTTCGTAATGGAAAAAAGAAAATTCTTTTTAATAGATTGTCAGTTCCTGTAAAATAGATTGTTAGCTATTGAATTTTTTTACCTTGTTAGTTCTTATAAATTGATTATTAGTTCGTGTAAATTAAAGGATATTCATTTGTCTTTTAATGTATAATGAAGACTATTTATATGTAGAAGATAGCAAAACTTGTTCAACGGTGTCTATTCTATTATAAAAGAAATTTAATATTTGACCATTGGTATTCTGCTCTTTCATTCATTCTCGGCCAATATTCTCAGTTCTCCTTAGTTCTAGGATCAAATTTTCATTTTAACCCTCTATAACTTATCAATTTTTCTTTAAACCATAAATATATTAATTCCTAACTCTTAAAATTATTATGATACATCTCAGGATGTTATAAAATCTATTATGTACATATCTTCCAATTTCTTCTTAACTCTCATTCTTTTTCCATAGTCATTCTCAGCTCATATCATACTTCTTCTTCTTAATTCAAGTGATTATTTAGCATTCAATATATCTATTTCTCTCTGTGAATCATCAGAGGTATGTGTTATGGGTTTGGTGTATACATTCTTAGAGTTTAGAAGCAAAGCTTGGTTCTCTAAGTCTTCAAAAAAAATTGGAATAATTTCAAAACTCAAATTTGCCTCCCACGACCTTCAATGTTTCAACTTTGAGTGATGAAGTCGATCTCAATGTAAGTTTAAATTATTAAATTTATTTATTTTGGATTTTTTTAATTTTGATTGTCGTTCTTAATTTCTTTTATTTAATAATAATAAATGTAGATTTATTATCCAATACCTTTTGTTTTTTCAAATTTTTTATTTATTAATGCTCACTTTCTTTTTAGGGGTAATTATATGAATATCTTTGTGTGAATAAATAATTTATATAACACTTTTTGTAAATCCGACAATGTACTCTGAGCTTAGGAAATGAATTCAGATTATTGATTTTGTTATTTGTTTCACTATAACTACTTTTAACTATTATCCGCTTATGTTTATCTAGATAAGTTTTAATAGATGTTTGAAAAGGTTTATGGAATTTTGAAGTTGATTTTTGTCCTATGTTAATTTATGGAATTATGTTTAAAAATCCAATCAGGTGCTCAAAATGTAGCGATAACCTAGCTAAAACTCTTGTCAAATTGTGATTTATTAGCATTTCTAGCATATATTTTACATTATATTCCTAAGAGTTTGTGTCTTTAGATTAACATTGTCATATTAATTGCCATAGAAACCAACTGTCTTTGATTCATGAAATTTCTTTATTTTATTTCTATTTCTATTCCAATTCTCACTACACTTATATTTCTTGTTCACGTCCGTTAAAACCTTTATTAATCTTCTGGCCTAAATAAATTTCTTACATGAGGAAAGATCTATTGTGTATATCTATCTATGAATTGTACTTACTATTCTATCTATTATTATATATAAGAAACTGAGTTTATACATAAGTGACTGAATATAAGCCAAATAACTTATCTTACCATATTCATTTTCATTCCAAATACTAAGTTATTAAAATTTCTAGATGAAGTTTTATATTTTACCCCCATCAATGTTTTCACATTTTAGATGATATATCTCACTAATGTATTTTTGTATGCTCTTATTTTTCAATACTTCTTAAAATACAGTCTTAAATATTTGAATCTTTAAATTGATATTGTCATGTTGGTTGCCACAAAAAGCAACAATTTACGACACTTTCTTAATTTATATCTTTATTTTTTATCCAGTTTACACTTATTCCCCTTCACAAATCAAGTAAAACCTACAATAATCTTCTCACTCAAATTGTATTCTCACTTAAGGAAAATTTGTTGTATGTTTATAAGAAACTAAATATGGATTCAATATTTATCTCTCACCATATTAAAGTCTAATTTCAATTTGTGATTTATTAGCATTTCTAGCATACATTTTGCACTAGAGTCCCTAAGCATTTGTACCATTAAATTAACATTTTCACCTTAATTGCTACAGAAACCAACGGTCTTTTATTTATGACACTTTCATAATTTTATCATTATTTCTCCTCTAATTGACATCACACTTATATCTCCTTCTCACGTCCATTGAAACCTACATTAATCTTCTCACTCAAATAATTTTCTCTCCCATTCCAAATCTGTTGTGCAACTTTTACATTTTACCCCCTTAATAATTTCTCATTTCAGATGATATGTCTAAGTCTTTTTGTATACTCTTATCTATCATTACTTTTTACAATACTATCCTAAATATTCAAACAGTTAAATGAACATTGTCAGATTAATTGATGCAGGAA
This sequence comes from Allium fistulosum, assembly GCA_030737815.1. NCBI lineage: Eukaryota > Viridiplantae > Streptophyta > Magnoliopsida > Asparagales > Amaryllidaceae > Allium > Allium fistulosum. Next base: position 138,294,402 of record CM060904.1, read on the forward strand.
CCAACTTTTTGTGACATCTCATTTCAATAATTTCTCATTTCTAGCATAAATTTTAGACTAGAGTCCCAAAGTATTTATACCTTTAAAATAACATTGTCATATTTATTGTCATAGAAACCAATGGTCTTCCATTTATGTTACTTTCATAATTTTATCATTATTTTTCCTTATATTGACACTACAGTTAAATACCCATCTTACGTCCATTAAAACCTATAGTAGTCTTCTTACTCAAATAATATTCATTCTTATCCAAATCTATTATGTGTACTGTTCTAATATATAAGAAAGTGAATTATTATAATTTCTAAATAAAATTTTATGGTCTACTCCCTCGATATTTTCTCATTTTAAATGATATGTCTCACTAATGTATTTTTGTTTACTTTTATCTTTTACTACTTTTACAGTGTCGTACTAAGAATTTGAACCTTTAAATTGACATTGTCATATTAATTGCCGCAGAAACCGACGGTCTTCGGTTTTTGGCACTTTCTTAATTTATATCTTTATTTTTTTGATAATTTACACGCTTATGATCCCTTCTCTTATCCATTAAAACTACATTAACCTTATAAATTAAATCATTTTCTTACTTTAGGAAAATATATTGTATATATTGAAACCAACATTAATCTTTAAATTAACAATGTCAGATTAGTTTCCATAGATTTCAATGGTCTTCCATTTATGATACTTATTTATTTATATATTTCTCTTTTAATTTACACTATGATTTTATTTCCTTCTCACATCCATTAAATCTAAATTATTCTTCTCATTAAAATTGTTTTCTTTCATAAGAAATTTTTTATTATCTAATATGTGTGTTTGTGTGTATTATTATATAGAAATTGTAGAAAGTGAATAAAAGACAACAACTTATCTCTTACCACATCCATTCAATTCCAAATACTTAATTATTAAAATTTCTAGGTGAAATTTTACATTTACTCCCTCAATATTTTCTCATTTTTGATATATATCTAACTAATGTATTTTCATATACTCTTAACTTTCAAGACAATTAATGCAAAAGATTCATGATCACATATACTCTTAATGTGTCATACTATAATTTCCTTTTTGTGTAAAAGGTATAATAATGTTCCACGTGATGGTAAAATTTCCATTGTAAGATAATAGCCACATCCTTTTCTTTTTCTTTTTCATTGTTTGGATATATCTTCCACTTTCACTATTATTTGTTACTTTCATTTTTGTTTCTTCTTCATTTTGAAAAATAATCTTTTTATTATCATCTATTTGTGCTCTTTTTCTTTTGAGACTAAAAGGAAAGTTTCCTTCAGTTGTTATTTATGTTTTCTTATTGCCTTTGCCGGAGTCATAAAATCTCCTCTCTCTCTCTCTCTCTTCATCGAATATGCTATGGCTTTGGGCATGTGATATTTTTTCTATTAATCGAGTTTATAAGAATTAGAATTGACTTTTCCAACATGTGGCCATTTTGTATAATCTAGTTTGATTTGGAAAAAAAAGCTAACTGGTATTATTATTCCAAAAAGTACTGCGATGTGACGTCCCGCCATTCATGACCCTCGAAAATCAACATAAATACGTCCATCGTATAACATGCCGAATGATCGAGTGCCGGAAAGACAGATTGTTAAGGGAAAAGAAAGGTGGTAGAAGAAGAAGAAAACTGAACAAAACAGAATCTCACAGCGGACAGAACAATATATAATATCAATAACTCTTTACGCAAATCAAAACTATAATATACATATCACACATCAAAGTACACTAATCAATAATTACCAGCCTGGACAGTTATAACAACCTGGCCTCACAATTGCTGGCAGTTTTAAACAAACACTGCAGGGGAATAAATAAGTATGAGTAATAAGTCTTTGCCATCCAACTCATCTCCTAAGCTCCATAGCATCCTAACCTGAACCTGAAATACTCGGTCTGGCCCGAGCATTATAATAAAATAATACCTGAGTCAGTCTGGAAAACTAGCATGACAAAACACACTCAATTTGAATTATTAACTTTATCAAAATCATTTGAAAATCAAAGGTAACTCGTAAGACCACGTCACACATAAACACGACGGGTTTTTACCTTACGATAACCAAAACATTTCATATCAAAATCCTCTGATATTATAATAGTGTCTAAATACAAATACTTATTCAAACAGCTGAAATGCTTGCATCTCACGTTTCAGCATAGTTAGGCACAATCAAAACCGTACAGCGCTTATTGGAGAATGGATTCTAACTTAATGATTAGGCATTGGGGTACCACTTGTCATAGTATATGTCTAGAAACACTGTACCGTATCGATCCCTACCAACACAAGACCGGACTATCCCTGACTTGGATAGACCAAATATGCTATCACCCCAGGTGTTCCCGCCCTTTATCGAGCTCCTTCCAAACATAGTAATAATATCCGAGGTTATCTAGAAAGGTGATAGACATACCCTACTTGGGTGCTACCAACTTAGCCTTGCTGCATCCCCTCTGATTTTCAGTCATTCCTGGTTGATGAGGCTAGAGGCTACGATTACCTTTTTAGAAACATTCACTTAGAATGCTCATTGTCCTCCAATGACAATGTAATGATAGCATTCATTCATACAAGTCTGTTCCCGGTCCGAACAGAACCGAAGGCACTATTCCTACTACATCCATTTTAGAATCACCCTGAAGATTAGTAACGATTAGCCCTTGCACTTCACCGCTCCATCTCCGACTCCAAGCTCTTATCTTCATCTCGAAAACGTACTCGTTGGATCGAAGTGGTTTTCGGATCATAAATCCGATCCCGTATCTTCAAAACAACGTTCGATATTTCCCGGTAAACTCAACCTCGGTTCTCTAGGAAATACATAGACGAAGATAAGATCAGAGATCACCTCCTAACCGTTAGTGGACGGATTTCCTTATCAACGTCCTAGAAGAACGAAATAAATTTATATGTATAGTATAGCACCTCGAACGGTAACTATACCATATAATTCCTGTACTTCTTCTAGATATTTCCAAAGTTATATTAGGGTCCAGATTTGCTAGCAGGTAACAATCAATTCAACTGAAACACTTCATTTCACTGAAAAACACCAAGCCTTGTTTTAAATTAAATTTTAAATAAATTAAATTCCTTTATCAAAGGTCAAGTACTTATCTTATCAAACTCAGTATATTCACAAATTATTCTTTTCAAAAATATTTGAAAACCCTTTTTAAATAATGTGGAAAGTACCACTACGGTATCAAACCATGGATTACAGCTCAAATGTTACGTCTTTATCATAAAGAAATCCAAGTATTAATTGCAGGCACTCACTACCTCCGATTTACGCCACACAAGTATACCATTACTTCCCGAAAACCTTGTTTAAAATAAATTATCTCAAAATAATTCTTGTAAAATCTAAAATAAAATTTCAAGTTGAATCTTGGCAAATAAACTTAAGTAAAGTTATTACGTAAAACCATATTAATTTTTAATAATTATCTTTAAAAACAAAAATGTTGACCATTTCTTAAGTAGTAATAAATCTTTAAAAATCACTATAAAGTAACTATATAATAATTAAATATGTTTTAAACAATTAAAATAAATTAAATATCTAAACTCCAGAATATTTTAAAAACTTTTAAAAATTACCAAATTAATAATTAAAAATCTTCTTTTAAAAACAAGCCAATTTTCGATTTCCTGTTTCATCCCATAAATTGGAAATCCTACTTGAGTTCTAGTATAATCAATTTATATTTATTTCCAAATTCACTTCTATTCTTCAAAAATATTCAAAATCTCGATTTAAAAACCTTTTATATTTGACAAAGTACCATTTAAGGATTTATTATTTAAAAACCCTTCTACATACTTTTATTCCCAAAATCCTATCCACAATATCCTGAATAGTTAAGTACAATTCCAAAACCTTTTGTTTTATTTAATTAATTAATCCAATAAAACTCTATGTAAACATTTCACTTCAAAATCCTTGTTTACAATTTCTTACAAATTTGAAACATATATTATTTGTATTTTTAAAATACCAAAAATCAAATCCAAAACAACCATAGCATCAAATCAATATAAATTCCACAGTAATCTATCATTGATTATTCCCATGGAACATATATCACTATATATGAAATTAAATTCAACAATTTTGAGGAATCCAGTTGGATCCCTCCAACCTGTTTCCCTGCATCTACAGATGTTACAACAACATAAAAATACCAATCCCACTTGGAGGTGGAATATCGCAGTATAGATGGTCATCCGCTATTATATGGGGCGCATAGGGTCTCATCTGCTATATAAATGCGGGAATATCAATCACTCCAATATGTATATATACACTACTACATATAATATGACATCCAATTGATAAAAATGCATCAATTTAACCAATCAATCATTTACTAATTTTAACTATTTAAAAATTAACTCCAGTAGTGTGTGAGATTAACTCATCTTTAGTTTTTATTTTGCCAAATGTTCCAATTTTAAATTAAATTGAACACTTCGATTTAATCTAAAATTTTCGCAAGCTCCAATCATTCCCAGATCTGCTCCAACGCATAGTGCTCATCGCTGCGATTCCGGCGCCGCTTGTTTCATCCGATTTTGACCTCGTATGGCCAAGATATGAGTTTTTAAACATTTGAATATAAATTATATAAACAATTTCTTTTTTTATAAAAGAATAACCTAATCTGGGCCGTTGAGATCAAGGCCGTTGCCACCTTTCTTCCTCACCGTGCTTCCCAGGCCGAAGAAACCCAATTGCTCGAAACTTTGACCGACCAAGACCCTCACATCGATCATCTCTTCGTCGATCTGCCACCCCCCTTGAAAGGACAACGCGAGCTCCACCCACGACCACAAATTTGGTGAGCTCGGTCCTCCATAGCGCTTGAAAAATGAGCTCGAACGCACGACCTTCACGTGCACACTCTGACCAAATGCGGCCATCATACTCCATCGCCACTATTCACCTTGAAGATGTCGTTGCCCTCTACGACTTCTCAGTTGAAGCCTTGACCTGAAAATGTTTGGATGAGGAGAGAATCGAGAAGGAAGGGTGTACGTTTTCGGCTATTAATATGAAAAGAGGCGGCGGCTGTGAAACCTTCTTAGGGTTTTACTGTTCACGCCTTATATAGGCATATATGCATATTTTTTAATATTATTTTAAATTTTAACGAGCTTTTTCAAACAATCTCCAATCGAAACATGCCACCTGGCGTTTATAATGTTTTACCCCTTTTTCGAACACAATGGAACATGTTTCATGGCCTAACTCGATCGTATGTGGAAGATGGCCTTTTCAATCGAATTAAATTATTAAATTTTCGATATTTATTTCAATATGTTTTTATTTCGTACGACCAAACGGTAACACCAAACGCTACAAAATTTGAAAACCGATAGTATTAAACTATTACGGATCCAATGGAACCAGTTTCGTCGAAATCCGAAACTGTGTTCCGGAAGGCTATTTTAACGCGTCGATTAAATCGAGTGATTTCCAAAATCGTCGTAATCGTTTAAATTTTCGATTTTTAAAACTTACTAACTCCTTTATAAATCAAATAGAATTTATATTCATATTAGAAATCATTCTGATTCATTTTTAATCAAAATTCAACTATTTACATTATTTTCATATATTAATTTCCACTATTAATTTAATATATAAATTTCAAATTTAAAACTATCGACTTTTTTTTCCATCCCAAAGTCCATATTATAATTCTAATCTAAATAGAATTTAAATAAATTTTAGAAATCATTTTCCATGTCCATTTATTTTTTGGATTCCCATATTTTTCCCAATTTCAATATTAAATTACTATTTTACCAAATCAAATAAATCGTTATATTGGGAATTTTAAACCATTTTACTAATTCTTCCATATCCAAAATCACATTTATAATCCAAAATTAAAATTTAAAATAAATTAAATGATCAAAACTAAAAACCAAAATTCTGGGTCGTTACATTCCTTTCCCCTTATAAAAATTTCATCCTCGAAATTGCTAAGGAAGGAAAAATGCTCCAAACCCATTTACTTTTCTAAAACCCACTTGGTTACAATCCTACATTCACTTCTCTATCCCTTTTTGTTTCTACCCAAAACAATTTTCTTCATTTCTATTTCCAAAAGCCTTGATTTCTAACACGATTCAAAAATCAACTTTCAGTTAACAAAAATTTTCCAAAAATTTTTTCTAACCCCCTAAATTTTCGAATTTTTTTGACAGCGTCTCCTTTGTACGGACACCTTTTGCAATATCACAAAAGAGATAAAAATATATACATCGACCCACACGGTCGGAAAATAAAATATATAACAATATATTATCTTTTCTTTATTTTATGGCGTAGGCGTACCTCATATTAGTGTTTTTAAGAGAGCGACTTATTTTATATGCAATTATGCAACCATAATCTATCCAATAGCTCCATGTACCTGTACTTACTCAAAATAAGCATATAAGTTTCATAAACATAAAATTTTATAACATTTCATTCCTTTAACTAGCCAAAACATATAAACTTCATAAACCAAACATGCCAAACATATATTACAAGCAATCATAAGGTTTCAACACTAATTTAAGTCCTTCCCATGGACCATATATCATTTCATTCAATTTGAAATGATTTACAACCAAATTCATCACACCCAATTCATATTTACAACAACCAAACTCATATTCACTCCAATATGATTTATATGTGCTTTACTTACATAAATTTACTTCTATTTAATTTCAAATTGATTCACAATTGATTTATTTGCATCTATTCATTATTCACTTTTCATTATATGCAAATCTATTTTCTTTAACTTCCATTTATTCCATTTTTTTAAACTGACTTTAAACCGATTTATCTCATTTCCATTTGATTCTCATTTATTTTATTCACCAAACCTTGTTTGCTTTACGTTACATTAATACATTCCAATCCATGTTAATTCCATTTATGAATCATTCCATAAATAACCACTTAAGTTAAATTTCCATTTCAACAAAATTCTAAGTCATTTTAAATTGATCTCATTCAATTTATTTGCTTTCATTTACTTAGTATATCCAATTTATACTATATTACATGGAAATCATTTTATGTAATTTTTTGACAATTCATTATATCACGCATGGTTCATGCACTTGCATTCCTTTTTACTTTACTTCCACTTATATTACATCTTTACCATTCACTTTATTTAATTTACATAGTGTTATTAACTTCATTTTATGGTGAATGGAATTTTATTACAAGCTAATTTATTTTATAAATCATTTTATAAAATTACTTCTAAGGTTTATTATAACCATTCCATAATGCTACTTAAGTTATATTCAGCTTTAAAACTTAAGTTCACACTCAACTTACCCAATCCATATTCCAAAACCATATTAAATTCATTTACTCTTAAATTTAATTCATTTCTTGTTATCAATTACTTAATCATTTTAACCTGGTTATACTTTTTCACCTCCTCAGTTTAATAAGTTACACCAACTTATTTATTCACAATTTTCCTGAATTTCCCACTTAAGCTTTATTCACATTCTATATTTACAACATATATAGTTATAAAATTACTTCATGGTTCATATTTATATTCAATTTTACTCCATTTCAATTCACCCTCCTTTTAAAATTCAATTTTTATGAATTTCCATTCACATTTCTTTACCATAATATCAAACCATTTTCTTATTTAGGTTTTACCATTCATTCTTCCATTCATAAGTTCAAAAACTTATTTACTTAACATTCCATTTTTTTACATAAGTCCATTTACATCTTATAATCATCACTCTGGATTATCCACATCACTTGATAGCTTAGGTATGCCTATTTCATTCAATAATTATAACTTATAATTATATAATTATTCTACATTTCAATTCTACATTCCATTCAATTCAATTCCAACTTTAATTTTATTTAACTTATCATAAGTTAAATTCCAATTCATAATATTCACTTTAACTTTCTCAAGTTAATTTTTAATTTCAGGATTTAAAATTTCAATTCCCTTTCTTACCTATATCACCTTCGAATTACAAGTTGATTCTTCTTAACTTCAAATCATTTAAATAGAAACCCCGAAATTCAATTACCCGGTTTTTATTTCAAAACATTTTGAAAGCATAAACATACGTATATTCCCTTAGTATATCAAATCATACCTTTAAAATCTCAAAACCACTTGGTTTTTCCCAAAAACAGTTCCCTTCGGAACTTCTAAAACAAAAATCATTTATCAGACAAGTCCAAAACAAATAATCATATCCAACCACCATGGTAGCAATCCATCACTTAGAAACTCAAAAATGGATACTGATGATGTGGCCATCATCACCAGGATTATTTTCTAGCGACTAAAGTGAGTTCAGTGCTTCCTTACTTTCAAAAATCCATTTTAAAACAATTTCTATTCCAAAAACATTTTCAAATACTACTCCATTATTCCTCACAAACCATTTGGAAAACATTTCCAAAATTTCCAAACATTTCCAAAATTTCCAAACATTTAGTTCAAATCCATTTTAACCCATTTCTCAAAATTTCTGGGATTAAATTCTGGTTTAAATCAAATTTTAGTTATATTCCTTTTGTATAAACTATACTTATAAATATCTATTTGGTTATATATATAAACCATTCCAAATTTTAAAATCTTATTTTGATTATAATATTAGCCACCAAACATCCAAATATATATATATATATATATATATATTTCGATTTTTTTATTTATATCAAAGTATAATTTTAGGTAAAAATATTTCATTTACCTACTTTAAAACAATACTATGTCGGTTTACCTTGTTTAAGTGTTTAGAAACCCCTATCGATACGGTTATACTTTCCGTACCGACCAGAATTCATAAACACTCAACCGATAAGTCAACACAATATAAAATCATTTTATATTCACTAACAAATACGCGCTCATATTTATTAATACACTCAACTCATTCTAGAGTACTACTAACTCTATCTCTAATGAGTAATCTCCCACCAAAGCCTAGGTATATCGCCATCCTAAGCTCTGATACCACATGTGACGTCCCGCCCTTCACGACCCCTGAAAATCGACATAAATACGTCCATCGTATAACATGTCGAACGATCGAGTGTCGAAAAGACAGATTGTTGAGGGAAAAGAAACGAGGTAGAAGAAGAAGAAAACTAAACAAAACAAAAACTCACAGCGGACAGAACAATATATAATATCGATAACTCTTTACGCAAATCAAAACTGTAATATACATATCACACATCAGAGTACACAAATCAATAATTACTAGCCTGTATAGTTATAACAACCTTCCCTCACATTTGCTGGCAATTTCAAACAAACACTGCAGCGAAATAAATAAGTATGAGTAATATGTCTTCGCCATCCAACTCGTCTCCTGAGCTCCATAGCATCCTAACCTGAACCTGAAATACTCGGTTTGGCCCAAGCATTATAATAAAATAACACCCGAGTCAGTCTGGAAAACTAGCATGAGAAAACACACTTAATTTGAATTATTAACTTTATCAAAATCATTTGAAAATCAAAGGTAACTCGTAAGACCACATCACACAAAAACACGACGGGTTTTTACCTTACGATAACCAAAACATTTCATATCAAAACCCTCTGATATTATAATATTGTCTAAGTACAAATACTTATTCAAATAGCTGAAATGCTTGCATCTCACGTTTCAGCATAGTTGGGCACAATCAAAACCATGCAGCGCTTATTGGAGAATGGATTTCAACTGAATGACTAGGCATTGGGGTACCACCTGTCACAGTACATGTCTAGAAACACTGTACTGAGATCGAACCTATCTGTGACGACCCGAAATTCCGCTACCGGAAAATCGCATCATCGAAAGAAAGAAAGAGGTGAGAAATAGAAAAGATAGAGAAGAAAGAACAAAACAACATCAGAATCTCAACAGCGGAACGATTGAAATATAATATATCACATAATAGATTACATAGTATCATATACACCAGAGTTACACAGATAATACAACACATACTAGACAGTTATAAACACATGTCTAGTTAATACAACTCGATACATCTCAAAACAACACAGAAATATAACACAGCGAAAATACAGATAAACACTAACACAGCGGAACCAATATATATCTACACGCTGAAGCCTCCTGCTCCATTGTTCCTCCACAATTCGTCAAAGCTAACCTGAATCCCTTGGCTACCCGTAAAAATTTGGGTACTCGAGAGTTTATGAAAAACAGAAATAAACTTCGGGTCAGACATGGGTCTGGTATGAGTAAACGGTTAAAGTTGCTTAACTTTCAAAAACCTTTAAAAACAAAAGGTATCATGTAAGACTTCCCACACATAAACATGGAAAAGTTTTTACCTTACGCTAACCAAAACTTTGATAGGAAATCCAGTGATATTATAATAGGTCTAGGGTTTTCAAGTAAATAGAAAATAGCCGAAATTGTTACATTCATTAAATTCCAGCATACATAGGTATACAATCAAATCCGATGGTACTTATTGGATTTTGGATTCCATACAATGGCAGGGCTACTGGGGTACCGCCCGTCACAGTACATGGCCTAGATCACCGTACCGAGAACCCACCCTAAGTTCCCTGCAACACAAGGCCGGAACCATCCCTTACTGGACAGTTCCAAACGAAACAACCCCACGGTTGTTCATGACCAACCGCACACTAAGCCGAAAATAATAAGGGACATCTAGACAGGGGTGTATCTCGCTCTCAAGTGGGTGCTACCCACGAAGCCTTGCTGCACCTCCCCTGTTTTAGCCATTCCCGGTTGATGAGGCTTGAGGTCACGATTACCTTAACAGAACTCATCACTTAGAATGCTCATCGTCCACCTGACGATGTTCTGAAAGCATTCAATCCATACAAGTTCGTTTCGGGTTCGAACGAAACCGAAGGCATTATCTCGTTACACTCGTATTGGAATCACCCTCAGAGTTAACGACAATAACCCTTGCATTCTGAATCACCATCTCGAATCTATAAGTACTATCTTCGTCAAACTCATTACGGAATCACCCACAGAGTTATACTGACGTATAGTTCTTATACCTCGAGTCTTCACTTGCTCCATTTGAATTTCACGACCTAACGTTATTTTGGATCGATGTGGTATTCGGGTCTCCAGACCTAGAATCCCAGTATACGGAAACCCGATCCTGGTCTCATCGAAATCCAAACCGTGTCTTTTAAGGCCAAGTTGTTTTAAAGTTAAAACAATTTAATTCAATTATCTATATACACAGAGATAGATAAAACACAATATAACAATGGATAATAACATCATCATCATAAACAGATAATCAATATCATCATACTTAACCAAGCATCCATAACACAATAGATATATATCTGAGATCACAATCAATCATGGAAATCAATATCATCCATCAAATATAAACAAAGATAAATAATCACCTCATTTATAATTAATTTAAAATGAATTAAATTAATTACAAATCTCTCATTAATCTAAAGTAAATTAAATTAATTACTTTATCAATATTAATCTTGCTTTCATAACCATTAATTAATTACATTTGTGTAATTATCCTTTAATTATTTTACAAATTAATTACTTTATACCAATTATAGAAAGTAACCTTTTAAATTACTAAAATTAATTCCATTTCTTCTTAATTAATTACTCTAATGAATTGCTTCATTTATTAATTATTCCCAAATAAATCCATTTTAACTTGCATCATTAATTACAATAATTAATGATCTCTAATTACATTTATTTCATTTAGTAATTTATCTCCAATTAAACAAAATGTTAATCACCTTGATTAACTCCATTCAGTAATTAACTACCCTTAATTACTTCAATTAATAATTTAATTACTCCATAATTAATTATTCTCTAATTAATCCCTTGATTAATTTATACAAAGTAATTATACTCAAATTTCTTTCATTTTTAAATCATCCAAAATTAATTACTTCCCTAAGTAATTATACTTACCCCATCATTAAAGGGTTATTTAAATTAATTAAACTAAATTAACTAACTTAAACAAATTCATATTAACTTAATGAATTAAAATGAGAAATAAATTTCTTAATTAGTTCCATAAGTAAATTATACTTAAGTAATCCAATTAATTGATTATCTTAAATTAATAGACTTAATTCATTTTCAAGATAAACCATATTTATCCATTATTTAATAATTCTAGTTAATAACTTTCATTAATTATTAACACCTCTTAAATTACTTTTCTAAAGTAATTAAATTAAGATTCCTTATCACTTACTATTAAATTTCATCTTTAATACTCATTAATTAATCCATAATTTTTAAATTAACTAAGTATTCAATATCACTCAATTAATTTTTACTTCATTAATTTAAAATTAAAATTCCACTCTTATTTAATCAATGATTCTTAATTATCCATTTATTACAAATTAATTAACTTAAACCCTTAATTAACTAATTTAATCTTAATTACTAAACTAATTAATTAAATCATTAATTAATCAAATTAGCTAATTATTTATTTACTTAATAATTACAATCTTTAAATCTTCATTTATTTAAAAGGTAAGGCATTTTCTTATTAATGGTCAAATTCTCCTTTATAAATGCCTTGAAACATTTTACTTTTGACTCTACTTTTACATTTCATTTAAATTTTAGATTCAAGATAATTACAACTTAACTTAGCTAAATTAAAACGTTTTAAATATACTTTAAACATTATAAAGTTATAAAACATTTTATTTTTATAAAACTTACATTTATTAAAAACCAGGAGACAAAGTAAATTTGAATCCTATCTATAACATTTTGATTTTACTTTGTTTTTAAAACCCATCTTTTAAATTTAAAACTTTAAAACTGCCAGGCTTCAAAAACAGGCAACATCACAACACCCCGAGACCTCCCCTATACAAACCCGAGTGGCACTTCGAGTTCTCCACGTATTTCCCCGAGTTTCTCCTCTGGTCTTCACGCAACTTCTTCTTCTACCCCTATCTTTTGCTTCGAGTCTCCCCTAATAGCTTCGAGTCGAACAAATAAAAACCTCGGCCATTTCTTCCATTTACTCGAGAAATTCGAGTACCCCTTTTCTGCTACCCCAAAATTCTCAGCATTCACCAGTGCATCGCCGTGCACGTGCACAGCTAAATCGATCGTCTCCGATCAAGCACGACGACGTTCACACGTCGACGTTCGTCCCCAAACATCAATCACTACCACCAGATCCCTTCATTTAAATTCGAATTCGAAATTCGATTCCAACCCAAGCCTGGAATAGAAAGAATGTCACCAATTCCAAACCTGACATCACCATAATCACGGCCTTCCGACCACCAGAAAGCTTCCACCCCCGGCCACAGCCTTGCCTACGCTTCAGCAACCATCACCCAAAAGCATATGACACTCGATCAAACATTTAAGCTGTGTCGATCAATTTGTTAATTCCTCCAAAAACTAGGGCTACAGGTAAGAAAACATCATCACTGCTTTCATGGTGATTTGCATCACCTCCACTTATTTTTCCCAGCTTCATTGATTACTCCTCTACCCACAAGAAGAAACCCGATATCCCAAAATCGATAGATCATCAGAAAATCACAAAAACACATTTTTCAGACATCACTAAATATCACATTCACTACTTCATTAAAAATTGTGAATTTGTTATTAAAAATCCTATCTTCCATTTAAAATTCCAGATATATAATTATATCAACAAATTACAAGATTTGATTTATGATATATTTCAAGATTGCTCTGTGTTCTCTTCTACCAGACAATGTTTCCTACCTAAAATTATTGCCACTATTTTTAAAATCTTAGTTAAGTTTTAAACAACAACTTTGTTTTAGATACTTAAGTCTTAAAGAAATTTGAGTGAGAAGGTTTAAAAGATGAAACTAAGTTAAATCTCTGTAGTTTTTAAACAGAGATGAACACTGGGATTATCTAGACATACTCACCTGTTTTTAGAGTCTTTAAACCCACATACAACCACATTTCCAAGCATACATCATAAGTTTACTTAGGCCATAAGTCATATGCATCAAAAACTAAAGGTATCTTATGTTTCAGTTTTAAAACAGAGGTTTGAGCTAAGATCTGAGATGTTTAAACCACAGATATGCACACATACATAATTCGCAAGCATTGCATATACACATACTTATAAACAAACATAATCACAGAAATTCATAGATTACTTAAGTTTTGTTTTAAAATGTTTACTCACCTTATCATCATAAACAGAGAGCTTTATTCTTTTGAAACGGGGAGGTTTGAAAACTTGCATACATCTTGTTGTTTTGATCCTTGAAACTTTGAACTAGCTTTAAAACTTGAACATGCCTTGGTCTGGAAATCTTGTTATAGTCGAGATGCTTTCATTGTAAATTTGAAACTGAAGTGCTTGTTTCCTTATTTGATTTCAGTTTTGTATATTGTTCAAGACTTTGCTTTGTTTTTAAAACTTTTAGAAACTGGGTTGCTCAGCCCTTTGTATACGAATGAAATAAGGTAGGGTTGCTAAATACACAAGTATACAATAGTTTATTATCCTAGTACACTAGAAATCAGAGATTTTTCACTTCTTTGGTGGCTGAAAACAATTCTGGACAGGCTTTGTTGTGCTAGGTGGTAAGAACATTAAATGCTCGTGTACTTTTTGTATACAAGCTTCTCCCACAATCCACTTTCGTATGCCCTTACAATCTTACATATGTTTATACTTTGTTTGACTAGAAGCTAAGCATACTTACCCAATCCTATTAGTATGTATATAGATGGTTCTACTGCCTGCACCCTATATACTTTGTTATAGAGCATAAATAATTTACTTTGCCTTTTACTTAAGTTTTACTTATTGCCTGGCACTAAAATGATTCCTCTCTAACCTGCAAATATATTTTACTAGCCTTAACTATCTTGTACCTAAGTGATTTTCAAGCTTGCAAATATGCTTCTAAAGATTACATAATATTTTACTTAAGCTTTACTTTGCTATTTGCTTTGCATTTGTTTACTTACTTTGCTTCTAAACTTACCTGCATATCCTATTTATTTATTACTCTTTTATTTTACAGTTTATACTATTAAATACTACATTTATTTACTTATTTATTATTTTTCATACATTTGATTTATACTTAAATTTTACTATAAAAATTGATATGGTTATGGTTATGTTAGCTTGTTAATTTATCTCTATCTCCTAGCATAAATGTATTTATTTTTAATTTCTAACATGAAGGTATTTACATTTTAAAAGATAAACAATCAATATATAATTCCCCATTATCATTTTATTTTATAATTACTTTAAATATTTACAAGGTATATTTTATCATCTATAATCTATAATTATTATATTTATTTTAGAGATTTACATAAATTTTAAAACCATAACTTCTTTTTAAAACATATATAACAATTTTCATTTAAAATTAAAATCTATTTATATAGACATCACATTATAAATAAAGCTCATTATTACATTAAAAGAATTTATAAAAGAATTTATCACTTTATTACTTATTTTCTATTAAGCTATACTCTAAAAGAACAAAGTCATTTATTTAATTTAAATCTAAGCTAAAACCATTTAGACAAATTTTAACTTAAATCTTGAGTATATTCTAAAGCCAAATAGTTATTTATTAAATATTGAATTTAAATCAAATTTAAAACAGACATTGACTATTTACAATATATACAAATATATATATAAATAAATAGAAAACAATTTATTAGCCTTTAAAAGATAATTTATCAGTTAAATACTCATTTAAAAGAAAATTATTAAATCAATTCATATATTATTAACAATTATCATCAAATCAATTTAATATTTTATATAGATTATTAAATTGATATTGCTCGAAATTCCGGGATATCACACAATCAATCCCTGCTAACACAAGATCGGACTATCCCTGACCTGGATAGACCGAATATGCTATCACCTCGGGTGTTCCACCCTTTGGTGAGCTCCTTCCACACGTAGTAATACTATCTGAGGTTATCTAGAAAGGTGATAGACATACCCTACTTATGTGCTACCCATTTAGCTGTGATGACCCGAAATTTTTTATAATTAAAAATTATTAATTTAATAAGGTTTTGTGATTTAATGTTGGAAGAAATAAAATTTTGTGATTAAATAATAAGAGTATAACTGGAATAAAATGTAATAGTATTAATTTAAGGTAAATTATAATTGCTTTAAATGTAATTCCAATTAATTAAAAGGATTAAAAAGTTATAATTGGTTATAAACTGTAAATTAATTGTAATAATGAATGTATTAATTGATAACTGCATTAAAAGAGTAATTGATAATTTAAATGTTGAGTTATTAATGAAATAATGTGTAACAAATTGTAATTGAATAAAATTTGTGTAATGAGAGCTGTTATAACATTTGCTTGTAAATGATAAACATACAAATGTGACTAAAAGTTGGTGACAATTATTATATGTTACCTATTTATTTGGCCTGTTAAATTAAAATTGGAAATCAATGCAATTAATTAACTTAATTAGTGCAGTTAATGTAGGTTAAATTGATAATTGTAGAATGTTAATTCAATAAGAGGTAACCAATGAAAATTCTATGCATAATATGGCAATTGATTGAATAAAAAGAATTGGAATCAAGTTTGCTCAATCTATTCGAATTTAAATTATAATAAATGGATTTATTACAATTAAATGTAATTGAATATTAAGTTAATGAAAAGCAAGATGAAAATGGTAAAATATTAATGTAATAAAATATATAACAATGTTAACTGTGTATGTAGAGAGATAATTGATTGAATTAAAAGATCGAAGCCAAATTAAATAAATTGATTGAAATAAAATTGTATTAATTGGACTTAATTACAGTTGAAATTGAACACCGTAATTAGCGAAATATTTGACACTGAATTGATATGTAAACTTATTTTAAGTTATTATAAATGTCTAAGTAATCAAAATGATGAAATTTGTTAACTATCAAATTTGAGTGAAAAGTGATTTAATTAATTAATTATTAATTTATTTAATTCACGTGAAAATAGCCATTTTGGCCACTGAATCGGATTTCGACGAAATTAGTTTCATCGGATCCGTAACGGTGATTTGTGATAGGATTTCAAGTTTCGTAGCGATTAGACTTGTCGTTTGATCGTACAGGCTTGAAACGCCTAGAATTCAATTTAATTGAAATCAATTTGAAATAAAATGATTCTAAGCTAACTTCTTCATACGATGGAATTAGGACTTGAAACCTATTCCATTAAGTTTAAAATTATCAAAAACATCTAATTTGATATATGGGATGACCAACTTTCGTTTCGGGAACGAAACGGGCTTTTCATGTCGTTTATCGTTCAATTTCCAATTCAATCCGTCCATTCGTTTCTATTTTCCGATCTACCTATAAATAGCCTATTATAAACCCTAACTAGTTATTATTCCATTTGTCTATACTTACATTTCCTTCTCATCTCCTCTTTCCAATGGTAGACAAACCAAAAACCAAATCCCCAATTCAACTTCAAACTAAATCTCCTCTTTCCATCGGGGGTTTGCGTTGCGAAGAGGAGGACCAGAGCTTTGCATCGGTCGTATTTGCTCGTCCCGAGGCAGTCATAGTTCACCAGAATTTGCTGTAGATGGTCGATGGTGGCGGTGCGTCCAGGCTGAGGCTGGAAGGGCCGCGTCTATGGTGGAGGGGCGGCTCGGTGAGGAGGGTGGTGGTCGAGCCAGATTGTGGCGGAACTGGGTGAGGTGGCGGCAAAAATACAAGAGGATGCGATGGTTGAAGCTTCAGTGTTAGGGTTGAACGAAGGCGGTCGTGGCTATCTGAGTTCGGTAACGTGCATCCTTTTCTTTTATTTATTTATTATTATTATTTAATTTTAAATCGATTAACTTCTAACTTGTATAACTTTTACATACGAACTCCAATTCAAGCGCGGTTTAATCCACTGGGATCGTATAAAAATTTCGGACATTTTGATTTAGATGAATTCTAAGACTTTTCAATTTTGAGCCTATTTTTGGATTTTAATTCAATTTAAAATCGAAGGTGAGCATTTTAACCCACTCAGAATTACTAAATTATCTTATTTTGGTTAAATTTAATTTATGATGTGATTAGAAATTAATTGATTGATGTTTGGTATGTTTTAATTGTCATTCTAGTTAAATTTGATTTTTTATTGCATTTAATCATTGTTCAATTTAATATTGAATTTAAATTGTCAATTTAATACCTGTTATTGATTACCAGTTATCTGTTGATATTTGTTGATTGATTTGGATGATGATTACGATGGATGTTTGATTTTTGATACTGGATGACTGGATGTTGTATTTTATATTGTTATAACACTGCAAGATCCCTATGGGTTGAAATGATACATACCCGAACGATCTATAGATTAGGGTCAAAATCATTAGGGATTGAAATGATAGACTCGAGCAATTTTATGGATTATATTTAATTCGGGATTGTGGTTTGAAATGATATATTAAAGGAAAATTTTAAATTGTGGATTGAAATGATAAATATCCGTATCACTTGACTCTAGGGTGGAAAATTATATACGGACACCGATTTAGTTAAATTAAATGATTTGTAAATCTTTAAATTCTTAATTCAGTTCACTAGTATTTTGAAATAGAAATTGATTTATATAAACTGAATTATTTTCGATAATCCAAACGTAAAGGCTGAAATTGGAATTGATTTAATGATTTGTTCAAAGGATTTAAATTGCAATTTCAAAGTTGAAGTGGCATAAATAAATGAATCTATCGGAATTGAGTTATTGAAATGTTGGATATAACTTTGAAATCTATTTTAAACTAATTTAAACTATTTTCATTAAATTAACTATTTCAATCAATTTAAACTATTTAAATTTATATTAATCTATTATAAGCTATTTAATCTAATTTAATCTATTTTACCAATTTTAAACTAATTAAATTTATTTAGTCTATTTAAAATCTATTTAATATCATTTAAATCTATTTAATCTATTTAATATCATTTAAATCTATTTTAAATCTATATAGATCATTTTAAAAAAAATCTAATTAAATCTAATTTAAATCTATTTAAACTATTTTACTATTAAAACTATTTTAAATCCATTTAAACTATTTTAAACTATTTATAATTACCTAAACTATTTTCTAAAATTTCATATTGTGTAAAGTTGAAGTATTTTTATCTAAATCCTTGACGATGATACAACCTAAGTTGGAATTGATACCCATTTAGGAAATGACATATTTGAGTGAATAAGATGATTTTGAATTGAAGAATTAATTAACATAACTTATAGATAATTTTAAAGTAAATGTGAATTTCAAAAGTGAATATGTTTTGAAGTGAATATGATTTCGAAAGAGATATGATTTGAAATTGAATGTGATATTTTGATATGAACTGTGAATTGACTTTTTAAACGTAAAAGAACCATCCGGTGTGAAATAAGCCTTTGGTTGTTAAAGTGACCAGGATCGGATATTGTCATACTCTCTGCCAATACCGAAAACCACTTTAACAACTGTGTACGTGGTAGAGATTCCAGAAATGAAGTAGGATGGTTTGGCGAATGATGTATGTATATGGTATGACGTGACCCTGACTCCCGTGAGTCAACTTAGATGTGACTAAAATAGACGCTATATCTGGGCCAAGTGAGGTCATTTCTCCGATCGGACATGCTTCTTCGATACCATATTATGACTTTGTGATGATTTGGTGGCCACCCTTGATTTTTGATTTGGGAGTGTGTTCCGAGGTGGGCGGTAGTAACTGTTATGCGTTACCACCAACTCGGTTCTGCAATTGGTAAATCTACCATGGCATTGCCTCGAGTGTCGTGTTCACATGTCCTAGAGTGCCTTCTACGAGTTTGTTTTGTACCATGCCTATGGAGTGCCCTCCGATAGCCCTCCAGTTTACGGAGTAATTATGGTACAGTATAGACTATGAGAATATATAAAAATGTGTTAAGGGGGATATGGGTAACATCTTAACGCTATTTTAATACTTTTACTTTACTGTAGACATATTATAATAGTGTATTATACTACATAGTAGATAGTTTGACGGATCCTTAGGAGATGGTAATCTCGAACATCTCTTAAGTTATTGCACTCACGTTAGACACTGGATATGAGATGTCTAACCCCGTGAACATCTCTGACGCCGTTCATTCATATTTATTTACTGCTGATTTAACTTACATAAGATCTTTTAGTTCCAACTCGAGAGTTTTGTATTTACAATTCGCTCGGGTCATCCTGAGCATTTTAGAGTGGAAGACCTTATTTCTGGAGGAGGAAGACGAAGATTTGTACTATTATTATTTACTATATTTATTTCATTGCATCATGTTGTTCTGCTGCATTTATTTATTTATTCCTATTTTATGTAACTTTGATTTTTGTGTTGTAAAATAATAATCAAATATATTTATAAAACAGCTTCATGAACTGTTATTTGATTATTATATTTTGTCCTTCCGTTGCGAGATTTTGTATTTGGTTTATTTCTTTCTCTTTTTCTTATTTACTCCATAACAATCTGCCCTTTTAAATGGTTTTAGTCTGGCATGTGTGTCTGCTTAAAACATCTAAAAAGGCAGGTCGTTACAGTTGGTATCAGAGCTTTGGTTTAGCGATAACCTTAGCTTTGTGGGGTCTGACTCATATAAATAGGGTGGTAATACCCTAGAATGAGTCGCTGAGTGTATATATATGAGAGAGCGTATTTGTTAGTGTTATAAAAGGATTTTGTTTTGAGTTAATTTGTTCCATTTTGTATTTATATATTCTGGTTGGTGCATATGACTCTATTACATCGATAGGGATTTCTAAACACTAAATAGAACATACCGACACAATATTTTTTTGAAATATAGGTAAACGAAATAATTTATGCCTATTATATATTTTGTATAGAAAATAATAAATTTTATAAATGTGGTAGTTGGTTGTTATATATTTGTTTGTTAGGTAGTGAATTTTATAAATACTGATGGAAAAATAAGATTTACAAATAAAATGGATATAAATTGGAAAATTTGAGAACTTAAGTTCCTGGATTTTGAAAATTTCTTTCAAAGGATTTCGGAATATAATATTAGTAGTATTTTGTGATATAAATATTTCAAGACGATTTGAAAGTAATGTTTTAAAAGAATTTTTTTAAAGGGAATAAGTTTGTACTCCCCTCTTAGTCGCTGGAAAATAATTTCGGTGATGAGTGCACGCATCATCGACGTTCATTTTCGAGTTTCAAAGTGGGAAGACCATGTAGTAATTTTACTGCACAATTGTTTTGATAAATTAATCTTTATTTTAAATTCCAAATATGATTTGATATATATATAAGATATGATTATATATATTATTTTAAAATAATTGAAATGAAACCCGGCTGTTTAGTTCTTAAGTTTCTATAAATTTGAAATTGAAATTATAGTAATGAATGGAATCTTGACTATATTAATAGTTGGAAATTCTAAAATAAAATTAAGAAATTTAATGTTAAAATGATTAATGAAATAGATATGAAACCGAAATTTTGAAAACCGTAAATAAAGAGGAAATGAAAATAATAAATCGTAACTATTGAACATTTGTTAACTAAATATATAAGAGAAACTTGGGTAATATTCAATTGCATTCTTAAAAACATATATATAACTTACCAAAATGTCAAACGTTGAAATGTTAATAAGAATATGTCATAGAATATGGTGCAAGTAAAACTTTGGTAAATGAAAGTGTTCAATGGAAATTCTTTTATAAATAAGAATTCTGAAATTATAAACTGTTATAAACTTAGGATTAATAGTTGAAATGTTACCAATTAAATGTAATAGAAGTAATAATGTAAGAAAAATGATTATAAACTTTGGTTAACATTTTAAGCTAATTATAATTAGATCGAATGGAAAGGTGAATACTGTAAGTAAATAATTATAAACTTAAATTAATATTGAAGCTATTTATAATTACAATGAGTACTATATATATGGAATGATTTTAACTTCAGAAACCATTAAAATGATTTAGAAATGGAGTTAATCTTCAATAATACTATAGATGGAAGAATGAATGTGAAAAAGAAATAATCTATTAATGGTGGAATAAATTGTAAAGAAACTTACCTAATAATATATAATCCAATAATTGAAATAAAAATAACTTATTTAAGCAATGAATGTAAAGTAATAAGATGAAAGAAAATGACATTATATGAATAAAGGGAACTGAACTTTTGTATGTAATAACGAATGTAATAAAATGAAAATACACATTATATGAATGAGAAAATAAAAGTAAATGATGAAAAGAAAAAAATCAAACTAAATTGTAAATGTGAAGTAAGCTGAAATAAAATATACAATACTTCAATGATGAATTCAATTATGATCCAAATAATTGAAATGGATATAACTTATGTAAGTAAAGAATGCAAATTAATGAAATAAGCCTTACATGAATGAATGAAATTTAAAAATTTGTAAGTAATGAACGTGAATTAAAGAAAATCATTGTATGAAAATGAAAAAATGAACAATAAATGATGTGAAAAGATAAATAGAGTAAACTTAAATGTGTTGAATTCTTTGTTATTTGGCTTATGGATTGGTTGGGAAAGGATACTGCTATTTTGTATAGAGATGTATAAATAATCGATAAAGTTATCTACGACGATTGAGTGTATGGTTTACTATATAGATAATTTATCATTTTATATGATTAGAAGTTCTGAACCCGAACAAACCATTTAATTTGGTTGCTATGGATGGATGATTGATTCCTCGGTTGAAATGATGTTGTACTGTTTGTTTGCAAGTGATTGTTGTTATGTTGTATTGATTTGTTTGTTATTAGTTGGAAACAATTTAAATATCCTCTTTTGTATCAATATTAACTTCTTTGGATTATATAAGTGAGATATAGGTTTATGGAAGCAATAGATACTGCTTTTGGTTTCACAAAATAAGCGTTATTTGCCCGACAAATAGGTACGTTCTCGGATTACGGTTTTCTAGTGATATTATATAGTTTTTTCTGAGGTTTGGGATATATTATTTTGAAATATATAATATATATCGTTATTTTTGGTATTGTTATTTTCCTCAGACCTCTCCGTACAAAGGAGAGTCTGCCGAAATTTTCCGTGAGTTTTGGACATAGAAAATTTTGTGAAATGTTTTCCAAACTTTTGTCAACTTGAATATAAAAGGATTCAATTGTTATAAATTGATATATTTTATTTAAATTATTTAATTTTGGAAATTAATTGTTTATAAATTTAATATTTTGAATAAGATATATTGATTACTTAATTCCTTCTTTTCCCTTCTTCTTCCTTTTCGAGGACGAAAAGTTTTGAGTGGGGGAGAGTGTAACGACCCAAAATTTTCGATATTAATTTTTTTTAATTTAATAAGGTTTTGTGATTTAATGTTGGAAGAAATAAAATTTTGTGATTAAATAATAAGAATATAACTGGAATAAAATGTAATAGTATTAATTTAAGGTAAATTATAATTGCTTTAAATGTAATTCCACTTAATTAAAATGATTAAAAAGTTATAATTGGTTATAAACTGTAAATTAATTATAATAATGAATGTATTAATTGACAACTGAATTAAAGAAGTAATTGATAATTTAAACGTTGAGTTGTTAATGAAATAATGTGTAACAAATTGTAATTGAATAAAATTTGTGTAATGAGAGTTGTTATAACATTTGCTTGTAAATGATAAACATACAAATGTGACTAAAAGTTGGTGACAATTATTATATGATACCTATTTATTTGGCCTGTTAAATTTAAAATTGGAAGTCAATTGCAATTAGTTCACTTAATTAGTGCAGTTAATGTAGGTTAAACTGATAATTGTAGAATGTTAATTAAATAAGAGGTAACTAATGAAAATTCTATGCATAATATGGCAATTGATTGACAAAAAGAATTGGAATCAAGTTTGCTCAATCTATTAGAATTTAATTATAATAAATGGATTTATTATAATTAAATGTAATTGAATATTATGTTAATGAAAAGTAAGATAAAAATGGTAAAATATTAATGTAATAAATATATAACAATATTAACTGTGCATGAGAGATAATTGATTGAATTGAAAGATCAAAGCCAAATTAAATAAATTGATTGAAATAAAATTGTATTAATTGAATTTAATTACAGTTGAAATTGAACACCGTAATTAGTGAAATATTTAACACTGAACTGATATGTAAACTTGTTTTAAGTTATTATAAATGTCTAAGTAATCAAAATGATGAAATTTGTTAACTATCAAATTTGAGTGAAAAGTGATTTAATTAATTAATTATTAATTTATTTAATTAACGTGAAAATAGCCATTTTGGCCATTGACTCGGATTTTGACGAAACCAGTTTCATCAAATCCATAACGGTGAATTATGGTAGGATTTCATGTTTCATACCGATCGGACTTGTCGTTCGATCATACGGGCTCTTAACGCCCATAATTCAATTTAATTGAAATCAATTTGAAATAAGACGATTCTAAGCTAACTTCTTCATACGATGGAATTAGGACTTGAAACCTATCCATTAAGTTTAAAATTATCAAAAACATTGATTCGATATATGGGATGACCCACTTTTGTTTCGGGAACGAAATGGGCTTTTCGGGTCGTTTATCGTTTAATTTCCAATTCAATTTGTCCATTCGTTTCTATTTTCTGATCTACCTATAAATAGCCTGTTATAAACCCTAACTAGTTATTATTCCATTTGTCCGTACGTACATTTACTTCTCATCTCCTCTTTCCAATGTCAAACAAACCAAAAACCAAATCTCCAATTCAATTTCAATTTAAAAAATTTTACTCCTCCAAACCATATCAAATTATATATCAATTTGAAGCTCTTGACGAGCGTAACCTAGATCTGCAATTCATTTCTCAAATTAGATCATCGTTTGTCCATAAATCTATGAACTAGTTTCGGCCGTTCATATAGGGTTATCGTTTTTAACGGTGGATCTTTGTCTTGGGAACGATCAGGGGTTTGTGTTGCGAAGAGGAGGACCAGAGTTTTGCATCGGTGGTATTTGCTCGTCTCTAGGCGGTCATAGTTCGCCAGAATTTGTTGTAGATGGTTGGTGGCGGTGGAGCGTTCAGGCTGAGGCTGGAAGGGCCGCGTCTATGGTGGAGGGGCGGCTCGGTGAGGGGAGTGTGGTGGTCGACCCCGATGGTGGCGGAACTGAGTGAGGTGGCAGCAAAAATTCAAGAGGAGGACGCGGCTGTAGCTTCAGTGTTTGGGTTGAACGAAGGCGGTCGTGGCTATCTGAGTTCGGTAACGTGCATCCTTTTCTTTATTTATTATTATTATTATTATTTAATTTTAAAGCGATTAACTCCTAACTTGTGTAACTTTTACATATGAACTCCAATTCACGCATGGTTTGATCCGCTAGGATCGTATCAAAATTCCAGACATCTTGACGCTAGTTTGGACAAATTTTAAGACTGTTCAATTTTGAGCCTAT
This sequence comes from Allium fistulosum, assembly GCA_030737815.1. NCBI lineage: Eukaryota > Viridiplantae > Streptophyta > Magnoliopsida > Asparagales > Amaryllidaceae > Allium > Allium fistulosum. The sequence goes on from CM060904.1 coordinate 138,320,043, forward strand.
TTTTGGATTTTAATTCGATTTAAAATCGAAGGTGAGTGTTTTAACCCACTCACAATTACTAAATTATCTTATGTTGGTTATATTTAACTTATGATGTGATTAGAAATTAATTGATTGATGTTTGGTATGTTTTAATTGTCATTTTAGTTAAATTTGATTTTTTTATTGCATTTAATCATCGTTCAATTTAATATTGAATTTAAATTATCAATTTAATACCTGTTATTGATTACCAGTTATTTGTTGATATTTGCTGATTGATTTGGATGATGATTGCGATGGATGTTTGATTTTTGATATTGGATGATTGGATGTTGTATTTTATATTGTTATAACACTACAAGTTCCCTATGGGTTGAAATGATACATACCCAAACGATTTATAGATTTGGGGAAAAATCGTTATGGGTTGAAATGATAGACTCGAGGGATTTTATGGATTATATTTAATTCGAGATTGTGGTTTGAAATAATATATAACCGTAAAATTTTAAATTACGGATTGAAATGATAAATATTTGTATCACTTGACCCTAGGGTAGAAAATTATATACGGACATGGTTTTGGTTAAGTTAAATGATTTGTAAATCTTTAAATTCTTAATTCAGTTCATTGGTATTTTAAAATAGAAATTGATTATAAACTAAATTATTTTCGATAATCCAAACGTAAAGGCTGAAATTGGAATTGATTTATTGATTTGTTCAAAGGATTTAAATTGGAATTTCAAAGTTGAAGTGGCACAAATAAATGAATCTATCGGAATTGAGTTATTGAAATGTTGGATATAACTTTGAAATTTATTTTAAACTATTTTCATTAAATTAACTATTTTAATCAATTTAAACTATTTTAATTTATATTAATCTAATATAACCTATTTAATCCAATTTAATCTATTTTACCAATTTTAAACTAATTAAATTCATTTAATCTATTCAAAATCAATTTAATATCATTTAAATCTATTTTAAATCTATTTAATCTATTTTAAATCTATTTAATCTATTTTAAATCTATTAAATCTATTTAATATCATTTAAATCTATTTAATCTATTTTAAATCTATATAGATCATTTAAAAAATATCAAATTTAAACTATTTTACTATTTAAACTATTTTAAATCTATTTCAACTATTTTAAACTATATAAACTATTTATAATTACCTAAACTATTTTCTAAAATTTCATACCGTGTAAAGTTGAAGTATTTTTATCTAAATTCTTGATGATGATACAACCTAAGTTGGAATTTGGAATTGATACCCTTTTGGGAAATGACATATCTGTGTGAATAAGATGATTTTGAAATGAAGAATTAATTAACAGAACTTATCGATAATTTCAAAGTAAATGTGAATTCCAAAAGTCAATAAGATTTGAAGTGAATATGATTTCGAAAGAGATATGATTTGAAATTGAATGTGATATTTTGATATAAACTGTGAATTGACTTTTTAAACGTAAAAGAACCATTCGGTGTGAAATAAGCCTTTGGTTGTTAAAGTGACCAGGATTGGATATTGTCATACTCTCTGCCAATACTGAAAACCACTTTAACAACTGTATACGTGGTAGAGATTCCAGAAATGAAGTAGGATGGTTTGGCGAACGATGTCTGTATAAGGCATGACGTGACCCTGACTCCCATGAGTCTGCTTAGATGTGACTAAAATAGGAGCTATACCTGGGCCAAGTGAGGTCATTCCTCCAATCGGACGTGCTTCTTCGATACCATATTATGACTTTGTGATGATTTGGTGGCCACCCTTGATTTTTGATTTGGGTGTGTGTTTCGAGGTGGGCGGTAGTAGCTATTATGCGTTACCACCAGCTCGGTTCTGCAATTGGTAAATCTACCCTAGCATTGCCTCGAGTGACGTGTTTACTTGCCCTAGAGTGCCTTCTATAAGGTTGTCTTGTACCATACTTATGGAGTGCCCTCTGATAGCCCTCCAGTTTACGGAGGAATTATGGTACCGTATAGACTATGGGAATATATAAAAATGTGTTAAGGGGGATATGGGTAACGCCTTAACGCTATTTTAATACTTTTATTTTACTATAGACATATTATAATAGCGTATTGTACTATATAGTAGATAGTTTAATGGATCCTTAGGAGACGGTAATCTCGAACATCTCTTAAGTTATTGCACTCACGTTAGACACTGGATAGGAGATGTCAAACCCCGTGAACATCTTTGACGCCGTTACACTCATATTTATATACTATTGATTTAACTTACATAAGATCTTTTAGTTCTGACTCGAGTATTTTGTCTTTTCAATTCGCTCGGGTCAGCCTGAGCATTTTAGAGTTGAAGACCTTCTTTCTAGAGGAGGAAGACGAAGATTTGTACTATTATTATTTACTATATTTATTTCACTGCATCATGTTGTTCCGTTGCATTTATTTATTTATTTATTCATGTTTTATGTAACTCTGGTTTTTGTGTTGTAAAAGAATAATCAAATGTATTTATAAAACTGCTTCATGAACTGTTAATTGATTATTATATTTTTCATTCCGCTGTGAGATTCTGTATTTGTTTTATTTCTTTCTCTTTTTCTTATTTACTTTATAACAATCTGTCATTTTGAATGGTTTGAGTCTGGCACATTTGTGTGCTTAAAACGACCAAAAAGACAGGTCGTCACATTATCCTTGCTGCATCCTCCCTGATTTTCAGCCAATCCCGGTTAATGAGGCTAGAGGCTACAATTACCTTTTTAGAAACATTCACTTAGAATGCTCATTGTCCTCCAATGACAATGTACTGATAGCATTCATCCATGCAAGTCCGTTTCCGGTCCAAACGGAACCGAAGGCACTATTCCTACTACATCCATTTTGAAATCACCCTCAGGATTAGTAGCGATTATCCCTTGCACTTCACTGCTCCATCTTCGACTCCAAGCTCTTGTCTTTATCTTGAAAACGTACTCGTTGGATAAAAGTGGTTTTCGGATCACAAATCTGATCCTGGTCTCTTCGAAACAACGTTTGATATTTCCCAGTAAACTCAACTTTGGTTCTCTAGGAAATACACAAACAAAGATAAGATCAGAGATCACCTCCTAACTATTAGTGGACAGATTTCCTTATCAACGTCCTAAAAGAACGAAACGAGTTTATACGTACAGTTTAGCACCTCGAATGGTAACTGTACCATATAATTCCCGTAGTTCCTCTAGATATTTCCAAAGTTATATTTGGATCCAGATTTGATAGCCGGTTATTTAACTATCAAATAAACAATCAATTCAGCCGAAACACTTCATTTCACTGAAAAACACCAAGCCTTGTTTTAAATTAAATTTTAAATAAATTAAATTCATTTATCAAAGGTCAAGTACTCACCTTATCAAACTCGATATATTCATAAATTATTATTTTCAAAAATATTTCAAAACCTTTTTTAAATAATGTGAAAAGTACCATTGTGGTATCAAATCATGGATCATAGCTCAATGGTTACGTCTCTATCCTAGAGAAATCCAAGTCTTAACTGTAGGCACTCACTTCCTCCAATTTACGCCACGCGAGTATACCATTACTTCCAGAAAACCTTGTTTAAAATAAATTATCTCAAAATAATGCTTGTAAATTCTAAAATAAAATTTCAAGTTGAATATAGGCAAATATACATAAGTAAAGTTATTATACAAACCATATTAATTTTTAATAATTATCTTTAAAAACAAAAATATTGAACATTTCATAAATAGTAATAAATATTTAAAAATCACTATAAAGTAACTATATAATAATTAAATGTGTTTTAAACAATTTAAAATAAATTAAATATCTAAATTCCAGAATATTTTAAACACTTTTAAAAATTACCAAATTAATAATTAAAAATCTTCTTTTAAAAACAAGCCAATTCTCGATTTCATGTTTCATCCCGTAAATTGGAAATCCTACTTGAGTTCCTGTATAATCAATTTATACTTATTTCCAAATTCACTTTTATTCCTCAAAAATATTAAAAATCTCGATTTAAAAACCTTTTATATTTGACAAAGTACCATTTAAGGATTTATTATTTAAAAACCCTTCTATATACTTTTATTCCCAAAATCCTATCCACAATATCCTGAATAGTTAAATACAATTCAAAAACCTTTTATTTAATTTAATTAATTAATCCAAAAAAACTCTATGTAAACATTTCACTTCAAAATCCCTATTTACAATTTTTTACCAATTTAAAACATATATTATTTGTAGTTTTAAAATACCAAAAATCAAATCCAAAACAACCATAGCATCAAATCAATATAAATTCCACAATAGTCTATCACAGATTATTCCCACGGAACATATATCACTATATATGAATTTAAATTCAACATTTTTGACGAATCCAGTTGGATCCCTCCAACCTATTTCCTTGCATCCATAGATGTTAACACGACATAAAAATACCAATCCCACTTCGAGGTGGAATATCGTGGTACAGAGGGTCCTCCGCATACGGGGGCATAGGGTCTCATCCTCTTTATAAATGCGGGAATATTAATCACTCCAATATGTATATATATACTACTATATATAATATCACATTCAACTGATAAAAATGCATCAATTTAACCAATCAATCATTTACTAATTTTAACTATTCAAATATACCAACAGTCCAAAATTGAGTGAGATTGACTCACTTTGAGTTTTTATTTTGCCAAACGTTCCAATTTTAAATTAAATCGAACACATTCGATTTAATCTTAAATTTTTGCTAGCTCTAATTGTTCCAAACTCTGCTCTGGCACGTAGTGCTTGTCGCTGCGATTCCGACGCCGCTTTTTTCGTCCAATTTTGACCTCGTATGACCAAGATATGAGTTTTTAAACGTTTGAATATAAATTATATAAACAATTTCTTTTATTTGTAAAAGAATAACCTAATCTGGGCCGTTGGATCTGGGATTCGAGATCAAGGCCGTTGCCTCCTTTCTTCCTCACCGTGCTTCCTAGGCCGAAGAAACCCAATCGCTCAAAACTTTGACCGACCAAGACATCGATCATCTCTTCGTCGATCGGCCACCCCCTGAAAGGCCAACGCGAGCTCCACACACGGCCATAATTTCGGTGAGCTCGGTCCACCATAGTGCTCGAAAAATGAGCTCGAATGCATGAACTTCATGCGCACACTCCGACCAAATGCGGTCATCATACTCGATCGCCACCGTTCACCTTGAAGATCTCGTCGCCCTCTACGACTTCTCAGTTGAAGCGTTGACCTGAAAATGCTTGGATGAGGAGAGAATCGGGAAGGAAGGGTGTTCGTTTTCGGCCATTAATATGAAAAGAGGCGGCGGCTGTGAAACCTTCTTAGGGTTTTACTGTTGACGATTTATATAGGCATATATGCATATTTTTTAATATTATTTTCAATTTTAACGAGCTTTTTCAAACAATCTCCAAACGAAACATATCGCCCAGCGTTTATAATGTTTTACCCCTATTTCGAATATAATGGAACATGTTTCAGGGCCTAACTCGATCGTATGTGGAAGATAGCTTTTCCAATCGAATTAAATTATTAAATTTTCGATATTTATTTCAACACGTTTTTATTTCGTCCGACCAAACGGTAACTCCATACGCTACGAAATTTGAAATCCGATAGTAATAAACTATTATGGATCCAATGGAATTGGTTTCATCGAAATCCGAGACTATGCTCTGAAAGGCTATTTTAACGCGTCGATTAAATCGAGCGATTTCTAAAATCATGGAAATCGTTTAAATTTTCGATTTTTAAAACTTACCAACTCCTTTATAAATCAAATAAAATTTATATTCATATTAGAAATCATTCTGATTCATTTTTAATCAAAATTCAACTATTTACATTATTTCCATATATTAATTTCCACTATTAATTTAATATATAAATTTCAAATTTAAACCTATCGACTTTTTATTCCATCCCAAAGTCCATATTATAATTCTAATCTAAATAGAATTTAAATAAATTTTGGAAATCATTTTCCATGCCCAATTATTTTACGGATTCCTATATTTGCCCAATATCAATATTAAATTACAATTTGACCAAATCAAATAAATCGTTATATTAGGAATTTTAAACCATTTTACTAATTCTACCATATTCAAAATCAAATTTATAATCGAAATTCAACATTTAAAATAAATTAAATGTTTAAAACTAACGACCAAAATTGCTAGTCGTTACATGCGACTACCTATTTTTTGTTGCAGGTAGTCTATCAGTTGAAATGTCGAAGTAAGGATATTAGAAGCGATTTTGATTCAACTTCCATGGTTACTTTTATACACATGATATTAATTTATTTTGTCATTGTTTATAATATTTTTGTATCAATTCTTCATCAGTTCTAATTTGTCATATTTTCATGGCTATTTAATTATGTTTTATGTATATCTCGTTTGGTTCTCAAGTATATAGAATAGTTATCATGTTTCAGCCTAATATAATTCGAAATTTATATTTTGTGTTTTAATTTCTTTAGCTATCTTTTTGTTGTGACCTATTGCAAGATAACCTATGAGGAAACCACCTTAACAATTATAGGTTAATTTCTGTGAGAATTGTCCCAATTGTAGAACATATGGTTAGACCAGTTTGTTCTTTACTGTGTTTGATATCATTTTATAAATGAATGTATTATATCTATTTATTCTATTGTACTGCATATGAAGTTTGCTTCTCATAAATTTGATAATCAAATTCTAACACGTAGTTTGGCTCACAACATTCTTGTTTCAATCTACCACACTCTGTGTATTCTTTATTCATTAATAATCCAATGAACATTTTTTCCTCTTCTTCACACTTTCAATTCTATTCAAGAATAAGCTTCTTATTTCTTCCACCTTCACCTTTTTCTTCCTCTTCTTGCAATTTTATTTCTTCCCTTTCTATAGTTTCATTTATGAATATTCAATTCCTAATCGAAACAAATTAGAGAATCGTTCCAAACAATTTTTATAATGATCTTAAATTATTTTCAACGATTATAATTTGGTTGAATTCAATGTTTCTTTGCCTTTATATTATCCTTAATTATTGTATTCATATTTTGTAATATTTGTTTTTCTACCAGTTGCTTTTGGATTTGTGATATTTTTTCTATATTCATGATTCATCTCTTTGATGATTCAGGTCATCTCGAGGATATTTTCTAAATTTAGCTAGATTTTTGGAGCTTTCGAAAGACAAGTTGGATTTTCCATAAAGTATTCATGTATCTTATATTCTTCCACCTTTTGTTGTTCTTGATTTCTTTCTATAATTACCAGCAATTGTAAAGACATGTTGTTATAAATGTCCAGGACTGATGATATATTAAGTACTTTGGTTTGTGTTATGTTGTGTACCATAAAGATGATTTCTTCTTTCAAAGATCTTGTTTATATCATATATCTTCTCATTACGATGTGAGATTCTATTCTGTCTTCTATTTCTTTTATCCCAACAATCTATTTTTCTGGCACTTGGATACTTGACATATGAATACTGTTGATGTATTATTGTCGCTTTTTAAGGGTCGAAAAGGTGGGTCATTGCACGTGATTTCAAAGCTTAGGTTGTACGAACAACTAGGCCGTGGTGAGGTAAACTCATTATAGATAAGGTTAGTATTGCCCTAGAGTGAGTAATTTATTAGAGATAGGGTTATTAACAACCAAGAATGAGTTTGTGTGTTTATATATATAAGGGGCGTATTTGTTATTTTCATAGAAAGATTTTGTATTATGTTGTTTTATCTGTTAAGTCTGAAGTTTGTACTCCTATCTAGACGCTTGGCCAACATTGTCGATAAGGATTCCAAAACACTTGAACAACGCCAAACCAACATGGTATTGTTTTAATATTAATAAATGAAATAATAATTTACCTAGAAATATATTTTATATAAAAAATTAATTTTTCAAAAGTTAAATATAGTTATTTTTTATGTGTTTGGTTATTAGGGAATGATTATTGTCATATAGGATTTGATTAGTCATGCTCGCCTAGTTTAGAGCACTGACTATTGTTTGTTGATCTATTTGGAACCTTAGTTAGGAAGGTAGGAATTTTTGGAACATTGAAATGAATACCTGTGAATTCAGGTTCACAATTTGACTATAGGTCGTTCGTTGATAATGTTGGGTTAAAATTTGGTTTTGATCAAAGTTGTTTATTAAAAGAAATTTAGAATATTTCAAAATAATATTTTAGAAATGAATTTATATAAGAGTTGATTTTATAAAATTGGGTTTTAATAAAAATAGGTTTATTAGAGGATAACTAGAATATTTATAAGATAAATACTCAAAAAATGATTTATATAAGGAGCTAATTTATAAGAATTGATTTATAAAAAAAGTGCCTTATAAATAAATGACATTGAGAATTTAAATCACGCTGATTTTGAAAAATGATTTTCAAGGTCTAGAAGAAATAATAGTATCATCTGAAACTATTTTAGGGATAAAATATTTCGAAGGGACTTTTTATGGAAACAAAAAGCTCTGAACTAACTTTAGTTGCTGGAAAATAATTCTAATGATGCTTATGATTACAACATCATCGGTGTCCATTTTCGAGTTTCTAGCTGAGAAAATTCTACCATAATAATTTTGTTATAAAATTGTTTGATAAATCACATTTTGATTTGACCCCAGAAGCATGCTTTGATTTACAAAAAGAAATAACGTATATTATTTCTTTAATGATTTTTCGAAATAGCAGTGGTAGTTTACTTAAAAGTGTTTTAAAGTATAAATATCTTTGAATTGTTTTTAAAGGAAGGCGTGTTTTCTTTGGTTTGGTTTGGGGATGAGTCCTGATTTGTTTGTTTTGATTGTAATAATCTTCTAAGTGGCAATCAGATATTTGCCTAGGAGAACGGTATAGTGCTCTTGGTAAATTATTATTTTGTCATTGTACAGTCGAAACGATTTCGAATCTGAACGAATCCAAAGAAAGTTTGAAATGGATATTTTAGGTAAAACTGTTTATTTGGAAATATATAGTGTTGTTTAAAATGGGTTTGAGAAAGTAGGAAAGTGTTTTTTTTATTTTAACTAGTTCGATTGGCTTGAAAATTACTGAAAATAGGCAAGAGATGTGTTCGAATGGTAAAGTTGAGTATTACCGTTCTGGGTAGGAGGATACATAATACTATTTGGTTGCACCCAGTTCCTGGGTATCATTTTGAAGTTACTCGGGCTATTATGTATAAATTATATATATTTATTTCAAAAAGTGCATTGAAATAAAAATTGAGTATTTGGATCTTTAGTTTACTAAATATAAATTCAAAATAAGAGGTATTTAAATATTGGATTGAATCAGATTGTTGTATATGCCCTCCAGATATAATAATGTGTTATATGTGTTTTTACTTAAGTTGTTTTTTATGAAAACGTTTTCAAAAATAATTTAGTGGAAATAAAATTTGTATTAGTGAGAACGAATAATATAAGTGTGTAAGTTGAATGTAGATCGTTTTTTTTCTTCCATATAATTTTGATCTAAGCTTCATGTACATGATTTGATGTGTTCCACACCATTCCAAATGAGGATCTATCACTCGATTGTTAATGGTGAATACTGGATAAGGGTTCTTGATATGGAGTCAACGTTTCCTATCATAGTATATGGCTATATAAGGAGACAGAGGTTTCTAATCAGGAAACTAGATCGTAGTACGCACCAGTAAAACTGGGTGAGCGATGCTAATTTGGAAGTGAAGTCATATATTCGAGTAGTGATCGAATCAGATTTTTGTATATGAATGATCTATGAACATCACACAGACTAATGAGTTGTATTAGATGGTCATTTGGTGAAATTTCGGTGATGAAATTCTTTTTACAAGAGGAGAGTGAAACAACCGAAATTTTATCACTTTTATTTTTGAAATATTTAATTAGTTCTAATATTCAATTTGAATTTTTAAATATATAATAAAATCTATGTTTCAAATAATTGTCGGATTTTAGATAACATATTTTTAATTTAATTTATATATTACTTTTCCATAATTTTTACTTTGGGAAATAATTGAATTTCCATTTGATGTATTTTAAGGCAAACATTGGCCTTCTTGAAATTTAACAGAACTTGATAACCTGTGTGTTTTATTTCTATTTTGTGACCGCGTCACATTTCTGTATGCGATTGTATTTTGTTTACTATAGTTCACGGCTCGTACGTGGGTTCAATATTGTGTGGTAGGGTACCGAAATCTTTTCATTTTAAATTCAAAAACAACAACTACATTGCAGCCAACTTCTTGTTTCCCCTTCAACATGGTACCCTGCCTTTCGCCCTACAACTTCCCCTTGTCTCCCTTCTCTTGTCCCCCTTGTCTCATGTACCATTCGAAGGTTCACGCCTATATTTATATGCTTGGGGACCTATATTTCTTTGTTTGATTCATGTTCCTGTAAATGTTCAAACCAAAAATTTAAACTCCATATTTCCATTCAAAAATCAATATTCCAAAATTCACACATTTTTAGCTAATTCGTCTAACATGAAAGTTGTTCATGTCATCTCATAGTAATTTTAGAAATTGATCGTGCTCAATTTCGTCAAGAAATAGCAAAGATATCGTCAAATATAAGTAATAGGAAAATAATGTACATTAGTTTCAAAATTTTATTTCTCTTGATCCACTTTAAATTGGAAGATGTCATTTGTATCATTGGGTTTGTATGGCGATGTAGTATTTTGTGGATTTCTTTGGAGTTTCATGATGGTAAATGATGGAGCTAGAGAACTAGTGTTTGGTTTAGCTCAATCTATGGTCGACAGTTGGTGATTTGGAGAGTTCAAGAGTGTTATGGAGGAGAGGAGCGCATGCGGCCCGAAGTTTGGTGAAGTAGGATGGTGGAAAAGGTGTCAACGACATGGGTTAAGGTCAAAACATGTAGCTTGAATTTGAAGATGGGGTTTGGAGGTCGGAAATTACTATGGGGCGCTAGATCTTAAGCGATGGTATGGATATGGATGGGCGTGAGGAGGATGCATTGTTGTCTTGCATTTGAAAGTTAGTGGCTTGGAATAGCTGTGCACGTGCACGATGTACACGACAATGGAGCAGGTGATTTAAGCAAAGGAGAGGAAGAAGAAGGGAGGATATCAATGCGAGTTGGGTTGCATTTGCCGACCCAGCCCATTTGTGATGTAGGGGTGACAATGATTTGTTTTAAGTTTGATTAGTTTACGTGCAAAGTTATTAATTTGATATGTTGCTCGTATAAAACCTAATTGATACACTGGCTTTTATGTTGTACTCATATGGATGAGTACAACATTGTAGTGTAACTTGTTGATATCTTCGGCATTGAATTACGGTGAAATTTCCTATCGGATTAGAAAACAGCCGTATAAGTTGTGTTCAAAATAACTGCAAGCACATGACGTACAATTTTAGTACATGGCAAGTATGGGTCGATTCATAGGGAACTGAAGTGGTTTAAAATTTTATTTAATCAAATTAACCAAGAGTTTGGAGTTGTTTAAGCTTAAAAGAATGTAAAAAACTTGCAAAAGAAAGTGAATAAAAATATGAGAGTAGAAGGCAATTTAGAGGCAAATCCCTTCTCATAATCACATAAATCAACACAATGAAATTACGATCTCTCTTTTTCTTTATTAATGAATTTAGTTGATGTGTTTATCACTAGTATGATCTATTTGTGCATTTAGTTATCCCAACATAAACCATCAAACTTTAACACACCCTCTAAACCACTTGTTAACTCTCATGAAAAAGATACTGAAATCAAAAATAAAATCTATTCTAAGCATGATCTATTTACTATCGATTAGTAACATAGACCATCAAATTCTAAAATCCACTTCATTACCATAATCATATGTAAATGAGGAGGTAATTTATATTTATGTTTGTTTAAGCATAGCCTATTTGGTATCAACAACATAGACTATTAAATTCAAAGTTAGATAATAAATTTTACTACATCAAAAATTCCATCAAGCACAAAACCGATCAAATGAAATAACTATGTTGAATTTATATGATTAAGAGAGCTTCATTACCCCAAAATTGAAGGGGTTTAGCTTCTCATATTTGTTAGCATTTCAACAAATGTATAGTGCAATATAACATAAACAAGTGGAAAAAGAGAGCTGATTAAAATAAACTAAAAGCTAATCTACTTGCATAAAATAAAGAGCTCTAAACTACTAACATAAGAAGAAACAAAAGAGAGAATAAAATGAATTAAAAGATCGTTAATTAAAATTGCATAAAAAATTACTAAATGAAAAAGGCTAAGAAGACATGAAAGAGAGAAAGAGAGTTTATATTTACAATTTTTTCCAACAACTAAACTAACTAAAGAGGAGGTGCTAAGAGCTTCATTACATAAAACATAAGGAGTGTTTATACATGCCTAAAACCCTAATGTATATTTTAGGGAACTACCCAAATTGCTCTTAAGGAAGTGTGGCCACTAAGTTATCATTAACATGTAATTAATCTTTTATTAAACGTGCATGTGCTTTTAATCTCCACTAACATGTGCATTAGCTCCTAATTGAAGATCATGGTATGTGGGTAGGTGGGGTCCTCTATGTTGTATGAAATGACCTATTTCCATCTTCATTTGTTTCCTTCTCTTGTGCATGCATATTTTCATGAATCCTCTTTATATTTTTTCATCCAATTTCCTACGAATAAAAATAATGTGCAAATAAATATTCTTAAATTAATTCACATAAAAAAATGACCATTTTGCCCCCATATAAGATGAATAAATGATAGTTTGAAGCAATTTAAATTTTGATTTAAACATGTTAAAATACCCTATATGCTTTTTTATTTAATTAAATTAGATTAAATATGGAAGTAAAAGTATGCACATTTAAGTGCACATCAAATACCCCACACTTACCATTTTATCCGTCCTCGGATAACGAAAAACTAAGATAAATCCGTTTTCGTAGGAAACAAAGTTGCATTGAGCATATGAAACAAGCCGTTAAACCTTTAGGTATCCCAATTAGGACGAGTGTTGTCTCGTGGGGGATTTCAGCGGATACTACCAACAAAATCCAAATGCCACATGAAAAATTCCTAAATGCAAGGTTTATTTACAAAGATATGAATGCAGGTTTTTTGAAAACATTTACAAATGAGGAATTTACCATTAAATTGACACGAATAAGTTAAATATAAGTTCTGGTCATTATCAAGAAATTTAAGTCCTTTTACTCGTCAAAATTTCTAACTAAGTTATTATCAGGCTCTATTTTGACTAGTTGTTTCGATTGATAACATGGTGCAACTATGAAATAGATCCATAGTTGATTATCAAAGTTTTTCAAAGTGGTATTTTCATTTCTTTTGAATAACAAGTCAAACCAAATAAGTGAAAATAGTGCTTGGACTTCAATTCTTGCTCTCTCTTTGTTTGAAAATTTTATTGATATTAACAATATTTACATATGCCTAACTCAGATAAACATAGACAAGATATACCACTTATGCACTGCCTTATGGGTTTACGCGAGGGGAATATAGAGCACGGCGAGCATACACACAAGTGTATACACCTATCGACTGTAGGCATTATTAATGAAAGAATTTTTATATACATACACCTAATTCAAATAAACTGAGGCCAGATATACCGATCATGCACTGCCTTTCGGGCTTACGTGAGAAGGGTACATAGTATGGCGGGTGTACACATTTGCTTGTGAACACATGACTCTAATGTTTCTTATTTTCACAAAAACCATTATTTTATGTTTTATATATTTTTTTCTTTTTTTAAGAGAGAGTTTTACAAAATCATCTTAGCACCACTTAACTTAGAAGATCAAAAATATTATAGCCTTTACTTTAAAATAACCACCCTTTTAAACAAAGATTTACAATTAGGATATACTTCATAATTAACACCCATGAACCTTCTGATATACTAGTTAACCATAGTTACTTGTAATTAAACTTTATTTTTGTTTATGTTGAGATAAATAAATTTTCAAAAAGTTTCAATTTAATAATCAAAACTTATACTTTTCCTATAGTATTTCTTTAAAAATAAATCAAAATGCTAAAATGAAAATTTTGTTTTGAAATTTTTGATTTTTTGATTTTTTAAAGTTTTGGAAAGAAAAGGCAAAAAATAAACCATGAAAAATAAAAAATGAAGATGAGACTCCCCTCACACTTAATTTTGACTGTGTCCCCACAGCACCCAAGTGAAAGGAGAAAAATAAAATAAAAATATGACTTATATTTACATAAAAATGAAACGGTTATTATTTACACGACATTAGAAAATGTACTGTTACAGAGTATATGAAACGATCTTCCAAAAACCAATTCATTTGTCTCGTCAAGTATGAGAGACATAGCTTAAGCACAGAAAACCAAACTATAAAAGATTTCAAAGTTGAATATTGATTTGGAAAAACTAATGTCGTTTTATTAAAAATCGTATGAGTTGTTTTATTTTCAACGATTTTAGGGGTAGATAGAACAACTGGTTGAGTTCAACTTTATTTTCACCAAATTTAAATTCAAGCTTATCATTGAAAACTTCTTCAGAATTATTGATTTTAAAATTAAAATGGTGATTTAAATCTACCCGTTCCGAATTCAACAACTCATCTTCAAAAAATCCAAAAAAATTATGTTCACCAAATTTGTCTTTCTTTATTGGATTATCAACAACTTCATTGCATATATCAATTTCAAAATTTAAAGTTGTTGCATTAAATTTTTCAAAATCAGAAAAGTTAAGATCGAATTTAAATTTGGTTCCACACTCTCAAAAGTAGTGAAATCTAACTCAATTACCACATTTTCAACAACTTCTTAAGATTGTCAATTTCAATTTCAAAAGTTATTGTTTGAAAATTTTCAATTTTGGTAATAGGTGGATAATTATTTGACTCGTCACACTTTGGGATTAGATTTCGTTTTATATATGTTTCAAACGATAAATCCGTGTGATCTTTGTGAATTTCTTCCATTTTCTCAAAAAAATCGAATTTATAATTATGAATTTGTGGATTTCAATTTTAAATTGTTGATAACAAAAATTGTCCATTGCACCATAATTGAAATTATTCCCATTGCCGAAATCATTTAAAAAGTGGTTCAAATTTCCATTCTGACTTTGAAATTCATTTTGGAATTCGAAGTTGTGTTGGCATAGGTTATAATCGAAATCATTTGAATTTTAAAGTGAATTAAAATATTGATTATTTTGAAATCTTGACTTGAGTTATTGTATAGATTACTCGGATTATTTATCATTTGATTTCGTTGGTTAAGTAAAGACCAAATCTTTTCAGTACTCTTTTCAATAAGGCATGGGGTTCTAAGCATAACCTATCAACCAAATACTGAAGTTGGCTCGGATTTTCAACATGCAAAGGTAGAGAGGGAGCAAAGGCAAAAGAAAGGAGTTGGATTATGGTGTAGAAGGCTAGAATGTCGGACTAAACATCTGGTCCGGCATTCTCTGAAATGTCGAACAAGACATTTGGTCCGACATTCTCTGAATTGGTCTGGCATTCTCTGAAATGCCAAACTAGATATTTGGTCTGGCGTTCTCTAAAATGCCGGACCAAATATTTGGTCTAGCACAGCATCAAAACATGGAACCAAACATTTGTTTCAGTACACAGGCTTGTCGGACCAAATGTTTGGTCCGACAAATAAGCGTCTCCAAGCAAGATGCCGGATGAGATGGTGACCAAGCAAATCGAGTCCTCTAAACAAATGCAAAACCAAACCCTCCTGCCTAGATGCTGAACAAGATTCAGGGAGCTACAACCCAACCTCCACACTTCACAAGTCCACTCTATAAATATCAGAGCTCCACAACAACAATGGGGACCGAATTTTGGAGGAAAAAAAAGGAAAACTCCTCCGAGATTCAATCACCCCAACTCCTCTAAGTTTTTGCTCTTTTTAGTCAAACTTGTATTTGTAATCAAACCAAAGAAGCGTAATAAGATGGACAGGGGATGTAGGCATGTTCTGGCCGAACCACTATAAAATTTTGTGCGATTTACTTCCTTTAAATTGCTTTCCTACTTTGAGTCTGTGAACTATTCTGTGACTGTAATAATTATATGATAACGCATTGGAACATTAAAAGCTGCATATCAAACAACTTAAAGGTAACTTAACCAAATTCAAACTTGGAGGTGGTTGCCCAATTTTTGTGCAAACATTTTTTGTTCTTTCATTGAGAAACGGCGTAGAGAGCCGAATTCTCCTTCCAACCATAACACATCATTAGAACATGGCTCCCTTTAGAAGGAACACTGATAAGGGTAAGAACATGGCCACTGCTAGTACACTCAGTCAAGAAGATCAAGGAAACCATGCCATCCATTCTTAGCTTCCAGGTTCAGCTGTCACCCGAGAAGACTTAGATAGGGTTGTAAATGAGATGACTGACCGCTTCGCTGCCCAGCAAAATGTTTTAGTGGACCAGCTCATGACACGCTTAAGGGGCACAAAGGAATCCACCCACAACACAAAATCTTGAAGTGAATCTCAATCTGGAGAGTCTCGTAGGAGGGACAGGTCCCATGCGAATGAAGAATTCAATCAAGTAGATACGAGAGCTCGATACCAAGTAGGGACTCAGCCCGAAGCCAGTCTTGAGAGAGTGCCAGGAGTTGGGCCCAATCAAGGGTGCACTAGGCAAGGACCGGCTATGGTTGACCCTGTCATGCTTCGAGCCAACCATCGCCGATCTAACCTCAACCAAGGTTCCGGGCATCATCAGTATCAAAGAGAAGCCCTCACTTCTCCCAGGATGGCCCCAGAATCCAAAGAAAGAATGACACGCCTCTTCAGGGAATATCTTAGGTGCGAACAACTTGAAAGAGGGGTAGGAGCGAGGGTATCTAGCCTATTCACCAGGGACATAGAAGCAACAACCACTCCTCGAAAGTGGAAGATGCCCACCATGGATCCCTACAAAAGCACGTCTAACCCATCATTCACTTATAGCGTTACACCCAACACATGCTCATGAATGAAGCAACAAAAGGTGTGATGTGTAAATGTTTCCCGCTTTTCTTGTTAGAACTAGCAACCACATGATTTATTCGCTTGCCTCATGGCTCTATTAGCTCTTAGGAAATGTTGAAGGAAAGATTCATAAGTCGATTCCAAATCCACGTGGAATAGCCCAAGGATGCCTATTCCCTATCAGACGTGAAGCAAAAAGTGGGAGAACCGCTATAACAATATCATACCTGCTTTAATGCTGCCGCAGTAGTAGTGCAAGACATTGATGAGAGGCTTACACTAATGGTGCTGTGTGGAGGCGTCTACCCGGATTCCAAACTCGCGAGAAGATTGACAAAGGAGAAACCCCTAACTCTTTAGGATTTCTTTCATGAGGCTGGGAAATTCATGAGATTGGAGGACACGGCGGCCTACCGACACAGTGAGCAACCCATAAAGGTTTCTAGCGCCCAAGGAAACATGGGCACCCTGCCCCGAGAGGAAGGAAATAAGCAGAACAGGGAAGCAAAAAGTGGTAACCAAGGTAATTCTCGTAGTGAAAAAGGCAATAAGCGGCGATCCGACCCGGACCAAGATTTGATTCATACACACCTCTTAACGACACAATAGAGAACATTTACATGGCTACTTAACACGATTTGAAATACAAATGCCCTCCGTACAAGAAAGAATCAGAGGCTGCGATTAGACATAGGGAAATATTGTCGCTTCCACGAGTCTCATGGGCATAACATCGAAGAATGCCAGCATTTGCAGGATCTCATTGAGGAATATATCCGAAAAAAGAAACTGGAGTGATACATGCAAAAAGGACATAACTCTCCTGCTACAGCCCATGAAGGATCTGGGCAACCCCCGCAAGGGAATAATCAAGAAGGAATAGGTGCGAGCCGCTCTAACCAAAAAAAGATAACTGTCCACACCATATCTAGAGGCCAGCATATAGCTGACGGAAGTTGGGCCGAAGTGGAGAGGTATGAAATTTTTTTAAAGGATATGGAAGGATACGTTCATTCCATAACTGAAGGTCGCACCACAAAGAGAAGATAAAGAATTGACATAACCTTCAACGACGAAGATTTGTTCGAAAAACATTACCGCACAATTACTCCCTAGTTATCTTTGTCTGGATCGGCCCAGCCGAGGTGTTTCGCATTTTGGTCGATACAGGAAGCTCGGTGAATATTTTATTTAAACATGCATTCAACAAATTGAAATTGTCAATGAAAGATGTATCTGAATGCCATAAGCCTTTACATGGGTTCACTGTGGAGGCCACAATGCCACTCGGACAGCTAGACTTGTTTGTTGTGCTTGGAAGTTACCCCCGATCAGTTGTGCGGAAGAAAACTTTCATACTGATAGATAGGAATTCCACGTACAATGCCTTCTTGGGAAGACCCTCATTGTCAAACTTCCAGATAGTATTAGCACCGTGGTGCTTGAAAATGAAATTCCCAACCGATAACGGCATAGGAGAAGTGTAAGGAGACCAAGACACAGCTTACGATGTGACTAAACTTCGCCAAAAAAAGAAAAGGAAAAGAGGAAAGGCATGGGGTCTTCCTCTATGCCAAAAATTCGAAAGCATAGCAATCAAAGAAGGCCCCTCCTCTTGAATATACCAGCGACCCATTTAACGAATTGGACCCCAGAGATAAAGAGGACGAGGTCAACACTGAGCCTATGGAGGCTATGGAACATGTGATAGTAGACGAACACGACAAAACAAAGCATTTAAAGATAGGTTCTAAGCTAAATCTGAACCTCAAGGTCCAGCTGATAGGATTCCTACAAGAGAACTTAGATGTGTTTTCATGGAGCAACAAGGACACGGTGGGGGTATCCCCAGAAATATCATGCCATTCTCTCAATGTTGACCCAACTAAGGTCTTGGTCAAGCAAAAGAAGTATGGGGATAGAACGATCAACCGCTCTCAACGAGGAAGTGAAGAACCTGCTCGCCAATGGTTTTATCCACGAAGCCATTTACCCAGAGTGGATCTCCAACCCGATCATGGTGAAGAAGCCTAATGGAAAATGGCGAACATGCATTGACTTCTCTAACCTCAATGATGCCTGCCCTAAAAATTGTTTCCCTTTACCCCGAATCGACTAACTGGTCGACGGAACCGCGGGACATGAGTTGTTGTCATTTATGGATGCGTACATGGATACAACCAGATTCCCATGCATGTGCCGGATCAAGAACACACTAGCTTCATCATGGACTTAGGCCTGTACTGTTACAAGGTCATGCCATTCGGGATTAAAAACGCCAACGCTACCTATCAAAGTTTGGTTAATAAGATGTTTGAACGGCAGATTGGTCACTTGATGGAAGTCTACGTTGACGACAAGCTTGTCAAATCGAGAAGAGCAGTGGATCATCTGAGCCACTTACACGAGATGTTCCAGGTGTTGCGCAAATGCTAGATGAAACTAAACCCGCTAAAATGCTCTTTTGAGGTGTCTTTGGGTAAGTTCTTAGGTTTTATCATACATGCTAGAGGGATAGAGGCAAATCCTAAAAAGGTACAGGCTTTGAAAGACATCAAGATCCCAGCAACACGAAGAGAAATGCAAAGCTTAAACAAGAAGGTAGCAACTCTGAGCAGATTTAAATCCAAAGCAATGGACAAGTGCGTCCCCTTCTTCGAAGCCCTCAAAAGCGAAAAAGGAAGTTTGAATGGACCGACGAGTGCTACTCTGCCTTCCAGAATTTACTTGAACATCTATAGAAGCCCCTAGTACTCTCCACCCCGATGGATGGAGAAAACCTTTACTTATACCTGGTGCAACAAAGAAAGAAATGTTACAGACAACATACTTTTGAAAAATTGAAATAGATGGATATGGTTTTGGATTGATTACCTGAAATTAATATATTTAAATTGTTTAATTTGCAAAGGAATTGGAGAAATTAGAAATTGAATTCTATGTTTTCAAAGAGAAAAGGGGTTTCTGACTTCTTTTGTTTTACAACTTACTGAACTCAGTACGTTCAGTTTTGAGAAGAAGATAACTTCCCTTCTTAGTTAAAATTGTAATTGGGCTTAAAACCAATAAGAAATAGGTAAACCAACATTATAGTTGATCCGTACTTCGGATTGATGTGTTTCTGAGATGATTTCATATGCCGATTTTTGACATTTTTAGTGAGTTCTGCGGTTTTCGAGCATGTGTTTTCTAAAACGATTTTGAAATGATTTTTATGATAAAATAGCTTTCGATACAATATTTATAATTATTTTTAAAGCTATTAAAAGTATATATAATCTCTATAATAAAGAGAATTTCAAAAGTACGTTTTCCAAATGGTTTCAAAAGTTTTTTTAAAAAAACTAGTTTTTTCAAAGCAAAGTATTTTCTATATAATATACATGTTTTTGCACTCTTCGAGCATATGAGAAAGAGATTTAAATGATTTAGTAAAACATGTGGTATGGGACACATGCGTTTACTTTTTTGGTTAATTCCGGGCTTGTTCGTTTGAAGCTATACACATTTTTATGGACCTTCGGGTTGATTACCAGTACTGGACCTTCGGGCCATTTGGGCTTTTATAGCTGTTTGTCGTTCGGGACGTTTGTCCTTCAGGATGTTTGAACTTTGGGTCGTATTTGGTGCCTCATTTGTGATACAGTACATGGCGGGCTTCGGCCATTTGCACGTGCATCTTTTGTGATATTTCTTGATTTATTTGTGATTTCCAAATGTTTTTGCCATTTCACGATCATTGGGCAATTTAGGAGTTATTTGTGGTTGCCATTCTGTGGCAGATTTTGAGATTTGTGATTTCTTATTTAGGAGTTATGGTTGACAAAAGCCATTATATTGGCTATTGTACATGCCGATGATATGAGGTGATTATTTGTGATTAATTAATATTGTAGTTGAACTTGTCTCTTTTGAGAAGCTTCCCTATGATGTATTTAAGTGATATTATCTCATATGAAGTAGTAGATACATATATATTTGGAGTTGCTTCTTCTCTTTAAGACGATATATTATCGTTTATCCCTATACTTCATCTACCTTATGCTAATTAGTTTATTTAAGCTAGACTGACCCATGTATTTTTAATTACTCGGGTCACCCCGAGTTGTTTCAGGTTAGTCACATACTATAGATTGCTACTTTGCTGCTTCCGCTAATGATTTTCTGCTAGTCAACTTTTGTGTAGCTTTGTAGTTGTTTTGTAAACTCTGATATGTACATATTCCTTTTGACTCGATGTATATATTGTGGTCCGTGTACCACCACTGTTGCATCACTGTGCAGTGTACTATGATGTATCTGTTTATATGTATATATATGTGACTGTTGTTCCGTGATCTGTTGTATTTATTATTGTTATATTTTGTTCTGATAGATCCATTAGCCACCGTAGTTTGTGTTAAACATTTATTGAGTATGTCGATCCACTTGAGAAAGATAAATAATTTAAAAAAAATTAGAGCACCCAATCGACGTATTCAATACATGTTTAAGACAAAGCTTACGGATGGTCGCTCCTAACCAGCCTTATTCTCCGCATTAATAGACAGTATTACTCTGTAATGCTCTTTGTTAATATGGGTCTCGGTGTGGGGCGTCACAGCTTAGCACACTAATTATCAGTTAATTCACCAAAACACTTATATTTTCATGGTTTCAACTTTATTTTCACCATAAATATATTGATTTTATATTTATTTAGCACAATTTTGAGCAAACTTGAGGAAGATGGAAGCTTTTGCCTTTGATTTAGCTCTAGGAACCTGTAGCTGAAGAAGAAACAGACATGCAACAGAAAAAGGAAAGTTACAGATAACCTACTTCTCAAAAATCGGGAAAATGGAAGAGATAATTTGTGATATTGGTATTGATTACCTGCTAGGAATTTAATCTACTAATTTCCTTGAACTTCTCTTTTGATTTTGCAAAATTTTAAGCTAGTTTTGAAGATTAGAAGGAGTCAGCCATTCTTTGACGGATTTGAGACTTGTGATTTCCTATTTAGGAATTATGGTTGATGAAAGCCATTCTATTGGCTATTGTATATGCCGATGATATGAGGCGATTATTTGTGATTAATTGATATTGTCGTTGAACTTGCCTCTTTTGAGAAACCCTCATATGATATTTTGGTAGTTAATATACATATATATATATATGTGTGTGTGTGTGTGTGTGTGTGTGTGTGTGTGTTAGATGTTGCATTCTTCTTCTCTTTTGAGAAGAAATGTTATCATTTATCCCTATACTTCATCTATCTTGTGTTAATCAGTTTATTTAAGCTAGACTGACCCGTATATTTATCCTCCCATGTCATAAGTGCAATGCTAGTATGAGAAGATGATCACATCCAGAGACCGGTATACTTCAATAGCAAAAGATTCATGAGCACGGAAGCTGGATACCCTAAGATCGAAAAATTGGCTTACTGTCTGCTCATAGCGTCCAGAAAATTACGACCTTACTTCCAATCACACTCTATTAAGGTTCTGACGGATCAACCCCTGAAATAAGTCCTACATAAGCTGAATACGTCAGTGCGCCTACTGAAGTGGTGCATTGAGCTAAGTCAACATGACATCACTTACCATCCGCGCACCGTAATTAAAGGGCAAGCTTTGGCTGATTTCATAGTTGAGTTTACTATCCGAGATGAGGAGACGAAAGTAAAAATTGAGGAAGCTGTCAGATGGAATTTGTTCATCGATGGAGCATTGAATGAGCTTGGCTCAGAGATAGGAGTCATGATAGTCACACCCCTAGGAAGAAAGTTATGCTATGCACTAAGGTTAGATTTTGCTGCAACCAATAATGAAGCTGAATATAAAGTAGTGATAGCTGGCCTAGAGATCACTAAAGAGATAGGAATTAGAGCGGTATGTATTCACGGTGACTCAGCTGATTATGAATTAGATCCTTGGAGAATTCCAGACTCGTGTACAAAAGCTCACATCTTACCTCAAAAGGGCCAAAACTCTCCTCAATGAGCTAGACTACCATATAATAAAACACATCCAGCGATAGAAAAATCAAGTGGCGGACGCCCTCACCAAAGAGGCAAGCGTAAGGACCGAACCAATGCCAGGGGCAACCCCTGTCATAAGTAAAATCACACCAAGTTTCGAGTGTCTTCAAATCACAACGACCGCCAACGGAGAGGAGACATGGATGACCCCCATCATCAAATACCTATAAAATAGGACCTTACCCTCAGAATGGAACGAGGTCAGAAGAATCCTAAGGAATGTGTCATGCTACACAATCCAGAACGGCATATTGAATGGTTTTTCCAACCCGTTACTAAGGGGGGCAAACTCTAGCTAAATCCTCCATTATGGGTACTTTTGGCCCACACTAAACAAAGACGCGACCGATTTCACTAAGAAATGTGACAAATGCCAAAGATTTGCCAAATTCCCGAGACTACCACCTACCGAGTTGATCCAAATGATCATCCCCTGACCCTTTGCAATTTGAGGGATTGATTTGAGTGGGGAACTCCCCATGGGTCGAGGAGGAGCAAGATACGCCATAGCGGCAGTGGATTAATTTATCAAATGGGTGGAAGCTGAACCCTTGAACAAGATTTCATCTTCTAAGGTGATAAACTTCCCAATACGAAACATCCTATCTAGGTATGGGGTACCACAGAAGATCATATCGGACAACTGGCTCCAATTCGATAGTGAAGAATTCTCCAGTTGGTGCCAAGAACATAGGATTGCTCGAAGCTTCTCGACTGTAGCTTATCCCTAGGCTATCATGCAGGTCGAAGTAGTAAACAAGGTTTTAAAAATATTGATAAAAAAGAAATCGGAGAAGTCCAAGCGGGCATGGGTCGACGAACTACCTACTGCACTATGGGCCTACCGAACTTCCTACAAGACCGCGACAGGGCATACGCCATTCGCATTAGCATACGGGGCCGAAGCCCTGCTCTTGGTCGAAACAGTTGTCCCATCGCACCGAAGGATGCATTATAATCCAAAAGAAAATGAAGAACTCTTGAATATATCGCTAGATCTAATCAAGGAGAAAAGGAACAGTGCTGCCCTCAAAGCGGCCGCACATGGATAGGAAGTGGCAAGGCAACATAACTCCAAGGTGAAACCTCGAGCACTACAAGAAGGGGACTTGCTACTCAAGCGGGTCTTTCGGCGGCCAGGAGCGCTAACCCCAATTTGGGAAGGATCATTTTTCGTTCATAAGGATCTTCGTAATGGAGCCTACAGTCAACAGTCGATGGGTAGGTGTTTGGGAAAGCATGGAATCTCCAACACCTCCACCGTTATTTCTCCTGAACTGTAGGGAAGCATGCAATAACTGAAACAATAAAAGAAAGACAATGGACGTAGGCATACTTCGGCCGAACCACTATAAAATTAGTGTCTTGCATTTTTTTATCTTATTTCAACTTTTCATTTACTTAATTGTTTATCTGATGAACATTCCTATTGCGATCAATCGCAAGTGCTCGCCAGCAGTTTTGAAAATAAGATAGCGATGACAAAAGGCACGAAACAAGCCTGGGTAGTTCACTACTGACGATCGGCACCCTCAAGCCTGGAATGATGAACCGACTATAAGCCATGGATTAGGCACGACTTATAGCCTAGGCAGTTTATCATTTGTGTTTAGCTCGCTGACAACTACGAAACAATTATAAACCCCACGATTAAGGCATGGATGCAGTCAGGGATAGTTCGCGGTTGACGATCGGCACCATGCACGTCGGTAACGATAAATCGAATAATACTCACGACACTGGCGATAGCCCGTCGTTCACGATCGGCCCTAAACATGGCAACGGGTTTTTGATTTCCCACATCTCAGAACATAATGGCGATTAACTAAGTCATAAGAGTTCTCATGCAAGCAAAGAAAATTATAAAATCATATGTCATACAAATTATTCTAGATAAACATACAAAGGACAAAATTCGAACATTGCAATATTAAATCTGTATGTGCAAAAAAATAATATATACACAAAACGATCCTACATCCTCCAAAATGCATACAAAAAATGGGGGGATGGGGAAACTTCCTTGACTAAGCAGGAGGAACATCTTTGTCACTTGGCCCGTTCCCTCCGACCATGTCCTTTGAAAGCTCGAATCGCACAATGGACTCAACCTCTCTTTGCGATGCCCCATGGCATCCTTTGATGTGACGACTTGTCCTGAAGCCATCCCAGCACGATGCGAGCAAGAAAGGTCATTAGTCTTATGGTCTGAGATAAGAGATGACAAATTTAAAGTGAAAAGACAAGGTACTTGCGGTAACGTTGTGTGGGTCACCGAGCCCCTCAAAATATAAGCCCTCTTCATCCTCCTCATCCTCCGCCAACAACTCATATCCTTTAGCAATGGCCTTGGTCTCTTCCACCGTGAACTGACGATTCACCATCCCAACATCATACATGGCCCCTTATTTCTGGGAAACTGCAGGCTTAGTCTCCTCGATAAATCGATTATGGATTCCAGCTATCACCTGGGGGTAGTCGTCCATCCACCGAAGGTTCCCTTGCTTCCAGAACATGTAGTAGGTGTCCTTCAGCATCTAATTAACTGTCTCACAAAAGTTGCTAGACTTGTCGACTTCGGCTTGAAGGGACACCATATTGTTCATATACGGCTCTTTGTCCCTCCTCAACCGGACATGCTCTACCTTCAGCACATCAATCTCAGCCTTGTAAGCATATCTTTCCTTGCACCACTCACCCTGAGACTTCTTCAATTCAGCCAAGAATTCCTGGGACTTCTTCATCTTTCCCTTAAGAGACCGGATCCACTCCAGATCCTTCTGCCTCGCTTTGTCCATAGAACTCACGGCCTCATCAATCTGAGCCTTGTATGATTCAGTAACCCCTCCCATCGCTTCCTCTTTGGCATTCTTTATCTCGGCCAAGCGAAACACTTCAACCGCCTCCAATTTTGCATCCTTCTCCTTAAGTGCTCTATGGAGATCCTCCACCTCTAGGCGCAATCATACATTAACACTCCCAACTTCCTCGCTGGCTTTGGCTAAGTGGGATTGGTAGTCAACAATTTTTCTAGTCTCTTCAGTATTTTGGACCATTCTCGTTATTAGGTTGGCGAAGTCAAGAGCTTTTGCCTCGTCTAAAATTCAGACCAGAGGATTTTAAGGCAGAAGGAACTCGGCATCAAAATCCACAGGGTGACGACCTGCATAGCCAGGATTGATATCAAGATGATTCTCGAAGGGATTTCTCGTTGGCGATTGAAAGTCTGAGAAATAAGTATCGATGTTTTCTTCCCCTAAGTCACTAGGCCCCTCATGTACTTCAGGGGCAAATGGATTTTGGCGATGGCGACGTGAAGAAGTCTAGGAACTAGGGGAGGTAACATCTTTGTCTAGAGACCTTGCGCATTTTTAAGACATCTCATGGCTTTCCCTTCTTCCCAAGCCAGATGGAGTCTCCTCAACATTCTCTTGTATAGGCTTTTCCTTTTGAGAGGCAGTCTTAGGAGGAATGGAGGCCCCTTTCATCTGTTTGAATTGGTCAAGTCTCCGAGATATCTCATTCCTTTTTAGATTTGTTTTTCCCACAAAATGAATACATTTTTAGAACAAAGAAACGAAGAGTACATGAACACAAGGCATACAAGACACTTAGACATTGCAAGCTACCACAAACCCTTAGGGGAGACTGGATCAAGTGGTCTGGACCAGGTCTCACTCAATTGGGGAATACACTAGGACGGGACTCCACTCAGAGGAAAGACACACTACGACTGGACTTCATTTGACTAGGAAGCAAGTGGAGGCCGGGACTCATCTAAAAACAAAAAATTCTCAAGAAGTACCCCAAAGTCCATGCAGAAATCGAAAGTACCTGGGGAAAGCCTGAATGTCTCGGTAATCCCAGCTCCACTTTGCACTGGGAGAACAGGCACTCCATTCAGGTCATCCGTTGCCACATTTTCTTGAGAAGGCTGAGCGACCAAAGCTGGCCCAGGTGCCGACTCGGATTGATCTAACTACTCAGGCCACTCCCGCACGGCCTCGGCGTTCTTCAAAGGGGTCGTGCCTAGATCTTCGCTACCTATAAACTCCACATCCTGAGAAGCATGAGACTCTGATCTGTTGCCCTAGAATCTCCCTCTGACCCTTCGTCATCCTCGCTATGACCCCATCGCCCTCTTCTTATGCACTCTTCTTATGCCTTAGTTTCTTCGGGGCTTCGGCCCCATCGCCCTCTTCCGCCAGTTCCTTACCTTTGCCAGTGTCTCCCTTTTCTCCTTTGGCTCCCGTTGCCCTCTTAACAAAACTCGGCCTGATCTTAAACGCGGATTGACCAGGACCAATTAGGTTGTAGAAATGGAGGGATGTGTCGCGAAGCAAGAATGAGGCTTCCCCCTTAGCCTCAGAAATAGCTAAGATTTCCTTGGCCATCTTCTTCAAACCTTTATCCTCTATCGCCTTTACATAGCCTGAAAATATGAAGCATTAGGAAACAAATTCGACAGAAGACTTAGAAGAGGATATAAAGGAAACTTGCACACGGAAGTGAAAGCATGTTGAGGGATGGCATCATTAAGCACGAAGAAATACTCCTTCTTAAACATACTGAATTTCGAATATAAGTCAAGGACAGGCTTGAACTTGTGAGTTGACTCTAAGCTGATAAAGGGACACCCTTTTCGGTAATTTCTTATGTTGTACAACTACCATATCTCTCTGTGGGTAGGGGGTCCTTGATAGTGCTTCAAAAATATTAGATATAAGCAAGTTAGGATTGCACAAGAATTTGGTTGAAGATTCAAAGAAACGACTTTCAGATAAACCACGAAACTGGAGATCCAACGGGTAAGAGAAGGAATTGCAATACGCATGTAGTTGTATTTGTTATATGCCATGTATCCCTCTAGAGGAGAGCATGCCCTGTTGTTTGGTTCAGGTAGTAGCATGTCCTGGTGAACAATCCTGAATGTCGTAGCTATGGAGTTAAGCTTCTCAATAGTCAGCACGCTAGGATAACACTCCAAGGCTTTACCAGTGTCTAGTTGGGAGCATAGCCCTCAACCAAATAATATATGGAGCTAGGTTGTTTTGGGGGATGAGCGGGTACCTCAGAAGAAGAAGCGCCAGCTCTGGCAGGCTGTGATGATGCATGTTTGGATTGTAGCTCACGACCAGGCGACATTTTCTTTCCTGCACAAGGAAATAAAAAGCAGGCATAAGTTCAACACACCAATAGCTATGCAATTGTAAAAAAAGGTAAAGCAGTAGCAACGGATTTAACACATTAGAAATCATGCAATCATAACCGGAAGGTAAACGCTCATGGAAAAACTCATATCATTTGGATCGGTTAGTGTCACACACCGAACCAAACCCTCCAAAACTCAAGCTACTACTCCTAGAAACTCCACACTTGGCTCGGCATAGGCTAATTTGGTCCGGCATCACTCAAAACACCAGTCCAAAATCAAATAGTATCATGGTGCCGAACCAAATCAACCAAGCACTGCACAATAACTACTTGGATCCAACACCCATTCCCTAACAGGCCAACCACGTTCGTCTCATGCCCTAGCATAACCCACTGGGAAACCAATCACAATTTGAAAGAACTCCTTCCACCCTCAATAATTTTACTCTTTCAACTTTGAATTTTTTACCTTTGCTGAATCATATCGAGGTTGCAGCGCTCATTCAAACGAGCCTCCTTCCTGATTCCAAAGGAAACACCCTCTCCACTTACCAAAAAATACCGGGTAACCCTAGAATCGAAAACATAGGACACCCCAAAAACCCTGAGGAAGAGAGTGAATTAAAGAACTAACCTTACCTCAGATGCTGTTGAAGTGGGACATAGGCGAATGCGAGTGTTGGGAGCTTCAGGAGATACAAAAGGAATTGGGGAATTTCGAAGTCTGGAAGTGGAAGAAGGAAATAAAGAAGGAAGATAGAGTATTTATAAAAGGAAAAGCAAACAAATAGGGAGGATGAAGCATTTTTATTTTTGGTCCGGTGAAACTGCTTCACCTGTTGGGAGAAAGTTGAGTCCGAACCAAACAAAGCACATCGTATGGAAATACGACATACTTTGGGAGGCAAGTGCTGGCTCAGTTTTTCAACATGCAAAGGTAGAGAGGGAGCAAAGGCAAAAGAAAGGAATTGGATTATGTTGTAGAAGGCAAGAATGTCGGGCCAAACATTTGGTCCGGCATTCTTTGAAATGCCGAACCAGACATTTGGTCCGGCATTCTCTGAAAATGTTGGACCAGATATTTGGTCCAGCATTCTCTAAAATGTTGGACCAAATATTTTGTCCGGCACAACATCAAAACACCGAACCAAACATTTGGTCTGGCAAATAAGCATTTCCAAGCAAGATGCCAGATGAGATTATAACCAAGCAAGTCGAGTCCTCTAAACAAATGCCAAACCAAACCCTCCTGCCCTGATGCCGAACCAGATTCAGGAAGCTATAATCCAACCTCCACACTTCACAAGTCCATTCTATAAATACCAGAGCTCCACAACAACAATGTGGACCGAATTCTAGAGAAAAAAGGGAAAACTCTACTGAGATTCAATCACTCCAGCTGCCATAAGTTTTTGCTCTTTCTAATCAAACTTGTATTTGTGATCAAACCAAAGAAGCATAATAAGATGGAAAGTGGATGTAGTCATGTTCTGGCCAACCAACATAAACTTTTGTGTAATTTACTTCCTTTAAACTGCTTTCCTACTCTGATCCTATGAACTATTCTGTGACTGTAGTAATTATTTGATAACACATTGGAACATTAAAAGCTTCATACCAAACAACTTAAAGGCAACTTAACCAAATTCGAATTTGGAGGTGTTTGCCCAAATTTTGTGCAAACAACTGAGATATAAATGAACGTGATGCACTAGTGTCAAATAGTAATCTAACTGGTATACTCTAAATCAAAAGCATGCCTTCCATCACAGTCTTTCCTTTTTCAGCTATAGTTGATCTAGCAGATGATTGTCCAATAGCAAAGGCCTTTCTCTTGTTCTCCCTGACTGGTTTTGGACACCAATTCTTATAATGCCAAACTTGGTCACATTTGAAGCACTTCACCCCCTTCTTTTCTACAGCCTTCTTCCCCTTGCTTAACTAGCACTCAAGAGCATAATGACCCTTCTATTCATAATTAAAGCAAATTAAATCAGCCTTTGCCTTCTTGGTAGCCTCTTCCTTCTGGGCTTCCTTCTTCTTAAAGAACTTTCTCTTCTTTCCTTGAGAACCTTAGGTTTCAACCGGCTTCTCTCAAGCACAAATAGCAAGCATCTCCTCATGGCAGATTGCCATCTTCACAACTACATTATAAGGATCACAGAGATGTGGCAGGGTTGCCCTAGCAATCTCCGGTCTCAATCCCTAAATGAACTTCTCATTCCTCCTAATGACAGTGTCTATAGTAGCATACCCATATTGGGACAACTAATCAAACTTAGTAGCATACTTGATTACCGAAATCTCTCCCTGCACCAGATCAATAAATTTTCTCAACAATGCTGACTTAACAACTTCAGACAAAAACCTCTGTTCAAATCTCCTTCGGAATTCCGCTTTGGAGCTCCAATAGTAACCCTGTTTCACCAATGAAGTGCTGCCCCTTGCAACTGCCTAGAAGCCAACCTCCTCTTCTGCTCATCATCCAAACCCAAATCAGCAAAGATTCTCTCACAATGCAACAGCCAATTATCAACTGCTATGGAATCCTCCATTCCTATAATCAGCTTCCCACTAAGATTGGTGTAATCTCCTCTCAGCTTAGTATAATTATTCCCAACCGGAGCCATATGATTAGCTCCGTTAACATTCCCAGCAACTCAAGTAGCTGCTCCTGTTTACATCAGATTGACGAAGAACTAATACATCGTCCCCATATCTACTGGTGGATTTCCAGCATTCACATTGGCATCTGCATTTTGGTTAGCATTAACCTGTCGACCCGAGTTCCTCATGGTGGGACGAGCATTTTTGTTGGTTATGGTGCTTCCTCCACCAAGATTTCCACTTCCGTTTCCTGCCTTCGTATCCTTTTTCTCGTAAATCTACATACAAGCCTTAGTAAGACATAGAAGAAGTGTTTAAAAAAAGAGGGGAATATGTACTTATATATATACATATATCAAATATAAGTACGTTACTATAGCATTAACCCAAACCCCGATCTTATTTTCTAATTCATTGGATTATGTTTTGAAAATCTTTTAGGTTTAAATTTCTTTTAAGTTTTTATAAACCTATGCTCTAATACCAACTTGTAACATCCTCCACTTAGAGGCTCAAAACTAACGGTTACGGATGCTACAGTCATCCATAGTTACCAATCCTCAATGATAAAATACGGTAATGTTAGATACATTGATATAACAGAAACACATGGATATGGAAATTTTTTAAAATCAACAAACAATTTTATCATTCCATTTTAAAGCATTTCAAATTCATTACATAACCCAACAATCATTAACTATGTTTATAATTAACAAATATAATTATTACAATATACGCCAAGAGCGACATATGAAAATGTCCCCTTGAATGATCAGAGTATATATATAGGCAATCAAACAACTTTGCCTTTAAAATCAAAACACAATGGAATTTAAGTAAAAAAGAAATCTTATTAACTAGTTTGCCTCCTGCACATCTTCGAAAGCTTATTCGTTTAAAGAGTTACCTAAAAACCTCAACTCTCAAACTACTCAAAATCAATTAAGCACCCAAGAGTTTAAGGGGAAAACATAAATTTCAAATCAGACATAAAGCCTGGTACGAATAATAATCTACCATCTCAAACCATTTAGATATCTAGTGAGACCATTCTGCTTAGCGGAATGAGTTTTCCGCTCACTAGTATCCAAACCAAAACTTTATAAAACCATATAACGTGCCCTTGCATCCATAATGGTTAAAACATAGCAATTCAAAATATTATGATGATATGCAAACAAGTAAATCAATTCTAGATTTCACACCCCCATTCAATTTGACTATCTGTCACATTTATAGTTTCTAGGGTCACTATTAACCTATTAGTTTTCATGGGCTAACTAATAACCCGTTTAAAGCTTTTTTACTCCATTTCCAGTTTCATAGTTTTCATGGGATCACTAGGAATCAATTAGCCCTGCCGGTAACTTTATTATTTCATGGGTTCTCCCCGAACCTATTGGTAACTCCAATAACTTCCATCTTATCCTATTTTCATGGGTTGATTAGGAACCTATTAACTTTTGTCAAAAACTTAATATGGGTATAGTTTTTATGGGTTCACTACAAACCTATTGGCCGCCGCTAATAACTATTTCCAATCATAGTTTTCATGGGTTTACTATGAACCTATTGGCCCCTGCCAATAAATTTTCATAAACATAGTTTTCATGGGTTTACTATGAACCTGTCTATCTGACAACTTCTGCAATCAATATTTAAGCGTCCTGCATTTTGGTCTATCTGACCTCTTGGATGCAATTCTACTCATTCAGGAGTTAACACAATTTACATTCACTACTGGGTCAACCTAGCTGGTTATTCTACCCTTTCTCCCCAAAATAAGTTTATGGATCCATTATAATGTGTGTGTGTGTGTGTATTAGAAGAAGCAAACAATATAACATAATAGCATCAACACCTGGGGTTTGATATCCTTGAAATCATTTTCAAAACATGGTTAATCCCTTTAACCTATTATTTTATCAAGGAAAAGCTTCTTCAAAATCTTCATACTTAAAAACCATTCGAAAACTTCTTTACTTATTCCATGGTTTTTCCTTTAAAAGTGAGAATGGGTCTTTTGTTTTGAGAACTAAGGCTTTCGAAACCTTAAACCTGTGCTCAAAACCATTGGATTACCTTATTCAAAAGCATTTAAATCTTCTTTTCAAAACACTAATCATATGTCTTTCGAAACACTTTAAAAAATCTCTTTCGAAACCTTCAAAACATACCTTTCGAAAGTATTAAAGCATTACTTATTAACTCTCAGAATCATAGCTTCGAAACCATCTGAAAGTACGCCTTTCGAAACCATTGGGTTTACCTTTAAAAATATCTTTTGGGTCAAAGTGAATGTAAAGGAAAGTACCTCTTTCAAAACCATTTACCTTTAACTAAAATTGATTAAGGAAAAACTGATGGCTTCGGAACTATCCTTTCGAAAACTTAAATCGTTTAAGTTAAATATTGGAAGGATAGCTTCGAAACCGCTTTCAAAGCCATTGCCTTCGAAACCTTAAAACTGTTTCGAAAGCTTTAGGGAGTGGCTTAGTATATTTATAAACAAAAGCTACATTTCGAAAGCATTTCTGACTTCAATCCCTTCGAAAGGCATATGGATGACAGAAGGGTTTCAACTGGGTCGAAACTACCTTTTTTGAAAGCATTGATTTAAAAACAAAGCAATTCATTCGAAAGCTCCATTTAAACAAAAAGGTGGCAACCCCTTCGAAAGCTATTTAAAAGTCTCTTTCGACAGCTTTGGTTTCGACTCCTTCGAAAGCATTTAGTAAAAACAGACAAGCACATTTCTTTAGATAGTAAAACAAAGGTTTCGACCCCATTGAAAGCCTTGTTTCGACACCATGCCTTCCACCATTCTCCAATCCACTACGTACCAACATTGTGATACCTCGTGTATTAGTTTCGGCTTGATTGGTTTCGTCTTGGTTGGTTTCGACTTAGTTGAGGCGGAATTATAAGGTCGAAAGATACTTCTAAAAGAGGATGAACATACTTTTCTGTGTAAAGACTGATTTAATGCCATTTATAGTAATTTCTTTTTAACTAAGCTGCTTATTTGTAAACATTTAATTGATTGCCATAACTTTTCAAATTCTTTACCAAAATAAAACTGCCGCATAATTTCAAATCTAAACAAAAATTAATTTAACAAATAAGCCATTCCGTTAAGCAAAACAATTAAATCATTTAAGTCCCCAATCTAAAATAATTTAATTCCCATATTAAATTACTTACGGAAAATCCTTAATAATCACAGAAATTCACTTTTGATATAATATCTTACATAAAAAAATTTCAGACTCAAATTCTTCATAATGTAGCCGAAATTAATTTTAAAACCCAATTGTTCATATTTTCCTTTGAAAATTCATAATAAATTTTCCATAGCTTGGAAAATTATAAAAATTAAAACTCATCTTCAAAATCATGTTTTACATAACATATAAATTCCTCATGGCATTCGAAGTTCTATATAAACGATTTTACCCTTAAAACCATGTAAAACAATTATCAAACATGTATGATTGATTTCACCCTAGAGGGGGGGGGGAGAATAGGGTGATACTAACAATAATAAAAATTAATGCAGAAATATATAAAATAATTGCAACACAAATAATAGCAGAATAATAAAAGAAGAAATAGAACAACACAGATTCAACCAACTTCGGCAAAACTCTGCATACGTGCTTCCCCAAAGGTTTCTACTAGAAATTAAGTAGTTGGATGCTTACACACATAAACTTGCGACACCTGCTATCGACTAACTTAACTCTACGCTCAAAACCCTGCCATAACTCAGCCACTGAGTTGTGAATTCTCGAACTAAACTACAGTAGTTCGTCCCTAGTCACACGACTAGAATTTTACAAAAGTTTAAAAGAAAAATACAAATAAAAAACAATAACAAAAACAAAATCCTTTATATATATTTAAACCCAAATATATTAGATCGGCCCACTATCATTTGAGAAATAAAAATTTGTCCCTTCTGTAAACTTCGGCCGTGTTCTTGTTTTCCTTTTTCAAAATTAGCGCTTTGCTTTGTTGAAGCTACAGCTTGTTCTTTTGCTTCGATTGAAGTATGTGTTTGCTTTAGATTGCTTTGTCAATCAATTGTTGCTTCGTTTGCCTTCGACTGCTCCAATTGTCAAGATCGAATGCTTTATATTGGTATGTGAATTGCCTTTTTTGAATTTTGATTATTCTTGACTTGATTTGAGTTTTATGTTTGTTTGTGATTTAGCTAGCTCTGGTATTTGTTTAAACTCAAATACTTTTGCCGATGATGATTTTTGGGAATTTATAGGGATTGAATCCCTTAGTTTACGTTCGTATATTCAATTTGAATTCTTCAAATAATTTTGTTCTGCCATACTTTTTGCTTGAATGCTTGTGATGTGTTCTGACTATTTCAATTCGTATGTTGCTTGAATTTTTTTAAGTCGGTTCAATTATTTGTTCCTTTGATTTTGACTATTTGAAAATTGTGACTGTAGTTTTCTGCTATGACTTTAGCGTTGAGATAAACTTGACTTCATTCCATTCTTTGATGACGTGTTCATCTGAAATCCCCTGCAACATTATTTTGTTTGAACTGTTGCATATCATTTCTCTTTGAACCGTGACTTGACTTTCTCTATCATTTGAATTTGTGATATTCTGGACTTTGAGATAAAAATTGACTTGATAAACTCTTACTTGTTTTCATTGTCTTCGTTCCATACTGCATATATGTATACATGTGTATTCACGCATGTCTATATGTGCGATGTGTGTATTGTGTGCTTATGTACTTGATTGCCTTGATGTCCCATGGTTGTTCATTAACTTATGCCTGCGACCTTCTTGTTGCCTTGATACTGCTTTGTTTGCATTGAGTTTAAGTCTGGTTGTAGTGTTGTTTTGCTTGACACTTTCTTTTTGAAAGTGCTCCGCTTCATATTAATATGTGACTCATGCAACTGCTTCACTCTTTTATGATTTTTGAACACATGTATAAATTTGCATAGAACTTCACATGTATGCTACCACTTGTGTTTGACTGGAACCACTTCTGTTTGTACGTGAGTCACCATGTATATACATACATACATATGTATGTGTGCATATATATGCCTACATTGCTCTGGTCTCTTTGCTTTGTGTTGAATTCTAGTTGACATTGCATGTGTGTATATATATATATGTATACATGTGTGTAGTTGCTTTGTTTTGTTCACTGTATTGAAGTTTGGTTCATGTGTTTGTATTGCTTGAACCTAGTTGCATTGAGTCGAATTGGTCTGGTGATCTGCACATTTCATTGATGCATTATGGTCTCCATACAGATATACATACATATATTTATGTATATATGTGTGATTGCTTTGGTGCCTGCTGTCCTTGTGCATATTATTGTTTTGTATTCCTGAAGCTTGTTGTATGTGAACTCTGGTTCATGTTTTTCCTTCAACCTGAAGTTTTGTGGCCTTTTTCACTTTGTGTCCATTCCCCTGTTCTTGGAGTCCATTCACTTGTTCACTGATATGGGTTGCATATCATTGTGCCTCTGGTAGTGATGGTCTGTTGGTTTAGATGTGTTGACACACTTGTGCACTTGTTAGCATGGTCTGGTTTGTGTTGGTTGGCCCTGATTTCGGTTTCACATGTTGATTTACCACTTTGTCATGTTGAATGTTGTAAGGCTGGTTTGCTGAGTCCTTTGTATTCACTTTGTCATGTTGAGTTGCTTCACATGTATATCATGTATGGTGGCATGTTGTATTTTACTAAGTCTTGTATATGCCTCTGAACTGTTGTGTTCAATCTGATTTTGTCTTCTTAAATTCTGGTCTTTGGTATGTGTGGGTAGTTGCAGTTTTTTCGAGTCACCTGAGTTGAATTCCACCATTTGGTTGGGTTTGACCTTGTGCTCACCTTTCCCTGCAGTTTTATCAAGTGTATACCGGTGTGCATGGCCTTGTGGCATGTATAGTGATACACTGTGCATGTCACAAGTTGTTCGTGTATGAATAGATTCAAACGAAAATGATGACGAACAACCCAAACAACCGAGGCAAATAATATTTTCAAAAACACACATTTTATTTTACAATGAAAAAATATTTCTTTTTTTAATTTTACCGTGTCAGTGTTTATTTTGCAGATAATTCAGATGCTAGATACACATTAGAAACAAAGTTGAAGATCTAATACGAGTGAATGAGTGATATTTAATGAGGTGAACATTGTAAAGTGAAATTTGTGATATAATCGAAATTGTATTGAAAATGTATATATGTAGTGAGAGCTCAAATTTATACTATTCAAAAATTGTAATAAAATATTTGTTTGAATAAAATATTTGTTTGAATAAAATATTTGTTTGAATTTAAATTCTTTGTTATTTATTTTATTCAGCAAATATTTATTTAATTATGTGAAAAATAAAATAGTCAATAACAAATATATTTAAATGAATATATATATATATATATATGTTTATTATCATAAAAAAAAATCATATACTAGCATATTCAACAATCTCCCCCTTTTGATGATAACAAATATATGTTAAGATTTTGAATTTATTACATGTATTTGGTCATTGATGAAATCTATTTGCTCCCCCTATTTGAATGCTCCCTCTCTACAAAAAAGCTCCCCCTTCATATATGCATGAAAATAAATAAAAATATGCAAATGAACCTAGATGGGAATAAAATATTTGACCTTTATTTGCCAAAATATTAACTATTCTCTCCTCATTTTGTTATCAGCAAAAGAGTAATAGTGTTAGATAAAGAGATAAAGAGATAAAGTGATAGACGTTAATACAATATTAATACCCAATCGAGTATAAATATTAAATTTCAAACAAAAATCAAACAAAAATCATAAATACTTTGTTAGGCGCATATTCCACTTTATAGTGATAGGGAT
Organism: Allium fistulosum; assembly: GCA_030737815.1. Classification (NCBI taxonomy): domain Eukaryota; kingdom Viridiplantae; phylum Streptophyta; class Magnoliopsida; order Asparagales; family Amaryllidaceae; genus Allium; species Allium fistulosum. The sequence goes on from CM060904.1 coordinate 138,357,759, forward strand.
GATGTCGACATATAAAACCATATAGTTGTGTCTATTTGTGGTATATTTATATCAGGAATTTGAATATCTACTAACCATGCATAACCGTTAGGACTTTTAAATGAGATTAGTAGTATTCCCAATTTATAAAAAATGAATTTCAAGTATCTTCTAACCGCGCATAATCGTGAGGACTTTTAAATGGGATTAGAATCAACTTGTTTATTTAATAATCAATTTTGATATGTGTTCCATACATGCATAATAGTGAGGACTTTTAAATCAGAATGGAAGCACATATACAAATATTCCAAGTAATTCACTCATGCATAACCGTAAGGACTTTTAAATGAGAGTGAATACTTTGGATGTTTTTATTAAAAAATAAAAATAAAATAAAAACGAATAATTTTCTATTTAAAATACCACATTTTGACATACTATGTTGGATTTTGATGAGTGATGGTCATTAGAAATATGATAGAAATAGAGATGTTCATGAAATTTTTACCAACAAAAAGTTTTTATAACTCTTGTTTAAATTTTTAAAGAAATTTACTAAATATACTATCTCAAGTCATAATATATGATTAATATCAACATCCATCGCTTTTTCAATCACTATTTATCTTTTCGATAATTAGTGGGGAGTCAGATTAGTTAATGTAGTCATTTAAGATCAATTCCATAAATAAATATAAAAGAAAATTTTCTAAAATGCCTAATCTGAAATGAAGTCAACAAAGACGATTTTCTAGAAGGGGTTTTATAAGAAAATGTCTGCTAATTGAAAATCAGTTGAAATGAAAAACATGGAGATATTTTCTTTGGAAATGTGATGCAACTTATGACTGCCCCAACATAAAACAACTTCCACCAGTAATTTTTTTGTCAATTAGGCTACCAGTGTAATCTGTATCTGAATTCCCCTTTAACTCAAAGTTATCATTAGATAGATATCATAGACCATACCGTGAAGTGTGCAACAAATACCTTAAAATCCTTTTTACAGCTTTTTAAATGAAATTCTTTCAGATTTGAATTGAAACCGTGCAGATAAACAAACAGTGAACATAATGTCAGGTCTAGAATTAGTAAAATAAACAAATATATCCACGTATATCTTAAGTAATCATCAATCAATACAAAACAACATCTCTTATCACCTATCTTTGCAATATAGTTAGTCCAAGCAAATCTATATGAAATAGTTGAAGAGACTCTAGAGGTACTTATAGTGTTCTTGGCATAGAAAGATAATTGGCCAATCAAAAACAACATTCATTTCCGTATCACATAACTAGCTGATTTAAAACAGATTATGGTGCAAATTTTCACATTAAATATACCATTACCTATTTTACCTTTGCTGATAACTTTTTGTTGTTACTCATTGTGATTCTGCCACCTTTGTAGTAGGCTAAGGAACTTTGATTTGTCGCCCGTCGTGTGCCTAGAACTGCCAAAATCCAAGTAACACTGTTATTGTTCCTTAGCCTGCCACCACACCTACACGAGAAAAGATTTTTGTGACCTATTTGTTTTTATAAGTCCATGGTTGTTAGTGGCAAAAGATTTTGAAAAATATGTTTGAGTAGACCCAAGACAATTTATATTTGTTCCTTTTGGCACCCAGATTTGTTTGACTTTAAGGGATTTTATATTCATGCCTTTTGGAACCCAAATTGGAATGGTTTTCACGTGTTTGGGTCTATACCAGCAAATATTGTGATTATGTCCAGTTTTTTCACAAATCGTGCACTTGGAATTGACTTGATTAATTTCGCTTCTAACACGTTCAAACTGATTATACCCAAGTCCTTGTTTAACAATATTAACAGTTTGTTTCCCTAATAGCATATTTAACAATCTTTCTCCTTTGAAAATTTTTCCTAAAGTTGTAGACAATTATTGGACTTGTGTTTTGAGAGATTCATTTTCATTCAATAATTGAGTGCACTTTTTAATTGAATTTTCTTTCCTAGTATTTCACTTTCTTTCAAAATCAGAATTTCATTTTCAAGTGATTTAATTTTAATTTCTGATTTTTTAATTTCTTCTTCAAATGATGGACACTTATCACACTTAGGGCTCTTGTTTTGATAGTTTTTAACCAATTGATTAAGCTGTTTATTTAGTTCTATTAAACTATCTTTTCGTGATTCAAGTTTAGCGTACTTCTCCCTAAATCGTTCAAAACAACCATTTAATTCGTGAAAATATATAAGTGATTCTGAATGAGTAAGTTTTGTTACCTCGCTTGGCTCGTCATCATCACTGTCAGTTGTTTCTCCTTAAAGACACAAATTTTATTTTTCACTCTCACTGCCAGTGCTTTTATCAGCTTCATCAGTTTCATCCCAAGTAGCTGCAAAACTTTTCCTTTTCAGTTTCTTTCCTTAGCTGAGTCGATTCTAAGGACAATTAGGCTTGATGTGACCAGGTTTATTGCACTTCTGACAAATAATCTCCTGCTCTTCTGAGTTGTCTAGTACTTTGACTATTCTGCTTCAACTTTGACTATTCTGCTATTCAGTTGTTGATTTAGAGCTAGATTTCCATATTTGCGGTTCCACTTTTTGAATCTCTTTATTATCAGTGCCAATTCATCTACTCCATCATCATCATCATCACTTTCTTTTGTTCCTTTGAGAGCTATTGATTTCTTTCGAGTATCACCTCCTTCACGTTCTTTCTTGAATTTCATTTCTAGCTCATAAGTGGTGAGATTTCTGATGAGTTCTTCGACTTTAACTTGTTTCAAATCCTTTGATTCTTGAATGGCAGTAACTTTTGCTTCAAAATTTCGTGGAAGGACTCTAACGATTTTTCAGACTATTTCCAATTATGTATATGGTTTTCCGAGAGCTTTTGATTTGTATACAAGATTAGAAAGTCATCCATACGTCTCTTTGACATTCTCATCCTTGGCCATTGTGAAGTTCTCGTATTCACTACTAAGCATGGCAAGGCGAGATTCTTTGACTTAGGAGGTTCCTTCGTGAGTCACTTCAAGTGTGTGTCAAATTTCCTATGCAATTAGATAATGTGAGACACGATTAAATTCAATTTGATCCAACGAACAAATAATCGAATTCATATATTTAGCATTAGCATTTTGTAGTTTATTTTCAAGATCCTTCCATTGATCCATCATTTTTTCAATTTCTTGATTATCTACCACTATAGTTGGTGTCTTATATTATGTCTCAACAATATTCCAAGCATCAATGGTTTTTAGGAAAAAATTTCATTCTATTTTCCAGTAAGCATATTCACCATTGAACATAGGTGGTCTAACTATGGACTAACCCTCAGCAAAAGCATTATTAAAAGATGCCATTTAGAAAAATCAAATTTTTAAAACAAAAATTGGTTTTTGTTCCTAGCTCTAATACCAGTTGTAGGATCGATTTCACCCTTGAGAGGGGGGCGGGGTGAACAGGTGATACTAATAATAATAAAAATTAATGCGGAAATATATAAAATAATTGCAGCACAGATAATAGCAGAATAATAAAAGCAAAAATAGAACAACACATATTTACCCAGCTTTGGCAAAACCCTGCCTACGTGTTGCCCCCAAGGTTTCTACTTGAAATTAAGTAGTCAAACGCTTACACACATAAACTTGCGACACCCGCTATCAACTAACCTAACTCTATGCTTAAAACCCTACCACAACTCAGCCATTGACTTGCGAATTCTCGAACTACACCACCGTAGTTCATCCCTAGTCACACGACTCGAATTTTACAAAAGTTTAAAAGAAAAGTACAAATAAAAAATAACAAAAACAAAATCCTTTATATATATTTAAACCCAAATATATTAGACCAGCCCACTATCATTTGAGAAATAAGAATTTCTTCCTTCTGTAAACTTCGGCCGTGTTCTTGTTTTCCTGTTTTAAAATTAGGGCTTTGCTTTGTTGAAGCCACCGCTTGTTCTTTTTCTCCGATTGAAGTATGTATTTGCTTTGGATTGCTTTTTCAATCGGTTGTTGCTTCATTTGCCTTCGGCTGCTCCAATTGTCGAGATCGAATGGTTTATACTGGTATGTGAATTGCCTTTTTTGAATTTTGATTATTCTCGACTTGATTCGAGTTTTATGTTTGTTTGTTATTTAGCTAGCACTGGTATTTGTTTGAACTCGAATACTTTTGCCAATGATGATTTTTGGGTATTTATAGGGATCGAATCCCTTAGTTTACGTTCGTATATTCAATTTGAATTCTTGAAATAATTTTGTTCGGCCATACGTTTTGCTTGAATGCTTGTGATATGTTCTGATTATTTCAATTCATGTGTTGCTTGAATTTCTTTGAGTCGGTTCCATTATTTGTTCCTTTGATTTTGGCTATTTGAAAATTGTAACTATAGTTTTTTGCTATGACTTTAGCATTGAGGTAAACTTTACTTCGTTCCATTCTTGGATGACGTGTTCATCTAAAATCCCCTACGACATTATTTTGTTTGAACTGCTGCATGTCTTTTCGCTTTGAACCGTGACTTGACTTTCTCCGTCATTTAAATTTGTGATATTCTGGACTTTAAGATAAAAATTGACTTGATAAACTTTGACTTGTTTTCACTGTCTTCGTTCCATACTGCATATATGTATACATGTGTATTCACGCATGTATATATGTGCGCTGTGTGTTTTGTATGCTTATGTACTTGATTGCCTTGATGTCCCATGGTTGTTCATTGCCTTGTGCTTGCGACTTTCTTGTTGCCTTGATACTGCTTTGTTTGCATTGAGTTTAAGTCTGGTTGTAGTGTTGTTTTGCTTGACACTTTCTTTTTGAAAGTGCTCCTATTCATATTGATATGTGACTCAAGCAACTGCTTCACTGTTTTATGATTTTTGAACACATGTATAAATTTGCGTAGAACTTCACATGTATGCTAACACTTGTGTTTGACTGAACCACTTGTGTTTGTATCTGTGCAGTTAAAGCGCTCGGTGGATTCAATGCGGTAGAGGTGCAAAAAGTCATAGTGGGGATGTAGCGAAGATATAGCGGGATATATCGGATTACTCTAAAATAGCATATAAATCCCATACTTGTTGTTTTTACAAATATATAGATAGTAATTATGTGAAAAATTAACATTCAATTGAATTATAATTAATACAAAAATAATTTTAAATAAAAATATGTGCAAATGTATTATAAATGAACGTAAAACTGTTATATAACTTAATTTAATTTAGTAGAATATTAGAGTATTATCATTTCTAAACATATATCAAAAATTTAATGAAATTAATTAATTTCATAATTTTTATAGCGTATAAATATCATTTTTCAATCCAATTTTTAATAGAAGATATAACGGAAATAGCGGAATATAGCGGAAATAACGGGATATAGTGGAAATAGCGGGGATTAAAGCTGAAAGGCTATATGTTAGGGATATATGGAAAAATCGTAGCGGTAGGAATCCGCTATAAGATATATCGGAGTTATAGCGGGGATATAGCGGGGCATTAACTGCACAGGTTTGTATGTGAGTCACCTTGTATATACATGCATACATACATATGTATGTGTGTATATATGTTGTGCCTACATTGCTCGGGTCTCTTTGCTTTGAGTTGAATTCTGGTTGACACTGCATATATGTATGTATATATATATACATGTGTGTAGCTGCTTTTTTTCACTGTATTGAAGTTTGGTTCATGTGTTTGTGTTGCTTGAACCTAATTGCATTGAGTCGAACTGGTCTGGTGATCTACACATTCATTGATGCATTATGGTCTCCATACATATATACATACATATATCTATGTATATATGTGTGATTGCTTTAGTGCCTCGTTGTCCTTGTGCATATTGTTGTTTTGTATTCCTGAAGCTTGTTGTATGTGAACTCTGGTTCATGTTTTGCCTTCAACCTGAAGTTTGGTGGCCTTTTTCACTTTGTGTCCATTTCTCTGTTCTTGGAGTCCATTCACTTGTTCACTGATCTGGATTGCATATCATTGTGCCTCTAGTAGTGATCGTCTATTGGTCTAGATGTGTTGACACACTTGTGCACTTGTTTGCATGGTCTGGTTTGTTTTGGTTGGCCCTGATTTCGGTTTCACATGTTGATTTACCATTTTGTCATGTTGAATGTTGTAAGGCTGGTTTACTGAGTCCTTTGTATTCACTTTGTCATGTTGAGTTGCTTCACATGTATATCATGTATGGTGACATGTTGTATTGTACCGAGTCTTGTATATGCCTTTGAACTGTTGTGTTCAATCTTGTTTTATCCTCTTGAATTCTAGTCTTTGGTATGTGTGGGTTGTTGCAGTTTTTTTCGAGTCACCTGAGTTGAATTCCACCATTTGGTTGGGTTTGACCTTGTGCTCACCTGTTCCTGCAGTTTTATCAAGTGTATATCGGTGTGCACGGCCTTGTGGCATGTACAGTGATACACTGTGCATGTCACAAGTTGTTCGTGTATGAATGGATTCAAACAAAAATGATGACGAACAACTCTAATAACCGAGGCAAATAATATTTTCAAAAACACACGTTTTATTTTACACTGCAAAAATATTTCTTTTTCAATTTTACCATATCAGTGTTTATTTTGCAGATAATTCAGATACTGGATACACGCTAGAAACAAAGTTGAAGATCAAATACGAGTGAATGAGTGATATGTAGTGAGGTGAACATTGTAAAGTGAAATTTGTGATATAATCTAAATTGTATTGAAAATGTATATATGTAGTGAGAGCTCAAATTTGTACTGTTCAAAAATTGTAATAAAATATTTGTTTGAATTTAAATTCTATGTTATTTATTTTATTCAGCAAATATTTATATAATTATGTGAAAAATAAAATAGTACAATAACAAATACATTTAAATGAATATATATATATATATATATATGTTTATTATCATCAAACAAAAATCATATATTAGCATATTCAACAAAATGATTTTGTTTGGATCAAACATGTCATAAAATCCAACCATATCATCCTCAAAATCATCATAATGGATTTAAAATTAAACCCGAAAATCAAATGATCATAAAAATATTAGATGAGGGAGAAAGTGGAGAAAAAAGGATACAATGCGAATAAATTGAGATGGGAAAAGAAATGTATGAGGTACTAGTTTTTGTTAACAAATGACGGGATGGGAAAGGCAAATTATGGTGTCTTAATAGATTTAGCCATTTGTCAAAGAGCTTTAGTGTAGCATTACTTCTTTATTGGGCTGTACTTTGGGCTTTTATCTTCTATTATCGATATATTGCTTAAACTTATTTAAATTCCCTTTTCTTACTTTCATTCTAACGGTTTTACACCAAAACAATCTGAAATTACAACCTAGATCTCAATCGATTCCTAATTTTTCGACAATAGTTATGGTTAACTGATATGGTGCTGTGAAGGAGAAGTAGGTGGAAGAGGAGGAGAAGAAGAAGAATTCACAAGGGATAGAAATTCTGGTAATTTTTCATTTCTAAAAACCATCTGTACAAGTATTCTTATAGCCACTTTTCTAACAACCTGCTTATGTGGTTATATTTCAAATGCAACTTGCTATAAAAATAATAACAGAATTACAACAAAAGAAATAAAAGGAAATGCGTCATAACAACCTGCCTACGTGGCTAAATTTCAAATGCAAAAGTACTAACAGAATTACAACCAAGGAAAATAAAAAGGAATGCATGATATTGTGCATGTACACTAACGACCTGTACTCATCCAATTCTAGAGCATCAATCAAGGAATCTTTTAGGCACATGTATGGTTCTCTTGGGTCTTATGGTTATGCTGCCTTCATGTTGTGATGTAGGAGAAGCGTGCACATCACTGCTCACCCCTTCAAGATCGACCTTGTCCTCAAGATCCCTATTAGTGGAAATATGTGGTAATGTTTGTGGTATGGCTATGGTTGGGTTTGGGCAAAGCTTGAGAAGGGACACGTGAAAAACTAGGTGGATGCGAGAGTCTTGAGGAAGGAGGAGTTTATAAGCTACTGGTCCTATACGTTCTATAATTTGGAAGGGGCCAAAAAGTTTCTTTGAAAGTTTGTGATGGTTGTTGCGTATGGTGGTTTGGCGATACGGTTAAACTTTGACAAAAACCAAAGATCCTACCTCAAATTGTTTGTCAGTACGGCGTTGTTCAGTGAGGTTTTTCATGCGGGATTGAGCTTTGGTTAGGTTTATTTTGATGGCTTGGAGTAGGTGATCCTGGGAAGAGGCCCATGCTTCAAGTTTCGGAATACGTTAATTACCCATGATGTAATTGGGGATGACTGGTGGTGGTCGGCCGTAAACAACTTGGAAGGGGGACAAATTAAGGGAAGTGTGTTTGGTGGTGTTGTACCACCATTCGGTCCATGGTAGACATTTGGCCCATTTGTTGGGAACATCACCTACAATGGCACACAAATATGTTTCCAGGCAGCGGTTCACTACTTCGTACTGTCCGTCGGTTTGCGGATGGTATGCGCTACTCATTTGAAGTTTTGTTCCATGAAGACGAAATAATTCTTTCCAAAATTGGCTAGTAAATAGGCGGTCTCTATCGGATATGATGGAACGTGGAAAACCATGCAGGCAGACGTATTCTTGAAGAAAATGGGAACCAGCTGAGTGGTAGAAACAGATGTGGGTAATGCAAAAAAGTGTGCATATTTGGAGAGTCTATCAACGATAACCAAAATGGCAGTTTTTCCGGTGGATGGTGGAAGCTGAGTGATGAAGTCCATGGCAATATCTTTCCATATTTGAGCGGGGATTGGTAGTGGTTGTAGCAGGCCTTTGTAAGGGGTGTTGTCGGGTTTAGTATAGAGGCAAGTGGAGCATTGTTTGACAAATTATTGAACTGACGAGGCTAACTTTGGCCAGTAAAAATTGCTGGCAACTCTGGCGATTGTGCCTTTAATTCTTGAGTGTCCACCCGATTTTGAATCATGGAGCTCGACGATAATTTTGTTTTGCAATTCGAAATTAGCCGGAATATAAATTCGGGTATCCCAAAATAACAAGTTATTGCGCAATTGAAGTTTAGGGTTAGGGTTGATACCTGAACGCAACTGGTTAATTAATGATTGTGCTTTGGGGTCATCGGTCAAGGCTGTTTGAATCTCGTCCAACAGGGGAAAGGTGGGTCCCGAAATCGCTGTCATAGTGGCCTCGTCGCTGAATCGAGATAGAGCATCGGCGACTTCATTTTGCTTCCCCCGGTGATGGTGAATTGTGAAATCGAACCCCAGTAATTTGGTTAGCCATTTTTGTTGCTCTGGTGTCTGAATGGATTAAGAAGAGAGTTCGCGAAGAGTTTTGTGGTATGTGTATATTTGGAATGGTCGGCCAAGAAGGTAGTAGCGCCACTTTTTTGACGGCGGCGGTGATGGCGAACATTTCACGGGAGTAAGTCGAAGCTTTTTGGAGGTGTGGTGGTAGTTTTAGGCTGAAGAAGGAGATGGGGTGGCTGGATTGAGAGAGAACTGCTCATATGGCTGATGAAGAAGCATCGGTGGTGTGAGTAAAAGGTTGGGTAAAGTTTGGAAGGGACAATATAGGGGTATGGGTTATGGCCCATTTCAATTTCTCAAAGGCTTTTTGGGCTTTCGAATTCCAGGCAAAAGCCGTTTGTTTCAACAAGTCAGAAAATGGTGCAGCGATGAGGGCATAGTGTCTAATGAAACGTCGATAATACCTAGTGAGGTCCAAAAATCCCCGAACGGTTGTAATCGAATGAGGTGTGGGCCATTGGACCATGACAGCAATTTTGGATGGATAGACTTGGATGCCTTTACTAGATATGATATGGCCCAAGTAACTAAGTTCCATGAGGCTGAAATTACATTTGGCAAGGTTAGCAAAAAATTGGTGTTGGTCTAAAATGTGTAGAGTTGTTTGGAGGTGGTCTAAGTGGGTGGACCAAGAGAGGCTATAGACGAGGATGTCATCGAAGAAGACAAGCACAAATTTACGTAAATACGAACGGAAGATATTATTCATTGTGGCTTGGAATGTGGATGGTGCATTTGTCAACCCAAATGGCATGACCAAAAATTCGTAATGTCCATCATGAGTTCGAAACACTGTTTTTGGAATATCTGTCGGATGGACGCGAACTTGGAAATAACCACTTCGGAGATCTAATTTAGAGAAGTAAGTTGAACCATAGAGTTCATCGGCCGTTGGGATTGGAAAACGATCTTTTATGATGATGGAGTTAAGTGCTCTATAATCAACGCAAAATCGCCACGATCCATCCTTCTTTTTAACTAGTAAAACGGGGAAAGAGAAGGGGCTAGTGGATGGTTGGATTAACTTGGAATGGAGCATTTCTTGGACTTGACGTTCGATTTTGTTTTTTTAAAAAAATACGGGTAACGGTATGGTATAACGTTGACGGGTTGGGAATTGGGAATTAGGTTAATGTGGTGATTTAAAGCACGGTTTGGAGGAAGTTGAGTAGGCTTGGAGAATACGTGATTATATTTTGATAAGAGGTTGTGGAGTTGTGGGTCGTTGTGGTTAGTCACGTGTGGTGTAGGAGTGGTAGTAATGGGTTGTAGTTGCAAATAGAAATAATTGGAAATACAAGCGGTGGTGTCCATTCGTTTAAGCTGGTGGACTGAAATTGGGGATGGATGGATAATTCGGTCCAGCCCAACTAAACATACGGGTTTACTATTGACTTTGAAAGTCATTGTTAGATTTTTGTGGTCCACTGTGATTGGCCCGAGTGTTTCTAACCACTGAATTCCACAAACAGCATCATAGCCCGATATCTCCAATAAGTGAAAATCGATCTCGAATTGGTGCCCTTGGATTTCAACGTTCACAGCAAGGCAGCTATCGGAGATGCGCAATTTGTCACCGTTTCCAACGGTCACGTCGAACGAGGTTGAATGATCGACTTTGAGGCCCAAGAATTTCGCTGCTTTAGGGTGGAGGTAGTTGTGGGTGGAGCCTATATCAATGAGAATAGATAGTGAGTTACCGTTAATCGACGCAGGAAGGTGAATTGTTCGTGGGTGGGATGAACCAGTCAAGGCGTGGAAGGAAATTTCTTGTGGAATTGTTTGGTTTGAATTAAGGAGGTTATGTTGTGGAGGTATAGGGGGTGGATATGGTTCTGTGGCGTTTGTTGTGTCGAGTTCAGGGTTGGCATCGTTGGTGGTTATTTCGGGTAGAATCATAAGGATGTGTTAGGGTTTACAGCGATGACCTAAATGGTATTTTTTATCACAGTTGAAGCATAGTCCTTGCTGTTTACCGGTCTGCATTTCAGATGGTGATAATTGTTTGATCGGGATAGTCGCTTTAGGTGCTTGAGCGTGTGGTGTTTGAGGAATTGATTGTGTGGAAGGTTGGGTATGTGGTTGTTTTGAGGAGTATTGGTTGGGTCTGTAGAATGATGGTTTGGTGTGGTCATTGTATTTCCTTTCAATAAGCTTGGCACCATCAATTGCATCGGAGATGGTGGTGGGTTTGAGGATGTGGAGTTCATTCTGTATGTGTGTTTTGAGGCCGGAAATAAAACATTGGAGAATAGAGTCTGGGGATAGTGTGGTGATTCGGTTGCAAATGTTTTCGAAGGTGGATTGGTAGCTTTCGACCGTGGTTAGTTGTTTAAGTTTGAATAAAGTGGCTTGTGGGTTGAGGAAGGTCGGTGGCCCAAAACGTTGTTTGATCGCTTTAGTTAACGCTGGCCATGAGGTGAGTTGCTTGTTCCGATGCATCCATTGAACCATAATAGGTGTTCGAGTAGTTGTTGGTGTTGATAGTATAGGTGGTTGTTGGTTGTTGGGTGATGGGTGGTACGCGATTGTTGTCTAGTTGGTCGGGGAAGGAGGTGGTTGGTTATCTAGCTTTCGGTTAAGATCGGATATGGCTTTGGTCAGGTCTTGGAGTGTTGCTTTAATGTCAATAATGTCGGCATGTTTGCTTTCAACCATGGAGCTGTGGCTTGTTTAGGTCGTTTGTATAGTGGAGATGGTGTCTTGGTGGTGGGCGAGTTGGTGGAGAGCTTCATCTATTTTGGTTATGCTGATAGGTGTGGTTTGGATATTTTGGTAGGAGAGAGGATGTAACCACCCAGAATTTTTGATATTTGAAATTCGTATATTTAGTTAATTTTAAATATTAACAAGTAAATTTAATAAGTCGAATAATTTATTTTTCGAATATCTGGATTTAATTGGGTAATTTAATTGATAATTTAATATTTGAAATTCCAGAAATAATTGGATATTGGGTTTAATGTGTATAAAAATGATTTATAAAGTTGTATTAAATCATATTGGAGTTATAGTGATGTTATAGAACTTTTAAAATTTAATTTAAAGTTAAATTATGAAAATTGAATATTTAATTGACTAATGAAAATGGCCATTTTTCAAACAGTCTCGGATTTCGACGAAACCAGTTTCATCGGATCCGTAATGTTATATTATTGTAAGGTTTCAAATTTCGTGTCAATCGGATTTACGGTTTGTCCGGGGCAAGCTAAAACGCATAGAAATTGGTTTAATCGATTTAATTTAAATTTAATCGTTTATCTCCGTAACTCGCACAGTCGACCGAATTGGCTCTCGATACCTATTCCATTGTATCTAGAACGCGGGTAAAACCCTAGAAACGTTAGCCGACATGCTTCGTTTGGAGTTCGAAAAAATCGGGTGAATAGTGTTTTGAGAATTTTTTATTTAAGGACCTCACTTTTTCCTTTTTGCTCAAAACCCTAATCAGTTAGCCCTAGCTGGCACTCTACTCTTCAATGGCCGAAATTATGCCTGCTTCTTCCTTAATTTTCTCTTAATCCACACGTTAATTCGAGAAACATTCAACCACAATATTGTAGAGGACCAAGAGATCTTTAATTCCAACGGCTGTGATCGGAAAATACGAAGTGAATCAACGGCAAATCATAGTTGAACGTTACACGTTCACATGCGTTTTTCGATGCAACAGCTCGATCGAGCTTTGTGATGTTCAAGGCGATGGCGTAGGGCGGCATGAGCTTCGAAGTAGTGGTCCTGGATCGTCGTCAAGTGACGAGATGGTGGTCGCATGTTCAATTTTGAACGGCGTATTGGGTTTCTTGGCGTGACTAGTAACCTGGAGGAAGAAGAAATGATTCGCGGCCAGGATCTAGGGCTGGGGTAATCTACGGCTACGATTGGTTTGTAATATAAAAATAAAAGAAATTGTATATTAATTTATATAAAAAATTGTATAAACTTTAAAACGCTGTATCTTTTTGATACGAGGTCGAATATTGATGAAACGAATTGCGTTGGGTCCGTATTGACGAGCACTACGCAATGGAACTGGTTTGGGGTCAATTAGAGCTAGTGTAACGTCCGAGAATTTTCGACTTTTGAAAATTCGACATCGATACTCATTTTATCGACTGCCGAGCAATCGAATGCCGGAAAACCCGAAATGTTATGGTTTAAAAAGAAGAAAAAGGTACAAGAAGAAGAAGATAGAAGAAAAGAAAAGAAGAACTACAGAACAGCAGGAACACATCAGAATCTCACATATCGCAGCGGAACAACATATAATAGATAAATGAATATCATTTAAAACAAAGAACTGTACATTTTATACATTACATCATCACCATCAGAGTTTACAACAACAAATACAATACAGCTCAACAACGGACAGTTATACAAACTTGTCCTTACAAACAGAATACACAGCGGAAAAGATGATATCATAAATAAGTGGTACGTCTCGATATGCAGCTCGCCTCCTGAGCTCCATAGCACTCCAAATCCAGATTAACCTGATAACTAAACTCTAGACTGCCCGTGTAGAAATTGGTGGGCACCCAGAGTTTAGGAAGGGAACAATAAACTCCAGGTCAGTCATGGGACTGGTGTGAGAACTTAAACAGTTATTTAACTTTAAAAACGAACAATAGGATATTTTAAAGACAATTCACAATGCTTTTTAGAAAATGAGACTACCATAAGGCCTCCCGCACACACACACAATGCAAACGCAGAACGGAGGAGATTTCTCCTTATGATAGTCAAAGATGCTTACTACGCAAAATCAAATCATTTTTGATATTATTATTAGTGCATAGTGTAGAAAATATTTTGAAAGTACAATATAAATCTTAGCCAACATACGACCATTATCGTATGCCTACTATAGCTACCATCTAAACAGTGGTGACCACCATAAGTAAATGGCAGGTTCTACAACTAAAACCGAACAAGGTGCGTATTGGAGTTTGGATTTCCAACAAATGGTCAGGCCAAGGAACTTCCCATTGCCACATAGGTACGCCTCTGGAAAGACGACCCGAGAACCTAACCGGATCTCTGCCAACACAAGGTCGGGTTACCTCTGCAAAAGTAGGTAACTACTGACACGCGTATGTCGTCCCCCGATCGTAACCGATCTTCCCGAGGATCCTCGATTCCAACAACCACAAGTAATTAATTTTACAGTAACAACATAGGTTAAATATCTGGGCTCCATACCATGATACCACCTCTATCCAGAAGGAATGACATACACTAAGGGGCGCTATTCCCTAGAACCTTGCTGCATCCTTCCTGTTTTGACCATTTCGGGGTGTGAGGTCCGATGAAGTCTCGTCCACAAAGCTATGCTTTAGTACAAAGCCATGCTTTGGGTCAACAAATGATCAAAGTAATGATCACAAAGATAAATGATCAAACAAATGATCATATCACAAATGATCAAACAATGATCATCACACAACATCACTCAGCATATCACACTACCAAATTGGGAGTATATCACTAATGACTTTCAACTACATAACCTCTGAGCTCGTACGTCTCAGAGAAGGGTGTTAAGCTAAGAGAATAAATTCTCCGCCACCAACAGATATGTATTTGAAAGAAATCAGCTTTATATCTCAATTTGTAATGTCAGACATACAATCCATACAAGTCTGTTCTGGGCTCGAACAGAACCGAAGGCACTTCAAAGAAGTCCTTGCAATCCAGATATTCACTAATCACGTTCGGACTTCCCGTCACTAAGGGTGATAAAAGCTCTATATCGGAGATCAGCCGATGAAGAGTAACTCGACGGTAATCCTTCCGTTTTCAAAAATATCCGGTCTTCAACACCGGTCATCAAATGCAATCCATTACGACGAATCACATATTCGGAATGGGTTATACGACCCAAAGGTCCTTTCCCGGCTAACCCGAATAGTAAGCGCTTATTCAAAAATAAGTGTCGCATTCAATTTCAATCAATCACAACAAATACCTATTCAAGGTAATTATTGATAGTCGGTTATTTAACTATCAATAGGTCTGCACAGCATCATCAGATTCCAAATAATTTTCCAAATTATTTATCTTTCAAAAATATCTTTACAAGATATATAATATCCACACTTCAACCATTTGAAAACAATTTTCAATTCAATTTCAAATATTCATTTTCAATTTATCTTTACAAAGATAAAATCTCAAAAAAACAATTTCACTTCATATTTGGAAAAACATTTCCATACTTATTTAATAATAAGTAATTCACAACTCTTATTTATTTTCAACTTTTGAAAATATTCAATATACTTAAATCATAATTAAGTATATATTTCATTCTTTAAGGAAAGCGTTCTCTTTCACACATTTATTTAAGTCAAAACGAATGTTACGTAAAACATCGTTACGACAACTCAAAATCACTAGTATAGGGATTCAAAATTTAAATAGATATATAAATCCCAATACTATACAAAACATTTCCTTTCGGAAATCATTTACTATAACAACAGTGTTATAGTCCACCATTTCCTTCTTCCTCGAAAACGTCTATTTCAACAATAAATGTTGAAATCTATGGTTTCGATATTTAATGCCTTTTAAAACATTTTTAAAACAATTAACTTCGTTTTTAAAATATCACTTTCCCAAAACATATCCATTTTATTCAATAATATATTCACGGTCCAAAATCGTGAATATATCTCCTCTAACAACTTTTATATCAAATTTGATAATTTCGGATTTATAAAAAAATGTTTATAAATTCCAATTCTATTTATAAAAGCTTCAATTTATAAATCTCCTTTATTAAATGATTCAATTTATAACTCAATTCTATACCAGAAGTCCATATTATAAGTTAAATGCTTATAATCCATTTATTTACAAAATCGTTCTTTTTTATATCAACATTAATTTATAAATTAAAAATTCTTATTTACTTATAAATCTAGGTACCAACTTTATTTTATCATTTATAAAAACTCATTTTAAAATTTCAATATTTTTAATTCATAAATATCAATTTTATAAATCTTTAATATGAATCATTTATAATTATTCTAAAATCCAATTTAAACCATTTTTATAAATTAATCAATTATTTATTTCAAAATTCACATTGCTTTCATTTCACAAAAACCATAATTTTATAGTATTAAAATTTTAACGTTTATTTATTTAAAATAAATCAATTCAAAAATTAAATAAAACGTATACTTTCAAAAATCATTTTTAAAATCTCTTTTAAAATCAAAATCGTTATTTTAAACTCCAAAAATGGATCCGATGATGCAACAGCACCAAACAATAAATCACGGCAACAAACATCATATATCGATATGATAATCAACAAATATCACAACATTTGTAAATAATTCAATTCAGTTGAGGAATCCAGTTGGATCCCTCCAACCTGTTTCCCTGCATCCACAGATGTTAGCACAATACAAATTTCGCTCCAGTACGGAATTATCGCGGTATATGGGTTCATAAATATTATCCGTTATTATACGGCGCAATAGGGTCTCATCCGCTATATAATGCGGGAAAATCAACTCCAAGTACAATAATAATACCAATTTCACTTTGCAGTGAAATATTCACGGTATATGTTTTTAATAAATAACCTCCGCTTACTAACGGCGTATAATGTCTATTTTAACAATCAATAACAGACAAAATTATCATCCAAGCATACAATCAATAATTTTAAATCTATCTATTTAAAATAAAAATCGAAACTATTCGATTGAGTGAGAAGTTCTCACCTTGATTTTCCGATAGCAATTCATAGCGTTTTATTTCGAATAAATTAAACGTGCGTTTAATTTTACCCGAAATTTTCGCTAGCTCAAATAAATTCCAATCCAGCTCCATCGCGTAGTGCTCGTCCATACGAACACAACGCAAAAAGTTTTGTCGAATTCCGACCTCGTATGAAAGAGATACGATATTTTAAAGTTTAACGAATTAATATATATATATATTAAATTACAACTTTTATTTTTTAAATTTCAAACCCTTTCTAATCTGGCCGTTGATTTTGTTTTGAGATATCTCGGCCGCGTTCGTTCTTCCCTCCCAACATCGTTTCCAGGTCGCGCTCGTTCGACCTAACCCATAAAGCCGCCATTCAAAATCGACCAACGCAACATCATCACGCCACTTGACGTCGATCCAGGACCACCCCTCCGAAGCTCGTCGCGTTCAACACCCCCGGCCAAAGACCGGTCCTTCGAAGCTTCGCCATCCCCTTGGAATTTGTGCTCGAACACGGCGCGTTCTCGGGCAGTTTCACGATGATATACTTCTCCATATCCAATCACGACCGTTGGATTCGTAGATCTCTCTGCGTTCTTCAATTTTGTAGTTGTAGCCGAGTCGTGAAAGTTTGTAGATTGGAAGAAAAATGGGGAAGAAGCAAAGAAGACACCGGCTGTTGATAACAAAACTGGCGGCCATTAATAATTTTCTAGGGTTTGGCTCAAAAACGTGAATTTATAACCAATAAAAATTATTATTTTAATAATAAATTCACCTCTAAACCATTTTCTTAAATGATCTCCAAACAACGCGCAGTGACCGGCGTTTCCACGGTTTATCCCACGTTCCGGACACAATGGAATAGGTTTCGGGAGCTAATTCGATCATCTGTGCGAGTTATGAAATTAAACGATCAATTTAAATTAAACCGATTTAAATCGATTTCGAGGCGTTTTGGCTTGCCCCGGACAAACGGTAAATCCAATTGACACGAAATTTGAAACCTTGCAATAATATCACATTACGGATCCGATGAAACTGGTTTCGTCGAAATCCGAGACTTTTTGAAAAATGACTATTTTTAACTCGCCAAATTAATATTAAAACAATTTCGATGCGTTTCGAGCTGCCACGGTCAAACAACAACTCAGATTGCTACGAAAATTGAAATCCAATAATAACTAACTAGTATGGATCCAATGGAACTAGTTTCGTCCAATTCTGAGACTGTTCGAAAATTGGCTATTTTTCAGTCGATAATTAAATATTAAAATATTCAATTTTCACAAATTAACTTTAAATTCAATTTTAAAAGTTCTATAACATCACTATAACTCCAGTATGATTAAATTAAATTTTACAAATCATTTTCAAACATATTAAACCCGATTTTTTAATTATTTCTGAAATTTCAATTATTAAATTATCGATTTAATTATCCAATTAAATCCAATATTCGAAAAATAAATTATTCGACTTATTAATTTCACTTATTAATATTTAAAATTAATTAAATATTTAATTTTAATTTATCAGAAATTCTGGGTCGTTACACCTAGTGTGAATTTTGGGTAAAATTAAACGCGCGTTTAATTTTATTCGAAATAAAACACTGCCACCGTTATTGAAAGCAATGTGAGAACTTCTCACTCAATCGAATTGTTTTGATTTAAATTTTAAATAGTTAAATTTAAAATTGCTTGATTATGTGATTGGATGATAAATTGTTATCTATTGTGTTGAATAGACATTATACGCCGTATATTAAGCGGAGGTTATTTATTAAACACATATACCGCGATATTCCACCTTTAAGTGGTATTGGTATTATATATGTACTTGGAGTTGATTTCGCGCATTGTATAGCGGATGAGACACTATTGCGCCGCATAATAGCGGATAATATTTTATAAATCCTATAACCGCGATATTCTGTATTGGAACGGGATTGGTATTGTGCTAACATATGTGGATGCAGGGAAATAAGTTGGAGGGATCCAACTGGATTCCTCACCCGTATTGATTTATTTACAGATATTGTGATATATTCTGTTATCATATGATATTTGATGTTTTGGATGCCGTGATTGTTATATTTAGTGCTGTTGAAACATTGGGCTTATTTTGGAAAATTAAAAGTGTTAAAGTGACGATTTTCAAATTTTAAAAGGATTTTTAAAGTGATTTTTGAAAGTATACGTTTTATTAAATTTTGAAATTGATTCATTTTAAATAAATAAACGTTAAAATTTTAATGTTATAAAAATTATGATTTTTGAGAAATATAGTTGAAATGTGATTTTTGAAATATGGAGTTAATGATTTTATAAAATAGTTTAAATAGAGATTTTTGAATTTATTATAAAAGCTCTATATATAAGATTTATAAAATTTGATTTTTATAAATCAAAGTGGTGAAATTATGAAGGAGTTTTAAAGACGTTTTAAAATAATGTTATAAATAGATTTATAAAAGAATAAAATCTACGATTTGTGAAGTTATAAAATGAATGAATTTGTAAATAGAGAATTTTAAGTAAATTGCTTATAATTTGGATTTTGGCATGTAAATGGGATATAGATAGAATTTGTTAATAAAGTGATTTTATAAGTTGAAGTTATTATAAAATATAAATGGAATTTATAAACATTGTTTTATAAATCCGAAAACGACTTATTTTGATAAGTTAATTTTTATAGCTTATTAAAGGAGATATATCCACGATTTTTGTAACGACCCTGAATTTTGAACAATTTAAATTGAAAATATTTAATTAATTTTAAATATTTGAATGATGATTTGACTTGAATTTCAAATTATCAGAATGAATTGGTGATTAAATTTTTGAATTTAATCTATTGAAAGTTGAATAAAATTTGAATCTTCGATTTTAAGCCGGTTAAAAATAATTTAAAGGCTTGGAAAATTCATATTGATAATACTGAAGGTAATAGAAGCTTCAGAATTGAATTTGGAAAACAATCTGTTCAGTTTTGAGATTATATCGTTTGAATTGAATATAAAAATAGCTTTCCAAGGCACAGTCTTGGAATTTGACGAAACGAGTTTCATTGGGTCCGTAATATTGAATTATTACTGGATTTCAATTTTCGTATTTATCAGAATTGTTTTATGAATATACGGCGTATAAACGCGTATAAAATTAAATCGAATTCAATTTGAATTTCTGTAACAACCGGGGTTTTGCCCAAAATTATAATCATTAGTAAATGATTTATGTTGACAGTTAAATTTCTGTTTGTTGTTGAAATTTTTATAACGATTAAATCTTCGTCAAATTGGCGATATTAATTTCTGTTAAAGTTTATTGGAATTGTAATCGATTAAAATTCTTTATCAAATCTTATTAATACGAAATGAAATAAATACACATAGCTAAATTTTAACATGATAATTTAAAAACAAAACAAATTAAAGAAAATATCTTTACAAAATAAATCAGTTTTAAAAAGAAAAAAAAAAGAAAAAAAAAAGAAAACCAATACCACCCATACCTAAACCATGTTCTCTTCTGCAAAACCACGTCCTTACCCCTTATCTTCTGTTAAACCCACGTCGCCTCTTTCATTTCTCATTCCTAAAACCTAAATCGAAGAGAAAAAAAAATGGCAGCCGTCTTCTTCTTCGTTCGCAAAAAGAAAAATTAGGGTTTCGTTTCGTTCGTGCTCCTCGTCTCCAAACTAGGGCTTGTCTTCCTTCGTCTCGCTCGCAACCTCTCGAGAAAAGGTGAGTAGTATACTCACATCTGATTCAAACGCTCGCGTAGTTAGTTCGATTTGTTTTGTTGTTGATGATTTCTTTAGCCCTGCCAGCTTCATATCTGATACTCGATGCTCTTGATTTTGAATTTTAGCTGTTCAATATTCTCGGCTATCACTGTGTTGATTTCCTTTGACTTCGCCTTTTTGATTTTTCGTGAATTTCTTTCTTGACTTCGGTCTGACCTTGGTTATATGATTTTCTGGTACATTGGTTTCGGCCATCATGTTGCTGACTATGGTTTAAAATAAAAATCTGCAACTAGATTTTGTGGAAAGAAATTTAGATGAGGATTTTCTTAAATTTTGAAATGGCTTTCATTGTGACTTCGGCCTTTATTTTGATCGTGAAATTGTTTATCCATGTGAATTACTTGTGCATTTATATGTGGTTGCCATGAGCTTTGGCCTTTGTTGGTTTCACTTGCATCTGGTCTCACTGAGTTTGGTTGCTGTCTTCATATAGATGATTCACTGGACATTTTCATGTAGCTGTAGTCTTTGTATCTCTTGTGCATGTTGTGCTTTTGTTGTAACTGCGGCACTTTAGCATGTGTATCTGATCTTTGTTCCCTATTGCACATTCACCTGTTTCCTCATGTCCATATATGTGTATATGTACTGGTTTGAGACCTGATGCTTTGAACTTGATCATGTTGGCATCTCTGGTTGGTCTGCATTATGATATCCTGGTTCATCTTTGTTTAGTCTTGCATTCATCCTAGTAGTTGCAGTTGTCACTGTAGTTACCTTGTTCATTTTTGATTCAAAGCACGGTCTTGAACCCTGACTTGTTCGAATTGCACTTCCTATGTATGTGTATACATATGCATATTCATATGTATATATTTATATGGTAAAATTCATTGGTTTAATTGGGTCTGGGCATTCTTGTATACTTGACAGTTCTGTATGGCTTGATGTCTACATACTATTGTTTGCAAGTCATGAACATGTGGGTCTGCATTGATATTAGTTTATTTCATTGTGGCATTGTGAAGCTATCTTGTTGCCTTTGATACTGCATGTAGTACTGCATTTCATATGCTTGCACTACTTGATGTTGTCTTCATCTATGTTGTTTTGTAGTAGCACTGTATGTCTGCAGTCTTTACTATGTCATCTGAATTGCTTTCGACTGCACTGTTGCATTGTGATTTCATGCCTGTAGTTGCATTCCATTTGTATTTGTGGTGCTCGTTTGTGGGCCTTTGTGCCTGCTGCACTTGCTTGACCAGTTTCATTCATCCTTGTTTATTTTTGTTGCCTTCACCCAAATTTCCATGCGGTGACTGCAGTTAGTGTTGCAGTTTTACCCTTAATTCTTTGTGGTGGCTTTATATGCGGTGTTGGCGAGGCAGTGCACGCGTACGTGTGCACTGCAGCCACCCAACTCGACAGTTTCGAATTGATTTTTCTTTGCTCGTGATGCATTGATTTTTTTTATACCATATTGGCGAGGCCGTGCACGCGTGCGTGTACGGCAGCCAATGACACTGTTATCTCTGTTGATGATTTAAATCTGCTGATTTATTGTTAACACTGTTTAGTGTTATATTTTCGTTATCCGATTTCTTTGTTAAAAGAGTTGGATAGACGAGAATTATTGTGACGGTCGTCTATTTAAATTATCATTTCCTATATGCACTCATAAACTGGTTTGAATTAGACTGACCTGTGTATTATTTTCTTTTGAATATAATACTCGGGTCAGACCGAGTATTTTACAGCTTGAAGATTTTCGAGCAGCGAAGTTAGAGAGAGAGTAAAGAATCATTTATTTCAGAAGAAAATTGTATTTTAAGATATTCCGCTGTATCTGTATTTAAAATTGTATAAACTCTGATGTATATAAAAAGATTTATAGTAATGAAATAAATTCTCATTTGTTTTAATTGATTGTTATTATCTGTGTTTCTGTGGCTGATTCTGTTTAAACCTTATAAACTAAATAACAATTCGTCTTTTTGAACGTTTCTAATTGGTTTAAATACCGACTGGAGATGGTCAAAAGGGGGAATGTTACAGAGTGGTATCAGAGCTTTGGTTTACACAAAGCTTAGTTTATGATGTTTAATATGAATAGTTACTAGAAACACTTTAAAGGAGAATGTTTTCAAATCCAAAGAAGTATAAAATTGTTTTTGAAAATAAAAGATTTTTAACTAAAGAAAAGTTAAATTGAATTGAATTAGTGTTAATAAATATATGGATTTGAAATTTAACTAAAGGAAAGTTAAATAAACTGAATTTGATTTGATAAATTATTGAAATAGAAAGTTAAACTTGAAAGAGAAGTGATTATATCATATGAATTGGAAAGTTTAAATTGATAAGTTGTATAACTTATAAAATGAGAAAGTTTAAGTAAACCAGTTGTTAAATGGTTAAACAGTTTTGTTAAGTAAAACAAAATCTGAATTTTGAATCGTGATATGAATTTGACTTTTGTAAAAGTTAAATAAAATGACTTTAGAAATGAAACATGGCTTAAGTAATATTGATTCAAATTGAATTTGATATCAAAATGAATTAATAAAGTGAAGAATGAATATGAATTTGAGTTATAGAAAGGAAATTCAACTTTAATTGTAAAAGTGAATTTGTGAATATGGTGAGTATAAGAATTCAATCTGAATTAGAATATAAACCAATTGAAATTAAGTGTGTTGAACCAAATTGAATGTAAGCAAAGTGAATAAATTTGGTTAAGTTGAATGTGCATTGGTTGCTAGTTGATTGTATGGAAATTCATTAAGTATTAATGAAATTGAATTTATGGAATTTGGAAGCTATGTAAACCGAATTCAAATTGAAAGATAAGTAAATTTAAATAGAATCAAATTTGATTTGAATTGAAAGTAAACTAATTTGAATATAAATTAGTGAAAGTAAACTAATTGAATATGAATGAATGTTAGTAAAAATCCAATGTGAATGAATCAAATGTGATTAAATCGGAAATCAATTCGACGAAGGATTTACTAAAGAACTAGTAGATTATTTTGGAAATGGAAACTGATAAATTTATATAATAGTTTAAATTGGAAATTTTGAATTATTATAAGCGGCTTAAATTGAAGATTTGAAAAGATTGATATTATATTGGAATTTTAAAATGAATTTGTATAAGTGTTAAAAGTGAAATATTTAATGGATTTCATAAGTGAATGGAAATTACAGAATTTAAATTGTGAAGTTATAAAATGAATCGAAGTTGCGAAATAAAAGAATTTATAAGTAATTCACTTATAAATTAAAAAAAAAAATTCTGATATAAAATTGGGTTATAAAGGAATGGGTTAATAAAGCAATTTTTTATGAATTGAAGTCTATAAATAGGAATAGAATTTATAAACGTTGTTTATAAATTCGAAACTGACTTATTTTGATAAGTAAAAATTCTGCATAGTTTGTTAAAAGTAGTATGTTCACAATTTTGGACCGTGAATATATTATTGAATAAAAAGGACATGTTTGGGAAAGTGATATTTTAAAACGAAGTTAATTGTTTTAAAAAGATGTTTTCAAGGCATTGAATATCGAAACCATAGATTTCAACATTCATTGTTGAAATAGACGTTTTCGAATATAAGGAAATGGTGGACTATAACACTGTTGTTATAGTAAATGATTTCCGAAAGGAAATGTTTTGTATAGTATTGGGATTTATACATCTATCTAAATTTCGAATCCCTATACTAGTGATTTTGAGTTGTCGTAACGATGTTTTACGTAACATTCGTTTTAACTCAAATAAATATGTGAAAGAGAATGATTTCCTTAAAGATGAAATATATACTTAATTTTGATTTAAGTATATCGAATATTTTCAGATGTTGAAAATAAAATGAGATTTATGAATTACTTATTTTTAAATAAGTATGGAAATGTTTTTCCAATATGAAATGAAATGTTGTGAATATATTCCGTAAGGAATAAATGATTTGAAATTCATTTTTGAAGTCGAAGTTGAAAAGTTAAATGAGAATTTGAACAATTTGTTCAATTTGAAATTTTTCAAAAAGATTGAATCGTTAAGTTAAAATTGAGTTTAACTTCGACATCAAAGACAATATAAGTTGAGCTTTGAATTTCAGATGATGATTTGGATTGTATGTCTAACATTGTGAATTGATGACATAGCAATTGATCTCTATTAAATATATATCTGTTGGTGGCGGAGAATTTATTCTCTTAGCTTAACACCCTTCTCTGAGACGTACGAGCTCAGAGGTTATATATCGATAGACATCAATTCTGTGTTGAGAATTTACGATGTAGCGTAAAATTCAAATCGAATGTGAAAGTCGATAATAAATGGAATTATGAATATGAATTAGGTTTTGAGATAACCTTAAATTTCCAAATCGACTTAGAGGAAAATTTTGAAATCCTCTATTTTGTTATGAATATGGATATGTAAGTTTTTAGAACTTATATATATGAATGCGGTGAATTGAAACCGTTAGTTTAGAAAGGCATTGTTATGGAAATCTTATGTATGTTTACATAGATGTTATATGTACGAAATGTGAAATGAAAGTACTACATATATGATATTATGTTTTCTAAACTGAGGATGTGGAAAAGTACCTTCCATTTATTATTAAAGAAGGTATTGGAACTCGTGAAGAGTATCCATTTGAAATTCGTAGCTACGTAGAATTTTAGTCAGAGTGACTATTTGAATCGGAAATCCTTCGCGATAGTTCATCGCGATGAGATTAGATTTGATTGATGATGTTAGCGTAATTTGAGGGGCGAGATGCCCACAGTTACGAGCGACTCCACTGGGATAGTGGCGTAACCGCCGAGTAAACTGCAATCTAATGCCAGGCGAAATTTAAGGGGCGTGATGCCTACAGACACGAGCGACTCTACTGGGATAGTAGCGTAACCGCCGTGTGTACTGCAATCTATGGCGACAACCATGGCGTAATTCAAGAAAGGTGTGAAACCTGCAGTTACAAGCGACTCTACTGGGATAGTAGCGTAACCGCCGGGTAAACTGTGATCCATGGGGGAACGTGCTTTCCATATCCATTTTTTAAAAGAATTTTTAAAAGTATTTTCACTGGGAATTGAAGCAAGTATGTTTAGTACTTGGAGATTTTTAGACCTGCGCCTGGCCAGCGTATGCCTAATGTCTGTGAGAACGAAGATGGACTTGTTAAATTTCGAGTTAGCAAGTATTTTCAAACTGTAAATAGTGAATCAATGATTTGAAATTAAAATTACGAAATTCCTACTTAATGAACTAAGGAAGAGGATCTTTGTAATGTTTTGAAAGTCCACAGCTTTGGAAGAGATATATATTATATAAATCTCTAATATGAAGAATTTTAAGTTTGAATCTGAGTTGTAAATCGAAAATGTTGATAAAAGACTTTTGGGTTTTGATTTTTGAAAATCAGTGAATAAAAGAAAAGATAAACAAAACTAGTGAGATTAAACAAATGGAATGAATCTTATATTCATTTATTTGTATTGAGTTTCAAGCTTAAAAAAAATTGACTAGAGTATAAATGTCGATGAAATTTTAACAACCTTTCCTTTTCGTGGACGAAAAGTTTTTAAGGAGGGGAGTTTGTAACGACCCTGAATTTTGAACAATTTAAATTGAAAATATTTAATTAATTTTAAATATTTTCAATTTAAATTGTTCAAAATTCAGGGTCGTTACAAACTCCCCTCCTTAAAAACTTTTCGTCCACGAAAAGGAAAGGTTGTTAAAATTTCATCGACATTTATACTCTAGTCAATTTTTTTTAAGCTTGAAACTCAATACAAATAAATGAATATAAGATTCATTCCATTTGTTTAATCTCACT
The DNA here is from genome assembly GCA_030737815.1 of Allium fistulosum. NCBI lineage: Eukaryota > Viridiplantae > Streptophyta > Magnoliopsida > Asparagales > Amaryllidaceae > Allium > Allium fistulosum. The sequence goes on from CM060904.1 coordinate 138,384,388, forward strand.
AGTTTTGTTTATCTTTTCTTTTATTCACTGATTTTCAAAAATCAAAACCCAAAAGTCTTTTATCAACATTTTCGATTTACAACTCAGATTCAAACTTAAAATTCTTCATATTAGAGATTTATATAATATATATCTCTTCCAAAGCTGTGGACTTTCAAAACATTACAAAGATCCTCTTCCTTAGTTCATTAAGTGGGAATTTCGTAATTTTAATTTCAAATCATTGATTCACTATTTACAGTTTGAAAATACTTGCTAACTCGAAATTTAACAAGTCCATCTTCGTTCTCACAGACATTAGGCATACGCTGGCCAGGCGCAGGTCTAAAAATCTCCAAGTACTAAACATACTTGCTTCAATTCCCAGTGAAAATACTTTTAAAAATTCTTTTAAAAAATGGATATGGAAAGCACGTTCCCCCATGGATCACAGTTTACCCGGCGGTTACGCTACTATCCCAGTAGAGTCGCTTGTAACTGCAGGTTTCACACCTTTCTTGAATTACGCCATGGTTGTCGCCATAGATTGCAGTACACACGGCGGTTACGCTACTATCCCAGTAGAGTCGCTCGTGTCTGTAGGCATCACGCCCCTCAAATTTCGCCTGGCATTAGATTGCAGTTTACTCGGCGGTTACGCCACTATCCCAGTGGAGTCGCTCGTAACTGTGGGCATCTCGCCCCTCAAATTACGCTAACATCATCAATCAAATCTAATCTCATCGCGATGATGATTTGACTTGAATTTCAAATTATCAGAATGAATTGGTGATTAAATTTTTGAATTTAATCTATTGAAAGTTGATGATTTGACTTGAATTTCAAATTATCAGAATGAATTGGTGATTAAATTTTTGAATTTAATCTATTGAAAGTTGAATAAAATTTGAATCTTCGATTTTAAGCCGGTTAAAAATAATTTAAAGGCTTGGAAAATTCATATTGATAATACTGAAGGTAATAGAAGCTTCAGAATTGAATTTGGAAAACAATCTGTTCAGTTTTGAGATTATATCGTTTGAATTGAATATAAAAATAGCTTTCCAAGGCACAGTCTTGGAATTTGACGAAACGAGTTTCATTGGGTCCGTAATATTGAATTATTACTGGATTTCAATTTTCGTATTTATCAGAATTGTTTTATGAATATACGGCGTATAAACGCGTATAAAATTAAATCGAATTCAATTTGAATTTCTGTAACAACCGGGGTTTTGCCCAAAATTATAATCATTAGTAAATGATTTATGTTGACAGTTAAATTTCTGTTTGTTGTTGAAATTTTTATAACGATTAAATCTTCGTCAAATTGGCGATATTAATTTCTGTTAAAGTTTATTGGAATTGTAATCGATTAAAATTCTTTATCAAATCTTATTAATACGAAATGAAATAAATACACATAGCTAAATTTTAACATGATAATTTAAAAACAAAACAAATTAAAGAAAATATCTTTACAAAATAAATCAGTTTTAAAAAGAAAAAAAAAAGAAAAAAAAAAGAAAACCAATACCACCCATACCTAAACCATGTTCTCTTCTGCAAAACCACGTCCTTACCCCTTATCTTCTGTTAAACCCACGTCGCCTCTTTCATTTCTCATTCCTAAAACCTAAATCGAAGAGAAAAAAAAATGGCAGCCGTCTTCTTCTTCGTTCGCAAAAAGAAAAATTAGGGTTTCGTTTCGTTCGTGCTCCTCGTCTCCAAACTAGGGCTTGTCTTCCTTCGTCTCGCTCGCAACCTCTTCGAGAAAAGGTGAGTAGTATACTCACATCTGATTCAAACGCTCGCGTAGTTAGTTCGATTTGTTTTGTTGTTGATGATTTCTTTAGCCCTGCCAGCTTCATATCTGATACTCGATGCTCTTGATTTTGAATTTTAGCTGTTCAATATTCTCGGCTATCACTGTGTTGATTTCCTTTGACTTCGCCTTTTTGATTTTTCGTGAATTTCTTTCTTGACTTCGGTCTGACCTTGGTTATATGATTTTCTGGTACATTGGTTTCGGCCATCATGTTGCTGACTATGGTTTAAAATAAAAATCTGCAACTAGATTTTGTGGAAAGAAATTTAGATGAGGATTTTCTTAAATTTTGAAATGGCTTTCATTGTGACTTCGGCCTTTATTTTGATCGTGAAATTGTTTATCCATGTGAATTACTTGTGCATTTATATGTGGTTGCCATGAGCTTTGGCCTTTGTTGGTTTCACTTGCATCTGGTCTCACTGAGTTTGGTTGCTGTCTTCATATAGATGATTCACTGGACATTTTCATGTAGCTGTAGTCTTTGTATCTCTTGTGCATGTTGTGCTTTTGTTGTAACTGCGGCACTTTAGCATGTGTATCTGATCTTTGTTCCCTATTGCACATTCACCTGTTTCCTCATGTCCATATATGTGTATATGTACTGGTTTGAGACCTGATGCTTTGAACTTGATCATGTTGGCATCTCTGGTTGGTCTGCATTATGATATCCTGGTTCATCTTTGTTTAGTCTTGCATTCATCCTAGTAGTTGCAGTTGTCACTGTAGTTACCTTGTTCATTTTTGATTCAAAGCACGGTCTTGAACCCTGACTTGTTCGAATTGCACTTCCTATGTATGTGTATACATATGCATATTCATATGTATATATTTATATGGTAAAATTCATTGGTTTAATTGGGTCTGGGCATTCTTGTATACTTGACAGTTCTGTATGGCTTGATGTCTACATACTATTGTTTGCAAGTCATGAACATGTGGGTCTGCATTGATATTAGTTTATTTCATTGTGGCATTGTGAAGCTATCTTGTTGCCTTTGATACTGCATGTAGTACTGCATTTCATATGCTTGCACTACTTGATGTTGTCTTCATCTATGTTGTTTTGTAGTAGCACTGTATGTCTGCAGTCTTTACTATGTCATCTGAATTGCTTTCGACTGCACTGTTGCATTGTGATTTCATGCCTGTAGTTGCATTCCATTTGTATTTGTGGTGCTCGTTTGTGGGCCTTTGTGCCTGCTGCACTTGCTTGACCAGTTTCATTCATCCTTGTTTATTTTTGTTGCCTTCACCCAAATTTCCATGCGGTGACTGCAGTTAGTGTTGCAGTTTTACCCTTAATTCTTTGTGGTGGCTTTATATGCGGTGTTGGCGAGGCAGTGCACGCGTACGTGTGCACTGCAGCCACCCAACTCGACAGTTTCGAATTGATTTTTCTTTGCTCGTGATGCATTGATTTTTTTTATACCATATTGGCGAGGCCGTGCACGCGTGCGTGTACGGCAGCCAATGACACTGTTATCTCTGTTGATGATTTAAATCTGCTGATTTATTGTTAACACTGTTTAGTGTTATATTTTCGTTATCCGATTTCTTTGTTAAAAGAGTTGGATAGACGAGAATTATTGTGACGGTCGTCTATTTAAATTATCATTTCCTATATGCACTCATAAACTGGTTTGAATTAGACTGACCTGTGTATTATTTTCTTTTGAATATAATACTCGGGTCAGACCGAGTATTTTACAGCTTGAAGATTTTCGAGCAGCGAAGTTAGAGAGAGAGTAAAGAATCATTTATTTCAGAAGAAAATTGTATTTTAAGATATTCCGCTGTATCTGTATTTAAAATTGTATAAACTCTGATGTATATAAAAAGATTTATAGTAATGAAATAAATTCTCATTTGTTTTAATTGATTGTTATTATCTGTGTTTCTGTGGCTGATTCTGTTTAAACCTTATAAACTAAATAACAATTCGTCTTTTTGAACGTTTCTAATTGGTTTAAATACCGACTGGAGATGGTCAAAAGGGGGAATGTTACAATTTTGGACAGCGGATGATCCTTTAAATAAAATGTGTAAAAATGTTGAATTTGGTTAACGAAGTATATTCACGATTTTGGACAGTGAATAATATATTAAAAAGAAATATTTGGAAGTGATATTTTAAATAGAACTAAAACGATTTAAGGATGTTTTAAAATGTATTAAGTATCGAAACCATAGATTTCAACATTTATTGTTGAAATAGACGTTTTCGAGAAATAAGGAAATGGTGGACTATAACACTGTTGCTATAGTAAATGATTTTCGAAAGGAAATGTTTTATATAGTATTGGGATTTATATATCTATCTTAATTTCGAATCCCTATACTAGTGATTTTGGGTCGTCGTAACGATGTTTTACGCAACATTCGTTTTGACTCAAATAAATGTGTTAAGAGAATGTTTTCCTTAAAGAATGAAATATATACTTAATTGTGATTTAAGTATATTGAATATTTTCCAAATGTTGAAAATAAATAGATTTGTGAATTACTTATTATTAAATAAGTATGGAAATGTTTTTTTCCAATATGAAGTGAAATGTTTTGAGATTATGTCTTTTAAAGATAAATTGAAAAGTGATTTGAAATTTGTTTTCAAATGGTTGAAGTGTTGAAAAACATATCTAATAAAGATATTTTTGGGAAATAAATAATTTGGGGAATTAATTGAAATCGGGTGATGTTGTGAACATTGATTGATAGTTAAATAACCGACTATCAATATTGACCTTTAAATAGGTATTTGTTGTGACTTGTTTGAAAATTTGGATGCTACACTTATTTTCAAAATATTGCGCTCGTTATTCGAATTACCCACTCTGAATAGTGATACGACGTAAATGGATAGCATTTGAAGACCGGTGTTGAAGATCGGATATTTTGAAATCGGAAGGATTACCGTCGAATGTCTCTGCATCGGCTGATCCCCGATATAGAGGTTTTATCACCCTTTGTGATGGATATCCGGACGTGATTAGAAATTATCCGGATTGCAAGGACTTCTTTTGAAGTGCCTTCGGTTCTGTTCGATCCCGGAACAGACTTGTATGGTTGTATGTTTGACGTTACATTTTGAGATATAAAGCTGGTTTCTATCAAATACATTTCTGTTGGTGGTGGATAATTTATTCTCTTAGCTTAACACCCTTCTCTGAGACATACGAGCTCAGAGGTTATGTAGTTGATGGTTACTAGTGATATATTCCCAATTTGGTAACATGGCATGCTGAGTGTTGTTGTGTGATGATCATTTGTTGATCAAAGCATAGCTTTGTGAAAAAGTGTAGCTTTGTGGACGAGACTTCGTCGGACCTCACACGCCAGAATGGTCAAAACAGGAATAATGCAGCAAGGTTATTAGGGATAGCGCCCCCTTAGGGTGTGTCATTTCCTTCTGGATAGAGGTGGTATCATGGAATGGAGCCCAGATACTTAACCTATGTTGTTGCTGCAAATTTATTATTTTGTGGTTGTTGGTATTGAGGATCCTCGGATAAAGGTTGTTTAAAACCGGGGGATGGCATACTCGTGTCAGTAGTTACCCAGCTAAGGGTAACCCGGCCTTGTGTTGGCAGAGATCCGGTTAGGTTCTCGGGGCGTCTTTTCAGAGGCGTACCCATGTGGCAATGGGAAGTTCCTTGGCCTAACCATTTGTTGGAAATCCAAAGAAACAATACGAGCCTTGTACGGTTTTAGTTGTAGAACCTGCCATTTAAAATGGTAGCTATAGTATGCATACTATAATGGTACCTATGCTGGCTAAGATTAATATTATACTTTCGAAATGTTTTCCACTATGCACTAATAATAATATCAAAAATGATTTGTTTTGCGTAGTAAGCATCTTTGACTATCATAAGGAGAAATCTCCTCCAATTCTGCATTTGCATTGTGTGTATGGCGGGAGGCCTTATGGTAGTTTCATTTTCCAAAAGCATTGCGAATATCTTTCACTTCCTTTGTTGTTGTTTTAAAGATAAAAAAACTGTTTTAAGTTCTCACACCAGTTCCATGACTGACCTGAAGTTTATTGTTCCCTTCCTAAACTCTGGGTGCCCATAATTTTTCCACACGGGCAGCCTAGAGTCAGGTTAACGGGTTATCAGGTTATTCTAGATTTAGAAGTGCTATTGAGCTCAGGAGGCGAGCTGGATGGCAAGACGTATCACTTGTATATGATATTATCTTTTCCGCTGTGTATTCTCTTGTAAGGACAGGTTTATATAACTGTCCATTATTGAGCTGTGTTGTATATTGTTGTTGTACACTCTGATGATGTAATGTATAAACTGATATAGTTCTTTTGATTTAAAGATTATTCATTTATCTATTATAGGTTGTTCCGCTGCGATTGTGAGATTCTGATATTGTTTATGTTGCTTCTTCTTTCTTTCTTTTCTTCTACCTCTTCTTTTAAACCCTAACAATTCGGTTTTCCGGCCTTCGATTATGTGGCATTTGATACAGTGGACGTAAGAATGCCGACCTTCGGATCTCGATAAAATCGTGTCGTTACAGAGGAGATCAAGGAGCCAAAGCACCAAAATGATATGGTGCTGTGAAGGAGAAGTAGGTGGAAGAGGAGGAGAAGAAGAAGAAATCACAAGGGATAGAAATTCTGGTAATTTTTCATTTCTAAAAACCATCTGTACAAGTATTCTAATAAAAGGAAATGCATCATAACAACTTGCCTAAGTGGCTATAAAAGGTTACGCTGCCTTCATGTTGTGTTATAGGAGAAGCGTGCACATCATTAACAACAATTCTTTGTGGGTTTTTGTAACGACCCTGGAATTTAAATTTATTTAAATTAATAATTTAATGAATTTTTGAATTTAATTGAGTAATTAAATAAATTTTTGGATAAAAATTTGTTAATTTAATTAGAAAATTGGAGCGAGTTTCCCCGACTCAAATATAAGTGAATACATTAGCTAAGAATACAACAAACATTAACAAATAAAAACAAACAAAAGAAGTATGAACAAGCCAAAGTAAAATAAAATTATAAACCAGTAAATGTGTAGGCAAGGCAAACTATAATCTGATAACATTTTAAAGTAATAAAACAAGTGTAGACAAGAGAAAATAAAACAAAGCTTAGTAAACAAGCAAGCATAAACAAAGATAAAAGGACTTAAGCAAGTAAGGCAACCCATAACAACATCACCTCAGCCACCAAATTATCTTCAGCCGAGTGAAATAATGCAAGTAAATGGGAAATGTTAGTTTATAAAAACATGGCTAAGCATGGAAACCAAGTACCAGGCAATTAATGCAAAAGCATGGGTATGTACAAGTCATAAATGCAACCTTTAGCCGTGCCTATTTGTATAAACAAATATATCATCATCCTGTACAAACAATATAAAACATCACCCTGTAACTTGCTTTTCTTATATACATCACCACTTCATTCCATTCGATCAGTTCAAAGCTAAGAAGAAAAAAAAGTCTGAAGCTTACCATCTTTAAAAACTCAAACAATAATTCAAACCCTGTAAACCAAAGATTTAAAGCCTGGAAGTCAAGCAAATCATCATCAACAAATAGGAAGATCAAAACTGCATTTTCTTTTCAAAGCAAAAGTTCTCTGTTCTTCTTCTGTTCTAAGTATAAACAGGTGAGCAACTTGACCCAGTATTTTCTTCTTTAGATCGGTGAGCAAATAATCTTGTAACGCTTAAGTATTACTTAATCTTTGCTTAGATAGATAGTGTTATGTGAGCATGAAGCTCTGTATATATGTATGTCTATATTTGACAGTACTGAAGTATTCATCTTCTTCTCTGTTTTGGCTCACAGGGTAGAATTAATCAAATAAATTCAATTTCTTACCATCTAATTAGTATCAAGCTTTGGTTTCAAAAGCGAATATGTATGTTTAAGTATGGATTCTAATTTAAAAATGGTTTGAAGGAAGATAAGGATATACGGTATGCACAGATTTGATTTTCCAGAGGATTAGTAGATTTTGAATAAATTCGACTATAACGATTTGAAGATTCAATTATATAATCTGAATCCTTATGTAAAAATATGATTTTTAAGCTAGGTATAGTGATTTTTAGAAGTATGGTTGAAGAGCAGTTTCATGTTGATCAAAAATCGAGTTTTGATCAAGATCAGGCGATTGAAGGCTCAATCGAGGCCGGGGTTTCGCGTGGAGGTGGAGGAGGCTACATCGATGATGGGAAAAATACCCGGAGGTTTTCCAGTTCACTGTGGCGACGGCGGTGGGGTTTGGAAATTTGTAAACCTAGTTTTAGTCTAGGGTGAAAAATGGGTCGCTGATGATTCTCGGGTGCATCGAGTTTGATGGGATTCTGGGGATAGGCTCGTGGGGGATCGGAGATGGTGGGACCAAGGTGGCGCGAGGCCAGGTGGTCGGCGTCGCGAGGTCGAAGTGGATTTAGTCATGCAGTGGGTTTCAGTTTTGAATGGGTGGCTCGATTTTAATTGGAGGCAAGTTTGGATATTTTGATGACTGGAGGGGGTCGTAGGGGTGATAGTCAACTTGTCGGAAGTTTCGCCTGGGGTCGGAGACGCCTCCGTTGTTGGTGCACGTGCACCAGGTCGGTGCACAGTTTTGTTTTTGGCGATGAAGTTTCCTTCGGGGTTGTCTCGGGAAGAAGGGAGGTTGAGCTCGGGTTTACTCTCGAGAAAAACGTGATGTTGCTCGGGTTGGGATTCGAATGCATACGTGAGTGATTTTAAACAAATTTAATTTAAAACAAGGCGCAGTAAAAAAAGAAAAAAAGAAAAGGGGAGAAGAAGCAGTTGCGTGTAGGGAGACTCGGGGAGATTGCATGAAATACTCGAAGTACCATTCGAGTTAGTGCAGGGAGGTCTCGGGTTAGTGGGTTTTTCTTTTTCCAAACTGTTGTTTTATAAAAGATAATAAGTGAAAATGTTTAACAAGTCAAGTTAAACTTTAATACAAGTTTAATTATGTAATTAATTCCTTCACAATGTTCCTAACTCTTAATTACTATGATTAATTAAGAAATTAATTTAAATTAGATATAAAGTTAACTAACAATTAAGTTTGTAGTTAATACTATAATTGATTTTCAAAATTTGAAGAGACTTCTAAGTGTTAATTTAGTTGAACAATTAAATCAATTAATTAAATTATAATTGTAATTGGAGTTTGAATTAAGTAATGATTAAGTGATTAATAAATGGTAATTAACTACTTAAGTTAATAAATGAATGATTAATAGTTAATTAATGATTTAGATTAAATTATAATTGGAAATGATTTAATATGAATTAATCTAAGATAATTTCTCAAGAAAGCAATTGAAGAAATGTTATTAGTTAATGAAGTTAATTAACTAAAAGTTATTAAATAATCAAATTTATGTGATAAATTTTAATAAATAATTAGATTAATTAATTGAGATAATCAATTGTAAATTGTTAATTACTTTGTGAAAGCAATTAAGGGGTCAATTAATTATGTAATTAGTTTAAAGGTTAATTAATAAATTATTAAAGGTCGAATTAATCAAAATGATTTGTAATTAACCAAGATTTGTAGTTTATTCATAAGTAATTAATCTGGTATAAATTAATTAAAATCAGATATAAATTGATCTTACTTATAAATGTTTGGATTCTGTTGAATGATATGAGTAGTTTGATATCCCTGATATATGATGCTTTGTGATACATCCTGATTTATGCTGTAATCTGAAATTTCTGTTTCTGTGATATATTACTATGTGAATATGAAACCCCTTGGTCCGTAAAACGGCACTTAAATTTCGATGCGACAGGGAGTCGGATTCCAGTTGGTTATCCGAAACCCACATCGAATTATAATTGTGAATCTTTGTGACCGATAAATTTATTTTATCTATGAATCTGTGAATGAAGATGAGCGTTATCGATTATACCGCTTATCAATATATCTGTGATGATTGATGTTGCACTATTGTGTGTGAAACCCCTGGACTACACTTTACACACACAAATATGGATTTCACGTGGAAATCGGTTAAGTCACAGATAATTCAAATTTGATGTTTTTAAAATTGAAATTTTAATTTCAATTGATTTTGAAATTGGAAATTTAGGTTTAAAGTGAAAAGCTTTCGAAATGGAATTTCAAAGATAAAATTTATTTTGAATAATTTGATAAAGTTTTGAAGTTTAAATAATTTGATTTAAACTTAAATTCAAGATGTGAAATTGAATTCTATAATTTGAAACTAGGGATTAAAGATGTTATACCCGTTATATAAGGGTTAAACTATTTTATAAGTATTGATTTAGGAATGTGAATATGATTCAAGGACTTTAACCCGTGCAAATAAAATTGGATTTTTCTTAAACGAAAACTGTTTGTTTTCAAAAGATAAAAGCTTTCTTATATATAAGAAATGAAATTCCAATTTAAAGGAATTTCATGTATGAATTGAAAAATGGTTTTCCAAGTTATAAATGAATTCCTTTTGAAAGCTATGAATTGAATCTGTTTAATTTTAACAGATTTAAAATGATGTTTTGTTTAAACCCTTTGAAATGAAATTGTCTTGAAAACTATAAGTTAAATCTTTGATTTAAAGATTTAACGAGTTAAATTGAAATGGAAATTGATTTGGAAAATCTGTGAATGAATCTTTGTGAAAACTGAGTGAACTTTATGAATTAAATCTTTTATTTAAAAGATTTGAAAATGGTAATCGATTGAAACCATTTAAAAAAAAAAGAAGTTTTGAATTATTAAGTTGTGACTTAATTGAAATCCCATATCCATATGTTTTTGAATATTGCGCTCGTTATTCGGGTTAGCCGGGAAAAGACATTTGTGTCATATAACCCATTCCGAATAATGATACGTCGTATATGGATCGCATTTGCTATATTACAGCATGATAGGGGGTTCTCGCTTCGCAGTTTGGTGGCGAACGGGGGACTCTTACCCCTACATGTCCCTGAGAGGGATGGGTTGGTTAGGCGAAGGCCGTGACAGTCGAGAGGCTGGCCGTAAAAGTAAATGCGAGGTGCCAGTGTAAGCCACGGTGGGGCTGGGATGGTTGCAAAGCCTACCGGTGCCCACTATCTCGTATCGTTACATTTGGTATCAGAGCTAAGGTTGAACTTTAGCTCAGGAGTATAACACATTAAGTAGCTCATTAGAGATAGAGTGAAGTAAACTCTAGAATGAGTGTATCTCAGATATCCGTCTGAACGTCTCAGTAAATTCTCTGGCTATCCACTGATAGTGAGTATGAGTGCGAGAAGAGGACGAGATAGGGGACAAGGGAATACGACTACAAATGGTCAATACCCTGCAACAGTGGAAACAATCTTTCTCTATCAATATCTTTTGATTCGATTCCAAATTCTTTTGATTTCTTCGTATCAGCTACAAGAAGAAGTTTCGGTATGATGATGACTCTACGAATCGTTGTAGAAATCCTTACTTAGTATTTTCATCGGTTTCTTATCAGCTTTTTGATTTAAACCTTAATGAATTTGAAATTGGAAATTTTAATTTGAGGTAAATTGATTAATAGAATATGAGAATAAAATTGAATTGAATCAATAAAACGATTTTGTTTAAAACCAAATTTTGAAATTCTATTGTAATTTCTTGGAATACCAAAGTCCGAAGAGGGACAAATTGGTATGTATACTTTGAGATATTCCGACTTGAATTCGGAATCCGTATCTTGTGTTTGAGGAATTATAGGAGATCGAATCTGTCTATCTCTGTCTTTGTTTCGTGCCTGCGAATTTCGAGGACGAAATTCTTTTAAGGGGGGAAGTTTGTAACGACCCCGGAATTTAAATTTATTTAAATTAATAATTTAATGAATTTTTGAATTTAATTGAGTAATTAAATAAATTTTTGGATAAAAATTTGTTAATTTAATTAGAAAATTGGAGCGAGTTTCCCCGACTCAAATATAAGTGAATACATTAGCTAAGAATACAACAAACATTAACAAATAAAAACAAACAAAAGAAGTATGAACAAGCCAAAGTAAAATAAAATTATAAACCAGTAAATGTGTAGACAAGGCAAACTATAATCTGATAACATTTTAAAGTAATAAAACAAGTGTAGACAAGAGAAAATAAAACAAAGCTTAGTAAACAAGCAAGCATAAACAAAGATAAAAGGACTTAAGCAAGTAAGGCAACCCATAACAACATCACCTCAGCCACCAAATTATCTTCAGCCGAGTGAAATAATGCAAGTAAATGGGAAATGTTAGTTTATAAAAACATGGCTAAGCATGGAAACCAAGTACCAGGCAATTAATGCAAAAGCATGGGTATGTACAAGTCATAAATGCAACCTTTAGCCGTGCCTATTTGTATAAACAAATATATCATCATCCTGTACAAACAATATAAAACATCACCCTGTAACTTGCTTTTCTTATATACATCACCACTTCATTCCATTCGATCAGTTCAAAGCTAAGAAGAAAAAAAAATGTCTGAAGCTTACCATCTTTAAAAACTCAAACAATAATTCAAACCCTGTAAACCAAAGATTTAAAGCCTGGAAGTCAAGCAAATCATCATCAACAAATAGGAAGATCAAAACTGCATTTTCTTTTCAAAGCAAAAGTTCTCTGTTCTTCTTCTGTTCTAAGTATAAACAGGTGAGCAACTTGACCCAGTATTTTCTTCTTTAGATCGGTGAGCAAATAATCTTGTAACGCTTAAGTATTACTTAATCTTTGCTTAGATAGATAGTGTTATGTGAGCATGAAGCTCTGTATATATGTATGTCTATATTTGACAGTACTGAAGTATTCATCTTCTTCTCTGTTTTGGCTCACAGGGTAGAATTAATCAAATAAATTCAATTTCTTACCATCTAATTAGTATCAAGCTTTGGTTTCAAAAGCGAATATGTATGTTTAAGTATGGATTCTAATTTAAAAATGGTTTGAAGGAAGATAAGGATATACGGTATGCACAGATTTGATTTTCCAGAGGATTAGTAGATTTTGAATAAATTCGACTATAACGATTTGAAGATTCAATTATATAATCTGAATCCTTATGTAAAAATATGATTTTTAAGCTAGGTATAGTGATTTTTAGAAGTATGGTTGAAGAGCAGTTTCATGTTGATCAAAAATCGAGTTTTGATCAAGATCAGGCGATTGAAGGCTCAATCGAGGCCGGGGTTTCGCGTGGAGGTGGAGGAGGCTACAGCGATGATGGGAAAAATACCCGGAGGTTGTCCAGTTCACTGTGGCGACGGCGGTGGGGTTTGGAAATTTGTAAACCTAGTTTTAGTCTAGGGTGAAAAATGGGTCGCTGATGATTCTCGGGTGCATCGAGTTTGATGGGATTCTGGGGATAGGCTCGTGGGGGATCGGAGATGGTGGGACCAAGGTGGCGCGAGGCCAGGTGGTCGGCGTCGCGAGGTCGAAGTGGATTTAGTCATGCAGTGGGTTTCAGCTTTGAATGGGTGGCTCGATTTTAATTGGAGGCAAGTTTGGATATTTTGATGACTGGAGGGGGTCGTAGGGGTGATAGTCAACTTGTCGGAAGTTTCGCCTGGGGTCGGAGACGCCTCCGTTGTTGGTGCACGTGCACCAGGTCGGTGCACAGTTTTGTTTTTGGCGATGAAGTTTCCTTCGGGGTTGTCTCGGGAAGAAGGGAGGTTGAGCTCGGGTTTACTCTCGAGAAAAACGTGATGTTGCTCGGGTTGGGATTCGAATGCATACGTGAGTGATTTTAAACAAATTTAATTTAAAACAAGGCGCAGTAAAAAAAGAAAAAAAGAAAAGGGGAGAAGAAGCAGTTGCGTGTAGGGAGACTCGGGGAGATTGCATGAAATACTCGAAGTACCATTCGAGTTAGTGTAGGGAGGTCTCGGGTTAGTGGGTTTTTCTTTTTCCAAACTGTTGTTTTATAAAAGATAATAAGTGAAAATGTTTAACAAGTCAAGTTAAACTTTAATACAAGTTTAATTATGTAATTAATTCCTTCACAATGTTCCTAACTCTTAATTACTATGATTAATTAAGAAATTAATTTAAATTAGATATAAAGTTAACTAACAATTAAGTTTGTAGTTAATACTATAATTGATTTTCAAAATTTGAAGAGACTTCTAAGTGTTAATTTAGTTGAACAATTAAATCAATTAATTAAATTATAATTGTAATTGGAGTTTGAATTAAGTAATGATTAAGTGATTAATAAATGGTAATTAACTACTTAAGTTAATAAATGAATGATTAATAGTTAATTAATGATTTAGATTAAATTATAATTGGAAATGATTTAATATGAATTAATCTAAGATAATTTCTCAAGAAAGCAATTGAAGAAATGTTATTAGTTAATGAAGTTAATTAACTAAAAGTTATTAAATAATCAAATTTATGTGATAAATTTTAATAAATAATTAGATTAATTAATTGAGATAATCAATTGTAAATTGTTAATTACTTTGTGAAAGCAATTAAGGGGTCAATTAATTATGTAATTAGTTTAAAGGTTAATTAATAAATTATTAAAGGTCGAATTAATCAAAATGATTTGTAATTAACCAAGATTTGTAGTTTATTCATAAGTAATTAATCTGGTATAAATTAATTAAAATCAGATATAAATTGATCTTACTTATAAATGTTTGGATTCTGTTGAATGATATGAGTAGTTTGATATCCCTGATATATGATGCTTTGTGATACATCCTGATTTATGCTGTAATCTGAAATTTCTGTTTCTGTGATATATTACTATGTGAATATGAAACCCCTTGGTCCGTAAAACGGCACTTAAATTTCGATGCGACAGGGAGTCGGATTCCAGTTGGTTATCCGAAACCCACATCGAATTATAATTGTGAATCTTTGTGACCGATAAATTTATTTTATCTATGAATCTGTGAATGAAGATGAGCGTTATCGATTATACCGCTTATCAATATATCTGTGATGATTGATGTTGCACTATTGTGTGTGAAACCCCTGGACTACACTTTACACACACAAATATGGATTTCACGTGGAAATCGGTTAAGTCACAGATAATTCAAATTTGATGTTTTTAAAATTGAAATTTTAATTTCAATTGATTTTGAAATTGGAAATTTAGGTTTAAAGTGAAAAGCTTTCGAAATGGAATTTCAAAGATAAAATTTATTTTGAATAATTTGATAAAGTTTTGAAGTTTAAATAATTTGATTTAAACTTAAATTCAAGATGTGAAATTGAATTCTATAATTTGAAACTAGGGATTAAAGATGTTATACCCGTTATATAAGGGTTAAACTATTTTATAAGTATTGATTTAGGAATGTGAATATGATTCAAGGACTTTAACCCGTGCAAATAAAATTGGATTTTTCTTAAACGAAAACTGTTTGTTTTCAAAAGATAAAAGCTTTCATATATATAAGAAATGAAATTCCAATTTAAAGGAATTTCATGTATGAATTGAAAAATGGTTTTCCAAGTTATAAATGAATTCCTTTTGAAAGCTATGAATTGAATCTGTTTAATTTTAACAGATTTAAAATGATGTTTTGTTTAAACCCTTTGAAATGAAATTGTCTTGAAAACTATAAGTTAAATCTTTGATTTAAAGATTTAACGAGTTAAATTGAAATGGAAATTGATTTGGAAAATCTGTGAATGAATCTTTGTGAAAACTGAGTGAACTTTATGAATTAAATCTTTTATTTAAAAGATTTGAAAATGGTAATCGATTGAAACCATTTAAAAAAAAAGAAGTTTTGAATTATTAAGTTGTGACTTAATTGAAATCCCATATCCATATGTTTTTGAATATTGCGCTCGTTATTCTGGTTAGCCGGGAAAAGACATTTGTGTCATATAACCCATTCCGAATAATGATACGTCGTATATGGATCGCATTTGCTATATTACAGCATGATAGGGGGTTCTCGCTTCGCAGTTTGGTGGCGAACGGGGGACTCTTACCCCTACATGTCCCTGAGAGGGATGGGTTGGTTAGGCGAAGGCCGTGACAGTCGAGAGGCTGGCCGTAAAAGTAAATGCGAGGTGCCAGTGTAAGCCACGGTGGGGCTGGGATGGTTGCAAAGCCTACCGGTGCCCACTGTCTCGTATCGTTACATTTGGTATCAGAGCTAAGGTTGAACTTTAGCTCAGGAGTATAACACATTAAGTAGCTCATTAGAGATAGAGTGAAGTAAACTCTAGAATGAGTGTATCTCAGATATCCGTCTGAACGTCTCAGTAAATTCTCTGGCTATCCACTGATAGTGAGTATGAGTGCGAGAAGAGGACGAGATAGGGGACAAGGGAATACGACTACAAATGGTCAATACCCTGCAACAGTGGAAACAATCTTTCTCTATCAATATCTTTTGATTCGATTCCAAATTCTTTTGATTTCTTCGTATCAGCTACAAGAAGAAGTTTCGGTATGATGATGACTCTACGAATCGTTGTAGAAATCCTTACTTAGTATTTTCATCGGTTTCTTATCAGCTTTTTGATTTAAACCTTAATGAATTTGAAATTGGAAATTTTAATTTGAGGTAAATTGATTAATAGAATATGAGAATAAAATTGAATTGAATCAATAAAACGATTTTGTTTAAAACCAAAATTTGAAATTCTATTGTAATTTCTTGGAATACCAAAGTCCGAAGAGGGACAAATTGGTATGTATACTTTGAGATATTCCGACGTGAATTCGGAATCCGTATCTTGTGTTTGAGGAATTATAGGAGATCGAATCTGTCTATCTCTGTCTTTGTTTCGTGCCTGCGAATTTCGAGGACAAAATTCTTTTAAGGGGGGAAGTTTGTAACGACCCCGGAATTTAAATTTATTTAAATTAATAATTTAATGAATTTTTGAATTTAATTGAGTAATTAAATAAATTTTTGGATAAAAATTTGTTAATTTAATTAGAAAATTGGAGCGAGTTTCCCCGACTCAAATATAAGTGAATACATTAGCTAAGAATACAACAAACATTAACAAATAAAAACAAACAAAAGAAGTATGAACAAGCCAAAGTAAAATAAAATTATAAACCAGTAAATGTGTAGACAAGGCAAACTATAATCTGATAACATTTTAAAGTAATAAAACAAGTGTAGACAAGAGAAAATAAAACAAAGCTTAGTAAACAAGCAAGCATAAACAAAGATAAAAGGACTTAAGCAAGTAAGGCAACCCATAACAACATCACCTCAGCCACCAAATTATCTTCAGCCGAGTGAAATAATGCAAGTAAATGGGAAATGTTAGTTTATAAAAACATGGCTAAGCATGGAAACCAAGTACCAGGCAATTAATGCAAAAGCATGGGTATGAACAAGTCATAAATGCAACCTTTAGCCGTGCCTATTTGTATAAACAAATATATCATCATCCTGTACAAACAATATAAAACATCACCCTGTAACTTGCTTTTCTTATATACATCACCACTTCATTCCATTCGATCAGTTCAAAGCTAAGAAGAAAAAAAAATGTCTGAAGCTTACCATCTTTAAAAACTCAAACAATAATTCAAACCCTGTAAACCAAAGATTTAAAGCCTGGAAGTCAAGCAAATCATCATCAACAAATAGGAAGATCAAAACTGCATTTTCTTTTCAAAGCAAAAGTTCTCTGTTCTTCTTCTGTTCTAAGTATAAACAGGTGAGCAACTTGACCCAGTATTTTCTTCTTTAGATCGGTGAGCAAATAATCTTGTAACGCTTAAGTATTACTTAATCTTTGCTTAGATAGATAGTGTTATGTGAGCATGAAGCTCTGTATATATGTATGTCTATATTTGACAGTACTGAAGTATTCATCTTCTTCTCTGTTTTGGCTCACAGGGTAGAATTAATCAAATAAATTCAATTTCTTACCATCTAATTAGTATCAAGCTTTGGTTTCAAAAGCGAATATGTATGTTTAAGTATGGATTCTAATTTAAAAATGGTTTGAAGGAAGATAAGGATATACGGTATGCACAGATTTGATTTTCCAGAGGATTAGTAGATTTTGAATAAATTCGACTATAACGATTTGAAGATTCAATTATATAATCTGAATCCTTATGTAAAAATATGATTTTTAAGCTAGGTATAGTGATTTTTAGAAGTATGGTTGAAGAGCAGTTTCATGTTGATCAAAAATCGAGTTTTGATCAAGATCAGGCGATTGAAGGCTCAATCGAGGCCGGGGTTTCGCATGGAGGTGGAGGAGGCTACAGCGATGATGGGAAAAATACCCGGAGGTTGTCCAGTTCACTGTGGCGACGGCGGTGGGGTTTGGAAATTTGTAAACCTAGTTTTAGTCTAGGGTGAAAAATGGGTCGCTGATGATTCTCGGGTGCATCGAGTTTGATGGGATTCTGGGGATAGGCTCGTGGGGGATCGGAGATGGTGGGACCAAGGTGGCGCGAGGCCAGGTGGTCGGCGTCGCGAGGTCGAAGTGGATTTAGTCATGCAGTGGGTTTCAGCTTTGAATGGGTGGCTCGATTTTAATTGGAGGCAAGTTTGGATATTTTGATGACTGGAGGGGGTCGTAGGGGTGATAGTCAACTTGTCGGAAGTTTCGCCTGGGGTCGGAGACGCCTCCGTTGTTGGTGCACGTGCACCAGGTCGGTGCACAGTTTTGTTTTTGGCGATGAAGTTTCCTTCGGGGTTGTCTCGGGAAGAAGGGAGGTTGAGCTCGGGTTTACTCTCGAGAAAAACGTGATGTTGCTCGGGTTGGGATTCGAATGCATACGTGAGTGATTTTAAACAAATTTAATTTAAAACAAGGCGCAGTAAAAAAAAGAAAAAAAGAAAAAGGGAGAAGAAGCAGTTGCGTGCAGGGAGACTCGGGGAGATTGCATGAAATGCTCGAAGTACCATTCGAGTTAGTGCAGGGAGGTCTCGGGTTAGTGGGTTTTTCTTTTTCCAAACTGTTGTTTTATAAAAGATAATAAGTGAAAATGTTTAACAAGTCAAGTTAAACTTTAATACAAGTTTAATTATGTAATTAATTCCTTCACAATGTTCCTAACTCTTAATTACTATGATTAATTAAGAAATTAATTTAAATTAGATATAAAGTTAACTAACAATTAAGTTTGTAGTTAATACTATAATTGATTTTCAAAATTTGAAGAGACTTCTAAGTGTTAATTTAGTTGAACAATTAAATCAATTAATTAAATTATAATTGTAATTGGAGTTTGAATTAAGTAATGATTAAGTGATTAATAAATGGTAATTAACTACTTAAGTTAATAAATGAATGATTAATAGTTAATTAATGATTTAGATTAAATTATAATTGGAAATGATTTAATATGAATTAATCTAAGATAATTTCTCAAGAAAGCAATTGAAGAAATGTTATTAGTTAATGAAGTTAATTAACTAAAAGTTATTAAATAATCAAATTTATGTGATAAATTTTAATAAATAATTAGATTAATTAATTGAGATAATCAATTGTAAATTGTTAATTACTTTGTGAAAGCAATTAAGGGGTCAATTAATTATGTAATTAGTTTAAAGGTTAATTAATAAATTATTAAAGGTCGAATTAATCAAAATGATTTGTAATTAACCAAGATTTGTAGTTTATTCATAAGTAATTAATCTGGTATAAATTAATTAAAATCAGATATAAATTAATCTTACTTATAAATGTTTGGATTCTGTTGAATGATATGAGTAGTTTGATATCCCTGATATATGATGCTTTGTGATACATCCTGATTTATGCTGTAATCTGAAATTTCTGTTTCTGTGATATATTACTATGTGAATATGAAACCCCTTGGTCCGTAAAACGGCACTTAAATTTCGATGCGACAGGGAGTCGGATTCCAGTTGGTTATCCGAAACCCACATCGAATTATAATTGTGAATCTTTGTGACCGATAAATTTATTTTATCTATGAATCTGTGAATGAAGATGAGCGTTATCGATTATACCGCTTATCAATATATCTGTGATGATTGATGTTGCACTATTGTGTGTGAAACCCCTGGACTACACTTTACACACACAAATATGGATTTCACGTGGAAATCGGTTAAGTCACAGATAATTCAAATTTGATGTTTTTAAAATTGAAATTTTAATTTCAATTGATTTTGAAATTGGAAATTTAGGTTTAAAGTGAAAAGCTTTCGAAATGGAATTTCAAAGATAAAATTTATTTTGAATAATTTGATAAAGTTTTGAAGTTTAAATAATTTGATTTAAACTTAAATTCAAGATGTGAAATTGAATTCTATAATTTGAAACTAGGGATTAAAGATGTTATACCCGTTATATAAGGGTTAAACTATTTTATAAGTATTGATTTAGGAATGTGAATATGATTCAAGGACTTTAACCCGTGCAAATAAAATTGGATTTTTCTTAAACGAAAACTGTTTGTTTTCAAAAGATAAAAGCTTTCATATATATAAGAAATGAAATTCCAATTTAAAGGAATTTCATGTATGAATTGAAAAATGGTTTTCCAAGTTATAAATGAATTCCTTTTGAAAGCTATGAATTGAATCTGTTTAATTTTAACAGATTTAAAATGATGTTTTGTTTAAACCCTTTGAAATGAAATTGTCTTGAAAACTATAAGTTAAATCTTTGATTTAAAGATTTAACGAGTTAAATTGAAATGGAAATTGATTTGGAAAATCTATGAATGAATCTTTGTGAAAACTGAGTGAACTTTATGAATTAAATCTTTTATTTAAAAGATTTGAAAATGGTAATCGATTGAAACCATTTAAAAAAAAAGAAGTTTTGAATTATTAAGTTGTGACTTAATTGAAATCCCATATCCATATGTTTTTGAATATTGCGCTCGTTATTCGGGTTAGCCGGGAAAAGACATTTGTGTCATATAACCCATTCCGAATAATGATACGTCGTATATGGATCGCATTTGCTATATTACAGCATGATAGGGGGTTCTCGCTTGGCAGTTTGGTGGCGAACGGGGGACTCTTACCCCTACATGTCCCTGAGAGGGATGGGTTGGTTAGGCGAAGGCCGTGACAGTCGAGAGGCTGACCGTAAAAGTAAATGCGAGGTGCCAGTGTAAGCCACGGTGGGGCTGGGATGGTTGCAAAGCCTACCGGTGCCCACTGTCTCGTATCGTTACATTTGGTATCAGAGCTAAGGTTGAACTTTAGCTCAGGAGTATAACACATTAAGTAGCTCATTAGAGATAGAGTGAAGTAAACTCTAGAATGAGTGTATCTCAGATATCCGTCTGAACGTCTCAGTAAATTCTCTGGCTATCCGCTGATAGTGAGTATGAGTGCGAGAAGAGGACGAGATAGGGGACAAGGGAATACGACTACAAATGGTCAATACCCTACAACAGTGGAAACAATCTTTCTCTATCAATATCTTTTGATTTGATTCCAAATTCTTTTGATTTCTTCGTATCAGCTACAAGAAGAAGTTTCGGTATGATGATGACTCTACGAATCGTTGTAGAAATCCTTACTTAGTATTTTCATCGGTTTCTTATCAGCTTTTTGATTTAAACCTTAATGAATTTGAAATTGGAAATTTTAATTTGAGGTAAATTGATTAATAGAATATGAGAATAAAATTGAATTGAATCAATAAAACAATTTTGTTTAAAACCAAATTTTGAAATTCTATTGTAATTTCTTGGAATACCAAAGTCCGAAGAGGGACAAATTGGTATGTATACTTTGAGATATTCCGACTTGAATTCGGAATCCGTATCTTGTGTTTGAGGAATTATAGGAGATCGAATCTGTCTATCTCTGTCTTTGTTTCGTGCCTGCGAATTTCGAGGACGAAATTCTTTTAAGGGGGGAAGTTTGTAACGACCCCGGAATTTAAATTTATTTAAATTAATAATTTAATGAATTTTTGAATTTAGTTGAGTAATTAAATAAATTTTTGGATAAAAATTTGTTAATTTAATTAGAAAATTGGAGCGAGTTTCCCCGACTCAAATATAAGTGAATACATTAGCTAAGAATACAACAAACATTAACAAATAAAAACAAACAAAAGAAGTATGAACAAGCCAAAGTAAAATAAAATTATAAACCAGTAAATGTGTAGACAAGGCAAACTATAATCTGATAACATTTTAAAGTAATAAAACAAGTGTAGACAAGAGAAAATAAAACAAAGCTTAGTAAACAAGCAAGCATAAACAAAGATAAAAGGACTTAAGCAAGTAAGGCAACCCATAACAACATCACCTCAGCCACCAAATTATCTTCAGCCGAGTGAAATAATGCAAGTAAATGGGAAATGTTAGTTTATAAAAACATGGCTAAGCATGGAAACCAAGTACCAGGCAATTAATGCAAAAGCATGGGTATGTACAAGTCATAAATGCAACCTTTAGCCGTGCCTATTTGTATAAACAAATATATCATCATCCTGTACAAACAATATAAAACATCACCCTGTAACTTGCTTTTCTTATATACATCACCACTTCATTCCATTCGATCAGTTCAAAGCTAAGAAGAAAAAAAAATGTCTGAAGCTTACCATCTTTAAAAACTCAAACAATAATTCAAACCCTGTAAACCAAAGATTTAAAGCCTGGAAGTCAAGCAAATCATCATCAACAAATAGGAAGATCAAAACTGCATTTTCTTTTCAAAGCAAAAGTTCTCTGTTCTTCTTCTGTTCTAAGTATAAACAGGTGAGCAACTTGACCCAGTATTTTCTTCTTTAGATCGGTGAGCAAATAATCTTGTAACGCTTAAGTATTACTTAATCTTTGCTTAGATAGATAGTGTTATGTGAGCATGAAGCTCTGTATATATGTATGTCTATATTTGACAGTACTGAAGTATTCATCTTCTTCTCTGTTTTGGCTCATAGGGTAGAATTAATCAAATAAATTCAATTTCTTACCATCTAATTAGTATCAAGCTTTGGTTTCAAAAGCGAATATGTATGTTTAAGTATGGATTCTAATTTAAAAATGGTTTGAAGGAAGATAAGGATATACGGTATGCACAGATTTGATTTTCCAGAGGATTAGTAGATTTTGAATAAATTCGACTATAACGATTTGAAGATTCAATTATATAATCTGAATCCTTATGTAAAAATATGATTTTTAAGCTAGGTATAGTGATTTTTAGAAGTATGGTTGAAGAGCAGTTTCATGTTGATCAAAAATCGAGTTTTGATCAAGATCAGGCGATTGAAGGCTCAATCGAGGCCGGGGTTTCGCGTGGAGGTGGAGGAGGCTACAGCGATGATGGGAAAAATACCCGGAGGTTGTTCAGTTCACTGTGGCGACGGCGGTGGGGTTTGGAAATTTGTAAACCTAGTTTTAGTCTAGGGTGAAAAATGGGTCGTTGATGATTCTTGGGTGCATCGAGTTTGATGGGATTCTGGGGATAGGCTCGTGGGGGATCGGAGATGGTGGGACCAAGGTGGCGCGAGGCCAGGTGGTCGGCGTTGCGAGGTCGAAGTGGATTTAGTCATGCAGTGGGTTTCAGTTTTGAATGGGTGGCTCGATTTTAATTGGAGGCAAGTTTGGATATTTTGATGACTGGAGGGGGTCGTAGGGGTGATAGTCAACTTGTCGGAAGTTTCGCCTGGGGTCGGAGACGCCTCCGTTGTTGGTGCACGTGCACCAGGTCGGTGCACAGTTTTGTTTTTGGCGATGAAGTTTCCTTCGGGGTTGTCTCGGGAAGAAGGGAGGTTGAGCTCGGGTTTACTCTCGAGAAAAACGTGATGTTGCTCGGGTTGGGATTCGAATGCATACGTGAGTGATTTTAAACAAATTTAATTTAAAACAAGGCGCAGTAAAAAAAAAGAAAAAAAAAAGGGAGAAGAAGCAGTTGCGTGCAGGGAGACTCGGGGAGATTGCATGAAATACTCGAAGTACCATTCGAGTTAGTGCAGGGAGGTCTCGGGTTAGTGGGTTTTTCTTTTTCCAAACTGCTGTTTTATAAAAGATAATAAGTGAAAATGTTTAACAAGTCAAGTTAAACTTTAATACAAGTTTAATTATGTAATTAATTCCTTCACAATGTTCCTAACTCTTAATTACTATGATTAATTAAGAAATTAATTTAAATTAGATATAAAGTTAACTAACAATTAAGTTTGTAGTTAATACTATAATTGATTTTCAAAATTTGAAGAGACTTCTAAGTGTTAATTTAGTTGAACAATTAAATCAATTAATTAAATTATAATTGTAATTGGAGTTTGAATTAAGTAATGATTAAGTGATTAATAAATGGTAATTAACTACTTAAGTTAATAAATGAATGATTAATAGTTAATTAATGATTTAGATTAAATTATAATTGGAAATGATTTAATATGAATTAATCTAAGATAATTTCTCAAGAAAGCAATTGAAGAAATGTTATTAGTTAATGAAGTTAATTAACTAAAAGTTATTAAATAATCAAATTTATGTGATAAATTTTAATAAATAATTAGATTAATTAATTGAGATAATCAATTGTAAATTGTTAATTACTTTGTGAAAGCAATTAAGGGGTCAATTAATTATGTAATTAGTTTAAAGGTTAATTAATAAATTATTAAAGGTCGAATTAATCAAAATGATTTGTAATTAACCAAGATTTGTAGTTTATTCATAAGTAATTAATCTGGTATAAATTAATTAAAATCAGATATAAATTGATCTTACTTATAAATGTTTGGATTCTGTTGAATGATATGAGTAGTTTGATATCCCTGATATATGATGCTTTGTGATACATCCTGATTTATGCTGTAATCTGAAATTTCTGTTTCTGTGATATATTACTATGTGAATATGAAACCCCTTGGTCCGTAAAACGGCACTTAAATTTCGATGCGATAGGGAGTCGGATTCCAGTTGGTTATCCGAAACCCACATCGAATTATAATTGTGAATCTTTGTGACCGATAAATTTATTTTATCTATGAATCTGTGAATGAAGATGAGCGTTATCGATTATACCGCTTATCAATATATCTGTGATGATTGATGTTGCACTATTGTGTGTGAAACCCCTGGACTACACTTTACACACACAAATATGGATTTCACGTGGAAATCGGTTAAGTCACAGATAATTCAAATTTGATGTTTTTAAAATTGAAATTTTAATTTCAATTGATTTTGAAATTGGAAATTTAGGTTTAAAGTGAAAAGCTTTCGAAATGGAATTTCAAAGATAAAATTTATTTTGAATAATTTGATAAAGTTTTGAAGTTTAAATAATTTGATTTAAACTTAAATTCAAGATGTGAAATTGAATTCTATAATTTGAAACTAGGGATTAAAGATGTTATACCCGTTATATAAGGGTTAAACTATTTTATAAGTATTGATTTAGGAATGTGAATATGATTCAAGGACTTTAACCCGTGCAAATAAAATTGGATTTTTCTTAAACGAAAACTGTTTGTTTTCAAAAGATAAAAGCTTTCATATATATAAGAAATGAAATTCCAATTTAAAGGAATTTCATGTATGAATTGAAAAATGGTTTTCCAAGTTATAAATGAATTCCTTTTGAAAGCTATGAATTGAATCTGTTTAATTTTAACAGATTTAAAATGATGTTTTGTTTAAACCCTTTGAAATGAAATTGTCTTGAAAACTATAAGTTAAATCTTTGATTTAAAGATTTAACGAGTTAAATTGAAATGGAAATTGATTTGGAAAATCTGTGAATGAATCTTTGTGAAAACTGAGTGAACTTTATGAATTAAATCTTTTATTTAAAAGATTTGAAAATGGTAATCGATTGAAACCATTTAAAAAAAAAGAAGTTTTGAATTATTAAGTTGTGACTTAATTGAAATCCCATATCCATATGTTTTTGAATATTGCGCTCGTTATTCGGGTTAGCCGGGAAAAGACATTTGTGTCATATAACCCATTCCGAATAATGATACGTCGTATATGGATCGCATTTGCTATATTACAGCATGATAGGGGGTTCTCGCTTCGCAGTTTGGTGGCGAACGGGGGACTCTTACCCCTACATGTCCCTGAGAGGGATGGGTTGGTTAGGCGAAGGCCGTGACAGTCGAGAGGCTGGTCGTAAAAGTAAATGCGAGGTGCCAGTGTAAGCCACGGTGGGGCTGGGATGGTTGCAAAGCCTACCGGTGCCCACTGTCTCGTATCGTTACATTTGGTATCAGAGCTAAGGTTGAACTTTAGCTCAGGAGTATAACACATTAAGTAGCTCATTAGAGATAGAGTGAAGTAAACTCTAGAATGAGTGTATCTCAGATATCCGTCTGAACGTCTCAGTAAATTCTCTGGCTATCCACTGATAGTGAGTATGAGTGCGAGAAGAGGACGAGATAGGGGACAAGGGAATACGACTACAAATGGTCAATACCCTGCAACAGTGGAAACAATCTTTCTCTATCAATATCTTTTGATTCGATTCCAAATTCTTTTGATTTCTTTGTATCAGCTACAAGAAGAAGTTTCGGTATGATGATGACTCTACGAATCGTTGTAGAAATCCTTACTTAGTATTTTCATCGGTTTCTTATCAGCTTTTTGATTTAAACCTTAATGAATTTGAAATTGGAAATTTTAATTTGAGGTAAATTGATTAATAGAATATGAGAATAAAATTGAATTGAATCAATAAAACGATTTTGTTTAAAACCAAATTTTGAAATTCTATTGTAATTTCTTGGAATACCAAAGTCCGAAGAGGGACAAATTGGTATGTATACTTTGAGATATTCCGACTTGAATTCGGAATCCGTATCTTGTGTTTGAGGAATTATAGGAGATCGAATCTGTCTATCTCTGTCTTTGTTTCGTGCCTGCGAATTTCGAGGACGAAATTCTTTTAAGGGGGGAAGTTTGTAACGACCCCGGAATTTAAATTTATTTAAATTAATAATTTAATGAATTTTTGAATTTAATTGAGTAATTAAATAAATTTTTGGATAAAAATTTGTTAATTTAATTAGAAAATTTGAGCGAGTTTCCCCGACTCAAATATAAGTGAATACATTAGCTAAGAATACAACAAACATTAACAAATAAAAACAAACAAAAGAAGTATGAACAAGCCAAAGTAAAATAAAATTATAAACCAGTAAATGTGTAGACAAGGCAAACTATAATCTGATAACATTTTAAAGTAATAAAACAAGTGTAAACAAGAGAAAATAAAACAAAGCTTAGTAAACAAGAAAGCATAAACAAAGATAAAAGGACTTAAGCAAGTAAGGCAACCCATAACAACATCACCTCAGCCACCAAATTATCTTCAGCCGAGTGAAATAATGCAAGTAAATGGGAAATGTTAGTTTATAAAAACATGGCTAAGCATGGAAACCAAGTACCAGGCAATTAATGCAAAAGCATGGGTATGTACAAGTCATAAATGCAACCTTTAGCCGTGCCTATTTGTATAAACAAATATATCATCATCCTGTACAAACAATATAAAACATCACCCTGTAACTTGCTTTTCTTATATACATCACCACTTCATTCCATTCGATCAGTTCAAAGCTAAGAAGAAAAAAAAATGTCTGAAGCTTACCATCTTTAAAAACTCAAACAATAATTCAAACCCTGTAAACCAAAGATTTAAAGCCTGGAAGTCAAGCAAATCATCATCAACAAATAGGAAGATCAAAACTGCATTTTCTTTTCAAAGCAAAAGTTCTCTGTTCTTCTTCTGTTCTAAGTATAAACAGGTGAGCAACTTGACCCAGTATTTTCTTCTTTAGATCGGTGAGCAAATAATCTTGTAACGCTTAAGTATTACTTAATCTTTGCTTAGATAGATAGTGTTATGTGAGCATGAAGCTCTGTATATATGTATGTCTATATTTGACAGTACTGAAGTATTCATCTTCTTCTCTGTTTTGGCTCATAGGGTAGAATTAATCAAATAAATTCAATTTCTTACCATCTAATTAGTATCAAGCTTTGGTTTCAAAAGCGAATATGTATGTTTAAGTATGGATTCTAATTTAAAAATGGTTTGAAGGAAGATAAGGATATACGGTATGCACAGATTTGATTTTCCAGAGGATTAGTAGATTTTGAATAAATTCGACTATAACGATTTGAAGATTCAATTATATAATCTGAATCCTTATGTAAAAATATGATTTTTAAGCTAGGTATAGTGATTTTTAGAAGTATGGTTGAAGAGCAGTTTCATGTTGATCAAAAATCGAGTTTTGATCAAGATCAGGCGATTGAAGGCTCAATCGAGGCCGGGGTTTCGCGTGGAGGTGGAGGAGGCTACAGCGATGATGGGAAAAATACCCGGAGGTTGTCCAGTTCACTGTGGCGACGGCGGTGGGGTTTGGAAATTTGTAAACCTAGTTTTAGTCTAGGGTGAAAAATGGGTCGCTGATGATTCTCGGGTGCATCGAGTTTGATGGGATTCTGGGGATAGGCTCGTGGGGGATCGGAGATGGTGGGACCAAGGTGGCGCGAGGCCAGGTGGTCGGCGTCGCGAGGTCGAAGTGGATTTAGTCATGCAGTGGGTTTCAGCTTTGAATGGGTGGCTCGATTTTAATTGGAGGCAAGTTTGGATATTTTGATGACTGGAGGGGGTCGTAGGGGTGATAGTCAACTTGTCGGAAGTTTCGCCTGGGGTCGGAGACGCCTCCGTTGTTGGTGCACGTGCACCAGGTCGGTGCACAGTTTTGTTTTTGGCGATGAAGTTTCCTTCGGGGTTGTCTCGGGAAGAAGGGAGGTTGAGCTCGGGTTTACTCTCGAGAAAAACGTGATGTTGCTCGGGTTGGGATTCGAATGCATACGTGAGTGATTTTAAACAAATTTAATTTAAAACAAGGCGCAGTAAAAAAAAGAAAAAAAGAAAAAGGGAGAAGAAGCAGTTGCGTGCAGGGAGACTCGGGGAGATTGCATGAAATGCTCGAAGTACCATTCGAGTTAGTGCAGGGAGGTCTCGGGTTAGTGGGTTTTTCTTTTTCCAAACTGCTGTTTTATAAAAGATAATAAGTGAAAATGTTTAACAAGTCAAGTTAAACTTTAATACAAGTTTAATTATGTAATTAATTCCTTCACAATGTTCCTAACTCTTAATTACTATGATTAATTAAGAAATTAATTTAAATTAGATATAAAGTTAACTAACAATTAAGTTTGTAGTTAATACTATAATTGATTTTCAAAATTTGAAGAGACTTCTAAGTGTTAATTTAGTTGAACAATTAAATCAATTAATTAAATTATAATTGTAATTGGAGTTTGAATTAAGTAATGATTAAGTGATTAATAAATGGTAATTAACTACTTAAGTTAATAAATGAATGATTAATAGTTAATTAATGATTTAGATTAAATTATAATTGGAAATGATTTAATATGAATTAATCTAAGATAATTTCTCAAGAAAGCAATTGAAGAAATGTTATTAGTTAATGAAGTTAATTAACTAAAAGTTATTAAATAATCAAATTTATGTGATAAATTTTAATAAATAATTAGATTAATTAATTGAGATAATCAATTGTAAATTGTTAATTACTTTGTGAAAGCAATTAAGGGGTCAATTAATTATGTAATTAGTTTAAAGGTTAATTAATAAATTATTAAAGGTCGAATTAATCAAAATGATTTGTAATTAACCAAGATTTGTAGTTTATTCATAAGTAATTAATCTGGTATAAATTAATTAAAATCAGATATAAATTGATCTTACTTATAAATGTTTGGATTCTGTTGAATGATATGAGTAGTTTGATATCCCTGATATATGATGCTTTGTGATACATCCTGATTTATGCTGTAATCTGAAATTTCTGTTTCTGTGATATATTACTATGTGAATATGAAACCCCTTGGTCCGTAAAACGGCACTTAAATTTCGATGCGACAGGGAGTCGGATTCCAGTTGGTTATCCGAAACCCACATCGAAATATAATTGTGAATCTTTGTGACCGATAAATTTATTTTATCTATGAATCTGTGAATGAAGATGAGCGTTATCGATTATACCGCTTATCAATATATCTGTGATGATTGATGTTGCACTATTGTGTGTGAAACCCCTGGACTACACTTTACACACACAAATATGGATTTCACGTGGAAATCGGTTAAGTCACAGATAATTCAAATTTGATGTTTTTAAAATTGAAATTTTAATTTCAATTGATTTTGAAATTGGAAATTTAGGTTTAAAGTGAAAAGCTTTCGAAATGGAATTTCAAAGATAAAATTTATTTTGAATAATTTGATAAAGTTTTGAAGTTTAAATAATTTGATTTAAACTTAAATTCAAGATGTGAAATTGAATTCTATAATTTGAAACTAGGGATTAAAGATGTTATACCCGTTATATAAGGGTTAAACTATTTTATAAGTATTGATTTAGGAATGTGAATATGATTCAAGGACTTTAACCCGTGCAAATAAAATTGGATTTTTCTTAAACGAAAACTGTTTGTTTTCAAAAGATAAAAGCTTTCATATATATAAGAAATGAAATTCCAATTTAAAGGAATTTCATGTATGAATTGAAAAATGGTTTTCCAAGTTATAAATGAATTCCTTTTGAAAGCTATGAATTGAATCTGTTTAATTTTAACAGATTTAAAATGATGTTTTGTTTAAACCCTTTGAAATGAAATTGTCTTGAAAACTATAAGTTAAATCTTTGATTTAAAGATTTAACGAGTTAAATTGAAATGGAAATTGATTTGGAAAATCTGTGAATGAATCTTTGTGAAAACTGAGTGAACTTTATGAATTAAATCTTTTATTTAAAAGATTTGAAAATGGTAATCGATTGAAACCATTTTAAAAAAAAAGAAGTTTTGAATTATTAAGTTGTGACTTAATTGAAATCCCATATCCATATGTTTTTGAATATTGCGCTCGTTATTCGGGTTAGCCGGGAAAAGACATTTGTGTCATATAACCCATTCCGAATAATGATACGTCGTATATGGATCGCATTTGCTATATTACAGCATGATAGGGGGTTCTCGCTTCGCAGTTTGGTGGCAAACGGGGGACTCTTATGTCACATCCTGAAATTTTCGACTTTCGAAAATTCGACATCGATACTCACTTTATCGACTGCCGAGCAATCGAGTGCCGGAAACTCCAATAGTGAGGGTTTTAAGAAAAAGAAAAAGTAGAAGAAGAAGAAGATAGAAGAAAAAGAGAAGAAAGAAAGAAGAACAACAGGAAACACATCAGAACAGAAAACAATATCAGAATCTTACACATCGCAGCGGAACAATATATAATAGATAAATGGATAATCTTTAAAACAAAGAACTATATCATTTTATACATACATCAATCATCAGAGTCAATATACAACAATGGACAGTTTTATAAACTTGTCCTCATACAGAATACACAGCGGAATAAATACTATCAGATACAAATACTACGTCTCGTCCTCCAGCTTATCTCCAAAGCTCCAGAATATCCAGAATATCCTGATAATCTAACTCTAGACTGCCCGTGTGGAAATTGGTGGGCACCCAGAGTTTAGAAGGGAAACAATAAACTCCGAGTCAGTCATGGTGACTGATGTGAGATCGTAAAACAGTTATATCTTTAAAAACAACAAGGGGATATTTTTAAAGTAAATTCGCAATGCTTTTCGGAAAATGAGACTACCATAAGACCTCCCACCACACACACAATGCAAACGCAGACTTGGAGGAGATTTCTTCTTATGATAGTCAAAGATGCTTGATACGCAAAATCAAATCATTTTTGATATTATTATTAGTGCATAGTGTAGAAAACATTTCGAAAGTATAATATTAATCTTAGCCAGCATAGGCATTCCGCACTTATGCCTACTATAGCTACCATCCAAACAGTGGTGACCACCATAAGTGAATGATAGGTTCTACAACTAAAACCGTACAAGATCGTATTGTTTCTTTGGATTTCCAACAAATGGTCAGGCTAAGGAACTTCCTATCCACGATGGGTACGTCCCTGGAATAGACGACCCGAGAAATAACCTAACATTACGGTTAGATCTCTGCCAACACAAGGCCGGGTTACCTCTGCAAAAATAGGTAACTACTGACACGCGTATGCCATCCCCCGATCGTAACCGATCTTCCCGAGGATCCCCGATTTCCAACAAACCACATAGATAATAATGCAGCAACCACATAGGTTAAGTATGTGGGCTCCATACCATGATTCCACCTCTATCCAGAAGGAATGACATACACTAAGGGGCGCTACTCCCTAGAACCTTGCCGCATCCTTCCTGTTTCGACCATTTCCGGGGTGTGAGGCTCGACGAAGTCTCGTCCACAAAGCTACGCTTTCTCAAAAAGCCCTGCTTCGGGTCAAACAAAATGATCAACCTATGATCACAAAGATATAAGATCAAACAAATGATCATATCACAAATGATCAAACACTGATCATTTCACAGCAACACTCAGTATGCCACGTTACCAAATTGGGATATATCGCTGATAAATTTCAACTACATAACCTCTGAGCTCGTACGTCTCAGAGAAGGGTGTTAAGCTAAGAGAATAAATTCTCCGCCACCAACAGAAATGTATTTGAAAGAAATCAGCTTTATATCTCAAATTGTAACGTCAGACACACAATCCATACAAGTCTGTTCCGGGATCGAACAGAACCGAAGGCACTTCTCACGAAGCCCTTGCATTTCCGGATAATTTTCTAATCACGTCCGGACTTCCCGTCACTAAGGGTGATAAAACCTCTAAATCGAAGATCAGTCGATGTAGAGTAACTCGACGGTAATCCTTCCGTTTTCAAAAATATCCGGTCTTCAACACCGGTCTTCGAATGCAATTCATAACGACGTATCACATATTCGGAATGGGTTATACGACCCCCTGGTCCTTTCCCGGCTAACCCGAATAGTGAGCGATTATTTAAAAACAAGTGTGGCATTCAAATTCATCCAATTCACAACAAATACCTATCTAAAGGTAATTATTGATAGTCGGTTATTTAACTATCAATAAAGATGCGCAACATCATCAGATTCCAAATAATTTTCCCAAATTATTTATTCTTCAAAAATATCTTTATAAGATATAAAATTTCCACACTTAACCATTTGAAAACAATTTCAAATATTCACTTTTCAATTTATCTTTAAAAGATAAAAACTCAAACAGTTCATTTCACATTGGAAAAGCATTTCCATACTTATTTAAAAATAAGTAATTCACAAATCATTTATTTTCAACACTTAGAAAATATTCGATATACTTAAAATCAAAATTAAGTATATATCTCATTCTTTAAGGAAATCATTCTTAAATCTCATTTATTTGAGCCAAAACGAATGTTGCGTAAAACATCGTTACGACGACTCGAAATCACTAGTATAGGGATTCAGAATTAAGATAGATATATAAATCCCAATACTATATAAAATATTTCCTTTCGGAAATCATTTACTATAACAACAGTGTTATAGTCCACCATTTCCTTATTTTTCGAAACGTCTATTTCAACAATAAATGTTGAAATCTATGATTTCGATAGTTCACACGTTTTAAAACATCTTTTAAAACAATTAACTTCATTTCATAATATCGCTTTCCCAAAACCCTATCCATTTTACTTAAAAATATATTCACTGTCCAAAATCGTGAATATACTTCACTAACCACATTTCAGTCTTTTCTACACATTTTATTTCAATAAAAATTCGCTATTTAAAATCGCGAACATATCTTCTTTAATGTCCTTCTATATTTAATTTATCCAATTCAATCTATTTCGAATTTATAAAACAACGTTTATAAATTCTATTTTCTATTCTATAACAACTTCGATTTTATAAATTTCCTTTAATGACCCATTCAATTTTATAACTCAACGTATACATCAAAAATCCATATTATAAGTTAAATACTTATAATTTATTTATTTTAAAAGAAATCGTTCTTTTAAACTTTACAAACTGTAAATAAACCCATTTTAACATCATTTCCATTTTTAAATCCACATTCCCAAATATTCACTTTTAACCCCAAAATCAAATCCCAAATTGATTTCTAATTTCACTTCAATACCAAATCAATTTCAA
Organism: Allium fistulosum; assembly: GCA_030737815.1. Taxonomy (NCBI): domain Eukaryota; kingdom Viridiplantae; phylum Streptophyta; class Magnoliopsida; order Asparagales; family Amaryllidaceae; genus Allium; species Allium fistulosum. The sequence continues at coordinate 138,418,216 of CM060904.1, forward strand.
TATTCATTTCTAAATTAATTTCCCATCCCAAATCATTTTATATTGATTTTTTCTAAACTTGTTTCAATTTGCCAATTAAATTTATAATTGGACTTCCAACTTATTTCATTTTAAACAAATTCCTCTTAAAGAAAATAAATCCCTTTTATCTTTTTCCAACTATTTAGAAATTCAAAATTTAATTAAATTCTTCAATTTAAAATCACTATTATACGAAATTCATTTATTTAACGTTTTCACTTGCTTCTGGAATTAATTCGATAAGAATATAAAAATTAACTTTTTTATACTTTAAAATTCCTTTCTTCGAATTTATTCAATTTCTAAAAATTTATTTACTTAAAAATTTCTATTTTGATTTCAAAAATTCAATTTCATTTATTTTTGGAATCCAACGATATCAAACATCCATTCAGCTAAATTTTAGCTTCAAACAATTTCCAGATATCAATATGATTAATAACATCAATATAATCATTCACAGATTCATATCACAGTATAAATAAATTCAATCAATGTGAGGGGTCCAGTTGGATCCCTCCAACCTGTTTCCTTGCATCCAAAGATGTTAGCACAATACCAATTCCGCTCCAGTACGGAATTATCGCGGTATATGGGTTTTATAAAAATCCGCTTACTAACGGCGCAATAGGGTCTCATCCGCTATACGAGGCGGGAAATCATCAATCCAATATATACATATGCCAATATGTATATATTGCTATATATATATATAGATATATCCTACTATATCTAATATCACAATCAACATAGCAATCATATCGAACGATCAATAACTGTCAAACAAAATTTATTTGAGTGAGAAAATAATCTCACCTTAGCTTTTTAATTTGCCATCCATTTCCCACTTGACTCGATTTCCATGATTTATACCTTGTATAAATATATTATATAACCGATTAATATTCAAAACAAATTGAACAATTAAATTCCATTTTAACAAATTAAATCAACTATTGATTTATTTTTAACTTAATGATTTAATTTTAAATCAAAGGATTAAATTTTAAAATTGAAATTTGACCCTTAAACTAATTTCCTTTAACAAAACATTTTCTTCGAAATAGATTTAATTTTTAACTGGAAATTTGCCTTTTCAACTTGTATATTTAATTTCCTCTTTTGAAACTACCAATACTTAAAAATTTAATTTATCTAGATTCAAAATCTAACTTTTATATAAACTCCACAACATTTACAAATTCTATATTTTCCAAATCTCTTATGTATATGTAAATATATTAAATCCTAATAAAATTCCTTTCCACCTATATATTACTAAAGCAGAACTGTTTTATTCTACTGCAAATATTTTCTAAACTATACATACATATAGAATTTAAAACTCTTGTTTAAAGAATCTTCTTATCATACATTTTCCTTTATAATAACATTAACTAAATCAATATTTGAACAAATTAAACTAATAACAGAATATACCTAACAGAAAAGATACGAACCAAAGCTTCGACATCAGTCTGCCCCAATTCACGCCCTCGAGCGTCGTCGCGACACGTGCTTCCTTCTCGGCTCCAAAACAACCCACATCGCCACCGCAGATCGCCTCACGCGCTCGCCCTCGCGAGCTACTCAGATGCGCCGCCACGCCTTGCGACTTGAATTGTCGCCGAACCCATCGCGACACTGCCTCGTGCGCTTCCCTACGCACGTGCGAGCCTGACCTAGCCCATCCCCAAATATCACCTTGCGATTTATGGATTCGCGATCCCCTCCCTCCCTTTTCGATGTCGCGGCCACTAATTTGTACGAGAGAGAGAGAGAGACGCGAGTTTTTTTTTTATTCTGGGAAGAAAAGGCTTCGGCCATTTGATTTGTGAAAAGAGGGAAGGGATTTAAAAGAATAGGAGGGAATGGGAGAGGGTACGGGAGGTATGGTGGTTATCGTGGGGGTATGGAAGAACGTGAGGGAATCTTCTTTTATTTATTATTTTATTTTAAAATTTTCAAAATATCCCATATCGTATAACTAAAAATCTCAAACCCCAATTCCAGCGTGCTACCAGGCGTCCCTAATGTTTATCCCCTATTCTGAATGCGTTGGAAAAGTTTTCGAGTTCGAATTTGATCGTATGGAAAAAATAGCATTTTAAATCAAACAAATTTCAATTTAAATTTCAGTGCATTTGCTTGTCGTACGATCACACGACAACTCCAAATATTTCGAAATTTGAAATCCGATAATAATACAATATTACGGATCCAATGGAACTGGTTTCGTCGAATTCCGAGACTGTTTGAAAATTGACTATTTTATAAATATCGATTCGAGTGATTATTTTCAAAACTGAACAAAACAGTTCGAAATTAAATTCTGAAGCTTCTATCATCTTCAGTATTATCAATACGAATTTTAAAAGCTTTCGAAATATTTTTCTTCAGCTTAAAATTGTAGATTCAAATTTTTATTCAGTTTCAATAGATTAAATTTTAATGTTTAATCGCAAAAATCAGAGTTATATCGGGGACTCAAATTAAATCATCGTTCGAATATTTAAAATTAATTAAATATTTCCAATTTAATTCGTTCGAAATTCTGGGTCGTTACAAACTTCCCTCCTTAAAAGAATTTCGTCCTCGAAATTACAAGTTAGGGAAAAAGGTCCTTAACTCGTCTACTATTTTTCTCAAATTCAATAGTTTTATCAATTCATCAAAACAAATCTTTCTACTAAAGATTCGTTATCATTTTTACTAACTTTCCAACTCCAATTAAAGTTTCAAACAATATTGTTTTTCTTCAAAATTCAAATTCAATTTCAAACTTTCAAAAATTTCTCAAAAATTTTCTAACACTCGGAATTTTCGAAAAATTTCGCCAGCGTCTCCTTTGCGCGGCTAATACGGTACTACTACAAAACGTCCCTACGGACTCTCAGATTTCAAAAAGAAAAAGAAAAAGCCAAGCGGCTAGACCAGAAATCATCAAAAACTCATATTGGAATTCAAATACGTACCTTTCGTCGAGCAATTCAAATTTATCTTTGCAATTCAATCCCAATTTCCTTTCATAACACCTGTATATCCTACTAGCCATAATATCTAGTTACATATATTCAAACCATTTTGCACATTCCATTACAAAAAATTTCGATATATGCTTGTTATATCATTTTTACTTCACTATTGAAGTTACATATTCATTTCATTCAATTTAATTCGCATTTCATATTTTCAATTCGGTTTATTCTATTAACCAAACAATTCTCATTCAATCTTTACATTTCAATTTTCATTTGAATTCAATTTACAATTTCAATTCAATTTGTTACTACTCCAAATTTATTTCCAACTTAATAAATTTATTTTAAGTAATCATTTCACTTCGTCTCCTTAGACATCTCTTCAAATTTACTTTATTCAGATTTATTCACTTATACTTATTTTAATTTAACTCCATTCTTTAAATTGAATTTATTCTATCAATATTCAATTTGTATAAGTTATCAACTTAATAATATTCCATAGGATTTTTATATAGTATTCCAGAGTCTTTTCACCCTTTCAAAAACCATTTTGAAATCAATTCAATTTATCCTTTGAATTTCTAAAACCGAATCCAAATTTTTCAAACAACTTCCATTTAAAACAATTTGGCAGCAATTCCTCTTTTGGAAACCCGAAAATGAACACAAATGATGCCGCGGTCATCATCGAAGTTATTTTCCAGCGACCGAAAAGAGTTTAGAGCTTTTCATCTTTTCAAAACATTTTTCAAAACCTTCGAAATTCATTTTCAACTCCAAAAATGATTTAACTTTCCAAATCTCCAAAATTTTCAAGTTCCTTTCAAAACATTTCCAAATACTCCTCTGGAATTCCGTTTCAAATTATAAGTCACATTTATAATTTACATTCTTAAATTTCATTTGTATATGGATTTATTTCTTAACTTTGAAGTTACGATTTCAATTTCTTATTCAGTTTCAATAGTAATGATAACATTTCAATATCATCACTTTCCTAACAACCAAACATCCATATATTATGATAATTCATAGAAAATCATTTCTTTTATATACGAAAATAGGTTTGGGCAAAATTATTCCATTTACCCTATTTTAAAACAATACTGTGTCAGTTTATCTTGTTAAGAGTTTAGAAACCCCTATCGATTACAGTTAGCTAGACTGTTCCGACCAGAATCTATAAACAATCAACCGATAAGTCAACACAATACAAAACAATTTCATATTCAAATAACAAATACGCGCTCATATCTATTATTACACTCAAACTCATTCTAGAGTACTACTGGCTCTATCTCTAATGAGTAACACCCAACAGAGCAGGGTTGTCGCTTAACCATATGCTCTGATACCACTTTGTCACATCCTGAAATTTTCGACTTTCGAAAATTCGACATCGATACTCACTTTATCGACTGCCGAGCAATCGAGTGCCGGAAACTCCAATAGTGAGGGTTTTAAGAAAAAGAAAAAGTAGAAGAAGAAGAAGATAGAAGAAAAAGAGAAGAAAGAAAGAAGAACAACAGGAAACACATCAGAACAGAAAACAATATCAGAATCTTACACATCGCAGCGGAACAATATATAATAGATAAATGGATAATCTTTAAAACAAAGAACTATATCATTTTATACATACATCAATCATCAGAGTCAATATACAACAATGGACAGTTTTATAAACTTGTCCTCATACAGAATACACAGCGGAATAAATACTATCAGATACAAATACTACGTCTCGTCCTCCAGCTTATCTCCAAAGCTCCAGAATATCCAGAATATCCTGATAATCTAACTCTAGACTGCCCGTGTGGAAATTGGTGGGCACCCAGAGTTTAGAAGGGAAACAATAAACTCCGAGTCAGTCATGGTGACTGGTGTGAGATCGTAAAACAGTTATATCTTTAAAAACAACAAGGGGATATTTTTAAAGTAAATTCGCAATGCTTTTCGGAAAATGAGACTACCATAAGACCTCCCACCACACACACAATGCAAACGCAGACTTGGAGGAGATTTCTTCTTATGATAGTCAAAGATGCTTGATACGCAAAATCAAATCATTTTTGATATTATTATTAGTGCATAGTGTAGAAAACATTTCGAAAGTATAATATTAATCTTAGCCAGCATAGGCATTCCGCACTTATGCCTACTATAGCTACCATCCAAACAGTGGTGACCACCATAAGTGAATGATAGGTTCTACAACTAAAACCGTACAAGATCGTATTGTTTCTTTGGATTTCCAACAAATGGTCAGGCTAAGGAACTTCCTATCCACGATGGGTACGTCCCTGGAATAGACGACCCGAGAAATAACCTAACATTACGGTTAGATCTCTGCCAACACAAGGCCGGGTTACCTCTGCAAAAATAGGTAACTACTGACACGCGTATGCCATCCCCCGATCGTAACCGATCTTCCCGAGGATCCCCGATTTCCAACAAACCACATAGATAATAATGCAGCAACCACATAGGTTAAGTATCTGGGCTCCATACCATGATACCACCTCTATCCAGAAGGAATGACATACACTAAGGGGCGCTACTCCCTAGAACCTTGCCGCATCCTTCCTGTTTCCACCATTTCCGGGGTGTGAGGCTCGACGAAGTCTCGTCCACAAAGCTACGCTTTCTCAAAAAGCCCTGCTTCGGGTCAAACAAAATGATCAACCTATGATCACAAAGATATAAGATCAAACAAATGATCATATCACAAATGATCAAACACTGATCATTTCACAGCAACACTCAGTATGCCACGTTACCAAATTGGGATATATCGCTGATAAATTTCAACTACATAACCTCTGAGCTCGTACGTCTCAGAGAAGGGTGTTAAGCTAAGAGAATAAATTCTCCGCCACCAACAGAAATGTATTTGAAAGAAATCAGCTTTATATCTCAAATTGTAACGTCAGACACACAATCCATACAAGTCTGTTCCGGGATCGAACAGAACCGAAGGCACTTCTCACGAAGCCCTTGCATTTCCGGATAATTTTCTAATCACGTCCGGACTTCCCGTCACTAAGGGTGATAAAACCTCTAAATCGAAGATCAGTCGATGTAGAGTAACTCGATGGTAATCCTTCCGTTTTCAAAAATATCCGGTCTTCAACACCGGTCTTCGAATGCAATTCATAACGACGTATCACATATTCGGAATGGGTTATACGACCCCCTGGTCCTTTCCCGGCTAACCCGAATAGTAAGCGATTATTTAAAAACAAGTGTGGCATTCAAATTCATCCAATTCACAACAAATACCTATCTAAAGGTAATTATTGATAGTCGGTTATTTAACTATCAATAAAGATGCGCAACATCATCAGATTCCAAATAATTTTCCCAAATTATTTATTCTTCAAAAATATCTTTATAAGATATAAAATTTCCACACTTAACCATTTGAAAACAATTTCAAATATTCACTTTTCAATTTATCTTTAAAAGATAAAAACTCAAACAGTTCATTTCACATTGGAAAAGCATTACCATACTTATTTAAAAATAAGTAATTCACAAATCATTTATTTTAAACACTTAGAAAATATTCGATATACTTAAAATCAAAATTAAGTATATATCTCATTCTTTAAGGAAATCATTCTTAAATCTCATTTATTTGAGCCAAAACGAATGTTGCGTAAAACATCGTTACGACGACTCGAAATCACTAGTATAGGGATTCAGAATTAAGATAGATATATAAATCCCAATACTATATAAAATATTTCCTTTCGGAAATCATTTACTATAACAACAGTGTTATAGTCCACCATTTCCTTATTTTTCGAAACGTCTATTTCAACAATAAATGTTGAAATCTATGATTTCGATAGTTCACACGTTTTAAAACATCTTTTAAAACAATTAACTTCATTTCATAATATCGCTTTCCCAAAACCCTATCCATTTTACTTAAAAATATATTCACTGTCCAAAATCATGAATATACTTCACTAACCACATTTCAGTCTTTTCTACACATTTTATTTCAATAAAAATTCGCTATTTAAAATCGCGAACATATCTTCTTTAATGTCCTTCTATATTTAATTTATCCAATTCAATCTATTTCGAATTTATAAAACAACGTTTATAAATTCTATTTTCTATTCTATAACAACTTCGATTTTATAAATTTCCTTTAATGACCCATTCAATTTTATAACTCAACGTATACATCAAAAATCCATATTATAAGTTAAATACTTATAATTTATTTATTTTAAAAGAAATCGTTCTTTTAAACTTTACAAACTGTAAATAAACCCATTTTAACATCATTTCCATTTTTAAATCCACATTCCCAAATATTCACTTTTAACCCCAAAATCAAATCCCAAATTGATTTCTAATTTCACTTCAATACCAAATCAATTTCAATATTCATTTCTAAATTAATTTCCCATCCCAAATCATTTTATATTGATTTTTTCTAAACTTGTTTCAATTTGCCAATTAAATTTATAATTGGACTTCCAACTTATTTCATTTTAAACAAATTCCTCTTAAAGAAAATAAATCCCTTTTATCTTTTTCCAACTATTTAGAAATTCAAAATTTAATTAAATTCTTCAATTTAAAATCACTATTATACGAAATTCATTTATTTAACGTTTTCACTTGCTTCTGGAATTAATTCGATAAGAATATAAAAATTAACTTTTTTATACTTTAAAATTCCTTTCTTCGAATTTATTCAATTTCTAAAAATTTATTTACTTAAAAATTTCTATTTTGATTTCAAAAATTCAATTTCATTTATTTTTGGAATCCAACGATATCAAACATCCATTCAGCTAAATTTTAGCTTCAAACAATTTCCAGATATCAATATGATTAATAACATCAATATAATCATTCACAGATTCATATCACAGTATAAATAAATTCAATCAATGTGAGGGGTCCGGTTGGATCCCTCCAACCTGTTTCCCTGCATCCAAAGATGTTAGCACAATACCAATTCCGCTCCAGTACGGAATTATCGCGGTATATGGGTTTTATAAAAATCCGCTTACTAACGGCGCAATAGGGTCTCATCCGCTATACGAGGCGGGAAATCATCAATCCAATATATACATATGCCAATATGTATATATTGCTATATATATATATAGATATATCCTACTATATCTAATATCACAATCAACATAGCAATCATATCGAACGATCAATAACTGTCAAACAAAATTTATTTGAGTGAGAAAATAATCTCACCTTAGCTTTTTAATTTGCCATCCATTTCCCACTTGACTCGATTTCCATGATTTATACCTTGTATAAATATATTATATAACCGATTAATATTCAAAACAAATTGAACAATTAAATTCCATTTTAACAAATTAAATCAACTATTGATTTATTTTTAACTTAATGATTTAATTTTAAATCAAAGGATTAAATTTTAAAATTGAAATTTGACCCTTAAACTAATTTCCTTTAACAAAACATTTTCTTCGAAATAGATTTAATTTTTAACTGGAAATTTGCCTTTTCAACTTGTATATTTAATTTCCTCTTTTGAAACTACCAATACTTAAAAATTTAATTTATCTAGATTCAAAATCTAACTTTTATATAAACTCCACAACATTTACAAATTCTATATTTTCCAAATCTCTTATGTATATGTAAATATATTAAATCCTAATAAAATTCCTTTCCACCTATATATTACTAAAGCAGAACTGTTTTATTCTACTGCAAATATTTTCTAAACTATACATACATATAGAATTTAAAACTCTTGTTTAAAGAATCTTCTTATCATACATTTTCCTTTATAATAACATTAACTAAATCAATATTTGAACAAATTAAACTAATAACAGAATATACCTAACAGAAAAGATACGAACCAAAGCTTCGACATCAGTCTGCCCCAATTCACGCCCTCGAGCGTCATCGCGACACGTGCTTCCTTCTCGGCTCCAAAACAACCCACATCGCCACCGCAGATCGCCTCACGCGCTCGCCCTCGCGAGCTACTCAGATGCGCCGCCACGCCTTGCGACTCGAATTGTCGCCGAACCCATCGCGACACTGCCTCGTGCGCTTCCCTACGCACGTGCGAGCCTGACCTAGCCCATCCCCAAATATCACCTTGCGATTTATGGATTCGCGATCCCCTCCCTCCCTTTTCGATGTCGCGGCCACTGATTTGTACGAGAGAGAGAGAGAGACGCGAGTTTTTTTTTTATTCTGGGAAGAAAAGGCTTCGGCCATTTGATTTGTGAAAAGAGGGAAGGGATTTAAAAGAATAGGAGGGAATGGGAGAGGGTACGGGAGGTATGGTGGTTATCGTGGGGGTATGGAAGAACGTGAGGGAATCTTCTTTTATTTATTATTTTATTTTAAAATTTTCAAAATATCCCATATCGTATAACTAAAAATCTCAAACCCCAATTCCAGCGTGCTACCAGGCGTCCCTAATGTTTATCCCCTATTTTGAATGCGTTGGAAAAGTTTTCGAGTTCGAATTTGATCGTATGGAAAAAATAGCATTTTAAATCAAACAAATTTCAATTTAAATTTCAGTGCATTTGCTTGTCGTACGATCACACGACAACTCCAAATATTTCGAAATTTGAAATCCGATAATAATACAATATTACGGATCCAATGGAACTGGTTTCGTCGAATTCCGAGACTGTTTGAAAATTGACTATTTTATAAATATCGATTCGAGTGATTATTTTCAAAACTGAACAAAACAGTTCGAAATGAAATTCTGAAGCTTCTATCATCTTCAGTATTATCAATACGAATTTTAAAAGCTTTCGAAATATTTTTCTTCAGCTTAAAATTGTAGATTCAAATTTTTATTCAGTTTCAATAGATTAAATTTTAATGTTTAATCGCAAAAATCAGAGTTATATCGGGGACTCAAATTAAATCATCGTTCGAATATTTAAAATTAATTAAATATTTCCAATTTAATTCGTTCGAAATTCTGGGTCGTTACATCTTACCCCTACATGTCCCTGAGATGGATGGGTTGGTTAGGCGAAGGCCGTGACAGTCGAGAGGCTGGCCGTAAAAGTAAATGCGAGGTGCCAGTGTAAGCCACGGTGGGGCTGGGATGGTTGCAAAGCCTACCGGTGCCCACTGTCTCGTATCGTTACATTTGGTATCAGAGCTAAGGTTGAACTTTAGCTCAGGAGTATAACACATTAAGTAGCTCATTAGAGATAGAGTGAAGTAAACTCTAAAATGAGTGTATCTCAGATATCCGTCTGAACGTCTCAGTAAATTCTCTGGCTATCCACTGATAGTGAGTATGAGTGCGAGAAGAGGACGAGATAGGGGACAAGGGAATACGACTACAAATGGTCAATACCCTGCAACAGTGGAAACAATCTTTCTCTATCAATATCTTTTGATTCGATTCCAAATTCTTTTGATTTCTTCGTATCAGCTACAAGAAGAAGTTTCGGTATGATGATGACTCTACGAATCGTTGTAGAAATCCTTACTTAGTATTTTCATCGGTTTCTTATCAGCTTTTTGATTTAAACCTTAATGAATTTGAAATTGGAAATTTTAATTTGAGGTAAATTGATTAATAGAATATGAGAATAAAATTGAATTGAATCAATAAAACGATTTTGTTTAAAACCAAATTTTGAAATTCTATTGTAATTTCTTGGAATACCAAAGTCCGAAGAGGGACAAATTGGTATGTATACTTTGAGATATTCCGACTTGAATTCGGAATCCGTATCTTGTGTTTGAGGAATTATAGGAGATCGAATCTGTCTATCTCTGTCTTTGTTTCGTGCCTGCGAATTTCGAGGACGAAATTCTTTTAAGGGGGGAAGTTTGTAACGACCCCGGAATTTAAATTTATTTAAATTAATAATTTAATGAATTTTTGAATTTAATTGAGTAATTAAATAAATTTTTGGATAAAAATTTGTTAATTTAATTAGAAAATTGGAGCGAGTTTCCCCGACTCAAATATAAGTGAATACATTAGCTAAGAATACAACAAACATTAACAAATAAAAACAAACAAAAGAAGTATGAACAAGCCAAAGTAAAATAAAATTATAAACCAGTAAATGTGTAGACAAGGCAAACTATAATCTGATAACATTTTAAAGTAATAAAACAAGTGTAGACAAGAGAAAATAAAACAAAGCTTAGTAAACAAGCAAGCATAAACAAAGATAAAAGGACTTAAGCAAGTAAGGCAACCCATAACAACATCACCTCAGCCACCAAATTATCTTCAGCCGAGTGAAATAATGCAAGTAAATGGGAAATGTTAGTTTATAAAAACATGGCTAAGCATGGAAACCAAGTACCAGGCAATTAATGCAAAAGCATGGGTATGTACAAGTCATAAATGCAACCTTTAGCCGTGCCTATTTGTATAAACAAATATATCATCATCCTGTACAAACAATATAAAACATCACCCTGTAACTTGCTTTTCTTATATACATCACCACTTCATTCCATTCGATCAGTTCAAAGCTAAGAAGAAAAAAAAAAGTCTGAAGCTTACCATCTTTAAAAACTCAAACAATAATTCAAACCCTGTAAACCAAAGATTTAAAGCCTGGAAGTCAAGCAAATCATCATCAACAAATAGGAAGATCAAAACTGCATTTTCTTTTCAAAGCAAAAGTTCTCTGTTCTTCTTCTGTTCTAAGTATAAACAGGTGAGCAACTTGACCCAGTATTTTCTTCTTTAGATCGGTGAGCAAATAATCTTGTAACGCTTAAGTATTACTTAATCTTTGCTTAGATAGATAGTGTTATGTGAGCATGAAGCTCTGTATATATGTATGTCTATATTTGACAGTACTGAAGTATTCATCTTCTTCTCTGTTTTGGCTCACAGGGTAGAATTAATCAAATAAATTCAATTTCTTACCATCTAATTAGTATCAAGCTTTGGTTTCAAAAGCGAATATGTATGTTTAAGTATGGATTCTAATTTAAAAATGGTTTGAAGGAAGATAAGGATATACGGTATGCACAGATTTGATTTTCCAGAGGATTAGTAGATTTTGAATAAATTCGACTATAACGATTTGAAGATTCAATTATATAATCTGAATCCTTATGTAAAAATATGATTTTTAAGCTAGGTATAGTGATTTTTAGAAGTATGGTTGAAGAGCAGTTTCATGTTGATCAAAAATCGAGTTTTGATCAAGATTAGGCGATTGAAGGCTCAATCGAGGCCGGGGTTTCGCGTGGAGGTGGAGGAGGCTACAGCGATGATGGGAAAAATACCCGGAGGTTGTCCAGTTCACTGTGGCGACGGCGGTGGGGTTTGGAAATTTGTAAACCTAGTTTTAGTCTAGGGTGAAAAATGGGTCGCTGATGATTCTCGGGTGCATCGAGTTTGATGGGATTCTGGGGATAGGCTCGTGGGGGATCGGAGATGGTGGGACCAAGGTGGCGCGAGGCCAGGTGGTCGGCGTCGCGAGGTCGAAGTGGATTTAGTCATGCAGTGGGTTTCAGTTTTGAATGGGTGGCTCGATTTTAATTGGAGGCAAGTTTGGATATTTTGATGACTGGAGGGGGTCGTAGGGGTGATAGTCAACTTGTCGGAAGTTTCGCCTGGGGTCGGAGACGCCTCCGTTGTTGGTGCACGTGCACCAGGTCGGTGCACAGTTTTGTTTTTGGCGATAAAGTTTCCTTCGGGGTTGTCTCGGGAAGAAGGGAGGTTGAGCTCGGGTTTACTCTCGAGAAAAACGTGATGTTGCTCGGGTTGGGATTCGAATGCATACGTGAGTGATTTTAAACAAATTTAATTTAAAACAAGGCGCAGTAAAAAAAAAGAAAAAAAGAAAAAGGGAGAAGAAGCAGTTGCGTGCAGGGAGACTCGGGGAGATTGCATGAAATACTCGAAGTACCATTCGAGTTAGTGCAGGGAGGTCTCGGGTTAGTGGGTTTTTCTTTTTCCAAACTGCTGTTTTATAAAATATAATAAGTGAAAATGTTTAACAAGTCAAGTTAAACTTTAATACAAGTTTAATTATGTAATTAATTCCTTCACAATGTTCCTAACTCTTAATTACTATGATTAATTAAGAAATTAATTTAAATTAGATATAAAGTTAACTAACAATTAAGTTTGTAGTTAATACTATAATTGATTTTCAAAATTTGAAGAGACTTCTAAGTGTTAATTTAGTTGAACAATTAAATCAATTAATTAAATTATAATTGTAATTGGAGTTTGAATTAAGTAATGATTAAGTGATTAATAAATGGTAATTAACTACTTAAGTTAATAAATGAATGATTAATAGTTAATTAATGATTTAGATTAAATTATAATTGGAAATGATTTAATATGAATTAATCTAAGATAATTTCTCAAGAAAGCAATTGAAGAAATGTTATTAGTTAATGAAGTTAATTAACTAAAAGTTATTAAATAATCAAATTTATGTGATAAATTTTAATAAATAATTAGATTAATTAATTGAGATAATCAATTGTAAATTGTTAATTACTTTGTGAAAGCAATTAAGGGGTCAATTAATTATGTAATTAGTTTAAAGGTTAATTAATAAATTATTAAAGGTCGAATTAATCAAAATGATTTGTAATTAACCAAGATTTGTAGTTTATTCATAAGTAATTAATCTGGTATAAATTAATTAAAATCAGATATAAATTGATCTTACTTATAAATGTTTGGATTCTGTTGAATGATATGAGTAGTTTGATATCCCTGATATATGATGCTTTGTGATACATCCTGATTTATGTTGTAATCTGAAATTTCTGTTTCTGTGATATATTACTATGTGAATATGAAACCCCTTGGTCCGTAAAACGGCACTTAAATTTCGATGCGACAGGGAGTCGGATTCCAGTTGGTTATCCGAAACCCACATCGAATTATAATTGTGAATCTTTGTGACCGATAAATTTATTTTATCTATGAATCTGTGAATGAAGATGAGCGTTATCGATTATACCGCTTATCAATATATCTGTGATGATTGATGTTGCACTATTGTGTGTGAAACCCCTGGACTACACTTTACACACACAAATATGGATTTCACGTGGAAATCGGTTAAGTCACAGATAATTCAAATTTGATGTTTTTAAAATTGAAATTTTAATTTCAATTGATTTTGAAATTGGAAATTTAGGTTTAAAGTGAAAAGCTTTCGAAATGGAATTTCAAAGATAAAATTTATTTTGAATAATTTGATAAAGTTTTGAAGTTTAAATAATTTGATTTAAACTTAAATTCAAGATGTGAAATTGAATTCTATAATTTGAAACTAGGGATTAAAGATGTTATACCCGTTATATAAGGGTTAAACTATTTTATAAGTATTGATTTAGGAATGTGAATATGATTCAAGGACTTTAACCCGTGCAAATAAAATTGGATTTTTCTTAAACGAAAACTGTTTGTTTTCAAAAGATAAAAGATTTCATATATATAAGAAATGAAATTCCAATTTAAAGGAATTTCATGTATGAATTGAAAAATGGTTTTCCAAGTTATAAATGAATTCCTTTTGAAAGCTATGAATTGAATCTGTTTAATTTTAACAGATTTAAAATGATGTTTTGTTTAAACCCTTTGAAATGAAATTGTCTTGAAAACTATAAGTTAAATATTTGATTTAAAGATTTAACGAGTTAAATTGAAATGGAAATTGATTTGGAAAATCTGTGAATGAATCTTTGTGAAAACTGAGTGAACTTTATGAATTAAATCTTTTATTTGAAAGATTTGAAAATGGTAATCGATTGAAACCATTTAAAAAAAAAGAAGTTTTGAATTATTAAGTTGTGACTTAATTGAAATCCCATATCCATATGTTTTTGAATATTGCGCTCGTTATTCGGGTTAGCCGGGAAAAGACATTTGTGTCATATAACCCATTCCGAATAATGATACGTCGTATATGGATCGCATTTGCTATATTACAGCATGATAGGGGGTTCTCGCTTCGCAGTTTGGTGGCGAACGGGGGACTCTTACCCCTACATGTCCCTGAGAGGGATGGGTTGGTTAGGCGAAGGCCGTGACAGTCGAGAGGCTGGCCGTAAAAGTAAATGCGAGGTGCCAGTGTAAGCCACGGTGGGGCTGGGATGGTTGCAAAGCCTACTGGTGCCCACTGTCTCGTATCGTTACATTTGGTATTAGAGCTAAGGTTGAACTTTAGCTCAGGAGTATAACACATTAAGTAGCTCATTAGAGATAGAGTGAAGTAAACTCTAGAATGAGTGTATCTCAGATATCCGTCTGAACGTCTCAGTAAATTCTCTGGCTATCCACTGATAGTGAGTATGAGTGCGAGAAGAGGAAGAGATAGGGGACAAGGGAATACGACTACAAATGGTCAATACCCTGCAACAGTGGAAACAATCTTTCTTTATCAATATCTTTTGATTCGATTCCAAATTCTTTTGATTTCTTCGTATCAGCTACAAGAAGAAGTTTCGGTATGATGATGACTCTACGAATCGTTGTAGAAATCCTTACTTAGTATTTTCATCGGTTTCTTATCAGCTTTTTGATTTAAACCTTAATGAATTTGAAATTGGAAATTTTAATTTGAGGTAAATTGATTAATAGAATATGAGAATAAAATTGAATTGAATCAATAAAACGATTTTGTTTAAAACCAAATTTTGAAATTCTATTGTAATTTCTTGGAATACCAAAGTCCGAAGAGGGACAAATTGGTATGTATACTTTGAGATATTCCGACTTGAATTCGGAATCCGTATCTTGTGTTTGAGGAATTATAGGAGATCGAATCTGTCTATCTCTGTCTTTGTTTCGTGCCTGCGAATTTCGAGGACGAAATTCTTTTAAGGGGGGAAGTTTGTAACGACCCCGGAATTTAAATTTATTTAAATTAATAATTTAATGAATTTTTGAATTTAATTGAGTAATTAAATAAATTTTTGGATAAAAATTTGTTAATTTAATTAGAAAATTGGAGCGAGTTTCCCCGACTCAAATATAAGTGAATACATTAGCTAAGAATACAACAAACATTAACAAATAAAAACAAACAAAAGAAGTATGAACAAGCCAAAGTAAAATAAAATTATAAACCAGTAAATGTGTAGACAAGGCAAACTATAATCTGATAACATTTTAAAGTAATAAAACAAGTGTAGACAAGAGAAAATAAAACAAAGCTTAGTAAACAAGCAAGCATAAACAAAGATAAAAGGACTTAAGCAAGTAAGGCAACCCATAACAACATCACCTCAGCCACCAAATTATCTTCAGCCGAGTGAAATAATGCAAGTAAATGGGAAATGTTAGTTTATAAAAACATGGCTAAGCATGGAAACCAAGTACCAGGCAATTAATGCAAAAGCATGGGTATGTACAAGTCATAAATGCAACCTTTAGCCATGCCTATTTGTATAAACAAATATATCATCATCCTGTACAAACAATATAAAACATCACCCTGTAACTTGCTTTTCTTATATACATCACCACTTCATTCCATTCGATCAGTTCAAAGCTAAGAAGAAAAAAAAAAGTCTGAAGCTTACCATCTTTAAAAACTCAAACAATAATTCAAACCCTGTAAACCAAAGATTTAAAGCCTGGAAGTCAAGCAAATCATCATCAACAAATAGGAAGATCAAAACTGCATTTTCTTTTCAAAGCAAAAGTTCTCTGTTCTTCTTCTGTTCTAAGTATAAACAGG
Source organism: Allium fistulosum (assembly GCA_030737815.1). Lineage (NCBI taxonomy): Eukaryota > Viridiplantae > Streptophyta > Magnoliopsida > Asparagales > Amaryllidaceae > Allium > Allium fistulosum. The sequence continues at coordinate 138,434,927 of CM060904.1, forward strand.
TGAGCAACTTGACCCAGTATTTTCTTCTTTAGATCGGTGAGCAAATAATCTTGTAACGCTTAAGTATTACTTAATCTTTGCTTAGATAGATAGTGTTATGTGAGCATGAAGCTCTGTATATATGTATGTCTATATTTGACAGTACTGAAGTATTCATCTTCTTCTCTGTTTTGGCTCACAGGGTAGAATTAATCAAATAAATTCAATTTCTTACCATCTAATTAGTATCAAGCTTTGGTTTCAAAAGCGAATATGTATGTTTAAGTATGGATTCTAATTTAAAAATGGTTTGAAGGAAGATAAGGATATACGGTATGCACAGATTTGATTTTCCAGAGGATTAGTAGATTTTGAATAAATTCGACTATAACGATTTGAAGATTCAATTATATAATCTGAATCCTTATGTAAAAATATGATTTTTAAGCTAGGTATAGTGATTTTTAGAAGTATGGTTGAAGAGCAGTTTCATGTTGATCAAAAATCGAGTTTTGATCAAGATCAGGCGATTGAAGGCTCAATCGAGGCCGGGGTTTCGCGTGGAGGTGGAGGAGGCTACAGCGATGATGGGAAAAATACCCGGAGGTTGTCCAGTTCACTGTGGCAGCGGCGGTGGGGTTTGGAAATTTGTAAACCTAGTTTTAGTCTAGGGTGAAAAATGGGTCGCTGATGATTCTCGGGTGCATCGAGTTTGATGGGATTCTGGGGATAGGCTCGTGGGGGATCGGAGATGGTGGGACCAAGGTGGCGCGAGGCTAGGTGGTCGGCGTCGCGAGGTCGAAGTGGATTTAGTCATGCAGTGGGTTTCAGTTTTGAATGGGTGGCTCGATTTTAATTGGAGGCAAGTTTGGATATTTTGATGACTGGAGGGGGTCGTAGGGGTGATAGTCAACTTGTCGGAAGTTCCGCCTGGGGTCGGAGACGCCTCCGTTGTTGGTGCACGTGCACCAGGTCGGTGCACAGTTTTGTTTTTGGTGATGAAGTTTCCTTCGGGGTTGTCTCGGGAAGAAGGGAGGTTGAGCTCGGGTTTACTCTCGAGAAAAACGTGATGTTGCTCGGGTTGGGATTCGAATGCATACGTGAGTGATTTTAAACAAATTTAATTTAAAACAAGGCGCAGTAAAAAAAAAGAAAAAAAGAAAAAGGGAGAAGAAGCAGTTGCGTGCAGGGAGACTCGGGGAGATTGCATGAAATACTCGAAGTACCATTCGAGTTAGTGCAGGGAGGTCTCGGGTTAGTGGGTTTTTCTTTTTCCAAACTGCTGTTTTATAAAAGATAATAAGTGAAAATGTTTAACAAGTCAAGTTAAACTTTAATACAAGTTTAATTATGTAATTAATTCCTTCACAATGTTCCTAACTCTTAATTACTATGATTAATTAAGAAATTAATTTAAATTAGATATAAAGTTAACTAACAATTAAGTTTGTAGTTAATACTATAATTGATTTTCAAAATTTGAAGAGACTTCTAAGTGTTAATTTAGTTGAACAATTAAATCAATTAATTAAATTATAATTGTAATTGGAGTTTGAATTAAGTAATGATTAAGTGATTAATAAATGGTAATTAACTACTTAAGTTAATAAATGAATGATTAATAGTTAATTAATGATTTAGATTAAATTATAATTGGAAATGATTTAATATGAATTAATCTAAGATAATTTCTCAAGAAAGCAATTGAAGAAATGTTATTAGTTAATGAAGTTAATTAACTAAAAGTTATTAAATAATCAAATTTATGTGATAAATTTTAATAAATAATTAGATTAATTAATTGAGATAATCAATTGTAAATTGTTAATTACTTTGTGAAAGCAATTAAGGGGTCAATTAATTATGTAATTAGTTTAAAGGTTAATTAATAAATTATTAAAGGTCGAATTAATCAAAATGATTTGTAATTAACCAAGATTTGTAGTTTATTCATAAGTAATTAATCTGGTATAAATTAATTAAAATCAGATATAAATTGATCTTACTTATAAATGTTTGGATTCTGTTGAATGATATGAGTAGTTTGATATCCCTGATATATGATGCTTTGTGATACATCCTGATTTATGCTGTAATCTGAAATTTCTGTTTCTGTGATGTATTACTATGTGAATATGAAACCCCTTGGTCCGTAAAACGGCACTTAAATTTCGATGCGACAGGGAGTCGGATTCCAGTTGGTTATCCGAAACCCACATCGAATTATAATTGTGAATCTTTGTGACCGATAAATTTATTTTATCTATGAATCTGTGAATGAAGATGAGCGTTATCGATTATACCGCTTATCAATATATCTGTGATGATTGATGTTGCACTATTGTGTGTGAAACCCCTGGACTACACTTTACACACACAAATATGGATTTCACGTGGAAATCGGTTAAGTCACAGATAATTCAAATTTGATGTTTTTAAAATTGAAATTTTAATTTCAATTGATTTTGAAATTGGAAATTTAGGTTTAAAGTGAAAAGCTTTCGAAATGGAATTTCAAAGATAAAATTTATTTTGAATAATTTGATAAAGTTTTGAAGTTTAAATAATTTGATTTAAACTTAAATTCAAGATGTGAAATTGAATTCTATAATTTGAAACTAGGGATTAAAGATGTTATACCCGTTATATAAGGGTTAAACTATTTTATAAGTATTGATTTAGGAATGTGAATATGATTCAAGGACTTTAACCCGTGCAAATAAAATTGGATTTTTCTTAAACGAAAACTGTTTGTTTTCAAAAGATAAAAGCTTTCATATATATAAGAAATGAAATTCCAATTTAAAGGAATTTCATGTATGAATTGAAAAATGGTTTTCCAAGTTATAAATGAATTCCTTTTGAAAGCTATGAATTGAATCTGTTTAATTTTAACAGATTTAAAATGATGTTTTGTTTAAACCCTTTGAAATGAAATTGTCTTGAAAACTATAAGTTAAATCTTTGATTTAAAGATTTAACGAGTTAAATTGAAATGGAAATTGATTTGGAAAATCTGTGAATGAATCTTTGTGAAAACTGAGTGAACTTTATGAATTAAATCTTTTATTTAAAAGATTTGAAAATGGTAATCGATTGAAACCATTTAAAAAAAAGAAGTTTTGAATTATTAAGTTGTGACTTAATTGAAATCCCATATCCATATGTTTTTTAATATTGCGCTCGTTATTCGGGTTAGCCGGGAAAAGACATTTGTGTCATATAACCCATTCCGAATAATGATACGTCGTATATGGATCGCATTTGCTATATTACAGCATGATAGGGGGTTCTCGCTTCGCAGTTTGGTGGCGAATGGGGGACTCTTACCCCTACATGTCCCTGAGAGGGATGGGTTGGTTAGGCGAAGGCCGTGACAGTCGAGAGGCTGGCCGTAAAAGTAAATGCGAGGTGCCAGTGTAAGCCACGGTGGGGCTGGGATAGTTGCAAAGCCTACCGGTGCCCACTGTCTCGTATCGTTACATTTGGTATCAGAGCTAAGGTTGAACTTTAGCTCAGGAGTATAACACATTAAGTAGCTCATTAGAGATAGAGTGAAGTAAACTCTAGAATGAGTGTATCTCAGATATCCGTCTGAACGTCTCAGTAAATTCTCTGGCTATCCACTGATAGTGAGTATGAGTGCGAGAAGAGGACGAGATAGGGGACAAGGGAATACGACTACAAATGGTCAATACCCTGCAACAGTGGAAACAATCTTTCTCTATCAATATCTTTTGATTCGATTCCAAATTCTTTTGATTTCTTCGTATCAGCTACAAGAAGAAGTTTCGGTATGATGATGACTCTACGAATCGTTGTAGAAATCCTTACTTAGTATTTTCATCGGTTTCTTATCAGCTTTTTGATTTAAACCTTAATGAATTTGAAATTGGAAATTTTAATTTGAGGTAAATTGATTAATAGAATATGAGAATAAAATTGAATTGAATCAATAAAACGATTTTGTTTAAAACCAAATTTTGAAATTCTATTGTAATTTCTTGGAATACCAAAGTCCGAAGAGGGACAAATTGGTATGTATACTTTGAGATATTCCGACTTGAATTCGGAATCCGTATCTTGTGTTTGAGGAATTATAGGAGATCGAATCTGTCTATCTCTGTCTTTGTTTCGTGCCTGCGAATTTCGAGGACGAAATTCTTTTAAGGGGGGAAGTTTGTAACGACCCCGGAATTTAAATTTATTTAAATTAATAATTTAATGAATTTTTGAATTTAATTGAGTAATTAAATAAATTTTTGGATAAAAATTTGTTAATTTAATTAGAAAATTGGAGCGAGTTTCCCCGACTCAAATATAAGTGAATACATTAGCTAAGAATACAACAAACATTAACAAATAAAAACAAACAAAAGAAGTATGAACAAGCCAAAATAAAATAAAATTATAAACCAGTAAATGTGTAGACAAGGCAAACTATAATCTGATAACATTTTAAAGTAATAAAACAAGTGTAGACAAGAGAAAATAAAACAAAGCTTAGTAAACAAGCAAGCATAAACAAAGATAAAAGGACTTAAGCAAGTAAGGCAACCCATAACAACATCACCTCAGCCACCAAATTATCTTCAGCCGAGTGAAATAATGCAAGTAAATGGGAAATGTTAGTTTATAAAAACATGGCTAAGCATGGAAACCAAGTACCAGGCAATTAATGCAAAAGCATGGGTATGTACAAGTCATAAATGCAACCTTTAGCCGTGCCTATTTGTATAAACAAATATATCATCATCCTGTACAAACAATATAAAACATCACCCTGTAACTTGCTTTTCTTATATACATCACCACTTCATTCCATTCGATCAGTTCAAAGCTAAGAAGAAAAAAAAAAAGTCTGAAGCTTACCATCTTTAAAAACTCAAACAATAATTCAAACCCTGTAAACCAAAGATTTAAAGCCTGGAAGTCAAGCAAATCATCATCAACAAATAGGAAGATCAAAACTGCATTTTCTTTTCAAAGCAAAAGTTCTCTGTTCTTCTTCTGTTCTAAGTATAAACAGGTGAGCAACTTGACCCAGTATTTTCTTCTTTAGATCGGTGAGCAAATAATCTTGTAACACTTAAGTATTACTTAATCTTTGCTTAGATAGATAGTGTTATGTGAGCATGAAGCTCTGTATATATGTATGTCTATATTTGACAGTACTGAAGTATTCATCTTCTTCTCTGTTTTGGCTCACAGGGTAGAATTAATCAAATAAATTCAATTTCTTACCATCTAATTAGTATCAAGCTTTGGTTTCAAAAGCGAATATGTATGTTTAAGTATGGATTCTAATTTAAAAATGGTTTGAAGGAAGATAAGGATATACGGTATGCACAGATTTGATTTTCCAGAGGATTAGTAGATTTTGAATAAATTCGACTATAACGATTTGAAGATTCAATTATATAATCTGAATCCTTATGTAAAAATATGATTTTTAAGCTAGGTATAGTGATTTTTAGAAGTATGGTTGAAGAGCAGTTTCATGTTGATCAAAAATCGAGTTTTGATCAAGATCAGGCGATTGAAGGCTCAATCGAGGCCGGGGTTTCGCGTGGAGGTGGAGGAGGCTACAGCGATGATGGGAAAAATACCCGGAGGTTGTCCAGTTCACTGTGGCGACGGCGGTGGGGTTTGGAAATTTGTAAACCTAGTTTTAGTCTAGGGTGAAAAATGGGTCGCTGATGATTCTCGGGTGCATCGAGTTTGATGGGATTCTGGGGATAGGCTCGTGGGGGATCGGAGATGGTGGGACCAAGGTGGCGCGAGGCCAGGTGGTCGGCGTCGCGAGGTCGAAGTGGATTTAGTCATGCAGTGGGTTTCAGTTTTGAATGGGTGGCTCGATTTTAATTGGAGGCAAGTTTGGATATTTTGATGCCTGGAGGGGGTCGTAGGGGTGATAGTCAACTTGTCGGAAGTTTCGCCTGGGGTCGGAGACGCCTCCGTTGTTGGTGCACGTGCACCAGGTCGGTGCACAGTTTTGTTTTTGGCGATGAAGTTTCCTTCGGGGTTGTCTCGGGAAGAAGGGAGGTTGAGCTCGGGTTTACTCTCGAGAAAAACGTGATGTTGCTCGGGTTGGGATTCGAATGCATACGTGAGTGATTTTAAACAAATTTAATTTAAAACAAGGCGCAGTAAAAAAAAAGAAAAAAAGAAAAAGGGAGAAGAAGCAGTTGCGTGCAGGGAGACTCGAGGAGATTGCATGAAATACTCGAAGTACCATTCGAGTTAGTGTAGGGAGGTCTCGGGTTAGTGGGTTTTTCTTTTTCCAAACTGCTGTTTTATAAAAGATAATAAGTGAAAATGTTTAACAAGTCAAGTTAAACTTTAATACAAGTTTAATTATGTAATTAATTCCTTCACAATGTTCCTAACTCTTAATTACTATGATTAATTAAGAAATTAATTTAAATTAGATATAAAGTTAACTAACAATTAAGTTTGTAGTTAATACTATAATTGATTTTCAAAATTTGAAGAGACTTCTAAGTGTTAATTTAGTTGAACAATTAAATCAATTAATTAAATTATAATTGTAATTGGAGTTTGAATTAAGTAATGATTAAGTGATTAATAAATGGTAATTAACTACTTAAGTTAATAAATGAATGATTAATAGTTAATTAATGATTTAGATTAAATTATAATTGGAAATGATTTAATATGAATTAATCTAAGATAATTTCTCAAGAAAGCAATTGAAGAAATGTTATTAGTTAATGAAGTTAATTAACTAAAAGTTATTAAATAATCAAATTTATGTGATAAATTTTAATAAATAATTAGATTAATTAATTGAGATAATCAATTGTAAATTGTTAATTACTTTGTGAAAGCAATTAAGGGGTCAATTAATTATGTAATTAGTTTAAAGGTTAATTAATAAATTATTAAAGGTCGAATTAATCAAAATGATTTGTAATTAACCAAGATTTGTAGTTTATTCATAAGTAATTAATCTGGTATAAATTAATTAAAATCAGATATAAATTGATCTTACTTATAAATGTTTGGATTCTGTTGAATGATATGAGTAGTTTGATATCCCTGATATATGATGCTTTGTGATACATCCTGATTTATGCTGTAATCTGAAATTTCTGTTTCTGTGATGTATTACTATGTGAATATGAAACCCCTTGGTCCGTAAAACGGCACTTAAATTTCGATGCGACAGGGAGTCGGATTCCAGTTGGTTATCCGAAACCCACATCGAATTATAATTGTGAATCTTTGTGACCGATAAATTTATTTTATCTATGAATCTGTGAATGAAGATGAGCGTTATCGATTATACCGCTTATCAATATATCTGTGATGATTGATGTTGCACTATTGTGTGTGAAACCCCTGGACTACACTTTACACACACAAATATGGATTTCACGTGGAAATCGGTTAAGTCACAGATAATTCAAATTTGATGTTTTTAAAATTGAAATTTTAATTTCAATTGATTTTGAAATTGGAAATTTAGGTTTAAAGTGAAAAGCTTTCGAAATGGAATTTCAAAGATAAAATTTATTTTGAATAATTTGATAAAGTTTTGAAGTTTAAATAATTTGATTTAAACTTAAATTCAAGATGTGAAATTGAATTCTATAATTTGAAACTAGGGATTAAAGATGTTATACCCGTTATATAAGGGTTAAACTATTTTATAAGTATTGATTTAGGAATGTGAATATGATTCAAGGACTTTAACCCGTGCAAATAAAATTGGATTTTTCTTAAACGAAAACTGTTTGTTTTCAAAAGATAAAAGCTTTCATATATATAAGAAATGAAATTCCAATTTTAAAGGAATTTCATGTATGAATTGAAAAATGGTTTTCCAAGTTATAAATGAATTCCTTTTGAAAGCTATGAATTGAATCTGTTTAATTTTAACAGATTTAAAATGATGTTTTGTTTAAACCCTTTGAAATGAAATTGTCTTGAAAACTATAAGTTAAATCTTTGATTTAAAGATTTAACGAGTTAAATTGAAATGGAAATTGATTTGGAAAATCTGTGAATGAATCTTTGTGAAAACTGAGTGAACTTTATGAATTAAATCTTTTATTTAAAAGATTTGAAAATGGTAATCGATTGAAACCATTTAAAAAAAAAAGAAGTTTTGAATTATTAAGTTGTGACTTAATTGAAATCCCATATCCATATGTTTTTGAATATTGCGCTCGTTATTCGGGTTAGCCGGGAAAAGACATTTGTGTCATATAACCCATTCCGAATAATGATACGTCGTATATGGATAGCATTTGAAGACCGGTGTTGAAGACCAGATATTTACGAAAACGAAAGGACAACTCGTCGAATGTCTCTGCACCGACTGGTCCCCGGTATAGAGATTTTATCACCCTTTGTGATGAGAAGTCCGGACGGGATTGTGAATACCCGGAATTGCAAGGGCTTCGTAAGAAGTGCCTTCGGTTCTGTTCGAACCCGGAACAGACTTTTATGGATACATGTCTGACATTACACTTTGAGATATAAAGCCGATTTCTTTCAAATACATTTCTGTTGGTGGCGGAGAATTTATTCTCTTAGCTTAACACCCTTCTCTGAGACGTACGAGCTCAGAGGTTATGTAGTTGAAATTTATCAGCGATATATCCCAATTTGGTAATGTGGCATGCTGAGTGTTGCTGTGTGATGATCAGTGTTTGATCATTTGCGATATGATCATTTATTTGATTTTATATCTTTGTGATCATAGGTTGATCATTTGTTTGACCCGAAGCATGGCTTTGTGACAAAGCGTAGCTTTGTGGACGAGACTTCGTCGAGCCTCACACCCCGGAAATGGTCAAAACAGGAAGGATGCAGCAAGGTTCTAGGGAGTAGCGCCCCTTAGTGTATGTCATTCCTTCTGGATAAAGGTGGTATCATGGTATGGAGCCCAGATACTTAACCTATGTGGTTGCTGCATTATTATTATGATTATGTAGTTTGTTGGAATCGAGGATCCTCGGGAAGATCGGTTACGATCGGGGGATGGCATACGCGTGTCAGTAGTTACCTATTTTTGCAGAGGTAACCCGGCCTTGTGTTGGCAGAGATCCGGTTAGGTTCTCGGGACGTCATTCCAAAGGCGTTTCCATGTGGCAATAGGAAGTTCCTTGGCCTGACCATTTGTTGGAAATCCAAAGAAACAATACGTGACTTGTACGGTATTAGTTGTAGAACCTGCCATTTAATATGGTAGCTATAGTAGGCATACTATAATGGTACCTATGCTGGCTAAGATTTATATTCTACTTTTGAAATATTTTCTACACTATGCACTAATGATAATATCAAAAATGATTTGATTTCGCGTAGTAAGCATCTTTGACTATCATAAGAAGAAATCTCCTCCAATTCTGCGTTTGCATTGTGTGTGTGGCGGAAGGTCTTATGGTAGTTTCATTTTCCAAAAGCATTGCGAATTGACTTTAAAATTCTCTGCTATTTGTTTTTAAAGATAAACTGTTTTTGTTGCTCACACCAGTCCCATGACTGATCCGGAGTTTATTGTTTCTTTCCTAAACTCTGGATGCTCAAAATTTTTCTACACGAGCAGTTTAGAGTTTGGTTTTTCAGATAGTCAGGATTAGTAGATTTTCTGAAGCTAGTTCTGTCTTTGGATCGGACTGCACCTGCTTATTCTTGGTGTATCGTTATTGGGAGTTCAAGCTACTGCTGGAGTTCTCTCTTGAAGACTATCTTAGAGTTATTTGTTCCGCTGCTGATATTAATTATCTATTTTTCTTTTCCGCTGCTATTTGTTGTATCATATCTCTAATGTATATAGATATTCATTGTATCATCATTGTATCTGGATATTGTATCAGATGTTGTATATCAATGTATTATTCTTTTATTCCGCTGTGTTATTTACTTAATGTTGTTATAAGCTCCGGCGACTCGGATTTGAACGATCGAATCTGCGGTATTCGAGTACGATGTAAAGTATGGATGTCGATTTTCGAGCGGGCAAAATCCGTATCGTTACAGTTTTAGTTCGAAAACCTGAATCCTATTATCTAATCAACGATTAGACATAGGATTGGATAGTGGATTGACGGCAGTTGCTGGAAGTGTGGTTGATAATCTACTACGGGATAGACGATCAGCTTGACGTGCGCAGGTATGTATTCAGCAACGTGATCGATCAAGTATTCTTCATACGCAATTGTTTTTTATTCTTGATTTCAAAAATCTACCCTTCACCTGTATGTTGTTCTAATAGATAAAGGAGTCAAAGCAGTAGGATTTCAGGCTAATCTAATTTAATATTTGTTGGAAAGTAAGGTGGATTGTCCGCTATTTTGTTCTCCTACATTTTATTTGAATTTAGGGGAAATTACGCAGTTTGCTAGTTTACCGCTGAATGACAACCCCTAAATTTATGAGAATTCATGTCTACATAGGCTGATGGTTCTTACTTCTATTTTCATGTGCTTTAATAAATTAAACTTGCAAAATTCATAGTTTCTATACCGTAGATTGTTTTCTATTGATGCTATTTGCAACAAGTTGCAATTTTCCCTGTAATGAGAAAGGAGACATAGCTTGTGAGATCCACCATCAGGTAAACCATTATCTTTGGCTATATTTACATGCATGCTTATTTGATTAACTTCAACACACCCTTAAAATAACTAATTTATAACCAGTGATTTTTTTTAGTCATACAAGCCTCTCAACCCAATCCAGATGAGACTGTTATAGATATCAGGTACTTGCTATTGTTATTTGCAATATCATATGTTCTCTACGATACTGCTTATATTTATTCAATTATCATATCATCTATATGTGGTGGTTGGACTATTATAGGTAGTCAAGTGGATTTCCACGAACCTCACGTTCTTAGTATGGCTGCAGCACAACGTTGTCTTCTTGAATCGACGTCATGCTGCTATAAATGCTTGCACTGCTGCCTTTTGTCAACCAGCTGCAGTGATAGTAAGTCATTTTTGTTCACCTAAAGTGCCTTTTATTGTTCAAAGCGCTACAGGTAGGTCAATTGTTCACCTCAAATCCTAGAATTTGCTGTGAAGTCAGCAGTAATATATTTGTTTGCTGAAAAAAATTTATGATCAGTTTTAAGGATATGTCCTCCCAATCTTTTCTTTTTCGAAACTACCATGAAGAATGTGAAATCATAACATGTAACAACATATAATAAGGTTTGACATATATCTCATGTCCATGCACACATCTATACTGTAAACATAAAAACATGAACTCAAATCTACTTATGTGGCAACACTGTTTTCCACAATTTCAAAATGCTCTTTTTAGATTAATTAACTTCCCACGCACCGGGAATCTTCATATTCGTACCCACGCATCCACAGTTATCCCCAATTTTTCCCTTTCTTGCAATAAGAACTAAATTTGCTTCAACCTCTCAACAAAAAACCAAGGTATTATTTGGTTTATTGTTTTTAGTTTTGGGTTTTCATCCATACAAAAATGCACACGACGCATGTATATCCTCGAAAACGATCAATTTAGAAAACGAAGTTAATATTCAAAATAGAAAACTTTTTTTTCCGTGTTTTAAAAAATAACACAAACACGTAAACAATCCATTCTTTCGTCGTCCCTCTATCATCTCTTCATTCTTCTCATATTTGAGATACATATTGAAAACTGAAAACACAAATTTCGTTTTTAAACCAAACACTATCTTAGCCTTTCTCCTGTACTTCCAATTGTCCACAAATGCTACTCAGTTAGATTTATTCCTTTCTATAACCGTCACAATTTATGTTCTTGCTCCACTATTTAGTTTCATTCTCAGCCATTTATACAGAATCAACATTATGTCAACGGGATAATGAAATTCCTCTGTTGCAAAATGAATTTGTAACTCAGAAGATGATCGATCTAAAGTATTACCGTCAATTTTTCCTGTTCAAGTCTGATTTATCAAAACAATCTTTCTTTTGCAGGTATTACCAATTTTAGCATTGATTACAACCAATGTTATTCATAACATTCAGTTTATTGTTTCAAATACTAACTAGGATCTACCGAACCAATAAGATATGATGCACAATTTTTTTCTTCTAATTTCTCATAACCAACGGATATCTTTGCATTCAGATCTAATTTTACGATGTCAGTCCACTTACCATGCATTAAAAAATGTTCCATAACGAAATCAGGGTGTGAAAGGTTTTGTATGTTGATCTTAGCAATATATGCATGGAAACCTTCCTACTAATTGCACCCTTTTTTTGTTTTGTTTTGTTTTTTTGTTTTTTTGTTTTTTGTTTTTTTTGTTTACGTCATGCATAATTTATTTACATCCTAATAACAACATGAACCTTTGCTTTTGACAAATAGTTACTATTGCATGTTAGTAGAAATATTATATTCCTTTTCTTACACCATAAATTGGTTAGATTGGCATGTATTTCAATTTTCATACGAACTGAAGGAGAGGTTTAACCATTATATCATTTTTTTTCACTGTGAATTAACATGCTCTGTTTTAATGAAATGATGTGGCATTTTTAATTTTGGACATGATATCTGGTTATTACTTATCTCATTAAGCATAAACTAAAAATAAAAAATAAAATAAAGGTTTGAGTTCTCGGTTTTGGTCTCTGTTCCGACTTCCGTAATTTTAGAAATTTAGATCTAATTCAAAAAATATGGGAATTTTGGTTTTTTTTCGATTTCGAATTTCATTATTTATCTTTTAGTATTGTTCAATTTATTGAAATAAATTGTATAATTAATCTTTAATTGGTAAATAATATATAAATAAATAGAATTGATCAATTACAAATATTTATAATATATTAAAATTGTTTGTTTGTTACTTCGTTTTTAACTTTTTAGTTACACCAATTACATGCTTTGTGATTTTATATGTTTCCCAAGTTAAATATTAGGTTTTAAATGTTCATAAATTTGTAACCCAAATGATTTATATATTTTTTTGAATTTATTCTGGAAAATTTGAAATTCAATATTTTTTTTATTAAACAAGGGTTTCCGTATGGTTTCATTTCAGGCTCTGCTGAGATCGAAACGGAACGACTGGAATCTCCGTATTTAATTCAAAATCTCCACCCTTGGATAAAATATGAAGGAGCTTAGTGTTGTTAAAGACATAACTGTATGTAAATAGGTATGCAATTACGTTTTGAAGGTAAAATGGTATATTCTTAGGACGCATAGGTGGATTCTATTTGCAAAGAAATATACGTTTTCAACAGATAAATAACCATGTTCCATAATTTGGACAATGAAATTTGAAATGAATAAAAATCGTATGATAGTAAGCTTCTTGGTTTGTACAGGTTGCATTCAAAAAGTAGCATGAAAATGCACTTTCATGTTCTCACTGCTATAAATCTGAGAATGTGTCATCTGTTCTCATATGTTACTAATGCAAATTAAGGTGAAACTCTATTTTTAGTCTTCTCAGTTGTTTTTCATTCGCTCCAAAATGTAGGTTGTTTCGACTGAAATTGCCACTACACTAATTTGCCACCATGAAAGCTTCCTATCTATTTTATTTCGTCTGCGTCGGTGAAAAGTCTAAATACTTTTAGCGTATCATCTCTTTCCTCAATCACCCTTTCTTCAGTTTATCGAATCTATTTGTGATTGTAAACGCAATACATTTGTCTTCCACTATAATTTGGATCTGGGTTTAACCTTTCTTATGCACGTGTCATACCATTATATCCTAACATTCATTATTTTCGAATGATTTCTTTTATAGGATATAAAAGGAGAAATCAAGATAGCTTCAATTTGCACTTCATATCTTAAAATGTATCTTACCATAGAAATCAAGCAAATCAAACTCTGCAGCCATGGCTGCTTACACAAACCTCTCAAATAATCCTATCTATAACCTTGAACAGATGGATGGGTCTTGTCATTCTTCTCCATCTCACTCTCCTCCTCCTCTACTGAATCCATTGCCGCATGTACCACCACAATCAAAGAAGGCGCTTAATATGGATACAGAAGGTTTTCAGGTCGTACAAAGCAGAAAATCTAAACAGTTGAATAAAGAATCTGCTTTGCAGTATGTATGTAAAAGTTCTCATCAATCCAACATGAAACAATACCCTAAACAGAATCACAGAAATGCAAATCAAGGATTCCTCAATACAAGAAATTCTGTTTATGGAGGAAACTTTGCAAGAAATATGGTAAGAACCAACCAGCTAGTTTCAAACTCAGAAAATCAGTTCAAAAACTCAAGAATCAATGCAAGAATCATTCAAAATAACGGAACCGCATCTCAACCCAGTACTAACCTGATCAAACCCTTTTCATGGGCAGAAATGATTAAAAAATGTGGTTCAAATTCTGATTTTGACCTGAAATATGTGGCTCATTTATCCATCAATGAGAAGAAAATAGTGGTGGTGAGCGCGAAGGCCAGTAGAAGGGCTGAGAGTAAGTTGAGTTTCTCAGTTCTTGCCTGTATATTCGACAATAGACCTGCTTATCATTACTTCAAGGCAGTTATTGTTAGAACATGTAATCCCACTGGTAATTTTGACATCTTTACTCGTAATAATGGTTTCTTTCTAATCAGATTCTCCAATGCTACTAATTGTGACAATGCAATTAATGGAGGTCTTTTCTTTATTAATGGAAAGCTTATCATTGTGAAAAAATATAGCAGTAAAATCAATCTTGATAGAGATTTACTCTCTACCATGCCTATATGGATTAAACTACCTAGATTAAATCTCAGATTGTGGGACCGTGAAATTTTTAGTGCTATTGCCAATGTGGTGGGAACTCCTCTCAAATTAGATGAACACACTACAAAAGAATCAAGACTTACTTTTGCAAGAATACTAGTTGAAATCAATGCAGTCTTAGACCTTCCAAATGAAGTTACTATTTTTTTACATGATGAGGAAAACTTAGTTCAAAATATTGAATATGAATGGATTTCCCCCAGATGTAAAACATGTTCTTGTTTTGGGCATTCAATAGAAAGCTGTGAAGCTAATTTGGTTTGGAAAGTAAAACAAAGCAGTCAAGAAAATACATAAGTTAATTGCAGCACCTTTTCTGTGGAGGGAGATGATACTGTTGGAAATTCACTAACAGATCTTTACAACAAAAGGAATCCAAAATCTTTTAATGTTACTTCGGGAAAAATATAAATATTGAAGAATCACTTATTGCTCAGAACTTTCCCCTTGAAAAGGATACACAAGAAGGTATCAAAGATCTGTCAATTAAAGGCAGTGAAATTGAAATCATTTCTGAAACATATGAAAGTCCAAAGAAAAACACTGAAATATCTCAAGTAAAGGTCACGAGTTATCAAGAAAATGAGATCTCAACAGCTACAGAGGTTATGAATTTGGATGATGGTTCTTACATTGATAATATCTTAAATAAAGAACCATCTAAAAATCTCAATATCAGTCACCTTGCTTCTCATCTTTATTCAATTATCAAAAATTCAAATTCCAATTCAGAAGGCACTATTCAAAAGGCTATCAGCCTGATTTCAAATTTTACTTCAGTCTCAAGGAAAAACAGAAAATACAGTAAAAATAAGAGGAAAGACAAAATGAAAAGTATTAAAGAGATAGTTGACAATGGAAGCACTGAAAATTCAGCAGACAGTGAATTCAAAGAGATACATTATCAAAAATCTCAAATGGGAAGAACAGTTAAAAGTAATTAGCAAAACCACATACAAGAAGAAAGGGAAAATGATATAAACCTTTGAAGAAGAGGGCAGTCATATTGCTTAGTTGCTGCTGCTTCGTGTATCCTTTAAGTATCCTTCTATTTTAATTTTTCATTATGTCTATTATCTCTTGGAATGTCAGAGGTCTCAATTCTTCTTAAAGAAGATTGGACCTGTCTAATCTTTTTAAGACTGAAAACCCTAGTATGATTGGATTGCTTGAACATAAATTAGATAATTCTAAGATTAAAGATTATCATATTAAAAGCTTAAATAATTGAAATATTGTTAATAATAATCAGATGGGGGGAATGATAGAATCATGGTCATTTGGGATCCTAATATTTGAGATATCTCTCAACATTTTGTTAATTTTCAATTTATTCATTGCAAATGTCCTAATAAAGGAGGTTTTCAAAATGAAATTACCTTTGTTTATGCATCAAATAGTGAATTTGAAAGGCAAAATCTTTGGAAAAATCTTAATCAGATTAATTCTAATATGCATTCCTCATGGATTATTATTAGTGATTTTAATACTATTATGCATGCTCATGAAAAAAAGAGGGGGCATCCCTTTTCCTTCTATAAAATTAGATATTTTAAACAAGTTTTTACTTAAAAATGGATTATATGAACCATTTATTTTTGAAAACAAATATACTTGAAAATCTAAAAAATTCAGAAACGTTCATTGCAAACTGGACAATATCTTACTTAATCTTAGGTTTACTAATTGTTTTAAAGATTTCAAATGTTACACTCTACCTTAAGCCTCTAGTGATCACACCCCAATCCAAATTTTTCTCACTTAAAATAAATTTTCAAAGAAAAATTTCTCTTTCAGATTTATTAATGGGTGGGTTTATGAAAACGATTATAAAGAAACCATCAAAAACAGTCTGTCTTTCAAGGTACAGGGCACTGCCCAGTACAAATTTAGTAAATTCCTTCAAATTGCAAAAGGAAACTTGAAAAACTGGAACAAACTCAGAAATAAGAACGATGTCTCTCATTTTAGAGAGGAATGTAAGATAAGGCACAATCTCTTAGATTATGATTGCTCAGACATTGAAAATATCAACAAATTTTTTGAAACCCAAAATAATTTAATTAAGTCCCTTCAAGTGCAGTCTATGAATTTGAGGCAAAAAGCTAAAGCAGATTGGCTTACTCAAGGTGATGAGACTAGTAAAAAAATTTATGCTAGGATGTCTAGCAGAAAATTTAGAAATGATATTGATAAAATAATTGATGTTAAAGGTAATGTTATTAATGAAGAATCTTGTATTGAAAAAGAAGCTATTATTTATTTTACAAATCTCTACAATACTAATAGCTATTCTAATAGATTTCCTACCATTGAATCTAAGTTTAAACTGAATTCTAATAGTCAGGATATTCTTCTTGCCCCTATTTGCTTTGAGGAAATTAAAAACATTATCTTTCATTCTAATAATGATAAAAGCCCTGACCATGATGGATTTGGTGCAAAATTCTATAAAACTCATTGGGATGATATATAGTGTTTTTTATTTGATTTTATTTCTGAGTTTTTTTAGAACTGGTAAGCTTTTAAAATAATTTAATCATACTTTTATAACTTTGGTTCCAAAAGTTCAAACCCCAAATAGCCTAGAAGATTTCAGACCTATTGCTTGTTGTAACTTTATTTATAAAATCATTTCTAATATTTATGCAATAGAATAAAAATATTTTTAAAATACTTAATTTATGAAAATCAAAGCGCTTTCATACCTGACAGACTTATTGTGAAAAATACCCTCCTTTCTCATGAGTTAATTAGAAACTTTAATAATAAAAATAGAAATCTTATGTGTGTCAAGATTGATTTACGCAAAGCCTTTGATAAAATAAATAGGAATTTTATTATTTATATGATGCAACAATTGGGTTTTGATAAAAAAAATTGTTCTCTTATACAAGAATATATCAACAATGTCTCCTACTCAATTTTGGTTAATGGCTCTCTTAAGGGGTTAATTCATAGCAATAGAGGCATTAGGCAAGGAGATTCACTCTCTCACTACTTATTCACTATTGCTATGGAATATTTCTCTATTCTCATGGAAACTGAATTCATTAAAGGAAATATTAAACCCATTAATAGAATCAAACCATCTATTACCTATCTGTTATATGTAGATGATCTTCTTTTATTTTTATATGCAGACTCTAACAGTGCCAAAACCATTTCAAATTTTTTTATGAAACTGGAAGAACATGCAGGTCTGAAAGTAAATGATTTTAAAAGCAAAATCTATTTTAGTAAAGGTACCAGAAAACCTGAAATTCTTAACATTCTTAAGTTTAAAGAGGCCAATCTACCAGTTAAATATATTTGGACTTGCCTTTGAGTGTTAATCAAATTAATGATACAGACTGCACTAGACTTTTGGACATAATTCAAAATAAATTTGATGGTTGGGCTTGTAAGCTTCTGTCTTTGGCTGGTAGGTTAGAATTAACTCATACTATCATCACTGCAATCATAATGTATTGGATTCAAGCCCACAATATTCCAATCAAAGATGTTCATAAATTGAAAAAAGCCTGTGCTAATTTCATTTGGAAAGGAAAACAACATAAAATTACATGGGAAATGGTCTATAAACCAAAAAAATCTAGTGGTCTAGGTCTTTGGAATATAAATGATTTGAGAGAAGTCTGTAAACTTAAGCTTTTTTGGAAATTTGCCAATGGAAATTCATTGTGAGCTAGATTGATGAAAGCAAAATATTTTAAAAATAAGAATTTTTGGACTGCAAAATCTGAAAACCATTTTTCTTTCTCTTGGAAAAATATTTTAAGTTGCAGGGATATTGGTCTAAAACTTTTGAAAAGGAAATTTAATGATGGTAAACAGACCAACTTATGGTTTGATCATGGATACATGGGAAATCTTTGATCAGTCTTTTGGGTTGAGATAGTTTGCTTTGGTTTGGCGGGACTTTTGATAATGTTAGCACCATTATTTAAAATAATTCTTGGAATACATTTAGACACCCAGCTACTTCAGTTTTTAATATAGCCATAAAAAAGATTACTATCAACCCAAATCTTCAAATGACACATGGGATTGGAGACTTTCAAAAAAAGAGACTTTCTCTTTTAAAAAAACTTGAAAATTTATTCGAGGTCATGAAAGTGAAGTAGATTGATACAATGTTATCTGGAATAAATCGAACTTCCCAAAATGTCCCACTGTGCTTTCGTTGCTGTTATTAACAGGTTGCCTACAAGGGACAGGTGCTTGAAATGGAACAAAAATGGAGAAGTAGTTTGTCTACTTTGCAATCAAGAGGCTAAAAGCATAAATCATTTATTTTTTGATTGTGTCTTTTCAAAGCATATTTGGTACATAGCCAAGTCAAAACTTAAAATAAATCAGTATCAGGCCGTGCAAAGCATTAGAGAAAGCATCAAATACATACAGGAAAACTTCAAAGAAAATTCAAAGGACTTCAAAAATGCTTGTATTATTCTCACAACAACCATCTTTTACATTTGGAAAGAAAGAAACCAAAGAATTCATACTCAAAAGGAAACAGAAAGCATTCAACTATGAAAAACAATAGATATGTAGAGTCAAATTCTCCTCAAAAAATTTGAAAGTCAATAAAAATACTCAGAAAATCTCAATCAAACTCTCTGGAGAATAGAAAATTATGAGCAAGAGTTAGAAACTTTCTTACATAATAAAAAATACGACTCTGTCTTTCCTGGAGGCAAACCTCTTCACCACAGTGGATATCACTGGATGAAGAAGTCTAGCAGCCTCAGTAGTTCTAAATTTGAGATTGCCCATTCTGGTGGCGACCACCTCTACCAACAAATCGGTAGTCCACCCTACAACAGAAAGAGAAGCATACTTTATTATAATCATGATGTTAATAATTATACAAATTCAAACACTGATTTCTCTTCTAATTTACCTGATAGGGGCGGAGGCTACCGCGCACACAGGCACAAGAAGAATTTCGAACATCTCCTGCATAAAGACAAGATTTTGCAGCTGGATATGAATAATCAAAGAGTTTTGAAAGATTTCTACAAAAGCAACATCAACAATTTTATCTATCACTTATCTATTTGGGACAAAGGAGAATGCAGCAAGCATTATGCTAATGAAGAGTTTACTGCTGGAGATAACAGCAAGAGTTACACTAATAACAAGTTTGCTACAATCGATTACTACGATTACTGCTCATCTGCTCACTCTTTCGACTACAATAAGCATAAGCCCCTACTTAGACCTGAGATTCAAGGTATCTCTAATAGAGTTCCCACAAACATCAAGGATCGGCTTCCATCGGTTATATCCATCAAGAATAAAAAGCAAAAAAGAGCAGAGAACCTCGGCTCCGCTTTATTCGCGAACAAGAAAGCGTGACACACTCGATATCAATGATGAAGATAGCAAGGGAAAGGATTTTACATGGAAGCCTCCATGATCTTCCTGATTTGTTTCAAAATCGTCCGTAATCGCCATAAATCGCTTTGGATCGCACTTTGCCTCAGTGTTTTCTTTTTTAGGGTTTTCGTTACTGAGTAATAGACATGTTGCGGTGAGGGTTTGATATGTGTTTGTTTCGGGTAGGATTTATTTACCTACCTGTTTCTTTCTGGGCCTTGGGCCAAATTTTTATCAGTTTCAAAGAAAAATGTATCCTACCATATACTTTACTAAGGTGACTTTTTAATCATTGGTTGACTTTCGTATATCTCGCAGATATACGACAATGGTTCTTGTTCCTTTGAAAAATTAGTTTATAATAATGAATGAAAGTTTTTGTCAACATATTAAGATATTTTCATACCAGGTTTAATCCCTACTGGTAGCGCTTTGTAGTTAAATTGTCATGGATCATGGATCATGTAAGTAAATCTCAGATTAATCAGATTTTAATATTTGAGTAGAACTAGATTTCAATGGTCCGTACAGCTTATGGTTTATTTGTTTAGTTGTAAATTCAATTTTCTCATGAAATTTTCCAAAATTTTATCTCCTCAAAATGGACATTTTAAAACCAATAATTTCTTCCTAGGCTCTTAAATATCACTAGGTGAAACCATATTTACAAAGTTCCTAATTGCTGTCGTGCAAAAGAATCATCATGATTTTTTTTCAAATGATTCTTGAATCATTGGAAATTGATTTTTCAAAATATCAAAACAAGAAATTGCTTTGTTGAAAATACACTGCCTCAAACATGAAAATGCTTAAGTAATGGATGGAATGTATATAATCATAAAAATTATCGATGTTGGTATTAGGAAGAAAATAGCTTCACCGAGTTTTATACATCCCTCTACGTCCATGATCTCTTTGAAACTTGGACTAGGTTTGACACATTAACTCACTCCAAAGACATCTAAAGTTTATTAACTAAAAGTCAACGACTCAGTTTATTTACTGTTGCGAGTTCGAAAATGTCATACCATAAAGGTTGAGAGTTTGAGTTCTCTTTAAGAAGTATTCATGTTTCCTAAAATATCCATGACTTAACTAATGTGAAAACTGTTTTTGTCCATCTTTATACAGCGTTTCCCATTATACTGGATCCTTGCAATATAGTTGGACATGTGTTTAGCATATGCAATGCTAATGAGAAGGAACGATAGTAATCTTATTGGTTACTTAATCTCAGAAATTTCTGCAAAGATACGGTAACGGTGAATTAAATTAAAAATAATACCTTAGAGAAACCCGTTTTGAACCATAAATAGTATACTAGTACTAAAAGAACAAATATGTTATTATATTTTCTTTTCTTACTATTACAACTCTGGTTTAAATTAGCAGAAAATTTAATCATATGTTTCTTTTGTGTTTTTATCAGAATCCAATTTTTAATTAATCAAGCTGAAGTCTTTACTTTGTATTTACTATAAATTGACTCGGTATTTTTAGTGCAATATTTCTTTGCTTTGAAAATGGCTAATTATGCATGAAAAATAGAGGAGGTTTATATGTTAAGAAGCAGTAAATTAGCGTTTGTACCTGCAACACTTCAGCAATCCTTTCTTGAGGATTGAGGATTGGTTTACATGACCTGGTACGGATTTCATAATATTCTTTAGTGTGCCGTCCAGGATTATATCATGTATTTAGTCAACCTTTGATTTCTTAAAATGTATTCATAGCTTTCATGGTACTTCAATACTTATGATTTAGAAGAAATTTACTGACCATTTAAGATTATGTTATGATAATTAATCGGCCATTACATATAAATTTGGCATTCCTATAGTATTTCGTTATTTCTTGGACTTCTAAAAGCCTTTATATACTACGAGCGTTACGGCACCGTTTCGCGCTTGAATTTTTTGTTCTGCAAATCGTATATGTTTAGCACATTAAAGAGAAAATGATTTATAGAAATATAGTTATTAATTAATCATATCACTTGATATTAAATGTATTTTTGATAGTTCACGTTGATAGTAAAAAAGATTTGACACCAAAGGTATTACAACATTAATAAAGATTTGGCATATAGGTATCTCAGTTTAGTGGAAAATATGTGGTTGACGATGATGTAAAATACAACGGATAATAATTGTTTACTAATAGTTTAAGTGACCACGTTCTTATTTCACAAAAAAATAAAATATTATTGTAATTAAATATGAGTATTTTCGATGGGCTGGAAAAGAATTAATCCAGAAACTATTTTCTTTATTGGCAGAAAAGTAAACCAAATTTTAAAGATTATGTTTCATATACAAATATCTGCTGTCAAATAAATTAAGTTTATTGTAATCAGTGACATAATTGATACCTTCCAAGATTAGTGGGAACGAATCTAAAGGTTAAATAAGATTGGCAAACACCAAACATGGGCATGAGTGCAGTATAAGCTTTTTCATGGTTGTGGCTTACAATTTGACTATATGTGACCATAATAAGAAGATCCATTTTCCAACAACTTTGCTGTTTATTTTTCTTGCTTGGTATTTTTGTACATAAATTGCATACACAATTTACTACCTTTAGAATACCCTATAACATCTATTACTTTAATATTAAAGCAGGAACCTCTCTCTGCTGATGTGGACATCTCTTCCTTTCTCATTTCAAAATAATGCCCCTTCATCCACTTCCGTGTTTTTTTAACATACATCAAACTGTTAGCTCATGTGATCCAGGGTCACTACTTATCCCCTTCTTTTACAAAACGTTCCCACCCAACTAACTCCATCTCCTGTTCAACAAAGCTTCAGTTTCTACTTCTTGCTACGGTTCCGTCGATCTCTTTCTCCATCCTCCACCAATCCACCACCGATTCCCCTCCATCTTGCTACCCGATGTTAGCCATTTACTAACCCATCCGTCGACCCCCTTTCCTACCCACTCCTCCACCGTCGCCGCCTCTCCCTCCGGTACCCACTGGTTACCTTTTCATCTCTCTTTTACCTACAACAACACTAATATCTAATTTTACTCTTTTCCCGTCTCCCCTCTTCCTTTTTGATCCTTAATTCGAAATGAATGCCCATTTATTTCCAAGTTTCACCAAAATCGATTTCTAACAAAATCGGTAGATATTAAATTTTGTTCTTAATCCACCTTTAGAAGTTCGTCAATGTGAAAATATCCATTTTCATTGTAACTCCGTTCTTTTACTGACATCACTAACTCCAAATCCTAGGTCGATTAGTATTACAAAATTTCTGCCTCGAGCTCACGTTTCCCTACGGGCCGGTTTGCTTCAGCGATCAGTATGCTTGTTTCAGGTATTTGATGATGTTCTTGTTGTGCAGAAATTGCACAAATGCGGAAACACAATAAATATGATCTACATTTGCCAATTTGAACATCAATTAATCTAGCAGCAATTATTCTATTACTCCAAATAAATAGTAAATAACTATAAATAAAAGGAAAAGAGACGCATAATATTTATACTGGTTCCACTATCATCTAGATAGTGTACGTCCAGTCCAAAGAAGAGAGATTTTATTACACTTGAAAGAATTACAAGAGATTACAAGATAAGAGTTTACATACCAAAGTCTCAAATTAGGGATAACAAGAAGAGATACTCTATCTGGAGATCGCTGGCTGAATAACAGGATGGGTTTACAATAAAGTCTACCCTCAATATATAGCCAATGTAAATTCATGTGAGTTATCAATCAAATTATCAAAATATGGTAATAAAATAATGGAGGCAAATTACAATGGTAACAAATCGCGCAAACATAGCAAGTAATTCACTCGTTCCAAAGATGGAAGAAAATAATCCAAAAGCAATGGACTTACGAAGAAAGAAATAATATGCATATGTTTTGCATATATATATTATTCCATAACATACACATGCATATATTTCCTTACCATCTCATTTAGATGCAATCCAATTATTTATGCATTTCCATAATGAACAAACGTGATTACTTTCCCTTTTGAATATTTGTTTCCTTCTATTTATGATTTTGTATTACCAAAATTTAACGGTTCTAATGTTTAACGACACGATTACTATTGCTGCTTCGGTTTAACCCATATGCTTGCTTTAAGTATTTGATGATGTTTTCATGTTTAACAACATGATTTATAGGTGCTGTTAATAAAATTGGTGGATTAATCTGTGAAACTTTATTTGATTATCACTGCAAAAAAGCATTATTTCTACCCAAATCTTTATTATCTTTTACGTCCAACTGTTTTGTGGTGAAACAATATTTATGTCGTTATAATCTTATTATACTTCTATTATTCATAAACTATGCATTTGTATTCACACTGTAATGGACTTAAATCCCATTTCCATATTTTCGGTTATACCTGCTGTAGAAAACATGTCGTTGATTTTTAGTTGAAATTAGTTAGGCCTGTAATTTGAATACAGTGCACTTTTTCCTACAACTGGTTTCGCTTAGCAAGTTATTTAGCCATATTAACTGTGATTTGGTAGTGGGCAAATACTATTATCATGTTCTCAAAAATTATCACAAGTACGGACGAAGCTATATCAATGTGTATAAAGAAGTATTGCTCATTACAATAGTTTTTCCATCGTGAAAGTGGTATAAAACTCCACTACAATTAAAGGTATCAAAGATAAACAAAATGATATTCAGCCTACATAAAATGAGACATGCACAGATGTATATAAGTTGTTTGTGCAATTCTTTATTGCGTAAATTATTTAACTCAACGAAAGACTGTTGAAATTTGAGTATTTTGTAGATTTACATTACTATTTGACAAAAGCATTGAATTAATGTACCTATTATTCTAGAATTAGCTACATCAATTATTGTAGAAATATTTTAGAAGTATGTATGCAACACAATACCACATACGAGTATAGTGAATAATGCAGTATGTTATTATTTTAGTCCACTGTATTACCTCAATCCATAAACTAACACACAACAAATAATTAATTACATCAGTGCAATTGTTTGGTTAAAATTCAAAATTTATTGCTTGAAACTAACAAAAAAATTTCCAATCAAAATTTAAACTATTTAGCCAACCATCTTCATGATATAGACCAAAATTATCTTATAGTTAGTTAAAAAAAGGGCCATTTTATCATTATTTGCCTAACCAACTATTTGAAATAACTATCTATGAATAGTTCATGTTGTTTAAATGCTTTAGATTCTTGCTTATGTTTTGTTAATATGTCTTCCCCATGTACTAATTTTTTTTTCATAGACTGCTTTAAAAACTACTTCGGATACAGTGATGATTTATGTTATTGAGAACATACCAATTTTAGGCCATGTCTTCAATTTCTAGAAAACACAAATAACAATATTTTAGTTGCTTCCCTTGTCTCTGATATGAACTTCAGACTTCAAGCTCTAATTCTTAATGATATCATTGTACCATTTTTCAATAATTAAATTAGTATATAAGTAGTAATCACTATTTTTGGTATACTATTGACACTTCTTGATGAAATTAACAATAATGAGAATTTTACGCAATGGAGACGTTCATGTGGATGAAACTATACCTACCTTCTAAGAACACACATTGTCTAATAATCACATAAATCTGTTATACAAATTGTAACCATTCTCTTTTAAATTTAAACAATGAATCTTACTAAAAATGACTTTTGCAAAGGAAGATCTAAGACATCCAGCTGAAATAGGCATGAACAAGAAATATTATTTGAAATCCAGGTTTGCGACAAAGAAATTGATGAATTTGAGAGCATGATCAACAATCTTGGTGATGAGTACACCCATGACATGGAAAACTGATCATACAAGCTTCTGAACCTTGATGCATCTTTGACATCCGTACCCGTTCTCACACTTTCACATCAAACTCGGATAAAAAAAAGTCCACAAATGGTAAATTAGACCCTGTGTCTTCTATTGCATCCAATGTAGAACATTTGCCAACATTTTAAGACTTTGGTAACAAAATATGAAGAAAAAGTGTCATCATCAATTGGGAATGAGGTGTTGAAGTTAGTGGTTGCATAGTTTACCGAGGATCAAGTGCTGATTGAGAGGCCACATGTGTCCACATTGTGAGGGAGAGCTTGGTCAGGAAGGCAGTGGATTTCAATATTTCCCTGAATGATAAGGACATTACTCATTTGAGCTATGGTATTGAAGCTAGCATTGCAGTTACGATGAAACAGGCTGCGTAACATGAGGGAGAGGTAATCCTTTTATGATGAATTGACTTTTTTTCCTTTTTCTTTTTTTTCCCTTTTCTTTTTGGTGAAAATTTACAGGTTTGGGTTGGGTGTGTGAATGATATTGGGAATTTTATAACTTGGCTGATAATTTTTTCTGTATGTTTATGCAGTATAAAATTGTAGATTGAGGAGAAATCAATTATAAGAACATTCTTTATTCATGGAATCTCATGTATGTTTGTTTCCCTCCTCCATAAAAGTATAAAACAATAAGAAGACTCGCCCCAATGCCATGGTCTAAGTTTAGGATTTATAACAAAACCAATCAACGTCAGGAACACTATATATTTTTCTTCAGAAAATATATCTATCATAATCCAAAGTGTCGGGCATAGCATAGCATAGCCTGAGTAATTCGATTGCCCAAGTCCAACTTGATGATCGAAAAAAAAAATTTCACATGAAACCAACAATAGCTACGTCTGTACACAATGAGTTGGAATTCAGATAACACATCAATTTCACACTCTTTGCTTTAGCAGATGGTCAAACACCTTAAGTGCATCATTTTACCTTATGCAAGCTATTACTGAAAATTAAAGCGGTCTTTAAAAAAATACGTCGAGGAACTACACAGACAACAAACAACAAGAACCAGCATCAAGTATGTAAGCTACACCATTTTCCTCGTAGTACTGCATATGTCGAATATATTTGCAAAACAGGTAAAAGGAGCGAAGTCATGGAGAACCTATTTTCATTTACAAGCATGATTGTCTCTATTTTCAATGGAAATTGAAACCCACTTTAAACTGCCACACTATGGTATTTGTATGGCCATAGACTGAATAGAATTTGTTTTCTCTTTTACAACGCATAGACGTAGATACTGCACAATATCATAGTATTTTCTACTGTTTATTATCAAACCACTAAAACACACAAAATCACACTCCATAGGAGTATACTTGGAAGTTGACAATCTGCTGACAAACAGAACACAGTCTTCCACTGTGACTACTCAAATTTTTTATGTACACAGAACTACGGTGATGTACATATATAGATGATTTATTTAGTATAACTTCATCAAGTTTTTAATACAGTTCTTATATTAAAAAAATGTACGGTTTGTCGAAATCCTTTAAACCTTTCAAAATAGGCTGAATTCCCTTCCAAATATATGCCTGCAAATTTTCAAACACAAATTTGATTAAAATAAAACCTTATTTATTAACATGTATATGAAATATATGATCACCGTTCCGTTCTAACATCGCCTTTCTGCTATTGAGATTATAATTCACGAATTATAACAATGCCCGTGTGCGAAGCACGGGATACTCACTAGTTTACTACTAAAAGTCCATTTAACAAATTAAGTTAGATCGCTGACATCATCAGTTCTGCGGGAATGAATTGTCAATGTGATACAAATACTTGATGCTTTTTAACGGGGTGGTGAACAAAAATTATCGGGGTGCAAATAGATGGATCCATGATTTTAACGGTATTTCCTTTTGGGCTTCTACTTGATTTTAAAATCTACCGTCTTTTTTAGGGCCTCTCACAGAATTGATGGTAAATTTTTGATAGTTTTCTCTGATTTTTTTTTTTTTTAGTTTTCTATTTTTATATATTACTATCAGGACATATCATGTATTTCGTTTTATATACCTCACAAAACCGGGTTTTATATATCTCCTAACCAGGTTAAAACATAGCTCCTTCAAATCCTTTTTTTTTAATTACTTCAAAACTACTTATTTGATTCAAAAGTTATTCGAAGATGTATAATCTAAATGCGGGCAATGTAATTATTTCAAAATTTTACAGGTTGTTTAACTTGTTTGATTTGTCGAATATTATATTGGATACAATGTCCATATAGTAATTCATGTTTTAAATTTAGAAACAACTACCGCGTGAAGCTGTATGCAGTATTGTACCACAATAGTTTGATATCGTAACCAGAGATCTACATTATATTTTCAGCTTTAGTGTACTTGTAGCACATTTCTTTTTGTTTCCCAATACATGCTTTGATATCTGGCTCAAGCAGATGCTACATAGTTTACTTGATGCTTTTTATAGCTGGAAATATTGACTATCTTTGGATTTTACAGAATTTGGGTCGGTCTATTCCTTTTTTATGAAGGGATTAACATTTATGTTTATTTGCCTTTAAGCATCCATTTTTGGGTTTGAACAATGATTTTAATGATTATAGCCTATGGTTGGAAATAATAATTTGGTATTTTAGCTTTTACTGAATACAAAATGCTTAAAAACAGATAGAATTGTTGTGGCATATCATTTGAGGATTAACTATAATTTTTAAGAACTAACCGTTTGTGTAGCAAGATCATAATATATCAGTAATAGCTTGACAAATGCAAATGCATAACCCATTTAGCACTAATGAAGTAAATCAATATGAACCAACAAAGTAATAACAGTTTCGCATCTAAAAATGTTGCATTTTCTATAATAAAGATTAAAATGTACGTATTATTCTTCACCAGTTACTGGCTCTAACTGCACGGCAGTCAAGAATGAGGAGAAATGTTGCAAGAAGGAAGGCTGCTTATGTTAATTTTGTTGGAATTCCTTAAATAAGATGAATGGAAAATATACAAAGTCCCACATCGCCAAAATATTGAGAGCTATATTAGTTTATATATGGCTCTCTCATGAGGAGGTTGGGGGCTTGGAGCTCCTAAATGTATGCTTTGTTGTGAGAAGGGAGATCATGCATCTCTACCACACAGGTACAAGTCTTAAATGACCATTCTTTTTACTAGGCTATTGTTTAACAGTTTTGGGCTTCGGCTGAAAACTGTGCTGGGCCTGGAATTTGAAGAGAAGCGGCGGGTAAAAACAGACGTGGGTTTTGGACTGAGAAGGCGCGATCCAACTGAAGCAGACGAGGGCGAATGGATACGGCGGGCGGGTAAAAATAGACGCGGGCGAATGGATGCGGCGGGCGGGTAAAAACAGCGAATGGATGCGGCGGGCGGGTAAAAACAGACGCGGGTTTTGGACTGAGGAGGCGCGATCCAACTGAAGCAGACGAGGGCGAATGGATGCGGCATGAGCGGGTGCGACCCGTTAAAAGACAGCGACGCGGGCGAACAGATGTGACTGTACGAAGAGGTACAGACGCGACTGTTTGAGCGAACGGGTACAGACACGACCGTTCAGAAGAGATACGGACCAAGTATAAATAAGGAGGAAAACTGATCACTTTCCTCACTAATTTTCCAATCCGAAATCTCTTCTCCTCTACAAACTGCTGTTATTACTTTCAAATCACAGAGTGATATACTCGTTACAATTTCGAGCAGAATTCGTCTGTTGTATCTTGGGAGAATTTTGAAATAAAATTCTTAAGAAAATCGTTACGACGAGCCTCAGACATATTCCGGTTAGAATTCTATTTTATTCTACATTCTATTCTTTATTTTTGGTTGTACTATTTATTCAAAATAGTATAATGCTGTTGTTGTGATTTATTTACAACAATCATATTCTTATAATAATTAACACAGAATTCCAGTGTAGTTAATCTGAGTTATAAACTTGTGCGACGAGTTTATAATTGATTATTCTCTGTTTTGGTATACTAGACGTATAACATCTTAAGAATTATATCTGTTTTCTTACTAAAACAGAGATGGCAACAGTAGAATTTTCAAAGACTACTACTCACAATAGACCTGAACCGTTCAAGGGAGATAGTGACGACTTTTTAACATGGCAGAATCAGATGTTATTTTACCTCACCACACTCGGTCTGCAACGGTATCTCGAGGAGGAGGAACCAATTTCTGCACCAGGCAAGGAAGTAGATGTTGCTACGTGGAAACATTCCGATTTCCTATGCAGAAACTATATTCTGAATTGTCTCGACAAGGTGCTATACAAAGTATATCAACTTCTAAAGACAGCAAAAGCACTCTGGAATGCACTTGCCACGAAGTATAAGACGCAGAATATCAGTCTTAAGAAATTCATTGTAGACAAATTCATGGACTACAAGACGGTCGACTCCAAACCGGTGACTGCTCAACTGCATAAACTACAAATCATTATTCATTAACTCGAAGCGGAAGGTCATAAGGTTGGAGAATCGTTTTTGGTTGAAGCTATCACGGGAAAACTGCCACCGTCGTGGAGAGATTACCGCAATTATCTAAAGCATAAAAAGAAGGAAATCTCTTTACAGGATCTCATAGTCCGATTGAAAATTGAGGCAGATAACCGTGGAATTACAAAACAAAGCGAGGAGGCATTTGTGGCTGAATATTCAAAGACCAAAAACAAAAGGAAGAATTTCCATAAGAAAAGGAAAGCTCCAGACAACAAACCAAAAGACAACAAACGAACCAAAAAGTTTAATGGTGAACGTTGGGTTTGTGGAAGGTTGGACATGCTGCTAGAGATTACAGACTCAAGAAGGAACGCAACAAAGAGGCAAATTTAGTAGACAACATGGAAGTGGATGAGTTCAACTTCTCGGCAGTTGTATCTGAATGCAATATGGTTCAGAATCCTAACCAATGGTGGGTGGACACAGGCGCTACTCGTCATGTCTGCTCTGACAAATCCATGTTTTCTACATATAAGAAATTCGATCATGAAGAAAAACTCTATATGGGTAATTCTGCAGTATCTATGATCGAAGGCAGTGGCACAGTAATCCTCAAGTTTACTTCAGGAAAAACTGTCAAGTTGAATGACGTGCTCCACGTTCCAAACATACGCAAGAATCTCATCTCTGGTGCAGTATTATCAAAGAAAGGATTCAGAATGGTGTTCGAGTCAGACAAGATGGTTCTGTCCAAAGCTGGAATGTATATCGGAAGGGGATATTTATGTGATGGCCTATTTAAGGCAAATGTAACCGTTATCGGCAATAAAACAATGTATTCTGATTGTGCTATTAATAAAATTGAAGTTTCTTACCTACTTGAGCACAAAATTTCACTATGGCATGATAAATTAGGACACATAAATTTTCGAAAAATGAAAATATTATCAAACTTGGGATTAATTCCAAAATTCCAAGTAGATAAGAACTACAAATGTGAGACATGTGTAGAAGCAAAAATGGTTAAAAAACCATTTCAATCTGTTGATAGAAGCACCGAACCACTAGGTTTGGTTCATAAAGATTTATGTGAATTTAAATCATTACCTACAAGAGGTGGGAAAAAGTACTTTATCACGTTTATTGACGATTATACGCGATATTGCTATGTATATCTTTTGAATAGCAAAGATGAAGCAATTACATCATATATAAAGTACAAAGCTGAGGTAGAAAATCAGTTAAATAAAAAGATCAAGATATTGAGATCTGATCGAGGTGGAGAATATGAATCACCATTTGAACAGTTCTGTGCCGAAAATGGTATAATTCATCAAACAACAGCTCCATATTCACCACAACAAAATGGTGTAGCCGAGAGGAAGAACAGAACGTTAAAAGACATGATTACCGCCATGCTTTTAACTTCTGGTCTACCGACGAACTTGTGGGGGGAAGCCTTAAATATGTCTAATCACATATTAAACAAAGTCCCTCATAATAAAACAGGAACAATTCAATATGAGATATGGAAAGGACACAAACCAAGTTTTAAATACCTCAAAGTGTGGAGGTACTTGGCAAAAGTTCCAGTTCCGCCTCTCAAGAAAGTCAAACTTGGACCAAAAACAGTAGATTGTAACTATTTAGGGCCAGCCCAAAATAGTAGTGCCTATAGATTTTTGGTATTCAAGTCTGAAATAGCTGATATTCATGTTAATACAATCATGGAATCTAGAGATGCCTCATTCTTTGAAGACGTGTTTCCGCACAAAAGGAATGAAGGGAATAATGTCCTTAAAAGGACAAGAGAAGAATCAAGCAAATCACATGAAGATGAAACTCATCATGAGATTGAGGAAATTGAACCAAGAAGAAGCGTAAGGGCTAGGACTTTCAAGACATTTGGTTCGGATTTTTTCACATATGTGTTAGAACATGAACCTCAAACGTACAAGGAAGCAATGTCATCTTCTGAATCTTCATGTTGGAAAGAAGCAATCCAAAGTGAGATTGATTCAATTCTAAGTAATAAAACTTGGGAAATTGTTGATATTCCACCTGGAATAAAACCTATTGGCTGCAAATGGATTTTCAAGAAGAAAATGAAAGCAGATGGCTCTATCGACAAGTATAAAGCCAGATTAGTAGCCAAAGGATATCGTCAAAAAGAAGGAGTAGACTTCTTTGATACATATTCGCCAGTAACACGAATAACCTCTATAAGAATGCTAATAGCAATTGCATCAATTTATGGACTAGAAATTCATCAAATGGATGTAAAGACAACATTCTTAAATGGAGATCTCGATGAGGAGATCTACATGGAGCAACCTGAAGGTTTTATTTCCAAAAGAAATGAAAACAAAGTCTGTAGATTAGTAAAATCATTATACGGACTAAAACAAGCTCCAAAACAATGGCACGCAAAATTTGATAGTGTCATGATGAGAAATGGTTTTCGTATAAATGAATGCGATAAGTGTGTTTATTATAAACAAATTGGACAGTCATATGTGATGATTTGTTTATATGTAGACGATATGTTAATATTTGGTCCAAATACTCAGGTAATAGAGACCATAAAGAAGATGTTAACTAGCAATTTCGATATGAAAGATTTAGGAGTTGCAGACGTTATTTTGGGAATCAAAATAATAAGAACTCCTAATGGAATTGAATTGTCTCAATCACACTATGTAGACAAAGTGATTGAAAAATTCCAAGACTATGGAATTAAAGGAGTGAGAACACCTTTTAATCCATCAGAAGTACTGCATAAAAACACTAATGAAAGTGTAATGCAACTGGAATACTCTCGTGTAATAGGATGTCTCATGTATCTCATGAATTGCACAAGCCCAGATATAGCTTATGTAGTAAGTCGACTGAGCAGGTATACAAGCAATCCAGGAAAGGAACACTGGAAAGCACTAATGAGAGTGCTTGGATATTTAAAAAATACCATAAATTATTCCTTACATTATGGAAAATATCCTGCCGTCTTAGAAGGATATAGTGATGGAAATTGGATTGCTGATTCAGAGGAATCAAAACCAACTAGTGGTTATGTATTTACCCTAGCAGGGGCAGCAGTGTCATGGAAATCTACCAAACAAACATGCATAGCTCGATCCACTATGGAATCGGAGTTCATCGCTTTAGATAAAGTAGGCGAAGAAGCAGAATGGCTTCGTCACTTTTTAGAAGATATTCCATTTTGGCCTAAATCTGTACCGGCCATATGCATACACTGTGATAACCAAGCAGCGCTAAGCAGAGCGCATAACTTTGTGTATAATGGAAAGTCACGACATATTCGTCGACGCCATAACACAGTTAGGCAGTTGCTCTCAAATGGAACTATTTCCATAGATTATGTGAGAACAAATGATAACCTAGCGGATCCATTTACTAAAGGTTTATCAAGAGAGAAAATTGACTGCGCATCGAGGGGAATGGGTTTAAAAGCCTAAACCACCAAGAGTTATCTTATACGGAAACCTATCCTAGCGACTGGAGATCCCACGGACTAGGATCAATAGGCAAACCAGTTCTGAATAACTCAAGACGTAATGCATTTGCGTGGACATAGTCCAACTCCATTCCTATGGTGCACAATATAAATGCATGCCTACAGAAGTATTTAAAGGTTAAAACTATGTTTTTTAATGATGACCATATCTTGGAAATAACAAGTGGGGTATATGTAGGATACTCCTAATGGTTGCGATCACCTACGTAAGTGTGAGCTGGGTCGGCTCTATGAAAATATTAAAAGGCTTTTATTCTCTAAAACACTCGCAGAACCAAGTACTGTTCAGGACCAAAATAAACACAACCAAGAAATTGGATGAGAAGGGAATTAATGCTTCGTAGAACTTATTGTCTGGATATACAATAAAGGCTGACGGTTCAAGATGAAATATTTCACCGATTAGCCAAGTAAATCCGATAAGTTTTAACTAGGGAAAGTTCAAAGTGAAATATCTACTTATCCACGATAAAGCATTAAATACATATATACTCTGTGATATTTCGCTTTGTGTGGGGGATATGTATATTATCATTCATGTGGGGGATTGTTGGAATTCCTTAAATAAGATGAATGGAAATATACAAAGTCCCACATCGCCAAAATATTGAGAGCTATATTAGTTTATATATGGCTCTCTCATGAGGAGGTTGGGGGCCTGGGGCTCCCAAATGTATGCTTCGTTGTGAGGAGGGAGATCATGCATCTCCACCACACGCGCGTGCGCCGCCGCCGCCGTCCGTCCGACCGAACCGGGCCGGGGTCGGGTACGGGTACGGGTCTTAAATGACCATTCTTTTTACTAGGCTATTGTTTAACAGTTTTGGGCTTCGGCTGAAAACTGGGCTGGGCCTGGAATTTGAAGAGAAGCGGGCGGGTAAAAACGGACGCGGGTTTTTGACTGAGGAGGCGCGATCCAACTGAAGCAGACGCGGGCGAATGGATGCGGCATGAGCGGGTGCGACCCGTTAAAAGACAGCGACGCGGGCGAACAGATGTGACTGTACGAAGAGGTACAGACGCGACTGTTTGAGCGAACGGGTACAGACACGACCGTTCGGAAGAGATACGGACCAAGTATAAATAAGGAGGAAAACTGATCACTTTCCTCACTGATTTTCCAATCCGAAATCTCTTCTCCTCTAAAAACTGTAGTTATTACTTTCAAATCACAGAGTGATATACTCGTTACAATTTCGAGCAGAATTCGTCTGCTGTATCTTGGGAGAATTTTGTAATAAAATTCTTAAGGAAATCGTTACGACGAGCCTCAAACATATTCCGGTTAGAATTCTATTTTATTCTACATTCTATTCTTTATTTTTGGTTGTACTATTTATTCAAAATAGTATAACGATGTTGTTGTGATTTATTTACAACAATCATATTCTTATAATAATTAACACAGAATTCCAGTGTAGTGGAAATCTGAGTTATAAACTTGTGCGATGAGTTTATAATTGATTATTCTCTGTTTTGGTATACTAGACGTATAATATCTTAAGAATTTTATCTGTTTTCTTACTAAAACAGAGATGGCAACAGTAGAATTTTCAAAGACTACTACTCACAACAGACCTGAACCGATCAAGGGAGATGGTGACGACTTTTTAACATGGCAGAATCATATGTTATTTTACCTCACCACACTCGGTCTGCAACGGTATCTCGAGGAGGAGGAACCGATTTCTGCACCAGGCAAGGAAGCAGATGTTGCTACGTGGAAACATTCCGATTTCCTATGCAGAAACTATATTCTGAATTGTCTCGACAAAGTGCTATACAAAGTATATCAACCTCTAAAGACAGCAAAAGCACTCTGGAATGCACTTGCCACGAAGTATAAGACGCAGAATATCAGTCTTAAGAAATTCATTGTAGACAAATTCATGGACTACAAGATGGTTGACTCCAAACCGGTGACTGCTCAACTACATGAACTACAAATCATTATTCATGAACTCGAAGCGGAAGGTCATAAGGTTGGAGAATCGTTTTTGGTTGAAGCTATCACGGGAAAACTGCCACCGTCGTGGAGAGATTACCGCAATTATCTAAAGCATAAAAAGAAGAAAATCTCTTTACAGGATCTCATAGTCCGATTGAAAATTGAGGCAGATAACCGTGGAATTACAAAACAAAGCGAGGAGGCATTTGTGGCTGAAGATTCAAAGACCAAAAACAAAAGGAAGAATTTCCATAAGAAAAGGAAAGCTCCAGACAACAAACCAAAAGACAACAAACGAACCAAAAAATTTAATGGTGAATGTTGGGTTTGTGGAAAGGTTGGACATGCCGCTAGAGATTGCAGACTCAAGAAGGAACGCAACAAAGAGGCAAATTTAGTAGACAACATGGAAGTGGATGAGTCCAACTTCTCGGCAGTTGTATCTGAATGCAATATGGTTCAGAATCCTAACCAATGGTGGGTGGACACATGCGCTACTCGTCATGTCTGCTCTGACAAATCCATGTTTTCTACATATAAGAAATTCGATCATGAAGAAAAACTCTATATGGGTAATTCTGCAGTATCTATGATCGAAGGCAGTGGCACATAATCCTCAAGTTTACTTTAGGAAAAACTGTCAAGTTGAATGACGTGCTCCACGTTCCAGACATACGCAAGAATCTCATCTCTGGTGCAGTATTATCAAAGAAAGGATTCAGAATGGTGTTCGAGTCAGACAAGATGGTTCTGTCCAAAGCTGGAATGTATATCGGAAGGGGATATTTATGTGATGGCCTATTTAAGGCAAATGTAGCCGTTATCGGCAATAAAACAATGTATTCTGATTGTGCTATTAATAAAATTGAAGTTTCTTACTTGCTTGAGCACGAAATTTCACTATGGCATGATAGATTAGGACACATAAATTTCCGAAAAATGAAAATATTATCAAACTTGGGATTAATTCCAAAATTCCAAGTAGATAAGAACTACAAATGTGAGACATGTGTAGAAGCAAAAATGGATAAAAAACCATTTCAATCTGTTGATAGAAGCACCGAACCACTAGGTTTGGTTCATACAGATTTATGTGATTTTAAATCATTACCTACAAGAGGTGGGAAAAAGTACTTTATCACGTTTATTGACGATTATACGCGATATTGCTATGTATATCTTTTGAATAGCAAAGATGAAGCAATTACATCATTTATAAAGTACAAAGCTGAGGTAGAAAATCAGTTAAATAAAAAGATCAAGATATTGAGATTTGATCGAGGTGGAGAATATGAATCAATATTTGAACAGTTCTGTATCGAAAATGGTATAATTCATCAAACAACAGCTCCATTTTCACCACAACAAAATGGTGTAGCCGAGAGGAAGAACAGAACGTTAAAAGACATGATTACCGCCATGCTTTTAACTTCTGGTCTACCGACGAACTTGTGGGGGGAAGCCTTAAATATGTCTAATCACATATTAAACAAAGTCCCTCATAATAAAACAGGAACAATTCCATATGAGATATGGAAAGGACACAAACCAAGTTTTAAATACCTCAAAGTGTGGGGGTGCTTGGCAAAAGTTCCAGTTCCGCCTCCCAAGAAAGTCAAACTTGGACCAATAACAGTAGATTGTTACTATTTAGGGCCAGCCCAAAATAGTAGTGCCTATAGATTTTTGGTATTCAAGTCTGAAATAGCTGATATTCATGTTAATACAATCATGGAATCTAGAGATGCCTCATTCTTTGAAGACGTGTTTCCGCACAAAAGGAATGAAGGGAATAATGTCCCTAAAAGGACAAGAGAAGAATCAAGCAAATCACATGAAGATGAAACTCATCATGAGATTGAGGAAATTGAACCAAGAAGAAGCGTAAGGGCTAGGACTTCCAAGACATTTGGTTCGGATTTTTTCACATATGTGTTAGAACATGAACCTCAAACGTACAAGGAAGCAATGTCATCTTCTGAATCTTCATGTTGGAAAGAAGCAATCCAAAGTGAGATTGATTCAATTCTAAGTAATAAAACTTGGGAAATTGTTGATATTCCACCTGGAATAAAACCTATTGGCTGCAAATGGATTTTCAAGAAGAAAATGAAAGCAGATGGCTCTATTGACAAGTATAAAGCCAGATTAGTAGCCAAAGGATATCGTCAAAAAGAAGGAGTAGACTTCTTTGATACATATTCGCCAGTAACACGAATAACCTCTATAAGAATGCTAATAGCAATTGCATCAATTTATGGACTAGAAATTCAACAAATGGATGTAAAGACAGCATTCTTAAATGGAGATCTCGATGAGGAGATCTACATGGAGCAACCTGAAGGTTTTATTTCCAAAGGAAATGAAAACAAAGTCTGTAGATTAGTAAAATCATTATACGGACTAAAACAAGCTCCAAAACAATGACACGCAAAATTTGATAGTGTCATGGTGAGAAATGGTTTTCGTATAAATGAATGCGATAAGTGTGTTTATTATAAACAAATTGGACAGTCATATGTGATGATTTGTTTATATGTAGACGATATGCTAATATTTGGTCCAAATACTCAGGTAATAGAGACCATAAAGAAGATGTTAACTAGCAATTTCGATATGAAAGATTTAGGAGTTGCAGACGTTATTTTGGGAATCAAAATAATAAGAACTCCTAATGGAATTGAATTGTCTTAATCACACTATGTAGACAAAGTGATTGAAAAATTCCAAGACTATGGAATTAAAGGAGTGAGAACACCTTTTAATCCATCAGAATTACTACATAATAACACTAATGAAAGTGTAATGCAACTGGAATACTCTCGTGTAATAGGATGTCTCATGTATCTCATGAATTGCACAAGACCAGATATAGCTTATGCAGTAAGTCGACTGAGCAGGTATACAAGCAATCCAGGAAAGGAACACTGGAAAGCACTAATGAGAGTGCTTGGATATTTAAAAAATACCATAAATTATTCCTTACATTATGGAAAATATCCTGCCGTCTTAGAAGGAAATAGTGATGCAAATTGGATTGCTGATTCATAGGAATCAAAATCAACTAGTGGTTATGTATTTACCCTAGCAGGGGCAACAGTGTCATGGAAATCTATCAAACAAACATGCATAGCTCGATCCACTATGGAATCAGAGTTCATCGCTTTAGATAAAGCAGGCGAAGAAGCAGAATGGCTTCGTCACTTTTTAGAAGATATTCCATTTTGGCCTAAACCTGTACCGGCCATATGCATACACTGTGATAACCAAGCAGCGCTAAGTAGAGCGCATAACTTTGTGTATAATGGAAAGTCACGACATATTCGTCGACGCCATAACACAGTTAGGCAGTTGCTCTCAAATGGAACTATTTCCATAGATTATGTGAGAACAAATGATAACCTAGCGGATCCATTTACTAAAGGTTTATCAAGAGAGAAAATTGACTGCGCATCGAGGGGAATGGGTTTAAAAGCCTAAACCACAAAGAGTTATCTTATACGGAAACCTATCCTAGCGACTGGAGATCCCACGGACTAGGATCAATAGGCAAACCAGTTCTGAATAACTCAAGATGTAATGCATTTGCGTGGACATAGTCCAACTCCATTACTATGGTGCACAATATAAATGCATGCCTACAGAAGTATTTAAAGGTTAAAACTATGTTTTTTAATGATGACCATATCTTGGAAATAACAAGTGGGGTATATGTAGGAT
This sequence comes from Allium fistulosum, assembly GCA_030737815.1. Classification (NCBI taxonomy): domain Eukaryota; kingdom Viridiplantae; phylum Streptophyta; class Magnoliopsida; order Asparagales; family Amaryllidaceae; genus Allium; species Allium fistulosum. Next base: position 138,474,554 of record CM060904.1, read on the forward strand.
ACTCTTAATGGTTGCGATCACCTATGTAAGTGTGAGCTGGGTCGGCTCTATGAGAATATTAAAAGGCTTTTATTCTCTAAAACACTCGCAGAACCAAGTACTGTTCAGGACCAAAATGAACACAACCAATAAATTGGATGAGAATGGAATTAATGCTTCGTAGAACTTATTGTCTGGATATACAATAAAGGCTGACGGTTCAAGATGAAATATTTCACCGATTAGCCAAGTAAATCCGATAAGTTTTAACTAGGGAAAGTTCAAAGTGAAATATCTACTAATCCACGATAAAGCATTAAATCCATATATACTCTGTGATATTTCGCTTTGTGTGGGAGATATGTATATTATCATTCATGTGGGGGATTGTTGGAATTCCTTAAATAAGATGAATGGAAATATACAAAGTGCCACATCGCCAAAATATTGAGAGCTATATTAGTTTATATATGGCTCTCTCATGAGGAGGTTGGGGGCCTGGGGCTCCCAAATGTATGCTTCGTTGTGAGGAGGGAGATCATGCATCTCCACCACACGCGCGCGCACCGCCGCCGCTGTCCGTCCTACCGAACCGGGCCGAGCTCGGGTACGGGTCTTAAATGACCATTCTTTTTACTAGGCTATTGTTTAACAGTTTTGGGCTTCGGCTGAAAACTGGGCTGGGCCTGGAATTTGAAGAGAAGCGGGTGGGTAAAAACGGACGCGGGTTTTGGACTGAGGAGGCGCGATCCAACTGAAGCAGAAGCGGGCGAATGGATGTGGCATGAGCGGGTGCGACCCGTTAAAAGACAGCGACGCGGGCGAACAGATGTGACTGTACGAAGAGGTACGGACGTGACTGTTTGAGTGAACAGGTACAGACACGACCGTTCGGAAGAGATACAGACCAAGTATAAATAAGGAGGAAAACTGATCACTTTCCTCACTGATTTTCCAATCCGAAATCTCTTCTCCTCTAAAAACTGCTGTTATTACTTTCAAATCACAGAGTGATATACTCGTTACAATTTCGAGGAGAATTCGTCTGTTGTATCTTGGGAGAATTTTGAAATAAAATTCTTAAGGAAATCGTTACGACGAGCCTCAGACATATTCCGGTTAGAATTCTATTTTATTCTACATTCTATTCTTTATTTTTGGTTGTACTATTTATTCAAAATAGTATAATGCTGTTGTTGTGATTTATTTACAACAATCATATTCTTATAATAATTAACACAGAATTCCAATGTAGTTAATCTGAGTTATAAACTTGTGCGACGAGTTTATAATTGATTATTCTCTGTTTTGGTATACTAGACGTATAACATCTTAAGAATTTTATCTGTTTTCTTACTAAAACAGAGATGGCAACAGTAGAATTTTCAAAGACTACTACTCACAACAGACCTGAACCGTTCAAGGGAGATGGTGACGACTTTTTAACATGGCAGAATCAGATGTTATTTTACCTCACCACACTCGGTCTGCAACGGTATCTCGAGGAGGAGGAACCGATTTCTGCACCAGGCAAGGAAGCAGATGTTGCTACGTGGAAACATTCCGATTTCCTATGCAGAAACTATATTCTGAATTGTCTCGACAAAGTGCTATACAAAGTATATCAACCTCTAAAGACAGCAAAAGCACTCTGGAATGCACTTGCCACGAAGTATAAGACGCAGAATATCATTCTTAAGAAATTCATTGTAGACAAATTCATGGACTACAAGATGGTCGACTCCAAACCGGTGACTGCTCAACTGCATGAACTACAAATCATTATTCATGAACTCGAAGCGGAAGGTCATAAAGTTGGAGAATCGTTTTTGGTTGAAGCTATCATGGGAAAACTGCCACCGTCGTGGAGAGATTACCGCAATTATCTAAAGCATAAAAAGAAGGAAATCTCTTTACAGGATCTCATAGTCCGATTGAAAATTGAGGCAGATAACCATGGAATTACAAAACAAAGCGAGGAGGTATTTGTGGCCGAAGATCCAAAGACCAAAAACAAAAGGAAGAATTTCCATAAGAAAAGGAAAGCTCGAGACAACAAACCAAAAGACAACAAACGAACCAAAGAGTTTAATGGTGAACGTTGGGTTTGTGGAAAGGTTGGACATGCCGCTAGAGATTGTAGACTCAAGAAGGAACGCAACAAAGAGGCAAATTTAGTAGACAACATGGAAGTGGATGAGTCCAACTTCTCGGCAGTTGTATCTGAATGCAATATGGTTCAGAATCCTAACCAATGGTGGGTGGACACAGGCGCTACTCGTCATGTCTGCTCTCACAAATCCATGTTTTCTACATATAAGAAATTCGATCATGAAGAAAAACTCTATATGGGTAATCTGCAGTATCTATGATCGAAGGCAGTGGCACAGTAATCCTCAAGTTTACTTCAGGAAAAACTGTCAAGTTGAATGACGTGCTCCACGTTCCAGACATACGCAAGAATCTCATCTCTGGTGCAGTATTATCAAAGAAAGGATTCAGAATGGTGTTCGAGTCAGACAAGATGGTTCTGTCCAAAGCTGGAATGTATATCGGAAGGGGATATTTATGTGATGGCCTATTTAAGGCAAATGTAGCCGTTATCGGCAATAAAACAATGTATTCTGATTGTGCTATTAATAAAATTGAAGTTTCTTACTTGCTAGAGCACGAAATTTCACTATGGCATGATAGATTAGGACACATAAATTTTCGAAAAATGAAAATATCATCAAATTTGGGATTAATTCCAAAATTCCAAGTAGATAAGAACTACAAATGTGAGACATGTGTAGAAGCAAAAATGGTTAAAAAAAACCATTTCAATCTGTTGATAGAAGCACCGAACCACTAGGTTTGGTTCATACAAATTTATGTGATTTTAAATCATTACCTACAAGAGGTGGGAAAAAGTACTTTATCACGTTTATTGACGATTATACGCGATATTGCTATGTATATCTTTTGAATAGCAAAGATGAAGCAATTACATCATTTATAAAGTACAAAGCTGAGGTAGAAAATCAGTTAAATAAAAAGATCAAGATATTGAGATCTGATCGAGGTGGAGAATATGAATCACCATTTGAACAGTTCTGTGCCGAAAATGGTATAATTCATCAAACAACAGCTCCATATTCACCACAACAAAATGGTGTAGCCGAGAGGAAGAACAGAACGTTAAAAGACATGATTACCGCCATGCTTTTAACTTCTGGTCTACCGACGAACTTGTGGGGGGAAGCCTTAAATATGTCTAATCACATATTGAACAAAGTCCCTCATAATAAAACAGGAACAATTCCATATGAGATATGGAAAGGACACAAACCAAGTTTTAAATACCTCAAAGTGTGGAGGTGCTTGGCAAAAGTTCCAGTTCCGCCTCTCAAGAAAGTCAAACTTGGACCAAAAACAGTAGATTGTAACTATTTAGGGCCAGCCCAAAATAGTAGTGCCTATAGATTTTTGGTATTCAAGTCTGAAATAGCTGATATTCATGTTAATACAATCATGGAATCTAGAGATGCCTCATTCTTTGAAGACGTGTTTCCGCACAAAAGGAATGAAGGGAATAATGTCCTTAAAAGGACAAGAGAAGAATCAAGCAAATCACATGAAGATGAAACTCATCATGAGATTGAGGAAATTGAACCAAGAAGAAGCGTAAGGGCTAGGACTTTCAAGACATTTGGTTCGGATTTTTTCACATATGTGTTAGAACATGAACCTCAAACGTACAAGGAAGCAATGTCATCTTCTGAATCTTCATGTTGGAAAGAAGCAATCCAAAGTGAGATTGATTCAATTCTAAGTAATAAAACTTGGGAAATTGTTGATATTCCACCTGGAATAAAACCTATTGGCTGCAAATGGATTTTCAAGAAGAAAATGAAAGCAGATGGCTCTATCGACAAGTATAAAGCCAGATTAGTAGCCAAAGGATATCGTCAAAAAGAAGGAGTAGACTTCTTTGATACATATTCGCCAGTAACACGAATAACCTCTATAAGAATGCTAATAGCAATCGCATCAATTTATGGACTAGAAATTCATCAAATGGATGTAAAGACAACATTCTTAAATGGAGATCTCGATGAGGAGATCTACATGGAGCAACCTGAAGGTTTTATTTCCAAAAGAAATGAAAACAAAGTCTGTAGATTAGTAAAATCATTATACGGACTAAAACAAGCTCCAAAACAATGGCACGCAAAATTTGATAGTGTCATGATGAGAAATGGTTTTCGTATAAATGAATGCGATATGTGTGTTTATTATAAACAAATTGGACAGTCATATGTGATGATTTGTTTATATGTAGACGATATGTTAATATTTGGTCCAAATACTCAGGTAATAGAGACCATAAAGAAGATGTTAACTAGCAATTTCGATATGAAAGATTTAGGAGTTGCAGACGTTATTTTGGGAATCAAAATAATAAGAACTCCTAATGGAATTGAATTGTCTCAATCACACTATGTAGACAAAGTGATTGAAAAATTCCAAGACTATGGAATTAAAGGAGTGAGAACACCTTTTAATCCATCAGAAGTACTGCATAAAAACACTAATGAAAGTGTAATGCAACTGGAATACTCTCGTGTAATAGGATGTCTCATGTATCTCATGAATTGCACAAGCCCAGATATAGCTTATGTAGTAAGTCGACTGAGCAGGTATACAAGCAATCCAGGAAAGGAACACTGGAAAGCACTAATGAGAGTGCTTGGATATTTAAAAAATACCATAAATTATTCCTTACATTATGGAAAATATCCTGCCGTCTTAGAAGGATATAGTGATGGAAATTGGATTGCTGATTCAGAGGAATCAAAACCAACTAGTGGTTATGTATTTACCCTAGCAGGGGCAGCAGTGTCATGGAAATCTACCAAACAAACATGCATAGCTCGATCCACTATGGAATCGGAGTTCATCGCTTTAGATAAAGTAGGCGAAGAAGCTGAATGGCTTCGTCACTTTTTAGAAGATATTCCATTTTGGCCTAAACCTGTACCGGCCATATGCATACACTGTGATAACCAAGCAGCGCTAAGCAGAGCGCATAACTTTGTGTATAATGGAAAGTCACGACATATTCGTCGATGCCATAACACAGTTAGGTAGTTGCTTTCAAATGGAACTATTTCCATAGATTATGTGAGAACAAATGATAACCTAGCGGATCCATTTACTAAAGGTTTATCAAGAGAGAAAATTGACTGCGCATCGAGGGGAATAGGTTTAAAAGCCTAAACCACCAAGAGTTATCTTATACGGAAACCTATCCTAGCGACTGGAGATCCCACGGACTAGGATCAATAGGCAAACCAGTTCTGAATAACTCAAGACGTAATGCATTTGCGTGGACATAGTCCAACTCCATTTCTATGGTGCACAATATAAATGCATGCCTACAGAAGTATTTAAAGGTTAAAACTATGTTTTTTAATGATGACCATATCTTGGAAATAACAAGTGGGGTATATGTAGGATACTCCTAATGGTTGCGATCACCTATGTATGTGTGAGTTGGGTCGGCTCTATGAAAATATTAAAATGCTTTTATTCTCCAAAACACTCGCAGAACCAAGTACTGTTCAGGACCAAAATGAACACAACCAAGAAATTGGATGAGAAGGGAATTAATGCTTCGTAGAACTTATTGTCTGGATATACAATAAAGGCTGACGGTTCAAGATGAAATATTTCACCGATTAGCCAAGTAAATCCGATAAGTTTTAACTAGGGAAAGTTCAAAGTGAAATATCTACTTATCCACGATAAAGCATTAAATCCATATATACTCTGTGATATTTCGCTTTGTGTGGGGGATATGTATATTATCATTCATGTAGGGGATTGTTGGAATTCCTTAAATAAGATGAATGGAAATATACAAAGTCCCACATCGCCAAAATATTGAGAGCTATATTAGTTTATATATGGCTCTCTCATGAGGAGGTTGGGGGCCTGGGGCTCCCAAATGTATGCTTCGTTGTGAGGAGGGAGATCATGCATCTCCACCACATGTGCGCGCGCCGCCGCCGCCGTCCGTCCGACCGAACCGGGCCGGGCTCGGGTACGGGTCTTAAATGACCATTCTTTTTACTAGGCTATTGTTTAACAGTTTTGGGCTTCGGCTGAAAACTGGGCTGGGCCTGGAATTTGAAGAGAAGCGGGCGGGTAAAAACGGACGCGGGTTTTGGACTGAGGAGGCGCGATCCAACTGAAGCAGATGCGGGCGAATGGATGCGGCATGAGCGGGTGCGACCCGTTAAAAGACAGCGACGCGGGCGAACAGATGTGACTGTAAGAAGAGGTACAGACGCGACTGTTTGAGCGAACGGGTACAAACACGACCGTTCGGAAGAGATACGGACCAAGTATAAATAAGGAGGAAAACTGATCACTTTCCTCACTGATTTTCCAATCCGAAATCTCTTCTCCTCTAAAAACTGCAGTTATTACTTTCAAATCACAGAGTGATATACTCGTTACAATTTCGAGCAGAATTCGTCTGCTGTATCTTGGGAGAATTTTGTAATAAAATTCTTAAGGAAATCGTTACGACGAGCCTCAAACATATTCCGGTTAGAATTCTATTTTATTCTACATTCTATTCTTTATTTTTGGTTGTACTATTTATTCAAAATAGTATAACGATGTTGTTGTGATTTATTTACAACAATCATATTCTTATAATAATTAACACAGAATTCCAGTGTAGTGGAAATCTGAGTTATAAACTTGTGCGATGAGTTTATAATTGATTATTCTCTGTTTTGGTATACTAGACGTATAATATCTTAAGAATTTTATCTGTTTTCTTACTAAAACAGAGATGGCAACAGTAGAATTTTCAAAGACTACTACTCACAACAGACCTGAACCGATCAAGGGAGATGGTGACGACTTTTTAACATGGCAGAATCATATGTTATTTTACCTCACCACACTCGGTCTGCAACGGTATCTCGAGGAGGAGGAACCGATTTCTGCACCAGGCAAGGAAGCAGATGTTGCTACGTGGAAACATTCCGATTTCCTATGCAGAAACAATATTCTGAATTGTCTCGACAAAGTGCTATACAAAGTATATCAACCTTTAAAGACAGCAAAAGCACTCTGGAATGCTCTTGCCACGAAGTATAAGACGCAGAATATCAGTCTTAAGAAATTCATTGTAGACAAATTCATGGACTACAAGATGGTCGACTCCAAACCGGTGACTGCTCAACTGCATGAACTACAAATCATTATTCATGAACTCGAAGCGGAAGGTCATAAGGTTGGAGAATCGTTTTTGGTTGAAGCTATCACGGGAAAACTGGCACCGTCGTGGAGAGATTACCGCAATTATCTAAAGCATAAAAAGAAGGAAATCTCTTTACAGAATCTCATAGTCCGATTGAAAATTGAGGCAGATAACCGTGGAATTACAAAACAAAGCGAGGAGGCATTTGTGGCTGATGATTCAAAGACCAAAAACAAAAGGAAGAATTTCCATAAGAAAAGGAAAGCTCCAGACAACAAACCAAAAGACAACAAATGAACCAAAAAGTTTAATGGTGAATGTTGGGTTTGTGGAAAGGTTGGACATGCCGCTAGAGATTGCAGACTCAAGAAGGAACACAACAAAGAGGCAAATTTAGTAGACAACATGGAAGTGGATGAGTCCAACTTATCGGCAGTTGTATCTGAATGCAATATGGTTCAGAATCCTAACCAATGGTGGGTGGACACAGGCGCTACTCGTCATGTCTGCTCTGACAAATCCATGTTTTCTACATATAAGAAATTCGATCATGAAGAAAAACTCTATATGGGTAATTCTGCAGTATCTATGATCGAAGGCAGTGGCACAGTAATCCTCAAGTTTACTTCAGGAAAAACTGTCAAGTTGAATGACATGCTCCACGTTCCAGACATACGCAAGAATCTCATCTCTGGTGCAGTATTATCAAAGAAAGGATTCAGAATGGTGTTCGAGTCAGACAAGATGGTTCTGTCCAAAGCTGGAATGTATATCGGAAGGGGATATTTATGTGATGGCCTATTTAAGGCAAATGTAGCTGTTATCGGCAATAAAACAATGTATTCTGATTGTGCTATTAATAAAATTGAAGTTTCTTACTTGCTTGAGCACGAAATTTCACTATGGCATGATAGATTAGGACACATAAATTTCCGAAAAATGAAAATATTATCAAACTTGGGATTAATTCCAAAATTCCAAGTAGATAAGAACTACAAATGTGAGACATGTGTAGAAGCAAAAATGGTTAAAAAACCATTTCAATCTGTTGATAGAAGCACCGAACCACTAGGTTTGGTTCATAAAGATTTATGTGATTTTAAATCATTACCTACAAGAGGTGGGAAAAAGTACTTTATCACGTTTATTGACGATTATACGCGATATTGCTATGTATATCTTTTGAATAGCAAAGATGAAGCAATTACATCATATATAAAGTACAAAGCTGAGGTAGAAAATCAGTTAAATAAAAAGATCAAGATATTGAGATCTGATCGAGGTGGAGAATATGAATCACCATTTGAACAGTTCTGTGCCGAAAATGGTATAATTCATCAAACAACAGCTCCATATTCACCACAACAAAATGGTGTAGCCGAGAGGAAGAACAGAACGTTAAAAGACATGATTACCGCCATGCTTTTAACTTCTGGTCTACCGACGAACTTGTGGGGGGAAGCCTTAAATATGTCTAATCAGATATTAAACAAAGTCCCTCATAATAAAACAGGAACAATTCCATATGAGATATGGAAAGGACACAAACCAAGTTTTAAATACCTCAAAGTGTGGGGGTGCTTGGCAAAAGTTCCAGTTCCACCTCCCAAGAAAGTCAAACTTGGACCAAAAACAGTAGATTGTTACTATTTAGGGCCAGCCCAAAATAGTAGTGCCTATAGATTTTTGGTATTCAAGTCTGAAATAGCTGATATTCATGTTAATACAATCATGGAATTTAGAGATGCCTCATTCTTTGAAGACGTGTTTCCGCACAAAAGGGATGAAGGGAATAATGTCCCTAAAAGGACAAGAGAAGAATCAAGCAAATCACATGAAGATGAAACTCATCATGAGATTGAGGAAATTGAACCAAGAAGAAGCGTAAGGGCTAGGACTTCCAAGACATTTGGTTCGGATTTTTTCACATATGTGTTAGAACATGAACCTCAAACGTACAAGGAAGCAATGTCATCTTCTGAATCTTCATGTTGGAAAGAAGCAATCCAAAGTGAGATTGATTCAATTCTAAGTAATAAAACTTGGGAAATTGTTGATATTCCACCTGGAATAAAACCTATTGGCTGCAAATGGATTTTCAAGAAGAAAATGAAAGCAGATGGCTCTATCGACAAGTATAAAGCCAGATTAGTAGCCAAAGGATATCGTCAAAAAGAAGGAGTAGACTTCTTTGATACATATTCGCCAGTAACACGAATAACCTCTATAAGAATGCTAATAGCAATTGCATCAATTTATGGACTAGAAATTCATCAAATGGATGTAAAGACAGCATTCTTAAATGGAGATCTCGATGAGGAGATCTACATGGAGCAACCTGAAGGTTTTATTTCCAAAGGAAATGAAAACAAAGTCTGTAGATTAGTAAAATCATTATACGGACTAAAACAAGCTCCAAAACAATGGCACGCAAAATTTGATAGTGTCATGATGAGAAATGGTTTTCGTATAAATGAATGTGATAAGTGTGTTTATTATAAACAAATTGGACAGTCATATGTGATGATTTGTTTATATGTAGACGATATGTTAATATTTGGTCCAAACACTCAGGTAATAGAGACCATAAAGAAGATGTTAACTAGCAATTTCGATATGAAAGATTTAGGAGTTGTAGACGTTATTTTGGAAATCAAAATAATAAGAACTTCTAATGGAATTGAATTGTCTCAATCACACTATGTAGACAAAGTGATTGAAAAATTCCAAGACTATGGAATTAAAGGAGTGAGAACACCTTTTAATCCATCAGAATTACAGCATAAAAACACTAATGAAAGTGTAATGCAACTGGAATACTCTCGTGTAATAGGATGTCTCATGTATCTCATGAATTGCACAAGACCAGATATAGCATATGCAGTAAGTCGACTGAGCAGGTATACAAGCAATCCAGGAAAGGAACACTGGAAAGCACTAATGAGAGTGCTTGGATATTTAAAAAATACCATAAATTATTCCTTACATTATGGAAAATATCCTGCCGTCTTAGAAGGATATAGTGATGCAAATTGGATTGCTGATTCAGAGGAATCAAAACCAACTAGTGGTTATGTATTTACCCTAGCAGAGGCAGCAGTGTCATGGAAATCTACCAAACAAACATGCATAGCTCGATCCACTATGGAATCGGAGTTCATCGCTTTAGATAAAGCAGGCGAAGAAGCAGAATGGCTTCGTCACTTTTTAGAAGATATTCCATTTTGGCCTAAACCCGTACCGGCCATATGCATACACTGTGATAACCAAGCAGCGCTAAGTAGAGCGCATAACTTTGTGTATAATGGAAAGTCACGACATATTCGTCGACACCATAACACAGTTAGGCAGTTGCTCTCAAATGGAACTATTTCCATAGATTATGTGAGAACAAATGATAACCTAGCGGATCCATTTACTAAAGGTTTATCAAGAGAGAAAATTGACTACGCATCGAGGGGAATGGGTTTAAAAGCCTAAACCACCAAGAGTTATCTTATACGGAAACCTATCCTAGCGACTGGAGATCCCACGGACTAGGATCAATAGGCAAACCAGTTCTGAATAACTCAAGATGTAATGCATTTGCGTGGACATAGTCCAACTCCATTCCTATGGTGCACAATATAAATGCATGCCTACAGAAGTATTTAAAGGTTAAAACTATGTTTTTTAATGATGACCATATCTTGGAAATAACAAGTGGGGTATATGTAGGATACTTTTAATGGTTGCGATCACCTATGTAAGTGTGAGATGGGTCGGCTCTATGAGAATATTAAAAGGCTTTTATTCTCTAAAACACTCACAGAACCAAGTACTGTTCAGGACCAAAATGAACACAACCAAGAAATTGGATGAGAAGGGAATTAATGCTTCGTAGAACTTATTGTCTGGATATACAATAAAGGCTGACGGTTCAAGATGAAATATTTCACCGATTAGCCAAGTAAATCCGATAAGTTTTAACTAGGGAAAGTTCAAAGTGAAATATCTACTTATCCACGATAAAGCATTAAATCCATATATAATCTGTGATATTTCGCTTTGTGTGGGGGATATGTATATTATCATTCATGTGGGGGATTGTTGGAATTCCTTAAATAAGATGAATTGAAATATACAAAGTCCCACATCGCCAAAATATTGAGAGCTATATTAGTTTATATATGGCTCTCTCATGAGGAGGTTGGGGGCCTGGGGCTCCCAAATGTATGCTTCGTTGTGAGGAGGGAGATCATGCATCTCCACCACATGCGCGCGCGCCGCCGCGGTCCGTCCGACCGAACCGGGAACATCTTGCGTATTGCGTATTGTTTTGGAAATCTTGCGAAAACATCAGCTGAAGGCTAAGTTTTCAAAGTGTCACTTTTGGAAGAGTGAAGTGAGGTTCTTAGGCCATGTGATTTCTGGAAGTGGAATAGCGGTTGACCCCGCTAAGGTGGCAGCAATCCAGGATTGGGTTAGACCTAAGAATGCATCTGATGTGAGAAGTTTTCTTGGATTAGCAGGATATTATCGACGGTTTATCAAAGACTTCTCCAAGGTAGCTGCACCGTTAACAGGATTGACGAAAAAGAACCAAGTGTTCAGTTGGGATGCTAAGTGTGAGCAAGCTTTCGGAATCCTCAAAGAGAGATTGACGAGTGCTCCTGTTTTGACTATTCCAAGTGGGAATGATGAGATGGTGGTTTACACCGATGCATGTGGTACTGGACTTGGAGCAGTGCTGATGCAGAAGGATAAAGTTGTTGCGTATGCCAGTCGACAACTGAAGCCGCATGAAAGAAATTACCCGACTCATGATTTGGAGTTAGCGGCGATTGTTTTTGCTCTGAAGATGTGGAGACATTATCTATTGGGAGTTCGATTTGAGTTGTTTACGGATCATAAGTCGTTAAAGTATCTTTTCTCCCAAAAGGATTTGAATCTTCGGCAGCAACGTTGGCTAGAGTTTTTGGCATCATATGATTTTGGTATAGCTTATACTCCGGGAAAAGGTAACGCAGTGGCAGATGCGTTAAGTCGAAGACATGCAGGATTGGGAGCCATGTTTTCAGAATGGAAGAATCTCGAGTATCTAGCTGGATTTGACTTCAGGCCCAGATGTGAATTGGAACCTGAGATGTTGGCAAACTTATCGATAAGACCTTCTCTTGTGGAAAGGATTGGCAAGAGCCAAAAGCGAGACGATAAGCTTGTCAAGATTATCCGTGAATTGGAATCTGGATTGGATCCAGAAAAGGATAAAGGATTCGAGGTTGATCGAGAGGGTTGGCTTCGAAAGCAAGGACGACTAGTTGTTCCCGATATAGATGAATTGAGGGGTGAAGTCCTGAAGGAAAGTCATCACTCGAAGCTGACAATTCATCCAGGTGGAAATAAGATGTATCGGGATATGAAGAGGACCTACTACTGGGAAGGCATGAAGAAGGATGTTGGAAATTTCATTTTCAAGTGTATGAACTGCCAGTTGGTTAAAGCTGAACAGAAGAAGCCAAGTGGATTACTACAGCCATTAGAAGTTCCTACATGGAAGTGGGAGCAGGTATCGATGGATTTTATTGATGGATTGCCTAGAACCAGAACGGGAAATGAAGGGATTTGGGTCATTATAGATCGTTTGACTAAGAGTGCGAGATTTATTCCTGTTCGATCGACTAGGACTGCATCAAAGTTGGCTGAGTTGTATGTTAAGTGGATAGTTCGATTCCATGGTATTCCGAAGAGTATAGTGAGCGATCGAGACCCATTGTTCACTAGTGGATTTTGGAAGAGCTTCCAGGAAGTTTTGGGAACCGAGTTGTGTTTGAGTACAGCTTATCACCCTCAAACGGATGGTCAGACCTAGAGAGTCAACCGAGTTTTAGAAGATCTTCTTAGAGCATGTGTTTTGGACTTCAGAGGATCATGGGAAGATCACCTTCATTTGGTGGAGTTTGCGTATAACAACAGTTACCAGTCAAGTATTGGTATGCCACCGTATGAGGCATTGTATGGAAGACCGTGTAACTCTCCAACATGTTGGATTGAAACAGGAGAAAAGCTGATGCTTGGGCCAGAGATGATTCGACAGACTTCAGATTGTATAGAGATCATTCGGCAACGAATGAAGGCAACCCAAGACCGTCAGAAGAGTTATGCCGACAAGCGTCGAAAGGATTTGGAATTCGATGTAGGAGATATGGTTTTTGTGAAGATTTCTCCACTGAAGAATGTTATCCGATTCGGGAAGAAAGGGAAATTGACTCCGAGATTTGTTGGACCATTCCCGATCATCGAGCGAATTGGAAAGCTCGCCTATAGATTGGAGTTACCTGAGAAGATGTCGGGTGTGCACAATGTTTTTCATGTATCGTATCTACGGAAGTATGTGCACGACTCGAATACAGTGGTTTCTGCTGACAGCTGTGAAGATTTCGAAGTTGATCCAGTCGATCGAAGACCTCGTAAGCCGCTTCGTGTTGTTGAAACCGACACGAAACAGCTTAGGAGGAAGGTAGTTAAGTTGCTCAAGATACAATGGAGTGAAGATGGTAACGACTGTACGTGGGAGGTGGAAGAGAGGATGAAAGCAGCTCATCCTGAACTCTTCGAGGTATGGCCCTAAGGTGTCGTCTCATCTCACGATATTGTAACTTGTCTAAGTCTTAGAATTCTGTACGCTAAGCTAGAATTGGATGCATGGTTTGCTGATTATTATGGATGGTAGGCGTACAGAATAGTTTTGATTGCTTTGTTTGCTTGGAATTTCGGGGGCGAAATTCCTAAGGGGGAGAGAATGTAACGACCCGTATTTTCATGGATCGAAAAGTTTTTCAAAATCTGGAATTTTAGCATTTTTGAGCCATTTCAGATTTTAGGCAAAAATATGGCTAAGTCCTAAGTCGTTCACGACTTTGTATAAGTCGTAAGTCGTATACGACTTAGGGGATTGGAGCTACCCAGGTGAATGGCGAGTTAAGGCAGTTAGGTCGGCAACGATTTAGAGCGTAGAGAAGTTAGGTCAGTTGGACGTGTTAGCGGGTTGACCGACTTATGGTTGTAGACGACTTAAGGTTAGAGTTAGGTCGTAGTGACCGAGTTAAGGGATAGGTCGCTATGTGTTAGGTCGTCTGGTAGCTTGGTTGGTTAGGTCGTAAGCGACCTAAGGGTTAAGTTGTTACCAAGTTAAGTCGACTGGGTGGGTTAGCGACCTAAGGAGTTAACGTGTTGGCGACCTTAAGAGTTAGCTTATGTGTTAAGTCGTAGACGACTTAGGGGTTGAGTCGTAACCCAGTTGTTTGTTAAGTCATAGAAGCATAGATCTGTTAAGTCGTATCTTCTGCCAAGTTATAAGTCGTGACTAGTGGTAAGTCGCTAGGTGCGCATGAGCTTAAGTCGTAGACGACTTAAGGGAGTTAAGTCTTAAGTCGTAGGGGATTTGGGTTTTGTTGAATCGTAGGCGCGCATGGTATAAGTCGGAGACGACTTAGGAGATAGCTGTTTTGTTGTGAGTCGTTGTAGCGCCTGAGTTGTTAGGTCGCAGATGCTTCTGGTTAAGTCGTAGGATGGCATAGCTGTAAGTCGTAGGTCGTATGGGGTATAAGTCGGAGACGACTTAGGAGATAGCCGAGTTACGACTTAGTGGAATTTCAGCTATAAATAGGAAGGGTTTTTATCACTTTTTGGGATCCGGATTTTGAAGCGACGAAGTGCTGCCATTTTGAGAGCTCGACTTCTACACTTCTTCACTTCTTTTCTCCACTCTAATCTAGTGCTTCCTTCCATCCAAATCGAAGATCAAGATTGAAGATTCAAGAGCTAAAGTTGAAGATCTTCATCTTTTCAAGAGAGATTTCTTCGGTTGAAGCGGATTCGTGATAGATCAAGCTTGATCCTTCGCTGTCCAAATCTGAAGCGTGTTGATTTGAGGTTGTTTTGGTGATTTGGTGAGTGGTGATTATCTCTCACACGGATCCAAAGGAGTATATCGGATTGTTGGCTCGATTTGGTGTTAAAATAGTGTTTTCCATGCATTTTCTTCATCCTAAGTGTAGATCCATGTAGATCCATTGTTCATGATGATGTTACATCCATTTTATCACATGTTAACCTATGCAAGTTCATTCATCAAGTTTGTAGAGATATTATTCATGTTTTCATGCTTGTTGGACTTTCAACTCTTTAATTACGAAAATGCCATTATTGTTAGAATTGTCTACTTAGATCATATTTGAATGCTTGATTGCTTGGATTAATGTTTGATTTGATTGATTACTATGAATTAGATGATTGATGACTTGATTTAGACCGAAGGTGATTCAAAAGCTAAGGGAAAGGCTCTTGAATTGGAAAAGCTGCTCGTGGCATATGTAGCGGGATGATGAAGCTCTTATGCATAGATTTGACGATGTGATGTTGAGATGAGGCTTTGCGAGGATGTGATGAAGCAAGGCAATCCTGTGATGAAGACTTGGTTTAATCCAGACGGGATCATTCCAAGCATGTTGATAACTCGGTGATATGATTCGAGTTGAAGATAATGAATGGATATGAGAATAGTCGTCGAGGAGGATGACTAGGAGGCTTGGGTATCATCGTTGTTGAAGGTTCTAGCATGCTCTAAGCAAGGGTACGTTTTGGGCAGATTCGATAGTCCCAACGACCAACTGTTGATGGTCGAGTACTCTAGGCAGATTCGATAGTCCTAAGCACGGGTCACGATGACGTGCGGGAGTTATGTCTAGAACCGGGGTTTCCATTAGCCCTTGACGGACGGCTGAAAGAATGTGACGGTCATTCAATTAACGGTGAAACCGAAGCAGTGATAACAGTGATAGCCAGAGTCATGGATGTTTGATTGTATCGTCATTCGGACTCAAGAGCGGTATTTTCTGGGTGCTTATCTGATTTAGGCCTTGGTACTTGGAAAACATCGCCCTTGACTCGAATGATTATTACTTTACTTTAAATTGTATGCTCTGCTGTGTTGCTTCTACTTAGTGTGTGTGTCTGGGGGCTATCACTGTAGAAAGAGGTGGAGTGGGAGGGTTGTATTCCTATTCCTTTTCCTTTATGCTCTTTTGGTATGTTGTTAGTTAATTTACTGCTCACTAAGACTGTTGTCTGACTCAAGGCTTTATGTTTTAATTCTTATTACCTTGGGCTGTTCGTCCATTTTGGGACGGGCAGACTAGGTAGCAGGTGACAGGTGCTGTTCTCTTCTCACGATGGTGATATCGAAGATGAGCCAGAGGGTTGCATATTATCTTCTTATATGTACTGGATGTTCCGCTGTTTCGTATTCTTTGAGAGATGTAGTGAGGCTTGATGTATTGACTATTTGGATGCCTGTATTCAACTATTATGAAGTTTTATATGATGGCATTTTATTCTGTAAAGCTTCACTATATATATGTTCTATTGTATTTTGTCCATGCGCTGTGAGTAATACGATAGATTCTGTTGTTTTAATCTACCCTGACAATCGTCCATGGTCGCCTGTCACACTTTACAGCGCGCTATCTCTAGATTCGGTGCAGGGGTCATGGGCGGTCGTCACATGTCTGCTCTAACAAATCCATGTTTTCTACATATAAGAAATTCAATCATGAAGAAAAACTCTATATGGGTAATTCTGCAGTATCTATGATCGAAGGCAGTGGCACAGTAATCCTCAAGTTTACTTCAGGAAAAACTGTCAAGTTGAATGACGTGCTCCACGTTCTAGACATACGCAAGAATCTCATCTCTGGTGCAGTATTATCAAAGAAAGGATTCAGAATGGTGTTCGAGTCAGACAAGATGGTTCTGTCCAAAGCTGGAATGTATATCGGAAGGGGATATTTATGTGATGGCCTATTTAAGGCAAATGTAACCGTTATCGGCAATAAAACAATGTATTCTGATTATGCTATTAATAAAATTGAAGTTTCTTACTTGCTTGAGCACGAAATTTCACTATGGCATGATAGATTAGGACACATAAATTTCCGAAAAATGAAAATATTATCAAACTTGGGATTAATTCCAAAATTCCAAGTAGATAAGAACTACAAATGTGAGACATGTGTAGAAGCAAAAATGGTTAAAAAACCATTTCAATCTGTTGATAGAAGCACCGAACCACTAGGTTTGGTTCATAAAGATTTATGTGATTTTAAATCATTACCTACAAGAGGTGGGAAAAAGTACTTTATCACGTTTATTGACGATTATACGCGATATTGCTATGTATATCTTTTGAATAGCAAAGATGAAGCAATTACATCATTTATAAAGTACAAAGCTGAGGTAGAAAATCAGTTAAATAAAAAGATCAAGTGTTTGCACAAAAAATGGACAAACACCTCAAAGTCGTATGATTTAGTAGATCTTATGTTGTTCTTAGTGATTTGGGTGATTTATGCAAATATATGAAAAGCAGGGGCTAAACTGTAAAAAGACACGCAGATTTATAGTGGTTCAGCCAGAATGTGCCTACATCCACTTGATATGTTATTTCTCTTCTCTTGTTTAGATTACAAGTACAAAGCTTTGATACAAGTAAAAGAAAGTTGTTTGAAAGTTTTCTCCGTGCTTGAGCTCTCAAACTTGTCCCCATTGTTGTACCCCTGCCCCTCTATTTATAGAGTGAGGCTGGGGTCAGGGGTCTTGGATGTATACAGCTACTGATGGGCCTGGGCTGACGCGATCTGGCCTGGTAGTGTTGGTTCGGAATGTCTTGGTCCGGTAGTAGGCGGTCCGGTAGGAGCTTGGTTCGGTGGAAGCTAGGAGACGATTGGTCCGGTAGTGGTAGGAGTAGGTTGGTCCGGCAGTGGTAGGAGCAGGTTGGTTCGGCAGTGGTAGGAGCAGGTTGGTCCGGCAGTGGTAGGAGTAGGTTGGTCCGGCAGTGTTTGGACCGGTAGTGGATGGAGGGTTGCTGGTTTGGTAGCATTCTGGTTCGGTGGAGGTCGATTCGGCAGGGAGGCTTTGCAGTTGGTTCGGTCAAGTCTGGTCCGGTAGGCAGTGGAGTTGGACCGGAGGCAAGTGGTCCGGTGGGAGCTTGGAGAAGCATGGTATGGCGTTGAGTTGGTCCGGCATCTAGATGGTATGGAGATGGTTTGGTCCGGCTATGCTGGTCCGGTGGTGAGAATTCGCCCAACATTTGCCCCCCCAAAGTGGGGCGTATGCTGGCATACAGCTTACTTTGTTTTCTTGGTCATCTTCATTCGGTCTCTGAGTGCCGGTCCAGTTGGTCCGGTGTCCTTTATTTGCCTATAAGTAGAGGTGTTAGGCCTTCGTCATTCTTCACAAACCGAGCCAAATCATTTGCCGAATCAAACCCTTGTTTTCGCCTGATCAAAGTGCTAGTCGAACCAGGTGAGAATTCTTTGCTACCGAATGATTTTTTTTTACCGAATGGGCTTGAAGTTTTAATACCGAATGGACCCTAGTTAAGAATGCCGAATGAGCCTTATACACTTGATTTTTTCATTTTTCATATCACGAGCGAAATTCCGGACTACAAGTACTTGTTTGTTTATTTCCTCTGTTTTAACAACACGTTCTTTCGATGTTGTAGATAATGTCTCGTAAAGCAGAAACTCGATCAGATAAAAAGAAATCCCAGGGCGAAGGAGAATCTTCCGCAGTGCCCCCTGCTCAGCCAGGACCGGAACGTCACGGAACTGCCCCGAGATCATTGGTGGACGGGTACGACCCTCAGGAACTTCTGAACTCCCCGCCCGATTGCTTTCCCAGCTCCCTTAAGGAAGAGCAGCTTGATGTCATCTCCCGTTCTTTCAGAATTGATAGGGCGCGCATGCTGTTGCCAGGGAGAGAAGTTATGCCATACGACCCTCCCGAAGGGTACTTTGCCTACAGCAGATACTACTGTATGTGTGGTGCCATCCCGCCTCTTAATGCTTGGGTACTCAGCTTTCTTACATATCTAAAGGTGGCCCCATTCCAGCTTCAACCCAACTCTTATACTATACTGGTGAGCCTCTTCGTCATCTTTCAGAGGAAGCACGGGCGTGCTCCTTCCAACCGGGAGATCCGGTACTTATATAATCTTAGGGGCTATAAGAAGGGGTCCCCATACATCAGCTTGGAGTCAGCTGTAACCTTCAAGCCGGTCTTGGATCTGTATTCTAAGTACATCATGTTCAAGAAGGAATGGTTCTTCGTCAGGGACGACTCTGTTTCAATTCGGCGTTTCACCTCTGGATGTAAGTCGATGCTTTATTTATAATTTCCATTCTGGTTGCGATGCTTCTTCTCATACGTTTTCATTTCTTGCTAGCGACAGGTGGCTTTGCGGTTGTGGAGACTGATCGCCTGGTTCAGATGGCGGCTGAGATAGAAGCTATCCCCGGGAGAGATAGATCGGCTGCTTACCTGATCAGAAATGCGACTCTTCTGGAGTATAATTTGATTCTTCCACAGCAGTCAGTAGTCAAGAAGAGGGAAACGACGGAGGAGAGGGCGGCTGCTCAAGCTAAGGGAGGTGTCATAGTAGAGAGTGGCAAGAGGAAACCTTTCTCAAAATCTCCAATGGTCGGAGGTAAGAAGCTTAAGAAGTCGGACGGTCCTTCCCCAGCACTTGTCCACTTACTCCGGGGAAGGAAGATGTGGAGGAGGAGAGAGGTGAGGGTGGAGATGACCGGGAAGGTGGTGATGGTGGCGATGGCATCGGGGCCTTGCTTCCTGGGCAAGCAGGCGAGATTCAAGAGTGGACAGATGATGCATTCCACCAAGCTTTCGAGGGGCTGGATGGAGAACCGGCTTTGGTAGAGAAATCCGGGAAAGCTGACAAGGCCGGGACTGGTGCAAGGGAGTCTTCTCAGACTATTCCAGCCAAGGTGGCTCCGACGACTCAAGGTGAAATTTTGACTTCTGCAGGCTCCATTTATGATAGGGACTTAGGAATATTTTATGATCCGCTCCCGTCCTGGAATGAAATCCAGGACTCATTGCAGTATCCTACTCCTCCCCAGGGTTTGTATAACTAATGTGTTTCCTTTCTTCTTTTAACTTTTAATTTACCGCGTTTCTCGAATTATGGATCAATGTAAGCTTGTGACACTTGTTCTTCATATCAGGAGCAGGTAAAACGGCTAAGGCCTCAGATCTTTGGCACAGGCTTGAACAATACAAGCTCTCCAAAGCTTCCGCCAAGCCGAAGCCTTCGACCCACCGATCCGGGGATGTAGTCGGCTACCGTCCTCTTCTCGGGGTTATTGAAGAGGGTATTCAAAAGAGAAAAAGGAGTCATTCTTCATCCGAACCTTCACCTGGTCCTCAGCCCCCAGTTCAGCCCCTTCATGATATCACGGAGGAGGATACTGAGTTCGCACTCTCTCCGCACCCGTCTGAAAATCCTACCGTTATTCAGATTGATCGTCCTGGCTTGGCTCGTAATCCATTTGCGGGTCATCCTGATCTGGATCCAAGTTCCCATGATATTACCTTCGACGAGGTTACCGGTGAGCACCTTATTCCCCGTAATCCCATGGTACGGGTGCTTGATGAGGCTAAGTCCTTAGATCTCGATTTACTTACTACTCGGATAGTTACCATGGGAGACGAGGCCAAGGCCAATATTGACCGGGTGGCGGAGGAGACTAGGAAGCTGATGGGGCATCATGCCCGGTTGGTTAAGGCTGGAGAGGAGATTGGGAGTGCCAACATCTGACTACGATTGATGGTTTCGGACCAGGCCAAACAACTTGCTGATCAGGCCATTCAGATTTCTCACCATGAGGCTGCCTCCAGGCGGTTGAGGAGGACTATGGAGGAGGCTAGTAAGGCGGAATTGCGGAAGATGGAGGCTGCCTGCAAGGAGCAGATAAATATGTCCATCTCGACAGTGGACGAGGTTCGGAGGGCGGATCTTGAGCAGGTAGAGGAGCTGTCGGGGAAGCTTGAAGCCGCAGAGCTTGCTCAGGTCAGGCTAAAGGAGGAGATGGAGGTGATGAGGAGGTCCCTTCAGGCTGACTGCTCGCGATACCGACTGGAAAGGGATGCTGCCATTGCAAGACTATCGGTTTCTGAGGCTCGTATGAGGGAGTTTGAGGAAAATGAGGGGATGATGGATGATATGCTGCAGGATATGTACTTTT
This sequence comes from Allium fistulosum, assembly GCA_030737815.1. Taxonomy (NCBI): domain Eukaryota; kingdom Viridiplantae; phylum Streptophyta; class Magnoliopsida; order Asparagales; family Amaryllidaceae; genus Allium; species Allium fistulosum. Next base: position 138,495,884 of record CM060904.1, read on the forward strand.
GCATTTGGAAACAGGGCAACTTATCTTGGATGGACAACTACCCCCGGGTTATGGCTAGGATTTACCTCAGGGCTTTAGAGGAGGCCAAGGCTGAGGCGGATAAGGAGGGTGGAGCGGCCTTTAGGATGGATGTGGTTACCGCTCAGTTTACCAAGGAGGAGAAGATAGCGGTGAAGGAGGGGATGCGGTTGTTTGCAGTTGAGGAGGCAGGCGCGGAAGTAGGGGATGACGACCAAGATGATCAAGGGGAAGCTGCTGGTAACCTCTTCTTCTTTAGTTTCTTCTTTTGTCAACTCTGTTGCTTATCACTAATGATTTCTTTTTCTGACCGGATAGGTGGGCAACAGGACAAGGGCAAGACTCCGACGCAGCCGGCTCCTTGATTAGGCCTGGAAAATTCTTTTTGTGGGCGTCCCTCCTGCTTTAGTTGTAGACGGCGGCTTTAGCGTGACTGAGTGTGAAAATATGGTCGAGTGCCCGGCCATCCGGTCTCATTTGCGAATGCCTCCTATTCTGTGACCTGTGCTTTAGGGATCGTTATAGAGGATAGGAGAAAAGTCGCTTAAGTAAAATTGAAATATGTGAAAAAGTAAAAATTCCAATCACGGAAGGCCTTCGATGTGCTTAAGTTCATGGCAAACGGGCTTTGTAGTCACTTTCCCTAGCTGTGGGTCTTGGAGACATTTGTCACCCATCTTACGCCTCCGCGGGGAGTTAATTATTTTTTACCACAGCCGCACTTAAGACACATCGGAGCCGAGATCGCGCACAGTAACTACCCGGGCCATTATGGCCCGTAATCGTGGGTATTATTCGACTTACTGTGGCCGGCTAGCGTGGGTGCCGATCGTCAACCGTGAACTGCCCCTGGCTGGCCACACCTTATGTTGGGGCTTATAGTCGGTTCACAGTTGCCGGCGAGCCGAACGCCGTAATGAGCTGCCTCGGCTATAGTCGGCCTTCTCGGTGGCTTATAATCGGCTCATTACAGTTGGCTTTAAGGGCCGTCGCGAGCAATGAGTTAACCCGCAGCAGAGGGATGCCGGAGCAAAAGTGTCTCATTGGCGAGGGCATAGATTCGCGTAGTACCTGTTAGGTCTTGTCTAGGTGAAGTTGCGCTGTGGAGTGCTTTGAATTGAAATGCTGTATGCACAGGATTTTGTTCAACAGAAAAGGATAAAGTTAACAAGCAGCCAAGATATAAAGGAACAAGTTAAAAAAGAGACAAGGCATTTTAAAGTGGTTCGGCACGAAAATGCCTACGTCCACTGATTCTCTTTGTTAATTCACTTCATATGGGCAATACAAGTTAAGAAAAGTATCGACGGAGGTGTTGGATATTCCATGCCCTCTGGAACACCTCTCCGTCCACTGTTGACAAAATATAGGCTCCGTTGTGGAGATCTTTATGAATTACATATGGTCCATCCCAGATTGGGTCTAGCGCTCCGGGGCGAGGGAAGATTCGCTTGAGGACAAGATCCCCTTCTTGTAAGGTACGATGCTTGACTTTGGAGTTGTATTGTGCCGCCACTTTTTGTTTGTGGGCTGCTGCTTTAAGGACTACATCATTTCTTCTCTCCTCAACTAGATCCAAAGACATGTGAAGGAGTTCTTCGTTCTCTTCTGGGTTATAGTGGATCCTACGGTGGGAAGGCACAATGGTTTCAACTGGGAGCATAGCCTCCGATCCGTATTCCAAAGAGAAAGGAGTGTGCCCCGTCGATGTTCTGAAAGATGTGCGATAGGCCCATAGTGCCGTAGGAAGTTCATCCACCCAAGCGCCCTTTGACTTTTCGAGCTTCTTTTTTATTAGAGTTTTCAGAATTTTGTTGACGGCTTCGACTTGTCCGTTTGCCTGGGGATACGCTACGGATGAGAAGCTTTTGTGAATTCCGTGCTCTTGGCACCAGTTGGCGAATTCCTCGCTGTCAAACTGAAGTCCATTGTCTGATATGATTTTGAGTGGGACTCCGTACCTGCACAGAACATTTTTGATCAAGAAGTTAATAACTTTTGCTGAAGATACTTTATTTAGAAGTTCCGCTTCCACCCATTTGGTGAAATAGTCGACTGCCACTATAGCATATTTGGCCCCGCCTCGGCCCATTGGTAGCTCGTCGATTAAGTCAATTCCCCATATTGCGAAGGGCCAAGGGCTGGTCATTTGAGTAATCTCAGTTGTTGGTAGCCGCGGAATCTTAGCAAACTTCTGGCATCTGTCACACTTTTTGACAAAATCTAAGGCGTCCTTGCTTAAGGTGGGCCAGAAATATCCATACCGGAGTATCTTTTTTGCTAATGTTTGCCCTCCGGTGTGATCTCCGCAGCTTCCCTGATGAATGTTGAATAAGATTTCCTTGGCTTCCCTCCCAGCGACACACCTTAATAACGGGTTAGAGAATCCACGCCGATAGAGGATGTCTTCTTGTATTGTGTAGCGGGAAGCTTTCCTCAAGATTTTCTTGACTTCGTTACGCCCGTTGGGTAGTGTGCCACTTTGTAGGTAGTCTTGGATGGGAGTCATCCATGCTGCTTCTTCGGTTGCAGCTATCAGATTTACTTGCTCAAAACTTGGGGTCAGTTGCTTTGAGATGGTTACTGCTCCGAAGATAGCGATGTCTCTCATACTTGCTTGCTTTGCCAATTCGTCGGCCTCTTGGTTCTCTTCCTGAGGGATGTGTTTGACTAAGTAGTGGTCTAATCGGCTGAGAAGTAACTTGGTCTTCATTAAATATGCTATGAGTCGTTCTTCTCGAGCTTGGAATTCGCCTAGTATTTGATTAACAATAAGTTGAGAACCGCTATGAAGGCACAAAGAATTGGCTCCGATTTCTATGGCAAGTTCTAATCCAGCTATCACTGCTTCATATTCTGCATCGTTGTTGGTGGCAGCGAATTCCAACCTTATAGCATAGTGCAGCTTATTTCCCCTGGGAGTGATTATTACCACACTTGCCCCCGAGCCTTGTTCGTTTGATGCACCATCCACAAAGAGATTCCACTTGATGTCTTCTGCTATTTCCAATTGCTCCTTATCTTCGTTGGTAGTGAATTCGGCAATGAAATCAGCCATGGCTTGTCCCTTGATGGCGGTGCGAGGGTGATAGGTGATATCATACTGACTTAGTTCAATGCACCATTTAAGTAGTCGCCCAGAAGTGTCGGGACGATGGAGTACCTGCCTCAGTGGTTGATCGGTCAGAACTTTGATGGAATGGGACTGGAAGTAGTGACGCAGTTTCCGCGATGTGATTAGTAAACAGTATGCTAGCTTCTCAAGTTTAGGATATCTGACTTCTGCCCCCGTAAACCTCTTACTGACGAAGTAAACTGGCCACTGCGTGCGGTTGTCTTCCCTTACCAAGGCAGCGCTTAGGGCGTGAGATGACACAGCAAGGTACAGGTATAATTCTTCGCCTTCGCTTGGAGTTGAGAGTACCGGTGGTTTCTGGAGGTGTTCGATTAAGTTAAGGAAAGCGGTCAGGCATTCGTCGGTCCATTCGAACTTTCCTTTGTCTTTCTTTAGAGCTTCGAAAAAGGGGACACACTTGTCCGTTGCTTTGGAGATGAATCGGCTTAGGGCGGCCACTTTTCCATTCAGGCTTTGCATTTCCTTCCGAGTGGAAGGTATCTTGATATCCCTTAGCACTCGGACTTGCTCAGGGTTTGCTTCAATCCCTCTGGCATGGACGATGAATCCTAAGAACTTTCCTGATGACACTCCGAAGGAGCATTTTAGAGGATTCAACTTCATTCCATACTGTCGAAGTACTTGGAACATCTCGCCTAGGTGGCTTACGTGATCGTCGGCTTTCCTTGACTTTATCAGCATGTCATCCACGTACACTTCCATAGTTTGCCCTATTAGCCCCGCAAACATCTTGTTGACGAGGCGCTGGTAGGTGGCTCCTGCATTTTTAAGTCCGAAAGGCATTACCTTATAGCAGTATAAACCCCGGTCGGTGATGAAACTAGTGTGGTCTTGGTCGGGAGCATGCATAGGAATTTGGTTATACCCTGAGTATGCGTCCATAAAAGATAAGAGCTCGTGCCCGGCTGTGCTGTCTACAAGTTGGTCGATTCGGGGAAGTGGGAAGCAATCCTTTGGGCAAGCGTCGTTTAGGTTGGAGAAGTCAATGCATGTTCGCCACTTCCCATTAGCCTTCTTTACCAGCACCGGGTTAGCGATCCATTCCGGGTAGATGGCTTCACGTATGAAGTCATTGGCGAGTAGATTCTTTACTTCTTCATCGAGGGCTGCCGATCGCTCTGCCCCCATACTTCTCTTTCTTTGTTTTACGGGCGCCTTGGTAGGATCAATGTTTAGTAGGTGGCATGCTACGTCGGGGGAGATTCCGGTCATATCAGCGTGTGACCATGCGAATACATCCAAGTTGTGGCGGAGAAAGTCAATGAGTTGCTCCTTCAACTCTGCTTTTAGTTGGGACCCAATTTTTAATAGTCTACTTGAGTCGTGCTTGTCTACAGATACAAACTCCATAGCCTCTGCAGGCTCGGCGGTGGCCTCCTCCTCTTTGTCCCTATGGTCTAATTCATTGAAAGGGTCGCTGGTATATCGAAGAGGAGGGGCTTTCTTTAGTTGCTATGCTTCTAGACTTTTTGTGCAGAGGGCAACCTCTACACCCTTCCCTTTATCTTTCCTGTGGTTGTTGCGAAGTTCGGTCACATAGCGGTCTCGAGTAATGTTCTGGTCTCCTTCTACTTCCCCTACTCCATTGTCCGTTGGAAATTTCATCTTTAGGCACCATGGGGCTAGGACAATTTGGAAGTCAGACAAGGCCGACCTTCCTAAGAAGGCGTTGTAGGCCGAATGGTTTTCTATTAGCACAAACGTCTGTTTCTGTACAATGGAGTGGGGATGGCTTCCAATCTCAACAAAGAGGTCCAGTTGCCCGAGGGGCATCTTCGCATCTCCAATGAAACCGTGTAGTGGTTTATCGCAGGGAGATACATCCTTCATTGATAGTTTCATTTTGTCGAAGGCATGTTTGAACAGGATATTTACTGAGCTTCCAGTGTCCACTAAGATTCGGTAAACTTCGGCGGGACCGAGCCGGGCAGAGATAACCATGGGATCCATGTGAGGGTATTGCCTTCCTTCTAGGTCACGCTTACCGAATGTGATGTCATCACTTTCTTTCCTTTTCGGGTGGCGTTCTTCTATAACTGAATTGACATAGTCTTTATTGTCTCTGAGCGACTTTCCATATCTTTCCATCTCTTTCCAGCTCCTGTCTGCGATGTGCGGTCCTCCCGAGAGGGTATGGACCACTATCTTCTCTTGACTAGAGCCGCTAGTGTTGTGGTCTCCTCTGCCGATCTCCGGTGAGGGTAGCCTTGGGTTCTCATTGGCAGGAGCTGGAGTCCTGTCCTGACCTTTTACATAACGTTCCAGTTTCTTCCTTCTGATGTGTTCCTCAATCAGGTCCCGGAGATGATGGCATTCATTGGTATCGTGCCCGTGAGATTCGTGGAAGCGGTAGAACTTTCCAGACTTCTGCATGTTATCTGATTCCTTTTTGTATGGTGGGCGTTTGTATCTAACTTCGCCTTGGGTGGCAAGGAAGATATTTTCGACGGTCTCGTTCAAAGGAGTGTAAGTGTCGAATCTCGGTCCAGGCCGATATAGGCGCTTTTCTCCCTTCTTGCCCCCAGCATTGTCTCTGGAATTATTTCTTCGAACGTCCCTTGCCACAGCAGGGGCGTTGCTGTGAGTTGCCTTATTTTGCTGTCCTGACTGCCCCTCAACGGCAGCATCCTCAAGCCTCATATATTTCCCGGCTTCATGGAAGAAATCGGGTAAAGTAGCTGGTTTTTCTTTTTTCAACCTTCTAGCAAATTTAGTGTCCGGATGCACACCACTACAGAGGGCCATTAGGATAAGCTTCTCATCGGCATCTTGGACTGCGGCTGCTGCGGCATTGAATCGGGTTAGGAATTGCTGCGGTTTCTCTCCAGGTTTCTGTTTGACGCTGGATAAGGAATAAGCGTCCTTAGGTTGTTCCACATGAATGCGGAACTGACTGATAAATTTTTCTTTCAACATTTCCCACGAGCTGATGGATCCCTGGGGTAGATGACAGAACCAGGAGGTAGCGAGATCTGCTAAGAAGAGCGGAAAGCATTTGCACAGTACTCCCTCTGTTGCCCCACTCATGAGCATATGTTGTGTGTATCTCTGTAAGTGTACAACGGGGTCGGAGGTTCCTTTGTAAGGTTCCATTGTTGGCATCTTCCATTCTCGGGGGGTGATAGCAATTTCGATGTTGCGGGCGAAAGGGCTGGTTACCCTAGCGCCTATCCCTCGATCTCTTTGCTCCCGTTGGACGCACTCTTTGAATAAGCATGCCATCCTTTCATCAGAATTTGGAGCAGATAGAAACGAGTTTGGTTCTAATCTGTGGGGTTGATTCCGTCCAGATGACCTGTAGGGATGGTATCGTCTATCATTCCTCATATTTTCTAGTGGCTGCCTTTGATCTTCTGGGAGCATGCTAGGGTCAGCTACAGTTGGCCCTTGCCTTGATCTTCCCCTGTTGGGTTCTGATCTAAGCACTTCCTCGGGTCCAACTTCGGGCTGGACTCTAGCTCGGCCCCGTTCACCGGTGTTTCCGTGGTTAGGCAGTGTGACAAGCTCAGCTACAGTTGACCTTCGCCCGGTACCTCCCCCGTTGGGTTCGGTACCAAACGTTTCCCCAGGCCTAACTTCGGGCTGTGCTCGATCTCGGCTCCTACCATGGCTACTTCTGCCGTTAGCTCCTTCGAAGAAGGAAGAACTTTATTGTCTCTAAGATCCTCAAGACTGGGACTCGCCCCATGATTCAGTGTTGCGGTTGGACTCTTCAGCATCCCTTAAGCGTGACATGAGATGGTCCACCAAGGCTTCCTGCTGGGACGTGAAGCGATTAGTTACTTCAACCACAACCCTGTCTAGATCTGCCCTAGTAATTGCTGCGGGCTGTTCTACGGTAGGAGTGGTCGGATTAGCTTGTCCTTCATTCGGTACTACCGCTAGAGGAGGACGATTTACTTGATCCGTGACCGCTGGATCTGGAAGACTGCTGGAAGCGATGTTTTTTCCTTTGTTAACATCTTTTTTCTGCTTGGGAGGCATATTTTCCGAACGGTGGATGATGCTGTTAGGAAAAAAGTTAAGTGGAGGAAGCTGAAGCTTCGAGCTTCTACTTCTCAGTGAAAGCACCAAAAATGTTTGCACAAAAAATGGACAAACACCTCAAAGTCGTATGATTTAGTAGATCTTATGTTGTTCTTAGTGATTTGGGTGATTTATGCAAATATATGAAAAGCAGGGGCTAAACTGTAAAAAGACACGCAGATTTATAGTGGTTTAGCCAGAATGTGCCTACGTCCACTTTATATGTTATTTCTCTTCTCTTGTTTAGATTACAAGTACAAAGCTTTGATACAAGTAAAAGAAAGTTGTTTGAAAGTTCTCTCCGTGCTTGAGCTCTCAAACTTGTCCCCATTGTTGTACCCCTACCCCTATATTTATAGAGTGAGGCTAGGGGTAGGGGTCTTGGATGTATACAGCTGCTGATGGGCCTGGGCTGATGCGATCTGGCCTGGTAGTGTTGGTTCGGAATGTCTTGGTTCGGTAGTAGGTGGTTCGGTAGGAGCTTGGTTCGGTGGCAGCTAGGAGACGATTGGTCCGGTAGTGGTAGGAGTAGGTTGGTCCGGCAGTGGTAGGAGCAGGTTGGTCCGGCAGTGGTAGGAGCAGGTTGGTCCGCAGTGGTAGGAGTAGGTTGGTCCGGCAGTGTTTGGACCGGTAGTGGATGGAGGGTTGCTGGTTTGGTAGCATTCTGGTTCGGTGGAGGTCGATTCGGCAGGGAGGCTTTGCAGTTGGTTCGGTCAAGTCTGGTCCGGTAGGCAGTGGAGTTGGACCGGAGGCAAGTGGTCCGGTGGGAGCTTGGAGAAGCATGGTATGGCGTTGAGTTGGTCCGGCATCTAGATGGTATGGAGATGGTTTGGTCCGGCTATGCTGGTCCGGTGGTGAGAATTCGCCCAACATCAAGATATTGAGATCTGATCGAGGTGGAGAATATGAATCACCATTTGAACAGTTCTGTGCCGAAAATGGTATAATTCATCAAACAACAGCTCCATATTCACCACAACAAAATGGTGTAGCCGAGAGGAAGAACAGAACGTTAAAAGACATGATTACCGCCATGCTTTTAACTTATGGTCTACCGACGAACTTGTGGGGGGAAGCCTTAAATATGTCTAATCACATATTAAACAAAGTCCCTCATAATAAAACAGGAACAATTCCATATGAGATATGGAAAGGACACAAACCAAGTTTTAAATACCTCAAAGTGTGGGGGTGCTTGGCAAAAGTTCCAGTTCCGCCTCCCAAGAAAGTCAAACTTGGACCAAAAACAGTAGATTGTTACTTTTTAGGGCCAGCCCAAAATAGTAGTGCCTATAGATTTTTGGTATTCAAGTTTGAAATAGCTGATATTCATGTTAATACAATCATGGAATCTAGAGATGCCTCATTCTTTGAAGACGTGTTTCCGCACAAAAGGAATGAAGGGAATAATGTCCCTAAAAGGACAAGAGAAGAATCAAGCAAATCACATGAAGATGAAACTCATCATGAGATTGATGAAATTGAACCAAGAAGAAGCGTAAGGGCTAGGACTTCCAAGACATTTGGTTTGGATTTTTTCACATATGTGTTAGAACATGAACCTCAAACGTACAAGGAAGCAATGTCATCTTCTGAATCTTCATGTTGGAAAGAAGCAATCCAAAGTGAGATTGATTCAATTCTAAGTAATAAAACTTGGGAAATTGTTGATATTCCACCTGGAATAAAACCTATTGGCTGCAAATGGATTTTCAAGAAGAAAATGAAAGCAGATGGCTCTATCAACAAGTATAAAGCCAGATTAGTAGCCAAAGGATATCGTCAAAAAGAAGGAGTAGACTTCTTTGATACATATTCGCAACAGTAGAATTTTCAAAGACTACTACTCACAACAGACCTGAATCGTTCAAGGGAGATGGTGACGACTTTTTAACATGGCAGAATCAGATGTTATTTTACCTCACCACACTCGGTCTGCAACGGTATCTCGAGGAGGAGGAACCGATTTCTGCACCAGGCAAGGAAGCAGATGTTGCTACGTGGAAACATTCCGATTTCCTATGCAGAAACTATATTATGAATTGTCTCAACAAGGTGCTATACAAAGTATAACAACCTCTAAAGACAGCAAAATCACTCTGGAATGCACTTGCCACGAAGTATAAGACGCAGAATATCAGTCTTAAGAAATTCATTGTAGACAAATTCATGGACTACAAGATGGTCGACTAACCGGTGACTGCTCAACTGCATGAACTACAAATCATTATTCATGAACTCGAAGCGGAAGGTCATAAGGTTGGAGAATCGTTTTTTGTTGAAGCTATCACGGGAAAACTGCCACCGTCGTGGAGAGATTACCGCAATTATCTAAAGCATAAAAAGAAGGAAATCTCTTTACAGGATCTCATAGTCCGATTGAAAATTGAGGCAGATAACCGTTGAATTACAAAACAAAGCGAGGAGGCATTTGTGGCTGAAGATTCAAAGACCAAAAACAAAAGGAAGAATTTCCATAAGAAAAGGAAAGCTCCAGACAACAAACCAAAAGACAACAAACGAATCAAAAAGTTTAATGGTGAATGTTGGGTTTGTGGAAAGGTTGGACATGCCGCTAGAGATTGTAGACTCAAGAAGGAACGCAACAAAGAGGCAAATTTAGTAGACAACATGGAAGTGGATGAGTCCAACTTCTCGGCAGTTGTATCTGAATGCAATATGGTTCAGAATCCTAACCAATGGTGGGTGGACACAGGCGCTACTCGTCATGTCTGCTCTGACAAATCCATGTTTTCTACATATAAGAAATTCGATCATGAAGAAAAACTCTATATGGGTAATTCTACAGTATCTATGATCGAAGGCAGTGGCAAAGTAATCCTCAAGTTTACTTCAGGAAAAACTGTCAAGTTGAATGACGTGCTCCACGTTCCAGACATACACAAGAATCTCATCTCTGGTGCAGTATTATCAAAGAAAGGATTCAGAATGGTGTTCGAGTCAGACAAGATGGTTCTGTCCAAAGCTGGAATGTATATCGGAAGGGGATATTTATGTGATGGCCTATTTAAGGCAAATGTAGCCGTTATCGGCAATAAAACAATGTATTCTGATTGTGCTATTAATAAAATTGAAGTTTCTTACTTGCTTGAGCACGAAATTTCACTATGGCATGATAGATTAGGACACATAAATTTCCGAAAAATGAAAATATTATCAAACTTGGGATTAATTCAAAAATTCCAAGTAGATAAGAACTACAAATGTGAGACATGTGTAGAAGCAAAAATGGTTAAAAAACCATTTCAATCTGTTGATAGAAGCACCGAACCACTAGGTTTGGTTCATACAAATTTATGTGATTTTAAATCATTACCTACAAGAGGTGGGAAAAAGTACTTTATCACGTTTATTGACGATTATACGCGATATTGCTATGTATATCTTTTGAATAGCAAAGATGAAGCAATTACATCATTTATAAAGTACAAAGCTGAGGTAGAAAATCAGTTAAATAAAAAGATCAAGATATTGAGATCTGATCGAGGTGGAGAATATGAATCACCATTTGAACAGTTCTGTGCCGAAAATGGTATAATTTATCAAACAACAGCTCCATATTCACCACAACAAAATGGTGTAGCCGAGAGGAAGAACAGAACGTTAAAAGACATGATTACCGCCATGCTTTTAACTTCTGGTCTACCGACGAACTTGTGGGGGGAAGCCTTAAATATGTCTAATCACATATTAAACAAAGTCCCTCATAATAAAACAGGAACAATTCCATATGAGATATGGAAAGGACACAAACCAAGTTTTAAATACCTCAAAGTGTGGGGGTGCTTGGCAAAAGTTCCAGTTCCGCCTCCCAAGAAAGTCAAACTTGGACCAAAAACAGTAGATTGTTACTATTTAGGGCCAGCCCAAAATAGTAGTGCCTATAGATTTTTGGTATTCAAGTCTGAAATAGCTGATATTCATGTTAATACAATCATGGAATCTAGAGATGCCTCATTCTTTGAAGACGTGTTTCCGCACAAAAGGAATGAAGGGAATAATGTCCCTAAAAGGACAAGAGAAGAATCAAGCAAATCACATGAAGATGAAACTCATCATGAGATTGAGGAAATTGAACCAAGAAGAAGCGTAAGGGCTAGGACTTCCAAGATATTTGGTTCGGATTTTTTCACATATGTGTTAGAACATGAACCTCAAACGTACAAGGAAGCAATGTCATCTTCTGAATCTTCATGTTGGAAAGAAGCAATCCAAAGTGAGATTGATTCAATTCTAAGTAGTTAAACTTGGGAAATTGTTGATATTCCACCTGGAATAAAACCTATTGGCTGCAAATGGATTTTCAAGAAGAAAATGAAAGCAGATGGCTCTATCGACAAGTATAAAGCCAGATTAGTAGCCAAAGGATATCGTCAAAAAGAAGGAGTAGACTTCTTTGATACATATTCGCCAGTAACACGAATAACCTCTATAAGAATGCTAATAGCAATTGCATCAATTTATGGACTAGAAATTCATCAAATGGATGTAAAGACAGCATTCTTAAATGGAGATCTCGATGAGGAGATCTACATGGAGCAACCTGAAGGTTTTATTTCCAAAGGAAATGAAAACAAAGTCTGTAGATTAGTAAAATCATTATACGGACTAAAACAAGCTCCAAAACAATGGCACGCAAAATTTGATAGTGTCATGATGAGAAATGGTGTTCGTATAAATGAATGCGATAAGTGTGTTTATTATAAACAAATTGGACAATCATATGTGATGATTTGTTTATATGTAGACGATATGTTAATATTTGGTCCAAATACTCAAGTAATAGAGACCATAAAGAAGATGTTAACTAGTAATTTCGATATGAAAGATTTAGGAGTTGCAGACGTTATTTTGAGAATCAAAATAATAAGAACTCCTAATGGAATTGAATTGTCTCAATCACACTATGTAGACAAAGTGATTGAAAAATTCCAAGACCATGGAATTAAAGGAGTGAGAACACCTTTTAATCCATCAGAAGTACTGCATAAAAACACTAATGAAAGTGTAATGCAACTGGAATACTCTCGTGTAATAGGATGTCTCATGTATCTCATGAATTGCACAAGACCAGATATAGCTTATGCAGTAAGTCGACTGAGCAGGTATACAAGCAATCCAGGAAAGGAACACTGGAAAGCACTAATGAGAGTGCTGGGATATTTAAAAAATACCATAAATTATTCCTTACATTATGGAAAATATCCTGCCGTCTTAGAAGGATATAGTGATGCAAATTGGATTGCTGATTCAGAGGAATCAAAATCAACTAGTGGTTATGTATTTACCCTAGCAGGGGTAGCAGTGTCATGGAAATCTACCAAACAAACATGCATAGCTCGATCCACTATGGAATCGGAGTTCATCGCTTTAGATAAAGCAGGCGAAGAAGCAGAATGGCTTCGTCACTTTTTAGAATATATTCCATTTTGGCCTAAACCTGTACTGTCCATATGCATACACTGTGATAACCAAGCAGCGCTAAGCAGAGTGCATAACTTTGTGTATAATGGAAAGTCACGACATATTCGTCGATGCCAAAACACAGTTAGGCAGTTGCTCTCAAATGGAACTATTTCCATAGATTATGTGAGAACAAATGACAACCTAGCGGATCCATTTACTAAAGGTTTATCAAGAGAGAAAATTGACTGCGCATCGAGGGGAATGGGTTTAAAAGCCTAAACCACCAAGAGTTATCTTATACGAAAACCTATCCTATCGACTGGAGATCCCACGGACTAGGATCAATAGGCAAACCAGTTCTGAATAACTCAAGACGTAATGCATTTGCGTGGACATAGTCCAACTCCATTCCTATGGTGCACAATATAAATGCATGCCTATAGAAGTATTTAAAGGTTAAAACCATGTTTTTTAATGATGACCATATCTTGGAAATAACAAGTGGGGTATATGTAGGATACTCTTAATGGTTGCGATCACCTATGTAAGTGCGAGCTGGGTCGGCTCTATGAGAATATTAAAAGACTTTTATTCTCTAAAACACTCGCAGAACCAAGTACTGTTCAGGACCAAAATGAACACAACCAAGAAATTGGATGAGAAGGGAATTAATGTTTCGTAGAACTTATTGTCTGGATATACAATAAAGGCTGACGGTTCAAGATGAAATATTTCACCGATTAGCCAAGTAAATCCGATAAGTTTTAACTAGGGAAAGTTCAAAGTGAAATATCTACTTATCCACGATAAAGCATTAAATCCATATATACTCTGTGATATTACGCTTTGTGTGGGGGATATGTATATTATCATTCATGTGGGGGATTGTTGGAATTCCTTAAATAAGATGAATGGAAATATACAAAGTCCCACATCGCCAAAATATTAAGAGCTATATTAGTTTATATATGGCACTCTCATGAGGAGGTTGGGGGCCTGGGGCTCCCAAATGTATGCTTCGTTGTGAGGAGGGAGATCATGCATCTCCACCACACGCGCGCGCGCCGCTGCCACCGTCCGTCCGACCGAAACGGACTGGGCTCGGGTACGGGTCTTAAATGACCATTCTTTTTATTAGGCTATTGTTTAACAGTTTTGGGCTTCGGCTGAAAACTGGGCTGGGCTTGGAATTTGAAGAGAAGCGGGCGGGTAAAAACGGACGCGGGTTTTGGACCGAGGAGGCGCGATCCAACTGAAGCAGACGCGGGCGAATGGATGCGTCATGAGCTGGTGCGACCCGTTAAAAGACAGCGACGCGGGCGAACAGATGTAACTGTACGAAGAGGTACAGACGCGACTGTTTGAGCAAACGGGTACAGAGACGACCGTTCGGAAGAGATACGGACCAAGTATAAATAAGGAGGAAAACTGATCACTTTCCTCACTGATTTTCCAATCCGAAATCTCTTCTCCTCTAAAAACTGCTGTTATTACTTTCAAATCACAGAGTGATATACTCGTTACAATTTCGAGCAGAATTCGTCTGTTGTATCTTGGGAGAATTTTGAAATAAAATTCTTAAGGAAATCGTTACGACGAGCCTTAGACATATTCCGGTTAGAATTCTATTTTATTCTACATTCTATTCTTTATTTTTGGTTGTACTATTTATTCAAAATAGTATAACGCTGTTGTTGTGATTTATTTACAACAATCATATTCTTATAATAATTAACATAGAATTCCAGTGTAGTGGAAATCTGAGTTATAAACTTGTGCGACGAGTTTATAATTGATTATTCTCTGTTTTGGTATACTAGACGTATAACATTTTAAGAATTTTATATGTTTTCTTACTAAAACAGAGATGGCAACAGTAGAATTTTCAAAGACTACTACTCACAACAGACCTGAACCGTTCAAGGGAGATGGTGATGACTTTTTAACATGGCAGAATCAGATGTTATTTTACCTCACCACACTCGGTCTGCAACGGTATCTCGAGGAGGAGGAACCGATTTCTGCACCAGGCAAGGAAGCAGATGTTGCTACGTGGAAACATTCTGATTTCCTATGCAGAAACTATATTCTGAATTGTCTCGACAAGGTGCTATACAAAGTATATCAACCTCTAAAGACAGCAAAAGCACTCTGGAATGCACTTGCCACAAAGTATAAGACGCAGAATATCAGTCTTAAGAAATTCATTGTAGAAAAATTCATGGACTACAAGATGGTCGACTCCAAACCGGTGACTGCTCAACTGCATGAACTACAAATCATTATTCATGAACTCGAAGCGGAAGGTCATAAGGTTGGAGAATCGTTTTTGGTTGAAGCTATCACGGGAAAACTGCCACCGTCGTGGAGAGATTACCGCAATTATCTAAAGCATAAAAAGAAGGAAATCTCTTTACAGGATCTCATAGTCCGATTGAAAATTGAGGCAGATAACCATGGAATTACAAAACAAAGCGAGGAGGTATTTGTGGCCGAAGATTCAAAGACCAAAAACAAAAGGAAGAATTTCCATAAGAAAAGGAAAGCTCCAGACAACAAACCAAAAGACAACAAACGAACCAAAGAGTTTAATGGTGAATGTTGGGTTTGTGGAAAGGTTGGACATGCCGCTAGAGATTGTAGACTCAAGAAGGAACGCAACAAAGAGGCAAATTTAGTAGACAACATGGAAGTGGATGAGTCCAACTTCTCGGCAGTTGTATCTGAATGCAATATGGTTCAGAATCCTAACCAATGGTGGGTGGACACAGGCGCTACTCGTCATGTCTGCTCTCACAAATCCATGTTTTCTACATATAAGAAATTCGATCATGAAGAAAAACTCTATATGGGTAATCTGCAGTATCTATGATCGAAGGCAGTGGCACAGTAATCCTCAAGTTTACTTCAGGAAAAACTGTCAAGTTGAATGACGTGCTCCACGTTCCAGACATACGCAAGAATCTCATCTCTGGTGCAGTATTATCAAAGAAAGGATTCAGAATGGTGTTCGAGTCAGACAAGATGGTTCTGTCCAAAGCTGGAATGTATATCGGAAGGGGATATTTATGTGATGGCCTATTTAAGGCAAATGTAGCCGTTATCGGCAATAAAACAATGTATTCTGATTGTGCTATTAATAAAATTGAAGTTTCTTACTTGCTAGAGCACGAAATTTCACTATGGCATGATAGATTAGGACACATAAATTTCCGAAAAATGAAAATATTATCAAACTTGGGATTAATTCCAAAATTCCAAGTAGATAAGAACTACAAATGTGAGACATGTGTAGAAGCAAAAATGGTTAAAAAACCATTTCAATCTGTTGATAGAAGCACCGAACCACTAGGTTTGGTTCATAAAGATTTATGTGATTTTAAATCATTACCTACAAGAGGTGGGAAAAAGTACTTTATCACGTTTATTGACGATTATAAGCGATATTGCTATGTATATCTTTTGAATAGCAAAGATGAAGCAATTACATCATTTATAAAGTACAAAGCTGAGGTAGAAAATCAGTTAAATAAAAAGATCAAGATATTGAGATCTGATCGAGGTGGAGAATATGAATCACCATTTGAACAGTTCTGTGCCGAAAATGGTATAATTCATCAAACAACAGCTCCATATTCACCACAACAAAATGGTGTAGCCGAGAGGAAGAACAGAACGTTAAATGACATGATTACCGCCATGCTTTTAACTTCTGGTCTACCGACGAACTTGTGGGGGGGAGCCTTAAATATGTCTAATCACATATTAAACAAAGTCCCTCATAATAAAACAGGAACAATTCCATATGAGATATGGAAAGGACACAAACCAAGTTTTAAATACCTCAAAGTGTGGGGGTGCTTGGAAAAAGTTCCAGTTCCGCCTCCCAAGAAAGTCAAACTTGGACCAAAAACAATAGATTGTTACTATTTAGGGCCAGCCCAAAATAGTAGTGCATATAGATTTTTGGTATTCAAGTCTGAAATAGCTGATATTCATGTTAATACAATCATGGAATCTAGAGATGCCTCATTCTTTGAAGACGTGTTTCCGCACAAAAGGAATGAAGGGAATAATGTCCCTAAAAGGACAAGAGAAGAATCAAGCAAATCACATGAAGATGAAACTCATCATGAGATTGAGGAAATTGAACCAAGAAGAAGCGTAAGGGCTAGGACTTCCAAGACATTTGGTTCGGATTTTTTCACATATGTGTTAGAACATGAACCTCAAACGTACAAGGAAGCAATGTCATCTTCTGAATCTTCATGTTGGAAAGAAGCAATCCAAAGTGAGATTGATTCAATTCTAAGTAATAAAACTTGGGAAATTGTTGATATTCCACCTGGAATAAAACCTATTGGCTGCAAATGGATTTTCTAGAAGAAGATTAAAGCAGATGGCTCTATCGACAAGTATAAAGCCAGATTAGTAGCCAAAGGATATCGTCAAAAAGAAGGAGTAGACTTCTTTGATACATATTCGCCAGTAACACGAATAACCTCTATAAGAATGCTAATAGCAATTGCATCAATTTATGGACTAGAAATTCATCAAATGGATGTAAAGACATCATTCTTAAATGGACATCTCGATGAGGAGATCTACATGGAGCAACCTGAAGGTTTTATTTCCAAAGGAAATGAAAACAAAGTCTATAGATTAGTAAAATCATTATACGGACTAAAACAAGCTCTAAAACAATGGCACGCAAAATTTGATAGTGTCATGATGAGAAATGGTGTTCGTATAAATGAATGCGATAAGTGTGTTTATTATAAACAAATTGGACAATCATATGTGATGATTTGTTTATATGTAGACGATATGTTAATATTTGGTCCAAATACTCAGGTAATAGAGACCATAAAGAAGATGTTAACTAGCAATTTCGATATGAAAGATTTAGGAGTTGCAGACGTTATTTTGAGAATCAAAATAATAAGAACTCCTAATGGAATTGAATTGTCTCAATCACACTATGTAGACAAAGTGATTGAAAAATTCCAAGACCATGGAATTAAAGGAGTGAGAACACCTTTTAATCCATCAGAAGTACTGCATAAAAACACTAATGAAAGTGTAATGCAATTGGAATACTCTCGTGTAATAGGATGTCTCATGTATCTCATGAATTGCACAAGACCAGATATAGCTTATGCAGTAAGTCGACTGAGCAGGTATATAAGCAATCCAGGAAAGGAACACTGGAAAGCACTAATGAGAGTGCTTGGATATTTAAAAAATACCATAAATTATTCCTTACATTATGGAAAATATCCTGTCATCTTAGAAGGATATAGTGATGCAAATTGGATTGCTGATTCAGAGGAATCAAAATCAACTAGTGGTTATATATTTACCCTAGTAGGGGCAGCAGTGTCATGGAAATCTACCAAACAAACATTCATAGCTCGATCCACTATGGAATTGGAGTTCATCGCTTTAGATAAAGCAGGCGAAGAAGCAGAATGGCTTCGTCACTTTTTAGAAGATATTCCATTTTGGCCTAAACCTGTATCGGCCATATGCATACACTGTGATAACCAAGCAGCGCTAAGCAGAGCACATAACTTTGTGTATAATGGAAAGTCACGACATATTCGTCGACGCCATAACACAGTTAGGCAGTTGCTCTCAAATGGAACTATTTCCATAGATTATGTGAGAACAAATGATAACCTAGCGGATCCATTTATTTAAGGTTTATCAAGAGAGAAAATTGACTGCGCATCGAGGGGAATGGGTTTAAAAGCCTAAACCACCAAGAGTTATCTTATACGAAAACCTATCCTAGCGACTGGAGATCCCACGGACTAGGATCAATAGGCAAACCAGTTCTGAATAACTCAAGACGTAATGCATTTGCGTGGACATAGTCCAACTCCATTCCTACGGTGCACAATATAAATGCATGCCTACAGAAGTATTTAAAGGTTAAAACTATGTTTTTTAATGATGACCATATCTTGGAAATAACAAGTGGGGTATATGTAGGATACTCTTAATGGTTGCGATCACCTATGTAAGTGTGAGCTGGGTCGGCTGTATGAGAATATTAAAAGGCTTTTATTCTCTAAAACACTCGCAGAACCAAGTACTGTTCAGGACCAAAATGAACACAACCAAGAAATTGGATGAGAAGGGAATTAATGCTTCGTAGAACTTATTGTCTGGATATACAATAAAGGCTGACGGTTCAAGATGAAATATTTCACCGATTAGCCAAGTAAATCCGATAAGTTTTAACTAGGGAAAGTTCAAAGTGAAATATCTACTTATCCACGATAAAGCATTAAATCCATATATACTCTGTGATATTTCGCTTTGTGTGGGGGATATGTATATTATCATTCATGTGGGGGATTGTTGGAATTCCTTAAATAAGATGAATGGAAATATACAAAGTCCCACATCGCCAAAATATTAAGAGCTATATTAGTTTATATATGGCTCTCTCATGAGGAGGTTGGGGGCCTGGGGCTCCCAAATGTATGCTTCGTTGTGAGGAGGGAGATCATGCATCTACACCACACGCGCGCGCGCCGCCGCCACCGTCCGTCCGACCGAACCGGGCCGGGCTCGGGTACGGGTACGGGTCTTAAATGACCATTCTTTTTACTAGGCTATTGTTTAACAGTTTTGGGCTTCGGCTGAAAATTGGGCTAGGCCTGGAATTTGAAGAGAAGCGGGCGGGTAAAAACGGACGCGGGTTTTGGACTGAGGAGGCGCGATCCAACTGAAGCAGGCGCGGGCGAATGGATGCGGCATGAGCGGGTGCGACGCGTTAAAAGACAGCGACGCAGGCGAACAGATGTGACTGTACGAAGAGGTACAGACGCGACTGTTTGAGCAAACGGGTACAGACACGACCGTTCGGAAGAGATACGGACCAAGTATAAATAAGGAGGAAAACTGATCACTTTCCTCACTGATTTTCCAATCCGAAATCTCTTCTCCTCTAAAAACTGCTGTTATTACTTTCAAATCACAGAGTGATATACTCGTTACAATTTCGAGCAGAATTCGTCTGTTGTATCTTCGGAGAATTTTGAAAAAAAATTCTTAAGGAAATCGTCACGACGAGCCTCAGACATATTCTGGTTAGAATTCTATTTTATTCTACATTCTATTCTTTATTTTTGGTTGTACTATTTATTCAAAATAGTATAACGCTGTTGTTGTGATTTATTTACAACAATCATATTCTTATAATGATTAACACAGAATTCCAGTGTAGTGGAAATCTGAGTTATAAACTTGTGCGACGAATTTATAATTGATTATTCTCTGTTTTGGTATACTAGACGTATAACATCTGAAGAATTTTATCTGTTTTCTTACTAAAACAGAGATGGCAACAGTAGAATTTTCAAAGACTACTACTCACAACAGACCTGAACCGTTCAAGGGAGATGGTGACGACTTTTTAACATGGCAGAATCAGATGTTATTTTACCTCACCACACTCGGTCTGCAACGGTAGCTCGAGGAGGAGGAACCGATTTCTGCACCAGGCAAGGAAGCAGATGTTGCTACGTGGAAACATTCTGATTTTCTATGCAGAAACTATATTATGAATTGTCTCGACAAGGTGCTATACAAAGTATATCAACCTCTAAAGACAGCAAAAGCACTCTGGAATGCACTTGCCACGAAGTATAAGACGCAGAATATCAGTCTTAAGAAATTCATTGTAGACAAATTCATGGACTACAAGATGGTCGACTCCAAACCGGTGACTGCTCAACTTTATAAACTACAAATCATTATTCATGAACTCGAAGCGGAAGGTCATAAGGTTGGAGAATCGTTTTGGGTTGAAGCTATCGCGGGAAAACTGCCACCGTCGTGGAGAGATTACTGCAATTATCTAAAGCATAAAAAGAAGGAAATCTCTTTACAGGATCTCATAGTCCGATTGAAAATTGAGGCAGATAACCGTGGAATTACAAAACAAAGCGAGGAGGCATTTGTGGCCGAAGATTCAAAGACCAAAAACAAAAGGAAGAATTTCCATAAGAAAAGGAAAGCTCCAGACAACAAACCAAAAGACAACAAACGAACCAAAAAGTTTAATGGTGAATGTTGGGTTTGTGGAAAGGTTGGACATGCCGCTAGAGATTGCAGACTCAAGAAGGAACGCAACAAAGAGGCAAATTTAGTAGACAACATGGAAGTGGATGAGTCCAACTTCTCGGTAGTTGTATCTGAATGCAATATGGTTCAGAATCCTAACCAATGGTGGGTGGACACAGGCGCTACTCGTCATGTCTGCTCTGACAAATCCATGTTTTCTACATATAAGAAATTCGATCATGAAGAAAAACTCTATATGGGTAATTCTGCAGTATCTATGATCGAAGGCAGTGGCATAGTAATCCTCAAGTTTACTTCAGGAAAAACTGTCAAGTTGAATGACGTGTTCCACGTTCCAGACATACGCAAGAATCTCATCTCTGGTGCAGTATTATCAAAGAAAGGATTCAGAATGGTGTTCGAGTCAGACAAGATGGTTCTGTCCAAAGCTGGAATGTATATCGAAAGGGGATATTTATGTGATGGCCTATTTAAGGCAAATGTAGCCGTTATCGGCAATAAAACAATGTATTCTGATTGTGCTATTAATAAAATTGAAGTTTCTTACTTGCTTGAGCACGAAATTTCACTATGGCATGATAGATTAGGACACATAAATTTCCGAAAAATGAAAATATTATCAAACTTGGGATTAATTCCAAAATTCCAAGTAGATAAGAACTACAAATGTGAGACATGTGTAGAAGCAAAAATGGTTAAAAAACCATTTCAATCTGTTGATAGAAGCACCGAACCACTAGGTTTGGTTCATACAGATTTATGTGATTTTAAATCATTAGCTACAAGAGGTGGGAAAAAGTACTTTATCACGTTTATTGACGATTATACGCGATATTGCTATGTATATCTTTTGAATAGCAAAGATGAAGCAATTACATCATTTATAAAGTACAAAGCTGAGGTAGAAAATCAGTTAAATAAAAAGACCAAGATATTGAGATCTGATCGAGGTGGAGAATATGAATCACCATATGAACAGTTCTGTGCCGAAAATGGTATAATTCATCAAACAACAGCTCCATATTCACCACAACAAAATGGTGCAGCCGAGAGGAAGAACAGAACGTTAAAAGACATGATTACCGCCATGCTTTTAACTTCTGGTCTACCGACGAACTTGTGGGGGGAAGCCTTAAATATGTCTAATCACATATTAAACAAAGTCCCTCATAATAAAACAGGAACAATACCATATGAGATATGGAAAGGACACAAACCAAGTTTTAAATACCTCAAAGTGTGGGGGTGCTTGGCAAAAGTTCCAGTTCCGCCTTCCAAGAAAGTCAAACTTGGACCAAAAATAGTAGATTGTTACTATTTAGGGCCAGCCCAAAATAGTAGTGCCTATAGATTTTTGGTATTCAAGTCTGAAATAGCTGATATTCATGTTAATACAATCATGGAATCTAGAGATGCCTCATTCTTTGAAGACGTGTTTTCGCACAAAAGGAATGAAGGGAATAATGTCCCTAAAAGGACAAGAGAAGAATCAAGCAAATCACATGAAGATGAAACTCATCATTAGATTGAGGAAATTGAACTAAGAAGAAGCGTAAGGGCTAGGACTTCCAAGACATTTGGTTTGGATTTTCTCACATATGTGTTAGAACATGAACCTCAAACGTACAAGGAAGCAATGTCATCTTCTGAATCTTCATGTTGGAAAGAAGCAATCCAAAGTGAGATTGATTCAATTCTAAGTAATAAAACTTGGGAAATTGCTGATATTCCACCTAGACTGTGCGGTTAATGCCCCGCTATTACCCCGCTATAACCCCGCTATATCTCATAGCGGATTTCTACCGCTACGATTTTTCCATATAGCCCCAAAATATAGCCTTTCCGCTTTAAGCCCCGCTATTTCCGCTATATCCCGTTATTCTCGCTATATTCCGCTATTTTCGCTATATCTTCTTTAATAAAATGAATTGAAAAATTGCGTTTATACATAATATATTTTTAGAAATGAAAATACTCTAATATTCTACTAAATTCAATTATGTTATATAACAGTTTTATGTTTATTTAAAGTATATTCGCACATGTTTTTATTTAAAATTATTTATGTATTAATTATAATTCAATTGAATGATATTTTTTCATTTAATTACCATTTATATATTTGAAAAAACATTAAGTACGAGTTTTATATGCTATTTTAAAGCCATCCGCTATATCCCGCTATATCCTCACTGTATCCCCGCTATGACTTTTTGCACCTCCACCGCTTTGAATCCGCCGAGCGCTTTAACTGCACAGCACCTGGAATAAAACCTATTGGCTGCAAATGGAATTTCAAGAAGAAAATGAAAGCAGATGGCTCTATCGACAAGTATAAAGCCAGATTAGTAGCCAAAGCATATCGTCAAAAAGAAGGAGTAGACTTCTTTGATACATATTCGCCAGTAACACGAATAACCTCTATAAGAATGCTAATAGCAGTTGCATCAATTTATGGACTAGAAATTCATCAAATGGATGTAAAGACAGCATTCTTAAATGGAGATCTCGATGAGGAGATCTACATGGAGCAACCTGAAGGTTTTATTTCCAAAGGAAATGAAAACAAAGTCTGTAGATTAGTAAAATCATTATACGGACTAAAACAAGCTCCAAAACAATGGCACGCAAAATTTGATAGTGTCATGCTGAGAAATGGTTTTCGTATAAATGAATGCGATAAGTGTGTTTATTATGAACAAATTGGACAATCATATGTGATGATTTGTTTATATGTAGACGATATGTTAATATTTGGTCCAAATACTCAGGTAATAGAGACCATAAAGAAGATGTTAACTATCAATTTCGATATGAAAGATTTAGGAGTTGCAGACGTTATTTTGGGAATCAAAATAATAAGAACTCCTAATGGAATTGAATTGTCTCAATCACACTATGTAGACAAAGTGATTGAAAAATTCCAAGACTATGGAATTAAAGGAGTGAGAACACCTTTTAATCCATCAGAAGTACTGCATAAAAACACTAATGAAAGTGTAAATCAATTGGAATACTCTCGTGTAATAGGATGTCTCATGTATCTCATTAATTGCACAAGACCAGATATAGCTTATGCAGTAAGTCGACTGAGCAGGTATACAAGCAATCCAGGAAAGGAACACTGGAAAGCACTAATGAGAGTGCTTGGATATTTAAAAAATACCATAAATTATTCCTTACATTATGGAAAATATCCTGCCGTCTTAGAAGGATATAGTGATGCAGATTGGATTGCTGTTTCAGAGGAATCAAAATCAACTAGTGGTTATGTATTTCCCTAGCAGGGGCAGCAGTGTCATGGAAATCTACCAAACAAACATGCATAGCTCGATCCACTATGGAATCGGAGTTCATCGCTTTAGATAAAGTAGGCGAAGAAGCAGAATGGCTTCATCACTTTTTAGAAGATATTCCATTTTGGCCTAAACCTGTACCGGCCATATGCATACACTGTGATAACCAAGCAGCGCTAAGCAGAGCGCATAACTTTGTGTATAATGGAAAGTCATGACATATTCGTCGACGCCATAACACAGTTAGGCAGTTGCTCTCAAATGGAACTATTTCCATAGATTATGTGAGAACAAATGATAATATAGCGGATCCATTTACTAAAGGTTTATCAAGAGAGAAAATTGACTACGCATCGAGGGGAATGGGTTTAAAAGCCTAAACCACCAAGAGTTATCTTATACGGAAACCTATCCTAGCGACTGGAGATCCCACGGACTAGGATCAATAGGCAAACCAGTTCTGAATAACTCAAGACGTAATGCATTTGCGTGGACATAGTCCAACTCCATTCCTATGGTGCACAATATAAATGCATGCCTACAGAAGTATTTAAAGGTTAAAACTATGTTTTTTAATGATGACCATATCTTGGAAATAACAAGTGGGGTATATGTAGGATACTCTTAATGGTTGCGATCACCTATGTAAGTGTGAGCTGGGTTGGCTCTATGAGAATATTAAAAGGCTTTTATTCCCTAAAACACTCGCAGAACCAAGTACTGTTCAGGACCAAAATGAACACAACCAAGAAATTGGATGAGAAGGGAATTAATGCTTCGTAGAACTTATTGTCTGGATATACAATAAAGGCTGACGGTTCAAGATGAAATATTTCACCGATTAGCCAAGTAAATCCGATAAGTTTTAACTAGGGAAAGTTCAAAGTGAAATATCTACTTATCCACGATAAAGCATTAAATCCATATATACTCTGTGATATTTCGCTTTGTGTGGGGGATATGTATATTATCATTCATGTGGGGGATTGTTGGAATTCCTTAAATAAGATGAATGGAAATATACAAAGTCCCACATCGCCAAAATATTGAGAGCTATATTAGTTTATATATGGCTCTCTCATGAGGAGGTTGGGGGCCTGGGGCTCCCAAATGTATGCTTCGTTGTGAGGAGGGAGATCATGCATCTACACCACACGCGCGCGCGCCGCCGCCGCCGTCCGTCCGATCGAACCGGGCCGGGCTCGGGTACGGGTACGGGTCTTAAATGACCATTCTTTTTACTAGGCTATTGTTTAACAGTTTTGGGCTTCGGCTGAAAACTGGGCTGGGCCGGGAATTTGAAGAGAAGCGGGCGGGTAAAAACGGGCGTGGGTTTTGGACTGAGGAGGCGCGATCCAACTGAAGCAGACGCGGGCGAATGGATGCGGGATGAGCGGGTACAACCCGTTAAAAGACAGCGACGCGGGCGAACAGATGTGACTGTACGATGAGGTACAGACGCGACTGTTTGAGCGAACGGGTACAGACACGACCGTTCGGAAGAGATACGAACCAAGTATAAATAAGGAGTAAAACTGATCACTTTCCTCACTGATTTTCCAATCCGAAATCTCTTCTCCTCTAAAAACTGCTGTTATTACTTTCAAATCACAGAGTGATATACTCGTTACAATTTCGAGCAGAATTCGTATGTTGTATCTTGGGAGAATTTTGAAATAAAATTCTTAAGGAAATCGTTACGACGAGCCTCAGACATATTCCGGTTAGAATTCTATTTTATTCTACATTCTATTCTTTATTTTTGGTTGTACTATTTATTCAAAATAGTATAACGCTGTTGTTGTGATTTATTTATAACAATCATATTCTTATAATAATTAACACAGAATTCCAGTGTAGTGGAAATCTGAGTTATAAACTTGTGCGACGAGTTTATAATTGATTATTCTCTGTTTTGGTATACTACACGTATAACATCTTAAGAATTTTATATGTTTTCTTACTAAAACAGAGATGACAACAGTAGAATTTTCAAAGACTACTACTCACAACAGACCTGAACCGTTCAAGGGAGATGGTGACGACTTTTTAACATGGCAGAATCAGATGTTATTTTACCTCACCACACTCGGTCTGCAACGGTATCTCGAGGAGGAGGAACCAATTTCTGCACCAGGCAAGGAAGCAGATGTTGCTACGTGGAAACATTCCGATTTCCTATGCAGAAACTATATTATGAATTGTCTCGACAAGGTGCTATACAAAGTATAACAACCTCTAAAGACAGCAAAAGCACTCTGGAATGCACTTGCCACGAAGTATAAGACGCAGAATATCAGTCTTAAGAAATTCATTGTAGACAAATTCATGGACTACAAGATGGTCGACTCCAAACCGGTGACTGCTCAACTGCATGAACTACAAATCATTATTCATGAACTCGAAGCGGAAGGTCATAAGGTTGGAGAATCGTTTTTGGTTGAAGCTATCACGGGAAAACTGCCACCGTCGTGGAGAGATTACCACAATTATCTAAAGCATAAAAAGAAGGAAATCTCTTTACAGGATCTCATAGTCCGATTGAAAATTGAGGCAGATAACCGTGGAATTACAAAACAAAGCGAGGAGGCATTTGTGGCTGAAGATTCAAAGACCAAAAACAAAAGGAAGAATTTCCATAAGAAAAGGAAAGCTCCAGACAACAAACCAAAAGACAACAAACGATCCAAAAAGTTTAATGGTGAATGTTGGGTTTGTGGAAAGGTTGGACATGTCGCTAGAGATTGCAGACTCAAGAAGGAACGCAACAAAGAGGCAAATTTAGTAGACAACATGGAAGTGGATGAGTCCAACTTCTCGGTAGTTGTATCTGAATGCAATATGGTTCAGAATCCTAACCAATGGTGGGTGGACACAGGCGCTACTCGTCATGTCTGCTCTGACAAATCCATGTTTTCTACATATAAGAAATTCGATCATGAAGAAAAACTCTATATGGGTAATTCTGCAGTTTTTATGATCGAAGGCAGTGGCACAGTAATCCTCAAGTTTACTTCAGGAAAAACTGTCAAGTTGAATGATGTGCTCCACGTTCCAGACATACGCAAGAATCTCATCTATGGTGCAGTATTATCAAAGAAAGGATTCAGAATGGTGTTCGAGTCAAACAAGATGGTTCTGTCCAAAGCTGGAATGTATATCGGAAGGGGATATTTATGTGATGGCCTATTTAAGGAAAATGTAGCCGTTATCGGCAATAAAACAATGTATTCTGATTGTGCTATTAATAAAATTGAAGTTTCTTACTTGCTTGAGCACGAAATTTCACTATGGCATGATAGATTAGGACACATAAATTTCCGAAAAATGAAAATATTATCAAACTTGGGATTAATTCCAAAATTCCAAGTAGATAAGAACTACAAATGTGAGACATGTGTAGAAGCAAAAATGGTTAAAAAACCATTTCAATCTGTTGATAGAAGCACCGAACCACTAGGTTTGGTTCATACAGATTTATGTGATTTTAAATCATTACCTACAAGAGGTGGGAAAAAGTACTTTATCACGTTTATTGACGATTATACGCAATATTGCTATGTATATCTTTTGAATAGCAAAGATGAAGCAATTACATCATTTATAAAGTACAAAGCTGAGGTAGAAAATTAGTTAAATAAAAAGACCAAGATATTGAGATCTGATCGAGGTGGAGAATATGAATCACCATTTGAACAGTTCTATGCTGAAAATGGTATAATTCATCAAACAACAGCTCCATATTCACCACAACAAAATGGTGTAGCCGAGAGGAAGAACAGAACGTTAAAAGACATGATTACCGCCATGCTTTTAACTTCTGGTCTACCGACGAACTTGTGGGGGGAAGCCTTAAATATGTCTAATCACATATTAAACAAAGTCCCTCATAATAAAACAGGAACAATTCCATATGAGATATGGAAAGGACACAAACCAAGTTTCATATACCTCAAAGTGTGGGGGTGCTTGGCAAAAGTTCCAGTTCCGCCTCCCAAGAAAGTCAAACTTGGACCAAAAACAGTAGATTGTTACTATTTAGGGCCAGCCCAAAATAGTAGTGCCTATAGATTTTTGGTATTCAAGTCTGAAATAGCTGATATTCATGTTAATACAATCATGGAATCTAGAGATGCCTCATTCTTTGAAGACGTGTTTCCGCACAAAAGGAATGAAGGGAATAATGTCCCTAAAAGGAGAAGAGAAGAATCAAGCAAATCACATGAAGATGAAACTCATCATGAGATTGAGGAAATTGAACCAAGAAGAAGCGTAAGGGCTAGGACTTCCAAGACATTTGGTTCGGATTTTTTCACATATGTGTTAGAACATGAACCTCAAACGTACAAGGAAGCAATGTCATCTTTTGAATCTTCATGTTGGAAAGAAGCAATCCAAAGTGAGATTGATTCAATTCTAAGTAGTTAAACTTGGGAAATTGTTGATATTCGACCTGGAATAAAACCTATTGGCTGCAAATGGATTTTCAAGAAGAAAATGAAAGAAGATGGCTCTATCGACAAGTATAAAGCCAGATTAGTAGCCAAAGGATATCGTCAAAAAGAAGGAGTAGACTTCTTTGATACATATTCGCCAGTAACACGAATAACCTCTATAAGAATGCTAATAACAATTACATCAATTTATGGACTAGAAATTCATCAGATGGATGTAAAGACAGCATTCTTAAATGGAGATCTCAATGAGGAGATCTACATGGAGCAACCTGAAAGTTTTATTTCTAAAGGAAATGGAAACAAAGTCTGTAGATTAGTAAAATCATTATACAGACTAAAACACGCTCCAAAACAATGGCACGCAAAATTTGATAGTGTCATGATGAGAAATGGTTTTCGTATAAATGAATGCGATAAGTGTGTTTATTATAAACAAATTGGACAATCATATGTGATGATTTGTTTATATGTAGACGATATGTTAATATTTGGTCCAAATACTCAGGTAATAGAGACCATAAAGAAGATGTTAACTAGCAATTTCGATATGAAAGATTTAGGAGTTGCAGACGTTATTTTGGGAATCAAAATAATAAGAACTCCTAATGGAATTGAATTGTCTCAATCACACTATGTAGACAAAGTGATTGAAAAATTCCAAGACTATGGAATTAAAGGAGTGAGAACACCTTTTAATCCATCAGAAGTACTGCATAAAAACACTAATGAAAGTGTAATGCAACTGGAATACTCTCGTGTAATAGGATGTCTCATGTATCTCATTAATTGCAGAAGACCAGATATAGCTTATGCAGTAAGTCGACTGAGCAGGTATACAAGCAATCTAGGAAAGGAACACTGGAAAGCACTAATGAGAGTGCTTGGATATTTAAAAAATACCATAAATTATTCCTTACATTATGGAAAATATCCTGCCGTCTTAGAAGGATATAGTGATGCAGATTGGATTGCTGTTTCAGAGGAATCAAAATTAACTAGTGGTTATGTATTTACCCTAGCAGGGGCAGTAGTGTCATGGAAATCTACCAAACAAACATGCATAGCTCGATCCACTATGGAATCGGAGTTCATCGCTTTAGATAAAGCAGGCGAAGAAGCAGAATGGCTTCGTCACTTTTTAGAAGATATTCCATTTTGGCCTAAACCTATACCGGCCATATGCATACACTGTAATAACCAAGCAGCGCTAAGCAGAGCGCATAACTTTGTGTATAATGGAAAGTCACGACATATTCGTCGACGCCATAACACAGTTAGGAAGTTGCTCTCAAATGGAACTATTTCCATAGATTATGTGAGAACAAATGATAACCTAGCGGATCCATTTACTAAAGGTTTATCAAGAGAGAAAATTGACTGCGCATCGAGGGGAATGG
The DNA here is from genome assembly GCA_030737815.1 of Allium fistulosum. NCBI lineage: Eukaryota > Viridiplantae > Streptophyta > Magnoliopsida > Asparagales > Amaryllidaceae > Allium > Allium fistulosum. Next base: position 138,525,741 of record CM060904.1, read on the forward strand.
GTTTAAAAGCCTAAACCACCAAGAGTTATCTTATACGGAAACCTATCCTAGCGACTGGAGATCCCACGGACTAGGATCAATAGGCAAACCAGTTCTGAATAACTCAAGACGTAATGCATTTGCGTGGACATAGTCCAACTCCATTCCTATGGTGCACAATATAAATGCATGCGTACAGAAGTATTTAAAGGTTAAAACTATGTTTTTTAATGATGACCATATCTTGGAAATAACAAGTGGGGTATATGTAGGATACTCTTAATGGTTGCGATCACCTATGTAAGTGTGAGCTGGGTCGACTCTATGAGAATATTAAAAGGCTTTTATTCTCTAAAACACTCGCAGAACCAAGTACTGTTCAGGACCAAAATGAACACAACCAAGAAATTGGATGAGAAGGGAATTAATGCTTCGTAGAACTTATTGTCTGGATATACAATAAAGGCTGACGGTTCAAGATGAAATATTTCACCGATTAGCCAAGTAAATCCGATAAGTTTTAACTAGGGAAAGTTCAAAGTGAAATATCTACTTATCCACGATAAAGCATTAAATCCATATATACTCTGTGATATTTCGCTTTGTGTAGGAGATATGTATATTATCATTCATGTGGGGGATTGTTGGAATTCCTTAAATAAGATGAATGGAAATATACAAAGTGCCACATCGCCAAAATATTGAGAGCTATATTAGTTTATATATGGCTCTCTCATGAGGAGGTTGGGGGCCTGGGGCTCCCAAATGTATGCTTCGTTGTGAGGAGTGAGATCATGCATCTCCACCACACGCACGCGCGCCGCCGCCGCCGTCCGTCCTACCGAACCAGGCCGGGCTCGGGTACGGGTACGGGTCTTAAATGACCATTCTTTTTACTAGGCTATTGTTTAACAGTTTTGGGCTTCGGCTGAAAACTGGGCTGGGCCTGGAATTTGAAGAGAAGCGGGCGGGTAAAAACGGACGTGGGTTTTGGACTGAGGAGGCGCGATCCAACTGAAGCAGACGCGGGCGAATGGATGCGGCATGAGCGGGTGCGACCCGTTAAAAGACAGCGACGCGGGCGAACAAATGTGACTGTACGAAGAGGTACAGACGCGACTGTTTGAGCGAACGGGTACAGACACGACCGTTCGGAAGAGATACGGACCAAGTATAAATAAGGAGGAAAACTGATCACTTTCCTCACTGATTTTCCAATCCGAAATCTCTTCTGCTCTAAAAACTGCTGTTATTACTTTCAAATCCAATTTCGAGCAGAATTCGTCTGTTGTATCTTGGGAGAATTTTGAAATAAAATTCTTAAGGAAATCGTTACGACGAGCCTCACACATATTCCGGTTAGAATTCTATTTTATTCTACATTCTATTCTTTATTTTTGGTTGTACTATTTATTCAAAATAGTATAACACTGTTGTTGTGATTTATTTACAACAATCATATTCTTATAATAATTAACACAGAATTCCAGTGTAGTGGAAATCTGAGTTATAAACTTGTGCGACGAGTTTATAATTGATTATTCTTTGTTTTGGTATACTAGACGTATAACGAATTTCAGTTCTATTCTTTGTTATCTCATCTGTTTGTCTTTAAACCATGCTTCTCCATGTTTCATGTGTACCTAATCATCATTTAAATCTATGAATTACCGTGCTAAGTTTTATCATTGTTTTGTACTCTACTTTATCTCCCATAATGAGTTGCTACTTGTGCTTGACACGTTATTGTGATAATCTATGTTCTCTACGAGTCACCTACTATATCTATGTTGTAGTTTAGTGTCTGACCACCATAGGTGTTTGAGTCTTTGACTAAAAATTTGATGAAATAAAAGTGACAGACGTCAATCAGTATTCTACCATGCTATGATTCCAACACCACCACGTGTGCGAAGCACAGGTTCCATGCTAATTTATGTATATTACTTATCTATGAACTTATTATTGTTAACTCAGTAAGATATTGCTTGCAAGGTGCTCAAGTATGTAAGAAACATGCCAAATTGAATTATATTGAATCTATTGTATTATTCTCAAGTATAATTTAGTGTTAATTTGGCTCATATAATGTTCAGCTTGATATGGTGTTAAGTTGAATTCAATTTGACATTGTTTAATTCAATTTGAAATTGTTAATTCAATTTAATTTATTATCGTTAAGTGTAATTTGATTATAATTTAGTATAACTTTTTATTCATTTGATGTTGTGTAAAAATTTGGTTTAATCCAATTGTGAGTTTAATTTATTTAGGATTTAATATGCTTTAGTTTAATCCTTAAGTAGTTCAATTCAATTGTTATAATCTCACGTATACTATTGAAAATCAAGCAAACATCATGGAGGTCAGTTGGAATTACGTTACCAAATCGATGATAATGTTCAAAAAACAAAATGTAGTTTCTATAATAAACAAATCAACGGTGGTGGTGCAACACGTCTGAAAAAACATTCGGCAAGCATAGACGGTAATGTGATGACATGTCCAAACGTCTGTCAAGATGTTAAAAAAAACATGTCAAAGCTCATATTATTGGAAAGAAGAATAATCGAAATAAATTACATTTAAGTATTAAACAAATTTAACAGCGTCGTTGAAAAATGATCCTGGATGTGTTAACGCAAATCAAGATTGGAAAAGAGATAAACTACGTTAAATATTTTGTTCAAAACATATGTTAAATATATAAGTTCCATATCCATAAATGGACAATTACAGAATGAAAACTGATGCATTTTGATCCTCAAGCAAAAAGCACCTATAAGTACGCGTTCTCCTGCTCAACGGTGGTCAAATACTGGTAAAAAGGATGCTCCAAATTCAACACGTTTAGCACTGTATATTCTAAGTCAGACGGTTTCTTCATCAAACTATGAAATAAATTGGACTACTTTTTCATGATCAATACAAAACTAATAAATATAATAAATACCAAAAATTAAAAAAAAACTAGTGTATGTGCATTACAATGTGAGATTAAGACCCAAAAAAATAATATATTAAACGCCCCGATATAAATGATCAACTGTTTGATTTGAACTATATATTTCATGAGGAGAATCCACTAGCAAAGTGGATACTGAATTTGAACCATGGTTGCTTGACGATGATCCTTTGATGGAATATAATGAATGATGATGTCGATATAGTTGATGGTATACCTACACGAATAACGAGTTCAAATACTGAAAGAAGTAGTGGCTCCTCGAATGACAATCATGGTAATACTAGTGGTATCAGTATCGTTTTAACTAGTAATTATACCGTTGGTTCTAATAATAGTGGTGGTTCGCGTAGACCAATCATACTCTATGTGAGAAGGAGAGGTGCGATAGACAATCTTTACAAAAGAGACAATAGCTTGAATGTTGGATATGAATAACAACAAAATTACGATTATCCTAATGATTCATATATTTCAAATGATACACCTAACTATAGACATTTTATTTTTGAATATACCGGATCACTACTATTATCATGGAGCAAACGAGATATATAGTGGTAACATCTCAAGCAGTCAAAATTGTCGAGCTACATGTACAATACGAAATGACCAACTCTTCTCATTTGATAACATGGTGGCAATATTAGGGCTATATTCGATTCGGTACCGAAATTTTATATTCAAAACCATTATCACACTGCTTTATATGGCAATAGAAAAATCATACCATTACCAGCCAAAATAATCGTAAAACCAATACTTGGTATGTCGTTGGTAATGGTTGACAGAGGCTGGTGCATATTAACCGCTCAAACCAATTTATTATTGTCATATTTATTTATTTTTAACACTTTAGTAATATATGAGATTGAAAATTGCTTATTTGAAAGTAAAAGTTTTCCATTTATATTTCTTGATTTATCGATCGTTGGTGGATATGGTAATTATTCGATATCCATCCTTATTCGCGGATGTGGATATCTTATATTCATGATTTCGGATGCGGTTATAAATATGACACTATCCGCATCTAAAAGTATCCGTTGGCAGACCTACTTATAGCACAAACCTAGATACTAGAGCCAAAGCCACCGGTCCAGGGTAACAGCTCCCTCGATTGTTCCATAGGCGTCCTTACTTATAATAACTCTGCTTCGGATATAACAGAAAACACTTCGAGTTACCAACGATTCCTTAGAACAATCACATCCAAACCCTCATTTGCTTTATTTAAATTCTGAGCTTTTATATTGCTCAATCCAGTTTCCATTATCCAGGAACCCATTTCGTCCCTTGTTTTGCAGCTCCCTTGTTTATTGAGCAGCCATCTTCGGTACCTACCCCTTACACGAGTCACAAACCGAAGATAGAAAGATTTTATCATTTTGTTACATCGTCATCCAACTTTGATGCGAATGAGTCAACACCTCCAACACAATCTACAAGAACCCCATTTCATCTTCTAGAAATCTCACTCTCTGGACCTACCAAGATAACTCGGTACCGACAAGTCGATACCGACTTGTCCACTTAGCCCTTTATTGGCCAAGTTTCTTTCCACTCCTTCCTTGCTTTTAGTAGTTAATGCTTTAGATGCTTTGATCCCGACCTATCCATCCAAACAACTCGGTCCTCACCCAAAGCATTCCACTTCACATTCTAGAAACAATTTAGCTTAGCCTCCGACCTTAGCCAATAACCTATCTCTTGCCTTGGGTCACCTATACCAACCATAATCTATCATCCTATGCCAACCATCGAGCTATCTGACAATAGAAATAAGTTGGTACCAACCACTTCATGTCAGCGCAGAGTTGTGCACATAGAGAATTTGGACCTACGACTTGAACCCAAAGCTCTTCCCATGCTCTAGAGCCCCCTTTTAAGTTTCATCCAATTCCGACCATCTTTGCCTTTGATTTGCCAAATTCTTCAACCTATCTTTCTAAACATCCAAAACACTAACAAACCACATAAAATCACAACATATAGACATTAAGTAACATGCACATTCATTCATTCAAGCAAACAAGACATAAGAATATGATAAACAAACCAATTCTTACCTAGATCTATGTTTTACATGAATATATGAACATGAATAAGGGTAATCTCTAATCAAATTCAACATATATGCATAGATTAACATGTAATTGAAGTTAGAAAAGTTTGATAGCAAAAAGCACTGTTAAATCATGAAATCCTACCATATAAACATGTATAGAATAATGAAAAGGCATAAACTACTCATCAGTTGCCAAATTAAACCAAATCTAGTGTGGATCTAATAGGAAAGAAATCAAAAGTAACGCAAATCGGCCGAATCGATGATCACTACCTTCTAATCAGTGATCTATTCACTAATCACTAATTCGGTTTGATTTAGGGAGTAATTTGGGTGATTTTGGATGAATCTAGGTTTAGTGGGTGTTTAGATCTTGTTTGTGAGAAAGAGAAAATGTTTAATTTGACTCTCCACCCCTCTATTTATAATGATTCTCGGATTAGACAGATGAGCTTAGTTAATTACGCACTAATTTTGGCCAGTAGTTATTAAAACTTAAAACAGTCATAACTTTCTAACAGTAGGTTTATTTTTTCTATTATGACCACTCTACGGAATAAGAAACTATCATCTTGAAAAAATGGAATTGCTTTGAGACCCTAATTCAACTTCTGTCAAAATTTATATCCTAAATAAGAATTTTAAGATCAAAATGGTCATATAGAAATTTGGGAAAAATCATAGATGTGTAAATTATTCCTAAGAGTCATAAACCAAAATTATAGAATCATAAGGCTTCGCACGAATGAAATAAAAATATTTTACGATCATCCGATACATAAAATGCGGGTCGTTGCGTTTAAGATTTTATCAATTAACATAAAATTATTTACCTTTTATGTATGTTTCGATTTTATTTGTTTTTCTCATATTTTCCTGATACGATAATATTTTTCTTATCTGCATTATCGGGCATTTTTATCATTTTATTTTCTTTACCTCATTTAAATAAAGTACATTTCTATTTGTCCGTCTCTTTAAAAAGAATTTTCAAGACTTTTAAACATATATAGAAATAGAAAACTCATTGAGCCAAACATATGCCAATTTTTCTTGTCTTTTTTTTAAAAAAGGATTATCAATTTCTCATTATTCTTTACCAATAAACCCTTTTACTTGGAATTTTAGTCTAGTCAGTTTTAGCTCCACCTAGAAATTTTCTAAGTATCTCGTTTAGTTAAAATTTCCTAAATTTTGTAGCTTTTCAAGAATCTACTTTTAAAGGATATTTTATATGGCTGATAATTTAGTATTTACTTACTTTTTTAAAATAATAACTTTTAAGTGATAGTTTTCTTTTATTTTTAAATAAATTCTTTGAAAGTCATTTTAAATATTTTAAGTAAATTTAAAATCTTCTAATAAATTATTTCATATAGAGTCGGACTCAGAAATGGACTTTATTTGTCCTTCATTTTGGACTTTTGTTCCTTTTCCAATTATTTTTAACTTATCTTCTTTAAGAAGATATTAAAATCCGGCTATCATTTTGTGGTGGTTAATGCACACCTTCTTTGGGAACTTGTTTATTCATATTTATATCTTACTTCAAGTGTTCACAACATATAGGTTCTTACTTTCCATATGTTTAGATGAAATGTACATCCCTAATCGGCAATCCATCAAAATCCACAATCATAGGGCAATATAGACCCAACAAAAGGAGTGTAGTACTATCCACCTTCAAGGACCTTATATGTCGTACTCATGCTCTTCTTAAGTTAATGCATTATGGAATAAACTACATCCCATGGGGTAATCGAGGTAGCTGTATAAATTTAACTAGATTTATTGTTCCAACTCATTATCGTCTCATTCATCATTTCAGAACGTGGTTGCAACTATTTCTATAGTCGGAATTTGTAGAGTTTGACGTGTAATACACACACACACACACACACACACATATATATATATATACTATTCTAGGTAAAATTACAGATACGTTCACTCATCATATCCTAATTCTTATGATCGATAACCTAAGCTCTGATATTAAATGCAACAACCCACGCCTTAACGGGCCCAATTTTCGATTAAATCGAAACCTAAGTCCACTAAGGTACCGTTGGTTTTGGTAAACTATAATAAACATAAGTATATTGGAGAGCTATCTATACAAACTCACACCGGAATAGTAAAATATAATAAAACATATATACTAAGGCTACTACCTTGAAACAAATATCATTCCTCGGATACATAATTTCCTTTATCAATACAAAGCATGAAACCTGTCCACTTACTATTTCCATCTTGTACCAGTATCATATCTCTCTAAACTGTGGGTTGTAGAGGATGGGGACAAAAGAACGTTTTCGTGACTGGTAAATTATATACTTTATCTATAATGCTATGTTATGCCGATTGATTTTGATTTAAGTGCTATGTCTACTGTTCATGGATTAGTCATATAATTCCATATGCGTATACGATATGTCGAACCAACTCCAAGATATAAGTATCTATATGCGTGTGTGTGCCATTGTACTCCCATGAAGAAAACCCCATTCACAATGTAATCGATAACTAATCGTCCCTTACTATAAAGGTTGATGACTCCTAGACATGACTATATAAGATAAGTTAACTACATTACTAATGCATCTCAAAAACCCATCCAAGGGTTAACTAATCAATCTCCAACCAAACAAATAGACAACCAAACTTTGAGGTTAGTGCATATCCCATATGGACTCTATACCGGTAGGATTTGTAATTCGTACATTCTTAACCCAAGTTTTCGTTAAGGACCGCTCAATATCGCTCATGGTCGGACCTGTGCCGCGACAACCTTTACCAAGTTCGAACGATTGTCGACCACCAGATCCGCTGGTCTGCTATATTCACCCTATCCCACAAGCATAAATCTTCGGCGCGGAATATAATCCCAAAGTACCCAAAAGACTCAAATCTAGTAAATAAAGAAGGTGGTAAGACCCTTGCAGAGTTCCCAAACAGCATAGAGCTTGGGAAGCTCAGACCCGGTCAAGATCCGAACAACGCCATCAAATACATGGCACTCAAATACATGTTTCATAAGTCAAGTCGTTTTTTCTATTAGTTTAGTTGCGAACATTTACATGAGATTAGTTGAGTAGGCTTGCGTTGTGACATCCCGGAAATTTTGGCAATATCAATTTAATAATCTATGATAAATATTAAATTGATTTGATATATTTTTGAATTATAAGATTTAAATTGATATTTTTCTTTTAATAAATATCGTATTGTAAATTATATCTTTTAAAACTAGTAAATTATTTTCTATTTATTTTATATATATATTGGTATATATTGTAGATAGGGAAGTTTTGTTTTAAATTTAATTGATAAATTTTGTTTTCAAATTTCTTATATATATATTAGTGATTTGGGAATTATTATTTATTTTAAAATAAACTCTTCAAAGCTATTAAATAAATAGATATATTGTTTTAAATACTTGAGATAAATGTTTAAGTTGTTTTAAAACTATTTCTAACTTTGGTTTAGATTTATATTTATTAACAAAAGAATTTTATTTTATTTTCTTTTAAAGTATAGCTTGTTAAATTATAGTTTGAAAATATATATAAGTTTTAAATTCAGTTTTGTCAAATATTACTTTAATGTATATTTTAAAAATAAGTAGTTATAGTAAAAAATATAATTTCTTTTATGAATCGTTTCAAATTTATAAATGTGTAATTTATTTTAAATGATATTTATAGGGAAAAAATAATATAAAAGTATTCATATAGGAATACACTACGATAATACGAGTAGAAGTTTACATAAGCAAATTTTATTGTTTGTAAATAATAAAACAAGTATACCAAATAATCAAACAACATATTAAAATAACAACCACTCACATTTCATAATTAAACAATATATTAGAATAACATTTCACTTACACTACATTCTTTTATCAAACTAGTAGCAAGTTGTATAGCACATAAGAAAGGAATGCAAGCTAAGAAAAGAAGACTTCCCAACCTAATACAAATCTGCATAGTCAAACAAATGGTTCGAATATGATATATGCAGACAAACTTGAGAACAATAAGAACCAAAACAAAGTAAAATATCATATGTTGTAGCTTGTAAGTTAAGCCAGGCAAGTGTAAGAAAATTTGAGATAAGTATTATATGAAACATCAAGTACAAAAGCTTTTAATGCTAGTAATGCAAATATCTTCTCAAGCACATAAAAATGTAAATCTCGGCCACCAAAACCAAAAATTATCTCTGATAAATGGTACAAACTTGCACACTATTTTGTATAAAGGAATGATACCCTGTTTTATACTTCACCTGTAAACTATTTCTCCTATCATCTTTCCATGTCCAGTTCGAGCTAAACAAAACTAAAATAAAAACTCCATTAAATCCTAAAACAAGTATTCAACATCATCAAACAAGTCAATATAACAGTGAGAAAAGAGGTTTGGCAAGAAGATTTAGGGTAGAGACACTTTCCAGTTTCAAACTGAGATCAATAAACATGGATGCTCTGTTTTTCTTCTCTGTTAATTGGTGAGTAACATTTATTTTTAAAACTTATAACTTAAGTTAATATTGTATGCTTACTTCTGTGATGACATGTATCTTATATATATACATATGTTTGTGTATATCTGTTCTGTTCTTTGATTCTCAGTTGTCTGTTGCTCATTTTTTTGAATAAACTGGAAAATAAATCTTTATCTCATGATCTAGCAATTATTTAAATGAAAGATATAAACAATAGTTGTTTGTTTAGCTATCACCTAAGTATTAAAATTTTATTTAAGTTAAAACAAACTATATTACCTCTGGTAACTTAAGGAAACTGATCTCACTTTTAAATATGTTAAAAACAAATTTTCTTATTTTAAGAAATCAGGTACCCAAAGTGAAATATCATACCAAACCATGATTTTTAATACAAGAATTATAATTTTTAAAGCTTGTGTGAAAGAGCAGTTTTAGTTTTACTGTTATGAGCATTTTAGTGTGCTGTGGGTTACCTCGTCGACTGGAGGCGTTGTGGGTTGGTCGAGAGGTAGAGGAGTGATGGGTGAAGCTAGGAAAAATGGAGTCGAGGTGGCTAGATCAACGTGGAGCCGGTGGCAACGTTTTCTCGTTTGTAAACCTAGTTTTTAAGTTCCTTGGTTATTTGTCTCGTTCGAAGTCGTAGTTCGATCGAGTGATTCGAGCTTCTGGGTATTGGTAGTGGTGTGTTTGACGAAGCGGTGGCCAGAACTTCAGGCGTTCCGATGGACGAAGACGGCGAGTTTCCAGGCTATGGGTTTGTTCCAGTTTCCACGACAGGTAGCTCGAACTCGATGGAGGAGTTTGATCGAGGTTCTGGTGATCGGGATAGTGAGTGATGGTCGTGGTCGTTATGTCTGCGTTGGCATCGATGGTCGGAGGCGATAGTTTCGCCTGTGCACGTGCACAGTTAAGTGATCTGGTGGCTGTGTTTCGTGGTGATGACCGGAAAGTGGACTCGAGAATTTTTCGAGTAGATCCGTGGTTTGATCGGGTGATTTCATAATTTTACTCGAAGTAAAATATAGGAGCTCGGGTTGTTTGTTTCTAACATTGACAGTTACCAGTTTGACTCGAGTTTTTCTCGGGTAAAATACATTTTGACTCGGGTGATTTTGTGATTTTCTCGAAGCAAATTGAAGTGGCCTCGGGTCATGGTTTATACGTTTAAACAGTACTCAGATTTTTAAACAGTCTCTAAATTTGTTAGTTTTAAATTTAAACCAAGGTAAAACTGAATTTAATTAAGCGTTTAAATCCAGTTTTGAAATAAAAAAAAGTTTAAATTTTAAATACTTTTTAATAAACTTAAATATTTGAATTTAAAGGGCTTTGATTTAAAATTCATTCATACCAAAGTATTTTTTAAAATTGTAAATTCAAGATTTTTAAAGGTTAGTTTGTAAAGTGATTTAAAATTTAATTAATGATTAGTTTAAACCTGAAGTTTTAAATGAAAGATCAAAGAAAGTAAAATAAATGGTTTTAAACGTTTGAAGTGAAATTTAATCAATTATGGAAAATGAGTTTCCTTTAAGTAATAAAGATTAAAAGCTTAAATTCTTTACCCATTAAGGAATTAAAATGATAATTGATAAATTTATATTGATTAAATTGGAAATTGAAGTTTAAATGAATTAATTAAAGTAAAGATGAATTAAGTAATTAATTTGTAATTATAAGTTAAAGTGTATTAATTAAAGTCTAATAATGGGTTAAGTAATTAATATGTTATTAGAAATCATAGACAAGACTTTAATTAATTTATAAATGGTAAATTAAACTTATTAATAATTAATATAAGTTAATTACTTTAGAGTAGTAATTAAATAGATGTTAATGAAGACTGTTAACTGGATTATTTTATAATTAATCAATATAATTGATTACTAATTGTTAATTGGATTAATTTAATTAAAAATCAACATTGTAAATATTAAGGTATTGTTAATTGAATAGGAAGTAATTAAGAAAATAATTACTCATTTTAATTGATTGAGTAATTTGATTTATTTGGGTTAATTAATTTATTTTAATTAATTTGGATAAATCAAATTGATGGTGTGATAAGTATGATTACTCAGAGAAGTAATAATTACAGGATGTAATTAATGGGATGATGTTTTGTTAATAAAGTAATTTGAGTATAATTACTTTGTAAAATTAATCAAAGGATTAATTTGAGATAGTTAATTATTGAGTAATTAATGAAGTAATTAAAGGAGTTAATTACTGATTGCGATTAATCAAAAGCGATTAATATTGTGATTTAATTAAAGATTAATTAATTTGATGTAATTAAATTGTAAATGTAATTAGAGATCGTTAATTAATATGATTAAAATTTGAAGATTTAAAATAGATTTATTTGGAATAATTAATAAATGAAGGAATTTATTAATAATAAATTAAGTAATGTAATTAACTTTAGTTAATTAAGAAATGAAGTAATGTAATGTTAATTTCTATATTTGGTTAAGATAAATAAATCTGTGGAATAATTTGAGAATAATTACTTAAATGTAATTAAAGACAATTAATCGGGGATGATTAATTAAATGAATAATGGGATTATGATTAATTAATTGATTGATAATTAATTAATAACGGTATGAGCAAGTTTAATAATGATGAAGTAATTAATTTAATTTATTTTAAATTAATTAAGGATAAGGTAATTAATTTAATTCATTTTAAATTAATTATAAATGATGTGATTATTAATCCTTGCTTATGTATGATGATTGATATTGATATCCCATTGATTGATTGTGATCTCAGATATGAGATGAGTAATATTGTTGTGATATGGATGTTGTGAGTGAAGTGTGATAACATAGATTATCCATTTATGCTGATATGTGACCATCTGTCTGTGATATTGTGATTTATCTATCTGTGTTGATATAGATAATTGAATTGATTTGTTTTAACCTTTAAAACAACTTGGCCTTAAAAGACACGTTTTGGATTTCGGTGAGACCGGGATCGGGTTTCCATATTTGGAAGTCCGAAAACCACATCGATTCCAATTAAACGTTAGGTCGTGAAATCCAAGTGGAGCAAGTGAAGACTCGAGGTATAAGAACTATACGTCAGTATAACTCTGTGGGTGATTCCGTAATGAGTTTGACGGAGATAGTACTTATAGGTTCGAGATGGTGATTCAAAGTGCAAGGGTTATTGTCGTTAACTCTGAGGGTGATTCCAATACGAGTGTAACGAGATAATGCCTTCGGTTTCGTTCGAACCCGGAACGAACTTGTATGGATCGAATGCTTTCAGAACATCGTCAGGTGGGCGATGAGCATTCTAAGAGATGTGTTCTCTAAAGGTAATCGTAACCTCAAGCCTCATCAACCGGGAATGGCTAAAACATAGGAGGTGCAGCAAGGCTCCGTGGGTAGCTCCCACTGGGGAGTAAGGTCATCCCTGTCTAGATGTCCCTATTTATTCGGCTTAGTATGCGGTTGGTCGCGACAACCGTGGGGTGATCTTATTTGGAACTGTTCAGTAAGGAATGGTTCCGGCCTTGTGTTGCAGGGGACTTAGGGTGGGTCCTCGGTACGCTGATCTAGGCCAGGTACTGTGACGGACGGTACCCCAGTAGCCCTGCCATTGATGGAAACCCATTCTTCCTACGAGACCCTACGGTTTTGATTGTATTACCCACTTTGTGGCTAGTATGCTGGAATTTAATAGATGTAACAATTTCAGCTATTTTCTATTTACTTGAAAACCCTAGACACTATTATAATATCACTGGATTTCCTAAAAATGTTTTGGTTAGCGTAAGGTAAATTTTTTTCCATGTTTATGTGTGGGAAGTCTTACGTGATACCTTTTGTTTTCAAATGATTTTCAAAGTTAAGCAACTTTAACCTGTTACTCATACCAGACCCATGTCTGACCCGAAGTTTATCTCTGTTTTTCATAAACTCTCGGGTACCCAAATTTTTACAGGTAGCCAAGGGATTCAGGTTAGCTTTGACGAATTCTGGAGGAGCAATGGACCAGGAGGCTTCAGCGTATAGATATATAGTGGTTCCGCTGTGTTAGTGTTTATTCTATATTCCGCTGTGTTGTATCTCTGTGATGTGTGAGTTGTATTAACTAGATAGGTGTTTATAACTGTCTAGTATGTGATGTATTATCTGTGTAACTCTGATATATATGATACTATGTATTAATTTATGTGATATATTATATTTTATTCGTTCCGCTGTTGAGATTCTGATGTTGTTTCTTCTTCTTCTCTTTCTTTTCTACTTTCTCACCTCTTTCTTTTCTTAAAAACGATACGACTTTCTGGGCGTAGAAGGTCGGATCGCTACAGGCGTTATTTGTCTGCTATAAGATAGCTAGTTGTGGGGCTTTCGAAAAAGGGGGGCTTCGCTATCGCTCATAACTTGTATTGTAGTCCTAGTCTTGCGAAGTATACTGGAATTAATATATTGGCGTCCCGCCGCAATTAATATACTGGCGATAATTAATATACTGGGTGTAAATCGGCCCTAATTAATATACTGGCCTGAAGCTCACTAGAGGTCGCCTAGAGGTCTTTCTAATGCGGAGGCCAGGGTTTGCGTTTCCTTCATTCATTTTTCAGTTGCTTACGCGTCCTCACTTCGCTCGCCTCCTTCCCGTCCCGGAAGATCGCTTCGCTTCTAGCGACTAGCTTCTACCGCTTCAATCAATGGCTAAAGCTACCTTTCATCAATCAATGATTGATTGGGTTCGAGGACCTGTTGGTCAAAGGAAAGGGGAGGTCCAAATTCTGGGATGGAGCCGTATGACGCGAGAGTCTCACGTACGGCTCCTTTGAAAAGGGTGTGATACCACCACCTATCAGGCCCGATGAGCGGTCTACGGAGCTGCATCCCTACTCACCCGGTCCATGCACATCGCTCTCTCTAGGAGGTTGGCCACCTATCCTAGATCTTCCCATTTCCAAGAAGATCCCGGGCTCGATCTGGTTTAATATCAAGGTGATTCTTTTTCTCTTTCTATATATATGGGTCCATGCAGCATTTCCACGATATCGTTATGATCAATTAATGGGACCTGGCCGGAAAGTGTTCTTGCCTCTATCATTAGCTCGGGTAGTCCCCGTTTCTGGTGTTTTAGTCACCTTTCGATGGCTCACTTAATCTAAAATCTTAATGTATGGAAGTTTCTAGCGGGTTACTCCCCGAAAATGCCCCGCTCCGCTGCCAATGTTTATACTGGTGTCGTTGGGGATAAAAATCTTACATGCTCCTTCCTAGGTTCTTTTCTCTTATTGCATCAACTAGGACTGCTAAAAGACTCCCTTAATTTACCGACTTAAGGTTATTGATGTGATTCCAATAGGATAGGAGTTCTGGCAGCTAGGAGAGGATAAAAAAGAAGCATAACCGGATGTTAGAAAATGTCCCGATGAACTTTGCACTTTATGTCGCTAACACGCGCCAATACGTCAGGCTAACATGTGATGGGAAAGGTCCCTCCACATTTATAACCTCGGGAGAGGAGGACGTTGATCGAGCTTTTTCATGCCTAGTCCCAGTTTCGGTTAAAGACCCAGAGCGGGCTACGGATCTATACCAAGCCCGTTACGCCATAATTCATTGAGGTTGATCCCGAAGTTACGGCCGTAGCAGTAGTCTCTATTTATTCACCCCAAGAATGAACTATCCTTTGTTTCACGGGATGGATTTCATTAACACAGATAGACCAGAAAAGGTCTTCGCAAGCATACCGCTTTCTGTTCAAGAATCGATAGCGGTTTTAAGGAAGAGTACCGAGCTCCACGATAGATAAGCGCCTATCATCTCTATGCGAATTCTGACCTTAGCTTTTCGTCTTTGATTAGTATTAGCGAAAGCTCGCTCGACTTAATAATAGATGTCTTACTCGACTTGCTTACTAGCTTCCTTTCTAACTAATATAAGAATTTCACTTATGAATTTAGAGAAATAAACCGAGTACACTAGGAGAACAGTAGTTTCCTCACTGCGCACCTTTTTATGAACACGGAATGATCAGCATTCCTTCTCTGGAAACCCATCTATCTTCGTCATAACCAAACTTCATATCTCGAACCAAGCCCGAGGAGACTGCAATAGTTTGGATCGGTCGCCTCACCCGAAAAATTTCCCCCTGAGCTCGAAAACCTGGTGGAGGGTTCATAGAAACCTATTCGTGGAGGTCTCCATGAAGAAAGGTCTTTTTGACATCAAGCTGATGCAGTGACCAAGATCTGTTAGCTGCAACTGACAGAATGACTCGTTTAGTTTGGCCACAGGAGCAAACGTCTCGAGATAATAGATGCCATAGGTTTGTGTGAAACCTTTCGCCACAATACGAGCCCTCTCGATAGAGCCATCAGCTTTGTGTTTCAGGGCCACCTACAGCAAACCGTACGTTTGCCTCTTGGTAACGTGATCGGTTCCCAAGTGTCGTTCTTCGCTACGCACCTCCATTTCTTCTATCATAGCTTTCTTCCACTGAGGATGATTGAGAAGTTATCGCTGAAATGAATTAAAAGAAGTTTGATAGGACATTTTTTAATAGGGTGAGAAGTACAATATCTCTTTTTTTATTTCCTCGCTTCAAGCTCAGTTAGTCAAGGCGAGCGAAGTGAGGAAATACAGATCAGAAACAACATAAGGAGGCGACTAACAGGAGGGCAAGCCCAATATCTTAATTAGCCAGTATAAACATTGGCGACCTCTAGTATATTAATTAGGGACAGGAAAGCAAGAGCAAGAAGGAAATGCTAGCAAAGATCAGCTTCGAGATAGCCAGGTCAGCGATTGAACTCGTCTAGTAACTAGTAAGAAAGGGAAAATTTTATCATTCTTACTAGTTACTAGAAGAGTTGAAGACTCACAAGGAAGCGTTGGTTGGGCAAGCTCTTTCGAGGAGCGTCAGGGATATTCAGAAGAAAGAAGGAGCAAACTTCACTTTAATATCTATATGACGATTGGAACTGGACCAATAGGAATACGAATACTTTCTTGAATCCCAACCTGATTGTAGAAGGGTCCACATATGGGCACTGCCACTATCAATCAAAATGGTGATGGCTTTTAGTCCCTAAACTCGCATGCTTTGTGGTGTGCGAAGACTAGCAATAGCTTGTAAAGAGATCTCTGGCGGTTCAGGTCCTTCTAGCCCTTCAAGCCCCATTCTTCCGCTTCCTCTTCACCTGGCCAAGCCCCCTCAATCAGAAAGAATTTCTCTTCCTTCCATCTATGACCGGGATGGAACTTCTCCTCACAATTAGAGTATAGCACAAGAAGCCATGATTTCGCCTCGACTCTGCCTCAGCCAGTCTGAGATGTTTCATTCTTGGAAAGGTTGGGCGAGACTACCTTATTAGCAGGAGCAGCGGGGTGGACTGGGGCATCAGATCGATTAAGACCTCGTCTTGCTCCCACTTTTTACTCTTACAAGCGAGCTAACCCAATGGCTAACGTGAGAGTGCTTGGTTTGAACATTTGGATGTAGAGACGAATGCCATCTCTCAGTATTATTACATAGGAAAAAAGAACTTCTCTTATAAGGAAGGCCAACTATAGTAATCCCTCAAGCCCTACCATTGCTTGGCAACCTTCTCAAACTCGGCTTCATACTCCCGCAATGTGGACACCTGACCGAAACTTAGCAAGTGCACCAGCATGATCGTCATACTTGCTTGGCCAAATCATTCAAGGCCGCCCCCTTCTCTCTCGTGAGTTCATTATGACAATGATAATAATGGGTTGTGTTCTTTAGAAACTCTATGTTGATTCATCTCAAGATGGCAGCGAACCAACTCTATCAGATCCTATTGGTGATTTCGAGTTTGATACTAATCCTGTATCATCTAATACTATTACAGCTAATAATTTTATCGTTCTGATTGGTTCTAGTAATCATCAAGCTGATGAATCAATAGTGTATGATATCGGTCATCATGTACGTCAGTCATTACTATTAGGTGTTCTGTCCCTTATGGCTGCAGTAGTGTGGTTTGCAGCTTCAACCGAAGGTTTTGATTCTATTGATCCGCCTAGGGAATCAGTAATAAGGATGAGATCTATTCAGGAATAGTTCATGAAACTGGCGATACTGGCAGAGAACCGATACTGCCCGAACTGATACTGGCAGAGAACCGAGAGAGATTCTCGGGTTATGCTTAGCCTTATAAGTCTAAGTCAGATCGCTAACTCACTGCTCGTTGCATCGAATCAAGCAAAGACTAGAGTAGTCTGATCTACTAAATAAGTCCGACCATAGGTTGCTTAGAACCAAAGTCAAGGCTAATACCCAAAACCCTACTTCTGGCTTGGCTTCTTCGATCTATAATTCCCCGATGCAGCGAGGCGCTCGGTTCCAGAAGAATGAGCGATAGAACTTCTTACTGCCATTTCCTAGTCGAAAATTTATTAGCATTAGCAGGGTACTCATGTTAAGTCCAATAAAACAGGCGGAATCTCCTGTCAATATAGTATAACACACCTCCATGCGTACCCCTCAGGTGCCTAAATACCTAGCTGCGTAGCGAAGGGGCGGAACCTAGTCATAAGCTAAGTCCATTCGTTGATAACCGAGCTCAAAGTAAGTCCCCCGGACCTCTTCAGAAGTAGTCGACGGAAAGCAACTGGCTATGTAAGGTAAGTTGGCTATGTAAGTAGATGATTGCCTAGTAGATCTGATTAGCCTTCCTAACCAACTCGTTCCTCTTAGGAGCTTAAGAAACTAGGGGTACTGATGGGCTTCCTTATTTGATTCCTAGGCCGTAGTATTCTTCATTGACTTCCCGCCTTCACCCCTGGGGTTAAGTCAAACCAGGCGGAACCGTATGAGCAAGACCTGCTCTATAGCAAGTTTTTATATAGCGAGTGAGGCGCTCAACCTTATCCCACAAATACCAGTTTACCAACAATGCTGACACAGTGCCAACCTCCAAACCAAATCTCATTTATACTTTCTTAATGCAAATCAAGCAAAATGCCTACTCCCAGTTAGTAACCTCTAATTTTTAATTGAAGAAGACCCGACTTTCCCAATTAGGTACTGTCGTAATTTATTTAAAACTTCTTATATAGGAAAGATGCAGACCCAATGGCCATTGAATACCTTAACCTCAAGTAAACCCCTTGACCACCTTAAAGGTACTTAGCCATTTAATACTTCAAATCCAAAGTTAACCATTGGTATATGTTTTCCAAACTCATATGCAAATGTATATCTCTATGCGTCCTATAGTTAGAGATGTCTCACATCAGTAGTACGTATACACAACTGGTCGTAGATTCTTGCAGAGGGTAGACTTCCATTATGTAACTCTACCAACCTCCCATCCCCAACCATACTAAACTAAGTCGTTTATAATTATTTTAAGTATTGGGCTAGGCCCACTAATTCATACCCATTGCAGACGTGTCATTTAGGCCATATAATTTCAACTGTGGAAATTATTACGCTTCCTAAGTTTATTTATTAGTATTCATTTTTTCAGTAATTTTATTAAATGTCTTTTACTACTTCTTTCACCATTAATTAATGTCCTTTATAAATGGTCTTTGTAGGATCATTTTCACCCTGGGGGGAGGATGAATAGGGTGATACTAATAAAAATTAAAATTAATGCAGAAATAAAAACAATAACATAAAGTAATGAAGTAGAGATCACACACAAATTTACCCAACTTCGGCAATAACCTACCTAAGTGCTACTTTCAAGGTTTCTACTAGAAATGAAGTAGTCAAACGCTTACAAACACACGTAAACTCGCACACCCGCTAAATTGACTAACCTAACTATAAGCTCAAAATCTTGCCACAACTCAGCCATTAAGTTGCGAATTCTCAAATTACGCCCCGTAGTTTGTACCTAGTCACACGACTAGAAATTCACAATATTTTAAAAAGAAATTACAAATAAAAAATAAAAATAGACACAAAACCCTAACTTAAAAACTAAAGCCAATATAAAATAAACAACCGGCCCACTTGATCAATTAAAGTAAAAAGAACGTCTTCCTCTTTTCTTTTGTTGTGATGACTTTGGTCGATCGTTCCTCTTTCTAAATTTAGGGTTTCCTTAAAATTGAGGCGCCACTTAATTATCGATCGATTGAAGTGATTATTATGCTTTGATTGGTTTGGTCTTCGACTCCGTGGCTAATGATTGCTCACTGTCGCTTCTATGTTGAGTACGAATACTGGTATGCGATTTTCCCTTTTTGATTTGTGATTATGTTTGACTCAGTTTGCTTTTGAACTCAATTCGAGTTCTAGATTGGTGCTCGCTCTCTGATTTTTGCTTGAACTCGAGTGAGAAAATGTCGATGATCAATTCGGGTTAAATAGGGATCGAAATCCTATATTGTATTCATATTTTTTTGTTTGAATTCTTCACATTGCTATGCTTGGCCATTGATTTGTAGCCGAGCGTTGGTGATGACTTTTGACTTGTTCTTTGTTGAATATTTCTTGAATGGTTTGAGTTTGTTCCTTCTTTTGCTCCTACGACTTTGTCATTTTTGAATTTTGTGATGAATGATTCACCGATTCATCTTAATAACTACGAATTTTTCAACTCTTTCCTTAACTTTCATCGAACTGCTACTGATAGAAATTTGAGCACTTCAACAATTTTGATTGACCATTTCTTTTGAATTTCCTCCTTGACTGGTTCGAACTCCTACTTCACCGTTTTTTATTAGTTGTTTGACTTTTCATTGAACTACCATTTTCACTTGTGTGTGTTGTTTCTTTGTAGTCTGGTTCCAATTTGTTCATAACATTGCAGTCTGATGCATTTGAAACTTTGAACTGTAGTCATGTTGCATATGTATAGAACTGGTGTTTGTACTGGTTTCTCTTGGTTATGACTTGGTGTGATGGTCTGGTTTCATGTTTGGTGCACTTTAATGGTCTGCACTGTGATTCTATGTTCACATATGTGCATTTGGTCTTGATTTGCTTCGGGATGGACTTTCCAGTTATGCATTTGAAGTCTGGTACTAGCTTGAATCCATGTTGTATGTGTTGTATTGTTTTCATACGTGGTTCCTACTTGAGTCTGTTGGTCTTCACACTTTATTCATATGCACATGAACTTGGTTGATTTGAGTCTGGTGCGCTTTGAATGCTGGTCATCTCCTTTTAGATACATACATACATTTACGTATATGTGTGTGATTCTGAATTTGAGGTCTGCATTGTGACTGGTTCCATTTGAATGTTTGTGTACTTCATGTACTTGTGCCATTGTGTTCTTTGACCACATGCATTGACCTTGTATTTGAACCTACCTGCTTCTGAACTGATATGTGTGTACATGCTTACATATATGTATATATGTAACTGTGCTTGAATTGATTTGAACTTGTTTTTAAACTGCTTGCTCGGTTCATGTTGAAGTTGAGCTTTGTACAATCATGTGTCATTTCAGAGAACTGCCTAAAGTCTCCCCTTTTTCATATGTGTGTGTGTATATATATATGGTGCATCAATATTGCTCTGTGCATATGAGCATATGTATTGTAATATTCAAATGACCATATGCATATGTTTTGTTTGAGTCTGGCTGCATGCGAATTTTCTTTGCATCCATTTAACCTGATTTGCTGTTATGTTGAGTTCATTTGCATTCAAGTGTTTTCAACTTTGCAGTCTGAAATCTTGTTTGCCATTGCTTTATTCTTTTACATGTGCATTGAGTCTTGTTCCAGCTGCTTTGTACATGTTATAACTGAACTTGTACTTGACCATTCTATGATGTTTTGTTTTTTTATTATTCCTGAGTTCAATCCATCCTAGGCTTGGGTTTGACCTTGTGCTCACCTGTCCTCGCAATTTTAACAAGCAAGTATATATCGGTGTGCATGACCTTATGGCATGTACACTGATACACAGTGCATGTCACGAGTTGTTAGTGTAAGATTAAACAAAAGAAAAATGACGACGAACAACCCAAATAACTGAGGAAAATAATATTTTCAAAACACACTTTATTGAGCACCGCAAAATATTTTCTATTTCAATTTTACCATGTTAGTTATTTAACAGGTAAAACAGATGGCTGGACACAAGTTGAAGCTAGTCAAGATCAAGTGTATGAGTGTTGAGTAAATTATGCAGTGAAGTGAAATATGTATGAAATATTGAGTATATTGAAAATTGTGTTGTAATTGAAACTTGTATAGTGATTGAAAATGTGTAAATGAAGTGAGAGGTCAAATTTGTACTATTTGAATTTGTAATATAATATTTGTTTGAATAAAATATTTGTTTAAATATGAATTCTATGTTATTTATTTTATTCAACAAATATTTATTTAATTGTGTGAAAAATAAAATAGTACAATAACAAATACATTTAAACGAATATATATATATGTTTATTATCATCAAACAAAAATCATAGACTACTATATTCTATAATCTTCCCCTTTTGACGATAACAAACATATATTAAGGTTTTTAATGTATTAAATGTATTTGGTTTTAATGAATTCTATTAGCTCCCCCTATTTGAACACTCCCCCTACAACAAAACTCCTCCTACACAGATGCATATATCTAAAATTGAAAATTTAATTAAAATTAACTTTGAATAAAAACACTTTCGAATATTAGTAAGGATATTGCTCAAAAATCAAAATCTTAACCTCCCTCCCCCTTTTGTTTTCATCAAAAAAATAATAGTAATTGAAATAGCTATGATTTTAATTAAAAATATAAAATCAAATCAAGAGAGGAATATTAATTTGAAATTCCAATTAATAAAAAAAAACATAATATTTTATTAATTGGAAACAAACTCCACTTTAGAGAAATGGTAGGATTATGGGAATTTTATTTTGTGACAAGAGTTTGATATTTTCAATATAGGAATAATTTGTGCATTTTCTCTTATCAAATACTATACAAAAAAATGTGAATCATTTACTAACCATATATAACCGTCGGGACTTTTGAATGAGGTTAGTAGTTACCCTCGTTTTAAAAAGAATATGTCAAGTATTTTCTGACCATGCATAACTGTGAGGACTTTTAAATGAGATTATAATATACTTGATATTTATCCATTTCTTATATGTGTCTCATCCATGCACAATTGCGAGGACTTTTAAACGAGAATGGAAGCCCATATACAGAAATTCAAGTAATTCACGCATGCATAACCGCGATGACTTTTAAATGAGAGTGAATACTTTAGGATATAATTATTTTACAAAAAAATACTTTCTTATTTTGAAATACCAAATTCTGCACACTATATTATGATGATGTATGGATTGACAGAAAGGTGAAAGTGATAGAAATGACCATGGAATAAGTACTAACTAAAAATATTGTAAAATTTTCATGAAATTATAAAATTATACTTCCTCTTGTTATGAAATATAATTTAATCACTATCTATCACTTTTCAAACACTATAATAAATTTGGTGAGTTCCAAAAGATTCAATTAGTCAATGGTTATCTTTTCTAGAGTACATCTCTTATCGACATAAACTGGATTATTTTTATCATGATGAAAACCCAAGTTTCAAAAACTAACATAAGTGAAAATTAATTTTCAGTAAGGGGGTTTTGTGAAATTGACTTCTAGTTGAAAAGCAATATAAATAATTGCAAAAATGATTTCAATGTGAGATGATATCAGATACCACTTATATTTGAGGTGTTCATGGTGATATATAGTGGTATATAAGAAAAACGTGTACTCCTTAACACTTGAATTGTTTTTTGAAAATTTTAGCACATTCTTATATCAAGCGCAAGTAAAATAATCTATATTGAGCAAAAACACACATTCAAAAAAAATTCGTCAAAGTAGTTTTTATGACATTCCAAAGTGAATCAATAAAAACTAAAAATAGAAACTTTGTAGCATTATCGGTTAGCTTTCCAGAATTTCAAGAATTTTACAAATCGGAGTTAAGAAGCTCAAGATATGGTAGAAATACTTTAACAATGTCAATGAAAACATAATTAACGATATGTGAACAAAATTGAGTTTAGAGATCATACCTCACTTTCTTTTGATGCCATGATATCTAATATGCAATGATCTCCATCTAATCTTTACAGGCTAAGAAACATTTAAATTTTAGTTTATCAATCACCTAGAACAACTCGAAATCTATCTCCATCAAATTTGTTCTTAGCCCACTTATGTGTCTAAATTTTGGAGAAGGCAAGTGTTCTAACTAAAGATGTAGAACCACTTTTATTATCTATTGAAATCTTTGGTACCCAAGTTTGTTTATATAATAAACTGTTAGCATCTACAATTATACCCTTGGGAATCCAAATTTTTTTTTGAATTTCAAATCATTTATATTCGTACTTTTTGGAATCCATATTTGTTAAGGGTTTTGTGTCTGTATATATTTCAACAATAATTCTTGCCATGTCGAATATTTCCACACTTTACGCATTTCGGTATCACATTTTCCCCCTTAATAGTGTTACTAGTTGTTTGTTCATATTTTGACACTTTCGCAAATCCAAATCCTATCCTTTTTTCATGAAGAGTTGATTTTCTAAGAGCATATTAAATTTTCTCTAGTGAATTTTTTTTGAGTAATCAACTCAAGTTTATTAACTTTGGATTTTAAAAGTTTATTTTCATTTATAAGGTTCGAACAACAACTAATGGTACTATCTCTCTTTTCAAAATTATTCATTTTCAAGCCTATATTTTCATTTTCAAGCTCTCTAATTTTAGTCTCAGTTTCTAACATCTCAGTTTCAAAGAGTTGGAGTTTTTTAAATTTAATTTTTTCAAAATCCTTGATTTTTCCAGTCTCCCTTTCAACTCGTGATTTAATCGAATAATTTCAGATTTGCTCAAAGTCACGTTTTCTTTTTCAAGGGTTTCGAAATTATCGTTGACCTCATTTAATTTCTTTTCAAAAATCACACATTTAGTACTTTCCGACCTCTTAAAACTATCCAACTCTTTTTGCAAAATATTATTTTTACAAATTAACTTGGTTTTTTCCTCCCGAAGTAAAATTCATTTTCTAACTTTTGAAAGTTTTCATGAAAACAGGAAAATTATTTTTCACAGTCCAAACACCTTTTGCAATTAGAATTTTTATTTTTCTTAATATTTTTAAGCTCATTTTCTAAATATTATTTTTCTTACGCAGTTTAGATTGTTCCCTTATCAACTTATTATTTTTTGTCTCACGAGCTTCATTATTTTCAAATAATTTTCGGCACCAGAGAACTAAATCTTTTAATGAAACACCACTTATCTCATCGGCAATTGAATCTTCATCCCTGATGTATTTTGCAAATCCTGTCAAGCACATTTCTTCAACTGAGTCGGTTGTGGAGGATTTCTCACTGTTGTTGACTTTTGCACCATATATTGCATTAAAAGTATTCCAAATACCCTATGCACTTTCACAATAAGAGATATGGTTAAAATTATCTCGGTTAATGTGAGAATATAATATATGCATAGCATTCGTTCAAGTATTTTTCTTGTCTACTATATCACACCCATTTTCAATAATATCCCAACATTTTGAATTAACAAATTTTAAATAAAATTCCATTTTTAATTTCCAATTTATAAAATCTGTTCTATCAAAAATAGGGGAAATATTATTGGACTGACTCTCGCTAGATTTGCAACTAGTGTTAGACAGCTATTAACTTTGCTCTGATACCATCTGCATGATCGTTTTCACCCTAGTGGGGGGGGGGAGGGATGAATAGGGTGATACTAATAAAAATTAAAATTAATGCGAGAATAAAAACAATAACATAAAGTAATGCAGTAGAGATCATACACAAATTTACCCAGCTTCGGCAATAACCTGCCTACGTGCTGCCTCCAAGGTTTCTACTAGAAATCAAGTAGTCAGACGCTTACAAACACACGTAAACTCACGACACCCGCTAACTTGACTAACCTAAATCTAAGCTCAAAATCCTTCCACAACTCAGCCACTGAGTTGCGAATTCTCAAACTACACCCCGTAGTTTGTACCTAGTCACACGACTAGAAATTCATAATATTTTAAAAAGAAATTACAAATAAAAAATAAAACTAGACACAAAACCCTAATTTAAAAACCTAAGCCCAATATAAAATAAACAATAGGCCCACTTGATTAATTAAAGTAAAAAGAACGTATTCCTCTTTTCTTTCGTTTGTGATGACTTCGGTCGATCACTCCTTTTTCTGAATTTGGAGTTTCCTTCAAAATTTTAGGCATCGTTTAATTATCGATCGATTGAAGTGATTATTATGCTTTGATTGGCTTCGTTAATCGACTCCTTGGCTGATGATTGTTCACGGTCGCTTCTATGTCGAGTTCGAATATTGGTATGCAATTTTCCCTTTTTGATTTGTGATTATGTTTGACTCAATTTGCTTTCGAACTCGATTCGAGTTTTAGATTGGTGCTTGCTCTCTAATTTTTGCTTGAACTCAAATGAGAAAATGTCGATGATCAATTTAGGTTAAATAGGGACCGAAATCCTATATTTTCGTTTGTATTTATTTGTTTGAATTCTTCACATTGCTATGCTCGACCATTGATTTGTAACCGAACGTTGGTGATGACTTCTGACTTGTTCTTAGTTGAATATTGCTTGAATAGTTTGATTTGGTTCCTACTTTTGCTCCTAGGACTTTGTCATTTTTGAATTTTGAGATGAATGATTCACTGATTCATCATAATTCATAATATTAGCTGCGACTTTTTCAACTCTTTCCTTAACTTTCATAAAATTGCTACTAATAGAAATTTGAACACTTCAACAGTTTTGATTGACCATTTCTTTTGAATTTCCTCCTTGACTTGTTCTAACTACTACTTCATTATTTTTTGATTAGTTGGTTCGACTTTCATTGAACTGACATTTTCACTAGAGTGTGTTGTTTCTTTGTAGTCTGGTTCCAATGTGTTAATAACATTACAGTCTGGTGCATTTGAAACTTTGAACGGTAGTCATGTTGCATATGTATAAAACTGGTGTCTATACTAGTTTCTCTTGGTTATGACTTGGTGTGATGGTCTGGTTTCATGTTTGGCACACTTTGATGGTCTGCACTATGATTCTGTGTTCACATATGTGCATTTGGTCTTGATTTTCTTTGGAATAGACTTGCCAGTTGTGCATTTGAAGTATGGTACTAGTTTGAATCCATGTTGTATGTGTTGTATTGTTTTCATGCGTGGTTCCTGCTTGAGTTTGTTGGTCTTCACACTTTATTCATATGCACATGAACTTGGTTGATTTGAGTCTGGTGCACTTTGAATGCTGGTCATCTCCATTTGGATACATACTTACATTTATGTATGTATATATGTGTGTGATTCTGACTTATTGAGGTCGACATTGTGACTAGTTCCATTTGAATGCTTTTGTACTTCATGTACTTGTGCCATTGTGTTCTCTGACCATATGCATTGACCTTGTATTTGAAACCACCTGCCTCTGAACTAATATATGCTACATGCTTGCGTATATGTATATATGTAACTGTGCTTGAATTGATTTGAACTTGTTTTTAAACTGCTTGCTTGGTTCATGTTGAAGTTGAGCTTTGTACATTCATGTGTCATTTCAGAGAACTGCTTGAAGTCTCCCCTGTTTCATATGTATATATATATGGTGCATCAGTATTGTTCCATCCATATGAGCATATGCATTGACATATTCAACTGACCATATGCATATGTTTTGTTTGAGTCCGGTTGCATGCGAATTTTCTTTGCATCCATTTAACCTGATTTGCTATCATCTTGAGTTCATTTGCATTCAAGTGTTTTCAACTTTACAGTCCGAAGTCTAGTTTCCCATTTCTTTATTCTTTTACATGTGCATTGAGTCTTGTTCCAGCTGCTTTGTATATGTTGTAACTGAACTTGTACTTAACCATTCTATGATGTTTTATTTTTTTTATTGCACCTGAGTTGAATCCAGCCTAGGCTTGGGTTTGACCTTGTGCTCACTTGTCCTGCGATTTTAACAAGCAAGTCTATATCGGTGTGCACGACCTTATGGCATGTA
Organism: Allium fistulosum; assembly: GCA_030737815.1. Lineage (NCBI taxonomy): Eukaryota > Viridiplantae > Streptophyta > Magnoliopsida > Asparagales > Amaryllidaceae > Allium > Allium fistulosum. The sequence goes on from CM060904.1 coordinate 138,553,303, forward strand.
CAGTGATACACTGTGCATACCGCAAGTTATTCATGTAAGATTAAACAAAAGAAAAATGACGACGAACAACCCAAATAATTGAGGAAAATAATAATTTCAAAATATACTTTATTGAGCACTGCAAAATATTTTCTATTTCAATTTTACCGTGTTAGTTATTTAACAGGTAAAACAGATGGCTGGACACAAGTTGAAGCTAGTCAAGATCAAGTGTATGAGTGTTGAGTGAATTATGCAGTGAAGTGAAATATGTATGAAAAATTGAGTATATTGAAAACTGTGTTGTAATTGAAACTTGTATAGTGATTGAAAATGTGTAAATGAAGTGAGAGGTCAAATTTGTACTATTTGAATTTGTAATATAATATTTGTTTGAATAAAATATTTGTTTAAATATGAATTCTACGTTATTTATTTTATTCAACAAATATTTATTTAATTGTGTGAAAAATAAAATAGTACAATAACAAATACATTTAAACGAATATATATATATGTTTATTATCATCAAACAAAAATCATAGGCTATTGTATTCTACAGTCTTTTATATTCAAACAAGACAAGTATTAATGACATTTATTATATGTTTTAGAATTGATTTATCATGCCTATTTATTTTCCTTCATCAATGTCATATTTTGTCTTTGTAATTAAGTTAATTAAACCGGTTTATATCTATATTGGCTTGATTACCGTAACTTTCCATTAACTCCTTAATTTATTACATTATTCGTATTTTTTTTATTTTATTTATAGTTAATATGATAGTGTATAATTGATTTAACGTTACCATATATATATATATTTATGTTATAACTGATGTTTATTTATTTTTTTATTTCTTAAATTTATACTTTACTTGTATATATATGTATATATGTATGTATGTGTGTATGCATTGGTAAACGAGATTATTTATATTTCTATATGTAACTTTTTAGTTTCTACATTTCGATATTTCTTGATATGCATTTATGTGTAAATTTCCCATAAATATGTATTCCTGCATTTTATTTCATTAGAACCGTATCTTTCCCAAGAAGGGAATGTTTTCGTTGCAACATTCCATAGTCTATCAAAAGGTGGGATTATGTTGCATTTGAAATTTTAATGAATTATCTCCTTTTATTTTATTGAAATAAATAGTGAAAACTATGGAAAAGACACTACTATTTTTCACATCTCTTTCATTTATGCATATTCCTTGTTATTTCAAACAACATATTTTTCATATATGTTTGTAAGGTTGGACCGTTTATTGACATTCAAACAACAATCAGTAAAACTAAGTAGTACATTCTTCAATTCCAATGAATTAAAATATAGAAAATTTACATCCCAAATCAAATTTGAGCATTCCAAATTAATGATTAATCGATTACAACCCAAATATTAAGAATTTGGAATTATTGTACAATTCTATCAATATTATATTTTATAAATTTTGAGGACTATTCTCCTTAAATTCAAGATCTAGGATGTATATACTATTTCATCAAAGTTAAACAATTAATGGAATATGTAGGCAAAGATTTCATGTTAAATTCATTTAAATAAGCATACAATTCAATGGTTTCCACATAGGCATAATAACAAAAATAAAATTTCAATTGTCGTAATTTTTTATGTAAATCACATAATTATCCACTCACCATTTGGCTTTCAAATCTCTAGATCCAAATTCATTCCATTTATTTGATTCCGTTTCTCTTCAACCGAAAACATGCATATAAAAGTGTATACACATCCATTAGAATTACATATCTAATAGGATATTTGAGTTAGGTAGAGTCTAAATTTATAATTCTTGAATTTACCTTCGCAAAATTGCTTCACTCCTTCTCTTCTTCACTTTTATTTTCTCTCCTTCACTTTTATTTTCTCTCCTTCTCCAATATATATATATATATATTAAATTTCTAAAATTAGCTAAGAAGGAGAGATGGTAGAGCTACAATGCTTCATTTAGAAAATATGAGATGAAAAATAATGGGCTAAGCCTATATTTATAGGCGTTGGAATCAATTCTGTCTGTTAGGTTATTATTTATTAAATCTGGATCGTTAAGTCCAAGATTAACCCTAGAAGTCACGATAATAGCCGGTCGATCGATCTTTATGGGTAGTCGACCGCTAGCGATCGACCAGCCTTACAAAAAGGGTTGACTAATGGTCCCTCAAGCATTTTTTTTCCTTAATCCATTTTGAATTAGTTTCTATTCGAAATCTTCAAAGTTCAATAATTTACATTTGAACATCGATCGCAAAATTTTTTATGTGAAAATTGCTCATAAAATCACCATGAACACAATGATGCACATTACATGGTCAAATTTTGATGTTTGCTCAAATTCCATTTTTTGAGCCTTATGAACTTTTCGTTGATTCTTTTTAATTAATTACCATTTTATTTTATTGGGTGTTACAGTTACCAAACTTTTTAAATGCAGCACGATTACAGTATGCCCTAACATTTGCAAATGTACGTTGATTATTTATCAGTTATGGTAAAGCTTTGTTAGCTTGATTAGATGAATGTAGAGGTGCAGTCAATAATACCATATAGGTATATTCACATCTTATAGCTTGATGTGATACATATAAAAATAGAAAAACGAAATTGGTCCGAGTACAGTGAGAAAAAGATTTGGATGGGAGTTATAGGAACTCAAGGGTAAAATTTGATTTTTTTTCATCACAAGCTCTCTTCCAATAAGTTCCTTTTTGGCTAGTTTATAGGATGGTTTACTCATCTGGTCCTTTTATATTTTTGTACTTACTTTAGTTAGCTTGTTGACATTTGCATGGATGTGTGAATGTTACGATTTGTTTATATCCACGTCGTTGTAATTTTTTTAGTTGCTATGGTTGCTTTGTTTAAGTTATACTATTTTAGTTCTTACCTTGTTATATATTACATGTATGTGTGCTTTAACTTAGGTTAGAATATTATGTATATATATACTACTTATCGTTTTATCATATATGCGATTACTTGTTGTTCATATGTGTGGTTATTTACTTGCATTTTGATATGGATGTTGAATATGGATGTATGGATATATATACATATACATACATACATATATATACATACATACATACATATATATATATATTTGCATATAATGGGATGTTTGCATACATATGAACTGTCACTACACGTGCATTCATATAGGAGGCTGATTTAATCGTATTTTCACTCATCTCAAATAACATCATTCTATTTTTATCTATCATATGTATTATATGCGCTTGGTACTATTTTTTATGTTGTATGTTGATGCGAGATGGATATAACTATAATTGTTCTGTATGTTTGTACATAGTTAAAGGAGCTGCGTTGTCCTCGTGGAATCTCAGGAATGAAGTTATTTTAAGAAAGAGAACGTAAAATCCCATAATTTTATGAAATTGAATAATCAAATTAAAATTGGAAAATCGTATTATACATAAAGAAAAAAATAGTATATTTTTATAGAAGTTGAAATTAGCCTTCGGACCATGGCGTTTGGTTCCAAGTTTGAAAATATACACAACTTGTTAAATGTGCCAATTTTTTTTAAATTTCCTACAAAGGACAAAAAAATTAGCACGGGTCAATCCCAGTTGCATTTTCCACTTCTAAAAACCTAATCCCCATATCAATTGCAGCTCTCCAAATTAGATAAATTAATACATCAAATTAGGTATTATAAAGAATTCTACACAAATGAATCAAAACCATCGAGAAATATATAGTTTTGAAGGCATGCAAATTTTGAACAGTGAAGGAGAGGAATAATATACATCAAATCAAAGAGAATGAATGGCTAATAGGTGAGGGACTAATCATATTTGTATACATATTGACAAAACATACTACTTCACCTCTTATGTTCGTAAATCGAACATAGATGATGAAATTGATAACAAAGAGTAATTTTTTATACACCAAATTATAATGTAGTATGCCATGGCTAGGTTATTAAAATTTATTTTTCAATTGTATTTATTGGAATATTAATCTCCCTAATTAAGAAGTGTTCAAAATTAGGCATATTATATACTAAAGTTGTAGTGGTGTCCAAAATCGTCGATTGAGTGTATGAATTAGTTGGAAAATGCACTAAAAGTTTGACAAACGTGGACCATCTATTTCGATCCAATGGTGAAATGATGATGATGGGACGATCAACGGGCATGGTCATGAAGAGGAGGTAAATTCGCTTGCCATGATGAGGGTTTAATCAGCCATAAGTGGTCGGTATTAATTGAAATCTCACCAGAAAAGTGTGGCGGCTAGGGTTAAGGTAGAGGTATTTGGTGTTGCTGGGTTGGTCGGAATAGAGGTGGTCGATGACGACGGTGGCAACCGTGGTGTACGATTGTGATGATTTAGTTTTAGGTGGCCTAGCAATGGCTTCAAGGTATTGACTGGATTGTTGTTAGGAAAGTTGGGTTATTGTGTCATGAAGACGCATATGGAGGAAGATAGGTGTATATGAAAAATAAAATAAAATAAATAATATGTGTTAATTAAATAATCATGAAAATTCCCTTACCTTTAAACGCTTGGATTTCTGACATTCAACATCCACTTTACGTATGGTTCCTGACTCTGTGATCATGGCGAGAGGAAGAACGTTTTGGTACACGTTGTTTGCTGGGTCTTGGTATGTTTCAGAAAAGTGTTTTATTGTGTTAGGTTCATTATATGGTTTTGGGTTTACAGGTTGGGGCTTGATTTGGAAGCTTTGTAAATAGTGGTGCAATGATGAGTTTTGGCCTTGATTGTGTCATGGACCATTAAGATTTTTGATTGATACATCAATAGCTCTTTTGTTAAGATTGAAGCGACATAACCTATTGATAAATCTCTAACTTTAGAACTATGAAATAATTAACGAGTTAAGACTTTGAGCTCAACTGTGTGTACAAGGTAGACGTCAATGCAATTTGGTAGGGTCAATGACGTCTAATGATGAAGAGTTGGGACTTTAAGCCTAATAGCTTGCTGTTGAATACATAAGTTTTTAAGCTTAACGTGTATGTATGATTATGCAATAGTGAACCAAGACATGTAGTTTTTCAGTAGCAAGTCGCATACGATTTGGCGATAGCGGGCTAGAGCATATAGTTCTTAAGTAATGAATCACACACAATTGAGCAAAAATGAGCTGAGACATGTGGTTCTTTAGTAGCGAGTCACATGTGATTTGGCGATAACGGACCGAGACATGTAGTTATTTAATAGCAAGTCACATTCAATTTTGAAACAATGGGCTTAAACTTGTTCTTTAGTAGCAAGTTGCATACAATTTGTCGATAGTAGGATGAAAAATGTACTTCTTCGATAGCAGGCTGCATATGATTTGGCAATAGCACACTGAGATATTTAGTTCTTCAATATCAACTTGCATACGATTTGGTGACAGGGGGTTGAGACATGTAGTTTTTAAGTGGCGAGTCGTGTATAATTTGATGATATAGTTCCTCGGTTACGATTCGCATACGTTTTCGGCATGCGAGTTGGGATTATGAGCTCGATCATATGCATATGATTAGTGATAGATTTTTGTGAGACTTTAACATATGTTATCACTATAGTATTATATTATGTTTACTTGATTTACTAGATGCATGTGATAGAGGTTAAGGTATGGCTTATAAGCATAAGTTTTGGTTTACTAGCTTATTAGTGGTATACACTTATATAATGCATTTCACTCATCCAACTTATGTATGACACCCCTTATCATCTTCTTCTTAGTTATACTTTGATAGGCTAACAGAGAGGACCAGTTGTGAATTAGAGGATGATGGTAGGATGGAGATCTATATTTATTTATTTGTCATCTATCTACTAAAAAATTTATTCCTAGACATTGAACTATTTCTGTAACAACTCGAATTCTAGTGGGTCCGGATTTTTCACAAAAATGCTAAAACCATGCCCACTGAAGCTCAAGTTGGGTATCTAGTATCCTTCAAATAAGTAAAGATAAATATATCAGAGATCAAATAAATATCTCACATCGGAACTGACTAAAATATAATAGTAAGTAAATACTCACCAAGGTAATAACACTTTCTATACAAGTGTCACAAAGCTGAAAAATCTTTGCCATCTATCTAACCTGTGGGATGTTATGAGGAGGGGGTCAGAACTAAAGTTCTGGTGAATGGACAAATTATACACTTCTAAGCATAATTCTACATATACCGTTCTATTTCTATTTTCTTTTATATTAGGATTGTTGGGTTTACATTACTCTCGTCTCTGTGCATGAATCATACCCATCTACTCCCTAGTAGATTAAGACCTAATAACCAATATATTTATGTAGCTACATGCCCAAAGACCGCATTGGTACTAGGAACTACCCATAGTACCTTATGTATCCTCCTCGAAAGGGACTCCATTGTCTCGCTACTAGAGCGTATTGTAACTACATTTGTACAGGACAGCTTCGTGAGGCCTACAATACGAATGTTCCATCGTCTACTATAGAAAAGTGAAACTGCATTCGCACTAGCTTATACTAGTGTTCGGACATCCATAATGTACCACCCAGTGCGTACCTTGAGGACTACACGTAATCATTCTGTCTACTCCCTGAATTACACAAACCAAGGTCTACCTTGTATAGAACTCAGTCGGGGATTTTCTATATCTGTAGAGGTCCGCTTTTTTAGGCCTACAATACAGATATTCTACTTGGTCTGTCTCTTTTTTATCGTGGCTATGGCCCCATGCAGCCCCCCTAAACTAATCGAAAGATCTTTAAAGAGTTAAGTGATTGTGTCCTACTGCAAACAATCTAAACATCCAATTGGCTATTCCCCTCATCCAATGTCTCGATAGTGAAAGAATAATTGGCTTGTGGGTTTAACTCAAGTCTTTCCCGAACTTGCTCCGACTAGTGATGGCAAATATCCACATGTGACTATCCTTATGGGTCCTGCCTACTATAACCCAGTCGCAAACTAGGGTACGGTGTCAAACGAGTATCCTACTCCATCATCAACCTTTTGATGTTTACAAGGTCCGCTTCGTTAGGCCAGGAATGCAAAAGCAGTTAAGGCATACTCTCTTGATGGAACACCAATAGACCTGCCTCCATGGGTGCAGCTTCGTTAGACCTACCCCAGAGGGCCGTCCTAGAGTACCATCATGTCTCATTGATGTCTCGTACTTCCTTTTAGCCTAAAATAACTAAGTTGGACGTGCTCTTTCTGTACTAAAAATCTACAATAAACTGCTTCGTTAGGCTCTTTATCCAGATTTTCTTTAGGCTACTCCAAACACACCTTACCATTTTATTAGACCCTACGTCTAATCTTAATTTTATTTTGCATTTAGTTTACTTTTCTTATTCTGTTGGCTACTTATTTACCCTAATCAGCATGCCCGGTCCCACCCATGTGTAAGACCATCAGTCCTAGACCTCAAAGGGAATGCTGTCGGTACGTGTCACTTTTATTATTTTGCTTATTAACTTAATCCCAGATCTAAGTTTGATAAAATAAGCCTCTTCTATTTTTCTCTTTCTTTTTAATTATAACCTACGCGTTACAATTATACTTGCAATTGTTACTTTTATATTCTTTTCTTTCTTTTATAACCAACATGTTATAAATGTAATTACAAGCGTCTCTTTTCTATTCTAGTCTGTCTTCTTATATTATGATACTAATTTTTCTTTAGTTAACTTATATTATATAACAATCTTAATTTGGGACTACGTCCAACTGTCTTAAATTAATTATCATAATAACTGCTTTGCTTTTTACTCTACTATCTATGCAATAAATGCAGATCTAGTCACATTTTTTGTTTCTTGTTTATAGTCTTGTCAAATAATTCACTTGATTATTTCTTCTTCTTTAATTTCTTCTTTAACGCTTCACGTTATTCTATTTTATTCTGGGAAGTAGTTCTATTCTATTTGGTTGGTTGCAAAAACTATGCTAAAATTCCCTTTCCATATTTTAATACTAAGTAATGCTATAAACAATAACTCATAACTACAAGATACTTATTTTATTGTTTCTTTAACTGTTGGGTAATGCAAAATACAGTAATGTCTCTATTTTGCACTAATTCCATTTTTCTTGCTTTTATTCTTGCAATTACATTTATTGTTATTCTTACAATATTAAACTATGGAAAGGTATTCCATTTTCTAAACAAACCAACTGATCTATCACTAATTTCCAATTAGATTTTTTTCCCATTTTTAATTTATTTCTCACGTTTTAACATAATTTAATGTAAATTTCCCACTTTTAGGCTTATGCCTTTCTCTATAACTTTTAAGCCTAATACTACTTATATTTAATTGTTTTCTTTTCTTTTTTTTCTTTCCATATAAATAACATTTAAATATAAGTACACTTTTCTTACAAAATTTACAGTTGTAACATAACTAGCTAGTGGAACCAATTACTGAAATTAGTCCAAATGCTGAATTAAATATTTAATGGGAATCTAACGATATTATATATCATAAATATAAAAGAAATATAATTTAAATCCACTCACCTGAAAAGAAAACACTCCAAATTCCAAATCTGGTTTTTAGTCTAGTTCTATTATCCATAGCATTTGCCTTTGCAACCCTATTTGGATCCACAAACTGGAATTTGTATGGATTTATAAATCTAGATCTAATTGAAGAAGAATAAACAGATAAACTTGAAAACCAGATCTGAAAACTTACCTCATACGGACGACTTAGTTTGGACATCTCTTCTCTAGATCTATAGTTCTACCTCTAGATTGCAAATCAGAAAACCTAAATCAAGTATATTTAATTTCATAAGAATTGGAGGAGAAAGAAAAATGACAGGGCTTCCGCGTCCATTTAGAAAAATATGGGTTTGAAGGCAAGCCCTACATGTTTATTTATAGAGATCCAAAGCAACATTGTCCATTCATTTAAAGCGATTGAAATCTAGCCGTTAAGAACAAGCAAAACGCGTCAGTTTTGACATGTCTAGCCTTTTTGTTTTATACGTGTTAATTTATTTCCTTTATTTTTAAACGTTAACTTGTAACCGTTGCCTATTCATTCTAATTAATTTCCATCAATTGCAAATTTAATTCCCTTTATAACACATGTTTATTTTGAAATTCAAACATTACTATTAAATATAAATTAATTTCCTTTAATTGCTGATTTAATTAACATTGCCTACCAAAGTTAATTAATTTCCTCTAATTGCTGATGTCAATTAATTCCCTTCATGATGTGCGTCTATTTTGAAATTCAAACGTATGTTATTTCTTGAATTTATACGCTTATATATTTATAAGCAAATATATTTATGCATATTTATGCGTATAATTATTTTTCGATACGGAATTTCAAACATTAATAATTTTTTCATACGAAGTCCGTTCGAGGCATATTATATATGTAAATTAATCAAAAATCATCACGAACGCAGTGGTATAAGTTTCTAGGCCATATTCTAACAATTCCAAAAACGCTCACTTTCACTGTTTATAATTATTTGATAATTTAATTATTTAAAAATGCAGCGTGTTACATTCTCCGACCCTTTAGCAAATTTCGTCCCCGAAATTCGACAAGAGTAAAACTATGTAATTCCTCGCATCAATCACATCCATTTTATGTACATCCAATTTTGCAACCTTCTGTGTCCTTATGCAAAGTGTCATTCAACATAAAATATATGCGTGTACATGAATTTCTAAGCGGCACCTTCTATATGAATGTTTGGCTTCTTTAAAAACTCCTTTTAAAAATATGATGCACACATCCTAAATATACTTGCAATTTTTATATGAATGCAATCTTTTAAAAAATCAAAACAATTTTCATCCAATTTTTCCCACACTCCTACTGAATAGAGGCGTAGTTCATTTTTTTTATCCAAACCCTACCATACAACTTTTAATATTCGGGTTTCATAAAAATCTAATTTTTCAAACTCGATTTCTTATGTCAGAAAGAAGGTAGAAAACGGAGAATCTTACATTTAGCGTTTCACTTTTGCACACCTCTTTCTTCGTACTTGGAACTTATGCCGCTATTCTATAAAAATCTCTATTTTCTTTTCCAAGCACGGTTTACATAAGAAAAACTTCCTTCCAAATTTTTCCCAAGCTCAATTTTTGAAAAATATATATTTTTCTTCTGCAATCCTCATTTATTTTTATTGACGTTTCTGTTGCTTTCTTTAGATTTTACTGTTTTTCTTTTTGTTACTTTTATCTTCTTTTACTTTTCTTTTATTATTTACATCCTATGTTCTTATTCTCTTCTTGTAAACATCGCAAAAACATAGAGAAAAAGCATCATACTAATCATCACTGATTTACTACAATAGGAATTAAATGTATACATTGAGGTATAATCTCACAACTAAAGGAGACAACAAGTCCTACTACAAAGCAATACTAGATAGGTAAATATAACAACTAAACACAGCTATCATTTGGGGTTAGGAGACCTAGGACCATGTCCACCCATACATAGAAAGGTCCTACTCAAGGAATCCAAGTAACTCATATGCTTCTCCTGCTGTCTATTACTCGTTACTAACTTACACTGTATTACTCATGATGAATAAGATCTATTCATCTCTCACATTCCATACTCAAAATGGAATAACCAAGTCTCATTTACTGCAACGAATAAGGACTCCAGCCTGTGCAGTCTCTATCTAAAAAAAGCAACTAAGCTTAGAGAAATTTTCTCTTTACATTTACCTTTCATTTTCCTCCAACTAAGATCTACCTATCACAACCACGTGTGTCTTACTATCTTACTAATATCATTTCACTATTCTTTTATAGTCTACATACATGAAGCAACATTTCTAGGTTCTCACGTCCTATACACTTTATGGGAACTTTCAATATTACTACTAAAAGTAATCACTGCTACCTCCTACATATTCTTACACTTTTCCTATCACACCTAGGAAATGATTCCTATCTACCCCATATTTAAAAGCATGGTTTGGTATTCATCATTTCATTTCAAAAATTAAAGCTTATAAATTTTTGAAACATCAAATCCCAAAATTCTTGCCTTTAAAAGTGTTACTTTGAATTTGCTACTAAATTCAAAGGCACTTGGTTACTTAACATTTTATCTTTCTAGACTTGTATCTTTACAGCTCATTGAATTTAAATTATTCCCCAAACCTAGAGGGAAAAACTTACAAATTCTAAGTTCAAAACTTATTCCTCTTTTTCTTTTAAAGACATTTAGACATTTACAGCTTTCCATTAAAAAAAATTAGATTTTTAAATTTAACTATTTACTAAGTTTTTCTCTTCCAAAAACTTATTTACTTTTTCATCAAACCATTTTTCTTTAAAACATGCCTTGCTTGTCCTTAAAATATTTTTTTCTTGACTTCCAAGAATGTTCTTACATGTTTTCAAAACATCATCTTTTCATAGATTTTCAAATTTACAAAAACTGAAGTAGATAAGAACAATTATTTTATCAAAAATCCCTTAAATTTCCTACTCTTCCAATCACCTAACCTTGGAGAAGTTTCTAACTTACTACAAATGGGGACTTTCTACAAAGGCAAGTAACTAATGCGCATAATCAATGGAAAAATATGAAATTTCCATTTCTTAACTTTCCTACTAAGGCTCTCTATAATATCCCTCCTAACTAACACTGTCTCTAATTATTACACTTCTTATTACACCTAATGGTTTTATACCTTAATGTATTGGAACTACTTTCTTTTATGAGAAACCATTAGCGCTAAAACCTTCTATGAATCCTTTAAAAGAGGATTTCATGTTTATGTGAAATTACAAGGAACTTATTAATTTTATCGAAATAGGCTATACAAAATATGGTGCTTTCCATATCTTGTACATCTCTTTCACGTATTCCTTATAACTTGCAAAAAACATCTTCATTTGTGATTTGGTTTCATAGAAAATTATATCATTATTCATTTCATTCCAAAAGATTAAAGTATGTTTAATCTACATTCACTCACAATAGACATTTCCTACAAAATTTATTAATTTCCTAATATTTAACTTATATCTTCTTCTTTTTCTTTCAAAAGAACTCATTTTCAAAACTGTTTTAATATTTTCATAACTAGAAAACATTTCATATACTTATTTAAATAATTAGTGGACTTATAAACCACTTTATTTCTATACTTAGAAATTATCTTCAAAACACATTTTTATTTGGGTCAAAATAGATGTTGCGTGAAACACTGTTACTATAATCCAAAAATACTCGTATATGGATTCAATTAAAAAATAAAATAAATCTCATATGCTATGTAAAAACATTTCTTTTGGGAGTCACCTACTATAACAATAGTGTCATAGTCTATGCTCCCTTTAATTTTCATGAAAACATCCATTACAACAATAAATGTTGTAATGTTATCGATACTTAAAGCACTCTAGGTTTTTATATTTAAAATCTTCGTTTACCTACAAAGAAACTAGCAAGCAATACATGCTCTATATTTCTTTAAAAAGAATTTCACTTTTAACAAAATTTACATCATATAAAAACCAATTTAAATTTCATACCACTTTTTTTCTTTTCAAAAACCCAATATTTACTTCCTCCAACATATTAACAATTATATTTTTCAACTTTTCAATTCCAAATGTTTCATTTTACAGGGGTAGACATAAAGTGATTTTCTTCTTATTACCCTAGGAATACCCTTCCTAAATCTTGGAAAACTCCTTTTCCTTACTAAAATTTCTTATTCTTTCCAAAATAAAAATACTCTTCCTATTATCTCTATAGAACTTTCCCACTTCCTATAACATATGGATACCAATCTTCTCTCAAAACGTAGCTTATTGTACACTATAAATCGGCAATAACATAAGGCTTAACATCCTTGATCATCCTAAACCCAACAAGCAAACTATGCACAAATGTACATCTAAAAACTTTCCATATGTTAAAATCTATAATTGGAGACTATTTGGATTTCAATACATAATATATTTATATTTTATTCAAAAATATAAATACGTTCACTCATATTTCTTAATTTACTTAAGTTCTTCTTACCTAAGCTCTGATCTTAACACAACAACCCGAATTTCAGTGGGTCCAAATTTCTCACAAAAATGATAAAATCCAAGCCTATTGAAGTCCAAATTGGGTATAAGGTATCCTGCAAATAGGAAATGATAAATATATCAGAGCTCAAATAAATATCCCACAGCGGAACTGACTAAAATATAAAAGTAAGTAAATACTTACCAAGGTAATAACACTCTCAAAAGACCTTTCAAGATCTATGTGGCTGTGCCCTACTACAAACAATCTAAACATCAATTGGCTGTGCCCTTCATCCAATATCTCGATACTGAAAGATTCATTGGCATGTTGGTTTAACTCTAGTTTTTCCCGAACATGCTCTGACTGATGATGACTAATATCTACATGCGACTATCCTTATGGATCCTGCCCACTATAATCTGCTCGCAAACTAGAATAGAGTGTCATACGAATATCCTACTTCATCATTAACCTTTTGACTGCCTACAAAGGTCCGCTTCATTAGGCATGCAATGCAAAAGCAGTCAAGGCATACACTTTTGATGAAACACTTACAAACCAGTCTTCGAGGTTGCAGCTTCGTTAGGCCTACCCCAGAGGGTCATCTTAGAGTATCCTCATTTCTTGTTGAAGTCCCGTACTTCCTTCCAGTCCAAAATAACTAAGTTGACATGCACTTTCTGTACTAAAAATCTATGATGAACTGCTTCGCTAAGCTCTTTATCTAGATACTCTTTGGGCTACTCCAAACACACCTTACCATTTTATTAGACCCTACATCCAATCTTTTATTATGCGTTTAGTTTACTTTTCTTATTTTGTTGGCTACTTATTAACCCTAATCAGTAATCCCAGCCCCACCCATGTGTGAGACCATCGGTCCTAGATCTGAAAGGGAATGCTGCCTGTATGAGCCACTTCTATTATTTTGCTTATTAACTTAATCCAAGGTCTAAGTTTGATAAAATAAGCCACGTTTATTTTTCTCTTTCTTTTTAATTATAATATATGTGTTACAATTATACTTGCAATTGTCACTTTTATATTATATTCATTCTTTTATAACCTGCATGTTAAAAATGTAAGTGTCTATTTTCTATTCTAGTTTGTCTTCTTTTATTACAATACAAAATTTTCTTTAGTTCTCTTATATTATATAACAGTCTTAACTTGGGACTAAGTCCAACTGTCATAAGTTACTTATCATAATAACCGCTTTACTTATTACTCTACTATTTGCGCAATAAATGCAGATCTAGTCATATTTTCTATTTATTATTTCTAGTCTTTTCAAATAATTAACTTGATTATTTATTCTTCTTTAATTTTGTTGATGCTTCGTGTTATTCTCTTTTATTTTGGAAAGTAGTTCAATTCTATTTGTTTAGTTGCAAAAATTATGCTAAAAAACCATTTCCATATTTCAGTGCTAAGTAATCCTATATACAATAACTCTTAACTGAAAGATATTTATTGGTTCTTTATTTGTTAGATAATTAAAAATACAATAATGTCTCTATTTTGCACTAATTCCATTTTTCTTGCTTTTATTCTTGCAATTACGTTTATCGTTATTCTTATAACATTAAACTATGGAAATGTATTATTTTCTCTAAACCAACCAACTAATATATTACTAACTTCCAAATCAAGTTATTAGATTTTCCTCTTTTAATTCATTTCTCCCGTTTTAACATAATTTACTATAAATTTCTCACTTCTACACTTATGCCTTTCTCTCTAACTTTTAAGCCTAATACTACTTATATTTAATTGGGTTTTCTTTCTTTTTTTTGTTTCCATATAAATAACATTTAAATATACGTACACTTTTCTTACAAAATTTACAGTTTTAACATAACTAGCTAGCAGAACCAATTACTGAAATTAGTCTAAATTTTGAATTAAATATTTAACGAGAATCTAACGGTATTATATATCATAAACATAAAAGGTATATAATTTAAATCCACTCACTTGAAAAGAAAACACTCCAAATTCTAGATCTGGTTTTTAGTCTAGTTCTATTATCCCCTTTGCAACTCTATTTGGATCCACAAACCGAAATTTGTATGGATTTATAAATCTAGATCTGATTGAAGAAGAATAAATAGATAAACTAGAAAACTAGATCTAAAATCTCACCTCATACGGTTGGCTTAATTTGGACATCTCTTCTCTAGATCTATAGTTTCTACTCCAAATTGCAAATCAGAAAACTGAAATCTAACATGATTTCTGAAGAATTGGAGAGAAAGAAAAGTGACAGGGCTTCCATGCCCATATAGAAAAATATGGGTTTGAAGGCTAGCCCTACACGTTTATTTATAGAGAGCCAAAGCAACATTGTCCGTTCGTTTAAAGCGATTGAAATCTAGCCATTAAAAATAGGCAAAACGCATCAGTTTTAACGTGTTTAGCCTTTCTATTTTATAAGTATTATTTTACTACCTCTGTTTTTAAACATTAACTTTTAACCGTTGCCTATTCATTCTAATTAATTTCCATCAATTGCAAATTTAATTCCCTTTATAATACATGTTTATTTTGAAATTCAAACATTGCTAATTAATGTATATTAATTTCCTTTAATTGCTGATTTAATTAACATTGCCTATTAATGTTAATTAATTACCTCTAATTGCTGATGTCAATTAATTTCCTTTATGATGCGTGTCTATTTTGAAATTCAAATACACGTTATTTCTGGAATTTATATGTGCATATATTTATAAACAAATACATTTACGTACATTTACAAGTATAATTATTTTTCGATACGGAACTTCGAATGTCAATAACTTTTTCATAAGAAGTCCGTTTGTAAAAACCCTGGTTTCGAAGATTACCTGTTAATTTTAAATTACAACGGTAGTTATAATTTAATACCGAATTAAAATAAATTAGAGATTATTAAATTGTTTATTTGGAATAAACGTTAAATTTTGAAAATAAAATGAGAAAAATAAAGTTTGGAACCTTATTCTATTTATTTGGGTTAATAATGATTGGAAAATGGGTTTTATTTAGAGAAAAAGCAATAATTTTATTAATTATTGCCAATTACTTCTTTTAATAATTTTAAAGAAAAGAAGTATGTGATTCTTAAAAGCTGTTTATTTAAATATAAAGATGGAAATTGGTTTTAAAATGTGTGTTAACTATAAATTCAAGTTTAATATGGTTCGTAATATGTTTTTAAGTGAGAAAATGATTTTTGTTGAATTTTTAAGTTAAAATGTAGAATTTTACATTTATTTAGTGAAAATTGTGTATTATTCTGAAATAAAGGATTTTAATAATAATAATGTTTAAAAATAAAAATTAACTCTTTTATATTATTTCTTGTGTATGTAAATTTACAAATTTTTGTTTGGTTAAAAATGAGAAAAACTAGTGTATAAGTCGATAATATAGGTTAAATTACACATCTCTTTGTAATTTCTCTAAGTAAAATTGCCTTGGGCCAATTAGGTAGGGTTTAAATCCATTAACCCCTTTTTAGAATTATTTTTTAATAAGAAAAGAGATGAGAACTTACCAGTACGTTCATTTTGTTATTCACCTCCTTCTTCCTTAGCTTGAGAAATAGAACCCACTCCTCTAAATTGCAATTCAAGCCATTTCTTCAATTAAATTCAAGCAAGTTAAAATCTTTTTCAAACTAAAGTATAATTAAAAGGTAATCTCACTCCAAAACCTTACAATTTTATCAAATTCCTAGTTTTAGAAGTAATTTTTCTAATTTACTGTAAAACTTCTTTTGCATGTCTATTCAAGGAATTCTACAGGGTATTGGAAGCTTTCTTCTCAGCAAAGCTTGATCTTTTCAGCTAATAATTTGGGTTTTTATTCAAGTACAGCAAGGTTAGTTTGTTAACTCACAATCTCTAACAAATCAAAGTGGAAAATTACTTGATTTTGTGAAAAACTAGTTATTGTAATCGTTTTTTGTTTATACTTTACTTCTCTGTGAAAAACAGTATTATGTTGTCTCTTTGAATGGATGTAACTTGAGATTTCAACAATGAAATGCTGCCGGATTTCTTTCATTTGGCAGCTTTGATGTTGTATTACACGCATATCAAATTTTGTAGCATTTCATCTTCATTTGATATGTCAAATTGGTGCTTGAAAATCATGTTTCGAAGCTGCTGAAACTAACTGGGCAGGTTCGTGCCCTAGGTCGACCTGCATGTCGACCTAGGGGTCGACCTTCAAGCGCTCTAGGTGTGAGGTTGACCTTGAGGTCAACCTGCATGTCGACCTCAAAGGCATTTTTGCCTGGGGCATTTTCTCTGTGTTGTGTGTGTCCTGGTGCCTGTTCTAACTTTGTTTGTTCTATATTTTTCTTAATTTTGATGATGTTTTTGCGATATTTTGAGAGCTATTATGCCTATCAATAGGCTAGTTAACAGAATTTGCAATACAAATTTGAGTTGAATTTGAACTGAGTTTGGACTGAATTCGAGTTACCGGTTTTATATTTTTCTTTGATTTTTTCATTGTTTTCAAGCACGAATTTCTCTAAATAGTTATGAAATAAATTGGCTTTTATAATTATTATTATTATGTATTTTCAACGTATTTTTAATTTATAAACTACTTATTCTCTATAATAAAGGAATTTCAAATATTGGTTTCAATAATCGTTTTCGAAAAATAGTATTAAAAGCTAGTTTTCTCTAATAAATTATTTTAAATATAAAATACACATTTTTGCACTATTCGAGCATATGAAAAAAGAATTAAACGATTTAGTAAAATACGTGGTATGAGACACTTAATTTTACTATTTCGGTTAATTCTGAACTTGTACGATTGAAGCTATTCATGACTTTTGATTTCTGAGTTGATTGCCATTTTAATGGCGTGTTTTGAGTTTTATAATTCCTATTTATAGGAATTTTCTGAGATGGCCAATATTTTTATTGTTTGAGATCTCCTATCTTAGGAGTATAATCGATGAGAACCACTTATATATTTGTTTTACTCGCCACTGAGACGATGTGAGTCTTGAGATGAGATTTCCCTTTTCGGGAATTATGGTTTATGAGAAACCACTATGAGATTTATTTGCACTTGCCGATGAGACGAGGCAAGATATGAGATTTTTGAGATTTTTGAGATTTGTGATTTATTTTTAGATCTGTAATTAACTAGCGGTTAGTAAACTGTTTAGTGCGAGCGTGTGGTATGGGACGCATGTTAACACTTTCTGGGTTCCTATTCGAGAGTTTGTGACACATCCACGAGTATGCTAGTGTTATAGACCTTTGGGTCATCATGAGTTATGTGACTTCGGTCACCACGAGTTATGTGACTTTGGTCACCATGATTTATGTGACTTCGATCACCACAAGTATGATCTTTGGGTCCACGAGATAGGTACCTAATTTATAAATAGCACTGGACAAGAGTTGGCACGTGCAGCATTGCTTCGGCATTGCAATCGAGGAACCGACCTATACAGGTTTTCTGAGTTTTTTTTATTAAGATTTCATAATTTTAGGATGTTTTATTACATCAATAGCCTAGTGCTATATGAGATGTTATATATATAGTGATCTCATTTATGATGTTTTGAACTCTTATTGAGTTCCTTGAGTTATGAGTTTTGATGATTTCATGATTTTATAGGATATTCTGGTATTTCTAGTTTTGCAAGTTGATTTTGAGTTTTATATACATTTATACCGATGAGATGAGGTAATTAAATTTGGAGATTTTTCTATATTTGAGATTTATATTGTCATTCTATGACATTCTGAGATTTTTTTTCCTATGCCAATAAGATGAGGTACATTTGAGTTTGGGATTATCCTATTTGAGAATGTTTCATGTCTACCATTTTGGCGAGTGTTTAATTAATGATTCTCCTATTTAGGGGATATGGTTCATCAAAACCATTGTTATTATCTTAGAGATTTCGCCGATGATATGAGGCAATTTGATGTTTAATTGTGTTTTATCAAGGGTTTCTTCCTTGAGCTTTCATATACTATGTGATAATTGTCCACTTAAGTTATGAACTTGTAGTTCTTGTTATTTGTTATTATTCAAGGAGTATAACATTCTTTTCTTAATAAAGTGGTATCACAGTCTTGGTATGGTTTCCTCTCGTTTGAAAGGATACTTTACCCTTTCCTCATGATTCTTTTTATCGTCTATCCTTACTAAACTGATGTTTTGGCTTGACTGACCCGTGTATTTTATACTCGGGTCAGACCGAGTTTGTTTTAGGTTAAGCTTTTAACTTTGGACTTAGAATTGCCTTGAAGCTTCCGCATGGTCTTCTTCTTATCTCTATTTGTGACTATAGTCCTCTTGTGTTGCATTTTGAGATGTATATTCATTGACTCTTGTATATTGAGTGGTCGTCATACCACTTTGACATGTTATTTGTATTGCATTGAGATGTATCATTGTATATGTTTATATACATATCTGTCTGGCGTTCTGTGATATGATATTCATTTATTTATTGTATTTTGTTCTAATAAATCTGTTACAAACGAAGAAGAGAATGAAACTCAAATTATTTTCCCTCTTATTCATTACTTCGGCCTACTTACATATACATATATAGTAGGACCTACAAGTGGACTGGGCCGAACAATTACAATATGAGAAAATCAGAAAATAGAAACCAAGTAAACAAGTATGCAATTATATGTACATTATTTACAATCTATATGTATATCCTTCTGATAACACCTCCCCTCAAGTTGGTGCATAGATATTTATCATGCCCAACTTGTCACACAAATACTCGATTCCGGCTCCGTTTAAAGCTTTTGTAAAGATGTCAGCAAGTTGTTCTTCAGTTTTTACATGCTTCGTAACAACAAGCCCTTGTTGTATTTTTTCTCTCACAAAATGACAGTCTACATCGATATGTTTAGTTCTTTCATGAAACACTGGGTTTGATGCAATGTGCATAGCAGCTTGATTATCACAATTCAGTATGACTGGCTTCACAATTTCGAGTCCAACTTCACACATAAGATGGTCTATCCACATTATTTCACAAACTGTTTTGGCCATAGCTCTATACTCAGATTCAGCACTTGATCTTGAAACTACATTTTTCTTTTTACTCTT
Source organism: Allium fistulosum (assembly GCA_030737815.1). NCBI lineage: Eukaryota > Viridiplantae > Streptophyta > Magnoliopsida > Asparagales > Amaryllidaceae > Allium > Allium fistulosum. The sequence continues at coordinate 138,573,447 of CM060904.1, forward strand.
CCATGAAATCAGATTTCCACCTACAAATAGCCAAAAACCAGAGGTAGATTTTCTGTCTACCTTAGACCCTGCCCAATCAGCATCACAAAAACACTCAATTTGTGCATGTCCATGATTTTTGTACATTATTCCATGTCCAACAGTTCCTTTGAGATAACTTAGAACTTGTTTTAATACACTCCAGTGATGAACAGTAGGAGATGACATAAATTGGCTTATTACACTTACAGAGAAAGAGATATCAGGTCGTGTAAAAGTCAGGTAATTCAACTTTCCTACTAACCTTCTATATCTATTTGGATCTTTGAATAATTTACCACCTTCCATGATATTGTTATTCGGTAGAATAGGTGTAGTACTTGGTTTTATCCCTAAAGTTCCAGTTTCATCTAACAAGTCAAGCACATACTTTCTTTGAGACATAAAAATACTTTCATCACTTCTTGTGATTTCCACCCCTAGAAAATACTTCAAATCTCCCAGGTCTTTAGTATAAAATTGTTTGTGAATGAAAGTCTTGAGAAATGAAATACTCAATTCATCAGTAATCACTATATCGTCTACATAAACAACTAGTAAAATTATACCAGCTTTAGTATATGCTTGTGAAACGCTGAATGATCACATATGCTCTTCACCATGCCAAAGATTTCCATAGCATTACTAAATTTCCCAAACCAAGCTCTGGGGCTCTGTTTTAATCCATACAGTGATTTCTTAAGTCGACAAACGAGACACTTTTTCCTTGAGCAATGAATCTAGGTGGTTGGATCATATAAACTTCTTCTTCTAAGTCCCCATGGAGAAATGTATTTTTGATGTCTAGTTGATGTAACTTCCAACTATAAGTTGCTGCCAAGGAAATGAACAATCGAATAGAAGTTAATTTTGCTACTGGAGAAAAAGTTTCAGAGTAATCTATACCATACACTTAAGCATATCCCTTTGCAACCAACCGTGCTTTTAATCTGGCAAAGGATCCATATGATTTTGCTTTTATAGTGAATACCCATTTACATCCAATGGGTCTTTTATTCTCGGGTAGCTGGACTAAGTCCCAAGTTCTGTTATATTCAAGAGCATCTAATTCTTCAACCATAGCAGCATGCCATCCAGAGTTTAATAAAGCTTCTTAACCAGTTTTAGGTATAGACACCGATTCAAGGGAAGCAACAAGTGAGTGAGTAGATAATGGGATATGTTCATATGATACAAATGAGGAAATATGATATGTACACTGATGTTTTCCTTTTCGTAGAGCAATAGGTAAGTCACATTCAGGGTCAAATGTAGAAACTGGTTCATGTGGAGGTATGACTTCTGGCTGAGGAGGTGGAGTTGTATTATGAGGAGGTGATGAGGCATTAGTATCAATATCAGGTTCCTTTTGAACTTCAGATATCTCATATACAAGGAATTCATCATTTTCTATCCGAACTTGATCATATGTACTTGGTGATGATTGGGAAAATGGTGTCTCTTCAATAAAGGTGACATCAATTGATACAAGATACTTATTTAGAGAGGGACAAAAACATCTATAACCTTTTTGCAAACGATAGTAACCAAGAAATATACACTTCACTGCTTTTGGATTAAGTTTGGACATTTGTGGTCTAACATCTCGAACAAAACATGTACAACCAAATATTTTTGGTTTTACTGGATATAATGTTTTATTTGGAAAAAGGATTTTATATGGAATATCACCATTCAGAACAGTTGATGGCATACGATTTATGAGGAAACATGCTGTTGATACAGCATCAGCCCAAAATTGTTTGGGTAAATTCATATGAAATAACAAAGCACGAGTAGTCTCAAGAAGGTGTCTGTTTTTCCTTTCGGCTACCCCATTTTGAGGTGTTGTATCTACACAAGATGTTTCATGAAGTATTCTATTTTGATTCATGTAAGTTTGAGATTGATTTTAGGTATATTCCTTTGCATTATCACTTCTCAAAGTTCAAATAGAAACATTCAATTGATTTTTAATTTCAGCACAAAATGAACAAATTATTGAATACAACTCAGAACGATTTTTCATAAGAAATAACCAAGTTACATGAGAATAATTATCTACAAATGTAACAAAGTATCTAAATCCAGGTTTAGAAAGGACTACTGTAGGTCCCCAAATATCAGAATGAACAAGCTCAAAAGGACAGTCAACTCTTTTATTTACTCTTGGACTCAAATTAACTCGATGATGCTTAGCATATTGACATGACTCACAATCTAGTGATTGAACAGGACTAAATTGTGGACATAGTTTCTTTAAAAATGAAAGAGAAGGATGACCTAATTGACAGTGAGTTTTTAATACTTGTGAAATACTTGAACAAGTAACAGATTTTTTATCAACAAAAGGAGTATCAAGAACATACAATCCCTTTGACTCATGTCCTTTACCAATAATTTGTTGCGTCATAAGATCCTGAAATATACAATGAGATGGGAAAAATGAGATGGAATAGTTTAGCTTCTGAGTTAACTGACTCACTGATAGCAAATTGAATGCAAGCTTAGGTATATATAAAGCATATGTTAGTGGAAAAGGTGAGTGGTTTGAAATAATTGTTCCAAACCCTTGAACATTAGAGGAAGAACCATCAGCTAAAGTAACATTATGAGTGGAATTTTGTGATTGAAGATTTGAGAAGAGAAGACAATTACCTGTCATATGATCTGTTGCACCAAAATCAAGCACCCATTGAGTTTTGCATGGACTTATAGACCTACTATTGTTTGCAATAGTAAAGACAATTGGTGTAGTTGATGTAGATTTGTTCATGCTATTCTGATATTCAGTGAATTTTGAATATTCTTCAGCAGATACAAGAACAGTTTGATTAGCTTGATCTTGTGTTTTTTCCACATGAGCTACCTGTGAATTCGAATTTCCAAATTGCCTTTGCTTGTTTTGTAATTTCCAGCATTCAAACTTTATATGCCCCGGTTTCTTACAGTATGCACATGAATTGGTATTCACTGTGCGATTTCCAGATACACCTATATCTCTCTTGTGCATATTTTGTTCCTGTTTCCATGGTACATATCTATTATTCGAACTTATTAGAACACTGTTATTGAGCAGAGGTAGTTGTGTTTGAACTTGAAATTTCAGTTCGAAGTATCCTTCTAAAAACATCATTTAACGAGGTTACATCAGATCCAGATAAAACTTGTGCTTTAGCTGATTCAAATTCAAATGGAAGCCCCGCTAGAAAACTCATAATAGCCATTTGCTCTCCTTGTTTTTGTTGTACTTTCACATCTGCACTAATAGGAAGCAGCATATTAAACTCTTCATAAGTCTTCTTAAACGCCATAAAATAGTTCATAAGAGATTGATCTTGTTTCTCAACCCGATTAAATGATTTACATATTTCATACATTCGATTCAAGTTTCCCTTTCCAGAGTATAAAAACTCCAAATAATCCATAAGTTCCTTAACAAACTCATAATGATTAACCAGACTAATGATCTCACTATCAATTGTATTTCGAATCTGAAGGAACAATCGAGCATCATCTCGAAACCAAGTCACAACTTCTTTGCCTGATGGATCTTCTTTTGGAGGATCTCCACTCAGATGATTATCCTTATCAATGCTTCTTAGGTATAATCAAATTGTTTTACTCCAATCAAAATAATTTGATTCACTTAATTTGTGCTCTGTTATCTTCGATATCATCGGTACAACTTCCATGACGGATTTAACTTCTCCCATAGCCCAAAGAAAAGGATTGAGAGATGAAGATCTGAAATTTGAATTAGCCGGGCTCTGATACCATGTTACAAATGAAGAAGAGAATGAAAATCAAATTATTTTCCCTCTTATTCATTACTTTGGCCTACTTACATCTACATATATAGTAGGACTTACAAGTGGACTGGGCCGAACAAGCTGGGCCAAACAATTACAATATGAGAAAATCAAAAAATAGAAACCAAGTAAACAAGTATGCAATTATATGTACATTATTTACAATCTATATGTATATCCTTCTGATAACAAAATCCATTAGCTAGCTATAGTTTTGTATTAAGTATTTATTGGATATGTTGATCCATTTGAGTTTGGAAAAAAAATAAAGTACAACAATTATCGACGTATTCAATAGACATTTAAGATAAGGCTATAGATGGTTGCTCCTAACTAGCCCTATTCTCCACATTAGCAGATAAAATTACTAAGTAATTCTCTTTGTTAATGTGGGCCTCGGGGTGGGGCGTCAAAGTTTGGTATTAGATCAAATTTCAGAACAAAATATGATAAACACATAACAAAAGCACATATAATGATACATCTAAGTATAGTACAAGTATACTTATCCTTTAGTCTTTGTGTCTTTAAATTTTCCATGCCCTTTTAGATTGAAGTTTGGGATATGTCTAGGAATATATGTTATTCCATAGTATTAAAAATTGATTTAATGATGTCTTATCTTGAGAGTAGTCTAATGTGATTATTCTATTTGAGTCCGCTTCGATACGGATGCTTGACGCTCATCTGTATTGAAGGAATCGGTTGATTCTTTTTTATATGCTTATCTTGTGATCTCTTTGAGAATTGCGAATCCTATTGAGAGGATCTGCAATATTTGGGTTGGAGTATGGAGGGATTTTGGGATTTGTACCTTTTGGCTTATCTTTTTGTGCGAATTAGCATGTTGTTTTCTATCCTAAGTTTGGGATGATTTGAGATGGAGTGGCTTGCATATTATCAAGTCACATTTTGTGATTCATAGGATACTATATTTTGGTATCCTAATTTAGTCGATTTGTTATTCTTATTCTTCGAAATGTTAACGATGATTTTGAAGTCTCTGTATTTACTCTTGAATATCAAGATGTCGATGATATATCTCGATTGTTAGTCATTGTGACTCTATTAATTTCGATGAGTCCATTCGTGTGTGACACCCAATCGGGCAATCAAGATATTGACCTCTTTTTCAATTCTTAGCCTTTCGATCATCCTTCCACAAGGATGTCCAATAAGGGAATGAGGTTATTCGTTGAATTTAAATGATATTGTCATATGTGTCCTTTTTTGAGATATCCTTTTAGGATACTCAATTGATGGTATACTCTATGATGTTACTTCATTTGTAGTAATGATGTGTCATTTGTGTTCTTCTTCTCATTTCAGAAGATATCTTGTCCTTACTCTTATATCTTATCAATCTCTTAGCAATATATTGGTGGTGTTAGGGTCATTCCTTAGCTTGACCTTACATCGGTTTTCATGTGCTACGAGTTGCGGAGGACAACGTTCCTCTTACACATTCCGCACTCGTATAGTTTTTTTTGAGAAGTTCGTTATTCCATTAGGTTGGACAAACGGTCTAATCTGTTTCGTCAATCTCGAGTATCGAGTACTCTGGTTATATCTCAATGATCTCAAATTGAGTTCCATGGTTTTAAGAATAAGCAATAAAATTGAGTTTTTAAATTTTTTTTAGAAAATTGAAGATATGTTTCCAGGAGGAATTGGATTATTGTTTTGAGAATACATAAAGAAAATTTTGAATATTATATGAGTTTTTTTTATAGAAATAATTTTTGTGTTGGGTTGTCCATCGAGTGCTTTAAGAACTCTGGTCGTTGCGTTTGGCCAACGTTATCGATAGGAATATCCTAAACGCTGTGATGAGACAATCAGACACGGTAAATTGAGTTTTAATGAGATTAAGTTTGGAAAATTAATATTTATAGGATTGAGAATTAAAGTTTTTATTTTGAGTGACATATGTAACTTGTTTTGGAAATTTTTAGTTGTTTGAAAAAAAATGAGTAGTAAGATTTTAAAATTATATCTTAAGGGTTGTCGAAATGGATTAATAAAATTCTTTTGAAATTTAATTTCTGTAATAAGAAGGTACATGAATTTAAATCTATTCATTTTGTAAGTTCTATATTAAAGAGTTTTGAAAATTTTCAATTATAGAAATTTGAGGTTTTGATTATGAAATAATGAGGTTTGAAACTCTGAGAACTTTTAATTGTAAATTAATATATTTTTATCTATTGGTCTCTTGAGTTTGTCTTGCCTTAGAGCAAATGTCAATAGACTTGTTTTATGCAGTCAGTTGAGTTTGGTAGACTTTTAAGTAACCACCTCTTATCGGGGTTTCTTAACTCAATTGTTATTATCTTATTATTTGTATGGCTCCTTCCACAGAGAGACATGGAAAGTTATCGCCTTGTTGTTTGGAGTTCGGATAAAGCGATGCTAAATCCCAACTCTTTTCAAAAACTTGTGTGAAATCAATCTCTTTCAATTGATTTTTGGGTTGCTTTTCTTCTTTTGTGTTCTTATTTTGAAGGAGATATGCCTTCGAAATGATGAGGTATTGCTTGAAGATATTCTACAGTCCGCTAATCCTGACAAATTTATTCAGGTAATCATAGAAATTATCGAGCAATTTTATCTTGGTTTTCTTTCATCTTGAGTTAAGAGTGAGAAATTTTGATTTCGTGTTTGTCTATCTTTCCTTTGATTGATGAAATTATTGTGTTGAGTACTAACTCTTCTCTAGAAATTACGAGGACGTAATTTTGATAAGGGGAGTCTGCAACAATCCTAGTTTTGGAGATTACTTTGTTAATATTAAGTTATAATGGTAATTATAATTTAATATTGAGAATTAAAATAAATTAAAGATTTTTAAATTGTTTATTTGAAATAAACAATAATTTTTTAAAATCAAATGAGGAAAAAAAATTGGAACTTTATTCTATTTATTTAGGTTAATAATGATTGGAAAATGAGTTTTATTTAGAGAAAATGCAATAATTGTATTAATTATTACCAATTACTTCTTTTAATAATTTTTAAAGAAAAGAAGTATGTGATTTTTAAAATTTGTTTATTTTACTAAAAAGATGGAAATTGGTTTAAAAATGTGTTTTAACTATAAATTCAAGTTTAAAATGATTTGTAATATTTTTCTATGTGAGAAAATGATTTTTGTTGAATTTTTAAGTCAAAATGTAGACTTTTATATTTGTTTAGTGAAAATGTGTATTATTGTGAAACAAAGGATTGTAAGAATAATAATGTTTAAAAATAAAATTAATTCTTTTATATAGTGTAAAATAAATTCTTTCTTGTGCATGTAAATTTACAAATTTTTGTTTGGTTAAAAATAAGAAAAACTAGTGTATAAGTTGATAATATAGGTTAAATTACACATCTCTTTGTAATTTCTCTAAGTAAAATTACCTTGGGCCAATTGGGTAGGGTTTAAATCCATTAACCCCTTTTTAGAATTATATATTAATAAGAAAAGAGATGAGAACTTACCAGTACGTTCATTTTGTTATTCACCTCCTTCTTCCTTAGCCTGAGAAATAGAAACCCACTCCTCTAAATTGCAATTCAAGCTATTTCTTCAATTAAATCCAAGAAAGTTGAAATCTTTTGCAAACTAGAGTATAATTAAAAGGTAATCTCACTCCAAAACCTTACAATTTCATCAAATTCCTAGTTTTAGAAGTAATTTTTCTAATTTACTGTAAAACTTCTTTTGCATGTCTATTTAAGGAATTCTACAGGGTATTGGAAACTTTCTTCTCCGCAAAACTTGATCTTTTCAGCTAATAATTTGGGTTTTTACTCATATATAGCAAGGTTGAGTTCATTAATTCACAATCTCTAGTAACTCAAAGTGGAAAATTGCTTGATTCTATGAAAAACAAGTTACTGTAATCGTTTTCTATTTATACTTTACTTCTTTGTGAAAAATAGTTATGTTATCTCTTTGAATAGATGTAACTTTAGACTTCGATAATGAAATGCTGGTGGATTTCTTTCATTTGGTAGTTTAGATGTTTTATTACATGCATGTCAAATTTTATAGCATTTCAACTTCATTTGTTTTGTCAAACTGGTGATGAAAATCAGGTTCGAAGCTGCTGAAACTAACTGGGCAGGTCCGTGCCCTACGTCAACTTGCATGTCGACCTAGGGATCGACCTTCAAGCACTCTAGGTCAAACATACAGTTAACCGAGTGGGGAGTGAGTTCGACCTTGAGGTCGACCTGCATGTCGACCTCTGAGGCATTTTTTCCTAGGGCATTTTCTCCCGTGTTGTGTGTGTCCTGATGCTTGTTCTAACTTGGTTTGTTCTCTATTTTGCTTGATTTTGATGATGTTTTTGCGATTTTTTGAGGCTATGATGCCTATCAGTAGGCTAGCTAAATTTTGGAGAATTTGCAATTCAAATTTGAGTTGAATTTGAATTGAGTTTTGATTGAATTCTTATTAAATTCGAGTTGAATTCAAGTTACCGGTTTTGTATATTTCTTTGATTTTTTCATTGTTTTCAAGCACGAATTTCCCTAAATTGTTTTGAAATAATCTTCAAAAGAAATTGGCTTTTAAAATTATTATTATGTATTTTTAAAGTATTTTTAATTTATAAATCTATTTATTCTCTATAATAAAGGAATTTGAAATATTGGTTTCGATAATCGTTTTTGAAAAATAGTATTAAAAGCTAGTTTTCTCTAATAAATTATTTTAAATATAAAATACACATTTTTGCACTATTCGAGCGTATGAGAAAGAGAATCAAACGATTTAGTATAATACTTGGTATGAGACATGTATGTTTACTGTTTTGGTTAATTCCAGACTTGTACAATCGAAGCTATTCATGGCTTTTGATTTCAGAGTTGATTGCCATTTTAATGGCATGTTTTGAGTTTTATAATTCCTATTTATAGGAATTTTCTGAAATGGCCAATATTTGGCAATTTTTATGGTTTGAGATCTCCTGTCTTAGGAGTATAATCGATGAGAACCACTTATATATGTTTTTTACTCGCCAATGAGACGAGGTGAGTCTTGAGATGAGATTTCCCTTTTCGAGAATTATGGTTTATGAGAAACCACTATTGAATTTATTTGCACTTGCCGATGAGACGAAACGAGACAAGATATGAGATTTCTGAGATTTTTGATTTATTTTATGATGTGGAATAAACTAGTGGTTAGTAAACTGTTTAGTGCGAGCGTGTGGTATGGGACACACGTTAACACTTTTCGGGTTCCTATCCAAGAGTTTGTGACACATACACGAGTATGACAGTGCTATAGACCTTCGGGTCATCACGAGTTCTGTGACTTCGGTCACCACGAGTTATGTGACTTTGGTCAATACGAGTATGACCTTCGGGTCCACGAGATAGGTACCTAATTTATAAATAGCATTGGACAAGAGTTTGGCACGTGCAGCATTGCTTCGACATTGCAATCTGGGATCTGGCCAATTCAAGTTTTTTGAGTTTTCTGTTTTATTAAGATTTCACAATTTTAAAATGTTTTATTGAATCGATAGCCTGATGCTATATGAGATGTTATATATATACATGGTGATCTCATTTATGATGTTTCGAACTCTTTTTGAGTTCCTTGAGTTATAAGTTTTGATGATTTCATGATTTTATAGGATATTCTGGGTTTTGCCATTTTGGCGAGTTGAGTTTGAGTTTTATATACATTTATACTGATGAGACGAGGTATAATTGAATTTGGAGATTCTTCTATATTTGATATTTATATTGTCATTCTATGGCATTCTAAGATTTTGCCCATGCCAATGAGATGAGGCATATTTGACTTTGGGATTATCCTATGTGAGAATGTTTTATGTTTACCATTTTGGAGAGTGTTTGAATTAATGATTCTCTTATTTAGGGGATATGGTTCATCAAAAACTGTTGTTGTTATCTTAGAGATTTCGCCGATGATATGAGGCAATTATGATGTTTAATTGAGTTTTACCAAGGGTTTCTTCCTTGAGGTTTCATATACTTAAGTGATAATTGTCCACTTAAGTTATGAACTTGTACTTCTTGTTATTTCTTCTTATTCAAGAAGTATGAACATTCTTTTCTTAACGAAGTGGTATCACACTCTTGGTATGGTTTCCTCTCATTCGAAAGGATACTTTACCCTTTCCTCATGATTCTTTTTATCATCTATCCTTATCAAACCGATGTTTTTGTTAGACTGACCCATGTATTTTGTACTCGGGTCCGACTGAGTTTGTTTCAGATTAAGCTTTTATCTTTGAATTTAGAATTGCCTTGAAGCTTCCGCATGGTCTTCTTCTTATCTCTATTTGTGACTATAGTCCTCTTGTGTTGTATTTTGAGATGTATATTCATTGACTTTTTTATATTGAGTGGTCGTCATACCACTTTGACATATTCTTTGTATTGAATTGAGATGCATCATTGTATATGTGTATATGCATTTATGTCTGCTGTTCTGTGATATGATATTCATTTAGTCATTGTATTTTGTTCTGATAGATCTGTTAGCCACCTATAGTTTTGTATTATGTATTTATTGGATATATCGATTTACTTGAGTTTGGAAAAGAAAATTAAATTACAACAATTTTCGATGTATTCAATAGACATTTAAGACAAGGCTATAGATGGTCGCTCCTAACCAACCCTATTCTCCACATTAGCAGACAGAATTACTATGTAATTCTCTTTGTTAACATGGGCCTTGGGGTGGAGCATCACACAGTTCGAGGCATATTATATATATATAATTAATCAGAAAATCGTCACGAACATAATAGTATAAGTTTCGAGGCATATTCTGACAATTCCAAAAACTCTCATTTTCATTGTTTATAATTATTTGATAATTTAATTATCTAAAAATGTGGGGTGTGTAGTGAAAAATTGATGATTGACAACAATTCAACACCACAGTGCGCTGCGGAAGCGATTTCAAATCAAGACCTAGTATTGCCTATTTAGATACCAATGACAGTAAAAAGAATTATGCAGTCTCACAGAAAAATAACAGAAATAAGAGACAGAAGATTTAACGTGGTTCGGATATGAATATCCTACGTCCACAGAGACCCAACAACTTTTTATTTCATTAAAGAAAAGAGTACAAGAGAGGAGAGAATTATGGTGGATACTACACTTGCTTGTGATATGAAGATGTAATTCCTTCATTTAAATAGACTCAATGAAGGAGTTACTTAGGGATTAAGAAAAATAATTTACAGATTATGTTCCAAATATCCATGATTTAATTTCTAGGTAAATGGATAATGGTGATTGGTTTCCATAATTTTCCTTGATTGAATCTCCATCAGCAATATCTTTCTTCATATAACAAATTGACTAATTAATTGATTTCCTTCAAAATATCCTTCCATATACCAACTAAATTAATTGATTTGATTGAATCAATTAATCAATTTCTTTCCTCTTTAACATATATTTGAATCATCCAAATTCAACACTCCACCTTGATTCAAATATAACAATCTCTCTTCATCATCTTATCATCAAGCAATCGACATATAAGTTGTTGGGTCTAGCGCCCTATGGCGCTCAAGTAACAGGTATCAAACTGATCAAGTTTGAGCAATGCTCAAACTTGTCCTTAGGAAGTGACTTTGTCATCATATCTGAAGGATTATCCAAAGTACTCACTTTCAAAAATTTGATCTTGCTTCGTTCTTCCTCAAGCATAAGAAAGAAACCCCTAACATCAATGTGCTTTGTCCGTGAACTATAAGCTTGATTTTCTACAAGATGAATCGCACTCTGACTGTCTGAAAATAGCTCTACTGTCCGCTGCACCATTGAAAGATCATCCAACAACTGAAGTAAGTATAATCCTTCTTTTGTTGCTTCCACAATCGATATCAACTCTGCTTCGGTAGTCGATAAAGCTACGATAGACTGCAGCTTTGATCTCCATGAAATCGAGCCTATGCCAAGTGTAAAAACATAGCCCGACACTGACTTCCTAGCATCTCTATCCCCAGCATAATCAGAATCACAGTATCCTCTAAGAAAGATGTCACCATCCACTCCACCATATAACAAGCCCACCAAAGAAGTGCCTCGAAGATATATAAGAATCCACTTCATAGCTTGCCAATGCTCTTTGCCTGGGTTAGACATATATCGACTCACAACACCCACTGCATGGGCCAAATCTGGTCTTGTGCACACCATCGCATACATAAGACTACCAACAGCACTAGAATAAGGTATATCAGCCATATACCTCTTGTCTTCTTCCGATGAGGGAGATAAGTCTTTTGACAACTTAAAATGAGAGCCTAATGGAGTGCCAACCGGTTTGGCTTTCTCCACTCCAAATCGAGCGAGGACTTTCTCGATGTACTACATTTGAGTGAGCCTTAACTCTCTCCGCTTTCTATCTCTACAAATCTCCATTCCCAATATTCTTTGTGCTTTTCCCAAATCCTTCATATCAAACTCCTTGCTAAGTTCAGTTTTCAACTCCATAATTCTTACCATACTCCGAGATGCAATTAACATATCATCAACATATAACAACAGATATATTAAATCATTATCACATCTCTTGAAATAAACACACTGGTCTTTGAAGCTTCTAGAATATCCTTGTGAAAGCATAAATTTATCAAATCTCTTATACCATAGTCTAGGTGACTGTTTTAGTCCATATAGAGATTTGTTAAGTTTACAAACATAGTCAGGCCTGCTACTATCAATGAACCCCTCCGGTTGCCGTAAATAAATTTCTTCATCTAGATCACCATGCAAGAATGCGGTTTTGACATCTAGTTGCTCCAACTCCATATCATAATGAACCACTAATGCCAATAGAATGCGAATGGAGGTATGCCTAACAACTGGAGCAAAAATGTCATGATACTCAACTCCCTTTTTCTGAACATACCCCTTTGCTACTAACCTTGCTTTATATCTGAAATTTCCATCGCCGCCGTCTTTTACTCTATAGATCCACTTACAACCAATAGCTCTCTTGTTGGTGGGAAGAGGCACCAAATCCCAAGTATGATTTTTCTGCAAAGATTCAATCTCCTCTTCTATAGCAACTAACCAACTGGAACTGTCAACTGAAGCAATAGCGTCTCTATAATCTCTGGGTTCGTCATGGACAACATTCAAAGCATATGTTGCCATGTCATCGAAGTCAATGTCTTCGATGCTCAATCCAACAAAATCATTAAGCCAATTAGGCTTCTTCTTCTGTCTAACAGGTCTGATCTCTGAACTAGCTCCACCTTGAGTCTGATCCTCTGTACTAATCTCTGTACTTTCCTCATCAACCACGGTGTCATCGGAAACACCTTCAGAATTTCTATGAAAAGGAACAGTAGATGACTTACTTTGTGTTTGGTATTCTTCATTTGTCCTCTCATTGTCATCTGATGAGGAAGGCTCCACCTTCAACATAGTCTTCTCATTAAAAGTCACATGCCTGCTGGTAACAATCTTCCTGCTAATAGGACACCACAATCTATATCCCTTCACTCCTCTTCTATAACCTAGAAAGATACACTTGCGAGCTCTAGGTTCCAGCTTTCCTCTGCTCTCATGTACGTAAGCTGGACAACCAAACACTTTGAGGAATGAATAGCTAATAGGCTCTCCTTTCCATACTTCTTCTGGGATCTTCATGTCTATGGCGGTAGAAGGTGTGCGGTTGATGAGGAAAGCCGCCATAGATAAAGCTTCTGCCCAAAATCCATTTTTCAACTTTGCAGTCAATCTGAGGCAACGAGTTCTCTCCAATAATGTCCGATTCATTCTTTCAGCAACTCCATTAGACTGAGGGTCGCCAGGTGTGGTGTAATGCCTCTTAATACCTTCAGACTCACAATAATCGATGAATTCCTGTGATACAAATTCACCGCCGTTATCTGAACGGAGAACTTTCAATTTCTTTCCTGACTGCTTCTCAACTGTAGATTTCCACTTTCGAAACCTGTCAAAAGTTTCACTCTTTGACTGTAGAAAATATACCCAAACTTTATGAGAGAAATCATCTATAAATGAAACGAAATACCTGGCTCCACCTAAGGAGGGGCAAGGGAAAGGTCCCCAAACATCTGTGTGAACATACTCTAAGACAGCCTTTGCCTTATGCTATCCAGTACCAAAAGAAATCTTCGTCTGCTTCCCAAGAACACACTCTTCACAAAAGCCAAGCTTTGAATGATGAACACCATCAATCAAACCTCGCTTTCTCAACTCATCCATGCTGCGCTCACCAATGTGACCCATCCGTAAATGCCATAATCTGGAAGAGTCTGAATCAACAGAAGTAACAGATGCTGATTCGCCAACTACAGTAGTGCCCTTCAAAAGATAAATATTTCCTACCCTTACTCCTTTCATAACTATCATAGAACCCTTTGATATTTTCATATTCTCTCCTTCAACTACAATCTTCAAACCAAGCCTACTCAGAGCCCCAATAGATATCAAACTTCTTCTCAAATCAGGTACATGTCTAACATCTGTAATAGTACGAATAACACCGTCAAACATTCTAACCTTCACACTACCAACACCAATCATACGACAAGAAGCATCATTGCCCATCAGAACTTCTCCTCCATCAATCTCATGGTAAGTGGAGAAACAGTTCCTATCAGGTGTCATATGATAGGATGCGCCAGAATCAATCAGCCATAGGTTGCTCTTCCTAGAAGAGCCAGAAGCTGTAAACACATCGGTATCACTCTCTGTATCTGACTTCTCAGTGGTAGATGCTGAAGCTTGCTTTGGGTCTCTTCTTCTACCTTCAAGCTTGGGACAAGTTGCTACAAAGTGCCCTGGCCTTTTATAATAATTGCAAGTCAATTTATTAGGCCCCCTAGACTGAGACCTTGATTTATTTCGACCTCCACCATATTTTGACTTGCTTTGGCTTCTTCCTCTCTGAACAGATAAGCCCTCCGTATCACTGTCTAAACTAGTGCTTGCTAATCTATCCCTCAACACTTCATTATGAAGTCCAGCTTTAACATCAGATAGGCTAATTTTACTACGACCATAAATCATAGAATTAACAAAAGCAGTGTACTCCTTAGGCAAGGAACATAAAAGGATTACTACTTGAGCCTAATCTGTAATTTCAACTTCTGCTGCCTTCAAATTCATTACTAAGGTGGTTAGGGCATCCACATGCCCCATGAGATCAGCTCCAGGCTTCATTTTGTACGAATAGAGTTATTGTTGCAGAATTATTCTGTTAGTGAGAGACTTGTCCTGATATGCATCAGATAATGCATCCCATAATTCCTTTGTTGTTTTCTTTTGAGAAAATTCTCTAAGAACCTCATCTGAAAGACTTAGCTGGATGGTAGTTAGGGCTTCATCTTCCATCTCTTCTAAAGTTTCACTATCTAACTCTTTCAGCTTCTCAGGCGCAGAAATTATCTTAAAAGTCTTCTCCTTCTTCAATACAGCCTCCATCTTTATCTTCCAAGTACCAAAATCTCCTTTTCCGTCAAAACGTGTTACTCCATAATTGACACCAGATCTACCAACAAACTTACTAGAAGTAGCCATTAATATCCAAACAAGAACAATAACACTAGCTCTGATACCAAACTGTAGTGAAAAATTGATGATTGATAACAATTCAACAACACGGTGCGCTGCGGAAGCGATTTCAAATCAAGACCTAGTATTGCCTATTTAGATACCAATGACATTAAAAAGAATTATGCAGTCTCACAGAAAAATAACAGAAATAAGAGACAGAAGATTTAACGTGGTTCGGATATGAATATCCTACGTCCACGGAGACCCAACAACTTTTTATTTCATTAAAGAAAAGAGTACAAGAGAGGAGAGAATTATGGTGGATACTACACTTGCTTGTGATATGAAGATGTAATTCCTTCATTTAAATAGACTCAATGAAGGAGTTACTTAGGGATTAAGAAAAATAATTTACAGATTACGTTCCAAATATCCATGATTTAATTTCTACGTAAATGGATAATGGTGATTGGTTTCCATAATTTTCCTTGATTGAATCTCCATCAGCAATTTCTTTCTTCATATAACAAATTGACTAATTAATTGATTTCCTTCAAAATATCCTTCCATATACCAACTAAATTAATTGATTTGATTGAATCAATTAATCAATTTTTTTCCTCTTTAACAGATATTTGAATCATCCAAATTCAAAAGGGTGTTACATTTTCTATTACCAGTATAAAAAGATGTGGTTGAAGTTTGTTTAATATCACATTGTTTTTCTAAGGATTGAATTATTGATAATTATACTTTATTCTTTCCGCTGTGAGTTTTAGAAATTTTTACATATTGTGAATGGCTCTATTATCCTTTTTATATATTTAAACTCAAATGATCTGCTATTAATGGCATCCACAATGTCACTTCCACCTTTTGGCATGAATCCTTGCAGATGGCTGGTGTTACTATTTGCATCACTTCTTGCCTACTATTTCGTTGTTTGAAGACGTGAGATTCCATATTTTCCCTGTTGTATATAATTCATATATTTAGCATCATATTCACTTTATATATTCAAACGAATAATTTACATTCTTACCGAAAATTTTGTTGATGACTTACAACTGTTTCGGTGGACCATGTGTCAACCCAATCACTTTTGCATCTATCTGGTGCAGTGATCATTTATATGTGAGTGTATACGTCCATTTATTTAGCTCTCTGTTTAACTCATGCATCTTAAAATGAACATACCTAAGTTAAAGTGAACTTCTTATATAATATAGTGTTCATTATTCTTAAATAAATAAATCACCAAATCATTCTTATATTATATCGCTCCTTTAGTCCCATCTGTATGCAATCTCATCCTTTTAAAGCTATTTTCCAAGTTTTCTTCCACCCGTTCCTTCACGTCCACCCACTCCAAGTTCTCCTAAAACTTCTGTCATATTTCAGTTGGAATGCATAGAGGCCACTTCTTATCTCTCTTCATGTTAGAAACAACGTGCCTATATTTCATATATGCCATCGAATCCCAAAATAAGTGCACGATAAGCATTGGAGTTTCTGATGCCCTGTTCATGCAACATTTAATTTTTTTATTTAACAAGTTTTTACATGTTTGAAGCGATATTATTTATCACAGGTTAATTAGACCATGTAGTTTGTATTAGCATCAACATTATAGATAGTATGCCATGGACCGGTAATATAGAATTTCAAAAGCCTTGCGATACCTCGAGAGAGGACGTTGGTATCTGAGAATTCGAACATATTAATGGCTATATTATGTTAATCTTTTACTTCAGTATAAAAATATAATGTTATATTAAATTTATGTAAATTTTATACCAGTTTTCACGAAGGTGGTGGAGCTAATTTGGGAGCGTTACATGGATAACCATGGCTTGGTATCCTATGATGAAGATGTGTCATGCTAAGTGGGCAAGTGGCAATGTCACAAAATCATAACCAACTCCACGGGCTGTCACTAAGATGTCCACAAGAAGTCATTGTTATTACAAGAATACAATATATGCAATAAAATATACAAGATGACAACACTTGTATGAACGAGCACTTGTAAATAATTATATGATTATGTTTGTAGTCTATACAACATATATCTTACTATGATTGCAACTTAGGCTTGTCAAATGATTTGGTTGGGTCAAAATGGATTAGGTCGAGTTAGACCCAACCCATTTATGATCCATTCTTTTTTATCCACTTATGACACAACCCATTTATGACCCAACCCGTTTAATAAGCGGATTACCCATTAAACTCATTTAAAGATTTAAATTTGATTTGACTAATAAAAAACAAATAAATATAAAATAATTCTAATTCTAATTTTATGTATTAAATTTTAATTCTAATTGTTACCAAAATTCAAATATGGAGATGTGGTAGCCTATTATATTCTAAGTACCTGTCAATTCCCTTAGGGAACTACGGTGTGCGTTCATAAAATGGAGTATCCGAGTGTTACGTACTGTCCGTAATTTAGGAGGGAGTTAATCGGTCGAAGTCTCGACTGATTCCGAGTCAATATGAAGAAGTTATTGCGGTCTGAACAAAAAAATAGCGGCTTCTGCTAGGCGAAGTTCATATATGGATATGTAGTAGCCTGTTATTTTCTAAGTACACCTGTCAGTCCCCTAGAAGAACTACAGTGTGCGTTCATACGATAAAGTATCCGAGTGTTACATACCGTCCATAATTTAGGTGGGAGTTAATCGGTCGAAATCTCGACTGATTCCGACTAAATATGAAGAAGTTATTGCGATCTGAACAAAAAAATAGCGGCTTCTGCACTAGGCGGAGTTCATATACGAGAATGTAGTAGCCTGTTATTTTCTAAGTACAGCTATCAGTCTCCTAGAAGAACTATAGTGTGTGTTCATACGATGAAGTATCCAAGTGTTACATACTGTCCGTAATTTAGGTGGGAGTTAATCGGTCGAAGTCTCGTCTTATTCCGAGTCAATATGAAAAAGTTATTGCAGTCTGAACACAAAAATAGCGGCTTCTACACTAGACGGAGTTCATATATAGGGATGTAGTAGCCTATAATTTTCTAAGTACAACCGTCAGTCCCCTTTGAGAACTACAGTGTGCGTTCACACGATGAAATATCCAAGTGTTACATACTGCTCGTAATTTAGGTGGGAGTTAATCGGTCGAATTATCGCCTGATTCCGAGTCAATATGAAGAAGTTATTGCGGTCTGAACAAAAAAATTAGCGGCTTCTGCACTAGGCGGAGTTCATATATGAGGATGTAGTAGCCTGTAATTTTCTAAGTACAACCGTCAGTCCCCTTGAAGAACTACGGTGTGCGTTCACACGATGAAGTATCCGAGTGTTACACACTGCGCGTAATTTAGATGGGAGTTAATCGGCCAAAGTCTCGCCTGATTCCGAGTCAATATGAAGAAGTTATTGCAGCCTGAACAAAAAAATAGCGGCTTCTGCACTAGGCGGAGTTCATATATGAGAATGTAGTAGCCAGTTATTTTCTAAGTACAACTATCAGTCCCCTTGGAGAACTATAGTGTGCATTTACACGATGAAGTATCCGAGTTTTACTTATTGTCTGTAATTTAGGTGTGTAACGACCCGTAAATTTCAACTGTTTTAATAACGTAATTAGTTAAAATTTTGTGAAATTTTAAACGATAAAATTTTGAAATATAAATTTGATATTTGGAATACGTCTAGTTAAACATAGCAAGTGGTAAATTTTCGTCCGAAAATACGAAAGTTTATTTCGCGCGTAAATTCACTTCAATTTAATCAGTTAAAAAGTAATGAAAATAAAATGTTTTCGGAACGAAAATATTTTACATAGAAAAAATTCTAAACCATCTTCTGAGCAAAGTATCAGTTCGTCATTTTTCCAAATTCGGACATCTATTGCTCCGTCGTTCTTATTTTCTGTAAAATAGCAGCATTCTGGTACCGATATCGATTTTTATCGGATGATCGTACCACTGATATCTGTATACCGTTGTGATCGTCCCGTCGTGCAGATCTCTACGGTATATTCAACTTTAAAATTTTAAGTTTGGTACACGGCGGAATCTGCGTAAACGGAAGCCGTATCGGTACCCGTATCGGTACCAGTTTTATGCCCTTTGTTTTCTTTTCTTTTTGTCCACTCAGATTCCACGTGAATAACTCAATGGCCACTAGTTTTAAATAGGTCTATTAATTCATGCATGGCCTTTCATTCCCTAGAAGTTATATCTAATTTTTGCAATTCCACTGTTCATTTCATCTTTTCACTGTTTCATTTTAGAACTTAAGAAATAGTATGTTCGAGATTTGGTTGCCTTCTATTCTTCCCAGATCCTTGTTATTTACTCAAGCCTCTCGTACCTCCGCCTACCACCCCTCCCCGTGTGCAGCCTGCTTCTCGGACCCGCCAACCCGAGCAAGTGCCTCTCCCCTGGCCAACTACGACAGCCCATAACCCACGCAGCAGCCATGTTCGTCTAACGCCCCTCCAAGCCCACGCTTCCTCTTCTCAATCACCCATCGCCTCCCCTCCCCTCACTGGCATAACAACCCGCCTCAACAGTCACCAGCGCAGCCCGCTTCATCGCCGAGACCCGCCTGCCGCACCATTTCCCGACCCAGCCTAGCCTCTGCCACCTCAACCCGCCCACGTCATCACAGTCACACCCATCTTCCCTCTTCCCCTCGTAGCTTCAGCCCGAACCATATATGCCTCCAACACCGATCGCAGCCTCCGATCCACCTCTGGCCGTGCCTCTCCTTGTTGAATATTTATATATACGTAAGTCATCTATATATTTATTCACCTAAACTATAAACATGTTAGTTATATAATGCTTTATTATCTAGGTTAGTTTAGGTGGCCCTTGCTGTTATGTAGATATGCATGTATGGATTTGTGCTTGTTTTAAAGATTATTTATAGAACAGGTTGTATATAAGTTAATTTATATAAGCATAAGTTTTTCCTTTTCATGTTTGGGTTGTATAAGTTATACTGTTATGTATTCCTAGTAGTATATAGTATGAGTATATACCACATAAGTAACGTAATATATTTGTGAAATGCTAATGCTGACATAAGATTCTCTGCTTATTAAATATATTACTTACCTGATGTTAGCCTATATCAGTCTTTGTCTGAGATTTTGAGTTGTTTACAAGAAATATTTCTTTTGTTCAATTATGTTTTGTATCATATAGTATATATATATTTTTTTTATAAACGTATATATTTCGTTATTTTTCCTTATGTTATATTTAGTGTTGTGGTATATTCTCTTCTAACAGCATATTTTGTTATTCTGTATATCTATACAAGCTTATTTTAAAATATAGTAAGGTTGATTTATATGTATATACGTTAAACTATCGGGTTTGATGATTAAATTAGTAATATATTTTCACTCTGTTTTTCCAGAAATACTAGTGCTTGCTCTGTTTCGATTTTTTTTTTTTAGCTTGATTGACGTGAATTGTTTAATTGTACATATGAGTGTTGAGGCAAACTCACATCTCTTAGCTTTGTTCTTATATGTTTATGACATTGATACAGTATGCATGATGCATCAGTGTCCTGGGTCATTCACTACTTTTGTACATTATTCAGTTTGTAGATAAGAAGGTAACATGAACTATGTTTTATAAGATATATTGTTTTAAAAATTTTAACATGTAGGACAGTTTATATTATTCTATATATTAGTGTATATAAGTATACTTGACTTCGGGATTTTATAAATATATATAGAGATTTTATTTATAGGTGTTTAGATTTAGAATTTATTTGAAAGTGTGTGTATATATATTAATTTAAATATGAGTTCCAAATTTAATATTGGTTTAAGGAAATAAAATAAGATAAAATATATAATTTGTTTCAGTCTATATCAAGAAGATTCTGATTTATTTCACCAATTCCTTATTTATCAGCTTTGTCGTCAAATTCGTGTCTATCGTGCTTTGCTTCAGCAATTCGTGCTTGGACTCGTAACCCATTTCATTTGTCGAACCTCTCTAGCCTCGAAAGGTGAGCACTCACTCACGATTAACGTTCTTTTATTTATTAAATCTGATTTCAATTGAAACGACAATTGAAATATGCTGCTGTTAGATATTTACACTGTTATCACCTGTATCAGTTCACCTGTGACATTTGACACCATTATCTGTTAATTATTTATGTGATGATAATACAGTTTGGCTGATAATTGATTGATTGTTGATGTTTATATTGGACGTTAAATTGTTAATGTTAAATTGATAAATAGTATGAAATTGAACTGGATATAGGATAATTAAATGTTAAATTTGATTAACGGACATTTGTATAATATGACCTCTTTAACTGTTAAATTTATTGACACGTAGGATTGTTAACTACACCTTGAACCATCAATTGTATGTTGCTTAAGCTGATGATGTATGAAATTGTAATCGAATGACAAGTGAGAACCGTAATGTAATAATCTTTAATCTACATGAAATGATAGTGTAGATTCTAGAAATAATTATATTAATTCGTACAAATAACAATGCGAATTAATACGGTTATTTCGGGATTATTTGAATTGATTATTGGATTGTTATTGATTGTTGTTATTGCTTGTTTATTTACTTTGACACCATCCCAGTTATCACACTGCAAGTTCCCTTTGTTATGTTTTGATTTTGAATTGAATTGGAATCGGGTTGAAATGATAAATACCCAAAATTGAATTTTGACCTAGGATAGGAAATTAAATAAAGCCCGATTGGTCAATAATTTGATTTAAAATAAAACGAAGATTTTATTTGAATAAATAATATGGTTTTGAAACGAAGTTGAAATTTGAATTGTAATGAGAAGAAATGTTAATATTTAATAATCTGAAACAAAAGATTTACAATGGAATTAACAAAAGAATGCTGTTTAATTTGAGAGATGATTGAATTAACTTTGAAATGATTTAATAATTTAGTTTGAAATTATAATCAAGTTTGGAATTATTAAACTTTGAAATTATTTAATAATTAAGTTTTGAATTATTTAATAATTAAATAAGATTGAATTATTTAATGATTAAATTGAATTGAAATTCTTTAATAAGAGAAATTGAACTTTTGAATAAGTGAATTTTACTTCGTAAATAACTGAAATTGTGTTTCTTTATAAATTAGGTTTTGGAAAATTATTTAAGTGAGTAAATAAGTGAAATAGAATTTCTTTAACAAGAAATGAAAATGCGATTTATTGCAATTAATGTAAGACTTGAAATTTAAAGAATTTGATTTGATGAATTTAATTTAATTCAATTTGTAAGTTTTGATTTAATGAAGTTGAACATAAGAAATGGATTTAATGAATTGGAAATTGAATATAATTGATTTGAATGATAAATTTACTTAACGAATATTGAATAAAATCGATAAATGAAGTTAAACTGATTTGAATGTTAAATTAAATTGATTTAAATGATTTCGGAATTGAATCTTATATACAAATTTAAATTGATATTTGAATTGTTTAAAATAAAGATTGAAATTGAATTATAAGGTTTTGAAATGATAATTTGGAAGTTTGAAACGTAAATTATTGGAAACTGGTTGTGAAAGACAAATGAAATGTTGATTTACGAATTGAAATTGAATTGAAATTGATTTGGTTTTTGAAATAAATAAACGACCAATCGGTGTAATAATTACGAAAGTTATTAAAGAGACCGGAATTCGGTTATGGATATACTCTCTATCTAAACCGAAAACCACTTTAATAACTATACGCGGAGTGATGATCCAGAATGAAGTGGTTGGAATGATGTTCGTTGATGACTGAAGAAAGAGAACGATAATGGATAGCCTTGACACTTGTGTCAAATTGGAAATGACTAAAACAGGAGCTGTGCCGGGCCAATGGAGGATTGATACCTCAAGTGGACACACTTCTTCGAACTACTTATACTTGTTGTCGATTGGTGCACCCTTGATTTTGGGAGTGTTGTTTCACGGTGTTGCGGGCGCTGCGGCGTTGCGTTCTCACCAGCCCGGATCAGGCGAACGGTAGTATCACTACCTTGGGTATAGCCTCATGTGCCTTGTCATACTTGTATTCCATTTATGCGCGACCACTACGAATTTGTTTTGTACCTTGAGTATATGGATTGCCCTCTGGTGACTTCCGGTTTTGGGGAAACTACGGTCTTGTATATGCTTGTGGGAATAAAAATGTGTTAAGGGTGGAATGGGCCATGACTTAACGCTATTTTGATATCTTTATATTACTGATAGACATTATCTACTTAGCGTATATTACTACCTAGTAGATAGTTTGACGGATCCTTAAAGGATGGTTATTCCAAACATCCTTTGAGTTACTTGTATTTCAATTGCTATTTCACTTGAGTTGGATTTATTAATATAAGAATGTTAATCCTGACTCGAGTGTTTTGTATTTTGCTTTACGCTCGGGTCAGACTGAGTAGTTCAGCTTTCGAGACTCACCTTTGGAGTTGGAGCTTCGCTTGGAGATCCAGCTATCTATCCAGCTTTCAGATATTCGATGATTCCAGTGATGTATTCTAATTTGTATCGGTTACACTTCCGTTGTATCTGGTTTAACTCTGATGTATCGTATTACTCTTCTGTTGTAAACTCTGATGTATTTTATATATTTATATAGTAGCTTCATGAACTACTATCTCTTTTATTTCCGCTGCAAATTATTACTCTGTGTCTGTGATCTGTGATTATTTATTTACTGTATATGTTCAGTTTTGCCAAAATTTAAATTAACAACGCGGTATTTTGAGCAATTCAACTCCGGCATGAGTGTCTACCTATACACTTATAATGGACGTGAATGGTCCAAAATGGCGGGTCGTTACAGTTGGTATCAGAGCTTTGGTAGCTCTAGGCAAAACTTAACATATAAAGTAAATGTATTTACAGAATCACTCTCATTCGAGTTTCAATCTTTTCCTTTTGACTCAATTTCTTTGAATTTTGGGACGTTCCCTCGGTTCCGAAATTCATTCGTGTCCCTCACTATTCGTCTTCTTTCAAATTCTGGAGCACCCCATAACTCCATTTTGAATGATATCTATATAGATCGGCGGTCTCGCCAATCTTCGAATGATTCGTAAAGGAGCAAAACTCCTTTATAATAGGCATTGATTTACCGGAGATTTCTGTATCCTCGGTTTACGATGCTGTCTATCTCCTGCTATACCTTAATTCTATTTCTTGAGATCGAATGTCGATTTACCTCGGAATTCAGCATCGATCTTATTCTTGAAGTCACGGTTGATCCGGTCAAGGTTGCCCGCGATTTATACAAACTCATCCATCTTCTTATTTGTTATTTAAATCATCTTATCTTCCGTTTCGGACTTATCTTCGAATCAAAAAATTCTCTTTGATTTGATTTCTATCAAAATTGAATCCCTATCCTTGCTTTGAAATCCATTCCTGTATCGTCAAGCAAAGAAGTGTATTTGTAAATTAATTTTAAAATGATTTATATATTGTGTTGTTTGAGTTGTTAATGTTGATTTGGGTTTCCGATCGATTCGTCTGATCAACGCTATCGATAGGATTTCCAAAACACTTGAACAGAGCAAACTGACACAATATTACTTTCAAACTTGGAAAATGAAATAAATTTGTTTGATTATATTGTGAAAATATAAGTAAAAATTTTCTGGAATTTAATGGGTAAATTAAATTGTTGTTTGAAATGATAATATTTGATTATCATTTATTGCTCTAAATAAATTTATAAATACGGTTTATAAATTGATTGGAATTTGAAATGAATTTAATTCAGAAATTTGAGAATTTAGTTTCCGGTGATTTCGAACTTTGGTCTTTAAAATTTTAAAGTATATAGTATAGGAAGTATTTCGAATAGAAATCGTTTTCAAGGAATTTAAATATTGAAATCAGTACTCTTCTCTTTGTCGCTGGAAAAAAATTTCGGTGATGGCGGCCGCATCATCGATGTTTATTTTCGAGTTTCGAAGTGGAGATACTATTCTGTAGCTTTGCTACGGTTTGTTTTGAAAAGTATTTTGATTTGAATTTCGTCAGTATATTTTGATTTATATATATAGGTATCTTATGTTAAAATCTAAATTTGATTTGATATAAATATATTATATATATCTCTAAATTGTTTAAGTTAATCGGAAATCTAATTCTTAAATTTTGTTAAAAGATGATTTTAATTATAAATGAAACCAAAATTTGGAATAAACATTTAAACTTGAATAATTGAATTTGGAAAATTTTATTTGTATATTGTTCAACTGCATTCTAATACAACTTACCTAAATCGTTCAAAAGTTGAATATGTAATTGGATAATATATAATATAAATTGAATCTATAAATAAAATCTGAGTGTTTATAATAAATGCTTTACACTAAATTTTGATTATAAAGATGTTAATAGAATTAGATAGGATAATAAGTAAACTTAGTTAATAATGAAATAAATTTGTTTTGAAAGAATTAATAAATTGAAATTTGATCAACTTATGAAAATACTTTGAATTTAAAGGCAATTAGTGAATATAAATTTATTTAAATCGAAACTTTTATGGTTTAAATTAATTTATATGTGTTAAATATATGGGATTAGATATATTGAGTAGAATAAATTTAATAATAACTTGTAATAAAGAAGAATTTAAATTGTTGAAAAATATGATTATAATAAAAGACTATTCAAATTTATGGTTTTAGAAATTGTAAATTGAAGAAAATGGGATAATAAGATAATGAATTTAGAAATAGTTGAGATTGATTTTAGTAAAATCAAACGGATTAAATCAATTATTGAATATCAATTAATTTAAATTTGAATTTATATGGTTTAAATTAATTGTTATTTTGTATTTCAGATCTGTTTTTTCTGGTTGTTTCTATTCTCCTACTTCGTTCCTTTTCGGGGACGAAAAGTTTTGAGTGGGGGAGAATGTAACGACCCGTAAATTTCAACTGTTTTAATAACGTAATTAGTTAAAATTTTGTGAAATTTTAAACGATAAAATTTTGAAATATAAATTTGATATTTGGAATACGTCTAGTTAAACATAGCAACTGGTAAATTTTCGTCCGAAAATACGAAAGTTTATTTCGCGCGTAAATTCACTTCAATTTAATCAGTTAAAAAGTAATGAAAATAAAATGTTTTCGGAACGAAAATATTTTACATAGAAAAAATTCTAAACCATCTTCTGAGCAAAGTATCAGTTCGTCATTTTTCCAAATTCGGACATCTATTGCTCCGTCGTTCTTATTTTCTGTAAAATAGCAGCATTCTGGTACCGATATCGATTTTTATCGGATGATCGTACCACTGATATCTGTATACCGTTGTGATCGTCCCGTCGTGCAGATCTCTACGGTATATTCAACTTTAAAATTTTAAGTTTGGTACACGGCGGAATCTGCGTAAACGGAAGCCGTATCGGTACCCGTATCGGTACCAGTTTTATGCCCTTTGTTTTCTTTTCTTTTTGTCCACTCAGATTCCACGTGAATAACTCAATGGCCACTAGTTTTAAATAGGTCTATTAATTCATGCATGGCCTTTCATTCCCTAGAAGTTATATCTAATTTTTGCAATTCCACTGTTCATTTCATCTTTTCACTGTTTCATTTTAGAACTTAAGAAATAGTATGTTCGAGATTTGGTTGCCTTCTATTCTTCCCAGATCCTTGTTATTTACTCAAGCCTCTCGTACCTCCGCCTACCACCCCTCCCCGTGTGCAGCCTGCTTCTCGGACCCGCCAACCCGAGCAAGTGCCTCTCCCCTGGCCAACTACGACAGCCCATAACCCACGCAGCAGCCATGTTCGTCTAACGCCCCTCCAAGCCCACGCTTCCTCTTCTCAATCACCCATCGCCTCCCCTCCCCTCACTGGCATAACAACCCGCCTCAACAGTCACCAGCGCAGCCCGCTTCATCGCCGAGACCCGCCTGCCGCACCATTTCCCAACCCAGCCTAGCCTCTGCCACCTCAACCCGCCCACGTCATCACAGTCACACCCATCTTCCCTCTTCCCCTCGTAGCTTCAGCCCGAACCATATATGCCTCCAACACCGATCGCAGCCTCCGATCCACCTCTGGCCGTGCCTCTCCTTGTTGAATATTTATATATACGTAAGTCATCTATATATTTATTCACCTAAACTATAAACATGTTAGTTATATAATGCTTTATTATCTAGGTTAGTTTAGGTGGCCCTTGCTGTTATGTAGATATGCATGTATGGATTTGTGCTTGTTTTAAAGATTATTTATAGAACAGGTTGTATATAAGTTAATTTATATAAGCATAAGTTTTTCCTTTTCATGTTTGGGTTGTATAAGTTATACTGTTATGTATTCCTAGTAGTATATAGTATGAGTATATACCACATAAGTAACGTAATATATTTGTGAAATGCTAATGCTGACATAAGATTCTCTGCTTATTAAATATATTACTTACCTGATGTTAGCCTATATCAGTCTTTGTCTGAGATTTTGAGTTGTTTACAAGAAATATTTCTTTTGTTCAATTATGTTTTGTATCATATAGTATATTTTTTTTTATAAACGTATATATTTCGTTATTTTTCCTTATGTTATATTTAGTGTTGTGGTATATTCTCTTCTAACAGCATATTTTGTTATTCTGTATATCTATACAAGCTTATTTTAAAATATAGTAAGGTTGATTTATATGTATATACGTTAAACTATCGGGTTTGATGATTAAATTAGTAATATATTTTCACTCTGTTTTTCCAGAAATACTAGTGCTTGCTCTGTTTCGATTTTTTTTTTAGCTTGATTGACGTGAATTGTTTAATTGTACATATGAGTGTTGAGGCAAACTCACATCTCTTAGCTTTGTTCTTATATGTTTATGACATTGATACAGTATGCATGATGCATCAGTGTCCTGGGTCATTCACTACTTTTGTACATTATTCAGTTTGTAGATAAGAAGGTAACATGAACTATGTTTTATAAGATATATTGTTTTAAAAATTTTAACATGTAGGACAGTTTATATTATTCTATATATTAGTGTATATAAGTATACTTGACTTCGGGATTTTATAAATATATATAGAGATTTTATTTATAGGTGTTTAGATTTAGAATTTATTTGAAAGTGTGTGTATATATATTAATTTAAATATGAGTTCCAAATTTAATATTGGTTTAAGGAAATAAAATAAGATAAAATATATAATTTGTTTCAGTCTATATCAAGAAGATTCTGATTTATTTCACCAATTCCTTATTTATCAGCTTTGTCGTCAAATTCGTGTCTATCGTGCTTTGCTTCAGCAATTCGTGCTTGGACTCGTAACCCATTTCATTTGTCGAACCTCTCTAGCCTCGAAAGGTGAGCACTCACTCACGATTAACGTTCTTTTATTTATTAAATCTGATTTCAATTGAAACGACAATTGAAATATGCTGCTGTTAGATATTTACACTGTTATCACCTGTATCAGTTCACCTGTGACATTTGACACCATTATCTGTTAATTATTTATGTGATGATAATACAGTTTGGCTGATAATTGATTGATTGTTGATGTTTATATTGGACGTTAAATTGTTAATGTTAAATTGATAAATAGTATGAAATTGAACTGGATATAGGATAATTAAATGTTAAATTTGATTAACGGACATTTGTATAATATGACCTCTTTAACTGTTAAATTTATTGACACGTAGGATTGTTAACTACACCTTGAACCATCAATTGTATGTTGCTTAAGCTGATGATGTATGAAATTGTAATCGAATGACAAGTGAGAACCGTAATGTAATAATCTTTAATCTACATGAAATGATAGTGTAGATTCTAGAAATAATTATATTAATTCGTACAAATAACAATGCGAATTAATACGGTTATTTCGGGATTATTTGAATTGATTATTGGATTGTTATTGATTGTTGTTATTGCTTGTTTATTTACTTTGACACCATCCCAGTTATCACACTGCAAGTTCCCTTTGTTATGTTTTGATTTTGAATTGAATTGGAATCGGGTTGAAATGATAAATACCCAAAATTGAATTTTGACCTAGGATAGGAAATTAAATAAAGCCCGATTGGTCAATAATTTGATTTAAAATAAAACGAAGATTTTATTTGAATAAATAATATGGTTTTGAAACGAAGTTGAAATTTGAATTGTAATGAGAAGAAATGTTAATATTTAATAATCTGAAACAAAAGATTTACAATGGAATTAACAAAAGAATGCTGTTTAATTTGAGAGATGATTGAATTAACTTTGAAATGATTTAATAATTTAGTTTGAAATTATAATCAAGTTTGGAATTATTAAACTTTGAAATTATTTAATAATTAAGTTTTGAATTATTTAATAATTAAATAAGATTGAATTATTTAATGATTAAATTGAATTGAAATTCTTTAATAAGAGAAATTGAACTTTTGAATAAGTGAATTTTACTTCGTAAATAACTGAAATTGTGTTTCTTTATAAATTAGGTTTTGGAAAATTATTTAAGTGAGTAAATAAGTGAAATAGAATTTCTTTAACAAGAAATGAAAATGCGATTTATTGCAATTAATGTAAGACTTGAAATTTAAAGAATTTGATTTGATGAATTTAATTTAATTCAATTTGTAAGTTTTGATTTAATGAAGTTGAACATAAGAAATGGATTTAATGAATTGGAAATTGAATATAATTGATTTGAATGATAAATTTACTTAACGAATATTGAATAAAATCGATAAATGAAGTTAAACTGATTTGAATGTTAAATTAAATTGATTTAAATGATTTCGGAATTGAATCTTATATACAAATTTAAATTGATATTTGAATTGTTTAAAATAAAGATTGAAATTGAATTATAAGGTTTTGAAATGATAATTTGGAAGTTTGAAACGTAAATTATTGGAAACTGGTTGTGAAAGACAAATGAAATGTTGATTTACGAATTGAAATTGAATTGAAATTGATTTGGTTTTTGAAATAAATAAACGACCAATCGGTGTAATAATTACGAAAGTTATTAAAGAGACCGGAATTCGGTTATGGATATACTCTCTATCTAAACCGAAAACCACTTTAATAACTATACGCGGAGTGATGATCCAGAATGAAGTGGTTGGAATGATGTTCGTTGATGACTGAAGAAATAGAACGATAATGGATAGCCTTGACACTTGTGTCAAATTGGAAATGACTAAAACAGGAGCTGTGCCGGGCCAATGGAGGATTGATACCTCAAGTGGACACACTTCTTCGAACTACTTATACTTGTTGTCGATTGGTGCACCCTTGATTTTGGGAGTGTTGTTTCACGGTGTTGCGGGCGCTGCGGCGTTGCGTTCTCACCAGCCCGGATCAGGCGAACGGTAGTATCACTACCTTGGGTATAGCCTCATGTGCCTTGTCATACTTGTATTCCATTTATGCGCGACCACTACGAATTTGTTTTGTACCTTGAGTATATGGATTGCCCTCTGGTGACTTCCGGTTTTGGGGAAACTACGGTCTTGTATATGCTTGTGGGAATAAAAATGTGTTAAGGGTGGAATGGGCCATGACTTAACGCTATTTTGATATCTTTATATTACTGATAGACATTATCTACTTAGCGTATATTACTACCTAGTAGATAGTTTGACGGATCCTTAAAGGATGGTTATTCCAAACATCCTTTGAGTTACTTGTATTTCAATTGCTATTTCACTTGAGTTGGATTTATTAATATAAGAATGTTAATCCTGACTCGAGTGTTTTGTATTTTGCTTTACGCTCGGGTCAGACTGAGTAGTTCAGCTTTCGAGACTCACCTTTGGAGTTGGAGCTTCGCTTGGAGATCCAGCTATCTATCCAGCTTTCAGATATTCGATGATTCCAGTGATGTATTCTGATTTGTATCGGTTACTCTTCCGTTGTATCTGGTTTAACTCTGATGTATCGTATTACTCTTCTGTTGTAAACTCTGATGTATTTTATATATTTATATAGTAGCTTCATGAACTACTATCTCTTTTATTTCCGCTGCAAATTATTACTCTGTGTCTGTGATCTGTGATTATTTATTTACTGTATATGTTCAGTTTTGCCAAAATTTAAATTAACAATGCGGTATTTTGAGCAATTCAACTCCGGCATGAGTGTCTACCTATACACTTATAATGGACGCGAATGGTCCAAAATGGCGGGTCGTTACAAGGTGGGAGTTAACGGTTGAAGTTTCACCTGATTCCGAGTCAATATGAAGAAGTTATTGCAGTCTGAACAAAAGAAATAGCGGCTTCTGCACTAAGTGAAGTTCAAATATGAGTATGCGATGGCCTGTTATTTTCTAAGTAGAGCCGTCGGTCTTCATGAAAAACTATATTGTATGTACAAAATTCTTATTTTTCAAATTTATATTAAAATTTAATGTTTTTAATAAATGGGTAAATGTGTTACCCACTTACGACACTTTTAAAAATGGGTCAACCCAATACATAACTCATTTAATAAAATTCATAAATGGGTTGACCCAACCCATTTAAAAGTAGGGAAATGAGTTGGGTTAATGGGTTGGGTGATATTTTGACATGTCTATTGCAACTACATACATACATACCTATGTAGTTAAAGCCCTACAAAATCTCCACTATAGCATATAACGCTCTTCAACTGTTATGCTATTTCAATTTATCGTTATTAAACTGTAGATCCGCTTTAAGCCATGCTATTTTCCAATACAACCTCTAAATCAAAGCTTTTTAACATCTGTTTTAGTAACATTATCATACAAAGGTTGATTTGATTAGTTCTCTTATAAACTAGGTCAACAAAGTTAGAGTAAAAACCTAATTTTAAGGCATAAATGTTGAACATAAATTAGAAATCTATTGTAATCCCAAATCTAGTATGCTAAATCATGATATTCTTCAGTTTTTTTATATAATATTAAATAATATTTCTTTTTCCTACACAAATGATGTATCAATAAGAATAAATTAATTTTAAATTTATATCTAAAGAACCTTTTTCACCTCCGCTGTTTTCATTTATATCCCCGCTTTATCCCTACTATAAAATTTTACACCTCTACCACTATAGAACCACCAAGCGCTTTAACTGCACAGATACATACATGCACTCATGTATACATATATGTATATATCTCTATGTGTGTGCGTGATTCAAGTACATATGAAATTATGTACATTGAACATCAACTACCGTTAACTAGAAAATGAACAAATAAATGTAGAATATACTAGTGTATGATTTTTGTTCGAGATAATAAACATATATATATATATATATTAAATGTATTTATTATTGTACTATTTTATTTTTCCACATAATTAAATAAATATTTGTTAAATAGAATAAATAACCCGAAATTCGTATTCAAACAAACATTTTATTCAAACAAATATTTTATTACAAATTCGAATAGTACAAATTTAAGCTCTCACTATGCAAGTTTCAATTACATATTTCAATATAGAATTTTTTCATACATATTTCACCTTACTACATAATTCACTCAACACTCGTATTTTTATCTTCAGCTCTGTTCCACTCTGTATTCAGCACCTGAACTATCTACAAAATAAACACTGACGCAGTAAACTAGAAAAAGAAACAAATTTAAAGTTGCAAAAATAAAATTGAATTTTAAAATTTATTTTTGCCTTAGTTATTTAGGTTGTTTGTCATCATTTTCTTTCAATTCATCTTACACGAACAACTTGTGACATGCACAATATATCACTATACATGCCATAAAGTCATGCACGCTGATATACATTTGCTTGTTAAAATTGCAGGGATAATGGAGCACTAGGTCAAACCCAAGGCTAGACTGGATTTAACTCAAGTGCAAATGCAAACAACAACGTGATCATATCAGACCAGTCAACTTGAACATGAAAACAAAACTACATTCAGGCATGAACAACACTTGAATATGTTCAACCAGGTTTACCAACACAGTAATTGTAAGTGCATGCGGATAGTGAACACAAGTGAAACCACACATGAAACTGGACCTTTAACTCGAAGCAAAATGCAGACCAGATCAAAGCATGTGGATCCAGACCAAAGGCAACAGGAACACACCAGAATGGATGGTCAAAGCAATGTAAGTGGAACAAGACCAAAGTAACAGAGCAATATAAAAGCACCTCAACAAGCAGTGGAACATGACTTCAAAAGGAAACCAAACTGCAAATGTAAAAAAGCAAGTATGCAAGACTAATAAGACTAAAACAGTACATATATGCAACCAGAGTTCAAAGTGCACCAGATCAAACATCACATGCAATAAGACTAGGGAAGTGCACCAACTCGAATCAAGTGCAACCAGACCAGAACTGAGCAGTGGCAGACATAGCAATGGTGAGCATGCAATATGAAAACTTCAAGTGAAACAGAACCAAACTACAATACAGGGCTTATATCAACATGTAGTGCACATGTATAAAGTGATGTACACATGAAACCAACAACAACATCTCAAAGAATACAAGTGCACAAGGACAAGTGAGCACTTGAAGTTCAATGCAACTAGACATGTACAAAGCAGTAGGTAACACACGAATGCATTCAGATACGATCCACATCAAAACATACAACCAGATACAAATGGTACCAGACCTGACTTCAAGTGGAACGAGACCGGCAAACATTAACATGAATGCAAAGTTTCAACACAGTATACATACATACATACATACATATATGCATGTTCACACATGTATACATGTATATATATATATTGGCAAAACAATCAACAAAGGAGACTTCAATAAAAGGAAATGGATATGAAACTCGAAGCAACTTGCACAGTGACAAAAAGATGCAATAAAGGAGGCAACAATACATATATACATGCACCAATCACACACATATATACATACATATATATATGTATGTATGTATATAAATGGAGAAAACACATTAAAACTCAAGCAAATAGTGAATAGAGCAATGAAATGACAGTGAAGCCTTGGGTCATGAATCGGTTGTAAGGAAACAAAAAATTTAGAAAATTTTCTAAATCTAAAGTCGTAGAGGGTAACAAGTCAAAGCCAACAAAGAATGGAACAAAGAAAAAGTCGTAGTTTATATCATAATGAACAATTTAGAATTCGGTTCAAAAATATGCCAATATATCAGGAAGCCAAAATATATCTCAAATTCAAATGCAAGATGGAAGCGAACGATGAACATGTCATAGGAGCTACGAACGGAACCGACTCAAGCAATTCAAGCAAGTTCAAATTCATCCATGACATATGAAGTGATGTGTAAACCAATGAACATGTCAAACATCATCTCATCGTTCAAGCACAAATTAACGCCGAGCATAGAAACTTGAAGAATTAAAACCAAAATTATACGAATGAAATTAGAGGAGTTTATCCCTATTTAAAACCAAAATCATCATTGATAATATTCCTTCTAGTTCAAGGCAAAATTCAAAGAGGTTACTTAGAAAAAATCATTAAAAAAATCCAAAACTCAAATCTTCGAAGTTAAGCATAATTATAAATCGAAAAGGGGAAAATCACGTACCAAATATAAGCAACATCCATTCGAGCTCGGCATAATTGAAGCGACCGCAAGCAATCAAATCGAAAGAGACGATTGACAAAGCAAATCAACACAATAGCATACTTTAATCAATCAATATCACAAGTAGCGGCATCAATTCAACAAAACCCTAATTCCTGAACAAAAAGGAAAAAGGCGGCAGCAAAAATACAAAGGAAATGCATTTATTTTTTGGACTGAAGAGATCTAACAAATCAAATAAAGGGAGACAGTCTTTTTTACTTGGGCCGTATTTTTTTTTGGGCTTAAATTATAAAAATTAGGGTTCTGTATTTAATTTTAATTTTTTTTGTTTGTTATTTATTTTTTACTTGTGTCAAACTCTAATTTTAATTAGGTTATGAACTACGTGGCGTAGTTTGGAGAATCCGCAACTCAGTGGCTGAGTTGTGGCAGGGTTTTGAGCTTAAAATTTGATTAATCATGTAGCAGGTATCGCAAGTTTACGTGTGTTTGTAAGCGTCTGATTACTTAATTTCTAGTAGAAACCTTGGGGCAGCACGTATGTAGGTTTTTGTCGAAGCTAGGAAAATCTTTATGTGATCTCTACTCCATTACTTATTATTTTTATTTTTATTTTTACATTAATTTTTAGTAGCACCCTATTCGCCACCCCTCTAGGGTGAAAATGATCCTACGAGTGGTATCGGAGCTAGGAACAAAAACCATTTTCTGTTTTTAAGAAATTCGATTTTTTTAAAATGGCTTCTTTTAGTAATGCTTTTGCTGAGGGTCAGCCCATAGCTAGACCACCTATTACCTGGCTACTTGGTTCGGCTATAAAGCGATAGTTGTAGAGGTTATGGTTGAGCCTAGATGGGACTCAAGTCAGGATAGATATGGAAGTATAAGGGTTTGGTGTAACCCGAATGGTTTATTATATATATGGTTCGACATGTTTGAGGTTGCTCGGTATGTTTGTGGTTTGGCATTCTTAGGACTGATTCCAGTATCAAACCAGGTGTAGGTTGGTGCATGGTTTTAGTGGTTCGGTATTGGGCAATGGATCGATCAAGATACTTAAATGGAGGTAGGTCGGTTGTGTATTGGATCAGCATACTTGGGTCGGCAAGCGTAGGTCGGCAGTTTTGGGTTGGTCTAGGTTGTTCAGTGTGGGTGGGATCGACCTCGAAAGAATTTTTTCATATGGCTCGGCTCTTAGTGGATCGGTCCAAGTGGGTCGGCCATGTTGGGTCGGCCTAGGTGGTTTGGCATACCTAGGTCGGTGCACATAAGAAGACTTAGCATATTCTTAGATTTACAACAAGGTGATGTGATCAGTAGTGTTTTGCTTTGAGATGCGCCAATAGCTACTCCGAGTTCCTTGAGATCTTGCTTCGAGTCAGCTATGAGACAACCCCTGGGTCGGCAAAAGATGGATCGGTGGTAGTGGATCAGCCTGCCTGGGTAGGTCACCCTAACCTAGCAGCTATGGGCTAAGCTATCTCGGTCATGGGCCTAGACACAGGAACCAGCCTATCTTCATCTATAAATAGAAGGGCGGGAGTCCAGTTGAGGGGACATTTTTTGGGAGAACTCCAAGGATACTCTGCCATTTTCTGTACTCACTTCTTTTTTGCTAAAACTTGTACTCAAGTTATTTGTTTATGGATTATATCTGTACTCAAGTGATTGGAAAAGTAATGAAGATTATATTCAAAGTGGACGTAGGCAATTACGCTGAACCACTATAAATCCGGTGTTCTCTTTTTTGTTGTTCCTTTTGCATTCAACCATGTTACTTCCCTGATTTAATTTGCTTTCTTCATTAATCTCTCTACACAATTATATTCAAGGTGTTAGCGACCAATTTTGGTTCTAACGTTTTGGTGTTTTCACTGAGAATTGAATTCTCAACTTGATTGGATCTCATCATCTATGTGACGACCGCCCATGACCCCTGCACCGAATCTAGAGACAGTGCGCTGTAAAGTGTGCCAGGCGACCATGGACGATTGTCAGGGTAAATTAAAACAACAAAATCTATCGTATTACTCACAGCGCATGGACAAAATACAATAGAACATATGTATAGTGAAGCTTTACAGAACAAAATGACATCATATAAAACTTCATAATAGTTGAATACAAGCATCCAAATAGTCGATACATCAAGCCTCACTACATATCTCTCAAAGAATACAAAACAGCGGAATATCCAGTACATATAAGAAGATAATATGCAACCCTCTAGCTCGTCTTCGATATCAGCATCGTGAGAAGAGAACAGCACCTGTCACCTGCTACCTAGTCTGCCCGTCCCAAAATGGACGAACAGCCCAAGGCAATAAGAATTAAAACATAAAGCCTTGAGTCAGACAACAGTCTTAGTGAGCAGTAAATTAACTAACAACATACCAAAAGAGCATAAAGGAAAAGGAATAGGAATACAACCCTCCCACTCCAACTTCATTCTACAGTGATAGCCCCCAGACACACACTAAGCAGAAGCAAACATAGCAGAGCATACAATTTAAAGTAAAGCTACTATCACTCGAGTCAAGGGCGATGTTTTCCAAGTACCAAGGCCTAAATCAGATAAGCACCCAGAAAATACCGCTCTTGAGTCCGAATGACGATACAACCAAACATCCATGACTCTGGCTATCACTGTTATCATTGCTTCGATATCACCGTTAATTGAATGACCGGCACATTCTTTCAGCCGTCCGTCAAGGGCTAATGGAAACCCCGGTTCTAGACATAACTCCCGCACGTCGTCGCAGCCCGTGCCTAGGACTATCGAATCTGCCCAGAGTACTCGACCATCAACAGTTGGCCGTTGGGACTATCGAATCTGCCCAAACGTACTCTTGCTTAGAGCATGCTAGAACCTTCAACAACGATGCTATCCAAGCCTCCTAGTCATCCTCCTCGACGACTATTCTCTTATCCATTCATTATCCCCAACTCGAATCATATCACCGAGTTATCAACATGCTTGGAATGATCCCGTCTGGATTAGACCAAGTCTTCATCATATGATTGCCTCGCTTCATCACATCCTCGCGAAGCCTCATCTCAACATCACAACATCAAATCTATGCATAAGAGCTTCATCATCCCGCTACATATGCCACGAGCAGCTTTTCCAATTCAAGAGCCTTTCCCTTAGCTTTTGAATCATCTTCGATCTAGATCTAATCATCAATCATCTAGTTCATAACAATCAATCAAATCAAACATCAATCCAAACAATCAAGCATTCAAATATGATCTAAGTAGACAATTATAACAATAATGGCATTTTCGTAATTAAAGAGTTAAAAGTCCAATAAGCATGAAAACATGGATTATATCTCTACAAACTTGATGAATGAACTTGCATAGGTTAACATATGATAAAATGGATGTAACATCATCATGAACAATGGATCTATATGGATCTACACTTTGGATGAAGAAAATGCATGGAAATCTCTATTTTAACACCAAATCGAGCCAACAATCCGATATACTCCTTTGGATCCGTGTGAGAGATAATCACCACTCACCAAATCACCTAAACAAACCCAAATCAACACGCTTCAGATCTGGACAGTGAAGAATCAAGCTTGATCTATCACGAATCCGCTTCAAACGAAGAAATCTCTCTTGAAAAGATGAAGATCTTCAACTTTAGCTCTTGAATCTTCAATCTTGATCTTTGATTTGGATGGAAGGAAGCACTAGATTAGAGTGGAGAAAAGAAGTGAAGAAGTGTAGAAGTCGAGCTCTCAAAATGGCAGCACTTCGTCGCTTCAAAATCCGGATCCCAAAAATGAAGAGAAGCTCTCCTATTTATAGCTGAAATCCCTATCTCGTCTGCCTCCATGAGTCGTTTACGACTCACGACTCAAAGCCCTACGACTCAACGACTTAACACACTTCTGCCTATGACTCACGACAAAACAGTTATCTCCTAAGTCGTCTCCGACTTATAGCATGCGCCTACGACTCACCAGACCCCCTGTCTACGACTTAACAGTTAACTCGGCTACGACTTATCAACCTCACGACTTAGCTAGGCTACTGGGATACTCGTCTACGACTCAACTGGATATACGACTCAACTACTAAGTCGTCTACGACTTATCAAATTCCACTATCCTACGACTTATAACCTAGCAGCCAACTACTGAGTCGGTCACGACTTAACAAATAGCTGGGGTTACGACTCAACTGGTCAGACGACTCATCAGATAACCAGGATACGACTCATTAGATAACTTGGGTACGACTCATCAGATAACTCGGTCACGACTCATCAGATAACTGGGTACGACTCATCAGATAACTCGGGTATGACTCATCAGATAACTCGGTCACGACTCATCAGATAACTCGGTCACGACTCATCAGATAACTGGGTACGACTCATCAGATAACTCGGGTAAATCCCTGAGTCGCTCCTATCCCCTAAGTCGTATACGACTCACGACTTACACTAAGTCGTTCACGACTCAGGACTTAGCCATTTTCGCCTAAAATCAGAAATGGCTCAAAAACTCTAAAATTCCAAATTCTGTCGAACTTGTCGATCCGTTAAAAATACGGGTCGTTACATTCTCTCCCCCTTAGGAATTTCGCCCCCGAAATTCCAAACAAACAAAGCAATCGAAGACTATTCTGTACGCCTACCAACCATAACAATCAGCAAACCATGCATCCAATTCTAGCTTAGCGTACAGAATTCTAAGACTTAGAACAAGTTACAATGTTGTTAGATGATACGACACCTTAGGGCCATACCTTGAAGAGTTCAGGATGAGCTGCCTTCATCCTCTCTTCCACCTCCCACGTACAGTCGTTATCATCGTCACTCCATTGTATCTTGAGCAACTTAACTACCTTCCTCCTAAGCTGTTTTGTGTCAGTTTCAACAACCCGAAGCGGCTTACGAGGTCTTCTATCGACTGGATCAACTTCGAAGTCTTCACAGCTATCAGCAGAAACCACTGTATTCGAGTCGTGCAGATACTTCCATAGATATGATACATGAAAAACATTGTGCACACCCGACATCTTCTCAGGTAACTCCAACCTATAGGCGAGCTTTCCAATACGCTCGATGATCGGGAATGGTCCAACAAATCTCGGAGTCAATTTTCCTTTCTTCCCGAATCGAATAACATTCTTCAGTGGAGAAATCTTTACAAAAACCATATCTCCTATGTCGAATTCCAAATCCTTTCGACGCTTATCAGCATAACTCTTCTGACGGTCCTGGGCTGCCTTCATTCGTTGCCGAATGATCTCTATGCAATCTGAAGTCTGACGAATCATCTCTGGCCCAAGCATCAGCTTTTCTCCAGTTTCCAACCAACATGTTGGAGAGTTACACGGTCTTCCATACAATGCCTCATACGGTGCCATACCAATGCTTGACTGGTAACTGTTGTTGTACGCAAACTCCACCAAATGAAGGTGATCTTCCCATGATCCCCCGAAGTCCAAAACACATGCTCTGAGAAGATCTTCCAAAACTCGGTTGACTCTCTCGGTCTGACCATCTGTTTGGGGATGATAAGCTGTACTCAAACACAACTCGGTTCCCAAGACTTCCTGGAAGCTCTTCCAAAATCCACTAGTGAACAATGGGTCTCGATCGCTCACTATACTCTTCGGAATACCATGGAATCGAACTATCCACTTAACATACAACTCAGCCAACTTTGATGCAGTCCTAGTCGATCGAACAGGAATGAATCGTGCACTCTTAGTCAGACGATCCACAATGACCCAAATCCCTTCATTTCCCGTTCTGGTTCTAGGCAATGCATCGATAAAATCCATCGACACTTGTTCCCACTTCCATGTAGGAACTTCTAATGGCTGAAGCAATCCACTTGGCTTCTTCTGTTCGGCTTTTACCAACTGGCAGTTCATACATTTGGAAATAAAATTTCAAACATCCTTCTTCATACCTTCCCAGTAGTAGGTTCTCTTCATATCCCGATACATCTTATTTCCTCCTGGATGAATTGTCAACTTCGAGTGATGACTTTCCTTCAGAACTTCACTCCTCAATTCATCTATATTGGGAACAACTAGTCGTCCTTGCTTCCGAAGCCAACCCTCTCAATCGACCTCGAATCCTTTATCCTTTTTTAGATCCAATCCAGATTCCAATTCACGGATAATTTTGACAAGCTTATCATCTCGCTTTTGGCCCTCGCCAATCCTTTCCACAAGAGTGGGTCTTATCGATAAGTTTGCCAACATCTCAGGTTCCAATTCGCATCTAGGCCTGAAGTCAAATCCAGTAAATACTCGAGATTCTTCCATTCAGAAAACATGGCTCCCAATCCTGTATGTCTTCGACTTAACGCATCTGCCACTGCGTTACCTTTTCCCGGAGTATAAGCTATACCAAAATCATATGATGCCAAAAACTCTAGCCAACGTTGCTGCCGAAGATTCAAATCCTTTTGGGAGAAAAGATACTTCAACGACTTGTGATCCGTAAACAACTTGAATCGAACTCCCAACAGATAATGCCTCCACATCTTCAGAGCAAATACAATCGCCGCTAATTTCAAATCATGAGTTGGGTAATTCCTTTCATGCGGCTTCAGTTGTCGACTGGCATACGCAACAACTTTATCCTTCTGCATCAGCACTGCTCCAAGTCCAGTACCACATGCGTCGGTGTAAACCACCATCTCATCATTCCCACTAGGAATAGTCAAAACAGGAGCACTCGTCAATCGCTCTTTCAGGATTCCGAAAGCTTGCTAACACTTAGCATCCCAACTGAACACTTGGTTCTTCTTCGTCAATCCTGTTAATGGTGCAGCTATCTTGGAGAAGTCTTTGATAAACCGTCGATAATATCCTGCTAATCCAAGAAAACTTCTCACATCAGATGCATTCTTAGGTCTAACCCAATCCTGGATTGCTGCCACCTTAGCGGGATCAACCGCTATTCCATTTCCAGAAATCACATGGCCTAAGAACCTCACTTCACTCTTCCAGAAGTGACACTTCGAAAACTTAGCCTTCAGCGGATGTTTCCGCAAGATTTCCAAAACCATACGCAAGTGCGTCTTGTGCTCTTCCTCCGTTCTGGAATAAATCAGGATATCATCCACGAACACAAGTACGAACTTGTTCAACTGATCTCTGAACACTCTATTCATAAGATCCACAAAATATGCTGGCGCGTTAGTCAATCCAAACGGCATTACCAGCCACTCAAAGAAACCGGATGGTGTCCTAAAAGCAGTCTTCGGCACACTATCCTTAGCCACTCTCAACTGGTGAAATCCCGTTGCCAAATCCATCTGAGAAAACACCTTAGCTTCGTGAAGCTGATCAAACAAGTCATCTATCCTCGGCAATGGATACTTGTTCTTCTTAGTCACCTTATTCAGCTCACGATAATCGACGCACAATCTCAACGACCCATCTGCCTTGGTTGCAAACACAACTAGTGCACCCCACTCGGACACACTACGCCGAATGAATCCTTTCTGTAAAAGGTCATCAACTTGCACCCTCAACTCCTGCTGTTCCCTAGGCGCCATCCGCCTAAGAGGCATCACAACAGGTCTGGCTCCTTCAACTAGATCTATACGAAACTCGATCTCTCTATGCGGCGGCAACCCTTTGACTTCGTCAAAGACATCCTCGAATCCATTTGCGATTGGCACTAAAGACAGTCCATCCCGTGGAACAACTAGCGAATACATGAAGCTCATGAAGACGCCTTCCTCATGCTTACATCGTATCACAATCTTTCGCCCCTCCACATTCTCGACTGTCACCTCCAGCCTCTCACAATCAACCTT
The DNA here is from genome assembly GCA_030737815.1 of Allium fistulosum. NCBI lineage: Eukaryota > Viridiplantae > Streptophyta > Magnoliopsida > Asparagales > Amaryllidaceae > Allium > Allium fistulosum. The sequence continues at coordinate 138,616,163 of CM060904.1, forward strand.
AGCCGCATACTTCCTAAGCCAGCCCATACCCAAGATAATTCCGAACCCCGCAAAGTTCAGAACAAAGCAATCACAAACAAAAGAGCAACCATGACTCGACACAACTAGACCACGACATAACATACACAAACAAGACGAACCCCCAACTGGATTAGTCACAACCAATGGCCTATAAACAATATCCGGTGCCAAACCTAACCGGCCTACGAGTTCATTACAAACAAACGAATGCGACGCTCCAGTATCAAACAGAACTCTAACCGGAACACCACATAGGAAAAGAGTACCTTGAACAACCACACTCTTTCCCTTCTCTTCAGCAGTAGGAGCTTTTGAAGACGACGGAACAGCTCCCAAAGCATAAGCTTGCACAATCTGCTTGTCCTTCCTCGGTTCTGGACAATTCTTCCTGAAATGCCCCGGCTTGTCACAGTTGTGACACTTCATCGGCACCTTAGGATTCTTACAATCCTTCGAGAAATGGCCCTTCTGCTGACAGTTGTAGCAAGTCACCTCGCCTTTCGGCTTCTTCTGACCATCCTTACCCTTCTGCTGCTGCTGCTGCTTCCTCTTCTGGTTTCCACCCTGCTGTGGTTTAGACTCTCCCTTGGTAATAGCAACAACAGGTCCTTCCTTAGGAAACAGACTCTCATGCCTAAGAGCTTTCTCCACAAGCTTCTCAAATGAATCGTCCAAATGATCCACCAACTGTCTCCCCAGATAACTGTCCAAGCCTGTCACAAACTTCTCATTCTTCTGATATGCAGACTCATTATATGACCGGGCATACTTGGACAAAGCTTCAAACTCAGAAACATACTCAAGAACAGATCTTCCACCTTTCTTGAGCTCCACAAACCTCTTGAACAGAACAGACTTCTGAGCTGTAGAAATGAACTTAGCTTCAAATCTGACTTGGAATTGCTCCCAAGTAATCTCTTCCTCCGCAGTAACGATGGTAATAGAGTTCCACCAATCAGAGGCTCTCCCCTGAAGCTGCCTTGATGCCAACTTCCTCTTAGTTGCATCATCAATTCCCAAATCACCAAAGATCCTTCTACAAGCATCTATCCATCTCTGGACTTCGATAGTTGATTCTGTTCCCAAGAAAACCTTCCCTCCAAGAGCAGTATAATCCTTGCACAACTTAGCAAAATCCACTGGTTTCGGAGCTTGGACTTGAACTCCAACATCAACTGCCGCCCCTGGAACTGGTATCCTTCTCATGATCGAAGTCATCATAGCTTCGAACATGGATGCATAATCAGCAGTCTCTTCAGTAGCATGGCCTTCCCTAGCAGTCGGTCTCCCTCTTCGACTCATTCTCAATATCTATAAAAAGGAATGATTAGAACATCTAGAGAAACAACTGCATAAAGGACTCAAACTCTACTAAGCTACTATATTATATATAGTAATCATCCATCAAAATACAATTACGTCTCTCATACGTAGTTACGACGGCGAGCGTTGGGTAAAATCGATTAACCAATGCTCTGATACCAAATGTGACGACCGCCCATGACCCCTGCACCGAATCTAGAGACAGTGCGCTGTAAAGTGTGCCAGGCGACCATGGACGATTGTCAGGGTAAATTAAAACAACAAAATCTATCGTATTACTCACAGCGCATGGACAAAATACAATAGAACATATGTATAGTGAAGCTTTACAGAACAAAATGACATCATATAAAACTTCATAATAGTTGAATACAAGCATCCAAATAGTCAATACATCAAGCCTCACTACATATCTCTCAGAGAATACAAAACAGCGGAATATCCAGTACATATAAGAAGATAATATGCAACCCTCTAGCTCGTCTTCGATATCAGCATCGTGAGAAGAGAACAGCACCTATCACCTGCTACCTAGTCTGCCCGTCCCAAAATGGACGAACAGCCCAAGGCAATAAGAATTAAAACATAAAGCCTTGAGTCAAACAACAGTCTTAGTGAGCAGTAAATTAACTAACAACATACCAAAAGAGCATAAAGGAAAAGGAATAGGAATACAACCCTCCCACTCCAACTTCATTCTACAGTGATAGCCCCCAGACACACACTAAGCAGAAGCAAACATAGCAGAGCATACAATTTAAAGTAAAGCTACTATCACTCGAGTCAAGGGCGATGTTTTCCAAGTACCAAGGCCTAAATCAGATAAGCACCCAGAAAATACCGCTCTTGAGTCCGAATGACGATACAACCAAACATCCATGACTCTGGCTATCACTGTTATCATTGCTTCGATATCACCGTTAATTGAATGACCGGCACATTCTTTCAGCCGTCCGTCAAGGGCTAATGGAAACCCCGGTTCTAGACATAACTCCCGCACGTCGTCGCAGCCCGTGCCTAGGACTATCGAATCTGCCCAGAGTACTCGACCATCAACAGTTGGCCGTTGGGACTATCGAATCTGCCCAAACGTACTCTTGCTTAGAGCATGCTAGAACCTTCAACAACGATGCTATCCAAGCCTCCTAGTCATCCTCCTCGACGACTATTCTCTTATCCATTCATTATCCCCAACTCGAATCATATCACCGAGTTATCAACATGCTTGGAATGATCCCGTCTGGATTAGACCAAGTCTTCATCATATGATTGCCTCGCTTCATCACATCCTCGCGAAGCCTCATCTCAACATCACAATATCAAATCTATGCATAAGAGCTTCATCATCCCGCTACATATGCCACGAGCAGCTTTTCCAATTCAAGAGCCTTTCCCTTAGCTTTTGAATCATCTTCGATCTAGATCTAATCATCAATCATCTAGTTCATAACAATCAATCAAATCAAACATCAATCCAAACAATCAAGCATTCAAATATGATCTAAGTAGACAATTATAACAATAATGGCATTTTCGTAATTAAAGAGTTGAAAGTCCAATAAGCATGAAAACATGGATTATATCTCTACAAACTTGATGAATGAACTTGCATAGGTTAACATATGATAAAATGGATGTAACATCATCATGAACAATGGATCTATATGGATCTACACTTTGGATGAAGAAAATGCATGGAAATCTCTATTTTAACACCAAATCGAGCCAACAATCCGATATACTCCTTTGGATCCGTGTGAGAGATAATCACCACTCACCAAATCACCTAAACAAACCCAAATCAACACGCTTCAGATCTGGACAGCGAAGAATCAAGCTTGATCTATCACGAATCCGCTTCAAACGAAGAAATCTCTCTTGAAAAGATGAAGATCTTCAACTTTAGCTCTTGAATCTTCAATCTTGATCTTTGATTTGGATGGAAGGAAGCACTAGATTAGAGTGGAGAAAAGAAGTGAAGAAGTGTAGAAGTCGAGCTCTCAAAATGGAAGCACTTCGTCGCTTCAAAATCCGGATCCCAAAAATGAAGAGAAGCTCTCCTATTTATAGCTGAAATCCCTATCTCGTCTGCCTCCATGAGTCGTTTACGACTCATGACTCAAAGCCCTACGACTCAACGACTTAACACACTTCTGCCTATGACTCACGACAAAACAGTTATCTCCTAAGTCGTCTCCGACTTATAGCATGCGCCTACGACTCACCAGACCCCCTGTCTACGACTTAACAGTTAACTCGGCTACGACTTATCAACCTCACGACTTAGCTAGGCTACTGGGATACTCGTCTACGACTCAACTGGATATACGACTCAACTACTAAGTCGTCTACGACTTATCAAATTCCACTATCCTACGACTTATAACCTAGCAGCCAACTACTGAGTCGGTCACGACTTAACAAATAGCTGGGGTTACGACTCAACTGGTCAGACGACTCATCAGATAACCAGGATACGACTCATCAGATAACTTGGGTACGACTCATCAGATAACTCGGTCACGACTCATCAGATAACTGGGTACGACTCATCAGATAACTCGGGTACGACTCATCAGATAACTCGGTCACGACTCATCAGATAACTCGGTCACGACTCATCAGATAACTGGGTACGACTCATCAGATAACTCGGGTAAATCCCTGAGTCGCTCCTATCCCCTAAGTCGTATACGACTCACGACTTACACTAAGTCGTTCACGACTCAGGACTTAGCCATTTTCGCCTAAAATCAGAAATGGCTCAAAAACTCTAAAATTCCAAATTCTGTCGAACTTGTCGATCCGTTAAAAATACGGGTCGTTACAGTCTACTAGTAGATTTCTGTATTCGCAAGGTAGATTCAGTTGTTTACCTGGAAACTTCCTATTCTACTCAGATTTGAAAATATCTAAAGGAAGCTATTAACCATGGGATTGGATTCACTGATGTACGTAATTTCTTTGGATTATATGTAGAAGTTTGCACTGGAGTTATATGAAGGTTGACCCCTCTCTGAAGCCAATTCAGCCAATCTCTCATATAGCCGACCTCTCATTCAATGCAGATATCCGATCCCTCACAAAAAAAGCTTACATGCCAATCCCTTTGAAAAGCTTGCATACCGATCGCTCCAAAAACCATATGTCTCGATCGCTCCAAAAACCGTATGCGTCGATCGCTTCAAGAACCATATTCACTGATTGACCCAGAGTATACCGACCCTGTGTTACTGACCTAGTGTATACCAACCCAGAGTATACCGATCCAGTGTTACCGACCTAGTGTTACCGACCTAGTGTTACTCGAACTCTAGCCGCAACGCAGTGCCTCCGCATAGTGAATTCAAAACTCAACTTAATAAAGGAACATTCTATCCACTTCCCTTACATCTTATGATCGACATGGGCATAGAGGATCAAGCGGCAACTTTTGAATGGCAACAAGGGAGCGAACAAGCAACCGCTACTCAAACGATACTCCCAAAGGTTGGAGAACATAGATGATATGACTCTAGGCAAACGCTAAGGTGACTTCAAGCACCATTCTTCACTGACCCAACACTTCGAATTTAGTGACTCTAATAAAACCAATGTTTGACTCTAAGCAATTTGTTTCAAATGCTAACAAGGATATCATATTGATTGCATTTGAGGGGAGTCGACCTCCAAATATATTTTGGCAGGTAGTTAGCTGGAGAGCCTCCTACGACCATGGATCGTTTCTGTTATAAAATGAATCAGAACCAAAGTGAGGAGGAGTGGAGTATACTAGAAAGAATAACAATGTAGGCCTGTTGGCTAAGGACTTGATTCCAACAGACAGAATAAGATCTCAAAATTCAACTCATATGCTATTTGAAAGATTCAATCGATAGCCTCTACTTGGAGACTCGCGACTCGGAGTGGTACTGAAAATCAACCTCGAGAGAGTCCACCGTAGTCCATACAAAATTAGGGGAATGTTGTATATTCCACGATGCACACTCATCCTAGCACTGGCAATTGCAAACACCTTCGAGGTGTGATTGGAAAGATGATTCGGAAAGGAAAGCTTCAATAGTATATGCAAACCTTGTAGAATGGCATGCCAGGAACTTCGGATGCTCATCAATAAAAAACTCTAATTATCAATTGGACCATTGGCAGTCGACATCCCGCTAGAGGACGCTAGGGGCAGAGTTTAATAGTGAGCACATGATACTGCTCCACTTATCAATGAGATTTATACAAATCTTCTTTTGATTATTTCTATTTCAATTTCAATTATGCTTTGAATTATGACCGACTTGAACTTCTTCCAAAATGATGCAGGTGACCAAGTACTCAGAGTTGGCTGCCAACCAATCCACGTAGACCTTGATGGGACCTATGAGTTTCATCAAGTCGAACATGATTCGATCGCTCATCATTAACCATATGCCTTTGATTTGGAGTCAAGGACTAAAGATTGAAAAGCTCGTCATGGTCAGAGCCCATACAAAGTGAATATGACCGTCCATCCATTCATCGACCTCCACATTTGATTTGGAGACCTTACCAAGGCTTGAAATGAATATGGCCCGATCATCCACTCAAATAGAGTCATAAATCAGAGTTCGACAAATTACAAATGCCTCTCCTTAAGCTTAGTGACACCGGGATCTATCTAGAGTGGACGAGATTTGATCATCTACACATCAAATCCTATCCTAAACACAAAAGTTAGTTCGAAAGCCCGACTTGAAGTAGCTATGATGGACTGCCTACTCGTCAACCATCGCTCTCAATACATGGACACGACTGCACCTTGAAACATATGCAACTTACTTTTTCTACTCAATAATCCATTATCCTCATTTTCTAGAAAGAGATACGCAGCAAATTGTGCGACACTTGATTATCAACCCCAACATGGATGTGATCCAACCATCTATCATATACCTCCTTCCTTGAGTTGATTGGAAGAGCTATAATCACCGAGCGGACGAGAATCGACCGTCCACTTTTCAAGTATCGTCCTTGATGCCGGGGGCAGAGTCTCACTCCATGAGCAAACACATTTCGACCATTCATTCGACAATATTAGCCTCAATACGGTAAATGAAATACAAATCAAATGGGTGGAAGTACGACTGCTCTCAAAAAAATCTCTAAGTCCCTAAAGCAGATTGGAGTATTCTGAGTCCCCAGAGTGCAAACTAGAGTATAAATGATTTGAGAAAAATCTCAAAGTCCATGCAGCGGACTAGAGTACTCTGATTCCCTAGAGCGTGGACTAGAGTATAAATGACTTGAGAAAAATCTCTAAGTCCCTGAAGCGGACTAGAGTACTTTGAGTCCCAGAGCATGGACTAGAGTATAAACGACTTGAGAAAAATCTCTAAGTCCCGAAAGCAGACTAGAGTACTTAAGTCCATAGAGAATGGAATAGAGTATAAATGACTTGACAAAAATCTCTAAGTCCCTAAAAGGACTAGAGTACTCTGAGTCCCCAGAACAAAAACTAGAGTATAAACGACTTGAGAAAATCACTAAGTCCCTGAAGCAGACTAAAGTATTCTTAGTCCCTATAGCGGACAAGAGTATAAATGACTTGACGAAAATCTCTAAGTCCCTAAAGTGGACTAGAGTACTCTAAGTCCCCAAAGCGTGGATTGAAGTATAAATGACTTGAGAAAAATCTCTACGACCCTGAAGCGGACTAGAGTACTCTGAGTCTCCAAATCGCAAACTAGAGTATAAATGACTTAACGAAAATCTCTAATTCCCTAAAGCAGACTAGAGTACTCTGAGTCTCCAGAGCGTGGACTAGAGTATAAACGACTTGAAAAGAATCTCCAAGTCCCTAAAGCAAAATAGATCACTCTGAGTTCCCAGAGCACGGACTAGAGTATAAATGACTTGACGAAAATCTCTAAGTCCATGAAGTGGACTAGAATGAGTCCCTAGATCGTGGACCAGAGTATGAACGACTTTAGAAAAATCTCTAAGCCCCGGAAGCGGACTAGAGTACTTTGAGTCCCCAGAGCGTGGACTAGAGTATAAATGACTTGATAAAAATCTCTAAGTCCCTGAAGCAGACTAGGGTACTTTGAGTCGCCAGAGCGCGGACTAGATTATAAACGACTTAAGAAAAATCTCTAAGTCCCTGAAGCGGACTAGAATACTCTGAGTCCCCATAGCACGGACTAAGCGACTTGATGAAAATCTCTAAGTCCCTGAAGCGGACTAAAGTACTATGAGTCCCCAAAGCGTGGACTAGAGTATAAATGAATTGAGAAAAATCTCTAAGTCCTTGAAGCAGACTAGAGTACTCAAAGTACCCTGAGCGTGGACTAGAGTATAAATGACTTGACGAAAATCTTTATGTCCCTAAAGCAGACTAGAGTACTCTGAGTCCTCAAAGCAAGGACTAGAGTATAAATGACTTGATAAAAATCTCTAATTCCCTAAAGCGGACTAGAGTATTCTAAGTCCCTAGAGCGCGGACTAGAGTATAAATGACTTGACGAAAATCTATAAGTCCCTGAAGCAGACTAGAGTACTCTGAGTCCCCAAAGCATGGACTAGAGTATAAACGACTTGAGAAAAATCTCTAAGTCCCTGAAGCAGACTAGAGTACTCTAAGTCCCTAGAGCGCGGACAAGAGTATAAATGACTTGAGAAAAATATCTATGTCCCGAAAGCAGACTAGAGTACTCTAAGTCCCCAGAGTGTGGATTAGAGTATTAATGACCTGACGAAAATCTCTAAGTCCCTGAAGCAGACTAGAGAAATCTGAGTCCCTAGAATGCGGACTAGAGTATAAATGACTTGAGAAAAATCTCTAAGTCCCTAAAGCGGACTAGAGTACTCTGAGTCCCCAGAGTGCGGACTAGAGTATAAATGACTTGACGAAATTCTCTAAGTCCTTGAAGCAGAGTAGAGCATTATGAGTCCTCACAACATGGACTAGAGTATAAACGACTTGAGATAATCTCAAAATCCCTGAAGCAGAAGAGTGTAAACGATTTCAGAAAAATCTCTAAGTCCCTAAAGAGGACTAGAGTACTCTAAGTCCCCCAAGCATGGACTAGAGTATAAATGACTTGACGAAAATCTCTACATCCCAAACTGTGACTAGAGCATAAACCATTTGACAAATCTCTAAGTCGTCGGAGCGTAGAACGAAGCATGAACACAAATTGGGCACGAGTCGATCAAGGAAAGAATAACTCTAAGTCACCAGAATGCAGATTGGCGTATAAACGATGATAAATAGATGAGTGGATTCCGACCGTTCTCTATTTCGCAAACTTCGGCCTGAAATCAACAAGAGGAGTATTAACTCGCTAAGGATGGAGTTCGACCATCCAACTTGTAGCCTGGCCAAATCAATGATGGAGCAGGAGTACAAATCACTAAAAGCTGAATATGATAGCTTATTATAGATCTAGCTTGATGTTCTTTACAACTTAAGGCAATGACTGGAAGCAGGCATCAATACATAACCAATCGAAACGGCATCCAAAGCAACAGGCGACCGACTATATCATAACTCATATCAAAGGTCAACATTGATCTACACCAAACACATATGAATGTGAACCAAATGTCCCTTGAAAAACTATGACGACCAGAGTGTGGAAAGAAGAGTAAACCATGAAGACTTGGTTGTTAATTCTCCATCACCATCCTTCGATCCTTCAGGAGGAGTATGAAACTGGATGTGCATGACCCGACTGCACTTGAGCCAACTTTACCCCAAGATTTGATTACAAAACATGAACCAAAGTGGATGTGCCTGACCGTTTAGTACCCAACTTATGCCTAGAAACTAACGAGGCATCGAAATATTCTCCTTGGAATGAAAAACCAGAATATAATCCAGCATAGGTGAGATTCACCCTCTAATCAACTGACATGATCCCACGATTCAGCGGGAAAGAGAGTAAGGCTAAAGTGGCCATGACTTGCTTTCCTACTTATTGGTATATGCCCTAGACCTAGGGGCACGAGCGTGAAGCAGGATGAATGTGAACCGACTATTCACCGATCAACTCTATGTCTTTGGAGTTTATTTGGGAATATAAATATAGCTAGGACAAGACTCACCCCTTCACGCGGTACATTTATCAATGCGAGACTGGGAGTAGAAGCATGACTGGTTGTGATAGCTCAATATTGAAACTTATATATGGTGTTTAAAACTACTCAAGGCTACGACCGAAACAATGCCTGGAGATAGAATCATTAAATCGATGCCCAAGCTCGTGGGCAACTGACTATCACTCCAACCCTGAAGGACGGGTAAAGGATCATGAACGTGTTGAATGGAAAGCGCATTACTCGAACTTGCAAGAAAATTCAAACTCAAAGCAAGATCTATCTATGCAGTTTCACGCAACTCGAGGCTGGCCCCTACTCGATATTTTCTTCAACGTGCTTCTAAGCCTGATCTTTGGCCATTTGCAGATAATCGATCAAAGAATTCAGAGCCCTTCGCTATTAGACTTAATAACTCATGACAAGACTCCAGGAATTGACCAGAGTTACCATCAACATTGACCATCCCAACCATATTTCACATTGACTGTTACACAAAATTGTTACATCTAAACTCAAAGAATCCGAGATTGTGCCGCTAAGTTGATAGTCGACTTTGTAGTTAGCCATGGCGACCCTTCACAAGTGTTGAAGCTCGGATCATGGCTCAGTGCAATGATGATAAAAGAATTAGTTCGATTTCTCTGAATAAATGATGATATGTTCCCCTGGACCCATTCTGACATGCGTGTGTGATTTCACCGACTATCACAAGCCATGCATTGAATATCAACCCAAAGCTATAGAATTTAGCGTGATGTCTATTGATTTCATCATGAAAGCTTCGCTCTTACTTTTAGGCTCACCACATTAACGTCTATGCCTAACAACCATTATGATAGGTCATACAACGACCTGAGAGGTTTGGAAGACTACTTAAATAGAATATCGAACTAAGCCAATTCGATATCACTTATTTCCAACGAAGAGCTATCCAAGGACGGAAATTAGCAAACCTCAAATCTGAATTTATTGCATCAGACAACTACTCGAAGAGTAGTGAAGAACCAACCAATAGATGGAAAATGTACGCAGATGGAGCATCCAATGATTAGTGTTATGGCGTAGGAGTCATGTTAATGACTCCTGAGGAACGATCGATTTGCTACATCCTGAAACTCGACTTCCTTGTAACAAAAAACGATGTTTAGTATGAAGCCATGACCGACAGCCTCAAACTTGCTAGAGAACTTGGAGTGGAAACTTTACTTATCTTTTGTGATCCTGATTGGTAGTATGCAAAGTTAGGGAAGTTAATCTTAACAGGGGGTATTGTCTTGATCCTTATCTTAACCAGGTCCAAGAGCTATTAGCCGACTTCACGTATTACGTCATTACACACATCCTCAAGGAATGGAATGAAAAGAGTCAAGCACTGGCCAAGCTAGCCAGTTTTAGGGATGTGCAATGAACATACTTTGTTTTGGTTGAAATACTTCATATTCTAGGCATTGACGGATGAATATCGGCTAGATCTTGGAGGCAGAGCCAAAAAATGGGCCATGGTTGACTCCTATCAAAGACTATCTTCCATGAGGAATTCTTACTGAATGGTGGAATGAAAAACAACAGATGCTCCTCAAAGCTTCACGCTAAATCATCCAAAAAGAAATCACGTGTAGAAAGAAGTTTATACATTCCCATGCTTCGGTGTATCGCCCATGATGATATCAAATGAGTATTGAGCGAAGCCTATGAAGAAGAATGGGACGAGTACATTAGGGGGAAAACCCTGACAAAGAAAATACTCTACTACGGGTACTACTGGCCAACTATCAATCAAGATGCGGTTGATCATGATAGACAATGTGACGAGTGCAAGATGTTTGCAAAAGATCCGAGAGCCCCACCGATGGAGATTACTCAAATGGCTAGTCCAGAGCCATTTGCCATTTTGGGGCACTGACATCATCATCTTCTTGTCGATACTAAAGGTGGTACAAAATACGCCATCGTAGTAGTTGATTACTTCACCAAATGGGCAGATAAAGAACTTTTAACCACGACCAAGATGAAAAAAATAATCAACTTCATTGTCCGTAACGTCATCTATTCTTATGACATTTCATGATCCGTTATAACCGGTAATGAATCCCAATTCAACAGCGCTAAATTTAAATGACTTCTGCCGTCAGCATCATATTGAAAAGTGATTTACGATATTTGCTCGCTCTCAAGAAAATGGACAGGTTGAAGCTGTGAAAAAAATCATAAAGTCTATTCTAAAGAGGGGTTTGGAAAAGGCTAGAGGTAAATGGGTAGATGAACTCCCAACAACATTATGGGCTTATAGACTACCCATGAGTCCGTGACTGGCCATACTCCATTCACCCTTTCTTACGGCTCCGAGGTCGTCATCCATGTAGAACTTGAATTCCCCTCTCGTTGAGTGGCTGATTACAACCCTTATTTCACAAAAAATATAAACAAGGAACTGCAATCGAATTGCAATTAAACTAGACGGAATTGATGACGACTCATGAGCATATAAAACGCATCCAAGAGCAAATGGCAAGAACGTGTAACAGAACATGCATGTGTATATTCGAAAAATTCGACTTCTTGAAATCAATAGAAATTGAATTTTCACTTAGGCTTATTAAGAAAAAACTGGATCAAATAGCCAAAGCTTACAAGCCCAGTAAAACCGGACACAAATGGCCACTGATGAACTACAATCCTGAATTTATACTATTGGGAATTGACCAAGCGTCATGACAACCAAAGAAGGATACAACACTTTGGGAGGTTAAAATTGAAGGATAATGACTATTCAGAAAACATGATGGATTTCTTCCTGGAGACTCTAACTTTCTATGATTCAAAGCATGTCATATATGCAACAAGACGTACTTTGGGGGAAAATGTTACCCGGCTACTTAGCCCGGCTGCAAAGCGACGGTTGCAGAGGTTATGGTTGAGCCTAGATGGGACTCAAGCCACGATTGATATGGAAGTAAAAGGGTTTGATGTAACCCAATTGGTTTATTATATTTATGGTTCGGCATGTTTGAGGTGGCTAGGGATGTTTGTGGTTCGGCATTCTTAGGACTGATTCCAGTATCAAAGCCAGGTGCAGGTCAGTGCATGGTTTTAGTGGTTCGGTATTGGGCAATGGATCATTTAAGATACTTAAATGGAGATGGGTCGGTTGCGTATTGGATCGGCATACGTGTGTCGACAAGCGTAGGTCGACAGTTCTGCGTTGGCCTAGGTAGTTCAGTGTGAGTGGGATCGGCCTTAGAAGAATTTTTTCATGTGGCTCGGCTCTAAGTGGATCGACCCTAGTGGGTCGGCCTAGGTGGTTTGGCATATCTGGGTCGGTGCACATCAAGTTACTTAGCATATTCTTATATTTATAGTAAGGTGATGTGGTCAGTAGTGTTTTGCTTCGAGACGCACCAACTGCTACTCCAAGTTCCTTAAGAGCTTGCTTCGAGTTTACTACGAGACAAACCCTGGGTCGACAATAGGTGGATCGACCTGCCTGGGTCGGTCACCCTAACCTAGCAGCTATGGGGCAAGCTATCTTGGTCATAGGCCTGGACACATGAACCAGCGTGTCTTCGTTTATAAATAGAGGGGCAGGAGTCCAGTTGAGGAGACCTTTTTTGCGCGAACTCCAAGGATACTCTGCCATTTTCTGTATTCACTTCTTTTCTGTTAAAACTTATACTCAAGTTGTTTGTTTACGGATTGTATCTGTATTCAAGTGATTGGAAAAGTAACGAAGATTATATTCAAAGTGGACGTAGGCAATTGCGTTGAACCACTATTATTCTGGTGTTCTCATTTTTGTTGTTATTTTTGCATTCAATTGTGTTACTTACCTGCTTTAATTTACTTTCTTCATTAATCTCTCTACACTATTCTATTCAAGGGTGTTAGCGACCAATTTTGGTGCTAACACCACGCATGTTCGATGGCGAATATCATATTAGAAAACTAGAATGAAATTTTTTCAAAAAACCATATATGCATGGAATATTGTTAAAATAGAATATAGCACACCAACAATAATAATAGATAATCAAGAAGTTGAAAAACCTATGGTCAATGGAAATCATGAAAATAAACTGCAAAATGCTAATGCTAAAGCTATGAATTCTATTATTTGTTCATTAGATCAAATTGAATTTAATTGTGTCTCACATTATCTAACTGCTTAGGAAATTTGGCACACGCTTGAAGTGACTCATGAAGGAACCTCCCAAGCTAAGGAATCTCGCCTTGCCATGCTTAATAGCGAGTACAAGAACTTCACAATGGCAAAGGATGAAAGTGTCAAAGAAATGTATGAATGACTTTCTAATCTTATATACAAATCAAAATCCCGAGGAAGACCACAATAGAACTGCAAATAGTTTGAAAAATCCTCAGAATTCTTTCAAGAAATTTTAAGCGAAGGTGATTGCCATCCGAGAATCAAAGGATCTGAAATAGGTTAAAGTTGAAGAACTCATCGAAAATCTCACCACTTTTGGGCTAGAAATTAAATTCAAGGAAGAACATGAAGGAGGAGATATGCGTAATAAGTCAATAGCTCTTAAATAACAATAGAAAGTGAAGATGATGACAGTGATGATGAAGGAACAACTGAACTGGCACTGATAATAAAGAGATTCAAAAGGTGCAACCGCAAGTATGGAAATCCAACCCAAAATCAACAACTGAAAAGCAGAATCGTCAAAGTTCTAGATAACTCAGTAGAGCAAGAGATCATTTGTCATAACTGCAATAAACCTGATCATATCTAGCCAAATTATCCTCAAAATCAATTCAGCGAAGGAAAGAAACTAAAAATGAGAAGTTTTGTGGCTACTTGGGATGAAGTTGATAAAAGCACTGGCAGTGAGAGTGAAAAAGCAAATATATGTTTTTCAGGAGAAACAAGTGACGAGGATGATGACGAGCCAAGCAAGGTATCAAAACTTACTCACTCGCAGTTGCTTATATATTTTCATAAAATAAATGGCTGTTTTGAAAGACTTAGGGAGAAGTACGTTGAAATTGAATCACAAAGAGATAGTTGATTGAACTAAATAAGCAGCTTGATCAAATGGTTCAAAATTAAACAAATAAAAGCCCTAAGTGTGATAAATGTCCTTCATTAGAAGAGGAAATAATAAAATTAGAACCTAAAATTAAATCGCTTGAAAATGAAATTCTAATTTTGAAAGAAAGTAAAAATACTAGGAGAGAAAATTCTATTAAAAAGTGCATGGTATGTAGAAAAATTGGACACAATCAAAACAATTGTTGGTTTAGACCCAAACACATGAAAATCATACCAATTTGGATTCCTAAAGGCACGAATGTAAAATCCCTTAAAGTCAAACAAATCTAGGTGCCAAAAGGAACAAACATAGATTGTTTTGGTTCTACACAAACTTTTTTTCAAAATCTTTTGTCACTAACAAACGTGGACCTATTAAAACAAATAGGTCACAGAACTCTTCTCTTGTGTATGTGTGTTGGAAGGCTAAGGAACAACAACAATGTTACCTAGATTCTACCTGTTCCAGGCACATGACGGAAGACAAATCAAAGTTCCTTAGCCTAAGGAAGTACAAAGGTGATAGAGTCACAATGGGCAATAACGATAAATGTAAAATTATCGGTAAAGGTAAAGTAGGTAATGGCACATTTACCTTTAACGATGTATTGAAAATCTACACCATAACCTAATTTCAATCAGCCAGTATTGTGATAAGGGAATGGATGTTATTTTTGATTCTGATTTGTGCAAAATTGTTGACCAATCATCAGAAGAAACATTATTTTCAGGTAAGAGGACAGGTATCTGTTACACACCCCATGGTTTGGTCTATGGTATCCAACTAATGATAACTTTGAGTTAAAAGGGTATTTAGATGCAAATTATGTTGGCACCCTAGTTGATAGAAAAAGTACTAGTGGAATGTGTTTTATGTTGGGACATTCGTCAAGTTGAAAAACATCATGTCATTAGAGATCACATTTTCAAAGAAAATTTCTGCATAAAATTCATTTCAACTGATTTTCAATTGGCAGACTTTTTTACAAAACCCCATGCAGAAAATAGTTTTCATCGACTTCGTCTCAGTTTAGGCATTTTAGAAATTTGACTTCATATTTTTGGATTTGATCTTAGATGCCTATGTCAACTAATTTGATTCCCTATTGATTATGGAAAAGATAAATAGTGACAAAAAGGGTGATGAGTGTTGACCTTGATCATACATTATGACTTGAGACAGTATATGTAGTAAGTTTCTTTAAAAATTTAAACAAAATTTGTAATAACTTTGGATGGTAAAAATTCCATGACCATCTTTATTTCTATCATATTTGTATGACTATCCCTCATCAAAATCCAATATAGTATGTCAAAACGTGGGATTAAAACTGTAAATTATTCATTTTTTTTAATTAATTAGCAATAAAATCAACCAAAAGCACTCACCCTCATTTAAAAGTCTTCACAGTTATGCATGGGTGAACTACTTGCAATCTTTGATTATGTGTTTTCATTCTCATTTAAAAGTCCTCACGGTTATGCATGTATGGAACACATATCAAAATTGGTTTAAATATACGGGTTGATTCTAACCCCGTTTAAAAGTCCTCACGGTTATGCGTGGTTAGAAGATGTTTGGAATTCATTTTTTAATAAAAATTGGGAATACTACTAATCTCATTTAAAAGTCCTAACTGTTATGCATGGTTAGTAAGTATTCAAATTCTTGTTGTAAATATACCATAAATGGACACGACTATATTGTTTTTTATGCCGACATCACCCCTATCACTCTAAAATGGAATATGCGCTGGAGTTTTATGATTTTTGTTTGATTTTTTATCTGTGTAGTTAAAGCGCTCTGCTGCTCCATAGCGTTTGAGGTGCGAAAAGTTATAGCGGAGTATATTGAGGATATAGAAGGATATAACGGGACTTTAAAAAGAGGAATGATGAACATTCTACATTAAAAAGAGGAACAAGTATTACTTATTATTTCCCACCAAGCAAAACAAGTTATAATAAAGTAAAGATAAACAAAGTTGGCACTTAAAAAGTTAGAACTAGTTATAATAACCATCAGCGTTTATCATTGTTACATCACTTTGAAGTTACCAGAAAATTTATAAGCAAAACATCAAGGAAAATGCTTATTTGTAGGAAAGGGGGATATAGTGGATTATTGCCGCAACACCGAGGATAATAGCGGATCTGGTATATTAGGCCGCTTTATAGGAATATCGTTGCCCCAAAAGTCCGCTATGGGATATATCGAGGATATATTGGGTTAATATCGAGGAATTCATTGCATAGTTTTTTTATTGAAGTTTAATATTTATACTCGATTAGCTATTAATGTTGTATTAATGTCTATCACTTTATCACTCTTTTCTAACACTGTTACTCTTTTGTTGATAACAAAAGGTGGAGAGAGAAGTTATGATTTTGACAAATAGTTTAAATTTTTTATTTTCATATTTCCATCTTGGTTCATTGCATTTTTTGTTATTTATTTATTTTCATGCATATGTGAAGGGGGAGCTTTGTTGTAGGGGGAACATTCAAATAAGGGGTGCTAATAGAATTCATCAAGTTCTAACACATTTAATAGAGTCAAAATCTTAATATATGTTTGTTATCATCAAAAGGAGAAGATTGTAGAATATATTAGTCTATGATTTTTGTTTGATGATAATAAACATATATATATATATATATTCGTGTTAAATGTATTTCTTATTGTACTATTTTATTTTTCCACATGATTAAATAAATATTTGTTGAATAAAATAAATTACTCAAAATTCATATTCAAAAAATATTTTATTCAAACAAATATTTTATTACAAATTCAAATAGTACGAATTTAAGCTTTCACTATACAAGTTTCAATTACATATTTTAATATACAATTTTTCATACATATTTCACCTCACTACATAATTCACTCAACACTCATATTTTTATCTTCAACTCTGTTCCAGTCTATATCCAACATCTGAACTATCTGCACTATATATAAATGAAATTACATATAATGGCTATATGATTTGAGAACGTTTAAAATCACATTGAAAGGTGAACAGTTACGAAAATGTAATTGATTAATTCTAATGAATTTACATGCAAAAAATTAAAACTCAAATCAACACACTACTAATTTTGATCATTATCCTCATTGTTAATAGTTAATTATCATCTTTGGTGTAAAAATCATATTCATCCATATCAGTCTCTTCATCATCATAATGAAAAAAGGGAAAAATGATATCTAAAGGATAATGACATATAGCCCTAGGCGATTCACATGCTACAATGGGTGGGACAAAGGGTCACGGTCCCACGAGGGTGAGCTGACTCCCAAAACCTATCCATAGTTCGGATTGCAGCCTGCAACTCGCCTACATGAAGCAAGAATCGCTAGGAATCGCTAGTAATCGTCGGTCATACATACAGTGGTGAATTCATTCTCGGACATGTACACACTGCCTGTCACATTATGGGAGCTGGCCATGCCCGAAGTTGTTACCTTAACCGCAAGGAAAGGGGGAGAAGATGAGGCTGGTGACTGGACTGAAGTCATAACAAGGTAGTCGTAATGGAAGGTGCAGCTAGGTCACCTCCTTTTCATATCCAATGAAGTGGTTGTCATTTATAATGGTACATCCAATTATAATATTATATTAATAAGTACAAATGTTAACGTATTGAACATACTTGACATCCATAACAGATGAGGTGGTTCATGGTTGAAAATCATTGTAACAACCCGAGTTTTTCCTACACGAAAAACCGGACCATTTGGGTAAAAAGAAGAGGTAGAAGAAGAAAATAAAAGAAAAACAACATCAGAATCTAACCATCGCAGCGGAATCAAATATAATATATCAACAGATCTTTACACAAATCAAAATTATATCTGTTTATACAATACATCAGAATACATCATCAGAGTACATCAACATCCATAACATACAACTAAATACACAGCGGAAAAATAATAACAAGTACGGGAGTACGTATCGACATCCAGCTCGTCTTCTGAGCTCCACAGCATCATATCCTGAACCTGTTTATCTCGGTCTGACCCGAGCATCATATAAAACAATACCCGAGTCAGTCTGGAAAACCAGCGTGAGAAAATCACACTCAAATTGATTATTAAAGTTTCAAAATCCTTTGAAAACAAAAGCATCTCGTAAGACCACGCCACAAATAAACATGTCGGGTTTTTACCTTACGATAGCTAAAACACTTTATATCAAAATCTTCTGATATTATAATAGTGTCTACAGAAAGTAAAATATAATCTAGCTGAAATGCTTGCATCTCACATTTCAACAATAGTTGGGCACAATCAAAACCGTACAGGCACGTAGGGAGAATGGATTTCCAACGAATGACTAGGCACTGGGGTACCACCTATCACAGTACGTGGCCTAGATCACCGTACCGAGGAGTACGCCCGCTCCCCTGCAACACAAGGCCGGAACCATCCCTTACTGGATGATCCCGAATAAAATCACCCCACGGTTGGGATCAGCAACCGCACCACTAAGCCGAAATAAAAAGGGACATCTAGACAGGGATGACCTTACCCTCCAGTGGGAGCTACCCACGAAGCCTTGCTGCATAACCCCTGATTTTCAGTCATTCCCGGTTGATGAGGTTCGAGGCTAAACGATACCTTTTAGAGAACATATCCCTTAGAATGCCCATCGTCCGCTGACGATGTTTCGCAAGCATTCGTCCATACATGTCCGTCCTGGGTTTGAACGGAACCGAAGGCACTACTCCTACTACATCCATTTTGGAAATATCCTCAGGATTAGTAGCGACTAGCCCTTGCACTTCACTGCTCCATCTTCGACTCCGAAATCGTTACACGAAACGTACAAACCGGATCGAAGTGGTATTCGGGTCTCCAGACCTAGAATCCCGGTATACGGAAACCCGATCCCGGTCTCTTCGAAACGATCAGCGCATTGGCCAATATTGATAGTCGGTTATTTAACTATCAATTAACATCCACAAGCAACCATCACACAATAAATAATTTCCCACATTATTTATTTGCCCAAATATCTTTCCAAGATATATTTCCAAATTTTCAAAGTTCATTTGAAAACAATTTCAAAACAGTTTCCGCTTACGGAAAACATTTCCCAAATAATTATTTCCACTGAATCACCAAGTACAAAATACTTTTAAATTTAAAATAATTTAAAAACACTTTATTTTAAATATATCTTATAACATTGCAATTTAAACTACTTTAATACTTTATTAAAAATATATACTTTAAAATAAACCACTTTATAAATATAAACTAAATTTCTCCTTTTAAAACATAATAGCAAATCACTTTTATATAATTACTACAATAATATATTTTTGAAATACTTACTTTAAAAAGTTAACATTTAAAAATAATCAATTTTCTAAAACATGCTTTTTAAAACATATTAAAACTTTTAACTTATATTTAAAACTACCTTGAAAACGTACTTGGCTATCCAGAGAAATACACTTCTCATTTCCATCCTTTAAAAATAAATCAACATTTATTTTAAACCAATTCATATCCCTTTATAAATTCCCACCTTGAATTTATATTTTCTAATATCCACTGATATTTTATTTTACTTTATAAACCCAGTTTATAAATTCCAAAATCTCATTTCTCTTCTAAAATTCCAATTTTAAACAACTAAATCAATTTCCAATTGATTTCCCCATTTACTCTACTTACTTTGAAATAAATTTTCTTTGCTACTTCATTTATTCCAAAATACATTAACCTTTAGATTTTTATTCCTTATTACGAGTTAAACCCCTTTTTACCAATATCGATTACAGATTTCCAAAACTCCTTATTTATTCTTTAATTAGCTTTAATCCTAAATTTCAAAAATAACCTCTTTTTATTCTTCAAATAATATCACTTAAGTATAAAATTTATTATCCCTTGTGAACTCAAAATCCCCTTTTTCATATTTGTTAAAACTCCAAAATCACCTTATTTTTATTTCAATTCGTTATAAATTTTATCCCAATTCCTCGAATTATTTTACTTAAACTTTTATTCCTTTATTTCTTTTCAAAAATTCAATTCCATAGATTTTATAATTTATTATACTGGACAATCCAAATCAACCACATCAACCAATATAAAATCATCACATGATATCAAATATTCAAAACACAGAATATTAAATAATCTAATAATTTTGAGGAATCCAGTTGGATCCCTCCAACCTGTTCCCTGCATCCACAGACGTTAGCACCATATAAAATACCAATTCTACTTCAAAGTGGAATATCGCGGTATATGGGTTTTATAAAATATCATCCGCTATTATGCGGCGCATAGGGTCTCATCCGCTATATAAATGCGGGAATATCAACAACTCCAATATATACATATGCCAATATATATATATTGGTATATACTACTATATATAGTATAGCACATCAATCAATGCAATCATCCAATCAATTATTTAAATTTAACCATTTAAATTTAAATCTAACTGAGTGAGATTAACTCACCTTTGATTTTGTTAGTAATCCGTTCCCATTCCGGCTAGATTTCTTCAAGATTTAGACCTTGAATAAATATTGATATCATTTAGTTTTAACGAATAAATTAAATTTCCAACAACAAATATTTCTAGCAATTAAAACTATTAAAGTTTATAAATTTTGTTTTTAAAATAAATTGAACGATTCAATATTTAATATACTTTACTTAACTAGCCCTTTAAATTTTAAACAAATAATTTTCCTTTGGAAACCTTTTTGTACTATATAAATTTGATATGTGTATTAAATAAATTAATTACTTTATAAACTTTAAATCTTACATACACATATATTTAAATTCAACAGTGAGTTAAAATATTTACGTATATTGTTATACCTTTTAAATCCTTACAAATGTGTATTAATTTTAAAACAACATTATTATACTGTGAACGGTAAATTCAACAAATAGTTTTTGCTAGTTTAAACTTGAGAAATACTTAAATTAAAATGCTCAAAATTAACTACCTCAGAGAACAGGAAACCAAAATCACGAGACGGCTCCCACGACGAACTTGATGCCGCTTAACACCTCCAACCAACAGTTCACCTCGCATCCTCCTCTTTCACCTCGAATTCGAGCTCGCCCCCAACGACAATCGAACGAGATCGCCAAACCGCCTTCTTGATGACATCGCCGACGAGTATCATCCCACGCGAGATCGCCCTAGCAGCCTCAACTGATATGATCTCGCTTCCAGGCGAAACCCTAGCTTGCTCGAGAACTGGCTGCGCCTCATCTGGCCTCGCGATGCCCTACGGCGAACGCGACGACCCCACCCTGCTTCGATTGCTCCTCCCCAATCGAACGACATCGCGGCTACTTATTTTTTTGAGAAGGAACGAATTGATTTATATTTTGGGAATCTTAGATTTTAAAAGAATTTTGTTCGAACCGGATAAGAAGAATAACTGAGGATTTACTTTTTTTTTTTTCTGGCTTTGCTTCGTTTGATCTGCTAAGAATAACTGAAGAGGGGACGCGTGTTCTACCAGTTGAACACGTGTTAAGTTAATATACGTATCTACATCTAATTACTTAGGCAAGAAGAGAACGTTGCGAGGAAGGACACATGCACTGAATTTCTATACGTTTATATACCGTATGCTTACACAACAACTCCAAACGCTCCGAAATTTAAAATCCGATAATAATACAATATTATGGATTCAATGGAACTGGTTTCGCTGAATTCCGAGACTATGCCTCGGACGGCTATTTTTTAAATTAAATTTCAACGATATATTTTTAAAACTGAACAAACTCTTTAAAATTCCATTTTAAAAGTTCTATCATCTTCAGTATTAACAATATAAATTTTCTGAACCTTTGAACTATTTTTAACAGGCCTAAAAATCAAGATTCAATATTTTACCCAATCCTGATAATTAAATTTAATAATTAATTATCCAAATAAATACTGTATATTTGAAATTAAAGTTAAAATTTAACCTTCGGATATTTAAAATAAATTAAATATTCACATTTCAAATATACAAAAATTCCGGGTCGTCACATTCCTTCCCCCTTAAAAGAATTTCGTCCCCGAAATTACCAGTTAAGAAGAATGTTTCAATCCCCGTTAACTATTTCCCAAAATCAAACAGTTTTAACAACACCCAAACAATCTTTTATTAATGATACACTAATCATCTTTTAACTTCCCAAACTTATTCATAAGTTCAACCCATACCACCTACTTATCCATTCAAATTTAAATTTGAATTCAAATTTTAACTTATCAAAATTTTCCAAAATTTTTCTAACTCCCTAAATTTCCGAAAAATTTCGCCAGCGTCTCCTTTGCGCGGCTAGCTCGGTACTACTACAAAATGGCTCTATGGCCTCCCAATCTCAAAAAGAAAACAAAAAGCCAAGTGGCTGGATCCAAAACCCAATCAAATTTCATATAGAAATTCAAATACATACCTTTTGTCGGGCCATTAAATTCTAAATCAAAAATCCCAATTTATCCATTGCTTTTATACACCTGTATATCCTATTAAGCAATAATATTCAATCACAATTCCAAAGTCATTTTATCAACTTCTTTACAAATTTCCAAAATTTGTTTTACTTAAGCCCGTACGATGCACATATATCATCCGTATGCAATATCACATTCGATCGCTCAATCGATCACACAATTCCACTTCCGAACTAGTATTGTCCACCCGACTTCCTAGTGCGGACTCAGATCTGGTTTCTTGATCAGAAACCGTCATTCTCCTTGCATAGTCACAAACTATGATAGAGAATATCCAGAATCAATCAACAATCCATATCCAGGTTCGCCGTCGAAAATCGAGTGAAAAATTCTAACTCGGATCGATATAACTATCTCGAAATTCTGTGCTCGAATTCTGGATCAAATCGTTATGCGAATAAAATAATATACGTACATCTTACGTATAAATTCCAATTGATTACCAATTATATCAATTTCCTTTTTATTCACATTCATTTTGATTACATTCACTTATCCAAAATTATCCCATTTCACAACTTCCAATTTTAAATCTTTATTCAATTATTCACCTAGAATAATTTTCCCTCGATACCAAATTACTTAAGAATCTCACCATATTTCTTAAGTTCAAAATAAATATTTTACATACTGCTTATACTTATTTTCACTTCAATATCGTAGTTCATATCCATTTCTATTCACTTTTGTCTTTACAATTCCATTTGATTTCAATTTGGCTTCCACTCGAATATTTAATTAGTTGCACTTACTAATTAATTTAAATTTCGATTAACAGTTTATTCGCAAACTTCACTTCTTTAGTTCCTTCGACTTCACTTTACATTCACATTTGAATTAGATTTCAATATCCAGTTTCAATTTTATTTGCTTAGAAATTTAAATCATTTATCGTTAATGAAAATTTTCTAACTCCCAAAATTTACGGAAAATTTTGGCAGAGTCTCCTTTGTACGGAGGGACTTCTGCGATATCGCAGGATGCACAAATATATATATACATCGGCCTCAGGCCGGAAATCAAAATATATATCAATATATGCAGTTCATATTTCCTATTTTTGAATTTTTTTGCATAAGAGTACCTTATTTAGCATTTATAAAGCAAGCAGCTATTTATTTTAGCAAATTTCGCAATCAAATCCAGCCAAACGGCTTCCCGGTACCTGTACTAACTCAACTTAAACAGGTAAGTGACACTATCCAAAGTTTGTTATCATTTCAATTAATTTCATTAGCTAACACATACAACATAAGCAATATTCACTAAACACTTCCATAAGTGAATTTATTAGGCCCAACACAAATTAAATGCTTCCATTTAAATGGTTTACACTACATTACTTACATTCTATTCATTTTAATCCAAATGAATACGTATTTATTACGATTGATTTAAAAATCAATTATATTTCCTATATTAACTCACATTTACTACAATTGATTCCAAAATCAATTTTATTTCCTTTCTATCAATTCATAGAATTTTATTTAACCTCGTTTTACCTCAAACGATCCATTTTCTAAAACAATTCGACAATATCAATGTGAATAAAGGATTACTTCAGCTTTAGAACCATTTAGGTTAAATCCAACTAAATTTACATTTAACCAATTCCATTTTAAATTTATTCACAACTTTCATTGTATTTCTTCCATATCCAAAGAGTTTGATTCCAAACCATTTTATTAAACTCAGCATCCAATACACCAAATAACCGTCACACAACTTACTTAGGTTATTTATTTCCTCCAAACAATTCCACCCAATAACTTAAGTTTATTTTATTCAACAACTTCCATTTAAATCTTTGATTTCATTTTCTTTTAATCAAATCCCAAGTTTGGATTTTTCATTTATTTGTTTTGAGTAGAATTTTATTCCATTCAATTAAACAATCACTTCATTTTATAACTATTCGAATTGATTCCAATTCAATTTATATTAATTCCACTCCAATTTAACATATTCTCTTTCCATTACATTCAAATTCTATTTTAATTCACAATCTATTATTGAATTTGTTTTATCAATAACAATGTCATTTTAATTCATTTTCAACCATTTCAATTTTATTTTATTTCTCAAGTTTGGATTTTCCCATATACTAAACAAATCTTATTTTGGTTTTTTGTTTCACTTTCCAATTTCTTATAAGCCACATACTTACATTTTCATACTTTCATTTATTTATAATTAAACACATTCCCATTCATCTATTTTCAATCAATCCCATTCACATTTTACTTTTTAACTCGGAATTATACATCTAATTTAGCCATGTATACCTTTTCTTCATTAGTTTCAATTATTTAATAAGCCATCGAAATCTATTTATTACAATTCAAATTTGTAAGTTTCTATAAGTTCCCCAATTTACTTACCCTCTATTTGTTTACTTCTTTTAATTTACTACCATTAATTGGCTTATATTCGAACTTATTTTCATTTCCTTACTTACTTCAAATTTTGTAAGTGTCCAAACTTTATTTATTATCCCATAAACATTTTAAATAAAGTTTCAGAGCTTTACAAATTTTCAAAATTTCAAAATTCCCTTTTGAAATCAACTATATCCCAAAATCCTTTAGCAATTCAACTATTCCTTTGAATTTTCAAAACCAAATCCAGTTCGCAAACAAATCCCATTTCAAACAACTCGGTAGCAATTTCTCTCCTAGAAACTCGAAAATGAACATCGATGATGCTGCAGTCATCACCGAAGTTATTTTCCAGCGACCGAAAGAGAGTTAAATGCTTTTATCTCTTTAAAATCCCTCCAAAACCGTTTTGAAACCATTTCCAACTCAAAGGAATTTTAAACTTCATAAAATTACAAATTTAAAACCCATCCAGTTTTATATCCATCATTTCTCTGGAATTTTATTTCAAATTACTATCTCATTTGGATATAGAGTTTATTCCAATTTATAAATTATATTTATAATCTACATTTACAAATTTTATTTGTATATAAATTTATTTCTTAGCTTTTAGTTATGATTCCAATTCTTATCCAATTTAATATCTAAATGATACTAATTTAATATTATCACTCCCTAACAATCAAACATCCATATATATCAACTAGAATAGTTTACAAAACTTTTCTTTATATACAAAAATAATTTGGGTAAAATTATATCATTTACCCTACTTTAAAACAATACTGTGTCGGTTTATCTTGTTTAAGAGTTTAGAAACCCCTATCGATATTGTGGCATCCCACACATCGACCAGAATCCATAAACACTCAACCGATAAGTCAACACAGTATAAAACCATTTTATATTCACTAACAAATACGCGCTCATATCTATTAATACTCTCAAAATTCCCACCAGAGCCAAGGTTGTCGCTAGCCTAAGCTCTGATACCACTGTAACAACCCGAGTTTTTCCTACACGAAAAACCGGACCATTTGGGTAAAAAGAAGAGGTAGAAGAAGAAAATAAAAGAAAAACAACATCAGAATCTAACCATCGCAGCGGAATCAAATATAATATATCAACAGATCTTTACACAAATCAAAATTATATCTGTTTATACAATACATCAGAATACATCATCAGAGTACATCAACATCCATAACATACAACTAAATACACAGCGGAAAAATAATAACCCGTTCGCCACCAAACCGCGAAGCGAGAACCCCCTATCACGCTGTAATGTAGCAAACCTGATCCCGGTCTCTTCGAAACGATCAGCGCATTGGCCAATATTGATAGTCGGTTATTTAACTATCAATTAACATCCACAAGCAACCATCACACAATAAATAATTTCCCACATTATTTATTTGCCCAAATATCTTTCCAAGATATATTTCCAAATTTTCAAAGTTCATTTGAAAACAATTTCAAAACAGTTTCCGCTTACGGAAAACATTTCCCAAATAATTATTTCCACTGAATCACCAAGTACAAAATACTTTTAAATTTAAAATAATTTAAAAACACTTTATTTTAAATATATCTTATAACATTGCAATTTAAACTACTTTAATACTTTATTAAAAATATATACTTTAAAATAAACCACTTTATAAATATAAACTAAATTTCTCCTTTTAAAACATAATAGCAAATCACTTTTATATAATTACTACAATAATATATTTTTGAAATACTTACTTTAAAAAGTTAACATTTAAAAATAATCAATTTTCTAAAACATGCTTTTTAAAACATATTAAAACTTTTAACTTATATTTAAAACTACCTTGAAAACGTACTTGGCTATCCAGAGAAATACACTTCTCATTTCCATCCTTTAAAAATAAATCAACATTTATTTTAAACCAATTCATATCCCTTTATAAATTCCCACCTTGAATTTATATTTTCTAATATCCACTGATATTTTATTTTACTTTATAAACCCAGTTTATAAATTCCAAAATCTCATTTCTCTTCTAAAATTCCAATTTTAAACAACTAAATCAATTTCCAATTGATTTCCCCATTTACTCTACTTACTTTGAAATAAATTTTCTTTGCTACTTCATTTATTCCAAAATACATTAACCTTTAGATTTTTATTCCTTATTACGAGTTAAACCCCTTTTTACCAATATCGATTACAGATTTCCAAAACTCCTTATTTATTCTTTAATTAGCTTTAATCCTAAATTTCAAAAATAACCTCTTTTTATTCTTCAAATAATATCACTTAAGTATAAAATTTATTATCCCTTGTGAACTCAAAATCCCCTTTTTCATATTTGTTAAAACTCCAAAATCACCTTATTTTTATTTCAATTCGTTATAAATTTTATCCCAATTCCTCGAATTATTTTACTTAAACTTTTATTCCTTTATTTCTTTTCAAAAATTCAATTCCATAGATTTTATAATTTATTATACTGGACAATCCAAATCAACCACATCAACCAATATAAAATCATCACATGATATCAAATATTCAAAACACAGAATATTAAATAATCTAATAATTTTGAGGAATCCAGTTGGATCCCTCCAACCTGTTCCCTGAAACAACAGACGTTAGCACCATATAAAATACCAATTCTACTTCAAAGTGGAATATCGCGGTATATGGGTTTTATAAAATATCATCCGCTATTATGCGGCGCATAGGGTCTCATCCGCTATATAAATGCGGGAATATCAACAACTCCAATATATACATATGCCAATATATATATATTGGTATATACTACTATATATAGTATAGCACATCAATCAATGCAATCATCCAATCAATTATTTAAATTTAACCATTTAAATTTAAATCTAACTGAGTGAGATTAACTCACCTTTGATTTTGTTAGTAATCCGTTCCCATTCCGGCTAGATTTCTTCAAGATTTAGACCTTGAATAAATATTGATATCATTTAGTTTTAACGAATAAATTAAATTTCCAACAACAAATATTTCTAGCAATTAAAACTATTAAAGTTTATAAATTTTGTTTTTAAAATAAATTGAACGATTCAATATTTAATATACTTTACTTAACTAGCCCTTTAAATTTTAAACAAATAATTTTCCTTTGGAAACCTTTTTGTACTATATAAATTTGATATGTGTATTAAATAAATTAATTACTTTATAAACTTTAAATCTTACATACACATATATTTAAATTCAACAGTGAGTTAAAATATTTACGTATATTGTTATACCTTTTAAATCCTTACAAATGTGTATTAATTTTAAAACAACATTATTATACTGTGAACGGTAAATTCAACAAATAGTTTTTGCTAGTTTAAACTTGAGAAATACTTAAATTAAAATGCTCAAAATTAACTACCTCAGAGAACAGGAAACCAAAATCACGAGACGGCTCCCACGGCGAACTTGATGCCGCTTAACACCTCCAACCAACAGTTCACCTCGCATCCTCCTCTTTCACCTCGAATTCGAGCTCGCCCCCAACGACAATCGAACGAGATCGCCAAACCGCCTTCTTGATGACATCGCCGACGAGTATCATCCCACGCGAGATCGCCCTAGCAGCCTCAACTGATATGATCTCGCTTCCAGGCGAAACCCTAGCTTGCTCGAGAACTGGCTGCGCCTCATCTGGCCTCGCGATGCCCTACGGCGAACGCGACGACCCCACCCTGCTTCGATTGCTCCTCCCCAATCGAACGACATCGCGGCTACTTATTTTTTTGAGAAGGAACGAATTGATTTATATTTTGGGA
Source organism: Allium fistulosum (assembly GCA_030737815.1). Taxonomy (NCBI): domain Eukaryota; kingdom Viridiplantae; phylum Streptophyta; class Magnoliopsida; order Asparagales; family Amaryllidaceae; genus Allium; species Allium fistulosum. The sequence goes on from CM060904.1 coordinate 138,645,325, forward strand.
ATCTTAGATTTTAAAAGAATTTTGTTCGAACCGGATAAGAAGAATAACTGAGGATTTACTTTCTTTTTTTTTTTTTTTCTGGCTTTGCTTCGTTCGATCTGCTAAGAATAACTGAAGAGGGGACGCGTGTTCTACCAGTTGAACACGTGTTAAGTTAATATACGTATCTACATCTAATTACTTAGGCAAGAAGAGAACGTTGCGAGGAAGAACACATGCACTGAATTTCTATACGTTTATATACCGTATGCTTACACAACAACTCCAAACGCTCCGAAATTTAAAATCCGATAATAATACAATATTATGGATTCAATGGAACTGGTTTCGCTGAATTCCGAGACTGTGCCTCGGACGGCTATTTTTTAAATTAAATTTCAACGATATATTTTTAAAACTGAACAAACTCTTTAAAATTCCATTTTAAAAGTTCTATCATCTTCAGTATTAACAATATAAATTTTCTGAACCTTTGAACTATTTTTAACAGGCCTAAAAATCAAGATTCAATATTTTACCCAATCCTGATAATTAAATTTAATAATTAATTATCCAAATAAATACTGTATATTTGAAATTAAAGTTAAAATTTAACCTTCGGATATTTAAAATAAATTAAATATTCACATTTCAAATATACAAAAATTCCGGGTCGTCACAATCATACTGTTGCATAACTGTTCAGATAAAAATTGATGGGTTGACTATCAGTGGCCTATATATAATAATCAATGGATATTTTAATTTATAGTGAAGCGATTTAATCAAATTGACATTCAATGTGCCTAATATCAGCTTCCGTCTGAAATTTTGTTATGATAAACATAATTTGTGCAAAATCTAGTATTTTTCATCATAACGTAGTAATTTTCATGTATAAGGACCTACCTAATTTATATAGGATTTAATTTATATATTTTGAAGTATATAAAATAGAAACATTTATGTTTAACAGTATATTAATTGTGATATTATGCATAATAAAATATAAGTAACTTCATAGCCAGTATATAAATTATACAAATCTACTAATACATCAAATAAATAAATAATTTCTTCTCTTAATATTACAGAATCATTTTCAAATACGTTTCAAATTTAACTATTTAAACATTCATTTTAGACATTTAAGCCATGCCAATATTTTGTTCCTTCAAAAACCAAAAAAAGTATGGGAATGTTAGTTCCTGAGATGATGGTTTTGATGATAGCAACCTTAGGACTTGTTATAAAATATAAATACTAATATTCTTGTCTAGATATATATGTATGTGCAGGGTATATATATATGTAAGTACAGAGAATGAAGAATGTACAGTATAGAGATTCAAGGCTGACGAATTCAAGACTGATGAAATCAAGACTGGAGACTCATGAGTATCAAGAGTTCAACAGTTCAAGATATCAAGAAAAGCAATAGAGTCTAGATTTATGTTAAAACTTCATAATAGCACTAAAATATTTATTCAGATTTTAATTGTGGAATGGAATCCACCTTCTCGCTTTAATAGTGGGATGGAACCCACGACCTCTTTTGTGGGATGGAACCCACGACCTTCTCTAGTGGAATGGAATCCATGAAATATTCAAAATGATTTATTTTAACTATTTTCCCATAAACTGTCTTTTTAAAAGTCAACTTTATCAATTTAAATATTTTAGCCTTAATGCAAAAACTATTCTTATCATCTTTTAATATTTTGATCTTAAAATCATCCCTTGTTTTAATTATCTCTTGATTTTAATATTTTAGCTTTGAAATATCACAAATATATTGTAACAATTCTATACTCAGCTTTTAATATTACTTTTATATTATAGATTATATATATTTTAGGACTACTTTCTAAAAACTCTTTTGTAAGTTTAAACTATATTCAAAATGGTTACAAAGTTTAGAAACTATTTTGACAAGTTTTATAATAGAAATCATTCTAAAGAAAAATCAATTTTAAAAATAACATAGGCATGTCGACATCCTTATACCCCCATGTCGACTGGTGGCCGTATATTTTAAAATTCAAATTTTCAAAAGAAGTGTTTATCTGTCATAACCTTTCGTAAATGAACATGACCGTTGTTCTCCTATATATACCACTTGTTTTGAACGAATTTCAAGTTAGTTTTTCTTTATTTCTTCACTCCTTCTTCTCCACTCAAATATTCTCTTATATTTCAAATGCTTTAACAAAATTCTATTGAAATCCTATGTGAATCAAACTCGATCGTCTCTAGTTTGATTCTCTACCACACTCTCTCAAAGATCTTAGTGCTATTCAGAGTTATAGGATCACTTGTAATCAAAGATTGAAAGATCATAGTGTGTCGAGTCTCTCTCTATCAAAATGTGATTGAAAATGTTGTGATTGTGGCCCGTAAATCAATTGGGTGTGATTGTATCCCGTAAATCAATGAGGCGATCTTATAGCCTGGTTAAATAAAGAGAGTTTGCCCTAGACTCGGAGATAGGAAGGTGTATCTCACGGCTTTGAAATTGAGGTTGTAATATCGACATTATATTTGAAAAGAAATCTGCATAAGAAATTGTGTGGGACTGGATGTAGGGTAGCTCCGAACGAGTATAAAATTCCGGTGTGTTCTTTCCTTTACTGTTTTTATTTACTATTTGCATCTGTGTCTAGTTCAGTGATTATCTTTGTGTTTTTAAATTGCATTTGTTTAAGTTTAATTTGAAAAGATGTCAAAAATTCCATAAAATCCATTAAACACAGCCCCTCTATTGTTAATTCAGCCTTAAGATCTGCAATCCGCATTTCCAACATTTGGTATCGAAGCATTGGTTTTCAAAGTTTTTATAATATGATTTTTGAAAAGTTTTCAAATGGTGCCAACACTAGTAATGCCAACACCATCACTAGTTCATTTGTATCGGGTCAGTCTTCTGCCAAACCACCACTTTTTAGTGGCAGTAACTATGCATATTGGGAATGTAGGATGATAATCTATTTACAGTCAATAGGATTAGAATCTTGGAATATCCGACAAACTGAGTACATTGAACCCACAACTACTTTTGCACAGTGGACCGCTGAGAAAAAGACTATTGCACAAAATAATTCCAAAGCCATGAATATTCTATTTTGTTCACTTGATAGGAATGGTTTTAATAGAGTGTCTATTTGTAAGTCTACATATGAGACCTGGAAAACTTTGTAAGTTACTTATGAAGGAACAAGCAAAGTTAAACAGACCAAAATATCTATTCTGACCAAGCAGTATCAATTATTCAAGATGAATCCAAATGAGTCCATTTCAAACATGTACACTAGGTTTTAAGATATTGTGCACTCACTAATTGCATTAAAAAAGAACTTTTTTAAAGAAGATCAAGGTAGAAAATTCTGAATTAAACTCACTTTGAAATGGGATCAGAAGACTCTAGCAATTTAAGAGGCCAATGGTATTAGTACTCTGAAAATTGAAGAATTTATTGGGAATTGATGTCGTTTGAAGTACAAATTCTAGGGAGAAGAGAAAGCAAGGCCTTAGAAAAGAAGTCAATAACGTTCAATGCAAAAATAGATGGTTCAGATTCAAACAGTGACGATGGTGAAAAAATAGCCTTGATGACAAGTAATCTTAGAAAGTTTCTGAAGTACAGAAAGATGAAAAATTACAAGAGAAATGATCGCAAGAATTCTGAAAATTGTAATGAGATTCAAAACAATGTCAGATGCTACAATTGTGATGAGACAAGCCACTTAAAAAGAGAGTGTCCGCATCCATATAAACAGAAATTTTCTTCAAGTAATGATTTGTCAATGAAAAGAAAGAGAGCATATACTGCTACACTAGACGATTCAGACTCATCCTCTAGTGATGAAGATCAAGAGACAGAAAATTCAAACATGTGCTTTACAGCTATTCATGACTCTGATGATCTCGAAAATATGGATCTAAAAATTGGTATGCATTTAAATTATATTAATTTAAATTGCTTGTTTGAATGTTTTGGTTGTATGAATTTGCTTATTGTTTGAATTTAAAATTTTGATTTTCAAAATAATATTATTTAATATTAAAATATTAATGTTAAAGTGTTATTATATTTTATTTCAAATAAGATGTAAATTAGATTATAGTATATATTGATATAGATATTAAATAAAGCAGGAAAAATAAATCACATGATTTAGGGGACCCATGTCGACATGACCCTACCCTCTATGTGGACATCCCTGCCAGAAATTTGAAGTTTGAGTTTGAATTCAAAACTTTGAATTTTCCTCCACCTTTTCACCAATTCCAAAACTCCGAGAAGGTATCTCTTGACCAGAGAACATGGCTCTTAGATATCTATTTATCTCATTAACTTTATCCTATCTTTTTATTTTCATTTCAAAATTCAAACTCTCTTTCAAGCTCTCAAGCTCTCTACTCTCTTCAAAAATGGCTTCTTCATGCACTCCATCCACCATAAGACTGTCCGGGGCCACCAAAGAGTTCCTCTACAATGATTCAAAAGCTATCAAAGCTTACATTAGCTATGTAAACATTGGAAAGGTTCATACGAGAAAATTTGTTATCTTTAGTGATTTTCCTTCATATAAAGTTAATGTTATTTTCGAAAAAAAATCAAATTCTTCACTTAATTGATGATTCTCAAAATGATTTTGTTTATTATCCGAATCTTGTCAAAATGTTTTATGCAAATTTGAATCGTGGTTTTTATGAAAGAAATGAAGGGGAAGTATGCAGTAGCATTAAAGGAACGCGTATTATTTTAAATAGTGAGATTTTGGGTAACATTCTTGGTTGTAAGTGTACGGGAATGGATCTTTTAGATTTTAATATTGATGAACATGATCGCAAGACATTTCATCACATTTTTGAAGGGGATGATAACTTTGAGTTTATAAATCAAAATTTGCATCCTAAATCTAGAATTGTAAACCTACTTTTGCAACATACCATAACTCCAAGATCGAAAAATTTCAATCACCCGACGTTAAAAGTTTGTAAGCTCTTTTAGCTATTTTTGGGCACTATGACATTAATTGGGTGCAAGTGATTTTGGATGAATTTTGTCCCAATTTTTTTACTTTAGGTGAAAACTAGAATTTATCTCACTCGGATTTTTAACTAATTTGGTGTTGATTAAAAGAGAAAGGAGTTCATTTCTAGAAAAGTGTTTAACCATGCTAACATCTCTTTCATGAAAATTTCGCTTGTGTTTCAACCATATGAAACACTTGCCGAAAAGGAGGAGAGATTGGCTTATGAAGAGAGGGAAGAAGAAGAAGAGGAGGAAGATGAGGGGAGATGGAAATTGAAGAAGAAGGAGAGGAGGAGGAAGAAACTTCATTGGAAAGCGTCGAATACCCTATAACTCCTACCAATCCATCTAACAAAACACTTATCAAGAACCAAAAGGTTATCCTGGAAAACCAACAGATTCTCAAAAGATCCATTAGTAAAAAGTTGAACACAATTTCTACTAAAATGAACAAGTTCTTTGGGAAAGTGAGTTGCAATCTTGGATTACCATCATCTTCATCATCCTCTATCTAATGCTAGTTTCATTTCATGTTGTATTAGTCTATATCTCTCTTTATTTAATGTTATGTATCGTTTTATGTAATGCTAACTAAAATTATCAATGAAAATCCTTTATTTCTGTTTATTAGCTCTAAAATATCTCTGGAATGCCTATTATTATATTATATAAGTTTACATATATATAGACTTTTACATAATATAAGGAAACAAAGAAAATTGCCAAAATTAACAAGGGCATGTCGACATCACCTTACCCCCTATGCCGACATGTAACGACCAATTTTTTTTGCTTTGAAATTGAAATTGATATAACTACCTTGTATCTTTTTATTTCAAACGACTTTCTACCACTTTAAATACCTATTTCTTCCAAAAGAAATGCATACTTTCAATTCTCTTTATTTTTCATTGAATTTCTTTATATTCTATCAAAAAATGGTTTCTCCTATTTATAATCTAAGTGAGAATCTTGAATAAACTCTCAATTCCTTCAAGAACATACTTACTTTTATACTTCGCAAATCAATGAAACTTAGAATTAAGTCAAATGCAGATGATAAAGGAACAAGAAAGGCACTTCAAAGCCATTCGTTGGATGATCTATACCCTCAACAAAGAATAAATTGAAGCGAATGTAGAAGGAACTATGAACAAAGATAATGAAGAATGGGATGCTATAAAGGCAGATACTATAATCGATGAAGAAGGATGTGTTCAAGTTCCAAGAAATGTTTGATTTGACATATGTGGTTTGATTTAGTTTGATTTGATTTGAATTGTTTGGTTTGATTTGATTTGGTTTAGATTGGTATGGTTTGGTTTGATTTGAATATGGTGTGCAATATATGATTGAATATGGTGTGGTTTAATAAGAACATGATGTATATATTGATTGATTATGTTTAAAATTTTCATATCTCTCACATTTACCTTACTATATTTTACTCATATTATTATCTGTCTCATTTACATTCTACTATACTGTGTTATTATCATATATGGTGCTATAGTACAAGATTTAGGGGGACCTATGTAGTTTAGGATTAGTTTTTGTTGATGACAAAGGGGGAGGATTATAAAATAGGTTTGATAAACTTAGATTAAGGGGGACTTAATAGATAAAGGGGGAGTTGTTGGAATAAGGAGGAGTCGGAGTAGAATTAGAGTTTGGTGGAGTTTATTTTAAACATAGGTTGTCATCATCAAAAAGGGGGGGATTGTTAGTTCCTGACATGAAGGTTTTGATGACAATAACCTTAAGACTTGTTATAAAATATAAATACTAATATTCTTATTTAGATATATATGTATATGTAGGATATATATATATATATATGTAAGTACTTAGAATGAAGACTATACAGTATAGATATTCAAGGTTGACGAATTCAAGACTGAAGACTCATGAGTATCAAGAATTCAAGAATTCTAGATATCAAGATAAATAATGGAGTCTAGATTTATGTTAAAACTTCATAATAACACTAAAAAAATTATTCGGATTTTAGTTGTGGAATGGAATCCGCCTTCTCGCTTTAATAGTGAGATGGAACCCGTAACCTCTTTAGTGGGATGGAACCCACGACCTTTTCTATTGGAATGGAATCCATAAAGTATTCAAAATGAATTATTTTAACTATTTTTCCAAAAATATCTTTTAAAAGTCATCTTTATCAATTTAAATATTTTAGCCTTAATTCAAAAACTATTCCTATCATCTTATAATATTTTGATCTCAAAATCGTCCCTTGTTTTAACTAACTCTTGATTTTAATATTTTAGCCTTAAAATATCAAAAATATATTGTAAGAAGTCTATACTTAGTTTTTATTATTACTTTTATATTATAGATTATATATATTTTAAGATTACTTTCTTAAAACTCTTTTATAAGTTTAAACTATATTCAAATGGTTTACAAAGTTTTGAAACTGTTTTGACAAGTTTTAGAATAGAAATCATTTTAAAGCAAAATCAATTTTCAAAAATAACATAGGCATGTCAACATCCCTATACCCCCCATGTCGACATGGTAGCTGTATATTTCAAAATTCAAATTTTTAAAAGAAGTGTCTATTCGTCATAACCTTTCACGAATGGACATGACCGTTGTTCTCCTATATATACCAGTTGTTTTGAATGAATTTCAAGTTAGTTTTTCTTTATTTCTTCACTCCTTCTTCTCCACTCAAACATTCTCTTGTATTTCAAATTCTTTAAAAAATTCTGCTGATATCCTAAGTGAATCAAACTTGATCATCTCTAGTTTGATTCTCTGCCACTCTCTCTTCTCAGTGTTATTCAAAGTTATAGGATCATTTGTAATCAAAGATCGATCAAACTGTATTGATTCTCTCTCTATCAAAGTGTGATTGGAAATTGTGTGATTGTGGATCATAAATCAATTAGATGTGATTGTAGCTCGTAAATCAATTTGATGATTATATAGCCGGGTTAAATCAAGAGAGTTTTCCCTGGACTCGGAGATAGGAGGGTGTATCTCGTGGTCTTGAAATTGAGGTTGTATTATCGACATTACATTCGAAAAGAAATCCGCACAAGAAATTGTGTGGGACTGGATGTAGGGTAATTCTGAACCAGTATAAAATTCCATTATGTTATGTCCTTTACTGCTTTTATTTACTATTTGCATTTGTGTCTGGCTGTGCAGTTAATGCCCCGTTATTACCCCACTATAACCCTGCTATATCTCATAGCGGATTTCTACAGTTATGATTTTTTCATATAGCCACAAATATAGCCTTTCCACTTTAAGCCCTACTATTTCCGCCATATCCCTTTATTCCTGCTATATTCCGCTATTTCTGCTATATATTCTATAAAAGAAATTAATTGAAAAATGACATTTATACAATATAAAAATTATGAAATTAATTTAATTGAATTTTTAATATATTTACAGAAATTAAAATTCTCTAACATTCTACTAAATTCAATTATGTTATATAATAGTTTTATGTTTATTTATAGTACATTCACACATGTTTTTATTTAAAATTATTTATGTATTAATTATAATTCAATTGAATGTTAATTTTTCAATTAATTACCATTTATATATTTGTCAAATTGTTAAGTACGAGTTTTATATGCTACTTTAAAGTCATCCTCTATATCCCGTTATATCCTCGTTGTATCCATGCTATGACTTTTTGTACCTCCACCGCATTGAATTTGCCAAGCGCTTTAACTGTATAGGTGTCTGGTTCAGTGATTGTATCTGTATTTGTGAATTGCATCTGTTTAAGCTTAATCTGTAAAGATTTCAAAATTTCCATAAAATCCATGAAACACTATTCACCTCTCTCTAGTGTTAATCCAGCCTTAAGATCCGTAATCCACATTTCCAACAAGGAAAATGATGAGAATTGAGTATATTATGTGAGGAATGCGGAATACAGATCTTAAGGCTAGAATGAACACTAGAGAGGGGGTGAATAGTGTTTATAAGAAATTACTAAATCTTTTTGAGTTTATGTTGAATTGAACACAAATGTATGCAATATTCAAACACAGATATAATCACAGAAACAAATACAGATGCAGAAATAAAGTAAATGCAGTAAAGGAAAGAACATATCGGATTTTATACTGGTTCGAAGTTACCCTACATCCAGTCCCGCACAACTAAGTATGGATTTCCTTTCAAAAGCAATTTTACAATTACACCATCGGTTTCAAGGCTACGAGATACACCCTCCAGAATCACAATCCTCTGGGTAAAGATACTTGATTTTACAGGCAACAAGTTCAACCAATTGATTTCCAAGGCTATAATCACACCTTTCTCGCTTGATTGATTTCCAAGGCAACAATCACACCTTATCTCGCTTAATTGATTACAAAGAAGTCTATAACTCTGAATAGCACTGGGATCTTGTTGAGATAGTGATAGAGAATCAAACCAGAGATGATCTAGGTAGATTCAATGTTGATTTCGGTAGAGTAATGGCAAGATTTTATATAAGGAAATGTGGAAGAAGAAAAGAAATGAAAAACCAGAAAATATGTTCTAAAATTCATTGAAACTAACTCATATTTATAGAAGAACAACAGCCATGTCCATTCATGAAAGGTTATGGTGAATAGAAACTTCTTTTGAAATTCAAAATTTTGAACTTAACTGAGACTATGTCGTCATAGGTTACTAGGGCATGTCGACATCCCAAAGGAAATTTTGATCTTTTGTTTTTCTTTGAAAATAACCTTTATCTTATATTAAAACTATTCTAAACTTTATAAATATACTTGACTATAGTTGAAATACATAAGTAAGTATAGAGAATAATATATATAAAGTTTTACTATAACTTTATATTTAAATCTAAGTATAAATATTAAAACTTAAATATAATAGTTAAGAGATAATTTAAAATCAAGGATAATTTGATATTGAAAAATAAAGATTATTTTGAGGCTAAAACATTTAAAATCAGGGTAGATGTTTTTGACTCTTTTAAAAGGAAGGTTTTGAAAACAATTTGAAAATAAGATAATTTTGAAAAATCATTTCAATAAAAATTAGCGGATACGAAACAATGTTCCACTAGATTTTTCGTAGGTTCCATCCTACTTAGGGTTCCATCCCTTTAACAGGCTCGAAGTGGATTCCATTCCACGAATAAATTGGATTTTAAGATGTCAGTGCTTTTCTAGGAGTTTTAACAAAAATTATGTACTAAATTACTTTTCTTGAAATCTTGAACTCTTGATAATCTTGATACTCATGAGTATTGAATCATCGGTTCTTGAACCTCTTTACTGTACAGTCTTCATTCTTGGTGCCTGCATGGTTAAATCCTGCATATACATATATATCTAATCTATAATGTTAGTTTTTATATTTTATAATCTTATTCTAAGGTTGTTGTCATCAAATCCATCATCTCAAGGACTAACAATCTCCCACTTTTTGATGATGACAACCTTTGTTTATAAAATATTACTTCTATCCTAATAACTCCACCTAAAACTGATAACTCCCCCTTAATCTATGCCTAACTAACTTATTTTATACTTTCCCCCCTTTGTCATCAACAAAAACTAACTTCAAACTATATAACTCTTAATCTAATACTCTAGTACATTTGATTATAATGATAGTGTTATCATAGATAATCAACACTTACTTCTAAAACTAAAACTTAGTACTAGACTACTAAGCATTCCTAACCAAGTATTCATATACTACTTTTATATATAATAACATATATAAGAACAAACATCATTTATTAATTATATATTTGTTTATATTTACATTTTCGTAGAACGTAACTAATATATACACATAACGATGAAAACGAACAAGAAGAAACTATTGAGTATCTTTGACAATTGGAGATCTATGGATCGAACAATTTGGATAATGGAAACAGAAATTTGCACATTGTTCAACCAAGTTTCCGTCCTTGTCAAAACATACTTCGCCAACGCAAATGATTTTGTCGTTGTCTTCCGCATGCTCTTCTTCCATAGGTACTTCTTCTTCTTCACTTTCCTCTTGTGCATGATCTCCTGAAGAATCCTCATCAATCAAGATTGGATTAGTATGATTGTCCATTAGAAGTTTTGGCAAATTTCTAAGGATTTTCCCTTGACTTTCTTGTTCCTTTTCCATTATAAGTTGTACTACTTGAATTTCAGTCATTAATTGAATTGCATCCTTCAGAGAATCTTCCATTTTTGTCACTCGTGTGAGCATTATACGTTGAAACGGGCTAGAAGTAGGAGAAGGGAATGAAAAGGTTGATTTTATGTTTGATTTGGAAGAGGAGGCCATTGATTAATTGATTTCAAAACATAGAACAGAAAGAGAACAGAAGAAATGAATTGAATTTCGAAATAGGAGTAATTTATAACCACTTATTTGAATTTTTGGTGGGAAAATATTTAAAAATCAAAAACGTTATATGTCGACATGGGTATAGGGGATGTCGACATGGTTCTTAATATTTTTATTATTTGATTTATTTTTAAATTATTTTTTAATTATACTTAGTTATTTATATTTTATATTTCAGTTATAGAACAAACACCTAATTCTCTTCTTAATTTAGTAAATGTTGATTCATTTAGTGGTTTTGTTAAGATATCAGCAATTTGATTTTCATAATTGATATAGTCGAGAGTAATTACTTCCCTACTTATATTATCTTTTAGAAAATGATGTCTCATATCAATATGTTTAGTTCGAGCATGTTGAGTAGTATTTTTGGATAAATTTATTGCACTAGTATTATCACAATAAATTGGTGATTTTGAGATATTTAAACTAAAATCTTTTAAAGTTTGTTGCATATATATTACTTGAGAACAAGCCAAAGCAGTAGAAATATACTCTGCTTCAGTTGTTGATAGAGAAACTGTATTTTGCTTTTTACTAAACTAGGAAATCAGAGAGTGCCCCAAAAAGTGACAAGTTCCACTTGTACCTTTTCGGTCTGATTTACAACCAGCATAATCAGCATCACAGTAAGATATTAACTCAAAAGAATCATTTTTAGGATAAAATAAGCCACAATCAAAGGTGTGTTTAACATATCTTATGATAGGTTTTACGGCTGTTAAGTGGGTTTCTTTAGGATGAGACTGATATCTTGCACAGAGACAGACACTATGCATGATATCAGGTCTACTAGCAGTGATATAGAGTAGTGATCCAATCATTCCTTTATATAATTTTTGATCTACATCTTTTGAGAGATCTTCTTTACTAAGGTACTCATTGGTTGCCGTGGGAGTGGGTTTTCCACTAGCAGTAGTCAAACAAATTTACTAACTAGGTCTTTAGCATATTTTTCTTGACTAATAAAGATACCATTATCTAATTGTTTTATTTGTAATCCTAAAAAGAAGTTTAATTCACCCATATGACTCATCTCAAACTCTTTTGTCATTATTTCAGAAAATTATTTATTCATTTCAAAATTAGTTGATCCAAAAATGATATCATCTACATATACTTGTACTACTTGAATGTCATCTTTATTCCTTTTAATAAAATGAGTATTATCTACTTTACCTATTTCAAAATTTGATTGTAATAAGTAAGATATAAATCTATCATACCAGGCTCTAGGAGCTTGCTTTAGACCATATAGACCTTTCTTAAGTTTGTAAACATGATTTGGTAATTTAACATTTTCAAAAAGTGATGGTTGTTCAACAAATACTTCTTCTTTTACAAATACATTTAAAAATGCACTTTTAACATCCATTTGAAATAATTTGAAATTATTATGATTTGCGAAAGCAAGTAGAATCCTAATGGCTTTTAATCTTGCTACGGGAGCAAAGGTTTCATCAAAATCTATTCCTTCTTCTTGACAATAACCTTGAGTGACTAACCGGGATTTATTTCTAACAACCTCTCCTTGTTCGTTCATTTTATTTTTATAAACCCATTTTGTTCCAATTATAGTCTTATTTTCAGGTCTAGGAACAAGTTTCCAAACATCATTTCTAGTGAATTGATTTAATTCTTCTTACATAGCCAAAATCCATGAATCATCAGTTGATGCTTCTTTTGGATCTTTGGGTTCAATAGTTGATATAAAAGCTACATTGCTCATTTGACTTAGTTGATTTCTAGTTCTAACAACAGATTGCATATCTCCAAGTACATTTTCTATAGGATGATCTTTTAAATGTTTAATCCTTTTATTAGGATGATTTATTTCATTATTAGTTTCAGTTGACTCTTGATTTTGAGTAATTATATCCTCTTGATCATTTATATTTTCAAATTTTTTGAAATTTTCATCAAATGAATCATACATTGTTTCTTTGATGGTATTAGTTCTTAAATTAAACACTCTGTATGCTTTACTTCTATTAGAATATCCGATAAAGATACCTTTGTCAGATTTAGGATCAAATTTATCTAAGTTATCTTTTGTATTTAAAATAAAACATTTACTTCCAAAAATTCTAAAATAAGATACCTTAGGTTTCTTTGAGTGAATAATTTCATAAGATGTCTTATCGGTTAAAGGTCTAATTAAAATTCTATTTAAAATATAACAGGCGGTAGCAACTGCTTCTGCCCAAAAATACTTTGGTAAATTACTATTAGAAAGCATAGTTCTCGCACACTCTTGAATCGTCATATTTTTACGTTCTACTACTCTGTTTTGTTGTGGAGTTCTTGGAAATGAAAAATTGTGAGTTATTCCCTTTTTATTGCAGAATTCCTCAAACTTTTCATTTTCAAATTCACCACCATGATCACTACGGATGGTTATAATTTTTAGAGAAAGTGATTTTGAATCCTTTTTGTAAAATTCTTAAAATATCCAAAAGTATCACTTTTATGTTTCAAAATTTTTTTCCATGTAAATCTAGAATAATCATCTACAGTTACAAAAACATATTTACTATGATTCATTGACAAAATTTGAGATGGACCAAACAGATCAATATGAAGTAATTCAAGAGGTTTTGAAGTAGAAATCATATCTTTTAATTTAAATGAACTTTTTCTAAGTTTCCTAGTTGACATGAATCACATAGACTATCTACTTTAAAATTCATTTTAAGGAGACCTCTTACTAGATCATATTTTGCGAGTCTAGATAGGAGTTTGAAATTCAAATGCCCAAATCTCTTATGCCAAATCCAAGGGTCACTTGGATTTACCAAAAGACACAAGTTATCATTTGAAATTTTCGTACTAAGAATATAAATATTCATTTTCCTAATTCCCTCAAATATTATGGTTGAATTATTATCTTCAATGTGATACTCATCTTTTTCAAATTTAATTTTATATCCTTTATCGCATAGTTGACTTATACTTAGCAGATTGTGTTTCAGATTCTTAACTAGCAAAACATTAGTAATAATAGGAGTTTCAGAGTTACCGACTTTGCCGATGCCGATCACATATCCTTTTGAATTGTCTCCAAAGTTAACCATTCCTCCTTTGTATATTATATCATTCAGCATATCTGGATTCCTAGTCATGTGTCTAGAACATCCACTATCGAGTATCCATTTGTTCTTTTTGATCTGCACAGTTTGTTCGTTGTGGATTGATTCCTCAACTCCCATAAAGCATGATTCCTGCACATCGAACAATCTTAGTAGACAACTTGTATTTGAATATTGATTATATGCAGACTCAAGAGACAATGATGATCTGAATATTTCTAAACTAGTATTAACAAATTACTTGAACATAACCATTTTAAAAAAAAACTTTTTCAAAAATCAGATTATGAAACTTTTGAAAAACTTGCTTTGATACCAAATGTGAGGAATGCGGAATGTGGAATACAGATCTTAAGGCTAGAATGAACACTAGAGGGGGTGAATAGTGTTTATAAGAAATTACTAAACCTTTTTGAGTTTATGTTGAATTGAACACAAATGTATGCAATATTCAAACACATATATAATCACAGAAACAAGCACAGATGTAGAAATAAAGTAAATACAGTAAAGGAAAGAACACACCGGATTTTATACTGGTTTGAAGTTACCCTACATCCAGTCCTGCACAACTAAGTACGGATTTCCTTTCAAAAGCAATTGTACAATTACACCCTTAGTTTCAAGGCTACGAGGTACACCCTCCAGAATCACAATCCTCTGGGTAGAGATACCTGATTTTATGGGCAATAAGTTCACCCAATTGATTTCCAAGGCTACAATCACAACTTTTCTTGCTTAATTGATTTCCAAGGATACAATCACACCTTATCTCGCTTAATTGATTACAAAGAAGTCTATAACTCTGAATAGCACTGGGATCTTGTTGAGATAGTGATAGAGAATCAAACCAGAGATGATCTAGCTAGATTCAATGTTGATTTCGGTAGAGTAATGGTAATATTTTATATAAGAAAATGTGGAAGAAGAAGAGAAGTGAAAAACCAAAAAATATGTTCTAAAATACGTTGAAACTAACACTTATTTATAGAAGAACAACAGCCATGTCCATTCATGAAAGGTTATGGCGAATAGACACTTCTTTTGAAATTCAAATTTTTTAACTTAACCGACACTGTGTCGACATGGGGTACTAGGGCATGTCGACATCCCAAAGGAAATTTTGATGTTTTGTTTTTCTTTGAAAATAACCTTTATCTTGTATTAAAACTATTTTAAACTTTATAAATATACTTGACTATAGTTGAAATACATAAGTAAGTATAGAGAATAATATATATAAAGTTTTACTATAAGTTTATATTTAAATCTAAGTATAAATATTAAAACTTAAATATAATAGTTAAGAGATAATTTAAAATCAAGGATGATTTGATATTGAAAAATAAAGATTATTTTGAGGCTAAAACATTTAAAATAAATAGAGAATGAATGGTGAAGATTTGTGTCGTCCATGAAGACCATATAAAATAGGACTAGGTGATTTGCACATCCGTTTAAATAAACATTAATTTTGATGAGTCATTATACTACTTACAAAGCTGAAAGCATGCACTTTATATGTTTTTATAAGTGATTTGAATGGTTTATCCTATATGTGATGATTTAGTAATTGCACAACTAATGTAACATCTACTGTCACACTCAATATATCCCTTAAAAAATAACCTCAATCCTTCTTAAAAAATAACGGCGTACTTGGCATGGAAGAGAAGTGATTCTTCTTAGGTTGAACTAAATCAAAATTTGGCTTGGTAAATGGAAATTTGAAAGATAGTTTAGAAGATTTTGTGGGTCATCATTATTGACTGCGAAATTCAAATTTCATGTCAAAAATGCATAAGTAAATCGATATATTTGGGCTCGTGATAGAAGCATTATTTTTATCTACCGCAACACTTTGAAGAAATAGCTTTATGTTTGGATTTCATATTTGCATACTACTGCCAGGAGTGATAAAATATAGCTAATATTAAATTTCTATTGTAATCAACATGTAAAGCTATGACTGAATATTTTCATAAAAACAGAAATGATGAGCTCGAGTTAAGAAAAGGTAAACAAATTCAAAATAACTTAATCACTAGTGTGTAATGAGCATATATGTATGCTTAGGACCTATGTAAAAAATGATAGTGCTTATCCTACATTTCATGAAGCACTATAATATAAATTCGCATTACAAAAAAATAACGTGGTGATTAAGAGCATGTGAAATATGTGATCTTAGCTTTTGATAAAATTTTCCTGTTTATAAATTAAAGTCTAAACATATGCAATGGTTATTACCTTATCAAATTCAATAAAAAATTGTGATACACAAACTGAAATAATCAATAAAAGTAACAAATAGAAACACATCCTTTATTTCAAATAAGAATAAGGAAAATATGTATTAAATATAAATGTAATCACTTTCTCATATCTCTATTACTAATAAAGAAAATTCGTTGAACTAATTTACTTGGTGCCTTTTTGAAATTCCAAAAATGTCCTTGCTTTCCGTTTGCAATAATACAAACAGCCCGTGTGCAAAGCATGGGCCTATACTAGTGTACATAATGTCAATGAAATCCCAAAATAGTGGAAGATTTGATAGTCACTTTATTGCCCAAGATGAAGATGGCAACATTTAACCAAGAATGAAGCATTTTAATAATTATAAAGATTTGCTAAATGAGACATAACTAAAATTGACATTAGTAATCATTTATGCATTGTAGAAATTTACCTACGAGTGAATACTCATAAATTATGATATAATAAAATCAACATAAAGAGTAAATAAAAAGAAAAAAACCAATAGAAGCTCATCAGTGATACTAAAAACTTCCATCGAAACATGTTGACAATGTCCATCACCACTAGCATTATCGTTTCATGCTCTAGTTTTAGTCAATGTGGTCACAATGCGTAGCTCATGATTTGAATCACTGGACATATGTTGTCTTGTAGCATATACTACTATAATTATAGCATAACTATATACTACCACCAAAGTATCCACTTTCAAAAAAAATGTGGAGACAATGAATTGTATATTAAAATGAGTATAGATAATGCCGTATTAAGGTAATTGAGCATTGTAAGTTAGGTGTATTTGAAACTATATTCATATGTAAATTTTAGAAAAACCCATGGTTACCTAATATCAATGGGGAATTGTTATACCAACATTTTGATTCCAATTATACAATCAATTTTCAAATAAGAGAATACTTTAGGAATTTTTAGAAATATGAAAATAGTGAACTTCAAAACTAGACCAACCACATATGTAACCAATATCTTGACAACTATGTTTAACAATTGTAAAAATCGGTTAAATCATACATAACCAAACTCACATCAATTGTCATTTATGTATGGTAGAAAATTACTTATGAATGAATACTCATAACTGATAATAGAATAAAATCCACATAAAGGGTAAACAAAAGAACAAACTGGTAGAGGCTTATTAATCCTATGAAAAACTTCGATCGAAGCATATAGATAATAAATTATACATTGAAGTGATTATAAACATGCTAAATTAAGGTCATTGAGCATAGCAAGCTAGGAGTATTTGAAACTGTATTCATAAGTAAATTTTTGAAAAACCCGCAATTACCTAATATCAATGGAGCATTGAAGCACCAACCTTGTAATTAGTTTTAAGATAGGAGAATAATTTAGGAATTTTCAGAACCTAACTATGAAAATAGCAAATTTCAAAACCAGACCGGCCATATTTGTATATGTACATGACAAAATTATTTTCAAGTAAATATTTATATGTTTATTGTGCAAACCCATTTTATACAATAATCAATAAAATTGTGAAATGTTAATTGTAACAAATGAGGGTTGGAATGAATTTCGGACAAATTCATTGTCTTGCCTTGAATTCCACGAGTACAACAGTAATCTGTAACAATATTAGATGGGAAAACATAGATATTGTTGTGTTTTGGTGACACTATACAGAGAATTGAAGAGGTTTGAAGTAGCTTGATAACTGTGAAAACTATTCCAAAATCAGAGCTCGGAGGAGAAAGGTATGGCGAAGAAGGTAAAGTGCTGCAAGAGCAACATGTGACAACCTTCCATCACAAAGTGGTAGACATCTGAGCTCAGGGTTTTGGTAACTCCAAATTGTGATAGACGTCTGTTATCTTGTGACATACGTCTGATGGTAGGGAAAATTGTTTCCCCAGTCTTCTAATAGATATCTGTCATCTTGGGACAAACGTCTGAGCCGACATGTATTGTATATCTTGCATGGACCGAATAGAATGATTTGTGAAGGCTTCAAAGGGAATTTTGAGAATTTTCCTAGTTTTCTAGTCTCTTATATAAGCAGTCATCAGAATTTGAAGGAAGTAGAGAGAGTGATTGTAAGGATTTAAGGTTTTTTTCCCTCCATTAACTAGGGTTTACAAAAATTTAGTTTTCTTCAATTCTCTTCTACACAAATCTATTCTATTCGAATATTGATCATTGTAATCAATCTATTGTACTCTTCACATTGGTATTAATAAAGGCTCTCTCTCAAAGTGGATGTACGCTAATAAAAATTTTAATTTATTTTATCGTTATTTCTTTGGTTTTCTATTACTTGTTTGGTGATCATGATTTATTTGGATTGGATTGAGATTTGGATTGAGATATTGATTGGTTATTTTTGCACTTTTTATCATGATATTTTTTTCCACTTTGCTTTGAGGTTTTGATTTGAGCGGTCTCGAGTTAGAATTCCCATAACATTTTACATCAGAGCTTTGTTGTTGATAGGTGGTTATGGAAATGCCAGAATCAAATAATACCTTAGATAGGATATCAATGTTCAGGCCAAGTGATGTAACACCTACATATATGGACCGTATGCCGCTTTGGGATCACAATTAGTTTCAGACAAGTGGAATGATGATAATGATTTTGAAGAATGGAAATGGAAGACGAAAGCGGTTCTAAGGTGGAATCGAGTGCATCGGAGAGTGTCTGTTACACATTTATTGCCAGCGGACATTTCGGATGTTGAGAGAGAGGAAATGGAAGAGTGGGCATTTACTACACTTTAATTTGCTACAGGGAGAAAGTCATCCTCGAAATAAGTGGAGAGACTACCGCAAAGGGTATATGGGACAAGTTGGAGGAGCTAGATATGAAGAAGTCACTAACTAATAATTTGATCTTGTTGCGAACGTTCTTCACCTATAAGATGAAGGAGGGTACTTCGATTAAGGCACACTTGAATATCTTTGATGATTGGCCAATGAAGATGAAGGCGATAGATTTGAAGATTGAGGAAGAAAAAAGGCAATGATATTATTGTATTCGTCGTCGGACTGTTATATGGGTTTCTCAAATAGTTTGATCTATAGATAGGAAACTTTGACTCTAGATGATGTCCAAACGGGTCTTCTTAGCGAGAAGTTGTGGCATCAAATGAAGGTGTTGAATGATGGTAGTAGTGGTGCTACTAGTGGTCATAGTTTATTTGTAGAGAAGGAGAGATATAAGAAGAAAGGGAACCAGGGTCGATCTAGTTCAAGGAAGACCGGTTGGGGAGGAAAGTGAAAGGAAAGAAATGGCAAGTGCTTTATTTGTAAGAAACCTATCATTGGAAAAATGGGTGTCCAGACAAGGAGAAGGAAAATACGAAAGTAGCATGTTCATCCATAGCGGTGGAGAGTGGAGTTGGTAGGGGGATGTAGATGTTTTCATGATGGTAGCAACATATGTTTTAGGTAGAGAATGGGTAGACAATTGGGGGGCACCTTATCATATAACGTCGAATATGTATTGTTTTTCTTCTTGTCAAAAAAGAAGGAAATTCAGTTATTATGGATAATGACGCTATTTGTAAGTCGGAGGGCGTTGGTTCCATGCAAATTTGAATTTTTGATGAAGTGGTTCATAATCACACTAATGTACACTATGTTCCAGGACTTTGGAAGACTCTTATCTCTTTGGGGCAGCTGGATTCTTTAGGTTGTGAGATCACTATTAAGAGTGATAGGTTGCATGTTTCGAAGGGTTGGATTTTAGTGATGAAGGGTGCTAGAACTCATGGTGTTTATTTGCTTTAAGGTATGACTATAGAAGGTAAAACTTGTATATGATAGATAGTTCTCGTGGCTTGGATGCAACTAGTTGTGGCATTTGAGGTTAGGTCATGTCTCAGAGAGGAGTTTGGATGTTCTTCAAAAGAGCAAGATGATCGATGAAGAAAGTTTCAACAAACTTAATTTTTGCGAGGAATATGTCATGGGCAAGAAAACTATTATATTTCTTTTGTCGATGACTTTTCTTGAAAGGTATGGTGCATTCAATGAAGGCCAAGTCGGAAGCATTTGCAAAGTTCAAAGCATGGAAACCTCTTATTGAGAATGAGAGTAGCAAGACTTTGAAGGTTCTAAATTCCGACAATGGCGAAGAGTATGTTTCTGGAGAGTTCTTCAATTTTTGCAAGCATCATAGTATTTGAAGGCATTTTATTACATGAAAGAACTACAATCGAATGACATTGCGGAGAAGATGAACCGTACTCTATTTGAAAAGGCTCAATGCTTGAGATTGACAGTGGGTTTGTCTAAGGGATTTTGGGCTGAAGTTTTATCAACCGCGGTGCATATTATTAATTGAATTTCATGCTCCTCTATTGGTAACAAAATTCCAAAGGAAGTATGGAAGGGAAAGAGCATTGACTTGAGCTATCTTCGTGTGTTTGGTAGTCTGATTTATGTGCAGGATCCGAGATATGATAAGCTTGAGCCTAGAGCTTTCAAGGGGATTTTGTTTGGTTATACAGATAGTATTTGATATGAAATCCAGAACAAAGAAGGTTGTGAATTCTTGTCATGTTACTTTTGATGAGTTGGCTTTGTTCAAGGTGAATGGGAGCTCATCGGATGTTTCATATTTGGTTCATGGTGAATCAAAGGAGAAGAAAGTTATTTCCACCTTTCATCCAAGGAATAGAGTAGTTGGAGATGCTTCTGAGGAGAAAGCTGTTGATGTTACATCTCATAGTCTATAGGGTGCCTCTAATAGTGTTAGAGACATAAATGATTCTAGAAAGGATTCGGTTCAAGGTAGCGCCAAAAGGAGTTTGGGTGATGGTATTGCTACTCGAGTGGGATGATGGGCTATAAGGCCACCCGATATATATGGTGATTGAAACTATCTTAACTTTTGTGATAATTTGAACTTTGCTCTTCATGTAGTCCAAGATAAGCCGATAGACCTTGATGACATCACAGAATCGAGTGATAGTTCGAAGTGGATTTACACCACGGAGGAAGAGATGTAATCATTGTTGAAGAATCAAACTTAAGATATGCTTCTACTTCCTAAAGGAAACTGTGCTATAAGGTGCAAATGGATATACAAATTGAAGAACGATGGGAGATACAAAGCTAGATTAGTGGGTAAGGGATTGCACAAGAGTATCATGAAATTTTCGCACCGATTGTGCACCATACTTCAATCTAGATATTACTTGCTATAGTTGTTATTCACAACTTGGAGTTGGAGCAACTTGATGTGAAAACCACCTTCTTGCATGGTGACTTAGATGAAGACATCTACATGGAGCAACAATAAGGTACTGTTGTAGATTATAAGTCAAATTTGGTTTGCAAATTAAAGAAATTACTATGTGGTTCAAAGCAATCACCTAGATAATAGTACAAGAGATGACCATTTTATGCTTGAAAATGGTTTTAATAGAAGCATCAAGGATTCTTGTGTTTATTTTAAGAGGTTGAAAAATTATTGTTGGGGGTATTTACTTGTATGTGATGGTATGCTCATTTCTTCTAAGCATATGAATGAAATCAAAAATTGAGTTTAAAATCGAAATTCAAAATAAAGGATCATGGAGAATTTAAGAAGATATTGGGAATAGAAACAGAAAGGGACCGAAAGCGTTTTGAGTTGAAATTGACTCAAAAGGAATGCATTGAGAAAGTGCTTTTTCCATTTAGCATGGAGAATGCAAAGGCATCAAATACACTTTTACCTTTGCATGTGAAGCTTTTGAGTACATGATCAGCTATCTTGGAGAAAGAAACGATTTTAATGGCAAAGGTGCCATATGCTAGTGTGGTTGCAAGTTTAATGTATGCTATGGTGTGTAAAAAACCTGATATTGCAAATTCTGTTAGGAGGTTAGTCGATTTATGGCTAATCCGGGGAAATCCATTGTGAAGCATGATGGTTATATTGAGATACGTTAGAGGTACATCATCTCATGGTCTTGTTTTTGGCGGTAGTTAGCGGTTGTATTGCAAGTTGGTTAGCTATTGTAATTTGAACTAAGCCTGTGATAGGGATCGAAGAAAATTAATTTTCTGATATGTATTCACACTTGGTGGTATAGCCATAGGTTGGAGATCGAGTTTGCAGACCGTGGTTGCTTTATCCATTATGGAGGCAGAGCTAATAGCCATGGTGGAGGCGGCAAAGGAGGCACTTTATTTGTGGCAACTTTTATGTAACTTGAGATTCGAGTATGATAGTGTCGATGTTCAATGTGATAACCAGATTGCTATTCTCTTGATGGAGAATTTGGCTTTTAGCTCAAAGATTATGCATATTGAATTGAGCGAGTCATTTTTACTAACCATGGATGAAGATAAGCACATATATCTTTGGAAAGTGCATACAAAGGATAAAGCGGCGGATATATTCACCAAGTTATTGTTGGTTGGGAATTTCAAGCATTACTCAAACTTGATATGCTTGTTGAAGTGCTAGGTGCCATGAGGTGGCTTGGCTAAGGGAGGAGCTTGACTATAGATGATAGAGAGTATCTGTGAGAGATTATGGTTCTATCTTCTTAGTGAGTACTAGTTTACACTCCCTTGTGCTTTTGTCTTTTGGTGAGACGGTTTTGGATTTAGGTGCTTTCAACACTTCGTTAATGGACATGGGCTTCGCTTGAGTTCGTTGATGGAGTGCAAAGGGCCGTAGCTTTGCCGAAGCTCATTGAGAAAGCATTTGAACTTATTTGGTTGAAGGTAGAAGTGGTGATAGATTGGTACTATCAGTTGTTGGTGCTGGTTATTAATATAGTTTCGAGGTGGAGTGATGAATTTTGGCGACACTATATGGAGAATTGAAGAGGTCGGAAGTAGCTTGGTAATGGTTTGCAAATCAGAGCTTGGAGGAGAAAGATATGGCGAAGAATTTGGAGTGCTTTTGAAGCAACAAGTGACAGATGTCTGTCACAAAGTGACAGATGTCCGGGCTTAGGGTTTGGTAACCAGAGATTCGTGACGGGCGTCTGTCATCTTATAATAGACGTTTGAGAGTAGGGAAACTTGTTTCCCGAGTCTTCTGACAGACGTCTTGCCTGGGTCGATTAGAATGATTAATATAGGCTTTAAAGGTCATTTCGAGAATTTTCCTAGGTTTTCTACTCTTCTATATAAGGTATTTTTAGAATTCAAAGAAAACAAACAGGGTGCTTGCAAGAGTTTAAGATTGAAGGTTTTATCCTTCATTAACTAGGATTTATCAAAACCTAATATTCTTCAATTCTCTTCTCCACAAATCTACTCTATTTGAATATTGATCATTATAATCGATCTCTTGTACTCTTCTCATTAGTATTAATAAAGACACTCTCTCAAAGTGGACGTACTAACAGGACATTAGTAGAACCACTATAAATCGGTATATGATTTATTTTATCGTTATTTCTTTGGTTTTCTATTACTTGTTTGTCGATTCTGATTGATGTTGGATTGGATTGAGATATCGATTGATTGTTTACGCACTTCTTCGCATGATCTCATTTCTATGTCTTCGGGTTTTGATTTGAGTGGTCTCGAATTAGAATTACCATAATAGATAAATATGCTTCCTCTATTGGAATGAAACTATAAATTAGTTCATGTGGATAAAACATCGAAAAAAAGAATCAAAATAGAAGAGCATAAACACAAAACTACAACAAACTATAACTATAGATCAGACATATCCTAATTTATAGTCAATGCGTACTCAACAACTGAAATAAGAAATAAGAATGGATGAAAGAAAAACTGTAGTATAGTATAAATACAAATCGGAATTTTTTTTCCAATTGTTTGTAATGGTCAACAACAACACTTAACTATTTCAGACCACCAATCCACCATTTTCTAATATTACTACTTCTAGACATCAAATTTCTAGGTATACCATTGCCATAGTCAAATGACGAATGTGAGCCGATTTTGACCCTAGAATCTAGGAAGAATCTAGGAATGACGAATGCAGATAGAGTAAAGATTATAAAAGTGCACAATAATGCAAAACCCTAGAATCTAGGAAGAAATTGGTAGATATTCGAGTGGTAAGGTAGATGAAGAAGTGTACTATAATTAAACACTTGTAGAGACAACATTTACAAATGATTTGCAATGATAAATTGAGAATATTGTGATTCGATGGAAGATGATAGATTGCTTTTTTTATTTCCAACAATAATTTGAATAATGAGGATGGACTAAATTTGTTTTTTCCAAGATGTCCAGCGGTTCTTGACTGCTTGGTGAGTGAGAAAAATGTTATAACAACAGGTGATGAAAACATATCGTGGGAAGTTAAAAAAAATAGTTTTCAATATGGATGGGTTATTTGGAATGCTATTGCACAAAATAGTCACATCATCGTTGTTTTGTTCTTTTTTTCTTACTTAAGGAATACATAATACTCTCTAAAAAGAACACTGATCACTCTATTTTCAGTTCGAGTTCGAGGGGACCATCCTCACTTAGCATCCAAATTGACCTTATACTAATTGAGGCCCGCCATATGGCCTCCTAGGTCTTGGTGTTTTAAAATCCTTTTCCATATTAGTTACCTCCATGTCATTTCTTCGTTGCAAAACTGGATTTTGAAAGGGTCACCAAAATGATAGCTATCCTAGCAGCAGCCATAGGATCTACATAAGCTTGTTTCACTTCCCCTTTTCCCCAACATAAATTCATTACATGGTGCAAACTTCATTTCATTCTCACTGGTAATAACATACATTATCAATTTCATGAACATGGTAGGAGGAAAAAACCCAAATAAATTAATAAAAGAGAAAAATAAAAATACCTTGATCGATTTCAAACCTTTTCCGACCGAAACATCTACAAAAGGTCAAGCTTATATAAATGGAAAATAAACCGAGTTCTATCCACGATCATTTAACTCATTAATGAGCTAAATGTGGTACCAAGTAATAACATGTGGGAACATAGTAATTACTCCATTTATTTTCTACTCAACTAACAACGTTCACCATCCTTTACTTCTTATCCCTTTAGCAAGGCTGCCTAATATCGAATCAAATCCCCCAAAAATATATTTAATAACGAATCTAGATAAATAAACTTACCTGGATCTATAATTATTTCTTTAGCGACCAAACAATAATTCTATTTTTTATTAGATCACAAATAATATCATTAGATGATGCAACGAACAAAAAATATCATTAATTTTGGTACATTATTTAATGTTGAAATATTGTTTATAATATAAGTTTTAATGACACTAGTAGACTTATTTCTTTTTATTCACAAAGTAATACTCCAAATTTTAATTTTATTACAAAGAATATCTTTATCGACCAAGTAGTAATTCTATCTTTTGATAATATCACAAAGAATATCGTTAAATGATGCAATGAACATAAAATATCGATAGTTTTGTTACATCATTTAATGTTGAAATATTATTTATAATATAAGTTTCAATGACTGCCAGTAGACTTATTTCTTTTTATTCGCCAAGTAATGCTCCATATTTTAGTTTTATTACAAATAAATCTTTAAATAATGCCACAAACATAGAACATCATTAATTTTATTACATCCTTTAACGTTATATTATAGTTTAGAATTGAAGTCTAAATGAGACTATTATACTTATTTCTTTTTTTACCAAGTAATAACTCTAATTTTAATTTTGTTAAGAATATCTTTAAATGATATTATGAAAATAGAACATCATTAACTTTATTACATCCTTTAATGTTGAATTTTAGTTTAGAATTTAAGTCTTAATGACATGACTATAATTTATTTTAAAATTTTTATATCTTCCCCTTTCATAAAGTTTTTTTTTTGCATTCCAGTTTCCTTTTTTAAGTGGAGAACATGATTTCTAAAGCATAATGTGTAACTTCCTAAGTGTTTTCCACACCACTATCCCACATAAAATGTTAGAACAAAACAGCTACTAGATTTGTAAATATTAAATTGTTTTGATATTCTAACATTTTTATTCAGAACATGTGCTCATATACCTATTAGTTTGACTTTCATTCAAATTTCTTAGCCTTTTTCTATATCTTATGTAAGAGTCGACCATTTGGACATGAAATAAAACACACACTATATCTTGACCATTAGAATCAAGATGCAATCTAATGGTTCAGATTCATAATTATCATTAACTTGTATCCCAATAGAACTTCCCTTTATGTAGTGCCTTTTCCTTATCAATAGAACTTCAAGAAACAAAATGAAAAAATTTCGTTGTCATTGAACCATTTCAAAAGTAAGCTTTAAAGTCACTTAACTTTTATTGCAATCTTTTGGGACTTTAATGGAGCTGTGGGTAGGGTGAAGCAACCATCTACTATTGCATGATTATAAGTAAAAGCATCCAGCAATTGAACAATAAAAAGTAAAGTAAGTTATCAAATTTATTTTGATAAATAATTGCAAGTTGAAATTTCAACATGCAGATGTTAGCAATGATATAGCTCGAAGATAATAATATTTTGTCCTATGATTTGTTGTAAAAATATTTTTTGAAATAGGATCCTATAATTTTTGCAAATGATTCTCTTCTACACATACCAACTTTTTAAACAGCATAATATTTACATTCTAACAAATAACAACTTACAGTGCAATTTATCATAATCATGAATGATAATAATAACCAAATTAATAAATTTCATCAAAGTTTATTTTTTGTGGCATAGATAGCGAGAAAATTATATTTGCACATTTATTACGATGATGAGATGTGATGAAGATATGAATACCCCAATTTCGATCATTTCAAAAAATAATCTAATATTAACTGATGGTCAAGGAAAGAAAAACCATATAAAAAATAAAGTAAGCTTAGGAGAGTTCTTACGAAAGTCTCAAGAGAGTTTATACGAATGTGCAGACCATTCTTATAGATGTAACAAAAATCCAATTCTGGAAAATGAAGATTAGTGAGAATTTAATCGAGTATGTTGTGGATTATTGATCTATAGGTAAGAACATGATATATCGATCCCATAAACCTTCAACATCATATCATGTAAAAATCTAATCACAGATGCTTGGAAAAGCTGTGAAAACATCAATTTTTATAGTGGTTTGGCATACTCCAATTTTCATTTAAGAAATTCAATCCGGCCTTGATTCACTTAGAATATCTCCAAAATTTATTTAGAAAATATCCTGTTAAGATGCACGATAATAGATTGAAGAAAAGATAAAAGTAAACTAAGCCCATACGGCTGAGTTCTTATCGATCGGTACAAATCAATGCCTATTGACCGCTAAAGGACCATGTCTATCGTTTGGTATATATCCATGCATATCAATATGGTATATATTCATAGCTAATGGTTGGTAGTGATCCATGAAAACAAACTAAGTAGAAAAATGATATTCAATCCATAACCTTTTTATCTTAATTTGGATTCCCCAAGGCTTGAATCATTTATCATGTATCATCATTTAGAACACTCCAGCAATCTCTATTATTTCATTAATTGAGCATTAGGTACTTCTCCATAGTGATTTTCTTATCGATAGAGTTCAATCGATAAGAATGATCTATGGAGAAAAAGGATAATGATCCATGATTCTTTCATTCTAAATTGAAGTCATCTGTTGTTTGAATCATCCATCTTATATCATCATGTGAATATCCTAGCACGCTTGAGCATTTCACCTTAGTTTAATTAGCCAACAGAGAACACTCGAATGAGTCATTCATAATTATCTAATAATAATCAGTACGTAACCTCTTGGTGTGCCTACTTGCCAGAAGAAATACATTGCCTGACATTTAGGAAGAGTTATGTACTCTAGTCTTAGTGGATGAATCGATACCCTTTCTTGAAACATCTTGCCTATGAATATTTAAAATGATATGTTACTTTCAATGTGATAAAATTCTCATGATTTCAACACTTTGTAATTACTATCATAGCATATTATTAAAGGATTTTTAATCTATATATTTTAAGTTAATTATTAACTTATTTATATCACTATTTAGCAAGTATATAATAGAAAGAGAAACACCCTTTGTTTTGAACAAGATAGATCAGAGAGTTAGATATATGCAATAATTTACATAATTTCTTTTAGGGCATACATTTATTTCTATTGATCTCTCTTTGCACTAGGGGATAATTATGGTATCTTATTCCAACTCCATCAATTGGTTTTTCTCAAAAAGTAATCGGGTAAGTCCCTTTTTGAACGATATGCTATTTTGATTTAGTTATCTACTTTGTTAATCAACTTTCTCTGATGCTTATAAACTATTTTTATTATGTAGAACTATTTGGAGTATTTCTCTCGATTCCTAGTGAACTTTGGGTTATTTTATGAACTACATTGCAACATTGTTATCATATAACAATGTTATGGGATTGTCAACATTTGGAATCACCCTTAGCTCGATTATAAATTTGTGCATTTATTTATTCTGCTTACATTGTAGTATCCTTTTGTTGTTCAGAATAATTTCAACTTAAAGTTCTTAACAACTTTGATCATGAATTTAGGATTGGCTTGCTTTTACTGAATATTATTAATAAAATTCTAATCCGTGCACTTCTTCATAAGGAGTTTCTTTTTTCTACAAACAAGTCTTTAATATTTTACAAATACTTGAGAACACTCCAAACTCTCATTATGTAATCATAATTAAGATTGGTTACTTGCTCCATGTATCAAATACGTGAGTGAAGTGTGATATTGCAGACAATGTTGTATGTATGATAATTCCTACTGCCAATGCACAAGGAACCCATCTAACATTCTCCATTTTAAACAAATTTAATATAGTGTCTGCATATATCATTTAGGGCATACCTAACATAATTTTATACTGATTATGAAAATTGTAATTTTCAAATTAACCATGTCGAGTATCAAACAACTAAAATGATATAATGTATCATGAATACAACATTTAAAATCATAATTTTGTTGTTTACTTGTAGTTTTAGTAATGTAATTTAGCACTTATTAATATTCTTTCTTATAGACATACGCTTCCTCTACATTTTGACTTAAATTCAAATTATCCGATTTCTTTACCAAAATACTACTTAATTTTGGTGCTTAACGAGTAACATTGTTGTATCTTCCTTGGATCATATCCATACTCACAAACTTTGTCATCGCTCCTATTTACTTCAAGACATTTTGGTTTTGCAAACAATCTATACTACATCGTTACTTAGAATTTTCGTTCAAAAATATATACATCAAAACTCAAAACCTTACTGACTAATAAATTTCGTGAGTAAATGAGAATTAACAAAAGCATGTTGAATGATAATTAATTACTTAGTTTCAACAATTTAAATTTAAAATATTATTCTTTTCAACATGGCTTACATTTCAATCGCATTGATCTTTTTCTTAAAGACACTTGTAAGCCAATGGATCATATCGTTTTGGTACCAATATCAAAATCTTACTTTGATTACATACTTTGGGCCCGTTCTAGATTTGCACATTATGCCACATGGTAGAGTCAGTACACTTAATGGCTTACTTAAGATTGAGGAAGATCTTTCCTCGGCATTATAATATTCATAAATTTTCTTTAATTTTTGATATTTATTATTAGACAGTTTAACCTGTCATGTCTATTTAGTTTGGTTAATTTCATTCCATCCATCATTATCAGTTTTATATTTGGGTTGTATCCAAATTCACTTTACTACTAATAATTTCTAAATGAATTGGAATTCCTTGAAACAACAATTATTTCTCAATGCAATATTCATAAACATTTTATGATATCTTAACATACATATGAAAATGCTTCAATTTATGATGCTTATGTTCATAACATAAATTAATCAATCAATATTTATCAGTCCCAAACTCCTCTAGAGTATTCCACGTGAGACCGTTTAAAAGCAATTATTACGTGCAGCCTCTCAAATCACACAACCTATTAACGTCTTAACCTCTGATATGTAGGAGTTTCTTATAAACATTTATCTTGCATGATCTTGTAAATTATTAAATGAAATTAAATTTAATCTTATACACTTGCTTTTAAGTACATAATCTTATAGAAAGAAATTAACTTAACCTCACTCACTATCAATTGTACTTGCTCTAAAATCGTTTGTTTACTCCTTATCACCAAATCATTATGTATCATAAGGAAGAGTGACTCTCGAGATTTAATATTTTATTCATTTTGGGCAATTTTGGAACCATTTCCCTTCAACTGTTTCCCTTTATATTCATATATTCGATCAAATAAAATTTTCTTATTTTTTTTGCATGTTACATTTTATACTTCTATTTTTATTCATTGAACTTATCATAAATACAATACATGTATATCAAAAAAACATATTCGTTTTACGTTAATTCATCTATAAATTAAGCAAATTATGTGGAACAATTTTTGGTATTACTAGATTTTTGACTGCGTACATCTTTGTGTATTAATTTGAAGAGTTCACCGGCCTTTATGTTGCTTCTACTAAATGGGGGATTTGTCCTTAATTATAAAGTAATTTTCACAAATTATAGATAGTTTCATGTTATTTAGCTAATGCAACCAACACCATTATTGCAATAGATTTATCTCATAACAATTATTCTGTAACGACACGATTTTATCGGGATCCAAAGGTCGGCATTCTCACTTCCATTGTATCAAATGCCGCATAATCAAATGCCGGAAAACCGAATAGTTAGGGTTAAAAAGAAGAGGTAGAAGAAGGCAGAAAGAAAGAAAAGAAGAAACAACAGAACAATATCAGAATCTCACAATCGCAGCGGAACAACATATAATAGATAAATGAATAATCTTTAAATCAAAGAACTATACAGTTTATACATCACATCACATCACATTACATTACATTATCAGAGTTTACAACAACAAACAGCGAAAAATAAATACTATATACTAGTTGATACGCCATGCCATCCAGCTTGCCTCCAGATTTCTACAGCAACTCCTGAATTCCAGAATATCCTGATAACCTGACTCTAGACTGCCCGTGTAGAAATTGGTGGGCACCCAGAGTTTAGGAAGGAAACAATAAACTCCAGGTCAGTCATGGGACTGGTGTGAGAACTAAAACAGTTATTTAATCTTTAAAACAAACAACAGAATAATTTTAAATTCAATTCGCAATGCTTTTGGAAAATGAAACTACCATAAGGCCTCCCGCACACACACACAATGCAAACGCAATATCGGAGGAGATTTCTTCTTATGATAGTCAAAGATGCTTACTACGTAAAACAAATCATTTTTGATATTATTATTAGTGCATAGTGTAGAAAACATTTCGAAAGTATAATATTAATCTTAGCCAACATACAACCATTATCGTATGCCTACTATTGCTACCATCTAAACAGTGGGGCGCCATCATAAGTAAATGGCAGGTTCTACAACTAATACCATACAAGGTTCGTATTGTTTCTTTGGATTTCCAACAAATGGTCAGGCCAAGAAACTTCCCATTGCCAAATGGGGACGCCTTTGGAAAGACGCCCCGAGAACCTAACCGGATCTCTACCAACACAAGGCCGGGTTACCCCTAGCTGGGTAACTACTGACACGAATATGCCATCCCCCGGTCGTAACCGACCTTCATTCGAGGATCCTCAATACCAACAACCACAAAATAATATGCAACAACAACATAGGTTAAGTATTTGGGCTCCATTCCATGATACCACCTCTATCCAAAAGGAAATGACATACACTAAGGGGGCATTATCCCCTAATAACCTTACCGCATTCTTCCTGTTTTGACCATTTCTGGGGTGTGAGGTCCGACGAAGTCTCATCCACAGAGCACGCTTTTTCACAAAGCCACGCTTTGATCAATAAATAATCATCACACAGCAACACTCAGCATGCCACGTTACCAAATTGGGAATATATCACTAGTAACCATCAACTACATAACCTCTGAGCTCGTACGTCTCAGAGAAGGGTGTTAAGCTAAGTGAATAAATTCTCCGCCACCAACAGAAATGTATTTGATAGAAAACAGCTTTAAATCTCAAAATGTAACGTCAGACATACAACCATACTAGTCTATTCCGGGATCGAACAGAACCGAAGGCACTTCAAAAAAGTCCTTGCAATCCGGATAATTTCTAATCACGTCCAGACTTTCCATCACAAAGGGTGATAAAATCTCTATATCGGAGATCAGCCGATGCAGAGACAATCGACGGTAATCCTTTCGTTTTCAAAATATTCGGTCTTCAACACCAGTCTTCAAATGCAATCCATTTCGACATATCACTATTCGGAATGGGTTATACGACCCAAAGGTTCTTTATCGGCTAACCTGAATAATGAGCGCTTATTCTTAAAAATAAGTGTAGCATTCAATTTCAACCAATTCACAAACAAATAGCCATTTAAGGGTCAATATTGGTAGTCGGATATTTAACTATCAATCGATATTCACAACAATCACCAGAATTAAATAATCCCCCAAATTATTCATTTCAAAAATCTCTTTACAAGATATAATTTTTTTTCCACACTTCAATCGTTTGAAAACAAATTCTCAAATCACTTTTCGATTTATCTTTTAAAAGATATAATCTCAAAACATTTCACTTTATATTGGACAAACATTTCCATACTTATTTAATAATAAGTAATTCACAAATCTATTTATTTTCAACATTTGGAAAATATTCAATATACTTAAATCACAATTAAGTATATATTTCATTCTCTAAGGAAAACATTCTCTTAAACACATTTATTTGAGTCAAAACGAATGTTGCGTAAAACAGCGTTACGACGACCCAAAATCACTAGTATAGGGATTCGAAATTAAGATAGATATATAAATCCCAATACTAAAAAAAACATTTCCTTTCAAAAATCATTTACTATAACAACAGTGTTATAGTCCACCATTTCCTTTTATTTCTCAAAAACGTCTATTTCAACAATGAATGTTAAAATCTATGGTTTCGATACTTAATACATTTTAAAACTTCCTTAAATCATTTTAGTTCTATTTAAAATACCACTTCCAAATATTTCTTTTTAATATATTATTCACTATCCAAAATCGTGAATATAAATCTCTAACCCAAATTCAACACTTCTACATATTCAATTAAAGGATTATCCACTATCCAAAATCGTGGATATAATTCCATTCATAATTTCTATATTTATTTTATCAAATTCCATTGATTTGGATTTATAAAACTATGTTTATAAATTCACATTTATATTTTATAAAGACTTCAACTTATAAAATCACTTATAATCCATTTGTTTTCCCAAATTCATTCTTTTAATAACTTTACAAAATTAATAAATCTTAGTACTTATAAAATTCCATTTATAATCTCATTTTCAACATTAACCGAAACTCCTTTTATAATTCCATTATTTTGATTTATAAAATATCAATTTTATAAATCTTATCTATGAACCATTTATAATTATTCAAAAATCTCGATTTAAATAAACTTATTCTTTTAATAATTTACAGATCAGTATTAAAACTTATATAACTTCGTAAATCGTACTTAAGTGTTATTTCATAAAAATCATAATTTTATAACATTAAAAATTATAACTTTTATTTATTTTAACAATTCAAAATTCAATAAACGTATACTTTCAAAATCACTTTAAAAATCCTTTTAAATTAGAAATCGTTCCTTTAACATTTTTAAAACTCCAAAATAGTCCCAATGATGTAACAACACCAAATAATCAATCACGACTTCCAAACATCATATATCTGTAACGACCCGTAAATTTCAACTGTTTTAATAACGTAATTAGTTGAAATTTTGTGAAATTTTAAACGATAAAATTTTGAAATTAAAATTTAATATTTGGAATACGTCTAGTTAAACATAGCAACTGGTAAATTTTCGTCCGAAAATATGAAAGTTTATTTCGCGCGTAAATTCACTTCAATTCAATAAGTTAAAAAGCGTTGAAAATAAAATGTTTCCGAAACCTAAATATTTTACATAGAAAAATTCTAAACCATCTTCTGAGCAAGATGTCAGTTCGTCATTTTTTCAAATTCGGACATCTATTGCTCCGTCGTTCTTATTTTCTGCAAAATAGCAGCATTTTGGTACCGATATCGATTTTTATCGAATGATCATACCACTGATATCCGTATACCGTTTTGATCGTCTCGTCGTGCTGATCTCTACGGTATATTCAAATTCGTGTTTTGAAGTCCGGTACGTGGCGAAAACCACGAAACGGTAAATCACATCGGTGCCGTTTTTAAGACCTTTCATTCCCGAGACCTTTGTTCCTTCGTCTATTCATTTCCCTTCATGCTAGCTGTCAGCCACTTATTCAAATAAAAATTCACTTGAAACGATGTTAGGAAATGAATAGCCATCTCTTTACAATAAAATATACATTAAAACTTTGGTTCTCATTCCATTTTCCTTGCTTCTGCACAAACAAGTATAAACAGTAAAATTATTCCTCTTCCTCTCTTTACTTTACTTTCTTCTGCTGAAACCCATTTTATCTCCAATATTCCTCCTAAAAAAAAAGTGAGATCATCATCCTCTACATCAGCCGATACCTCTCGCCCTTCATCTATCGGCCGCGGCAACCCCACCTTCACTCAGGCTTGGCCAACCGAAGTCGTAGCCTCCGCTTCCACCACCTCAACAGCAAACACCAGCCACGTGCTCCAACCCCAAGCGCGTTAGTCAACGTTCACCACACGCCCCTCCAATTGCCGAAGCACCCAAGTCCTACCCACCACCCCTAATCATAACACTGCCATGCCACATTTTTCATGGTCGAAGCCTGCAATCGGCTCCACCTCAGCACGGCTCAGTCCTGGCCACCTTCCCCGTCAACTTCCGCCTAACTCGAGCCTTCCTCACATTTTGCATGATTAGGTATATATATATTTTAGTGATATATATTCATGTCGGTACAAGTTAAATTATATACAAGTTGAGATCTATATATATATTGGTTACATGCCTCATTTGTTAAGGTGAGTCTGCATATGTTGGTTATGTGTTCATTTTTCTATACTCCACTAGGCTTGCATTAAACTAAATATTTGCTTAAGTCATATATCAGAATCTATGCTATGCAATAGCTTACTTTATTCACTATAAAAGACTATATGTAAAGTCTGGCCCTAAGCCACGTTGTCAGAAGTCTAATATATCAAGTTCTGTTAGCATATATATTACATGCGTTATATTATTTTATTAATATATGTGTAATGGCTTGTAAGTTATTTTGTCCCACCATACTATTTATATAAACAGTATGAGTTATAATATATATTCCAAGTTATATGTATATACACATATTGTATGGTTGTTAGTTGTTTTATATCTACTGTATAATATTTTATGTATGTTAGTTTAGGTGTGCTGGTTCCTGTTCATGATTCATATAGATATATATTAATTTCAATGGTAATATGGATGTTTTGATCTAGAATTCTATTTAATATAAATGGATGCTCTAATTTACAAGTATATTTATATAAGTTCTGATTTTTAAGTCCTGCTATATGTAATATTATATACAGAGATATATATATATGAGATGTCAGTTGTAAATAAACATTGGTTTATAAGATACTGTTTTTTTCATACGTAAGGTTTTGTTTATATAAACATTGATATTAATACTATGATATTTATACCAGAGTATGAAGTTAACAAACAATATTAGTTTCTGCTTGCAGTTTTATATTCTGTCCATCTATATATGTGGCATATTTTATTTCAAAGTCTTTTACGCATAAGTTATGTAAGTAAATGTTAATACATATTTTACGCATAAGTTATGTAAGTAAATGTTGAATAAAAGTAATAAAATAATGATACAATATACTCTTCGTTTCTATTATATCTAGCGGATCTTTAATTCGTTCTCATCAATTCTTGTTCACCAGCTTTGTTCGTCGATTCGTGTCGATCCTATTCGCTTTGAAATTCGTGCTTGGATTCGTAATTCAATTTCAGTGGCCATTTTAGCGTGCGTATCCGTGTCATCTTCTCGTGCATCTCTAGCCTCGAAAGGTGAGCACTCACTCACGATTAACGTTCTTTTATTTATTAAATTTGATTTCGATTGAAACGACAATTGAAATATGTTGCTGTTAGTTAAGTACACTGTTATATATGTTATTGCCTATATTAGTTCACCTGTGACATCTGACACCATTATCTGTTAATTATTTATGCGATGATAATACAGTTTGGCTGATAATTGATTGATTGTTAATATTTATATTGGATGTTAAATTGTTAATGTTAAAATGATAAACCGTACGAAATTGAACTTGATATAGGATAATTAAGTGTTAAATTTGATTTACTGACATTTGTATAATATGACCCCTTTAACTGTTAAATCCATTGACACGTATGATTTGCTTAATTACATTTTGAATCACTGAATGTATGTTGTTAAATTGATGATGTATGAAATTGTAAATAGATGACAAGTGAAAAACCGTAATGTAATAATCTTTAATCTACATGAAATGATAGTGTAGATTCTAGAAATAATTATATTAATTCGTACAAATAACAATGCGAATTAATACGATTATTTCGGGATTATTTGAATTGATTATTGGATTGTTATTGTTCGTTGTTATTGCTTGTTTATTTACTTTGACACCATCCCAGTTATCACACTGCAAGTTCCCTTTGTTATATTTTGATTTTGAATAGAATTGGAATCGGGTTGAAATGATAAATACCCAAATTGAACTTTGACCTAGGATAGAAAATTAAAATAAACCCGATTGGTCAATAATTTGATTTAAAAATAAACGAAGATTTTATTTGAATAAATAATATGGTTTTGAAATGAAGTTGAAATTTGAATTTTAATGAAAGGAAAATGTTAATATTTAATAATCTGAAACAAAATATTAACAATGTAGTTGATGAAAGAATGTTGTTTAATTTGAGAAATTATTGAATTAAGTTGAAATTATAATTAAGTTGTAAATTATTAAAATTTGAAATGATTTAATAATTAAGTTTGAAATTATAATTAAGTTTGAAATTATTAAACTTGGAAATGATTTAATAATTAAGTTGAAAATTACAATTAAGTTGAAATTATTAAACTTTGAAATTATGTAATAATTAAGTTTGAATTATTTAATAATTAAATAAGATTGAATTAATTAATGATTAAATTGAATTGAACTCTTTAATAAGTAAAACTGAATTTTTGAATAAGTGAATTTTACTTCGTAATAATTGAAATTGAGATTTCTTTATTAATTAAGTTTTGGAAAATTATTTAAGGAAGTAAATAAGTGAAATTGGATTTCTTTAACAAAAATGAAATGTGATATTTTTGGAATTAATGTAAGACTTGTAATTGGAGAATTGATTTGACGAATTTAGTTTAATTCAAAATTGTAAGTTTTGTTTTAATGAAGTTGAACTTAAGAATTGATTAAATGAATTGGAAATTTAATAGAAATTGTTTTGAATGATAAAGTAACTTAACGAATATTGAATGAAATCGATAAATGAGTTTAAATTGATTTGAATGTTAAATAGAATTTATTTAAATGATTTCGGAATGAAACTTATATACGAACTTGAATCAATATTTGAATTGTTTTAAATAGAAATTGAAATTGAATTATAAGATTTTGAAACGGAAAATTGGAAGTTTTGAAACGAAAATTTGGAAATTGTTTTAGAAAGACAAATGAAATGTTGATTTACGAATTCTATTTGAAATTGAAATTGATTTGGTTTTGAAATATATAAACGACCAATCGGTGTAATAATTACGAAAGTTATTAAAGAGACCGGGATCGGTAATGGATATACTCTCTATCTGAACCGAAACCACTTTAATAACTATACGCGGAGTGTTGATCCAGAACGAAGTGGATGGTTTTGATGAACGCGTTGACTGAAGAAAGAGAACGATTTTGGATGACCCTTGACATGACTAAAACAGGAGCCGCGCCGGGCCATTGAGGATCGCCATCTCTAGCGGACACACTTCTTCGATACCATATCTATTACTTTTGTGATTCGATTTGGGTGCACCCCTCGATTTGGGAGTGTTGTTTCGCGGTGTTGGGGTAGTAGCTGCTATGCCCAACATCAGTCCGGATCAGGCAACTACTAGTATCCTAGTTGGTATCGCCTCATGTACCTTGTCATACTGATTATCCTATTCGCGACAACTACGATTTTGTTTTGTACCTTTAGTATATGGATTGCCCTCTGGTGACTTCCGGTTTTGGGGAAACTACGGTCTTGTATATGCTTTTGGGAATAAAAATGTGTTAAGGGTGGAATGGGCCATGACTTAACGCTATTTTTGATATCTTTATATTACTGATAGACATTATCTACTTATCGTACATTACTACATAGTAGATAGTTTAACGGATCCTTAAAGGATGGTTATTCCAAACATCCTTTGAGTTACTTGTATTTCAATTGCTATTTCACTTGAGTTGGATTTATTAATATGAGAATGTTAATCCTGACTCGAGTGTTTTGTGTTTTGCTTTACGCTCGGGTCAGACTGAGTAGTTCAGCTTTCGAGACTCACCTTTGGAGTTGGAGCTTTGCTTGAAGATCCAGCCATCTATTCTGCTTCAGTATTCGATGATTCCAGTGATGTATTCTGATTTGTATCTGAAGTATCGTATTACTCTTCTGTTGTAAACTCTGATGTATTTTATATATTCATATAGTAGCTTCATGAACTACTATCTCTTTTATTTCCGCTGCATTTATTACTCTGTGTCTGTGGTCTGTGATTATATCTATTTACTGTATATGTTCAGTTTTGCCAAATTTAAATTAACAACGCGGTATTTTGAGCAATTCAACTCCGGCATGAGTGTCTACCTATACACTTATAATGGACGCGAATGGTTCAAAATTCCGGGTCGTTACAGTTGGTATCAGAGCTTTGGTAGCTCTAGGCAAAACTTAACATATAGGGTAAATGTATTTACAGAATCACTTTCATTCGGGTTTCAATCTCTTCTTTTGACTCGATTCCTTTGAATTCTGGAACGTTCCCCTCGGTTCCGAAATTCATTCGTGTCCCTCAATTTTCGTCTTCTTTCAATTCTAGAGTATCCAATAACTCTACTTTGAATGATATCTATAATAGATCGGCGGTCTCGCCAATCTTCGAATGATTCGTAAAGGAGTGAAACTCCTTTATAATAGGCATCGATTTACCGGAGATTTCTGTATCCTCGGTTTACGATGCTATCTATTACCTGCTATACCTGAATTCCATCGCTTGAGATCGAGTGTTGATTTACCTCGGAATTCAGCATCGATCTTATTCTTGAAGTTGCGGACGACCCGGTTAAGGTTGCCCGTGAATTAAATAAATTCCTCCATCTCCCGATTGTGGTAATCGACTTATCTTATCTTCTATTTCAAACTTATCTTCGAATCAAAATTCTCTTTTTATTTGAGTCCATCAAATTTGAATCCCTATCCTTATTTTGAAAATTCATTCATGTATCGTCGAGCAAAGAAGTGTATTTGTAAATTAATATTAAATGTTTTAAAATATATTGTGTTGTTTGAGTTGTTGATGTTGATTTGGGTTTCCGATCGATTCGTCTGATCAACGCTATCGATAGGATTTCCAAAACACTTGAACAGAGCAAACTGACACAATATTACTTTCAAACTTGGAAAATGAAATAAATTTGTTTGATTATATTATAAAAATATAAGTAAAATTTTCGGGAATCAAATAGGTTAATTAAATTGGTTATTTGAAATGATAATATTTGATTATCATTTATTGTTCTAAATAAATTTATAAATACGGTTTATAAATTGATTTGGAATTTGAAATGAATTTAATTCAGAAGCTTGAGAAATTAGTTTCCGGTGATTTCGAACTTTGGTTTTAAAATTTTAAAGTATATGGTATTGAAAGTATTTTCGAATAGAAATCGTTTCCAAAGAATTTTAAATGTTGAAATCAGTGCTCTTCTCTTTGTCGCTGGAAAATAATTTCGGTGATGGCGGCCGCATCATCGACATTCATTTTCGAGTTTCGAAGTGGAGAAACCATTCTGTAGCTTTGCTACGGTTTTGTTTTGAAAATATTTTGATTTAAATCTCTTCAGTATAAATTTGATTTATATATATAAGTACCTTGTTTCAAAAATTTAATTCGATTTGATAAAAATATATTATATATCTCTAAATTGTTTAAAGTTAATCGGAAATCTAATTCTTAATTTTGTTAAAGGATGATTTTTATTATAAATAAAACCAAAATTTGGAATAAATATTTAAACTTGAATAATTGAATTGGGAAAATTTTATTTGTATATTGTTCAACTGCATTCTAATACAACTTACCTAAATCATTCAGAAGTTGAATATGTAATTGGATAATATATAAGATAAATTGAATTTATAAGTAAAATTTGAGTGCTTATAATAAATGTTATACACTGAATTTTGATTATAAAGATGTTAATAGAGTTAGATAGGATAATAAGTAAAACTCAGTTAATAATGAAATAAATTTGTTTTGAAAAAAATTAATAAATTGAAATTTGATCAACTTATGAAAATACCTTGTATTTAAAAGAAATAAATAGATGTAAATTAATTTAAATCGAAACTTTTATGTTTTAAATTAATTTATATAGGTGAAATATATGTGAGTAGATATATTAAGTAGAAAATTTAACAGTAATTTGGAATAAAGAAGAATTTAAAATCTGTTGAAGAAAAATATGATTATAATGAAAGACTATTCAAATTTATGGTTTTTGGAAATTGTAAATTGAAGATAATTGGATGATAAGATAATGAATTTAGAAATAGTTGAGATTGATTTTAGTGAAATCAAATGGTTTAAATCAACTGGTTAAATATTAATTAATTTAAATTGAAATTCATATGGTTTAAACTAATTGTTTTATTTTGTTTTCAATCTGTTTTCTTCCTGGTTGTTTCTATTCTCCTACCTCGTTCCTTTTCGGGGACGAAAAGTTTTGAGTGGGGGAGAATGTAACGACCCGTAAATTTCAACTGTTTTAATAACGTAATTAGTTGAAATTTTGTGAAATTTTAAACGATAAAATTTTGAAATTAAAATTTAATATTTGGAATACGTCTAGTTAAACATAGAAACTGGTAAATTTTCGTCCGAAAATATGAAAGTTTATTTCGCGCGTAAATTCACTTTAATTCAATCAGTTAAAAAGCGTCGAAAATAAAATGTTTCCGAAACCTAAATATTTTACATAGAAAAATTCTAAATCATCTTCTGAGCAAGATGTCAGTTCGTCATTTTTTCAAATTCGGACATCTATTGCTCCGTCGTTCTTATTTTCTGCAAAATAGCAGCATTTTGGTACCGATATCGATTTTTATCGGATGATCATACCACTGATATCCGTATACCGTTTTGATCGTCTCGTCATGCTGATCTCTACGGTATATTCAAATTCGTGTTTTGAAGTCCGGTACGTGGCGAAAACCACGAAACGGTAAATCACATCGGTGCCGTTTTTAAGACCTTTCATTCCCGAGACCTTTGTTCCTTCGTCTATTCATTTCCCTTCATGCTAGCTGTCAGCCACTTATTCAAATAAAAATTCACTTGAAACGATGTTAGGAAATGAATAGCCATCTCTTTACAATAAAATATACGTTAAAACTTTGGTTCTCATTCCATTTTCCTTGCTTCTGCACAAACAAGTATAAACAGAGTAAAATTATTCCTCTTCCTCTCTTTACTTTACTTTCTTTTGCTGAAACCCATTTTATCTCCAATCTTCCTCCTAAAAAAAAAGTGAGACCATCATCCTCTACATCAGCCGATACCTCTCGCCCTTCATCTATCGGCCGCGGCAACCCCACCTTCACTCAGGCCTGGCCAACCGAAGTCGTAGCCTCCGCTTCCACCACCTCAACAGCAAACGCCGGCCACGTGCTCCAACCCCAAGCGCGTCAGTCAACGTTCACCACACGCCCCTCCAATTGCCGAAGCACCCAAGTCCTACCCACCACCCCTCATCATAACACTGCCATGCCACATTTTTCATGGTCGAAGCCTGCAATCGGCTCCACCTCAGCACGGCTCAGTCCTGGCCACCTTCCCCGTCAACTTCCGCCTAACTCGAGCCTTCCTCACATTTTGCATGATTAGGTATATATATATTTTAGTGATATATATTCATGTCGGTACAAGTTAAATTATATACAAGTTGAGATCTATATATATATTGGTTACAGGCCTCATTTGTTAAGGTGAGTCTGCATATGTTGGTTATGTGTTCATTTTTCTATACTCCACTAGGCTTGCATTAAACTAAATATTTTCTTAAGTCATATATCAGAATCTATGCTATGCAATAGCTTACTTTATTCACTATAAAAGACTATATGTAAAGTCTGGCCCTAAGCCACGTTGTCAGAAGTCTAATATATCAAGTTCTGTTAGCAT
Source organism: Allium fistulosum (assembly GCA_030737815.1). Classification (NCBI taxonomy): domain Eukaryota; kingdom Viridiplantae; phylum Streptophyta; class Magnoliopsida; order Asparagales; family Amaryllidaceae; genus Allium; species Allium fistulosum. The sequence goes on from CM060904.1 coordinate 138,688,480, forward strand.
ATATATTACATGAGTTATATTATTTTATTAATATATGTGTAATGGCTTGTAAGTTATTTTGTCCCACCATACTATTTATATAAACAGTATGAGTTATAATATGTATTCCAAGTTATATGTATATACACATATTGTATGGTTGTTAGTTGTTTTATATCTACTGTATAATATTTTATGTATGTTAGTTTAGGTGTGCTGGTTCCTGTTCATGATTCATATAGATATATATTAATTTCAATGGTAATATGGATGTTTTGATCTAGAATTCTGTTTAATATAAATGGATGCTCTAATTTACAAGTATATTTATATAAGTTCTGATTTTTAAGTCCTGCTATATGTAATATTATATACAGAGATATATATATGAGATGCCAGTTGTAAATAAACATTGGTTTATAAGATACTGTTTTTTTCATACGTAAGGTTTTGTTTATATAAACATTGATATTAATACTATGATATTTATACCAGAGTATGAAGTTAACAAACAATATTAGTTTTCTGCTTGCAGTTTTATATTCTGTCCATCTATATATGTGGCATATTTTATTTCAAAGTCTTTTACGCATAAGTTATGTAAGTAAATGTTAGTACATATTTTACGCATAAGTTATGTAAGTAAATGTTGAATAAAAGTAATAAAATAATGATACAATATACTCTTCGTTTCTATTATATCTAGCGGATCTTTAATTCGTTCTCATCAATTCTTGTTCACCAGCTTTGTTCGTCGATTCATGTCGATCCTATTCGCTTTGAAATTTGTGCTTTGATTCGCAATTCAATTTCAGTGGCCATTTTAGCGTGCGTATCCGTGTCATCTTCTCGTGCATCTCTAGCCTCGAAAGGTGAGCACTCACTCACGATTAACGTTCTTTTATTTATTAAATTTGATTTCGATTGAAACGACAATTGAAATATGCTGCTGTTAGTTAAGTACACTGTTATATATGTTATTGCCTATATCAGTTCACCTGTGACATCTGACACCATCATCTGTTAATTATTTATGCGATGATAATACAGTTTGGCTGATAATTGATTGATTGTTAATATTTATATTGGATGTTAAATTGTTAATGTTAAAATGATAAACCGTATGAAATTGAACTTGATATAGGATAATTAAGTGTTAAATTTGATTTACTGACATTTGTATAATATGACCCCTTTAACTGTTAAATCCATTGACACGTATGATTTGCTTAATTACATTTTGAATCACTGAATGTATGTTGTTAAATTGATGATGTATGAAATTGTAAATAGATGACAAGTGAAAAACCCTAATGTAATAATCTTTAATCTACATGAAATGATAGTGTAGATTCTAGAAATAATTATATTAATTCGTACAAATAACAATGCGAATTAATACGATTATTTCGGGATTATTTGAATTGATTATTGGATTGTTATTGTTCGTTGTTATTGCTTGTTTATTTACTTTGACACCATTCCAGTTATCACACTGCAAGTTCCCTTTGTTATATTTTGATTTTGAATAGAATTGGAATCGGGTTGAAATGATAAATACCCAAATTGAACTTTGACCTAGGATAGAAAATTAAAATAAACCCGATTGGTCAATAATTTGATTTAAAAATAAACGAAGATTTTATTTGAATAAATAATATGGTTTTGAAATGAAGTTGAAATTTGAATTTTAATGAAAGGAAAATGTTAATATTTAATAATCTGAAACAAAATATTAACAATGTAGTTGATGAAAGAATGTTGTTTAATTTGAGAAATTATTGAATTAAGTTGAAATTATAATTAAGTTTGAAATTATTAAAATTTGAAATGATTTAATAATTAAGTTTGAAATTATAATTAAGTTTGAAATTATTAAACTTGGAAATGATTTAATAATTAAGTTGAAAATTACAATTAAGTTGAAATTATTAAACTTTGAAATTATGTAATAATTAAGTTTGAATTATTTAATAATTAAATAAGATTGAATTAATTAATGATTAAATTGAATTGAACTCTTTAATAAGTAAAACTGAATTTTTGAATAAGTGAATTTTACTTCGTAATAATTGAAATTGAGATTTCTTTATTAATTAAGTTTTGGAAAATTATTTAAGGAAGTAAATAAGTGAAATTGGATTTCTTGAACAAAAATGAAATGTGATATTTTTGGAATTAATGTAAGACTTGTAATTGGAGAATTGATTTGACGAATTTAGTTTAATTCAAAATTGTAAGTTTTGTTTTAATGAAGTTGAACTTAAGAATTGATTAAATGAATTGGAAATTTAATAGAAATTGTTTTGAATGATAAAGTAACTTAACGAATATTGAATGAAATCGATAAATGAGTTTAAATTGATTTGAATGTTAAATAGAATTTATTTAAATGATTTCGGAATGAAACTTATATACGAACTTGAATCAATATTTGAATTGTTTTAAATAGAAATTGAAATTGAATTATAAGATTTTGAAACGGAAAATTGGAAGTTTTGAAACGAAAATTTGGAAATTGTTTTAGAAAGACAAATGAAATGTTGATTTACGAATTCTATTTGAAATTGAAATTGATTTGGTTTTGAAATATATAAACGACCAATCGGTGTAATAATTACGAAAGTTATTAAAGAGACCGGGATCGGTAATGGATATACTCCCTATCTGAACCGAAACCACTTTAATAACTATACGCGGAGTGTTGATCCAGAACGAAGTGGATGGTTTTGATGAACGCGTTGACTGAAGAAAGAGAACGATTTTGGATGACCCTTGACATGACTAAAACAGGAGCCGCGCCGGGCCATTGAGGATCGCCATCTCTAGCGGACACACTTCTTCGATACCATATCTATTACTTTTGTGATTCGATTTGGGTGCACCCCTCGATTTGGGAGTGTTGTTTCGCGGTGTTGGGGTAGTAGCTGCTATGCCCAACATCAGTCCGGATCAGGCAACTACTAGTATCCTAGTTAGTATCGCCTCATGTACCTTGTCATACTGATTATCCTATTCGCGACAACTACGATTTTGTTTTGTACCTTTAGTATATGGATTGCCCTCTGGTGACTTCCGGTTTTGGGGAAACTACGGTCTTGTATATGCTTTTGGGAATAAAAATGTGTTAAGGGTGGAATGGGCCATGACTTAACGCTATTTTTGATATCTTTATATTACTGATATACATTATCTACTTATCGTACATTACTACATAGTAGATAGTTTAACGGATCCTTAAAGGATGGTTATTCCAAACATCCTTTGAGTTACTTGTATTTCAATTGCTATTTCACTTGAGTTGGATTTATTAATATGAGAATGTTAATCCTGACTCGAGTGTTTTGTGTTTTGCTTTACGCTCGGGTCAGACTGAGTAGTTCAGCTTTCGAGACTCACCTTTGGAGTTGGAGCTTTGCTTGAAGATCCAGCCATCTATTCTGCTTCAGTATTCGATGATTCCAGTGATGTATTCTGATTTGTATCTGAAGTATCGTATTACTCTTCTGTTGTAAACTCTGATGTATTTTATATATTCATATAGTAGCTTCATGAACTACTATCTCTTTTATTTCCGCTGCATTTATTACTCTGTGTCCGTGATCTGTGATTATATCTATTTACTGTATATGTTCAGTTTTGCCAAATTTAAATTAACAACGCGGTATTTTGAGCAATTCAACTCCGGCATGAGTGTCTACCTATACACTTATAATGGACGCGAATGGTTCAAAATTCCGGGTCGTTACATATCAATATGATAACAGAATATATCAGAATATCTGTAAATAAATCAATACGGGTGAGGAATCCAGTTGGATCCCTCCAACCTGTTTCCCTGCATCCACAGATGTTAGCACAATACCAATTCCGTTCCAATACGTAATATCGCGGTATATGGGATTTATAAAATATTATCCGCTATTATGCGGCGCAATAGGGTCTCATCTGCTATATAATGTGGGGAATCAACTCCAAGTACATAGATAATACCAATTCCACTTCAAGGTGAAATATCGCGGTATATGGGTATAATAAATAACCTCCGCTTAATGTACGGCGTATAATGTCTATTTCAACAATTTATCATCCAATCATACAATCAAGCAATTTTAAATCAAAATATTTAAAATTTAAATCGAAACAATTTCGATTGAGTGATAAGTTCTCACCTTGAGTTTCTGATAATAGTTGTAGCGTTTTATTTCGAATAAAATTAAACACGCGTTTAATTTTACCCGAAAATTTCACTAACTCCAATCAACTCCATTCCAGCTCCATTGCGTAGTATTCGACAATACAGACCCAATGCGACTTGTTTCGTCCAAAACGGACCTCATATGAATAAGTTATGATTTTTAGAAGTTTATACAATTTAAAATATAAAACAATTAACATTTTATTTATATTTTTACAACCTTCTGCAATCTGGACCGTTTGATTTCGAACCCTAGAATCTAGGCCGCGTATCGTTTCTTCCCCAAAACATTTCCAGTATCTCACGAACGCAAGTAACCCACGGTAGCCGCCCTCCTTTCACGAATTTACGCGCCTTCTACGATCGCCGAGGGAACGATCGAGCACCCCCACGTCGAAGCCTATCCCCAAGCGCACCCTCTCCTTGAATGATGCGAAGCTCGGCCCCATCATTTGCTCGTATTTTTTGCTTGAATGTGCGACTTTCGTGGCCCATTTCCCGATGATCCACCGCATTATTTCCAATCATTACCATTGATTTCGTAGAACTTGTCGTGCTCTACATTTTTCCTTTAGAAAGTTTTGCATATAGATGGATGGATTTGAAGATAATAGAGGAGGACGGAGGTGAATTCCTGGCCGTTTAATGATAACCGACGGCTAGGGTTTCTGAATGAGGGTTTGTGAAAAATGGTGATGTTAAGGTCCTTTTATAGAAATTCCGCCGAAAACACTATTCATCCGACTTTTTCAAACTCCAAATCACGCGCTGTGACCGGCGTTTCTAGGGTTTAACCTGCGTTCCGGACACAATGGAATAGGTTTCGGGAGACAATTCGATCATCTGTGCGAGTTACGGCAATAAACGATCAAATTTAAATTAAATCGATTAAAAAAATTTCTGGGCATTTTGGCTCGCCCCGGACAACCCGTAAATCCAATTGACACAAAATTTGAAACCTTACAATAATATAACATTACGGATCCGATGAAACTGGTTTCGTCAAAATCTGAGACTGTTTGAAAAATGACTATTTTAGTCGTCAATTAAATATTAAAATATTCAATTTTCACAATTTAACTTTTAATTCTATTTTAAAAGTTCTATATCATTGCTCTAACTTCAATATGATTAAATATAACTTTATAAACCATTTTTAATCACATTAAACCCAATTTCCAATTGTTTCTGGTATTAAATTATCGATTTAATTAGCCAATTAAATCCAGATATTCGAAAAACAAATTATTCGACTTATAAATTTCACTTGTTAATATTTAAAATTAATTAAATATACGAATTTCAAATATCAGAAATTCTGGGTCGTTACAAACTTCCCCCTTAAAAGAATTTCGTCCTCGAAATTACCAAGTAAGAAAAATTCACAAAACCCATTAACTTTTCAAAACAAACCATTCAAATTAGATTTTACAAATCTCTTAAGTGTTTAATTTTTCCAAATTTCATAGTTAAACTTCTTGCAAAATCTTTACTAAGTTTTCAAAATTTTCCAATTTTCTCAAAAATATTCTAATGCCTTAAATTTTTGGAAAATTTCGCCATAACCTCCTTTGCGCGACTCGATCCGAAAAAAAAATAACAGTATATATATATATCACAAATATACATCTCATCAAGTGATGAGGCATCCCGCAAGGAAAAAGTGTAAAAGTACGATATTTAATCTGAGATATGTACCTTATTTATTATTAGCGAGCATATACGGCTAATATAGCGCGAAAGCGAGATCCAAATGCGAAGCAAACGCCATCCGCGCCTACTAAACACTCAACAACAACATGAGAAATATGTATATATGAAAATAATATCAATATACAACATATATCACTACAACAACTACATATGCCAACATAGCAAATGCAACCATCCAGCAATCATCCAACCAATAAACATCCAACAATCAATGTCTATCAAAACCAATTCATAGCCAAATCAGTATAGATTCACTTCTCATTAATATTCATTGAATTGATTTTCACTTTAAATCACATTTGATTCATTAACATTGGATTTTACAAATTATCATTCATTCACTTTCAGTTAGTTTACATGCACTAATTTGCATTCAAATTAGTTCACCTTCAATTCAAATTTATTTCAATTCTATTCAAATTTACATATTGTCAATTTGAATTCAATCACTTTAGCTTCCAATTTCGCTAATTCAATTTCATTAACTCTTAATGAATTTATATACAATCAACTAACATCCATATAACAACCAATGTATATTCAACACAACCAAATTATTAATTTTACATTCAATTTGGTTCAACACTTATAATTTCCAACTGGTTGATATTTAATTGGCTTACATTCAATTTATTCAATTTTCTTTTAATGAATTAACACTTATATTCATTATTCCATATCAACTCTTTACATTCAATTGATTAACATTCAATCCATTTATTACTTCAATTGCGAATTCATTTTACAAATAAAGTTGAATTTCATTTATATAACTCAAGTTCACATTCTTTTAATTCACTTCATTTCATTAATTTACTTTAACATCCAAAATCAACTTCCTTCAATATCACTTAAGTTATATTTCCTTTTCAAACATCATTTGTTCAACTTAACTTAAGTTTCCTCTTATAAATCCAATTCAGATTCCAATTCTAAAGTAAATTCTATTTAACTTTTACCAAAGTCAAATTTCATCACTTATTCAGATTCATATCTCGTTTTGCTTAACAAAATTGTTTAACCATTCTAATAATTGGTTTTACTCACATTTTCTCACTTTTAATAAGTTATACAACATATTTATTTAAACTTCCAAATTCATATTACAATCACTTATCTAATCCAATTCAATTCATTTTATTTAACCTTACCAAGTTAAAATTCCAAATCATATATTTATTTATACTAACTCAATTTCTTTAACTTTACCAAAGCTAAATTTATTATTTCATATTATAAGTTCAAAAATCATTTTACTTACATTTATCAATTTCAACTTGGATTTTAAAGTCAAATTTGTTTATCACAACAAAAATTCAATTTCAATTTACTATGGTAGAAAATCCATCACATAGAAACTCGAAAATGATACTGATGATGCTTCAGTCATCACCCTTATTATTTCCCAGCAACAGTAGTGAATCCAGTGCTTAATATTCTTCCAAAATTTTCCTTTTCATTTATAAATAACATTAATAAATCTTTTTCTCATATCATTTCACTATTTCACTTTACTTATACAAGATTATTTCACAAGTGTAAATCACTTTAATTATAATTCCATAATTATAATTCATTTTCTTATATAATTCATTCTTTTACAATCGTTGTTTTCATTTAACTTATTCAAACAACTTTGATTCACTTATATATATTCTTACATTTTCAACAACCAAACAATCAATTTAAATACACTTTACTAATTTTTGAAAAATTATTCCCTTTATATGTAAGATATAATCAAGGTAAAATTATTTCATTTACCCAATTTTAAAACAATATCGTGCCGAATTGTTCTGAATAAGTGTTTAGAGATCCCTATCGATAGAGTTGTACGGACTATACCGACCAGAATCCATATCCACTCAACAAACCAATCATCACAATATAAAACAATTTTATATTCACTAACAAATACGCGCTCATATCTATTATTACACTCACACTCATTCTAGAGTACTACTAACTCTATCTCTAATGAGTAACACCCAATAGAGCCATGGTTGTCGCTTAACCAAATGCTCTGATACCACATTGTAACGACACGATTTTATCGGGATCCGAAGGTCGGCATTCTCACTTCCAATGTATCAAATTCCGCATAATCGAATGCCGGAAAACCGAATAGTTAGGGTTAAAAAGAAGAGGTAGAAGAAGACAGAAAGAAAGAAAAAAAGAAACAACTGAACAATATCAGAATCTCACAATCGCAGCGGAACAACATATAATAGATAAATGAATAATCTTTAAATCAAAGAACTATACATTTTATACATCACATTACATTACATTATCAGAGTTTACAACAACAAACAGCGGAAAAGAAATACTATATACTAGTTGATACGCCATGCCATCCAGCTTGCCTCCAGATTTCTACAGCAACTTCTGAATTCTAGAATATCCTGATAACCTAACTCTAGACTGCCCGTGTGGAAATTGGTGGGCACCCAGAGTTTAGGAAGAAAACAATAAACTCCAGGTCAGTCATGGGACTGGTGTGAGAACTAAAACAGTTATTTAATCTTTAAAACAAACAACAGAATAATTTTAAAGTCAATTCGCAATGCTTTTGGAAAATGAAACTACCATAAGGCCTTCCGCACACACACACAATGCAAATGCAGAATCGGAGGAGATTTCTCCTTATGATAGTCAAAGATGCTTACTACGTAAAACAAATCATTTTTGATATTATTATTAGTGCATAGTGTAGAAAACATTTCGAAAGTATAATATTAATCTTAGCCAACATACAACCATTATTGTATGCCTACTATAGCTACCATCTAAACAGTGGGGCGTCACCATAAGTAAATGGCAGGTTCTACAACTAATACCGTACAAGGTTCGTATTGTTTCTTTGGATTTCCAACAAATGGTCAGGCCAAGGAACTTCCCATTGCCACATGGGTACGCCCCTGGAAAGACGCCCCGAGAACCTAACCGGATCTCTACCAACACAAGGCCGGGTTACCCCTAGCTGGGTAACTACTGACACGAATATGCCATCCCCCGGTTGTAACCGACCTTCATCCGAGGATCCTCAATACCAACAACCACAAAATAATAAGTTTACAGCAACAACATAGGTTAAGTATCTGGGCTCCATTCCATGATACCACCTCTATCCAGAAAGAAATGACATACACTTAGGGGACGCTATCCCCTAATAACCTTGCCGCATTCTTCATGTTTTGACCATTTCCGGGGTGTGAGGTCCGACGAAGTCTCGTCCACAAAGCTATGCTTTTTCACAAAGCCACGTTTTGATCAACAAATGATCAATAAATAATCATAACACAACAACACTCATCATGCCACGTTACCAAATTGGGAATATATCACTAGTAACCATCAACTACATAACCTCTGAGCTTGTACGTCTTAGAGAAGGGTGTTAAGCTAAGAGAATAAATTCTCCGCCACCAACAGAAATGTATTTGACAGAAAACAGCTTTATATCTCAAAATGTAACGTCAGACATACAAACACACTAGTCTGTTCCGGGATCGAACAGAACCGAAGGCACTTCAAAAAAAGTCCTTGCAATCCGGATAATTTCTAATCACGTCCAGACTTCCCATCACAAAGGGTGATAAAATCTCTATATTGGAGTCAGCCGATGCAGAGACATTCGACGGTAATCCTTCCATTTTCAAAATATCCGGACTTCAACACCGGTCTTCAAATGCAATCTATTTCGACATATCACTATTCAGAATGGGTTATACAACCCAAAGGTCCTTTCCCGGCTAACCCGAATAATGAGCGCTTATTCTTAAAAATAAGTGTAGCATTCAATTTCAACCAATTCATAAACAAATAGCCATTTAAGGGTCAATATTGATAGTCGGTTATTTAACTATCAATCGATATTCACAACAATCACCAGAATTAAATAATCCCCCAAATTATTCATTTCAAAAATCTCTTTACAAGATATAATTTTTTTTCACACTTCAATCGTTTTGAAAACAAATTCTCAAATCACTTTTCAATTTATCTTTTAAAAGATATAATCCCAAGACATTTCACTTCATATTGGAAAAACATTTCCAAACTTATTTAATAATAAGTAATTCACAAATCTATTTATTTTCAACATTTGGAAAATATTCAATATACTTAAATCACAATTAAGTATATATTTTATTCTCTAAGGAAAACATTCTCTTAAACACATTTATTTGAGTCAAAACGAATGTTGCGTAAAACATCGTTGCGACGACCCAAAATCACTAGTATAGGGATTCGAAATTAAGATAGATATATAAATCCCAATACTAAAAAAAAATTTCCTTTCGAAAATCATTTACTATAACAACAGTGTTATAGTCCACCATTTCCTTTTATTTCTCAAAAATGTCTATTTCAACAATGAATGTTGAAATCTATGATTTCGATACTTAATACATTTTAAAACATCCTTAAATCGTTTTAGTTCTATTTAAAATATCACTTCCAAATATTTCTTTTTAATATATTATTCACTATCCAAAATCGTGAATATAAATCTCTAACCCAAATTCAACACTTCTAAATATTCAATTAAAGGATTATCCACTATCCAAAATAGTGGATATAATTCCATTAATAATTTCTATATTTATTTTATCAAATTCCATTGATTTGGATTTATAAAACTATGTTTATAAATTTACATTTATATTTTATAAAGACTTCAACTTATAAAATCACTTATAATCCATTTGTTTTCCCAAATTCATTCTTTTAATAACTTTACAAAATTAATAAATCTTACTACTTATAAAATTCCATTTATAATCTCATTTTCAACATTAACCAAAACTTCTTTTATAATTCCATTATTTTGATTTATAAAATATCAATTTTATAAATCTTATTTATAAACCATTTATAATTATTCAAAAATCTCGATTTAAGTAAACTTATTCTTTTAATTATTTACAAATCTTTATTAAAACTTATATAACTCCGTAAATCGTAATTAAGTGTTATTTCATAAAAATCATAATTTTATAACAACAAAAATTATAACTTTTAATTATTTTAACAATTCAAAATTCAATAAACGTATACTTTCAAAATCACTTTAAAAATCCTTTTAAATTAGAAATCGTTCCTTTAACATTTTTAAAACTCCAAAATAGTCCCAATGATGCAACAACACCAAATAATCAATCACGACTTTCGAACATCATATATCAATATGATAATAGAATATATCACAATATTTGTAAATAAATCAATACGGGCGAGGAATCCAAATATTATCCCTCCAACCTGTTTCCCTGCATCCACAGATGTTAGCACAATACCAATTCCATTCCAATATGGAATATCGCGATATATGAGTCTCATCCGCTATATAATGTGGGAAATCAACTCCAAGTACATAGATAATACCAATTCCACTTCAAGGTGAAATATCGTGGTATATGGGTTTAATAAATAACCTCCGCTTAATATACGGCGTATAATGTCTATTTCAACAATTTATCATCCAATCATACAATCAATCAATTTTAAATCTAACTATTTAAAATTTAAATCGAAATAATTTCGATTGAGTGAGAAGTTCTCACCTTGAGTTTCCGATAATAGTTGTAGCGTTTTATTTCGAATAAAATTAAACACCCGTTTAATTTTACCCTAAAATTTCACTAATTCCAATCAACTCCAATCCAGCTCCATTGCGTAGTATTCGATAATACGGACCTAACGCGACTTGTTTCGTCCAAAACGGACCTCGTATGAACAAGTTATGATTTTTTAGAAGTTTATACAATTTAAAATATAAAACAATTAACATTTTATTTATATTTTTACAACCTTCTGCAATCTGGACCGTTTGATTTCGAACTCTAGAATCTAGGCCGGGTTTCGTTTCTTCCCCAAAACATTTCCAGTATCTCACGAACGCAAGTAACCCACGGTAGCCGCCCTCCTTTTACGAATTTACACGCCTTTTACGATCGCCGAGGGAACGATCGAGGACCCCCACGTCGAAGCCTATCCCTAGGCGCACCCTCTCCTTGAATGATGCGAAGCTCGGCCCCATCATCTGCTCGTATTTTGTGCTTGAACGCGCGACTTTCTTGGCCCATTTGTCGATGATCCACCGCATTATTTCCAATCATTACCGTGATTTCGTAGAACTTGTCGTGCTCTACATTTTTCCTTTAGAAAGTTTTGCGTATAGATGGATAGATTTGAAGATAATAGAGGAGGAAGGAGGTGAATTTCTGGTCGTTGAATGATAGCCGGCGGCTAGGGTTTTTGAATGAGGGTTTGTGAAAAATGGTGATGTTAAGGTCCTTTTATAGAAATTCCGCCGAAAACACTATTCATCCGACTTTTTCAAACTCCAAATCACATGCGGTGACCGGTCTTTCTAGGGTTTAACCAGCATTCCAGACACAATGAAATAGGTTTCGGGAGACAATTCGATCATCTGTGCGAGTTATGACAATAAACGATCAAATTTAAATTAAATCGATTAAAAAAATTTCTGGGCGTTTTGGCTCGCCCCGGACAACCCGTAAATCCAATTGACACAAAATTTGAAACCTTACAATAATATAACATTACGGATCCGATGAAACTAGTATCATTGAAATCCGAGACTATTTGAAAAATGACTATTTTTAGTCGTCAATTAAATATTAAAATATTCAATTTTCACAATTTAACTTTTAATTCAATTTTAAAAGTTCTATAACATCGCTCTAATTTTAATATGATTTAATATAACTTTATAAATCATTTTTAATCACATTAAACCCAATTTCCAATTGTTTCTGGAATTTCAAATATTAAATTATCGATTTAATTACCCAATTAAATCCAGATATTCGAAAAACAAATTATTCGACTTATAAATTTCACTTCTTAATATTTAAAATTAATTAAATATACGAATTTCAAATATCAGAAATTCTGGGTCGTTACATATTCAAAACATTCATCATGAAACAAAAATGTCTTAACTTTTAGTCAACAGTGAAATTAATTATTATTTCATAAATAATCTTTGGTATATTTACGAAAATAATTTTTCGTACATTTTATGGCATTCTCCAACTAATTCTGCCATTACTATAATAACATATGAAATATGAAGCTCCATTCAACTATTTATTATGGATTATTCATGTCTATTATTATAACTTATTTATGTTAATACCACACATATTGATTTTGATGACAAGAACTATAACAATATAGGTATTGATGTTTCCCAAGTTGTATAAAATATTTTACTGGATATTACATAGGTTTATACAAGTATAAGATAATCGAGTTTGAAGACTGATCAGTAAAAAGATGAGAGATCAAGATTTAGAGTGATCAAATAATTGAAGACTCAAGTTAAAGACAAAGACATGAATTGTTCAAGCCTGTAGATTATAGTTAATAGATATTTGACAAATTTGTTAAAGTTCTTTAATAATAACTTTTTTCTTTAAATATTCTCTCAAAAAATATTAACTTTATTTTCAAAAATATATTTCTATAAGTTTTATATATTAAAAGTATTAAAAAATTATATTTAAATAATTCTGTAAAATTCTAGAATTTTAAACACTTTAACTTTTTTTCTGTTTTTCAAAACATAGAAGGTATGTCGATATAACCTACCTATTGAAAGTCGATAGAGTGGATCGTGTAGTGTATATGCAAGTATCTGTGACTAAATATATAATGCAGCTAAACAAATATTAATCTAAGAAAATATAAAATGAGCACACCAAGATTTTATACTGGTTCGGACCTCCCGTCCTACATCCAGTCCCGAAGCTCTCCTTCGGAATTCGACTATCAAACACCTTTGTTTCGCCCGAAGGAATAGGCTTGATTACAATAGCTTGTTCTTATCAAGTATGTGTTCTATAACACGGATATTGACTATTAAGTACAAATTCTACTAATAGATATATCTAGAGATTATTGATTGAAGAGATCTGAATATATGATAAAGTGGAATACAAGTATAAATTGCTAGAGATTAAGAATATAACATAGTATGTAAGTAAAGAGCTCAAGTAGGTAAAAGTGAGCTCTTCTCTTTGATTCTTGAGTTATATATAGTGATAGAGAGTTTCCTTGAGCAATTACATCCATTAACAAGTGCACTATAGCTGCTTCTGATGGTGATGAAGAGTTGCAGTGAAGAGAAGCAAAGATGCCTTTTCAAATGCGGCAGTTGTAATTTGAAATTTAAATTCCGAGTTCAGCATCAGACGTCTGGTATTTGTTTTAGACGTTTGGTTATATATATCTTTTGTATACAGTAGTCTTTCAGACGTCTGAGTACATCAGCCAGATGTCTAATCTTATCTGTTTTATAATCCGGAGGATTTCTTCAGACGTCTGGCTAGTGCACCCAGACGTTTGAAATCTGTGCATGTTTATTTTGTGCATCTGTCTTGTTGCTCCATTGTTCCTATCGACATGTAGTCTCTTGTAATGTTCTTTGAGCCTTGTTCTTCTCTCTCTAGTGATGTTACTTTAGCAATTACCTATAAATAGAATATATATGCATATTTGATTTCCATTATATAGTTGTTATCATCGAAACCGTAGATTTGATTTCCTAACAATCTCCCCCTTTTTGATGATGACAACTATATAATGTACTTATATATAATTTATAAATCTTCCCCTGAGTATGTGCTTATTTATAGTTTTTAAAATATATACTTATATTTCTCCCCATTTGGCATTATAAAAAAGAGTGCTAAAATTTTAGCGAATCGTCAAAGTTAACACACAAAAAGAGAATTTCATTAATAATTTAAAGTTGAGTACATTCATGGATAATGTCAAGTGTATATAAGTTGAAAGCCTAAAATCTATGAGTCTTTTGGAGAAGCTTTTTCTTGATCATCTCCTTTATCTTCTTTTTGGGAAGAGCTAGGCTTTGTAGGAGACGTCGAAGCTTGTTGTAAAGGTTCATCCTCGAGCAGTTTGGAATGTTTTGCGGAAGGAGAAGGTACTGGGATTGTCCAATCTTCAGAAGGGGGTGACGAAATTCTAACCCTTTGAAGTACCTCTTTGAGAACCAATAAAATAGTTGAAAGTGATTCTTCAACTGTTGCTAGGCGTGTGGCAAAAGATGTTTCAAAGCTGTCAATATGCTTGGCCAAAACTTTTTGATTTTGAGATAATATTTGTTGATTTTTAAGAGTGAGATCTCGAGCGCTTTCATTTGGATTTCTTTCTATTCGAGTTTCCAAAATCTCATCTTGGGTTGGATAATCAAATGGTGCAGGAGGAGGAGGAGTTGTTTCACGATGTTGTTCTTCCTCTTGTGATGGTTCATTTTATGGTTGAGGTGGAAGCCCAACTTGTTTGGCCTGACGATTTTGCGTCCAATCTTCAAAAGAGATAATTTCCAGAGTAATTTCTGGTAAGTGCATTAGTGAAAAAAAACTTTGTGGAAGCATATTTTGGAGAGATTTCTTCAAAAGTTGATAAGTAGGAGGGGATGTTGTGAGCATATAGAAGCCTTATGATGTATGTGGAGTAGATAATTAATGGCCATGATCGAGTCCAAAAATGTTTTAGCTCGTCAAAAATAAATTTAGCCCAATTCACCCTTGTTCCGCTAAATAGAGCATATAAAGCTTTATGTTCTAACTCGGTTATATGCTCATGACTTCCCATACGTGGAATGATGGTATTGATGATCATTCGAATAAGAAGTCTTGCTTTTGGTCGTAGATATTTAGATGCAAATTTTGGCATTTCATCCTTCCATATTTGATGTGTTATACTATTCCTTGGTTTAAAGCGCATATTGGGAATATTATATAAATCTTCGCCCGTGTCGGAACATCCTAGAGTTCTACATATTATTCCTTGAGCGAGTCTAATCGTGTTGCCATACACGCTAGACCATAGCTAATTGTCTTCATCCTCAGTGTTCCATACTGAAGTACTATCCAAATTTGCATAAAAAAGAAATATAGCCAATTGATCGATTTGGATATTATTGGAGTTGAATGATATTAGTGTTTCTAGGTCGGCATTCTCACACATTTCATCTAAATCGTGCATTGAAAATTTAAGTAAATTATAGAATGGACGTGTGTGAAGTTTCTTCTTCTGTTTATCCTCATATCTCTTGAGTGAGTGTGGTGCTCGATTGTAACGACCCGGAGTTTTCGATCCCGAAAATTCCAAATAGTTAGGAAACAAAGAGATAGAAAAAGAAAAAGCAGAAACACGACACAGATTCTCACATACGAAACGGATCAAAATATAATATCAAATAATAACAGTGTATAAAAGAATAGTGTACCTGTCAATTTACATTTATTTACATCAGAGTCATAATCATATACACAGACACCGTACATACAAAAATCAAATATGTCTCAGATAAACAGAAATAATAGATACAGCGGAAACACTCCATACGTCCTGCCCTCCAGCTCGCCTCCTGAGCTCCAGAACGTCCTTACCTAAAAATATGTAATACTTGATATGACCCGAGCATTACATCAAAGTAACACCCGGGTCAATCTGGAAACCAGCGTGAGTAAATCCATCTAACGTGAATTTACAGAAGCATAAAACTTATATGCATACAACCCGGGTAACTTGTATCAATTACAAATTCACAAAACATTATTGACATCACTTACATCCCACATCAATTTCTAAGTATCAACTTAGGTTGAATGTCCTTAATTATTCCTTCTAAGCATTTAACCTTTAATCACTTTCCATTAAGTAATTTTTCTTATATTAATTACGTCCAGAAATTTTTCCATCAATTACCTCACTAAATAATTACACTTCATTTATTTCATTAAGTAATAACTTATCAAACCTCCAGTGATTAACTTAAATTAATTGAACTTAATAATAAAAATAAAATCAATTAATTACATTGAGTAATTAACTTCCTTATTACCTACATTAAGTAATTACATTTTTTAAAAAATTCACAAATGATCATCTTTAATTAATTATTAATTGCTAATAATCTTAAGTTAATGACCTTTCTCAAAAGTAATTAAACTTTAATTAATTCATTATTAATTGCAATTTAATTTATCTTTCATAACCCATTAATTAACCTCTAATTATCTAATTAATTGAGGGCTTTTCTGTAACTTAATTAACCCTTAATTATTTATTTCTTAATCCTAAATCCTAAATTAATTAAATTAACTAATTAATCCTTAATTAACCTCATTAATGTAATTAGTTTCAACTCATTATTTCTTAATTTAACCATAACATAAAACTTTTCTTAATTATGATTAAATTTTCATTAACAAAATATTCAAAAACATTACCTTGAATTTTCTTTAAAATTTCATTTTAAATATGAGATTTAAATTGAATCCAATTTTAACTTTAACAAAATTTTAAACAAATTTTAAAACCTTTAAAATCTTGTGCTAAAGGAATACTCATCTTATAAAGAAACTTAAAAGAATTCAAACCAAATTTTTGTTCAAAATTTAATCTTTTTATTTTTTATAATCAGTTTAAAATTTTTAAAAAAGACGGGTTTTCTTTGAACCTGTAACAAAGTACATGACACGAGCATCCTCAATTCACTTTGAGTCAAACCCAACCGGGCTTCGAGCAAAACCCACAATGACTCAAGAATTTCTCGAGACGTCATCCCAGCCCAAACCAAACTTTACCAGGAACCTGGACGTGCACCGTGCACATGCACGGAGGCGCCACCCAACCTAGATCATCGTCGATGATCTTCACACATCGGAAGCCACCCATGCGCCCTATCTCAGTCATCGGACTGTCATTCCCAACTCGAAAATGAATTCGAGCTTATAAACCCAGAGCTGGAACGTCTATGCAGACTAGAACCTCCATCGTTTTCCAATCTTCGTCCACCATCACGTCTAAAACCCTGGCCAAGCCTTCATCAATCTATTTTCTTCCATATCCCAGAATTCCGTTACACTCGATCACCTAGAAGAGACGATATGATCAAACTGCCCAATCTAGTTAAAACTAGGGTTACGGTCTTAAATCAACTACCGCTGCCGCCATGGTGGTAGATCCACCTAGCTGGCAATTTTCCTTAAACCCCCGATCACCCCTCCACCTCCAGGAAGAATCCCGACCACGCCGAGCCACTAGATCACCAGAGGCAACCCCAAACATCCGATTTGATCAACTATGACCTGCTCTCTCGATACCACACTAAAAATCAAGAATAAACTTCTAAAATTCGTAATTTTCAATTTTCGATTCAGATTATATCCTTGAATCAGCAATTTATGATGATCGAATTTCCATGTTTGAGATATTTACTGTCTTTTCTCCATTTCCAGATGATATTCCAACTTATTTTTCTTAAAATTACTTTTAAAACTTAGATTCTACCAATGTAAACAACTGTTGTTTGAATTACAAAATCTAAAAGAATTTCTAAGTTTATATCTTGATTTATTTATTTTTTTTGAATGGCTTTGAAACCTGATAAACCAGAGCAGGGGATATCTCCTTGGTTCAGATATGCTCCATACATTTATACATATGCAAGCAAACTTTTACTCATGTAAACAATCAACACAATGTCTATTTAATATATACATCACAGGCAAAAATTTAACAAGAAATAAGATTGTTCTCTCACCTTGATTCCAGGAAAAATGAAACAGAGTTGCTGTTTGAATCAGGCTTGAAGTTTCAAGCTGAAGTCCTTTTTATCTCCGATTTTGGTTGACGGTGTTATTGTTTAAGTTGAATTTGTTTAAATGTTAGAGAATGTTTACTTCAGATTTTCTTAGCTTTTTGATTCACGAAACTGAAAGGAAGATTGATATATAAGAAGGCAAGTATACAGGGTGATATATTTGTTGTACAATAAATTCGGAGATATTTTTGTTCTTCAATTGACTATCCTGATATTTTGTTCTATTTTGGTGGCTGATAGATAATATTTTGTGTGCTGCATTAAATTTCTTTGTCTTCTTTTTATGTTGTTTTATATCCTTTAATTTGCTTGTTCATACCTGAATATACTTCTTCCTTCTTTTGCCAGCTCAAAGATATTTATTTTGTTTCTGGCTCCAAACTCTTTCATATTTACCCTTTTATTGTTTGAATGCTTGAATATATTTTTCTTCTTTTGTCTTTTGTGATATGAATACATTTCTATTTTTATCATGATATTAGAATTTGTCTAATGTATTGACTTGATATTACATAATTTATCTTATATATATATTTATTTCTATTTTCTAACTTAATACTTATTTTCTACTTCAATACTTACTATCTTGTATGTCTACCTATGTATTTATTTTATTTATTATGTAAGTTCAATTTGTATTTTATTTTTCTTCTTTCATAACTGTCAACTCTTATTTTAAAATTATATTTTTTTTAAACAATATATTTGTTTTATACTTTGGTTTAATATTGATAAGATATATTCATTTTCTAGGAGTTTACAACCATAATTTGTTTTACACTTCAGTTTTAAATTGATAAGATTTATTTTATCCTAACCATATAATTGTTTGAATATTGATAAGATATATTTGTCCTTTAAAACACTATTGTGAATAAGCTAGATTTAATTTTGAATATTTTAAAACTCTTTATTTTAAATTTCCAGATCATAGTTCTCCCAAAAATACATATATATATCTATTGTTAAAAGAATAAGTTTATATTTTAATTAATTAGACTAAATTCTTATTAAAATAATAACGTTAAATTTTCGGGTCGTCACATTCCTCCCCCTTTTAAAAATTTTCGTCCTCGAAAAGGAACTGAGCCAGAATTTATGAAAATGCTTAAAATCAGATAAATATTCTTTGATCATTTTTAAAATACTTTTAAATATCTATATAATATTACTCCAAAGTCGTTTTTACAAAAATACTTTTATAACTCGATGTTTCAATAAGTCCACCTTCGTTCTCATAGAAATTCGGTCATACGTTGATCAGGCGTAGGACTGAAAATCTGTAAGTACTTGGTAAACCCGTTTTCAACACCTAGTGAAAATATTTGAAAAATAATTTTATTGAAAACAGTTTGGAAAATAGAGAAAATATCTTCGGTGAGAATGCTCTGTAAATCATCACTCCCATCCACGGTCGCAGTTAACCCGATGGTTACGTTGCCGTCCCGGCAAAATCCATAGATAACTGTAGGCATCCGCGCCCCTCAATTACGCCATGGAACCCGTTGTAGATCGCAGCTATACCTAGGCTATACGTTGCTATCACAACAAAAAACCATATAACTGTAGGCATCAGTGCCCTCGTATTTCGCTGCCAAAAGAATGAAACTCCTCCACTTGACCATAGATCGCAGTCTACCGATGTTACGTTGCCATCCCAGCAAAATCAAGTGTAGACTGTTGGCACTCATCCTCCACACGATTTTCTCTATGGTCCACACACCGTAGATCGTAGCGACATCGAGTTACACTATTGTCACAGCATAACCCAGATGCCCCTGTAGGCATCAGCGCCCTCGACTTTCGCTACCCAACAATCCTCAGAAACTAGTTTTGTCCGGACTCCTCACAGGATCAACTTTAGAACCTCCCCTTTAGAGGCTCAAGGCAGTGTCACCCTGTGGCGCTCCTGAGAAGTTCATTCAAGGGAGTGCCTTTTTCCCCAGAGCCACTTCAAAACACTTTATACTATACACATATAGTATTTTCAAATCATACACCTAGTATGAATTTACTATAAGTGCCTTTGCACAAAATCGATTCCCAAAATCGATAATTCTCAAACTAAGCTTTCCAAATTTCCAAATTTGATTTTTCTCAAAAATCAAAATCCTTTCCAAATTCAAAGGTTCCCAAAACCTTTCCTCAAAATCATTTTCAAAAAAATCTGTTTTTTACATATATATAATAATCTTGGAAAAATCCTTGAACCAATTCATATTTTTATAAAATCTTTGTACATTTCAACACTTTCAAATATTTTAAAACCCTTTTCTTCTGGCTATAGATCCAATAAGGGAATTTTACAAAGATATATAACCTTGGATTCCAAATCAAATATTCAAAGTTGATTTCTCTTTTATAAAGGCATTAACCATATTACTTACTTCCGTAAAGTAATTTTTTATTATAGAAATATCCAATTTTCATTTTTATTCAGTGTATATTTCATAAAATATACTTTTTATTTCAAAAACCATTTTACAGTTCTTATGCAAAATTTCAATATTAATTTCATCCCAAACCGTACGATGTACACATATCATCCGTACGCAATATCAATTTGATCGCTTACTCGATCACACAATTTCACATCCGAACTAGTATTATGCACCCGACTTCCTAGTGCGGACTCAGATCTGGTTTCTTGATCAGAAACCGTCTTCTCCTTGCATAGTCACAACCATGATAGAGAATATCCAGAATCAATCAAAAATCCATATCCAGGTTCGCCGTCGAGAATCGAGTGAAATATCCCAACTCGGATCGATAATACTATCTCGAAATTCTGTGCTCGAAACTGGATCAAATCACTATGCGAAAAGAATAATATACGTACATCCTACGTATTTATCTTTATTGGTTATTAGTTAAATCAGTTCCCTTTTTATTCACATTCATCTACGATTCCATTCACTTATTCACATTTTCTTAATCCTCATTTGGATTAGCACTTCAATTCTTATCTCAATTGGGTATTTAATCAATAGCGTTTGAATTCCGACTAGTCTACATTCGGAAAATAGCTTGAAACATTAAAAAAAAGATAAATAGCTGAAAGATAATTATTAGTTTGTAAAATAGCTATAAAATAGTTAAGTAATTTTATAATAGTTGAAAAATAGTAAGTAGTTATAAAGTAGTGGGGAAAACCGTAATTAGTTATAAAATAGTCACAAAATAGTTAAATAGTTCCAAAAGTAGCTATAAAATAAGTATAAGATAGTTTTGGAATAAGTTGTATAGTAATAATTAGAAAAATAGATTTAAAATAGCCTATATCAAAATAATTTATTCAAAAATAGTCCAGAGCCAAACTGTTCAATTTCCAATCTTCATTCCCATCAATTTAACTTAAATTTCACTTCCATTTAAATTGACTCGATTGCAAATTTAAATAGTTTAATTTCCCTTGAACTTGATTTATTCCAATCAGGTTGAATTTAATCTCAGTCTCTTCCCAAATTCAAATCAAATTCCGTTTGATTTGATTTTTAAAAAAAAAAATCAATTCCAAATTATTCAAATTAATTTAGACTAATTTCACATTGAACTAATTCAACTTTCGAATTTAAGCCATCTCAAATTATATAAACTCGAGCTAACTTTCAAATGTTGATTTAACCTCTTAGATCAAATTACCCCTTTTTTTATTAATAATCTAAATTTTTAACCAATTTAACCTTGGACATTTAATTCACTACAGAATTTCAACCTTCGAAACCAAACCTTAGAAATTTTAGTTTGGGTTAATTTCAAATTCCATTTCAAAAAGAAGGTGATTTTTATTAGATCATACCATCACAAAATATTTCATACATTGATAGACTGCATACTAGCAGTTCAACATTACATCTATTTATCACAACAAAAGCCTTACAAAGTCCTAATTTTAGATGTCTACACCATCACCTAGGTTTTAGAGTTCTAACATTTTCTACCAGAATTCTTCTTATGGACTTCCTTCTAGTAGGCAAAGTCTAAACATGCATTTTTCAACAGGATGTCCCCACTTATAGCATTTCCCACAAAAAGTTTCTACCCTCTCATCAATCTGGATGACCTCCAAGCTTCCTACTGAATGTTCCACAACGTTAATCTTCTTCTTCTTCTGTCTTTTAGGACAATTCCTCGCAATATGTCCGAGCCCTTTACAATGATAGCAAATGGTTGACTCGTTGACCGGTTGCATTGGTTTCCGCTTCACCTTACTCACTTCAGGACAATGGTTAAGGAAATGTCCCTTCTTATGGCACGTAAAACATAATATTTCGGCGCGAAATCGTTGGAATGTACCTTTTAATTCCTTCCTCGTCTTACTACACTTAGCTGCATAATGACCCTTATTGAAACACATATAACGGGTGACATTATCATAAGGTCCTGGTCCATTTCTTTCCTTAATCCGATTTTCATACTCTTGAATTGCTATTTCCCATTCCTTACGTGCAGCTGCTCTTCGTTCCTTACGCCTTGCCTTCCATTCTTCACTCTTAGCCATATCTCTCAAAGTCTGAATTCTTGGGGGACTTCCTAACCTATAAATTAGAATTAATTAGAAGAATTCAACTCTTATATATAAATTTTCTTATCTAGTTATACCTTAAGCTTAAACCACTTTTCAATTCCAAAATTTTTTTTCAAACACTTCTTATTTTAAATAAAATTTCTTTCAACAATATCCCAAAAAATATCATTTTTTTCAACACCTTTTAAGACCAAAAACAATTTCAAATGCTTCTAGACTAATAATTCAAAACCTCTCAATTACATCCTTTCTGCGTTACAAGGTAATCTCATCTAATGATTATTTTCTTAAAACATTTATTTGTTTATTGAAAATCGATCATCTCATTCAAACACAGTAACCATTCTATTTCTGTTTTGAATCCATTTCAACTTATCTTTAATTTCAAATTGGTTGTATTTCTATTACCACTTAATTTAATTCCAATAATATAACAACCAATTATCTTAACATTTATTAGAAAGAAATATTACTTTATATATATCAAAATATATTCCTATATAAAATCATTTAAAATCTTTATGTAAGAAAATAACAAGTATGCTCTCATATATATATATACACACACACACACATACACACACTCAACTCATTCTAGGGTACCATTGACCCTATTCTTAATGAGTAAACCCACCAGAGCCAAGGTTCTCGCTTAACCATTCAGCTTTGATACCAACTGTAACGACCCGGAATTTTCGATCCCGAAAATTCCAGATAGTTAGGAAAAAAAGAGATAGAAGAAGAAAAAGCAGAAACATAACACAGATTCTCACCTATGCAATGGATCAAAATATAATATCAAATAATAACAGTGTATAAAAGAATATTGTACCCGTCAATTTACATTTATTTACATCAGAGTCATAATCATATACACAGACACCAAACATATACAAATCAAATATTTCTCAAATAAACAGAAATAATAGATACAGCGGAAACACTCCATACGTCCTGCCCTCCAGCTCGCCTCCTGAGCTCCAGAACGTCCTTACCTGAAAATCTGTAATACTCGGTCTGACCCGAGCATTACATCAAAGTAACACCCGGGACAGTCTGGAAACCAGCGTGAGTAAATCCATCTAACGTGAATTTACAGAAGCATACAACTTATATGCATACAACCCGGGTAACTTGTATCAATTACAAATTCACAAAACATTATTGACATCACTTACATCCCACATCAATTTCTAAGTATCAACTTAGGTTGAATGTCCTTAATTATTCCTTCTAAGTAATTAACCTTTAATCACTTTCCATTAAGTTATTTTTCTTATATTAGTTACGTCCAGTAATTTTTCCATCAACTACCTCACTAAGTAATTACACTTCATTTATTTCATTAAGTAATAACTTATCAAACTTCCAGTGATTAACTTAAATTAATTGAACTTAATAATAAAAATAAACTCAATTAATTACATTAAGTAATTAACTTCCTGATTACCTACATTAAGTAATTATATTTTAAAAAAATTTCACAAATGATCATCTTTAATTAATTATTAATTGTTAATAATCTTAAGTTAATGACCTTTCTCAAAAGTAATTAAACTTCAATTAATTCATTATTAATTGCAATTTAATTTATCTTTCATAACCCATTAATTAACCTCTAATTATCTAATTAATTGAGGGCTTTGCTGTAACTTAATTAACCCTTAATTATTCATTTCTTAATCCTAAATCCTAAATTAATTAAATTAACTAATTAATCCTTAATTAACCTCATTAATTTAATTAGTTTCAACTCGTTAAATCTTAATTTAACTATAACATAAAACATTTATTAATTATGATTAAATTGTCATTAACAAAATATTCAAAAACATTACCTTGAATTTTCTTTAAAATTTCATTTCAAATATGAGATTTAAATTGAATCTAATCTTAAGTTTAACAAAATTTTAAACAAATTTTAAAACCTTCAAAATCTCCTGCTAAAGGAATACTCATCTTATAAAAGAAACTTAAAAGAATTCAAACCAAATTTTTGTTCAAAATTTAATCTTTTTATTTTTTTATTTTTCATAATCAGTTTAAAAATTCTAAAACAGACAGGTTTTCTTTGAACCTGTAACAAAGTACATGACCCGAGCATCCTCAATTCACTTCGAGTCAAACCCAACCGGGCTTCGAGCAAAACCCACAATGACTCGAGAATTTCTCGAGACGTCATCCCAACCCAAACCAAACTTTACCAGGAACCTGGACGTGCACCGTGCACATGCACGAAGGCGCCACCCAACCTCGACCATCGTCGATGATCTTCACAGATCGGAAGCCACCCATGCGCCCTATCTCAATCATCAGACTGTCATTCCCAACTCGAAAATGAATTCGAGCTTATAAACCCAGAGCTGGAACGTCTATGCAGACCAGAACCTCCATCATTTTCCAATCTCCGTCCACCATCACGTCTAAAACCCTGGCCAAGCCTTCATCAATCTATTTTCTTCCATATCCCAGAATTCCGTTACACTCGATCACCTAGAAGCGACGATATGATCAAACTTCCCAATCTAGTTAAAACTAGGGTTATAGTCTTAAATCAACTACCGCTGCCGCCATGGTGGTAGATCCACCTAGCTGGCAATTTTCCTTAAACCCCCGATCACCCCTCCACCTCCAGGAAGAATCCCGACCACGCCGAGCCACTAGATCACCAAAGGCAACCCCAAACACCCGATTTGATCAACTATAACCTGCTCTCTCGGTACCACACTAAAAATCAAGAATAAACTTCTAAAATTCGTAATTTTCAATTTTCGATTCAGATTATATCCTTGGATCAGCAATTTATGATTACCGAATTTCCATGTTTGAGATATTTACTGTCTTTTCTCCATTTCCAGATGATATTCCAACTTATTTTTTCTTAAAATTACTTTTAAAACTTAGATTCTACCAATGTAAACAACTGTTGTTTGAATTACAAAATCTAAAAGAATTTCTAAGTTGATATCTTGATTTATTTATTTTTTTTGAATGGCTTTGAAACCTGATAAACCAGAGCAGGGGATATCTCCTTGGTTTAGATATGCTCCATACATTTATACATATGCAAGCAAACTTTTACTCATGTAAACAATCAACACAATGTCTATTTAATATATACATCACAGGCAAAAATTTAACAAGAAATAAGATTGTTCTCTCACCTTGATTCCAGGAAAAATGAAACAGAGTTGCTGTTCGAATTAGGCTTGAAATTTCAAGCTGAAGTCCTTTTTATCTCTGGTTTTGGTTGACGGTGTTATTATTTAAGTTGAATTTGTTTAAGTGTTAGAGAATGTTTACTTCAGATTTTCTTAGCTTTTTGATTCACGAAACTGAAAGGAAGATTGATATATAAGAAGGCAAGTATACAGGGTGATATATTTGTTGTACAATAAATTCGGAGATATTTTTGTTCTTCAATTGACTATCCTGATATTTTGTTCTATTTTGGTGGCTGATAGATAATATTTTGTGTGCTGCATTAAATTTCTTTGTCTTCCTTTTATGTTGTTTTATATCCTTTAATTTGCATGTTCATACCTGAATATACTTCTTCCTTCTTTTGCAAGCTCAAAGATATTTATTTTGTTTCTGGCTCCAAACTCTTTCATATTTACCCTTTTATTTTATTTTTTGGCAAAGCCAGCAGGGTTAACTGGGCCCCTACCAGATTTATTGCAACACAATAAAAGGTACATAATTGAAGGAAAAAAAAGAACAAGGAAAAAACAAAAGAAAAACAACAAAGGTCAAGCCCAACCAAGAAGCAAATCATGAGGGTAAGCTCTTTTATTGTTCTTCAATTGGCAGTAGGTACCATACTTTACTTCATTCCACAGCACTTCAACATTCTTTCTTTGGTTTTCAAAAACTATAGCATTCCTTTCTCTCCAAATCACACTCATATAAATTTTCAAGCAAACTGCTAAAACCCGGCCTCCATCATTCCTCCACCTAGTGGCTTTATAAATAATATTCCAGTTAATACTTGAGTTAGTTGAATTGAGGTTAATCACAGTAATTGAACTAATTCTAACCAACAAGAAGTGTAAAGCAAGACAATCAAAAAAAATATGCTCAGAAGTTTCTTCATGCAGATCACAAAACAGGCACTGAGATGAACAGGCCAGACCATACTTGTTCAAAACACTTCTTGTAAGTAAAGCTTGATTTATAACTTTCCACAACATCAAGTTATCTTTTGGAACTGAATCACTTGTCCAAATAACAGAGAACCATTTGGAAGCAGGCAATGGAGCATTAGCAGTTACAAGTTTGTAAACACCTTTAACAGAGTGTGGCTTCGTATCCCAAACAACAGAGTCAAATTGGTTTGCAAGTAAGAAATTTTGTTGTATCTCACACCACAGCTGCCTTATCAACTGATTGCTATTATATGGCATCACTATTTTTCCATCATGAAAAAAATCATTTTCCTTTGCATCTTTGTGAATTCCAGACTGCAAAATCTGAGAATAATCACAAACCTTGGATAGAATCTACCCTTTGCTAACCCATGGTTCATGCCAGAAGCTAACAGCAGAATTTGAATTAACAGGATATTGAATCATAGGCAGGTAGACTTCTCTCAGCTTCAACATGTTTCTCCAATTCCAACTGCAATTCTGTGGACTGTCCATACACCAAAAATTATTATTCTTTATGTTATGATGCCGTGTCCAGTTAACCCATAAACTGCCTCTCTTGTTAATGAGATCATCAAAATGTTTACTTATTGCTGCAATATTCCACTTCTTGACATCAATAACTCCAAGCCCTCCCAGTCTCATGGAAGTTTCAAATTTGGAAAATGAACAAGGCATCAGCTTCCTATTGTGTATACTACCAGTCCAAAAAAAATCTATTCATGGCAGACCTAACAAGATGCAAAAGTTTGACAGGAAGAATCAGAGTACGTGCCCAATAGACAAGAGAGGAAAATACAAAAGATTTAATCCGCACTAATCTACCACTCTGGGACAAGTACCTATTAGCACAAGCAGACATAACAGAAGTAATTTTGTTGTAAAGGGGTAAACAGTCAGCCTTTGAAATTCTTTTTGAAATTAAGGGAAGACCAAGATACCTCATGTCAGCGTCCATACAAGAGAAACCTATGTGTTGATGTAATGCAGCAGCTTGTACTTCACTAACACCAGCAAGTAACATAGAAGATTTAGCTTAATTAATTGAAAGACCAGTCATACAGTGGAAAGACTTCAATGCCTCAATTAAACCATTCAAGGAAGGTAACTCAGGTTTGGTAAACAACGTAACATCATCAGCAAACATAATAGAAGTTATATGATGTTGAGAGCACTTTGGGTGGAACTTAATTATCTTCTGAGAGTATCTTGTTCTAAGAATAACAGTAAATACTTCCATAACCAACAAAAATAAGTAAGAATAAATCGGGTCACCTTGACGAATGCCTTTACTACTTCTGAAATTACCCACAGGTCTGCCATTTAAAACAACAGAGAAAGAGGGTGTGGAAATGCACACATAAATCCAAGATACAAAATTTTTGGGAAATCCCATCACAGCCATTATCCTAACAATAGAGGCCTAGTGAATATAATTATAAGCCTTGGATATATCAATTTTAAGAGCAGCAGTAGGGGGCACCTTACTTCTACCATAACCTTTTAATAATTCCTGAGCAAGGAGGACATTATCAAGAATACTCCTAGAAGGAATAAAGGCAGCTTGATTACTGGAGACAACAGTGGGCAGAACACTAACAAGACGGGTTGCAAGAATTTTAGAGATACATTTGTAAACTACATTACAGCATGAAATAGGCCTGAAAGAGGAGACACTAGTAGGTGGATAGACTTTGGGGATAAGAGCAATATTAGTGCAATTGACTTCCCCAAGTAACTTGCATTTGGTAAAGAAATTGTGAATTGCTTTACAGAACTCACCACCTAGCACACTCTAAGTAGAGATAAAGAAGGTTACATTAAGACCATCAGGCCCACCAGAAGATTGCCGATTCATGGAGAAGAGTGTTGCCTTTATTTCCTCATCAGTAACATGCCTAATAAGGGAAGCAGCTTCCTGGATAGATATGCTAGGCAGAGCAAGTGTTGAAATTTGGTCAAGATCAGGAATGAAACCATTAGGGTTACCAAGCAGATTAGAGAAGTAATCTATAAATGCCTTATCAACAGAATCTGCAGTGGAAAATAGTAAACCATGTTCATCAAATATACTAAATATATTTTCTCTAGCATGCTTAACCTTTAATGATTCATGAAAGAACTTAGTGTTTTTGTCTCCTTCATCTATCCATCTTTTATGCAGTTGTTGCCTCTTCATGCTAGCTTCCATGTACAGGGCATTATTGACCTCCTTGAATAATTTTCCTTCTTCTGCAGCAGCATGAACATCAAGAGGATGCTCCATCATATAGTCTTGTTAAATCTTCAGCTGTTCCTTTAGTGTAGTTGACAGCAGGCAACCAGAACCAAAAGTGGAAGAAGCCCACATTTTGACCTCCTGTTTGATGCTTTTTAACTTCCTGCAAAACTTATACATTGGATTACCATAACAAGAAAATTCAGAGCTGACTTGAGAAACTAAAACAAGAAAGTGTTCATGTTTAACCCAAGCATTAAAAAATTTAAAACTTCTCTTTTCCTCTCTAAAATGATGACCAAGAGTTAAAATTAAAGGGGAGTGATCAGACATTATGGGTTGAGGAAGGAAAACAAATAAGGAAGGCCAATGGTTGATAGCTTGGAAATTACAGAATGCATGATCAATTGTTGTGAAGGTACGAACACCACTACGACTTCTGTTGTTCCAAGAATACTTTGCTCCTGATTTGTTGACCAAGATCAAGTCAGATTCAAAAACAAGAAGGTTGAGAGGATCAAGATCTCCAGGAATTAGAGGAATTCCACCGAATTTGTCATTATAGTCATAGCAGGAGTTAAAATCACCCAAAACAAGCCAGGGGTGAGTAGATTGTCTTAAAGGAGGCATGGAGTTGAAAAAAGAATTCCCGGAAATGACAGAGTTGTCGGTATATACAAAAGTAATGTAGAAGGAGGATTGAGATCGAGAATCATGAACATGAAAGTGGATATACTATCTAGAAGATAGGAGAGGAGTAAGAGACAACACTACAGGGTCATAGATAACTAGAATTCTACCATAAGAAGCAGAGTCAAGGTTATGATGAAATGACCAATTTGGGTTAATATATGAAGCAGCTTTAATGGATAAAGTAAGATTAAGCTTTGTTTCTAGCAGACCAAAGAGACAAATATTGTACTCAGAGATAATACTTTTAACCTGATCAAGTTTCAAATTACTATGGGCTCCTCTGAGGTTCCAAGATGCAATTTTTTTTAAACATTATATATTTATTGAGGAAAGGAAGTGTTATTTCTTCTCTTAGCTGAAAGAGATCTTGTTTCAATTTTCCTACGAGACTGAGACTGAAGGGAGGATGGTAGAGAGTTTGAAAGGGTGGAAGATGGGTCAAGAGGAGGAACTGTTTGGGGTTGAGGGATGGGGATGCAAGATGGCCATCCAGGCAACTCAATAGAAAAGTTATAATGAGGAGGGACAGGAGGTTGAACATCAACATAAGATTTATGCATGGAGGTAATTAATTGAGTAACTTGTAACTCAAAAGTTTTGCACCAGCCTTTGTCAAAGTCTGATACAAGAGTATCAGATTGTGCATGCACTTTAGATGTTTCAATACCATCTTCATTTCTAATGCAACTAATGGTAGAAACCATTATAGGCTTATTCTGCACATCAGTATTTGTAGAGAGATCTTTATTTATAGTTACTTTGCCATCAACAGAAGAAGTGATATTTAAGGTAGTATCATTATGTTGTACTTCACAATTCTCTTCATTAGTTATTTCCCCTTCCTCTTCATTAAGTGTTTCCAATAAGCCTTGCTCTTTCTCTACAGTTTGCAGCAAGTTGTACTTGTTATGTGTGGTAACAGTACAAGCTTGTTCAACACCGTGTGATATATGCACATAATCAAGCTCAATTATATTTTTCTCATTTCCATCATGCACAATTTTTTCCTTTGCACCTTGCATCTTCAAAGCAGTGTCTTCCAATTCTTCACATATTATTCTTTTTTTCCCCTTGTTCTTATTCACTTTTTGCCAAACTTGCTTCACTTTGTCTTGCTTATCAATGTTTTTCACCTTCTTCATCTTGTTCTTATTCTCATCACCAGTTTTCTTCTGCTCATTAATTACACATTGATCAACATTTCCTTCACATTCAACTTTCTTGCAGTTATTAACCAAATGCCCAAATTCCTTACATATAGTGCAAATTTCTGGTTTCCACAAGTATTCAACTTTCACAATCTGTTCAGATCCATCAAGCAGCATTACTGAAAAGTTTTCAGGTAATTCATTGTTTGGATATACTTCAACTAAACATTTGGCAAAAGAGATACGCTCAAAATTTTCAGTTGAAGCATCCATACAAAGAAGTTTTCCAACCCTAGCTGCTAACCAATTAATACCCAATGGAGACCAAGCATACAATGGAATATTAGATAGTTTAATCCAAACTAGTACAACTTTGATGCTACTACAACTATTGCCTATATTTTCATCCCAAGGCTTCACTATAAATAGCTTATTCCTCATCACTACTGGGTCAGATTCAAATATTCTTTTCCTATCAACATCATTAGATAACTTGAACAAGAACAGAAACCCATCAGATTTGACAGTAATAGATCCACTTAGATTCCAAGCTTGCTTGAGGTAGTACAAAACAGTTGAGTATGGTAGAGGGTTGTCTAGGAAAAAACCAACAAGATAGTCTTGCCACATAGTGTTTCCTGACTTGACTACTTCAGTAGGAGGCACAATTGCATCACCATTGAACTCTAGTTGAATGACACGAGGCACATATGTACTAGCATTATTGGGTTTAGCTTTGAAAAGAGAGTTCCAAGCAAGAGGTGGATGGGATTGGGATTGTGAAGGCAAAGAAGGAGAAGAGAGAAAAGGAGCTGAAGGCTTAGAAGAAGCTTCAGCAAGAAGAGCAGAGACTTGGGGAACACTGACACAGAGGAGGATTGATGGAGCATGGTTTGGCAGAGGAAGTTGGGAAGAAGCAAAGGGAGGTACAAGAATAGGAGATGAAGGACAAGGCTGAAGAGATGTAGAAGGATGGGACGGGTCAGCGGGAAGAGGAATTAAAAAAGGAGGGGACCCCATTTTTGAAAGAAAAAGAGCCCTTTTATTGTTTGAATGCTTGAATATTTTTTTCGTCTTTTGTCCTATTCTTTGTGATATGAATACATTTCTATTTTTATCATGATATTAGAATTGGTCTAATGTATTGACTTGATATTTCATAATTTATCTTATTTATATATTATTTCTATTTTCTAACTTAATACTTATTTTCTACTTCAATACTTACTATCTTGTATGTCTACATATGTATTTATTTTATTTATTATGTAAGTTCAATTTGTATTTTATTTTTCTTCTTTCATAACTGTCAACTCTTATTTTAAAATTATATTTTTTTAAACAATGTATTTGTTTTATACTTTGGTTTAATATTGATAAGATATATTCATTTTCTAAGAGTTTACATCCATAATTTGTTTTACACTTCAGTTTTAAATTGATAAGATTTATTTTATCCTAACCATATAATTGTTTGAATATTGATAAGATATATTTTTCCTTTAAAACATTATTGTGAATAAGCTAGATTTAATTTTGAATATTTTAAAACTCTTTATTTTAAATTTCCAGATCATAGTTCTCCCAAAAATACATATATATATATATATATATCTGTTGTTAAAAGAATAAGTTTATATTTTAATTAATTAGACTAAATTCTTATTAAAATAATAACGTTAAATTTCCGGGTTGTCACATCGATTCATCCATCTTTCGATTTGATCATCCGAGCAAACTTGTGGATTTGAGGATGTTGGTTGGTCTTGTTTTCTTTTGGTTATCTTAGGATTTTTATTTCTAGGAAGCATTTTAATCGAACGAGTTTAAGAAGAGAAGATGTTTTTTTGAGGAAAAAATCGTCGATGTAGTTTGGAATTTGAAAAATAAAAGTAAGTTTTTAAAAAAAATGACGTTATTTGGTTGTTTTAAAGCCGTCGATTAAATTTCAGATGTCTGGAAGCGAATTCAGACGTCTGGTTTACCCTAATTCAAAACACAGTAAATAGGTGAAGACGTCTGGTTTAGTTGGTTGACGTGTGGTTTGGTTGAGTTTTAAGGCAGAAAGAAATTTCAGACGCTTGGTGATAAAATCGGACGTTTGGAATAGGTTGAATTTGTTTTATTTGGTGGCAGATATATAATTCAGACGTCTAGTTCCAAGTTCAGACGTTTGAAATCGTCTGGTATCTAATTTAAGGAGGTAGAGCGAATTTTCAGACGTTTGGAGGGTTATAACAGACGTCTGACATATGTATAGTGATGAAAAATTCATGGGATATCAGAGTGTCAGACGTCTGAGGTCCATATCCAGACGTCTGAGATAGACAATCTTTCTAAAAATAGCCTAAAATTAAAAGGTGTTGCTTATTTATCGACCATCTATTTTTGTGAAACAAAATTATAAATATACGTAGATATAAATACAGTTAAAAATATAATCTATTTATGTGGAGATGGAGTTTTGTGATCTTCTGACTTGTGATCCCGCCATGTTTTAAGTAGAGACCATATATTTCCACATTCGTGGGTTCTTGGAGAACTAGAGAATCGCCTTGGTGAAGGGTCCAAAGGTGTACAATACGAGGAAGAAGGATCCAATGAACTGCAAGGCATCGAAAGTGGTTCATGGACATCTTTCTTCCGTGAAGTACAAAATTTCATCGCTACTTGCTCCAGAAATCTTAGTCGACGAGCCGCGACTTTTTGTTCAAAATATAGTTCTCTTTGAAGATCTATTTGTTGTTTTTGATAGTGATGTATTTCATCAATTTCCTCCTTTGTATTAGGAGAGACAAATAAAGATCATTTGGTCTTCTTGCTATCGGGAGTGAATCCCGTGTGATATGAGGACCACCTATACGTTGGTTCCTGATTTGGTGCGGGTGTAGGAAGCCGTTGTAGTGTATCCACCGAGCTATCCGTTATAGGTGTCCAGATGGATATAAAGAGTTTTCAGAAGCCATGATTATGTTTTGTTAAAAAGAGTATGAATTGTGTATATATGTTTTTCTTTTCTTTCTTATTGTTTGAATATTTATATATAAGTTCAAAAATTATTTATAGATAATTTTTCAGAAACTAACTCACTAAAAAACTAAAGAAGAAGAATTTATTAATTACTATTTGTGGATAGAAATTTATTACTTAATTATAGCATAAATAAAGGAGTGGTTGTTAATTTAGGAGATTGTTAAGAGAGCATATCCCTAAATCACGTCGAAGTTTAATAAAAGTTTGTTCATTTAGTGGTTTTATAAAAATATATGCTATTTGATTTTCGATATTTACGTATTTTAATGAAATAGTTCCTTTTTCAACATTGTCACATAAAAAATGATGTCATATATCTATATGTTTAGTTTGCGGGTGATTTACTGGGTTTTTTAATAAATTTGTTGCACTCGTGTTATCACAATATATTGGAGATTTATTGATAATTTTGCCAAAATCCATAAGCGTTTGTTGCTTGTATATCACTTGCGCACATGATACAGCGGCTGAAATATAATCGGCTTCGCAAATAGAAAAAGAAGCACAATTTTTTTTGCTAAACCATGAAACTAATTATTGTCTGATAAAGTGACATGTTCCATTAGTACTCTTACTATCTGTTCTACATCCACCGAAATCTGCATCACTATATGAAACTAGTTCAAACAATGATCCTTTAGGGTAATACAAACTGTAACGACCGGCTATTTTGGACTATTCGCATCCGCACATGTCGGACTTGAATAATTCAAAATACCGAATTGTTAATTTAAATTGGCAAAACTCAACATATACAGTAAATAAAATAATCACAGATCACAGACACAGACACAGACACAGACAATATAACAATAATGTAGCGGAAACAAAGGAATAGTAGTTCATGAAGCTACTATATATATATATAACAGAGTTAAACAAGATACAACAGAGGTCTCGAATACATAGATATCTCAATACAATAGTCAAATACAAGATCTGAATACATCACTGGAATCAACTGAATAACTGAAAGCTGGATAGATAGCTGGATCTCCAAGCGAAGCTCCAACTCCAAAGGTGAGTCTCGAATACTATATCATTTAGTCTGACCCGAGCGTAAAGAAAAACAAAACACTCGAGTCAGGATTAACATTCTTATATCAATAAATCCAACTCAAGTGAAATAACAACTGAAATACAAGTAACTCAAAGGATGTTTGGGATAACCATCCTCTAAGGATCCGTTAAACTATCTATATATACAGTAGAATATGCTAAGTAGATAATGTCTAATCAGTAAAGTACGATATCAAAATAGCGTTAAGTCATGGCCCATTCCACCCTTAACACATTTTTATTCCCAAGAGCATATACAAGACCGTAGTTTCCCCAAAACCGGAAGTCACCAGAGGGCAATCCATATACTAAAGGTACAAAACTAAACGTAGTGGTTGCGAATAGGATAATCAGTATGACAAGGTACATGAGGCAATACCAACTAGGATACTAGTAGTTGCGTGATCCGGACTGATGTTGGGCATAGCAGCTACTACCCCAACACCGCGAAACAACACTCCCATAATCGAGGGGTGCACCCAAATCGAATCACAAAAGTAATAGATATGGTAACGAAGAAGTGTGTCCGCTAGAGGTGGCGAACCTCAATGGCCCGGCGCGGCTCCTGTTTTAGTCATGTCAGGGGTCATCCAAAATTGTTCTTTTTCTTCAGTCAACGCGTTCACCAAAACCATCCACTTCGTTCTGGATCAACACTCCGCGTATATTAGTTATTAAAGTGGTTTTCGGTATCGACAGAGAGTATGTCCATATCTGATCCCGGTCTCTTCAATAACTACGTATTATTACACCGATGGTCATTAAATAAAATTTCAAAATAGTTATATTCAAAACCGACATATCATTGACATTTCAAAACCATATAAAACGATATCACTTTTCCTTCAAATAAATCCATTTCAAAATCATATCACTTTCCAAAGTTATATTGCTTTCGAAATCATAAGTCTTTTAAAATCATAACACTTTGGAAATCAAACTTGAAATCATAGCATTTTGGAAATCACAACACTTTCCTTTTAAACAGTTTAGATATTCACAAATCAATTTACATAAACTCGAATTCCAAAATTAAAATTTAATTAAATCTCAAATCATCAATTTCAATTCAATTTAGTTTCTAAATAACCATTTCAATCTATCGATTTCAAATACATATTTAAACCATAAAATAAGCCATTCCAATTTCAATATATTTCAAAGCTTTAAATATTTAACATTTCAATAACATCTAATACAACTTCAATTCATAAATTCAAATAAACAAAATATCCCATTTAAATTTATATCATTTGAAATATTCATTAAAGTCACTTTTAATCAAATTCAAGTTAAAACATATCTTTAGAATTTCAAATTTTGTAAATTTCAAATCAAACTTTATTTAAGTATAATTCTGAAATAAATATAATTTCAAATCAATTTCAAATCATTATAAACTCTATATTTGAAAATACAGATAAATAAATACTTAAACATATTTCATATTGATTCAAATCAACCTTATTAAATCAACTTTAATAAATCTTTAAAATCATTATTTATTAAAACCATATATTTCTTTCAAAACCGTAGAAATGTTTTCAAAACATTTATATATAGACCAACGGTGTCTGTATATAATTTTCTATCCTATGGTCAAGTGATACAGATATTTATCATTTCGATCCGCAATTTAAAATATATTCGGGTATATATCTTTTCAACCCGAAATCCCAAATTCAATTTAATTTGAAAATCGCTTGGGTTTATCATTTCAACCCATAACGATTTTCTCCTATTCTAAAGTCCGTTCGGGTATGTATCATTTCAACCCATAGTGATACTATACTAACAGGGAACTTGCAGAGTGATAACAGATATGATAATAATATAACAACGGTAACAGGCATATATCATCAGTATAAATAACAGATAAGGGTGTCAGATGTCACAGGTGAACAGATACAGATGATGGCATATATATATATCAATATAAATAACAGATAATGATGTCAGGTGTCACAGGTGAACAGATACAGATGATGGCATAGGTATAGCAATATAAATAACAGATAATGATGTCAGGTGTCACAGGTGAAAAGATACAGATGATGGCATAGGTATAGCAATATAAATAACTAACGGCAGCATATTTCAATTGTCGTTTCAATTGAAATCAAATTTAATAAATAAAAGAACGTTAATCGTGAGTAATTGCTCACCTTTCGAGGCTAGAGATGCACGAGAAGATGACACGGATACGTACACTGATACGGACATAGAGATTGAGTTACAAATCCAAGCAAAACAAATCGGCACGAATTCAACGATCAAAGCTGATAACAGAAATCGATGAAATCAAATCAAAACATTCAACATAGCAACAAATAAAACATGTCATGCGTCAAAGTTTAACAATATAATTCTATGTGCTATCGAGATCGAAATGGTCTGAAATTTGGTATGAATAAAGATCAAAACTTGTATTTTAAACTGCAAAAGAATCACTTGATTTGGACAAGAGACGAGAAAAGTTATGATGTCACGAACATAGACTCAGGCCATGTTTGCAGCAGTGCAAAATAATTTCTAAGTACAAAAGAACAGCTGTCTGGGTCTAACTTCCAGATCCTCGACCACTAATCAAATGATGTCGGATTTGGCTGAAATTTGACAGGCATAAACTAGGTAACTTTGACTTCTTTTAAAAAATAAAATCGACCTATTCCGATAAAACATGAGTGAGATATGATATCGTGAACATGTAGTCTAACTGCTGTTATTTCGAAAACTAT
Organism: Allium fistulosum; assembly: GCA_030737815.1. Taxonomy (NCBI): domain Eukaryota; kingdom Viridiplantae; phylum Streptophyta; class Magnoliopsida; order Asparagales; family Amaryllidaceae; genus Allium; species Allium fistulosum. Next base: position 138,726,608 of record CM060904.1, read on the forward strand.
ACATATAAACCCATATATATAAATCAATAAAACTATCAGTATATACTCATGCGTATAAGACATTAAAATGAAATATGCTGTAAGCATCAATATTGCAATGGAACAAAATGAGCTGGCAAACAACTTATATATATAGCCGAACATATTATACTCATAAACAAACATATAACAGCAAACATACAATAATATATATACACTTTAAAACACCTAGCATATTATTATATTCAAACGTAACCCACATACAGTAAAATACTTCTAACATATTATAATTATACTTTATAAACTTACTTTATTAAACTTGTACTATACTATAACTTACTTATATAACAATATACATATTGTACTTTGTAAACTTAATATTATAAACAACAAAACTGTAAAATTAAAACTCTCGGCATATCATATATAAGTTTTCTTACATAAAACATTTTGTACACATAACACTATACAATATAAACTATATATATGTAAAACACGGATATGCAAAACAAATAGATTTTATGAAGGAAACAAGCTACAGGAATTTGCACGTACCATATATATTTGGTAGGAGGAGACGTACGGCAATTTGCGAGCAGCTTGTGACTGCTCGGAGACGTGCTCAGTTGAGGCACGAGAGAGAGAAGGAGGCGTGGTCGAGGATGCGGCTGTGGGGTGTTGCCGGAGGTGAGGGGAGATGCTGCGTCGGTGGCGAGCTAAGGGATGGGTGATGACATGGAATGGGGCGGAAGGTCAGGTGGCAGTGTCGTGGCGGAAAAGCAGTGGCGGTCTCTCGACTGAGGAGGAGGAGCGGGTATTTGGTGGGGTTAGTGGCTGTGCTCGCGTGGTTGGCTATCGTGGGGATGGGTGGCGTGGGCTGGGGACGTGGGTGGCCGAGTGGGGAAGGCGAGGGGAGCTGGGATGTGGAGGGGCGGAGGGTGATGCGGTGGTGGGTGGAGGCGGCTGCTGGAGATGGATGAGGCAGAGATGGCAGGGGCGGAGGTGGAGAGGTGGTGCAGTGGACGTGCATGCATGGAGGAATTTGTGAGTGGAGGGGGAGAGTTTCATTTTCTCTTGAGGGAGACAGAAATATAAAAGAATGATGAGAGGAGGGAGAAGAGAGAGCAGAGAGCAAAGACGTACCAAAGAAGTTTGAGTGTGAAGTGAGAATCAATTAATGAAGAGCAAGGGATTGCAGAGATATATACAGAGGGGTTTAGAGTCCCCATGCCAATGTAATGATGATTTTGCACAGTGGTGGCTATTGGGTTTCTGAAGGGACAAGGCCTTTGAATTCCGAGCGGGAAAGTGTAGGGTACCGGTTTGTGTGGCGTAATGGACCAGTTTGCACTCCGTTAACCATTTATAACTTGCGACGCCGAACTCCGATTGACACAAACAAATATACCGTTTTGATCAGCGCGATGAGGCGGGCACAACGGTATAAAGATATTGATGGTTTGACATTGTTTGCGAAGTGGCAAATCTTATTAAACCATTTGCACGAGCGAACATTTTAACTAGCAATTAAAAGCGAAATTTGACGAAACGAAATGCGCCATCATGATCAGAATATTTTTCTTATGTAACATTGTGAAAAATATTTGAGTTTGGATGATAGAAAATTTTACACATAAAATTTAAACAATATGTAAATGCGACGAGCAAAATTTTCTTCAATATTTTTCGATAAAATTTGGCGTACGCCTATGTCTATCTAGACGCATTCCAAATGTGAAGTTTGAATGGCAACGGAAGTTGTTTGTGAAAATTCGAATTTCTACACTAAAATAAGCGATTTTAAAATTTTAAACTGGGTCTGAATTTCAGGGTCGTTACATTCTCCCCCACTCAAAACTTTTCGTCCTCGAAAAGGAACGAGGTAGGAGAATAGAAACAACCTGAAAGAAAAACAGATTTGAAATACAAAATAACAATTAATTTAAACCATATAAATTCAAATTTAAATTAATTGATATTCAATAATTGATTTAATCAATTTGATTTCACTAAGATCAATCTCAACTATTTCTAAATTCATTATCTTATTATCCAATTATCTTCAATTTACAATTTCTAAAACCATAAATTTTAATAGTCTTTTATTATAATCATATTTTTTTCAGCAATTTAAATTCTTCTTTATTCCAAATTATTGTTAAATTTATTCTACTTAATATATCTTATCCCATATATTCATCCCATATAAATTAATTTAAACCATAAAAGTTTCGATTAATTTATATTCACTAATTGCTTTTAAATTCAAGGTATTTTCATAAGTCGATCAAATTTCAATTTGTTAATTCTTTCAGAATTTTTTTTTATTCATCTCATTCAATTAACTTATTATTCTATGATCTTTATTAGCATTTTTTTATAATTAAAATCTAAGTGTATAACATTTATTATAAACACTCAAATTTTATTTATAAAACTATTTTATATTGTATATTATCCAATTACATTTTAACTTCTGAATAATTTAGGTAAGTTATATTGAAATGCAATTTAGTACTATGCAAATAAATTTTCAAATTCAGTTTATAATTGAAATCATCTTTAACCTAAAATTTAAGAATTTAAATCTCCGATTTACTTCTAACAATTTAGAGATATATCCATATATTTATATCAAATCAAATTAAGTTCTTTAAAATAAGATACCTATATATATATATATATATAAATCAAATTATACTGAAGAAATTCTAATCAAAATTTTTTTTTCAAAACAAAACCGTAGCAAAGCTACAGAATAGTCTCTCCACTTCGAAACTCGAAAATGAATGTCGATGATGCGGCCGCCATCACCGAAATTATTTTCCAGCGACAAAGAGAAGAGCACTTATTTCAATATATAAAATTCTTTGAAACCGGTTTCTATTTGAAAATACGTTCAATAATATATATTTTTTAAAAATTTAAAAACCAAAGCTTGAAATTTTAAGAAATTAAATTCTCAAATTCTTACTTTAAATTCATTTAAATTTCTAAATAAATCTATAAACCAACTTTTATAATTCCATTTATTTTTATGTTGGAATAATCAATGATTTACAAAACAAATAGTGAAAATCAAATATTATCTTTCTGACAACCAATTCAGTTAACAATTCAATTTCAGAAAATTTATACTTATATATAATATAATCATACAAGATTATTTTATTTAACAAATTTTGAAAATACTATTGTGTCAGTTTGCTCTGTTCAAGTGTTTTGGAAATCCTATCGGTAGCGTTGATCAGACGAATCGATCGAAAACCCAAATCAACATGAACAACTCAAACAACACAATAAAGAAAACATTTTTATATTAATAACAAATGCACTACCTCGCACGACGATACAAGGATGGATTTCAAAATAAGTATAGGGATTCAAATTTGATGACTCAAATCAAAGAGAATTTTGGTTCGAAGATAAGTTCGAAACAAAGATATGATGATTAAATAACAAAGTAGGAAGATTGATAAGTTCATATAAATCACGGGCAACCTTAACCGGGTCGACTGTGACTTCAAGAATAAGATCGATGTGGAATTCCGAGGTAAATCGACATTCGATCTCAAGAAATAGAATTCAGGTAAAGCAGGAGATAGATAGCATCGTAAACCGAGGATACAGAAATCTTCGGTGAATCAATGCTGGTTGTACAGGAGTTTCACTCTTGTACAAATTACTCAGATATTGGCGAGACCGCCGATTTATTATAGATATCATTCAAAATGGAGTTATGGGGTGCTCCAGAATTGAAAGAAGACGAATAGTGATGGACATGAATGAATTTTTGGAACCGCAGGAAACATTCCAAAATTCAAAGGAATCGAGTCAAAAGGAAGAGATTGAAACTCGAATGAGAGTGATTCTGTAGATACATTTACCCTATATGCCGAGTTTTGCCTAGAGCTACCAAAGCTCTGATACCAACTGTAACGACCGGCTATTTTGGACTATTCGCATCCGCACATGTCGGACTTGAATAATTCAAAATACCGAATTGTTAATTTAAATTGGCAAAACTCAACATATACAGTAAATAAAATAATCACAGATCACAGACACAGACACAGACAATATAACAATAATGCAGCGGAAACAAAGGAATAGTAGTTCATGAAGCTACTATATATATATATAACAGAGTTAAACAAGATACAACAGAGGTCTCGAATACATAGATATCTCAATACAATAGTCAAATACAAGATCTGAATACATCACTGGAATCAACTGAATAACTGAAAGCTGGATAGATAGCTGGATCTCCAAGCGAAGGTCCAACCCCAAAGGCGAGTCTCGAATACTATATCATTCAGTCTGACCCGAGCGTAAAGAAAAACAAAACACTCGAGTCAGGATTAACATTCTTATATCAATAAATCCAACTCAAGTGAAATAACAACTGAAATACAAGTAACTCAAAGGATGTTTGGGATAACCATCCTCTAAGGATCCGTTAAACTATCTATATATACAATAGAATACGCTAAGTAGATAATGTCTAATCAGTAAAGTACGATATCAAAATAGCGTTAAGTCATGGCCCATTCCACCCTTAACACATTTTTATTCCCAAGAGCATATACAAGACCGTAGTTTCCCCAAAACCGGAAGTCACCAGAGGGCAATCCATATACTAAAGGTACAAAACTAAACGTAGTGGTCGCGAATAGGATAATCAGTATGACAAGGTACATGAGGCAATACCAACTAGGATACTAGTAGTTGCGTGATCCGGACTGATGTTGGGCATAGCAGCTACTACCCCAACACCGCGAAACAACACTCCCATAATCGAGGGGTGCACCCAAATCGAATCACAAAAGTAATAGATATGGTAACGAAGAAGTGTGTCCGCTAGAGGTGGCGAACCTCAATGGCCCGGCGCGGCTCCTGTTTTAGTCATGTCAGGGGTCATCCAAAATCGTTCTCTTTCTTCAGTCAACGCGTTCACCAAAACCATCCACTTCGTTCTGGATCAACACTCCGCGTATATTAGTTATTAAAGTGGTTTTCGGTATCGACAGAGAGTATGTCCATATCTGATCCCGGTCTCTTCAATAACTACGTATTATTACACCGATGGTCATTAAATAAAATTTCAAAATAGTTATATTTCAAAACCGACATATCATTGACATTTCAAAACCATATAAAACGATATCACTTTTCCTTCAAATAAATCCATTTCAAAATCATATCACTTTCCAAAGTTATATTGCTTTCGAAATCATAAGTCTTTTAAAATCATAACACTTTGGAAATCAAACTTGAAATCATAGCATTTTGGAAATCACAACACTTTCCTTTTAAACAGTTTAGATATTCACAAATCAATTTACATAAACTCGAATTCCAAAATTAAAATTTAATTAAATCTCAAATCATCAATTTCAATTCAATTTAGTTTCTAAATAACCATTTCAATCTATCGATTTCAAATACATATTTAAACCATAAAATAAGCCATTCCAATTTCAATATATTTCAAAGCTTTAAATATTTAACATTTCAATAACATCTAATACAACTTCAATTCATAAATTCAAATAAACAAAATATCCCATTTAAATTTATATCATTTGAAATATTCATTAAAGTCACTTTTAATCAAATTCAAGTTAAAACATATCTTTAGAATTTCAAATTTTGTAAATTTCAAATCAAACTTTATTTAAGTATAATTCTGAAATAAATATAATTTCAAATCAATTTCAAATCATTATAAACTCTATATTTGAAAATATAGATAAATAAATACTTAAACATATTTCATATTGATTCAAATCAACCTTATTAAATCAACTTTAATAAATCTTTAAAATCATTATTTATTAAAACCATATATTTCTTTCAAAACCGTAGAAATGTTTTCAAAACATTTATATATAGACCAACGGTGTCTGTATATAATTTTCTATCCTATGGTCAAGTGATACGGATATTTATCATTTCGATCTGCAATTTAAAATATATTCGGGTATATATTTTTTCAACCCGAAATCCCAAATTCAATTTAATTTGAAAATCGCTTGGGTTTATCATTTCAACCCATAACGATTTTCTCCTATTCTAAAGTCCGTTCGGGTATGTATCATTTCAACCCATAGTGATACTATACTAACAGGGAACTTGCAGAGTGATAACAGATATGATAATAATATAACAATGGTAACATGCATATATCATCAGTATAAATAACAGATAAGGGTGTCAGATGTCACAGGTGAACAGATACAGATGATGGCATATATATATCAATATAAATAACAGATAATGATGTCAGGTGTCACAGGTGAACAGATACAGATGATGGCATATGTATAGCAATATAAATAACAGATAATGATGTCAGGTGTCACAGGTGAACAGATACAGATGATGGCATAGGTATAGCAATATAAATAACTAACGGCAGCATATTTCAATTGTCGTTTCAATTGAAATCAAATTTAATAAATAAAAGAACGTTAATCGTGAGTGATTGCTCACCTTTCGAGGCTAGAGATGCACGAGAAGATGACACGGATACGTACACTGATACGGACATAGAGATTGAGTTACGAATCCAAGCAAAACAAATCGGCACGAATTCAACGATCAAAGCTGATAACAGAAATCGATGAAATCAAATCAAAACATTCAACATAGCAACAAATAAAACATGTCATGCGTCAAAGTTTAACAATATAATTCTATGTGCTACCGAGATTGAAATGGTCTGAAATTTGGTATGAATAAAGATCAAAACTTGTATTTTAAACTGCAAAAGAATCACTTGATTTGGACAAGAGACGAGAAAAGTTATGATGTCATGAACATAGACTCAGGCCATGTTTGCAGCAGTGCAAAATAATTTCTAAGTACAAAAGAACAGCTGTCTGGGTCTAACTTCCAGATCCTCGACCACTAATCAAATGATGTCGGATTTGGCTGAAATTTGACAGGCATAAACTAGGTAACTTTGACTTCTTTTTAAAAATAAAATCAACCTATTCCGATAAAACATGAGTGAGATATGATATCGTGAACATGTAGTCTAACTGCTGTTATTTCGAAAACTATACATATAAACCCATATATATAAATCAATAAAACTATCAGTATATACTCATGCGTATAAGACATTAAAATGAAATATGCTGTAAGCATAAATATTGCAATGGAACAAAATGAGCTGGCAAACAACTTATATATATAGCCGAACATATTATACTCATAAGCAAACATATAACAGCAAACATACAATAATATATATACACTTTAAAACACCTAGCATATTATTATATTCAAACGTAACCCACATACAGTAAAATACTTCTAACATATTATAATTATACTTTATAAACTTACTTTATTAAACTTGTACTATACTATAACTTACTTATATAACAATATACATATTGTACTTTGTAAACTTAATATTATAAACAACAAAACTGTAAAATTAAAACTCTCGGCATATCATATATAAGTTTTCTTACATAAAACATTTTGTACACATAACACTATACAATATAAACTATATATATGTAAAACACGGATATGCAAAACAAATAGATTTTATGAAGGAAACAAGCTACAGGAATTTGCACGTACCATATATATTTGGTAGGAGGAGACGTACGGCTATTTGCGAGCAGCTTGTGACTGCTCGGAGTGACGTGCTCGGTTGAGGCACGAGAGAGAGAAGAAGGCGTGGTCGAGGATGCGGCTGTGGGGTGCTGCAGGAGGTAAGGGGAGATGCTGCGTCGGTGGCGAGCTAAGGGATGGGTGATAACATGGAATGGGGCGGAAGGTCAGGTGGCAGTGTCGTGGCGGAAAAGCAGTGGCGGTCTCTCGACTGAGGAGGAGGAGCGGGTATTTGGTGGGGTTAGTGGCTGTGCTCGCGTGGTTGGCTATCGTGGGGATGGGTGGCGTGGGCTGGGGACGTGGGTGGCCGAGTGGGGAAGGCGAGGGGAGCTGGGATGTGGAGGGGCGGAGGGTGATGCGGTGGTGGGTGGAGGCGGCTGCTGGAGATGGATGAGGCAGAGATGGCAGGGGCGGAGGTGGAGAGGTGGTGCGGTGGACGTGCATGCATGGAGGAATTTGTGAGTGGAGGGGGAGAGTTTCATTTTCTCTGGAGGGAGACAGAAATATAAAAGAATGATGAGAGGAGGGAGAAGAGAGAGCAGAGAGCAAAGACGTACCAGAGAAGTTTGAGTGTGAAGTGAGAATCAATTAATGCAGAGCAGGGGATTACAGAGATATATACAGAGGGGTTTAGAGTCCCCATGCCAATGTAATGATGATTTTGCACAGTGGTGGCTATTGGGTTTCTGAAGGGACAAGGCCTTTGAATTCCGAGCGGGAAAGTGTAGGGTACCGGTTTGTGTGGCGTAACGGACCAGTTTGCACTCCGTTAACCAATTTATAACTTGAGACGCCGAACTCCGATTGACACAAACAAATATACCGTTTTGATCAGCGCGACGAGGCGGGCACAACGGTATAAAGATATTGATGGTTTGACATTGTTTGCGAAGTGGCAAATCTTATTAAACCATTTGCACGAGCGAACATTTTAACTAGCAATTAAAAGCGAAATTTGACGAAACGAAATGCGCCGTCATGATCAGAATATTTTTCTTATGTAACATTGTGAAAAATATTTGAGTTTGGATGATAGAAAATTTTACACATAAAATTTAAACAATATGTAAATGCGACGAGCGAAATTTTCTTCAATATTTTTCGACGAAATTTGGCGTACGCCTATGTCTATCTAGACGCATTCCAAATGTGAAGTTTGAATGGCAACGGAAGTTGTTTGTGAAATTCCGAATTTCTACACTAAAATAAGCGATTTTAAAATTTTAAACTGGGTCTGAATTTCAGGGTCGTTACACAAACCGTAATCTCTAGTACTAGGTAGATATCGTAAGATATGTTTAATAGATTTTAGGTGAGATTCTTTTGGTTTTGCTTGAAATCAAGCACAGTGACATACACTCATCATAATATCATGTCGACTAGCCGTTAAATAGAGTAGAGAACCAATCATGCTACGATATAATTTTCATCGAAATCTTTTCCGTTATCATCCTTTTCTAACTGAACAGTTGTACTTATTGGTGTTGGTTTGCTTGAAGTTTTATCCATTTCAAAACGACCCAATAGATCATTACAATATTTTTATTGATTAATAAAAATACCATTTTCAAGTTGTTTTATTTGTAAACCTAAGAAGAAATTTAATTCTCCCATGTGTAACATTTCAAATTCGTTTTCATAATATTTGAAAATCTATCACATAGATTTTCGTTGGTTGAACCAAAAACAATATCGTCAACGTAAAATTGTACAACTAAAATATCGTTATTTTCTCGTTTAATAAATAAAGTTGTATCGATTTTGCCTATTTGAAGACCAGATGTAATTAAGTGATTTTTAAGATGTTCGTACCATGCAGAGCTTGTTTTAATCCCTATAATGCTTTTTTCGATTCAAAAACATGATCAGGATATTTTTCATGAACAAATAATGGGGGTTGTTCTACATATACATTTTCTTTAATAAAACCATTTAAGAAAGCACTTTTGACGTCCATTTGAAATAGTTTAAAATTGTGATAATTTGGAAAAGCGTGTAATGTACGAATGGCCTCGAATCTTGCTACTGGAGCAAAGGTTTCATCATAGTCGATACCTTCTTTTTTATTATAGCCTTGAGCAACTAAACGTGCTTTATTTCTAACAATATTTCTGTTTTCATCTGCTTTGTTTTTAAATACCCATTTTTTCCTATAACCGATTGATCTTTTGGTCTTGGTACTAATTCCCAAACATTATTATATTCAAATTGATTTAATTCTTCTTGCATAGCTATTATCCCAAAATTATCATTTCAAGCTACTTTATAATTTTTGGTTCAAAATTTGACACAAATGCTATATGGATTATTTGATTAAGTTGATTTCTAGTTACTCTAGAATTGAGATCTCCAATGATATTATCTTTTGGATGATCCTTAAGAATTCTAGGGGATGATACTAAAGTATTATTTTGCACATTTGTATTATTATTAATAGAGTTTGTTGTATTTGGAATTATTTCTTCATCATCATTATTATGATGGTTAAGAAGATTTCCGTCGAACGAAACATGTAAACTTTCTTCAATGGTATTATTTTGTTTATTAAAAAATTTTATATGCATTGCTGCGATCTGAATATCCAACAAAGATTCCTTCATCGGCCTTCAGATCAAATTTTCCTAAATTATCTTTTGTATTTAATATAAAACATTTTGATCCGAAAGTTTTAAAGTATTGTACTTTAGGTTTTCTTCTAAAAAATATTTCAAAACAAGTTTGTTTAGTCAAAGGACATATGGTTACTCGATTCAACACATAACAAGCCGTGGCAATAGCTTCAGCTCAAAAATGTTTTGGTTAACCATTACTATTTAGTAGTGTTCGTGCACATTCTTGTAACATTTGATTTTTTTTTCTTTCTACTACACCATTTTGTTGAGGTGTGCGAGGAAACAAAAAATTATGACTTATCCCTTTTTATTACAAAAATTAGTAAAAAGATAATTTTCAAATTCTCCACCGTGATCACTTAGAATATTTTTAATTTTCAAATCCATTTATGTTTTAATTCTTTTAGAAAATATTTTAAACATACCAAAGCTATCACTTTTATGTTTTAAAAATATAGTCCATGTATATCTTGAAAAATCATCAACTATTACTAAACATATTTATTGTGATTTATCGTACTTGCGTTGGACCAGATAAATCTAAATGTAATAATTCTAATGGTTGTTTTGTAGAAATATTATTTTTAGATTTAAAAGAACTTTTCTTTAGTTTTCCAATTTAACAATCATCACATAAATTTTCTACTTTGTAATTTATTTTAGGTAAACCTCTAACTAGCTCATATTTTGCTAATTTATTTATATATTTAAAATTGATGTGACAAAAACGTTTATGCCATAACCATGGATCTTCATGTTTGACGGTTAAACAAAAATTTGAATTTTTATTTAAATTCATGTTTAAAACATAAATATTTTTGTTTCTAAAACCTTCAAATATAAGTTGTTTGTTATTATCGAAAATATTACATCTATCTTTTTCGAAATTGATTTGAAAATCTTTATCACATAATTGACTAAACTTAGTAGGTTTTGTTTTAGATTTTCTACTAATAAAACATTTGTAATAATAGGAGAGTTAGAAATACAAAGTTGATGACTTCTCCAATGCCCACAACATATCCTTTTGAGTTATCTCCAAAGGTTACCGTTCCACCATCGATGTATGTTATATTTGATAACATTTTTGAATTTTCAGTCATATGCTTGGAGCATCCGCTATCTAGTATCCATTTTTCTTTATTTTTTATTTTAGGTACCTGAAAATAAAAGATATTATAATTGGTACCCATATACTTTGTTAGGTTCCTAGATGTTAGAAGAAGTAGGTAACCATACCCAAGATGGTTTGGTACCTTTATAAATATAATTTTTATTATAGACTATATTCTCTAAGAAATTATTAATATGTTTTTGTCTAATCAAATTATTATTTGTCTTAGGAATCCAAATTTTCATATTCTTGCTATTCATACTAGAATTAGGTGAAATTTTAGTCTTTTTATAACTATAATTCTTAACATCATTTCCTCTTAGTTTAGGAGTATTTTTAAATCCTATTCCATTTCTATTATATGATGGTTTTGAAGTTATGATAAGATTTTCTAAATCTTGTTTTCCTTTATTAAATTTTGAAACATTATTTGTAATTTTATCTAATTTTTCTTTTAATTCTAAACTTTCAATTTTCAATATTACAATAATTCTTTTCAAGTTAACATTTTATTTGAACAAATTATCCTTTATTATTTTAGTTTTATCAAAATCAATAGCTATAAACTCATTTTTGACCAAATTATTTTTAACTCTTTCTTGAGATAATTCTAGTTCCTCTTCTAAGATAATTTTTTCATCTTTTAACATTCCTACTTCAAGTTCTAATCTATTGATTTTGGCTATTTGTTCCTTGTTCAATTTTTTAGTTTGTCTAAATTTATCATCTGATTCCATGCTAAGTTCTAATAATTTATCATAGCTAAGTTCAGGATATACCTCATCAGTTTGTGCCATAAAACATGCATTAGCTTGTTCTTCATCACTATCGCTATTACTATCAGATGATGAAGAATCCAAGTCATCCCATGTTACATTGAAAGCCTTCTTCTTTCTGAACTTTTCAAATTTATTCTTCTTTTTATCATTATTGAGCTTGGGACAATCTTTCTTCATATGTCCAAATTGATCACATTCATAGCATTTGATTGATGTTTGATTTGTTGAGCTTGATTTTCCTCCTTTATGAAATTTAGTCATTTCCCTAAAATTCTTGAAATTGTTGTAATTTTTTGCAATAAATAAATTTCTTCTTCGTCTAAGTCGGAGTCTTCGTTTGTTGTTGGGAATGCTATGTTCTTCTTTTTCGAATTTAGTTCTTTTCATGCCTGCAAATTAGCTTCATAGGACATTAAATTTCCTATCAATTCTTCAACTAAGAGTGCTGAGAGATTATTATCTTCTTCGATAGCTAATACTTTTCTTTCCCACTCTGGAGTTAAAGAATTGAATATTCTAGATACTAAATCAAAATTTGTGAATTTGACTCCAAGTGCCATTAAATCATGTTGAATGGTTTAAAATCTAGAGTACATATCTACTATAGATTCATTTTGTTTCATTTTAAATGATGAGAATTGATTTTGTAAAATTGATATCTTAGTTTGTTTAACTTTGTTTGTACCTTCATGTGTAACTTGTAAGGTACGCCAAATATCAAAGCAGTGTTACATAACATGACACGTGAAAATTCATTTTTATCTAGTGAGAAAAATAAAACATTCATAGCTTTGGCATTATTAGAAGTTGCTATTTTTTGTGCATCGGTCCATGTGTTCATAGCAGTAGTAGGTGCTTCATATTTATCTTGAGTGGCTGACCAAATTTCTAGACCATTAGCTTCCATAAAAATTATCATACGTGTTGACCAATATGCATAGTTAGAGCCACTATAAAGTGGGGGTCGAGATGTGGATTGTCCTTCTTGAAAAATACTTGCCATATTAAAGTGATTCAAAAACGTGTTGTTGTACTTTGATCAAACCTCGCTCTTATACCAATTGAAAGTCAATAGAGTGGATCGTATAGTGTATATGCAAGTATCTATGACTAAATATATAATGCAGTTAAACAAATATTAATCTAAGAAAATATAAAATGAGCACACCAGGATTTTATACTGGTTCGGACCTCCCGTCCTACGTCTAGTCCCGAAGTTCCCCTTCAAAATTCGACTATCAAACACCCTCACTTCGCCCGGAGGAATAGGCTTGGTTACAATAGCTTGTTCTTGTCAAGTATGTGTTCTATAACACGGATATTGACTATTAAGTAAAAAAAATTCTAATAGATATATCTAGAGATTATTGATTGAAGAGATCTGAATATATGATAAAGTGGAATACAAGTATAAATGCTAGAGATCAAGAATATAACAGAGTATGTAAGTAAAGAGCTCAAGTAGGTAAAATTGAGTTCTTCTCTTTAATTCTTGATGTTATATATAGTGGTAGAGAGTTTCCTTCAGTAGTTGCATCCATTAACAAGTGCTTCATAGTTGCTTCTGATGGTGATGAAGAGTTGCAGCGAAGAGAAGTGAAGATGCCTTTTCAAATGCTTCAATTGTAATTTGAAATTTAAATTCCGAGTTCAGCATCAGACGTCTGGTATTTGTTTCAGACGTTTGGTTATATATATTTTTTTATATACAACAGTCTTTCAGATGTCTGAGTACATTAACTAGACGTATGATCCTGTCTGTTTTATAATCCAGATGATTTTTTCAAACATCTAGCTAGTGCACCTAGACGTCTGAAATCTGTGCATGTTTATTTTGTGCATCTGTCTTGCTGCTCTATTGATCCTATCGACTTGTAGTCTCTTGTAATGTTCTTTGAGCCTTGTTCTTCTCTCTCTAGTGATGTTACTTTAGCAATTACCTGTAAATTGAAATATATATGCATATTTGATTTTCATTGTATAGTTGTTATCATTGAAACCGTATATTTGATTTTCTAACACCTATATACGTCGATACATGTATCATTGAACAACTTTTATTTTTATTTTTAATAGTTATGATTGGCTCTATCTCTTTGCGACTAAGCATGTTCGTTCAAACATAATATAAAGAGGATGGGAAAATGAATTCTCATTATATATTTCGCAAAATCCATTTCTGTACTCTTCAAACTCACACAAATTCAATCTCTACTTTACCATATTTATTCTATGTAATATACTCACTGATTTACAAATATTCTCTCACCAATTCAAAGATCGAATTGCTATCAAATGGCTATAGGATATTCTGTATCCAAAGTATAATTATTTGTATTTAGAAACGATAAACTATTTGTATTTAGAACTAATAACTCTCTACTATTATTTGTATGGATATGTTTGTTACCTTTTTAAATCAAGTGGGTGTGCTTATTGGCCGTTTAAATTAGAAGGATGTGCTTGTTCTCTGTTTAAATCAAGTGGGTGATCTTATTGCTCAGTTAAATCAAGAAAGTCTACCATGTGCTCAAAAATTCAAAGGGATGTATCTTGTTGCCCTCAAATCAAGATTCTATTCTGGTTTGCTTGCTACCCGATTAAAGTAGATGTTTGAAAGGAAATATGTACATATACTTTGTAGGACTGGTTGTAGGATTGGACAATCCAAACCTGTATAAAACTCCTTATGTCATCTCCCATACTTTAACTTTATTGCACTTGCATATATCTATGACTGCCTATTAATATATATATATATATATATATATATATATATTTGTTTTGATTTGTCTATGTCTTGTTTTAAATCTTAAAATAATTAGTTTAGTTTTATTTTTCAGTTGTGATTAAACAAACACAAGTTGAGTTTGTTTTGTCATGTTATGGCAGTTTTTACCAGTATCTTTTAGTTTATACAGGATTGCACTGATTTTATGTAACTATATGTGTGTGTATATATTATTAACACCAAAATTGGTCACTAACCTTGTTGAGAAAGATTATGTAGAGAGATTAATGAAGAAGATAAATTAAAATAGAGGGATGTAAACTAAATTAACTACAGAAAACGAGAACACCAGATTTATAGTGGTTCGGCGTAACTGCCTACGTCCACTTTGAGTTTTGATCTTTATTGCTTTCATAAGTAGTTGAATACAGATACACTATGTTCACTAATGACTTGAATACAAGTTTGAACTAAAAAGAATAAGTCTTGAAAGTGGCAGAGTCTCCCCAGTGTTCTGGAAAAGGGTCCCCTTTTCACTGCACCCCTGCCCCTCTATTTATAGGCGAAGATAGGCTGGTCCATCTATGTAGGCCCATGACCAAGATACTTTGGCCCAAAGTAGGCAAATTGCGTTCACCGTGCCGTGCATCCTGATACACCAATGCCGAAATCTCCAATGACGAGCCACCAAATATCAAACCAGGTGAATCAATTCCGCTAGGGCCGGTCCACCAATTGCCGAGCGACACACGCCATCTCACAAGGCCGAGCGACACAAGTCCTCCCTTCCTCGACTGAACCATATATATAGGCCGAACTATGTATACATGCTGAACTACTTAAATCAGATCAATCCCTTATATTTCCAACCTCTCACTGGCTCGGGTCTTATCTTGATTCAATCAAAACTTCTATAATTATCACCTTGTAGCCGGGCCAAGAGGTCGGTTAACACTTGCCCCCCCCAAAGTACGTCTTGCTGTATACATGACGTGCTTTGAATCGAAGCAAGTTAGGGTCTCCAGAAAGAAATCCATCATATTTTCTGAATAGTCATTATTCTTCAATTTTATCCTCCTAAAGTGTCGTGTCCTACTTTGGTCGTCACAACGCTTGGTCGATTCCCAATAGTATAAATTTAGGATTGTAGTTCATCAATGGCCATCTATGTTTGGTATTTTAGGGTTAGTAAACTTCGGCTATCTAATCCAGTCTTTTCTTAATAACCCTACGTGAAAATCCAAATTCTATCGATTTCAAGAAGTCGAATTTTATGAATATAAACGTGCACGTTCAGGTACATGTTCTTGCCATTGGCTCCCGGATGCATTTTATATGTTCATGAGTTATCACTGATTCCTTCTATTTTAATTGCAATTCAATTGCAATTCCTTGTTCATATATATATATATATATATATATATATATTTGAAATATCGGTTGTAATCAGCCACTTGATGAGAGGGGACTTCAAGTTCTATATAGATGATGGGCTCGGAGCCATAAGTAAAGGCGAATGGAGTATGGACAGTCGCGAACTCATGGGTAGTTCTACAAGCCCATAATGCTGTTGAGAGTTCATACACCCATTTACCTCTAGCCTTTTCCAAACCTCTCTTCAGAATAGACTTTATGATGATTTTTTTCATAGCTTCAACCAATTATAATGGATCATGGAAGGTCATAAGAACAGATGACATTACAGACAATGAAGTTGATTATTTTCTTCATCTAGGTCATGATTAAAAGTTCTTCATCTGCCCATTTGGTAAAGTAATCAACCGCTACAATGGCGTATTCCACGCCACCTTTAGGATCGAAAAGAAGACAATGATGTCAATGACCCTAAGTGGAAAATGGCTGCGGACTAGCCATTTGAGTAATTTCCATCGACGGGGCACCCAGATTTTTTTCAAACATATTGCACTTATCGCATTCTCTAGCATGATCAACCGCATCTTAATTGATAGTTGGCCAGTAATACCCGTAGCGGGGTATTTTCATTATCAAAGTTTTCCCCCTGATGTACTCGCCGCATTCTACTTCATATACTTTGCTCAAGACTCATTTGATATCATTATGGGCGATATACCAAAGCATGGGAATGGATAAACTTCTTCCACACATGACTTCTTCCTCGACGATTTGGCATGATGCTTTAAGGAGGATCTATCGTTTTCCATTCTTCCATTCAATAAGAATTTCTCATTGTAGATAGTCTTGATAGGAGTCAACCATGACCCGTTTTCTGGCTCTGTCTCTAAGATCTAGCCGATCTCAATCCGTCAGTGCTTAGAATATTAAGTATTTCAACCAAAACAAAGTATGTCCGTTGTGCGTCCCTGAAACTGGCCATCTTGGCCAGTGACTTGAATCTTTACATTTCGATCACTAAGGATGGGTGCAATGATGTAATATGTAAAGTTGGCTAGTAGCTCTTGGAACTAGCCGAGATAAGGAGCAAGACAATGCCTCCTGGCAAGACTAACTTCCTAACTTTGCATGCTACCAATCAAGAATCACAATAGATATGTAAAGTTTCCACTCCAAGTTCTCTAGCAAGTTTGAGGTTGGCGGTTGAGGCTTTATACTAAGTATCGTTGTTTGTTTCACGGGAATCGAGTTTCAAGATGTAGCGGATAGATCGTTCCTCGGGAGTCATTAACATGACTCTTATGTCACAACACTGATCATTGGATGCTCGATTCGCGTACATTTTCCATCTATTGGTTGGTTCTCCACTACTCTTCGAGTAGCCGTCTGATGCAGTGAATTCAGATATGAGGTCTGTTGATTTTCGTCCTTGGATAGCTCTTCGGGGGAAATAAGTGATATCGAATTAGCTGAGTTTGATATTCCATTTAATTAGTCTCTCAAACGTCTCAGGTCATTGTATGCCCTATCACAATGGCTGGTAGGCATACACGTTAATGAGGTGAGCCTAAAGTTAGAGTGGAGCTTTCATGATGAAATCAATAGACATTATGCTGGCTTTTGTAGCTTCGGGTTGATATTCGATGCATGGCTCGCGATAGTCGGTGAAATAACACATGCATGTCAGAATAGGTCCAAGCAAACATATCATCATTTATTCAAAGAAATTCAATTAATTCTTTATCATCCTTGCGCTGAGCTGTGATTCGATATCCAGCACCCGAAAAGGGTCACCATAGTTGGTTGTAATGTTGATTGTCAGTTTAGCGGGTGCAATCCTAGATTCTTTGAGTTTAGATGTAACTATTTTGCATAACATTCAATATGAAATTTGGTTGGGATGGTCAATGTTGATAGTTACTCTGGTCGAATCCTAGAGTCTTGTCATGAGTTATTAAGTCTAATAGTGAAGGGCTCTGAATGTTCTAATCGATTATCTGCAAATGGTCAAAGATCAAGCTTAAAAGCACGTTGAAGGAAATGTCAAATAGGGTCAGCCTCAAGTTGCATGCAGCTACATAGCTGGATCTTGCTATGAGTTTGAATTTGCTTGTATGTTCGGGTAACGCACTTTCTATTCAATGCATTCATGATCCTTCACTCGCCCTTCGGGTTGGAGTGACAGTCAGTTGCCCATGAGTTTAGGCATCGATTTAATGATTCTATCTCTAGGCATTCTTTCGGTCGTAGCCTTGGGTAACTTTAAACACTATATATAAGTTTCAGTATTGAGCTATAGTAGCTAGTCTTTGGATGATCACGCTTCTGCTCCCAGTCTCGGGTTGACAAATGTGCTGCGTGGACGGTTGGGTCTCGTCCTAGCTATGTTTATACTCCCACCAAAACTCCAAAGACATAGAGTTGATCGATGAATAGTCGGTTCATATTTATCCTGCTTCTCGCTCGTGCCCCCAAGTCTGGGGTATATGCCGATAAGTAGGAAGGCCAACCATGCCCACTTTAGCTTTACTCTCCTTCCCATTGAATTATGGGATTAGGTCAGCTGATGAAAGGCCGATTCTCGCCTATCCTGGATTGTATTGTGGTTTTTCATTCCAAGGGGAATACTTAGATGCCTCATCAGTTTATGGGCGTAAGTTGGATATTGGACTGTTAGCTATGTCCACTTTGGTTCATGTTCTGTAATCAAATCTTAGGATAAAGTTGCCTTAAGAGCAGTCAGGTCATGCTCATCCAGTTTCATACTCCTCCTGATGGATTGAAGAAGGATGCTGGAGAATTAATGACCAAATCTTCATGGTTTACTATCCCTTCCACAATTTGGTGGTCTTAATTTTTCAAGGGACATTTGGGTCGCACTCGTACGTGCTTGGTGCGGATCGATATTGACCGTTGATCTAAAGTATGATATAGTCAGTCATCCGTAGCTTTGGATTCCATTTTGATTGATTCTGTATTGACGTCTCCTTGCAATCGTTGCCTTAAGTTGTAAAAAAGCCAAGCTAAAACTATAACGATTTGTCGTATTCAGGTTTTAATGATTTGTACTCCTGCTTCCAACATTAATTTGGTCAGGCCATAAGTCGGATGGTTGAACTTCATCCATAGCGAGTTAATACTCCTCCCGTCGATTTTAGGCCTGAGTTTGCAGAATAGAGAACGGTCGAAATTCACTCATATATTTATCAAAGTCTATACGCCACTCTGCATTCTGTTGACTTAGAGTTATTCTTCCCATGGTCGGCTCGTGCCCAATTTGTGTTCATGCTTTGGTCCATGCTCCAGGGATGTAGAGATTTGTTGAATGGTTTATGCTCTAGTCCATAGTTCGAGACGTAGAGATTTTCGTCAAGTCGTTTATACTCTAGTCCACAATCTGGAGGCTCGGAGTACTCTAGTCCGCACTTTGGAGACTTAGAGATTTTCAAGTCGTTTATACTCTAGTCTGCACTCTGGGGACTCAAAGTACTCTAGTCCGTACTTTGGAGACTTAGAGATTTTTAAGTCGTTTATACTCTAGTCCGCACTCTTGGGACTCAGAGTAATCTAGTCCGCACTCTGGGGACTTATAGATTTTGAAGTCGTTTATATTCTAGTCCTCACTCTAGAGACTTAGAGTACTCTAATCTGGACTCTGGGGACTTAGAGATTTTGAAGTTGTTTATACTCTAGTCCGCACTTTGGGGACTTAGAGTACTCTAGTCTACACTCTGGGACATAGATATTTTGAATTCGTTTATCCTCTAGTCCGAACTCTGGGGACGCAGAGTACTCTAGTCCGCACTCTGGGGACTTAGAGATTTTGAAGTCGTTTATACTCTAGTCCCCACTCTGGGGACTCAGAGTACTCTAGCCCGCACACTGGGGACTTAGAGATTTTGAAGTCGTTTATACTCTAGATCGCACTCTAGAGATCTAGAGTGCTCTAGTCCGCACTTTGGGGACTTAGAGATTTTGAAGTCGTTTATACTTAGTCCGCACTCTAGGGGACTTGAGTACTCTAGTCCGCACTCTGGAGACTTAAAGATTTTGAAGTCGTTTATACTCTAGTCCGCACTCTGGGGACTAAGAGAACTCTAGTCCATACTCTAGGGACTTAGAGATTTTGAAGTCGTTTATACTCTAGTCCGCGCATTGGGGATCAGAGTACTCTAGTCCGCACTCTGGGGACTTAGAGATTTTGAAGAATTTTATACTCTAGTCCGCACTTTGGGGACTCAGAGTACTCTAGTCCGCACTCTGGGAACTTAGAGATTTTGAAGTCGTTTATACTCTAGTCCGCGCTCTGGGGACTTAGAGTACTCTAGTCCGCACTCTAGGGACTTAGAGATTTTAAGTTGTTTATACTCTAGTCTGCGCTTTGGGGACTTAAAGTACTCTAGCCTGCACTCTAGGGACTTAGAGATTTTTAAGTCGTTTATACTCTAGTACGCGCTTTGGGGTCTCTGAGTACTCTAGTCCGCACTTTGGGGACTTGGAGGTTTTGAAGTCGTTGATACTCTAGTCCGGACTCTGGGGACTCAGAGTACTCTAGTCCGCACACTGGGGACTTAGAGATTTTTAAGTCGTTTATACTCTAGTCCACACTCTGGGGACTCAGAGTACTCTAGTCTACACTCTGGGGACATAGAGATTTTGATGTCATTTATACTCTAGTCCGAACTCTGGGGACTTAGATTACTCTAGTCCACACTTTGGGGACTTAGAGATTTTGAAATCGTTTATACTCTAGTCCGGACTCTGGGGAATCATATTACTCTAGTCCGCACTCTGGGGACTTAGAGATTTTGAAGTTGTTTATACCCTAGTTCACACTCTAGGGACTCAGAGTACTATAGTCCGCATTTTGGGGACTTAGAGATTTTGAAGTCGTTTATACTCTAGTCCGCACTCTGGGGACTTAGAGTACTCTAGTCCGCACTCTGGGGACTTAGAGTACTCTAGTCCGCACTCTGGGGACTTAGAGATTTTGAAGTCGTTTATACTCTAGTCTGTGCTGTGGGGACTCAGAGTACTCTAGTCCGCACTCTAGATACTTAGAGATTTTGAAGTCATTTATACTCTAGTCCGCACTCTGGGGACTCAGAGTACTCTAGTCTACGCTTTGGGGACTCAGAGTACTCTAGTCCGCACTTTGGGGACTTAGAGATTTTTAAATCGTTTATACTCTAGTCTGCGCTTTGGGGACTCAGAGTACTCTAGTCTGCACTTTGAGGACATAGAGATTTTTAAGTCGTTTATACTCTAATCCATGCTTTGGGGACTCAGCATACTCTAGTCCGCACTCTGGGGACTTAGAGATTTTGAAGTCATTTATACTCTAGTCCGCACTCTGGGGACTCAGAGTACTCTAGTCCGCACTCTGGGGACATAGAGATTTTGAAGTCCTTTATACTCTAGTACGCACTCTGGGGACTTAGAGAAATTTTGTTGATAACATTCGTATTTCCACCCATTTGATTTGTATTTCATTTACCGTATCGAGAGTAATGTCGTCGAATGAACGGTCGAGCCATGTTTGCTCATGGAATGGGACTTTGTCCCTGGCACCAAGGACAAAACTTGAAAAATAGAAGATTGATTCTCATCCGCTTGGTGAACATAGCTCTTCCAATCAAGTCAAGGAAGGAGGTATATGATAGATGGTTGAATCACATCCACGCTGGGATTGGATAATCAAGTCTCGCATAATTCGCTTCGTATCTCTTTCTAGAAAACTAGGATAATGGATTACTGCATAGACAAAGTAAGTTGCATATGTTTCAAGGTGCAGTCATGTCCATGTATAAAGAGCTATGGTTAACGAATAGGTAGTCCACCATAGCTACTTCAAGTCGGGCTTTCGAACAACCTTTTGTGTTCAGGGTAGGTTTTGATATATGGATGATCAAATCACGTCCACTCTAGATAGATCCCAGCATCGCTGAGCTTCAGGAGAGGTATTTGTATTTTGTTGAACTTCTTTTTTTTATGATTTGATTTGAGTGGATGATCGGGCCATATTCATTCCAAGTCGTGCTTAGGTCTCCAAGTCAAATGTGGAGGTCAATGAATGGATGGTCGATCATGTTCACTTTGTATTGGGCTATGACCGTGACGAGTTTTTCAATCTCTAGTCCTTGGCCCCAAACCAAAGGCACATGGTTGATTATGAGTGATCGAATCATTCTCGTCTTGACAAAACTCCACAAGTCAGATAAAGGTCTACGTAGATTGGTTGGCGGTCAATTCTTAGTACTCTGGTCACCTGCATCATTTTGGAAGAAGTTTAGTTCGAGTCAATTGCAATTCAAAGTACTTTTCAAATTGAAATAGAAATAATCCAAAGAATATTGGGATAAATCTCATTGATAAGTGGAGCAGCATCGTGTGCTCTCTATAAAACTCTGTCCTTAGCCCCTTCTAGCAGGACGTCGACTGTCAATGGTTCAATTATTAATTAGAGTTCTTTATTGATGGGCATCCACAGTTCCTCGCTTGCCCTTTTACAAGGCTTGCATGTACTATTGAAGCTTTCCTTTCCGAAAAAGCTTTTCGATCACACTTCGGAGGAGTTTGTAATCGCCAGTGTTAGGATCAGTGTGCATCTTGGAATATACAACATTCCCCTGATTTTCTCTAGACTTTGGTGGACACTCTCAAGGTTCATTTTCAATACCACTCTGAGTCATGAGCTTCCAAATAGAGGCTATCGATTGAATCTATCAAAGATCATATGAGTTGAATTTTGAGATCTTGTTTTGTCTACTAGAATCAGTGTCCTTAGCCGACGGGCCTGCATTGTTATTTTTCCTAGTATGCTCTACTCCTCCTCACTTTAGTTCTGATTCATTTTGTAAAAGAAACGATCTATAGTCGTAGCAGGCTCTTCACCTAACTAGATGCCAAAATATATCTAGAGGTCGACTCTCCTCAAACGCAATCAGTATGATATCCTTGTTAGTATTTGGAATAAATTACTTAGAGCCAAACATTCGTTTGCTTGGAGTCACTAAATTCAAAGTGTTGGGTCAGTGAAGAATGATGCTTAGAGTCATCTTGGCATTTGCTAGCATCATATCTTCTATGTTCTCCAACCTTTGGTAGTACCGTTTGAGTAGCGGTTGCTTGTCTGTTCCCTTGTTACCCTTAAGAAGGTGCCGCTAGATCCTATATGCCCTGGTCGATCATGGGATGTCATTTAAGTGGATAGAATGTTCCTTTATTAAGTTGAGTTTTGAATTCACTATCCAGAGACCGGTGTAACTTAAGTTTGGACCGGCCAAGCGTGGCTTCCATTGACGTATGGCTCGGCCTGGATGTCATTCAGCATAGGCATGTGGCTTGGCCTGGATGCCGTTCGGCATAGGCATATGGCTCGGCCTGGATGCCGTTCGGCATAGGCATGTGGCTCGGCCTGCTCTCGCTCGGCATACACTGGGTCGCTCGGCAATCTCTCGCTCAGCATACACTAGGTCTATCAGCATGCTCTCGCTTACTGGGTCGCTCGGCATATACTAGATCGCTCGACATGCTCTTTCTTGGCATACAATGGGTCGCTCGGCATACACTGGGTCGCTCGTCATGCTCTCGCTCAGCATACACTGGGTCGCTCGGCATGCTCTGGGTCGCTTGGCATGCTCTTGCTCGGCATACACTGGGTCGCTCGGCATAAACTGGGTCGCTCAGCATGCTCTCGCTCGGCATACACCGGGTCGCTCGGCATTCTCTCGCTCGGCATACACTGTGTCGCTCGGCATGCTCTCGCTCGGCATACACTGGGTTGCTCTTCATGCTCTCGCTCGGCATACACTGGGCCGCTCGGCATACACTGGGCCGCTCGGCATACACTGGGTCGCTCGTCATGCTCTCGCTCAGCATACACTGGGTCGCTCGTCATGCTCTTGCTCGGCATACACTGGGTTGCTCGGCATGGTCTCGCTCGGCATACACTGGGTCGATCGGTGTGTAGCAGTTTTGGACTGATCGGTATATGTATGTTTTCCTTGGTGAAGGTTCGGTCATATGAGAGATCGGCTGAATTGCCTTTAAAAGGAAAGGGGTGGGCCTTCATTCAACTTGAATGAAAAATTTAACATCCAATCCCCAAATCTTGCGTACGTCAGTGAATCCAATCCTTTCACATGAACATAAGCACTTGATTAACTCTGAGCAAGAAACTTAGCATAATCAAATCTTCCAAAAACAGGGGGCATTAGACTTAGTTTCTCTGACTATGGCTATCAACTTCATTTAGCTTTCTTTTAAATCCGAGTAGAATAGGAAGTTTGCTGGTAAACAACTGGACCTATCTCGCGAATAGGGAAATCCACTAGTAGACGATGAGATCCAATCAAGCTGAGAATTCAATTCTCAGTGAAAGCACCAAAGTGTTAGCACCAAAATTGGTCACTAATCCCATTGAGAATGATTATGTAGAGAGATTAATGAAGAAGATAAATTAAAACAGAGGGATGTAAACTAAATTAACTGCAGAAAACAAGAACACCAAATTTATAGTGGTTCGGCATAACTACCTACGTCCACTTTGAGTTTTGATCTTTATTGCTTTCACAAGTAGTTGAATACAGACACAATCTGTTCACTAATGAGTTGAATACAAGTTTAAATTGAAAAGAATAAGTCTTGAAAGTGGTAGAGTCTCCCCAGTGTTCTCAAAAAAGGGTCCCCATTTCGCTGCACCCCTGCCCCTCTATTTATAGACGAAGATAGGCTAGTCCATCTATGTAGGCCCATGACTAAGACACTTTGGCCCAAAGTAGGAAAATTGCGTTCACCGAGCTGTGCATCTCGATACACCAATGCCAAACCCTCCAATGTCGAGCCACCAAATATCGAACCAGGTGAATCAATTCCGCTAAGGCCGGTCCACCAATTGTCGAGCGACACACGCCATCTCACAAGGCCGAGTGACACACGTCCTCCCTTCCTCGGTCGAACCATATATACAGGCCGAACCATGCATATATGATGAACTACTCAAATTGGATCAATCCCTTATATTTCCAACCTCTCACTGGCTCGGGTCTTATCTTGATTCAATCAAAACTTCTATAATTATCACCTTATAGCCAGGTCAAGAGGCCCATATATGCCATAGGATATGGTTGAGTTTTACTATATAGTATTTTACTATATAGGTATAAGTATATAAACATATATTCTCATTTTGGTAGTTCATTGTTAAGTATTACCTATACTTTTCTTTTAATATTTTATAGAATTTTATAACATAGGTATAAGTATTATGATATCCTTACTTATCATTATTAAAAGAGTTGTTAGTTATATCCTCTTTATTATTAGTTAGTGTAGTTCGCTTTGCATTTATATAAAATAAATATATATACATATATACTTAGGTATATATGTATGTATTCAACTTACATTTTCTGTATAGTTTATTCTTAGCAGCTATAGGAGTTGGTATTGTAGAGAGTTTCTGCTGATATAAAAGATTAGATCATTTTATATTTGGTTATATATTTTATTTTATTTTGGACCTTATTTTGAATAGGTTTTTGGGTGGGTTTTTTCTTTTATTTTGTTGTATCTGTACGGGAGGTTTTTGCTACCTGCCAGGCTTGTTGGTAGCTCTTTCTTTAGTGTAGAATAAAATTAGACGACTGCTATCCTCCTTGTGATGATCAATTATTTTTCTCAACGATAATTTATAGCTTTTTGTAAACTAATTAAATCATGTGTTTTTTCATAGAATTCTCCATTACAGCCGTGTGACTGAAAGGTGTAAATTCAGCAAGCGATTAATATTGAACAAATCGAATATTGACATTCACACATCACCTTAGCTAGTGAAGTGATAGTTTGGCAAAATTTATCGCTTACACATCTTTTGATAAAAATCTAATTTTATTGTTTATAAGTGGTATCTGGTAGTAACTATTATTTACACCAATTCTCACCAAAACTGTATGACATTAGGACTTACAAAATTTGATTTTGGCCAAAAATCCAACGTTGTCCATATTTAACTTAGTAATTCCAAACAAAAAATGCTTGATTCAATAATAATAATAATAAACCGTACCGCTCTGACCAAAATCTTTTATTTTGAGTTGACTATAGTTGATCGTGATACTAACCCCATATAATTGAGAAGACGAATTCTCTATTAAATACTGTTTCACTTCTAATGCTTCAACACGGAGCTAAGTATAGTTGTTCAATATGATTTAGTTATAATCAAAGTGTAGTGTCCACATTGAAGTTCCATGTCATTCTTAAGTCGAGGGAATTGAGTAACATCATCACTTCTAAATTGTCTGCTAGACCTTGGTTAATATAACCGACAGAGAACTCTCGAGCGAGTCATTCCATGGTTATCCAATAACTATTAGTATGTAACCTCTTGATTCTCCCAACAGCCATGAGAAATACACTACCTTAACATTTGGAGAATGTTATGTGCTCTAGTCCCAATGGACGAATCGATACCTTTTCTCAAAACATCTTGGCTTGGAATATTTAAAACAATTTTTTATTTTCAATTTGATAAAATTCTCAAGATTAATGCTTTGTAATTACTGACATAAAACATATCATTTAAGGATTTTCCATCTATGTACTTTAAATTAATTACTTAAATATTTATATCACTATATATATAATAAAAGAAAAAACATCTTTTATTTTAAATAAGATTGGTCATAAGTTAGATGTATATAACAAATTACATAATTTCCCTTTGGGTATACCCTAACGCTACCAAAATCGATAGAGGAGCTCATGCAAATTACATAATCTTCCACGATAGAGTTTCTTGGATCATGAAATGACATAAAAATCTCAATAGAAATGAGCCACATTTCCATTGGCATGTAGAATTTCATCGACTAAACACTCCATAGTTGTTGTCATCCATGGATTCTTTTCCTCCAGCTTCATAATCTGTTCCCTTGTAAAATACTAAATTATATAACAGTTCAAATTGCATAATGCTTAGTGTTTCCGCTTCTTTTATACTTGTAGGTTTAAATGATGCATCAACATTGGCGTTGACATCATAT
The DNA here is from genome assembly GCA_030737815.1 of Allium fistulosum. Lineage (NCBI taxonomy): Eukaryota > Viridiplantae > Streptophyta > Magnoliopsida > Asparagales > Amaryllidaceae > Allium > Allium fistulosum. The sequence goes on from CM060904.1 coordinate 138,753,883, forward strand.
AGAATGCGTTCATCAAACAATGCTAACATTACTCTAACAAACTCATCGCATAAATAGTTAATATCAGATAATAACGCTGGTATATCTCATATCGCTCCTTAATCGATATTTATTCCAAATCTCGCTTAGAATATCGTCTGTTATGCCGATACATTACTACTATATATATTATTGAGTACCTTTTTTAACGACTATCAACCATCATTATAAGTGTTGGAAAAATAAAATTACCTATAAATACTTCACATTCTTGATGATTGTTTTTAATATATAATATGTAAATCATATTAGAAATCCAAATGCACTAATTTTTCAGTTTTAACCATATTTTTCAACCTTCTTCATCGAACTATTAATAAATAAAAATTTGTTTATTCCATTGTTGCATTTGTTTTATTTTGTGTGTACCTATACCACTTAAAGCAAGATCATGTTATAGTTACTTCTCTTCTTAGTTCATCCTTCATTCATATTTCTAATTGATGTGTTAGCTTATGAAAATTCATTTTTTATTCACTATCATGTACCAAAGCTAAAAGTTAAAGAGTAGTAAAGTTATATATTTGACATATTGATAAATTACAGTTATTAGTACTAATTAGTATCAAATCAACATTACTTGTTCGATAATTTAGGTGAAAATGAAGAAAAAAATACGAACAAGAAATTTTATGAAAAATAATAAAGATTATTTGATGATTAAAGAAATAAAGAGCATAATATAAGAGAAACAAAATAATAAAGATACATACCATAATTTTTATTTGCCTATTTTATGACTTGAATTAAATATAATATCCTAGTAGACAGACTCTTATCTACAAAACAACATGGAATCAGTTTTAGTAGCAAATTGGAATATAATACCAATTATTCAGAATATTGGCATCACTATAACATCATAAATAGCACAATATTTATAATGTTCTATAGACATAACCAATATTTTACTGATATTTTACCGATATTATTGTGATACTTAAAATATAAGTATATTGGTACTTGGTTGATATGTATCTGATACCAATATTGACTATTTAGCTCAACTTTGATGAACAAGCTACTAATCCTATTTCTTCACTCATTACTCTCCTAATTTTTGATTTACATCCAATCGTGAAGTCATTGAAGATATAAAACACGCTGATTTTATAAAAAAATTGTCATCTTATGTCCTGTAAACAAACCCTTGTATGCCACATCTTTATTTATTATGACGGATCCTTACTTGAATGTATAGCTGATCTTTCAACTCTTAGGGTACTAGTTAAAGTTAAATGCTATGTCCATTTATGTTCCATCAAATTACAACTACCATAGTTCGTTGATTCCTCCTTGCTCATTCTTCTCGAATCGAATGATATGCCTAATGATGGAATCAAGTGATGATTTCCCTTTAATTGTTATTCTTGGATGATAAGTAATGAGGAATTAATCTAACTCAATTGTACATTTTAGGGAAAAAAAGAATAGTCTTTCCTTGATGTAAGACTTGCCTAATTTGATCAATGATCACCTTGATTCGACGAGCCTGATAATATCAACATGGTTTCTTCGATGCAATCTATAAATGTATGTTTCCAAGTGAGTATATTTAGTGTAAACTCAAATTGAATATTACATGTATAATAGAAGGAGTATTGAACTCCATTTTCTTCACAAACTAATGTTGCTTAATTTAATTACTTGGAATAGCAAGATAAAAAAAAGGTCATCTAGCCTTCGAATGATTTCTATAGAATTGAAGGTTGAGAAAGATGTTGTTTGTGTTGTTCTACAGTAGACTTTTTATATGGAACATCAATTTGCATTTGTTGATTAATGCCAATGTGAACCTACTAAAAAATCCATGTGAATGGTTAAGCTTTCTATAACTTTTTGCCTTCTTCACGGAATCCATTTCGAATAATCCATTCATCTAATCAAAGTTAGCATTTATTCCTTGCAAATTAACAACGAATCAAAGAACTTCCCCAATGATACTCCAAGAGAAAATTTAAATTTTAGGCATACTTCTCAAAAATTTTGTTCATACTTTTTTTTGCTACCAAAACCAACTACCAAAGGCTAGACTTCAACGACTGAACTTTCCTTAATCTTGCTCTAGTACTTTCTTACAATAAATCATTCTCAATCTATTCTCATATAACTTTCTTTTTAGCTAGCTTTACCAATGTAACATAGCATTCCTATGCAAACGTTTGATATTCTTTAACATGTATACTTGAACGAAATTCCAATCATCAATGAACAATCACCCGACCTAAGTGCAATCATTAGGGGGTCGTTATGAGTAATTGATTCCCTCCTAATCTCTTTTGTTAAATACACCATCTTCCTTTTCCACATGGAGATGCTTTATCGATCTTTGCTTACCTATAACTAAATTCTCTCCTACATGCCTCAACTATTATGCACATGTTTCCAATGCACGAGCATTTTCTCCAATGGAATAAAATCAACCATATATTGTGTTTGCATTTATACGTAGTTGAGTAGGCATATCTGCTGGAGGAGGTAAAGCTACAAGGGTAGCATGGACCTATTACTGATGAGGTTTGTAAGTTTGTGCTTGATCATTTGGCAAAGCTCAAAGATAATATCATAGATGTTGTTTATTAGTTAAATCTTTAACAAAGTACTTCAAGTAACAATAGATGTTTGCATCATTTATTTGGGTTAATGGTATAAGAAACAATATTTTCCAAACATTCTTTACTTTAATATCTTTCTTAAATCAAAATAATTTCCATGGGATCGCATCTTTAGTGGCGGCAAAGATATTTCCCTTGTATCCTTTAATTAAATAGGTGCCATTGTGCACTTTCTTTGACTTTGCCTTAAGGCAGACAAGATTTTTTTTTTCTAAAACAATAATTATATCATTCCCAAAATCATATCAAATTACTAACCAAATGATATTTTAATTTTGATTAATGTTTACGTCACTTTTAAATCGTTTACTAATCTAATTTACGCAACGATATTTCAACGAAAGAATTAAAAGTCTAAACTCGAAAGATGATATAAAATAACATGTCCTGGTTGGTTTTTAGGGTTCAAACTCTCTATTTTGACTATAAAGAGTAAATTCAAATTTGATCGAAAGCATACAGATCAAACTCAAATAGTGCTCTAAAAACCACTTATATTTTTAATGTTTAATCTCCTGTTCTCCATTATCAAAACTAAATTTAAAAACTTCAAAAGCATAAATATCAAACTCAAATTAGAACTCTACTAACACCACTTGGTAATTTAAAGAATATTAAACTGATACTAAAACTATCTGAAAGATTAATTTTTTAATATTTTGTGAATAGCTGATCATACCTTACTCGCTACTGTTATAATACGTATTGTAACTTTCTTGACAAGGAAAGACAAACTAAATAATGAGCTAGAACATGGCACAACACCTACAAATGAACTGAAATGAAGAGATCTAGATGATTAAATTAAGAACATAAGAAACTTTTACAGTGGTTCAAAAGATCTAAGGGCTACATCCACTATAATGTTATCGATTATAGATTTTAGTCACAAGCATAAAGGTTTTACTGATTTAATAGTCTAGAACAACAAAAATTAGCTTCCTTAGTGACTAGAGTCGAGAATAGAGAAAAGTTAAAGAAAGCAAGTGCCCAAAGGTCCTTTTTGAAATGCTTTAAGTATTGTATTGATAAATAAATCACCCCAATAAAGTCATAGATCAATGGAATACCGGTTCTAACATCAGATGCAAGAAAGTAGGAGGGGAGATGAAGTCCTAGAGCCAATAATTCATCTCGCTACCGATTAGAAGTGATCATTATTGACTTATTTTATTATGGATGGGCATTCCATCTTCCTTGCTTTGGCCTTCTCTCTTCGACCTATTGTACTCTGAGCACTTTTCCTTAGAAATCATGTTGTTTTTGAGAGGTTCCAATAGCTTTAGTTCTTGCCTTCTTTTCCTCAGAACATCCAAGGAGTACTCAACTAATCTTAGATAAATGTACCCAAAAAACAATCACTCTTGCTAGTAATTCATCGATCATAGCTCCAAAAGCCAACAGGGAGCACAAAAGTGGTCGGTACTGAACCGAAAGTGGTCGGTACTAACCCAAAAGCGGTCGGTATTGACCTGTCTTGTAACGACCCGTAATTTTCGATAATATAATTTGTTAATTTAATAAGATTTTGGAAATTTAATATTGAGAAAATAAAAAAAATCTACAATTTAATAATGAAATGAACACTAAAATAAAGTGTAATAATGTTATTCAAGTTGACTATCAACAATTTGGGATGAAATTTCATAAAATTGAAATAATGAAAATGTTATAATTGGTTATGAATATAATATAAGAAAACAAATGTGAATATTGAATTAACTAATGAAATAATATAATTAATGGTAATTGAATGAATTCAATATTATGTAATAAATTTTAAAATTGGTAGAGTTTAAAGGTTGAACCAAATTGAAACGATTTATTGAAATTAAATTTTAAATAATTGGATTTTATTGAAATTTAAGTTAAGTACTGTAATTGGTAAGTTTATCTACTTTAATTGGTATTTAATCTGTTTAAATTATTTGTGAATGTTTAAGAAATCAAAAATGATAGTGATTGCTAACTATTGAATTGGAATTGAAAAGTGATTTAATTAATTTAATATTAATTTATTTAATTAATGTGAAAATTGTCGTTTTTGCCACTGACTCGGATTTTGACGAAACTAGTTTCATCGGATCCGTAACGGTCAATTATTGTAAGATTTCAAGTTTTGTAACGATCGGACTTGTCATTTGATCGTACGGGCTCGAAACGCATAGAAATCAATTTAATTGAAATCAAATGAAATCAATTTGAAATAAGTTGATTTTAACGTAACTTCTTCAAATGATGGAATTAGGACTTGAAACATGTTCCATTGATTTTAAAATTATCAAAAACATCCAATTTGATATACGGGTTGACCCATTTTCGTTCCGGAGTCGAAATGGGCTTTCAGGTCGTGTATCGTTCAACATTCCAAACCAATCGAGCCAATTCCTTTCTATTTTGTTCTGCCTATTTATATCGTTATAAACCCTAGGTCATTTCTTATTCCTTATTTCTGTACGTACAATTCCATTTGCTCCTTCCCTTTCCAATGGCAGACAAACCCTAATTCCCAAATGCAAATCCAAATCAAAAATCAAATTGAAAATCAAACTCTTCAAACTATATTGAACCATATATCAATTTGAAGCTCTCGAAGAGTGATGCAGCCCAGATTGAAGTCTTAGGTCACGAGCGACCTAAGAAACTAAAAGGTCACGTGCGACCTAACAGTGGAAGCAATGACGAGCTAAGAGAGAAGGAAGCAACTCGCAAGCGACCTAATGTGATACGACCTAACGAGCTAAGTCAACAAGTTAGGTCGTGAAGTTCTATTGCCGCTAGTCTTTTAGGTCGCAAACGACCTAACCCTAAAACGCGAGCTCCAGAAATGTTAGGTCGCTCAATAGCGAACTACGACCTACCGATCGACGACCTATATCATCTCCAGTTAAGTCGCAAGCAGAGCATGTTCTTAAGTCGCTGTGCCTTAGGTCGCGAGGCCTTAGGTCGCTCAAGTGTTAGGTCGCGTGAAGATTTACAGAAGCTATTTTCTTAAGTCGCTGATCGATATGTCGCGTGCACTTCGTTAAGTCGTTGAAGTTAAGTCGCAAGCATAGGTCGCTGACAAGTTCTTAAGTCGCTGCCGAGTTCTAGGTCACTGCCGAGTTCTATTAGATCGCTACTGGATGTTAAAGCTTAAGTCGCTGGGAAGATAGGCCGCTAAGTCGCTCCTGGAAGATATGTTATGTCGTTCGAGTCGTAGATCGTGTGAGTTGTATATATTAGGTCGCATGGATGTTGTACATGGTGTTATGCTGTGAGTCATTTGTGATGTTTTGTACTTAGGTCGTAGGTCGTTTGTACTGTATAGTTCGTGATTCGCTGATTGTTTTAGGTCGTGAAGGTTTGTGATGTAAGGGTTGTGTTGTATGGTAAGTCATAGGTCGTGTGGTGTACTCGTGTTGTTATGTCGCTGTGTTGTAACTAGAGTCACTGCATTGTTTGAAATATTAGGTCCGTAACGACCTAAGATAGGACGCGAGTGTTGTGATGTAGGTCGCGAACGACCTAGTGCCGAGTGTTGTAAAAAGCCTATAAATAGGCGAGTCGTGTCATTTGTAAAAGTTGGTTGATTTTTGAATAAAAATTTGGTTTGTGCTTTGTGCCTCCATTAAAATTGATAGTTGAGTGTTATCTCCTATCTCCACCTTCGGCATTCGAGTGCGCTCGAATCAACGATTGTTGAAGCCAATTCACGGAATCAAGTGCGCTTGATCAACGTTCAAAGAATTGTAGATCTTCTCTCACGGAATCATGCGCGATCAACGTGTCGAAGATTGCTAGAATCCGGTATCTTCGTGATCAACGGATTTGGGCATTTGGGCATTCTTAAATTCACTGATTTATCATCGATTCATCGATTATTTCCGCTAATCGTGTGAGATCCTGGACGGATTCGATTTACATCGTCGAATTCGCTTCTTTGGCTGTGTCAGTTTGGTATCAAAGCTTGATCGCAAGGAGTTTGCAACGTTTGGAGAATTGGGTTTTGAGAATTTGAAGTTTGGAGATCGGATTTGCATTGTTGAGAAGTTTGGTGTTCATTGCGTTCATTGTAAAGTTGCAACAAGTTGGGAATTTCGATCCATATCATTTTGGATCAAAGTTCGGAAGGTGTTGGAGCAAGCCGAGCTAGTTGAAGAGCAAGGCCGAGCTAGTTGAGAAGTTGAGCCGCGTCAAGTTTGTGCTTAGGCCAAGCCAAGCTAGTGGAAGAGTTTGAGCCGAGCATAGTTAGATCGCATCAATTTTTGTTCAGAGCTAGATCAAGGCCGAGAGTTGAAGTAGTAGAGCCGAGCTTGTTCAAGTGGATTGTGTTTGAAATTTTGAAGTTTGTGTTTGAATTTATCATGCCTCCGAGAAGAGCTAATGATACCAATGTGTATCGAAGAGGAGAAGCTGAACAGATAGAGCAACGAATTAATGACAAGTTCAATAAGAAGTTTGATGAAGGTTTTGGAAAGTTGGAGGAATTGATGATTGACATGAATCAGAGAAGGTCACCAATCTCGAACCATGGAGGAAACAGGGTTTCGCCATCGGTTACGGAAGCGAGGAGGGTGTCGCCACAATCGTATCGAGATAGAAGAGAATCATCAGTTTCAACGATGAGAAATCACCATGGGTATAGAAATGAAGAGAGAAGAACTCCACGTGAGTTTGAAGAAGATCATGATCATAGAAGTATTGACGATCATGATAGGAATGATGATGAACGATTTCGGAGAGATGTGGGTTATCGTGATCGGAGGAATGTAGATCGAAGGGATGTTGGTGGTAGGAATGGTGGTAGTAGGAACGTTGAATGTCGGGATCCATATCGAAGTAGATCTAATTTTGATGAATATGGTGATAGAGGTCGTATTCACTATCGAGATCGAGAACAAGGGCGAGATGATATATGAATTCAGAGAATGATCAAAAATGGAAGGCAAGTATGAAGATGGAGGTTCCAGAATTCAAGGGTGGTATGCAAGCAGAAGAATTCCTTGATTGGTTGTTGAGTGTTGATGAAGTTTTGGAATTCAAGGACGTGCCTGAAAATTACAAAGTCAAATTGGTTTCTACAAAATTGAGGGGAAAAGCTATGGATTGGTGGCAGCACACTAAGCTAACACGGGATAGAATGGGAAAGTCAAAGGTTGTCACTTGGGAGAAGATGAGGAGGATGATGAAAGCGAATTTCTTACCCTACAATTATCAAGCTTGTATTAATCAACAATTGCAGAAGTTGAAGCAAGGGAGTCAAGGAAAGGGTGTTGTGATAAGACCCAGCAATCAGAACCATGGTGTTCATTACAGTAGAGATGTTCCTAAGAGAGTCAACAAACCAGTTGTACCTGGAATCGCTGAGACAAATGTTGATGACCGAATTAAGCGATATCATTATCAGAGCCTGACCACAAAGGATTGCATGTACGGAGTCCAAGGAGAAACCCTTAGTTGTAGAAGAATGTGAAAACAAGGATGAGGATGAGTCTACTAAAAGCGAACCGGAAAGGGAAGAGGAACCGACTACTCCATTGTCATTCAGCGAGAGTGTTGAAGAAGCGGAAGGTAGTGCTGAAACATTGGTTAAGTGTGAGGCAAGTAAAGAGCTTAAGACTCCTGAGGAGGTTAAACCAATGTTGGAAGAGTTTGAAGAGGTCGTTCCCAAAGAATCATTCGAAGCTTTTCCACCAAAGTTTGACAACGAAGATGAAGAGGTCGAGCTAGAGAGCGAAGGATGTAATCTGTTGAAGAAGAGGAGTGATGAAATTGACTTTTATCAACCACAATAATTTGATAACGATGAAGGATTTTTGTCAGGAGATGAAGGATTTTTGCCAGGAGATGAAGGAGGTAACTTGTTGAGGAGGACTGATGAAATTGACTTTTATCAACCACCGAAATTTGATGATGATGAAGAAATTGAGTCAAAGTATGTGGATGTAGAAGTTGATTATTCGTCACCGCCAAAGATTGATGTCGATAGTGTGGAAGAAGAAATTGGGTTCAGAGTTGAAGGAAATAACTTGACGATGGAGGATTCTTGCTTAACACCTAAGTTTGTGGATGAGAGCCAGCCAAGTGAAACTTCCTTAGTTTTCGAGTAATCCGAACAAAGTGAATGGGAAACATAAGAGAAGGCAAAATCAGATGATTTATTATCTTTGAAAGAGTTCGACAATAGAATAAAAGATAGTGATGAATTATCAATGTTGACTGAATCTGGAGAAAGTTCTGATTTTGAGAATCTTGAAGAGATTGAAGTATTTGAAGATTGTGAAGATGAGATTTCTGGGGAACTGCTTGAAGAAACTAATCTTGTAATTTTGGAAGAGTATGTGGAAATGAAGAATGAATTGCTTGTGTTGACCAAGCAAGGAGCGAGTGAAGATCTTGAGGTTTTCGAGGAAGTTGGGTCAGAATTCAGTGAGTCTGAAGTCGAATATCCTGAGGAACTACCCGAAGAGTTACCACCACTACAAGACATTCAACCTCACACTAAACTAGTACCAGATGCTATCTTACTACAAGAATCGTATGATCTTGAGAATCTGACAGAACAGGAAGAGTTGAAAAGACAAGATGAAGGGAATGATTGTCAGTTGGAATTGCCTGATCATGTACGAATTGCTGACGTTATTAACGTCAATTGCTTGGAACCGTTTCATGAAAATAAACATGTTGAAGGAGAAGCGAGTGGGAGTTCATTTCAGTCAGGGGAAATTGATGCAACACATCAAGGGAAGATTCTAGATGATGACACATCTGAACGAGATAAGGAAAGAAGAGAATCTGAGCATGAATCATCACACTTCTTCGGTCGAGACTTCGTTAGTCATTCCATGATTGTAAACTTCCTTATATCGTCTCACATTTTAGACACTTTTTGGTTCTATATCACATCTTCCTATTGGCGCAAGAAATATGATATACGACACTATTCCTATGAAGTTCTGTGCTACATGAATTGGAACGGGCACCTAGTGCTTAGTTTATTCCGCACTTTTTCATATGTCATCTCCCTCAGATCACTTCCTTATGCCGCCTTCCTAATGCCACGTCTGTTCTATTCCATGCGTTCTTTATTTTGAACTGCATCGTCAAAGGGTCAAGACAAGATCAATCTCAAGAGTGGTTATCACCAGTGCCGCATCAAACCAGATAATGAATGGAAGACAACGTCTCGAAGAAGGAAAGTGTGTGAATGCGGGATGAATTCTTTTCACCCGGAGGACGTGTTTACTGTTAAACATCTTACATCTTATTATGGAGAAGAACAATCCAATGGGGAAGATCTTTTAAATTCGAAGACGAATTTTTCCCAACCAGGGGAGGATGATGCAGCCCAGATTGAAGTCTTAGATCGCGAGCGACCTAACGAACTAAAAGGTCGGGTGCGACCTAACGGTGGAAGCAATGACGAGCTAAGAGAGAAGGAAGAAACTCGCAAGCAACCTAATGTGATACTACCTAACGAGCTAAGTCAACAAGTTAGGTCGCGAAGTTCTATTGCCGCTAGTCTTTTAGGTCGCAAACGACCTAACCCTAAAACGCGAGCTCCAGAAATGTTAGGTCGCTCAATAGCAAACTACGACCTACCGATCGACGACCTATATCATCTCCAGTTAAGTCGCAAGCATAGCATGTTCTTAAGTCGCTATGCCTTAGGTCACGAGGCCTTAGGTCGCTCAAGTGTTAGGTCGCGTGAAGATTTACAGAAGCTATTTTCTTAAGTCGCTGATCGATATGTCGCATGCACTTCGTTAAGTCGCTGAAGTTAAGTCGCAAGCTTAGGTCGCTGACAAGTTATTAAGTCGCTATCGAGTTCTAGGTCGCTGCCAAGTTCTATTAGATCGCTACTGGATGCTAAAGCTTAAGTCGCTGGGAAGATAGGCCGCTAAGTCGCTCCTGGAGGATATGTTATGTCGTTCGAGTCGTAGATCGTGTGAGTTGTATATATTAGGTCGCATGGATGTTGTACATGGTGTTATGCTGTGAGTCATTTGTGATGTTTAGTACTTAGGTCGTAGGTCGTTTGTACTGTATAGGTCGTGAGTCGCTGATTGTTTTAGGTCGTGAAGGTTTGTGATGTAAGGGTTTTGTTGTATGGTAAGTCGTAGGTCGTGTGGTGTACTCGTGTTGTTATGTTGCTGTGTTGTAACTAGAGTCACTGCATTGTTTGAAGTATTAGGTCGGTAACGACCTAAGATAGGTCGTGAGTGTTGTGATGTAGGTCGCGAACGACCTAGTGCTGAGTGTTGTAAAAAGCCTATAAATAGGCGAGTCGTGTCATTTGTAAAAGTTGGTTGGTTTTTGAATACAAATTTGGTTTGTGCTTTGTGCCTCCATTAAAATTGGTAGTTGAGTGTTATCTCCTATCTCCATCTTCGGCATTCGAGTGCGCTCGAATCAACGATTGTTGAAGCCAATTCACGAAATCAAGTGCGCTTGATCAACGTTCGAAGAATTGTAGATCTTCTCTCACGGAATCGTGCGCAATCAACATGTCGAAGATTGCTAGAATCCGGTATCTTCGTGATCAACGGATTTGGGCATTTGGGTATTCTTAAATTCACCGATTTATCATCGATTCACCGATTATTTCTGCTAATCGTGTGAGATCCTGGACGAATTCGATTTACATCATCGAATTCGCTTCTTTGGCTACGTCAGTTTGGTATTAAAGCTAGATCACAAGGAGTTTGCAACGTTTGGAGAATTGGGTTTTGAGAATTTGAAGTTTGGAGATCGGATTTTCATTGTTGAGAAGTTTGGTGTTCATCGCGTTCATTGTAAAGTTGCAACAAGTTGGGAATTTCGATCCATATCATTTTGGATCAAAGTTCGGAAGGTGTTGGAGCAAGCCGAGCTAGTTGAAGAGCAAGGCCGAGCTAGTTGAGAAGTTGAGCCGTGTCAAGTTTGTGCTTAGGCCGAGCCAAGCTAGTGGAAGAGTTTGAGCCGAGCATAGTTAGATCGCATCAATTTTTGTTCAGAGCTAGATCAAGGCCGAGAGTTGAAGTAGTAGAGCCGAGCTTGTTCAAGTGGATTGTGTTTGAAATTTTGAAGTTTGTGTTTCAATTTATCATGCCTCCGAGAAGAGCTAATGTTACCAATGTGTATCGAAGAGGAGATGTTGAACAGATAGAGCAATGAATTAATGACAAGTTCAATAAGAAGTTTGATGAAGGTTTTGGAAAGTTGGAGTACTTGATGATTGACATGAATCAGAGAAGGTTACCAATCTCGAACCATGGAGGAAACAAGGTTTCACCATCGGTTACGGAAGCGAGGAGGGTGTCGCCACAATCGTATCGAGATAGAAGAGAATCATCAGTTTCAACGATGAAAAATCACCATGGGTATAGAAATGAAGAGAGAAGAACTCCACGTGAGTTTGAAGATGATCATGATCGTATAAGTATTGACGATCGTGATAGGAATGATGATGAACGAGTTTGGAGAGATGCGGGTTATCGTGATCGGAGGAATGTAGATCGAAGGGATGTTGGTGGTAGGAATGGTGGTAGTAGGAACGTTGAATGTCGGGATCCATATCGAAGTAGATCTGATTTTGATGAATATGGTGATAGAGGTCGTATTCACTATCGAGATCGAGAACAAGGGCGAGATCGATATATGAATTCAGAGAATGATCAAAAATGGAAGGCGGGTATGAAGATGGAGGTTCCAGAATTCAAGGGTGGTATGCAAGCAGAAGAATTCCTTGATTGGTTGTCGAGTGTTGATGAAGTTTTGGAATTCAAGGACGTGCCTGAAAATTGCAAAGTCAAATTGGTTGTACAAAATTGAGGGGAAAAGCTATGGATTGGTGGCAGCACACTAAGCTAACATGGGAGAGAATGGGAAAGTCAAAGGTTGTCACTTGGGAGAAGATGAGGAGGAGGATGAAGGCGAATTTCTTACCCTACAATTATCAAGCTCGTATTAATCAACAATTGCAGAAGTTGAAGCAAGGGAGTCAAGGAAAGGGTGTTGTGATAAGACCCAGCAATCAGAACCATGGTGTTCATTACAGTAGAGATGTTCCTAAGAGAGCCACAAACCAGTTGTACCTGGAATCGCTGAGACAAATGTTGATGACCAAATTAAGCGATATCATTATCAGGAGCCTGACCACAGAAGGATTGCATGTACGGAGTCCAAGGAGAAACCCTTAGTTGTAGAAGAATGTGAAAACGAGGATGAGGATGAGGATGAGTCTACTAAAAGCGAACCGGAAAGGGAAGAGGAACCGACTAGTCCATTGTCATTCAGCGAGAGTGTTGAAGAAGCGGAAGGTAGTGCTGAAACATTGGTTAAGTGTGAGGCAAGTAAAGAGCTTAAGACTCCTGAGGAGGTTAAACCAATGTTGGAAGAGTTTGAAGAGGTCGGTCCCACAGAATCATTCGAAGTTTTCCACCAAAGTTTGACAACGAAGATGAAGAGGTCGAGCTAGAGAGCGAAGGATGTAATCTGTTGAAGAAGAGGACTGATGAAATTGACTTTTATCAACCACAACAATTTTTACTCGGGAGTGTGTTTCGAGTTGGGCGGTAGTTGTGGCTATGCGTTACCAACAGTCCGAAAGTGTAATTGGCATATCTACCCTGGCATTGCCTAGTTGTGTCGTGTCACCTACCCTACCACGCCATCTACGAGTTTGTTTTGTACCATACCTATGGAGTGCCCTCCGACGACATCCAGTACGGGTGGGATTACAGTACTGTATAGACTATGGGAATATATAAAATATGTTAAGGGGGATGTGGGCAATGCCTTAACGCTATTTTAATAGTTTACTTTACTATAGACACATTGTAATAGCGTATTACTACTAGATAGTTTAACGGATCCTTAGGAGGTGTGAATCCCAAACATCTCTTAAGTTACTGCACTCACGTTAGACACTGTATAGGAGATGTCAAACCTTGTAAACATCTCTGACGCCATTCCACTCATATTTATTTACAGTTGATTTAACTCACATAAGATCTTTTAGTTCTGACTCGAGTGTTTTGTCTTTTCAATTCGCTCGGGTCAGCCTGAGCATTTTAGGATTTGAAGACCTTATTTCTGGAGGACGAAGACAAAGATTTGTATTACTATTATTTACTATATTTACTCCATCACATTCATAATGTTCCGCTGCATTGTTATTCGTTTTTGTTATAGGCAACTCTGATTTTGTATTGTATTAGTATAATCAAATGTTTTATAAACAGCTTCATGAACTGTTATTTGATTATTATATTTTGCCATGCCGCTGCGATATTCTGTTTTGTTTTCATTCTTCTCTGATTTCTCTTATTCACCCTAATAACAATTCGCTCTTTTGTATGGTTTGAGTCTGATGTGTGTGGTTTATCGTCGATTTAACCAGTCCAAAAGGCGGGATGTCGTAGTTGGTATCAGAGCTTTGGTTTAGCGAAAAATTTAGCTTTATGGGGTCTGACTTATATTAAATCGGATAGTAATACCCTATGATGAGTCGCTGAGAGTATATATAGGAGAGAGCGTATTTGTTAGTGTTATAAAAGGTTTTATATTGTGTTAATTTATTCCGTTATGTATTTATAAATTCTGGTTGGTGCATAAGACGCTATGACATTAATAGGGATTTCTAAACACTTAATAGGATAGACTGACAAAACATTTGATTTAAAATGTAGGTAAATGAAATAATTTTGTCTATTATATATTTTGTATATAAAATAATAATTTTATATATCATATATATTTGGTTGTAATATATTGGTTGTTAGGTAGTGAAATTCATAACTACTAGTTGGAAATAGATTTGAAAATAAAATATATGAAAATTGGAAATTTAGAACTGAAGTTTCGGGATTTTGATAATTTCTTTCGAATGATTTTGGAATATAATAATAATATTATTAGAAGTATTTTCTGATAGAAATATATTTCAATATGATTTGAAAGAATTGTTTTAAAATTTTTTTGGAAAGAAATGAGTTCTGTACTCCCTTCTCTATCGCTGGAAAATAATTTCGGTAATGAGTGCATGCATCATCGACATTAATTTTCGAGTTTCAAAGTGGGATGGCCATTGTAGTATTTTTACTGCAGATTTGTTCTGATAAACAAATATAAATTTCAAATTGTTTTAAATATAATTTGATATATAATCTATAAGTAAGTACATCTATCTATTATTTTAAAAGGATTTGAAATGGAACCCGGTATTTAGTTCTTGAATTTCTATAAATTACAGATTTTAATTGATGAAATGGAATTTAACTAATTGATAATTGGAACCTCTAAATGAAATAAGAGATTAAATGCTAGAAGTATAAATGGAATTACAAGAAAGTTGAAATTTTGAACCTATAAAACAAAGGATATGATTATTGAACATTAAATTAATTAAAAGAAATGAGATAAACCTGTATAACTTTCAATTGCATTCTTAAAAATTCATAAATATAACTTACCAAAGATTTAAAAGTTGAAATGTTTAATAAGAAAATGTAATAGGATATCATACAAGTAAAATTTAAAGCTTTTGAAAGTATTCCATGAAATTCTTTAATAAATAAGAATTGATGTTATAGTTGTTATAAACTTAAGTTATAATTGAAGTGTTACTATATAAATGTGATAGAAAGTAAGTATTGTAAATAGATGATTATAAACTTAAGTTAATGAATAGATATGCTAAGTAATTGAATGGAACATGAATACTATAAAAAATGATGAATTATAAACTTAAGCAAATGTTCAAAGCCATTGATGAATAAAGGAAATGAAGTAAATCAAAAGTAAGAAACTTAAGAATGAATGTATGCACTATTGAGTATTAAGGTCTGATTGAAATCAAGTATATATATTAATTAATGTAGACTAAATTTGAAATAAAATGTATGAAATACTTGAATAATAAATTCAGTGATTAGTATAAACATTTGAAAGGAATAACTTATGTTAGAAATGGATATAAAGTAATGTAAAGAAATTGACATTATTTGAACAAATGAAAATGAGATTTTGTAAGTAATAAATGAAAGTAAATGAAAATAAGTTCTAAGTGAATAAATGGGAGTAAATTTTTTATAAGAAATAAATGTAAAATATAAGAAAGTAATCACTGAATGAAGAAAAGAAAAAAAATGAACAACAAAACTTGTGAAAGGAAATTAGTATGAATAAACTTAAATAATGTCAGAATCTGTTGTTTGTTTGGTTTATGGATTGTTTGGGAAATGATACTTCTAATTGTTTAAGATGTATGAATAATCTATTGAGTTTATCTAAGACTGTTGAGTAAATGGTATACTTAGTAGTTTATTTGTCATTCTATGCGATTTAAAGTGTCTTAACCCGAACAAATCATTGGTTTTGTTTGATATGAATGTATGATTGATTATATTGATTTCATATGATGATTGTATGTTGTGCTTGCAAGTGATTGTTGTTCTATATTGATTTGTTTGTTAGGGATTGAAACAAGTTTATATATTTCATTTTATATAATTATTAACTCTTTTTGGATTATATAGGTGAAATACAAGTTATGGAAGCAATTGCTACTTCTTTTGGTTTCATAATCAAGCGTTGTTTGCCCGACAAATAGGTACGTTCTCGGATTACGGTTTTCTAGCGATATTATATATATTTCCATTATTGGGATATATTATTTTGAGATATTGTGATATATATATATATATATATTTATATTTTGATATTATTATTTCTCTCGAGCCTCTCCGTACAAAGGAGACTCTGGCAAAATTTTCAAAAATTTTGGACTTAGAAAATTTTTCTTAAATGTTTTCCAAACTTTTGTTGACTTGAAAATAAAAGATTTAATTGTTTATAATTTATATATTTTGTTTAAATTATTTTATTTTGTAAATTTATTGTTTATAAATTTAATATTCTAAATAAGATATATTAATTTCTTAATTCTTTCTTTTCCCTTCTTTTACCTTTTCGGGGACGAAAAGTTTTGAGTGGAGGAAAGTATAACGACCCGTTATTTAAAATAATTTAATTTATTAATTTAATAAGATTTTGGTAATTTAATATTGAGGAAATAAAAAAATCAGCAATTTAATAATGAAATGAACACGAAAATAAAGTGTAACAATGTTAATTCAAGTTGACTATTAACAATTTGGGATGAAATTTCATATAATTGAAATAATGAAAATGTTATAATTGGTTATGAATATTATATAATAAAACAAATGTGAATATTGAATTAACTAATCAAATAATATAATTAATGGTAATTGAATGAATTCAATATTATGTAAGAAATTTTAAAATTGGTCTAGTTTAAAGGTTGAACCAAATTAAAACGATTTATTGAAATTAAATTTTAAATAATTGGATTTTGTTGAAATTTAAGTTAAATACTGTAATTGGTAAATTTATCTACTTTAAATTGGTATTTAATTTGTTTAAATTATTTGTGAATGTCTAAGAAATCAAAAATGATAACGATTGCTAATTATAGAATTGGAATTGAAAAGTGATTTAATTAATTTAATATTAATTTATTTAACTAATGTGAAAATAGTCGTTTTGGCCACTGACTCGGATTTCAACCAAATTAGTTTCATCGGATCCATAATGGTGAATTATTGTAGGATTTCAAGTTTCGTAACAACCAGACTTGTCGTTTAATCGTATGGCCTCAAAACGCTTGGAAATCAATTTAATTGAAATCAATTTAATTGAAATCAATTTGAAATAAGATGATTTCAACGTAACTTCTTCACATGATGGAATTAGGACATGAAAACTGTTCCATTGATTTTAAAATTATCAAAAACATCTATTTTGATATATGGGTTGACCCATTTTCGTTCCGGAGTCGAAACGGGATTTCGGGTCGTGTATCGTTCAAAATTCCAGACCAATCAAGCCTATTCCTTTCTATTTTGTTCTGCCTATATATATATATATATACACACACATACATATATATATCATTATAAAACCTAGGTCTTTATTCCTCATTTATGTACGTACAATCCCATTTGCTCCTTCCCTTTCCAACGACACACAGACCCTAATTCCCAAATTGCAAATCCAAATCGAAAATCAAATTGAAAATCAAACTCTTCAAACTATAACAAACTATATATCGATTTGAAGCTCTCGAAGAGCGTAAGTTAATTATGTGATTTGTTCCTTGATTTGGGTTGCTGTGTGGCCGGAATTGGCTAGTTTATTCCCGGCCGTTCATTTGATGATTTCGATTTTGGCGGTGGATCATCATCCATACGACGATCAGGTGGTGGCATCAGGCAGAGGACATCGACTAGTGGTCATCGGCATGGATGGTTGGTCAAGATCGAGCACGAAATCATCGGAAATCATGAGAGTTGTCATCGATGGCGGAAGCTGCTGGAGGTGTCGCGACTTAACCGGAAGGGGCGGCCGAGGTCGGGAACGTCAGAGGCTTGGTCGGAGGGTGTGGATCTGCAAGATAGTGGCACGACGATGGTGTGAATGGTGGCAATGCATTCGAATTGTTCGTGTGCATTGATGTAGGGTTTAGCTGGGAAGAGAGTACGTGGCTTGTTGTTATTTTATTTTAAGTTCTATTTGTTTTAATTTGATCGTGTAATCGTTCAAACTTTGATATCTTCTTCATACGAGGTCGGGTTTACGCGCGGTTTCTTGCGTTGGGATCGTATTGGAATTCTGGACATTTTTACGCTGGTTTGGATGAATTCTAAGAATGTTTGAATTTTGGGTTTAAATTTGATTTAAATTCAAAAGGTGAGTGTTTTAACCCACTCACAACTTCTAAAATTTCTTATGTTTGTTAAATTAAATATATGATGTGATTAGAAATTTATTTATGACTGTTTGGTATATTTTAATCATCATCTCAGTTAATTTGAATTTATTTGAATTAAATCGTTATTTAATTTATTATTGAATATAAACTGCCCGTAAATACTTGTAATGGGTTATTAGTTCTATATTGAACCTATTGATTGTTTTGGATGATGATTGTGATGGGTGTTGATTGTTGATGTTGATTGAATGGATGTTGTATTTTATATCGTTAAAAACTGCAAGTTCTTTATGGATTTTCATTTATTCCGGGAATGTGGTTTGAAATGATATACAACCGTAAAATGTTTGAATTGCGGATTGAAATGATAAATATCTGTATCACTTGACCCTAGGGTAGAAAATTTTATACTGACACTGAATTGGTTAAATTAAATGATTTTAAAATCCTTAAATTTTTGAATTTAATCAATTGATGTTTTGAAATAAAATTTGAGTTATATAAATCGAAGTATTATTAGAAGATCAAGTTTTTTGTTGAAATGCGAATTGGTTTAAAAAGGATTTCTTTAAGAAAGTAAATCGGAAGTTTAAAGTTTAAACTTTTATGAATAAATGAAATTCTATCGAAATTGAGTTATTGAACTTGTTTGAAAATAACTTTGAAATATTTTGAAATTGGAGTAATCCGTATTGATTTTCGAACATGAATTGAAACGATATGAAATTCGATGGTTTATTGAAATTTGGTTTGTCGATTTGGAAATTTGAAATGGTCCAAATTTGTTGAAATGAAATGAATAGTTTAATTTGATATTAATTTCAAACTAGGGGTGGGCATTTAACCGATTTAACCGACTTAACCGATTGAACCGACTACTACCGAACCGACTTAACCGTTAAAATCGATTAACCGACATCATTGGTTAACCGACCGACCTTAACCGAATATTTTCGGTTCGGTTAACAAAAATTAGGTCGGTCGGTTAACCGTTAACCGACCATTTCTATTTTCTAATATATTAGGCTTCATGCCCAGCTCAGAGCCTAGCCCACTACCTAATTGTATACCCACTACCTTACCCGTCCTGTGCTCTAATCTCTTGACTCTTGAGTATTCTCGTGCCTGCAAATTCATACTTCAGTATTTCGATTCAAAATAGAAAACGAAAAAAAAACCCTAGATCTGTAAAAGTTTGTCAAAGCCTCAGCCTCCCAAATCCCAATTTTTCGAGCGCATTTACAGCCGTTGCGATTGCTGTTCGAGTTCGAGTTCAACTACTGCAGACAAACATGGCAACGCCAACGAATCCATCGATGACGACGAGAAAGATAAAGCATGTGAGTTATTTGCTGTTATTCAGATTGTTAATTTTCTATTCTAGTTGTTAGTTGCTAGTTATTTGCTGTTGTTCGATTTCGGCTAGTTCAATAATCATTGATAGCAAGAAAACAATTTTTGCCAAATTGGTTCCGGTAGATTATTTTTGCAAATATTGCTTCCAGTAGATTATTTTTGCCATAAGAGGGACACAAAATTTAATTATTTATCCTTTCGGACTATTTTGTTGCTGACGAAACATTTATTGGACTTCATGCAAACCCCCTTTACTAAATTACTCATGCTTCCTCATGGGTTATGCAAGTGTGTATCTATTCCTGGTTGTATAGTTATCATTAGCTTAAAGTGTGTAATTTCATGTATTTGTTAAAATCAAAGATGGGTCTTATGTCAAGCGGCTCAAGCCTCTGGGTCATGTAAATCAGTTTAAAGAGTATGTTCATATGTGGAAAACTTGTCTCCGTTTTTAATTGCAAATTCGTTAGAGAATTTAAATTCAGTATTAAATGTTTCATAAATACGCACTTGCCATATTCAATATATGCATTTCATGTCCTTCTAATACTCTTCAAAGTTCAAATTTGCTGAATACCAAAATGTAATTAAGTCCATGATCATGTATATATCTCAACAAAATCATTTTCCTTGAGATGCCTTGAGCTACAAGTCAGATTTAGCATTAGACAGTCTCACAATTTTCATTCCGTTTTCTTGCTATCTGTAAGAGTAAGTGCTGCTATGTAGTGTTTATCTTAGCAATATAACTTATGTGCTGCTATTACCTCTTATCTGTAAGAGTAAGTTATACTCTTGAATTGTTTATATATTGCTATTGCTAATTTAGTTTTTGTAAATAAATAAGTTCGGCTTATATGTGATATAAATTTAATGTTCTGATCAATGTTTATATTATTATTTTCAAATGGAAGTTGGCACTGCTGATGATTTACTGGACAAAGATTGGGTGGAAGAAGGAACAATTCATGAGGACATTGGTCTTGGGGTCTTCTGGTGACATGAACTTGAAGTTTAGTTTTGATATGCCTTCAGTTCAGGTGACATGAACTTGAAGTCTTTTGACATGCCTTCAGTTCAGAACTTCAGTTTGCCATATCATAAATATATCATGTATATTTACAAACTTTAGTTTTGATGGTTTATATTTTATAAACTTACACATGCTACGGATTTGCTTTCAACTATATGGCTACTGGACTGCTGCTCTATTTCAACGATGTACTTTTATTTTGTATTGCTGCTGCATGCCAATGAATTGAAGTATGTTAATGAATTGTTTTGTAGTGTATGTAACAATGAACTTTCAAAACTGTCTTTTTATTCATGTTTTGTATCAAGTATTGAACTGTCCAAACTTGTTGTGAGCAATTATTTTGTATGTATGTGCTATAATTGTGAACTGTAACAAAATATTGAACTGCCTGAGTTATTTTGTAACTGCAAACTATTTTATAATTGTGGAAGTATAATCTGTAATGTATTGAAGTAAGCATTGCTATGACATTTACTGCTTTGGTTTTGAATAAAAGGCTTTAGGTATCGGATAATTTCTAACCGTTAAAAGCGGTTAAAATTTTGGTTAACCATGATTAACCGGTTGTTGGTTAACGGTTAAGGTTAAGCGGTTAACCGTTAAATATTTTTGGTTAACTGCGGTTAAGAATTGGCGGTTCAGTCGGTATGAACTGCCTAATTATAGTATCGGTTTGGTTAACCGAACCGTAGAATTTGGTCGGTTAAATCAGTTAATTAACCGAACGGTTCAGTTAACCGACCGTGCCCACCCCTATTTCAAACTCATCTTTTAATTTAAACTGTTTTAAAGATATATTATTTAAAATTTATAATTATTAAGATTTTAAAATTTATCAAACTATTTAACCAATATTAACTATATAAATTATTTTAATATATTTTAAACCGATTTAATTTATTTTAAACTAATTAAACCATTTTAATTTATTTTAAATATAATTAATCTATTTTAATTTTATTTATCTAAATTTAATCTATTTAACCATCTTAAATCAATTTAAAAATATTTTACCTATAATTAAAACTATTCTAGAGCATTTTAACTATTTATAACTATTTAAACCTAATTTATAAATTTCCAAACTAAGTACGTGGAAGAGTTTATATTCATTTCAATTTGGTTTAAAAAGAGAATAAGGTTAAATGATGTTATAACCTAAGTTGGGATTTCGAATGTTATAATAAATTGAAATGAGGATTTTGAAGTAAGGACTTAACCTGTTTTGGAAATATGATTTTTGGAAGAAATTATGATTTTGAAACGATATGATTTAAAAGTGGTATAGTTTTGAGAATATGATGTCTCGATAAATTGTGAATTTGACTTTGAAAGGAAATATAATTTTGAACTATGATTTCAAATGTGATCTGATTTTAAAGTGAATATGATTTCGAAAGTATTATGATTTTTAGAATATGATATTTTGATACCAATTATGAAATGATTTTGAAAATGTGAAAGAACCATCCGGTGTGTAATAAGCGATTGGTTGTCAAAGAGACCGGGATCGGATGTTGTCATACTCTCTACCAATACCGAAAACCACTTTGACAATTGTGTACGTGGTGTATATTCCAGAATGAAGTGGTATTATGGTGACGATCATAAAGGTATATTTACGTGGACCCGACTCCCGTGAGTTGGTATAAGGTGGCTAAAACAGGAGCAATCGACGGGCCAATGAGGTAGCTCCTCTGATCAAGCACATTCCATCGATCTATATTCTGACTTTTGATTTATTTGGTGGCCTCCCTTCGATTTTTAATCGGAGTGTGTTTCGAGTTGGGCGGTAGTTGCGGCTATGCGTTACCAACAGTCCGGAAGTGTAATTGGTATATCTACCCTGGCATTGCCTAGTTGTGTTGTGTCACCTTCCCTAGTGCGTCTTCTACGAGTTTGTTTTGTACCATACCTATGGAGTGCCCTCTAACGACATCCAGTACGGGTGGGATTACGGTACTGTATAGAGTACGGGAATATATAAAATGTGTTAAGGGGGATATGAGTAATGCATTAACTCTATTTTAATAGTTTGCTTTACTATAGACATATATTATAATGGTGTATTACTATATAGTAGATAGTTTAACGGATCCTAAGAAGGTGTGAATTCTGAACATTTCTTAAGTTACTACACTCACAGTAGACACTGGATAGGAGATGTCAAACCCCGTAAACATCTCTGATGCCATTCCACTCATATCTATTTACCGTTGATTGAACTCACATAAGATCTTTTATTTCTGAATCGAGTGTTTTATCTTTTCAATTCACTCGGGTCAGCCTGAGAATTTCAGGATTTGAAGACATTATTTCTAGAGGACGAAGACGAAGTTTTGTATTACTATTATTTACTATATTTACTCCACTACATTCATAATGTTCCGCTGCATTGTTATTCATCTCTGTTATAGGTAACTCTGATTTTGTATTGTATTAGTATAATCAAATGTTTTATAAATAGCTTCATGAACTATTATTTGATTATTATATTTTATCATTCCGCTGCGAGATTCTATTTTGTTTTGTTCTCTTTCTTCTCTATTTTTTATTATTTACCACAATAACAATCCGCTCTTTTGTATTTTGAGTCTGATGTGTGCGGTTTATCCTCGATTAAACTGTCCAAAAAGGCAGGATGTTACATGTCTCCTTAGCTCTAATCATTCTCCAATTTCTCAAGACCATTTGCATTACCCTTTTAACCATGTTCCCAAGTCCTTGAATCATTTCCTCTTTATCCTGAATCCACAATTGTTTGAAAGTCGCTCGGTTAAGATGGGTAACACTTTCCCTCTAGAGTATGCTTTCGTTGGAAACAAAGCATGCTCTGGAAAAAGACAAGCATATATCATTATCTATACCGTCTTTTTGATTATTCAAGGTTACTTCAAAGAGCAATCTTCATTCCATGGATATCAATTCAATTGCTTTATATAATAGAAATTATGCTATATGTGCTAAGGAAAACATCTATACTTTCGATGTAACAACCCGCATATTTTACGATTATATATTTAAATGTTTTATTTAAATATGGTATCGTTAGTCGGATTTTAGTCCGAAAAGCTACTTTTTGCAAACATTCGAATTAGGACTCGTGACCCCTTCCATTGAGTTCAAAATGTCGTTTGCAACCTTTTTGAGTATAAACATTGATATGTTTGGAGCTAGCTAAAATTTCGACCTTTTTCACTTTGGGTTTTGGGTTCAGCCCTAATGCTATCTTAACACCCTAGCTCAGTCCACCTCTCCTCTTCACTTCACTAATTCTCCTAACACTCAAGCTTCAACTGAAAATGGAGAGAGGAACGGGAAATTAAATTCAAAACCCTAGTTTCCTTTGCAAATACAGATTCTAGCTCCAAACTCAAAAGAGAAGCTTTGGTAAGTATCTCCTTCTTCTTCTCCAACTCATTCTCCTTACAATTTCAGAAATTCCTAAACCTAACTTTTGGAATGTTCTTCTTTTAAAGATTAGATTCAAGCTTCTTGTGTTGAGATTGAAGTATGGTTGATCTTCCTTTTGTCTTCAAGCTTCTCATTCATTGTTTTCGGGTTCAAAGGTGAGATTTTTATCTCACGTCTAAGTCTATATCTATCTTTGTGGTTGGGTATGAATTCTTAACACTTATTCATGTGCATTAGCTTTTGATTTGAATTGATTTGGTGAATTTTCCAAATTTTGGTGTTTTGGTCCGATTTTATGAAAATCCTATTATGGATATTTGGACATTGATGTTTGGGGTGTATCGAAGAGCCTATAAGGCCGGGTAGTCGCATGGCGTAAACCCTTAATCGCCATTGCTCGCTCGATCTTTCCCGAAATCGTTTTGGCCACTTTGGCCTAGGCAAATTGTTGCCCAGACCAGGTGACCAGACGTCTGGTGACCAAGTCCAGACGTCTGGTTTGGACCTGGAGAGAAAAATATAAGCATGCAGAAAATAATTAAAAGGTAGAGACTATTTCCAAACGTCTGAAATCTAGGATCAAACGTCTGGATGGGTCTCAGACGTCTGACTAGTAGTTTCAGACGTCTGGGTGTTCTCTGGACTATTTCTAGAGAACAATGCCAAACGTCTGGATTCTAAACCAGACGTCTGGTCATGGTTCAGACGTCTGTTTTGATATCCCAGACGTCTGGAAACTTCCATTTTTGCCTATTTAGGCTGTTTTGTGTGGATTTCCTATTTCTAACCGATTTTAGTTGATCCGATTAGTTGTTATCACTATTATCGTCTTTGATGACTCCTTTTTATGGATTTTTGAGGAATATCCATTTTGATGGATTTTGTATCGATTTCTTTGGATTTAATTCACGTCTTCGAATGTGGATTTTGGTGAATTGATTGTTTCAACAATCATATTTGTGATTTGTCACTTTAAAAATATGAAGGTTTTAATACTAGTAGTAAATATCAAAACTCTTTCATCAAAACGATTTTAACACTATTTTATTACAAAGCTCGTTTCTTAAACTGTTCTCCAATCTACTAGTATATACAAACCTTTACCTCATTCGTATGAGAAATCTAATTAAACGTCTTAGTAAAACAAGTGGTATGAAATGCTTGCGTTTACTTCGTCGGTTAATTATTGGACTTGTTCAATTGAATCTCTTGTGACAATTTTCTAGTGGAAATCTACAATTTGTTCGTAAATATTTAAGTTAAGCTAGTGGTTATGGGACATGAAGCTAAACTCATATATTTACTAGCTTATAGTGATTGACACTTCTTGATGATCGATGATGATCATTTTTGTGATTTAGACTAGCGATGCGCGATGTCTCTTTGTCCGCATGGGGGACTGTACCTCGTCTTGTGGAGCTTTGGGTCAAATTGGTGGGGTAGTGACCCATGGTCTTCGGACCGTTTTAGTGGAGCTTCGGCTCAAAGGTCTTCGGACCGTTTTAGTGGAGCTTCGGCTCGAAAATTAATGGTTAGCAACCATGGAATAGCGTTCCGTTTTGTGATACACGTGTTGAGAGTTTTCGTGCTCTCGTTTTGTGATAGGCCTCCCCCTCTCTTTTGTGATTTCTGGATTTCTAGTTGATGATTTCTAGAACTTGTGTTTCACCAAATTTCGTGATTTACATTGATAAGTTTTATCAATATTTGTGCATTGGTGAATTTGTGTGTCATTAACTTTTGTGATTGGCATTTATTTAATTGCCAATATTTATGGTTTGGTGAATAAAGGTATTGAGTATAACATTCTTTTTTATCTTTGAGAAGATTCTTGTGACATTAATTAATCCCCGGATTAATTTTCAGTTACATACCTATCATAGTATGGCTTTATAGTTATACATTTTTGTCATATCTCTTATTCTATATCATTTCATCTGATATTTATAGTTAGACTGGTCCGTTTATTATTTTCTTATTAAATAATACTCGGGTCAGACTGAGATGTTACAGGTGCTTCAACTTGACTCCTCTTCTGGGAGTATTATCTGACTTTTGGCTAACTACATTAGATTTGTAGTTTTTGTTGTTGTACATCTGAGATAGAGACTCCTCAATGTATTCATATTCTTTTGTGTAGCACTTGTAACTATTCTTTTGTGATGTTGTGGATCTCGTTAGACCACTACTCTGATATACACTTTTATGTGTAATATTCATATCTATTTCCGCCTTTGTGATATGAATTATCTATGACTGATTTATGTTTGCTTACTTCTATATTTGTTTCCGAAGATATCATAGCCATTGTGTGGTAGCTTTGAGTTTGTATCGATATGTCGGATTTCCTCTTGAAAAGAAATGCATGCTGGTTCTATCTAACATATCGGTGCTCGCACAAAGCAATTACATGGTTGGTCGCTCCTCAACAGCCTTATTCTTCATGCTAGTTGATGGCATTACTTCGTAGTGCCTTTGGCTAGCGTGAGTATTGAGGTGGGGCGTCACATTGGAGATCATTCCACTCCCTAATCAGGCATGTATAACCTTCTCATTTTTTCCCTCTTTTTTATCCTTTAGAGTTGAGTCAAAAATTTAACTCGGTATCCAGTTTTTTTGACTGGTACCGAGTAGAATTGCTATGCTATATCACTAGTATAAACATTTCTAGAGTTAAAGAAATTTTCCTATCTCACCACTTTAGCCTTTCCATATTTTGATGTTGAATCCTTACAACTGATTTCATTTCTTGCAACCATTATTGACGACCTCTTAAAGCCTCCACCATCCACCGAAAGCACTGCTACCACCGTACAATTATCCTGACCGTCGTTGTATAATCCAAAGGTCTTATCACTACCCTCCTCGAGTCTTAGCAAGAAGTTAGATCAGAATACATCATTGTCCATGGTTGTTATATATTGCTATGGTGACCATGGTTGTTGATGGTCGTACCTAAGTTAATCCATGGCTAGAAGTTTCCTATGGTTGATGGAGGGTTAGAGCTTTAACTTATGATCAATCAGATTCGTAAACACTTCCTTTGCTAATCCATGTCTCCTTAAGCTATGCTCCGAATCAAGGTCGAGGAAAATACCATATTTATTCGAGCCTTGAGAATTCTAGCTTTAAATCCGAGTCTTCCCCCGTGTTTTTTCTACCTTGACTCAGGTCATCTTGGGTTGTTCACGATTTCCCAAAGCTTTTGTACCTCTATTCACTTAAAATGCTTAAATGCAGTTGGTCAGCAAGTAGTCGATCACAAGTTATTGTTCTTTAGTTTGATGAGATGGTTCTTTTTCAAGGAAAGGTCGTATCAAATGAATTTTAGAAATCTAATGATTCCATCACATATCATTTTTAATTACTACACATCCTATATTCCAGCAAAAACTATATACGTTGCTCCAGATGATGGTTTCTTTATCGATTATTTGCCGACAATGGATAAAATCCAATGCTCAGTTCCTTTGTATGACATGGCTTGTTTTCAAGCACAAGTGGGCTATCTTCATAAGATGGTTGGTTTTTCATGTATAAGACATAAGGTTCACACTGTATAAGTTGACACTTCCAAGTGCCTTTGGTCGACGTTTAGAATCTGAATATTCAATATATGTCGACTTTTTTTGGAATCTGAGCGCTAGTCACATAGGCTAATATTTAAAATATAATACCAAAACAAAATATAGCTAACTGTATTGAACATAAAGTTTTACTATCTAGAATCACAACCACTCTCTTAGATTCAGTATTGTCATTAGACTATCAACTCCTTCTCAATCTAGATATACCACTGCTCATACTTCAACTTCTACATCTTTTGGTCCAAGGCGCTCGATAAATGTCGAGCCATAGAGAATGATTGCACACGTAGAATGATTCAAGATCAACGTCCTATTCTAAATGAATATATTGGCTTAAGTGTTTTGGACGATCCTCCTGAACTACCAACAGTTCAAGCTACCAAATCACTTCGAGACATGTATCAACAACATGGGATTCCTGAAAGTGATGTTTTGCTTCCAACATAAGGCCAACGAGCACACAATCCCCTTATAGGCTACACATCCTGTAACAAATATTTTTGGTTAGGCGATCTGTACCGCCTTTCAGTTCATTACTCCATACATTCCTCTAGGAGCTTAGGCTTACTCTTACTCAGCTCTATCCTAATGGACATGCTTTGTTGAGTTCTTTATACATCTTGTTCTTGAATCGGTTTTAACGACCTTCAAATTTCAAAGAGCTAATCGACATCTTGAGCTTCAAATAACGACATGAATCACCAAATTATATGATGAGCAAAACCTGGTGTCGGTTCAAGGTCATCAAAGCATTCCACAATAAAAGTCCATATTTCAAGAACAAATATGTCTTTGCCCGATGCCTGTACGACTTCAACATGCCTTAACTTTCCGATAGTAATGTCGTTTCCTTTTTATTCTTCTTCATTCTTTGATATTCATCTTTCGAGTATTTAACTTGCTATCTCCTTCCTTCACTGATATTCTTGCTTGAAAACAAGCTCGGAGCATTCTAAAACTCTTCAAACCCTTAGGAGTATCTCTATCTGATTCCGATGTATCAACTATCTTCGTGATGATTGAGAACCTTTGTCGGTGTAACCTTCTATACATCTTGACCATTTCATCGTTCCTACCAAGACTTCATCTTGTAGTTCTAGAATGCCAAACAAGTCTTCTGCAACCATTTGCAGTTCTAAATAATGACATTTAATAGGGTGTTGAGGGCCTATCTCGCATAGCAAACATCAATGAGCTTGTAGATAAAGCATCAAAAAGAAACATCGCTAGAGAAGTGCAACCAAAAAGGGAAGAGAGAGTCAAAATGGAAACCAACCACGAAGAAGGGATAGGAGAGAAGAAGTTGGAAAAGGAAAATGAAGAAGATGGAGATAATAAAGGAGATGACAATGACCTTGACTAGGGTGGAAACGATTCATATAGAGAAACGTCTCTAGAAGTCACCGAACTTCCTGTCCCACCGCATTCGAAATGATTAATTATCAAAAACTCTTAGGGAACCACAGAATTAAGCAAAGTGCCAATCATAGAGGGGATTCCCCCAATTGGTTCTTTAGACGATATTTTTGGTTTGCTTAGCGACTTTGACATTTTGATAGCTAATCTCCTTAAGGAGGGTTCTCCTGGCTTCGGATTCCCTTCTGAGGGCATCCATGCTGAAGATGGCAAGACTGCATCTTTACTTCATTTTGAACACAGCCTATAGAGTACTTAGGATGACACTAGCACTCCACGCACTCCTAGGATCACGAACAATATTCCTTGCATTTGTTTACACACCAATATTCTAAAACTGACATGCTCCTTTCTATCATTTAAGGTATAATGGGCAGAGATCGATTCAATAATCTCCTATATGGTATTTCCAAGGAAAAGAAACATACTCTATTATAGCTATCGCAGGGAGCAAGAAATGAATGAAGAAAGGGCCTCTTAAAAAGAAAGATAACGTGATCACTCAACGGAAAGGGACATGAAAAAGTGGCAAGCTGAAGAGAAACATACCTACAACCATGGGAAGAGGCATAAAGATTTGCATGACTGTCGTAGCTCCTCTTTTGTTGTTCTTCTACCTCGATCTTAACCATAATTCCCATGATAACAAGAAATATCCTGACGTCATATTCTTTGATCAACACTTTTCTTCCTTTCCGTCAATCCAAAGTTGCTTTTGTCTATTTAGCTCCTATTCTAGCCTAATTAAGCCGTATGCAAGATTCTTTCCTAGAACTTTGGTTCATCGAGGTTATTTTCGACCATGATATCATGAAAAATCCTAAGGAGGAAGAAAATCGTACGGTGGATGGGTTCAAGAAACCATTGACCAGAGATATAAGTGGAATTAGCTTTGCTTTGCCCTCTCTAATGTTAACTGAATCAATCAAACAAACATCCAACCATTTGAGTTTGAAAACTGATCCTATGGTAGCCTCATAGAGAGATACAATAGGCATTTAAAGAAAGTTAAGAAAGAGAGTGAAGCGGCTTTGGAATTCGAGAAAAGGGCCTAAGACCTGATGATAGAAATGAACAATGCTCATATGAGATCGTAATGAAGAATATCATGAAAACTTCCCACTAAGACAAAGCCGCAATCAAAACACAACCGACATCCACAGACCTATCCCTCCTAGAGAACTATAAACTATCAAGGACTAGGTAGCTAAAATCCAAATGCTCCATTTTGAAAAAGAAAGGCCTGAATCTAAACCGCTCTTGGTTAAGACAAAAGGACCGGAAGCACAGGTCGATTACACTGCATAGTGCATGATTTAAACGAGCTAAAGGAGAAAAAGGCTAAAGGAGGAAAGAATTGAACATTACCTTTCAGTAGTTCTTTGCTAACGTCATCCAATATAAGAACTTGAAGTGGTTGTATAGTACATATATCATTACCTTGTTAATGCTTAGGACGAGATATATGCAATGCAGAGGCATTCAGTGAAGGCCTCACTGAAGACGGGCTAAACGCCAAGTACCTCAATGCTGAGGATATTTTAAACTCAAAGTAGGAAGGGCTAAACTAGCTCTAGCGGATGCTACATCTAAAGCTGCTATTGAAGCACCTACCGGTCCAAGTGCATCAGGCCATGTAAAATCTCCTTTAAATCTCAAGAACTCATAGTAAATACTCCATCATCTGAAGGGGCTAACTACGAGGCCACCCAAATTATTGCAGCTTCCATAGCAACTACTTCCGTGGAACCTTATATTCTCCCCTTCATCAATCCATAAAGCAAAACTGCACTCAAAGAGGAAAGTACTAAATCTCCTATGGATCAATCCAATCCTGGAGAAGGTATATCCCTCGTCTCTCCGGTATACGAAATCCTCCAATCCTCATATGAGGCTTTTACTAACCTTTACTACTATATTTGTGACCTTGTAGGTCAACCTTCTCTTCCACCTCCTCCCCAACCCATTACTTAAGGTTTGGGCGCTATTATATTCACCACCAAGTCGACCTTTATGATATGGAACTGGTCATTCCAAGTCTTCCCTCCAGCTTCATTCTAAATTCCGATGCATAAATTATTGCAGCTTTGGAGGGACTAGACGACATTCCTAGTACTTAGCGGAAGACATTACTATCACCATCACTTTAGGCTCAACTGGATCCTTTCCATGATGGAGAAGCTAAAGCTTGATATTTCCAAAGTCAAGGTTAAGACCAATCCTGGAATTGAGAAGCATGCACGAGCTGAGGAGTTGAAGCCTTCTTTTAGGGTCCTTCCCATTACCATCAAGGCCACAATGGGCAGTAGCACCAACAGAATCATGAAGACCTTTGAGCCCCCTATAGACTATCCTAAAGATTCTTCCAGAATTGCTAATGATGGTAACACCATCCCTTCTAGAGGTATCTTCCCCAAGGTGAGAAGGGTCGGAAAAGGCCTCATAACGGCCTTATATATCATGGCTATGCAAAAAATAAAGAAGGCTCAAAAGAATGGGATCCTTTGCTATCTTCTGGTGACAACGAGATAGCCTCCGTTTTCTCCTTTTGGGTTATATTTATCTTTTTCCTACTGCATATAGGCCATGGTTGTATGGGAACGACCCCTGCATTAGTTGTATATAAAATTAATGTGTAACAAAAGGAATTATTACTCTCTATTTCATTTATATCTGTGCAGCTAAATCTATGCTAATGTCCCACAAAATCCTTGCTATAGCTCATAGCACTCTTTGACCGCTGTGCTTTCTCAATATAGCGTTATTAAACATCAGATCCACTTTTAGCCCTACACCTGCTAAATCAAAGATTTTTAGCACCCACTTTAGCAAAATTAATATAAAAATGTTGATTTGACAAGTTCTCTTTCGAAGCAAATCAACAAAGTTAGGGTAAAGACGTAATTTTTAGGCATACATACTCAATATAAGTTAGAAATCAATTGTATTTAATAAATCTGAATTACATAAACATAATATTCTTTAGTTTTGTTATATAAGATTAAAAATAAAAAAATTCATGTACAAATGAAGTGAAAATGATAATAATTTAACTTTAATTATTTGGTTTTATATTTCATGAAGCTTTTTGCACCACCATTACTATCTGCTATAACCTTGCTTTATCCCCACTTTAACTTTTTGTGGCTACGGAATTGTTGAGCGCTTTAACTGCACCGACTTACATATTCGCATTATACATATTATTTCTACCTATATACAATTGCATTCATATATGATATGACCACTTATACTCCAACTTATCCATATTATCCATGCCCGTGCCCGTGCAATGCTTTTACTTACTGTAACTCTCTTCACTTAAGTAAAATTCATGCAATTTCCTTGGTTATATTATTTTATTAAATTCTGTATTCCCACTACCAAAATGTCTTCGTTTGGCTAAACAAAACTATTATTTAAAAAACTTTATGGTTGATCCTGTTTATCTTGGGTCAAGTTTCCTTCGACCAACAACCAATTATATGTAATTTGAGTTCCTTATCATTCCTTGTTTCTAGGGAACATTAGTTTGGATGTTTATATCCCGACGTATTCGATCTCTCCAATAACCAGGCATCATCGATATTAATAATTGATCTCCAACATTCAGCTTCAGCCAAGCATGTCCCACTAGGCCATGAGTGCAATTTTGCCTTCTGTAATTACGTTACATACTGAATCCTATCTTCGGGACATGGTATTTAATATGCCAACATCCGGGCATCATTTCCTATGTTATCCTCCCAACGAGCATTAATTGAATATTAGTAACGGCAGGCAACCTATTCGGTTTCCCCCAATCAGATTATACCTTCCCAATCTAAATCCTTGATCTGGGGAGTTTGGTGGTATTTATTTATGGGTTTTAGCTTTCAACCTTACATGTTTATGAACATTGATTAAAGCGTTCACAGACCATCTTTTTATCCTTGGTTGAGCATGTTCTATTAGGAAAAAAGCGCGACCATAAATGTCCTATCTATAAAACAATTCTTATATCCAAGAACCTATGGCTTTCGATATATATCTCTAGGCATCTGCCTTTAGTCTCACTTATATCTTGGCGTTCACCAGGAGTATGCATTGACCATCCTTGCTTATCCTCGGCCTAGCATATCCTGCCAAGCCATAAGCATGGTTATGAATTTTATTTGCTCACCAGCTTCTATTTCTAGAAGTTGGCGCTCTTAACTATGTGACTATGGATGTTGCTATTGACCTTGCGTGCTTTTGGGAATACCAATATCAGTGAGAAAGGGTCGAGTTATTGACCATTCTGACTATATTCCTTTGTTCGAATCCTGAACCATAGGATTCAGTATCTATTTATGGGTACCTAGTTGCACTACTAATCACGTAGTATATGATTTTGCTTATAGGAACATGCTTCCGTTGGTTCAAGAAGCTAAATTCTATTTATAAATGGAAAATGTAGCAAGTTTTGCCTTATTACACTTCCCCTAGAATCCTTGGGTGGCTCATTTGCAAAAAATAAACTAAGTAAAACTAAGTAAAATAGCGACGTAGCAAATCATCATTCCATTCCCATGGAATTGGGATCATCAACATAGCCAGCTTAGAAGTTCCATCTCCAAGCTTCTGTTCGATCACATAAGGCTCTTTTAATTCGGACCAAGTGTCCTTGTACCAAGGAGAAGTCATTTCAAAATGAGATCCCCTACTCCAAAGCATAGTTTTGGACCTGGTGTTGAAATGTCATGCTACTTTTTTCTAGTGAGCAGCTACCCTTAATTACGCTTCTCCTTCCTTTTCATCAATCAAATCGATGGACTCAAGCAAGAATTCCTCATTGACCTTAGGGTCGTAATATTTTTTTGGTTAGAAGGGACTTCCAATTCAATTGGAATTATGGCCTCTCATAGATGGCCAAAGGGAATGGTGCATGTCTAATCATTCACTTGTAAGTCATCCGATAAGCCCACAATGCAAGTAGAAGCTCATCGATCCATTTGAATTTTAT
This sequence comes from Allium fistulosum, assembly GCA_030737815.1. Classification (NCBI taxonomy): domain Eukaryota; kingdom Viridiplantae; phylum Streptophyta; class Magnoliopsida; order Asparagales; family Amaryllidaceae; genus Allium; species Allium fistulosum. The sequence continues at coordinate 138,788,090 of CM060904.1, forward strand.
CTATAGTTAACTACTTTTTCAAGACGATGTGATGATTTATTCATGGCTTCTACAGGTCCATTTGCTTTTGGGTGTGGTTTTGCCAAAAAGCTATTCTTGATCTTGTATCGGTTACAGAAATCCTTAAACTCTATATTTTTAAGTCAAGTTCCATTATCCGTTATATATTTCTAAGGTATTCTGAATCTAAAGATAATATTCCTTACCACAAAGTTGATCACCTTTTAATTATGATCATGGCGAGTGGTTCTGCTTTAACCCTACTTTGTAAAGTAATCCACCGCAACTATTGTGCATTTAGCTCCTCCTTTCCACATCGGTAGTACACATATTATATATGTTTCTCAAGCCATAAATGGCTATGGGCTTACCATTTGCGTAGGCTCTTTAGATGGGCCTCTTGGAATTTTCGCAAATATCTGGCATCAGTCATAATATAATGTATTTAGCTGCATCATGGTTTATCATTAGCTAGAAGTACCTATAGTGAAGTATCTTTTTCTCGATGTGTGCCCCGTGGTGTGGTCACTGTAGCTCCCCTCATGGACATCTATGAGGATTACTAGCCACATCCTTGGCTACACACCAAAGTATGGGAGTCGTGAATCCTCTCCTATAACGCATATCTCCTTCCATTATTAACCACAGTACTTTATGAAGGAGTTTCTGTCCTTCGTTATTTCCTCTCGTGGAAGTTCGCTTAAGAAAATAGTCCTTAATTATAGTCATCCTTGACTTTTCCCTCTTCAATATTCAAAATCCATTCGACATCCATTTATTCAATACTTGGAGCTGACAATAATTCCACTAGAGCTAGCAGTTGCGCATCTCCAAAACTAGCTAACTTTTCCTGTGGATCATCCTTTGCATTTCCCTGTCTAGGGATCTGTGTAATAGTGTAATGTTCTATATCATCCAAAAGTTCCAATGCCTTTGTCAGGTAAGTAGAAAGCCTCACATCCTTTGCTTAGAATTCCTTCTTCGCCTGGAAAACCACCAACTAGGAGTTATTAAATATATGCAATGTCCTTACCCCTAGTTCCTTCACTATCTCGAGTCCCGCTACTAATGCTTCGTACTCATTTTCATTGTTCATTGCGGGGAACTCCAACTTCAATGAATAACAAATCAATTGTCCCTCTGGAGTCACGAGTACCACTCCATCGCCAAAACCGTGCTTATTTGAAGCTCCTCTAAAGAAATTTTCCAATGAAGAAGTGTGACTATATAGTCTTCTTGTCCACCATCTCGTATTGTGAATTCAGCTGTACCAACGCATGTCCATTTATCACTCTTTTCGGATGGTAAGTGATACCACACTAGCTTGGTTCAATATTCAACTTTAGTAGCCTTCTTCTAGTCTTCGGTCGGCACAATACTCGCTTCAAAAGTTGATCCGTTAGCATCTTAATCAAATGAGCCTGAAAATATGGTTGTAGCTTCCTCAATGCAACCAGCAAGCAATAAGCAAGTTTCTCTAACTTTGGACAATTTTTTTAGCTCTCGTAAATCGCTTGCTGATATAGTAAATTGTCCTTTGAATCCTTGCCTCCTCGCATATAAATGATGTGCTTAGCGCATGAGCAGAAACTCCTAAAAAATGAACAACTCTTCTCCGTCCAATGGTTTAGACAGTAGCGGTGGTGTTTCCATGTGCCTAAGCAATTCCTCAAATGTACCCTGACATTCTCTTGTTCATTCAAAAATTTATTTCCCTTATTGAGGGCATTAAAGAACAGTAGACACTTATTTATTGCCTTTGAGATGAACAACTCAATGCAAGAACCTTTCCTTTCAAGCTTTGCAGTTTCTTCATTGTTGGATCGGTTACATTCCCCAATGCATTAATTTGTTCTAGATAAGCCTTCTATCCCTTAAATTCCTAATAAATCCCAAAAATTTACCCAAGAAACTCCATATTCGAAGGATTCAACTTCATTCCATACTTCCTCTACCTTGAACATTTTAAAAAGATCATCAATGTAATTCCTTGATAGCCATGACTTTATGGGCATATTATCCAAATATAAACTCCATCATTCTTCCGATCTTGTCCTTGAACATCGAACTTGCTAATTTCTAATAAGTAGCCCATGCATTCTTCAGACCAAATGGCATTACCCAATAATAGTACAATCCCAAATCCATAGCAAAAAAAATTCTACTCTTGATATGGAATAAGCATCAGTATCTGGTACCGGAATAAGCATCCATAATTTAAAGCAACTCATTTCTTGCGGTCCCATCTACTAGCTGGCCAATCATTGGTAAAGAAACACAATCTTTCGGGCACGCTTTATTCAAGACCTAATAATAAAAGCATGTCCACCACATTCATTCGATTTCTTAACCACTGCGAGGTTTGACTCATTCAACATATAAAGCATCATGAAAAGCCATTCTCATTCAGCTTATCTACTTCCTCCTTCAACGTAGCATATCGCTCTAGACCCAGACTGTATCTCTTCTGTTCAAAGGTGGAAACTTTGGGTCTATATCTAGTGTGTGGCATGCTATCTCTAGCAATATCCCACACTTGTCCAAATACATCTAAGCAAACACATCCAAGTTTGCTCGTAGAAAACTAATCAACTCCTTCCTCAATCCTCCACTGAGTTGAGATCCGATCTTAAGAGCTCAAGTTGGGTCATCAATATTGATCGAAACATTGATCTTCAGCTCAGCTGGTGCCACCCGCACTTCCTCTAACTTCTTCCTATGATCCATAGACTTATCAAATCTGCTATGGTACCCGAGCTAGGGATTAATTACTGTGCTTTCGAGTTTTTAATGTAGAGAGTCTCCTTTACATTATTTCCTTTCTCCCATCGGTTTATCTCTCATTGCTTAGTGAGATAACATTTCCGTCAAGTGCTTTGGTCTCTTCTTATTGATCTGATCCTATTCCACATGAGAAATTTCATCATTAAGCACCAAGGAGCCGGTGCTATCCTAAAATCAGTTAAGGCCGATTGATCCAAAAAGGCGTTATATGCCAAATACACATCCACTATTTCAAATTTCTATATCCACAGTATCTTGCGGTCAAATCAACTATCCTGATAGGTTGTTTTGCCTCGCTTGTAAATTATTGAATTCTGGATTTACAAGAGTTAACATCCTTAATACTAATTCTCATTTGGTCAAATCTCCTTTTAAATAAAATATTTACTAAACATCCATAATCCACCAAGACAGATGTACTGTAGTTGGGCCAATAATAGCCATAATCGCCATGGGATTAAAGGTTAGCACTTCAACCCATCATATTCCATTTTCCAAAACACAATATCATCCATCATAATCCTCTACTACTTAGCTGCGGCTCCATCCTCGATGGCGAAGCAGCTTTTATATGTTATGTTCCTTAATAAACTTGTGTACCTTTCCATTTCATTCAAGCTTTTCTTCATTAGATGAGGTCCTCCAATTATAACATTAACAAATATTATTCCATCAGTCCATCTAGGCCCTTCTCCGTTGGTTCCAAGTTAATCATCTTGGGCATTCGACCCTTAGGGCCAAGCATTTTGATCATCATCTTATGGCTCTCTCACATAATACCGTAATTTCTTCTTTCTTATCAACTCCTCTATAAAATCTCTTAAATATCGATATTTTTTTGTGTGTTGGTTTATCTAATTGCAACATTACTTTGAATCACTTCCTTTGAACTGTTCATTACCAGTATTTCTAATAGCATGACTTGCTAGTTGCTTCTTCCAATCACGATAAATGATTAGCTTTCCAATAGAACTCCTCCATAGTCGTTGGCTACTTTATCCTTGACCATTTTCCAAAATCCAGGTCTAGATGTATGCCCTGGACCAATGGCATCAACACCGTACTCTTGCTCACGTAATTAACTTTAGTAACTGCAATATGGAATCAATTAAAGAACCCGTTTAGTGACATCTGATGTCCCTAAGATAGGCCCAACTAGGACATCACATTCTTATGCTGAGTGGTGTGAAGCCTGAATTGCTCCAAAAATTTCATTGGTAATTCCTCAAAAGTCAATATGGACTTCAGTAAGAGCCAATTAAACCACACTGATGAAACACCATCTAGAAAAATAGAGACACCTGCATTGAACTACATATGTTGCCCTGACATAATCCATGCGTCATCTGTACTGAAATGCTGCTTGGGGTTGGTAGTCCCATTTTATGATGAGCTTGTTAGCATTGTAAACATCCTGAGATGCTACTCTCGGAGATTATTATTTGTGAATTGAGTTTTATTAAGCTTAGTACAATTTTCAATCTTCCTCCATCTATTCTCCTCCATCAATTGCTTGATCATGACTGCTACATGCTCATCACTTGCCTAGTATTCTAGAGGATGACTTTTGAGAATTCTTTCAAGTATTTGAATATGCAAACAATCTCTGTTGCTCATTGAGGTGTAGGCTCTCCGATCTCTAAGGGAATACTCCTTTAGTCCTTCTTTGATGCCCGATTGACTCTGTAGCAGGTGCTTGTACACTAGTATACTGAACCTCAACATTTAGATCATTATCATCTCCAACATGTTGTAAATCATCCTCAGAATCAGATGGGTAGACGGTCTCATTTTCCTTTCCTTCCAAAGGCCTTAAAGTTCATACAGTATCGACCTGACTCTAGTCGTACCGATTTGAATTCCCTTGCTAGGGACTTTCCTAGTTCCTCTAACACTTCTCTCCACTTCTCCATTTAGACAGTTCCTTCTGTTTTTGCTTTCCATCTCTTTCATTCTGGGCAGAAGCATATGTGTTTTCCTCTTCGAATCTAATAGGTGATGTCTCCCTCCTACTCCTCCTGGTCCTCTTTGATTGTTGGGTCAGCAAGGCTATGCTAGCATCTATTTGTCCAATATAGTCTTTTACTATTCTCCATCCTTCAATTCAGCTTTGTCATCATCTTATCAAGCCTTACTCTTATGACTATCTCTTTGGGGGTAGATGGTCTTGACAACGCTGTTGTCGACAAGTTGCTAGCCTCGTATGATGAGAAACTCCTTTACCGGCTGCTGCTTAAGATCTATCGGACTTCCTTGATGGTTCCATTGATTCCAGTCGGAAATTCCTTCAAATCCTTTGATGAAAACTTTTGGATTTGATCTTTTAACACTTCAATCCACAAGAGATAGCTAAATCAATGCCTGAGACATGTATTTCTCAATAAAAGCATTAAAAATGGCATAATGCCCAAATACAAACTAAAATGAAGATATCTAGCAAATAAAAGTAAGAACGTAGTGAAATTTTTGTATTGATTCGGAAGATCTGAGGCCTACGTCCAATGTAATGTCATTGATTATAGATTTTAGTCACAAGTACAAATATTTTACTGATTTAATAGCTTAGAACAGTAAAAGTTAGTTTTCTTAGTGACTAGAGCCAAGTAGAGAGAGAAGATGAACAAAGTAGGTGCCTAAAAGTCCTTTTTGAAATGCTCTAAGTCTTGCATATGTAAAGAAATTGCCCTAATAGAGTTGTAGATCCACTGAATATTAGTTCTAACATCAGAATCGAGAAAGTTGAAGGGGAGGAAACGTCCTCAGAGCAAAGAATTCATTATGGTACCAACCTGTTTTCTTAATGATAAGACATGCCATCTTCCTTCCTTTGGCCTTCTCTCTTCGATCTATTCCACTTTCAGATTTTTTCCATAGAAATAATGTTGTTGCCGAAAGGTTTCGATAGCTCTAGTCCTTGACTTATTTTCCTCAGAACTTCCTTAGAGTAGTTAACCTACTCCTTGAAAAATGCACCACAAGACTATCACTCTTGCTAGTAGTTCATAGATAATAACCCTAGAAGCCAACGGTGTGCATAAAAAGTGGTCGATATCAACCTAAAAGTGGTCGTATCGACATGTATTCTTAACCCTAATTGTTCTTCAATTCCTTGGCACCATTTACATTTCCCTTCCAATTTCAAGTCCTTGAATTATTTTATCTTCATCTTAATGTTCAAATTCATTTGAAAGCCGCTCGGTTAAACAATTAGATAACACTAAATATATCCATTCTATTTCATTCCACATGTAAATTCTTCAAACTCGATGTCAATATTAAAAATAAAAAAGTCTAACACGATTAAATAGAAAGTATATATATATGTATATATATATATATGTATATATATGTATATATATATATATGTATATATATATATATATACTAAAAAGATATACTAAAAATGAGTTGATCTATGCACGGTCCATTTAAGTTGAACAACATGATGCAAATGATAGTATATATAACAGAAATTTCCAACTTTCGACCTGTGCATATTTGATACAGATGTGGAAGACCTTCTGTTCACTACAAAACAAGACGGCTTTAGCGATGGCTAAAAGGCGTCGCAAGCCATCGTCGGCCTCCGTTGCTAAAAGCCATCGCTATTTAGGTCGCCACCACACAGTAAAGCGACAGCTTTAGCAACGGCTCCATCACCAAAATAGCGATGGTTGGCGCCGCCTAGGTGGACACATGGAAAATTAGTTAAAATAGGTATTGCGCCACAAATCGTCACTAGCCGTCGCTAATCTGAAACAATTTAGCCATCGCCAGCCATCGCTAACCTGGGTAAATAAGCCGTCGCTAACCTGGATTAAATTTCCAGCTCCACTTCTCCCTTTCTGTCAATCCAACCACACAACTAAATTCAAATCACTTTCCAACACATATACATTCAATTTCACAACCAATACCACTCCATCCATCATATAATCTCACACATATCGCAAATAATCATATATATACTATCCAAATCCAAATACTATCCATTAAACAACAAATACCAATCAAACGGAATCACACAAATCAACAAAACAATATAATCAGACAACCAAATATTATCCATCAATCACATATATACACAAATGTCCATTGACCCATCAAACACAACAACCAACCAACATGTATCAAATATATACACAAATGTCACTTGATCAGAAAACAATATGATGAAAATAGGGTAGAAACACAAACATACATATTCATCATCATCGCCCGACCCATCCTATTTAAGCATCGTCCCATGTTGTGCCAAGTATGCTGTAGTATACTCGTCCAGCTATTGCGTCAGTACGCTCATCCTCCAATCGTTTATCTCCACCAGCTGTTTTTTCATTTGAGCAATCTCCTCCTCGGCTTGGGATCCCCTGTCAGCCCTTTGGGATATTAACGCTTGTGAAATAGTTAATATTTAGTTATAATTTATGAACACTATAAATAGTATGAACAAAATAATTGATTAATTATGTGACTAATATTTATAATTAACTATTGTACATTGGTTGCAATTTATTTATTTCAATTATTCAGCTTCCTTATTCAATTTATAATTTTTTCACTTAAGTTTAAATTCATTTGCATGTGAGAATTTATATATTAGTAAATGAAGAAATGTACCTCCTGATTTCCATAACTGTACTGCCTATTTCATGAAAGCGGATCAATAATGGCATCCCAAATACGATTTGACTCCTCAAACATAACCTTTTCTCGGCCGGTGGACTGCGCAACTCGAGCCCGCTCCACTTCGTACCTCTCCTCCATTTACAAACAATTGTTAGACATGATAAATATTCAATTTAAAGTTTATGAAATGTGAATAAAAGGAATATAAAACATTGTCATTAAGGTTAAGCATGTTGACCATTATGGATCTCGATTCATCGTCCGTCCACTCATACGAAACGTTACCTTCCTCATCTGTCTGTTCAACGGCATGCATGGCCGTGAACACCTCAGCCATAGTAGGCTCGTGATTGTATCTCACCGCCTAAATTTATATACATATGAATAAACAATGCTACAAATATGATTAAACAACATTTTAGATTTTTATAAACACAATTTATAAATTTACCAACTCTCTCCTGTGTTCCTAGAAGGATTTAGAGCCACCATGGTATAATGTAGGATTTTTATTCCTATTAGCATGATTCCAGTAGATAATTCCTATAAATTTAGATACACAATTAACAAAATAACTGCAACTAACATACGAAATTTAAAAAAATTTAACAACAATGCAAAAGTATATAACTTACTTTCACTTTTGGAGTGTCTTAGAGCCAAAAATACTCTGTAACGACCCGCTATTTGGACCATTCAAATCGAAAATAAAACCATACACGTCTGACTTGAATAATTCAAAATACCGAATTATTAATTTAAATTTGGAAAAACACAGAATACGCAGTAAATAAATAAATCACAGGTCACAAACACAAAGTATTTTACAATAATGCAGCGGAAGCAAAGAGATAGTAGTTCATGAAGCTACTACATAAATATATCAGAGTTAACAAGATACAACAGAAGTAATAAGATACAAGAGAAGTTACAACACGATAATCAAGTACAAATATGAATACATCACTGGAATCAACTGGATAACTAGAATAGAAATAGAAAGCTGGATCTTCAAGAAAAGCTCCAACTCCGAAGGTGAGTCTCTAATGTTGTATCACTCAGTCTAACCCGAGCGTAAAGCAAAACACAAAGCACTCAAGTCAGGACATACATACTTAAACAATGTAAACCAACTCAAGTGAACTGTAATATAAAAGGTACAAGTAACTTAAAGGATGCTTGGGACGGCCCATCCTCTAAGGATCCGTTAAACTATTTACTATGTAGTAATATTTCGCTAATATAATAATGTCTACAGTAAAATAAACTTACTTTTAAATAGCGTTAAGGAGTTACCCATATCCCCCTTACCACGTAATAGTCCCATTAATCCATACAGTATCATGGTTCTTCCTGATCGGGAAGCCATCAAAGGATACTCCACAGTCTACGGGAGAAAACCAAACTCGTACAAGGCTCACTAGGGTAGGTGACACGGTACAACGAGGCAATGCTAAGGTAGATATACCAATTACACTTTCGGGTTGGTGGCAATGTATAGCCGCAGCTACCGCCCACCTCGAGCCACATTCCCATAAAAAACCCGAAGGGTGCACCCAATCAATCACAAAAGTAATAGAATGGTATCGAAGAAGTGTGTCCGATTGGAGGGGCAACCTCATTTAACCCGTCAAATTGCTCCCATTTTCGCTACCTTAAGCCAACTCACGGGAGTCGGGTCCACATTCATAACTCAATAGGATCATCGCTACCATCCTACTTCATTCTGGAATCTCCACCACGTACACGGTTGTCAAAGTGGTTTTCGATATCGACAGAGAGTATGCCCATATCCGATCCCAGTCTCTTTGTCAACCAACCGTTATTATAACCCATGGATATTTATTTCAAAACATAGTATATACTTTCAAAACCAAAATATCATATCCATTTCAAACCATATCATTTACTTTAAAATAGCTTATACTTCGAAAACCAAAATATCATATCCATTTCAAACCAAATCATTTATTCCAAAATAGTATATACTTTCAAAACCAAAATCTCATATCCATTTCAAAACCAAATCATTAGGATACATTTCCACTTCAAAATTTAAATCAATGTGATATTATTTCCATTTCAAAACCATGTCCATAATATATTACTACATTTCAAAAACCACATCAATAACACAACATTTAAATAAAACCCAATTTCAAATCACTGGATATTTGTTTCAATTTATTTAACTTGGAATATTCCTTTATATCATTTTAAACCACATTATAAAGTCATATTCTTAAATCTTCAATTTTGATATATTTCAAATCAATATATTTAAAGACAATTCTTAAATAAATTCAATTTCAAATAAATTCATTTTTGAAACCATAGTACTTTCAAAGTTATAACACCTCTGAAAACAAACACTTCGAAACCATAATACCTTGAAATCATAATACTTTGAAATATTATCATTTGGAAATCAACTACTTGAATCTTATCACTTTAAACATATTTACTTAAACTAAAAATCAATGTTAATATCTTCTAAAACAATATTCATTTAAACCATTTACATTCAATGTCAAATAATATTCATTCCAAAGTTGTAACACTTCCAAGTTCATTCATTCAAAAATTTCAAAAAACATTGTATTTTCAACAACAACATCATTTATAAAGTGTTACGGTAGGTAAATTAGTATTTCAAAAACATTGTCAAATTTTAGAAACAGCAGCACTTATAAAGTGCTATAATAAATATTTAGTTATTTTAGAACTTAGTTATGCTATCGTAAAACAATAGCATTTTGGAAATGCTATCAATAAAATTCCAAATTTTAATATAACATTTCAAAAACATTAAAACTTTAATTTTTACCCTTTTTAATTTATAAAATGATATTTTCCGCCTCAGAAAATATTCATTTGGATATCATTTAACTTATGATTAATCAAAATAAAATTTTATAAAAAAATATCCAATTTAAACAATAATTCATTTATAAGTCAAAATTTACACTAATTTACTTAACTTTTTATTTTTCCAAATAACTTAACACTATTTTTCAAAATATCCATTTCATAGCTAAGATGTTCTTTTAATAAGTCAAACTTCACATCTCCATTTGAAAACCAAATTTTCCAATTTATCACTTTAAGTCATATTTAAATCACATTTTCCATTTAAATCGTAATTCTTAATTTTTCAAAACATATCATTCCATAAAATAAAATATTTTATCATAGTTAATATAACATTCAAATTTTCTTTATAAATCTATTTGTTTAGACATCAAATAACTATGATTTTCTACTTAGATAAAATTTGTTACAAAATGTCCAATTTAACTATATTTCATTCTTATCAATTCAAAATGCATCATTTATTTATTATACAAAACATGTCCATTTCATAAAATAAAATTCAATACAATTGCCAGGTTAGATTTAACATTCCAAATTAAATCAAATTTCATTGTTAAGTTATTTACCATAAATGAAACCTATAAATTCCCTTTCAAACTAATTATTAACTTATGAAATTTTAACTTATATGAAAACCCAAATATACCTTTATATTTTAAATCATTAAATCACATTTTTAAGTTAAAATTTCATATATTCTAAATTACAAAATACTTAATAAAATTTTAGGAAAATATTACTTTCAAAATATTAACCATGGGCCTGTATAATATTTTCTAACCTAGGTCAAGTGATACGGATATGTATCATTTCAATCCCTATTTTAAAAAGAAAATCTGGGTTCTATCAATTCAAACCCGCAATCCCAAGTAAATCAAATACAATAAAAATCACTCGAGCCTATCATTTCATCCTATAATGATTTTTCCTTATTCTAAAGTCCATTCTGGTATGTATCATTTCAAACCATAATGATAGGGAACTTGTAGTGGTAATTAACAGAAATAAAATAGCAGTAGTATATAATATCATAACAGATGATGTAACAAATATATATACATAAATTTACATAAATAATCATGTCACGGGCATATATGAATATAGCATATAAATTTCTACAATTCACATGTCATTGTTTCATAATTATATAAGTACATATGTCTAGAGTGATAACTCACCTTTTAAAATTGAAGATAACAAAATAGAGACACTACTGAAACTCCGAAAAGCACAACCAGGCACGACTATATTTTTAAGTGGAAAGAGAGCCAAGATCCACACTTGTATGCAAACAAATATCACAAACATAAGAATAAAATTCAACACAAAGATTTATAGATTAAAACAATGGGAAAGAATGAATCAAAGTGACCTAACCTTGCTTTAAATCGATCAAGTGGCTAGGACATGGTCAAGCGGGCTTGACCACACCACACATAGGCTCGGCTATGAAGGTTAGAAGCAAGCTAGGCTCGACTAAAGGTCTTGTGTACATGGATATGGCTTGGAATTTGAAGATATGGTAGGTTACAAATCAATGGAAGGCTAAAAAGCATGGCACTTGAGTAGTTTTGGTTCGGCCATGGTGCATGGGGATTGGCCTTATGTTGGATCTTGGTCAAGTGGCACGGCAATAGGATGTTTGTGGTCATGGCAAGTGGATGTGGGTGGAGTTGTTTGGTGGCCGAGGCTAGAAATAGGAAGGTGAAGGCTTATGTGGTTGGCTATGTTTATCTCAAGGAGAAGGTAGTGGTTTTCATTCATCATGGTGGTCACGGCCATGTCTTGTATGGAGGTGATGAGGTTGTGGAGGTGGTCATGGTGGTGGTGGAGATGGTGCAGTGGTCGGCTAAGGCATGGGTGGAGTCCTAGCAAGCCATGAACAAAACAAAGAAAAGGAAAAAGAAGAATAGAAAGGGAGAAGAGGAAGCCATGGATTTTGAAGCTTGTATGTTTTTTTCCTCTTGAAAGCAAATAAGAAAATGAGGAGATGAGATGTATTTTTGTGCATGAATAAGGAGCAATTCACGGCTGTAGAAGGAAAAAAAGAAACGGCTAAGGAGTGGAGTTTTGAATGGTAAGAAAAGGAAAAATCAACCTTTGTATTAAAGGAAAAAATCTTGTACATATTTTATTCTTAAATGCAAATGAAAATGAGGATATTGAGATGAAAATGAAATATTCTTGTATGACTGGAAAAAGGAAATACACGGCTAATAAATGGTTTGGATGGCAAGTAAAAGAGTGAATGCTAGGAAATGGAAAAGGCAGGAGTTAAGGAGAAAGAAACGTATGCATATTTTATTCTTAAATGCAACTGAAAATGAGAGATGGGAAATAAATTTCTGTACGTGAATTTTAAACTTCACATGTACGGCTATGAGTAGAGTAATTCATGGCTAGGAATGAGGAGGAAACAGCTAGAAAATAATAAAGAGGGTAGGTGAATAAAAAGGCAAGCATTAAAGAAATGTAACGTATGTCTTCTTGATTTTCTTCCAGCCATTAATAAAAATATATAACAAGTAAAATCTAATAAATAATCAAAGTGCAGACTAAAATAAAATAAAATAACATAGAAAATACAAATATAGAAATGGACATAGAAAAATAGAAATTGAAATACAGAAAATAACTGCGTGTAAAACGCTGTATTTTATCTAATTTAAAAAGTATAACTCAGAATTTAATGAAATGAAAAGCAGAACGGGTATCATACTTCAAAGAAAAAGATTAAAATTTAAAAATTCAAAATTTTAAAAATTTAAACTGAAAAATCAAATTTTGACAAAAATATAAAATTTTCAAAAATTGTTTATTTATTGCATTTGAAAAATGAATTACAAACAAATTCAAAACTAACATTGGAAAAATTCTGAAAATTCACTTTTAAATGATTTAAAAATCAAAATTTCAAATAAAAAATTTTAATTAAAAATATTTACAAAATTATGGGTTGTTACATACTCAGCCCACTCATCTACGCCCATCCAATTTGGATTTTTACCTGCATTTTTAGCCTTAGACAAAGTGTCCCTGTAATTTTTTCTCATCTTTTTATTCCAATGATTAGCAAAAATGTCTATATCCTTTGGATCTACATGCACGGCTGCCTGCATATTGAAATTATTTTGAATTATCTAAATTGTATTAATTTTCAACTGAAATTCAAACTTATACTTACGAGTACATCAGCCAAACTAGCATTCTTGATATGTGGTGGTATGTCGTCCCAATGAGGTCAACCACCGGACATCCTACTCATAAATGCCTTCCTGGAAACTTGTATGATGAAATCTGAAGGCTCCACCTCTAAGCCTCTGCACAAATTTTGATGTAGATATTTAATGAATTTAAAAAAATACTTCAAATAAATTTGATACTTACTCGACGCTTTTCGAAACTACCTTCGCCAATGGGCATAAATCTGGTGTAGTGCCACTAGCACCCACACCGGGAGATGGAGAAGGCTCGGATCTCTGACAACGTCTCTTGCTAGACATATCTACCATAGAACAATAATATCACAGAATGAAAAGACATAAATTTATTAGTACAAAGCATGTTTCAGTAATCATCACATAAAACATCCACTAAATCATAATAAATGAGACAAGATCTCATGAATACAAATATGGAAATTCAAAACAGAATAGTACATAGCTCAGAACATGGTCATCATTAATAATATATAGCTCAGAATATATGCAGCTAAGAATAATACTTTATACAACAAGCGACTCATTTTCTAATTCAGACTCAGTCTCGTACTCTATCTCGTTCTCTTCGGTACTTTCAAATGCATCTAATAAAACATTTGATTCATCATTCAATGGCCCTAAATCAATGTCATCAATTATTACTATTTCTGTATTTGGTTCAAGATCCGCTTGATACGCTGCTTTGTTTGGAATATTATTTCTATCAAACGTAAACCTTAGCTTTGTTTTAAAAACAGCCGACCAATCCGCTTTATCTCTTTTTAAGGATGGATATGGAGCAAAATAAACTTGTAATGCTTGCTTGGCTAATACGAAAGGATCATACTTATTGTAACATCCCTGGAATTTTAGCCAAAATAATTTGATAATTGATTTAATTATTGAAATTAATTTGTGAACTCATTTGTGAATAAATTAGAAAATTTCTAGAGTAAATAAAATTTTTGGATTTTAAATAGAAATTTGATTTGAAATTTAAGAATAAGTATTTTATAAATGAATATTGGTTTTAAAAATAAATGTATTGGAAATAGATAGAATTATAAAGTTTAAAGATAAATAAAAGTTTGTTTTCTAAAATTATAATATATATAATTATTTGGAACATGTGATTTGAGAATTTATATAATAATTTCCAAAAGATTAATTTTTAAGATAAATTCTCTTATATAAATTAAATGTGATTATTTGTTAATATATAATCAAAATTTTCAAATCATTCTTTTCTTTTAGAAAAACTGTACAAAGTTAAATAATAGGAAATGTATGAATGTAAAATATGAATAAAAATATATGTATACAAATATATTGAGCTAAATTAAAGATTGTAACGTGAAAAATAAATGGAGATAAGAAAAATTATTTGTGTAAATATAAATATAAAAGAAGATTTAAACATTTTAAAATGAAAACATATGTTGTATATGAAAATATATTTACATAAAGGGTTAAAAGAAAATTTACAAAATAAATTGAACAAAGGATATAAACATAAAAGCGATCTCTAGTGACATTTGTAGATGAAAGAAGGTATGTAAATAACAAGTGTTGGTCAGGTGGACAAATGGCAAAAGATTTATTTTCCTTTGAATTAAAATTGAAAGCATGCATGAGAAAAAGAAAGAAAAAAAGAGTTACAAGTCAGGCTGTTCTTCTCAAGCCTGAGAGTTCGAAATTCTCTTGAAAAATAAAACTGAAAATAGAAAACAAGAAGAAGAAAAAAAATATAAACTCAATCAAAACAAAATCATCTCAAGATCAGAACCTGAGAAGCAATTTAAAATCTTCAAAGCCTGGGAAATATTAAAGCAAAGCATTAAGAAGTTAAGCCTGTGATCAAGCAAGTTCAAGCATGGAGATGGTAACTTGACATCAATCAAGATCTGAAATCAAACAAAAGTAAGCAAGGATCACCACAATACAGCAGTGAATTCAGAAATAACAAACCCAAAAAGCTTGTCTTAGTTTTTCAAATTCAAGAAAAAAGCACTAGCTTCTCTGTTCAAAGCTTCATCGGATGAGTTAACCTTTTTAAGCCAGATATCTGATCTGTTGTTTGAATGTATGATGTAGGCAAGTTTGAATGCATGTGTGAAATATGCCTGTTTGTGTATAATGGTGTGCATGTTCTGGAATCAGGAAGACAATGTCTCTGTTAATCTAATTAAGTTCAAAAATTAAATCCTATCTTCCTCAATCTGTTCTACCGTGTAATATTAAAACAAAAAATGTTTGCAATCATCATAACAAAATTTTAAAAATATAGTTTCAAGAAAATATAAATTGGTTTGTCTGGAAGATGAATAAACAGTGAAATCTCAATTCTATCGATATTTTAACTTACATGAATTACTGATTCGATTACCTCACCTAAAACCATTTCGAAATCAATGATTTTTAAAACAAAAACTAGAATTTTTAGTTGCGTATTAAGGTGGCATTTGCGAGATGAACGAAAAATGGGTTCTCGTGATTTTCTGATGATTGATCAAGTGTTGGACTTCGGGATCGAGGTGGTGGGTGTTGGAATGATTGTAGATGGTAGGAAAATTGCAAGCAAAATTTTAAATTCAGTATTGTTTGAGATTTGAATCAAAGTAGGGTTTAAAACCTGCGTTTTGCAAGTGGTAGTTGGGAGGAAATTTCTTCGTCGCCACCATGTTTCTGGCGATCGCACCAGGGGGATTCGAATCATTGGGTATCAGGGAGGCTTCGAGCACAATGGCGTGTTCGTCGATGTTCGGAGGAGGTGGTTCGAAGCGGTTTTTGGCAACCCAGTTTTATTCTAGTCAAACCCATATGCTAAATTTTTGAATTCATGATAATTCTTGGTTCGGGAAGTTCATGGTGTTCGGGCGAGTTGATAATGACTCGTCCGAGGTCGGTATGGGGTTTGTCGGCGGCAAATGATGATGTGCACGTGGATGTGCACGTTCGCGTGCATCAGATTGTTTCAGCGATTTGAGGTTTTTGGGGGAAGACGATAGAACTCGAAGGGTAGCTCGTGTAACTGGTCAATTTTCTCGAAGCATGGTGAAGTAGGGGTTTGCTCGGGTCCAAACTCGAAGTAGATAGGGAATTAGCTCGGGTTGGCTGTTTGTTGGCCAAAAATGAAATTCAAAGATAAATCAAGTTTAAAATCAAAATCTTGTTAAATCAATTCTCTTCTTATATTAAATGATATCCAAATTTAATAATTAGTTAAGAAGGGATTTTTAAATGAATTTTTTAAATTACCAAGTTTAAAAGTGATTTAAAATAAATATAGCCTTTATTTTGAGAAGTTTATTTTAACTTAATGATATTAAAGGTTAGATAATTAATGTTTAATGGTTAATAAATTTTATTTATTAAAGAAATTAATTACCTGAAGTAAATCACTTAAAGAAAGAAATTAATATATAATTAATTAATAATTCAGGTTGGATTAATCAAGTAATTAATGATTGATTAATTAAAAATAATTACTTAAATTCAAGTAATTAAGAATAGGTAATTAATGATCAAAGATTTATTAATCAAGTAATTAAGGGTTAATTACTTTAAAGAATAATTAATTAATGTGGTTAATTAATTAAGGTAATCAATTAAGAATAATTAATTAAAGGTTAATTAATTAAAGTGATTAAGAAATAATTATTAATTAAGGAGTAATTAATTAATTATTGTAATTAATTAAGAATAATTAATTAAGGATTAATTATTAATTAAAGGGTAATTAATGATTAATTAAAGAATAATTAATTAAAAGTTTGTAATTAATTAATTATTAATTAACCCTGACTAGGAATTATCCACAGGCAAATGATTCTGGTTTAGATTAATCAGATATCTTAATTGGTTTCACTTATGGATGGCTGTATTATATTGAATGTTGTGAATTGGTGCATATCTCTACTGCATGATGCTTTATGATATAATTATTTTAATTCAAGCTAGGATGAATGTAATTTATTTTATCTGTGACGAATGTATATTATTTATCTGTGAATTAGTAAATGAAAGATAAGCGTTATAGAAATATACCGCTTATCGATATTGATATGCTTAAATTTGTGATGATGTAATAATTTGTGATGTTGCACTATTGTGTTAAACCCTAGACCACACTCTTACACACACAAATATGGATTTCACGAGGAAATCGGTTAAGTCATAGAGATTTGAATTTAATGAAATGGTTTAGAAATTTGAAATTTTGATTCAAAATTGATTTTGAAAATGGAATCTGGGGTTTAATATGGAAAGCTTTTGAAAGGAGTTTTAAAGATAAAGGATATTTTGAATATCTTGATAGGATTTTGAAATTTATATAATTTAACTTGAATTGAATTCAAATTTTGGATTTGAATTCCATGTTTGGAAATTATGGTTTATAGATGTTATACAAAGTTATAAATGTGTTTATATGAATTTAAACCATTTTAAAAGTATGGTTTTGAGAAATTGAAATTTACCCAAGGATTTTAACTTATATAAATGAAATCGGATTTTTCTGAAATGAAAACTATTTGTTTTCAAATAATAAAAGCTTTCATATAAGGAAAGAATTTTAATTTGTGTTAAAAGGATTTCAAGTTTGAAATGAAAATAGTTTTCCAAGTTATGGATAAATCTTTGTGAAAGATTGTTGAACTTTGTTTTGAAATTGGAAAGGTGTACCTTTTGTATAAAAGATTGAAAGGGAATTGTTTTGAAAGCTATCAATTAAATCTTGGATTTAAAGATTGGACGAGTTAATCCAATTTGAAGGAAAACTGTTTTGAAATGATATGAATGAACGTTTGTGAAAATGGGTGAACTTTGTGAAGTAAATCTTTTTGATTAAAAGATTTGAGATGGTAATATTTTTAAACCATTTGAAAAGAAAAGGTTTTGGGTTTTAAAGTTGTGACTTAATTGAGGACACATTATCCATATGTTTTAAATATTGCGCTCATTATTCAGTTTAGCCGGGAGAGGACCTTGTGTCATATAACCCATTTCAAATAATGATATGACGTTATGGATTGCAATTGAAGACTGATGTTAAAGACCGGGTATTTGCGAGAATGATAGGATAACCTATTGATTGTCTCTGCACTGAGTAGCTACGGTATAGAGATTCTCTAAGTGATGGGAAGTCCGATCGGTATTGGGATTACCCAGATTGCAAGGGCTTCTTAGGAAGTGCCTTCGGTTCTGTTCGAACCCGGAACAGACTTGTATGGATGTGTGTCTGACGTTACACTTTAAGATGTAAAGCTTGTTTCTATCAAATACATTTCTGCTTGGTGGCGGAGAGTTTATTCTCTTAGCTTAACACCCTTCTTTGAGACGTACGAGCTCAGAGGTTATGAGTTGATGGTTACTAGTGATACATTCCCAATTTGGTAATGTGGCATGCTAAGTGCTGCTGTGTGTGCTGATCATTTGTTGATCATTTGTTGATCAAAGCATGGCTTTGTGAAAAAGCGTAGCTTTGTGGACGAGACTGCATCGGGACCTCACACCCCGAAAATGGTCGAAATAGGAAGATGCGGCAAGGTTGCAGGGGTTGCACCCCTAGGGTATGTCCATTCCTTCTGGCAAAGGATGGTATTATGGTATGGAGCCCTGATACTTAACTCATGTGACCATTGTAAATTTATTACCGTGTGATGTTGTTGGTGTAGAGGATCCTCGGATAAAGGTCGCAAAGGACCGAGGGTGACATATCTTAGGTTTTACTTCCCTGGAAGGGGGTAACTGGCCTTGTGTTGGCAGAGAGCCAGGTAGGTTCTCGGGGAATCCCTCCAGAGGCGTTCCCATGTTACAATAGGAAGTTCCTTAGCCTGACCATTTGTTGGAAAACCCAATCTCCAATACGAGCTTTGTAGGGTTTTAGTTGTATTACCTGCCACCTCAGGTGGTAGTTATAGTAGGCAGAGTACAATGGTACCTATGCTGGCTAAGATTAATATTATACTTTTGAAATATTTTCAACTATGTACTAATAATAATATCAAAAATGGTTTTCGCGTATCAAGCATTTTTGACAGTCATAAGGAGAAATCTCCTCCAAGTCTGCGATTGCATTGTGTGTGTGGTGGGAGGCCTTATGTCGGTTTCATTTTCCAATAAGCATTGCGAATTTCATTTCACTTTGTTTTTCAAACCAAATGTTTTTGTTTACTCATACCAGTCTCATGACTGACCCGGAGTTTATTATTCCCTTCCTAAACTCTTGGTGCCCATAATTTTCCACACGGGTAGTCTAGAGTTTGGTTTTTCAGATAGTCAGATAGTATATATTGATTTGGTAGTCTTTGGCTTATTGGTTCGGTATTTTTTGGAGTCTTTGGAGCTCATGGATCGCATTTGCTTATCTTTGTGCAATCTTAATGGAGATTTGAGCTTGAAGTTTTAGAGCTTTAGCTTTGGAGTTTTGTTCTAGAGAAGCTTATGTTGGATTTTCACTCTCTCTTTTTTTGAAGACTCATATCTTATTGTGTCGTGTTTCCGCTGTATTTTGTGTTGTATGTATATTCTCTGATGTTGATGATTATCATTGTATCAAATTGTTGTATTGGATATTGTATTCATGTTGTATCAATGATATCATCTTTTTTTCCGCTGTGTTGTTTTTCATCCAATGTTGTTGCAAGCTCCGGCGATATGAATTTGATGTTGTTTGTCGGACATCGAGTTCGGGTCGTCACAAGTGGTATCAGAGCTAAAGGTTGAGTAAGAACTTTAGCTACGGAGTGTAACACATTAGATGGCTCATTAGAGATAGGGTGAAGTATACCCTAGAATGAGTACAACCTGTGAAACTAAAAAACCCAAATTTCTCAGTCTATTCTCTTTATCTGTTGTTATTCCCTAAGATATTTCGTCTGAATGCCTGAATCAATTTTCTTACTATTTCTAGATAATAAGAATGGATGGAAGAAGAGGACGAGGTAGGGGACGGGGAAGTACCATTTCAACTGGTCAAGTCCCTGCAACAACAACTATACCCACTCAACCTCAACCAAATTTGACTGATTTATATCGAAGTTTTTCTAGACTTGGTGGAAAACCGTTCACTGGCAAAGAATCTATTATCGAAGCTTAAGCCTGGATTCGATCCTGTGAAAGAATTTTTTGAGGATTGAAGTTAGAAGATGACCAGATGAGATTGATAGCTTCCTGGCAGCTCCAGGAAGAGGCTCTAATGTGGTGGGAAACTATTACTGTGGATAAGTCGGCGGATGAATTCACTTGGAGTTCGTTCAAGGAAGTGTTCGAGCAGGGATATATGTCGTCTGCTGGTATCTCCAGAATGTACTAGGAGTTCACAGATTTAAAGCAAGGAAGTTTATTATTTGAGGAGTATTTGAACAAATTCAACGAGCTATCTCGATTTGGTCTGGAATTGGTGAATGCACCTTTAAAGAAAAATGAAAAGTTTATTCGGGGAATGAACAAGAAATACCAGGAGAGAATGTTGCTCACATAAAGGAATCTTTTTCTGACTTGATTGATATGGGATATAGATACGATACTCCGGATAAGCAGGAAGTTCCAGAGGGAAAAGGGAATACAAGCAATCTAAATTGGAGGAAAGGAAGTTTGGTGGAAAGAAACTACGGAGAGGCAAAGGAAAGAAGAATACTCAGAATAACAAGGTGAAAGATGTTGCTTATCTCAATTGCTTGGAGAAATGCCATTATTCGAACAAGTGCAAGAATCCCTGGAAGCAAGGAGAGAGAGAGAGCCATTTATGAAGTTTGAACAGGAATCTAGGAAATGCTATTACTGTCGCAAGCCGGGACATAGTATCAAGGATTGCCCAGCGCTTAATCGAGCTCAAGTAGCAAAAGTGTATGTAATCAAAGACGATCCTACCACTTCAAAGGCTGATAAGGAAAAGAAATTTTAGAAGATAACTCTTTCAGTTATGAAAGAGTTGTTTGAGTTTGTTTGACATGAGAGCTACCCATAATTTTAGTTCTTAGAAAATGGTAAATGAGTTAAATCTTGAATTTGAGATCATAGTCGAACCTTTTTTGTCTATTTCATTAGGTTTTGATATATTCTACGAATGGTTAGTTATCCCTTTGGACTAACCAATGCCTTCATATTTTGTAGATCAGATAACCCAATTATTTCGTAGCTGAATGATTTTATTCTCATATTCGTTGATATTCTGATTTGGTAAGCCAGATGCAGAATAAATATTTCAATTTGATCTGATCAATTATTTCTCTATCTATCATCTATTCTTTGTTGTTCCCCTGGCAAATTTCAGGGACGAAATTTTCTTAAGAGGGAATCTGTAACATCCCTGGAATTTTAGCCAAAATAATTTGATAATTGATTTAATTATTGAAATTAATTTGTGAACTCATTTGTGAATAAATCAGAAAATTTCTGGAGTAAATAAAATTTTCGGATTTTAAATAGAAATTTGATTTGAAATTTAAAAAAAAGTATTTATAAATGAATATTGGATTTAAAAATAAATGTATTGGAAATAGATAGAATTATAAAGTTTAAACATAAATAAAAGTTTGTTTTCTAAAATTATAATATATATAATTATTTGGAAGATGTGATTTGAGAATTTATATAATAATTTCCAAAAGAATGATTTTTAAGATAAATTCTCTTATATAAATTAAATGTGATTATTTGTTAATAAATAATCAAGATTTTCAAATCATTCTTTTCTTTTAAAAAAATTGTACAAAGATAAATAATAGGAAATGTATGAATGTAAAATATGTATAAAAATATATGTATACAAATATATTGAGCTAAATTAAAGATTGTAATGTGAAAAATAAATGGAGACAAAAAAAATTTATTTGTGTAAATATAAATATAAAAGAAGATATAAACATTTTAAAATGAAAACGTATGTTGTATATGAAAATATATTTACATAAAGGGTTAAAAGAAAATTTAAAAAATAAATTGAACAAATATGTTAATATCATTTTAATATATACATCTCTATATACGCTAAAACCAATACTTATATATGCAAGCAGGTAAAAGGGTACACGGCAAATCTGAATATAACAAATTCAATCCCTATATAACTTCTACAGGAATAGATACTTGAACAAAAACATAACTATGAAAATAACTTCTATATAAACAGACTTATATACTTTATTTAAAACCCAAATTGTAGTATAAATTCAAGCTCATCAATATATGAACAACAAAAGGGACAGGGGTACTCACGGCTAAGAAGGGCAGCTCGATGGGTTGCGGCCATGTTGGCTGACGTGGGCGGAAAAGGGTGGGTGGCTAAGCCTTGCTGAGGAGGATGGTTGGTGTGGCTGAGGAAGGTGTGAAATCTGGTGGAAGTACGGTGCGGGCTTGGTTGAATGTCGGGGTGAAGTCGCGGTCAATAGGGATAGTGATGAGGTGGAGTGGTTCAGCCAAGGCTGGTGGAGGAGAAGATGGAGGGCGAGTCGCAGGGGACAAGGCGCTTGCATGCGTTTGTGGTGGCGAAGAGGAGGTGTGGTCACGGCCTGGGGTTGAGCGAGCTGCTGTTCGGGTGGAGAAGAGGAGAACGGGTCGATGGTGGGCGGCGAAGGCCCGAATCTGGGTGAAGCTTCATGCGCAAAGAAAAGAAAGGAAAAAAACAAAAACAAAAATTGAAAAAAGAACAGGAGCAGCTTCCAAAATGAGAATGTGAAAGAGTTCCAGCAATGACTTTAGGTATGTCTTCGTACCAGATATATATTTTTTCAAAAAAAAATTAATAGTCCGGAAGAAAGGTTGCGAATGGACAGGAATATGAATGATTAGAGAAGAGACCAGAGGTTATAAATTTTTCGTTGACAAATGAAAGTAGCTGAACCAAATAAAAATGAACGAACCCAAGATTACAGTGTATAGATAGGAGTAGGAAAAGTCACAAATTCTAAATTCGAGAAATATTAAATGAAAGTGGCTGCTCGAATTACACAAAGGAAATTGAATAGTCTCAGACAACCAAAAGACAAGTTGAGGAACCGATACGAAAATTGTTTCATCGATTCTGCAGCGACTAGAATTTAAAACACAGAAATAAATATACCATAGAGATCAGCACGACGAGGCGATCAAAACGGTATACAGATATCAGTGGTACGATTGAATTTCTAAAAATTCGAATTTTCTATTGGCGAAAATGCAAGAAAACGTAGGAAAAATAAGATTGACGGAGCTAAAGAAGTCCGAATTTTGAAAAACGAAAAATGACGTCTTGCTCAGAAGAAGATTTAGAATTTTTCTATGTAAAAATATTTAGGTTTCCAAAATATTTTATTTTCATCGATTACTAACTGATTTAAATTATAATAAATTTACGCACGAAATAAACTTCCATATTTTGGATGAAAATTTACCATCTTCTATATTTAAATATCCGTATCTCAAATACAAAATTTTAATTTCAAATTTTATTATTAAAATTTCTCCAAAATTCAATTTAAATACGTTACTAAAACAGTTAAAATTTACGGGTCGTTACATTGTGACATTATGGTACTTCGATTATCATGGCATTTAGACATGCGGCGCTATGGTTCTTGTAATACTTCAGTTGGAATCTTGACTTGATTTGGGTTGTGCTGATCCCATTTGATCTTGCAACATATGTCAATCCCTTCCTGGTATACCATGCAACTCTGATCCAAATGTGCTGTGTCAAATCAAACATGTCATGCATACCCATAGCCTACGAATGAACCATGTCGACCCCATTGGTTTCCTAGATGTTATGCTGACCTGAATTGCTTCCTTATACTATGTCGACCCCTTTTTCTTTAACCATAACATGCCGACCCTTCTCCCTCGAGTGCACCATGCTGATCCATCAGGCCTTCATAAATTTTTGTCTACCCGTTCGTTCTCTAAATGCTATGCTGATCCATCCTTCCAAATATTCTACGCCGAGCCAAACACTATATGCTGATTTTCCAATATTATGCTGATCCATACATATCTTACCCAATTTGGCCAATTATCCATGCCGACCCCTATTTCAACCAAACTAAATTGCATAAATTCGACATCCTGTATTGTCTATTTATTGATCTCGGTTATCATGGGCTGGACACAAGTGCTCGGGCATTATATCTCGGTCATATGGATGTCATCTCGTGACCATCCTTACCATCAATGGTCGAGTCTGGTCTTTATAATCAACCATATGCAGTTAGGCTGAGGCACTGGGTAACACTTGCCCCTCAATGTATGTCTTGTGAATAACTTGATGTGCTTTGAATTAGAGAAATCTGGATTCTCAAAAACAAGCCTATCAAAGTTCCTGGTTGATCATTGTTCCTTTGTTAACCTTTGATGATACAGGTCTGATGTCGCATTCCATCAGAACACACAGATTTTTCCACATGAAATCTTCAGGTTATCTTCTAATTCGACATCAAACTTGATTGTTTCAAGCTAAACTACCATTTTTGTAAATTTCAAAAGGCTGAAGCCTTAAACTTTTCTGTGCACGTTTATGTGCATGTTTCTGTTGCTGGCTTCCGGGCGCGTTTAGACGTTCTTTGGCCTTAGCCAAACCATTTTACTTGGGATGTTTACATTTGCAGTCTAAACTTTGCGACACTGGCTTCCATTCTGTTTTCTATCATCAGCCATTACCTTCTGTCCTTTTTTATTTCACTTACGTCCATCATTCATGCGCGTTACCCTTTTTTCCTTCCATTTTATACTACATTATTACATATATTTGCTTTTTATTATTTTACTACCTTTTATTTTATTTTTATTCTTTATTTTTTATATTTTTTTAGAGGGATCGGCATTAGATATGCTGACCCATTGGTGAATTTTCCTGGATAGGATCGGCAAGCCTTGGGACCGATCCCTCTCCAATCTGGTGATCAGGTCTAATGGATACGACCGGCTCGTATCCTCTCCCTTGATTCCCATACAAAAGTTTGTGCCCCTCTCTTTTGTTTCTTCACTTTACCATTTCACTTTATTTACCCTTGCATGAAAATTCAACCGAACCCAAACCATAGCCATTTCCCTTTCATTTAATTCTAAATCCAAAAACAAGCACAAAACTCCATCCTCGATTTAAGCCGCCTGTAATTCATCCTTAATCCAAAGTTTCATCTATTCTCCCATAATCTAATTCGATATATATATGTATGTATGTATGTATGTATGTATGACTCCTCTTTTTAATCATGTAGTGAGTCATGAATTCTGAGTTTGCGTAAGTTCGAGCATTTTTAGGTGTATAGCTTGACGGGTTTCGATAAGATATGAAGAAGAGGAGGAGAAGATAATGGAGTGGAGGAAGAAGAAGGAAGAAGGAGGGCTCGGCTGGTATCTTTGAAGGGATGGAGGAGAGTTGAGTTTTTTTTTCCTTTTTCTGTAAGTGAACTTGGGAAAAAAGATCGACGTTATCATTTTGATGTAGGGGCATGTTGGAAGTTTTAGAGAATCGCTTTGTTGAGGGATTGGTGTAAAGTAGCTATGAAGAGAGAGGTAAGTGTAGGAAATGGGTTTGATGAGAGGGATTAGTAGGAGATGGATTTGTGAGGGATCGGTAGGAGTTTGTTGTATGAGGGATTGATGCTAATGGCCTTAGTCAAGGGATCAGTGTAACTTGTCTAGTATAGGGGTCAATATAAGATTTGAAAAGGAGGGTTCTTCCTAAAAAGTTAAGTATGGGGATCTACATCTAAGCTAGAACAGATTTTTGGGATTGGTAATAAAGGTTAAAGCATAGGGTTCGGTATGTAGGCTAATGGGAAGGGATCGGTATTGCCAAGAGAGTCTAAGTTTAGGGGTCAACTACGAGAGTAAGGCATAGGGATCGGCATCTAAGGCAGGGATCGGTGTTGACTATAATGACAATCTTAACTTAAATCATCCAAACATTTGACTACATATTGCCTTGCTCAAACATAAAACAATTAAGAACAACTTGACTTGCATAATTGGACCAAAGGACTTAAGTTTGAATGAATAAATTTCCAGTCTGGTTAATAAGAACTAAGTATAAAATCCAAATATACTTGAACAAAGGACTTCATAACTCAGAATGTCAGCATCTAATCCTAAAGCTTCAGTTGTCGATCAATTTTCATGTCGACTGAGACAATCAGCAATGACGGTCTCTCTGGTTGAAGCTTCCGAGCTTCGACATTTTATTTTTGTTTCTTCAGTTTCAAACAGCTTACATTTGTTTCATATTACACTACACTATTTCACACATGACATAGGGGGATAGGTTATTATTTCTAATATTGATTGTCTACTGAGTATAGCTAACACAGACCCTAAGTTACACGAAGAGCTAAACCATAATGTCTTCTGAATCAGTCGTGAGATCAAGTTCATTTACCTTATCTGATAAGACTGCATTGGGTTAGCAAACAGAACAACTAGGGGCATCTAACCCACAAGCAAGTCTTTTTTCGATATCCCAGTTCTTCCTACAAAAGTTATTGACCCAGCTACCGATGCTGCATGGAGTGCCATCATTCTAAACAATCCGGCTGACTCACAAGCGTTTAAAATCGGCGAAGCCGCTCTTCATCGATTATGTTCTATTCATAAGATTCCCTTTGAAGATGTTTTGGTTCCATCAAGGCAAGATAGACCTCACTTGCACTCAGCCGGATATACAACATGCAATAAATTCAAGTGCTAGGCTGGATGCGTGCCACCGTTCAACTCTTTTGTTTGGGAAATGCTAAGAATTATGAGAATCGCTCCTACTCTACTACACCCTAACAACTATACTTTTATCCATGCCACTTTTCTCCTCTTCATGAACGTCCAATTTCGTCCGCTAACTCCTGAAGACATCCGATACAATTTCAAAAGACGGACTGATAGTCCTTCATATGCCTTTCTTGGACCCCTGCACAAATGCCAAGTCTTAACGAGTGCATGGAACAAGCTTTCCTTATTTAAACATGAATGGTTCTACGTATGGTGTCCTTCCGCTTCATGAGAAGATGGTTGGAAGGACGTAAGAGCCATTCCTAACTTCGCCTTTAGTTCAAAGATTCAAGTTGCAACTTCTTCCTTAATTGTACTGATATCTTTATTTTTTTCAGGTGTCCGTCCTCGACCTGATGGCATTGGATACTCCAGGGCTATTGCGGCCATTCACGTTGTTCTTGTGAAGGATCAAGACATCGAACTCCCCATCACCAATGAGTTTCTCTCATTATTCAGGATGTTAGAAGACGGTCGCAAAATTTCTCTCCTTGGAAGCAAAGCGATTCCAAAGACTGTTGTCGAGAGAAAAGAAAAAATAAACGACCCTACGGTTCCCCCTGTTAGGGGAACCCATGAAGACATCGAAGAAGGGGAGATAAAGGAATCGCAAGATGTAGGTCCAAGAAATGGAGACATAGGCCTTAGTAAAATGCCAGCGTTGAAGCACCATATACTAGCCAATTGCAACCTTGCCCGAAGAAGGGAAAAAGCTTGGCGTATAAGATATGAAAGAGGAAGACTGGTGCAACCCCAAAATTCATCATATCTCCAGATGAAAAAGAATCATCTTCTCAACAGATGGGGAGCTCGTTGAAGGGACTCTCCAACATTCCAATCCTGGACGATCTATTAAATTACAACTTCATTAATCTCGATGTTGAAAGGCTTAACTCACTTACGAGAAGTGGCGAGGGAGTGCAACCCTCTAACAGAGGAGAGGGAACTCCAATGAGTAAAGCTAACATTACTGGTTCGTCGGGGGGAAACACTAGAACACACACAAGCACTTGCACTCCACCATCCACTTGTGATTAACTCTTCACATAACTGTAAGGAATGAGGATTACAGATCTTAAGGCTAGGATTAACACTAGAGGGGGGTGAATAGGGTTTATAAAGAATTACTAAATCCTTTTGAGTTTATGTCAATTTGAACAAAGATGTATGCAATATTCAGACACAGATATAATCACAGAAACAAACACAGATGCAGAAATAAAGTAAATGCAGTAAAGGAAAGAACACACCGGATCTTATACTGGTTCAGAGTTACCCTACATCCAGTCCCGCACAACTAAGTACGGATTTCCTTTCAAAAGCAATTGAACAATTACACCCTCGGTTCAAGGCTACGAGGTACACCCTCCAGAATCACAATCCTCTGGGTAGAGATACTTGATTTTCGAGCAACAAGTTCACCCAATTGATTTCTCAAGGCTACAATCACACCTTTTCTCACTTGATTGATTTCCAAGGCTACAATCACACCTTTATACTTGATTGATTACAAAGAAAGCCTATAACTCTGAATAGCACTAAGGATCTTGTTGAGATAGTGATAATGAATCAAACCAAAGATGATCTAGTTAGATTCAATGTTTATTTTGGCAGAGTAATGGTAAGAATATGTATAAAGAAATGTTAAGAAGAAGAGAAGTGAAAAACCAGAAAAACTGATGTAAAATTCATTGAAACAAACCCCTATTTATAGAGAAACAATAGCCATGTCCATTCGGGAAGAGTTATGGTGAATAGACACTTCTTTTGAAATTTGAATTTTGAAACAAACTGACCCCATGTCGACATGGGGTACTTGGGCATGTCGACATCCCAAAGGGTTTTTTGATGATTTGATTTTCTTTGAAAATATCCTTTATCTTATATTAAAACTATTTTAAACTTTATAAATATACTTGACTACAGTTAAAATTCATAAGTAAACATAGAGAATAATATATATAGAATTTAACTATAATTTTATATTTTAAATTTAAGTATAAATATTTAAACATATTATATTAAAAGATAGTTTAAAATCAGGAGTAATTGACTTTGAAATTGAAGATGATTTTGAGGCTAAAATTATTTAAAATCAGGATAGAGGTTTTTGAATCTTTTAAAAGGAAAGTTTTGAAATCATTTTGAAAACAAGATAATTTTGTAAAATCGTTTGAATAAAAATTAGCGGATATAAAACAATGTTCCACTAGATTTTTCGTAGGTTCCATCCTACTTAGGTTCCATCCCTTTAACGGGCTCGAAGTGGATTCCATTCCACGAATAAATTGGTTTTTAAGATGCCAGTGCTTTTCTAGGAGTTTTAACAAAATTCCTAATTAAAATACCTATTCTTGAAATCTTGAACTCTTGATAATCTTGATACTCATGAGTCTTCTATTTTGATATCTTGAATCTCTATATTGTACCGTCTTCATTCTTGGTACTTGCATGATTAAATCCTGCATATACATATATATCTAAACTATATTGTTAGTATTTATATTTTATAATCTTATTCTAAGGTTGTTGTCATCAAAACCATCATTCTCAAGGACTAACAATAACAACTTATAATATGCTTTTATTTGGCTTTTTACTGGCGCAATATCTCACTTGCA
Source organism: Allium fistulosum (assembly GCA_030737815.1). Lineage (NCBI taxonomy): Eukaryota > Viridiplantae > Streptophyta > Magnoliopsida > Asparagales > Amaryllidaceae > Allium > Allium fistulosum. Next base: position 138,817,935 of record CM060904.1, read on the forward strand.
TGCTTTCGATCGTCTCCGTGGATTCTCCTCTTACTACCGCTCGGGTCGAGATTTTAAATCCGAAAGACGTTGGGACAAAGATGAAGGACAGGACAGAGACTATTATTCTCGAGAATTTTCTTCATCATCCAGAAGGAAGTCTCGGACACATGTTCCATGCCAAGGCAATCTATCTATCCTTCCTGCTCATGGTAGAGATAAATCCACACATGGGTTTCCCAAGCTACCTCTTCCCATGATCATCACTTGGGATTGTCAAGTACTAGGCAATCTTGCGAGCACCGCAAACATCCACTGGTTACGTCTAAACAGATCCCTCCCAGTTCCTGCGCAAGATCCTACCATAGCAGAGAAACTAGCTGAACTCAAAGCTACTTTCTTGAAATTCTGCTTTGATGGGCTAAAATTCCTTCCCTCCATACATGGCATTCTTAGAAGTGCTAAAGAGAGCTCATTAGCATGGATGAATGATGTGTACATCTAGCATGAAGCATTCATTCAATTACTGAGAAGTCTCTGAAGTTTACACGGAGCGCTAGCACGAAGTTGATTGTCTTAAATTAGAGGTTGTTCACAATAAAGATGTCATCAAACATCAAGATACTGAGCTGCTCGAATGTAAAACACAACTTGTCGAGGCAAAGAAAAATGCAAAGGAAATGGCTGAAGTAGTTAGTCGCTTGGAGACTTTGCATAAGAGGGAACTGGATGATGCAATTCAACGCAGTGAGACCTTGGCTTTAGAGAAGGACTCCTTACAAAAGGTGAAAGATGTCTTAGCCTGCTGCATTAAGTAGTTAGAAAAATTATTGTCCAAAGAGTGGGAAGAAAAGATTAAGGCAAAGGAGGAGCTGTAGAAATACTGTGAGGAGATTGTCGAAACAAGGAAATTAAAGACGAAACTTGATGAAAAACTTGCCCAAATCAAAGTCTTGAAAGAGGCCACCCGTGAAGAGGGTAGAAAAAAGGTGCTCACAAAAGCCAACTCTCGAGTTGAGGTAGCGACTGAGTTTGGTAGGGAAGAGATCAAGAACTTATTCAGTCCGCTTATTGTCGAATACAATGCAAAAGTTCTCTTTCACTGCGACTTGATTGTTTTAAGTGAAGGCTATTTTAAATCGCTCTTCGAAGCTTGGAAAATCATTACATAGATCAAGAAAGGAGAGCTGGAGTGGCAGAGCTTGTTGAAAACTCTTAACAAAAAGGCACTTGTGCAGGAAGTGCTTCGGGGAAACAAGGCATCTGACCTGGCCACCGCAAAACTTTAATTCGGCAAAGCTCCTACACCGACTAAGGAAAAGAAGGATATCGTAGGGTCTTCTAGAATCGGGCCCCAGGGTCCTCTTCCTATTTAGCTGCTTGGGACGTCATCTTTTCAACCCATAGAGCAACACATTGGTTATGATCCAGACAAGCTCGGACTTGGCCCACACATGGTGTTTACTATCATTGAAGGGAGCACCCCAGTGACCATCGAAATCCAACCAGATTTTGGTACCATATCGAACTCCTTTGAATTAAAAAAGTTGTTTGTTTCCAACACATAATGGCTGTAAATTAATGCTCGCATTTTTATGAATTTTTATAAGTCATCCCGGTCCTGAATTAACTCCTAGGAGCGATGTCGCCATGGAGTAGCAAGAAAAAATAGTCGAGGATCTGATTGCCACAAATACTTTGGGCCTAATGCTCAAGTGATTGGGGTACTCGATGAGGGCAACCCGACGACCCATCATTTGCTAAAGAGCTTGATGACGTTGTGGTCATGGGTGCTTTGAAGCATACCACTAAAGTCAGCATGAAAGAACAAATTAAAGAGGTGTAAAGTTGAAACGTGAAGTCAAGGATGATCCCAATGTGGTGGAGGTTGAAGATCCTCTCCTCGGGCCTCTGTAATTCATCGCACCTGTGGAACAATTCCTATTGAGGTTCCTCCTCCTTCCTCGAGTGCCTCCATTAAGGGCGGCAAAGGATCTCGAAAGATAAGCTCGACCGATTCAACTCCTGAAAAACCGAAGAAGGAGAAGAAATCAAAGAAATAGTTAGCATCTTGTGTAATTGTACAAAGTTTGGATAAGTTAGACATGTGTTTCCTTTCCTAGTAGCAAATGTATGGGTGTGGATCCTGAATTTTTTGAATAATTTGTAAGGAATTTTTGGGATTGTGAATAAAAGTTTTTGTATTTTGATTAATCATTGTGTGAATTATTGTTGTAGCAGTAGAGTAAATTCTTCATATTTCAAGTACTTGTAATAATTTTCATAAGTTCCATTGATAACTCGCTATCTCGATCTCGAAGTCTCCCTGTATGTGCTATCCTAAGTCATAAGCATTACCAAGTCAGAACTACAACTAATAGTCGTAACTTGCCGCTAACAGCTTGAGCCTCTTCCATTGACATGAGATCAGAACTCGTGGGATAGCAAACGATGAAAATTCGTTTGTCCTCCCATTGGGTTTTTGAGTTAACCTATGGGCTAGGGACTTAGAATTTTTTTAGTCCACACTCTGGGAAGTAAGATTTTTCATCGTGGGTGATCATACTTCTGTCTGAATGGTTTATACTCTAATTCACGTTAGGGACTTAGGGTACTCTAGCTCGCATCAGGGACTTAGAGATTTTTTCTTTAAATTGTTTATACTCTAGTCCACTTTAGGGACTTAGGATTTTTATCAAGTCCTTTATACTCTAATCCGCTTCAGGGACTTAGAGTACTCTAGTCAGCTTTAGGGACTTAGAGATTTTTGTCCAGTCATTTATACTCTAGTCCGCTTCAGGGACTTAGAGTACTCTAGTCTGCTTCAGGGATTTAGAGATTTTTGTCAAGTCGTTTATACTCTAGTCCGCTTCAAGGACTTAGAGTACTCTAGTCCGCTTTAGGAACTTAGAGATTTTTGTCAAGTCGTTTATACTCTAGTCCGCTTCAGGGACTTAGAATACTGTAGTCCACTTCAAGGAATTAGAGATTTTTGTCAAGTTGTTTATACTCTAGTCCGCTTCAGGGACTTAGAGTACTCTAGTCCGCTTCAGGGATTAGATATTTTTGTCAAGTCATCTATACTCTAGTCCACTTCAGGGACTTATAGTAACCTAGTCCGCTTCAGGGACTTAGAGATTTTTGTCAACCCATTTATACTATAGTCTGCTTCAGCGACTTAGAGTACTCTAGTCCGCTTTAGGAACTTAAAGATTTTTGTTATTCTCCTACTGTCGGCGATCTTTGTTCCTCATTGCGAAAATTTCCTTTTGATTCATCTATGGAAATCACCAGTCGAGCAAACTTACAAAAAAACACTTGTTAGTTCTCATCGGGGATCGGTAAAACTGGTCGATTTTTAACTCTACGCATCTGTTCATACATCACAGATGTCGATATCAATCAGTTCCAATACATACTTAGCATAACATGCAATAACATTAATTTATGCAAAGGAACCTTAAAGCTTTTATTCATCATATGAATAGGAACAAAATAACTGGTCTTATTACATATCAAAAAAGTAAAATACCAAATCGAATATTGAAAGCAAACACTATCGAAATGTGAAAGAAATAGTCTAGGTAAAATAGCATCGTAAATGCCCGCTATTCCATGCTCTTGGAAGAATCACACCATCAACAGTTGCTAGCTTGAAAGTTCCTTCTCCAAGCCTCTATTGAATGATGTATGTCCCTTTCCATATTAGGTTCATGTGCGATGGACTGGAAAAATTCATTTCAGGCAAGGTCGCCAACTTTAAAGGTTCTCGGTTGGACTTTAGTATTATAGTACCGGGCGATTCGGTATCGATCTGCGATTGCTCATAAATCGGCCTCCTCACGCTTCTCATCAATAAAGTCCAATGACTCTAATAAGAGATTTTGGTTTGTTATGGTATTGTAGTAAGTCACCTGATACGAAGGTACTTCGAATTCTATAGGAATGACTGCTTAGGCTCCGTAAGCCAGAGCGAATGGAGTGTGGCCATTCGTAGACTTATGAGTGGTCCTATAGGCCCAGAATGTTGTAGGAAGTTCATCCATTCATTTGTCTTTAGTCTTTTCCAAATGCTTTTTTAGGATAGACTTTTAAATCTTGTTTACAGCTTCAACTTGTCTATTCGCCTAAAGGTGAGTGACCGTCGCAAATCTCTTTTCAATGTGATATCTCCGGCAAAACTCCTTAAACTCGGCACTATCAAATTGAGTCCCATTATCAGTCACAATAGTTAGCTAAAGATCAAAATGACACACAAAACGAAGTTGATGACTTTCTTGGTTGTGATTGTAGCTAACGGCTCCAATTCTGCCCATTTGGTGAAATAGTGAACTGCGACAATTGGGTATCTCATGCCACCTTTGGGAATTGGAAAAGAATCGATAATATCAATTCCTCATACAGTGAATGTCCATGGACTAACCATATGGAGATCTCTATTGGTGGAGCTCTTTGGACTTTCGCATATATTTGGCTTTTGTCGCATCATCTCACATAATTAGTGGAGTCACGGTTCATAATCGGCCAGTGGTACCCATAACGGAGTATCTTTTTTGCTAGCATTTGCCCCCTAGTGTGATTGGCACACTCTCCCTCGTAGAATTTTTTCAAGACACACTTTACCTCATCATGGGCGATACACTGGAGTAAGGGAACAAAGAACCCCTTTCTATACATAGCACCTTCTTGCATAATATACCATGAAGCTTTACGAAGGACTAGTCGCTTTTCGTCCCTCTTCTTAGACAAGATTCAATGCAGCATATATTCTTTAAATGGAGTCATCCATGATTCCCTTTTGGGTTCTATTTTTGTTTTTTGGTCAACTTCCATCACATTTATACTTAGGGTGTGTAGTGTTTCGACTGGAACTTAAGCCCACATGTTACGCATCACTAGTACTCGCGAACTTTGCCAATGAGTTGGCTTCTCCATTTTTCTCAAACGGGATATTTGAATTTTCATAGTATTTGATATCTGCTTACAACTCTTGAACTTGGGTAAGATATGGGGCAAGCAGTTGTCCCTTTGCTTGGTAGTCCCATCTAACCTGGTACACCACTAGTTGCGAATCGCAAAAGCTTTCATTAGATTTCACATCGAGCTCTTTAGCAAGCTTAAATCCAGAATTTAATGCCTCGTACTCGGCTTTGTTTTTCATAGCAGGGAAGTCAAGCTTCAAAGCATAGCAAATTGACCATTTCTCAGGGGTTACAAGAACGATGCCTGCTCCGAAACAACGATCATTGGATGCTCCATTAGTATATAGCTTCCATTATACAATGGGGATTACACCACTCTCTAGGGGCTTGTCTTGCATGGTAAACTCTGCTATGAAGTCTGCCAATGCTTGTCCCTAGATAGCTCTTCGAGGCAGGTATGTGATGTCGAACTAATTGAGCTTGATGTTCTACTCCGACAACCTTCCAGACGTCATGGGCTGTTGCTGGACCTGTCGTAAAGGCTAATTGGTGTAGACATTGATTGGATGTGCATGGAAGTATGGGCAAAGTTTGCACAATGCGATCACCAAGCGGTACGCCAATTTCTCAATATTGGGGTACTTTCTTTCCCCATTAGTTGTTTGCTGATGTACTACACCGGTCTCTGGATCTGGTTCTCCTCAAGAATCAATGCGGCACTTATGGCATATGGTAATACAACTAAGTACAAGTACAACTCCTCATGATCCATCGGCTTTGACAAAATAGAGGGTCTCTCTAGATGACTCACCAAAGCTCATAATGCGCCTTCACAATCTTGCATCAACTGGAAATTCCTCTTCTCCTTCTTTATCAAATCAAAGAAAGAAACGCATTTATCGGTCACCCAGGAGATGAATCGAATCAAAGCAGCGACCTTACCGTTTAGGCTCTGCACTTGCTTAATAGTTTTGGGTGCTTGAATATCTCGAATGGCTTGAATCTTCTCTGGATTCACTTCAATTCCTTGTGCATTGATAATAAAGCTCAGGAATTTTCCTAACACAACAATGAATGAGCACTTCCGAGGGTAGATTTTCATGCTATAAAATCAAAGAATGTCGAACATCTCGCTAAGTCTCAAATGTGGTCATTTGTCGCCATGAAATCACGATCATATCATCCACGTAGACTTCCATTGTCCTCCAGTTATATCCTTAAACATTCGATTGACCAAACATTGATAGGTCGCCCCTATGTTCTTTAATCCCAGCGGCATTACTACATAACTGTATAACCCAATATCCGTAATAAAATTGGTGTGCTCCTGATCTAGGACGTGCATCAGGATTTGGTTATACCCCGAGTACGCATTTAGAAATGATAACAATTCGTGCCCTATAGTTGAATCGACTAACTGATCAATTCTAGGCAAAGGAAAACTATCCTTAGTGCATGCCTTGTTTGGGTCCGAATAGTCAATACACGTTCTCCATTTCCTATTTGCCTTCTTCACCGGCATGGGTTTAGATATCCATTCAGGATAGAGGAAGTCGCGAATAAACCCGTTGGCATTAAGTTTATCCACCTCCTCTTTAAGAGCAACGGATCTCTCTGGATCCATGCCTCGTCTTTCCTGTTTCAAAAGTACATATTTTGGATCAATATTCAATACATGTCTTGTGATGGTAAACGAGGTCCCACACATGCCAGAATGAGTCCAAGCAAATAAGTCCAGATTTGCTCGGAGATAATCAATAAATTCCCTCATCATCGAAATGCTGAGTTGTGATGCAATCTTCAACACCTGTGATGGGTCATCGTGGCTGACTGCGATATCAATCTTTAGTTCAGCCAAAGCTGCCTTGGCCTCCTTGGGTTCCTCCTCATCATCCCTTAGATCTATATCTCTATAGAACCGATTATGATGCCTAAGCCAAGGCTTAGGCGTTATTTGTCAACCTTTAGTAACTTGGATGCGGATAGACTTGTCCACACCCTTTCCCTTCTCTTTCTTCTGGGCCTTTTTCAACTTAGCTACATAACAGGCATAGCCAGTTGCCTGATCGCCATGCACAATACCTACTCCATTATCTATCGGAAATTTCAATATCAAACACCATGGGGCCAATGCTGCCCGAAATATGGCCAGGGACGGATAACCCAAGAAAACATTGTATGGTGAATCCACATCCAAAATAATGAACGGTGGTATCTGCACCCTCCTACGCTTAACTTCTCCTAATTCTACTAGAAATTCAACACAACCAACTGCTTCGGTTACTGCACCATTGAAACTATGTTTACAAGCTTTAGATGGTTTCAAATTTTTAGCCTCAGTCCTCATTTGATCATATGCCTTTTTAAAGATAATGTTCACAGAGCTTTCGCAATCAACCAAAATTCTTCTCACCAGAGCGGGGTCGATCATGGAAGAGATAACCATCAGATCAATAGTAGGGGCCTCTATACTATCAGCATCCATGCTTCTGAATACTATATCGTCCATCCTTGAAGGAGATTGCTTGGCTGCAGTTCTATCTTTTGTATTCGATCAACATTCAAAGTCCACATGTCTTATTGAACTAGCATAGCGCTCCATTTCTTCTCAACTCCTATCCACAAGGTGCACTCCACCAACTATTATGTTTATTACCATCCTCCTACAGTTTGAGCAAGTTCCTTAGCCCAGTGTGGAGCTTGCCTTCGATAGGGGTCAGACGTTACCTGTCCACCATCCTGCGGATTCTTGACAAACTTCTACAACTTTTTCCATCGAATCAATTTCTCAATGGCATCATGGAGATGCCGAAACTCGTCAGTATTGTGCCCGTAGCATTCACGAAACTGATAATACTTCCCTGTTTGCTCTTGTTTCTCAAACGATTATTTTAGACGTGGCTTCCTATATTGGAAAGTATTACAGGTAGATAGATAGATGTTCTCCAGAAATGCGGTCAGAGGTGTATACTCATTATACACAGAAATCCTTGACCTCCACTTTTCGGGCTCCTTCTTCTGATCGGGATTTCCATCACCACTCCTTTTCTGTTGACCCAGCTTGTTTTGAACATTGACCTGGACATTTCTAGAACTCTCGCCAGATTACTTTACTACGATATTGTTGTGTACCACTTCTCTACTTGGCCATGTAGCATTGCTTCTTCTAGACAACATGTCCTCTTCCTTTCTCATGAACTGGTTTGCCTTTGTGTAGAAATGCTCCCGTGTGGCTAGCGGATTTCTAGCTAGACAATCACCGAATGTGGATTCTGGGTCGGTCCTCCTTGTCACAGCCGTGAGTATGGCGTGGTCATTCAGATTACTAATTTCAGTGGCAGTAACATGAAACCTCTACAAGCAGTCCTTTAGTGATTCCCCCAGAGCCTGGATTACACTGGATAGCGACATCACATCTTTAGGACGAGTGGCATGAATCTGGAACTGCTCCATAAATCTTGTTGCCAGCTTATCAAATCTTAAGATCGATCGTGGGGGTAGTCTTGTGAACCACATCTCAGGGATCCCAGATAGAGTTATAAGGAAACATCTACATTTGGCAGCATCATTTTCCCTTGCCAGGCCCATCAACCATTCGTACCTCATAACATGCTGCCTGGGTTCAATATTCCCTTCATGAACAGGCATCGTAGGCATGTTAAACTTTCTAGGATACTTTGCTTGTAAAATACTATCGGTAAATAGGGTGTGGCTCCTAGAGACTCCCTAGTCATCGTTTGTCAAGCCTTGGTTTTTCATCATCAGCTGTCTGACCATTATGGATAAATCTGGTGTCTAGATAGGTGGCGCTAGGTGGTGGTAGTGCTCCATCTCGTGTGAATGTTCTAGTTGATGTCTCCAGGGCATTTCGCGTCTCCTTGGCCTATCATCCCCCCGATGTGTATTCCAAACATTCACTTTATTTTCATCCCAAGGAAGTTGCTGATCAGCATCCAAATGTACTCCCGCATCTACATTTTTGGATCCAACATAAGCATAATTCCCCACATGCATTTGGTGAATTGTACCCTAGTTAAGGGGTCGATACCAATCTCTATGGAGGGGTCGGCACCGAGCCATCTTGGCAGACCACATTAGTTTTTCAAGTATTGTTCCATCGTTCCAGCTCATGCTACTTCAACCCTGCAACATCTTGCCTATTGTGCTTATCCAATGAATTTGAGCTATTTGACGCCGAGTGAGAAGCGAGATCCCTTCTCGCGCCTTGGTTTTATTATTGAGCAACCTGGTTCATCAAGTTGGCATTAGTCTGGATTTTTTCATTTAGATTCCTACGGCTCTCCATCAGCTCTCTTATCAAATCATTAAATTCAGCTTTGGTAGTGGAATCGGTGGGGTTCTGAGCCGCAGCAGGCGCCAGATTCACGTTAGTAGGTTGGTTGCTTGGGCCGCTTGTTTGACACTGGTAGTTTCATTAGCACTAACATTGTGGAAAGTAGATCTAATGCGCCTTACCATCTTAAATTACTTTGCTTAGATTTTGCAAAATCTAAATAGTGTCTACAAGCTTTGAAATGAATTTGGATCTCCTTTGGAGATTTTCTTCAATCCAGTAGCAACAAAGGTGATCCTAATAGCTTGAGATTGACTCTCTCAATGGATGCACCAAAATTTTTGCAACCAAATTGACCAAAAACACCCAAGGATAGGTTTAAGTGGAGAAATAAATGAAAAAACTAAATTAGAATAGAAGAAAAATGCTAGATATAAAGAAAAATGTAATAGAATGCAACAACAAGTTTTGTAGTGGTTCGACGTTGATTACCTACGTCCACTTTGAATATTATCTTTATTGCTTCACAATTCACTTGATTACAATTAAAATAAGTAAGAAATAGCAGGAGATCAAGGAAGAATGAATGGATATTAGTTACAATAATGGCAGAGTTTCCCTTGCAAGGAAAAAATTCCATCAAAATTACCCATGCCCCTGTATTTATAAATGAAGGTTGCCTCTAATCTGACTGAAACTTCAGCACTTGGACCCCCTTAAACCATATAGGCCCACCATAGGGAGGGCTAGGCCCAACTCTCAATGGGTAGAGGTCGGTATTGACCCCTTCATAGGTTGAGGATAGACTATCGATCCCTATGGTAGCTCCTTTATAGAGTGACATGATAGTACTTCGAGTATCATGGCATTTGGCCATGTCGAGCTATGGTACTTCTAATAATTTAGTTGGAATCTTGACACAGTCTGGGTTGTGTTTATCTTTTCTGATCTTGCAACATATGTCGATCCCTTCCTTGTATACCATGCAACTCCGATCCAAACGTGCTATGCCAAACCAAACATGTCATGCCGACCCATAGCCTATGAATGAGCCATGTCAACCCCTTTGGTTTCCTAGATGCTATGAGGACTTGAGTTGCTTCCTTATGCTATGTCGACCCTTTTTCTTTAACCATACCACGTCGACCCTTCTCCACCTAGTGCATCTGCCAATCCATCAAGTCTTCGTAAATTTATGTCAATCCTTTCGTTCTCTAAATGTTATTCCGGTCCATCCTTCCAAATATTCTATAACAAGCCGAACACGTTATGTTGAACTGCTCATATTATGTCGATCCATACATATCTCACCCAATTTAGCCAATTATCCATGCAGATCCCTGTTTCAAATAAACTAAATTTCATAAATCTGACATCCTATATTGTCTATTTATCAACCCTACTTATCTTGGGCTAGACAAAATTGCTCGAGCATTATATCTCGGTCATATAGATGTCGTCTCATGACCATCCTTACCATCAACGATCGAGTCTGGTCTTCGTACTCAACTCTATGCAGCCGAGCCAAGGCACCGAGTAACCCCTGTCTACCTGACATCTTCTTTAATTAATATTTAAGCATCCTATATATTGGACTTCCTGACCTCCTAGATGCAATTCTACTCATTCAGGAGTTAGTTCAATTTTATATTCATTACTAGGTCAACCTAGTTAGTTATTCTGCTCTTCCCCAAAATACAATTCTGGGTCCATTACAATGTGAATATATGTGTTTGTGTGTTTATATATATGAATATATATGAAGAACCAAACACAATAGTACCAACATTTGTAGTTTAATTTCCTTGAAATCATTTTACATAAAACTTGGTTTATCCCTTTAACCTAACAATCAAGGAAAACTTCTTCAAAAACTCCATATTTAAAATCATTTTAAAAGTCTTCTATCATGCCATGGTTTTCACTTTTAAAATTGAGATTGGGTCTTTGGTTCCGAAACTTAAGGTTTTAAAACCTTAAAACTTTACTTTCGAAACCCTTGGATAACCTCCTTTGAAAGCATTGAAATATTCTTTTCAAAACACTAAGCATATACCTTTCGAAATCATCAAAACAATAGATTTTGAAAGTGTTTAACATCACTTATTAACTCATTAAAGAATAGTTTTGAAACCATTAAAAGTAGCCCTTTTGAAACCATTGGGTTTACCCTTAAAAATATCTTTTGGGTCAAAGTGAATATAAGCGAAAATACCCCTTTCGAAACTATTAGTTTTTGTATAAATTGTCTGGAGAATAATTGATTGCTTCGGAACTATCCCTTCGAAAGCTTCAAAACATTTAAGTAAAACGTTAAAGGTTAGCGTCGAAACCCCCTTTCGAAGCCATTGCCTTCGTAAACCTCGAACTCTTTGGAAAGCTTTAGGAAGTGACTTAGTATAAGTTTAAAATAAAGGCTACCTTTCGAAAGCATTGATGACTTCAATACATTCGAAAAACAAAAGAACGGCAGCAAGGTTTCGACTGGATTGAAACCACCCTTTTCGAAAGCATTGTTCTACAAATAGAGGAACTCATTCAAAAGCTTACACCTTAAAATAAAATATGGCAACCCTCTTCGAAAGCTATTTATAAAATCATTTCAAAATCATATGTTTTGACTCCTTCGAAAGCTTTTAGTAAAACAAGGCAGGCGCTTATCATTAGAAAGTAATACAAAGGTTTCGACTTCATTGAAAGTGATGCTTTCGACACCATGCCTTTTGCCTTTCTCCAACCCACTTCGTACCAACATTGTTTATACCATGTGTATTGGTTCTGACTTGATAGGTTTTGACTAAGTCGAAGCAGAAGTACAAAGTCGAAAGATGCTTTTGAAAGAGGCAGAACCCACTTTTCTAGGTAAAGGCCGAATTAATGTTATTTGCAGTAATTACTTTATAACTAACCTACATATTTGTAAACATTCAATTGGTGGTCTTAACTTTTCAAATTCTTTATCAAACAACTGTGCATAATTTTAGATCTAAATTAAGGATTAATTTAATAAATAAGCCCTTCCATTAAGAAAAACCAATAAAACAAGTCCTTCTAAAATAATTTAATTTCCATAGTAACTAACTTAGGAAAAATGCCCAGAAATTATAGAAATTCATTTCAATATGTTATCTAACATATAAAAATTCCAGGCCCAATTTCTTTGCAAAATAACTATAGTTAAATTTAAACCCAAGTTATTCATATTTTCGTTTGAAAATTCATATTAACTTTTCCATATCTTGGAAAATTACAAAAATTGAAACATATCTCACATTTTACATAACATAAAATTTTCTCATGGCATTCAAAATTAGTTATGATCAGTTTTACCCTTAAAACCATATTTAAACAATTATGTTTAAACCAAACATGTTATAAATTCAAGCAGATCATCACCCAAATCATCATAATGGTGGATTTAATCTTAAACCAAAAACCAAATTATCATAAAACAAAATAGAGATGATTTAGATTATTCGCCTTAAGTACGATAAAGACTTTGAGATTTGATTGAGATTAATTCCCATTACTTAAATCCTTTTCTTTAATTTGATTTCCTCCTCATTCTTTCTTTATTAATGGCCGGCTAAACCTCTTTTAATTTGCGTTTGATTGTATTTTGCAAAATTGACATGAAAGGGAAATGAAACACGAATATAAGGGTAACAGATGTTTAGGCGACAATTACCATAATACCCTTGTGTTAATTGATTAGCATGTGAAACTATTTCTAAGCCCATTTATATTATTAAGCATGGCTTTTTATTTATTTATTCAAATCTCAATCCCCTTATCACTCTAATTATTTACATTATTCTATTTAATTTATCTAAATAAATCTCCTGGATAATGTTATCAAAAATTGAGGATGTTATAGGCTTTCCTCCTTAAAGAATTTTTTCCTCAAAATTCAGTAGGAACTAAATACTAAACAAAGCAATCATATGTAACAACTCCTAACAACCATACTAGCTTACCTGACTAGCAACTATCTATAAAAATTTGGTGTAGATTCACCCTCAAAGCAGATCAGGATAAGTATCTCTAATCCCGTCTTCCATCTCCCAAGTACAACCCTTCTCGTTGTCGTTCCACTGAACTTTTACCAACCTGATTGTCTTGTTCCTCAATCTTTTCTCATCTCTTGCTACAACCCAAACTAGTTGTTTAACAAAAGTCAAAGTTGGCTCTACTATTAGTTCCAACCTTGTTTAAGGAATGGTAGTCTTTGGATCATGCACATTCTTGTGAAAATGAGACACATGTAATACATTATTGACACCTACCACACCGCTCGACAACTCTATTATGTATGCAAGCTTTCCAATCCTTTCTATAATGTAGAATAAACCAACATATCTCGGTGCCAGCTTCCCTGAATTTCCAAATCGTACCACACCCTTCATTGGTGGTACCTTAATGAAAAACGTATCTCTAACTGAGAATTCTAGGCCTTTACGCCTCTTATCTATGTAACTCTTATGTCTGGACTAAGCTTCTTTCACCCTTTCTCGGATCAATTCAATCTTCTCTGACACCTTTCTAACCAAATCTGGACCTAAGAGTAATATGTCTCCAGTCTCCAACCAACATGCAGTTGACTTGCATGACCTTCCATACAAAGCTTCAAATGGCGCATACAAATCTTCAAATGGCACCATTCCTATACTAGTTTGGTAACTTTTATTATAGGAAAACTCAATCAAATGTAGGCGATCTTCCAAATATCCACCAAAGTCTAATACACAAGCTTTCAATAAATCCTCGCGTATTTTATTGACTCTCTCTGTCCGCCCATCCATCTAAGGGTAATACACAGTACTCATATTAAGCTCGGTACCTAATACATCCTATAGACTCTTCCAAAAGTCACTAGTAAACAAAGCATCTCTGTCATTGACTATACTATTAGGAATACCATGCGATCTAACTATGTTCTTCATGAATAGCTTAGCTAAAACAGGTATCGTCCTGGTTGACTTAACTGGAATGAAATGGGAACTCTTGGTCAATCTGTCCACTATGACCCATATATTTTCATTTCCTCTACTGGACCTTCACAAACCATCTATAAAATCAATGGACATCGAATCCCATTTTTATATGGGAATCTCTAAAGGCTGAAGTAACCCACTCGACTTCTGATGTCACCACAAGAAAAATTATCTTTTATAGCGGCATATAGCCACTATCAAACACAACTATAACAGGTTGATAAACGCTGTATATCGACATGTTATAAAAAGAATTGCACATTTATAACACAAAAAAACAGCTATAAAAGAGCATGATTTCATAGCATAAAGTTTCCACTATAAAATAGTTATTCTATAGCGCTTTTTTCGCGCTATATATCAACATGTTTATAGTATATTCTACATCCATTTACAGCATATATATACCGCTATAAAATGTGTAGATACAATAACGCTTATTTGCTGCTACAGCTTGACAGTAACCTCATACATTGCATTATGTTATTATAGCACTTGTGTCATATAGTTATAACACTTCTTAGGAGCTATGCTTTATTTTACTATATATTTGATGCACCCCACTATTACATTTTAATGATAACAATCAAAAGGAATCTTCTTTAAATATATAACAATTTGAACAATGTATGAGCGAAAGAAATATAATAATCAGCATATGTAATGCATGTTCATGATAACAAAATATAGTATCAACTAACAAAAAATAAGTTCAATACATGAGTTACCAAATTCAATACATATTCATGATTGAGAAAGACAACATAGTTCAAAGTTGACGTCTACAAGTACCAAATGTAACACTAAGAACTTGAATTGCTTAAAGCCTTTCTTCATGTTTGTCTTCGGTCATTGGTAGTACTTCCTGAAAATTCAAAACAATTTGAAAATAATTATATAAAATGGTGATAACAAGCATTTTGACGACTTAACAGCTATCACTGATTTGTCATAAATTTGCCTTGCTGTCATAGGTTAGTGATATAGGATACAAAGCAATCACTAGAAATATCTTAATTGAGGCAACATGAATACATGCAGTATTCATTCTAATAAATGGTTGGCTAAGTAAGGTGATGAAATGTGCAATGGTCAGCTAAGAATAAACTAAATGTGGAGCCAGTAGATGGAATATTGATAAATTTGATCATCACCGGTGTAAACTTGAAAAGTTGCATATACAACTCCAATGAGTACTTAAACATGGTGTTGCTTTTGATAAACTAAGCATGAACAAGAAGGTGGAAAACTAACCTTGATGTAACCTTTTAGTAAATCATCGCTCATTGGCCAAAGTCATACCAAGAAAATTTAATTGCAGATCGGCCTAGCTCATCTATGATAAGTCTCACCTACAAACCAAGCATAAACTGGTTTGATAATTTCAAAGTAGGTTAAAAAAAGTGCCAACTTTGGTAGTCTTAAGGAAATAATAAACAATGCATCGGGTACCAAAACATATAGCTTCAATGTGGGACTAGATCAGCTGATTCTGATCAAAAGATTTAATATGGTTCTTATAAACCTGTGAATATTAGCATGTCTTATAGTCCAAAAATCTACTAAAACCCAACAATTGATACTGACAACTAGATTTTCTGACCATTTTCAATCTAAAGAAGATGGTCAATTATGTTTAGTAGTTTGTACCTACCATCATGCGAGTAAAAGCTGACCGTAGTATAAAACATGCAGTTTTGGTGTGAATGTAGAACATCAAATCACAAATTCTTTTAAATGTCTTCCAAACCTATCCACCAGTAGCCTTATGTTTGTGCTAAAATTGGGCACAAAACTCTTTGGATGTGTTTAAAGAGATAAGATGAAGAATATAAATGGAAAATGAGGAAGACCTAACAAACACACCAATCAATACACAGAAAAAACGCACAGAAACACACAGATTTAGAGTCGTTTGGCATATGGCCTACATCCACTATGAAAAATATCACTTTTATTGATTTTTTCTTCCAGGTTACAATGAGTTACAATGGTAGAATTCAAGTACAATATTGATTTCGGCAGAGTCTGGACGTAGAAGAGCCAAAAAGTCCCTTTTTAGTAAGTCCTGGGTTGTTATTTATAGGCGTAGGCAACAAATATCTCGCTTAAATATCGGAAGACCTCTTCTCCCACGTGGGTGGGCCCATATGATCGATCCTTGGTTGTTTGGACTCGATCCGTGTTCGATACGAATGAAATTCGTATCAATCAAGATTTGGCCCAATCGAGATCGATCATGAATATTCTTGAGGTTGTACGCAAGCTCCTGTGAAAATTTGGTGACATTTGGACTTGTAGATTTTGAGTTATGATCGATGCAAGTTTGAATTTGTTGAAGGCTGCTGAGTTCACATTGCTTCTGTTTCGCATCGATCTGTTCGCATCACCTCTGGACACGTGATGCTTGATGACATGGCGCTAACATTTTTGGATTTATCCACTTTTTTTGCCGAATGACCAAATCTCTCACTTGAATGCGCCCTATTCATATCCATCCATTGCTCCCCCATTCGTATCGCTCTTGTACTTCACTTCGTATCGCTTCACGTATACATTGCTTTGTATCGATTCACATACACATTGCTTTATATCGCTTCACATATACATTGCTTCGTATCGCTTCACATATACATTGCTTCGTATCGCTTCACATATACATTGCTTCATAACCATAGGTGTGGCTTCATTCGCATTGATGATTTGAAGGCACTTCGTATCGATCGCTACATGCGTTCTTTGTTTCACTTTCTTTAATGGTATGCCTCGTATCGATAGGTTAACTGATCGATACGAGTTAAGTTGGTGTGATCAATATGAAAAGTGACTTGTTGATGGATACGAAATAAAGAAAATACGATGGATATGAAATGAAGTGCGCGTGATGGATACGAAGCGGCATGCACTTGATGGATACAATCAAGTGCACATATTATGGATACGAAGCAATGCACATTTGATGAATACGAATTATTGCTCACCTGATCGATACGAAGCCATATGCATTTGATGGATACGAATAATAACAATATAAAGGAGGTTTCTCTTTGATGGAAACGAAGTGGAATGTGCCTGGGTGGTTACGAAATGATGATTGCTTGATGGATGCGAACGAGATTATTGCTTGATTTGCATCGATCATATCTTGAGCATATGAACTTCGATTGACTTGAAATTTGAAACATTTGATTTCATGGCTTTGCTTGTCGTGTCATATCAATTATAGCTTGATTTAGACTCGAAATTTTTTTACCAGCATCCATAGTGGACTTGCATATAACTGGTATCGAGGAAGAACTGTCTTTGGTTTCCAGTCGACTTCTTGGTGTCACGGCCTTGCCAAAAGGTGGGTTAACATTTGACCCCCAAAGTACGTCTTGTGTGAACATGACATGCTTTGAAAACCGCCATTTTCATTTGGAAAAGTTCTATCCGATTTGCTGAATAGTTGTTATCTTTTATGTCAAGTGACGCAACTTTTTGAACGATTGCTAGTAATATAAATACTAGATTGTTAATTGTCGAGGATTGCATAGCGTACTACCGTAACAGAGTGTCGAGCGTCGGAAGTTTGTTGTTCGTCGTTGTAACTGTCACTAGGTAAGCATTCAATTCCTATGAATTTTAAAAAGTAGATGTGATTTAGAGCACATAAAACATATATAAACCTGACTCTCACTAATGTTCGTTCGTTCACGAGTCGTTGCCAGTATTCTTGGATCGAATCTCGCATCGATCCTCTCTTGAATAGACGTGAAATTTGAGTTGTAACAACGTTGGATGGTTGTTCTATAGTATCTTTTTGTATCGACCCTCTTCTGGATCGACGTGAAAAGTTAAAAAATTACATTCGTATCGATGACAATCGAAACGAGTTTGGTTGTTGTTGCAATTTTGTTCGTATCGATGGACACGAATCTTGGTTCATATCGATATGATTTGAGGGATACGCCTCATTGGATATACTTGAGATGAGGGATACAAGGCTTTTTTTTTTGTATCCATGGTTACTGATGTTGTTTTAGTTAGTCATTGGATACGAATTGATGGTACTAAATGAAAGATGGAAGGATGAGAAGCAAGCTCCTTCGTCTCGATTGATATGGGTGGTTACAGCTTCAAAGGGATGGATACTTATTGTGTTCTTCGTATCGGTTAGGAAGTAGGCTACTTCTAACTGATCAAAAACCTAGAGCGCTGAATTATCATTTGCTTTAAATCCTCGTGTCCATATAAAAGCCATCTTGTACTTAGACAAATTCACTTGCTTATTTGTTTATTTCCCAACCCGTTTGTATCGCTTAAAAACTTGAGGAAAGAGGAAACCCATTCTCACTTTTGAACCAAATAATATTTCAATCCTTTGCGTCGATACTTTAACAAGGCAACTAATTAGTTAATCCACATCAAAATGATGAGACTCAAGTTCGAATGCCAATCCATTCATATTCATGGTCGGTTTCGGCGACATTGACGCCGGAGGTTGATTGGAGCGATGTCAGAGTTTGATGGAAGGTTGGTTGGCGCTTGTGTTGATTAGAGAATAAGGAGTTAGGAGGGAGATGAAGAGGCTGGTGGAAAGTTGTTTGGCCTTAATTTCCTGTCGATGAATTGGGGAAGAAGATGCTTTATTTCGATCCATAACTGGGAACTTCGTATCGGTTTCTTGCCTTTAATCTCATATCGCTTGTTGGTTCCTGCATTTTGTATTGATCATCTTCAGTTCGGTCGCCTGCCTCTAATTTCCTATCGATTGTGGGTTCTTAAACTCTGTATTGATTTCTTCGAATCGATATGGATATGAAGCTAACAGATCTTGATTGGCACAAAGTTGGTGCCTCTTTGATCGATATGAAGCTGAGGTGTTCGACCAATGCAAAGTGTGATTTCTTGATCGATCCGAAGTTGATGTTTTTTGATCGATGTGAAGTTGCTGTTTTTTGATCGATGCAAAGTTGAATGTTTCTGATCGATGCGAAATGAACATTTCTGACCGGTACGAAATGAAGGTTCTTGACCAATACGAAATGATTTGACCAATACGAAATGAAGGTTCTTGGACCGATACGAAGTTAAGACTTTTGCAAGGAATGATCAAAGTTTGGACTTGGATGGATACAAAACTTCATGCATATTCGAACTCTTGACTCCGACGAGCTTCTATCTTTCATTTTTGGACTTTAACTACCTTTCGAAGCTTTTCGATGGAACTGTAACTTAACCAATTTGATGAACTTTAACTTGGACCTAATTTCTAAAGTAAGGATGGCAAGGTTGTGACGGTCAGCGATGACGGTCATTCTGATTTGATTTCAAAGTCTCCTCGTCTAAACACCTTGTTAATTTTTGTAGAACACTTTTAAGTACCATAAAATATTGCATTACACAACACATTCATGCACTTCACACTGGGGCACACATGGGATTATTGTCATCTAACGATGATTTTTGATGAGTTGATTAGCTATGGAACCCAAAATTTCACAACAATTGGAGATTCAAAGTTCACCTTCTTCAATAATAGTATTGCCGGAAATTAAAGCCGAAATCATAAGCTCAGCTCCGGATGAGCATCTGGGAGTGAATTTCATTTTGAACCCACAAGATTCGATGCCATCTAATGTTTCTGAATACATGTTGGGGATAATTTACTTACGCCATGGGCTATCGCTGAACTTTGTTCTGCTTTCGGGGCCAAATGATAGGCCGCACGCTCCCCAGAAGGGTATACTGCTTTTAACCAACGTTTGTGCACAGCTAGGACAATTCCCCCATTTAACCAGTATATTCGAGAAGTATTGGCTTACTTGGGGATTTCTCCATCACAATTGCATTTGGATGGATATGCGTTGTTGAACCGCTTATTCATTGTCTTTATGAAGCATCTTTTACGGACCCTCACTCTGGGGGTAGTCAGATTCTTGTTCAATGTCAAGAGTCGGGGAGATAATCCCTCATTCACATTCCTTGAGGAGGTCTGGACTTGTCAAGTAGTGGATGGATCCTGGACCAGGCTTAGCTACTTCAAGACGGAGTGGTTCTATGTTCGGTGCCCTCTTAGGTTTGCTGGACGGTGGTTGGTTAGACGTAAGTGTCGTAATTTCTCTAGTGGCCAATGAGATAGTTGTAATCGACATTGAATCTAACATTTCCTCTCCTTTAAAGCTAGAATTCCATGTTCCAAAGGTGCCTAGTTTAAAGAAATAGTGTGGATTCTTCAAGAAGTGCCCGGTAAGATGAGAGAGATTGGCTCGGTGCTAACAGATGAAAACTTAAGGGTCGTTGGGCTAATTGATCAAGACTAGAGTATAGGACTTGAGGGATCTCTTAGGGAACCCTCGGCAAGATGGATTAAGCATAGAGCACTCGAGATTGTAATAGTTGAGGAGGGCGATGAGGAAGATATGCCCGTTGAAGACGAACCCGTAGCCGAGCCCCTGGATAGTTCTTAGGATTTAGAAGGAAGGAGGAAAGGCAAGGCAGTTGCTCACAAGCTTCATAAATCTTTCATATGGAAATCCATAGTTATGTCCCTACCAATCTCCAGTGTTAGAGTCTTAGAGACTCCACCCTACAAGACTCCTCCCCCGCAAATGGAGAATCTTTTTGAAGTACTCGCCGACATTCCAATTCAAGACTATGTGTCACTCCAGAAGACATCGGATTGGAAGGGCTCCACGGCGCTTTAAATTTAAGCAAGTCGCTTCCTACAAGCACCGCCGATATAACCGGTTGGTCGGGGGGTTGCACATGTATATACACACTTCACGACACTACACGATTTCCGATCATAAGCCATTCATTTCTAGAGATCATTAACTCTGATTCTCTTTTTATTTTACAGATACGATGACAAGGCGAGAATCCATGTTCGGTGGCCTTCGCTCGGCACGCTAGTCATCCAGTTCATATCATGAGTCCCACAGAAGAGAGGCTGATAGAGACTACGATCGTGGTTATTCTAGCCAAGAGCGTTATGAATGGGAGAGGGATAGAGAGAGATAGAGAGTATAGATATTGCTCCCGATCACGCTCTCCGCCACTTCATGCCCCAATACAACCCTCCGGTCATGGTAAATAACCCTGGGAACCTCCACGCCAAAAGGCCACCTTCTCAAATACCAAGATCTGATCTACAACACCAGAGGATAGAACCCGAGACTTCTACTATCATTGAGAAAGCTATCACTGAGCCCAGTGGGAGGGAGCGATCAGCTAAAAACGATTTTTTGAACATTTGTTTCGATGGCTTAATCTTCCTTTCCACATTTAAAGAAAATTCCAGTTGACATGGAACAAACTATGCATGATTACGTCCATGATGTTTACAGCAAATATAGGGAGTGGATCAAAACCGTGGACAAAGCATCGGCGGTGGCCTTTGAGCAAGCGAAAATAATCGAGAAGTTAGAAACTGATCTCACTCAAAAGGACTGCATAATTCAGGTGCTTCATAATGAGAGCGAGTCCACGAGAAACTCGGAGGTAGAGGCTAACACAAGGGCTAATGAGGCCACTCAGCGAATGGAAGAGATGAGGCGGACGAATTTTGCCTTGGTGGAGGAGATGGGCCATCGAAACACCACCGTTATGGCCGAAAGGGATGCTGCTTTGAGGGAGCTGTAGAAACTTAAGGCCAAACTTTCTGAAATCGTCAAAGAAAAAGATGATGCAAACAAAACAACCCAGGAAGCGTGTGAATAGGCTGTGGTGCTGAGGAATGATAGGCATGCGGCAATGCTTAAAATTCAGGAAGCAGAGGCCAGGGTCGAAGATGAAGTAAAAATGGAAGAGACCAGGTTGGAGGCCGATATCGTAGATCTTCTTGCCATATACAACGTCAATGTTCTGAAGCACAGAAATCTAACCTGACTCGATAATTATCCAACACACCTATATAATGCTTGGGACCACTTAGTGGAAGATGAGAAGGCAGAACACCAAGCTGAATCAGTTGATGAATTTGAACTGGAGAACCGGGTGTTGAGCGAAGATGAGAAAAAAGTTCTCCACGGCATCATGATCACATATGAAAAGGAGAAACTAGCTTCTCAGCATTCGTAGGATGGAGAAGGTTCTGGTGTTGAGCATCGTGATGTTGGTTCTAAAACTCTTATGCCAACCCAGTCTAAATTCGCACCTACGGTTGACCCTCGGTCCGTTCCTACGTATAGTTCAGATCAACTGCAGCTGTCTCCAACCCATAAGCACGTTACTGAAGTTGCTCCGGCTTCACCTGCACATCATTCTAAGGAAGGTACTCTGAACATTTCCTATGCTTGCTTGAAATCGGAAGCTTTACTTGAAGTAATTACTAAAATTTTTTTTTGTCTCTATCCAGTGATTGGAGCTACATCGGTCGTGCCCCCTACAACTCAAGAACCACATCATACGCAGGAGGCCACCATAACAGAAGCAACCACCACAGCAGCCACTGCACCAATCGATGCAACACAGGGGAGCACACTTACTTTTAATGAACAGATAATGGAGGAACTTCTTGGTCATCACAGTGACCCTTTTACTGATCTGCCATTTGTTATGGGTGGAGGCGCACCTGTGAGCAGCTCCTCGGGCCCAACTGCTAGCATCCCCGGTGATGCCCAAACAATTCACGAAGAGGAAGTAATAGCTGAAATTAACGCTGAGATGGAGGCAGTGTGTGGGCCAGCAGCTTTGGAGGTGGGATGGCGGGCTCTGGTCCAGCCCTTTTGCGAATGATTTCTCCTGGTGGCACCTTCGTTGAATCAGTGTGCCCCCGCACCTTCTACCACTGATCCTATCCCTTCGACTCCACCTTCAGGAAGCATTCAATCCATGTGAGCTCAGAGGAGGAGGCTAACATAATGCCCTCGATTGGAGATCAACCGCACAAAGGCAAGGGCTCAAAGAGACACCCAAGCGGCAGTTCCAGCGGGTCAACGCCGAGAAAGAAAAAGAAGAAGACAACGAGAGAATAAACACATCTTCAAGGCTCATTTTTGGGTAGATAGATAGAAATTTCCTTTTGTTTCTTATAGGCCATGTATAGATGCAGGTTCGGCCCCTACTAGTAGGATTTTTTGGAATAATTTTGTATTTATCCTTCTTTTTCAAACAATAAGTAAAATAAAATTCCATTTTGTCTTCAACACATTTTTGTGTTTATTTGCTTAAGTGTTTCAGCATTTGAACTTCCATAATGTACCTGTTAAGTTCTAGTCTTTGAATCAGACCTGAGTTTAGTTGTAAGTTCTGAAGCTACGACTTCGGTCATAACCGAAATTTAAGTCAAATTATGATGCTGCACTGTCTCAATCAATGGCTGCTACTTAAGTTCTGCCCCCAGATTCGGGGACACATTGAAAAGATCGATGGGCCATCATTATTTGCCTTTAATATATCAAACTTAGTTTTGTGAAACGAAGATGAAACATGACGAGTTTGGGTGGTTAGATCACGTTGCTCATCAATTGGTGATAGCATCCACACTCTAGGGATTGCATTTGTATGTCGGCGGTCAGTCACGCCGGCTTTAGCCTTTGAGACATCTCCACGCTCTGAGGACTTATGTTGTTTTATGGGCGGTCAGTCACACTCGATTGATATTCATAGTTTCATCTGCACTCTAGGGACTTGGATTGATTTGCGGGGGGCTAGTCATACCTAACTCGCGTTTATACTCCTGCCGCACCCCGAAGACTCGGAGTTGTCTTACGGGCGATTGTTTCACACCCGGTTTGCGTTAATGCTCCAATCTTCACTCTAGGGATTTAGAGTTGGTTGAAGTTTATATTTTGGTTTGCACTTCGGGAATCTAGAGTTAGTTGATGTTTATGCTCTAGTTTGCACTCCGAGAATCTGGAGTTGGCCGATAGATGGTCTGTGACATCTGTTTAGGCTTTAGGATTCTGTTCACACTCTGAGAATGATGGATTTATCAAAATCATGAGTGGTCGATTCACATCCAACCTGAGCTAACAAGTGTGGTCATTAAATGGACAGGTCCATCCTCCTCAAACTTGGTTTAAATGTGAGCGAAGTCGTCAGGTGGACGGATCCACCCTCCTCAAAACCGTATTTGTAAGTTTACACTCTAATTCACACTCTGGGAATCTTGAGTTAATTAAAGGTTTGTCGTGTATCAACTTTTTTTCGCTTCAGTGTGATGACTTGCCCTCGAGCTCAGGTTTCACTTAGCGAGTGACCGGTCATATCACAGTCACTCCCTATTTGAATAAATCCCACCATCGGGTGGAACATAGCTCTCCGTGCATTATGATGGTCGTACTGCTCTGGCTCAAAGAGATTGCATTTTCTTGCTGAAATAAGAAAATACGGCAAAGTCAGTTGCCTTATTACAAATTTAGATTTCGAAATGCATAAACAAATTGCAAACGAAAAGCAAACTGAATTAATAAATAAAGCCTGTTATGTGTAGTAGCGATGAAGACTCTCATTGTTCCAAGCTCTCGGCAAAATGAGACCATCAACGGTCGATAATTTAAATGTGCCATGTCCAAGTCGTCGTTCAATGACATGTGGCCCTTCCCACGTTGGTTTCTTATGTGAAGGAACTTGATAAATTCTCTTAAGGACAAGATTGCTGTGTTCAAAGGTTCGGGGTCGAACCTTGGCATTGTACAATCAGGAAAGACATGACTTTGGTTCATGGCTGCCCTCAAATCAACCTCTTCTTGCTTCTCATCCAATAAGTCCATAGATTTGGCAAGTTATATAGTAGTGTCTTTGGATCATAATAGGTCACACGGTGAGATGGTACTTCCAATTTGACTGGACTAATGACTTCTGAACCATAAGAAAGTGAAAATGGACCGTGGCTGGTCGCGGACTTGTAGGTTGTTCGATAAGCCCATAGGGCCATAGGAAGTTCATCAACCCCTTTTCCCCCAGCCATTTCCAGTCATTTCTTCAGAATGGATTTGTAACTTTATTAACAGCTTCAACCTATCCATTCGCTTGAGGGTGTGCAACTGCGAAGAGTTTCTTCTAGATGTGGAACCGTTGATAGAAATATTTGAATTCAACAATGTCGAATGGGGTTCCATTGTCGATGATGATGGTATGTGGGAGACCAAATCGACGGATAATGTTGTGTACTAAAAGGCGAGCACTGATGGCGTTTTCTGACACCACTAAGTACTAATTGCGTTTTTTGGCACCACTAAGTAGATGTACAATTTCAAGTGATCAATGGGCTTTGACGAAATGGGTGGTATGGAGAGGTGTTGAACCAGTGCTCGAAATGCGCCCTCACATTCCACAATCCATTCAAAGTCTCGTTTTCCTTTTCTAATCAGATCAAAGAAGGGAATGCATTTGTCAGTGGATTTTGAAATGAACATGCTCAGTGCTGCTACTTTTGCATTGAGACTCTGAACCTGCTATATAGTCCATGGAGTTTTAAGATTTTTGATTGCCTAGATCTTCTCAAGGTTGGCTTCAATTCCTCAATCATTGACGATAAATCCAAGGAACTTTCCAGAAGAGACCCCAAAGTGACACTTCAATAGGTTGAGTTTTATTTTTTTACTCTCGGAGGATGTTGAACACTGTTTCCAAGTCTTTGATATGATTAGTAGAGAATCGTGACTTCACAAGCATGTCGTCCACATATACCTCCATGGTTTTTCCGATTCGGTTAGCAAACATTCGATTAACTAACCGTTGGTAAGTTGCTCCAGCATTCTTGAGTCCAAATGGCATAACTTTGTAACAGTAAAGTCTCAAATCGGTGATGAAGCTGGTATGCTCCTGATCAGGCAAGTGCATGGGTATTTGGTTGTAGCTAGAATATTCATCCATGAAGGATAAGACTTCATGTCCACATATTGAGCCTACGAGCTGATCGATTCGGGGAAGTGGAAAACTGTCTTTAGGGTAAGCTTTATTCAAATCTGAGTAGTCAATGCACGTCCTCCATTTCCCGTTAGGCTTTCTGACAAGTACATGATTGGACATCCATTCTAGATATAATGCATCCCAGATAAACCCATTCGACTTGAGGTTATCCACTTCTTACTTAAGAAGAAAGATCTCTCTAGATTCATACCATGCCTTTTTTTCTTGACCAGGACATGCCGCGAGTCAATATTCAATGTGTAGCTCGCGTGTCCGAGGAGATTTCACACATGTCGGAATGCGTCTAGGCAAACACATCGAGATTTTCCTGGAGAAATTCAAAAATTTCCTCTTGCATTTGTTTCCTTAAATGAGATCCGATCTTTATCATTTTAGAATCTCCATTATCAATGATCGGCACATCAATCATCAGCTCAGCCAGGGAAGCTTGATTGTCTCTACTTTCATCTTCACTTTCGGTATCTCTTAGGTCAAGATCCCTTAGGAATTGGTTGGGGTTCCTGGGCCGGGCCTTGGCCTAAGCGTTAGCCGTCAATTCTCAGCAAAGCGGACTTAGAGAGATTCCTCTACTCCCTTTCCTTTTTCCTTTCGCTACACCTCTCGCAGCTCAGCAACATAACAGGCTCATCCAACATCCTAGTCTCCCTGAACGACTCTGACTCCATTGTCGGTAGGGATTTCAAAGTCAAACACCAAGGGGCAATAGTAGACCTGAATTCAGCTAGGGTCGGTCGGCCCAAGAAAGCATTGTATAGCGAGTCTATGTCAAATACAACAAACTGTAATATCTAGACTCATTGGTGTTTGCCAATTGCCAACTCCAGTGGTAGCTCCATCATCCCAGTGGGTATAGTTGCATTTCCATTGAAGCCATGAATACGGGACTGACAAGGCTCCAAATCCTTGGCTTCCATCTTCATCTGGTCATAAGCTTGCTTAAACAATATGTTCACTGAAGTACCACTGTCCACTAAGATCCTCTACATCCAAGCAGGACCTACCTGAGATGATATGACAAGTGGATCAATGGTTAGGGCTTCGACTCTGTCGGCGTCCTCGAAATACGATGTCATCTGTCATCATTTTCTATTGCTTGGTCGGTGCCCCGTCTTCCAAATTACTACAACATTCGAAGCTCGCATGCCTAAAAGAGGCTGCATATGACTCTATTTCATTCTAGCTCGAATCCACTGGATGAGGCTCACCACTGATAGTATTAATCGCTAGCCTCCCACCGGTACGAGCGGGTTCCTCCGGTCTCGCCTGATTTGGTATTTGGTTCTAATTTGATGGGCCCACACCTCACACCCGAAAAAACTGCTCCAACTTTCTCTCTCGTATCAACTTCTCGATAATATCTTGCAAACGACGACACTCGTTCGTGTTATGGCCATAGCTATCATGCAATCTATAAAATTCCCTACTTGAATCTGTTTCTCCGATGATTACTTTGAAGCGAGTACCTTATATTGAATGGTATTGCAAGTCTGCAGGTACACATTTTCCAACGACTATTTAAAGAAGTATATTTGTCAAACATAGGAGCCCTAAATCGCGGCTCACGATTTCAATCCTGTTTCCTGTTTTGATTTCCATTGCCTTTCTGTTGATTCTGTTGATTCTATATGTTCAATTGCACCTTTTCGGAGCTCTCTCCGGTTTGTTTAATAGCAACATTGCTTTGGATTCCTTCTACACTAGGACCTGCGTCATCCTTTTCCTAGACTATTTCACATCCTTCCTTCTCAAGAACTGGGCTTTCTTGGAATAGAAACGGTTCAATGATGCAAGGGTTTTACAGCCAACCAGTTGCCAAATTCAGAATCGGGGTCAGTCCCCTTAGTTATTGCCATCAAAATTGAGTTGTCATTGGGATTACTAATCTCAGCACATGCAGCATATTACCTCTCCAAATAACGCCTGAGTGTCCCTCCAGAAGCTTGAATGACACTAGATAAGGTATTAACATCTTTCGGCCTTGTGACGTGCATGCGGAATTGTTCAACAAACTTTGTTGCCAACTGGTCAAAACATGAGATAGATCGAGGGGGTAAAATGAGTAAACCACATAGTTGTTATGCCCATAGGGAGATCGAAAAACTTCGACACTTGACTGCATCATTGGCTCGTGCAGCATTCATCAACCATTCGTACTTTAAAATGTGCTGATTAGGATCAAAGCTCCCTTCATAAATGGGTAGAGTTGGCATTCTAAATCGCCGAGGCGGTTCAGAATAGAGTATATCATCGGTAAAAGGAATATGACTCTGGAAGATTCCCCAGTCGTCACTAGTAAGGCCTTGGCTTTCTCGGATCATCTAACGGATCATAGTTGGGATGTTTGGCATTTGGATGTTCTAGGTATGCTGAGCCAAGGTGTGGTTGGGTTCCACAATGCAAGGATGGGACGGTTGCGTTCGACGGTCCATATCTCGCCTCCTTGGTTGTAAGTTCTCTGGAACATAAGGTTCTGGAGTATATTCATGTTGACAGTGGATCAGATCTGCTCGGTTTTGGGCATCATCTCCCAACTCAATAGCGGTAGTGGCAGCATGGTTGTCAGTAGTATGATAAGGAAAAGTACCTCCTTGGGAGGAGGATCCAGATTGGTGGCTGGTTGACGAGCCAACCCTCGGTTGCCCAAGATTCAATGTGCGCCGATGTCCAGTAATCTGTGTATAGCTTCCGTCCAACCATGGGCACGTGGATCTATGATGGTAGTCAGAAGAGGCTGAACTCTCAGTGGATGAATAGGAAACATGATCCCTTCTGGATCTTGTTCGTCATTGTTGATTTAGTTGATTAGTCAACTCCGCATTAGCACGGAGTTGTTGAGTAAGTTATTGGCAGCTTTGAGTCAGCTCTTACATTAGCAGTTGAAACTCTTACATGGTGACAAGGCCTTACAGATCTAAAGGTTCGGCAGCATTATGATCAGTAGGAGGAAGTTGCATAGGGTTCTGTCTGTCCCGTCCTTCTGGATCTACAACTATTGAAGTAGTCCTAGTGTAGACCATGGTGGATAGCGAAGCTCTCTCCTAGACTTGATGCAAATCTAAATAGGATGGAAGAACTTCTGAACTTGAAATCTGGATCTTCTTCTTAGATTTTCGCAATCCAATATTGGTAGTAGATCCAATGAGCATGAGAAAAACCGGGTTCTCTTAGTGAAAGCACTAAAGAGTTTGTACCAAAATTGGGCACAACACTCTTTAGATGTGTTTGAAAGATAAAATTAAGAAAATAAATGGAAAATGAGGAAGATTTAACAAAAACACCAATCTATAAATAGAAAAACGCATAGAAACACACAGATTTAGAGTGGTTCAGCATATGGCCAACGTCCACTATGAAATAGCTGACTTTTACTGATTTTTTCTTGTTGGTTACAGTGAGTTACAACAGTAGAATTCAAATACAATAGTGATTTCGGCAGAGTTTGGACGTACAAGAGCCAAAAGTCCCTTTTTAGTAGGTCCTGAGCTGCTATTTATAAACGTAGGTAGCAAATATCTCGCACAAATCTCGAAAGACCTCATCTCCCACGTGGGTGGGCCCATATGATCAACCCTCGGTTGTTTGGATTCGATCCGTGATTGATACGAATGAAATTCGTATCGATCAAGATTTGGCCCAACCGAGCCGAGATCGATTATGAACATCCTTGAGGTTGCACGCAAGCTCTTGTGAAAATTTAGTAGCACTTGGACTTTTACATTTTGAGTTATGATCAATGGAAATTTCAATTTGTTGAAGGCTGTAGAGTTCGCATCGCTTCTGTTTGCATCGCTTTTGGACACGTGATGCCTGATGATGTGGCACTAACTTTTTTGGATAGATGCACTTTTTATGTCGAGTGAACGAGTCTCCCACTTTAATGCGCCCTATTCATATCCATCCATTGCTTCCCCATTCATATCGCTCCTGTACTTCACTTCGTATCATTTCATGTATACATTGCTTAGTATCGCTTCACGTACATATTGCTTCGTATCGCTTCACATATACATTGCTTCGCATCGATTACTGCATGCGCTATTCGTATCACTTTCTTTGATGGTATGCCTCGTATCGATAAGTTAACCAATCGATAGGAGTTCAGTTGGTGTGATCGATACGAAACGTGACTTGTTGATAGATATGAAATAAAGCAAATACAATGGATAAGAACTGAAGCGCGCGTGATGGGTACGAAGCGGCATGCACTTGATGGATACGATCAAGTTCTTGCATTATGGATACGAAGCAATGCGCATTTGATGGATACAAACTAGTGCTCACCAGATTGATATGAAGCCATGCGCATTTGATGGATTTGAACAAGATCGATACAAAGGAGGTTTCTCTTTGATGGATACGAAGTGGAATGTGCTTGGGTGATTACGAACTGATGATTGCTTGATGGATGCGAATGAGATTATTGCTTGATTTGCATCGATCATATCTTGAGCATACGAATTTTGATTGACTTGAAATTTGGTACATTGGTTTTCATAGCTTTGCTTGTCGTGTCATATCAATTGTAGTTTGATAGGGACTTGGACAAAATTTACCAACATCCATAGTGGACCTGCAAATAACTGGTATTGGGGTAGAACTGTCTTTGGTTTCCAGTCGACTTCTTGGTGTCGCAGCCTTTCCAAAAGGCGGGATAACACCTTACATAAGTGAACAATATTATTCCAAATATTTTGGAACGATAATCTCTTGTTACACGTTGAGTTTATACTATATTTATTTCTACATCAATTATTGATTTAATTACCACGATAAGGAGGACAATAGTCAATATCTACTTCACTAATGCTTGGAAAAGGTCTAGAACTAAGTATATTCTTTGATTGGTTTGGTGATGCAAAGGGTAACATAAACACACACGAATTTCATATATTGAGTTACCCTCCTATTCCGCAAACAAAGAATACGAGGCTTAGAAAATAAGCATGAAGAAGAAAGGACCTCTGGAAACTAGCTTTTAACTCAGTACAAATAAGTCATCATCATTCGACAAATAGAAAAGTAATTGGACAAATAAAAGTCTACCTCTCAACAACCGCCCTAAATCAGAGGCGAAATCACAAAGTTATTTTTCTAGTTAGTCTGTGGAAAAAGAGTCGTAGCAATGTAAACCAGACAATTTACTAATATAAGAAAGAAATATTGTTCATGGAAGTTAATCCAGTATGTGTACTTTGCAAGAAAGAGGGAAAAAACCATTAATTTATCAGAACTATGTCTGATAGATCAACAATTTATAATTGCTACAATTAATATATTAATGTTTTTTCTGAAAAAATAAATCATTGTTGTAGGACAATACCTTAATATAGATTACACAAGATATTAATATCATTTTCTTCTCCAGTTGTCTATGCATGCTTTTTCTGAAATTGGAATTACTCTTGAGTTACCATCACAAGAATTTACCTGCAAAATAATAATGAAAAGCAGAAAATGATTTAAATAATTTGCGCTTTTATAAAAAATGATATCCATAGAATTATTAGATAAAAAACACTATAAATGGCATTGATTTTGAAAGATTTTAAATCCTGTAACAGAAAACAAGCATTTATTACTAAGATTGCACCATATAATATATGCCTAGCAAAAAGAAAAAACCAGATACTGCAATGTATTTGGTAAAAATGAAAGAATAAAGGGTTATCAACATTTAAAAATATGTATTAGTAAAATAGAAAATTTTAATATCTTTCCTGGCTATATATTTCTCATACTTCTGTAAATCTGATGACATTTTAACATGAGAAAAACATATAGTTAAAAATAAATAGATAAAGAAACAGTTTTATATTTTTCACCTGAAGATGACTTTTAACACGATAAATGGAAAGTCCTTTAACATTCATTAAGTGAAGAAATAGTTTCGGTGTTGACCTTAAAACAAACGGTTCTATTATTTTCAACCATCAAAAGTATAGAATTGGTGAAACGAAATATGAAAAAAAGCATATCTCATTTAACTAAGATTATAAAATTATAATCATTATGCAAAGTTTTGTTGAGTGTTTATTTGATTTTCACTTAGCAAGGCATATTGCACTGTTGCGGTAAATCATCCATGTACATGGAATGCTTCTTTTTTTTGATGCACATCCTCTTGTATGGAAATTCTTAAAAGAGAATGACAAGGTGGTACAGGGCGATAAAATAGAGTTTTGTTATCTGCAACCATGATATTATCTTACTTTACCTAATTTTCAAATGGCATCGTTTCACTTTAGTCTCTTTGTCTACGTAATAGCTTTGCTTTGTTTCATTCACACGGATTCCTTTCAACACATCTCATTGCTCCTATATGCTTTCCTTCCAAGCTTTAGCTACTTCGCTTGAGCTGTAGTTTCATGCTTTCCTTCCAACCATTGTGAACCCGTGCTACGCATACGGGTTTTGGCTAAATTTTTGTGATTTCTTACCAAGTGAACTTAAGAAATCAAAATAAATATTATTTTCGTTGTAGCATCATTTTTCTAAATTTTGAACTATCTGTTGTTACTTGGGAAATAGAAATCCTCTATAAATATTACATGCTCAGTAGAGTGTACAAACAGAGAAATGAAAATACAAAGTTTCCACAAAAATACAATTGTTGCAGTGGAGATATTACATGTGAAGTACAACAGATTTTTTTATAGTTATAACATGAAGAGAATTGTATTGCTAGATTTGTGCAAATGGTATCCAAAAAGCATTATTTCCTAGTCTGATTTATATTCTTAATATTTCAGTATTTTTCTTCTAAATAAGGTTTCTTAACAGTTGAAATGGTCAGTAATGCAGAGTAGGTAATAAAAAATAGTTAAAATTCGCTTGATGGTATTAAGTAAAATATTAATATCAAAAATGAGGAAAAATTGTAGAAGATGCACATAGTGCAAGATATAGCTTAAATTAACAAACAAAAGGGATATCCGTGGAAGCAGTTGTCATAGGTATAATATTCAAATCGGAAGAAAACATTAGAACGAAAAGCCTAAGTTGGTTTAAATAAAAAGTTATAAAACCTATCAGCAAACATAAGATCTAAAGTTATTTAGGAGTCTTTTATTTTGTACTGCTAAGATATAGATATAATCAATTTGACAGTGGGTGAAGCTGATGCAACAGTCTTGCAGTACTATGTTTATAGGCATACGGTAATCAAAAATTTAAATAACATGTTGTAATATTACTGTATAGCAATTAAGCATTCATAATAAATAAGTACATATATAGGTCATGTACAGGTCAAGTCAGGTCACAGAACAAGACGACACAAACTCTTTGGCAACTGCCTCTGTATGGCAAGGAGCATGTGTAGTCATGATTCCACTTCAGCTAAAAGGAAGAAAATATGTCATGTCAAAAAGTTGTAGAAAGGAGGTTGTTTATGTGCAGTATAAAGGTAAAAAGACATGGAAAACTAAAATTGAGGTACAGGCCGATACTATGTGCAATATGAAGATGTATTCTAATGAATTCCAAATTCTAGTTGCAAGTGGAGAAAAGCTAAGTTAATCAAGGAATATGTAAAGGAGTTATTTTCAAATGTGAAGGGCTACAAATGCCAATGGAAATCGTATGGCAAAGAATTTTATGGCAAGGTATTCAGTAACTAGGAAATGAACTATTTACTAAGAAATCAATTGACAACGCAATACTTCAGAATAACTTGTGCTTCATGATCCAACCATCTAATACTAAGATGGGAAACAAACCTATGGCAATCATAACCACCACAAAAATTCCCACATCCATTCAACCAATTAGTGAATACTTTGCCAAAGTTTGCCAAAAACCCCATTTCCTTCCTCCTCCAAGATAAATATATCAATGAATTCCCCTTATTCTATTAGCCAAACATCACTCTCTCAATTCCTATAAATACTCCCTCTACAAAAAAAATTAAATATGAAAATTAGTGGAAGAATTGCTTCAATCTGGAGTAACCAGGCCAAGCCACAACCCATATTCTTCTCTAGCTATAATGGGAAAAAACGAATGATGGAAGTTGGAGAATATGCATAGACTATATAGGGTGAAATAAAGAATCAAAAACACAATTCTTGACATTGGTGAATTATTTGACGAAGTTTCTTAGTTTTTTACCCAAAAGTACATCACATCAGGCTACTATCAGATCACAATGCATCCAAGTGATATACACAAAATATTTCAAGCTTATGAGGGTCACGATGAGTTTTTAGTGATGCCACCTGACTTAACTAATGTTCCATCATCCTTTCAAGCACTCATGAATTAAGTTTTTAATGCATATCTTAAGAAGTTTATAGTAATTTTTAAATGATATTCTTATATATAGTTTTGACTAGCAAGAACATTTACAACACATTTACATTGCTGTATTGGTCTTACCAGTAACTAGTGGTGAAGCTTTCAAATTATACTTGATGGAAAAAAGGAAATATGTGTTAATGGGATGCAGTTCTAAATTATGTTGCACTGTACCTATTTGATCCTGTAAAAACAATTGGTCATCGTAAATAATACTGCATGTAGTTGCAAAGATGAGTCAAGTAAGTATGTTGCAGCTATTTATTCTATTGTTGTTATATCTAGTATTGCTTTGATGAACAAAACAGATATAAAATTATAGCTGAATGAAATAATATTGTTTTCTATCTTGTTAAAAGTAATAATGTATATTGAATTTGACGAATTTAGCTGGTATATAGAAAAAAGACAAACTTTTGACAACTTACTAAAAATGTCAAGAAATGCTAGCATCCACATAGTTAACTATCTATGATACTTTTATCCAAAACTTACGAAAGAGAAAGATAACTCCCTTTATCTTTTGTAATATCCACTACGAAGAAAGCTAATAAGGCCAAGCAGAGTCTCTTATTGGTGAGCCAGCTCTAGAAAACTTCATAGGAAACTAGAGGCTAACTATGTCATTAGTGTAGTCTAACACACTGAATAAGCATAATAATATGAATTAAAAAACAATTGAAACTGATCTGACTTTTTATTATAAGCAATGGCAACCATAATGATTTCTAATGATATAAGTAGACTTAGAAGCTATACTTGGACCTGAGATGCATAATTTCCATAGAACTTCAATTTTTAATGCACAATCCGATTGCTAAGCTTTCTAGTTTAAATAATTGTTTAACTTGTGAAATAAAGTGATCAATTACCAAGCAAATAAATTAAAGTTACAACTGATGTAATCTATAAATGGTAGCAACAGTGCATTTTTGATACAGAGCTATAATGGACATGAGCACTCTAGGTAAGGGCTATTAATATCATCAAAGTATTGTATCTCCATTGCTAAGCTATCAACAGCTGAACTGATTAATAATACTATAAGAAGAAGCATAAACAGAATGCAATAAACCATCCTTCAAATTATATCTATATTTCGATCAAGTATTCCTATTTATTTTATAGTCCACCAGGTTTGGATGAATAGTTTAGCTCTTAGTTATAGATAAAACAATAAACAGAGTTGACACCACAACATCCTCATAAAACACAATTCTTTAAATTTTCGGACTTTTGTTAGGGATAAACACATAAACATCTATCCCTTAGGGTTACATCCTAGTTCACTACACATACATACATTCATATTGTGTTTTAATTACTTAAAATGGAAAGCAAAAAGGAATCAGGTGTATCGCAAACCTCTTGAAATTTACAACCAAGTCATTACTTCATGGAACTAACAGCATACCTTTGGCTCTCAACATAAGAATAGTTGTTCCCTTGTTACCATCCTAGCTAGTTTGTCTACATCTATGAACAAAAAATTCTAAACTATTTGGCATTTCAAAATAAATAACCTGAAAGAAAAATAAATTAAGATTTGAAAACATCAGCATGTGATAATCTTACACAAAACCATCATATGTAGGAAAGCATAAGGATCAAAGGTAAAATAATAAAACAGAAGTAACGCTCAATACTCAGTTCCTTACAAAGTGAAAGCATACAGAATTTAAAGATGTAAACATAGGAATCAACTCTTAGTATACTAAATAAAAATAATATGAAAGGTTGAACAATAAACAGGGTATGAAACAATAATATCCAAGAATGCCTAATTCTTACAACATAGGGGAGAAAATTTAGAGCGAAAGAAATTCAGTAGCTTTTCAATCTACGATTGTGAAGTAACATTTTCAATCTAGATATGAATGATGTAAATCCATTCATAAAACAATAAATTGAACAAACGGTTACTATGATAATTTTTGTCCCATCCACACGGAACATTCAGCTATAAAATAATTTGAAATTGTTGAGAATCCACTAGGAGTAACAACAACGAACATTAAAATTCCACTTAGAAAAACAAACATTACCTTTACAAATTCAATTGTAAAAAGAAGGTGGTTCCAAATCTTCGCAGCAAACTGCAAATCAAAGGCAATTTGAACGTAGTCCGAGAAAGGGCATAATAGTTGCTGGAAACAACAGCGGGAAAAAAGAGGAACCATCAAAGTGGACGCGAAGAGTAGCGGTCGAAGAAACCAAATGGTGACGATAGGTTCGAGAACGTGATTGAGTGGTTGTGGTTGTAAAATTGAAGAATGCAATTTAAGGCAGAGGAAAAACGATTTAGGTTGTGGACTGGAAAAGTGGAAAAGGAAAATTAGGGAATGAAAGAAACCCTAGCTTTTTTGTGCGTAGCTAACAGATGAAGGGGGGAAACGGAGATGTGGTAGGAAAATAGAGAAATATGAAACACAACTGTTGACCTGACAAAATCCAAAGGAGGCTTCAGTGAACTCGAATGCATCTCACTAATAATATAATAGTATAGATTACAACTACAACATCTATCGTAATGCAAGCAGTTTATGCAAGCAGTTTATGTACATCTATCATGATATAGTAAACTATTTTCTAATGAGGGGGATGCAAGTGCTATAGTAAGTGAGTTATTGAACAGGGTTAATTATAATCTTAGTTAATTTTATTATTATGATTATTTAACTAAGTTTATAAAATTTTATTGTAACTATTATGATTATTGTTGTTGTTATTAGTATTATTATATCCTAACTTAGTTAATTGTTATGAAACTTAGCTAATTTTTATAAACTTAGTTTATTTATTATTATTATTATTATTATTACTATTATGATTACTATTGTTGTTAGTATTATTTATTATAAACTTAATTAAGTTTCATAAACATTAGTTAAATTATTACTATTATATTATAAACTTAATTAATTTTTATAAACTTGCTTAAATTTTATAAAACTTAGTTAAAAATGTTAATATTTATAATTTTAGTTAACTTATTTTGATTTTGACTATTATTATATATATTTAGTTAGTTTTTATAAAACTTAGTGAACTTGGTTATTATTTATTATTATTATTATATTATTATTATTAGTAGTAGTAGTAGTATTGTTGCTGCTGCTCCTGCTGCTGCTACTATGCTTAGTTTTTTTTTGAAATGGTACTTAGATACAACATGTCACTGAGACAACATAACAAAAATCACATGTCAACATATATTCGAATCACACTATGCAAGTTTCGAACTTGTGACCTCTCGCACTAAAGTTGAATCACTTAACCACTGGGACATTGATGCACTTAGTTAGTTTTTATAAACTTATAATTATTTTACTGTTGTTATTGTCTTTGTATTAACTTAGTTAAATGTTATAAAATTAGTTTACTTGGTTAGTAATATATAATGTATTATTATTATTATAAATTTAGTTAATTTGCATATTTGTTAATAATTTATTATTATTCTAAGCTTATTTAATTTTATAAATCTTACTTAACAAACAAGGTTGGTAACATCTTCCCGAATCAAATTTATTTTAATACTAGCAATTGATTATAATAGGCGGCTCGTAATAGTAGAGAGTAAAAAATTAAACAACAATACCTCATTTGGTACCATATCCTATAAAAAATCACTTGCAAGAATGAAAAATTCAAGTGATCCATCAACCAATTCATTATATACGTTGTTAGAAGAAAACCAATTAAATGTTGTGTTCAGTATATAAATACATATTATGAATTACTCTGATTCTTTATTCACCTTGAGGTTAATTTATAAATTACGATTTGATTTAAAAATTAGCAGGATGACATATAAGGGAGAATGCGAAAACACACGCACAATAAGTCGTAAATACAACCAACTAAATCATCGAGTTCTCATCAAATGTCTTTGTTATATAATGTTCTAAGTTTTTAAATTTACTCCATGAGAATGATATGATGTGTTGGTATAACTACCAAATAAACATTAAAATCACTTCCATCTCTTAATAACCAAAATTCTATACATACCAAGTCAAAAATTTGAAATGGTACTGAATCTAATTATGTCAACATATATTCATGCATATCAAATGCCAGTTTTTACCTTATTAATTAAAGATGCAACCAGACTATTGCCTACACATAAAACTTTGGTATTCATCTGTAGTAGATATCAACATTACAAGTTTACGAATATCTCCTAATATACGTCCTTGAAGAGGACTGATGTGGCTAAACATATACATAATCTGGAATCAAACTTGCAATAGATTTTGGGGCATTAACACAAGTAGATGGAGTGCTTCGCACAGAATTAGAAATTTCAACCACCTTATCCAATATGACAAGGTCAACAACATCACTACGGTCTGAAACAACACCAGCAACAGGCCTAACAAGAACAATGTGCAAGCAACGTCTGCAGCAACATCGGATACGACCGTGTAATATATTTTTTATTCTAAACACCATCACTATTTAGCAAAGCAGCAGCAAGAATCGGAGATAGAGACGATATAGAGGCACCAATTAGATCATATATACCTAAGAGAGGAGCAACTAAGGAATTGATAGTCGTGAGGACTCAACAACATGACATAATTGGCTCAAATTCCCTGAATCAGATGAACTGCAACAACGAGCAACCAAAGGAGGAATTCGATGTGGGATTCAGAAATCAACAAAGGAGACCGACAGGAAACAGACAGATCTAATGTTTGATAATAAGGGTTTACGAATAAGTGATTTAGGGATTATAAGGCAGAGAGAACAGTTTCTTCTAATTTGAAAGAAAAAGGGGACGAAAGGGGATGAAAAAAAGAGGGAAATAATTAAAAGAATTGGCGGCCATCAAAATAATTGAAGGGTCTGGTTTTCTGAAAGCGTTACATGTGAATTCCCTGCTTTGAATAAAACAAATCAACATACACAATAACACTATAGAAATTGATGTTATCAAAAATAAATTTTCTTGTAGTGTGTTCGGCCTTCACTTGCGGACAGTTTGCACACTATCTAACCTACAAGCCAACTTCCCTCTTCATACCTTCTTCTTGATACATCTTGGTCTCTTCAAGATGAATTGTAAACATGGACCAATGACATTCTTTAAGAACTTCTTTCCTTAAGTACACAACATTGGGAACACACAGCCATCCCTTTTTTATCAAACATTCTCTCTGATCAAGACTAAATTCCTTTAAATCATCAATTTCCGATCCCACCTCGGGCCTTCTAATCCTCCTGGCTAATTCTGTATCCTCTTTTTTCTTAGAAGAAATCCTCTGAATCAACGCCGGTCGAAATTCTAAAACGGAAACATGTAGGTACTCTGACTAGAACTAGTAGTCGATCTTAACTACACACAATAAGTGGTCAAAACTTCTAAATCCTTCCATTCTGCCAGCGTAGCTAACACCACATTCGGATGTCTTCTGCTAAGAGAATCCACTACCTTATTTCCTTTCCTAGGTGTATGCTCTATACCAAAATCATAAGCAGCCAAAAACTCCAACCACCTCTGCTATCTCATATTCAACTCCTTCTGAGAGAATAAGTACCTTAAAGACTTATGATCTGTGTATTTTTAAATTTCTCCCCTAAAAGGTAATGCCTCCAAATTTTGAATGTGAAGACCACCGCAGCCAACTCCAAATTATGAGTAGGATATCTCAATTCATGCGGTCTAAGCTATCGTGAAGCGTAGGCAATAACTTTACCCTTCTACATCAACACAGCTCCTAATCTAGTCCCGCATGCATCAGTAAACACCACAACCCTTGATTTCCATCTAGGACAATTAACACAAGTGCATTGGTCAACAAATGCTTTAAATTAAGGAATGCTTCCTCACATTTGTTCGACCAAACAAACTTCACATCCTTCTTGGTTAACTTAGTCAAAGGTGTTGCTATCCGCGACAAATCCTTGATGAATCTCCGCTAATAGCCAGCAAGTCCAAGAAAACTTCTAATCTCAGTCACCGTCTTTAGTCTCTTCCAATTATTCACAACTTCAATCTTATCTGGATTGACTAACAAGCCCATTTCTGAAATCACATAACCAAGAAACTTAACCTCTTTCTTCCAAAAATGACACTAGGTAAACTTCGCCTTCAACTAATGCTACCTCAGCGTCTCAAACACCACTCAAAGGTGATTTTCATGCTCTCTCTCATCCTTAGAGTATACTAAAATGTCATATATAAACACCAAAAAAACCTATCCAAGTACTCAGGAAAAACCCGGCTCATCAAATCCACGAAGAAAGCAGTTGTATTAGTTAACCCAAATGGCATTACTAACTACTCATACGAACCATACCCAGTTTGAAATGCTGCAATGGAATATTGTCTTCCACCACTCTTAACTAATGGAAACCTATCACGAAATCCAGCTAAGAAAACACTCTAGCTCCACATAATTGACCAATATTCTTGGAAAATGATATTTATTCTTAATCGTCCTCTCGTTCAACTTACGATAGCCAATACACATCCTCAATGATCCCTCGGGTTTCTTCACGAACACCATGGCTTCTTCCTAAGGCGAACTGCTTGGTCTAATAAAGTTCTTTCCTTCAAGATCCACTAGATGCACCTTCAATTCTGTCATCTCAGTCATTGTAATCATGTTAGGTGGCCTACTCACAGGTTCATCTCCTGGCGCAATATCTATCTGAAACTCAATAGCTCGTTTCGATGGTAGTCATGTGACCAGCTCAAAGACATCTACAAACTCTCTTGCTACTCGAACCAGACTTAATTTGTCTCCAACTTCCATAATGCTCAACAAAGCACAAACACTTTGGTCAAAATTCTCTACTGAGAATATGATTCGGTTATAACTATCAGGATGTCTCAATGATATCTCCCTATCCTGGAAAAATGTTCTAGCCTCATATTTACCCAACCAATCCATACCCAAAATGATATCAAAATCTACGAAATCAAAGACATACAAACTGCATGCAAACTTATGACCTAACAAATCAAGTTCTAACTGGTCACATCTCATCCCTAGAGTTGCATACCCTCCTATTAGATTCACAACCCTTAAGGAAGCAACAAGGATGTGGGTTCTAAGCATAACCTATCAACCAAACACCGAGGTATAAATGAATGTGATCCGTCGGTATCAAATAGTACCCTAAGTGGTGTACTTTGAATCAAAAGCGTACCATCCATCACAGTCTTTCCTTTATTAGCTGCAGTTAGCCTAGCAGATGATGGCTTAAATAGCAATAACCTTCCCTTTGTTGCACCGATTCTTGTAATGCCCAACTTGATCACAGCTGAAGCACTTCACTTTCTTCTTATCAGCAGTCTTCTTCCCTTGTTTGACTAGTACTCATGCACATAATGGCCCTTGTTTTCATACTTAAAGCAAACTAACTCAGCTTTTGCCTTTTAGCATCTCCCTTCTAGGCTCCCTTCTTCTTAAAGAGCTTTCTTTTTTCCCTTGAGAACCCTTGGTTTCAACCTCCTTCTCTCTAGCACAATAGCAAGCATCTCCTCATGACAGATTTCCATATCCACAACAACATTATTAGGATCATGGAGATGTGGCATGGTTGCCCTAGTAATCTCAGGTATCAGTCCCCTAATGAACTTCTTATTCCTTTTAATGTCAGTTTCTATAGTAGCATATCCATAAAGGGACAACTCATCAAACTTAGTGGAATACTCAATAACCGACATATCTCCCTACATCAAATCCATAAACTTCCTCAGCAAATGCCGACTTGGAAACTTCAGATAAAAACCTTTGCTCAAATCTCCTTCTAAAATCTACCCAAGCCAACTCCTCTTCTAGAACTCCAGCAGTAACATTGTTCCACCAATGCAGAGCTCACCCTTGCAACTTCCAAGAGGCTAGTGCACTATTCTACTCATTATCTAAACCCAAATCAGCAAATATTCTCTCATAATGTAACAACCAATTCTCAAGTTCTATGGCATTCTCTGTTCCCATAAATGGTTTCCCACTAAGACTGGAGTAGTCTTTACTCAACATAGCATAGTTATTCCCAACCGTAGCCATAGGATTAGCTCCTCCAACATTTCTAGCAACTCCAGCAGCAGCTTGCATCAAATTAACGAATAACTAATACATCATCCCTATATCTAGTGGTGGATTTCCAATATCCACAATGGCATCAAAATTTTGGTTACATCAGCCTGTCGATCCAGGTTCCTCCTGGTGGGTCGAGCGTTTCCATTTGTTGTGGTGCTTCCTTCACTGGGATTTCCTCTTCCATTTCCTGCTTCTATATCTTCTTTCTCATAAATCTGCATACGAGCCTTAGTAAGATATAGAAGAACAGTCTAAGAGAGCAGGGAATACATACTTATATATACATCTCTATATCAATTACAAGTACATTGCTATAATGTTAATGCAAACCCTGATCTTATTCTCTTATCCATTGAATTCTATTTGAAAAATCTTGTAAGTTTAATTTATTTCAAGTTTCATAAACCTGTGATCCGATATCAACTTGTAACATCTCCTTCTTGGAGGCCTAAAACTAATGGCTACGGATGCTGCAGTCATCCATAGTATTAGTTCTCAACGACCAAGTACGGTAATGTTATATATATTAATACACAAAAACACATGGATGTGTAAAAAAATTAAAATCAACAACTTTCACATTCCAATCCAAAACATTTCAAGTTCATTACATGATCCCAACACGAGAACCACGTCCAAGTAAAATATAATTAATACAACATAAGCCAAGAGCGACATTTGAAGATGTCCTCTTAGATGATTAGAGTATATAGCTAGGAAATAAAACAAATTTTCCTTTACACCAAAAACATAATGGAAATAAACAGAAAGAAACTGCTATTAGATAAATTGCTTGTTGCACGTCTCTAGAAGCTGTTTTGTCTATGGAGAACCTGAAAATCTTAACCCTCAAACTAGTCAAAATCAACTAGCACCCAAGAGTTTAAGGGGAAACATAAACGTCGAGTTAGATAAAAACACATGGTATGAATAATAATT
This sequence comes from Allium fistulosum, assembly GCA_030737815.1. Lineage (NCBI taxonomy): Eukaryota > Viridiplantae > Streptophyta > Magnoliopsida > Asparagales > Amaryllidaceae > Allium > Allium fistulosum. Next base: position 138,861,280 of record CM060904.1, read on the forward strand.
TACTATCTCAAACCACTTACATATCTAGCAAGACCACTCCACTTAGCGAAATGGGTTTTGCCCTAACTAGTATCCTAAAACTTTATAAAACCATGTACTATGCTCCTACATCCACAATGGTTAAAATATAGGAATTCAAAATATTATGATGGTACGCAAACAAGTAAATCAATTCTGCATTCCTCATCCCCATTGATTTTGACTATCTGTCTTAGTTATAGTTTCGAGGGTTACTATTAATCTAATAGTTCTCATGGTCTAACTAATAACCTATTAAAGTTTATGGACTCCTTGCAGGCTTCATACTTTTCATGGGATCATCAAGAACCTATTGGCCACTGCCAATAACTTTGCTGTTTCATGGGTTCTCCCTGAACCTATTGGTAACTCCAATAACTTTTCTTTTATCCTAGTTTTCATGGGTTGACTAGAAACCTATTGACTTCTGATTATAACTTAGTCCGAATATAGTTTTCATGAGTACACTACAAATCTATTGGCCTTTGCCAATAACTTCATCTAATCATAGTTTTCATGGGTTTACTATGAACCTATTAGCCTTTATCAATAACTTTTCCTAATCATAGTTTTCATGGGTTACTATGAATTTGTCAACTGGACAACTTACTTTAAATATTTAAGCATGCTGTATTATGGCCTTCCTGACTCTTCGATGCAATCCACTCATTTAGTAATTAATTCAATTTTACATTCACTATTGGGTCAACCTAGCTTATTACTCTACTATAACGACCCACAAAATTATCAATTTGATAAATTATATTTATTTTTAAATTTATTTAAATAAAAAGTTGATAATACAAATAATATTGTTTTGAGTAATAATAAGTAATGATAGTCTTATTTTGAATAAATACTTACAAAAATATTTTCCTCAAAATATAAGTCGATTAAATGGCCGAAAACTGTTCATTGATAGTCGTCCCTATAATAGTAAATCATCACGCATGGAGATGATATATACACTTATTTTTATAATTAAACAAGAATATGAAATAAAATTAATTGATTTTATTTTTGAAATAAAATGGGTTTGTAGCATTGTTAATAATGCCCTTAAATATGATAATTGATTTATTTAATTAAATTGAGATTTAATGATTAAAAAATTGGTATAATTATTCAAATAATGATTTTAAAAAGGTTATAATTCATTTTGAATAGTTATAAAGTGATAATAAATCACTTATAATAGTTTTATACAGAGATATATTTAATTTGAAAATATAAGGAAAAATCGATATCGCTTTATCAGTATAATAGCGATTTTCGTGAATAATTGTTAATATAAATTTATATGGTTTTATAAGTGAAATGTAATCATTTTGGTTTATTTCAAATGATAAGAAATTTAATACTAAATTTTTTTTTAATATATATATATATATATATGTGTGTGTGTGTGTGTGTGTGTGTGTGTGTGTGTTAGAGTATAATTGAAAATGTGACCAAGAATCGGTTCTCCGATCGGCAACAGTTTATTGAACAAAAGTTGTTCGAAATCAATGCAATGTTGTTTATATGTCATGTACACATATACAACATACAAATGCATCCACTAACATGCATATAAACATAAATGTACGTATATACTTATACACTTACAAATTAATACATAATACCAAATCTATGATACTTTATATAAAGTTTCTTCCTTAAGCTTTCATAAGTCAACTTGTGTATACATGAAGTGGATGGAAGTGATGGGCACATAGGGGGAAGGATTTTGCTAGAATAGGAAGGAGGGGAGGTGTGTTGGAGAAGCCATGAAGTGATGATATGTGTATGGCTTCCTTTGCACTCTTCCTTTGGCTATAAATAGCTTACCCTCTCATCACATTTTTTCACTTTCTTCACTCTATGCTAACTTCCTCATATCAGATCCAAATGAGGAATTTATTTTGTTGAAACCCTACAAAATTTTGGTGGCTACAACTGTCTAGTTGACCACTTCTTCCCACTTTAAAGTTAGCTATGCTCAAAACTCCATTTTCACCAAAGCATTTTCGAGCCCAGTTTTAATGGTCGAAAATACCTCTTTTACATTCAAATATGACTCCTCAAAAACCGATCCAAATGAGGTAATTTTTTTCCAAATCATATGGAATTTCATTGCCTTCAACTTTTATGCTGAGCACTTCTACTAGTTTTGAGTTTAATTAGGTCAGTATATCACATTTTTGTAGTGTATTTTTGGGTATTGTTTTGACGAATCCAAGAATACCACTTCTTCTCTTGGCCATAACTTCCTCATAACTAATCCAAATTAGTTGACTCTTTTTATAAAATCATATAGAAAATAATTTCCTACAAATTTCATGTTCGAGATTCAAAGAGTTGAGTATCTAAAAAACCGATAGTAAATGACCTATTTTTAGGTCTAGTTTTCGGTAAATTCGATGATAATCCAAAGTCCTACACCTCATTTCTCATGTTTGTTCAAGCATCACTTTTGGAATGGAATGGCCGAGTACATTAGAGTAAGGTTTTGGGGTCGTAAGCTCAGATCATGAGTTAGTAAAGTTATAACCTTTTTCCGATAGGAAATCAATGGTGAGAAATCCTAAACTACTATTATATATTTTGAATGATGATATGATTTTTGCAAATGGATGTTTAATATGCTTTAATCATAAAGTTTATTTATTTTCATGTGATTGGTTAATATATATACAAGTCACGAATATACACGTCGATAACCACAAAGGAAATCACTTTCCTTGAATTAAGGAACCGTTATGTGTATGGAAGTGTTAAACCTATTTAAAATGGTTTAGAATGTATTTGAAATATTTTATAAACATTTAAAAGTGTTTCTATTAATTTTTGAAAAGAAATGGGAAGCATAACTAAAAATAAGCACGTCGCGTAATGGTAGTTTGCAATTTCACGCTATAAAAGTCAAACAAGTGTAAAATTTGGAATAAACCTCTGAATTCTTTGAGATAAGAATTTTCCAAACTATTATATCCATACTTCTCCAATGAAAAAAGAAAACCGAGATTTCGATAAGTGAACTTTGAAATATGAGTAAAAAAAGTTTTTGAAAAATCTCGAATTTGAAGTTTGGAATCCAAAACTGGATTTCTTCGAAAATGATGTTTTAAAAATGTTTAAAAATATGGAATAAATCTTATAACTATTTTAAAATGTTTCAAAAGTTATTTCAGTAATAAAATGAATTTGCAAATAATAAAATTCGTTTTGATCAATATAGCTTGAAAAGCACTTTCCACGGCACTTTTCTACAACTTTTGAAATATAGTTTTAAACTTAATAATTTTTTCAAAATCTTTTATAAATGTTAAAGAGTGTTTTAAAGGAAATTTTAAGGATTTATGAAATAGTTAAAATGTTTCAATGATTTAGAGTCGATCAAATAACTTGACTGTCTTGTGGGTGTCAAAGAGATAGTGTCTAGGTTTGAGTTTGGAAAACCAATTTCTTGCTCTCCCTAGCTATTCGAGTTGGCCCAACGGATGGGATAGTGAATTTGATTTATTTAGATAAAAAATTGCTAAAGAATAATATTTCCCAGCATTAATACGATTTGGATTTTATGAAGATAATCTTCTTATACTTGGTGTTAATGCCCGAAGAGGGAACTCGTACTATTCGTGGAATTTAAAAGGTAATTTTGTCATTATTCCGCCCATAGTATTTGTTGAATATGGGGATAGATATTGAGTAGAATTCGATGATTTCTATAAATTTTGCTCACTTAATATTTAATGGTTTTAGAATTAACTTCCTATATATGTTGGTTTTAACCTGATCAACATAAAGAGTTTTGAATTAAAAAATCTTTATTGAGATTGAAATGAAATGATTTGGAAATGTTTTCCTAAATAAAGGTGAAACGATTTTGAATTATTTTAAATTACTATACTCAAAATTTATTGGTTTCGATTTACAATAAATGATGTCTTGAATAATATTGTTTTTTATCCATGTTAAAAGTTATGGTTTGGAAATCTTTGTTAAAATTTAAATGAAATGGAAATGTTTCCCTAAGTGTAAAATGAAATGATTTTGAATTATTCAAATTTAAGGGATTTAAGTAATTAGAGGTTTTGATAAGTGATGTTTGATAATTTCATATATACCGAAAAGAATGTTTTAGAAATATATATCTTTGACGAAGATTTTTGATAAAAATAACTTAATCAATTAAAGAATGATTTCCTACTCACAAAACCTCTTTTCTTTATCGATGATTGGATTCAAAGGAACCGAGATTGGATCAGGGGTAATCCCTATCTAATAACCACTTCGAACCAATTTATGTTTGAAGTAAAATGTGCCGACGATAAAAGGATTGAAAATGGAGATATTCATGATGTAGGGTTGCTTGCCACTAGTCCCTCGAGGTGAAATTTACCATATCATATATTTATGGTGATAATTAGTGGTCCGTTATGAAAATCTTCGATGCAAGGACTTCTTACTACTAACCCTAGGGTTTATTCTCGATGGAATGTGGTAAGAGAGTACCTTTAGTTTCGTTTAGTCCCAAAACAAACTTGTATGGATGGATGTCTGACATTGCATTCTTAAGATTTCATCGTTTATTTTTGTAAACGTACATCTATTTGGTGGCAGAGAAGTCAACTTCTCTTAGCTTAACACCCTTCTCTGAGATGTATGAGCTCGGAGGTTGTATGTTCGTGAAAGTCAACAATGATCAAAGAAATGGCAGTGTGGCATTCAAAGTGGAATGTGTTGTTTGAAAAGTATTCGTGACCTTATGCTTTTCACCAGGAAATGAACGGAATAGGGTAGAAGCGGCAAGGCTATGTGGGTTGCTCCCATAAGATGTGGTCATCTCCTTTCTAGATAACCCTCTATATATCGGGTTTGTTGTGTATGCTATAAGACATCTTGGATAGGTCGAGAACAATCAAGGTGATGTCATATTTGGTACTATCCAGCGAAACGATAGGCCGATTCTATGTTGGTTTAGGAGTTCATTATCTGGACCCTAGTTAGATTTTTCTAGAGATGTACTATACGGAAGGTAGTCCCTTACCTTTTTATTTATATGGAATCCATTCTCCAATAAGAGCTTGCTATTTTGTTTACAGAGCCTGGTATGCTGGAATTTAATAATGGTAATAATTTCGGCCAAGACCAATAAGTTTACTAGCAAAACCTTTCAAAGACGCGTAATATCAAGTATTTTGACATATAAGCTTTGGTTTTCATAAGGTAAAAACTCATTCTGTGTTTACATGCGGCGTGGTCTTATGAGATACCTTTTTGTTTTCTAAACGCGTATTTTGAGTTCTCTCACCAGTTCTATGACTGGTTGGAGTTTATTTTCCCTTTCCTTAAACTCTAGGTGCCCTAATTTTCCCCAAGCAGCCTAGCAGTCATGTTTAGTTAGAAGGAATCTAGATGGAGCTTGAGGCATGGAGTCAGAAGATTTACTAAAGATTTGTTGTTTATTTCCACCACAATCTTGTACCATAGTATTCCACAAATTTGTAAGGATAGGGGTTTTAACTGTCCAGGTTCTAACTCCGATGAATGTATTTTAATTTCCACTGTAAATATTATTTGTTGAAATAATATACGTGAGATTCTATTTTGTCTTTATTTTTCTTTCTTACCCTTAATGATCTGCTTCTTCGGCACTTGGATCTACGACATGTGAATACCAAGGATGTATTAGTGTCGATTTTTAGGAGTCGAAGAATTAGGTCGTTACATTTGGTATCGGAGCTTAGGTTGAGCGAACACCTAAGGCTGATAGGGGTAAAAGACTCGTTAGAGATAGGGTTAGTAATGCCCTAGGATGAGTAACTCATTAGAGATGGGGTTAGTAAAGCCCTAGAATGAGTTTGAGAGTATTATATATGAACGCATATTTGTTAATAAAATATACAAATGAATTTGGTTTTATATGAAATCATTTTGCCTATATATATATATTTGAAAAGAAAATAAAATTTTGGTAAAAATTTCAAAGAGTTTTCGAAATAATAAAAATATCTTATGAAAAAAAATTTAAAAGCCATATTTCGAAATAAATCTTGAAACATTTTCTGAGTATTGACCAAACCTCTCTACCGAACAGTACACTAGCAATTACCTACTACTTGTTCCTAAAATAATAATTGTTTGCCTTGTATAAACCATATTAGGGAAATTACGCGAATGGGAGTCCTCTAGAGTAAATTGGGGCGAGAAGGGTGCCTCATAGTTCTCTCTAGCAATGAAGAGGAACATCTAGAATATCCACAAAGAAATGATGGGTTTCCAATCAAGGAAGATTATCCCCATAAGATCTAAGTGATTTTGGCTTTGAAAATTAGTAAATGAATTAACTTTACTAACGATTATATTTTGTAAGTAATATAATTTTTGATAAAGGAAAGGATGATACTCGGATATTATCATTAATTAATGGGTTATTCATTTTAAAAGTTTAAGTATGAACACCTCGTGAATTTAATTTCAAAATTTGGCTATGGGGTATTCGATAAATAATAATGTTGGTTTAAGATTAAAGGGATTCATTTAAGATAAATATTCTTTTGAATGCATTTTATATACGGAGTTTCATAAAATGGATCTACAAAACATGCTTTGTAAAGGAATTTTTTAGGATTTAAATTTTGGTATTTTTGAAAAGAATTTCAAATGAGTTTTGGAAAAGGAATAATAATTGTATTATTTCTTAAAAATAGGATTTCGAAAATGAAAGAAAACAATCTTATAGTTAATTAATTCAAGTGGCTCGAAAGTGACTAAAAATGGGCAGGAGATGTGTTTGAATGGTAAACGCTTCTCTTATGTATTTCCCTTCTTATTAAGGAAATATGTGATACCATTGGTAGTACCCAGTTCCATGGTTTATTTTTGAGTTACTCAATCAATATAATTTTCTAAAGTTAAAAACGGATAATGTGAAGTATTAATTAACAAATCAAGGGTTGTCAATTTTTATTGAAGTGTATTATCTTAACCGATAAGCATGGGTACACTTTGGTCTTTAAAAAGAAACGGTTAAAGTTAATAATGAATGGTTTTAGGTTTGTAGTAAACGATGTTTTAGCAATATTGGTTTTTAAACCCTTGAATGACACTTTTGCTAAAATTTTATGAGTATATTTACATCTTTAATAATGGGATTTTAAAGATAATAACAAGAATTAGAGTCTTTTGTAAAAAGATGGAAAATATTATAATTAACAATTTACAAAAAAAGTTCATTTTAATAATGTTTTGGTAGTAATTGTTTTAGTCTCTTCGATTGTAATTTAAAGTAAGTAAAACTTGTTAAGTAAATTATGAATATACTTAAAGCAACTGAATAAGTATATGAATACTTCTATATATTATAACTAATGTAAGTAAAAAGAGAATATATATATAAAGGAATTTTTAATTTATAAACGAGTGTTAATTGACAAAGAAGCTTAACTAAATAAAGAAGTTTTTATGTTTAATATAAGTTAAAGGAAATTTATGGTAATTTATTAATTTAATGAATTATTTTGAAAATGAGTTTCTAGAAACCATTAATATATGTTTAGAGATGTATTATAATAAAATGATTATGTAATATAAAGAATTATCTTTGAAAAAAGTGTTTAAATTAAGAAATTATTTAAGAATATATTTTATAAAAATATATTTTGTATAAAATGTAATTAACAAAAATAAAACGATGTTTGAGAAAGTTGGATATCCTAATGTTTTGGAGAAAGTATAAAAAGGAAAGTTATGTAATATAAAATAAGTTTGGAATTAAATTTATTAGAAGATTTATCAACAAAGAAATTTAAACAGAATTTTGAATAAGAATTATAATGGTATTACTCCAAATAAAGGGTAATCTATTTCTTTTGGGAGAAAGATAGAAATAATTTTGTGAATAAATATTTGAAAAGGGGTAAAATGGTTACTTATAAAGAAGTATATTTATAAAAGTTTGAATAAAAGATGAAAATTTTATGAAATATTTTCATAAGAGTTTTGGGAAGGTTAATAGATACATATGAAGCATATGGATTGTTTCGTTGCACGATTTATTCTAAGATTTGAGTATAGAACTTTGACGTATTTTGACACTTATTCGAAAGAGGATTTATCACTCGGTTCTTGACAATTAACATTGACGAGGTTTTATGGTTGGATGCTTGAGTTTTCTATCATAGTTGAGAACTATGCAAGGAAAACCTAAGTTCTGATCAGAAAGCCTGCTCTGTGTCCAAACTAAAAGAACAAGGGATCAATGTTAGTTCGGAAGTAAAGTTGTGAATTTGAAAAGAAGATCATATTAAATATTGCGTACGGAGGATCTATATACATTGTATGGGTGTAAGTTTAATAATAAATATTTTGGGAAAAACCTTTAGGTTTTTGTTTCAGATGATTTCGAGGACGAAATTCTTTTAAAAGGGAGTCAGTTAACGAGTCCAAATTTATCAATTTGATAAATTATATTTATTTTTTAATTTATTGAAGTAAAAGGTTGATAATACAAAAAATATTGTTTTGAGTAATAATAAGTAATGGTAATTTTATTTTGAATAAATATCTACAAAAATATTTTCCTCAAAATCTAAATCGATAAAATGGCCGAAAACTATTTTATTGATAACCAACCCTATAATCGTAAATTAGCTTACACGGAGCTGGATACATACACTTATCTTTATAATTAAACAAGAATATGAAACAAAATTTATTAATTTGATTTTTGGAAATAAAATATGTTTATAACATTGTTAATAATGCCCTTAAATATGATAATTGAGATTTAATAATTGAATAGTAATTATAATTATTCAAAAATCATTTTAAAAAGGTTATAATTCATTTTGAATGGTTATAAAGTGATAATCATTTATAATAGTTTTACAATGGGATATATTTGATTTGAAAATATGAGGAAAATCAATATCGCTTTAACGATATAATAGCAATTTTCATAAATAATTGTTAATATGAATTTATATAGTTTTATAAATGAAATGTAATCATTTTAGTTTATTTAAAATTATAAGAAATTTATTTTGAAATTTTGTTTATAAATATATGTACATTAAAGTATAACTGAAAATGTGACTAGGAATCGGTTCTCCTATTGGCAACGGTTTATCGAACCAGTTCGAGATCAATGCAACGTTGTTTATATGCAATGTACACATATTAATATACAAATGCATCCACTAACATGCACATGAACATATGTATTCATATATATATACTTATACACTTACAAATACATACATAATACAAAGTCTAAGATAATTTATATAAAGCTTCTTCCTTAAACTTTCATAAGTCAACTTGTTCATACATGAAGTGGATGGAAGTGATGGCTATATAGGGGGAAGGCTTTTGCTGGCCTAGGAAGGAGGTGAGGTGTGTTGGAGAAGCCATGAAGTGATGATGTGTGTATGACTTCCATTGCACCCTTCCTTTGGATATAAATAGCCCACCCTCTCATCACATTTTTTTTCACTTTTTGCACTCTAGCCTAACTTCCTCATATCAGACTGAAATGAGAAATTTCATTTTATTAAACCCTTCAAAATTTCAGTAGCTACAACTTTCTAGTTGATTAGATCTTCCCATTTTAAAGTTAGCTATGCTCAAAACTCCATTTTCTCCAACGCATTTTTGAGCCCATTTTTAATGGTCGAAAATACCTCTTTTACATTCGAGTATAACTCCTCAAAACCAGATTCCAACAAGTTAATTCTTTTTTTCAAAACACGTGAAATTCCAGTGCCTTAAACTTGTAACAACCCTGTATTTTCTGATTATTTTAAATTGTATATTTAATTATTTAATTCAGTTTCTGATATAAAAACTTTATTTTATTTATTTAAAATGGATAAATTTTGTATTTTAAATTTTGATTTTTGATATTAATTAGAATTCCAAATAGAATAATTTCCAAAAAGGTGAATTTTGGTATTATGGTCATCTTTGAATTTTAAATTTTGAAACTTTGAAAGTTTGAAATTTTCAATTTTATCTTTTATTATGAAAGTAAATAAAATTTTAAGAATATTGCTTTTCGTTTCGTTGAAATCTGATTTATAATATGAAAGTTATGCCCTTTTAAATATTGTGTTTAATTTGTTGTATTTAACAAAATTATTTATTTTAAAATTATATAAATAATATTTTATTTGGTCATGTAATTTTCTAATTTATATTTATATGGATAAAATAACATGATGTATATATTTTGGTTTAAAACATTTTAAAAGTGTAATTGACATTTTCCAGTGTCAATTGTATTCTGTTTATAATTTTTTATTTCTAGTTTCAATTTATTAAAGAAATTCTTTGTTTACTTTTGTATTTTTCTTAAGAACTTATTTTATTCTCATTATCACTTTATTTTGTTCCTCATTCATTTTATTTATTTTACTTCTCATTTGTTTTAAAGTGATATAGAAATTTTATAAAGCTAGTGATGTTTTAATTGTAATTTTAAGCCTTGTTTTAAATTAAATAAACTATTTCTTTATTCTTTTTCTATTTTCCATAAAATTACTATTTTCATTTTCACTTTATTTTGTATCTCAAAGATTTATTTTAAACCATTTTAAGTGAAGTAAGAATTTTTCTAGAACTAGTGATATTTTATTGGTAATTCTCATGTCGTGTTTCCAATTTTTAAACAATTTCTTTAATTCTTTTTTTGTTTTCTCAAAATTTAATTATTTATTTCACTTTGAATTTTTTTTATAAATTACTTTACATCAAATTTTGTTTTAGAATATTTTCAAAATGAAGTTTATATTTTTCCAAAGCCAATGATGATTTATTTGTAAATTTTGAACCCTGTTTTGAATTTTTAAGCAATTTCTTTCATTCTTTTTCTATTTTCTTTAAATTTAATTATTTATTTTTATTTCATTTTACTTTGTTTCAGTTTTCAAATTTATTTGCTTTATTTTGATTAAAAGAAATAGAAATACAAAGAGACTTAGACCATTCATTTTCCAGTGACTTTTCATTTGCTAGACCTTTCACATGCTTTGGCCGTTCCTTTCTAGATTGTTAGCCATGCATTTCACTTTGTATTTCTCATGAAAACAACTCACTTTATTCATTTCTCATGGCACATTTCAGATCTGAAAGAAAATGAAAGCAATGGCCTCTCTTCTTCCTCTCTTTTCTTCTTATTTTTCACCTTGTTTTGCTTGATTTTGCCTTGGCTTCTCTCACTTTGCTCGGCCTATCACCTCCACCATCTCCTCTACCGACCAACACCACTTCCTCCTCTGACAATAGGCGGCCTGACATCCCCCTCCTTTGACCTGAAAATGCCATGACCATTCCTTGAACAAAGCACTACAAAAACATTGCAAAACTCCACAAAACAATGCCTAATCGAGCCCTACCTTCAACATACCTTCATTTTGACCACGGCCATCACTTTTAGCCTCCACCACCTGCAAGTTCCATTACCAATAGCCTTGTTTCAGATCTGTCTAGACCTGTAGCAGCCTTTGACCGAGCCATAGACCCCTTTGGTCGAGCCTAGATGCATCCAAACTCCATTTTTGGCCTTGTCTGTTTGCCTTCCTTGCTTTGTAACTCCAAACCACTTCCTATTCCTTTGTAGCCATGCACTTATGGTCCAAACCTGATCCATCTTTATATGAAAACATGTTATGTTCGAACCTATATGCTTGTGTGGTCGAGCAAAGTTGAATTGTGGTCAAACAATTTGGAGTTAAAAGCTAGGTGATGTATTTGTCTAGCCTAGTTTCCATTTGTTTCAATTTAAACTTTGGTATTGTATTTATATTTATATATGGTTTTGTTTTATGGTTATATACAAGATTAATATCTTGGCTCTCTCCACTCAAATCAAGTCATGTCATCATGCCTTCTGGAATTCGTTTGTGTTATTTGAATTGATATCTCCAGCACAAAAAGGTGAGTAAATCTCACGCAACTGTTCATACTTATGCAATTGTGAAGCGACAACAACTGAATGTGTAGAATTAATTATGATGTTATAACTGCCTATGATTATTTATTGATGTTAAATCTGTTAAATTACTTATCATGTCACTTGTTACTGTTATATATTGTTAAACTGTTCATTTATATCTGTTCATCATTGTTGGTTACCTGTTAGTTTAGAAATCACTATGAGTTGAAATGATACATACCCGAACGGACTTTAGAATAGGAAAAATCGTTATGGGCTGAAATGATAGGCCTGAACGGTTTTTATTTATTTATTTTACTTAGGACTGTGGGGATTGAAATAATAGAACCCGGATTTTTCTTTTTAAACTACGGATTGAAATGATATATATCCGTATCACTTGACCTAGGTCAGAAAACTATATGCAGGCCCGTGGTTATTTTATAAAGTGTTTTGAATATTTTTATTAAGTATTTTAAAATATAAATTTATGAAATTTGATTTAAATAGATTTTGAAATGTTTTAAATAAAGAAATTATGATTTTCTATGAGTTAAAAACGTAATTAAATGAATAGTTAACTTGAATTTTGGAAATATAACTTAAGTTGGAAATTTGGAATTTTGGTTTTAAAATGATATTTAAGTTATATAAATAAATGAAAATTAATTATATTTGTAAATGGTAAATATGATGATTTTATTTAAATTTGAATTTAAATGATTTAATAAAGTATTATTGATTTTCCTATGAATTAAAATGGTTAAATAAATTAATGCTTAATTGTGTAATTTTAAATATAACTTGGCTTGGGAATGTGAAGTTTGGTTTAATTAAAGGTTTAAGTTAATGAAATAAATTGGAAATTTAGTTTAATTTGTGAAATGAAAATTTAAAATTCAAGTGTTAATAAATTGGCAAATGTAAAAATGGGAAAATTGAACATTTGAATGTGTTAAGTGAAATTATTGAAAAATTTGGATTTTTCTATAAAAAATTTACTTTATAAAAATCATAAATTAAAAGAGTATTTTAATGAACATTTTTGGATGTTAAAATATGATTTTTATAATGTTTAAATGGTTTAAATTGAAATGTTTTCAAGTATAACTTATAGCAGTTTTTTCTGAATGCTGTGAAAGGCTGAAATTTTCAATGTTATGATTTTTAAATTAGTAAATGAACTCTGAATGGTTTGAAAATTTGAAAATTGAATACTTGATTTGAAAGTATATAAACTTCACTTTTAAATGGTTTAAATGAATTATTTTGATTTAAATATAAACTATTTGAAAGGTGGTTTGGAATGATTATAAATGAATAATATCTTTGAATTTAAAAGGTATTTTAAAGTTGAATATTTGGATTTGCATTCAAATGATGATTTGATAAATGACTTTTGGAAAGATATGATATTTTAATATATTTAAATGATTTGAAATGAGTTTTGGAAAGATATGATATTTTAATGTATTGAAATGATTTGAAATGAGTTTTGGAAAGATATGATATTTTAATATATTGAAATGATTTGAAATGAGTTTTGGAAAGATATGATATTTTAATGTATTGAAATGATTTGAAATGAGTTTTGGAAAGATATGATATTTTAATGTATTGAAATGAGTTTTGGAAAGATATGATATTTTAATATATTGAAATGATTTGAAATGAGTTTTGGAAAGATATGATATTTTAATGTATTGAAATGATTTGAAATGAGTTTTGGAAAGATATGATATTTTGATATATTGAAATGGTTTAGAAATGATTTGATCTTTATTTTGATAAAGATTTAAACTGGAAATGATATTTTATTTTGAAGTATAAATATTGTTTTTAAATTATAACCACGGGTTATAATAACGATTGGTTGGAAAAGAGACCAGGATCGGATATGGGCATACTCTCTGTCAATACCGAAAACCACTTTGACAACCGTGTACGCGGTGGAGATTCTAGAATGAAGTAGGATGGTGGCGACGTTCTTGAGGTATGTTACGTGGACCCAACTCCCATGAGTTGGCATAAGGTGGTAGAAACAGGAGCGGTCTCGGGCCAAGTGAGGTCGCACCTTCGATCGGACGCATTTCTTCGATACTATTCTATTGCTTTTGTGATTGATTGGGCCCGCCCCTTCGATTTTGGGAATCACTACTACAAAACAGGCTATTTGCATCGCCTCATTTGAATCGGTTGAAGTAAAAACTGATGCAAATAGAACTATTTACATCAGTTCTATCTTAATAACCGATGCAATTGGTACGTGGAAAGCAATAGGTAATAAAAAATCAAATTTGCATCAGTTGTCACCAACAACCGATGCAAATACGTCGACGCAAATAGTTTTAGTCGCATCGGTTTTAAAGTCAACCGATGCAACTACGTTAATTTGCATCCCTTACCAACATATGTTTTAACAGTAGGCAAATACAAAAAACAAAACGGGTATGCGAAAACAACCCGCAACCCACGCTCAAACCCTACACTACAAAATGAATGTAACTAAGAATAATATCAGTTTAATAAAACCCAAATCTCTAAACACACTAATTTCATAATTCATGGCGGCACTCAAAAATAGATTGACTCACAATTTCTCAACCCAATTTTCTCAGAAAACAAAATTCAATCGCAAGCCAAATCGAATTTTGGGAGTTCTCGCCGTGTTCGATTCGAGTTGCCTATGTTTTTAGACAAGTCGATTATTGATGGCAGGCAATTTTAGATCATGTTCTTGGTTTGGGGTTTCGAGTGGATGGATTTGGAGAGGGTAGGTCATTCGAATTTTGGAGTGTGGTCTGTCGATCACTATTGAAGTCATGATGTTAATTTGGAGTTGATGGTGTTGCAGGCGATTAAGGGTTTATGAGTTCGAGCTCGATTTGCCAAGGTGAAGCAGCGCTCGTAATTTTGGAAGGTGTTGTTCCGTGTTGATTACAGAGGTCGTGGGTTGTAGGAGGTGTCGCGATTGGAGGTGAGTCGAATTCTGGTGATTGATGAAGTTTAGGGGCGTTGCGAGTTCTGATGAACTGCAGGGGTATTTGCTGATAGGGTTTTGATGGCTTGTAAGGAGAGGAGGAGGAACAGTAGTTGTCGTAGAGGTCTTTTGTCAAAGGAAGTAGGGTAATTGTGCGGTGATGATAGGTATTATTGTGTTGAATGAAGCAGTAATACAATTTGGCTGGATTTGGTGATAGGTAATGCCTTGGTAGGCGTTTTAATGGCTGGATTTGCAATTTTTTAGTTCATTGTGTGGTTCCTCTTTTCTTAAGATGTAGAAAATACTATGGTATTTTATACATTGGAAGAGATCATGTGATAGCATATATTGCATTATACATGATGTTTATGTCGAACCTGAGTGCAATTATGCGTTCTTCAAAATTTTGGTATTCATTTTTCGTATAATTGTACGATGCTAATGCACAATATTTAATGTGTTTTTCCTTGATGTTTATGGTACAGTTGTACTTGATGAGTATGGAACAATCTCTTTAACATATTGTTTTTTACAACCTTCCTTTTTAAATGAGTGATATTTGTTTGTTTAGATGATTTTTTAATACCGGTTTAAGCATGCAAAAAAATGTGCTGCCAAATAAGACAGAAAAACTACTTTGGTATGGGTCTACTGATTTGTGGTCAAAACATTAAATTACTAGAGTTAATAAGAATTCTGAGCAAGATACTACATAAATTGCTACTTTTGGAGGTAGTATCTAAACCAGTATATAATATTGTATGCATATCTTCACCTTTCTGATTATCCTTTTCTCTATTTACTAAAATAAATTTATTTTGTTTTGGCTAGGGTTATTTACCTCTGCGTACAAAAATAATGGTTTTTCAGGTACATGTTATTTATGTCATTTCTTACATTAGGATGGGAAATGTATGATTATTATTATTGAACTACAGAGTTTTTTGTTGGCAAACTGATGCTCCTGTCCTTTGAAAATGTCAACTGATACATATATTTACTTAAGTATGCTGACAATGAACGTGTTCTTTAACCACCTTGAGACTGTAAATTTGATCTGTGTGCACTCCCTATAATTCAAACAGCCACTAAATGCTAGTTACACGGGTTTACTTAAATGCTTGGTATATGTGCCTTGCAAAATAGAAGGGAAATTAGTATATAGTTATAGAATTGTTCATATTTTCTACGATGATTTGGATGCCATATAACATGTAGCGCGGCTAAATCAGGATTAACTATCTACAGCTCATATTGTGATGTTACAATAAAATACTTTCACCTTCTCCTAATTAACATGGGCACTTATTTGAAGGAGTAAAATGGGGTAAAATTGTTTCGTAGACATAATTGATTCCAAATATGGTTTAACAAATTTTCAAGTAATTACCAATTTGAATCTATACTGGATTTTAGAATGGCTTAGGAATTGGTTCATAAAATGATAATCATTTAAAATTGTTTCATAAAATGGTAATTATTTGAAATTGTTTCATATACAAGGCGATTTCAACAATCATACTATTAGCCCAACCTGTATTAGACCATATACATACGTGTGTGTATACGTGCTTATGTGCATGTTTTGTAACATGTTAAAGAAATAAAATGTGTAAGATGGTTAATACAACAGTTTCATACAACATGAACGACATATAAAATTATACTATTGCCCTAATTTTTCTTCTGCTTTGGTACATTTTCCACCTTTTTAACTAAATGAATATTTACTGATGCATAAATAGAACAAGTCTTGATTGCGCTGTATACAAAATAAAGCAAGAATTCAAAACCAACATATGAGGAATCATTACTACTATACTCAATATCATATCATCGGTCTACGGATATATCAGGCTTTCTTAAAGCTTAAGGTTCACTTGTTGTATATGTTTAAATGCATGGTTCTTATCATTTGAAGTAGATTTGTGGGTAGGCAATGGTAGTCATTACCGCCATATGTATTGTACGTTAAGGATCGTTTGTTTATTTCATTATTCTCTTAATTCCCATACTTCATGGTTCACTTTAAATATATTTTTCTGCTCTCTGTTACATAATTAGAAAATATATATTTAGATACCACTATCTTAAGTAATATATACCATATATACTATATCATTGTATAGTACATGGGTAGTAAGTGAATTTCGTGTTCCAATTGGATCAAAGAAAGATTTGGAGGCCCTGTTATGTTCTTGGAGATATGATAGAAGAATGTGAGGGTGATCAGAATATGAATTGGCCATATATAAAACACCCAAATAGCCCTCATAAATTTCCAGGTTTCACCATGCGAATGGTTGAACATTACATTGATATTATTTAAAAAACACCTGATTAATCTAAGGATAGAGTGAAATCCTTGACTAATAGGTAAAGGATTTGTCAATATGCACATATTAGTTGACAGATACCAGTAGAGTATAGGGTTTTGTTTCTTTGTCCAGTAATGTGCGTGCTTGTTTTTATTTCTATTATACTATGATATATACATTATCAGAAAACAATACGATTTTAATGATTCATTTGACTTTGGTTTTCATGTTGTTTAGCAGTGCATGAGCACTTACATGATGGTATTCTCTTCACTTTTTTCCCTACAGACTAACATGATCATTGCTGATATTTCAGAAATTAGTTCTCTTCTCTACAAGCAGTCTTCCCTCTGTTAACAATTCAACCAAAGCAGCTCCTTGCATTCTAAATCCAAATGGAAAGGTAATCATAGAAAAAGACCATTTTCCATGTATAGAAGCATGATTACAGAGTCATAATTACTGAATTCTACAAGTACGAAGATGAATTATTAAGTGGATGTATCAAGTGTCAATTCACAAAGATATGAATTATGCTGCTAAAATGAATGTATGAACCATTATTTTGTATAGATTATTAACACTATAATTGATATATGTTTATTTTGGTATTACGTTATTCAGTTTGTATTTGCCATCAAATTTAATTTTGAATGATTGTAATATTGCATGTAATTATTGTTTGTTATAATCAATAATATATATATATATATATTGTCTATTTGAGTACTGTAATAATGATTTCTGAGAATGACTTTTTTGCATCAGGTATAAATAGCTGATGCAATAGAGGGATTAGTTTGCATTGGTTGTTATAAAAAACCGATGCAATAAAGAGGGTTGTGTCCAAGCAACCAACCGTATTTTGCATCAGTTGTTAGTAACAACCGATGCAAAAAGGACTATTTTGCATCAGTTTTAGAACTGAGGCAAAACTGTTAAGCCTGTTGCATCGGTTGCATGTGCATCGGCTGTAGAACTGATGCAACAGGGGGGTGAACAACCGATGCAAATGGCCTGTTTTGTAGTAGTGAATGTGTTCCAAGGTGGGCGTATGTGGCTGCTGCGTTACCACCAGCCTGAGTGTCGTAATTGGTATATCTACCCTGGCATTGCCTTGTGTGCCATGTCACCTACCATATCGAGCCTTTACTACGAGTTTGGTTTTCTCCCGTAGCCCATGGAGTATTTAGGGCAGCCTCCCGATCTGGAGGTACGTTGATACTGGATGGACTATTGGGACTATTATGTGTCTGGGGCTATATGGGTAACTTTTTGATGCTATGAAAAAAGTATGTTTATTTTACTGTTAGACACTATTATAATAGCGTATATTACTACATAGTAAATAGTTTAACGGATCCTTAGAGGATGGGAGGTCCTAAGCATCCTTTAAGTTATTTGTACCTTTACTACAGTTCACTTGAGTTGGTTTACATTGTATAAGTATGTATGTCCTGACTCAAGTGTTTGTATTTTTATTTATGCTCGGGTCAACCTGAGTTATTCACAGATTTGGATTTTCATTCTCTAGAGGTTCAGAATTGCTGGAGATTTATTGTAACATTCCCCCTTCTGACCGCCTCCAGTCGGTGATTAAACCAACTAGAAACGTTCAAAAGGACAAATTGTTATTTAGTTTATAAGGTTTAAACAGAATCAACCACAGAAACACAGAATAATAACACTGAATTAAAACAAATGAGAATTTATTTCATTACTATAAATCTTTTTATATACATCAAAGTTTTATACAATTTAATACTGATACAACGGAATATCTTAAAATACAATTTTTCTGAAACTAAAAATGATTCTTTACTCTCTCTCACTAACTTCGCTGCTCGAAAATCTTCAAGCTGTAAAATACTCGGTCTGACCCGAGTATTACATTCAAAAGAAAATAATACACAGGTCAGTCTAATTCAAACCAGTTACTAGAATTCAAAATAGAGAATCAAATCTGAAGTCAGTTATGCAACAGTAACATGCACCACTTCAAATGTATACCATGTATGCAATGCAGACAACTCAAAGTCAGGTTCAAATCCAAATGAACTAGACTACAGTGAAGGCAACTAATGAATGTAATTCAAATACACACTCAAGTCAAAAATCATAGATTAGAGTTCGAGGAAATTCCAGAGCGAGAGAAATCAGAAGTAGCTCAAGTCGACATATATAAAATGAATAGCCTTAAGGCGCAAGTTCCAGTGAAGTTCAAAATGCAGTGACACTTAGCATATAGGCATATGTTACAGTGCAACATAGTAGTCAAGGACCGAAGTGAGGAAGAAACCAAACCACGTCAATAACTTCAAAAGAAAAAAAATGCAATTCAAACATACATATATACATATCAATTAATGTATATACATACGTGACTGCATACATATGTATGAAGACCACTTGAAGTCTGTCAAACAGTTTGCAAAATAAACTCTGAATTGTGCATGTGAAGTATACCAATAGCAATATGCAAACAAAATACATGAAACCCCAATGCAAATATGGATGCACCCTAGTAATGCAGAACTGCACTTAAAACGAATCAGGGATGCTAGAACATCAACTAAGTTCAAAACTTCATACAAAAATAAAACTGCAGCATGTACATGCTCCAAACTATCGAGCTACAGAAATGAACCATGGGAAATAAAAATCTCAACGTAAGTGTTGGTTGCACATGTGTGAAGACTACATGTGGGAATGCATACTCGATTAACAAACTTGAGTAAACAGGACAAGTACAGGCCTTCCATCCACTGCCAGTGTAACAGGTAAGGGATGCATGAATGACTACCAGAGTACAGGTACAATATAATGCAGACTTGAGCAAAACAATGGAAAAGATGAATGCAAATTCCACTGACTCAAACAAACCAATGAATGGACAAATGGTACCAGTAGAATGAACAACAGCAGACAACAAGACTGTGAAGTAACTCAAATGTTCGACTACACAGTTGCAATGTCAACAAAGTAAACAAGGAAGTCAAATGTAAAACTGCAACTACAAGGGTATAGTAATCAGATGAACAATGAAGTGCAACTGACAATGCAAGCTACAGGTCGAATTCAAGTCAATTGAAGATGCATAACAACTGTACCAATGCTATCAGAAGCATATGCAGTGTACAGTACATGAAGACAGTGTCGACTTAATGAGCAAATGCAAGAAATAGCCGTGGTGGCTGAGACTATCAGGTGTATATGTATATATACAGTAAAGCAACAAGAACACATATAATATCAAGCTGATGCCAAACAGAGAAACATACATCTATATACATGCATGAATGTATGTATACAACTTGAACCAAACATATATGCAACAGGAACAAATGAGCTCATGTGGACAGTGCAGTGACACACAAATGAACAGCCACCAAAGAACAGTACATATGCAATTTGGATATGCAAGCATACTATATCAACATAGACAAAAGTGAAGAATATCTGGGGTGAATGCAGACAGCAATGAAGTGTCATATCCAAACCAACCCAAAAATCATCATATAAACTAGTCCCAAATTTTACTTAAGGTAAGTTCAAAATCATGGTACAACAGTCTTACAAAACTGAACTTCAGCAATTTAAAATAAACTCAATCAGTTTAAGTATGCAGAGAGCAACATAAAGACTATACTGACAAGTGCACAACATGAACAAACTATATGTGAAGACTGCAAGGTGATGTCAGTACATACAACAGTGAAGCTATCTAAATGAAACCATGATCAAGTGAACACATGTACATCGATTCAGAAATCAAGGACCAAGCATGTATAGGCAGTATGCATGTGAAACCATACTTCATGAATGTACAGAGGCTACAAGTTAGAGAAACTAGTTCAAGTGGCTAATGCACAAAAGACATAACAAGGAACTCAAGTTTATATGCAAATAAACAGTGTAGTGATGGAATTTCAATGATATGCAAATGCGACAGATAAGGGATGATTCAAAAGCTACACCATATCAAAGTGCTACTAGAGGCAGTGGATAATATGGCAAAAAAAAATCGAACAAGATCAATCATCACAAAACCAAGTGTGCAGCCGAAGGCAACTACAGGTCAAAGTCGATGCCAAAGCCAACAAGTGGGACGAAAAACAGTCTGAGCAAATACAACATGCCAAAGCCGATGATCAGAGGTTATTACCAAAAATATCGAGCTATAAAAACGGCAAGTATAAACAACGTGGTAATCATGTAAATCAAATCTGACTTGATTATAAACCCAGAAATCATCATCGACTGTGGGGTGGACAACAGAGCAAAGCAAATGCCAACCAAGATATTCATGAAACAAGAAAAATGGTGAACGACCAAATTCAAAATCAAAAGCCAGTGATAAACAAATTTTCCCTTAAATTCAAAGCCGTGAAAATCACGAAATCAAGAATATGCGAATTCGAACTAGATGTGAGGGGCGAAAACCACTCACCTTCGATTGGAACGGTTGCGAGCGAGAGATGATCTAGCTACTGAAGTTGAAGCCGTGGCCCTCTAGAAGACGAGCGCGATAGATCAAAGCCAGCGCCTTTGATTTTGAAAAGCCCTGATCTTCCGAGCGCAAGAGGAAGACGAGAGGGAAGGACGAAAAAAATGAATTTGAGGCCGCCATTTTTATTCTTCGATTGATTTGTTTAGGGTTTTGAACGAATGAGAAAATCAAAGAGGAACGACTGAATAAAATAAAAGGAAAAGACAACGTACGTGATGGCGAGAATACAGGGTAGGGTGGCTGATAGGTACGCGACTTCGGCTGAGACGATATAAAATATTATGTACTAGAGATCTTGTAATATATTTTTTTATTTTATTTTATTTATATAAATATTTTCTTTTCAGATTCAATTTGTTTTCAACACAAACTTCAATGCGTTTATATGTCGTATGTTCACACAACAATCCCAATAGATACGAAATTTTAAATCCGGTAAAAATTCAATATTACGGACCCAATGGAACTGGTTTCGTCAAATTCCAAGACTGTGCCTCGGAAGGGTATTTTTTTTAAAAAAAAAATCCAATTTAAATGATACAATTTCAAAACTGAACAAATCGCTTTTAAATTCAATTCTGAAGCTTCTATTACCTTCAGTATTATCAATATGAATTTTCTAAGCCTTTAAATTATTTTTAACCGGCTTAAAATTGAAGATTCAATTTTATTCAACTTTCAACAGATTAAATTCAAAGATTTAATCGCTAATTCATTCTGATAATTTGAAATTCAAGTCAAATCATCATTCAAATATTTAAAATTAATTAAATATTTTCAATTTAAATTGTTCAAAATTCAAGGTCGTTACATTTATCAGCTTGTCTAGCTTTATTTATTTCAGTCGGTTGTTCTATTCAGCTTGTACTTGGTTATCATATTGAGACATCTGTTGTACTTTATTTCTTTTGTTGTATCTTATGTAACTCTGATATATTTATATAGTAGCTTCATGAACTACTATCTCTTTTACTTCCGCTGCATTATTATTAATCTGTGTCTGTGATCTGTGATTATTTATTTACTGTATATTCTGAGATTTTTCGAATTTTATTTACAACGCGGTATTTTGAGCAATTCAAGTCCTACATGTGCGAATGCGAATGGTTGAAAATATCGGGTGTTACATTTGGTATCAAAGCTTTGGATTTGAGGCAAAACATAGAATGTATGGTATATTTATTTACAGAATCACCTTCATTCGAGTTTTAATCTCTTCCTTTTGATTCGAAATTCCTTTGAATTTTGGAACGTTCCCCACGGTTCCAAATTTCATTCTTGTCCCCCACTATTCATCTTCTTTCAATTCTGGAGTATCCCATAACTCCACTTCGAATGATCTTTATAGTGAGTTGGCGGTTCCGCCAATCTCAAATTTGCTTGTAAAGGGGTGAAACTCCTTTACAATTAGCATCGATTCACCAGAGATTTATATCTATCCTTGATTTAGATGCTAATATCTTTTGTTGTTCCAAACTCTATCTCTTGAGATCGAATGTAGATTTACCCCAGAAAATCCACATCGATCTTATCCTCTAAGTCACGGTTGACCTGGTTAAGGTTGCCCATGATTATTTAAGCTTATCCATCTCTCTATTTTGTTAATTAATAATCTTGTCTTTTGTTTCCAGACTATCTCCAAACATTTTGAATTGTACTTGTAAATCTATGTTTTGTTTTATATATTGTGTTGTTTGAGCTGTTGATGTTGATTCGGGTTTCCGATCGATTCATCTGATCAACGCTATCGATAGGATTTCCAAAACACTTGAATAGAGCAAACTGACACAATATGGGTTTTCAAATTTAAATGAAATTAAAACAAGAATTGAGAATCCAATTTACGATGGTTTCAAACCTTGTGTTCAAAGTTTTAAAAGGATATATTATTTAAAGTATTTTTGAATAGATATTTTTTCAAAAGAATTTTAAAAAGTTTAAAAATCAGTGCTCTTCTTTTGGTCCCTGGAAAATAATTTCGGTGATGACAGCAGCATCATCGACATTCATTTTTGAGTTTCGAAGTGAAGAGACCATTCTGTAGTCTTGCTACAACTTTGTTTTGGGAAATTTAATTTATGTAAATTTCCAAAAAATATGACTTGATTTATAATATATATAGATATATGATTTACATTTGATTTGACACATCATGTACATATATTTATTTATCTCTAAATGGTTTGAAGGGAATCAGAAATTTAATTCTTAAACTTTATCTTGATGAATAATTTCAATTATAAAAAGAAAATCAAAATTTTTGAATAAGTGATTCAAACTTGAGATAATTGAATTAGAAAGTTTTATTTGTATAATACACAATTTCATTTCCATATAACTTACCTTAATTTACAAAAGTTAACAATGTAATTGGATAATAGACAATATAAAAGGATTTTATAAATAAAATTTGAGTGGTTGTAATAAATGTTATACACCTAAATTTTACTTATAAAAGATTGACAGAGGTAAATATAGAATAAAATGTAAATTGAATAACTTACAATAAAATGTGTTAAAGGAACTAAGAATTAAATTTATCGAGTCCATTTGAGTATAATAAAAGATTTTACAAATCATGGTTTTAGAAATTATAAATTTAAGATAATTAGATGATAAGATAATGAAATTAGGGATAGTTAATATTTATTTAACTTGTGCAAAATTTAATTATCAATATAAGTTGAAATTTCCATGGTTTCAAACTTATTTCCTTATTTTTTTGTTTTTCAAACTATCTTTTGGTTGTCCTTATTTTCCTTATCTTGCTACAGACTGGTATAGGCATCTTTCTATAATCTTTCTGTTTGAAAATCTTTCTATAATCTTTGATACTCATTTTGGAATCTGAGCACTGCTTGCCATCCACAGACCGTCTGGTGAAGCGGAAAGGGTGAATCAGATTCTGGAGAATCTTTGTCGTGCTTGTGTTCTTGATTCTGGAGGATCACTTCACCTTGTTAAACTTATCTATAACAACAGTTATTAGGTATAATTTCAATCTTCTTGTTATCTTGTCTTAATCTTATCTCATTTCTATCTTTTCTGTGCTTTTTCGTACCTTATTCCTTTTCGAGGATGGAAAGTTTTGAGTGGGGGAGAGTGTAACAACCATGTATTTTCTGATTATTTTAAATTGTATATTTAATTATTTAATTGAGTTTCTGATTTAAAAACTTTATTTTATTTATTTAAAATGGATAAATTTTGATTTTTGATATGAATTAGAATTCCAAATAGAATAATTTCCAAAAAGGTGAATTTTGGTCATTATGGTCAACTTTGACTTCTAAATTTTGAAATTTTGAAAGTTTGAAAATTTGAATTTTATATTTTATTATGAAAGTAAATAAAATTTTAAGAATACCGCATTCCATTTCGTTGAAATCTGATTTATAATGTGAAAGTTATTCCCTTTCAAATATTGTGTGTAATTTGCTGTATTTAACAAAATTATTTATTTTAAAATTTTATAAATAATATTTTATTTGGTCAGGTAATTTTCTAATTTATATTTATATGGATAAAATAACATGATGTATATATTTTGGTTTTAAAACATTTTAAAAGTGTAATTGACATTTTCCAGTGTCAGTTATATTCTGTTTATAATTTTTAATTTCTAGTTTCAATTTATTAAAGAAATTCTTTGTTTATTTTTATATTTTTCTTAAGAACTTATTTTATTCTCATTCCCACTTAAATTTTGTTCCTCATTCATTTTATTTATTTTACTTCTCATTTGTTTTAAAGTGATATAGAAATTTTATAAAGCTAGTGGTGTTTTGATTGTAATTTTGAGCCTTGTTTTAAATTAAAAAACTATTTCTTTATTCTTTTTCTATTTTCCATAAAATTACTTATTTATTTTCACTTTATTCTCATTTTCACTTTATTTTGTATCTCAAAGATTTATTTTAAACCATTTTAAGTGAAGTAAGAATTTTTCTAGAACCAGTGATATTTTATTGGTAATTCTCATGTCCTATTTCCAATTTTTAAACAATTTCTTTAATTCTTTTTCTATTTTCTCTAAATTTAATTATTTATTTCACTTTAAAAATGTTTTAGAATTTACTTTACATCAAATTTTGTTTTAGAATATTTTCAAAATGAAGTTTATATTTTTCCATAGCCAATGATGATTTATTTGTAAATTTTGAACCCTGTTTTGAATTTTTAAGCAATTTCTTTTATTCTTTTTCTATTTTCTTTAAATTTAATTATTTATTTTTATTTCATTTTACTTTGTTTCAGTTTTAAAATTTATTTACTAAAATTTATTTGCTTTATTTTGATTAAAAGAAATAGAAATACAAAGAGACTTAGACCATTCATTTTCTAGTGACTTTTCATTTGCTAGACCTTTCACATGCTTTGGCCGTTCCTTTCTAGATTGTTAGCCATGCATTTCACTTTGTATTACACGTGAAAACATCTCACTTTCTTCATTTCTCATGGCACATTTCAGATCTGAAAGAAAATGAAAGCATTGGCTTCTCTTCTTCTTCTCTTTTCTTCTTCTTTTTCACATTGTTTTGCTTGATTTTGCCTTGGCTTCTCTTGCTTTGCTCGGCCTATCACCTCCACCATCTCCTCCATCGACCACCACCACTTCCTCCTCTGAAAATAGGTGGCCTCAAATTCCCCTCCTCTGACCTTAAAGTGCCATGACCATTCCTTGAATAAATCACCACAAAAACATTGCAAAACTCCACAAAACAATGCCTAGCCGAGCCCAACCTTCAACATACCTTCATTTTGATCACGGCCATCGCTTTTAGCCTCCACAACTAGCAAGTGCCATCACCAATAGCGTTGTTTCAGATCTGTCCAGACCTGCAGCAGCCTTTGACCGAGCCACAAACGACTTTGGTCGAGCCTAGATGCATCCAAACTCCATTATTGGCCTTGTCTGTTTGCCTTCCTTGCTTTGTAACTCCAAACCACTTCCTATTCCTTTGTAGCCATGCACTTATGGTCCAAACCTGATCCATCTTCACATGAAAACATGTTATGGCCAAACCTATATGCTTGTGTGGTCGAGCAAAGTTGAATTGTGGTCAAACAATTTGGAATTAAAAGCTAAGTGATGTATTTGTCTAGCCTAGTTTCCATTTGTTTCAATTTAAACTTTGGTATTGTATTTATATTTATATATGGTTTTGTTTTATGGTTATATACAAGATTAATATCTTGGCTCTCTCCACTCAAATCAAGTCATGCCTTCTGGAATTCGTTTGTGTTGTTTGAATTGATATCTCCAGCACAAAAAGGTGAGTAAATCTCACATGACTGTTCATAATTATGCAATTGTGAAGCGACAACAACTGAATGTGTAGAATTAAATATAATGTTATAACTGCCTATGATTATTTATATATGATGATAAACCTGTTAAATTACTTGTCATATCAGATATTACTGTTATATATTGTTAAACTATTCATTTATATCTGTTCATCACTGTCAGTTACCTGTTAGTTTAGAAATCACTATCGGTTGAAATGATACATACCCGAACGGACTTTAGAATAGGGAAAAATCATTATGGGCTGAAATGATTGGCTTGAATAGTTTATATTTATTTATTTTACTTGGGACTGCGAGTTTGAAATGATAGAACCCGGATTTTTCTTTTTAAACTGTGGATTGAAATGATATATATCGGTACCTCTTGACCTAGGTTAGAAAACTGTATACAGGCCCGTGGTTATTTTATAAAGTGTTTTGGATATTTTTATTAAGTATTTTAAAATGTAAATTTAAGAAATTTGATTTAAATAGATTTTTAAATGTTTTAAATAAAGAAATTATGATTTTCTATGAGTTAAAAATGTAATTAAATGAATAGTTAACTTGAATTTTGGAAATATAACTTAAGTTGGAAATTTGGAATTTTGGTTTTAAAATGATATTTAAGTTATATAAATAAATGGAAATTTAATTATATTTGGAAATGGTAAATATGATGATTTGATTTAAATTTGAATTTAAATGATTTAATAAAGTATTATTGATTTTCCTATGAATTAAAATGGTTAAATAAATTAATGCTTAATTGTGTAATTTTAAATATAACTTGGCTTGGGAATGTGAAGTTTGGTTTAATTAAAGGTTTAAGTTAATGAAATAAATTGGAAACTTAGTTTAATTTGTGAAATGGAAATTTAAAAATGTAAGTGTTAATAAATTGTCAAATGTAAAAATGGGAAAATTGAACATTTGAATGTGTTAAGTGAAACTATTGAAAAAATTGGATTTTTCTGTAAAAATTTACTTTATAAAAATCATAAATTAAAAGAGTATTTTAATGAACATTTTTGAATGTTAAAATATTATTTTTATAATGTTTAAATGGTTTAAATGGAAATGTTTTCAAGTATAACTTACAGCAGCTTTTTCGGAATTCTATGAAAGGCTGAAATTTTCAATGTAATGATTTTTAACTTAGTAGATGAACTCTGAATGGTTTGAAACTTTGAAAATTGAATACTTCATTTGAAAGTATATAAACTTCACTTTTAAATGGTTTAAATGAACTATTGTGATTTAAATATAAACTATTTGAAAGGTGGTTTGGAATGATAATAAATGAATGATATCTTTGAATTTAAAAGGTATTTTAAAGTTGAATATTTGGATTTGCATTCAAATGATGGTTTGATAAATGAGTTTTGGAAAGATATGATATTTTAATATATTGAAATGAGTTTTGGAAAGATATGATATTTTAATGTATTAAAACGATTCGAAATGAGTTTTAGAAAGATATGAGATTTTGATGTATTGAAATGATTTGAAATGAGTTTTGGAAAGATATGATATTTTAATGTATTGAAATGATTTGAAATGAGTTTTGGAAAGATATGATATTTTAATGTATTGAAATGATTTGAAATGAGTTTTGGAAAGATATGATATTTTGATATATTGAAATGGTTTGGAAATGATTTGATCTTTATTTTGATAAAGATTTAAACTGGAAGTGATATTCTATTTTGAAGTATAAATATTGTTTTTAAAATTATAACCACGGGTTATAATAACGAATGGTTGGCAAAGAGACCCGGATTGGATATGGGCATACTCTCTGTCGATACCGAAAACCACTTTGACAACCGTGTACGCGGTGGAGATTCCAGAATGAAGTAGGACGGTGGCGACGTTCTTGAGGTATGTTACGTGGACCCAACTCCCGTGAGTTTGCA
The DNA here is from genome assembly GCA_030737815.1 of Allium fistulosum. Taxonomy (NCBI): domain Eukaryota; kingdom Viridiplantae; phylum Streptophyta; class Magnoliopsida; order Asparagales; family Amaryllidaceae; genus Allium; species Allium fistulosum. The sequence continues at coordinate 138,890,240 of CM060904.1, forward strand.
AAAGGTGGAAGAAACAGGAGCGGTCTCGGGCCAAGTGAGGTCGCACCTTCGATCGGACGCATTTCTTCATATCATTCTATTGCTTTTGTGATTGATTGGGCACCCCCCCTCCGATTTTGGGAATGTGTTTCGAGGTGGGCGTAGGTGGCTACTGCGTTACCACCAGCCCGAGTGTCGTAATTGGTATATCTACCCTGGTATTGCCTTATGTGCCGTGTCACCTACCATATCGAGCCTTTACTACGAGTTTGGTTTTCTCCCGTAGCACGTGACATATTTAGGGTAGCCTCCCGATCTGGAGGTACGCTGATACTGGATGGACTACTGGAACTATTACGTGTCTGGGGCTATATGGGTAACCCTTTGATGCTATGAAAAAAGTGCTGCTGTTAGACACTATTATAATAGCGTATATTACTACATAGTAAATAGTTTAACGGATCCTTAGAGGATGGGCGGTCCTAAGCATCCATAAGTTACTTGTACTTACTACAGTTCACTTGAGTTGGTTTACATTGTATAAGTATGTATGTCCTGAATCGAGTGTTTGTATTTTTATTTACGCTCAGGTTAGCCTGAGTTATCATAGATTTGGATTTCCACTCTTTGGAGGTTCAGAATTGCTGGAGATTTTTCAGCTTGTCTAGCTTTATTTATTTCAGTCTGTTGTTCTATTTAGCTTGTACTTCGTTATCATATTGAGACATCAGTTGTACTTTATTTCTTTTGTTGTATCTTATGTAACTCTGATATATTTATATAGTAGCTTCATGAACTACTATCTCTTTTACTTCCGCTGCATTATTATTACTCTGTGTTTGTGATCTATGATTATTTATTTACTGTATATTCTGACATTTGCCGAATTTTATTTACAACATGGTATTTTGAGAAATTCAAGTCCGACATGTGCGGATGCGAATGGTTAAAAATACCGGGTGTTACAAAACTTTTATGTTGAGCACTTCTACAAGTTTTGAGTTTAACTAGGTCAAAATACCACATTTTATAGTGTATTTTCGGGCTTTGTTTTGACGAATCTAAGAATGCCTCTTCTTCTATTAGCCATAACTTTCTCATAACTAAACCAAATTTGTTTATTCTTTCCTTAAAATCAAATAGAAAAGAATTTCCTAAAACTTTCATGTTGACAACATTTAAAAATTCAGAGAGTTGTGTATCTAAAAATCCAACAGAAAATGACCTATTTTTAGGCCTAGTTTTAAGTAAATTCAATGATAATCCAAAGTCCTCACCTCATTTCTCATTCTTGGTCAAGCACCACTTTGGCTTGGAATGGTCGAGTATGTTGAGCCAAGGTGTTGGAGTTTGCGAGCTCGGATTGTGAGTTAGTAAAGTTATAGCCTTTTCTCGATAGGAAATTAATATTGAGAACTCGTAAACTATTATTATTATATATTGAATGACCATACGATGTTTGCAAATGGACGTTTAATATGCTTTGATCGTCAAGTATGGTTGTATTCATATGAATGTTGAATATATATGCAAGTCAACAATATACACGTCGATAAGCACAAAGGAAATTACTTTCCCTGAATTAAGGAACCGTTATGTGTATGGAAGTGTTAAACCTCTTTAAAATGGTTTAAAATGTATTTGAAATGTTTTATAAATATTTAAGAGTCTTTTTGTGAAGTTTGGAAAAGAAATGGGAAATTTAGTTAAATAAGTACGTCGTGTAATGGTAGTTCACGATTTTGCGCTATAAAAGTCAAACTGGTGTAGAAATTGGAATACAGCTCGGAATTCTTCGAGAAAAGATTTTCCAAACTATTATATCCATAGTTTTCCAACAAATAAAGAAAATCAAGATTTCGATAAGTGAATTTTGAAATACGATTAAAACAAGTTTTTGAAAAATCCCGAATTTGCAGTTCGGAATCCAAAATTGGATTTCTTCATAAATGATGTTTTAAAATGTTTAAAAATATGGAATAAATCTTATAAATATTTTAAAATGTTTTAAAAGTGATTTCAGTAATAAATGAATTTTCAAATAATAAAAAGTCCTTTTGATCAATATAGCTTGAAAAGCATTTTCCGAAACACTTTTCCGTTGCACTTTTCTATAACTTTTGAAATATAGTTTTATACTTTAAAAAAATTCCAAAGCTTTATAAATGTTTTTGAAGTTTTTTAAAGGAAATTTTAAGGATTTATGAAATGGTTAAATCTTTTAATGATTTAGAGTCGATCAAATTACTTGACCGCTTTATGGGTGTTAAAGAAATAGTGTCCAGGCTTGAGTTTGGAAAACCAATTTCCTACTCTCCCTGACTATCTGGACTGGCTCAACGGAGGGGATGGTGAATTTGATTTACTTGGTTTGAAATTTTCTAAAGAATAACATTTTCCATTATTAACACAATTTGGATTTTATGGAGATAATCTTCTTGTACTCGGTGTTAAAGCCTAAAGAGGGAACTCGTACTATTCGTGGAATTTAAAAGGTGATTCCGTCATTATTCCGCCCATAGTATTTGATGAATATGTGATTGATATCGAGTAGAACTAGATGATTAATGTAAATTCTGCTCACTTAATATGACTGGTTTATGAATTAACATCCTAGATAAGATGGTTTTAACTCCATCAAAATAAAGAGTTTCGAGTTAAGGAATCTTTGTTGAGATTTAAATGAAATGATTTGGAAAAAAATTCTTAAATAAAAGGTGAAACAATTTGGAATTAATTTAAATTCGTATAATTTAAATTTATTGGTTTGGATTTATAATAAATGATGTCTTGAATAACATTTTTTATCCATGTTAAAAGTTAAGATTTGAAAATCTTTGTTAAAATTTAAATGAAATGGTTTCAGAAAAGATTTCCTATGTGTAAAATGAAATGATTTCTAATTATTCAAATTTAAAGGTTTGAAGTAATCAAAGGTTTGATAAATGAGGTTTGATAATTTCGTATATACTGGAAGAATATTTTAGAAATATATATCTCCAAGGGATATTTTTGATAAAAAGAACTTAATCAATTAAAGAATGATTCCCTATTCACAAAACCTCTTTCTTATCGTTGATTGGATTCAAAGGAACCGGGATCAGATTTAGGGTGATCCTTATATGAAAACCACTTCGAACTGATTTATGTTCGAAGTAAAACATGCTGAAGATAAAGTATTGAAGATGAAGATATTCATGATGTAAGGCTTCTTGCCACTAGTCCCTCGAGGTGAAATTTACCATATAATATATTTATAGTGACAAGTAGTGCTCCGTTATGAAAATCTTCGATGCAAGGACTTCTCGCTACTAATCCTAGGGTTAATTCCTTATAAGATGTGGTAGGACAGTACCTTTGGTTTCGTACAGTCCCAGAACAAACTTATATGGATGGACGTCTGACATTGCATTCTTGAAATTTCATCGTTGACTTTTATAAATGTACATCTGTTTGGTGGTGGAGAAGGCAACTTCTCTTAGCTTAACACCCTTCTTTGAGATGTATGATCTTGAAGGTCGTATGTTTGTGAAAGTCAACAGTGTTATTTGAAAGATAATCGTGACCTTATGCCTTATCACCAGGAGATGACAGAAACATGATAGAAGTGGTAGGGCTATGTGGGTTGCTCCTATAAGGATATGGTCATCACCTTTCTAGATAACCATTTATATATCAGGTATGCATGTATGCTATGAGACGTCTTAGATAGGTCGTGAACGACCAAAGTGATGTCATAATCGGTACCATACAACAACGGGGTAGGTCGATTCTGTGTTGGTTTAGGAGTTCAGTATCGAGACCCTAGGTACATTTTTCTAGAGATGTATTATACGGAGGGTAGTCTCTTAACTTGTCATTTGTATGGAATCCATCCTCCAATAAGAGACTGCCATTTTGTTTGTAGAACCTAGTATGTTGGAATTTAATAATCGTAACAATTTCGGCCAAGATTGATAGTTTACTTGCAAATATTTCTAAAGACATGTCATTAAAAATAATATCAAGTATTTTGATGTAGAATGTTATGGTTATCATAAGATAAAAGCAATTTAAGTGTTTATTTGTAGCGTAGTCTTATGAGACACCTTTTTTTTTTCAAAACGCGTATTTTGAGTTCTCACACCAGTCCCATGATCAACCCAAAGTTTATTTTCCTTTTCTTTAAACTCTGGGTGCCCTAATTTTCCCCGGGCAGCCTAGTAGTCAGGTTTAGTTAGAAGAAATTTGGATGGAGCTCGAGGCATGGATTCAGTAGATTTACTGAAGATTTATTATCTATTTCCACCACACTCTTGTACCATAGTATTCCACAAATTTGTAAGGAAAGGGTTTATAACTGTCCAGGTTTTTACTTTGATAAATGAAATTTAACTTCCGCCGTAAATATTATTTGTTGAAATAAAATATGTGAGATTATGTTATGTCTTTATTTTACTTTCTTACCCTTAATGATTCGCTTCTCCGGCACTTGGATCTACGACACGTAAATACTGAGGATTTTTTAGTGTCGATTTCTAAGAGTCGAAGAACTGGGCCGTTACATCTACCCTTCCCCAAAATACAGTTATTGGTTCATTACAATGTGAATATTTATGTCTATATATATAAGAAGCAAACATAATACTACCAACACATGTGGTTTAATTTCCTTGAAATCATTTTGCATAAAACTTGGTTAATCCCTTTAACCTAACAATCAAGGAAAATTTCTTTAAAAACTACTTAAAATCATTTCAAAACTCTTTTATTAGCCATGGTTTTCCCTTTTAAATTTGAGATTGGGTCCTTTGTTTTGAAGATTATGGTTTTCGTAACCTTAAAACTTTACTTTCAAAACCCTTGGATAAACTCCTTTGAAAGCACTGAAATCTTGTTTTTAAAACACTAAGCATATACCTTTCGAGATCATCAAAACAATACCTTTCGAAAGTATTAAAACGTCACTTAATTAACACTTTGAAGCATAGTTTCGAAACCATTTAAAGTAACCCTTTCGAAACCATCGGGTTTACCTTTAAAATATCTTTTGGGTCAAAGTAATTATAAGCGAAAGTACCCTTTCGAAACTACTAATTTTTATATAAAATTATTTGGGGACGAATTGATGGCTTCAAAACCATCCCTTCAAAAGCTTCAAAACATTTGAGTAAAATATTGAAGGATAGCATTGAAACCTCTTTCGAAACCATTGCCTTTGAAACCCTTGAACCCTTTTGAAAGATTTAGGAAGTAACTTAGTATAAGTTTAAACAAAGGCTACCTTTCGAAAGCATTGATAACTTTAATACATTTGAAAGACAAAAGAACTACAGCAGAGTTTCGACTGGGTCGAAACCACCTTTTCGAAAGCATTGTTCTATAAATTAAGGAACTCATTCAAATGCTTATGCATTAAAGTAAAAGATGGAAACCCTCTTCAAAAGCAATTTAGAAAACCCTTTCAAAAGCGTATGTTTCGACTCCTTCGAAAGCTTTTAGTAAAACAAGGTTGTTGCTTATCGTTTGAAAATAATACAAAGGTTTCGACCCCATTGAAAGCGATGCTTTAAAAACCATGCCTTCCACCTTTCTCCAATCCACTTCGTACCAACATTGTTGATACCTTTTATAATGGTTCAGACTTGATAGGTTTCGACTAAGTCAAAGCGGAAGCACAGAGTCGAAAGGTGCTTTTGAAAGTGGTAGAACCAACTTTTATGGGTAAGGCTGATTAATATTATTTATAGTAATTATTTTATAACTAACCTAGATATTTGTAAACATTTAATTGGTTGCCTAAACTTTTCAAATTCTTTCTCAAAATAATTGCCGCATAATTTGAGGTCTGAATTAATTTAACAAATAAGCCCTTCCATTAAGCAAAAGCAATAAAACTATTAAGTCCTTCTTCTAAAATAATTAAATTTTCATAGTAAATCACTTAGGAAAAATCCTCAAAAATTACCGAAATCCACTTTCAATATGTTGTCTAACATATAAAATTCCAAACCTAATTTCTTTGTAAAATAACGAAAGTTAAATTTAAACCAATTTATGCATATTTTCCTTTGAAAATTCATATTAAATTTCTCCTGGCTTGGAAAATTTCAAAAATTGAAACACATCTCCAAAATCATATTTTACATAACGTAAAGTTTTCTCATAGTATTCAAAATTAATTATGTTCGTTTTTACCCTTACAAATTGTATAAAACAATATTTAAACAATTTTGTTTAAATCAAACATGTTATAAATCCAAGAATATCGTCATCCAAATCATCATAATAATGGATTTAATCTTAAACCCGAAAACCAAATGATCATAAAACAAAATAGAGATTATTTAGGTTATTATTCACCTTTATTAGGATAAGGACTTTGAGATTAGATTGAGATTTATTCCCTTTGCTTAAATCCTTAGATTTAATTTGATTTCCTCCTCTTTCTTTCTCTAGTAATGGCTGGTTATACCTCTTTTAATTTACGTTTGATTATGTTTTGCAAAAATGACGTGAATTGGAAATGAGAAATGAATATAAGGGTAATAGACATGTAGGCGGCAATTACCATAATATCCTTGTGTTAATTGATTTGCATATGAAACTATTTTTAAGCTCATTTATATCATTAAGCATGGCCTTTTATTTATTTATTTAAATCTTAATCTCTTTATCACTCTAACTATTTACATTATTCTATTTAATTTATCTAGTTAAATCTCTTAAATAATGTTATCAAAAATTAGGGATGTTACATTGTTCAGTATAATCGCTGACTGAATTTACACCTTGAGTCACACAACCGTAATGATGAATTTTCTAAAAAACCATATGATTTAATTAATTTACAAAATGTTGTAAATTGATTAAATTAATTGATATTTGTGAAATATTAATTATAATTTATTTGACGTTTGGAAGCTTTTTTGTAGTTACTTTAATGCATTTATAAAAGTTATATCTGCGTGCATTCATATACGATATCGATATAATTTAAAGATAATTGCATGAAATGATTTATAAAAAATTTATGTCCTATAATGACATGATTTATGGAAATTTTATGTCATTTGATGACATGATCTATGAAAATTTTATGTCATTTGATGACATATGTGTAAAGAAAGGATTAGAGAGAAACAATCAAGGGAATTAATTAGAGAAGTTTTAATTGAAGAATGGAAAAGGTTTTATTCTTTTAAATAAAACGCATTTCTCTACTTCATTCTGTATGAATAATTCATTCTTTCTTTATAAAGACACGAAATTTCGCTACTCTGATTTAAGAATATTTAATTAATTTTAAATATTCGATATATAGGTTTTATAATAAAAATAAAGCTCTTTTAAATAAAAATTAATGATGTTAAAATAGTTTCCAAATTTTTATAAAAATATTCAGTTTGAAGAAAAATCAAAAATGTGACCGGAAACTATTTTCCGAAATTTCGACTTTTCATCGGCTAAAAGTTATCGAAAACATTATGAACTCTTTAGCATAAGTATTAATACTTGTAGGTAAGTTAGTGTGTGTATGTGTGTGTGTGTGTATTAATGTATTTGTATATATGCATTTATACCTTAGCTTAATAAGTTAAAGAAAAGGAAAAAAATAATGTCACATCATTTAGAGTACTTATGCATGTTGGCTTTGATTTGGTGGGAGGCTGGCTAGGTGTGGGCTGAAATGGGTAAGGTAGAGGAGAGGGTGTGACATGGCATGCATGTGTGGAGGGTAGAGTACATGAGGTAAAAAGGTAATTTATTATTTCTATTCCATATAAAACTAATTTCTCACCATTCTTTCTCATTTTATTTTCATTTTCTATTCTCTTACCTTCCTTAAATCTTCATGGAACCTTTCAATGGCTTCCATTCATAGATTTGAGTTTTTAAAAATCCAAGCTTAAACTTTTAAAATGATTTCAAAAACTTGTTTAATCTCCTCCTTTTCATTTTAAAATTTCTTTATTTTTCATCGGATTCATTCAGGAATAAATTTCTCCATATTACATGAAATCAGGATTTTCATTTTCTCAAACCAAATAGAGTTTCAGTGGCTCCAACTTTTATTTAAATGATATTTTCAAATTTTGAGTGTAACTATATCGAAAATGCATTTATTTCAGACATGTTTATTGACTCAAATTTTCCAATCCGAAAAACACCCATTCTTATATTGACCATATCTTCCTCAAAAATAACTGAAATTGTTTCATTTTTACAAATTGTAGAGTAAAGAATTTTCTAAAATTTTCTTTCAACCACTTTTCCAAAATGCGAGAATTACATGTCCAAAATCGAGGGTAAGATGACCTATTTCCGAGTGGCTTTTGCGGTTTTCCAAATTCCAAAATGCATCAAGTTTTCAAAGGATTTTTGGTGAGTAAATTTCTTAAGTTTCTGGAAAACAATTTACCTTTATATATATGGTTGTTATACGGTTGTATAGGTTATATTGTTGTTTGGATTATGGTATGGTTTGGATGTATATGTTTGTGCTAATTTGTGGTTTAGCATTAGAACTTTGAATTGATGATTAAAGTGATGTTTTGGTTATAAAGTTGTAACCTTTGTCTTGTGATTGGAAGTGATATGAAAGTTAGTGAATAAAGTTAGTAAATGGAAAGGTTAATGAGCAAGGTTAGCACTTGAAATGTGTAGTGTTCGACATAGTGTTCCTTTGAGTTTCAAATTGATTTCTTACTTTGTTTTTAAAGAAAACGTTTTTAAGAGTTTTCTAACTTTTTAATTTTGCTTTCAAATTTTTATGCATTATACATGAAGTAAAATAAAGTCAAAAATAAGTGTTTTTAGTATTTATTTGAGATGCAACAAGTTTTGAATTACAGATATCCATAGCGATAGTCGCTATGGATGAAGTTTTGCATAAAAATCCGATTTTTGGAAAATGTGGTTTTTAAAATTAATTTTTTTAAAATGTTTACAAACTTAATAATGAGGTTTGAAAGAGTTAATTAAGACTATAATAGTTATTTTTAATTAATTAAATTTTATTGGTTAACTAGTATTAAATAAGGTTTATTAACTTTAATTAATTAAATATTACTATTAATTATTTACCTTTTTAAAGTTAAGATTTGTTTTAATTAATTCTTAATTAAGTTAATTAATTTTGAAATTAATTATGAGTTAATTAAATGATTTATTTTTAATTTTTAATAATTAGGTATAAGGTTAATTATTAAGTAATTTTTAATCAAGTGTTTAATTATTTTTAATTATAAATCATTTAAAGTTTTAATTTATAATAAACTATTCATTAAAGGTTTAATTAATTATTTAGTTTTTAATTAAATATTATTTAATTAATTAACTGGGATGAATAATATTTAATTACCAATTGAGGTTTAATTAATTATTAAACAATTAATAAACGGTTAATTTGGGTTCAATTACTAGTTAATTATTGTTCAATTATTTAATTAAATTAAGTTAAGATTTAGTTAAAATTAATTATAATTTAAATAAGGATTTTAATTTATAATTAGTTGTTTTTAAAAAGGTTTTTTAAAATTTTAAATCCTTTGGTTTCCAAAAGTAAAATTGTTTAAAGGTACTTCTTTTCAAAGATGGATTTGAATACAAGTGATTCAAGTGTCAATACCATTAAGAAACCATATAATTGTGAATGAGTTATAATGTATATTGTTGGACTGTATAGACATGTGATAGTAGAATAAATTCTTGTCTTTCTATAAATTAATTATTTGTTCATTGGGTTATTTGGATGCTTGTTAGTAGAGTAAATCCCCATTCTGCTATAATTGTTCGTTTGCTTGTTTGTTTGTTGGACATGTGTTAGCAGAATAAATCCCCATTTTGCTATGAATTGGTTGAATGGTTTAGAAATCTGTTTAGCATGACAAATCACCATCCTACTATTATGTTATTTGGATATATATATATATGTGTATGTTTGTATGTATGTATGTATATGTATATGTATATACATATATATCTGTGTGTGTGCTTATTAGTTCATATTGACATGTTATTCCTTGGTTTGGATATGAGTGTATTTACATATATGTTGATCTATGTAAATAACTGTTAAGTGAACTGAAATGGAAATTGAACGGTAGCTTAAAACAGTACCATTGGGATTGAGAAGCCTCTTTTCGAATAACTAATGTATGTTTTTGAATTAACTTTAATTCTTTAATCAATTTGGGTTTAAAGGTTATAAATGATTTTTTTAATTTTATTATTATTTTATAAAGTTATTATTAAATAATGTCTTTTTTTAAATGGTTTATTAAATAAAAGGTTTTACCTAAAGTGATTTACAAATGATACCTTGAAAATGATATCTTGAAAATGATATTTTATAAAGGAGATTTTATAAAGGAATTAGGAAGGAAGATTTTTAAATAGTTTTAAAAATAGAAAGAGATTTTATAAATCAATTTTGATATTTTTGAAAGTAGTTTTAAATCTAATTTGAAAACTTTTAAGTGGTTTGAAATGTGAAGGGAACTTATAAAAGGAATTTTTATAAGGAGTATGTAAATGTGTTTTGTAGGAGGTAATGTTTTTGAAAGGGATTGTTTGGCCATTTAATATGGAATTTTGAAGAAAGGGAATTTCCAAAATGTTTTGGTGAATACTTATATTATTTTTCTAAGTATAAAGAATGCTAAGGATTTGGAAAAGTGTTTTAAAAGGATCTTTTGATCAAGTTTATAAGTGATTTTATTAACTAAAGGTTAGTTAATAAAGGCTTAGTGCATCTCATATAGAATCAAATCAATGTTGAATGATTGTTTATTTGGTAGTTAAATAACCGACTATTAAATCTGGACCTAAACATAACTTTGGAAATATCTACGAGAAACACGGGAGTTATATGGCACTGTCATCCCCCATAATGTTTATTGTGCGTATTAAATCTCTTTTCGTTCTTCTAGGATAAATGATAAGGATATTTGTCCGCTAACGGTTAGGAGGTGAACTTCGTTTTTATATTTGTTTGTTTATTTCCTAAAGAACCGGGGTTGAGTTTACTTGAAATTACTGAAAGTAGTTTCAAAGAGAATGAGATCGAATCTGTTATCCAAAAACCACTTTGATCCAACTCAATCATTTTGAACAGAAGACACCTCGATGAATATGGAATCGAATACAGAGCATTGAAATGTAAGGGCTGCTTGCTACTAGTTCTGAGGGTGGTTCCTAGTAGAAGTAGTGCCTTCGGTTTTTCATTATCCTGGACAACTTGTATGGATGAATATTGGCACTACATTCTGCCTGGAAGGCGGTGTTAGCATTCCTAGTGGGATTGCTATTCAAAAGGTAAGCATAGCCTCAAATCAGGGAAGATGCAGCAAGGCTAAGTGGGTCGCTCCAATTAGGATGTGTCATTCTAGATACATCTACATATTTATGGATTGGTTGTGCATGAGATCTTGATAAAAAGGGTTGCAAAGAAACTGGGGTGATGACATATTCAATATTATCCAGTCAGGGGTAGGCCGGTCTTGTGTTGGCAGGGGATCTTGATGAGGTCCTCGATACATTTTCTAGATATGTATCATGATAGGTGGTACCTCGGTGCCTTATTATAGTATGGAATCCAATCTCAAATACGTGCCTTTACGGTTTTGATTGTAGAACCTAGTATGTTGTAATTTAATAATGACAATAGTTTCGGCTATATTCATATATTTATTTTGAATGCTTAGACATTATTATAATATCACTAGATTTTATATAAAAAGTGTTTTGGTTATCCTAAGGCAAAAACTCATCTGTGTTTATGTGCGGCATGGTCTTATGGAATGCCTTTGATTTTAAAAGGGTCTTGAACATAATAATTCAGTTGTTTGAGTTTACTCAAACCAGATCCATGTTTGACCCAGAGTTTTCTTTTCTTTTCCTAAAAATCTTGGGTGCTTAAAATTTTATGGGCAACCAAGTAGTTCAGGTTTCCCACGGATGCATCTTAAAGGAGCCTGGAGCAAGAGGCTTCATCGATAGCTAGTTATTATTTTATTTCTACTGTATTATATGTATCTTGTATAGTTAGGTAGGATAGGTTGTTATAGTTGTCACATGGAAGAATTTGTATTAGTATGACTCTGATGTATCATTTTTGAAATGACTTTGTAAAATATTATGTTGATTAATATATGTCATTTCGTTGTGTTGTGAGATTCTGTGATTGGTTAGTTTATTTTATCTTTTATCTCCTTTCTTTCCACTAACAATCGGATTTTCCAGCACTTGAATGCTCGGCACAAAATATGGTGGACGTATTAGCGTAGGTCCTCGAGGGTTGAAAACCAGGTTCGTTACATTTGGTATCAAATTGCAACATTAAGCGAGAATCTTGGCCCAGGTGGGTAAACTCATTAAAATCGGTAAGTGAGACCCTATAATGAGTATGACTGTATTATATATACGCGCATGTATTTGTTAGTGATATAAAATGTTTATATTGTGTTGATTTATCTATTGAGTGGCTTAAGAACTCTGGTTAATACATGAGACGCCATGATGTCGATAGAGGTTCCTAAACACTTGAATAAGGCAAACTGACATAGTATTGTTTTGAAATTGGGTAAACGAAATAATTTTAAATAGAAATATATTTTGTATATAGAGAATGATTTCAAAAAACATAGAGTATTTTGAAGTATTGTTGTTAGAGATAGTAATATTCTATTATAATCAATTAGGATTTCATGCTTGTCCGGTTGAGCATTGACTATTTTGTTAGTGTGTGTAGGCAGCTTCCTTTTCTAAAATTTAGGTTAGGTAAATAGAAATAGGGAAAACATTGAAACGAACACCTTGTGAATTAAGTTTCATAATTTGACTATAAGGCGTATGATGTGAATGTTGGGGTTAAATTTGGTCTAATAAAAGATTTTATTAAAAGCTAGAATATTTGAAATAAATATCTGGAAAATGTTTTATAAAATTTGACCTTATAAAATGAATTTATAAGAAGGTATCTTTTAATTAAAAAGAATTTAACTTGAAACTTGAGGACTAAAATCACGGGACTTTTAAAAGATGAAATTCAAGTATTAGAAAAATAATAATAGTATTATTTGAATATATTTTTGGTTTAAGTATAAGAGTTTAGGAATGAAAAGGTTAAGTAAGAAGTGTTTTCTTTGGATTAGTTTAGGAAATGAGTCTTGATTGTTTTGTGATGATCTGAATAATTTTCTAAGTGATGACCCAATGTTTGTCTAGGCGATCGTTGTGGGGTACTTGGTAAATTATTCTCTTTACCATTATATAATCGAAACTATTGAATATCCAAGTATATGATTTGTATTTGATGGTAATAAACATGTACATATATATTCATTTACATGTATTTGTTAATGTACTATTTTATTTTTCACATAATTAAATAAATATTTTCTAAATAAAATAAGTAACACAGAATTTAAATTTAAACAGATATTTTAATTAAACAAATATTTATTACAATTTTGAATAGTACAAATTCAAGCTCTCACTATATATATACAATTTCAATTACAATAAAATTTCAATTACATTACAATTATCATTTACATATGCACCTCACTACATTTCACTCATTCACTCGTATATTATCTTCAACTCTATTACAGATTGAATCCAGCATCTGAGCAATCTGCAAAAATATATGCTGACGTAGTAAAATTGAAAAGAAAATATTTTTGTAGTGTAAAATAAAATGTGTATTTTGAAAATATTATTTGCCTCGGTTATTTGGGTTGTTCATCATCATTTAATTTTGAATCCATCATACACGAATAGCATGTGACATGCATAGTGTATCACTATGCATGCCACAAGGCCATGCACGCCGATATACACTTGATAAAATTACAAGGCCAGGTGAGCACGAGGTCAAACTAAAATCAAAAGTCGGGTTCAACTCAAATGAAATAAATATTAAGTTACGATATTAGCGCAAGGTCAAACCCAAGCTATTAGCTAGATTCAACACAAGTGCAAACCAAATTCAAATGCCAATAGACCACCACTGACCACATACAAGTCAAAGAAACAAAACTACATTAGTGAAAGAGATCAGCTCAACATCAATGTAACATATTCAATGAGCTGGCCAGAAAATCAAAATGTTCAACCCAGACCGGTCAAAGAAACCATGGTGCAAAGTGGTGAATGCAAATACAGGTACACAAGGGTCTTGCAAATGGAGCAGCATGCAAGTGAGGTTACAAACCAATACAGCTCAAGTGAAGCCTCAACACTCATGGAACAATATAGCACGATTAGGAGTACAACAACATAGATCGCACGGTCAAGTTCAACATGCATTCAAGTACAAAAGGAAGTGCAAAAGGTTCGGCTATATGAAAATGGATCAAGCAATAGTGCAGAAGCCTCAACATCAAAGACCGGATCCAAATCAACATCAAGTATACATGATAAATAACAATATGCATATGGTCAAGCACAAGACTCAATAGTGGAGTTGAAACAATGTCAACATGCAATATCGACCAGACCAGACTTTGAAACAAGAAGATGCACTCACTCAACACACATCAAGCATCATACATATGTAGTCGAGGCAACCAAACTACTTAAATAGAAATACCACACAGGACAACAAGATAGTTTCAAAAGACTACAAGCTTCAAACTAGACTTCAACATGTACAAGGGAGATGTTAGAAAAATGAATGAATGCAACTAAATCCAGTCTGGCCACAATAAATGGCATATATGTACAATGAATCAAATGGCCATGACCAGTATTCAAAAACAAAGAACAACAAAATCAGAGATGTGTTTATACATGAAAACTAGACATGCACTTATATTTTTATATCGATGAAGCAGTGTGAACATAACCAGAACCAATGAAGCATGTAGAGATGTACTCGATGCAAACCAAAACTCAATATAGTGAACCATAATGGAACCTGACTCAAAGCAAAGCAACAACAAACAAAACAAGCAACTTCCACATGTGACAACGATATAATGCAAAGCAGGATGAACTCAACAAGACAGTCAGTGTGGACGGAGCATTAGAAACATACATATATACATGAGTGAACACACTTGTATACATACATGCAAGCAATCAAGTGACATAGTGCAACTTCAATCAAAACCAAGTTTAGCAACAGACCACATGAACATAGTATGCAAGCAAGGCTATATCTTCAATCATGTATGCAGTAAACAACATGTACAGTGATATATATGCAACAAGTCAAAGATTGCAACACTACACGCAAACCCATGTGAATGGTTAACAAAGATGATGGTCAAGAGCAAGACACAAACAACTCCAGACAAACAAACACAGACTAGAAACCGCAATACAGTGAACAAGTCAAGCAGTTCTTACAAATTTTAAATCAGAGTTCAAATGCTAGAAATTCACAACCGTAATGACCAAGGAAAAGATTGAAAAGTTCAGAATCAAAGCCGTGGTAACCAAGGGATCGAGCAAGCTCAAAATCAACATCGTGATAATCAAGCAACAATAATATATGAATTGAACAAGTCTAAAGAAATTACCAACATTCAAGCTAAATCAAACGGCCAAGAAAAATATAAGACGAACGAAAATTTAGGGCATTAAACCCTATTTAACCCGTAATCATCATTGGCAGAAAAAGCATTCGAGTTCAAGCAAAATAGAATAATTATTCAACTCGAATCAAAGTCAAGTATAATATAAATCGAAAAAGGAACGAACGTACCAATTCTCACAACAATTGAACTCGACTTGATTGAAGGAGCCGAAGTAGAACAAAGCAACCATCAATCCAGATATCAATCAAAGCATCATTTCAAAGCAGCTTCTTCAATTCCTAAAAGCCCAGGTTTTCGTACAAAGAAATGAACAAGCAAATGAAGAAGAGACAGTTATTTTTACAGAAACAAAGCAGGCCGAAGAGATATAGAAAGAAAACAAAAGGGATTTATCACTTATCTTTTAGGCCGACTTCTTTTAAATTCATATCGGACTTTAACTTTCAAAACTAGAGTTTCATTATTATTTTTATTGTATTTTACTTTTAAACATCTCTAAATTCTAGTCGTGCGACTAGGGGACGAACTACGGTGGTGTAGTTCGAGAATTCACAACTCATTGGCTGAGTTGTGCCAGGGTTTTGAGCATAGAGTTAGGTTAGTTGATAGAGGGTGTTGCGAGTTTACATATGTAAGCATCTGACTACTTAATTTATAGTGGAAACCTTGGGGCAGCACTTATGCAGGGTTTTTCTGAAGCTGGGTAAATTCTGTGTTGTTCTATTTCTGCATCTTTATATTCTGCTATTATATGTGCTGCTATTATTCTACTGTGATCAGTGCTGTGAGTATTTAATACTTCCTCATTAAATTTTTATAATTAATAATATCACCCTATTCACCCCCCCCATCGAGGGTGAAATCGATCCTACAGAAACAAGTTCAAATACGAAAGAAACCAAAGCGAGTTGGTGATAAAAGTTTTGTTGGAAAATGTAAAGTGTTTTTCAATAAAAAGGGATTTTTAAATTAAATCGATATTTTTAAGTTAACTAGTTTTAGTGGCTCGAAAATAACTTAAAATTGAGGAAGGGATGTGCTGGATGGAAGCACTTCTTTTGAGTATCATCATTTTTGGTAAGGAGTGTATGGTACTGGTTGGTAGTACCCAGTTCCTTACTACCATTTTGAAGTTACTCAGGCTTTATATATATTTTGATTAAAATATAAAGTTTCATTTCAAATAGTTTTTGAAATAAAGACTGGATAGTTGGATCTTGAGTTTCCTAGGGAAATAAATGTAAAATGGAATACTTGAATCAAGTAGGGGGTATATACTCTTAGGATGTAGTGAAGTATTATATAAGTTGAATCTAAGTTTAATTTTTATGAAATGTCTTCATAGATAATTTAGTGGAACTAGAGTTAGTATTAGTGAGAATCAATTAAATAAGTGCATTGGTTGGATGTAGATCATTTCTCATTCTATATAGTCTTGATCTAAGGTTCGAGTACATGACTTTGAGGTAGTTCATACCATTCTGAAGATCTCTTACTTGATTTTTGACGATGAACACTTGATGAGGGTTTTTGATATAGGACAAATGTTTTCTATCATAGGTAGAGATATGTAAGGAGAACAAAGATTCCAAACCAAGGAGCCTGATCGGAATCTGCATTAGTAAATCTTATGAGCGATACTCATTCGAAAGTGAAGTTATGTATTCGAGTAGTGATCGAACCTATTCTTGTATAAGAATGATCTATGTACATCATATGAAATGATGTGTATTGTTAAGTGTTTTCTGGGTTAGGTTGATGTGTAATTTCGGGGACGAAATTCTTTTAAGAGGGAAAGAATGCAATGACCAGAAATTTCACTACTTTGATTTACGAATATTTAATTAATTTTAAATATTCGATATATAGGCTTTATAATATAAAAATGCTCTTTTAAGTAATAATTAATGATAGCAAAATAGTTTCCAATTTTTTTTACCAAATTATTCAATTTGAAGAAAAATCGAAAATGTGACCGGAAACTATAATCCGAAATTTCGACTTTTCTTCGGCTAAAAGTTATCGGAAACGTTATGAACTCTTTAGCATAAGTATTCATACTTGAAGGTAAGCTAGTATATTTTATATATGTGTATTACCATATGTGTATGTATGCATTTATACCTTAGTATATTAACTTTAAAAAATTATAGATTGTCGCATCATTAGGAGACATAAAAACACTAGAGTACTTATGCATGTTGTCTTTGATTTGATGAGAGGGTGGCTAGGTGTTGGTTGAAATGGGTGAAATAGAGGAGAGGTGTGACATGGAATGCATGCGTCTCTGTCATACATGTTTTTGGACTCAAATTTTCCAATCTGAAAAACACCTCTTCTTCTATTGACCATAGCTTCCTCAAAAATAACTGAAATTGATTCTTTCATTTTATTTAAATTATAGAGGAAAAAATTTCCTGAAACTTTTATTTTGACTACTCTTCCAAAATTAGAGAATTACATATCCAAAAATTGAGGGTAAGATGACCTATTTTCGAGTGGATTTTGCAGTTTTCCAAGTTTTTCGAATTCCAAAATGTATCTAGTTTTCAAATGATTTTTGGTGAGTAAATTTCTTAAATTTTTAGGAAAGAATTTACCTTTGTATATGGTTGTATGATTGTATAGGTTATGTTGTTGTTTGGATTATGGTATGGTTTTGATGTATATGTATGTGCTAATTTGTGGTTTAGCATTAGAACTTTGAATTGATGATTAAAGTGATATTTTGATTATAAAGTTGTAAACTTTGTTTTTAGATTGGAAGTGATATAAAAGTTAGTAAATGGAAAGGTTAGTGGGCAAGGTTAGCACTTGAAATATGTTGTGTTCGACATAGTGTTCCTTAGAGTTTCAAATTGATTTCTTACTTTGTTTTTAAGAAAAGGTTTTCTATCCTTTTGTTTTTGCCTTCAAAACTTTTATACATAGTTCATAAAGTAAACTAAATTTAAAAGTAACTGTTATTAGGATTTATTTGAGATGCAACAAGTTTTGAATTACAGATGTCCATAGCTATAGTCGCTATGGATACAGATTTGCTTAAAAATCTAATTGTTGGAAAATGTAGTTTCTAAACTTAAAAATGTTTTGTAAATGTTTTACAAACTTAATAATAAGGTTTAAATGAGTTAATTAATAATTTAATTATTATTTTTAATTAATTATGTTTTAATGATTAATTAATATTAAACAAGTTTCATTAACTGTAATTAATCAAATATTAGTATTAATTAATTACCTTTTTAAAGCTAAGATTTAGTTTTAATTATTAATTCAGTTACCTAATTTTAAAATTAATTATGAGTTGATTAAATGATTTATGTTTAATTTATTAATAACTAAGTATAAGGCTAATTATTAACTAATTTTAAATCAAGTGTTTAATTATTTTTAATTAGAAATTATTTAAAGTATTAATTTATAATAAATTATTTAACAAAAGGTTTAATTTATTATTTAATTTTTAATTAAAAGATTATTTAATTAATTAATTGAGATTAATAATATTTAATTATTAATGGAGGTTTAATTAATTATTAAACAATTAATAAAGGATTAATTTAGATTTAATCACTAGTTAATTATTGTTTAACTATTTAATTAAATTAAGTTAAGGTTCAATTAAAGTTAATAATGATTTAAATACAGATTTAAATTATAATTAATTATTTAAAAAAGGATTTTTTAATTTTTTAAATCCTCTGGTTTTCAAAAGTAAAATTGTTTAAAGATAACTTCTTTGCAAAGACGGATTTGAATACAAGCGATTCAAGTGTCGATACCATTAAGAAACCATATAAATGTGAATGAGTTATAATGTATATTGTTGGATTGTTTAGACATGTGATAGCAGAATAAGTTCCTGTTTTGCTATAAATTAATTGTTTGATTGTTGGGTTGTTCAGACATGTGTTAGCATAATAAATCATCGTTCTGCTATAAATTGTTTGTTTGCTTGTTTGTTTGTGTAGACACGTGTTATCATAATAAATCCCCGTTCTGTTTTGAATTGGTTGAATAATCTGGACATCAGTTTAACAGGACAAATCACCATCCTGTTACTATGTTATTTGGATATGTATATGCTAGTTAGTTCATAATTACTTGATTTGGATATGAGTGTATTTACATGTATGTTGATCTATGTATATAATTGTAAAGTGAATTGAAATGGAAATTGAATGACAACTTAAAATAGTACCAGTGGGATTGCTAAGCCCCTTTCCGAATTATTAAAGTATATTTTTGAATTAACTTTAATTCTCTAGTCAATTTGGGTTTAAAGGTTTTAAATGATTTTCCAAATTTTATTATTATTTAATAAAGTTATTTTTAAATGGTATCTTGTTTTTTTAAAAGGGGTTTATTAAATAAAAGGTTTTACCTAAAGTGATTTACAAAAGATATCTTGAAAACGATATTTTATAAAGGGGATTCTATATAGAAATTATGAAGGATTTTTAAATAGTTTTAGAAATAGAAAGAGATTTTATAAATTAATTTAGATATTTTTTGAAAGAAGTTTTAAATCTAATTCGAAAACTTTTAAGTGGTTTGAAATGTGAAGGGAACTGATAAAAAGAATTTTTATAAGGAATACGTGGATGTATTTTATAGGAGATAATGTTTTTTGAAAGGGATTGTTCGGCTATTTAATATAGAATTTTAAGGTAGGAGAATTTCCAAAATGGTTTGGTAAATGCTTATATTGTTTTTTAAGTATAAAGTAATGTTAAGGGTTTGGGGAAGTGTTTTGAAAGGATCTTTTCATCAATTTTAAAAGTGATTTTATCAATTAAAGATTAACTAATAAAGGCTTAATGGATCCCATTTGGAATCAAATCAATGTTGAATGATTGTTTATTTGATAGTTAAATAACTGACCATTAAATATGGACCTGAACGTAACTTTAGAAATATCTAAGAGAAACACTTGAGTTATATGGTATGGTTATCCCCTATTATGTTGTTCTATATGTATAAACCTCATTTTGTTCTTCTAGGATAAATTATAAGGAAATCCATCCACTAACAGTAAGGTGGTGAACCGTTCTTATCTTTGTCTGTTTATCTCCTAAAGAACCAGGGTTGAGTTTACTAGAAATAATCGAAAGTTGTTTTGAAGAGACTGTGATCGAATCTGTTATTCGAAAACCAATTCTATCCAACCCAAGAATTTCGAATTGAAGACATCTTGATGAATATGGAATCGAAGATGGAGCATTGAAGTGAAAGGGATGCTTGCTACAAGTCCTAAGGGTGATTCCAAAAATGGATGTAGCAGAAGTAGTGCCTTCGATTTGTCCTTATCTTGGAAAACTTGTATTGATGAATGCTGACACTGTATTACTGCCTGGAAGGCATTTTTAGCATTCTAAGTGGGAATGCTATTCAAAAGGTAAGCGTAGCCTCAAGTGTCATCAACCGAAAATGACTAAAATCTGGGGAGATGTGGCAAAGCTATGTGGGTTGCTCTCATTAGGGTATGTCATCAACTTGCTAGATATATCTACATATTTATGGATTAGTTGTGCATGAGATCTCAATAAAAAGGGTTGCTTTGCAACCAGGGTGATGACATATTCGGTATTATCCAGTCACAAATAGATCGATCTTGTGTTAGCAGGGGATTCCGGCGAGGTCCTTGGTACATTTTCTAGATGTGTACCATAATAGGTGGTACCCCGGTTCCTTATCATAATATGGAATCTAATCTCTAATACATGCCTTTACGATTTTGATTGTGGAGGTTAGTATGTTGGAATATAGTAATGGTATTAATTTTGGCTATTTTCATATCTTTATTTGTAACACTTGGACATTTTTATAATATCACTGGATTTTCTATAAAAAGTATTTAGGTTATCATAAGGTAACAACCCGTTCGTGTTTATATACGGCGTGGTCTTACGAGATACCTTTGATTTTAAAAGGGTTTAAACGTAATAATTCAGTTGTTTGAGTTTACTCGCACCAGACCTATGTTTGACCTAGAGTTTTCTTTTCTTAAAACTCTTGGGTGCTCAAATTTTTATGGATAGCCAAGTAGTTCAGGTTTCCCATAGATGCATCTTGGAGGAGCCTAGAGCAGGAGGCTTCATCGATATATTATCTTGTTTCCGATGTATTATATGTATCTTGTATAATTATGTAGGATAGGCTATTATAACTGTCCTAGCGTAGAATTTGTATTAGTATGACTCTGATATATCATTTTTGAAATGACTTTGTAAAGTATTATGTGTTATTCCATTGCGTTGTGAGATTATATGATTATTTAGTTTATTTTATCTTCTATCTCATTTCTTTCCTCTAATAATCGGTTTTTCAAGCACTTGAATGCTCAGCATAAAATACGGTGGATGTATTAGTGTCGGTCTTCGAGGGTTGAAAATCCGGTTCGCTGTGTTCTCTCCCTCTCTGTGATAACTTTTCATGGCAGAAACAAAAAAAGAAAAAAGAATTTCCAAAATCTTTCAACTCCAAATTAAAAGATCAAATAAAATAAAGCAAAAGCGGTACATCCATCTCTTGCAAGGATAGGATGGGGATCTTGAAGATCTGAGAAGATATCATCATTCAAGGAGTGATTTCTAGGCAACATCCTAAGGTGTTTCAATCAGATCTAGAAGCATTCTTCATTCAAGGTTCAAATCAAAGCCAACATCAACAAGGTGTGTTTTAAGGATTGGGTAGCAATGTATGTTTTCTTCTATATATGGACAGTGATTTTCCAATGTTTGATGGGAATTTAATTTGACTTTCATCATTTGTTAGATGTCCTACTATCTTGCTTAATTAATTTTTTTTATGAAGATTGGATTATTTGTTGAATGATATGATTGAGTTTTCATTTGCTAGATCAAAAGTAAATATTTTCATATTTTAAAACAATATTTAAGTGTAGATTTATGTTTTTAAACATTCTAATTAAATTATAATTCTTCAAATCTGAATGTTTAAAATATCTGTTTATTTAGTTGCATTTCTTTACTTTGTTAAATTGAAAGTAAATCTATATATCTTAAAATATAATGTTTTATTTTAATTCCATCTTTTAACATTTAATTTAAATTCCATTTCTTTAAATCTAGAAATTTACAACTTCATGTTGATCGATTGAATTATATTTAAAGTTAAAAATAAAATATATATGGAATCAATACAATGTTTCAATTGTAGATCTATGTATTAGTCTTTCATAATAAAGTGTAATTTTATTTTTGTATGTTAATATAGTATGTATGTATGCATATATTACTTACACCTTTAATTGCATTAAATATTTACAAACGAATTATAGGAAATTTAACAACGAAACAAAAGTTTTGAAATTGATTGTAATAACTATCTTATTTATATTATTAAAAAGCTTTGATTGAATTCCATATATGCATATTTGGATTTACTTATATGTGTTCATATAAAATATATTTTTCTTTACATATACTGTCATGGTATGAATCATTTATCTTTTTTAATTAAGAAAATAATGCATACATACGATTCATTGTTTACCTTCCATGTTCATAATTATGGTACCTATTGATTGCCAAAAATATTTTACATTAATTAAGTTTACTAAAAAGGGAATTGTATTAATCATCCTTTTTATCTCTTATTTATTTCCATTTCAATTCCTATGTGATAACCATTCAAATTGTTCTTGCTTATTTTATGTTACATATCAATTAACACTGACCATGCACACTTTCTGTATGTTGCACTTGCACAATATTTACTGTGAATATATTTACAATTCATGTCATATTTAGATTAGTCATTAATATTATTTTATTAATCGACTATTTAATTTAATAAGAGAAGGCAAGTGATCCCTCATTAATTGAGTAATTTAAGAGAAAGGAAATGAAAAGTTTCCTTCTCTAAATAAATTTGTGGCCCCTCACTGATTAAATAAGTTAAAAGAAAGGAAGTGAAAAATTTTCTTCTCCAAATAAATTTATTCCCCCTCATTAATTGAATAATTTAAGGGAAAGGAAATGAAATATTTCCTTCTCTAAATTAATTGATAAGTAAACGTTACACACAAATTTGTATATAAGAGTATATTTGATATACTCAAACATATATGCACATTAAGTTAAAGTGAAACTTTATTTATGAAGTTAATAAAATATTGATTTTATTTAAAAGAAACTTAGAAAAGTTCCAACTGAATTTAAACTTTATAGGCCCATTAAAGATCCAAAATGGTTAAATTTTTTTGAAATTCACTCATTTCTTCCACTGCATGCTGACCTAGTTTTTTCAGGTTGGAAGCGCACCAAAACCGTTGAATAAGAAAAGATTAAAAACGGGTAAATCTGGAACATACAACTCATCAAAATAGGCTCTACAACAAGAAATGATCGACCACCATGCTCCAAGCGGTCGACCCCTTGAGCTGTTGGGTCGACCCCTTAAGGTGTTGGGTCGGCTTCTCCTCTTATTTTAGGAAGGTATTAAATTTATTTTACCGTTGCTTGATTATCTGCTGATTTCATACCCAAATTAACTTTTAACATTGATTGTTAATTTTTAACATTAGTTAACCCCCAAGTCTAATCACAATTATTTTCAAATTATGTAATTTATTATTTATTTGAATCCTAATTAAATTATTTTAAATCTGAAACTTCAAACGCTCATAGCTTCTTTATTAAGCTCCATTTTTAGCATATTATATATGCAAATTTATCAGAATTTTACCATGAACGCAACGTATAAATTTGTGGTCAAACTCCAACTTTGATAAAAAATTTCAATTTCTACATTATCATATTTAATTTAATTTACTTCATTTATTTATTGTTCATTTTACGGGATGTTACAAGTTTGGTAGAAGGAGGGAAAATTAGGCTTTGTGTAAAGATGATGGTGATCAATTTCATGTTCTAACGACTAATGTGTCAGAAAGCTTTAATGGTGTACTTAAAGGTGCATGATCATTACTTATTAAAGCTTTGATCATCCGTACCTACTTTCGGTCGGTGGATTATTATTGCTAAAGAAGAGACTTTGCTAAGACTTTGACATTTAGATTAACTCCAAAATGGGAAGCAAAGATAGATGAGAGAGAAAGTGACATAAAATGTTCAAGGATTGTCAGATTCAGTCAAGTCGAATGGCAAGTAATCAACTACTCTAATGATGAATTTAAAGTAATAATCGATGGTAATACTTGTTCTTGTACATGCAACATCCCTTTACTTCAACGACCATCTTATGTGCGTGTGATGGCTGCTTGTTTGTCGGTTGCTAATGGTGCGGATATAGCTCATCATGACTTCGCCTCAACTTGATACTTGATTTAGAACTACTTGGCGGCTTACAGATCAGAATTTCATCCCGTTCGTGATTAACGGTAATGGAGTGCACACAAAGGATAGATGGTTCTACCTCCGACGTTTCGTAGAGCACCCGAAATGCTAAGTCTATAAGAATTAAAGGCACTATGGATGAGATGTAGGCTCCAAAAGAAAATAGGTGCAATATATATGGAGTGCACGGCCATAAGAGTCATTATATTTCAACAACTTAGCTTTTATTCATAGTTGCTAGTAACTCACTTGTTTGTGTTAGTATTAGATGTATTTGTTTGAAGCGCGTTGTTTGTACTATTACTTGTTACACTTTATTTTTTTGTTCGAGAACAGTGTTGTATGTTGTTTGTGTTGATATTAGATGGGTTGCTTGGGAATCTGTTATATCATGCACGTTTGTTATACTACTGTAATATTACAATACTAAAGTCAATTCAGATTCAACATGCACAAATCACCATATAACAAAACATACACCAAATTACCATACAATACAACATATGATACAAAAAACACCAAATTATCATAGAATAATGTACAATACAACGTACGATACAACATACACGAACGTAGCACAAATTACTTGTTAGGACACCCAACAGCACGATCAATGCTTTTTCCAACCATGAAACATCAGTCTGCATCTCAAGTGCACATTCAAGTCCTCTGTGACACATTAGAGGATATATCCATTGCAAAAATGACAATAGTCGAACGATTTAGGCATTTCTTTATTCAACTTATAACACGCACATGTGTAGAACCTACGACCTGCATTCGTTTTATTTCTTTCCACAATCACATCACACTTAGATCTATAATAACATATTTTCAATAGAGGGCCTCACCAATAGCTAGTGTTTTACCATGATTCTTTGGCATACCACTATGTATAGCATGGAAATATTGTTGCAAATTGTCGATGACGTGACCCGATTCTTCAGTAGTTACTTCCAATTCAATGCCAACTTCTTTACCCGACCCACGCTAATTCGCTTCAACGTTTAATTAAGTTTCGGTAGAAATACACTATATTAGGATTGTGGTGATAATTGAGTTTTAGGTATATATTCAACACCAGCCAAGTTTACATTATAATCAAGCTCCAAATGGCCACAATATTCTATTAAAGTCTCGTCATCAATTTATCATTGATCCATTGCAACTATAGGTAAATAAGTACGTTTATCAAGAAATATAAACAAATTGAAAAGAAACAGTAACTTTTATCAAGAAATGTAAACAAATTACCTTAGGTTATAATGCAAATCTACAAAAATTACACAATTTAGATGAGAAATGATGAAACGCGGAAGGGAAGAGTGGTTTTGGTTTTTGGTTTTCTTGTTTGGAGTTTGGTAAAATAAAGAATGAGAGGAGAGAGAGAGAAAGGGGTGATGTTATATACGGGTCGATGTTGTGTAGGATTAAAATTTCTAGGTTTCTGTTTGAAACCTAGAAATAGTGGGGCGACCTTTCAAAATTCGCCAACATGCGACTTTTGAAAGTTTCCCGCTGGGGACTTTTGAAAGGCCGCACAAGTATTTCCAGATTTTAAACAAAAACCTAAAAATTCTAATCCAATGCAACATCAACAACATGTACATGTTTCCAACTGCTGCAATCCATATCAAATAAACAAAATTACAACATTCGATACAACAATAAACAATCCAATGTATTTTCGAGATTAAATTTAACATTAAATAAATTAATAAATAACGATAAATCCATAACATACAACAAAACATTATAATCTGACACAACATCGGATAAAATAATAAATCCATAATACCAATATACTACATCTAACATTAAATTCACAACATCAAAAATAATTGCGTAGGTTGTGGAGTTTCCTAGGAGTTCTTTTTTGCTTCCTCTATGATAATGGAACATCATCTGGTGAATCCTCCTCCTCACTTTGCTCAGGTCCCCAAAGGTTGTGAAAGCCGGGTCCAAATTCCCCTTGCCATTGTTACGAGGATAAAGTACCTTATCGATGTCTATGTCTTCGGTATGTTAATCATAGGATGAAGCTTGATCTCTGCTGTGGTGCTTCTATGAGTGCAGAGGAGGGGGAGGTAGTTTGAGTCATGGTAGCTTGTTCTTCTCTAGGATTGATTTTAAAGTGTGCTTCACACTAAAGCATTTACTCTACGAACGTTTCGATTATTTTGCTGATAGCTCATCAACCAACTCTAGTGCACGGTAAATGTCGTCCCCTGCCAAAAAAAGTAATTAAAATTTATATTAATTAACTATGCTTAGTTAACCAATGACCATACATACCACATCCTCTCAAGAGGAGCTCTAAGAGTGTGCAGGTTCATCACAATAGGAGGTTCTTTGGCACGAAGAACATAGCAGCATGTGATGTTCCAGTACCAAGTATAATATTCTTCTTCCATTAATGTGAGGTCCCTCTCTTATTGCATGTGCAATATGACAATGATTCCTTGTCTCAATCAACGTATCATACTCCCTAGATGTAATCAATCCTACAATGAGTAGCTTTTTCTAGCAGATGTTGTCGCATACCACATTATCGCATCATGATGTCGGAAAGATGATGTGGTACATCACTCAAACAAATGGGTGGAAGTCATGTTGTCCATAGCTGATAGTAGCAGTACATGAATTTGGAAGCCGTCCAAGCACATGTGTGTATGAGGTCCTTATCATGGGATCATAATCGAGTACATCGAACTCATTGCGGTAGAACGTAAAATTGCACCTGGGAGACTGCACCATGCTCCTTGGTCCTACCCACCTAAAAGAGAAGAATACTATGAATTATAGTATCAAAACATGTGTATGTAATCAAATAACACGGTATATATACCTGCCATCATATGGCAGAGATAAATCGATATATGTGCTCTTCATTGATATTTCTCAGATCTAAAGGTTTGTCCAATACCATAACTACGAATGTGTATACACATAAAATTAAAATGTATATGAACATACAAAATAAATGCACATGGAGAGTAATAATGCTAATTCATGTACAAGACTTAAACAACTACCAATGGATGTGTTCTAGCAAAGTAAGCCTTGTCAACTCCATGTACGTATAGGCTGGAAATGCACTACCCCACAAATACTGGCAGCAAACATCAAAGTCCTCTAGAAATGGAAGCCATCTGAGTCAAGATACGGGTCTTCGAATGACCGCAAATCAAACATGAAGTGATGATATGCAATATAATGGCTCGAGCGTGTTGCTCAGTATGAATCTCACAGGTGTCTGCTAGAATGTCGTCAACAAGCTGCTTCTTGAACCATGTAGTAACAATCATCTTATTAACCCACCACTTTTAAATGGAAAGAGATAGACATAAGAGCCTCTCTCATACCTCCATGTAATATACTGGCTCTAGGTTGCCCACCAAAACCCTATCTATGGGTAAACCAAGATAAACAGTAATTTCTCTCAATGTGATGGTCATCTCCCAAACCCGAAGGTGAATTGAAGACGTCTCCGGCCTTCATCTATCCACCAAAGCATTGATAAGATAGTGATCCAATTAGATGAACTGTAACGATCTAGAATTTTGGACAATTTAAATTGAAAATATTTAATTAATTTTAAATATTTGAATGATGGTTTAGTTTGAATTCTCAATATAACTTTGAATTTGGCGATTAAATTTTAGAATTTAATCTATTGAAAGTTGAATAAAATTTTGAATCTCAGTATAAAGCTGATTAAAAATAATTTAAAGGCTTAGAAAATTCACATTGATAATACTGAAGATAATAGAAGCTTCAGAATTGAATTTGAAAGTGATTTGTTCAGTTTTGAAATTTTATCGTTTAAATTGAATTTAAAAATAGCCTTCCGAGGCACAGTCTTGGAATTCGACGAAACCAGTTCCATTTGATCTGGAATATTGAATTATTACCGGATTTCAAATTTCGTATTTATCGGAGTTGTTGTGTGAACATACGATGTATAAACGCGTTGAAATTTAAATCGAATTCAATTTAAATTTAACATTGAATTTAGTCAACATCAGTACTTTACCTTCCCATCAAAATACTGTAGCAAAGTAAATCAAACACGATCTATCATCCTCAAATCGCGCCTAAAATCACGTTTCCCCCTTTATTTTATTTTCGTTCGAAAACCCTAAAATCAAAAATCCTCTCTGTCATATTTTCGTTCAAACCATAACCTTGCAATCGAAAAAAAGAAAAAAAATGGCGGCCTCGTACATCTTCTTTCGTTCGCTCTGAAATTAGGGCTCATGAAAATCAAAGGCGCCGCTACATCGAATTAATTGCATATGCTTCGATTTCTTCAATCTGGGCTCTTCGTTCTAAGGTGAGTAATCTTAATTACTCACATCTAGTTTAATCTCAAGTATTTAGGGTTTGAATTCTATGATTTCGTTCGTATAAAATTGTTGGAATTTGTCAATTGTTTTGCTCGGCCATTCGAAGTTGTTTGGATATTGATGATTTCCCATATTTTATCAAATTCATAAAATTTGATGCTCGGTACATATGATATTGAATTTTTCTTGGTTCGATTTTTTTGTTTCCACGGCCCTATTTATGCTGTGAAAATTTTGGTTACTGATTTGTTTCAATCTACTGTTTTGTAAAAAAAAGATTCGAATTTCAAATTTGTGTTCGACGAAGAGTTGTTTGACTTCGTCTCGGCCATTCGAGTATATTTTGATGTTGATGATATATCTTGGCCATTCCATTTTTGTTTTAATACTGGGATTAACATCTGACTTGTTTAATGTCGGCTTTAAGGTGAATTTACTTTGACTATTTTGAACTTGATTTTTGTAGTAGTCTGTACTTAAGTGATAACGTTTGATGTTGTTTTAAAAACAACCAGATACAGTTAAATCTCTTTAAATTGTTGATTTTGGCCACCATACTGGGTTGCTTCATAATGTATACACTTTGATAATCAAGTTGTATTGTTTGTGACATTGAGCCTTGGCTTTAGTCTGTTTCTTCGACATTGAACTGGTTTTGGGAAATTCCTAATGGTGTGTGTTCATAGTAGTTTCATTTTTGTTCATGAGCATTATATTTTAATTATTGGTTGAAGTTGTTTCTCACAAGTATGTCGAGACTTTCTTTTGTCTGTGATATTGCCTTTATCATGGTAATATTCACACTGCTGCATTGATTTAGAGGCTGCGGTATTATTTTTCTGCGGCATCCCCAGAGATGTGTTATTCATGTGCATTGCCTTCATACCTATGTTGTCTGGTTTCAATATTCTTGCATTGAGTCATATGTATTATTCATATGCATTGATGTTGACTTTTGTCACTTGAAAAAAAAACTGCTGTTGAACTTTGGGCCTTGATTTGGGTTTTCACTGACCTGTACACATGTATTTGCTTGCATCCATATTGTCGCTGTATCATGTATGATATAGTTGCATTTGAGCTGTACTACCGCCTTTGTTCTCGAGTCTGACACTTGCACTGCCCAGTTTTATTTAGTTGTTCACTAGTCTGCATTTGCTAGTGAAGTTGAACTTGGTCCAGTTTCATTTAGTTGTTTCACTGTTCACTTGCATTGGCCACTGATGCATTCATTTGCATTTCGTCGTTGGTATGGTCATTCTTTGTTTCAGATCTGTGCATATCTTCTTGTATGCATAGAGTCTCTGTTCGCCCATATTGATAGTATTTCTTCTGGACATTTTTGTATTGTGACTTATACATTGATTTGTACATTGAGTTGAATCCAGCTTAAACGCTCGGGTTTGACCTTGTGCTCGTATTGTGATTTTATTTGAGTTGCATTTGTGTTGAACCTGATTTTTCCTTGGGTTTGACCTTGTGCTTGTTTGTGGACATTCATTGTGCATTTCCTGATCTTTTTCATATTTTATATGCTGTATTGGTGAGGCAGTGCACGCGTGCGTGTACTGCAGCCAAACAGAAGTGATGTTTTAATTGATATTTCAATTACTTAAATTGTTTTGTGTCCAATTCAATATTTGAAATTGTATTTTGATTTGGTTTAATTACCGACTAGGGGTGGTCAAAAGGGCGGGTCGTTACAAAAGTGGTATCAGAGCTTTGGTTTATACAAAACTTAGTTTATGGCGTTTAATATGAATAGTTACTAGAATCACTTTAAAGAAAGCGTTTTTCAAATCTAAAGAAGTATAAAATCGTTTTTTTTAATAAAAGGTATTTTGAAAATTCAAATCCTTTTCGAAAATCCCCCTCTCTAAATTTAGGTTTACGATAGTTTCTCTTCGGTAAGGTCTCCTTAGATTTGAGTCCCGATCATTCGAAAAACCCATTATCGAATTGCTGAGACTTATGAAAAATAAAATATAAGTTAAGTGAATTAATGAATTGGTTTAAATCAAATATTTTGAATATCTCCAAAGTAATAATTGGGAAATAAAATGACATGTCAATTTAGTTATAGCCAAGGGGATCATTGAACTATAACTTGGGAATTTGATTCTGAATTCTTTTGAAAATTGATTTCAAATGTTTTGAAGAACAATACTAGTAGAATATACAGGAAAAAAAATTCAAGTAATTTGCAAAATATTTTCGAAAATAATAAAATAAAATAATTTTTGTTTTTATGTTTCAAGCAAGGTTTGATACGCAAGTATTTATATATATGTATATTTCAAATGTTTGAAATAAAATCCGGAGTTGAATCTCAAGTTTGGTTGAATAATAATCCTATATATCAGGATAATATAAATTTGCGAATTGTCTTGGGGAAATGATTGAATAATCCAACCTCTGCTAATAAGGATTGAAAATTTTAATAGGAAACTTCGAAAACATCTTGGTAATTATAATGGTGAAAACCGAAGAAGGAAGTTTGGCAAAGATGCATACTACCAGACAGAAAGTCGATAGTCCTCAATAATTCTGAATCTTAAACCAATCAGTATATTTTGTAATACTATCTTTTGTAATCCAAAATCTTCTATGTACGTATTTTAAAAGTATTAAGCTATGTATAGTTTTGTACGTAAATGTTTATGGAAAGGTTGGAAAGAAATATTTTGATAAAATAGCGTCTTGGGAAGGAAATTTATTTGTCGACTTAACTGTATGAATCAAACTAGTTTTGATGTAAAGCTTATAATTTCAAGTTTAGACTAATGCCTAAAATAGTTAATGTGGAGATATAAATCTAATGGAACCAAGTCGATGAATGGTTTACTAAAGAACTAGTTGATTATTTTGGAAATAGAAAGCAAATGCAAGGTTCAAATGGGATATAGATTTCAAATTTGAAATTTGTCAACATGAATTTGAATTTGAACGTGCAAAGAATTAAGTTAAGTGGAAAACTTAATATTGGAAAGTTTGAAGTCGGTTTAATACCAATATTGTGAAAAGTATGCAGAATTCAAACTATAAATTAAGTCGAAGTTGAAAACGTTAAATGGGAATTTTGAACAATTAGTTCAACTTGAAATTTTTCAAAAAGATTGAACCTTGAGTTAAATTGAGTTTAACTTCGACACCAAAAACAATATAAGTTGAGTTTTGAATTTCGGATGGTCGGTTGGGATTGTATGTCTAACAGTGAATTGATGACATAGCAATTGATCTCTATTAAATATATATCTATTTGGTGGCGGAGAATTTATTCTCTTAGCTATATACACCCTTCTTTGAGACGTACGAGCTCAGAGGTTATATATCGGTAGACATCAATTATGTGTTGAGAATTGACAATGTAACGTGAAATCCAAATCGAGTGAAGTCGATAATAAATTGAATTGTGAATATGAATTGGGTTTGAGATAACCTTAAACTTCCAAATCGACTTAGAGGAAAATTTTAAATTGGTAACGAGATGGAAAATTCAGGAATCCTCTATTTGTTATGGGTATAGGATGTTGTGGTTTTCGGAACTTATATATGAGAATGCAGTAAAATTCGAAAACCATCAGTTTGGAAAGTAATTGTTATGGAAATCTTATGTAAGTTTACATAGGTATGATATGCACGAAATATGAAATGAAGTACTATATATGTATGACATTATGTTTTCTAAACTAAGGATATGGAAAAGTACCTTCCATTGAAAATTTGTGAAGGTGTTGGAACTCGGTATGATTGTCCATTTGAAATTCATAGCTACGTAGAATTTCCATTAATTGGAGTGACTATTTGAATTGGAATCCCTCATGATGGGATCATGTTGATGGGATCATGTTGATTGATTATGATGTATACTAGCGTAATTTGAGGGGCGTGATGCCTACAGTTACAAGCGATTCCACCGGGAAGTGGCGCAACCGCTGTGTAAACTGCGATCTAGATACCATAGCAAAATTTGAGGGGCGAGATGCCTACGGTTACAAGCGATTCCACTGGGATAGTGGCGTAACCACCGTGTGAACTACGATCTATGGCAACAACCATGGCGAAATTCAAGAATTGTGAAATCTACAGATTACAAGCGATTCTATTAGGATAGTAGCGTAACCGCCGAGTAACTGTGATCCATGGGGGAACGTGCTTTCCATATCCATTTATTTTTAAAAAGGATTTTTAAGTATTTTCACTGGGAGTTGAAGCAATTATATTTAGTACTTGGAGATTTTTAGTCCTACGCCTGGCCAGCGTATGCCTAATGTCTGTAAGAACGACGATAGACTTTTTAAATTTCGAGTTAGTAAGTATTTTCAAACTTTAAATAGCAAATCAATAGTCTGAAATTAAAATTACATAATTCCAACCTAATAAAGAAGAAGAAGATCTTTAAAATGTCTTGGAAGTCCACAGCTTTGGAAAAGATATAATATGCAAATCTCCAACATGAAGAATTTCAAGTTTAAATCTGAGTTTTGTAAGTCGAAAATTTTGGTAACAGACTTTTGCGTCTTGATTGTAGAAATCAATGAACAAAGGAGATAATGAACAAAGTTAGTGAGATAAAACAAATGGAATGAATCCTATATTTATTTATTTTTAATAAGTTTCGAGCTTGGTAAAATTGTGTAGGGTATAAATATCGGTGAGATTTTAACAATCATTTTTCCTAACTTATAATTTCAGGACGAAATTCTTTTAAGGGGGGAAGATTGTAACGACCCAGAATTTTGGACAATTTAAATTGAAAATATTTAATTAATTTTAAATATTTGAATGATGGTTTAGTTTGAATTCTCAATATAACTTTGAATTTGGCGATTAAATTTTAGAATTTAATCTATTGAAAGTTGAATAAAAATTTGAATCTTCAGTATAAAGCTGATTAAAAATAATTTAAAGGCTTAAAA
Source organism: Allium fistulosum (assembly GCA_030737815.1). Lineage (NCBI taxonomy): Eukaryota > Viridiplantae > Streptophyta > Magnoliopsida > Asparagales > Amaryllidaceae > Allium > Allium fistulosum. The sequence goes on from CM060904.1 coordinate 138,924,343, forward strand.
AATTCACATTGATAATACTGAAGATAATAGAAGCTTCAGAATTGAATTTGAAAGTGATTTGTTCAGTTTTGAAATTTTATCGTTTAAATTGAATTTAAAAATAGCCTTCCGAGGAACAGTCTCGGAATTCGACGAAACCAGTTCCATTGGATCCGGAATATTGAATTATTACCGGATTTCAAATTTCGTATTTATCAGAGTTGTTGTGTGAACATACGACGTATAAATGCATTGAAATTTAAATCGAATTCAATTTAAATTTAACATTGAATTTAGTCAACATCAGTACTTTACCTTCCCATCAAAATGCTGTAGCAAAGTAAATCAAACACGATCTATCATCCTCAAATCGCGCCTAAAATCACGTTTCCCCTTTATTTTATTTTCGTTCGAAAACCCTAAAATCAAAAATCCTCTCTGTCATATTTTCGTTCAAACCATAACCTTGCAATCGAAAAAAAGAAAAAAAATGGCGGCCTCGTACATCTTCTTTCGTTCGCTCTGAAGTTAGGGCTCGTGAAAATCAAAGGCGCCGCTACGTCGAATTAATTGTAGATGCTTCGATTTCTTCGATCTGGGCTCTTCGTTCTAAGGTGAGTAATCTTAATTACTCACATCTAGTTTAATCTCAAGTATTTAGGGTTTGAATTCTATGATTTTGTTCGTATAAAATTGTTGGAATTTGTCAATTGTTTTGCTCGACCGTTCGAAGTTGTTTTGATATTGATGATTTCCCAGATTTTATCAAATTCGTATAATTTGATGCTCGGTACATATGATATTGAATTTTTTCTTGGTTCGATTTTTTTTTTGTTTCCACGTCCCTGTTTATGCTGTGACAATTTTGGTTACTGATTTGTTTCAATCTACTGTTTTTGTAAAAAACAAAGATTCGAATTTCAAATTTGTGTTCGACGGAGAATTGTTTGACATCGTCTCGGCCATTCAAGTATATTTTGATGTTGATGATATATCTTGGCCATTCCATTTTTGTTTTAATACTGGGATTAACATCTGACTTGTTTAATGTCGGCTTTAAGGTGAATTTACTTTGACTATTTTGAACTTGATTTTTGTAGTAGTCTGTACTTAAGTGATAACGTTTGATGTTGTTTTAAAAACAACCTGATACAGTTAAATCTCTGTAAATTGTTGATTTTGGCCACCATACTGGGTAGCTTCATAATGTATACACTTTGATAATCAAGTTGTATTGTTTGTGACATTGAGCCTTGGCTTTAGTCTGTTTCTTCGACATTGAACTGGTTTTGGGAAATTCCTGATGGTGTGTGTTCATAGTAGTTTCATTTTTGTTCATGAGCATTATATTTTAATTATTGGTTGAGGTTGTTTCTCACAAGTATGTCGAGACTTTCTTTTGTCTGTGATATTTCCTTTATCATGGTAATATTCACACTGCTGCATTGATTTAGAGGCTGCGGTATTATTTTTCTGCGGCATCCCCAGAGATGTGTTATTCATGTGCATTGCCTTCATACCTATGTTGTCTGGTTTCAATATTCTTGCATTGAGTCATATGTATTATTCATATGCATTGATGTTGACTTTTGTCACTTGAAAAAAAAACTGCTGTTGAACTTTGGGCCTTGATTTGGGTTTTCACTGACCTGTACACATGTATTTGCTTGCATCCATATTGTCGTTGTATCATGTATGATATAGTTGCATTTGAGCTGTACTACCGCCTTTGTTCTCGAGTCTGACACTTGCACTGTCCAGTTTTATTTAGTTGTTCACTAGTCTGCATTTGCTAGTGAAGTTGAACTTGGTCCAGTTTCATTTGGTTGTTTCACTCTTCACTTGCATTGGCCACTGATGCATTCATTTGTATTTCGTCGTTGGTTTGGTCATTCTTTGTTTCAGATCTGTGCACATCTTCTTGTATGCATGGAGTCTTTGTTCGCCCATATCGATAGTATTTGGTCTGGACATTTTTGTATTGTGACTTATACATTGATTTGTACATTGAGTTGAATCCAGCTTAAACGCTCGGGTTTGACCTTGTGCTCGTGTTGTGATTTTATTTGAGTTGCATTGGTGTTGAACCTGACTTTTCCTTGGGTTTGACTTTGTGCTTGTTTGTGGACTTTCATTGTGCATTTCCTGATCTTTTTCATATTTTATATGCTGTATTGGCGAGGCAGTGCACGCGTGCGTGTACTGCAGCCAAACAAAAGTGATGTTTTAATTGATATTTCAATTGCTTGAATTGTTTTGTGTCCAATTCAATATTTTGAAATTGTATTTTGATTTGGTTTAATTACCGACTAGGGGCGGTCAAAAGGGCGGGTCGTTACAAAAGTGGTATCAGAGCTTTGGTTTATACAAAGCTTAGTTTATGGCGTTTAATATGAATAGTTACTAGAATCACTTTAAAGAAAGCATTTTTCAAATCTAAAGAAGTATAAAATCGTTTTTTTAAAATAAAAGGTATTTTGAAAATTCAAACCCTTTTCGAAAATCCTCCTCTCTAAATTTAGGTTTACGATAGTTTCTCTTCGGTAAGGTCTCCTAGATTTGAGTCCCGATCATTCGAAAAACCCATTATCGAATTGCTGAGACTTATGAAAAATAAAATATAAGTTAAGTGAATTAATGAATTGGTTTAAATCAAATATTTTGAATATCTCCAAAGTAATAATTGGGAAATATAATGACATGTCAATTTATTTATAGCCAAGGGGATCATTGAACTATAACTTGGGAATTTGATTCTGAATTCTTCTGAAAATTGATTTCAAATGTTTTGAAGAACAATACTAGTAGAATATATAGGAAAAAAATTCAAGTAATTTGCAAAATATTTTCGAAAATAATAAAATAAAATAATTTTTGTTTTTATGTTTCAAGCAAGGTTTGATACGCAAGTATTTATATATATGTATATTTCAAATGTTTGAAATAAAATCCGGAGTTGAATCTCAAGTTTGGTTGAATAATAATCCTATATATTAGGATAATATAAATTTGCGAATTGTCTTGGGGAAATGATTGAATAATCCAACCTCTGCTAATAAGGATTGAAAATTTTAATAGGAAACTTCGAAAACATCTTGGTAATTATAATGGTGAAAACCGAAGAAGGAAGTTTGGCAAAGATGCATACTACCAGACAGAAAGTCGATAGTCCTCAATAATTCTGAATCTTAAACCAATCAGTATATTTGAAGCAATCAGTATATTTTGTACTACTATCTTTTGTAATCCAAAATCTTCTATGTGCGTATTTTAAAAGTATTAAGCTATGTATAGTTTTGTACGTAAATGTTTATGGAAAGGTTGGAAAGAAATATTTTGATAAAATAGCGTCTTGGGAAGGAAATTTATTTGTCGACTTAACTGTATGAATCAAACTAGTTTTGATGTAAAGCTTATAATTTCAAGTTTAGACTAATGCCTAAAATAGTTAATGTGGAGATATAAATCTAATGGAACCAAGTCGATGAATGGTTTACTAAAGAACTAGTTGATTAATTTGGAAATAGAAAGCAAATGCCAGGTTCAAATGGGATTTAGATTTGAAATTTGAAATTTGTCAACATGAATTTGAATTTGAACGTGCAGAGAATTAAGTTAAGTGGAAAACTTAATATTGGAAAGTTTGAAGTCGGTTTAAAACCAATATTGTGAAAAGTATACGGAATTCAAACTATAAATTAAGTCGAAGTTGAAAACGTTAAATGGAAAATTTGAACAATTAGTTCAACTTGAAATTTTTCAAAAAGATTGAACCTTGAGTTAAATTGAGTTTAACTTCGACACCAAAAACAATATAAGTTGAGTTTTGAATTTCGGATGGTCGGTTGGGATTGTATGTCTAACATTGTGAATTGATGACATAGCAATTGATCTCTATTAAATATATATCTGTTTGGTGGCGGAGAATTTATTCTCTTAGCTATATACACCCTTCTCTGAGACGTACGAGCTCAGAGGTTATATATCGATAGACATCAATTATGTGTTGAGAATTGACAATGTAACGTGAAATCCAAATCGAGTGAAGTCGATAATAACGTTTGAGATAACCTTAAACTTCCAAATCGACTTAGAGGAAAATTTTAAATTGGTAACGAGATTGAAAATTCAGGAATCCTCTATTTGTTATGGGTATAGGATGTTGTGGTTTTCGGAACTTATACATGAGAATGCAATAAAATTCGAAAACCATCAGTTTGGAAAGTAATTGTTATGGAAATCTTATGTAAGTTTACATAGGTATGATATGTACGAAATGTGAAACTATATATGTATGACATTATGTTTTCTAAACTGAGGATATGAAAAAGTACCTTCCATTGAAAATTTGTGAAGGTGTTGGAACTCTTTATGAGTGTCCATTTGAAATTCGTAGCTACGTAGAATTTCCATTAATTGGAGTGACTATTTGAATTGGAATCCCTCATGATGGGATCATGTTGATTGATTATGATGTATACTAGCGTAATTTGAGGGGCGCGATGCCTACAGTTACAGGCGATTCCACTGGGATAGTGGCGCAACCGCTGTGTAAACTGCGATCTAGATACCATAGCGAAATTTGAGGGGCGAGATGCCTACGGTTACAAGCGATTCCACTGGGATAGTGGTGTAACCGCCATGTGAACTACGATCTATGGCAACAACCATGGCAAAATTCAAGAGATGTGAAATCTACAGATTACAAGCGATTCTACTGGGATAGTAGCGTAACCGCCGAGAAACTGTGATCCATGGGGGAACGTGCTTTCCATATCCATTTTTTTTAAAAAGGATTTTTAAGTATTTTCACTGGGAGTTGAAGCAAGTATATTTAGTACTTGGAGATTTTTAGTCCTGCGCCTGGCCAGCGTATGCCTAATGTCTGTAAAAACGACGATAGACTTGTTAAATTTCGAGTTAGTAAGTATTTTCAAACTTTAAATAGCAAATCAATAGTCTAAAATTAAAATTACATAATTCCAACCTAATAAAGAAGAAGAAGATCTTTAAAATGTCTTGGAAGTCCACAGCTTTGGAAAAGATATAATATGCAAATCTCCAACATGAAGAATTTCAAGTTTAAATCTGAGTTTTGTAAGTCGAAAATTTTGGTAACAGACTTTTGCGTCTTGATTGTAGAAATCAATGAACAAAGGAGATAATGAACAAAGTTAGTGAGATAAAACAAATGGAATGAATCCTATATTTATTTATTTTTAATAAGTTTCAAGCTTGGTAAAATTGTGTAGGGTATAAATATCGGTGAGATTTTAACAATCATTTTTCCTAACTTATAATTTCGGGACGAAATTCTTTTAAGGGGTGAAGATTGTAACGACCCAGAATTTTGGACAATTTAAATTGAAACTATTTAATTAATTTTAAATATTTGAATGATGGTTTAGTTTGAATTCTCAATATAACTTTGAATTTGGCGATTAAATTTTAGAATTTAATCTATTGAAAGTTGAATAAAAATTTGAATCTTCAGTATAAAGCTGATTAAAAATAATTTAAAGGCTTAAAAAATTCACATTGATAATACTGAAGATAATAGAAGCTTCAGAATTGAATTTGAAAGTGATTTGTTCAGTTTTGAAATTTTATCGTTTAAATTGAATTTAAAAATAGCCTTTCGAGGCACAGTCTTGGAATTCGACGAAACTAGTTCCATTGGATCCGGAATATTGAATTATTACCGGATTTAAAATTTCGTATTTATCGGAGTTGTTGTGTGAACATACGACGTATAAACGCGTTGAAATTTACATCGAATTCAATTTAAATTTAACATTGAATTTAGTCAACATCAGTACTTTACATTCCCATCAAAATGCTGTAGCAAAGTAAATCAAACACGATCTATCATCCTCAAATCGCGCCTAAAATCACGTTTCCCCCTTTATTTTATTTTCGTTCGAAAACCCTAAAATCAAAAATCCTCTCTGTCATATTTTCGTTCAAACCATAACCTTGCAATCGAAAAAAAAGAAAAAAATGGCGGCCTCGTACATCTTCTTTCGTTTGCTCTGAAATTAGGGCTCGTGAAAATCAAAGGCCCCACTACGTTGAATTAATTGCAGATGCTTCGATTTCTTCGATCTGGGCTCTTCGTTCTAAGGTGAGTAATCTTAATTACTCACATCTAGTTTAATCTCAAGTATTTAGGGTTTGAATTCTATGATTTCGTTCGTATAAAATTGTTGGAATTTGTCAATTGTTTTGCTCGGCCGTTCGAAGTTGTTTGGATATTGATGATTTCCCAGATTTTATCAAATTCGTATAATTTGATGCTCGGTACATATGATATTGAATTTTTTCTTGGTTTGATTTTTTTTTTGTTTCCACGGCCCTGTTTATGCTCTGACAATTTTGGTTACTGATTTGTTTCAATCTACCGTTTTTTGTAAAAAAAAGATTCGAATTTCAAATTTGTGTTCGACGGAGAGTTGTTTGACTTCGTCTCGGCCATTCGAGTATATTTTGATGTTGATGATATATCTTGGCCATTCCATTTTTGTTTTAATACTGGGATTAATCTCTGACTTATTTAATGTCGGCTTTAAGGTGAATTTACTTTGACTATTTTGAACTTGATTTTTGTAGTAGTCTGTACTTAAGTGATAACGTTTGATGTTGTTTTAAAAACAACCTGATATAGTTAAATCTTTGTAAATTGTTGATTTTGGCCACCATACTGTGTTGCTTCATAATGTATACACTTTGATAATCAAGTTGTATTGTTTGTGACATTGATCCTTGGCTTTAGTCTGTTTCTTCGACATTGAACTGGTTTTGGGAAATTCTTGATGGTGTGTGTTCATAGTAGTTTCATTTTTGTTCATGAGCATTATATTTTAATTATTGGTTGAGGTTGTTTCTCACAAGTATGTCGAGACTTTCTTTTGTCTGTGATATTGCCTTTATCATGGTAATATTCACATTGCTGCACTGATTTAGAGGCTGCGATATTATTTTTCTACTGCATCCCCAGAGATGTGTTATTCATGTGCATTGCCTTCATACCTATTGTGACGACCGCCCATGACTCCTGCACTAAACAAGGGAATAGTGCGTTGAGAGGTGTGTCAGGTAGCCATGAACAACCGTCAAGGTAAGGTAAGAACAGCAGAGTCTATCGTATAACTCACAGCGCATGGGTAGAAATACATTAGAAAAATATATATATAGTGAAGCTCCACAGAACAGAATCTCATCATATAAGTCTCATAGTAGTTTGATACAAAAAGAATCTGAATAGTCAATACATCAAGCCTCTCTACATATCACTCAGAGAATATACAAGCAGCGGAACATCCAGTACATATAGTAAGAAAATAATACGCAAGCCTCCAGCTCGTCTTCGTCATCAGCATCGTTGGTAACTAAGAACAGCACATGTCACCTGCTACCTAGTCTGCTCATCCCAAAATGGATGAACAGCCCAAGGTAATAAGAGTCAAACATAAAACCTTGAGTCAGACAACAGTCTTAGTGGGCGGTAAATTAACTAACAACATACCAAAAGAGCATAAAGGGAAAAAGAATAGGAACTCAACCCTCCCATTCCACCTCTTTCTACAGTGATAACCCCCAGATACACTAAGCAGAAGTAAACATAGCAAATCAGACATTTATAATAGAGCAATTATCACTCGAGTCAAGGTCGATGTTTTCCATGTACAAACCCCCAAGGCCTAAACAAAGATCAAATAAGCACCCAGAAAGCATCGCTCTTGAGACCGAATGACGATACAACCCAAACATCCATGACTCTGGCTATCACTGTTATCATTTCTTTGATACCACCGTTAATTAAATGACCGGCACCTTTCTTTCAGCCGTCCGTCAAGGGCTAATGGTAACCCCGGATCTAAACAAAACTCTGCATGTCGTCGCAGCACGTGCCTAGGACTATCGAATCTGCCCAGAGTACTCGACCACCAACTGTAGTCTTTTGGGACTATCGTATCTGCCCAGCGTACTCTTGCTTTGAGTTTGTTAGATCCTTTAATAACGATGAAATCTCAGCCTTCTAATCATCCTCCTCGACGACTATTCCCATACTAACTCAAGCGCCTCTCGAGTCAACCATTATCAACAAACTCAAACCATCCTTCGAGTTAATCAACATGCTTGGAATGATCCCGTCTGGATTATACCAAAGCTACCTCACATCATGTGCCTTGCTTCATCACATCATAGCAAAGCCCCATCTCATCCCCATCATCAAATCTGTCCAGATGAGTTTCATCATCTCCTACATATGCCACGAGCAGCTTTTCGCTTCAAGAGCTTTTCCTCTTAGCTTTTGAATCTTCTTCGACCAACTTATTCAAATCCAACCACAAATTAACTAATTCATAGCAATCAATCAAGTCAATCATTAATCCAAGTAATCCAGTATTCAAACATGACCTAAATAAGCAATTATGACTAAAATGGAAATCTTGTAAATAAAGAGCATAAATCTAATCAATCATGAATCATCAGTATTATATCTACAACTTGATGATGGGTGAACTTGCATAGGTTAACATGTACTATGACGAATGCTAAATCTTCATAAACAATGGATCTATACTTAGGTTTACAAGAATGCATGGAATCACTATTTTTAACACACAATCAAACCACCAATCCAATATACTCCTTTGGGTCCATGTGAGAGATAACCACCACTCACTGAATCACCCAAACACCTCAAAAGCAACACACTACAGATCTGGATAGCAGAGGATCTAGCTTGATCCGCCAAAATTCCGTTTCAAACGACACAATTCCTCTTAAATGGGTGTAGATCTTCAATCTAAGCTCTTAGATCTTTGATTTGATCTTCAATTTGGATGGAAGGAATCACAAGATCAAAGTGGAGAAAATAAGTGAAGAAGTGCAGCACTCGAGCTCTCAAAATGGCAGGGCTTCACCGCTTAAAAATCCGGATCCCAAAAATTGAAGATATCCCGCGTATTTATAGGCAGTTTTCTTAGGTCGTTTGCCCTTAAGTCGTCCACGACCTAAAAATTGCCGACCTAACAGTTGCCGATCTAAAAACCCCGACCTAACACGTGCGCGACTTAAAGCATATGCGCGATCCAACGACTCAACAATCTAACGATCTAACGGCTTAAGTCCTTACGCGACCTAACTGCACTAACGATCTAATGGCTTAAGTCCTTATGCGACCTAACTGGGATACGACTTAACGACTTAATACCTTTAGGTCGTCTAACGACCTAACTACACAGGGTCACAACGACCCAAACTACAACTAGTAACCCCCTAGGTCGCTCTTCCTTAGGTCGTTGGTTGGTTTAATCCGACTTAAGCCATCCCCTATGTCGCTAACCCTTAAGTCGTTGGCTCGCTCAACCGAGCTATCCTCCTTAAGTCGCTCAGACCATTTGCCGCTAATCCTTAGGTCGTTAACCTCCTTAGGTCGGTCAAATTCTTAGGTCTCTAACTTCCTATAGGTCGCTCCAATCTCTTAAGTCGTCCAAATCCTTAAGTCGCCCACGACCTAGCCTTCTTCACGACCTAAGTCTCAACACGACCAAACTCCTTAGGTCGCCAACTCCCTTAAGTCGCTCCACGACCTAACTACTACACGACCTAAGCTCCGAACGACTTAACTACTACATGACCTAAGCTCCGAACGACTTAACAACACTAACGACCTAATGACAACAGTTTTTACGATTTTTCGATACGAAAAATTCGGGTTGTTACATTCTCTCCCTCTTAAGAATTTTGCCCCCGAAATTCCCAAACAACAAGAGCAACCAAAAACTATTCTGCATGCCTATCCTCCATAGCAACCAACAAACCATGCATCCAATTACTAGCCTACCATGCAGAATTCTAAGACTAGAACAAGTTACAATGTCATGAGATGACACGACACCCCATGGCCATACCTCGAAGAGTTCAGGATAAGCTGCCTTTATCCTCTCTTCCTCCTCCCATGTACAGTCGTTAACATCATCACTCCATTGTATCTTGAGAAACCCAACCGCCTTCCTCCTAAGCTGTTTCGTGTCGGTTCCCACAACACGAAGCGGCTTACGAGGTCTCTCAACAACTGGATCAACCTCAAAATCTTCATAGCTATCTGCAGAAACTACTGTATTCGAGTCGTGCACATACTTCCATAGATACGATACATGAAAAACATTGTGCACACCTGACATCTTTTCTAGTAACTCCAATTTATAGGCGAGCTTTCCAAATCGCTCGATGATCGGGAATGGTCCAACAAATCTCGGAGTTAATTTTCTTTTCTTCCCGAATCGAATAACATTCTTTAGTGGAGAAATCTTCACAAAAACCATATTGCCTACGTCGAATTCCAAATCCTTACGACGCTTATCGGCATAACTTTTCTGACGGTCTTGGGCTGCCTTCATTCGTTGCCGAATGATCTCTATGCAATCTGAAGTCTGTCGAATCATTTATGGCCCAAGTATAAGCTTTTCTCCCGTTTCCAACCAACATGTAGGAGAATTACACGGTCTTCCATACAATGCTTCATACGGCGCCATACCAATGCTTGACTGGTAACTATTATTATATGAAAATTCCACCAAATGAAGATGATCTTCCCATGATCCTCCGAAGTCTAAAACACATGCTCTGAGGAGATCTTCCAAAACTCGATTGACTCTCTCGGTCTGACCATCTGTTTGGGGGTGATAAGCTGTACTCAAACACAGCTCGGTTCCTAAAACTTCCTGGAAGCTCTTCCAAAATTCACTAGTGAACAATGGGTCTCGATCGCTCACTATACTTTTTGGAATACCATGGAATCGAACTATCCACTTAACATACAGCTCAGCCAATTTTGATGCAGTCCTGGTTGATTGAACAGGAATGAATCTTGCACTCTTAGTCAAACGATCTATGATGACCCAAATCCCTTCATTTACCGTTCTTGTTCTAGGTAGCCCATCAATAAAATCCATCGATATTTGCTCCCACTTCCATGTAGGAACTTCTAATGGCTGAAGCAACCCACTGGGCTTCTTCTGCTCGGCTTTTACCAATTGGCAGTTCATGCACTTGGAAATAAAATTTCCAACATCCTTCTTCATACCTTCCCAGTAATAGGTTCTCTTCATATCTCTATACGTCTTATTTCCACCTGGATGAATTGTCAGCTTTGAGTGATGACTTTCCTTCAGAAATTCATCTCTCAATTCACCTATATCGGGAACAACTAGTCGTCCTTGCTTCCGAAGCCAACCCTCTCGATCGACCTCGAATCCTTTATCCTTCTCTGGGTCCAACTCAGATTCCAAATCACGGATGATCTTGACAAGCTTATCATCTCGCTTTTGGCTCTCACCAATTCTTTCCACAAGAGTAGGTCTTATTGATAAGTTTGCCAACATCTCAGGTTCCAATTCACATCTGGGCCTGAAATCAAATCCAGCTAAATACTCGAGATTCTTCCATTCTGAAAACATGGCCCCCAATCCTGCATGTCTTCGACTTAACGCATTTGCTACTGCGTTACCCTTTCCCGGAGTATAGGCTATACCAAAATCATATGATGCCAAAAACTCTAGCCATCGTTGCTGCCGAAGATTCAAATCCTTTTGGGAGAAAAGATACTTCAACGACTTATGATCTGTAAACAACTCGAATCGAACTCCCAATAGGTAATGTCTCCACATCTTCAAAGCAAATACAATCGCTGCCAACTCCAAATCATGAGTCGTATAATTCCTTTCATGTGGCTTCAGTTGTCGACTTGCATATGCAACAACTTTACCCTTCTGCATCAGCACTGCTCCAAGTCCAGTACCACATGCATCGGTGTAAACCACCATTTCATCATTTCCACTTGGAATAGTCAAAACGGGAGCACTTGTCAGTCGCTCTTTCAGGATTCCAAAAGCCTGCTCACACTTAGCATCCCATCTGAATACTTGGTCCTTTTTCGTCAATCCTGTTAATGGTGCAGCTATCTTGGAAAAGTCTTTGATAAATCGACGATAATATCCTGCTAATCCAAGAAAACTTCTCACATCAGATGCATTCTTAGGTCTTACCCAATCCTGGATTGCTGCCACCTTGGCGTGATCAACCGCTATTCCACTTCCAGAGATAACATGGCCTAAGAACCTCACTTCACTCTTCCAGAAGTGACACTTTGAAAACTTAGCCTTCAACTGATGTTTCCGCAAGGTTTCCAAAACAATACGCAAGTGCACCTTGTGCTCTTCTTCAGTTCTGGAATAAATCAAAATATCATCCACGAACACAAGTACGAACTTGTTCAACTGATCCCTGAACACTCTATTCATAAGATCCACAAAATACGCTGGTGCATTGGTCAATCCAAACGGCATCACCAGCCACTCAAAAAAACCAGATGGTGTCCTGAAAGCAGTCTTCGGCACACTATCCTTTGCCACTCTTAATTGGTGAAATCCCGTAGCTAAATCCATCTGAGAAAACACCTTGGCTTCGTGAAGCTGATCAAACAAGTCATCTATTCTCGGCAATGGATACTTGTTCTTTTTAGTCACTTTATTCGGCTCACGATAATCCACACACAACCTCAACGGTCCATCTGCTTTGGTTGCAAACACAACTGGTGCACCCCATTCAAACACACTGCACCGAATGAATCCTTTCTGTAAAAGATCATCAACTTGCACCCTCAACTCTTGTTGTTCCCTAAGCGCCAGCCTCCTAAGAGGCATCACAACAGGTCTGGGTCCTTCAACTAGATCAATGCGAAACTTGATCTCTCTATGCGGCGGTAACCCTTTGACCTCATCAAATACATCCCCAAATCCATTTGCGACCGGCACCAATGACAGTCCATCCCGTGGAACAACCAGCGAATACATGAAGCTCATGAAGACGCCTTCCTCATGCTTACATCGTATCACAACCTTTCGCCCTTCCACATTCTCGACTGTCACCTCCAGTCTTTCACAATCAACCTTTGCTGCATACTTCCTAAGCCAGTCCATACCCAAAATAATTCCAAACCCTGCAAAGTTCAGAACAAAACAATCACAAACAAAAGAGCAATCATGACTCGACACAACCAGACCGCGACATAGCATACACAGACAGGACGAACCCCCAACTGGATTAGTCACAACCAATGGTCTATCAACAATATCCGGTTTTAAACCCAATTGGCATACAAGTTTATTACAAACAAAAGAATGTGAAGCACCAGTATCGAATAACACTCTGACTGGAACACCACTAATGGAAAGAGTACCTTGTACCACCACACTCTTTCCTTTCTCTTCCGCAGTAGGAGCTTTTAAAGATGATGGCACAACCCCCAAAGCATATGCTTGCACAATCTGCCTGTCCTTCCGTTGTTCTGGACAATTCTTCTTAATATGCCCCGGCTTGTCACAGTTGTGGCACTTCATCGGCACCTTTGGATTCTTGCAATCTTTGGAGAAATGACCCTTCTGCTAATAATTGTAGCAGGTCACTTCGCCCTTCGGCTTCTTCTGGCCATCCTTACCCTTCTGCTGCTGCTTCCTCTTCTTGTTTCCACCTTGATGTGGTTTAGGCTCCTCCTTGGTCACAGCAACAACAGATCCTTCTTTAGGAAACAGGTTCTCGTGCCTGAGAGCCTTCTCCATAAGCTTCTCAAATGGATCGTCCAGGTGATCCACCAACTGCCTCCCAAGATAAATGTCCAAGCCTATCACAAACTTCTCATTCTTCTGATATGGAGACTCAATATACGACCGAGCATACTTGGATAAGGCTTCAAACTCAGAAACATACTCAAGAACTGGTCTTCCTCCTTGCTTGAGCTCCACAAACTTCTTGAACAGAACAGATTTCTGAGCTGTAGAAATGAACTTAGCTTCAAATCTGACTTGGAATTGCTCCCAAGTAATTTCTTCCTCCGGAGTATCAATGGTGATAGAGTTCCACCAGTCAGAAGCTCTCCCTTGAAGATGTCTTGATGCGAGCTTCCTTTTAGTTGCATCCTCGATTCCCAAGTCACCAAAGATTCTTCTACAAGCATCTATCCATCTCTGGACTTCAATGGTTGACTCTGTTCCCAAGAAAACCTTCCCTCCAAGAGCAGTATAGTCTATACATAGCTTAGCAAAATCCATCGGTCTTGGAGCTTGAACTTGAATTCCAACATCCACTGCTGGCCCCGGAGCTGGTACCCTTCTCATGATCGAAGTCATCATAGCTTCGAACATAGCTGCATAATCAACAGCCTCCTCAGTAGCATGGCCTTCTCTAGCAGCTTATCTCCCTCTTTGACTCATTCTTACTATCAGTAAAAAGAAATGATTAATACACCTAGAGAAACAACTGCACAAGGGGTTCAAACCCATCTAAGCTACTATATTATATATAGTAATCATCCATCAAAACACAATTACGTCTCTCATACGTAGTTACGTCAGCGAACGTTGGCTAAAATCGATTAACCAATGCTCTGATACCAAATGTGACGACCGCCCATGACTCCTGCACTAAAGAAGGGAATAGTGCGCTGAGAGGTGTGTCAGGCAGCCATGAACGACCGTCAAGGTAAGGTAAGAACAGCAGAGTCTATCGTATAACTCACAGCGCATGGGTAGAAATACAATAGAAAAATATATATATAGTGAAGCTCCACAGAACAGAATCTCATCATATAAGTCTCATAGTAGTTTGATACAAAAATAATCTGAATAGTCAATACATCAAGCCTCTCTACATATCACTCAGATAATATACAAGCAGCGGAACATCCAGTACATATAGTAAGAAAATAATACGCAAGCCTCCAGCTCGTCTTCGTCATCAGCATCGTTGGTAACTAAGAACAGCACCTGTCACCTGCTACCTAGTCTGCTCATCCCAAAATGGATGAACAGCCCAAGGTAATAAGAGTCAAACATAAAACCTTGAGTCAGACAACAGTCTTAGTGAGCGGTAAATTAACTAACAACATACCAAAAGAGCATAAAGGGAAAAAGAATAGGAACTCAACCCTCCCATTCCACCTCTTTCTATAGTGATAACCCCTAGATACACTAAGCAGAAGTAAACATAGCAAATCAGACATTTATAATAGAGCAATTATCACTCGAGTCAAGCTCGATGTTTTCCAAGTACAAACCCCCAAGGCCTAAACCAAGATCAGATAAGCACCCAGAAAGCATCGCTCTTGAGACCGAATGACGATACAACCCAAATATCCAAACATCCATGACTCTGGCTATCACTGTTATCATTGCTTCAATACCACCGTTAGTTAAATGACCGGCACCTTTCTTTCAGCCGTCCGTCAAGGGCTAATAGTAACCCCGGATCTAAACAAAACTATGCACGTCGTCGCAGCACGTGCCTAGGACTATCGAATCTGCCCAGAGTACTCGACCACCAACTGTAGTCTTTTGGGACTATCGAATCTGCCCAGCATACTCTTGCTTTGAGTTTGTTAGATCCTTTAATAACGATGAAATCTCAGCCTTCTAATCATCCTCCTCGACGACTATTCCCATACTAACTCAAGCACCTCTCGAGTCAACCATTATCAACGAACTCGAACCATCCTTCGAGTTAATCAACATGCTTGGAATGATCCCGTCTGGATTATACCAAAGCTACCTCACATCATGTGCCTTGCTTCATCACATCATAGCAAAGCCCCATCTCATCCCCATCATCAAATCCGTCCATATGAGTTTCATCATCTCCTACATATGCCACGAGCAGCTTTTCGCTTCAAGAGCTTTTCCTCTTAGCTTTTGAATCTTCTTCGACCAACTTATTCAAATCCAACCACAAATTAACTAATTCATAGCAATCAATCAAGTCAATCATTAATCCAAGTAATCCAGTATTCAAACATGACCTAAATAAGCAATTATGACTAAAATGGCAATCTTGTAAATAAAGAGCATAAATCTAATCAATCATGAATCATGAGTATTATATCTACAACTTGATGATGGGTGAACTTGCATAGGTTAACATGTACTATGACGAATGCTAAATCTTCATAAACAATGGATCTATACTTAGGTTTACAAGAATGCATGGAATCACTATTTTTAACACACAATCAAACCACCAATCCAATATACTCCTTTGGGTCCGTGTGAGAGATAACCACCACTCACCGAATCACCCAAACACCTCAAAAGCAACACACTTCAGATCTGGACAGCAGAGGATCTAGCTTGATCCGCCAAAATTCCGTTTCAAACGACACAATTCCTCTTAAATGGGTGTAGATCTTCAATCTAAGCTCTTAGATCTTCGATTTGATCTTCAATTTGGATGGAAGGAATCACAAGATAAAGTGGAGAAAAGAAGTGAAGAAGTGTAGCACTCGAGCTCTCAAAATGGCAGGGCTTCGCCGCTTAAAAATCCGGATCCCAAAAAGTGAAGATATCCCGCGTATTTATAGGCAGTTTTCTTAGGTCGTTCGCCCTTAAGTCGTCCGCGACCTAAAAATTGCCGACATAACAGTTGCCGATCTAAAAACCCCGACCTAACACGTGCGTGACTTAAAGCATACGCGCGATCCAACGACTCAACGATCTAACGATCTAACGGCTTAAGTCCTTACGCGACCTAACTGCACTAACGATCTAACGGCTTAAGTCCTTATGCGACCTAACTGGGATACGACTTAACGACTTAATACCTTTAGGTCGTCTAACGACCTAACTACACAGGGTCACAACGACCCAAACTACAACCAGTAACCCCCTAGGTCGCTCTTCCTTAGGTCGTTGGTTGGTTCAATCCGACTTAAGCCATCCCCTATGTCACTAACCCTTAGGTCGTTGGCTCGCTCAACCAACCTATCCTCCTTAAGTCGCTCAGACCATATGCCGCTAACCCTTAGGTCGTTAACCTCCTTAGGTCGGTCAAATTCTTAGGTCGCTAACTTCCTATAGGTCGCTCCAATCTCTTAAGTCGTCCAAATCCTTAAGTCGCCCACGACCTAGCCTTCTTCACGACCTAAGTCTCAACACGACCAAACTCCTTAGGTCGCCAACTCCCTTAAGTCGCTCCACGACCTAACTACTACACGACCTAAGCTCCGAACGACTTAACTACTACATGACCTAAGCTCCGAACGACTTAACAACACTAACGACCTAATGCCAACAGTTTTTCCGATTTTTCGATACGAAAAATTCGGGTCGTTACACCTATGTTGTCTGGTTTCAATATTCTTGCATTGAGTCATATGTATTATTCATATGCATTGATGTTGACTTTTGTCACTTGAAAAAAAACTACTGTTGAACTTTGGGCCTTGATTTGGGTTTTCACTGACCTGTATACATGTATTTGCTTGCATCCATATTGTCGCTGTATCATGTATGATATAGTTGCATTTGAGCTGTACTACCGCCTTTGTTCTCGAGTCTGACACTTGCACTGTCCAGTTTTATTTAGTTGTTCACTAGTCTGCATTTGCTAGTGAAGTTGAACTTGGTCCAGTTTCATTTGGTTGTTTCACTCTTCACTTGCATTGGCCACTGATGCATTCATTTGTATTTTGTCGTTGGTTTGGTCATTCTTTGTTTCAGATCTGTGCATATCTTCTTGTATGCATGGAGTCTCTGTTCGGCCATATTGATAGTATCTGTTCTGGACATTTTTGTATTGTGACTTATACATTGATTTGTACATTGAGTTGAATCCAGCTTAAATGCTCGGGTTTGACCTTGTGCTCGTGTTGTGATTTTATTTGAGTTGCATTTGTGTTGAACCTGTCTTTTCCTTGGGTTTGACCTTGTGCTTGTTTGTGGACTTTCATTGTGCATTTCCTGATCTTTTTCATATTTTATATGCTGTATTGGCGAGGCAGTGCACGCGTGCGTGTACTGCAGCCAAACAGAAGTGATGTTTTAATTGATATTTCAATTGCTTGAATTGTTTTGTGTCCAATTCAATATTTTGAAATTGTATTTTGATTTGGTTTAATTACCGACTAGGGGCGGTCAAAAGGGCGGGTCGTTACATGAACCCTAACCGAAAGATAAGTGAGAAGCCAGCTTGATCGATCAGCCTAAGCACCGCGAGATGAGCTGAAGTCATTTTCTTCAATTTAGACTAGTGGTCAATAGTCCCGTCAGATGTATTGCTATCATAAAAACAACAAAAATATAAGCACTAAGTATAACCAACATCGATATGTATTTTTATTCCATAAGAAATTATATTACCTCCATCTAAGCATGGCTGCCCATTCGATGGCGTTCTTGCAAGTACAATATGCTTCCATCGATCGGTCCAGATAACATCTTGGAGTAATCTTCACAAAACTCAACTATTTGCTAACCATAAATTCTATTGCAACTAAAAACTAACATGTTTCACAATTTCCATTTTAAACAACGTAAAATCAACAAATTTCCATGTTAAACAACTATTTATGTGTTAAATAACTAGTTATACAACGTCAAAACATTAAATTTATCAAATTTAACAAAATCCTAATTTGTAAATAAATTGGAGATTGATTGTAGAATTGAAACCTAGAGGAGCTTCTTGCGATGAAGAGTAAGCCATGCTTTGAATTGATGAAGAAATCTTTGATATTTATAAAATTTTGATTTTGTAGGAAACTAGAGAAAAGTTTTCGTTTTTGATTTTATTTTTGTTTGAATGGGTAAAGTGAGAAGGGGATAGGGAATGACTTTTGTTTTGGAGCAAAAAACGACTGGGCGACTTTTGAGAAGTCGCCCGCTAATTTTTTTATAAACGTAATTAACAACTTTTGAAAAATCACCTATTGCGTACTCAAACAAAAAAAGCAACTATACTGGCATTATTTTAAATGGCACCAATATACTCTGGCCAGCTCAATGCTAAGCTGCACAAAACATGGCTATAACTGAAATTAGTTTTAAAATGACGCTAGTTGCATAATAACTTTGAAAAACTGGGCTAAAGTAAAAAAAACTCGAAAAAAGCATGCCTTGGAGCACTATGAAGAGAAAAAAAGTTGAGTATTTGGCCTAAATGGAGACGAATTAGATTTCCAAATCCAACAACGACCCCTAACAAAGCGTTGTTTATTCATCTCCATAGTCTTAATATCGGTCGAACGGTCTAAAAAATGGCTTATTTGATATTGAAAAAAAAAACCCTAGTTTGAAATATTCGCTGTTACCAGCATATTTGTTGCCCGTCAACCTGTTGGTAGGCATTGCCGCCAGCCTCCTCGCCATCAGCTTTGGTATATGTTTTAGTTAATAAAAAATACGTTTTATCATTTATATGTATTTAGTTAATTAAAATCTAATTTTATAATCACAAATCCTTTACCTAATTTATCATTTATGTTAATTAATTATTTATATTAAAATTTTACACTAAAATGTATAAGTTATATAAAGATTTTAGTTGATTTACAACTTGAAAATGTAATGCATATTGTAGATCCAAATTTGTATAAATTTTATGCAGTTTTATATGTATAAAGATTTAGATTGATTTATATAAATTATATGAAGTTTTAAAGTTTTAAATGATGATACGAGCGATTAAAAGTTTATGAAAGTTTAAAACTCTATTTAAGACATTGTAATGATGTTGTAGTTTCTACATTTTAAATATTTTTGTTGTTTATAAACTTTAAGTAATGACTTTATGTTATGATGATCGTATGACATTTTATTCTCAATATTGTATTCATATGCAATTTTTTGAAGCCAAAAATTGAGTTTTAGTGCCTTTTTAATTGGAGTTTTTTCTGCTGTAAAACGAAAAAAATGAAGCGCAAGATGCTCAAAAAAGCGCTAGACGAGGACTTATGACTTATTGGGGCTTTTCCGGTGTGTAGAAGCTACATTTTGTTATAAAGAATTACCATTTTTATTAGTTATTTTTGGATAAAAGTGTGTTTATAAACTAACTTTCTATGTAGAGAAAAACGTTAATTTAATAGATAAGCCCGAAGTAAATTAAATTATCCCAAGAGTAAATATATGTTAAAAATATAAAACTTTTTTGATTTCCAAAAAAAATATAAACTTGAAAAAAGTGTAGATACACAAGTTTGATAGATAGAAATTTTAAATTTTGATAAAATGCCAGTATCATCTACTGATTTATTTAAAAGCTTAGGCTCCGTTTGGCTTGTCGTTTTTAGTTTTATGTTTTCGTATATGCAAAAACGCGTCCGTTGTACGTATTGTTGAAAAACAAAAAAATTTAAGAAATGAAATTAACATATAAAATAAAAAACAAGTTTATTTTGTTTTTCGTGTTTCGAGAGATAAAAAAGACACGGAAATCCATCCAACTCCTTTTTTATTGGTGTCCCACGGCTAAGAGCATCTTCAACCCAGCATTATTTTTGATGTAATGTCAAGCCACATCAGCAATTAGAAAATGTCTTTTAAAATACATTCTCCAATGCTAATGTAGTTTCCAATTTTAAGATGACATTGTGAAGTGCAATGTCTAGTTTTGGACATTGCACATCACAATGTGAAGTATTAGATTTAAGTAAAAATTAATAAATTATATAAATTATTTTAATTGTCTATGAATAACTGAATGACATGTGTGCAAAAAATGATCAATTTAACATTTGCATTGGAGAGAAATTGTAAATGTCATTGTCATGTATGCAAACATTGAATTAACATTGTCTACAAACCATTGACACGTAGATTTTACATGACATTATTTGTGCCCCTGATTGTTCCTGTTTGTGTTTCTGTGCAAGGTGAAACCAACGGCCCTTAATTTATTATCTATCCTCTTCATCTACTAAACCCTAAATTTTGACAAACGGGGAAAAAGAAATTCATCAACAAAAAGAACTCCGCTACGTTCCACATACTCGCGCACGGCTCGGCTAAAGCTAACGCCTCCGCCGTTGGAGAGCATACTTTCAGCAACCGTGTCTTTATCCGTGTCGATAGAAACTCCTACTTGTTTTGGAAATTGAGTCATACGAAAAGGATGAACTTGACGATGGTTCCAATTTTGCAAACGCCAAAGATGACGTGTATGTCAACGGTATCAATGGAAAAGGAGGAGGGAAAAAGGGTAGCTGCCTTATGAATTGAGGAAGGAGATAATTAAGCTTGGGTTTCCCGATGATGGTTATAATTAGTTGAGATATTTATGCGAGATCAAAAATTCTGGAGATGGATCCATTAATTATCATAACGATAAAGCTCAGATTGAACAACTGCCACTCGATGTTAAGGTATTAGAATTTACTTATGAGTTCATGGCTTATGAATGTTCATCCCTAGCAATAAAACTTAAATTAATTTTACATTTCATGATATCTATTTTATTTAGTTCAGAAAAATTGTGCCAGTACTGGTTGAAAAGATAGAAAATTGTTTTTTATTGTAGGTAACTATATTTTGATAAGGAGACTCTTGTTTGGACACACCTTTGTTAGGCAAGGAAGAAAATTCAACACAACCCTATTGTATTTTTGTGGGCTTCCTTAAACAAACAACCCTTATCCAAGGAGCTATATGTTTTTTGCAATATACAACATTCTTATCCGCATACTGCTTAATACAATCTTTCAAAAATTGTCACTTGTTATTTGCTATGTATATGCATATCTTACGTAATCTTCTCCTTACAAAGTGCAAATTATAAAACACTATCGGTGAGCTTCATGGATTGCACTTTATCGTGAAGTGAAATCATTTTAAAATGGGCAATTATATAGCCTTGTCATAAATTCGTATTTACATGTCCATTTTGCCTCTCTCTCTCTCTCTTTTTGTATCTATAATACTTAATAATAGCTATGTATATGCATGTGTGTTGCGTGTATCATGTAATTTTTGAGCTATACAATTTGAATTGAACGATTTTTGGTGGATATGTTTTTACATACCTCAAGATAGTCCATCGAATTTTGGTTAATTCTAATATTCCAAACATATTAAAAATAAAATTTTAAATCAAATCGGTTGTTAAAATAAATGTTCTAACAGTTAATATTTATTTTAAATTTTAAACATGTAAGAAGTTTTGAAATGATTTCATGTTTGTGAACATGATGCTCTATGTATAGATTAAATATTTCCAAAATTTCATTTGATTTTAAATATTGTAAAATAGAAACTAACAAATGACAAATTGGATTCTTACCATATATATCTTTTTACTAATAGTTGTAATATTATTTCAAATTTTCTATCAGATCATTGATTTCTTTATATTTTCAATTGGAAATTTTGTTATATAAACGAGGTCACGAATTCGAATCTTGGTTCCATATAACATTTATGTATTTTCTCCTTATATTTTGCAATATATGGCTTTTAAAACTATAGGAAATTCAAACTAAAGATCAAGAAAATATTCTGAAGGAAACAGATAGTTTTTTTTTGAAACCAAGGTCACACGGAAAAAATTTTAGGATGAAGGACAAAAAATGCTACACGTGCAAAGCATCTATTGTAAATATATTGCTGATTAAATTTAGCATTTACAAAGATAATGCAATATTAATATAGTACTTTGTTAATATTTTCCATTCCGATTAAACTTTTGATGCGCCGCCTTTGGTTCAATTTTTTGTCCTAACTTTGTCCTTTAAACTAATCCACTCTTTAATGATTTTGAATTTCTTGAATACTTCTCCACACGTGCATCACATGTGCTAAACCATTTGCGTGTGTATGTAATGTGTGTGTGTATATGTATTCGCACATACATATATGTGCAAGTGAATGTGCGCGCATGCCCGCGTGCTTGCGTATTCAAATAATAATGCTTTGTTTCTAGCTATAAGGGAGTATGCATTGGACTTACATCAGATCATACATGAAATTTTAAATTTATATGGGCTCAATCTTGTGAACTTGATCACTCAACAAACAATCTCCAATTGAGTGGAATATGCATGTGTGTTTATCGGCTGATTCTATTAGCTGTGATGCCTTACCCTGAGACCCACATTAACAAAGAGTATTACTGAGTAATACTGTCTGCTAATGCGGAGAATATGGCTGGTTAGAAGCGACCATCCATAGCTTTGTCTTAAACATATATTAATACTCCTTTATCTCAGCATGAATTCCACTTTTATTATCTTGAATTTAATTAATTTACTCATCCCATTTTATTTTATTTCTCAATCATTAACTAAACTCAAGAGGATAGGATTTAAGTTTCATCAAAATTTTAAACTCAAGATTCCAAATACCGAAAGGATTTAAGAAGATGGAAATTTCAACAAAGATAAACTACAGATAAATAGGATTCAACTCATGGGTAGAATCGGCCGATAAACACACACATGCATATTCCATCCAATTGGAGCGTTGTGTGTTGAACAAGTTCACAAGATTGAGCCCATATAAATTTAAAATTTCATGTATGATTTGAAGTATATAGTGTAAGTCCGATGCGCGCACGCGCACATACATATATATTGCATATGTATGTATGTATATGTGTTTATATATCATCTAAACCCATTTCTTCATAGTATCTCATTCTGATTAATCTAATAGATCTCATAATAGTATGTTTATACTACAAATCAAATGTGGGAAGATATTTTCAATTTTGATCAAAGATTGCACCGAATCATTTTTACCATATTTCCTCATATTTTTCTTGTTTCTTACCTATTTCTAATTTCAAGTCGTAATCAAAGGATAAAACCATTTGTTTGCAAAGGTTGAGTTAATTATTTCATACCGCTTGAAAAACATGAAGAGTTGTGTGGGTCATTTGTATGTTGTATGATATGCATGTTGGCATTATAATACAAATGTAACAAACATGTGGTAACTATTATACAATAGCTTTATGATGCAATATGTTCTTGTACCTTGAGTTTGGTTTTCCTTTTTGTCTCTAGTTTTTTAGTTCACTATTTGATGTAACCAAGTTTTAAGGTTTCAACCGAATCACCAAGAATCACGTTATTCCATTTTGGTTTTAATAGGGATTAAAACGAAAATAAATCGAAAATGGTCTAATAAAAACGAAATATTGATTAAAACAAAAAATTCAAAAGTAATTGATTTGAATTTCAAATATACAAAATATTCTAACTATATAATTTGAACTTACGAAATTATAACAGTAGGATTCGGTTAGGTAGTTGGAATGTAGGATCATTAACAGAAAAGCTAAGAGAGATAGTTGATACTATGACTATGAGACGTTTAAATATCTTATGCGTTCAGGAGACCAAATGGATGGGCCAGAAGGCGAAGGAGGTGGAGAATACAGGTTTCATGTTATGGTATACGGGAAAAGAACGTAACAAGAATGGAGTAGGCATCTTAATTGACAATAACCTTAGAAACGGAGTTGTCGACGTTAAGAGACAATGGGACATGATCATCCTAGTTAAGCTGGTAGTGTGTGATATTATTTTGAACGTTATTAGTGCTTATGCCCTACAAGTAGGTCTAAGTGAAGCCGTCAAGGGGAAATTCTGGGAGGAGCTAGATGTTATGGTTAGAGATGTTTCTAATAGCGAAAAACTTTTCATAGGAGGAGATTTCAACGAGCATGTTGGTACGGCTAGTGGTGGATTTGAGAGAGTGCATAGTGCCTTTGGATATGGCGATAGGAACCAAGAAGGAGAAGAAATACTAAGTTTCGCTATTGCTTATGACCTCATGATAGCTAATACCTTCTTTAGAAAGAGACAGTCACACTTAGTTACTTTTAGTAGTGGTCAACACTGTAGTCAGATTGATTTTGTCCTTATTAGAAGAGATGACAAACGAGCTTGTGTAGATTGCAAAGTCATACTTGGAGAATGTGTCGTCTCACAACATCGGCTTTTGATATCCGAGTTCCGTCTTCGGATACGCGTTCGACAGGACAAAGGAGCCAAGATTAGTCGGACAAAATGTGGATGCTCAAAGGTGATGCTTCACAGGTGTTTAAGGATAGGATGATGAGAGAAGAGGCATGAAATTTGGAAGGAGAAACAAATCGCATGTGGGATGAGATGACAACGCCCATTCGGAAAGTGGCTACTGAGGTGTTTAGGCCAACGAAAGGAAATAAACGTAAACCTAAAGATTCGTGATGGTGGAACAGTGATGTGCAAAAGGCTATCAAAGAGAAGAAGGAATGCTATAAGGTCTTGCATCATCACATGAGTGAGGACAACATGCAAATGTACAAAGTAGTAAAGAAGAACGCCAAGAGAGCGGTGAGTGAAGCAAGAGGTCGGGCGTATGAAGACCTGTACCATAAGCTAAGTACGAAGGAGGGTGAAAAGGACGTCTACAGGTTAGCTAAGCTCCATGAGAGGAAGTTGAGACTTCAATCAAGTTAAATGCATCAAGGATGACAATAATAGACTTTTGGTGAAGGATGAGGAGATAAAAAATAGATGGAGGGATTACTTCGACAAGCTATTTAATGAAGAAGGTGACAGCACTATGATCGAGATAGACGACTCTTTTGATGACAACAGTAGGCATTTTGTTCGGAGAATTCAAGAATCTGAGTAAAAGGAGGCGCTAAAACGGATGAAAGTAGGCAACGCATTGGGGCCTAATGGCATCCCCGTTGAGGTGTGGAGATGCCTTTGAGATGTAGGGATAGCCTGGCTAACTAGGTTGTTCAATAATATTTTCAAATCAAACAAGATGCCAGATGAGTGGAGGAGAAGCATATTAGTTCCAATTTTTAAGAATAAAGGAGATATACAAAATTGCACAAACTATATAGGAATTAAGCTCATGAGTAATATGATGAAGCTATGAGAGAGAGTCATCGAACATCGATTAAGAAGAACGACAAGCGTTTCAAAAACCAATTTGGTTTCATGCTTGGAAGGTCGACCACGTAGGTTATTTTCTTGATAAGGCAACTTATGGAGAGGTTTAAGGAGCAAAAGAAGGATTTACACATGTTTTTTTATTGATTTGGAGAAAGCTTATGACAAAGTACCACTAAAGGTTATGTGGTGGGCTCTGGAAAAGAAGAGAGTCCCAACAAAGTAGATTACGCTTATCAAGGATATGTATGGTAATGTTGTGACTCGTGTCAGAGCATGCGATGATGTAACCAGTGACTTCTCCATTAACATAGGATTACATCAAGGGTCAGCTTTGAGCCCCTACATTTTTGCCCTAGTGATGGATGAGGTTACGAAGAGCATACAATGGGAGATTTCTTGGTGTATGCTATTTGCTGACGATGTTGTGCTAATTGACGATAGTAGGATTGGGGTTGATAGACAACTCGAGCTGTGAAGACAGACTTTAGAATCTAAGAGATTTAGGCTTAGTAGAACTAAAACAGAGTATATGAAGTGCGAGTTTAGTGATGTCATGTCAGAGGATGGAGATGTTATTCTGGCCGGACAAATAGTTCCTAAGAAGGAATCCTTTCGATATCTAGGATCAATGTTGCAGTGTAATGGTGAGATTGATGAAGATGTTAATTTCGAATTCGAGCGGGATGGATGAAGTGGCGACAAGCTTCTGGCGTTCTCTGTGACAAGAAAGTCTCACAGAAGCTTAAAGGAAAGTTCTATAGAATGACAATTAGGCCTGCGATGTTGTACGGTGCAGAATATTGGCCAACTAAAAACCAACATGTTCAGAAGATAAGCGTAGTAGAGATGCGTATGTTGCGATGGAGTTGCGGTCATACAAGAAGAGACCGAATTAGGAATGATGATATACGTGAAAATTGGGAGTAGCACCAGTTGAGGAGAAACTAATTCAACATCGCTTAAGATGATTTGGACATCTCCAACGAAGGCCGTCCGAGGCACCCGTGCGTGCTGTAATTATAGGCCGTGTCGTTGGCTCAAAGAGAGGTAGAGGTCGACCAAAATTGACATGGAAGGAAGTAGTTAAAAGAGACTTAAAGGGTTGGAATATAGCCGAAGAGCTGGTAATGGATAGAAGCGCGTGGAAGTTAGCGATCCATGTACCAGAGCCATGAGCTGTGAGTCTTATAAGTTTTAGATTATAAAATTAGGGAAAAAGAGCATAAGACATAGCATTTGACCTTTGACCATCGACCATTATTATTATTAACACCATTATTACTATTTGTACTAATATCTTCATTTATTTATTTATTTTATTTATATATATATACTATTTATTTATTTATTTATTTTATTTTTTGTTGTTTTGTTTTTTTTTAATTATTTACTATTGTTGTTGTTATTTTTTTCATACCATATGTAATTCTATCTTCATTTTACTTAGCTACTATTATTATTAATCTACCTATTTGATTTTGTTTTATTATTGCTATTGTTATTGTTTTTGTTATAACCTTTAAATTACTTTTGTCATTTAGTTTTGGGTTCCATCTCTAGCCGACCCCAACTTGTTTGGGAACAATGACTTTGTTGTTGTTGTTGTGAAACATACAAAATCGTAAAACACAAATGGTGCGACTAAAAAAATTGAAAATAAGGTAATGGATAAATATTTATGATTAATTAGTATTGTAGATTTATATTTTATGTTTTAATTAAAAATATATTATATATTTTGTTTCCGCAAATTCGACAAATAAATATATAATTATATGAAAAACAAATAATGAAATCTAAAATTGAAACGGAAGCCGAAATTGTCAAAATCTACGAATCATATCAATATTCCTAAAAATTATCGAGACCATTACTAAAGCCGAGGTTCAAACCTTGGATGTAACTGGTTAGAACAAAATATCAATACATAAATTTTGAAGTGCACTATATAGTTATCAATTAAAAAACATCATCAACTGTGTAGTTATGAAAAACAAAAACATAGCATTAAGTACCCAAAAGCGTATATTGCTGGCACTATACAGTTGTGAAATAACAAGCAATACAGTTGTGAAATAACAAGCAGTCCTTGAGTTTGCAAACCTAGTCTAGTACTTTTTGGGATTAGGAAGAAAATTGCAATTGGATTTCACACACATAGGTATGACTGTTTGTACATATACATGTATATGCGCTAGATTCAACCCCCATCCTGACATCTTGTTGCTTCAAAAGCAAGCACATTGATCTGTATAATTAAAGGTTGTAATCGATGTTAACTATATCATAGATTATTATCACGTCAATATAATTAATTATCATATCATGTAATGTTAACAACATTATAATTTGCTGACCTTATATTGTCACTTCAGTATCACTGATAATTACTATTAATCTTTTGATTTTTTTGTTCAGACGGGTGCTTATTATAAGGGTGTTGATTACCACGCTGTGACGCCCCGACTTCAGTGACCGAAATATCAGAGGGAGTTTACCGTCCGATAGCTCGGATCAATGGGCATTAAAGGAGCGATCACTCGTCTACACTACTTTGGATCAACATGGATACGTTTAAAATACCTGAACATTTCTGAAATGATGCGTATCTCATCTCGACACAATGTAGTATACACGAGTTCAGAGAATTTGTATTTAAATCACATAGTAGAACATAATATATAATGGTTTCACAAAACAGCGAACCATATATATATACACAACCACATATACATGTACATAGGTACAAACAGATGTCAGACTATCACTATATATCTACAACTATACATAACTGCTTAAAAAATGACGTCCTAATACATACACAGACAAATATATACAAAGGACATACGACATGACTACACAGAATCAACTTAGCATAGTTCAACGGACTCTAAATGTTTCTCTAACATTTCTCCTCCAGATGACTCTAACAATTCCTTTGAGACGTGTAGCAAGCGTACGTCCGTGAAGCTCTAAATCTACAACTACCTTATATTTATATACCGTATGCCAGTTGACGTCCATCTCAATGTCGTATGGAAGCACCTCAAAACGTAAAAATCATCCTGAAAAGCCTCGGTCTGACCTGAGGAGTTGTCAAAAACAAAACCTTGAGTCAGGCTATAAATCTAACTGTAAATATAATAGTGTAACAAAGATTCATATAAATGTGTGGAGGCGGGTTATATATGTGATATTAAAAGAAAAGATATGTCACACACTCCATAATCTAAACCCGTCCACATACCATTGTGGATTATTTTAGTTTAAATACATATGTCACAACACTATTTAAAGTGAATCACAGCTGCAACTCTAATCAACCGAGATATCACATCCTATTCATTTATAAGTTGCATTCATTATTCAATAGACATACCACTGTCAGGTTATTCATATACGAGGTATGGAATTACTAGTGAATCCTATTCATTATTCACTTTTACTAGTCTCTGTATCGAACTGATATTATGATCTTTTTCATCCGTATATCTTTCGATCAGAAATTGTGGGTGTCCTCGCACAATCTATTAGTTGCACTATCTCCTCCCGCTCACCGTTGGCGATCACACCGTTGTGCTGTAATCTTCATCTTTGTTTCACCACGTATCCATCAATGAGATTACTCTCGATTCTTCCTCGTTTTCCATTTGCAATGCGCCTGTCACCGTGGTTGTGTCCGTGCAACAGATCGTTTGGACAGTAAGTGATGATGGACCTGGTCGTCACGATTCAGAAAGTGACCCCGAATCTGTTCGCTAGGATGGATTCTGGCGTCTAGTAGTCTCACCTCGTCTCGTTTGCTTCATCGGTTAAATTCATTCAAATTCTTTTGTATTTCACTTACCAATATACCATTTATCCCCAAAATGGTATCATTTTCTATTTTATCACATATAAATGTCGTGTTCGTGCAACATAGCATTAACTTGAAGTATATAGCATCATATATATAATGAACATTCGTAAACATAACAGGTAAACATAACTTGGAAGAATGTCATCGGGTTTAAAAAAAGGAGGAACCCAGTGCACGATGCTCCCGCGTGATAGCGGGCTTTGGGGAGATCGATTTTACGCAGCTCTTCTCTCGCTTTGCGAAGAGGCTGTTTCCGGACTCGAACCCTTGACGCCCAGATCACCCGTCGGGTGACCTTACCGTTGCGCCAAAGCTCCACCTCGTCATCAGGTTTAAATTTAAATTATAATAAAATGTACGTTTCAAATTTAGACTTGATTTTTGATGACGTCATTTTAATTTAATTTATAAAAAATTTCCCATAATTTTTAATTTTGGAAAATAAAATATTTTCGGTTGACCGCGTTTTGCGCCAAATGCCGGTTCTTTTGAAATTTTACAGAATAAGTTAACCGGTCTATTTTATTACTGTTTTGTGATCGCGTAATGTTGTCGTGTGCAGTCGTATTTTTATTTCGGTCGTTCGCTGTTCGTATGCGAACGGAATATTGCGTAGCGTCGTACTCTAAAACTTTTTGGTTATGGTCGCCCATCTACACACTTTCAACGACCGAACCGAGACCATTGTCGTATTCCACTACACAATACGGTCGTGCTGGTACCTTCCGTTTTGGCCGTAACACTCTCGTTCATCATACGGTCATGGATATAACGGTGTCGTTTCTGATCACCACGGGGTCCGTCGGTTAGGCGAAAACTAGTCGATCTATTCGTTTCACTTCCCTCTACATATTTCCTTTTGGTTGCATAAACAAAATCATCGTAAATTTTGAGTTATATATCTTATTCAAAATTAGTTATATCTTACGATTTGTTGTACGGACACAACCACGGTGACAGACACAGTGCAAATGGAAAACGAGGAAAAATCGAGAGTAATCTCATTGATGGATATGTGGTGAAACAAAGATGAAGATTACTGTTGCGACTTTTCTATTGATTAGAAAAGCACAAATTTTAATAAATTCTGCAAGCACACAGACGTGTAGTATGCAGGTCGAACACAGAGAATTGTATTTTAAAACAATTGAAATCCATATTTAAATCTTCGGCGTGTTAAACGAATTCGACGGTGAATTTGAACAGAAAATAAAAAAACAATAATATACTCCGAATCGATTCCGAAACTAATCGAAATTGCAACCAAAATATAAAATTGTAAAGATCAGAACAGAAATTAAAATTGCAGAAAAGAAAATAACAGTGCAAACAATTGAAATATTTATTAACTAACTGAAAAGAGTGCAGAAAATAACTAAGAACAAGAATAAATATATTGCTAAATCTACTCAACAATACTACGTATTCTGTTCGAAAATAAAAAAAAACACTACTGAAATTAAAAGTAAACTAGAAGAAGAGTGATGGGGTAAGAGATGATTTTCCATCTGCATTGCTCTCTCTATTTAAAGACTTCAGCCTCCAAAAATAACCCTACTATTTAGGTCCATGTGCTTGATATTTGGAGAATAATAAGATCACCTCACTTTGAATTGGTCTTTGCTTTGTTATTTGATTAACAAGTGGCCTTGCTTTGAGAGATTTTCAGGCTAAACTTTGAAAGTGTATTTTCAGTATTTGCATTTGATTTCTTGCATGAATAGTAAACATGTTGGTCACGTGAGATGCATTTCTTCATGAATGATATGTACTTTCTCTTTGAATTATTCGGTACTCAAAATGTTGCACTTTTTTTTGCGTGTCATTTAAACCAATGGACGGCACAACCGATTAATTTCAACGTTGCACTTCGGAATCTATAATCTGCAAAACCACAACAAAATACCCGTATAATACCGCTTTATTAAAATAAAAATATATGAAAAAAACGGTTTAAAATGTAGAAAAATACGTTCATCAAATACCCCCACACTAGAAATTTATTCGTCCTCGAATAAGCAAGAAAATAAAACTAACTAAATCCTTTTTCGTATGAAACACGATTGCATTGAGCGTATGCAACAAGCTATTAAACCTCTAGTGTCCATAGTAGGACGAGTGGTGTCCTGTGAGGGTTTTCAGCGGATACTACCCACAAAATCCAAATGCAGTATGTGATGATTCTAATGTACTACATGAATGCAAAATTTTAAACAAATGGAGACTCAATTTACTTCAGAATAATTGCAACAAATAATGTATATCTGTTTTAGTCAACTTTTAGAAATTTTTGGTTCCTCACTAAACACAAATTTCAATATAACTCAAGTTTTCATAAATTAGATTCTAGTTTGGCTAGTTGTTTCGGTCGATAACATAGTGCAGCCATGAAATAAATTCTTCACTGTTAATCACAGTTTTTTTCAAAATGGTATTTTTCATTTCCATTTGTATAACAAGCCAAATCAACAAAGTCAAGAAGTGTTTGGGTTTCAAAGCTTAGTCTCTCTTTACTAAATTTTTTTCTTCTTCTTTGTTTTTTTATATACACACCTAACTCAGATTACTGAGGCCAGATATACCATCCATGCATTGCCTTGCGGGCTTACGTGAGAAGAGTACAGAGCGTGGCGAGTGCACACACTATCATAAGTGTGCACACCTATTGTCTCTAGGTGTTTCTTATTAGTTTTTTTTTGAGAAGAACTTAAGAGAGTTATGCAAATCAACTTAGCACCACTTAACTTTAATGATTTGAGATGTCAACGCATGTACTTTAAATCTGCCATTTTTTTTAAACAAAGACTACAATTTAGAAATGATTTCATAACCATCACCTACGAATACCCTATATACTAACCTCACTATTATCGCTTATAATTCAACTTTTCATTATATTTTGCATTTAAAATTAGTGATTCACAAAAAATTTCATCAATTGACTTCAACTGTTTACTTACTTTGTCTTCACTAAATAAAACAAATCAAAGTCTTAAAAAAATGGAAAATGAGATAAAGCTTGAAGAATGAAAAGAAATTTGAAAACAAATAATGAGATGATTTTTTTAATTGATGCCACATTGTGAAATATGAACAAAAAGTATGAGATATGCGTCCCCCACACTAGAATGAGACAGTGTCCCAACTGTCGAACAGAATGCAAAATAAAAGGAAAAAAATAGCTAAAAAAATACAACCTGATATGTACAAGATAGTGAGTGGCTTATGCCGAATAGCTAGGTTCGTGGAGATCCACGAACTCGTCGTCCTCGTGTTGTTCAAACTCTAGAAATGGCTTCAAGCGTTGTCCATTGACCTTTGAAATGGAACCGTCCCTAGGATTTTCAATTTCAACTGCACCATAAGGGTACACTATTTTCACAATATATGGACCTGTCCATCGAGATCTCAATTTGCCCGAAAATAAATGAAGTCTGGAATTATATAAGAGAACTTTCTGACCTACTTCGAATGTCTTATGAAGTATGGATTTATCATGTTAGAATTTAGTTTTCTCTTTATAAATCTTTGCATTTTCATACGCTTCATTTCTTAGTTCTTCTAATTCTGACAATTGTAATTTACGATGCGATCCAGCTTTTTCTATGTCAAAATTAAGGTATTTGATTGCCCAAAGTGCGCGGTGCTCGAGCTCAACGGGTAAATGGCATGCTTTTCCAAAGACTAATCGGTATGGTGACATTCCTAGATTGGTTTTATAAGCTGTGCGAAATGCCCAAAGGGCGTCTATCAATTTAGATGACCAATCTTTTCTGTTGGAGTTAACTGTCTTTTCAAGAATTTGTTTAATTTGTCTATTGGAAATCTCGACTTGACCGTTAGTTTGTGGATGATATGGAGTAGATAGTTTATGAATAATAGAGTATTTCTTAAGAAGAGATTCAAAAGCACGATTACAAAAATGGGAACCGTTATCACTTATAATGGCTCGAGGTGTGCCAAAATGGGAAAATATGTTTTCTTTCAAAAATTTGACAACTTTATTGTCATTCGTTCTAGTGGGAATGGCCTCAACCCATTTAGACACGTAATCTACTGTAAGTAGGATGTAGAGATTTCCAAAAGAATTAGGAAAAGGACCCATGAAATCGATGCCCCAAACATCTAAAATTTCGATGACAAGGATTGGGTTTAGGGGCATCATGTTACGTTTGAAAATACGACCTGTTTGTTGACATCTAGCGCATTTGGAGCAAAATTCGTGGGCATCACGAAAAAGGGAAGGCCAGTAAAAACCGCACTGTAACACCTTAGCAGCAGTTTTCTTTGCTCCAAAATGTCCTCCACATGCTTGATGATGTGAAAAAGAGAGGATGCTATGGAATTCATGTTCGGGGACACATCTACGTATGATTTGATCGGTGCAATATTTGAAGAGATAAGGATCGTCTTAGTAAAAGTTACGAACATTGGGGAGAAATTTTTGTTTGTCTTGTTTTGACCAATGGGAAGGTGTTTCATTTGTGACAAGATAATTTACGATGTCCGCGTACCATGGTGCACTGGAGAGGGAAAGAATTTGTTCATCGGGAAAATGATCGTTGATTTGAGAGTTATCGATGTTTTCATGAACAATACGAGAAAGATGATCAGCTATGACATTTTTCAGAACCCTTTTTATCCCGTATTTCTAGGTCAAACTCTTGAAGAAGGAGAATCCAACGGACTAAGCGGGGTTTGGCATCCTTTTTCGTGAGTAAATACCGCAATGCGGCATGATCGGTGTAAACTATGACCTTTGAACCTACGAGATATGATCTAAACTTATCGAGGGCAAAGATAACTGCTAAAAACTCTTTTTCTGTGGTCGAGTAATTCAATTGAGCTTCGTTAAGAGTTTTGCTAGCATAATAGATGACTCGAGGAAATTTATCGATTCGTTGACCTAATATGGCTCCAATGGCATAATCAGAAGCATCACACATTAATTCGAAAGGCAAAGTCCAATTTGGAGGAGGTTGGATGATAGGTGCAGTGGTCAAGATCGATTAAGGGTTTCAAAAGATGTTTTACATTCATTGAAAAATTCAAATTTCACGTCTTTAGCTAGAAGATGCGAAAGAGGCTTTGAAATTTTTGAAAAATCTTTAATGAACCTCCTATAAAATCCTGCGTGGCCGAGAAATGAGCGAATGTCCTTGACGGACCTTGGAGGAGGAAGGTCCATAATAGGATCAACTTTAGATTTGTCAACTTCTAGGCCATTTTTAGAGACAACGTGACCTAAGACTATTCCCCTCCTAACCATAAAATGACATTTTTCCCAATTAAGCACAAGAGATTTCTCCTTACACCGCTTTAAGACACGTTCTAAATGAAGGAGGCATTGATCAAAAGATGACCCATAAATTGAAAAATCGTCCATGAATATCTCTAAGAAATCATCTACCATATCAGAAAATATACTCATTATACATCTTTGAAAGGTAGCGGGAGCATTACAAAGACCGAAGGGCATGCGACGATAAGCGAAAGTTCCGAAGGGACATGTGAACGTCGTTTTGTGTTGGTCCTCTAGCGCAATGGGAATTTTATTATAGCCGGAGTAACCACCAAGAAAACAATAATACTCATGACCGACTAAGCGTTCAAGCATTTGATCAATAAAAGGGAGGGGAAAATGATCTTTTCTTGTTGCTGCATTGAGTTTTCGATAGTCGATGCAAACACGCCATTTTGTTTTGATTTTTGTCGGAACAAGTTCGTTATTCTCATTTGTGGTCACAGTGATTCCAGACTTCTTTGGTACAACTTGTACCGGACTTACCCATGTACTGTCAGAGATAGGGTAGATAATGTTATTGTCTAAACATTTGATAATTTCTTCCTTTACCACTTCTCTCATATTAGGGTTTAATCGCCTTTGAGCTTCGCGAGTGGGTTTAGCCTCGTCGACTAAATGTATTCGATGTTCGATGATTGATGGGCTAATTCCCTTAATGTCGGCGATTACCCATCCTAATTCCTCTTTATTTTCCCTTAAATTTTTTAAAAGTTGTTCTTCTTGGTCCTTAATGTGATCGGAGGCCAAGATTATAGGAAAATTTTCCGAAGAATCTAAATATGCATACTTAAGATTGTTTGGAAGAGGTTTGAGGTCTAATTTAGAGCGTTTTTCTTTTGAGGCTTTAGTAGACATCAAATGATTGAATTCTAGTGAGTTATGAAAAGAGTAGAGCATATCATTTGATTCAGAAAGGTATTCATCTTCATTGAAGTTGGAATGATCTAGGCACATGTTAAGCGATTTGGTAATATCACTAAAGTCATTTTCTACAATTGTTTGGATCATGTCAACTTCTTCTGTTTCAAGATCCCTTGGTTGTTTGTTAAGATTGAAGATATTTAGTTCAATGGTTAGGTGCCCAAAGGAAAGTCGGAGTTGACCATTCCTACAATTTATGATAGCATTTGACGTTGCTAAAAATGGACGACCTAATATCAAAGGAATCTAGGAGTTAGGATTTGAGACCGGTGCGGTCTCTAGAACTATGAAATCAACGGGGAAATAAAATTGCTCAATTTGTATCAAAACATCTTCAACTGTTCCCAATAGTTTTTTAACAGATCGATCAGCTAGTTGAATTGTGATGTTTGTAGGCTTTAATTCCCCTAGTCCAAGTTGACAGTATACAGTATAAGGCAAAAGATTCAAACTTGCTCCAAGATCAAGTAAGGCATGACTAATGTGAGTGTTACCGATTTTACAGCCGATTGTAGGATAACCGGGGTCCTTATACTTGATTGGGGATGGATTTGAAAGAACAGAGCTCGTGTTTGCAATTAGAAATGCAGTCTTAGGAACGTTAGTGGCACATTTTTGAGTGCATAGCTCTTTCAGACATTTGGCATATTGAGGAATTTGCTCGATGGTATCAAGAAGTGGAATATTGATTCGAACTTGTTTGAAGATTTCAAGAATTTGGTCAAAATTGGCGGGCTTCTTCTTTTTGTTGAGTCTATGGGAAATGGAGCAATGGGTTTATAGACTCGTTCAGAAGTTTTTTCATTCGAAGAAGAAGGTGTTATATTAGAGGGTGAAGATAAGGGAGCTGGAATGTTGGGGTTGCCAACATCAGAAAGTGAAGAGTGGTCGGAATTGCCAACCTTGGATGAAGAATTAGAGTTGTTTGGAGTGAAAATAGTGGGTGTCGATTGAGTTTCAGAATTTTGAACATGGGAAGACTTAAGAAGGATGTCGGGGTTGCCGACGTGGATGTCTACCTTCTTTCCAGACCTTAATGTGGTGACAGCATTAACTGGATTTACATTTTCGTCCTCACATAGATTTACTCCTCGAGAGTTACATTGGATTCACTTCGGTTTGACTAGGCAATTTACCTTTCTCATTGATTTTCATGAGATCCTTCATCATTATCAACATTTGTTCATTTTGTTTGGTGATTTGCTCAATTCTTGCATCTTGGTTAGTGATTTGTTCATTTTGTTTAGAGAGTTGTTTTTCCAATCGAGCAATTTCTTGTGAAGGCTGAGAAGGTTGGGTTGATGGATTGAAATTAGGATGCCTATATGGTTGATTCGAAGGTTTTGTTTGAGGAGCGGGTTGAGAATTTTGAGCATTAGAAGTTGGGGCTCGATAATTCGGATTTGGTATCATTGGATACATATGCGATGGATTAGCCACATTGTTGGGATTTGACCACGAAAAATTTGGATGATGCTTCCAGTTAGGGTTGTATGTAGATGAATAAGGACTGTTTTGAGTTATAGCATTGATTTGGTCTTGTGTGTAGTAATGGGGTAGTCCTTCTCCTTCTTGAGGAGTTTGGGTATCTATAGGAAGATATGATGGGTCAATGGCATGTACTCCTCTGTTTGGAGTACGAATTGAAACACGAATTGTTTCCCATTGCATATCCTTTTCCGAATACTGTTCTAAAAATTCCCAAGCTTCCTCGTCTGTTTTTGCCATAAATTCTCCTCCGGACATTGATTCGAGTTGGGATCTTGTTTGATAGTTAAGCCCTTCATAAACGATTTGGCACGAAACATGTTTAGGGATTGCATGATGTGGGCAACTATATAACAATTGATTGAACCTTTCGAAATATTTTGAAAAAGTTTCTCCTTCGTTTTGAGAGAATTGATTGATTTCAGTTCGAATTTTAAGAGTTTTGTGGAAAGGAAAAAACTTTTTCAAAAATATAGTAACGAAATCGTCCCAGCTTTTAATTGAATTTTTAGGAAGAGAATTAAGCCATCTTTTCTCACTTTCTAGAAGTGCAAATGGAATAAGCCTTAACTTGATGGATTCATTAGAAAGTTGTTGCATTTTAGTTGTAGAAGCGTATAACTCAAATTCACTAAGAAATTCATATGCATTTTCAGACCCAGTGAATTTTGGTACCCCTTGGATAAAAGAATGTTTTAGCTCAAAATTATTTCATTCGGCAGGTGGAAATGAAATAACCGAAGGTTGAACAGCCCATGTTGGATAGCATCGATCTCTAAGGGATAATGGTCGGTTCTCATGAAATTCGTTATTTCCAACATGCGATTTAGGTGAACCGTGATTTGAACTGTGTTGTGAACCATGATTGCTCATATTTGTTTGATTTGAAATTTCCCTAGATGCTTGTTGTTGAATGGCTGAGATTTACCGAGTTGGAGCTGTTTGAGTTGGTATGTTGTTGCTACAAGTTCAGACGTCCAAGGGCTGACAACTAGATGAAATGCAACTGACTGACAAGCAAAAGAAAACGTCAAAGGTAAATGAAACAGGGAACGAAAGGAACAACGAAAATATGCAGCGAACAAAAAGAAAAAAAAACGAGTTTTTTTAAAGTAAAACGCTACTTTGGTGAAAGGAACCGAAAAACGGAATTTTTTTTTGAAAACTAAAGCAAAAATAAATTAACACGAATAGACTTAAAAATAGAAAAATCGAAAATTTCATAAAAAACAATTCCCCGGCAACGGCGCCATAAACTTGTTGCGACTTTTCTGTTGATTAGAAAAGCACAAATTTTAATAAATTCTGCAAGCGCACAGGCGTGTAGTATGCAGGTCGAACACAGAGAATTGTATTTTAAAACAATTGAAATCCATATTTAAATCTTAGGCGTGTTAAACGAATTCGACGGTGAATTTGAACAGAAAATAAAAAAACAATAATATACTCCGAATCGATTCCGAAACTAATCGAAATTGCAACCAAAATATAAAATTGTAAAGATCAGAACAGAAATTAAAATTGCAGAAAAGAAAATAACAGAGCAAACAATTGAAATATTTATTAACTAACTGAAAAGAGTGCAGAAAATAACTAAGAACAAGAATAAATAAATTGCTAAATCTAATCAACAATACTACGTATTCTGTTCGAAAATAAAAAAACACTACTGAAATTAAAATTAAACTAGAAGAAGAGTGATGGGGTAAGAGATGATTTTCCATCTGCATTGCTCTCTCTATTTAAAGACTTCAGCCTCCAAAAATAACCCTACTATTTAGGTCCATGTGCTTGATATTTGGAGAATAATAAGATCACCTCACTTTGAATTGGTCTTTGCTTTGTTATTTGATTAACAAGTGGCCTTGCTTTGAGAGATTTTCAGGCTAAACTTTGAAAGTGTATTTTCAGTATTTGCATTTGAT
The DNA here is from genome assembly GCA_030737815.1 of Allium fistulosum. Taxonomy (NCBI): domain Eukaryota; kingdom Viridiplantae; phylum Streptophyta; class Magnoliopsida; order Asparagales; family Amaryllidaceae; genus Allium; species Allium fistulosum. The sequence goes on from CM060904.1 coordinate 138,963,546, forward strand.
TTCTTGCATGAATAGTACACATGTTGGTCACGTGAGATGCATTTCTTCATGAATGATATGTACTTTCTCTTCGAATTATTCGGTACTCAAAATGTTGCACTTTTTTTGCGTGTCATTTAAACCAATGGACGACACAACCGATGAATTTCAACGTTGCACTTCGGAATCAATAATCTGCAAAACCACAACCAAATACCCGTATAATATCGCTTTATTAAAATAAAAATATATGAAACAAACAGTTTAAAATGCAGAAAAATACGTTCATCAATTACAACACAACAGGGTGAGCGCCAACGGCGAACGGGAGGAGATAGTGCAACTGATAGATCGTGTGGGGGCACCCACAATTTTCGATCGAAAAATATACGGATGAAAAAGTCGTAATATTGGTTCGATACAGAGTCTAGTAAGAGTGAATAATGAATAGGATTCACTAGTGCTTCCATATCTCCTATATGAATAACTTGACAGTGGTATGTTTATTGAATAATGAATGCAACTTATAAATGAATAGGATGTGATATCTCGGTTTATTAGAGTTGCAGTTGTGATTCACTTTAAATAGTGCTGTGACACATGTATTTAAACTGAAATAATCCAATGGGATGTGAGCGAGTTTAGATTATGGAGTGTATGACATATCCCTTTCTTTTAATATCACATATATAACCCGGCTCCACACATTTATATGAATCATTGTTACACTATCATACCCACAGCTAGATTTATAGTCTGACTTGAGTTTTTGTTTTTGACAACTCCTCGGGTCGGACCGAGGCTTTTCAGGATGACTATCTTTTCACGTTTTGAGGTGCTTTCATACGACATTGAGATGGACGACAACTGGAATACATTATATAAATTTAAGGTAGTTGTAGATTTAGAGCTTCATGGACGTATGCTTGCTACATGTTTCAAAGGAACTGTTAGAGTCATCTGGAGGAGAAATGTTAGAGAGATACATTTAGAATTCGTTGAATCATGCTAAGTTGATTTTGTGTAGTCATGTCGTATGTCCTTTGTATATATTTGTTTGTGTATGTATTAGAACGTCATTTTTGGGGCATTTATGTATAGTTGTAGATATATGGTGATAGTCTGACGTCTGTTTGTACCTGTGTACATGTATATATATATATCTATCTTTTTGGTCCGCTGTTTTGTAAAACCATTATATATTGTGTTCTGCTATGTGATTTAAATACAAATTCTCTGAACTCGTGTATACTACATTGTGTCGAGATGAGATACGTATCATTTTAGAAATGTTCAGGTGTTTTAAACGTATCCATGTTGATCCAAAGTAGTGTAGACAAGAGATCGCTCCTTTAGTGCCCATTAATCTGAGCTATCGGACAGTAAACTCCTTCTGATATTTCGGTCATTAGAGCCACGGCGTCACAGCGTGGTATACATATGTGTGTTTGCATATGAAATGCATCATCGATTAAATGTAACTATATCTAAATGTAACTATGTCATTTTCGGTTGATGATTTATTTTATTTCAAATTAACCGTAGAAAATTAAGTATGCATTAGCTAAAACCAATTAGAAAATTAAGGATGCTTTCAACTAGCAAATAAATATTAAAGATGCTTTTAGCTAGCAAATAAATACAAAAAAGCATGCAAGCCTTGGACATGCACCTTTCTTATGTAAGTGATAATGACCATTCAATACTTGCACACGGTACAATATTGAGTGTACATTGCAAAAAACATATTTCTATAAACATTGCCATGTAAAAAATGATGCACATAAAAACATTTTTGAACATGACATTGTTCATCCTTCCTACACTCTCAAAGCCAACCTAGATTATACGCATTGTTATAAAAAATCCTACGATTTAAATCCGTTTCAGATAAGATTTCTCTCTTTACAATTCGCATACATTCCGATTTGAACTCAGTTAAAACCGAAACTAAAAAAATCATTCAATCCATATCTATATATGTAATATTTCCGTGACAAGATAGAAATGTAACAAGTAAAAAAGATAGGATTTGATGTGGAAGTTCAAACATCAAAGTCAACTGTAAAGTGTGTACAAATCTTAAAATATGCATATGTTGGATCTATGATTTACGATTCAAATTCCATACCTATTTAAAGTTTAAACTTTATGGTTTATGATTTGAAATTTTGAATCCCATTTTGAAGAACCAGATTATGTGCATCATGATTTATAATGGTTTTCATATCCAGCCATGACTTAGATTCATTAGCATTATGGAATTTTTGTTTGACAAACTACATATGATACACCTTTTCCTCGGTACCTGTTACCTACCACTTGCTAATTTATTGTTATCATTCATTCGACTTTCCACTTATACCTTAATTTATTCACGTGCAATAGCCATAGCATGGTTACATTTAACATCAAGAGATGCGAAATTTTATGGATTTATTCTCTAAATTTTATGTTGTAAACATTGAGCTTACAAAAGAGGCTCAAGATAAGTACATCCAAGTTTGGATCCTCGAGTTAAATATGACTTGGATCTTAACTGAAGCTAATCATCAATTTGAATGAACCAAAAGATATTACAATTTCATATGCCATCCCATTTGTCAGCATATGGCTTAGACATCAAAAAATCAATAGGAAACATGCAATATTTATTGCTTAACAAAGATTTTCACCGTTGTTAGAAGGTAATCAAACATGATTATAGTAGTAACCATAGTTTTAACCATAATTTCCACTTGATAGTTGATACAACAAAACTATTTATTTACTAATTTATTATTATGTAATTTAACATCTATTTGCTAGGCATATGATGCAGCAAGGATGAGGATCAATGCTAGATTTAGTAGCGAAGACAAGGAATCAAAATTTGTATATAATGCTTCAAAAGCTGTTGTTGTGAGGAAGGTCCTGAAAGCAGTTGACCCAGATATGGCAAGATTGCTCGACGATAGTGATTTGTCACAGTTTGCATCAGATGTCGAAGATTTGGAATTGGATGTTGATTTTGTGATCAAAGCTAACCCACCTGATGGAGAGGATGAAGCGGTGAGACAACAGCAGTTTGCACAGTTTTTGGACGTAGATGATATGTTTGCAGACGTTGGTGAGGATGATGAATCGGCTGCTTCTAAGCCTTATGTTAGTAGAAATCTTGATGAACAATTTGATTTGGTGAGATTTATTTCTCTTCTAGTCATCTTTTGCAATTGTAGCATGTTAGCTCGTTATGTAATCAACACGGTAGTTCAATCTATTAGCATTTTTAAATTTGAAATTAAAGTATGATATCTGATTATTTTCATCATCAACTAACGTTTTAATTATTTTTTATGCTTTATTTTCTTGGACATGCAATTTCAGTGCTTATACAAGTGTTGGTTAACGTATGCTAATTGCTAAAAGCTATCTCTGTAATATTATGAACCTTTAGCATGTGCACCTATGGCATTCTTAATATATCTTGCTTGAAGTAGCAAACTAAGTTAAAAGAGCTCATGTTCTATTCTTCTAGAACAAATTTCAAACAATAATAAATAATAAATAAAATCGACTCATACAATTTAGCTTCTGCTGCTCTATTTATTCCTTCAATAAACTATGACATACCCATTTGGGTTATTTTCCTGTATATACATTGAACACATTTGCCACTGTGCTTACCTGATTTAAACTCTAACATCAATATATTTGAAAGTAAATGGTGATGGTTATCCAAAAGTCACTATTCTATGATGGGCTTAAAGTTGCAAATAAAAATAACATAATCATATTTCATAGCTGCACCAGTCATTCAACTATGTAAGTTCAGTACATGTTTCATAAAATTTCACTGATGCAGGTACAAGTTTGGCATGAAAAATGTTATGCCTGAGCACTAATTTGTAACTATCCATATTTTTCGGATCCTTATCTACGCGAGTGTGATGTTAAGATTATTATATTCAGCTAATCATGTCCATGTCATTTGATGTGTTACACAGTTTGTTGTACAACTCTATCAAGAATATGAATTCAATAATGAATGCAATAACAATATGTTTGGTGAAGATGAAGAATCTCTTGCTGCAAAAATGAGTGATGCTCTCCGAATATTTGGCACAGAGACTGAACCCAAAAAAATTGTGAAGTTTTGAAAGAAGATGTGGAGCAAGGATCTGATGTAGTACTAGATACATCAAGTGATGGTATTTAAAAAATGCAAAGAATATGCCCAAGCGTACTGTAATGAGTGTGAAAATGACAAAGAGGTAATATTAGTTGAAGAAAGTAGCGATGATTCAGAAATATGGGATTGTGAAAAAACTGTTTACACCTGTTCTAATCTCGATAATCATCCAGGTAAAATACAGGTTCCTTAAACCCTAAAAAAAGACTACTAAAGATTTTTCCTAGGAAATAACAAAGATGTACAAAATTGGTGCTAATGTGATTGCACTTGTAGGAAAGCAGAAGCTTCCGGTTGATTGTTTGCCTAAACCCAGGAAAGCTGTTGAGAAATTGAAAGCAGAAAAAGTAACTTGAGTACTGAAAATCAGAAAAGGAAACTCGAGTCAAAGGAGGAAAAGAAAGAACGCAAGGTACTGGTTGGTCATAGTGGTTGAAACTTTTTTCTTTTCAGAACCTGCATTAGCTGGGGACAAAGCAGGCTAGAACAAATTTAATGTCTATAAGAAAACCGTATGGTTATTTTTGTTCATGATTTCAAAACTAATTCTAGATCTTTAGTGTGATAAGAAACTAGAATTGTGTTTTTCATGCATCACTTATGGAGTTGTTATAAATATTGTTATGTTAAATCCCGTGCAGGCTGCTAGGAAAGAAGAAAAAAGAGAAGCGAGGAGAGCTAAGAAAGAGCTGTACAAAACTGAAGCACAAAAAGCTCAGAAGGTTGCTGCTATTTCTGGACCATCTTCTTCGGTTCATCTTGCCCAGTTTCTAGGAGATTATTTTTTTGGCGAAAACCGCTATGATCATCGGTGAGTACCATTCTAAGTAACTTTCCTTCTGTATACCATGAATGAATGAATTATTCATATTTGATGCTAAGCATATTATGTTTATTTGCACAAATAAGTAATATACTATTGAAGATATGCGGCACAATATTTGTTTTATATATTAGTTAATTTGTTAGTTGACTGATTAACTACGGAAAATGTTAGATTTGACTTAGCAAGAGATATTTATGCACATAATCTCTCAAAAATCTTCATTTTTATGAAAATCAAATAAATATATATATATATATATATATGGTCAAATGTATTTATTTATTTGACTGATTATGAGAGATATATTAGCAAATATATCTCTACGTTTCTATTGGTTGGTAGTAGCTATAAATATGTATGTTAGGAGAGTTATTTTTACGAAGGATTTTGGTATTGAGATTAGTTCTCAATTTTTAGGTTTTTCTTTTAATCTTTTGGTAGATTAATAAAAGTTTTGCTTGGAGGAAAAACTCATTTTTTTTTACTTCATATCTGTTCTAAAATCTAATTGTGTAGAGATCCAACTAAAAAGCCTAATAGATTGGTATCAGAACCTACTACATAAATTTTTTGAAGAGAGTTCGATTATGAAGAAGATAAGTATGAAAAAACTTAATGAAAGAAATTGGAGATTATGGAAGGTGAAAATGGAGGACTTTTTGTATCTCAATGATCTGCACCGACTATTAGAAACAAATGGAAGAAACCTAGTAATTTCTCTGAAGCAAAATGGGTGACTTTAGATAGGAAGACTACAGTGGCTATTCGGATTTTTTTTTGGAGAATTCGGTGTTTCATATTGTTGCTAATGAAACATCTGCTTATTCAATCTGGAAAAAACCGAAAGGAATCTATGCAAATAACTCTGCAACAAACAAGGCCCTTCTTATAAGAAGATTGATGAATCTGAATGATTTTCATGCAATTGTGAATCAATTGCCTGCCATTGATTGCAAATTATATAATGAGACACAAGCTTTGATGTTGATGAGTTCATTACCAGAGAGTTGGGAAACACTTGTAGTTGCGTTGAATAACTCAAATTTGGATGTAGTCGAGTGGGGTCGGTGGTTAGTAGCTTGCTTAATGATGAGCTGCGAAGGATAAACCTAGTAGAAGAAAAGGAAACGAAAAAAGAGAAAGTAGAAATCCGTTTGATGAAGTCAATCTTTCTAGGAAGGGTATTCGTCCAAATATGGAAAAGACGATCATATAAATCGAACATGAAATGAGATTTCATCTGCTATTATTGTAAAAAACCCGGTCACTAATTGAGAGTTTACAACAAGCTTAAAAAGGACAAAGAAATGATGGATGTATAAGGGGAAGACAAAGTCAAGGTTGATGAAGGAAGTGATGAAGAGGTAAACTTTGGTGAAAACTCGGATGACAACATCCTATGTGTGGATAAATGCGAAAACAAAGATTGAATACTTGATTCAGGTGTTTTATTCATATATGTAATCGAAAGGAAGCGTTTATTGATTACAAAGGGCAAAGTGATAAGGTGAAATATGCAGATGGTGGAGATTTGCATGTTAAAGGTATAGGTTCTGTTAGGTTGATTATGTATGATGGAATAGTGGTGAGCTAACAGATGTTAGGCACATTCTAGAAATTAAGAGGAATCTTGCTTCAGTAGGACAACTGAAATAAAAATGCTGCAACTTTTCAACTCGATGTGGAATGATAAGGGTTTGCAGAGGTAATAGGAAGGTTTAGCGTACAAAATGGCGAAACAATAACATATACAAATTGATTGAAAAAACGGTGGAGAATATAGTGACTTCTCAAATGGGAGTTGGAGAGGCAAATTTATTCGAATCAAGGTGGAGCTTGCAACGAAAAACCATAAATTTTGCTAGGAGACCTTTGTTGTATTACAAGAAATTTTGATTTATTGATGATATGTGTGTTCAATGGGATCATGCATAACTAAGTGGTTTGAAGGTTGATTAAATTTGAACAAAGATGGAGCACATGAAGAATATTGTGTCAAGGTGGAGTTTGAAGATATGAGACACGATAATTGTTTTATGAATTAGTTAGTTGGTTGAGTAATTAACTATGTAAAATATTAGATTTCACTTAGTAAGAGATATTTATGCATGTAATCTGTCAAATATTTTCATTCTTGTGGAAATAACATAAATAAATATATGATCAAATATATTTATTTATTTGACTGATTATGAGAGATATATTAGCAAATATATCTCTACGCTTTTATTGGTTGGTAGTAGCTTTAAATATGTATCAAGGTTGGTTTTCAATTTTTAAGTTTTTCTTGTAATCTTTTGGTGAGTTAATAAAGATTTTGTTTGAAGGAATAAAATCATTTTTTTTACTTCATATCTCTTCTAAAATCTAATTGTGTAGAGATCCTAGAAAAAAATCTAACAATATACAATTTCTTAGCACAGTAAGTAACTTGTGGTTTAGCAAGCTTAGCAATCTGGGTATGTCAGGAAGGTAAATTTGTATTAGTGATTGCTGGTGTATATTACTGAGTTTCTACCTAAGTTAAATATTCGATGCATGTTGTAATATTTAGTCAAACTTTAACTAGGACCAAGTCAGATTTTGATTAATAGATCAGTATCGTTTTTTCTTGCTTTGTATGCAACGATAAATACCATACATCTTACAATTAATTTATTCTAACTGCTAATGTTATCAAGTTAAAGGTAGTGTTGAATTAGAGTGTGAATTCTACAGCTTGCCTTTTCAGCTTCCTCTTTCTATGTTTGAAATTTGAATTGATATTTCAATGCTCTCTTGCATAATAGTATTTTTAGTATGGCGGGTTCTTGATTTAGTCTATACATGCTTTTACTCTAGGAGAAATCATGTTAGGGACTTGGATATTACTTTAGGTAGCTAATATTCAGAAGCGAAGATGAAATAAAAATCAGTTTAAAATTGAAGATATTTATTTAGAAGAACATTTCAGAAGTGGTAACAAATTAGTTGTGTGTGTGTGTGCACGTGCATCCACGTGTGTTGTGCATGTGTGTGTCAGAGTTTATTTGTTTTTTAATGAGGAAGCATCGCCCTTCAAAGATCTCACACATAGAGTTACATGGTGTCATCAAATAAACAGTATTTGTTCTTATATTTTTAGAAGCAACTTATTGTCCTCTTCCTTGTTCATATGATTTGGAGGTATATTTCATATTATCATTTTTGCTTGGTCATAATCCTGATTTAAGGTTGTGCTCAGTGTTGATATTATATTAATTTGAATTCTGTTTCTACAGGCTTGGTTGTTCAAGAAGTATGGAGACAAAGCGAACTTTCGAAAATATCTGACTATGTTTTCCATTTCATGCAATTTATCAAATTACGTAGCTTGAACTTTGAATTTTGGGAGAATATTTCTTGTTTATTCGCTGTTCAATAACGCACGCTTTATATATTGTAACAACTCTAGTTTTGGTGGTTATCTGCAATATTAAATTAAAGCGGTGGTTATAATTTAATGCTGAGAAATAAAATAAATTGGAGATTTAAATTGTTTATTTTAAATAAACAATGGATTTTAAATGTAAATGTGAAAAATAAAGTTTTGAAATTTTTATTTTGGTTGTTTGTGTTAATAATGAGAAATATATGGTTTTATTTTGGTGAAAATGCAATAGATCTTGTAATTATTACCAAATGTTTCTTTTATTGATTTTTAAATGGAGTATTTGATTTTAATATGTGTATATTATAAATAAAAAGGAGAAATTTTGTTTAAAAATAAGTTATGGACATAAAAATGAGGTTAAAATGATTAATTGCATTTTATTACACAAGAAAATAATTTTTATATAATTTTTGGTGCTAAAAACAGCATTTTATGTACGTATTTGTGTAAATTTGGTATTTATTTAAAAATGAGAGTTTTTGATAATAAAAATGTTTTTATAACTAAATTATTCCTTTTATTAGTCGTAAAATGTTTTATTAAACATGAGAATATGTTTGTATAAGTTTATTGTGTTTGGAATTTTGAGAAAATATGATATTTTGATTTATTAACATGAGTGTATATGTGTTTTGAGATAATTAAAAATTAACGAAGTCTTAATTGGTTATTGGGTTTAAGCCCAGTTTCTAACCCAGCCTGTAAAGAAAAGGGTTTCTCTTCTTCTCCATGTACTATACGTTCTTTTACAGTAAAACAAAAACCAGAAAAGAGAAAACACTCCTCTTTCAAACCTAGAATTTAAAATCTCCAAATTAGCTCAATCCTTCATTGTTTTATCAAATTAAAGTTATATTTTTCAGGTAATCAACTCTAAAACTTATCCTATTTCATCAAAATTGGATTTTGCAACAATTGGTTGTCTGTAATTGTTTTCTTCTTGCTTGCATGTTTCTATGTTGTGATTTTACGATCTCTTGAAGCTTTCTCAAGGCAGAAGCTTACATCTTCCTTCAAGTTTGCTTAGTTTGTCCTTCAAAATCGCAAAGGTGAGTTGTTACACTCACACAATCTAGTTTAAACACTTATCTATGCTTTTTTGTTGCGATTGATTGAATTTAAGGTTTAAATTGATTTGTTGTAGCTAAAATTTGTTTTAGCTAACATACAGTGGGTAAAACAGTGTTTGGATCAATGTTTGAAGATCCATATCTCCCTCATTTCTTAATGAAATTGCATAATTCTGTTTTTCATGCATATCGTAGTTCATGTGTGTAAATTTTCAGACCATTCCAATGTCATTAGGCTATTCAAATCATGTCTCAAAATTAAACCCGGAGAAGATTTCAGACCTGGATAGAATCCAACATGGTCTTAAGTCCATGTTTGAAATTTCATATCTTTGCCATTTCATGTCGTAATTCAATGAATCTTTCTTCAGTTCATAGATATATTGTTCTACTTTGTGGATGTCAAGTTTGGAGCCATTTTGAACCATGTAGCATATCGAAACTGTTGCTCAAAGTTGGACGCATGTAATGTTTTATTGCCTAGAAGTGTGTATTATTACTGAAATCAGTTATGAGTCCATCTTTGAGTCCTCATATCTCTTAATTTTGGTCCAAACTAGGTAATTCTTGTTTCAGTCTAGAGTATGAGTGTTAGTCTTTGCGCGTGTTAAGTTCGGAGCCATAGTGTGACGACCCGAAATTCCGTGCTCAGAAAATCGCATCATCGAAAAGAAAGAAAGGGGTGAGAAAGTAGAAAAGATAGAGAAGAAGAAGAAACAACAACAGAATCTCAACAGCGGAACGATTGAAATATAATATATCACATAATAGATTACATAGTATCATATACATCAGAGTTACACAGATAATACAACACATACTAGACAGTTATAAACACCTGTCTAGTTAATACAACTCGATACATCTCAAAACAACACAGAAATATAACACAGCGGAAATACAGATAAACACTAACACAGCGGAACCAATATATATCTACACGCTGAAGCCTCCTGCTCCATTGCTCCTCCATAATTCGTCAAAGCTAACCTGAATCCCTTGGCTACCCGTAAAAATTTGGGTACCCGAGAGTTTATGAAAAACAGAAATAAACTTCGGGTCAGACATGGGTCTGGTATGAGTAAACGGTTAAAGTTGCTTAACTTTCAAAAACCTTTGAAAACAAAAGGTATCACGTAAGACTTCCCACACATAAACATGGAAAAGTTTTTACCTTACGCTAACCAAAACTTTGATAGAAAATCCAGTGATATTATAATAGGTCTAGGGTTTTCAAGTAAATAAGAAATAGCTGAAATTGTTACATGATTAAATTCCAGCATACATAGGTATACAATCAAATCCGATGGCACTTATTGGATTTTGGATTCCATACAATGGCAGGGCTACTGGGGTACCGCCCGTCACAGTACGTGGCCTAGATCACCGTACCGAGAACCCACCCTAAGTTCCCTGCAACACAAGGCCGGAACCATCCCTTACTGGACAGTCCCAAACGAAACAACCCCACGGTTGTTCATGACCAACCGCACACTAAGCCGAAAATAAGGGACATCTAGACAGGGGTATATCTCGCTCTCAAGTGGGTGCTACCCACGAAGCCTTGCTGCACCTCCCCTGTTTTAGCCATTCCCGGTTGATGAGGCTTGAGGCTACGATTACCTTTAGAGAACACTTCTCTTAGAATGCTCATCGTCCACCTGACGATGTTCTGAAAGCATTCAATCCATACAAGTTCGTTCCGGGTTCGAACGAAACCGAAGGCATTATCTCGTTACACTCGTATTGGAATCACCCTCAGAGTTAACGACAATAACCCTTGCATTCTGAATCACCATCTCGAATCTATAAGTACTATCTTCGTCAAACTCATTACGGAATCACCCACAGAGTTATACTGACGTATAGTTCTTATACCTCGAGTCTTCACTTGCTCCATTTGAATTTCATGACCTAACGTTATTTTGGATCGATGTGGCATTCGGGTCTCCAGACCTAGAATCCCGGTATACGGAAACCCGATCCCGGTCTCGTCGAAATCCAAACCGTGTCTTTTAAGGCCAAGTTGTTTTAAAGTTAAAACAATTTAATTCAATTATCTATATACTCACAGATAGATAAATCACAATATAACAATAGATATAACATCATCATCATAAACAGATAATCCATATTATCTACTCAAACAGATAGTCAATATCATCATACTTAACCAAGCATCCATAACACAATAGATCTATATCTGAGATCACAATCAATCATGGAAATCAATATCATCCATCATATATAAACAAAGATTAATAATCACCTCATTTATAATTAATTTAAAATGAATTAAATTAATTACAAATCTCTAATTAATTTAAAGTAAATTAAATTATTTACTTTATCAATATTAATCTAGCTTACATAACCATTAATTAATTCCAAGTCAATTAATTAATCATTCTCTACTTTTCCATCTTAATTAACCTTTCTTGATTAATTATCTTTAATTACATTTAAGTAATTATCATTTAATTATTTTTCACAATTTAATTATCTTATACCAATTATAGAAAGTAATCTTTAAATTACTAAAATTAATTACATTACTTCTTTAATTAATTACATTAATGAATTCCTTCATTTATTAATTATTTCCAAATAAATCCATTTTAACTTACATCATTAATTACTATAATTAATGATCTCTAATTACATTTATTACATTTAGTAATTTATCTTCAATTTAACCAATTTGTTAATCACCTAGATTAACTCCATATAGTAAATAACTACCCTTAATTACTTCATCAATAATTTAATTACTCCATAATTAATTATCCTCTAATTAATCCCTTGATTAATTTATACAAAGTAATTATACTCAAATTACTTTCATTTTTAAATCATCCAAATTAAATTAATTACTTCCTTAAGTAATTATACTCATCCCATCCTCAAAGGTTTATTTAAATTAATTACTTAAACAATTCACATTTAACTTAATTAATTTTAATGAGAAATAAATTTCTCATTTATTTCCATAAGTAATTTATATTTATCTAATTCACAATTTATTATCTTAAATTAATAAACTTAATTAATTATCCAGATTAATCATATTTATTCCTTTATTTAATCATCCTAGTTAATAACATTCATTGACTATTTACACTTCTTAAATTACTTTTCTAAATTAATTAAATTAAGATTTATTATTAATTACAATTAAATTTCATCTTTACTAACTCATAAATAAATCCTTAATTATTTAATTAATTAAGTATTCAATATAACTTAATTAATTCTTACTTCATCAATTAATAATCATAAATTAAAATTCAACTCTTATTTAATTAATGATTCTTAATTTTCCATTTATTACCAATTGATTATCTTAAACCTTAATTAACCAATTTAACCTTTAATTATTAAATTAATTAATTCAATCATTAATTAATCAAATTAGCTAATTATTTATTTTAATTAACTTAATAATTACAAATCTATAAATCTATATTTATATAAAAAGTAAGGCATTTTCTTATTCCAAAAGCTAGATTCAATTAAATACAAAATTTAACTTAGCTAAATTTACACACTACAAAATATACTTAAGACATTTTTAATGTTGTTAAACATTCTATTTTTTTTAAAACTTGTATTTTGAAAACTAGGATTCAAACTCATTTGAATTCAGATTTAAACTTATTTCAAAGCCTTTGTATTAACTTGCTCTATTTTTATTTAAAGTCTGAAATCTAAAAACTGTAACAATGACAGTTCGAAATCCCATAACAAAAACTACTCGAGCCATCTTCCCTTTACTTCGAGTCGTAAACCAAATTACACGAGAATGAAACAAAGCCCCAAAAAAACAGCGACAGTTCAACTTGGAACCAACTCCATCTTCACTGCTTCGAGTCCCCCCCTTGCACGACTTCGAGTAAATACTCAAATCTCTCGAACACATGGGAACTGTCGTCCCAATTCCAAGATCTTCCACCAGAAACAAGAGTGCACGGTGCACGTGCACCGTGACTTCGATCAACTCCGGCCTCCCACCAGAATTCCATCTCATCGGCAACCTCCCACTCTCCATCCCACGATCATCTACACATCATCCCAGACTCGAATTCAAACTCGAGCTGTTAAACCAAACCTGGAACCCATCGACATGCACTCACCCAAACCTGGCAACACGCTGATGCTCGCCGACCAACCATCTGACAGTCGACCCTTCCGGCCTCGTCTCCCTCTTCACGTCTACGACCAATTCCCAAAGACTCGCCGAACTCGATCAACCAGGGAGAGAGAACGAATCGAAAACTCCCGAGCTCACAAAACTAGGGTTAAAAATTTCAAACTCAAACTGTTGTCGCCACCGTGGCCATGGCCATCTACCACTATTTTTCCAATCACCCCCATAGACTCCTCCACCACCTCACACAACCCCGACCACCCTCGACCCCGCGATCATCGGAAATGCTCGAAAACATGATTTCTAGACAAACCCAAATAACCCATTCAATACTACATTAAAAATCATGAACTTGATCTTAAAAATCCTAGCTTTTATATACGATTCCAGTTATATACTTATATCAACAAATTACATGTTTTGATTTTTAACTAAACTCTAACTCCTCTGTGTTTTCTTCTTTCCAAACAAAGTTTCCTATCTATAATTTTGGCAATTATTTTTAAAGCTTTGTTAAATTTAAAACAACCAGCTTTGTTTTAAATACCTAAGTCTAAAGAAATTTGAGTGAGAAGAAATTGAAATTAAAGCTAAGTTTTATATCTCAAATGTTTAAAACAGAGATGATCACAACAGTTTATCTAAACATACTCATATGTTTCCAGAGCCTTTAAAGCAATCATACAAACCCACTTCCATACATACATCACATATAACTTCAACCATAGGTCATATGCATCTAAACTGAAGACATCTCAAGTTAACAGTTAAAGTCAGGGGCTTGAACTAAAATCTGAGGTGTTAAAGCTACAGATATGCACACATACATAAGTTCACAAGTATTGCACATACACATACATATAAACAAACATAATCACAGAAATTCATAGATTACTTAAGTTTTGTTTTAAAAAGTTTACTCACTTGGCTATAAAACAGAGAGCTTATTCTTTAGTTTGAAAAGAGGCAGCTTGAAACAGGCATGTGAAAACTTGTATTATTTTGTTGTTGATTCCAGAAAATCTGAACTAGCTTGAACTTGAAAACTGAGATGTTTGACTAGCTTTGAAACTGAAGTGCTTTGTTTTTCTAATTGATTTCCAGGTTTGTATACTTCTTTTATTCTTTCTTTTACTTGGTTGTATTTGTTTTAAGACTTTTTGAAACTGGGATTTGCAAAGCTTTGAAATGAAATAAAATGAGGCAAGTTTGATAAATACAACAAGTATACTCATTTGTTTATTATCCTAGTACACGAGAAATCAAAGATTTTTATCTCTTTGGGGCTGAAAGGAAATGTTTCGTGTACTTGCAGTGATGGTATTCAATGCCTTATGCCATATCAAGTCTACACAGCCATACTTTATTCCTTTATGTACAAAATTACAAACATATGTTTATTATTTAACTTAAACTTAGCATACTTACCCTATCTTCATTCGTATGCATAGAGATGATTCTACTGCCTACTCATGTACAATGCTAAAATGTAAAAATATTTACTTGCCTTATCTTATTGTCTTGTACTTAGGTGAATTTTCAAGCCTACAACATATGTTTCTAAAGTGTACATAATATTTTACTTAAGCTTCTACTTGTAATTGTTATGGTTATGGCATTAAGTTAGCTTGTTAATTTATCTCTATCTCCTAGCATAAATGTATTTATTTATTACTCTTTTATTTTACAACTTATACTATTAAATACTAGTAAATTAATTATTTTATTTCATACATTTGATTTATACTTAAGTTTAATATTTATAAAGTTTATTTTATTGTAACTTCAAACCATAGTTTCTTCGCATTATATGCATATATATATATATATATATCCATTTCTATTTATTTTTAAAATCTACTTGTAAAACTATTACATTAATAATATTGCTCATTATTAAATTAAAATGATTTATAAAAGAATTCACTCTTTATTACTTATTTTTTATTAAGCTATACTCTAAAAGAACAAGGTCATTTATTTAATTTAAATCTAAGCTAAAACCATTTAAACAACTTAACTTAAATCTTGAGTATATTTTAAAGCCATATGATTATTTATTTAATATAGAATTTAAATCAAATTTAAAACAGACATTGACTATTTACAATATATACAAATATATATATAAATAAATAGAAAACAATTTATTAGCCTTTAAAAGATAATTTATCAGTTAAATATCCATTTAAAAGAAATTATTAATTCAATTCATATCTTATTATCAAAGATATATCAAATCAATTTAATATTTTATATAGATTATTAAATTGATATTCCTCGAAATTCTGGGATATCACATTCCTCCCCTCTTAAAAGTATTTCGTCCCCGAAATTTAAAACAAAGGTAATTTAATAATCTCATTAATGATTTAATTTTAAACACAAGCATATATCATCAATATATACTAACAACCATAGCAATCAATCATCCAATCAAACAAATCTAACCATTCCTACAAAATACTGGGTAGAATTTCCTCGAGTTTCCCCGAGTATAAATACCGGGCTACTCGCTTTATAGAATCCAAACAATCAATACTACAAAGCTACACACAACTAGATCTACAAACAAGATAGGATATCAGACTATAGACAAGTCTGACTCAACATCCAAAACTCCTAAACCACTGGTTCTACAACCAGAGATAACTCATACACGTACTCCCTCAGAGATACGTGAAAACAACGAATCTCAGTTATCCAAACTGACAATTCACTCCTGAAGATCAAACACTTATCCAAAATCAAATCTCCGATTCTTATCCACAAGATCCTCGGACGATCCTGGGCCACCCACATCCTTATTGATCACCTTATCCTTCGCTGATGCCCTCTCGAAACATCCTGAACCAAAACAATCCAACAAAATGATCTTTCCAAGATCAACCAAAACTCAGAACTCCACTCTACTCCAAGATCCAAAGACAGATCTCACTACTCTTATCCGGAAGAGATAAAACAGATGCTCTCCAAACTGCTTCCGCTGCACAACTCTGATCCGAGCAGATGAAAATGCTGATGACGAACACAAGCAAAGACTGGGAA
Organism: Allium fistulosum; assembly: GCA_030737815.1. NCBI lineage: Eukaryota > Viridiplantae > Streptophyta > Magnoliopsida > Asparagales > Amaryllidaceae > Allium > Allium fistulosum. The sequence goes on from CM060904.1 coordinate 138,980,199, forward strand.
AAACACTTCCCAAAAATATGGTTCAACAGATCCAAAAATAAAACTCAGAAGTTCCTCCAAAACCTGAGCCACTCCACAAAAATCTTCCTCCAGAAACCATCCTACTACTAAGCGGAACCATCGGTACCACTCCTGGAATCCAGTCGATACCAAACTCAATCTCCAGATGCTAACAAAACTCTGACTTCCTGAAGACATCCAGAAAAGAAAACCTCTAACAACCTAAGAGAACACTCAGACTATCACAAGTCACTTTTGCGATCAACCCAAACTAATATCCAAAGAAAAACTGTTCTCTCTTTACCAATCAGAACAGCTTACGCTTAACTAGCCAATCCAACAAAGAAACGAAACCACTCTGCTGCTTCTGAACTCCACTGCTAAGCTAGAAAGCTTCCTTGCCAGCATACAGGACCTTCCGAACTACACTGCTGACACCAATGCTAAGGAATTTCCAAATCCAAAGCTCTTCAAGAAACTCGAACCTCAAACTAAACAGAAACACTCTGCTGCACTCAGCCGCATCACCGAAGCAGACACACTTCTTTAAAACTTGTTCCAAAGAAAACATCTTCGGAAACATCCATAGTCACTGCGTCTCATCACACAGCTACTACTCCCTGAGATATCAAGATATTATCTCTAGCTTCTGTCCAACCGACAGATCCAATCTCTACTCAAAGATGGACTCCGAACCTTTACAGGTTTCCTTCAGAGATCGATGAAATCCTTACATCAACAAAGCTCACTCGAGACGGTATTAGGTCTACAGTCCCGACAGATACACTTCCAACCATTGGTAGTCGTGTTACACACACCACTACCCTATCTACCTTTATAACTTATATTGGAAAACCCGAACAGGTAACCCAACAAATAGGTAGAAATATATAAATATATATATAAAAATTACAAATACGCTCTCTCAAGATAGACACCACTCCAGAGCCTAGGTATTCACTCAACCTAACGCTCTGATACCACCTGTGACGACCTAGGCTTTTCAACCATCAGCAACGGCTCACGACCGGTAGGCTTTTCAACCATCCCAGCCCCGCTGTGGCTCACAGTGATACCTCGGGTTTGCTTTTACGGCCAGCCTCTCGATGGTAAGCACCTAGCAAACCAACCCCAAAAGGCCTTATACTACCCCCGGGGACATGTAGGGGTAAGAGTCTCCCGTTCGCCACCTAACGCAAAGCGAGAACCCCCTATCACGCTGTAATGTAGCAAACCCGATCCCGGTCTCATCGAAATCCAAACCGTGTCTTTTAAGGCCAAGTTGTTTTAAAGTTAAAACAATTTAATTCAATTATCTATATACTCACAGATAGATAAATCACAATATAACAATAGATATAACATCATCATCATAAACAGATAATCCATATTATATACTCAAACAGATAGTCAATATCATCATACTTAACCAAGCATCCATAACACAATAGATCTATATCTGAGATCACAATCAATCATGGAAATCAATATCATCCATCATGTATAAACAAAGATTAATAATCACCTCATTTATAATTAATTTAAAATGAATTAAATTAATTACAAATCTCTAATTAATTTAAAGTAAATTAAATTATTTACTTTATCAATATTAATCTAGCTTACATAACCATTAATTAATTCCAAGTCAATTAATTAATCATTCTCTACTTTTCCATTTTAATTAACCTTTCTTGATTAATTATCTTTAATTACATTTAAGTAATTATCATTTAATTATTTTTCACAATTTAATTATCTTATACCAATAATAGAAAGTAATCTTTAAATTACTAAAATTAATTACATTACTTCTTTAATTAATTACATTAATGAATTCCTTCATTTATTAATTATTTCCAAATAAATCCATTTTAACTTACATCATTAATTACTATAATTAATGATCTCTAATTACATTTATTACATTTAGTAATTTATCTTCAATTTAACCAATTTGTTAATCACCTAGATTAACTCCATATAGTAAATAACTACCCTTAATTACTTCATCAATAATTTAATTACTCCATAATTAATTATCCTCTAATTAATCCCTTGATTAATTTATACAAAGTAATTATACTCAAATTACTTTCATTTTTAAATCATCCAAAATTAATTACTTCCTTAAGTAATTATACTCATCCTATCCTCAAAGGTTTATTTAAATTAATTACTTAAACAATTCACATTTAACTTAATTAATTTTAATGAGAAATAAATTTCTCATTTATTTCCATAAGTAATTTATATTTAGCTAATTCACAATTTATTATCTTAAATTAATAAACTTAATTAATTATCCAGATTAATCATATTTATTCCTTTATTTAATCATCCTAGTTAATAACATTCATTGACTATTTACACTTCTTAAATTACTTTTCTTAATTAATTAAATTAAGATTTATTATTAATTACAATTAAATTTCATCTTTACTAACTCATAAATAAATCCTTAATTATTTAATTAATTAAGTATTCAATATAACTTAATTAATTCTTACTTCATCAATTAATAATCATAAATTAAAATTCAACTCTTATTTAATTAATGATTCTTAATTTTCCATTTATTACCAATTGATTATCTTAAACCTTAATTAACCAATTTAACCTTTAATTATTAAATTAATTAATTCAATCATTAATTAATCAAATTAGCTAATTAATTATTTTAATTAACTTAATAATTACAAATCTATAAATCTATATTTATATAAAAAGTAAGGCATTTTCTTATTCCAAAAGCTAGATTCAATTAAATACAAAATTTAACTTAGCTAAATTTACACACTACAAAATATACTTAAGACATTTTTAATGTTGTTAAACATTCTATTTTTTTTTAAAACTTGTATTTTGAAAACTAGGATTCAAACTCATTTGAATTCAGATTTAAACTTATTTCAAAGCCTTTGTATTAACTTGCTCTATTTTTATTTAAAGTCTGAAATCTAAAAACTGTAACAATGACAGTTCGAAATCCCATAACAAAAACTACTCGAGCCATCTTCCCTTTACTTCGAGTCGTAAACCAAATTACACGAGAATGAAACAAAGCCCCAAAAAAACAGCGACAGTTCAACTTGGAACCAACTCCATCTTCACTGCTTCGAGTCCCCCCCTTGCACGACTTCGAGTAAATACTCAAATCTCTCGAACACATGGGAACTGTCGTCCCAATTCCAAGATCTTCCACCAGAAACAAGAGTGCACGGTGCACGTGCACCGTGACTTCGATCAACTCCGGCCTCCCACCAGAATTCCATCTCATCGGCAACCTCCCACTCTCCATCCCACGATCATCTACACATCATCCCAGACTCGAATTCAAACTCGAGCTGTTAAACCAAACCTGGAACCCATCGACATGCACTCACCCAAACCTGGCAACACGCTGATGCTCGCCGACCAACCATCTGACAGTCGACCCTTCCGGCCTCGTCTCCCTCTTCACGTCTACGACCAATTCCCAAAGACTCGCCGAACTCGATCAACCAGGGAGAGAGAACGAATCGAAAACTCCCGAGCTCACAAAACTAGGGTTAAAAATTTCAAACTCAAACTGTTGTCGCCACCGTGGCCATGGCCATCTACCACTATTTTTCCAATCACCCCCATAGACTCCTCCACCACCTCACACAACCCCGACCACCCTCGACCCCGCGATCATCGGAAATGCTCGAAAACATGATTTCCAGACAAACCAAAATAACCCATTCAATACTACATTAAAAATCATGAACTTGATCTTAAAAATCCTAGCTTTTATATACGATTCCAGTTATATACTTATATCAACAAATTACATGTTTTGATTTTTAACTAAACTCTAACTCCTCTGTGTTTTCTTCTTTCCAAACAAAGTTTCCTATCTATAATTTTGGCAATTATTTTTAAAGCTTTGTTAAATTTAAAACAACCAGCTTTGTTTTAAATACCTAAGTCTAAAGAAATTTGAGTGAGAAGAAATTGAAATTAAAGCTAAGTTTTATATCTCAAATGTTTAAAACAGAGATGATCACAACAGTTTATCTAAACATACTCATATGTTTCCAGAGCCTTTAAAGCAATCATACAAACCCACTTCCATACATACATCACATATAACTTCAACCATAGGTCATATGCATCTAAACTGAAGACATCTCAAGTTAACAGTTAAAGTCAGGGGCTTGAACTAAAATCTGAGGTGTTAAAGCTACAGATATGCACACATACATAAGTTCACAAGTATTGCACATACACATACATATAAACAAACATAATCACAGAAATTCATAGATTACTTAAGTTTTGTTTTAAAAAGTTTACTCACTTGGCTATAAAACAGAGAGCTTATTCTTTAGTTTGAAAAGAGGCAGCTTGAAACAGGCATGTGAAAACTTGTATTATTTTGTTGTTGATTCCAGAAAATCTGAACTAGCTTGAACTTGAAAACTGAGATGTTTGACTAGCTTTGAAACTGAAGTGCTTTGTTTTTCTTATTGATTTCCAGGTTTGTATACTTCTTTTATTCTTTCTTTTACTTGGTTGTATTTGTTTTAAGACTTTTTGAAACTGGGATTTGCAAAGCTTTGAAATGAAATAAAATGAGGCAAGTTTGATAAATACAACAAGTATACTCATTTGTTTATTATCCTAGTACACGAGAAATCAAAGATTTTTATCTCTTTGGGGCTGAAAGGAAATGTTTCGTGTACTTGCAGTGATGGTATTCAATGCCTTATGCCATATCAAGTCTACACAGCCATACTTTATTCCTTTATGTACAAAATTACAAACATATGTTTATTATTTAACTTAAACTTAGCATACTTACCCTATCTTCATTCGTATGCATAGAGATGATTCTACTGCCTACTCATGTACAATGCTAAAATGTAAAAATATTTACTTGCCTTATCTTATTGTCTTGTACTTAGGTGAATTTTCAAGCCTACAACATATGTTTCTAAAGTGTACATAATATTTTACTTAAGCTTCTACTTGTAATTGTTATGGTTATGGCATTAAGTTAGCTTGTTAATTTATCTCTATCTCCTAACATAAATGTATTTATTTATTACTCTTTTATTTTACAACTTATACTATTAAATACTAGTAAATTAATTATTTTATTTCATACATTTGATTTATACTTAAGTTTAATATTTATAAAGTTTATTTTATTGTAACTTCAAACCATAGTTTCTTCGCATTATATGCATATATATATATATATCCATTTCTATTTATTTTTAAAATCTACTTGTAAAACTATTACATTAATAATATTGCTCATTATTAAATTAAAATGATTTATAAAAGAATTCACTCTTTATTACTTATTTTTTATTAAGCTATACTCTAAAAGAACAAGGTCATTTATTTAATTTAAATCTAAGCTAAAACCATTTAAACAACTTAACTTAAATCTTGAGTATATTTTAAAGCCATATGATTATTTATTTAATATAGAATTTAAATCAAATTTAAAACAGACATGGACTATTTACAATATATACAAATATATATATAAATAAATAGAAAACAATTTATTAGCCTTTAAAAGATAATTTATCAGTTAAATATCCATTTAAAAGAAATTATTAATTCAATTCATATCTTATTATCAAAGATATATCAAATCAATTTAATATTTTATATAGATTATTAAATAACTACACGTTTTTGCACTATTCGAGCATATGAGAACGAGAATTAAACGATTGGATAAAACACGTGATATAAGACACGTGCGTTTACCTTTTCGGTTAATTCTTGACTTGTCCGTTTGAACGTTTTCACCTTTGGATCGTATTTGCTAATGAGATGAGGCAAATATTTTTGATTACTGATTTTATTTTCTGGTGTGGCAGTGACTAGCGGTTAATAAACCATTAAGTGAGAAAGTGTGATATGGGGTGTCACATATATCAACGGTCAAAAATGATAAATCTTGTAAATTGTACATTATCTAAGTTGTGTATAATATGCAAGTGTATAAATTAATGCAATATTAGACAATAATTAGTAAAGTATAAAAAGCATGCAAACCAAAGTTTTTATACTGGTTTGGGCATCCCGTCCTACATTAAATCCCGAAGCTTCCCTTCGGTATTTCCTTTAAACAAATCACCCTCACTTTTCCTAGAGGAATAAGCTAATACAAAAGTATCTTTGACAACATTGTGTTTCAAATACAACAATTTTTGACTTACAGTACAAATCTTCCTAGGATCTCCTTTGAGTATATGAATAAGAATGCTTTGAGTTGTAAGGAGTGATTTAACCAAAATTCTATTTTCATTATAATGGATTGAGAGTACGTGAACAATGTATATGCAAGAGAATGTTTAGAAATCAAGAGAGTAAAGAATAGATTAATACAAGTTAGTTGATTTCTACTTCCCAATCTAAGTGGTATTTATAGATTTAGAAACGTGTAGATGAAGAGTTGTTACTCTTTGAGAAAGTCTCTTCATTTTAATGGCTATAACCTTTCATTGAAAGGCGATTTCTTTTGTTTCAAAACAGAAGTGTCTTTTCGAAATCGACAATTTTTGGCCACGACAGATGTTTGTGGTAAAGTCCTCAGACGTTTGTGATTTGTTTAAATTTTAACCTGAGAACTGTCACAGACATATGAGGTTTTATCTCAGATGTCGATGAGGTGTAAAAACAGTTTTTCACCTTAATTTTGATGAAATTGTATGTATCGTGTGTGCGTATACACACACACACACACTCAAGGAGACCTTAACGATATCTTATTTAGGACTCTTTTATAGTAGAATAATCTTAGTATGGTCAATGAATCTTCATTTCTCTTTAAGTCTCAGTAACTTCCTGAATGGTGTCTTCTTATAGCACATACTTGCAATCTTGATAAGGTTTATATATGTATATGATTGTATAGTTGTTATCATTGAAACATAATTGGAGGTTCTAACAATCTCCCTTTTTTTGACGATGACAACTATACAATTTTTCGAATGCCAGTTAATTCTCTGAATCACAGACCTAGGAAATTGGGCAAATTGCATAAAAAATTGGATCATAGGATGTATAACTGTCTTGACTAATTCAATTCTACCACTTAAATTAAGAAATTTGTTTTGCCACTGATTGATTTTTTTATGAATTTTGTCAATAAAGGCTCCAAAATTTATTGCTTTAAGTTTATTGTTAGATAAAGGTATGCCTAAATATATCACTAGGAGGCTGCCAATACTGATATTTAATAAACTAGCTATCTGCTGTTTGTTATAGGCCCCTTTACTAAAAAAAGTGTACATTTTTTCTCATTCAAACTCAGGCCAGTAAGATACTTCAGATGCTGAAATGTATGCTAAATGCATTCTGAATTCTTTATTGTAGCTTTAGCCAATATTAATTTGTCATCCACATACAATAGATGTATAATTATGGGATCAATATTATAAATATGGTAATATTACCTTTCATGTACTCCACATCAAGGTAAATATAAAGGAATTCCATAGCCAATGAAAATAAGTACGGCGAGAGAGGGTTGCCTTGTCTTAAACCCTCAAACTTTCAATAAATCCACAAGTTGACCCATTAATAATTATCGAAAACGAAGGAGTAGAGATGCATTCATATATAAGATTCACAAATATGGTTGGAAAGCCCATGGAAATCATCATATGATGAATAAATTCTCTATTGATTTTATCATAGGCTTTATGTAAGTCAATTGTCAGGCAAAAATTGTTTGAATTTTTTCCTATTAAATCCTCTCACCATTTCATATGCAAGTGATGAGTCTTCAAACATTATTCGTGCAGGAATGAAAGCATTCTGGTTATATGAAATGAGGTCATTCATATATTAGTTAACTGCAAAGAAGATTGGCTAAAATCTTATAAATGACATTGCAAAGCGAAATAGGCATAAAATCGGACATGTCGACCGCATCTGTTTTTTTGTGGAATCAAATAAATAAATGTATGATTGATTTCTCTTATTATATTCCCTGATTGGAGAATACCATTCATAGCATTGTATATATCATTTTTGAGAACTTCCCAGTGGACTTTGTAAAATTTTGAGTTGATGCCATCAGGACGAGGGATGCTGTTATCGTTAATTTGAAATATGGCGGTTTTAATTTCATCAAGTTGGAATGGCTTGCATAAATTTTCTCTAGCTTTTTCAGATAAGATTTTCTTACAAGTAATGTCTGGAAATTGAACATTATCCTGTGATGCTGAGAATAAATTAGAAAAATACTTAACTGCTTCATTTGCTAATATTTCTAATCATGAAATCCATGAGCCATCTGAATTAAGAGTGTAGTTACTCATACGACAAGGATTTTGAACATTTATTATGTTGTACAAGAAATTTGTTGGTCTGTCCCTTTAACCATCCAATTAATCTTCAATTTTTTTTATCATTTTCAAATGCCATTTTATTCCATGATTGTATGTACCTGAGAATTTTTCAAAGCATACTGATCTTTTAAGTTCTCATCTATAGGGTTCTGGACAAGTAGCTTGTATGTTGCATCTGCCTCTATTTTTAGTTGAGAAAGCACTGTTTGACTATTTTGTTTGACCATTATTTCAGAGCTGGCTTCAAAACGTGCCACAAGTGCAAAAGTCTCTTCATAATCAATTCCTTCTTCTTGATTGTATCCCTGCGCCACTAATCTTACTTTATTACGTATAATATTTCAATTTTCGTCAGATTTTGAGAAAAACCATTTTGCTCCAATTACTGATTAATCATTTGGCCCTAGTACTAGTTCCCAAACATTATTTCGTTCAAATTGATTAAATTTTTCTCGCACTGCTAAAACCCAGAAATCATCATTCGATGCTTCCTTGTAATTTTTTGGTTTAAAATTATATATAAATGCTACATTAACCATTTTATTTATTTGTCTTCGAGTCGAAACTTTGTTATCTAGATTTCTAATTATGCTATTAATAGGATGATCTTTCAAAATATGGGATGGTGATTTCAAATCACTGTTATTTTGATTATTATTATTATTTTCAAATATAATTTCAACGGCTTTATTTTGATTAGTGTCAAAAATTTCTTCATCATCTTTATTTATATTTTAAAGTTTTCATCAAAGGAGACATGAAGACTTTCCTTTATAACATTTGTTCATTTATTAAAAACTTTTTAAGCTTTACTTTGATCGGAATATCCAATAAAAATTCCTTCATTTGCTTTTGAATCGAATTTACCAAGATTATTTTTTGTATTTATAATAAAGCATTTTGATCCAAATATTCGAAAATATGATACTTTTGGTTTCTTTTTATAGAACATTTCATAACATGTATTTTTAGTCATGGGTCTAAGAGTTACTCGATTTAATACGTAACATATAGTAGCAACTGGTTCGGCCCAAAACTTCTTTGGTAAGCCACTTCCATTTAGGAGAGTTCGAGCACATTTTACAAGGTGCGATTTTTTCTTTCAACTACTCCTTTGTTGTGGTATTCATGGAAATAAAAAATTATGAGTAATTCCTTTTTTATCACAAAAGTTTGTAAATAATAAATAATTCATTTTCAAATTATCCACCGTGATCATTTCTTATACTTTTTATTTTTAAATCCATTAGAGTCTTAATTCATTTAGCAAAAATTTCAAAAACATTTCGAATCTATCACTTTTATGATTTAAAAATAGCGTCCAAGTATACCTTGAAAAACCATCTATAATTATAAAGACATATTTATTGTGATTTATCGAAAACACTTGAGTTGGACCTAATAAGTCCAAATGAAGTAATTCAAGAGATTGTTTAGTAAACGAGCTTTTCTTTAATGGTCCAAGTTGACAAGTATCACTTAGATTTTTAACTTTGAAATTAATTTTGGGTAATCTTTTTATCAAATTGTATTTAGCTAATTTGTTTATATATTTGAAATTTATGTGACAAAATAATTTATGCCATATCCATCGATCATCATGATTTGCGGTTAAGTATAAATCATTGTTATGATTAATATTATTGTTTAGAATATAAATATTTTGATTTCTTAGTCCTTCAAAAATTAAATTTTTATTGTGATCAAAGATATTGCATTTATCTTTTTCAAAATTGCTTTTAAATCCCTTATCACGTAATTGACTTTACTAAGTAAATTATGTTTTAAGTTGCTAACTAATAAAACATTTGAAATAGTAGGAGAAGTAGATATACGGATATTGATGACGTTTCCAATTCTGATAATGCATCCTTTTGAATTATCTCCAAAAATGACTGTGTCACCGTCCATGTAAGTGATGTTTGATAGCATGTGTGCATTTCCCATCATATTTTGGAGCATCCACTACCGAATATCCATTTCTCCTTATTATTATTAATTTTATTTTTGGGTACCTGCAAAATAATAATTTTTTTTAATTGGTACCCATTTTCCCTGTTAGGTTCCTATGTGTTAGTAGGAGAATGTAGCCATACCCACGAGGGTTTGAAACCTTTAGAGATGTAATTTTCGTTATGAACTATATCTTCTAGATATATATCTTCATGTTTTTGTCTAATCAATTTTTTATTTGTTTTAGGAATCCATATTTTAATCCTTTTTGTTTCCTTATTTTCATATTTAGATTTTGTTTTTCTAAAATTTGTATATAATGTACTATACTTAATAAATCTTTGAATATTATTTGAAACCAGATTATTTCTAGAGTATTTATAATTTTTTTATTAAATCCTAATCCCTTCCTATTTCCTGATGGTTTAGAAACCTTTACCAAGTTATCTATATTTTGTTTTCCTTTCTTAATTTTGAAACGTTAGTAGTAATTTTATCTAATTTATTTTTGAGATTAGAAATTTCTGTATTAACTAATTCTAAACTTAGTTTTAATTCATACTTTTCTTTTACAAATATATAATTCTCTATCTTGTTATTCTCTATATCATGTGTTAAAGTTGCATTTTGAGATGGTAATTTTCTACCTTCTTTTTGTGCTAATTCTAATTCTTCTTCAAAAATAGTTTTCTTGTCTTTTTAAGAATTCAATTTCTAATTTAGCTCTATTTAATTTTCTTACATATTCTTTACTTATTTTTTTTTAATTCTCTATACTAGTCTTCTAATTCTATACTTATTTCAAGAATTTCATCTTATGTTAATTTAGGATGTACCTCGTTTGTGCTAGCCATGAAGCAAACATTTGCTTGTTCTAAGTTACTATCGCTATCAGATGATGAGGAAGAGTCGGAGTCATCCCAAGTTACTTGAAATGCTCTTCTCTTTTTCATGAAATTTTCGGTTATTGTTGATTAATGGATAGTCTTTCTTCATATGGCAAAATTTATCACGGCCAAAGCACTGCATTGATGTTTAGCTTGAAGAATTTGTGTTGGTATTGTTTTGAAATATCACCATCCTTTTGAACTTCTTGAACTTATCATAATTTTTGGCTATGAATGCAATCTCATCTTCTTCTAAGTCTAAGTTTTCATTACTTCCTTGAAACACGATATTTTTCTTTTCCTAATTTTTTTCTTTTCTTGCCTGTAAATTAGCTTCATACGACATCAGATTTCCTATTAACTCTTTGACTTTGAGTTGGGAAAGATCGTTAGCTTCTTCGATAGCTAAATTTTTTTCCCATTCGTTTGTCGAAGAGTACAAAATAATGAGACTAAATAAAAATCAGTGAAATTTACTCCCAATGCATAAGATCATCTTATACAGCTTGAAATCTAGCATACATGTCAATAATTGACTCATTTTAAAAGATGAAAAATTATTTTGTAGAATAAAAATTCTTGTTTGCTTAACTTTGTTTGTGACTTCATGGGTAATTTGTAATGTACATCATATATCATAAGCAGTAGAGCAAAACATGACTTGTGAAAATTCATTTTTATTGAGTGAGCAAAATAAAACATTCATGGCTTTGGCATTGTTAGATGTCTCTGCTTTTTGTGCAACGGTTCATGTGCTAATATCAATGTCAGGTGCTTTATATTTATTTTGAGTTGCTAACCATATTACTAATCCATTTGCTTCCATAAAAATTCACATGTGTGTTGACCAATAAGCATAATTAGAACCAGTAAACAGTGGGGGACTAGCAGTTGATTGTCCTTCTTGAAATGTACTTGCCATTTGTAACGACCCAGAAATTTTAATGGTTTTAATAACGTAATTAAATGAATTTTTATGAAATTTTAAATAATAAAATCTGAAAATATAAATTTGATATTTGGAATACGTCTATATAAACATAACAAGCGGTAAATTTTCATTAGATAATATAGAAGTTTATTTTATTATGTTATATTATCTAAATTTAAATCAGCTAATATTTGATGATAATAAAATATTTCTCAAACTTGGATATTTTTATATAATAAATTTATAAATCATCTTCCGAGTGAGATGTCATATTTCGTTTTGCCAAATTTGGACTACCTTTGCTCAACACTTTCCTTTTCCTTTGTTCGAACCACCTACTTCCTCCTAACCCTCCACATCTCCTTCCTATAATTTTTTTAAATAACATTTGTATTTACATTTTGATGGAACCTGCTGTCAACCTCATCAAACACCAACCTTCCTATTCTCTTTCGCCCTATACAATTCCACCTAACTCCCCTCGGCCTCACCGCTTCATCGACCGTCCACTGCATCTTCCCTTACTTCCTTCAATCGATTCAACCATCACTACCGAGCATCAACAACCATAGCTTACTCCGCCACCTACCAGTGCCGAACACCACCCACCTTTTTCACCTTCCTCCCTCCACTGCAGCTCCTCTAGCCGACCCACAGCCCCAACGCCATCCCACACCACTTGCCTTCCTTCACGCACACCCTGCCACCTTTCTTTGTGCTGACCATTTCAAGCTCATATATGTTTTAGCTTCTGTTTTGGTATTGCACCTTTCTTCCTATGTTATATATTAAGTATTATATATATATATATTATTTTAGTATATAAACTTTTAGATTCGGTTTCCATATATTGTTCAAGTATAGATATTTAAAGTAGAATATATATATTTGGTAGTATGGATAGTACACTAGCAGTATATATATATATAGTCATAATATGACAACTTATATATGTTTATAGGTATGTAAACTATATATTAGTTTTTATATAAAATCTGTTTGCTTTTATATGTATGAATTTATATAAGTTTTATACATGTATAGGTTTATATAGGTCGTACAACATCTGGATAGTTGTATATATGTTTATATATATTAATTTATATGTAAGTATTTGTGAACTTAGTTTTTCATATATATATATATATAGATTTTATTTTATAGGTGTTAGAGTTAAAATATTGATTTAAATATATATATATATATATATATCTTATTTTAAATGTATGTTTTAAAAAATTGGTTTTAGAGAAAAATTTATAAAGTATATTTTGTTTTAGTTATATCAAAATGATTCTGATTCGTTTTCATTAACAACTATTTATCAGCTTTGTCGTCAAATTCGTTCCAATCTTGCTTTGCTTTGGAGTTCATGCTCGGATTCATAACTCATTTCATTTTCGAATCTCTCTAGCCTCGAAAGGTGAGCAATCACTCACAATAAACATTCTTATATTTATTAAATGTGATTTCACTTGAAACGACAATTGAAATACACCGTTGCTAGTTATTTAATTTCTATATATGATATGCCATTTCTGTAACTGTCCACCTGTGACATTTGACATCATGATCTGTTATTTATATTTTATCTGTTATTGACGATATATGCCTGTTATTGATATGTTATATTTTTATCATCACCGTTTTCACTCTGCAAGTTCCCTGTTAGTATAGAATTCCTTATGGGTTGAAATGATACATACCCGAACGATCTTGTAGAATAGGAGAAAGTCGTTATATGTTGAAATGATAAACCCAAGCGATTTTCATTGAACTAAATTTTGGGATTACGGATTGAAATGATATATATATACCCGTAAATATCTAAATTGCGGATTGAAATGATAAATCTCCATATCACTTGACCATAGGATAGAAAATTATACACGAACAATATTGGTCTTTATATGTATATTTTGAAATGATTTCCAATGTTTTAAAAGAAATATATATGGTTTTATATAAATATTGATTTTAATATATATAAACGTTACTTTATATATGTTTAAAATTTTAGATTTTGAAAATTATATGGTTTGGAAATTCTAAAGTTATAAGTTAGTTTTGAAATTTATTAATTTTAAGATTTTACTTATAATTTTACTATTTTAAAAATATATAAAATAAGGTTTAATATAAAATAAATTTAATAATAAGATTTGATTTAATAAAGTCTGATTTAATTAGTATATAGTATGTTTAAGTATTTATTTGAAATTATATTTTAAAAATAGAATTTTATAATAATTTTAATAAATTAAGGTTGGGAAGATAAATTTAAATTGATTTGAAATCGTATTCTTTTAAGAATTATAATTAATTATAATTGATTTGAGACTTATTGAATTGAGATTTTAAAGATATGATTTTATAACTTGATTTTGATTGAAAACGATTAAATGAATATTCCAAGTTTAAATAAATCAAAATGGGATATTTAGTTTTATTTAAATTATAGTTTTAGATTTTCTTTAAATGTTACTGGATTAATTTAATTGAATATTTCAGAACTAAAAAAATAGTAAAGGGAATTTAAAATAAATATGAAATTATCAAATTTAGTTATTGTAAAGGTTGAATATTAAACTTTGAAATCTATTGAAGTTGAAATGGTTTAATTTTTGATTCAAATTTGTATTTGAAATCGATATAAATTGAAAATCGTTTATTGAGATGTTGAACTAAATTGAAAGTTCATGAATTGAGATTGAATTAAATTTAATTTTGGAATTCGAGTTGATTTGAATCGATTAGTGAAATTTGAGGAAACTATTTTTATTATATATAGTAATTTTAAAAATATTTAAACTATTTTAATACTTTTACTTTATAAATTATTTTATTATAAACTATTTTAATTTTTAACAATTTTAATATACTAATTATTTTATTATATAAACTATATTATTATATTAACTATTTTAAATTTATAACTATTTTAATATGCTAATTATTTTATTATATATACTACTTTAATTTATAACTACTTTATTATATATACTATTTTTATATCTAAACTGTTAAGTGAAAGTGTTATGATTTCAAAGTATTATGATTACAAAGTGTTATGATTTCCAAAGTGTTATGGTTTCAAAAGTGTTATAATTTTTGCAAAGTGTTATGATTTTTTTTGAAATGTATTATTTTAAAGGGAGTAATGATCTTTAATTGATATGGTTTTGAAATGATATGACATTTTGGTATGAATTATAAACTATTTGAATTGAAATGACCACGGTGTCATAATAGCGTTTGGTTGTTAAGAGACCGGGATCTGTTATTGTCATACTCTCTACTAATAACGAAAACCAATTTAACAGCCACGTACGTGGTGGAGATTCCAGAATGAAGTAGGATGGTTGGTGATGATTCTATATGAGGTATATACGTGGACCTAACACCCGTGAGTTAGCTTAAAGTGGCTAAAACAGGAGCAATTGACGGGCCATGTGAGGTAGCTCCTTCGATCGGACACACTTCTTCAATACCATTCTATTACTTTGTGATTGATTGGGTGCACCCTTGGATTTTTTGGGAGTGTTGGACGAGTTGGGCGGTAACTGCAACTATGCGTTACCAACAACTCGGAAGTGTAATTGGTATATCTACCCTGGAATTGCCTAGTTGTGCCATGTCACCTACCATATTGAGCCCACTACGAGTTTGTTTTGTACCATATCTATGGAGTGTCCTCTAACGACCTTTAGTTTACGGAGGGGATTACGGTATTGTATAGGTTATGGGAATATATAAAATATGTTAAGGGGGATATGGGTAATGCCTCAATGCTATTTTAATACTTTACTTTACTATAGACATATTATAATAGCGTATATTACTACATAGTAGATAGTTCCACGGATCCTTATAGGCACTACAAGAAAAAGTGGTTTCAACAGCAAAGTATAATAACGTTTTAAGCAAACATGCTGTCGTTTATTGTATTAAACGTAAAAAAGAAAACGAAAATGCTGTTTATCAAATGAAAAATTAGGCGGGATTTTGCTTCCACGTTGTTGCCTTACATTTCACTTCATTTTCTTTTACTTCTCAATTTTCGCGCAATCTTTTCATCAATTCCAATTTTATCCCCTTTCAATAATCCTCTCAAATTACAAGATCATAAGAATTGGTCCTCTTAATTTTCTTGAATAATCTCCGTCTCCAGATTCAATTACCCAAATTGGGGCTTTTGACTGTCGTGTAAGAGAGAGAGGCAAAAGTAGGCCGTCGTTGTTCTCTAGTCGCGGGTAGCTAGTTATCAGCAAAATCCCTAATTTTTGTGAGTTAAATGGTAGTCACTATTTAGCCAGATTGCACGGCTTGGAGGCAATTGGAACTTGTTAAGGTTGGGTTTCGATTTTTTTTTCAGATGATATTATCGTCGAATCTCAATAATATCTAGATGTAGCTGATTGTTTTTATTTGTTTTTTCATACTGCACTTTTGCAAGTGTTGTTATTTTGAGGCATTAGATTCAACTAGCTCAATACATAGACTCGGTCATGTAAGCTGTACTTATAAATCCATCTTACATGTGATTTAATTAGTTAATGTGGCTGTATGTCGATAATAATTTAGTCTACTTAGGTGGTGGTGTAGAAGCAAAAGAAATGTATGACGAAAGTATATTATATGCTATTTGATTGGCTTGATTTTTTGAGATGGAAACTCAAAATAGCAGTGATGTGTTCATAGGAAGTGTTGAATTTAGGTCAATGTCAACAGCCAATAAAGTGTATACAAGTGAGAAGTGTTGAATTTGGATGTTTCAGTGTCAATAGTCAGTAAAGAGGAGGAATAAGAAAAATAGTGCTTAAGAGCTTTGAGATCAATGTGCGTAATAGGATACAAACAGTAGATTTCTTGTTTATTGTGTGAACTATTGTTAATTTTTGTTCATGCCATTATCTTTTAGTCTTTTGTAGACAAAATGGTAAAGTTGGATCAGGTGAAATACAAAGATGTATTAATTCGGTCCAACAAATTTCATGTGTTGAATACTATTTATTTAATCATTGAGTTGGTCGGTAAACTATGAAGATGGTTTAAGTTGATACTCGTTAAGAGTTTTGATATTTTTCTAACTTTAACTTGATGTTTCACTTTCATCAACGTTATAAATCTTATAGGTCAGCTTCATGGAATGTTAACGATTATGGAAACATCAATATAATTACAAAAGGGAAATTCTAGGAAATACATAGTATAGCATGATGCGTAATGAGTAGGAATATACTAGAAGTTATTCAAATATTCGCCATGGGCTTGTAAGTGTGGTTCTTGCTATTTTTTACACCTCTTTTTAGTATGCTATAAGATATTGGGAAGCAGTTTCATTGTTAGCTAGATTATATAACACACATGCTAAAATTATTTCTTTGTAATTACCAATGTAGCAGTTTCCAATCAATATATCATTTTATTAAGCATGATAGGCATGACATAAGAGTAACACTACATAAAACTATTTTAAACATACTAAAGATACCGAGTAGTTTGAGTTTGATTGTCCTTGTTTCCTTTATATCAAACTCATTATCAGTAAGGTTCAACATAAGTAAACTCATTATAGGTAAGGTTCAATATAAGTTTAGCATGGATGCTTGGAAAAAATAAACCTCAATAATGGCATTAATAAGGTGTAGAAAGGAATGATATACCCTTCGAGGTACGCTGGTATGTTATTCCTTTATGTTTTTCCCTTTGTTTTATCAATTAATGTTATAATTCAAAAATGGGGATGCACAATCTAGATTACTGTAACTCAAAATATAATAAAATTGCTAAAACCGCTGCTTCATAATAGAAGATTAGCTATATATATGCAGCCCATCTAGAAGCTATATTTACGCTCATGAGGCCAATGTTTATATAAGAAGTCTTATCTTCTACATAACACAAACAAACCACCGTTTAGTTCATGATCCCAATATTTACATACCTATTCAAACTTCTCTTTTATTTTCATGTCAATCAGCTATCATTTGTTGTTAACGTATAATTAATTTTCATTTGTTTAGGTATCATTGCCTACCTAACCCACAGAAATGATCAAAAAGTATATTTTCTATTTTGTATGTATGTTAGTTGCATATCCTTGTGCATGTTTAGTGCAACAACATTTCTATATACCTCTCCTTTAAAAATTATATCTTATAAATTTACTTTATTACCCTCAGTCGAACCTATGCGTATGTTATGCCCTAAAAAATTGTTGCATAGGTTTCAAATTTTATGTGTATAATAATTTCTAGTTTCATATGCCTAACAGATCATTAATATTTTACAAATATACTATTTGGGAAATCCATTACTCACAAACTATCAATTAGCATTTTTTATCTTTCAGCTTTTATTCCTTTTCTTTATTTGAACTGCCATGTGTGTGTGTGTGTGTGTGTTGTTGAAAATGGCTAGTTATGCATTTGTTTGCCATTGTTTAACTGAGCTCCCTCCAGATAGTTGGGTGATAGATGTAAAATCGAACCTGGAGCAAAAAGAGGGGTAGTCAAGTTTGTTGGTAAGGCTAATACTGTAGCTCCTGGATTTTGGGTAGGAGTACACTTAGATGAGCCTTTAGGGAAAAATGATGGCATGTAGGTTGTTTTGCAACCATTTATTTTGTTGATGGACTTTGTCACGACCCTGAAATTTAAATTTATTTAAATTTATAATTAAATGAATTCTTGAGTTAAATTTATGATTAAATAAATTTTAGATAAAAATTTGTAAATTTAATTGATAAATTGAGAGCGAGTTTCCCCGATATCCAAGTATATTCTGTATAAATCATTTGAGAATAAAATATTGTAAATAGTGTATATGTGAGTATATGTGTGTATATTGAATGTGTATATATATTTAGGTATATACGAGCAAATTTAATATATATTTCTATTTGGATTTAAAAGTTAAAAATAAATGGTTTAGAGATAAATGATAAATATATATATATATATACATATATTTAAATTGATGGTTAAAGATGGTTTGAGTTTATAAAACAGATATAAGACAATAAATATTAGGTGAATGTTGATAATTAAACTTTAAATAGAAAATAAAATTTTAAAATGTATGTTATAATAAAATACATTTAAGTATGATTTAATTAAGTGAGTATAAAACAAATAAAAATAATAAAGAAAGATTTTATAAAAATTCGAAGTTCACTTGTATTTTAAAAGTAATCAAAACAAAACAAAAGAGAAACAACTTACATTCAAATAAGTAAATACAATTTTTAAAAAAATATAACAACATTTAATTCATTTATATTGCAAAGTGATAGGATTTAGGAAACAAGACAACATAATAAGTGCAGCCACCATCTTTAGAAAGAAAAGAAATAGCAAAGAAATGTTATGCAGGCAAAAATAGGAAAAGAAGACAAGTATGCAAATAAAAGAAGAAAATGAACAAAGTAAGTAGATTTAAAATAAAATGTAAAACCCAACATCATCATCTCTCAGCCGAAAACAATGCTAAGCATGGAAACCAAGTACCAGGCAATTAATGCAAAAGCATGGGTATGTACAAGTCATAAATGCAACCTTTAGCCGTGCCTATGGTATAAACAAATATCATCATCCCCTGTACAAAATGTAAACTCTTTTATATACATCCACAAACCTCACTTTCGTTCGTTCAAGAGCAAACCAGAGAAGAAGGAAAGTAAACATCATCATCTACAAATTTGAATATCATTCAACTCAAAGAAAAACAAACAAGATGATATAAAGGAAGATTACAGCAAACAACTTCTCAGTTTTTAAAGTTCAAGCCTATTCAAACATAAAGCTCTGTTCTTTCTTCTTTTCTGGAAGAACGGTGAGTAACATTTATATTTAAGCTAATTCCAGTAACTATAGCTGCTAAATTATTCTGTGATAATCATGTTTGGAGTGGATGAAGGTGATGGAATTCTCTGTAATATGTATGGTTCTTGAATACATGTTTGGGTTTTTAATGTGTTCTTCCTGTTCTAGAGTTCCAGTTTTAAACCCAAATCAAAACCATGATTTCATGTTCAATCCTTGTTAAGGCTTAAGGTTTAAAACAAAGTATGGGTATATAACATAAGTATAGTGTGGAATTTTATTTAGTATAAATTAAAACTGTGAGGTCTCTGGAAACAAAACAAACAGGACAAACTAGTTGCAAGTGGAAATTTGATTTCCAGTTTCTTTGATCCAAGATTATAAATCGATAACATAAACAAAAACTCGAATTTTAAAACTAAAATTGGAATTTATAGTTTGAAATTGACTGGGTAACTCTGGTTTAACCAGAAATCACATTTAAGGTTGGAACTGTCAATCTAGAAGGTCAGAGTGGCCGTGATTTTCTTTGATGATGAAGTGATGATCAGGTGTTCAGGAAAAAATGGTAGGTGATGGATTAATACAGTAGGAAAGTGGTAATGAAGGATCAAAATATTTAAACCTAGTTTTCTGTAGTCAGAAAAATTTATCAGTGCAACCCATATAAATGATCGAGTGCCATGCGACCTTGGGGGTTGGTGGAGGTGAGGAAGACGAGTCCACGGCCGGAAGCAAGGCTATTCTGGTGGACGGGGCTACGAAGTCGAGGTGATGACAGGCTTTTGTGTTTGGTCGTGAGTTTGGTTCCAGGCTTCGTTTGTTCGAATTCGAGTTCGAGAGGCACTGCAGTGGTGCTGATGGTTGGGATCGGAACTGGAAGTGATACTCGACTTACTCGTCGATGTAGTGATGGTCAGAGACGTCGTTGTGGGGTGTACACGTGCACCATGTTTTGTCAGGCTGGTGAAAATTGGGTCTGGGAACACTCGGGGATTTACACGGGGAAGATCATGGATTACTCGGGTGTTTTCGTATTTTTTTTCGAAGTAGGATTTGGGAATCTCGGGTAGAATAGCGATCTCAGTTTTCAACAGAACCCAGGCGACTCGAGTACGTACTCGAGTAAGTTGCATTTTGGCTCGGGAAATCTTGTGTTTTTCACGAAGCAAAACGAAGTAAACTCGGGTTATATTGTTTTCCAGTTTTAAAACAGTGACCAGTTTACAGTTTTTAAATTATTAAGTTTAAAATTTTAAATCATGTTAAACTGAGTCAGTTTTAGTGTTAATCCCAGATTTTAGGAAAAAAAAAAGAAAAAAAATATAAATTTAGTAATTTAAATAAATAAATATTTTTAACTTAAGTGGAACTGTTAAAATCTCTTTATAACTAAGTGTTGTTTCTAATTTGTAAGTTTAAGTTTTTAAAAGGGTAGTTTTATAAAATGAACAAAGTTTAAATTTGTGTTCGTTCAAACTGGGGATTTAAAATGGAAGTTCAAAGAGAAAATGGGATCTAATCAATTATGGAAACGAATTTTCCTCTAAGTAAATAAGGATTAGGGTTTAAATTCTTTAACCCTTAATGAGAATGATAGTAGACAGTTTGAATTGATAAATTTGAAATTGAAGTTAAATGAATTTATGTAAGTTAATTATGGTAGATGTGAAATTAAATAAATGTTAATGAAGGTCATTAATTAAATTATTTTATAATTAATTAATATAATTGATTTAAATAGTTGATTTGATTAATTAATTCGATAATCAACATTTTAAATGTTTAAGTGTAATTACTTAATGGGAATTAAGTAAGAAATTAATTTCTCACTTTAGTTAAGTGAGTAATTGATAAATTTGAGTTAATTAATTAAGCTTAATTAATTTGGATTAATCACTTGATAATTGGAAGATATAATTACTTAGGAAAGTAATTGATGAATAATTACTGGATGTAATTAATTGGATGATGCTTTGTGATATACCCTGATTTATGTTGTGATCTGTAGTTTACTTACCTGTGATATATATCTGTGATATGTGAATGAACGATAAGCGTATAGTTTATATCGCTTATCAACTATATCCTGTATTTTGTTATGTGATGATTGATGTTGCACTATTATGTGTAAAACCCCTAGACTACACCTTTACACACACAAATATGGATTTCACGTGGAAATCGGTTAAGTCACAGATAATTTAAAATTGATGTTTTTGAAATTGAAATTTTAATTTCAATTGATTTTGAAATTAGAAATTTGGGGTTTAAAGTGGAAAGCTTTTGAAATAGAATTTCAAAGATAAAAGTTATTTTAAATAACTTAACCGAGTTTTGAAAATTTAAATAATTTGATTTAAATTTGAATTCAAGTTTGAAATTGAATCCTATGATTTGAAACTAGGGATAAAAGATGATATAAATGTGTTTGTATGAATTTAACCATTTTAAAAGTATAAGTTGGGAATTTGAATTTAAACCAAGGATTTCCACTCGTATGGATGAATCAGATTTTCTGAAATGAAACCGTTTGTTTTCAAATGATAAAAGCTTTCAGATAAGAAATGAAATTCCAGTTTAATTAAAGGAATTTCAAGATTGAGTTGAAAAAATGGATTTTCCCAAGTTATGAATGAAATTGTTTTGAAATCTATGGATTTAATCTGTCTATTTTCAGATTTAAAATGATGATTTATTTAAACCATTCGAAATGAAATTGTTTTGAAAGCTATGAGTTAAATCTTTGATTTAAAGATTTAACGAATTAATCAAATTGAAAGGGAAATTGATTTGGAAAATCTATGAATGAATCTTTGTGAAATTAAGTGAACTTTGTGAATTGAATCTTTTTGTTTAAAAAGATTAAAATGGTAACTTGTTTAAACCATTTGAAGAAAGATTTTTGGGTAATAAGTTGTGACTTAATTGAAATCCCAATATCCATATGTTTTGAATATTGCGCTCACTATTCGGGTTTGCCGGGAAAAGACCTTTGGGTCATATAACCCATTCCGAATAGTGATACGTCGTATATGGATGGCATTTGAAGACCGGTGATGAAGACCAGATATTTTCGAAAATGAAAGGACAACCTGTCGAATGTCTCTGCACTGAGTTGCTCCGGTATAGAGATTTATATCACTCCTTTTGTGACAGGAAGTCCGGACGTGATTGGAAATTATCCGGATTTGCAAGGGCTTCGTGAGAAGTGCCTTCGGTTCTGTTCGAACCCGGAACAGACTTATATGGATACATGTCTGACATTACACTTTGAGATATAAAGCCGATTTCTTTCAAATACATTTCTGTTTGGTGGCGGAGAATTTATTCTCTTAGCCTAACACCCTTCTCTGAGACGTACGAGCTCAGAGGTTATGTAGTTGAAATTTATCAGCGATATATCCCAATTTGGTAATGTGGCATGCTGAGTGTTGCTGTGTGATGATCAGTGTTTGATCATTTGTGATATGATCTTTTGTTTGATCATTTATCTTTGTGATCATAGGTTGATCATCTGTTGACCCAAAGCGTGGCTTTTTGAAAAAAAGCGTAGCTTTGTGGACGAGACTTCGTCGAGCCTCACAACCCGGTAATGGTCGAAACAGGAATCGTGCGGCAAGGTTTTCAGGGGTAGCTCCCCTAGGGTATGACCATTCCTTCTGGAAAAGGGTAGTATCATGGTATGGAGCCCAGATACTTACTCATGTGGATACACTTTCTTTATGATGTGTGATGTTGGATACCGAGCTCGGATAAAGGTCCCAAAGGACCGGGGGTGGCATATCTGAGGTTTCTTTTATCCCTTGGGAAAAGGGGTTGCCGGCCTTGTTTGGCAGAGAACAGTTGGTTCTCGGAACGTCCCGCCAGAGGCGTTTCTTTCGTGGAATAGGAAGTTCCTTAGCCTGACCATTTGTTGGAAATCCAAACAAAACAATACGAGCCCTGTACGGTTTTAGTTGTATTACCTGCCATGGAATGTGGTGGTAACCTGCTATTGAACATGGTAGCTATAGTAGGCATAAGTGCGAAATGTCTATGCTGGCTAAGATTTATATTCTACTTTCGAAATTGTTTTCTACACTATGCACTAGTAATAATATCAAATGATTTGATTTTGCGTAGTAAGCATCTTTGACTATCATAAGAAGAAATCTCCTCCAATTCTGCGCTTGCATTGTGTGTGTGGTGGGAGGTCTTATGGTAGTTTCATTTTTCAAAAAGCATTGCGAATTGACTTTAAAATTCTCTGCTATTTGTTTTAAAGATAAACTGTTTTTGTTGCTCACACCAGTCCCATGACTGATCCGGAGTTTATTGTTTCTTTCCTAAACTCTGGATGCTCAAAATTTTTCTACACGAGCAGTCTTGAGTTTGGTTTTTCAGATAGTCAGATTAGTAGGTTATCTGGAGCTAGTTCAGTCTTTGGATCGGACTGCACTTGCTTATCTTTGTGCCTCGTTATTGGGAGTTCGAGCTATTTCTGGATCGTGCTTTGGAGATGAAGATTATCCGCTGCTGATGTTATCTATTTTTCTTTTCCGCTGCTATTTGTTGTATCATATCTCTGATGTATATTGATATTCATTGTATCATTCTGTTGTATCAGATATTGTATATCAATGTATTATTCATTTTTTTCCGCTGTGTTATTTACTTAACTGTGTTATAAGCTCCGGCGACTCGGATTTGAACGCTCGAATCTACGACATTCGAGTACGATGTAAAGTATGGATGTCGATTTTCGAACGCGAAAATCTGGGACGTTACATTTGGTATCAGAGCTAAGGTTGAACTTCAGCTCAGGAGTATAACACGTTAAGTAGCTCATTAGAGATAGAGTGAAGTAAACTCTAGAATGAGTAATTCTCAGATATCCGTCTGAACGTCTCAGTAAATTCTCTTACTATCCACTGATAGTGAGTATGAGTGCAAGAAGAGAACGAGATAGGGGACAAGGGAATACGACTATAAATGGTCAATACCCTGTAACAGTGGAAATAACTTTCTCTATCAAATTTTCTTTGATTCGTTTCCAAATTCTTTTCATTTCTTCGTATCAGCTACAAGAAGAAGTTTCGATGTGATGATGGCTCTACGAATCGTTGTAGAAATTCTTACCTCGTATCTTAATCGGTTTCTTATCAGCTTTTTGATTTAAACCTTAATGAATTTGAATTGGAAATTTTAATTTGAGTTAAATTGATTAAAAGAATATGAAGGCTAAATTGAATTGAATCAATAAAACGATTTCGTTTGAAACCCAAATTTGAAATTTTATTCAAATTTCTTGTGAATACCAAAGTCCGAAGAGGGACAAATTGGTATGCATTTCGAGATATTCCGACTTGAATTCGGAATCCGTATCTTGTGTTCGAGAAGTTATAGGAGATCGAATCTGTCTATCTCTGTCGTTGTTTTCGTGCCTGCGAATTTCGAGGACGAAATTCTTTTAAGGGGGGAAATTTGTCACGACCCTGAAATTTAAATTTATTTAAATTTATAATTAAATGAATTCTTGAGTTAAATTTATGATTAAATAAATTTTAGATAAAAATTTGTAAATTTAATTGATAAATTGAGAGCGAGTTTCCCCGATATCCAAGTATATTCTGTATAAATCATTTGAGAATAAAATATTGTAAATAGTGTATATGTGAGTATATGTGTGTATATTGAATGTGTATATATATTTAGGTATATACGAGCAAATTTAATATATATTTCTATTTGGATTTAAAAGTTAAAAATAAATGGTTTAGAGATAAATGATAAATATATATATATATATATACATATATTTAAATTGATGGTTAAAGATGGTTTGAGTTTATAAAACAGATATAAGACAATAAATATTAGGTGAATGTTGATAATTAAACTTTAAATAGAAAATAAAATTTTAAAATGTATGTTATAATAAAATACATTTAAGTATGATTTAATTAAGTGAGTATAAAACAAATAAAAATAATAAAGAAAGATTTAATAAAAATTCGAAGTTCACTTGTATTTTAAAAGTAATCAAAACAAAACAAAAGAGAAACAACTTACATTCAAATAAGTAAATACAATTTTTAAAAAAATATAACAACATTTAATTCATTTATATTGCAAAGTGATAGGATTTAGGAAACAAGACAACATAATAAGTGCAGCCACCATCTTTAGAAAGAAAAGAAATAGCAAAGAAATGTTATGCAGGCAAAAATAGGAAAAGAAGACAAGTATGCAAATAAAAGAAGAAAATGAACAAAGTAAGTAGATTTAAAATAAAATGTAAAACCCAACATCATCATCTCTCAGCCGAAAACAATGCTAAGCATGGAAACCAAGTACCAGGCAATTAATGCAAAAGCATGGGTATGTACAAGTCATAAATGCAACCTTTAGCCGTGCCTATGGTATAAACAAATATCATCATCCCCTGTACAAAATGTAAACTCTTTTATATACATCCACAAACCTCACTTTCGTTCGTTCAAGAGCAAACCAGAGAAGAAGGAAAGTAAACATCATCATCTACAAATTTGAATATCATTCAACTCAAAGAAAAACAAACAAGATGATATAAAGGAAGATTACAGCAAACAACTTCTCAGTTTTTAAAGTTCAAGCCTATTCAAACATAAAGCTCTGTTCTTTCTTCTTTTCTGGAAGAACGGTGAGTAACATTTATATTTAAGCTAATTCCAGTAACTATAGCTGCTAAATTATTCTGTGATAATCATGTTTGGAGTGGATGAAGGTGATGGAATTCTCTGTAATATGTATGGTTCTTGAATACATGTTTGGGTTTTTAATGTGTTCTTCCTGTTCTAGAGTTCCAGTTTTAAACCCAAATCAAAACCATGATTTCATGTTCAATCCTTGTTAAGGCTTAAGGTTTAAAACAAAGTATGGGTATATAACATAAGTATAGTGTGGAATTTTATTTAGTATAAATTAAAACTGTGAGGTCTCTGGAAACAAAACAAACAGGACAAACTAGTTGCAAGTGGAAATTTGATTTCCAGTTTCTTTGATCCAAGATTATAAATCGATAACATAAACAAAAACTCGAATTTTAAAACTAAAATTGGAATTTATAGTTTGAAATTGACTGGGTAACTCTGGTTTAACCAGAAATCACATTTAAGGTTGGAACTGTCAATCTAGAAGGTCAGAGTGGCCGTGATTTTCTTTGATGATGAAGTGATGATCAGGTGTTCAGGAAAAAATGGTAGGTGATGGATTAATACAGTAGGAAAGTGGTAATGAAGGATCAAAATATTTAAACCTAGTTTTCTGTAGTCAGAAAAATTTATCAGTGCAACCCATATAAATGATCGAGTGCCATGCGACCTTGGGGGTTGGTGGAGGTGAGGAAGACGAGTCCACGGCCGGAAGCAAGGCTATTCTGGTGGACGGGGCTACGAAGTCGAGGTGATGACAGGCTTTTGTGTTTGGTCGTGAGTTTGGTTCCAGGCTTCGTTTGTTCGAATTCGAGTTCGAGAGGCACTGCAGTGGTGCTGATGGTTGGGATCGGAACTGGAAGTGATACTCGACTTACTCGTCGATGTAGTGATGGTCGGAGACGTCGTTGTGGGGTGTACACGTGCACCATGTTTTGTCAGGCTGGTGAAAATTGGGTCTGGGAACACTCGGGGATTTACACGGGGAAGATCATGGATTACTCGGGTGTTTTCGTATTTTTTTTCGAAGTAGGATTTGGGAATCTCGGGTAGAATAGCGATCTCAGTTTTCAACAGAACCCAGGCAACTCGAGTACGTACTCGAGTAAGTTGCATTTTGGCTCGGGAAATCTTGTGTTTTTCACGAAGCAAAACGAAGTAAACTCGGGTTATATTGTTTTCCAGTTTTAAAACAGTGACCAGTTTACAGTTTTTAAATTATTAAGTTTAAAATTTTAAATCATGTTAAACTGAGTCAGTTTTAGTGTTAATCCCAGATTTTAGGAAAAAAAAAGAAAAAAAATATAAATTTAGTAATTTAAATAAATAAATATTTTTAACTTAAGTGGAACTGTTAAAATCTCTTTATAACTAAGTGTTGTTTCTAATTTGTAAGTTTAAGTTTTTAAAAGGGTAGTTTTATAAAATGAACAAAGTTTAAATTTGTGTTCGTTCAAACTGGGGATTTAAAATGGAAGTTCAAAGAGAAAATGGGATCTAATCAATTATGGAAACGAATTTTCCTCTAAGTAAATAAGGATTAGGGTTTAAATTCTTTAACCCTTAATGAGAATGATAGTAGACAGTTTGAATTGATAAATTTGAAATTGAAGTTAAATGAATTTATGTAAGTTAATTATGGTAGATGTGAAATTAAATAAATGTTAATGAAGGTCATTAATTAAATTATTTTATAATTAATTAATATAATTGATTTAAATAGTTGATTTGATTAATTAATTCGATAATCAACATTTTAAATGTTTAAGTGTAATTACTTAATGGGAATTAAGTAAGAAATTAATTTCTCACTTTAGTTAAGTGAGTAATTGATAAATTTGAGTTAATTAATTAAGCTTAATTAATTTGGATTAATCACTTGATAATTGGAAGATATAATTACTTAGGAAAGTAATTGATGAATAATTACTGGATGTAATTAATTGGATGATGCTTTGTGATATACCCTGATTTATGTTGTGATCTGTAGTTTACTTACCTGTGATATATATCTGTGATATGTGAATGAACGATAAGCGTATAGTTTATATCGCTTATCAACTATATCCTGTATTTTGTTATGTGATGATTGATGTTGCACTATTATGTGTAAAACCCCTAGACTACACCTTTACACACACAAATATGGATTTCACGTGGAAATCGGTTAAGTCACAGATAATTTAAAATTGATGTTTTTGAAATTGAAATTTTAATTTCAATTGATTTTGAAATTAGAAATTTGGGGTTTAAAGTGGAAAGCTTTTGAAATAGAATTTCAAAGATAAAAGTTATTTTAAATAACTTAACCGAGTTTTGAAAATTTAAATAATTTGATTTAAATTTGAATTCAAGTTTGAAATTGAATCCTATGATTTGAAACTAGGGATAAAAGATGATATAAATGTGTTTGTATGAATTTAACCATTTTAAAAGTATAAGTTGGGAATTTGAATTTAAACCAAGGATTTCCACTCGTATGGATGAATCAGATTTTCTAAAATGAAACTGTTTGTTTTCAAATGATAAAAGCTTTCAGATAAGAAATGAAATTCCAGTTTAATTAAAGGAATTTCAAGATTGAGTTGAAAAAATGGATTTTCCCAAGTTATGAATGAAATTGTTTTGAAATCTATGGATTTAATCTGTCTATTTTCAGATTTAAAATGATGATTTATTTAAACCATTCGAAATGAAATTGTTTTGAAAGCTATGAGTTAAATCTTTGATTTAAAGATTTAACGAATTAATCAAATTGAAAGGGAAATTGATTTGGAAAATCTATGAATGAATCTTTGTGAAATTAAGTGAACTTTGTGAATTGAATCTTTTTGTTTAAAAAGATTAAAATGGTAACTTGTTTAAACCATTTGAAGAAAGATTTTTGGGTAATAAGTTGTGACTTAATTGAAATCCCAATATCCATATGTTTTGAATATTGCGCTCACTATTCGGGTTTGCCGGGAAAAGACCTTTGGGTCATATAACCCATTCCGAATAGTGATACGTCGTATATGGATGGCATTTGAAGACCGGTGATGAAGACCAGATATTTTCGAAAATGAAAGGACAACCTGTCGAATGTCTCTGCACTGAGTTGCTCCGGTATAGAGATTTATATCACTCCTTTTGTGACAGGAAGTCCGGACGTGATTGGAAATTATCCGGATTTGCAAGGGCTTCGTGAGAAGTGCCTTCGGTTCTGTTCGAACCCGGAACAGACTTATATGGATACATGTCTGACATTACACTTTGAGATATAAAGCCGATTTCTTTCAAATACATTTCTGTTTGGTGGCGGAGAATTTATTCTCTTAGCCTAACACCCTTCTCTGAGACGTACGAGCTCAGAGGTTATGTAGTTGAAATTTATCAGCGATATATCCCAATTTGGTAATGTGGCATGCTGAGTGTTGCTGTGTGATGATCAGTGTTTGATCATTTGTGATATGATCTTTTGTTTGATCATTTATCTTTGTGATCATAGGTTGATCATCTGTTGACCCAAAGCGTGGCTTTTTGAAAAAAAGCGTAGCTTTGTGGACGAGACTTCGTCGAGCCTCACAACCCGGTAATGGTCGAAACAGGAATCGTGCGGCAAGGTTTTCAGGGGTAGCTCCCCTAGGGTATGACCATTCCTTCTGGAAAAGGGTAGTATCATGGTATGGAGCCCAGATACTTACTCATGTGGATACACTTTCTTTATGATGTGTGATGTTGGATACCGAGCTCGGATAAAGGTCCCAAAGGACCGGGGGTGGCATATCTGAGGTTTCTTTTATCCCTTGGGAAAAGGGGTTGCCGGCCTTGTTTGGCAGAGAACAGTTGGTTCTCGGAACGTCCCGCCAGAGGCGTTTCTTTCGTGGAATAGGAAGTTCCTTAGCCTGACCATTTGTTGGAAATCCAAACAAAACAATACGAGCCCTGTACGGTTTTAGTTGTATTACCTGCCATGGAATGTGGTGGTAACCTGCTATTGAACATGGTAGCTATAGTAGGCATAAGTGCGAAATGTCTATGCTGGCTAAGATTTATATTCTACTTTCGAAATTGTTTTCTACACTATGCACTAGTAATAATATCAAATGATTTGATTTTGCGTAGTAAGCATCTTTGACTATCATAAGAAGAAATCTCCTCCAATTCTGCGCTTGCATTGTGTGTGTGGTGGGAGGTCTTATGGTAGTTTCATTTTTCAAAAAGCATTGCGAATTGACTTTAAAATTCTCTGCTATTTGTTTTAAAGATAAACTGTTTTTGTTGCTCACACCAGTCCCATGACTGATCCGGAGTTTATTGTTTCTTTCCTAAACTCTGGATGCTCAAAATTTTTCTACACGAGCAGTCTTGAGTTTGGTTTTTCAGATAGTCAGATTAGTAGGTTATCTGGAGCTAGTTCAGTCTTTGGATCGGACTGCACTTGCTTATCTTTGTGCCTCGTTATTGGGAGTTCGAGCTATTTCTGGATCGTGCTTTGGAGATGAAGATTATCCGCTGCTGATGTTATCTATTTTTCTTTTCCGCTGCTATTTGTTGTATCATATCTCTGATGTATATTGATATTCATTGTATCATTCTGTTGTATCAGATATTGTATATCAATGTATTATTCATTTTTTTCCGCTGTGTTATTTACTTAACTGTGTTATAAGCTCCGGCGACTCGGATTTGAACGCTCGAATCTACGACATTCGAGTACGATGTAAAGTATGGATGTCGATTTTCGAACGCGAAAATCTGGGACGTTACATTTGGTATCAGAGCTAAGGTTGAACTTCAGCTCAGGAGTATAACACGTTAAGTAGCTCATTAGAGATAGAGTGAAGTAAACTCTAGAATGAGTAATTCTCAGATATCCGTCTGAACGTCTCAGTAAATTCTCTTACTATCCACTGATAGTGAGTATGAGTGCAAGAAGAGAACGAGATAGGGGACAAGGGAATACGACTATAAATGGTCAATACCCTGTAACAGTGGAAATAACTTTCTCTATCAAATTTTCTTTGATTCGTTTCCAAATTCTTTTCATTTCTTCGTATCAGCTACAAGAAGAAGTTTCGATGTGATGATGGCTCTACGAATCGTTGTAGAAATTCTTACCTCGTATCTTAATCGGTTTCTTATCAGCTTTTTGATTTAAACCTTAATGAATTTGAATTGGAAATTTTAATTTGAGTTAAATTGATTAAAAGAATATGAAGGCTAAATTGAATTGAATCAATAAAACGATTTCGTTTGAAACCCAAATTTGAAATTTTATTCAAATTTCTTGTGAATACCAAAGTCCGAAGAGGGACAAATTGGTATGCATTTCGAGATATTCCGACTTGAATTCGGAATCCGTATCTTGTGTTCGAGAAGTTATAGGAGATCGAATCTGTCTATCTCTGTCGTTGTTTTCGTGCCTGCGAATTTCGAGGACGAAATTCTTTTAAGGGGGGAAATTTGTCACGACCCTGAAATTTAAATTTATTTAAATTTATAATTAAATGAATTCTTGAGTTAAATTTATGATTAAATAAATTTTAGATAAAAATTTGTAAATTTAATTGATAAATTGAGAGCGAGTTTCCCCGATATCCAAGTATATTCTGTATAAATCATTTGAGAATAAAATATTGTAAATAGTGTATATGTGAGTATATGTGTGTATATTGAATGTGTATATATATTTAGGTATATACGAGCAAATTTAATATATATTTCTATTTGGATTTAAAAGTTAAAAATAAATGGTTTAGAGATAAATGATAAATATATATATATATATATACATATATTTAAATTGATGGTTAAAGATGGTTTGAGTTTATAAAACAGATATAAGACAATAAATATTAGGTGAATGTTGATAATTAAACTTTAAATAGAAAATAAAATTTTAAAATGTATGTTATAATAAAATACATTTAAGTATGATTTAATTAAGTGAGTATAAAACAAATAAAAATAATAAAGAAAGATTTAATAAAAATTCGAAGTTCACTTGTATTTTAAAAGTAATCAAAACAAAACAAAAGAGAAACAACTTACATTCAAATAAGTAAATACAATTTTTAAAAAAATATAACAACATTTAATTCATTTATATTGCAAAGTGATAGGATTTAGGAAACAAGACAACATAATAAGTGCAGCCACCATCTTTAGAAAGAAAAGAAATAGCAAAGAAATGTTATGCAGGCAAAAATAGGAAAAGAAGACAAGTATGCAAATAAAAGAAGAAAATGAACAAAGTAAGTAGATTTAAAATAAAATGTAAAACCCAACATCATCATCTCTCAGCCGAAAACAATGCTAAGCATGGAAACCAAGTACCAGGCAATTAATGCAAAAGCATGGGTATGTACAAGTCATAAATGCAACCTTTAGCCGTGCCTATGGTATAAACAAATATCATCATCCCCTGTACAAAATGTAAACTCTTTTATATACATCCACAAACCTCACTTTCGTTCGTTCAAGAGCAAACCAGAGAAGAAGGAAAGTAAACATCATCATCTACAAATTTGAATATCATTCAACTCAAAGAAAAACAAACAAGATGATATAAAGGAAGATTACAGCAAACAACTTCTCAGTTTTTAAAGTTCAAGCCTATTCAAACATAAAGCTCTGTTCTTTCTTCTTTTCTGGAAGAACGGTGAGTAACATTTATATTTAAGCTAATTCCAGTAACTATAGCTGCTAAATTATTCTGTGATAATCATGTTTGGAGTGGATGAAGGTGATGGAATTCTCTGTAATATGTATGGTTCTTGAATACATGTTTGGGTTTTTAATGTGTTCTTCCTGTTCTAGAGTTCCAGTTTTAAACCCAAATCAAAACCATGATTTCATGTTCAATCCTTGTTAAGGCTTAAGGTTTAAAACAAAGTATGGGTATATAACATAAGTATAGTGTGGAATTTTATTTAGTATAAATTAAAACTGTGAGGTCTCTGGAAACAAAACAAACAGGACAAACTAGTTGCAAGTGGAAATTTGATTTCCAGTTTCTTTGATCCAAGATTATAAATCGATAACATAAACAAAAACTCGAATTTTAAAACTAAAATTGGAATTTATAGTTTGAAATTGACTGGGTAACTCTGGTTTAACCAGAAATCACATTTAAGGTTGGAACTGTCAATCTAGAAGGTCAGAGTGGCCGTGATTTTCTTTGATGATGAAGTGATGATCAGGTGTTCAGGAAAAAATGGTAGGTGATGGATTAATACAGTAGGAAAGTGGTAATGAAGGATCAAAATATTTAAACCTAGTTTTCTGTAGTCAGAAAAATTTATCAGTGCAACCCATATAAATGATCGAGTGCCATGCGACCTTGGGGGTTGGTGGAGGTGAGGAAGACGAGTCCACGGCCGGAAGCAAGGCTATTCTGGTGGACGGGGCTACGAAGTCGAGGTGATGACAGGCTTTTGTGTTTGGTCGTGAGTTTGGTTCCAGGCTTCGTTTGTTCGAATTCGAGTTCGAGAGGCACTGCAGTGGTGCTGATGGTTGGGATCGGAACTGGAAGTGATACTCGACTTACTCGTCGATGTAGTGATGGTCGGAGACGTCGTTGTGGGGTGTACACGTGCACCATGTTTTGTCAGGCTGGTGAAAATTGGGTCTGGGAACACTCGGGGATTTACACGGGGAAGATCATGGATTACTCGGGTGTTTTCGTATTTTTTTTCGAAGTAGGATTTGGGAATCTCGGGTAGAATAGCGATCTCAGTTTTCAACAGAACCCAGGCGACTCGAGTACGTACTCGAGTAAGTTGCATTTTGGCTCGGGAAATCTTGTGTTTTTCACGAAGCAAAACGAAGTAAACTCGGGTTATATTGTTTTCCAGTTTTAAAACAGTGACCAGTTTACAGTTTTTAAATTATTAAGTTTAAAATTTTAAATCATGTTAAACTGAGTCAGTTTTAGTGTTAATCCCAGATTTTTGGAAAAAAAAAAGAAAAAAAAATATAAATTTAGTAATTTAAATAAATAAATATTTTAACTTAAGTGGAACTGTTAAAATCTCTTTATAACTAAGTGTTGTTTCTAATTTGTAAGTTTAAGTTTTTAAAAGGGTAGTTTTATAAAATGAACAAAGTTTAAATTTGTGTTCGTTCAAACTGGGGATTTAAAATGGAAGTTCAAAGAGAAAATGGGATCTAATCAATTATGGAAACGAATTTTCCTCTAAGTAAATAAGGATTAGGGTTTAAATTCTTTAACCCTTAATGAGAATGATAGTAGACAGTTTGAATTGATAAATTTGAAATTGAAGTTAAATGAATTTATGTAAGTTAATTATGGTAGATGTGAAATTAAATAAATGTTAATGAAGGTCATTAATTAAATTATTTTATAATTAATTAATATAATTGATTTAAATAGTTGATTTGATTAATTAATTCGATAATCAACATTTTAAATGTTTAAGTGTAATTACTTAATGGGAATTAAGTAAGAAATTAATTTCTCACTTTAGTTAAGTGAGTAATTGATAAATTTGAGTTAATTAATTAAGCTTAATTAATTTGGATTAATCACTTGATAATTGGAAGATATAATTACTTAGGAAAGTAATTGATGAATAATTACTGGATGTAATTAATTGGATGATGCTTTGTGATATACCCTGATTTATGTTGTGATCTGTAGTTTACTTACCTGTGATATATATCTGTGATCTGTGAATGAACGATAAGCGTATAGTTTATATCGCTTATCAACTATATCCTGTATTTTGTTATGTGATGATTGATGTTGCACTATTATGTGTAAAACCCCTAGACTACACCTTTACACACACAAATATGGATTTCACGTGGAAATCGGTTAAGTCACAGATAATTTAAAATTGATGTTTTTGAAATTGAAATTTTAATTTCAATTGATTTTGAAATTAGAAATTTGGGGTTTAAAGTGGAAAGCTTTTGAAATAGAATTTCAAAGATAAAAGTTATTTTAAATAACTTAACCGAGTTTTGAAAATTTAAATAATTTGATTTAAATTTGAATTCAAGTTTGAAATTGAATCCTATGATTTGAAACTAGGGATAAAAGATGATATAAATGTGTTTGTATGAATTTAACCATTTTAAAAGTATAAGTTGGGAATTAGAATTTAAACCTAGGATTTCCACTCGTATGGATGAATCAGATTTTCTGAAATGAAACTGTTTGTTTTCAAATGATAAAAGCTTTCAGATAAGAAATGAAATTCCAGTTTAATTAAAGGAATTTCAAGATTGAGTTGAAAAAATGGATTTTCCCAAGTTATGAATGAAATTGTTTTGAAAGCTATGGATTTAATCTGTCTATTTTCAGATTTAAAATGATGATTTATTTAAACCATTCGAAATGAAATTGTTTTGAAAGCTATGAGTTAAATCTTTGATTTAAAGATTTAACGAATTAATCAAATTGAAAGGGAAATTGATTTGGAAAATCTATGAATGAATCTTTGTGAAATTAAGTGAACTTTGTGAATTGAATCTTTTTGTTTAAAAAGATTAAAATGGTAACTTGTTTAAACCATTTGAAGAAAGATTTTTGGGTAATAAGTTGTGACTTAATTGAAATCCCAATATCCATATGTTTTGAATATTGCGCTCACTATTCGGGTTAGCCGGGAAAAGACCTTTGGGTCATATAACCCATTCCGAATAGTGATACGTCGTATATGGATGGCATTTGAAGACCGGTGATGAAGACCGGATATTTTCAAAAATGAAAGGACAACCTGTCGAATGTCTCTGCACTGAGTTGCTCCGGTATAGAGATTTATATCACTCCTTTTGTGACAGGAAGTCCGGACGTGATTGGAAATTATCCGGATTTGCAAGGGCTTCGTGAGAAGTGCCTTCGGTTCTGTTCGAACCCGGAACAGACTTATATGGATACATGTCTGACATTACACTTTGAGATATAAAGCCGATTTCTTTCAAATACATTTCTGTTTGGTGGCGGAGAATTTATTCTCTTAGCCTAACACCCTTCTCTGAGACGTACGAGCTCAGAGGTTATGTAGTTGAAATTTATCAGCGATATATCCCAATTTGGTAATGTGGCATGCTGAGTGTTGCTGTGTGATGATCAGTGTTTGATCATTTGTGATATGATCTTTTGTTTGATCATTTATCTTTGTGATCATAGGTTGATCATCTGTTGACCCAAAGCGTGGCTTTTTGAAAAAAAGCGTAGCTTTGTGGACGAGACTTCGTCGAGCCTCACAACCCGGTAATGGTCGAAACAGGAATCGTGCGGCAAGGTTTTCAGGGGTAGCTCCCCTAGGGTATGACCATTCCTTCTGGAAAAGGGTAGTATCATGGTATGGAGCCCAGATACTTACTCATGTGGATACACTTTCTTTATGATGTGTGATGTTGGATACCGAGCTCGGATAAAGGTCCCAAAGGACCGGGGGTGGCATATCTGAGGTTTCTTTTATCCCTTGGGAAAAGGGGTTGCCGGCCTTGTTTGGCAGAGAACAGTTGGTTCTCGGAACGTCCCGCCAGAGGCGTTTCTTTCGTGGAATAGGAAGTTCCTTAGCCTGACCATTTGTTGGAAATCCAAACAAAACAATACGAGCCCTGTACGGTTTTAGTTGTATTACCTGCCATGGAATGTGGTGGTAACCTGCTATTGAACATGGTAGCTATAGTAGGCATAAGTGCGAAATGTCTATGCTGGCTAAGATTTATATTCTACTTTCGAAATTGTTTTCTACACTATGCACTAGTAATAATATCAAATGATTTGATTTTGCGTAGTAAGCATCTTTGACTATCATAAGAAGAAATCTCCTCCAATTCTGCGCTTGCATTGTGTGTGTGGTGGGAGGTCTTATGGTAGTTTCATTTTTCAAAAAGCATTGCGAATTGACTTTAAAATTCTCTGCTATTTGTTTTAAAGATAAACTGTTTTTGTTGCTCACACCAGTCCCATGACTGATCCGGAGTTTATTGTTTCTTTCCTAAACTCTGGATGCTCAAAATTTTTCTACACGAGCAGTCTAGAGTTTGGTTTTTCAGATAGTCAGATTAGTAGGTTATCTGGAGCTAGTTCAGTCTTTGGATCGGACTGCACTTGCTTATCTTTGTGCCTCGTTATTGGGAGTTCGAGCTATTTCTGGATCGTGCTTTGGAGATGAAGATTATCCGCTGCTGATGTTATCTATTTTTCTTTTCCGCTGCTATTTGTTGTATCATATCTCTGATGTATATTGATATTCATTGTATCATTCTGTTGTATCAGATATTGTATATCAATGTATTATTCATTTTTTTCCGCTGTGTTATTTACTTAACTGTGTTATAAGCTCCGGCGACTCGGATTTGAACGCTCGAATCTACGACATTCGAGTACGATGTAAAGTATGGATGTCGATTTTCGAACGCGAAAATCTGGGACGTTACAGACTTACTATATTTATGGCTTTAGCAAATGCATTCCTGCAAATTTTGATGTTTTAATGCAAAAAAGTACTTGACTATCTTTATGCTGAAAGAAAACTTAATTTAATTTTGTAAACCACTTGCATCAAAATGAAATGACCAACACTCATATGGAATATTATGACATTGATCCAACTAAAATGTGGCCTATCTTCTCTTAATGATAGTGTGAATTAAATGGTAGGTTTCTCTTTATGGTGTAATTAAATCTATCCAAAGAGGTCATCCATCACCCATCACCCATCACCCATCATGATTATGCTATTGCTCATGCAAGTGTTATTGAGAAATTCATATTGGTACCAGTTGCTGCAAGGGAGATTAATTGCACTGTTGTGCTTATATATGTTTTCTTTCTTTTTTGGAAAGAGTCGGACATTCTTTTGTGCTAGTTTGAAGGTAGGCTAGTGAATTAAATTATCTAGCAGAACAAAAATGTTTAATTTTTGAACACTTCAAGTTTTTAACTAATAGAAAAATAAAATCATTTTTCTACAAAAATGTACAAAATAAGCCTGTTAATAGTCATGTTGGAACGTTTATTTGGTGAAACTTCATTCGACTACTTGGGCGGTTGATAAATTATTTTGATGTAATCGCTCTTTTTTGTCACATGTACCAAATACTTTAAAATTAATCTTTATATCATGATTAACTATACATATAAATTCAAAAACACTAGAAGTTAAACAAAAATGAATTAATTTGTGCAATATAATGTTGATTTTGATAACTTGCGCTTGTGTAATTTATTATACTTCTTGAAGTGATTAAGGAACCCCTCTCTTAACCTTAAGCAGCCATTAGTCATAGCATAAATTGATAAGCATCTAGAAATGGGAAAGCAATTTATGTAGTCCGCTTGATAATTGAGCAATCTGGTGCTTGAGTAATGCTCAACAGTTGCTTCATATTTTGGATTATAGGAAGATCAGATTGATATGATGCAAATGAAAGAGGCACGAGCTCAGTATGTTTTAAACCAAGATATGTCCATTTTAAAATAATCTTTTCATCCCTATAAATCTTTTAAGATTTGTTTTCTACTGTCAATTTTTCGTTTTTGCAGAAAATGCAGTATACGTACAATATAATATATTTTTTGTAAAATAACTATACTATTATTTATCATTTTAATTTGTTGGATTGTCAATGATTACAAAGGTAGCTAGCCGATGACTATGTTATTCTTATTCTTGCTGACAATTTTCTGTTTAAGAGGAATTAATTTCTGCTTAAGTGAAATCAATTATTGATAAGAGGTACTTATTTTAGGGAGAACTCGTAAAATACTTTTGTGGGGGTGTAAAATCTTTTTTCTTTTCTCAACCAGGGAGTAACGATGGAATCTAAGTGTTGATTGTGTGTAACGTATGCCTGATGGGTTTACAATGGACATGTTACCTTTTCTTTTTCTTTTTCCTTTTCCTTTTCTTTTTCCTTTTCTTTTTCCTTTTTGAGTACATACATGTATAAATAATTTCAAAATAATTTCAAGATAACTACTTTTATGGATATAATAGTTGCACGATTTTTGCTCTTGTTTTCATCAGCACAATATGTCTGCTTCATGTTATTTATCATTACATTTTTATACAAGCCCTAATCTAAGTTAGCTACAACCATCTAAGCTGTTGTAAGTTCTCTTTATACGATAGCTTGTCGTTATACAGCGTTTGTTCTAACGCTGTTGTGTCATATAACAGCGTTTAATAAACGCTGTGGTATCAAATTTTTTACAGCGTTTTCTATTTTGCTGTTAAAACTTTTGCATCTACGACAGCATGTCGTTATACAGCGTTTATAATAACGTTGTCGTATCATATAACAGCATTTTTGAAACGCTGTCAAAAGCTGTTTCTGGTGTAGTGAGGATGGGCATCCCAAACATCCTTTAAGTTACTTGTATTTTAGTTGATATTTCACTTGAGTTGGATTTATTGATATAAGAATGTTAATCCCAACTCGAGTGTTTTGTGTTTTTCTTTATGCTCGGGTCAGACTGAGTGTCACAGCATTTGAGACTCACCTTTGGAGTTGGAGCTTCGCTTGGTGATCCATCTATATCTATTCAGCTTTCAATTATTCAGTTGACTCCAGTGATATATTCAGATTTTTCTATTTGACTATTGTATTGATACTTTTATGTATTCGAGACTTCTGTCGTATTTTGTTTTAACTCTGATAGTTATATAGTAGCTTCATGAACTACTATTTATCTATTCTGCTACTTATTTTTATTACTCTGTGTCTGTGATTGTTATTTACTGTATATGTTGAGTTTTTCCAAATATAAAATTAACAATCTGGTATTTTGAGCAATCCAAGTCCGACATATGTTAATGCGAATGACACAAAATACCGGGTCGTTACATGTGGTATCAGAGCTCTTGTTTTAGGCAAACTTAGCATATATAGTAAATCTTATTACAGAATCACCTTCATTCGAGCTTGAATCCCTTCCTCTTTGACTCGGTTTCTTTTAAATTTTGGAACTTCCCCATTCGTTCTGAAATCCATTCTTGTCTCTCCTTATTCGTGTTTTCTTGATTCTGGAGCATCCCATAGCTCCACTGTATGATTTGTAAAGGGATGAAACTCCTTTACAGCAAGCATTGATTCACTGAAGATATCTGTATCCTCGGTTTAGATGTTGCTATCTCTTGCTATGCCTGAATTTTATCTCTTACGACCAAATGTTGATTTGCTTTAGAATTATGTATTGAGCTTATTCTTGGAATCTTAGTTGACCCGGTTAAGGCCACCTGCGATTTATACAAGTCTATCCATCTTCCTATTTTGAAATTTAATCATCTTATCTTTCTTTCAAGCCTATCTCCTAGTTAGAATTCATTTGATTAGGATTCCCTTGTATCTGGATCTCTATCCTTGCTTTGAAATCCAATTTTCTAGAATCATCGAGTGAGGGAGTGTATCTGTTATTAATATAAAATATCTTATAGTGTGCCGTTTGAGTTGTTAAGCTTGATTTGGGGTTTCGATCGATTCGTCTGATCAACGCCATCGATAAGAATTCCAAAATGCTTGAACAAAGCAAACCGACACAACATTGTTTTCAAATTTGGTTTAAAATTTTAGGTACATTATTCAAAAGTATTTTCGAATAGAAATTGTTTTCAAAGAATTTTAAATTTTTAAATCGGAAATCTCCTTTTTTGTCGCTGAAAAATAATTTCGGTGATGACTGCAGCATCATCGACATTCATTTTCAAGTATTAGAGTGGAGAGACCATTAGTAGTTTTTCTATACTTTTGTTTTGGAAAATGAATTTGATTTGAATTTCTTATGTTTTATTTGATGTATAATATATATAGGAATATGATTATAGATTTGATTTGATATATGTAGAATATATATATATATATGCATTTATCTCTAAATGGGTTGATGTAAATCATAAATTTAACTCTTAAATTTTATGTTAAAGGATGATTTCAATTATAAAATGAAGCCAATTTTGAATAAATATTTTAATAAAATTGAAATAATTGAATTGGGAAAATTTACTTGTATAATACTTAATTACATTCCAATATATATAACTTACCTAAATTATTTAGAAGTTGAATATGTGATTGAATGGTATACAATAAAAAATGATATTAAAGGAATTTATAAATAAATTTAAGTGGTTATTATAAGGGTCAATATGCTTAATCTATGTGATAAGATATATTAAGTGGAATAAATAAATAATAATTGGAAAAAGAAAGAATTAATATGTTTAATAAAATATGATTACAATAAATGTTTATACACCCAATTTTGATTATGAAAATGTTAATTGAGATAAAATGAATAATAAGATAATGAATAAATAAATATGAATTCAGGAATAGTTAAGATTGAATTATAAATGAAATTAACTTAAGTAAAATCAAATGAATTGAAATCAACTAATTGAATATAAACCAATTTAAAAATAAAGAAAATTTATATAGTTTTGTATATATTGTTTTATTTTGTATTTCAAATCTATTTTCTTTTTGGTTGTTCTATTCTCCTACCTCGTTCCTTTTCGGGGACGAAAAGTTTTGAGTAGGGGAGAGTGTAACGACCTAAAAAATTTGATGGTTTTAATAACGTAATTAACTGAATTTTTGTGAAATTTTAAATAATAAAATCTAGAATAAAAATTTGATATTTGGAATACGTCCATATAAACATAACAAGTGGTAAATTTTCATCAGGTAATATAGAAGTTTATTTTATTGTGTGATATTGTTTAAATTTAAATCAATTAATATTTGATGATAATAAAATATTTCTCAAACGTGAATATTTTAATATAATAAATTTGTAAATCATATTTTGAGTGAGACGTCATATTTCGGTTTGCCATATTTGGACTACCTTTGCTCATCACTTTCCTTTTCCCTTATTCGAACCACCTACTTCCTCCTAACCCTCCACATCATATATAGGCGTGAATACATTTTGTTACCTTAACTGTTTTTTATAAAGTTCCTTCCAATATCTAACCCTTCAAAAATTCTAGAATAGAGTAGGAATACAACCTACATTATATTATGTACATGGAGCTATGTATGTCAGTTATGGAACATCAACCACCACAACCATGTTTCAGAAATCTCGACATTAACTCTGTCTACATCAGAAATCAATATAGGAGATATCTATATTTGGCCCATTAATTGCTGTAGATTTGGAATTATCTTCATTTTCACTAAAATATAAGATTTATATAAAACAAAAAGGTGATTACGGTGCTAATCCATTATTGGTAAAAATACCTTTGATGTCCAATATTATACATAATATACACGGTATCATGCATAAAAGGACACCATTTTTGTGTTGCCTATTCAATTTGATATGTAATCGAATTGTCCATTATTAGCTTTTTTTATATTTTGTGTCCAACCAAGATGTGTATTATTTTTAAAGCTGCAATCTGTATTAAATTCAATGGATTTAAGTAAAAGCTGCATGGTGGATTAATTTTTTAGACTTTTACATGCTAAAATGATGTTTACTGAAAGAATATCTTTTAATTTTTTATTTTAGCTATATATGTGAATACATAGTTAATGGCTTTGTTGTAGCTAAGTCTTTAACTATCTTTGTTATTCACAATAATATACTCACCACCTATGACTCATAATTATGCATGAGTCTAAATATGAACAAATGGATTAGTTTTA
Source organism: Allium fistulosum (assembly GCA_030737815.1). Taxonomy (NCBI): domain Eukaryota; kingdom Viridiplantae; phylum Streptophyta; class Magnoliopsida; order Asparagales; family Amaryllidaceae; genus Allium; species Allium fistulosum. The sequence continues at coordinate 139,023,447 of CM060904.1, forward strand.
TATTAAATGTGTCTTTAATAAGTTGCAAAAGGATGTGTTTTTTGTTAAGTTTGCCACATGCCACCAAAGGCCATGCGATAGTGTGCTGATTGTGCTTTTGGTTTATGTTTAGATAATCTAATAGCATGGTCCAGTCTCACTTTCTATGCTAAAGTTTGCCACATCAAAAGTTATCCTTTTTCTGCCATTCTATGAGTTGACAAGTTTTCAATTATTAATGAGTTTGTTATCAATTTATTAGGAACTGCAATTGCTATTATCTTCATTTGTAATTGTATGGACTACGAAGGGCAGTCCATTATTTAACTGTCATCTTCATTTAGGGTATGATAAACTTTTTATTTGGGGTCTATTTGAACTGGCTATGTGCCTATTTTTTGTTGAAAAGCTTTATAATGCATGGGCACAAGTCCGATTTCTCTTGAATCTTGATGTCTTGGATATGTTTTGTTAGATATCATGTACTTCGTTAATTGTGGTACATTTGACAGTTTTGTATATATTTGGTTGATGACTTTGGTTCTAATTTATTAAAATAAATTATATTTCTATTGATTGTTTACAATTAATTAGTACAGATGATGGTAAAAAGTTTACTGTTACAAAAAATAAATAGTACCAAATCAATTATGGTCTGTGTATGCATAAGTAAGACATGTTTACTGTTTTTCTACATCAGTACATATAGACAAAGTTATTGAAATTTTGGTGTGTAACAGTTTGATATATGGCCAGATATCAACGGTACTTAATGCTAGTAACAATCCATTTCTTGGTACCAAAATATTATGTTTATAGTTGCAAGAGTTGAGTTGGCTACAGAGAAGGTATTAAATTATTATATCTCTTGATTGTTTACCTTTTATGTGATAGCAACCACCCATATTTACTCTACACCTCATACAAATATGTTGTTGAAGTAATGCATGGAATGATGATTAGAGTAGGCCCATCTGGGCATGCATATACACTTGTATATATTAAATTAGTTTAAATTTTCATTTACTAGATATTAGCTATGCAGATCTTGATCTAATCTTGTTATCCAGCCTTTAGATCAAGCAATATTCAGATAGACAAGACGAGTCGAACATGAAATATCGAGGCGAAAAGCTTGAAGAGATAGCACCGAAGTCTAGAAATTAGGTATGAACAAAGCCACAAGGTAGAGACAAGACCACAACAAGAACCGCAACATCCCCCCACGTAGAGGCTCAAGACTAATGACTACGGATGTTGCATTCATTCCAAGTTATTAATCCTCTATGTCCAAATATAGTAATGTTAGATACATTAATATAATAGAAACACATGGATATGGAAATAATTTAAAATCATTAAACAACTATCACATTCCATTTCAAATCATTTCAAATTCATTACATAATCCCAATACGAGAACAATGTTTAGAGAAAATATAATTATTACAACATACGCCAAGAGCGACATATGAAGATGTCCCCTTGGATGATCAAAGTATATAACTAAGCAATATAACAACTTTTCCTATACAACAAAACACAACGGAATCAAAATAGCAAGAACTCTTATTATTTAACTTGCCTCCTTCACATCTCCGAAAGCTTATTCGTCTAAAGATGTACCTAAAAACCACAACTCTCAAACTATTCAAAATCGATTGAGCACCCAAGAGTTTAAGGGGGAAACATAAACTTCGAGTCATATATAATAATCTACCATCTCAAACAATTTAGATATCTAGTGAGACCATGCCGCTTAGCAAACCGATTTTCCCTTTATCGGTATCTTATCCAAAACTTTATGAAACCATATACTGTTCTTCTGCATCCACAATGGTTAAAACAAAACAATTCAAAATATTATGATGATATGCAAATAAGTATTCAATCTTCAATTTCCCATCCCCATTCATTCAACTATCTGTCATAGTTATATTTTAAGAGTCACAATTAACCTAATTGTTTTCATGGGCCGACTAATAACCTGTTTAATGCTTATGGACTTCCTGTCCTGTATCATAGTTTTCATTAAATAACTAAGAACCTATTGGTCCCTGCCAATGACTACATCGTTTCATGGGATCTCCCTGAACCCATTTATATCTTTAATAACTTCCCTCATATCCTAGTTTTCATAGGTAGACTAGGGACTTATTGAATTCTGTCAAAAACATATCCGGATATAGTTTTCATGGGTTCACTACAAAACTATTGGCACCTGCCAATAACTCTTTCTAATCATAGTTCTCATGGGTTCACTACAAAGTTATTGCCCCCGCCAATAACTCTTTCAAAACATAGTTTTCAATGGTTTACCGTGAACCTAGCTACCTAAAAACTTCTATAATCAATATTTAGGCATCCTACATTTTGGTCTATCTAACGTCCTAGAAGCAATTATACTCATTTAGGAGGACTCAATTTATATTCACTAATGGGTCAATCTAGCTGGTTATTCTGCCCTTTCTCCCAAAATACAGTTATGGGTCCATTGTAATGTGTGTGTGTGTACATATATTAGAAGAAGAAAACATAATAACATAATAATACCAACACATGTGGTTTAATCCTTGAAACCATTTTCATATAAAACATGGTTAGTCCCTTTAACCTATAATTTTGTTAAGGAAAGCTTCTTCAAAAACATCATACTGAAAAGCCATTTTAAAACTCCTTTACCTTTTCCATGGGTTTTCCTTTGAAAATGAGATTGGGTTCTTTGTTTTGAAAAATAAGGCTTTATAAACCTTAAATCTTTAATTTTTGAAACCATTGGATAGCCTCATACGAAAGCATTCAAATCTTCTTTTCAAAACACTAGGCATATACCTTTCGAAACACTTTGAATCGTCTCTTTTGAAGCCATCAAAACATACCTTTCAAAATTATTAAAGCATTACTTATTAACTTATAGCTTCAAAACCATTTAAAGTACCACTTTTGCAAACCATTGGGTTTATCCTTAAAAATATCTTCTGGTTCAGAGTGAATACAAACGAAAGTACCTCTTTTGAAACCATTATTCTTCATATAAAAGAGCCTGGGAAAAAAGTGATGCCTCCGAAACTATCCTTTCGAAAGCATTTATCATTAATTCAAATATTTGAAGGTTAGTTCGAAACTCCTTTCGAGGCCATTGCCTTCGAAACCAATAACCTTTTCAAAAGCTTAAGGAAGCAAATTAATATATTTAATAAAAAAAGGCCGCTTTTTGATTCGGTTGATGACTTTAATCCAATCGAAAGGCATAAGGTTGACAGAAGGGTTTCGACTAGGTCGAAACTACCTTTTTCGAAAGCATTGATTTTAAAGTAAAGCAACTTAATCAAAAGCTACACTTTAATTAAAAAGACGGCAATATATTCGAAAGCTATTTAAAATGCCCTTTTGAAAGCATTTTTTCCGACTGCGTTGAAAGTATTCATAAAAACAAGGCAAGCGCTTTTCTCCGGATAGTAAAACAGATATCATTAAAAGCTAACTGGTTTCGACCTCTTTGGAAGCATAGTTTTGACTCCATACTTGTTGCCTTTTTCCAATCCACTATGTACCAATGTATTGATACCTTGTGTATTAGTTTCAGCTTGGTAGGTTTCGACTTGGTACCTATTTGAGGCTGAAGTATAGAGTTGAGAGGTACCACTGAAAGAGGCGAAACATAATTTCTGGGTAAAGACTGTTTTGATGCATTTTTAAGTAATTACTTTTTAACTAACCTGCCTATTTGTAAACATTTAATTGGTTGCCATAAAATTTTCAAATTCTTTCCCAAAATAAAATGTCGTGTATTTTGATATCTAAATAAAGATCAATTTAACCCATCCATTAAGCAAAATAGTGAAATCATTTTAGTCCTCCAACTAAAATAAATCAATTTTATAGTAAATCACTTATGAAAAATCCCTAAAACCACAAAAATTCACCTTTAATATGATATCTAACATATAAAAATTTCAAACCCAAATTCTTCATAATATAACTTAAATAAATTTCTAAACCAATTATTCATATTTTCCTTTAGAAATTCATAATAAATTTTCCATAGTTTGGAAAATTATAAAAATTTAAATCTATCTCCAAAATAATGTTTTACATAACATATAGACTCCTTTTGGCATTAGAAATTCATTATAAATTATTTTTGCCTTAAACTGTATAAAACACTTACCAAACAATCTTGTTTGAATCAAACATATCATAAAATTCAAGCATATCATCAGCAAAAATAATCATAATGGATTTAAACTTAAACCCAAAATCAAATGATCATAAAAATAAAAATTGAGATGGTTTTGATTATTATTCACCTTAATTAGGATAAAGACTTTGAGATTTGATGCTTGATTAATTCCCCTAACTTGATTCCTTAGCTTAAATTTGATTTTTTCATCCTTTTCTTCCTTAAGTAATGGCCGGCTTTGAGCTTTTGGATTTACGTTTTTATGTTTTTGAGAATATGAACATAAATGGTAAAGGAAACGAGATTTAAAGGTAATGGGATTAGGGTACGCAATTTACCCATTAAGCCCACATATTAATTGCTCCCCTAATTAACGTACAAAGCAGTTTATAAGCCCATTCTTTAATTTATTAACTAAGCTCGGCCTCTATTTTAAATTTTCAAATCTCAATCCCTTTATCTCTCTAATATTTACATTATTCGGTTTAATTTATCTAATTAAATCTCTTGAATAATGATATTAAAAATTAGGCGTGTTATAGCTCCCTTCCTTAAAGGATTCCATCCTCAAAATTCAGTAAGGACCAAATACTAAACATAGCAATCATCCGTAACAACTCCTAATAACCATAGTCTTACCTAATTAGCAATTATCTATATAAATCTAATATAGACATACCCTCAAATTAGATCTGGATAAGTATCTCTAATTCTGTTTTCTATCTCCTAAGTACTTCTCATTGTCGCTCTACTGAACTTTCACTGTCACGACCTGAAATCCAGCGTTCGAAAATCGACATCAAATACCTCACTTGTATTCGACTGCCAGAGATTCAAACATCGAACTTCAGTTCGGTGGAGCTTATAGCAACATTAGATGAATATAAACAGCGAAAATAAAATGAATATCATGCATTACATCACAGATACGACATCATCATAATATCCATTACTACATCAGAGTATTATAATACATATGTTACAACTCCAAGTAGAACATCATAATAGAACAACAAGTGATCACATGCCAAAAAGTCTTCAAGGAAATAGAGTAACAGTGAATATCCAAAACTAAGCACTTTTAGATCCAAAAGCTTCCAAAATCCGATAGCTTCCAAACCAAAAGACTTCAAAATCCAGCTATCGCCAAAACACGGAAACCTGCTACTAGGCTGCCAGTGTGGAAATTATGGGCACGCAGAGTTTAGGAAAGAAACAATAAACTCCGGGTCAGTCATGGGACCGGTATGAGTAAACAAAAATAGTTATTTGCACAAGGAAATAAAAAAAATCCGCAATGCTTTTGGAAAATGAAACTACCATAAGGCCTCCCGACACACACACAATTCAATCGCACACATGGGGGAGATTCCTCATTATGATAGTCAAATATGCTTAATACGAGAAAACTCTTTGATATTATTACTAGTGCGTAGTGTGAAACCATTTTGAAAATATAATATTAATCTTAGCCAGCATAGGTACCATTGTACTATGCCTACTATAGCTGCCATGTTAAATGGCAGGTTCTACAACTAAAACCGTACTGGGTTCGTATTGGGAATTGGATTTCCAACAAATGGTCAGGCTAAGGAACTTCCTACTGCCACATAGGTACGCCTCTGGAGGGATGTCCCGAGAACTAACTAGCTCTCTGCCAATACAAGGTCGGGTTACCTCTGTAACTAGGTAACTACTACACGAATATGCCATCCCCCGGTCTTTTGCGACCTTTATCCAAGGGCCCTCGATCACAAAGCAACAATCACATAGTAATGAGATTGAGCAACCACATAGGTTAAGTATCATGGCTCCATACCTGATACCACCCTTTTCCAAAAGGAAATGACATACCCTAAAGGGCGCGACCCTCATAACCTTGCCGCATCGTTCCTGTTTCGACCATTTCCGGGGTGTGAGGTCCGATGAGGTCTCGTCCACAAAGCTACGCTTTACATGAAAACCATGCTTTGGTCAAAAATTGATCAACAAATGATCAATGACACACAGCAGCACTTAGCATGCCTCACTACCAAATTGGGAGTATATCGCTGATAACCTTCAATTACATAACCTCTGAGCTCGTACGTCTCAGAGAAGGGTGTTAAGCTAAGAGAATAAATTCTCCGCCACCAAAAAGAAATGTATTTGAAAGAAATCTGCTTTATATCTCAAAGTGTAGTGTCAGACACACGACCATACAAGTCTGTTCCGGGTTCGAACAGAACTGAAGGCACTTCGTCCAATAAAGGAAGAAGCCCTTGCAATCCGGGTATTCACAATCCCGATCGGACTTCCCATCACTTAGGGAATCTCTATACCGTAGCTACTCGGTGCAGAGACAATCGACAGGTTATCCTATCGTTTTCACAAATACCCGGTCTTCAACACCGGTCTTCAAATGCTATCCATTTCGACGTATCACTATTCAGAATGGGTTATATGACACGAAGGTCCTTCCTGGCTAATCCGAATAGTGATCGCTCAATTTAAAAACACGTGGACATATCAATCACAAAGATTTATAATCCAGGTTCGATGTGGGTTTCGGATAACCAACTGGAATCCGACTCCCTGTCGCATCGAAGTTTAAATGCCGTTTTATGGGCAAAAAGGGTTTTCATATACAAACAGAAACAAATCACAATCACAGTTCAACACAAAGCAATTCATGTAGCATCACAATCACATAACACAGATATCAATCCAATACACAGCATTCACTAACAATCGAACATCTTTAATTAAGATGAATAAATCATGTGGTTTAAATTAATTAACCACATAATTCTTTCATTAATTATCTTTAATCAATGATTAATTATCATTAATTACAATTGATTAAGTCTTAATCACCTTCATTAACTAATCACCCCTTAATTAATTATTTTAATTAATTAATTCTTGATTGTTAATAAATTAAATCTTATTATTTTTTTATAATTATTTATTCCTTAATTTTAAATATTAAATAATTACAAATCAGTAATTATTTAAATCATCATTAAATGGATTTACTTTTAAGTTAACACTATAAAGCATTTGATTGGTTTCTCGATTATATTGTTAAGTTAATTTAAAATAACTCTATTTCAAAAATACAAGTTTTAAACATTTTTAACTTAAATGATTAAAAGTATTTCTTATTTCAAAAAAACCCATAAAATACAATTTACAACTTAACAATGATTATCCATCTGAAAAAGAATAAATTTAGAAAACAATTTGACTTAAAATTTTAAAGTTTAAAAGAAGGATTTGATCACCCTAGAGCTACTTCGAGTGACACCCGAGGATCTTCCATACCTGCTTCGAGTTTCCTCCAAAACCACCCCGAGCCACTTTTAGTTTAAATTTTTTAAGTTTTTTTTAAAAAAAACGATGCTACCCAAAATACTATGAGTAAGGACTTGAGCCTGTGACCCATTTCCTCGAAGCAACCTTCGAGTTAACAACCTTCGTTCCCAACCCACACCAACTGATAAAACCCAGGCCTCGTGCACGTGTACCATCAGTTGCCGGAACTTTGGCGAACTTCTTCATCTCCGACAAGTCGCGAAACCCCCTACATATGAAAATAAAACTCGATTTGAAGCTAAAAACTCGGAATCGAATTTTACCCTTTCGTTGAAACTGTAACTCGAACACACCAAAACAAAAACACCTCGTCCCACTCACGCCGATCATTAGAGGCGATGCAACTCCAGCCTTACCTTGCCGATACCTCGCTCTACCATCCCCTTGCACCTCAAGCAACTTGATGCATCAGAGGTGACGAAATCACCTCGTTTCCAGGAATGTCCAAAACTCGAACTTAAATCCCAAATTCACCTCGTTCCATCAATTCGTGCAATAGAAAATTTATTTGATAATTTTCCTGAAATCTTTAACCAACAAGCTAGCCTCAAACAAAAATTCAACAACAAAAATTTGTTGGATCACCAGAAATTGATTAAAACGTGATTTTTGATCAACTAAGAACTGCTCGTTGAATACTTAACTCAAAATCACCATTTTTGTGTTAAAAATATCATTTTGCAGTATAGATTCAAGTTATAAAATTGGATTAGCATTTCATGACATTCGAATTTAACAAAATATTACATGTTTCCCTGTAAAACAAGATACCGGTAGTGATACTTCACCAACAGGTTTTAAACAAATTTTAAAAGCTTGATTTATGTTTAAATAACCTATTTTGTTTTACACTCAAGGCCTAATAATGGCTAGATGAAAATAGTTTGAATTTTGAATAACTACTCAACTCAATAAAAGAAACAGAGAAGAATCAGAACAACTGATATAGATATGCAAAGTTATACTCAACAATGCATATGCAAGTACAATATTGTTCCAAAATCACATAGACAATTTGAATTATACTTAAGTCTTTAAAAATTGTGTTTACTCACCTGAAATATATTTGAAACAGAGAAAAACTTTTGTGTTGAAAAGCAAAACTATTAACTTGATTTCCTGGTAAATCTTCTTGTTAATCTTTCTATTTTCTTTAGTTGAATTGGATTTGAGTTTATAAAATGATGATACTTATTTTCTTTTTCTCAGGGTGATGAACGAAATGGAGATGATGTATAAAAAAAATATGTAGGCTCTGTTTCATATACTGGTACAAGATTTTGATGTATTGTGTAGATTATTTGGATATTTTTAATTAGAGATTTTTTTCCTCATGTGGAGGCTGAAATGATTTTGTGGTGGCTTGCATTAATTAGGCTTGTCTTATTTCACAAGCTTATACTTGTCATTTTTTTCTTTTCTATATACTTATCCTATTTGTTTTGAATGCATATATTTGAATGTATATTTTTATTTTCTTCTTTTTGCAAGCTAATACATATATTTTCTTTTATCTTATGCTTTGTACTATAAATGAAGTTCTATAATTAACATATTGTTTGAATTTAATTATGTATTTATTTTATTTTCATAATTTATCTAATAAATATTGATTTCTATTTCTAACTTATATATTTATTCTACTTATATAAATTTCATAGTTTCTAGTGTTGAGATATATATATTTTTATTATTTTGTAAGTATATTTTGTTTGTATTTATACATATTTACTATATATTTTTATTTATATTTTTATTTCTTTAAATAGTTATTCCTATTTTTAACTTAAAATTTAAATTCAAATCCAATATATATATATATAAATCCAAATCTACTCACATATGCACATATACATATATATTCATATATATATATATATATAAGATTTAAATCAATATGACTTAAACTCAAAAGAAATTGAAGTTTTATTCATTTAAATTAACACATATTTTATTTATTTTAAAACTTTTCAAATTAAATTCCAAAAGTTCAAATAAGTCACCTAATTTAATTTAATAAATATTTTTTAGGATGTTACAAATATCACCTCCTTTAGAAAATTTCGTCCTCGAAATTTGAAAGAGAGAAAAACAAACAAAGAATATACGAATTCAGAAAAGGATAGAGAAATGGCTTACCCGTTTAAGCCGAGATATCCACTCTGCAATTGGGATATGATTTCTACATGCTATCTTCAGTTTCCCAAGTGCAGTCCTTTGGATCGCCACTCCATTGCACTTTAACCAATTTTACAATTTTGTTTCTCAAGTACTTTTCATCATGATCTACAATGTTTATGGGTTCTCTTCTAACTGTTAAATTGGGAGTGATTTCGAGATCCTGCTGAGCAGCTTCTTCAATAATACAGTCTGGATCATGCACATACTTCCGGAGATGAGAAATGTGAAACACATCATGCACACCAGATAACCAGCTAGGCAGCTGCACTCGATAAGCTAAAGAACCGATCCTCTCCAAAATAGGAAAAGGACCAATATACCGTGGTGCCAGCTTACCGGTCTTCCTAAACCTTAATACACCTCGCATTGGAGATACTTTGAGAAATACAAAATCTCTAACTTGAAATTCCAAATCTCTTCTTCTGCGGTCATAATATCTCTTTTGACGGCTTTGAGCAGTTATCAACTTCTTCCGTATAAAATCAACTTTTTCAGTGGCTTCTTTAATCATATTTGGTCCAAGGATGAGTCTATCGCCTGCCTCGATCCAACATGCGGGTGATCGACACGGATGACCATATAAAGCTTCAAAAGGAGCCATCTCTATACTGGCCTGATAGCTATTATTATACGAGAATTCAACTAGATGTAAATGGTCCTCCCAAGAACCACCAAAATCAAGTACACAAGCACGCAATAGGTCTTCTAAAATTTGGTTAATCCTCTCAGTCTTCCCATCAGATTGTGGGTGATAAGTAGTGTTGAAATTCAGTTTTGTCCTTAACGCGGCTTGGAATGCCTCCCAAAATCTACTAGTGAAGATCGTATCACGATCACTCACTATGCTGCTAGGAATACCGTGGAGACGGACAATTTCTTTCACATATAACTTGGCTAAGCTTGCTGCCGTGCGGGTAGATTTTACTGGCAAGAAGTGGGCTGTCTTAGTCAAATGGTCCACAATGACCAAATTGCTTCATTGCCTTTCCGAGTACGAGGCAACCCGCCGATGAAATCCATCGATACTTAGTCCCATTTCCACTTGGGTACTTCTAAAGGCTGAAGTAAACCCGCCATTTTCTTTTGATCGCTTTTGATTTGTTGGCAAGTAGCACAGCGACTCACATAGATGGATATGTCCCTTTTCATTGTCTTCCACTAGAAGGTTCTTTTGATATCTTTGTACATCTTATTGACTCCCGGATGGATGCAAAGTTTAGACTTGTGAAATTCGTCCAAAACTTCTCGTTTTAGCTCCGGAATATCAGGGACACAAATTCTACCTTTTAATCTTATAATCCCATTATCATCGATTCCAAAGCTAGAATCCTCACTTCGACGAATCTTTCCATATATTTCCTGAAGAAACTTGTCCTCTTTTTGCTTGTTGGCGATTTTCTCAAGAAGAGTAGGAGTAACAATAAGATGAGCAAGAATAGCGTGTTTCCTACTCAAGGCATCGACAACTACATTGGCTTTTCCAGGTGTATACAGAATATCTAGATCATAAGATGCCAGAAATTCTAACCAACGTTGTTGTCGCAGATTCAAATCTTTCTAGGTGAAGAGACACTTCGAAGATTTTTGGTCGGTGAATAATTCTAATTTTTCACCTAAAACAAAAGATAGTTCATTAAGTATATTTTATTAAGTTAAATTCCTTAAATCATTAAGAAAGCTAAAAGAGGTTCTTACCCAGAAGATAGCGTCGTCATATTTTCAAAGCAAAGATAACAGCTAGAAGCTCCAAATTATGGGTTGGGTGTTTCTTTCATGTGGACGTAATTGTCTACTCGCGTAGGCAATTACCTTCTCATTCTGCATTAATACTGCACCTACCCCATCACCACAAGCATCTGTATAGACAGAAAAGCCTTGGTTCCCGTTGATAATAGCGAGAACATGAGCGGTGGTTAACCTCTTCTTCAACTCCTAAAAAGCTTCGTCACATTTTGGAGTCCAATTGAATTTTGCATTCTTCATTGTTAGCTTAGTCAACGGACTAGATATCTTAGAAAAGTCCTGAACAAACTTCCGATAATAACCTGCTAAACCCAAAAAGCTTCGAACTTCTTTCAGAGTTATGGGTCGCTTCCGGCCTAGAATAGAAGAAATCTTGCTAGGATCAATAGAAATTCCATCTTCATTAACAACATGGCCAAGAAATTTAACTTCTTTGACCCAAAAATGGCATTTGGAAAATTTGGCGATAGGATGTTTGTTCTTAATATCTCCAAAACAACTCTGATATTTTCAGCATGCTCCTCTTCAGTTTTGGAATAAACTAAGATATCATCAATAAATACAAGCACAAATTTATTCAATATTTCCCAGAACACACGAGTCATAAGATCTACGAAGTATGCTGGAGCATTGGTTAGCCCGAAAGGCATGACTAACCATTCGTAGAACATATTAGGACCCCTAAAAGCGGTCAAATGAACACAATCTTCAGCGATTCATAGCTGATGGAATCCCTGGGCTAGATCCATCTTTGAAAAGAAACGAGCGCCGTGCAGTTGATCAAACATATCATCAATTCTAGGTAGAGGTAATTTGTTCTTGAGAGTCAGCTTATTGAGATCGCGGTAATCTACACACAATCTCAAAGATCCGTCTGATTTAGCAACAAACACTACTGCTGAACCCCATTCAGAAACACTAGGAAGAATTAATCCTTTGCTTAGCAAATCATCCGTTTGCTTGACTAATTCAACCCTTTCCCTGGGTGCCATCTTGTGACTTGCGTGAACTACAGGACGAGCATTGGGTACTAGGTCAATTCTGAATTCTATTTCTCGATGTGGAGGTAGGGACTTCACTTCTTCGAACACGTTTGGAAAATCTTTATCAATGGGTATGGACTCCAAACTAGGTTCGGGATATCCCAAGTTATACATCAACCCATCTCTTTTAGGACTAGGGTCCTCACAAGAAATCTCAATGAAATCTCCAAATTTGGTTTTAATCCAAATCAATCGATTGTTACAATCCAATTTTGCTTCATATTTGGTTAGCCAATCCATTCCGAGTAAGACTTCAAACTCATTAAAATCAAGGACAAAGAGACTAATAGGGAACTGGTAACAAGAATATGAGATAGGAACGTCTCTACATCGAAGACAAAGGTTTGCGGGGCCTCCAACTGGATTCTTTACACATATAGGCTCATCAACAAAATCAGGTTCAAGATTTAATTCATTTATAGCTTGTTGAGAGATAAAACTATGTGTAGCACCCATGTCAAAAAATACTCTGACAATGCTATCATAAATAGTGAGGTTACCTTCCAGAACTCATTTCCCCTTTTCTGCTTTAGAAGATGCAGGTTTGTCTTTGACTGAGTACACCTTGGCTATCTGAGCTTGCTTCATGACTGGGCAGTCATTAACTTCGTGTCCTACTTTCTGACAATAATAACATTTCCTGGGCTTCGCTTGTATAGATGGATTTGCTTTGTAACGACCCGTAAATTTCAACTGTTTTAATAACGTAATTAGTTAAAATTTTGTAAAATTTTAAACGATAAAATTTTGAAATAAAAATTTAATATTTGGAATACGTGTGGTTAAACATAGCAACTGGTAAATTTTCATCCGAAAATATGAAAGTTTATTTCGCGCGTAAATTTACTTCAATTTAATCAGTTAAAAAGCGTTGAAAATAAAATGTTTCCGAAACCTAAATATTTTTACATAGAAAAATTCTAAACCATCTTCTGAGCAAGATGTCAGTTTGTCGTTTTTCCAAATTCGGACATCTTTGGCTCCGTCGATCTTATTTTTCAGCGTTTTTCTTGCATTTTCCGCCAGTAGAAAAATTCGAATTTTATAATTCAACTGTAACACTAATATCTGTATATCGTTTTGATCGTCTCGTCGTGCCGATCTCTATGGTATATTTATTTCTCTATTTCGGAGCCCGGTGTACGGTACGATCTGCGAAACGGACAACCGTATCGGTTACCGTATTCAGTCGCTTGGGTTTCTTTAGCCAATAGTTTCCACCGTACACATCAATTTTGCATCTGTCATTAATGTTCTAGAATTGAACAGGCGTGGTCTTTGCTTTTCCAATGGTTCCAATGTCTATTTACGGGTCCATTTTTCAACCGAGCCTTCATTTCCATCGAACTGTTCACTGTTCATTTAATACTTTATATTTTCAAGAAAATTTACTTCTGACCTATTGTTTTCTTTTCTTTGAATTCTTGTACACGTCTGTTGCCATCCCATACAGTTTCATTTATTCACCTACGATTGGTATCCATTGTTTGGCAACAGTTCTCATTTTATTGCCTTTGAAACTTTGTTTCCTGGCATTCTTTTTCATGAACTCTTCCTCTGCATTTAAACACGTCCCCTCCACCTTTTATCTTCCCAGAACGCAACATCTCCCCACCGATCTCCTCCTTACACACGGCAGCCCACACCTCCGCCTTCTCTCCCCATCCTCGCCTCCGCCATTCACAATTGAACCCGCCCTCCATACGCGTAGCCACGGCCACGCCTTGACAGCACCTCCTCCATGTCCACCTCACCCAAAGTCACGGCGTTAAACTCCTCCAATCCTCTCCTCCGCATTCATGTCCCATCACCGACGTGATTCCCAGCGCCGCGTCTCTGCCATCAACGCCTCCACTTCCCTGCATTTTTCCACCCGCCGCCAATGCTTCCTTGACCGTACAATAGCTCGTTCTCTCCCTCTTCTTTTCCTGCCACTTTCGCATGCTTTGCTCCAGCAGCCCTCGTTCAGCCTTGCGTGCTTTATAAAAAAAAATACTAAATTTGAGGAGAGATGAGTCGAAGAGTATGCTCGGAATATATGGTCCATTCAGTCAGGAGTATATGGCCATGTCCTCTCAACCGCAGGAAACAAGATTGCAAATGCTTATGTCTTTGTTGGAAGCTTGTCGACATGCCATCGAATCCGGCTCTTCAAAATCTTCGGTTAACACTAAGAAAAAAAAGAAATGAGCAATTCCTTTAAGGCATGTAAGTTAACTTTTCCTTTATTGAACTCTTGATTTGATGGCATGATGTAGTGTACACAGTGAATGTTGTGTAGTACACGTCTGTTTTGTTTGCCTTCTAAAGTTTGCAAATTGTGATGCATTGCATTGCCATGTACTTGCAATGTTCTTGCTGTCACTTTCATTTCAATGAACAACACAAACCCTAGCTGCAGTTGAAATATGAATAGAACGAGGCTCAAATGTAAACTACTAATTTGGTTCGTAAGTTTTTCATCGCCTGCACATACATATTTTAATGATTGGTTTATATATGAGCGATATTCTATTAGTATATTATAAAGGTAGGCTACAACGTTGTCTATA
This sequence comes from Allium fistulosum, assembly GCA_030737815.1. Lineage (NCBI taxonomy): Eukaryota > Viridiplantae > Streptophyta > Magnoliopsida > Asparagales > Amaryllidaceae > Allium > Allium fistulosum. Next base: position 139,038,485 of record CM060904.1, read on the forward strand.
AGTTCAAAGTATGACATCTAGTTTCATATTATATTAATTTAATTTGTTTACTAAGTGTTGCACAGTGCGTCTAGATTTTTATATGTTATATACCTATGTTAGTTTTATATATTGATATTTATACAGCGAAGTTTATTTATACACATAAATTTATTTTTATATTCAAGTCATAAGTATTTGTTTAATATAAACTAAGTTGTTTAAAATAGATATCTATATATGGTTTGGTGGCTTGTATATGGGGTCCGCATTTGATTGGCTATATATGTCTTGCATTCATACGTATTATTTATAGATGCTATATTTATACAAATTTATACGTGAATTTGGTGATGAGCTAAAACATTGATTTGAGATTTAAAAAAAAAACTGATTCTGATTCGTTCCTCGTCGATTCTTATCTATCAGCTTTGTCCGTCAAATCCGCTTTCAGCTTACTTCACCTTGAGACTGTTGTTTGGATTGTTCGATTTTTCTAGATCGTGATCCAATTCGTAGCTGGTTGTGTTTCAACTTCTCTAGCCTCGAAAGGTGAGCACTCACTCACGATTAACGTTCTTTTATTTATTAAATTTGATTTCAATTGAAACGACAATTGAAATATACTGCTGTTTGATATTTACACTGTTATTATCTGTATCAGTTCACCTGTGACATCTAACACCATTATCTGTTATATATGCAATGATAATCCAGTTGGTTGTTAAATGATTGATTGTTTGATGTTTGTATTGGACGTTAAATTGTTAATGATGTAAGTGAATAATTTGAAATTGAAATTGACGTAGGATAGTTAGATTTGATATATGTGTTAAAATTGATTAAATGACATTTGTATAATATGACCCCTTTTAACTGTTAAATTTATTGACACGTAGGATTTGTTTAATTACACTTTGAACCACTGAATGTATGTTGTTAAATTGATGTATGAAATTGTAAATAGATGACAAGTGAAGAACCGAAATGTAATAATCTTTAATCTACATGAAATGATAGTGTAGATTCTAGAAATAATTATATTAATTCGTACAAATAACAATGCGAATTAATACGGTTATTTCGGGATTATTTGAATTGATTTTTGGATTGTATGGATCGTTGCTATTGCTTGTTTATTTACTTTGACACCATCCCAGTTATCACACTGCAAGTTCCCTTTGTTATGCTTTGATTTTTGAATTGAATTGGAATCGGGTTGAAATGATAAATACCCAAATTGAACTTTGACCTAGGTTAGAAAATAAAATAAAACCCGATTGGTCAATAATTTGATTTAAAAATAAAATGAAGATTTTATTTGAATAAATAATATGGTTTTGAAATGAAGTTGAAATTTGAATTTTTTTTAATGAAAGGAAAATGTTAATATTTAATAATATGAAACAAAATATTAACAATGTAATTGATGAAAGAATGTTGTTTAATTTGAGAAATGATTGAATTAAGTTTGAAATTATAATTAAGTTTGAAATTATTAAATTTTGAAATGATTTGATAATTAAGTTTGAAATTATAATTAAGTTGAAATTATTAAACTTTGAAATTATTTAATAATTAAGTTTTGAATTATTTAATACTTAAATAAGATTAAATTATTTAATGATTAAATTGAATTGAAACTCTTTAATAAGAAATTTTTTTGAACTTTTGAATAAGTGAATTTACTTCGTAAATAATTGAAATTGAGTTTTCTTTATAAAGTAAGTTTTTGGAAAATTATTTAAGAAAGTAAATAAGTGAAATTGAATTTCTTTAACAAGAATTGAAAATGTGATATTTTTGGAATTAATGTAAGACTTGTAATTGAAAGAATTGATTTGACGAATTTAATTTAATTCAAAATTGTAAGTTTTGATTAAATGAAGTTGAACTTAAGAAATTGATTAAATGAATTGGAAATTTAATAGAAATTGTTTTGAATGATAAATTTACTTAACGAATATTAAAGGAAATCGATAAATGAATTCAAATTGATTTGAATGTTAAAATTAAGTTAATTTAAATGATTTCGAATTGAAATTTATATACGAACTTGGATCAATATTTGAATTGTTTTAAATAGAAATTGAAATCGAATTATAAGATTTTGAAACTATGATTTGGAAGTTTTGAAACGTAAAGTATGGAAATTGGTTTTTGAAAGACAAGTGAAATGTTGATTTACGAACTGAAATTGAAATTGAATTTGATTTGGTTTTTGAAATATATAAACGACCAATCGGTGAAATAATTTCGAAGGTTATTAAAGAGACCGGAGTCAGTTATGGATATACTCTCTATCTAAACCGAAAACCACTTTAATAACTATACGCGGAGTGATGATCCAGAATGAAGTGGTTGGAATGATGTACGTGATGACTGAAGAAAGAGAACGATAATGGATAGCCTTGACACTTTTGTCAAATTGGAAATGACTAAAACAGGAGCTGTGCCGGGCCAATGGAGGATTAGCTACCTCAAGTGGACACACTTCTTCGAACTACTCATTACTTGTTGTCGGTTGGTGCACCCTTGATTTTGGGAGTGTTGTTTCACGGTGTTGCGGGCGCTGCGGCGTTGCGTTCTCACCAGTCTGGATCAGGCGAACGGTAGTATCACTACCTTGGGTATTGCCTTATGTGCCTTGTCATACTTGTATTCCATTTATGCGCGACCACTACGATTTTGATTTGTACCTTTAGTATATGGATTGCCCTCTGGTGACTTCCGGTTTTGGGGAAACTACGGTCTTGTATATGCTTTTGGGAATAAAAATGTGTTAAGGGTGGAATGGGCCATGACTTAACGCTATTTTGATATCTTTATATTTCTGATAGACATTATCTACTTAGCGTACATTACTACCTAGTAGATAGTTTAACGGATCCTTAAAGGATGGTTATTCCAAACATCCTTTGAGTTACTTGTATTTCAATTGCTATTTCACTTGAGTTGGATTTATTAATATAAGAATGTTAATCCTGACTCGAGTGTTTTGTGTTTTGCTTTACGCTCGGGTCAGACTGAGTGTACCAGTATTCGAGACTCACCTTTGAAGTTGGAGCTTTGCTTGAAGATCCAGCCATCTATTCTACTTTCAGTATTCGATGATCCTAGTGATGTATTCTGATTTGTATCTGATGTATCGTGATACTCTTCCGTTGTATCTGGTTTAACTCTGATGTATCGTATTACTCTTCTGTTGTAAACTCTGATGTATTTTATATATTCATATAGTAGCTTCATGAACTACTATCTCTTTTATTTCCGCTGCACTTATTACTCTGTGTCTGTGATCTGTGATTATTTATTTACTGTATATGTTCAGTTTTGCCAAATTTAAATTAACAACGCGGTATTTTAAGCAATTCAACTCCGGCATGAGTGTCTACCTATACACTTATAATGGATGCGAATGGTCTAAAATTCTGGGTCGTTACATGCTTGTTTCTTAGGCTTCGTACATTTGGTTGAATAATGGCCCTTTTCGAAGCAATTAAAACAAGTAACATTCTCTACCGAGCTCCCTTGATTGCTTTTCTCTTTCTCCTTTCCCTGCCATGGCTTCTTGCCTCCAAATTTCCTTTTCTTCCAATTTTGATCGCTCGAATTTCCTTTCTCCACCGGGGCTTCTTGCATATCAAGTGTAGCATTTCTGTACCCCATATTAATCAACTCTGAAAAGGATTCTTTGACATGGCCATTCATCCTTTCGTGGAACTTTTTATTCATCCCACGAATGAATCTTTCATTTTTCTTTAGAGGTGTGTTCACCAATTCTGGGCCAAAACGAGACAATTCATTGAATTTGTTTAGATACTCCTCAAATGACAAACTCCCTTGCTTTAAGTCCATAAATTCTTGGTACATTCGAGAAATACCAGCTGATGGCATATAGCGCTTCTCAAATACTTCTTTGGATCTTTCCCAAGTAAACTCGTTTTCTGGCTTATCAATAGTAACTGTCTTCCACCATGCTAAGGCTTCTTCTTGAAGTTTCCAAGAAGCTATGAGTCACATCTGATCGTCTTGCAACTTTAGCCCTCTAAAGATTCTTTCACATGATCTGATCCATGCTTGGGCCTCAACAATCGACTCCTTGCCGATGAACGGCTTACCACCAAGTCTCGAGAAACTCTTATATAAGTCAGCCAGATTCGGCTGATGTTGAGTAGATAAAGCTGCTTCTGCTATTTGGGGAACTTGTCCAACAGTTGTGGCATTTCCTTGACCCCTAGCTCTTCCTATTCGTCTGCTCATTCTTACTATCTGTAAGTAGTAAGAAAACTTGATTTATATATACGGACAAAATATCTCAAGGAATATTAGCAGTTAAAAGACATAGACTAGGAAAATTTAAGGTTTCGGTCTCGGGTTATACTCATTCTAGGGTATACTTCACCCTATCTCTAATGAGCCATATAATGTGTTATACTCCGTAGCTAAAGTTCTTACTCAACCTTTAGCTCTGATACCAGTTGTCACGGTCTAGGCTTTTCAACCATCGACAGCGGCCAATCTCGATTGGTAGGCTTTTCAACCATCCCAGCCCCGCCGTGGCATACAGTGGTACCCTGCCCTCGCTTTTACGGCCAGCCTTTCGACTGTCACAGCTTACGGCTAACCAACCCCCGAAGAGGACGTGTGGGAGTAAGAGTCTCCTGCTCGCCATAAAAAAAAAGCGAGAACCCCCCATCATGTTGTACCAAACTAAGTAAGGTCAGTCGTGGAACTGGTATGAGTAAACAAAAACAGCTATTTGCATAAAGAAATAAAAAGAAATCCGCAATGCTTTTGGAAAATGAAACTACCATAAGGCCTCCTGGCGCACACACAATGCAATCGCACACTTAGGGGAGATTTCTCCTTATGATAGTCAAATATGCTTAATACGAGAAAACTCTTTGATATTATTACTAGTGCATAGTGTGAAACCATTTCGAAAATATAATATTAATCTTAGCAAGCATAAGTACCATTATACCATGCCTACTATAGCTGCCATGTTAAATGGCAGGTTCTACAACTAAAACCGTACTGGGTTCGTATTGGGAATTGGATTTCCAACAAATGGTCAGGCTAAGGAACTTCCTACTGCCACATGGGTACGCCTCTGGGGAATGTCCCGAGAACTAACTAGCTCTCTGCCAACACAAGGCTGGGTTACCTCTGTAACTAGGTAACTACTACACGAATATGCCATCTCCCAGTCGTTTACGACCTTTATCCGAGGGCCCTCGATCATAAAGCAACAATCACACAGTAATGAGATTGCAGCAACCACATAGGTTAAGTATCAGGGCTCCATACCTGATACCACCATTTTCCAGAAGGAAATGACATACCCTAAAGGGAGCAACCCTTATAACCTTGCCGCATCTTTCCTGTTTCGACCATTTTCGGGGTGTGAGGTCCGATGAGGTCTCGTCCACAAAGCTATGCTTTACACGAAAGCCATGCTTTGATCAACAATTGATCAACAAATGATCAACGACACACAACAACACTTAGCATGCCACACTACCAAATTAGGAGCATATCGCTGATAACCTTCAATTACATAACCTCTAAGCTCGTACGTCTCAAAGAAGGGTGTTAAGCTAAGAGAATAAATTCTCCGCCACCAAACAGAAATGTATTTGAAAGAAATCTGCTTTATATCTCAAAGTGTAGTGTCAGACACACGACCATACAAGTCTATTCCGGGTTCGAACAGAACCGAAGGCACTTCGTCCAATAAAGGAAGAAGCCCTTGCAATCCGGGTATTCACAATCCCAATCAGACTTCCCATCACTTAGGGAATCTCTATACCGTAGCTACTCAGTGCAGAGACAATCGATAGGTTATCCTATCGTTTTCACAAATACCCGGTCTTCAACACCGGTCTTCAAATGCTATCCATTTTGACGTATCACTATTCAGAATGGGTTATATGACACGAAGGTCCTCTCCCGACAAATTCGAATAGTGATCGCTCAATTTAAAAATGCGTTGACATATCAATCACAAAGATTTATATTCAAGGTTCGATGTTGGTTTCGGATAACCAACTGGAATCCGACTCCCTGTCGCATCGAAGTTTAAATGTCGTTTTATGGACAAAAAGGGTTTTCACATACACACAGAAACAAATCACAAATCACAGTTCAACACAAAGCAATTCATGTAGCATCACAATCACATAACAGAGATATCAATCCAATACATAGCATTCACTAACAATCAAACATCTTTAATTACGATGAGTAAATCATGTGGTTTAAATTAATTAACCACATAATTCTTTCATTAATTATCTATAATCAATGATTAATTAACCTTAATTACAATTGATTAAGTCTTAATCACCTTTATTAACTAATCACTCCTTAATTAATTATTTTAATTAATTGATTCTTGATTGTTAATAAATTAAATCTTATTTTTTTTATAATTATTTATTCCTTAATTTTAAATATTAAATAATTACAAATCAGTAGTTATTTAAATCAACATTAACAATATAAATGGATTTACTTTTAAGTTAACACTCTAAAGCATTTTATTGGTTTCTCAATTATATTGTTAAGTTTAATTTAAAATAACTCTATTTCAAAAATACAAGTTTTAAACATTTTTAACTTAAATGATTAAAAATATTTCTTATTTCAAAAAACCCGTTAAATACAATTTACAACTTAACAATGATTATCCATCTGAAAAAGAATAAATTTAGAAAACAATATGACTTAAAATTTTAAAGTTTAAAGGAAGTATTTGATCACCCTAGAGCTACTTCGAGTGACACCCGAGGATCTTCCATGCCTGCTTCGAGTTTCCTCCAAAACCACCCCGAGCCACTTTTAGTTTAAAAATTTGTTTAAGTTTTTTTTTAAAAAAAAATGATGCTACCCAAAATACTACGAGTAAGGACTCAAGCCTGTGACCCATTTCCCCGAAGCAACCTTTGAGTTAACAACCTTCGTTCCTAACCCACACCAACTGATACAAGCCAGACCTCGTGCACGTGTACCATCAGTCGCCGGAACTTCGACGAACTTCGTCATCTTTGGCAAGTCGTGAAACCCCCTACACATGAAAACAAAACTCGATTCGAAGCCAAAAACTCGGAATTGAATTTTACCCTTTCGTTGAAACTGTAACTCGAACACACCAAAACGAAAATGCCTCTTTCCACTCACGCCGATCATCAGAGGCGATGCAACTTCGGCCTCACCTCACTGATACCCCGCTCTACCATCCCCTTGCACCTCAAGCAACTCGATGAATCAGAGGTGACAAAATCATCTCGTTTCCAGGCCTGTCCAAAACTCGAACTTAAACCCCAAATTCACCTCGTTCCATCAATTCGTGCAATATAAAAATTATTTGATAATTTTCCTGAAATCTTTAATCAACAAGCTAGCTTCAAACAAAAATTCAACAACCAAAATTTGTTGGATCACCAGAAATTGATTAAAACGTGATTTCTGATCAACTAAGAACTGCTCGTTGAATACTTAACTCAAAATCACCATTTTTGTGTTAAAAATCTCATTTTGCAGTATAGATTCAAGTTATGAAATTGGATTAGCATTTCATGACATTCGAATTTAATAAAATATTACATGTTTCCCTATAAAACAAGATCCCAGTAGTGATACTTCACCAACAGGTTTTAAACAAATTTTAAAAGCTTGATTTATGTTTAAACAACCTATTTTGTTTTACACTCAAGGCCTAATAATGGCTAGATGAAAATTGTTTGAATTTTGAATAACTACTCAACTCAGTAAAAGAAACAGAGAAGAATCAGAACAACTGATATAGATATGCAAAGTTATACTCAACAATGCATATGCAAGTACAATATTGTTCTAGAATCACTTACACAATTTAAATTATACTTAAGTCTTTAAAAATTGTGTTTACTCACCTGAAATATATTTGAAATAGAGAACAACTTTTGTGTTGAAAAGCAAAACTGCTAACTTGATTTCCTGAAAAATCTTCTTGTTAATCTTTCTATTTGCTTTAGTTGGAGTGGATTTGAGTTTATAAAATGATGATACTTATTTTCTTTTTCTCAGGTTGATGAACGGAATGGAGATGATGTATAAAAAAAATATGCATGCTCTGTTTCATATACTGGTACAAGATTTTGATGTACTGTGTAGATTATTTGGATATTTTTGATTAAAGATTTTTTTCCTCATGTGGAGGTTGAAATGATTTTGTGGTGGCTTGCATTAATTAGGCTTGTCTTATTTTACAAGCTTATACTTGTCATTTTCTTTTCTTTTCTATATACTTATCCTATTTGTTTGAATGCATATATTTGAATGCATATTTTTATTGTCTTATTTTTGCAAGCTAATACATATATATTTTCTTTTATCTTATGCTTTGTACTATAAATGAAGTTCTATAATTAGCATATTGTTTGAATTTAATTATGTATTTATTTTATTTTCATAATTTATCTAATATATATTGATTTCTTTTTCCAGCTTATATATTTATTCTACTTATATAAATTTCATAGTTTCTAGTGTGTGTATATATATATATATATATTATTTTGTAAGTATATTTTGTTTGTATTAATACATATTTACTATATATATATATATTTATTTCTTTAAATATTTATTCCTATTTTTAACTTAAAATTTAAATTCAAATCCATTATATATAAATCAATCCAAATCTACTCACATATGCACATATACATATATATATATATTCATATATATATATATATATATATATAAGATTTAAATTCAAATGATTTAAACTCAAAAGAAATTGAAGTTTTATTCATTTAAATTAACACATATTTTATTTATTTTAAAACTTTTCAAATTAAATTCCAAAAGTTCAAATAAGTCACCAAATTTAATTTAATAATTTTTTTTGGGATGTTACGTTCACCAACTTGACTGTCTTGTTCTTTAACCTTTTCTCATCTCTCACTACAACTTGAAGTAGTTGTCTAACAATAGTGAAATTCCGTTCGACTATCAAATCTTCCAACCCTATTGGAGTAATAGTAGTCTCCACGTCATGTATATACTTGCGAAGATGAGACACATGCAATACATTATGGACACATGCCATACTGCTCGGCAATTCTACTCTATATGCAAGCTTGCCGCTCTTCTCTATAACTAAGAATGGACAAACATATCTTGGTACCAGTTTCCCTAACTTTCCAAATCGTACCACACCCTTCATCGGTGATACCTTAATGAAAACTTATCTCTAGCTTAGAATTCAAGGTCTTTACGACTCTTATGTGTGTAAATCTTCTGTTTTGACTGAGCTTCCTTCATCCTTTTTTTGGATCAACTCAATCTTCTTTGTCGCCTCTCTAACCAGATTTGGAGCTAAGACTAATCTGTCTCCAGTCTCCAACCAACATGATGGTGATCTACATGGCCTTCCATATAAAGCTTTAAAAGACGCCATTCCTATACTAGTCTAATAACTATTATTATTGGAAAACTCCACTAAATGTAGGCGATCTTCCCAAGATCCACCAAAGTCCAATACACAAGCTCTCAACAAATCGTCGAGTACCTTATTGACTCTCTCGGTCTGCCCATCCGTCTAAGGTGATATGCAGTACTCATATTAAGCTTGGTGCCCAGCACATCCTGTAGACTCTTCCAGAATTCATTAGTAAACAAAGCATCTCCGTCACTGACTATACTATTAGGAATTCCATGTAGTCTAACGATATTCTTCATGAACAACTTAGCTAAAACAGGTGTCGTCCTGGTTGACTTAACTGGAATTAAATGGGAACTCTTAGTCAACCTGTCCACTATAACCCATATATTTTCGTTTTCTCTCTTTGACCTTGGCAACCCGTCGATAAAATCCATGGATATTGATTCCCATTTCCATACTGGTACCTCTAAAGGTTGAAGCAACCCACTCGGCTTTTGATGTCCAGCCTTCACTTATTTACAGTTTGCATACTGCCTAACCCACAAGCCAACATCCTTCTTTAACCTTCCCAATAGAAGCCTCTCTTCATATCTTGATACATCTTGGTCCCTCCAGGGTGAATCGTAAACTTGGATCGTTGACATTCTTTAAGAACTTTTTTCCTTAAGTCCTCGACGTTCGGAACACACAACTATCCCTTCTTTTTCAGCCATCCTCTCTGATCAAGACTAAAATCCTATAGATCATCGATCTCTGATCCCACCTCAAGCCTTCTAATCCTCTCAGCTAATACAAGATCCTTATTCTGCTTAGAAGCAATCATTTCGATTAACATTGGTCGAACTTCTAAATAGGACAACATGGCGGTACTCTGACTAGACTAGCAGTTGGCCTTAACTATACACCAAAAGCTCCTACACCCTTCCATTCTTCCAACATATCTAACATCATCTTCTACTGTCTTCTGCTAAGAGAATCCACTACCTTATTTCCTTTTCCAAGTGTATACTCTATACCAAAATCAGAAGATGCTAAAAACTCCAGCCACTTTTGTTGTCTCATATTTAGCTCCTTCTGAGAGAATAAACATCTTAAGGACTTATGTTCTATGTATAGCCTAAATCTCTCTCCTAAGAGATAATGCCTCAAATATTCAATGCGAAGATCATCGTCGCCTGCTCCAAATCATGAGTAGGATATCTCAATTTTTGTGGTCTAAGTTATCGAGAAGCATAGGCAATGACTTTACCCTTTTGCATCAACCCAACTCCTAATCCTTTCCTACATGCATCTGTATACAACACCAACCCTTGGTTTCCATTTGGAACTACTAATAGGTGCGCTGGTCAATAAATGCTTTAACTTAAGGAATGCTTCCTCGCTTTTGTTGGAGTGGACAAACTTCACATCCTTCCTCATTAATTTCATCAAAGGTGCTGCTATCCTTGGGAAGTCCTTAATGAATCTCCGGTAGTAGCAGTAAGTTCAAGGAACCTTCTAATCTTAGTCACCATCTCTGGTCTCTTCCAATTATTAACAACTTCGATCTTATTGGATCGACTGAAAATCCTTTCTTTGAAACCATATGACCAAGAAACTTAACCTCTTTCTTCCAAAAATGACACTTGGTAAACTTCGCCTTCATCTGATGTCGCCTCAGCGTCTCAAGCACCACTCTAAAATGATCTCATTCTCCCTTTCATCCATAGAGTATACTAAAATGTCATTTATAAACACCAACACAAACATATCCAGGTACTCTTAGATAACTAGGTTCATTAAATCCATGAAGAAAGCAGGTGTATTCGTTAGCCTGAATGGGATCACTAACCACTCATACAAACCATAACTAGTCTGAAATGCTATTAATTGAATAATATCCTCTGCCATTCTTATGATGGAAACATGTCGCCAAATCCAACCGTGGAAACACTTTGGCTCCACACCATTGATCAAATAGATCATCTACTATTGGCTAAGGAATCTTATTCCTAATCATCCTCTCGTTCAACTTACGATAGTCGTTGCACATCCTCAATGACCCATCCGATTTCTTCACGAACACCGTGACTTCACCTCAAGATGTACTGCTTGGTCTAATAAAATTCTTGTCTTCAAGATCCACAAGCTCCACTCTCAATTCCTTCATCTCGGTCGGGGTCATCCTGCTAGGTGTTCTACTCACAGGTTCAGCTCCTAGCACATGATCAATCTGAAACTCAATAATTTGTTTCGATGGTAACCCTATAAATGGCTCAAAGATATCTGTAAACTCTCTTGCGACTCGAACCTTACTTAACACTTCTTCCACTTCCGTAGCGCTTAAAGAAAATAAGCACTCCATTCAGAATTCTCCACTAAGAATATGATTGGGTTATGGCTATTAGGGTGCCTTAGTGATATTTCTCTATCCTGGCAAAATATCCTAGCCTTATACTTACCCAACCAATCCATACCAAGATGATCCCGAAATCTACGAAATCAAAAACATACAGACTGCAGTCAAACTTATGACCTAACAGATCAAGTTCTAACTGGTCGCATCTTATCTCTAGAGTTGCATACCCTCCTATTGGATTTGAAACCCTTAAGAAAGTAACACAATATGTGAGTTCTAAGCATAACCTATCAACAAAACACTGAGACATAAATGAATGTTATGCACCGGTGTCAAATAGTACCCTAACTGGTATACTTTGAAAAGGCATACTTTCCATCATATTCTTCCCTTTTTCAGCTGCAGTTGGCCTAGTAGATGATGGTTCAATATCAAAGACCTTTCCCCTGTCCGCCCTAACTTGTTCTGGACACTGATTCTTATAATACCCGACTTGGTCATAGTTGAAGCACTTCACACCCTTTTTTCTGCAGCCTTCTTTCCTTTGCCCGACCAGCACTCGTGAGTATAATGATCTTTCTTGTCACACTTGAATGGAATAAATCAGCTTTTGCCTTCTTGGCAGCCTTGCTGTTCTGGGCTCCTTTCTTCTTAAAGAACTTCCTTGAGAACCCTGGGTTTCAACTGGCTTTTCCCTTGCATAAATAGCAAGCATTTCCTTATGTTGGATTTCTATCTCCACAATTACATTACAAGGATCATTGAGATGTGGCAAGGTTGCCCTAGCAATCTTAGGACTCATCCCCAAATGAACTTCTCATTCCTCCTGATGACGGTGTCTATAGTAGCATACCCATATCGAGGCAACTCATCAAACTTTGTAGCTTACTCGATTACCGATATCTCTCCCTACACCAAATCCACAAACTTTCTCAACAATGTTGACTTAGAAATTTTAGAAAAACTTCCGCTTGAATCTCCAAAGTTTTGTCAAAGTCAACACTTTCCCCCAAACACCGACAGTAATACTATTCCGCCAATGTAGTTCTGCCCCTTGCAACTACCTACATGCCAACCTCCTCTTCTACTCATCATCCATACAGAAATCAAAAAAGATTCTCTCACAAAGCGACAACCAATTTTCAACTTCTATGCCATCCTCCTTCCCATAAACGGCTTCCCACCAGGACTGGTGTAATCTCTGCTTAGCTTAGCATAATTATTCCCAATTGAAGCTACATGATTAGCTCCTCTAACATTCCCAGCAACACCAGCAACTACTCCCGCTTGCACCAGGTAGGTGAAAAATTGATACATCGTCCCCATAACTGTTGGTGGATTTTTAGTACCGCCATTGGTATCTTCATTTTGGTTAGCATTAGCAAGTCGACTCGGGTTCTTCCTAGTAGTCGAGCATTTCCCTTGGTTGTGGTGTTTCCTCCAGCGAGATTCCCTCTTTCATTTACTACCTCCATATATTCTTTCTTGTAAATATGCATACGAGCCTTGATAAGATACAGAAGAACGATCTAAGAGGGAGGGGAATACGTACTTATACACACACACACACAAACATATATCAAATACAAGTACGTTACTATAGCGTTAATCCAAACTGCATCCTATTTCCTAATTCATTGGATTTTGTTTTGAAAAATATTTTATATATAAATTTCATTTAAGTTCCATAAACATATGCTCTGATACCAACTTGTAAAATCACCTACTTAGAGACCTAAGATTAACGGCTACGGATGCTGTAGTCATCCATAATTATTAATCCTCGATGACCAAATACGGTAATGATAGATACATTGATAACAGAAGCACATGGATATGGAAAAAAATTAAAATCATTAAAAAACTTTCACATTCCATTTCAAATCATTTCCAATTCATTACGTAATCCCAATACGAGAACCATGCTTAGATAAAATATAATTGTTACAACATATGCCAAGAGCGACATATGAAGATGGCCCCTTAGATGATCAAGTATATAATTGGCAACATAACAACTCTGCTTATACAACAAAACATAGCAGAACCAAAACAGAAAGAACACTTATTATCTGGCTTGCCTCCTGCACGTCTCTAGAAGCTTATTTTTCTAAAGAGGTACCTAAAAACCTCAACTCTCAAACTACCCAAAATCAATTGAGCATTAGAAGCTTACGGGAAAACATAAACTTCGAGTCAGACATAAAGCCTGGTATGAATAATAATCTACCATCTCAAACCATTTAGATATCTAGTGAGACCACGCCGCTTAGAGGAATGAGTTTCCCCTTACTAGTTTCTTATCCAAAACTTTATAAAACCATATATTTTGATCCTGCATCCATAATGATTAAAATAGAACAATTCAAAATATTATAATGATATGCATATAAGCAAATCAGGGATTTTCCATCCTAATCCATTGACTATCTGACTTATTTATATTTTCTAGGGTCACTGTTAACCTAAAAGTTTTCATGGACTGACTAATAACCTGTTTAGTGCTTATGGACTCCCTGTCATATTTTATAGTTTTCATGGGATCACTAAAAGCCTGTTGGCCACTTCCAATGACTACACTATTTTATAGGTTCTCCCTAAACATATTGGTATCTCCAATATCTTCCCTAATATCCTTGTTGTCATGGGTTGTCTAGGAACATATTCACTTCTTTCAATAACTTATCCGGATATAGTTTTCATGGGTTCAATATAAACCTATTGTCCCTCATCAATAACTCTTTCTAATCCTAGTTTTCATGGGTTTACTATGAACTTATTGGCCCCAGCCAATAGCTTTTTCTAAACATAGTTTTCATGGCATTACTATGAACCTATCTATTCGACAACTACTTTAATCAATATTCAGGCATCCTACATTATGGTCTATCTGACCTCCTAGATGCAATTCTACTCATTCGGGAGTTAACTCAATTTATATTCACTACTAGGTCAACCTATCTATTTATTTTGCGCTCTCTCCCCAAAATACAGTTATCAGTCAATAATAATGTGTGTGTGTGTGTGTATTAGAAGAAGAAAACTGATGTGCACATAAATGTGCATATTTTTACTACCATATTTATTCTAATTAATTTAAATAAATGAACATATTGGGTATTTTAACTTCTTTTTGACCAAAATCCATGTTACTACCAAATTGTCACATATTCATCTTCATCCAAGGGAAAATAGTCATTTTTGTGCATAAATTTACTTGAGAAAATTTAATTAGAAATTTCCATACTATTTTGTAGGAATTTGATTTCAATTACAAGTTGTTTCATGAAAAAGATATGCATGCACAAAAAGAACACAAAGGAATGAAGATAGAAATAATTCAAAGTAAAGATCATGAAGGACCCCACCCACCCACCCACCTTAATGTACAAATTAGATGCTAATGCACATGCTTATGGAGTTTATGACTTCATGTACACTTAAATGATGATTAGTAGAAGCTAATGATTACTTGGCCTCCACACTTTCTCAAGGGTAGTTTGGTCATTCCCCAAATTATGGATTAGGGTTTCATGCTTGTATAAATAACCCCTTATATTTTATATAATCTCCTCTTGTTTAGTCTCTCTTTATTTTAGTTAGGCTCAAAATAAAAGACAAGTTCTCTTTCTCTTTTCCATGGCTACTTAGCCATTTTTATTTTCACGTAACTTTCATTTTTTCTATGCAATGTTAATTAGTGCTCTCTTTCTTTTACATGCTTCTTTTGTTTATTTACTTTCATGTTAGTAGTTTAGATTTATTTTTCATGCAAGAAGAATAGTTTATTTTCTTTACTTTGCTCTCTTTTTCCTTTTCTTTTTCTTTCATGTGCAAGCTATATTTGTTGTTTTGATAACAAATATGAGAGGCTAATCTCTTTAATTTAAGGGTAATGAACCCTCTAATCATGTAGCTTCAACATTTTGGTAATTGTAGCTCTCTTTTTGTGCTTAATGACAATGTTTGAAGTGGTTTAATTTGTTGTTTTTGTTTTGAATTTGATAGCCTATATTGTTGACACCAAATAGGTTATGCTTAAACAATCACTAACACAAATGCCTCTTCATCAAAATATGATTATGGCATAAGAAAGTGATTTGAAATTCAAATTTGATGGTCTATATTTCTAATTAATTGTTAATAGGTCATACTTAAAATAGATTTCATTTTCAACTTTGTTGTCATTTTCATGAGAGTTAGTAAGTGGTTTAGAGGTTGTATTATAGTTTGATGGCTTATGTTGAGCTAATTAATAGCACAAATTAGTCATACTTATGATAAATACATCATTTAAATTCACTTATGACCAAAAAAGAGAGATCATAATTTCATAATTAGTTGAACTATATGATTTTGAGAGTGGAATTATCTCTAAATTATCATTTAACTCTCATATTTTTATCACTTTCTTTTAATTATTTAGTTAATTCTCTAATTTTTTAGTTTAACTTTCACTCGACTTTAGTTTAATTCGATTGAATAGATTTTTTAAAATCAACAATTCACTACTGATCGAACTGTATTCGCAATATCTTTGAAATCATTTTCATATAAAACATGGTTAATCTCTTTGTCCTATTATTTTATAAAGGAAAGCTTCTTCAGAGACTTTAATTAAAAGCTATGTTAAAACTCCTTTACTTTTGCCACGGGTTTTCCTTTAAAAATGATATTAGGTTCTTTGTTTTGAAAACTAAGGCTTTCGAAACCTTAAACCTTTTACTTTTGAAACTATTGGATAACCTCTTTCGAAAGCATTTAAATCTTATTTTCAAAACAATAGGCGTATGCCTTTCAAAACAGTTTGAATCATCTCTTTTGAAACCATCAAAACATAACTTTCAAACGTATTAAAGCATTACTTATTAACTCTTAGAATCATAGATTCAAAATCATAGGAAGTACCCGTTTTGAAATAGTTGGTTTATCTTTAAAAATATCGTCTGGGTCAAAGTGAACACAAACGAAAGTTCCCCTTTCAAAACCATTATTCTTCAGATAAAAGAGTTTAGGGAAAATCTGATGGCTTCAGAACCATCCTTTTGAAATCATTTATCATTTAAGTAAAATATTTGAAGGGTAGCTTCGAAACCCTTTTCAAAGCCATTGCCTTCGAAACCACTAACCCTTTTGAAAGCTTTTGGGAAGTGGCTTAATATATTTAATAAACAAAAGCTACCTTTCGAACCAATTTATGACTTTAATCCATTTGAAAGGCATAAGGTTGGCATAAGGGTTTCGACTGGGTTGAAACTACCCTTTTCGAAAGCATTAATTTTAAACAAAGCAACTCACACAAAAGCTACACTTTAAATTAAAAATATGGAAATATATTCGAAAGCTATTTAAAAGACCCTTTCGAAAGCATTAGTTTCGACTTCCTCGAAAGTATTCATTAAAATAAGGCAAGCGTTTTTCTTTGAATAGTAAAATAGAGACCTTCTAAAGCTAACTGGTTTCGATCCCTTTGGAAGCATGGTTTCGACCCAATACTTACTGTCTTTATCCAATCTAGTATGTACCAAGATGTTGATACCTTGTGTATTGGTTTCGACTTGGTAGGTTTCAACTAGGTACTTTTTTGAGGTGGAAGTATAGGGTCGAGAAGTACTACTAAAAGAGGCAAAACATAATATATGGGTAAAGACTGTTTTGATGCCTTTTTAGGTAATTGCTTTTAACCAACCTGCCTATTTGTAAACATTTAATTAGTTTCCATAAACTTTCCAAATTCTTTCACAAAATAAAAATGTTGCATAATTTCATATTTAAACAAAGATTAATTTAATAAATAAACCATTCCATTAAGCAAAACAGTTAAATCATTTTAGTCCTTCGTCAAAAATAAATTAATTTCCATAGTAAATCACTTAGGAAAAATATCTAAAATCACACAAATTCACTTTTAATATGTTATATAATATATAAAAATTTCAGACCCAAATTCGTCATAATATAGCCAAAACTAATTTCTAAACCCAATTATTCATATTTTCCTTTGAAAATTCATAATAAATTTTCCATAGATTGCAAAAACAGAAATTAAAACCTATCTCCAAAATAATGTTTTACATAACATATAAATTTCTCATGGTATTCAAAATTCATTTAAAATGATTGTAGCCTTAAAACCGTATAAAACATTTATCAAATAATCTTGTTTGAATCAAACCTATAATAAATTTTAAGCATATCATCGTCAAAAAACATCATAATGGGTTTAAACTTAAACCCAAAATCAAACGATCATAAAAAATAGAGATGGTTTTGTTTATTATTCACCTTGATTAGGATAAGGACTTTGAGATTTGATTCTTCATTAGTTCCCCTAGCTTGATTCCTTAGCTTAAATTTGATTTTCCCCCCTTTTCTTCCCTAAGTAATGGTCGGCTTTGAGCTTTTGGATTTATGTTTTTGAGAAAATGAATGTGAATGATAAAGGAAACGAGATTTAAAGGTAATAGGATTATGGAGTGCAATTTACCCATTGAGCCCTCACGTTAATCGCTCTTCTAACTAACATATAAAATCGTTTATAATCCCATCTTTAATTTATTAGTTTAGCTCGTCCTCTATTTTAAATTTTAAAATCACAGTGACCTTATCTCTCTACTATTTACATTATTATATTTAATTTATCTAATTAAACTTCCTAAATAATGATATTAAAAATTAGGGGTGTTACAGGCTTCCCTTCTTAAAGAATTTGATGTAGCGCGTTACACTAAGTCGCAAACTTCAGGTCGCGAGCGACCTAACGACTTACGACCTAACGAGATACAGAGGAAGGAAGATTCAGTGTTACTAGATATGCCGCTTCCTTTAGGTCGTTACGAAGTACGAGCTACGACCTACCAGAAGGAGCGACTTAGCGAGCCAAATCAATACAGCCACAATGCATTAGGTCGTTCAAGCGACCTAGCGAACTACACCGGACTAACGAGCTATGAATTAGGTCGTTCAAGTGACCTAGCGAGTTAAGTCGCTCAGGACTTATGTCACTGTTTATTTTAAGACGCTCCACTTATACTGCTATTGTCTTAGGTCGTCGACGACCTACCCTAAGTCACTGCCGTGATACTTTATGACGCGAGAAGTTAGATCGCATGATGTTGTATTTTGTTATGTCATTTGTCCTAATGTCGCTATGTTGTAGGTCGCACTGTGTTGATGTTGTAATCTTTGATATGTTGTTAGGTCGTGAAGGACTTGTACCGTGTTGTGCTTTATGATGTTAGGTCATTAACGACCTTTGTTAAGTCGTAGGTCGCAAGTACCTGTGTTAGCTCATTGAAGCTGTTGGGTCGTGTACTGTGTTGTGTTGTAACCCTATAAATAGGGATGTTGGGTCATTTGTAAAAGGAGTTGAATTTGAATAAACTTTTGTTTGTGTGCTTTGTGCCACTTTTTAAATTGGAAGTTGAGTGTGATCTCCTTTCTCCATCTTCGGATATTCGAGTGCGCTCGAATCAACGGACTTGAAGCCGATTCACGGAATCTCATGCGCAAGATCAACGTCGAAGAATCGTAGATCTTTTAACATGGTATTGTGCACGATCAACGTGTTGGAGATAGCTAGAATTCGGTATCTCGAGAGATCAACGGATTTGGGCATTTTGGTATCATTAATCCATCGATTTATATTGCTTTATAAATCGTTTATCGATTTGTCTGACACGAAATCTTCATTTCAGAGTCAATCGTTTTATCCGCTGCGTCAGTTTGGTATCAGATCTAGACTTAGCCAATCATAGCTAAGCCGAGCCTGTTGGAGTGTTGAAGAGCTTAAGCCGAGCCAATCCAGAGCCGAGGTAGTGTGTTTGGAGTTGGAGCCGAGCTAAGTATCCTAGAAGAGTAGAGCCGAGCTGAATTGAAGTGTTGGAGCCGAAACATTTTACTTGTTCAGAGTTAAATCAAAGCTGAGCCTAGTGAAGAGATAGATCATGCCTCCGAGAAGAGCTAACCGTCATCAGAATGTTGCAAAGATGTATAGAAGAGAAGATGCTGAGCAAATGGAGCAATGAATTAGTGATAAGTTCAATGAGAAGTTTGATGAGGGAATTGGTAGATTGGAAAAGCTTATGTTGGATATGAATCAAACTCGACGAAGAACATCACCAGTTTCGAACCAATGTGGAAACAGGGTTTCGCCGTCGGTTTCGGGTGAAAGGAGAATGTCACCACAATCTCATCGAGATAGAAGAGAGTCATCAGTTTCAATGATGAGAGAACATCATGGGTACCGAGATGAGGAGAGAAGAAGTCATCGGGGATTTGAAGATGAACCATACCGTGATGTGGAAAGACAAAGTAGGAGGGACATTCATGGTCGTAGAGATGTGGAAGGACGGGATAGATATAGAAGTACATCAGATCTTGAGGAGGATGGTGATAGAGGAAGTGTTCATTATCGAGATCGGGGCCAAGTGCAAAATCGATATATGGATTTTGAAGATGATCGTTGATGGGATTCGGGGATGAAAATGGAGATTCCAGAATTTAAAGGGGGAATGGTAGCGGAAGAATTTTTGGATTGGTTGTCTAACGTTGAAGAAATTTTTGACTTCAAAGAAGTACCCGAGCATCGTAGAGTGAAGTTGGTTGCTACACGATTGAGAGGTAGAGCTATGGCATGGTGGCAGCAAACTAAACTTACACGGGAGAGAATGGGGAAGTCGAAGATTGTTTCATGGGAGAAGATGAAGAAGTTGATGAAGGCTACTTTCTTTCCTTATAATTATCAGTCTCTTATGTATCAGCGCTTGCAAAACTTGAGACAAGGGACGAAGTCGGTGAATATTATGCATATGAATTTTATCAGTTGATTGTGAGGAATGATATCATGGAGACGGAGGAACAGCTGACATCTAGATTTATTGGAGGATTGAGAATGCAAATTCAAGATATGGTGAATATGTTTGATCCAAGATCTGTAGCCGAAGCATACCGGAAAGCTCTAGCTTGGGAGAAGCAAGGTAGAAGAGGAGGTGGTGCATTTACCAGTTCGATCAATCAAGTGAAAGGAGCTAGTAGCAATGCTAATGTTTCCAAGGCTGTTAGTAAACCAGTTGTCAATGAAGTTGCTAAGACCAAGGTCAACAACAATTTCAAGTGCTATAACTATCAGGAGTTTGGTCACAAGAGCAATGAATGTCCAAAGCCTAAGAAGCGAGTGATGGTTGCTGAGGTTGAGGATGAGGATGAAGAGATAGAATGTTCAAATTCACCACAAGTTGAGGAGGAAACAGAATTATTGTCAGGAGATGAAGGATGTAATTTAATGATGAGGAGGTCTTGCTTGACACCAAAGCAGGAAGAGGAGACTAGTTGGTTGAGGAGTAACATTTTTCAATCAACATGCACTATTCTAGGAAAGGTTTGCAAATTTGTTATCGACGCAGGGAGTTGTGATAACATCATCTCTACAGAAGCTGTAAAGAAGTTGGCGATAAAGACAGAGAAGCATCCAAAACCATACAAGTTAGCTTTGTTGAGGAAAGGTGGGGAGGTGAAGGTTAGTCGAAGAGCTTGCATAAATTTTTCCATTGGAAAGAAGTATAAAGATGAAATTTGGTGTGATGTGGTTGATATGGATGTATGTCATTTGTTGTTGGGAAGACCATGGCAATTCGATAGAGCTGTGCAACACGATGGGAGGACGAACTGCTATAGTTTCATGTTCGAGGGCACTAAAATCACTTTAGTTCTTAAACAGCGACAACAAAGAGAAAGCAAGTTGGAGGAGATTGAAGAACTGAAGACTTTGCTATCTTTGAAGGAGTTTGTTAAAGAAGTAGAAGATGAGCCTGAAGTATTTTTGTTGATTGGGTGTGAAAGTAGTGAGACGGTTGAAATACCAGAGGAAGTGAAGCCAGTGCTGGAGGAGTTTGAAGATGTATTCCCTAAAGAGTTGCCAAAGGAGTTACCACTATTGAGAGACATATAGCACCAGATTGATCTTGTTCCAGGAGCTGTGTTACCACATAGGCCACATTACAGAATGAGTCCGAAGGAGCACGAAGAGTTGAGAAGGCAGGTGGAAGAGTTGCTTGAACAAGGACGTGTACAAGAAAGTTTAAGTCCTTGTGCAATACCAGCCTTGTTAGTGCGGAAGAAGGATGGAACGTGGAGGATGTGTACTGATAGTCGAGTACTCAACAAAATTACAGTGAGATACATATTTCCTATGCCGAGACTGGATGATCTGTTGGCTCAACTTAGTGGAGCTACTATATTTTCGAAGATCGATTTGAAGAGTGGTTATCATCAAATTCGAATTCGACCGGGGGATGAATGGAAGACAGCGTTCAAGACACGTGAAGGGTTGTATGAATGGCTGGTCCTGCCGTTTGGTTTGTCGAACGCACCGAGTACTTTTATGCGGGTGATGAATCAGATCTTCAGACCGTTTATTGGGAAGTTCGTGGTGGTATACTTTGATGATATCTTGATATACAGTAGAATCGCAGAGGAGCATATTTAGCATTTGCGAAAGATGATATCTTGATATGCAGCTACAAAGAAGTGCGTGTTCATGACGGAAAGTGTTTTATTTTTGGGATATGTGTTGACCAAGGAAGGTATACATGTGGATCAGAGTAAAGTTGAAGCAATCCGGGATTGGCCACAACCCAGGACTATAACTGAAGTGAGAAGTTTTCATGGTTTAGCATCATTCTATCGAAGGTTTATTCCACATTTCAGTAGTGTGATGGAGCCAGTTACTGATTGTATAAAGGGAAAACAATTTTTGTGGACGGAAGAAGCAGGATTAGCTTTTGAGCGGATCAAGGAGCTTTTGACGACAACACCAATTCTAGTATTACCAGATTTTTAGTTGTTATTTGAATTACATACTAATGCAACGAAGGTTGGAATCGGAGGAGTGTTAAGTCAGAAGGGTCGACCAATTTCTTATTTCAGTGAAAAGCTTCCGGGAGCAAAGATGAGATATAATACTTATGATGTGGAATTCTATGCTATTGTGCAAGCCGTGAAGCATTGGAGACACTACTTGTTCCATAAAGAATTTTTTTTATATACTGATCATGAAGCGTTGAAACATTTGCAAGGGCAGGATAAAGTCGCAGCTAGACATGCTTCGTGGATCGCATACTTGCAGTAGTTTACATTTGTTGTGAAGCATAAGTCGGGAGTTACAAATCGTGTGGCAGATGCATTAAGTAGAAGGAATCATTTATTGATCACGATGAAAGTTGGAGTGACAGGGTTTGATGTATTTCCAGATTTGTTTGTTGAAGATCCTTACTTTGCTAAGATTGTAGATGAAGTCAAGGAAGGGAGGACGGATGAGTATGTGTTGATAGATGGTTTTCTATTCAAGGGAAACAGGTTGTGTATACCAGAGGGCAGTTTGAGAATGAAGATTGTGAAAGAATTGCATGAAGAGGGTCATGTGGGAAGAGATCGTACATTGCAGTTGATTTCTTAGTCTTATTTTTGGCCATCCATGAGGAAAGAAGTTGAAAGATTTGTGGAGAGATGTCACATATGTCAAGTTTCCAAAAGGACAGCTACGAATGCAGGATTGTATATGCCATTGCCCGTGCCTACCAGACCATGGGTTGATATTAGCATGGATTTTGTTTTGGGTTTTCCAAGAACTCAACGAGGAAATGATTCTATATTTGTTGTGGTAGATAGATTTTCAAAAATGGCACATTTTATAGCTTGTAAAAAGATCGCCGATGCAGTCCGTGTTGCTCAATTGTTCTTTAAAGAGGTTTATCGCCTACATGGGCTACCTGAGTCTATTGTTTCTGACCGGGATACGCGATTCCTAAGTCATTTTGGTTAAGTTTGTGGAAGATGGTTGGAACGAAGCTGAATTTTAGTAGCGCCTATCATCCACAAACAGATGGGCAAACGGAAGTGGTGAACAGATCATTGGGAAACTTGTTGAGATGTCTTATGCTGGATAATTTGAAGAGTTGGGATATGAAGTTGTGTCAGGCGGAATTTTCACATAATCATGCTGTTAATCAAAGTACTAGTTTCAGTCCATTTCAAGTAGTATATTCAGCAATTCCGAAGGGACCGTTGGATTTGACGACAGTGCCATTTCAGAAAGGGGTTGTTAAACGAGCTTGTGATTTCGTGAACGAGTTACAGGATGTCACAGGACCGTTCATGAGCGATTGCTTAAGTCAAATGAGAAGTATAAGCAACTGGCAGATAAGAAGCGAAGGAGTGTGGAATTCAAAGAAGGCGATTTTGTTTACGCAGTGTTGACGAAAGATCGTTTTCCAGTTGGAACCTAAAGGAAGTTGAAAGCTCGAAAGATTGGTCCGGTAGAAATCTTGAAGAAGATTAACGATAATGCTTATCGGTTGAAATTGCCTGATCATATCCATACGGCAGACGTTTTCAACGTCAAGCATTTGATTCCGTATCATGAAGATAAGCTTGTCGAAGAACAGGAAAGTGCGAATTCGAGGACGAATTCTTGTCAACCGGGGGAGGATGATGTAGCGCGTTACACTAAGTCGCAAACTTTAGGTCACGAGCGACCTAACGACTTACGACCTAACGAGATACAAAGGAAGGAAGATTCAGTGTTACTGGATATGCTGCTTCCTTTTGGTCGTTACGAAGTACGAGCTACGACCTACCAGAAGGAGCGACTTAGCGAGCCAAATCAATACAGCCACAATGCATTAGGTCGTTCAAGCGACCTAGCGAACTACACCGGACTAACGAGCTATGCATTAGGTCGTTCAAGCGACCTAGCGAGTTAAGTCGCTCAGGACTTACGCCGCTATTTATTTTAAGATGCTCCACTTATACTGCTATTGTCTTAGGTCGCTGACGACCTACCCTAAGTCGCTGCCGTGATTCTTTATGACGCGAGAAGTTAGATCGCATGATTTTGTATTTTGTTATGTCGTTTGTCCTAATGTCGCTGTGTTGTAGGTCGTACTGTGTTGATGTTGTAATCTTTGATATGTTGTTAGGTCGTGAAGGACTTGTCCCGTGTTGTGCTTTGTGATGTTAGGTCGTTAACGACCTTTGTTAAGTCGTAGGTCGCAAGTACCTATGTTAGCTCGTTGAAGCTGTTGGGTCGTGTACTGTGTAGTGTTGTAACCTTATAAATAGGGATGTTGGGTCATTTGTAAAAGGAGTTGAATTTGAATAAAATTTTGTTTGTGTGCTTTGTGCCACTTTTAAAATTGGAAGTTGAGTGTGATCTCCTTTCTCCATCTTCGGATTTTCGAGTGCGCTCGAATCAACGGACTTGAAGCCGATTCACGGAATCTCGTGCACGAGATCAATGTCGAAGAATCATAGATCTTTTAACACGGTATCGTGCGCGATCAACGTGTTGGAGATAGCTAGAATCCGGTATCTCGAGAGATCAACGGATTTGGGCATTTTGGTATCATTAATCCATCGATTTATATTGCTTCATCAAATCGTTTATCGATTTGTCTGACACAAAATCTTCATTTCGGAGTCAATCGTTTTATCCGCTGCGTCAGAATTTCATCCTTGAAATTCAATAAGGACCAAATACTAAACATAGAAATCATCTGTAACAACTCCTAACAACCATACTAGCCTACCTGACTAGCAATTATCTATATAAATCTAATATAGACATACCCTCAAAATAGATTAAGATAAGTATCTCTAATCATGTCTTCTGTCTTCCAAGTACAGTCCTTCTCGTTGTCGCTCCACTAAACTTTCACTAACTTGACTGTCTTGTTCCTTAAACTTTTCTCATCTCTTGCGACAACTCGAACTGGTTGTCTAACAATAGTCAAATTCAGTTCTACTATTAAATCTTCCAACCCTGTCGGAGGAATAGTAGTCTTTGGGTCATGCACATACTTGCCTAGACGAGACACATGAAATACATTATTGACACATGCCATACTGCTTGGCAACTCTATTGTATATGCCAGCTTTCTGATCCTCTCTATAACTAAGAACAAACCAACATATCTCGGTGCCCGTTTCCCTAACTTCCCAAATCGTACCACAACCTTTATGGTGATACCTTAATGAAAACCTTCTCTCCAATTGAGAACTCTAGGTCTCTACGCCTCTTATCCACGTAACTCTTCTGTCTAGAATGATTTTTCTTCATTTTTCTCAAATCAACTTAATCTTCTTTGTCGCCTCTCTAACCAAATCTGGACCTAAGACTTATCTGTCTCCAACCAGCATGCTGGTGATTTGCATGGCCTTCCATATAAAGCTTCAAAATGTGCCATTCCTATACTAGTCTTATAACTATTATTATAGGAAAACTCCACTAAGTGTAGGTGATCTTCCCAAGATCCAAAAGTCCAATACACAAGATCTTAACAAATACTCGAGTACCTTATTGACTCTCTTTATTTGCCCATCCATCTAAGGGTGATACGCAGTACTCGTATCAAGTTTAGTGCTTAACACATCCTGTATACTATTTCAGAATTCACTAGTAAACAAAGAATCTCTATCACTAACTATACTACTAGGAATTCCATGCAGTCTAACGATGTTCTTCATGAAAAACTTAGCTAAAACAGGTACAGTCTTGGTTGACTTCATGGGAATTAAATGGGCACTCTTGGTCAACCAGTCCACCATGACCCATATACTTTCATTTCCTCTATTTGACTTTGGCAACTCTTCTACAAAATCCATGGATCGAATCCCATTTTCAAATTGGTACCCCTAAAGGTTAAGGCAACCCACTCAGCTTTTGATGTTCGACCTTCACTTATTGATAGATTGCACACTGCCTAACCCACAAGCCAACATCCTTCTTTAACCTTCCAAATAGAAGCTTCTCTTCATATCTTGATACATCTTGGTCCCTCTAGGACGAATCGTAAACTTGGATCGATGACATTCTCCAAAAACTTCTTTCCTTAAGTCCTCAACATTCGGAACACACAACTATCCCTTTTTTTCTCAACCATATTCTCTGATCAAGACTAAAATCGTTTAGATCATCGGTCTCTGATCCCACCTTAAGCCTTCTAATCCTCTCGACTAATACTTGATCCTCTTTCAGCTTAGAAGCAATCCTTTTAATCAACACTAGTTGAACTTTCAAATAGGACAACATGGCAATGCTCTGCCTAGAACTAGTGGTTGACCTTAACTGCACATCAAAGCTTATAAATCCTTCCATTCTGCTAACATAGCTAACACCATATTCTGATGTCTTTTGCTAAGAGCATATGTTACCTTATTTCCTTTCCCAAGTGTATACTCTATATCAAAATCGTTAGCTGCTAAAACTCTAGCCACCTTCGCTCTCTTATATTTAGCTCCTTTTGAGAGAATATATATCTTAAGGACTTATGATCTATGTATAGCCCAAATTTCTCCCCTAAGAGATAATGCCTCTAAATCTTCAATGTGAAGATCCACTACACCATAAACAGCTTTTGACAGCGTTTCAAAAACGCTGTTATATGATACGACAGCGTTATTATAAACGCTGTATAACGACATGCTGTCGTAGATGCAAAAGTTTTAACAGCAAAATAGAAAACGCTGTAAAAAATTTGATACCACAGCGTTTATTAAACGATGTTATATTACACAACAGCGTTAGAACAAACGCTGTATAACGACAAGCTATCGTATAAAGAGAACTTACAACAGCTTAATTTTAAACGCTGTGGAAATTATTCTTTTGACAGCGTTTTATTTAAGCTGTTAATATTTTTATTACAGCGTTTAATGCGTGCTGTGTTATGTTTTTACAGTTCTAATGAATAATAATCTGTTAAATAAAATAGCTAAAACAATATTAATATACAAAAAACATCTATAAATCAAGTTTCAATAATATCCATAAACAAATATAACACAGTAGACCAAGTTATCATAATATTGTTAAACAAAGATAAGGTATATGTTAAACAAAAATATAATATCAATAAAGTAAGTCCGCACCAAATGCCAACAACAAAACATGCATCTAAAAAGTTTCATATGCTTGCTACTTGCTACGGAAGAAGAATGTGCCATCGCCATCTTTAATTACCTGCGATGAAAAAATTTGAAGTCAGTGAGTAAACATAAATTAAAATCTAAACCCATCTGATAATCTTAATACAATTATTACAAGCAAATCAATATTTTTATTTTCTCCTACAAAAATTATATTTTGCATATGAGTTCTAAATTATATTATTTTCAAAATAATTACTTTAAAAAAGGTCAAAAGCACTTACAATAACTTCGGCAACATGTACAACGGGTTCGCCATTTTTTTGGATGTGAGATTTAATCCAAACACCAACTTTAGAAATGGAAGAGGGATTTACACTTTCCTCCTTCTGCATTAAAAATAAACATAACATTAGATAAAACAAATAATCATAGTAAAGTAATCAAATATTTTTTCTCACCATATCTTCAGTTAATCGTGCCATTCCTCGACGACTACTGTTTATGTTTTTGTTGTTTGATTTAAAGTGTAGACAATATTACATGCTATAGGCAATTATGAAAATTTAAAGTGTATGAGAAGAAATTATTTGTGTTTTTTTTTACAGATTTAGTCTTAATACGTGACTAGCATTATGTACCAGCTGAAACATTCTTTTGTTGTTTTGTTACGTCTTTTATTGTTTTATTACTTTAATTT
Organism: Allium fistulosum; assembly: GCA_030737815.1. Lineage (NCBI taxonomy): Eukaryota > Viridiplantae > Streptophyta > Magnoliopsida > Asparagales > Amaryllidaceae > Allium > Allium fistulosum. Next base: position 139,066,865 of record CM060904.1, read on the forward strand.
ATGTCTTACTAGATTTGTTAATCGTTGTCTACACTATTTTTATGCCTATGATATTATTGGTTACTCAGTTAGTTTAAGTTCAATTTGAAAAAGATGTTATTGGTTTATTTATTTAATTATATCTTACCCATATTGTAAATTTGGATATTACTTTTGTGTCAATGATGTGTTGCTGACTTTGTATGTTATATGCCTATATTGTTTATGAGCCCAACATTTGGTATCATATGCATTATTCATCAATTACCAACATTTTATCACTAAAGTTCAAATTTTATAACTGCATAGGTGTTCCAAAAGCAAACCATCAAATTTTATAACAGCTTATGATATTTCAGGGGCTGGTGTCAATCCATCAAATTTTATAAAAATATACCAAAATAAATAAATATAACAGTAGGGTTATCACAAAACCTGCCAGTTCCAATAAAGCATTGATTATCTTTGATACTATCAAGATACTGAACTAGTGATGGTTGAAGAGAAGATATTAGCTGCACAAGACTAAAAATCATTAGAACAAGAAGTAACCAATTCGTGATTCAAATGTATTCATACAAATACATTATGTATCTAAAGTTGCTGTAGAAATCAAATTCCAAATTGGCCTCAATGTGCACTGATTGCAATAATATACATTAACATGCTCGCCAAAGTATATAATAAGTTAGTAATCAACACTGAATTCAGACAAGTAACCTATTAGACAATAGTTGATGCAATATTCAATCAACTAAAACATCACTTAGGTAAATTTGGTTTACTAAATAATAAAAAATGGGTCGATTCATTATATAGTGTCAGATTTGATTTTTTGCACCAAACCATAAATATTTACTACAATATTCTATTTAAAACTTTCAATTCTCCTTCCACAACACCATCAAAGTTTCTTAGCCTCTTCTTCCTTGTTCACTTTACAAAATGAATCCACTGTTTGCATTTAAATGTGACTTTTAACTAAAAGATAAATAAATTCAGTTTACTAAAATTTTTCAATAAATTCATTGCTAAGAGTTTCAAATTCAAACTTTAATGTTTATTCAGGTAGTGTGGACAAAAAGCAGTTATCTACAAATATTAGTTACTAAAGCTATTCAAATCCTATAATAATCTCTTAAGTCGTTCATATTCCAATATAACACCATAAAATTTCAAACTATAGTTAATTTGAAACCAAATTGTATTCATCACAACTGCTCATATCAATAGTTTCATGTAATTTCAATAATTCAAATGAAGGAAAGAGAAGTTGAAGGTTAGATACGTCAAAAATGAGGTGTGCAAGGAGATTTATTGGGTTTAAATTATTGTGAAATGTAGCTGGTAATTGGTTGCTAATAAAGTCCCTATAATTTCACTTACTTCAGACATCTATATTTATGCCTGCTCATCTAAACACTCCCTGAGAAACACCAAATGTTCACAAAAAATATGATTTATGTATTAAATTAAAATACTTACGGGAATGGCACAAGTAGGGTGTAAACAATCCTAAATTCCACTATCATTCCTAAAACTAATATCCCTCCACCATTACCAGATCATTTTTAGCTAGGTGAAAACACTTTTTGAGCAACTCCAGCGGATGAGAGTTGCAAAATAACCGATAGTTCATGTTGTCCAAATCCAAATATGATACCAACTGCTCTATCTAGTTTCATAAGATCACCAGACTATAAATTGCCGCATCTTGTTCAACGAAAACCCAATTGACACTTGCTAAATTTTGACAATGAAAATTGCTAGCCTTAGAAATTGTCAAAATCAAAATCAATAATTAGGACTTCAATATAAGTAATTATAGAGAAATATAAATATAGATAACTAAATGTAAAATAAATTAAGAAAGATAAGGAGAAGCTTGGAAATATTAATAATTAAGGAAAGACATCGAAATTCTTATGTTTTATAATTATTTAATTAGTAACTTAGTAAATGATTATATAAGATTATATTTTTATTAATATTTCAAATTCCGACTATAAAAAATTAAAGGACTCAAATATTGTAGATTATTTAATAAATTAGTAGATTATTTAATAGTAGATAATATATATTATTGATTTCTGTTGATATTTTAATATGTAAAAGGTAAAATTAAAAATTGAGTCTTGAATGTAAACTATTATAGGAAGTTATAAGATATAAATACTTAAATGTACAATTAGTTGAGAGAATAACCAAAAGCCTGAAAATTTCTAAAATTATGGAGAGGTGTAGAAATTCTTCTATTTCAATATATAAAACATATTACATTATACAATTGACCTTTCCCAATATAACAATTTATCAACATAAGCTTACACTAAACGAAAAAGTTTTTACAAAACCAATTGTAACAATAAAAATATAAAATGATAACATCTCATATAAAAAGTTCAGTTCTCAAGTTAAGAAGCTTTACATTTTAGCAATTTGTTAAATACATAAAACACAATCATTATGGTTAGATTTTGGATCCAAACTACTACTATTAATAGCTTAAGAAACCACTATTTAGGAAAAAAGTGGCATTTGAAAAAAAAATGGAGTATTAGTGTTTGCAAACTTAGTTATAACATAGTGGATTTTAAGTTTCTATTCTCACATCTGAATTGACTTTGAATATGGAGCTTGTTTGAAAAGCATTTCTGCAAATTTGTTAATTTTTATAAAACTTAGTTAAATTTTTATAATACTCAATTGATTTTTATAAACTTATTTAATATTTATAAATCTTATTTAACTTTAGTATTATTTAAATTATTTAATTTTTATAATACTTAGAATCCAAGACTCTTGGCAACTCATACTATGTGTCCTACCAGTGGTGGCAATTTCTATTTCCTATGCATTAATTTCTATTATTTACAATCTTCAATTCAATGGATTTGATAAAACCTTCAATTGCCAATGTAATTCAACAAATTTTTGGGTTAAATTGTGATCTATGGGCACACGTTAATATATTACCCTTATATGAAAATAAAATACATGTACATAGCTCAAGTCCCACTAGTTTATTTTAATATCTAACATCTTTCCTAAGCAAATAGTGTATGTACCATTCAACACACAATGCTCCACGGTTGAGCTACTAATAATACATTGGGAAAGTAGGAACTGTACCACAGTCAGTCTAAAAACATTTCAATTCATATTCTAAAGTTCTAAGCATCTTCATTCAACTACACCGTGATAAAAACAGGTAAACCAAAAAGAACAAGAGTACTCACATTGTTTTAATGCACACCATGCAGCTAATGCAGCATCTTTTTGAGCCTGCTTCTTTGTCTTAGCTGGCTTACCGCTAAAGCACATTCTTGCAAGCTCAGCTGTGCATGAAAATGAAAGTGAGTGACAAGGACCAGACTGAACTGTTGTATAAAGCGGTAGTTTCAAACCTGCTCTATAAGCTGTTTCTTGAAGCAAGTTTTTGTATACACCGGTCTTATCCTATATATCCAATAACTTATTATATTCTCACGATCTATTTGGAACCATTTTCTTGATAGGATAAAGCCAAACTAACACAAATGCATACAAGAAAATAAACAATTCCTATGGTATCATTGACCTACATCAACACCGTAATTTCACATCTCACAAGTACAGCAATAGATCAAAATTTACAAGCAAGGAAAAAAGAAAGGAAAATATAATTAAGTGAGCAATTACCAGTGCTGTAAAATACATATCAAGACCTTGTCTTTCCATCGCCTTGGTCAATTCAGCTACAACATCTTTTCCTTCCTACCCGATTAAGAGAAAAACAAGTTTATAAGCAACTCTTTATTACATTGTTTTGTTATCAGTCAATTTTAGATAGCATACCTAACCAGTTTCCACATCTGTTATCACCTCCTCACTATCAGTACTTGATGCACATGATAATGCATATGTTGTTATGCAAGTCTCTGAACCTGTCCTGTCTTTCCAAGAAACAAAAGCCTGCAAGTCTATTCAATCTGTGCCTTAAGTTCATCTACCTTGGTGTATGCTAATTCACATCAGTTTCCAAACTCTCGGCTTCATCTTGCAAATCTCCTGTATCAAAAAGATTAGTATTTGATTCAATGCGTTAATCGGTAAAGATTCAGGTACCGTGATGACATATCTAAACTTATTTCAAAGCATAGATAAATCAGAAAACTGGTTAATCATTTCAAAGCACAGAGAACAGAATTCAATCTAACAAACCTGTTCCTTAATCTGAAAACTCTAATTTGAGCTCCCCTCTCAAAATAGGGGTTAAGTTATGTAGATTTTTTTAGAATTTCCACTTGCATATCATCCTAATTCATATGCATTATGAAAAATGCAATAGTGATTTCCATTGTATCATAGACTACACTAAAATATTAAACATAATCTTCATTTATGTTAAAAGTTATTAAAGTGTTGTGTACAACAACATGTGGTTGAAAGAGTCAAAGAAGTTGCATATATTTTAATGCCAGTCAAAATCTAAAGCGGAACCTATAGTTAAATATAAATAGAAGAAACATATGCATTAAACAATGTTATTATTACCAACTTTTAACAACATAATACGATTACTAAATATGTTGCAAGAACCGTGGTACATTCCTTCTTTATAACCCATACCATGAATACTGATGTACAACCCATCATGACTAGGAATAGAGCAACTTCTTCTACCTTTATAAATAATGCAAAGGAAAAACTAGTACAAATAAAATCATCAATATATGTATAAGTCTACATAGCCTACACTAGCTAGGATATGTTCTTATTTTGACTTACCACTATCCCATATAAACAAAGCTATGGGTTTAGGAAGTTATAGAAATGCAAACATGCACTAGCTAGGATTTATGCCTTATCCCTTTTTTCTTTATTGAAAATAGACCACTTCTTTGCAACTTAGAGACAGTTAATAATTTATTTTGCAGTTTAGTCATATAAACAATTTAGACCTTCTTTGTCAGCCCCATCAGCTTTGTACAGGAAGGTCTTAAGTACATGTTCCCATATAATGGTCTCATAACCATGAGTTTTACTTTATATTTCATGTCTCCTGGGTTCGCTAGTGTCAAATTCAACATCTTTTTCTTAACTGTAGGTGTGGTCTGCTCCAAATTATTGCAATAGATATGGGAATGTTGCTTCTATATTGAGTATCAATGAAGAAATGGTATCAATACTCTAGCATATGTCTTTTTTTCTTCTTCTGATACTATGAAATTACCTTTTGTTTTAAGAAAACAAAATAAAAATAGAGGGAGTGTTACGTACCAAACCACTGCACACATGCACTTATGCATATAATGACATTTCCATGGTTTCTCTTTCATGTTTACCATATTTGTAAGCGAGTATATACAGGAGCGAAAAATGAAAATATCATATTAAGTTTAATCTGCATTGTTAATTTAGTTGAAAAAATTAAAATTATACTAATAAATGGGTTAGTTAGACTTTTAAGTGTTTGGTTTTGATTGAAAACTGCAAAAGAGAGTGTATATCATGAAATGAATTGAACTAGATGCAATTTTGCAAAGGGTTATTTAATCTTCCATGATTCAGGCAATAAATAAAATATATAGTCTAAATCAACCTTGAGATTAAAGTTATATAGTAACGGACAACATTATCATGTAAACATAGAAACTGAAATAGATAGACTAAAGTCAACAAATCTTTGAGACAATGAGAGTAAGTTTAGTTATTTTGGTTTTACCCACACTACCAACATCCTGCAATTTAACCTACTAAATAAGGAGTCATATAAATTTGAACTTCCTTGACTTCATAGCCTATACAATCTCTCAACTTCCATCTTTCAATCTAATGAATCTGTATTCCTACAAGTTAAAAGTAGAAAATAGTTAAAAGAATGAAAACAATATTAATTTCAAACAAACTAAAATTAGAAAAAAGTAGAACGAGTAATACTTGAAAATTTGAATCTAAATTGGGTGATGAAGTCCAAAACTGGATCGAGTGGATCTGCTTCGGATGCTCAAGTTTGTCATGCGTCTCTCCATGCAAATTTAGCCAACAACTGAAACTATACTAGTGGTATAAATGCATAAATTGCAGATGCAGGGGTCGGCGAGGGTGGCATGGAAGGCTTGAAGCGCGATGAAGTAAAGCAAAAAAAATATAGAGACATTTGGGTAGAGGTGAGAAAGATGGAGCGGATGAAGAGTGATACTTTGTTGCATAAAACATTAGTAGATCTGATCTTTACACAACTGAATAGAATCAGAAGAAGAGTAGAGCTATTTTAGGGTTTTCATAGAGGAAGGAGAAGATTATGTGAAGCAGGGAAAATAGGAGGGAAGTAATGGTGAAAGAACGTGACCTCTAAAATTAATTGGAAGCCCCCCATTTATTTTTAGACTGGGTTAATTATACAGCGTTTTACGTTTTTCTATTGGTCTAAAACAGCATTTTTGCTTCAAACGCTGATGTATAATGCTGTTAATTAATATTTTTCTTGTAGTGATCACCACCACTAGCTCCAAATCATTAATAGGATATGTCAGTTGTGCAGTCTAAGCTATCATGAAGCATAGGCAATGACTTTACCCTTCTACATCAACACAACTCCTAATCCAGTCCCACATGCATCGGTATACACCACCAACCCTTGGTTTCCGTCTGGAACTACTTACACATGTGTGTTGGTCAACAAATGCTTTAACTCAAGGAACGCTTCCTCACATTTGCCGAAACCATACAAACTTCATATCCTTCCTCATTAACATAGTCAAAGGCACTACTATCCACAAGAAGTCCTTAATGAATCTCTGGTGATAGCAGCAAGTTCAAGAAAACATCTAATCTCAGTAATCATATCTTGTCTCTTCTAATTATTAATTGCTTCGATCTTATCTGGTCCGACTGACAAGCCTTTTTCTGAAACCATGTGACCAAGAAACTTAACATCTTTCTTCCAAAAATGACACTTGGTAAACTTCACCTTCAGTTGATGCTGCCTTACCATCTCAAGCACCACTCTAAGATCCTCATGCTCTTTTCATCCTTAGAGTGTACTGAAATGTCATATATATAAATACCAATACAAACCCATTCAAGTACTGTTGGAAAACTCGGTTCATCAAATCCAACAAGAAAGTAGGTGCATTCGTTAGCCCGAATGGCATCACTAACCACTCATATGAACCGTACCTAATCCGAAATGCTATCAATGGAATACTACCCTCTTCCACTCTTAACTGATGTAAACCTGTCGCCAAATCCAACTGGGAAAACACTCTGGCTTCATGCAATTGATCAAATAGATCATCAACTCTCGGCAAAGGATACTTATTCTTAATCGTCCTCACGTTCAACTTATGATAGTCAATACACATCCTCAATGAACCATCTGGTTTCTTCACGAACACCGGGGCCGCATCGAAAGGCAAACTGTTTGTTCTAATAAAATTATTTCCTTCAAGATCCACTAGCTACATCTTCAATTCCTTCATCTCGGTCGATGACATCCTACTAGGTGGTCTATTCACGGGTTCAGCTCCTGGCACAAGATCTACCTGAAACTCAACAACTTGTTTCGATGGTAGTCCTATAATTGGATCAAAGACATCTACAAACTCACTTGTTACTCGAACTTGACTTAACTCCTTTTCCACTTCCATGGCACTTAACAAAACACAAGAACTCCATTCAGAATTATCCAATTAGAATATGATTGGGTTATGACTATTAGGGTGTCTTGGTGATATTTCCCTATCTTGGAAAAATATCCTAGCCTCATACTTACCCAACCAATCCATACCCAATATGATCTCGAAATCTACGAAATCGAAAACATATAGACTACATGCAAACTTAAGACCTGAAAAATCAAGTTCTAATTGGTCATATCACATCCTTAGAGTTGCATACCCTTCTATTGGATTGGCAATCTTTAAGAACGTAACAAGGTATGTAGGTTCTAAGCATAACATCATCAACAAATATCTGAGATATAAATGAATGTGATGCGGAGATATCAAATAGTACCCTAACTAGTATACTATAAATCAAAAGCGTACCTTCCATCATAGCCTTCCCTTTTTCAGCTATAGTTGGCCTAGTAGATGATTCTTATAATGCCCTACTTGGTCAGAGTTGAAGCACTTCACACCATTCTTTTCAGTAGCCTTCTTCCCCTTGCTTGATCGGCACTCAAGAGCATAATGACCTTTGTTACACTCGAAACGGACTAAATCAGCTTTTTCCTTCTTGGCAGCCTCCCTGTTCTAGGCTCCCTTCTTCTCAAAAAACTTCCTCTTCTTTCCCTGAGAACCCTGGGTTTCAACCGGCTTTTCTCTTGCACAAATAGCAAGCATTTCCTCATGTTTGATTTCCATCTCCACAACTACATTACAAGGATCATGGAGATGTGGCAGGATCTCTCTAGCAATCTCGGGTCTCATTCCCCGAATGAACTTCTCATTCCTCTGAATGACGGTGTCTATAATAGTATACCCATATTGAGACAACTCATCAAACTAGTAGCATAATCGATTACCGATATCTCTCCTTGCACCAAATCCACAAACTTTCTCAATAATGCCGACTTAGAAACTTCAAACAAACCACCGCTTGAATCTCCTTTGAAATTCTGCCCAAGTCAACACTTTCTTCAAAACACCGACAGTAACACTATTCCACAGATGAAGTGCTACTCCTTGCAACTGTCTAGAGTCTAACCTCCTCTTCTGCTCATCATCAAAATCCAAATCAGCTAATATTCTCTCACAATGCAACAACCAAAATTCAACTTTTATGCCATCCTCCCTTCCCATAAACGGCTTTCCACCAAGACTGGTGTAGTCTCTGCTTAGTTTAGCGTAATTATTCGCAATTAGTGCCACATGATTAACTACTTCAACATTCCCAACAACAACAGTAGCTGCTCCTATTTGCACCGGATTGACAAAGAGCTCATACATCGTCCCCATATCTACTGGTGGATTTCTAGCACCCACATTGGCATAGCATTAGCATGTTGACTCAGGTTCCTTTTGGTGGGTCGAGCATTTTCATTGGTTATTGTGCTTCCTCCATGGAGATTTTGTCTTCCGTTTCCTGCCACCATATCTTCTTTCTTGTAAATATGCATACGAGGCTTGGTAAGATATAGAAGAATGGTCTCAGAGAGACGGGAAAACATAGCGGAATAAAAATAGAAAGAACTCTTACTATCTTGCTTGCCTCTTGCATGTCTCTGGAAGCTTATTTGTCTAAGAGTTACCTAAAAACCTCAACTCTCAAATTACTCAAAATCAGTTGAACACCAGAGTGTTTAAGGGGAAAACATAAACTTTGAGTCGGACATAAAGTCTGGTATGAATAATAATATACCATCTCAAACCATTTAGATATCTAGAAAGACCACGCCGCTTAGTAGAACGAGTTTTCCTTTACTAGTATCTTATCCAAAACCTTATGAAACCATATATTATGCTCCTGCATCCACAATAGTTAAAACAAAACAATTCAAAATATTCTGATGATATGCAAACAAGTAAATCAAATCTGGGATTTCCTATCCCCATTCATTTGACTATCTATCTTATTTATATTTTACAGGGTTACTATTAATCTAATAGTTTTTATGGGCTGACCAATAACCTGTTTAATGCTTATGCACTCCATATTATGTTTTATAGTTTCCATGGGATCACTAAGAGCTTATTGGCCACTGCCAATTACTACATTGTTTCATGGGTTCTCCCTGAACCTGTTGGTATCTCCAATAATTTCCCTCATATCCTAGTCTTAATAGGTTGACTAGGAACCTATTGACTTCTATTAATAATTTATCCAGATATAGTTTTCATGGGTACACTACAAACCTACCAATAACTCTTTCTAATCATAGATTTCATGGATTTACTATGAACCTATTGGCCCTTGCCAATAACTCTTTATAAACATAGTTTTTATGGCTTTACTATGAACCTTTCTATCTGAAAACTTCTTTAATCAATATTTAGGCATCCTACATTATGGTCCATTTGACCTCCTAGATGCAATTCTACTCATTCAGGAGTTAACTCAATTTATATTCACTACTAGGTCAACCTAGATGGTTATTCTGCCCTTTCTACCTAAAATGCAGTTATGAGTCCATTATAATTTGAATATATATATATATATATATATATATATATATATATATATCTGTGTGTGTGTGTGTATTAGAAGAAGAAAACATAATAACATAATAATATAAACACCCATGATTTAATATCCTTGAAATTATTTTCATATAAAACATGGTTAATCCCTTTAACCTATTATTTTATCAAGGAAAGCTTCTTCAAAAACTTCATGCTTAAAAGCCATTTTAAAACTCCTTTACTTTTGCCATGGGTTTTCCTTTAAAAATGAGATTGGGTTCTTTGCTTTGAAAACCAGGGCTTTCAGAACCTTTAACCTCTTACTTTCAAAACCATTGGATAACCTCTTTCAAAAGCATTTAAATCTCATTTCAAAACACTAGGCATATGCCTTTCGAAACACTTTTAATCATCTCTTTTGAAACCATAAAAATATACCTTTCGAAAGTATTAAAGCATTACTTATTAACTCTTAGAAGCATAGCTTCGAAACAATTGAAAGTACCCATTTCGAAACGATTGGTTTATCTATAAAAATATCTTCTCGCTTAAGGTGAATATTAACAAAAGTATCTCTTTTGAAACCATTATTCTTTATATAAAAGAGTTTGGGGAAAAAATAATGGCTCTGGAATTATTTTTTTGAAAGCATTTATCATGAAGTAAAATATTTCAAGGTTAGCTTCGAAACCCCTTTCAAAGCCTTTGGCTTCGAAACCACTAATCCTTTCGAAAGCTTTAGGAAGTGGGTTAATATATTTGATAAACAAAATCTAATTTTTGAATCAATTGATGACTTCAATCCATTCGAAAGACATAAGGTCGAAAAAGGCGTTTCGACTGCGTCGAAACTATAATTTTTGAAAGCATTGATTTTAAAACAAAGCAACTCGTTCGAAAGCTACAATTTAAATTAAAAAGGCGATTTCATATTTGAAAGCAATTTAAAAGACCATTCAAAAGCATTGGTTTCGACTCCTTCAATTGTATTCACAAAAACAAGGAAATCATTTTTCTTTGGTTAGTAAAATAGAGACCTTCGAAAGCTAACTGGTTTCGACCCCTTTGAAAGCATGGTTTCAACTCCATACTTGCCACCTTTCTCTAATCCACTACGTCCCAATGTATTAATACTTGTGTATTGGTTTTGATTTAGTAGGTTTCAACTTCGTACTTGTTTAAGGCAGAAGTATGGGTCGAGAGGTACTACTAGAAGAGGCGAAACATAATTTCTAGGTAAAGACTATTTTGATGACTTTTTAAGTTATTACTTTTTAACTAACCTGCTTATCTGTAAATATTTAATTAGCTTCCATAAACTTTTCAAATTCTTTCCCAAAATAAAACCACCACATAATTTCATATTTAAACAAAGGTTAATTAATAAATAAACCCTTCCATTAAGCAAAATATTAAATCATTTTAGTCCTCCATCTAAAATAAATTACCTTTCATAGCAAATCACTTAGGAAAAATCCCCAAAAATCACATAACTTTTAGTTTGTTACCTAACATATAAAAATTTCAGACTCAAATTCTTCATAATAATGCTGAAATTAATTTCTAAACCTAGTTATTCATATTTCCCTTTGAAAACTAATAATAAATTTTCCAACGATTTGAAAACTATAGAAATTAAAATCCATCTCCAAAGTTATGTTTTATATAACGTATAAATTCCTCATGGCATTCGAAATTCATTATGAACTATTTTAGCCTTAAAACGTATAAAACACTTATCAAACAATCTTCTTTGAATCAAACATATCACAAAATTCAAGCATATCAACATCAAAAATCATCATAATGGATTTAAACTTAAACCCAAAATCAAATGATCATAAAAACAAAAATAGAGATGGTTTTGATTATTATTCACCTTGATTAGGATAAGGACATTGAGATTTGATCCTTGATTAATCCCTAGCTTGATTACTTAGTTTAAATTTGATTTTCCCTCCATTTCTTCCCTAGGTAATGGCCGGCTTTAAGCTTTTGGAATTATGTTTTAATGTTTTTGAGAAAATGAATGTGAATGGTAAAGGAAACGAGATTTAAAGTTAATGGGATTAAGGTGTGCAATTTACCTATTAAGTCCTTAAGTTAATTGCTCTCCTAATTTAAAATAAAAAACCGTTTATAAGCCCATTCTTTAATTTTTAATTAGGGCGACCTCTATTTTAAAATTTCGAATCTGAATCCCCTTATCTCTTTAATATTTACATTATTATATTTAATTTATCTAACTAAATCTCCTGAATAATAATATTAAAAATTAGGAGTGTCACAAGAACCAACAAGACCAATATCTATTAAGTGGTGGATCGATACCGATCCAACCACTGGATCAATATCAACCCACGATACTTCACCAATTTTGGTACGATCTCCTCATATCCATTATCCTTAATGCTAGATGCCTCATTCAAGTTCCATTGCATCAATTCCATACAATCATTTATCGATTGCCTCGAGTACCTGAAATAAACAACTCCATTCTTCCACCGATCCATTATTTGGACTTAGAAACAGGCCAACGATGATGCAAACAAGTTTAGAATCATTGTAACGACCCGTAAATTTCAACTGTTTTAATAACGTAATTAGTTGAAATTTTGTGAAATTTTAAACGATAAAATTTTGAAATATAAATTAGATATTTGGAATGCGTCAAGTTAAACATAGCAACTGGTAAATTTTCGTCCGAAAATATGAAAGTTTATTTCGCACGTAAATTCACTTCAACTTAATCAGTTAAAAAGCGATGGAAATAAAATATTTTTGGAACCTAAATATTTTTACAAAGAAAAATTCTAAACCATCTTCTGAGCAAACGCTATTTTTCGTTTTTCAAAATTCGGAATTCTTTGGCTCCGTCGATCTTATTTTTCTACGTTTTTCTTGCATTTTCCGCCAGTAGAAAATTTTGAATTTTATAATTTAATCATACCACTGATACCTGTATACCGTTTTGACCGTCTCAAAGTGCCGATCTCCGCGGTATATTTATTTTCGTATTTTAGGGTCCAGTACGCGACGGAAACGGAAAAAACTGGGCGTCGTACCAGTACCATAAATTGTGACCATTAGCTTTCCTTTTCCTTTCAAATTTCAAACGGCTGAAGTAAACAGCCACTAGCATTCATTACAACATTTATTCCAAAACTTCAGACCGTTGCTATCCCATACTCTTTCATTTATTTGGGTACGGCTCATATTTTGCCTTTTTATTTCTTCCTTGAATGTTGCCTAGCCATTTGTTCCTCTGCCTCTCCTATTTTTTCTTTCTTCTTTCTTTCATCTACCATCAGCGCGAAAAAAAGAGAGAGTTCTAAACCATTCCAATCCCAAACTGCCTCCGACCGACCGCGCGCAGATCTTCTCACACGCATCTTTCTTTCTCCAAATCCGACCAACAGCCGACCCTGCTCCTTTATCTACCCTAGCCTTCCACTCGGCCACCCGGTAGCTTGCCGCGTCATCCTCCTCGCCCAAGATCCTTGCCTCGCTGGTCGATAAATGTATCAAGGTATATATATATATATATATATTTTATGTCACTATATATATATATTGGTTTAGTTTACATATGGGTATATGCGTAGCTTATTTTAATTTGTTTGGTTGACAAATCTGTTGAGAGGAAAATTATTTCTAGAACTTTATATATTTATATACTGTTAGTTTATATAATACATTACCGCATATATACATGAGTTTATGTAAATTTTGTACAATCTGAACGTTACTTTGTGATAGTTTTTTTATGAAATATAACCTGTTTGCATACACCTATGCATTATCTATGCATGACCGTGTGTATTAGCTTATATATAACATGTATGTTGGCCTATTTTTGAAAACCTGAAGCTTGTACTTCTCTTATTGGTTTTATACTATATATATGTAAACTTATACCATGTTTCGTTTTTATATATAAAGATTTTGCAATAGTATAGTAAGATATACGCATACATTTTATTATACATATAGTTGTCTCCCATGAATATTTATATAAGTATGACTTGTAGTCATAAAGTTAATTTATATATAATTTTAACTGAGGCCTATAGTATAATATAACTACATGTCTATAGCTTATATTTTCTGTTCTGAAGCAAACCTGTCTAGTTAAAAGTAAAAGTATACAAAGGATATTGGTTTTTTTTATAAGATGTTTATGCACATATTTTATTTTAGAGTAATATATTTATAGTATATATATACTATAAAGTTACAGCCGTGTATTTTCAAAGCTATATATATATCTGTTGTTGCATACGTCGGTTGTACTTACGTATGTTAGGCTAATACATATATTTGTTATAAAGACAATCGGCACACATTGTTTACAATTGTTATTTGCAGCTTGTGTAAAGTTTGTAATATTTCAAAATTTAACATGATAGTTTATGATATTTATAAAGCAGTATATATTTTGTGCATAAGGAAAGTATAGATAAGTTCTGAAAATATATATATGTTTTGCCTGTTGGCTTGCTGTTGAGAAGTATATTATCTAAGTGTATATAATGTAAGTATATGCGATCTGTTCATTTTGGTATATATATAAGTGGTTATTTTAAATTATATGGTGTATAAATGTTGATTTTATGTGTTTAATTAAAACTATGATTTTATATATATTTCCTATTTCCATCTAGATGATTCTGATTCCATTTCCATCAATCCCATCTTTCAGATTTGCCCGTCAAATCCACTCTTAGCTCACTTCGCTTGAGATTGTTGTTTGGATTTGTTCGATTGTCTAGGCCGTGATCCAATTCGTAGCTTTTTGTATGTTGAAACTCTCTCTAGCCTCGAAAGGTGAGCAATCACTCACGATTAATGTTCTTTTATTTATTAAATTCGATTTCAATTGAAATGACAATTGAAATATGCTACTGTTAATTATTTATACTATTATATATGTTATTACCTGTATCAGTTCACCTGTGACATCTAACACCCTTATCTGCTATTTATGAAATGATAATCCCGCTTGATTGACAATTGATTGATTGTTTGTTGTTTATATTGGATGTTAAATTGTAATGTATAAAGTGATAATATTATGCAAATAAATTTGACGTAGGATAATTAAAATTTGAATCGACATATATGTTGAATTTGATTAGTTGAATATGACCCCTTTTAATTGTTAAATTAATTGACACATAGAATAGTGATAATTACACTTTGAACCATTGAACGTATATTGGATTAATTTTTGTAGTGTTAAAATTGAAATCGAATGACAAGTGAAGAACCGTATTAATATTATTGTAATAATCCTTAATCTACATGAAATGATAGTGTAGATTCTGGAAATAATTATATTAATTTGCACAAACAACAATGTGAATTAATACGATTATTTCGGGATTATTTGAATTGATTATTGGATTGATATTGGTTGTTGTTATTGCTTGTTTATTTACTTTGACACCATCACAGTTATCACACTACAAGTTCCCTTTGTTATGCTTTGATTTTGAATTGAATTGGAATCGGGTTGAAATGATAAATACCCAAATTAAACTTTGACCTAGGATAGAGAATTAAATAAAACCCGATTGGTCAATAATTTAATTTAAAAATAAAATGAAGATTTATTTGAATAAATAATATGGTTTTGAAACGAAGTTGGAATTTGAATTTTAATGAAAGGAAATGTTAATATTAATAATCTGAATCAAAATATTAACATGGTAGTTGATAAAAGAACGTTGTTTTAAAATTAATTATTTAATAATTAAATTTGGAATTATTAATAATTAAGTTTTGAAATTAGTTAAAATTTAAGTTTTGGAATTATTTAATAATTTAATGAGATTGAATTATTTAACAATTAAATAAAATTGAATTCTTTGATAATTGAAATCGAACTTTTTAATAAGTGAAATTGAATTTTCTTCAACAAGAAATAAAATGTGTTTATTGAAATTAATGTAAGACTTGAAATTTAAAGAATTTGATTTGACGAATTTAATTTAATTCAAATTTGTAAGTTTTGATACAATGGAGTTGAACTTAAATAATTGATTTAATAAATTGGAAATTAAATAGAAATTGTTTGAATGATAAATCATCTTAACGAATATTGAATAAAATCGATTAATGAATTTAAATTGAATTGAATTTTAAATTAAATTAATTTAAATGTTGTCGAAATGAAACTTATATACAAACTTGAATCAATATCTGAATTGTTTAAATAAAATGGAAATTGAATGATAAGATTTTGAAATATGAATTTGGAAGTTTTGAAATGTAAATTATGGAAATTGATTTCGAAAGAGAAATGAAATATTGGTTTACAAATTCTAATTGAAATTGTAATTGATTTGGTTTTGAAATTTATTAAACGACCAATCGGTGTAATAATTACGAAAGTTATTAAAGAGACCGGAATCGGTTATGGACATACTCTCTGTCTAAACCGAAAACCACTTTAATAACTATACGCGGAGTGTGATCCAGAATGAAGTGGTTGGAATGATGTACGTGATGACTGAAGAAAGAGAACGATAATGGATAGCCTTGACACTTGTGTCAAATTGCAAATGACTAAAACAGGAGCCGTGCCGGGCCAAATGGGGGTTAGCTGCCTCGAGCGAACACACTTCTTCGAAAACTACTCATTACTTATTGTCGATTGGTGCACCCTTGATTTGGGAGTGTTGTTTCGCGGTGTTGCGGTCGCTACGGTGATGCGTTCTCACTAGTCCGGATCAGGCAAACGGTAGTTTCACTACCTTGGGTATTGCCTCATGTGCCTTGTCATACTTCGATCCCTATATACGCGACCACTAAGATTTGTTTTGTGTTATACCTATGGAGTACTCCCTGATAGCCCACTAGTTTACGGTGGAGTTTACAGTGCTGTATAGACTATATCGCTTATATAAAATGTGTTAAGGGGGATAATGGTAACGCCTTAACACTATTTTGATACTTTATATTACTGATAGGTATTATCTATTTACCGTACACTACTACATAGTAGATAGTTTAACGGATCCTTAAAGGATGGTTATTCCAAACATCCTTTGAGTTACTTGTATTTCAGTTGCTATTTCACTTGAGTTGGATTTAATGATATAAGAATGTTAATCCTGACTCGAGTGTTTTGTGTTTTGCTTTACGCTCGGGTCAGACTGAGTGTACCAGTATTCGAGACTCACCTTTGGAGTTGGAGCTTTGCTTGAAGATCCAGCCATCTATTCTGCTTTCAGTATTCGATGATTCCAGTGATGTATTCTGATTTGTATCTGATGTATCGTGTTACTCTTCCGCTGTATCTGGTTTAACTCTGATGTAACTTATATATTTATATAGTAGCTTCATGAACTACTATCTCTTTTATTTCCGCTGCATTTATTACTCTGTGTCTGTGATCTATTATTATTTATTTACCGTATATGTTCAGTTTTGCCAAATTTAAATTAACAACGCGGTATTTTGAATTATTTAAGTCTGACATGTGCGGATGCGAATGGTCCAAAATATCGGGTCATTACAAGTGGTATCAGAGCTTTGGTAGCTCTAGGCAAAACTTAACATATAGGGTAAATGTATTTACAGAATCACTCTCATTCGAGTTTCAATCTCTTCCCTTGACTCAATTCCTTTGAATTTTGGAACGTTCCCCTCAGTTCCGAAATTCATTCGTGTCCTTCACTATTCGTCTTCTTTCAATTCTGGAGCACCCCATAACTCCATTTTGAATGATATCTATAATAGATCGGCGGTCTCGCCAATCTTCAAATGATTCGTAAAGGAGCAAAACTCCTTTACAATAGGCATTGATTTACCCGAGATTTCTATATCCTCGGTTTACGATGCTATCTATCTCCTGCTATACCTGAATTCTATTTCTTGAGATCGAATGTAGATTTACCTCGGAATTCTACACAGATCTTATTTTTGAAGTCACGGTCGACCCGGTTAAGGTTGCCCGCGATTTATATAAACTTATCCATCGCCTTATTTTGTTATTTAATTATCTCGTCTTTGTTCAAACCTATCTTCGAATCGAAATTCTCTTTGATTTGAGTCTATCAAAAATTTGAATCCCTATCCTTGCTTTGAAATCCATTATTGTATCGTTAAGTGAGGAAGTGTATTGTAAATTAATTTTAAAATGTTTTTATATTGTGTTGTTTGAGTTGTTGATGTTGATTTGGGTTTTCGATCGATTCATCTGATCAACGCTATCGATAGGATTTCCAAAACACTTGAGCAGAGCAAACTGACACAATATCGTTTTCAAATTTGATAAATAAAATAGAAGTTTTGTATGATTATCTTATATATAAATATAAGTTTTCTGAAATTAAATTGTTAATGAATTTGTTGTCTGAAAATAATAATATTTGATTTTTATTTATTGTTTTGTAAACCATTGACTATTGCATAATATAAATAAATGAATTTATAAACTTGGTTATAAATTGATTGGAATTTGAAATGAATCTAATTCAGAAATTTGAGGATTTATTAAGTTTCCGGTGATTTCGAACTTTTGTTTTTAAAATTTTAAAGTATATAGTATTGAAAGTATTTTCGAATAGAAATCGTTTCAAAGAATTTTAAAATGTTGAAATCAGTGCTCTTATCTTTGTCGCTGGAAAATAAATTTCGGTGATGGCGGCCGCATCATCGACATTCATTTTCGAGTTTCGAAGTGGAGATACTATTCTGTAGCTTTGCTATGGTTTTGTTTTGAAAAATATTTTGATTTGAATTTCTTTAGTATAATTTGATTTATATATATATAAGTATCTTATTTTAAAATTTAATTTGATTTGATATAAATATATTATATATATCTCTAAGTTGTTTAAAGTTAATCGGAAATCTAATTCTTAAATTTTGTTAAAGGATGATTTTAATTATAAATAAAACCAAAATTTGGAATAAATATTTAAACTTGAATAATTGAATTTGGAAAATTTTATTTGTATATTGTTCAACTGCATTCTAATACAACTTACCTAAATCGTTCAGAAGTTGAATATGTAATTGGATAATATATAAGATAAATTGAATTTATAAATAAAATTTGAGTGTTTATAATGAATGTTATACACTAAATTTTGATTATTAAGATGTTCATAGAGTTAGATAGGATAATGAGTAAATTCAGTTAATAATGAAATAAATTTGTTTTGAAAGAATTAATAGATTGAAATTTGATCAACTGATGAAAATACCTTGAATTTAAAAGCGAGTAGTAAATATAGATTGATTTAAATCGAAACTTTTATGGTTTAAATTAATTTATATGGGTTAAATATATATGATTAGATATATTAAGTAGAATAAATTTAACAATAATTTAGAATAAAGAAGAATTTAAATTTCTGAAATAAAATATGATTGTATAAATGACTATTCAAATTTATGATTTTGAAACTGTTAATTTAAGATGATTGGATAATAAGAAAATCAATCTAGAAATAGTTAAAGCTTGATTTAACTTACGAAAATCAAATGGATTAAATCAAATTGTTGAATATAAATTAATTTAAAATTTGAAATTATATGTTTTAAATTAATTATTTTATTTGTTTTCCAATCTATTTTCTTTCTGGTTGTTTTATTCTCCTACCTCGTTCCTTTTCGGGAACGAAAAGTTTTGAGTGGGGGAGAGTGTAACGACCCGTAAATTTCAACTGTTTTAATAACGTAATTAGTTGAAATTTTGTGAAATTTTAAACGATAAAATTTTGAAATATAAATTAGATATTTGGAATGCGTCAAGTTAAACATAGCAACTGGTAAATTTTCGTCCGAAAATATGAAAGTTTATTTCGCACGTAAATTCACTTCAACTTAATCAGTTAAAAAGCGATGGAAATAAAATATTTTCGGAACCTAAATATTTTTACAAAGAAAAATTCTAAACCATCTTCTGAGCAAACGCTATTTTTCGTTTTTCAAAATTCGGAGTTCTTTGGCTCCGTCGATCTTATTTTTCTACGTTTTTCTTGCATTTTCCGCCAGTAGAAAATTTTGAATTTTATAATTTAATCATACCACTGATACCTGTATACCGTTTTGACCGTCTCAAAGTGCCGATCTCTGCGGTATATTTATTTCCGTATTTTAGGGTCCAGTACGCGACGGAAACTGAAAAAACTGGGCGTCGTACCGGTACCATAAATTGTGACCATTAGCTTTCCTTTGCCTTTCAAATTTCAAACGGCTGGAGTAAACAGCCACTAGCATTCATTACAACATTTATTCCAAAACTTCAGACCATTGCTATCCCATACTCTTTAATTTATTTGGGTACGGCTCATATTTTGCCTTTTTATTTCTTCCTTGAATGTTGCCTAGCCATTTGTTCCTCTGCCTCTCCTATTTTTTCTTTCTTCTTTCTTTCATCTACCATCAGCGCGAAAAAAAGAGAGAGTTCTAAACCATTCCGCTCCCTAACTGCCTCCGACCGATTGCGCGCAGATCTTCTCACACGCATCTTTCTTTCTCCAAATCCACCCAACAGCCGACCCTGCTCCTTTATCTCCCCTAGCCTTCCACTCGGCCACCCGGTAGCTTGCCGCGTCATCCTCCTCGCCCAAGATCCTTGCCTCGCTGGTCGATAAATGTATCAAGGTATATATATATATTTTATGTCAATATATATATATATATATATTGGTTTAGTTTACATATGGGTATATGCGTAGCTTATTTTAATTTGTTTGGTTGACAAATCTGTTGAGAGGAAAATTATTTCTAGAACTTTATATATTTATATACTGTTAGTTTATATAATACATTACCGCATATATACATGAGTTTATGTAAATTTTGTACAATCTGTACGTTACTTTGTGATAGTTTTTTTATGAAATATAACCTGTTTGCATACACCTATGCATTATCTATGCATGACCGTGTGTATTAGCTTATATATAACATGTATGTTGGCCTATTTTTGAAAACCTGAAGCTTGTACTTCTCTTATCGGTTTTATACTATATATATGTAAACTTATACCATGTTTCGTTTTTATATATAAAGATTTTGCAATAGTATAGTAAGATATACGCATACATTTTATTATACATATAGTTGTCTCCAATGAATATTTATATAAGTATGACTTGTAGTCATAAAGTTAATTTATATATAATTTTAACTGAGGCCTATAGTATAATATAACTACATGTCTATAGCTTATATTTTCTGTTCTGAAGCAAACCTGTCTAGTTAAAAGTAAAAGTATACAAAGGATATTGGTTTTTTTATAAGATGTTTATGCACATATTTTTTTTAGAGTAATATATTTATAGTATATATATACTATAAAGTTACAGCCGTGTATTTTCAAAGCTATATATATAACTGTTGTTGCATACGTCGGTTGTACTTACATATGTTAGGCTAATACATATATTTGTTATAAAGACAATCGGCACACACTGTTTACAATTGTTATTTGCAGCTTGTGTACAGTTTGTAATATTTCAAAATTTAACATGATAGTTTATGATATTTATAAAGCAGTATATATTTTGTGCATAAGGAAAGTATAGATAAGTTCTGAAAATATATATATGTTTTGCCTGTTGGCTTGCTGTTGAGAAGTATATTATCTAAGTGTATATAATGTAAGTATATGCGATCTGTCCATTTTGGTATATATATAAGTGGTTATTTTAAATTATATGGTGTATAAATGTTGATTTTATGTGTTTAATTAAAACTATGATTTTATATATATTTCCTATTTCCATCTAGATGATTCTGATTCCATTTCCATCAATCCCATCTTTCAGATTTGCCCGTCAAATCCACTCTTAGCTCACTTCGCTTGAGATTGTTGTTTGGATTTGTTCGATTGTCTAGGCCGTGATCCAATTCGTAGCTTTTTGTATGTTGAAACTCTCTCTAGCCTCGAAAGGTGAGCAATCACTCACGATTAATGTTCTTTTATTTATTAAATTCGATTTCAATTGAAATGACAATTGAAATATGCTGCTGTTAATTATTTACACTGTTATATATGTTATTACCTGTATCAGTTCACCTGTGACATCTAACACCCTTATCTGCTATTTATGAAATGATAATCCCGCTTGATTGACAATTGATTGATTGTTTGTTGTTTTTATTGGATGTTAAATTGTAATGTATAAAGTGATAATATTATGCAAATAAATTTGACGTAGGATAATTAAAATTTGAATCGACATATATGTTGAATTTGATTAGTTGAATATGACCCATTTTAATTGTTAAATTAATTAACACATAGAATAGTGATAATTACACTTTGAACCATTGAACGTATATTGGATTAATTTTTGTAGTGTTAAAATTGAAATCGAATGACAAGTGAAGAACCGTATTAATATTATTGTAATAATCCTTAATCTACATGAAATGATAGTGTAGATTATGGAAATAATTATATTAATTTGCACAAACAACAATGTGAATTAATACGATTATTTCGGGATTATTTGAATTGATTATTGGATTGATATTGGTTGTTGTTATTGCTTGTTTATTTACTTTGACACCATCCCAGTTATCACACTGCAAGTTCCCTTTGTTATGCTTTGATTTTGAATTGAATTGGAATCGGGTTGAAATGATAAATACCCAAATTAAACTTTGACCTAGGATAGAGAATTAAATAAAACCCGATTGGTCAATAATTTGATTTAAAAATAAAATGAAAATTTATTTAAATAAATAATATGGTTTTGAAACGAAGTTGGAATTTGAATTTTAATGAAAGGAAATGTTAATATTAATAATCTGAATCAAAATATTAACATGGTAGTTGATAAAAGAACGTTGTTTTAAAATTAATTATTTAATAATTAAATTTGGAATTATTAATAATTAAGTTTTGAAATTAGTTAAAATTTAAGTTTTGGAATTATTTAATAATTTAATGAGATTGAATTATTTAACAGTTAAATAAAATTGAATTCTTTGATAATTGAAATCGAACTTTTTAATAAGTGAAATTGAATTTTCTTTAACAAGAAATAAAATGTGTTTATTGAAATTAATGTAAGACTTGAAATTTAAAGAATTTGATTTGACGAATTTAATTTAATTCAAATTTGTAAGTTTTGATACAATGGAGTTGAACTTAAATAATTGATTTAATAAATTGGAAATTAAATAGAAATTGTTTGAATGATAAATCATCTTAACGAATATTGAATAAAATCGATTAATGAATTTAAATTGAATTAAATTTTAAATTAAATTAATTTAAATGTTGTCGAAATGAAACTTATATACGAACTTGAATCAATATCTGAATTGTTTAAATAAAATGGAAATTGAATGATAAGATTTTGAAATATGAATTTGGAAGTTTTGAAATGTAAATTATGGAAATTGATTTCGAAAGAGAAATGAAATATTGGTTTACAAATTCTAATTGAAATTGTAATTGATTTGGTTTTGAAATTTATTAAACGACCAATCGGTGTAATAATTACGAAAGTTATTAAAGAGACCGGAATCGGTTATGGACATACTCTCTGTCTAAACCGAAAACCACTTTAATAACTATACGCGGAGTGTGATCCAGAATGAAGTGGTTGGAATGATGTACGTGATAACTGAAGAAAGAGAACGATAATGGATAGCCTTGACACTTGTGTCAAATTGGAAATGACTAAAACAGGAGCCGTGCCGGGCTAAATGGGGGTTAGCTGCCTCGAGCGAACACACTTCTTCGAAAACTACTCATTACTTATTGTCGATTGGTGCACCCTTGATTTGGGAGTGTTGTTTCGCGGTGTTGCGGTCGCTACGGCGATGCGTTCTCACTGGTCCGGATCAGGCAAACGGTAGTTTCACTACCTTGGGTATTGCCTCATGTGCCTTGTCATACTTCGATCCCTATATACGCGACCACTAAGATTTGTTTTGTGTTATACCTATGGAGTACTCCCTGATAGCCCACTAGTTTACGGTGGAGTTTACAGTGCTGTATAGACTATACCGCTTATATAAAATGTGTTAAGGGGGATAATGGTAACGCCTTAACACTATTTTGATACTTTATATTACTGATAGGCATTATCTATTTACCGTACACTACTACATAGTAGATAGTTTAACGGATCCTTAAAGGATGGTTATTCCAAACATCTTTTGAGTTACTGGTATTTCAGTTGCTATTTCACTTGAGTTGGATTTAATGATATAAGAATGTTAATCCTGACTCGAGTGTTTTGTGTTTTGCTTTAAGTTCGGGTCAGACTGAGTGTACCAGTATTCGTGACTCACCTTTGGAGTTGGAGCTTTGCTTGAAGATCCAGCCATCTATTCTGCTTTCAGTATTCGATGATTCCAGTGATGTATTTTGATTTGTATCTAATGTATCGTGTTACTCTTCCGCTGTATCTGGTTTAACTTTGATGTAACTTATATATTTATATAGTAGCTTCATGAACTACTATCTCTTTTATTTCTGCTGCATTTATTACTCTGTGTCTATGATCTGTGATTATTTATTTACTGTATATGTTCAGTTTTTCCAAATTTAAATTAACAACGCGGTATTTTGAATTATTTAAGTCCGACATGTGCGGATGCGAATGGTCCAAAATATCGGGTCGTTACAAGTGGTATCAGAGCTTTGGTAGCTCTAGGCAAAACTTAACATATAGGGTAAATGTATTTACAGAATCACTCTCATTCGAGTTTCAATCTCTTCCCTTGACTCAATTCCTTTGAATTTTGTAACGTTCCCCTCGGTTCCGAAATTCATTCGTGTCCTTC
This sequence comes from Allium fistulosum, assembly GCA_030737815.1. Classification (NCBI taxonomy): domain Eukaryota; kingdom Viridiplantae; phylum Streptophyta; class Magnoliopsida; order Asparagales; family Amaryllidaceae; genus Allium; species Allium fistulosum. The sequence goes on from CM060904.1 coordinate 139,091,725, forward strand.
ACTATTCGTCTTCTTTCAATTCTGGAGCACCCCATAACTCCATTTTGAATGATATCTATAATAGATCGGCGGTCTCGCCAATCTTCGAATGATTCGTAAAGGAGAAAAACTCCTTTACAATAGGCATTGATTTACCCGAGATTTCGGTATCCTCGGTTTACGATGCTATCTATCTCCTGCTATACCTGAATTCTATTTCTTGAGATCGAATGTCGATTTACCTCGGAATTCTACACCGGTCTTATTTTTGAAGTCACGGTCGACCCGGTTAAGGTTGCCCGCGATTTATATAAACTTATCCATTGCCTTATTTTGTTATTTAATTATCTCGTCTTTGTTCAAACCTATCTTCGAATTGAAATTCTCTTTGATTTGAGTCTATCGAAAATTTAAATCCCTATCCTTGCTTTGAAATCCATTATTGTATCGTTAAGTGAGGAAGTGTATTGTAAATTAATTTTAAAATGTTTTTATATTGTGTTGTTTGAGTTGTTGATGTTGATTTGGGTTTTCGATCGATTCGTCTGATCAACGCTATCGATAGGATTTCCAAAACACTTGAGCAGAGCAAACTGACACAATATCGTTTTCAAATTTGATAAATAAAATAGAAGTTTTGTATGATTATCTTATATATAAATATAAGTTTTCTGAAATTAAATTGTTAATGAATTTGTTGTTTGAAAATAATAATATTTGATTTTCATTTATTGTTTTGTAAACCATTGACTATTGCATAATATAAATAAATGAATTTATAAACTTGGTTATAAATTGATTGGAATTTGAAATGAATCTAATTCAGAAATTTGAGGATTTATTAAGTTTCCGGTGATTTCAAACTTTTGTTTTTAAAATTTTAAAGTATATAGTATTGAAAGTATTTTCGAATAGAAATTGTTTCAAAGAATTTTAAAATGTTGAAATCAGTGCTCTTCTCTTTGTCGCTGGAAAATAAATTTCGGTGATGGCGGCCGCATCATCGACATTCATTTTCGAGTTTCGAAGTGGAGATACTATTCTGTAGCTTTGCTATGGTTTTGTTTTGAAAAATATTTTGATTTGAATTTCTTTAGTATAATTTGATTTATATATATATATATAAGTATCTTATATTAAAATTTAATTTAATTTGATATAAATATATTATATATATCTCTAAGTTGTTTAAAGTTAATCGGAAATCTAATTCTTAAATTTTGTTAAAGGATGATTTTAATTATAAATAAAACCAAAATTTGGAATAAATATTTAAACTTGAATAATTGAATTTGGAAAATTTTATTTGTATATTGTTCAACTGCATTCTAATACAACTTACCTAAATCGTTCAGAAGTTGAATATGTAATTGGATAATATATAAGATAAATTGAATTTATAAATAAAATTTGAGTGTTTATAATGAATTTTATTCACTAAATTTTGATTATTAAGATGTTAATAGAGTTAGATAGGATAATGAGTAAACTCGGTTAATAATGAAATAAATTTGTTTTGAAAGAATTAATAGATTGAAATTTGATCAACTTATGAAAATACCTTGAATTTAAAAGCGAGTAGTAAATATAAATTGATTTAAATCGAAACTTTTATGGTTTAAATTAATTTATATGGGTTAAATATATGTGATTAGATATATTAAGTAGAATAAATTTAACACTAATTTAGAATAAAGAAGAATTTAAATTGCTGAAATAAAATATGATTGTATAAATGACTATTCAAATTTATGATTTTGAAACTGCTAATTTAAGATGATTGGATAATAAGAAAATCAATCTAGAAATAGTTAAAGCTTGATTTAACTTACGAAAATCAAATGGATTAAATCAAATTGTTGAATATAAATTAATTTAAAATTTGAAATTATATGTTTTAAATTAATTATTTTATTTTGTTTTCCAATCTATTTTCTTTCTGGTTGTTTTATTCTCCTACCTCCTTCCTTTTCGGGAACGAAAAGTTTTGAGTGGGGGAGAGTGTAACGACCCGTAAATTTCAACTGTTTTAATAACGTAATTAGTTGAAATTTTGTGAAATTTTAAACGATAAAATTTTGAAATATAAATTAGTTATTTGGAATGCGTCAAGTTAAACATAGCAACTGGTAAATTTTCGTCCGAAAATATGAAAGTTTATTTCGCGCGTAAATTCACTTCAACTTAATCAGTTAAAAAGAAATGGAAATAAAATATTTTCGGAACCTAAATATTTTTATAAAGAAAAATTCTAAAAAATCTTCTGAGCAAACGCTATTTTTCGTTTTTCAAAATTCGGACTTCTTTGGCTCCGTCGATCTTATTTTTCTACGTTTTTCTTGCATTTTCTGCCAGTAGAAAAATTTGAATTTTATAATTTAATCATACCACTGATACCTGTATACCCTTTTGACCGTCTCAGAGTGCCGATCTCTGCGGTATATTTATTTCCGTATTTTAGGGTCCAGTACGCAGGAAAAAACTGGCGTCGTACCGGTACCATAAATTGTGACCATTAGCTTTCCTTTGCCTTTCAAATTTCAAACGGCTGGAGTAAACAGCCACTAGCATTCATTACAACATTTATTCCAAAACTTCAGACCGTTGCTATCCCATACTCTTTCATTTATTTGGGTACGGTTCATATTTTGCCTTTTTATTTCTTCCTTGAATGTTGCCTAGCTATTTGTTTCTCTGCCTCTCTTATTTTTTCTTTCTTCTTTCTTTCATCTACCATCAGCGCGAAAAAAAGAGAGAGTTCTAAACCATTCCGCTCCCTAACTGCCTCCGACCGACCGCGCGCAGATCTTCTCACATGCATCTTTCTTTCTCTAAATCCACCCAACAGCCGACCCTGCTCCTTTATCTCCCCTAGCCTTCCACTCGGCCACCCGGTAGCTTGCCGCATCATCCTCCTCGCCCATGATCCTTGCCTCGCTGGTCGATAAATGTATCAAGGTATATATATATTTTATGTCACTATATATATATATTGGTTTAGTTTACATATGGGTATATGCGTAGCTTATTTTAATTTGTTTGGTTGACAAATCTGTTGAGAGGAAAATTATTTCTAGAACTTTATATATTTATATACTGTTAGTTTATATAATACATTACCGCATATATACATGAGTTTATGTATATTTTGTACAATCTGTACGTTACTTTGTGATAGGTTTTTTATGAAATATAACCTGTTTGCATACACCTATGCATTATCTATGCATGACCGTGTGTATTAGCTTATATATAACATGTATGTTGGCCTATTTTTGAAAACCTGAAGCTTGTACTTCTCTTATCGGTTTTATACTATATATATGTAAACTTATACCATGTTTCGTTTTTATATATAAATATTTTGCAATAGTATAGTAAGATATACGCATACATTTTATTATACATATAGTTGTCTCCAATGAATATTTATATAAGTATGACTTGTAGTCATAAAGTTAATTTATATATAATTTTAACTGAGGCCTATAGTATAATATAACTACATGTCTATAGCTTATATTTTCTGTTCTGAAGCAAACCTGTCTAGTTAAAAGTAAAAGTATACAAAGGATATTGGTTTTTTTTATAAGATGTTTATGCACATATTTTATTTTAGAGTAATATATTTATAGTATATATATACTATAAAGTTACAGCCATGTATTTTCAAAGCTATATATATAACTGTTGTTGCATATGTTGGTTGTACTTACGTATGTTAGGTTAATACATATATTTGTTATAAAGACAATCGGCACACACTGTTTACAATTGTTATTTGCAGCTTGTGTACAGTTTGTAATATTTCAAAATTTAACATGATAGTTTATGATATTTATAAAGCAGTATATATTTTGTGCATAAGGAAAGTATATATAAGTTCTGAAAATATATATATGTTTTGCCTGTTGGCTTGCTGTTGAGAAGTATATTATCTAAGTGTATATAATGTAAGTATATGCGATCTGTCCATTTTGGTATATATATAAGTGGTTATTTTAAATTATATGGTGTATAAATGTTGATTTTATGTGTTTAATTAAAACTATGATTTTATATATATTTCATATTTCCATCTAGATGATTCTGATTCCATTTCCATCAATCCCATCTTTCAGATTTGCCCGTCAAATCCACTCTTAGCTCACTTCGCTTGAGATTGTTGTTTGGATTTGTTCGATTGTCTATGCCGTGATCCAATTCGTAGCTTTTTGTATGTTGAAACTCTCTCTCTAGCCTCGAAAGGTGAGCAATCACTCACGATTAATGTTCTTTTATTTATTAAATTCGATTTCAATTGAAACGACAATTAAAATATGCTGCTGTTAATTATTTACACTGTTACATATGTTATTACCTGTATCAGTTCACCTGTGACATCTAACACCCTTATCTGCTATTTATGAAATGATAATCCCGCTTGATTGACAATTGATTGATTGTTTGTTGTTTATATTGGATGTTAAATTGTAATGTATAAAGTGATAATATTATGCAAATAAATTTGACGTAGGATAATTAAAATTTGAATCGACATATATGTTGAATTTGATTAGTTGAATATGACCCCTTTTAATTGTTAAATTAATTGACACATAGAATAGTGATAATTACACTTTGAACCATTGAACGTATATTGGATTAATTTTTGTAGTGTTAAAATTGAAATCGAATGACAAGTGAAGAACCGTATTAATATTATTGTAATAATCCTTAATCTACATGAAATGATAGTGTAGATTATGGAAATAATTATATTAATTTGCACAAACAACAATGTGAATTAATACGATTATTTCGGGATTATTTGAATTGATTATTGGATTGATATTGGTTGTTGTTATTGCTTGTTTATTTACTTTGACACCATCCCAGTTATCACACTGCAAGTTCCCTTTGTTATGCTTTGATTTTGAATTGAATTGGAATCGGGTTGAAATGATAAATACCCAAATTAAACTTTGACCTAGGATAGAGAATTAAATAAAACCCGATTGGTCAATAATTTGATTTAAAAATAAAATGAAGATTTATTTGAATAAATAATATGGTTTTGAAACGAAGTTGGAATTTGAATTTTAATGAAAGGAAATGTTAATATTAATAATCTGAATCAAAATATTAACATGGTAGTTGATAAAAGAACGTTGTTTTAAAATTAATTATTTAATAATTAAATTTGGAATTATTAATAATTAAGTTTTGAAATTAGTTAAAATTTAAGTTTTGGAATTATTTAATAATTTAATGAGATTGAATTATTTAACAGTTAAATAAAATTGAATTCTTTGATAATTGAAATCGAACTTTTTAATAAGTGAAATTGAATTTTCTTTAACAAGAAATAAAATGTGTTTATTGAAATTAATGTAAGACTTGAAATTTAAAGAATTTGATTTGACGAATTTAATTTAATTCAAATTTGTAAGTTTTGATACAATGGAGTTGAACTTAAATAATTGATTTAATAAATTGGAAATTAAATAGAAATTGTTTGAATGATAAATCATCTTAATGAATATTGAATAAAATCGATTAATGAATTTAAATTGAACTGAATTTTAAATTAAATTAATTTAAATGTTGTCGAAATGAAACTTATATACGAACTTGAATCAATATCTGAATTGTTTAAATAAAATGGAAATTGAATGATAAGATTTTGAAATATGAATTTGGAAGTTTTGAAATGTATATTATGGAAATTGATTTCGAAAGAGAAATGAAATATTGGTTTACAAATTCTAATTGAAATTGTAATTGATTTGGTTTTGAAATTTATTAAACGACCAATCGGTGTAATAATTACGAAAGTTATTAAACAGACCGGAATCGGTTATGGACATACTCTTTGTCTAAACCGAAAACCACTTTAATAACTATACGTGGAGTGTGATCCAGAATGAAGTGGTTGGAATGATGTACGTGATGACTGAAGAAAGAGAATGATAATGGATAGCCTTGACACTTGTGTCAAATTGGAAATGACTAAAACAGGAGCCGTGCCTGGCCAAATGGGGGTTAGCTGCCTCGAGCGAACACACTTCTTCGAAAACTACTCATTACTTATTGTCGATTGGTGCACCCTTGATTTGGGAGTGTTGTTTCGCGGTGTTGCGGTCGCTACGGCGATGCGTTCTCACTAGTCCGGATCAGGCAAACGGTAGTTTCACTACCTTGGGTATTGCCTCATGTGCCTTGTCATACTTCGATCCCTATATACGCGACCACTAAGATTTGTTTTGTGTTATACCTATGGAGTACTCCTTGATAGCCCACTAGTTTACGGTGGAGTTTACAGTGTTGTATAGACTATAACGATTATATAAAATGTGTTAAGGGGGATAATGGTAATGCCTTAACACTATTTTGATACTTTATATTACTGATAGGCATTATCTATTTACCGTACACTACTACATAGTAGATAGTTTAACGGATCCTTAAAGAATGGTTATTCCAAACATCCTTTGAGTTACTTGTATTTCAGTTGCTATTTCACTTGAGTTGGATTTAATGATATAAGAATGTTAATCCTGACTCGAGTGTTTTGTGTTTTGCTTTACGCTCGGGTCAGACTGAGTGTACCAGTATTCGAGACTCACCTTTGGAGTTGGAGCTTTGCTTGAAGATCCAGCCATCTATTCTGCTTTCAGTATTCGATGATTCCAGTGATGTATTCTGATTTGTATCTGATGTATCGTGTTACTCTTCCGCTGTATCTGGTTTAACTCTGATGTAACTTCTATATTTATATAGTAGCTTCATGAACTACTATCTCTTTTATTTCCGCTGCATTTATTACTCTGTGTCTTTGATCTGTGATTATTTATTTACTGTATATGTTCTGTTTTGCCAAATTTAAATTAACAATGCGGTATTTTGAATTATTTAAGTCCGACATGTGCGGATGCGAATGGTCCAAAATATCGGGTCGTTACAATCATGAAGTAATCGAGCCTATGTTTAGAGCGATCCATTTGGCGATCTCATGGATCGGTACCCATCTAGGATCATGGATCGGTACCGGATGAAGTATGTGCCGCTTTTTCTTGGGAGAACTCGTTTGAACATGGAAAATAATTTAGAGATTGTAGGGTTGAGTTTTCAAGGAATTTACAGCTATAAATAGGAGGGCATGGGCTCATTTTTAGGATACCTTTTTGGCTCTCTAGTTCTTTTACTTTAGTCTCTTGCAATTACAATAGATTTATACTGATTCATAAGAACTTGCACTTGCAAGTCGACAATCAAAGCAATAAAATCACTAAGTGGACGTAGGCCAAGTTTAGCCAGACCACTATAAAACACCGTGTGTCCTTTCCTTGCTCTTTTTAATTTACTTTTCTTCAGTTTAATTCTCTACTCAATCTCTTAGGAGTTTGTTTAATTATTGGTTCAATATTTTTGTGCTTTTCCTAAGAAATATATTCTCAGGCTATTTGGATCCATTGTCTATTATTGGATTTCTTAAATCTGAGGGATAGATCCAATCTTCCAATCTTACCTCTCTATAATTAAAATTTTAAAACTCTACAAGAAGCTATTTGCTACGGCTCTAAGAAGAGACCGTTCTATGAATTCTAAAGCTATAAATGATGACGAGAACCAGGATACTCAACTTGTGGATGAGGTTGCTCAGCCGAACCAGGTAAGGTCCAAAGTTCAACTGATGTTGTGAACAAAATTGAAATGGATCGTATGATGAAGCAAATAAAGAATAGTTTCAATGAAAGTTGCAATGAGATGAAGTTGTAGATGCAAGAGAGCTTAAGAATGCTAAATGAGCTAAAACAAAAGCACCGTAGGAGGAACAAAAGGGACTTAAACATTCTAATTTAGAATTTGTTAGCTCCTCATTATCCGAGCATAGGCAGAGGAATAAGAAATAGAAAAGGGCTCAAAAGGAGACTAGGAAGAATCGAGACAAACTCATGGCAAGAATTATGGGTCGGTATCGATCTAGCAGGAAAGTTCGATATCAATCCAATAAACGTCAGATCTAGAGCTTGCCCTCTGAAAGGTAGCGTGGACTTGACCTCTGATCATGCTGTATATGATCAGAATCTGGAATGTCAAACGACTGCTAACGATTCAACACATAGGAATCAAAGAGGGGGAAAGTTGGATGAAAGAATCTCTTGGAATTTAGAGAACTAAGTATCGAAGGTTAACCCATAAGCGTTCACTGGGCAAAACTCTTGGAACGGATCTTGATTACCACCATTCAACCGAAGCTATAAAACTGGAGTATTTCGCTGAGGTGGTCAAGAGACTTGTGAGTAAAATCAGTTTAGAAGTAATAATGAGTTGGATACTTCTTCTAGTTAGAATTCATTTACTAAGAACGTTCTACGTGAGGAATATCCACGGAGGTTCATAATGCTGATGATGCCATTGTAAGGCCGAAAAAACGGATTCGAAGCAATGGTTTATTAAATGCGAATGGTATATGGACTCTCTAGAGTATCTGATGCCATGAGGTATTATTGTTTTCCAATCTTCCTCGTTGGAGTAGTGACGATGTGGTTCATCCAACTCCTACCGAGATACATAACGTCGTCTTTTTCTGAGTTGATGCGAAAGTTTCTAAGCAATTCTGTCTACATACTTCACACCTAAAAGGCATAATGTCCTTATCAAACCACTTCCAAAGTGCAGGAGAGTCATTGAAGGATTTTTTGAATAAGTTCCATATAGCTGTGAAAGAAGTTACGAATGCTAAAGTTAACATGTACTGATGGCATTGTTTAGGGTGATTCATCCTGAGATTGATTTCGAAAGATGGTTGGAAATGAAACCCCTATTGACAATGGATATTTTCTATAGAAAATCTAATCAGTACTTGCACTTGGAAGAGGTGCGCCATCCTCGAAGGGATGATGCTGGGCATTCACCTGAAGTGATATAAAATAATGTTGTTGTAAAGCAATCTAGGAAGTTCTGTAAATGTGGATGCAAGTGTTGGCAACAAGAATGGTAGTAAAAAACAGAGTGATAATTAGGCCAAGAAGTGAAAGCTTGATAATAGGAATCGTCCTTGGATTTCTAAGTTTGATAGTTATACTGGGTTGAATAACTCAATAGAGAATATCTACTTAGCAACTCAAGATACTGAGTAGTATAGGAACCTAGCTTCAAGAGATTCGACTAAGAAGGAGAAAAAACTAGCAAGTTTTGCAGGTTCCATGAGACACGTGGTCATAACACCAATGAATGCAAACACTTCTATGATTGATCGAGGAGTTGATTCACAAAAAGAAGTTACAACAGTATGTGAAAGCACGTAGGATGGCGGGCAAGAAAATTCCAATCCCCATGGGTCGACATCTCATTAGGGACAAGCCGAACCTAGTGTTTATTAGCCTAGGCTACTTGAAAAACGCTTGATAATCAATACAATCATCGTGGTCCATATCCATTCGATAAGAGTTTGAACGAGATGGATAAGTATCTTAGTTCTTTAAAACATACATAGAATGAGAGCTATGTTGGTGTGGAGGATGGTACTGCAATGAAACAAGCATGGACGGTGACCGATGACATTATTTTTTGGAATAGAGACGCTAATAGGGTGGAAGCCCAGATGATTGACCCGCTCATTGCCATATTGGCTTTATTGTAGTACAGAAAATGTTGGTTGACTGTGGGAGTTCAATCAACGTTTTATTTAAGAAATCCTATGACCATATGCTTCTAGAGGGAAAGGAATTGAAACTGTATAATTCTCGAATCTAGAGACTTAATGGGATGGCTACGGAGCTAGTCAAATATGTAAAACTACTGTGGTGCTAAGTGAGGCAACCGCAAGCGAGTGTAGGTCGTGCCTATTGTGGTGCTAGATATGTACTCTTCTTACAATGCATTGTTTGGACTGACCGACCTTGTCTGAATTTATAGCAGCTATAGTTCCTTGGTGCTTGACAATGAGGTTTCCTTCATAGAATGGTGTGGGAATAGCCCAAGGAGATCAAGGGCTTGACCTCAAAAGCTAAAGCAGTTGAGGTAGAGAGAGAAATGAAAGGGTGCAAAAGGGACCCTCTATATCAAGGCTTTGGATGTATAGCACTCACCTTCTGAGCCCTGGCTCAGGAAACACAGTCTATTCCACATGGATATGGATCCGCGAAAAGAGTCACTAAATGGAAGAGCAGCTCCAATTGAGTTAACGATCAATCTACCTATTAGTAAGGATGATCCGAATAGGGTCACGAAGGTCGGATCATAGCTTGGCATGAGAATGATAAAGAAGTTGGTTTGTTTTTTCGGAGAGAACCTAGATATGTTCGTCTGGACGCACTTAAACAAATGTAGGATCTCGCCAGAGATAGCAAGCTACACAATGAACATAAATCCTTAATGCGAACCTATGAAATAGAAATGCCACATCCTTGGTCCAGATAGATCCGCTGCACTTAAAGAAGAGGTGGAGAAGCCGAAGGTCAATGGCTTCATCCGTTATGCCGTATACCCGGAGTTGGTATCCAATCCATTCTTAGTGAAAAAAGCTAACGAGAGGTGGAGGACATGCATTGACTATTCTGGTTTGAATAAGGTGTACCAAAGTACAGATTTCCTCTTCCAAGGATTGATCAGTTGGTGGACTCAATAGTCAGACTTTAATAGCTTTCGTAAATGGATGAATACTCTGGGTACAATCAGATTCCAATGCATATTCCAGACCAAGAACACACCAGCTTTATAACCGACCTAGGACTGTATTGCTACCTGGTCATGCCTTTTGGATCAAAGAATTCCATAATGATTACTAGAGGCTAGTAGATAAGATGTTAAAAGATCAGATTTGATGTTTAATGGAAGTCTATCTAGATGACATGCTCTTGAAGTCATGGCATTCAAGAAACCACATTGATGATTTAGCAAAGATGCTCGACATTCTCCTAATAAAAGGAATGAAGCTTAACCCTTTGAAATGCTCATTTGGCATTGCGTCAGAGTAATTCCTAGGCTTTATTGTGAACTCCCATGGGATTGAAGTTAATCCAAAAAGGATCCAGGCATCGAGAAACATCAAGGCCCAAATACGATCAAGGAGGTCCAGAGTTTGAATGGGAAGTTTATGTTCATTTTCTCTATGATATTGACAATAAGAACCTCCAAAATTTAATTCATTTTTAGGTTTCTTCTTGTTTGAAGGGAAATAATTCAGTTTTTTCTTGTTTAGAAGGTAAATGTTCTCATTGGAGGTGGTAAGGGAATGTGTTCCAATGAATCGAGAGTTTTTAGGGGATTGTGTCTTTGGTTCCCTCTTGGCTCTTCTATAACATAGGATTGGTGCATTAACATCATCCGCAAACTTTCTTTTCAAACATTATTGAGTTTTAACTAGGGCAAGAGAATGATCAATTACTTTATTCAATTTATGGGCAAACTGGTCAAAATCTTTTGTTGTTTCCTCTTCAAAGATAGTTCCTTTGAAGTGAAATTGCATGGGCCTCCTCATTTTAAGGACAAACTATCCTTCTTTGGGCTTTCTTTTCCTAAGGTAAAGATTGGGTAGGTCCAATTTGGAATGGGTTTATACTCCACTTGTATGGATTATAAAGTGCTACTTGCTTCTTTTCTTCCATGATTTACAAGGCCAATAATCTTAACACTTGTTCTTCATGAATCCGAGGGTCATGAGTGATTTGATAAATTGTTTGGCCAAGAAAAGCTCATAAGATCCTAGTTTAGAGATAGTTATTATATTTTCCGAAGAAGAATATGCAAGCTTTGGAGAGTTCTTTTATGGAATATGCAGGTTAGGGTAAATCCATTATTGTCAATATGTGCACGTCAAGGATAATCCAATACGAGATATGTAGAGGGCGAAGGTTCAAGTTTTCCCTCTAGCATCAAAATGTTAACAAATTTCTTTGTTAACCCAAAATGTTTAAGGAAAATATGACTCGGTTGGAAACGGATTTGAATTGTCGTATGTTGATTTATAACAAGTATGCAAGTCCAATAAGATAGTCGTGTGCACATCTCTACTACTAATAATAAGTATTGCCTGAAATATTTTTGGGAATTCCTAAAATACCTATATCTTTTTGTGTTTCCCGTTTCTCATTCACCGTAATCACCCCCAATTTAAATGTCACTGCCATCATCGTCGTCCATCCATTATCTTCGCCAATTGCCAATCAATCGCAAACTACTTCGCTAACCGTTAATCGATTAGGAAGCCATTGCTTCAAGATTGAAGTTCGACTGTGACTAACCACTTCCTGTCTGAAGTGTTGTAAACCAGATCCAGATCCAAATTCGAATAGTGCTCCAATTTTATGGAAGTCGACATTTATGGAAGTCGACTTTTTTTGTGATGATTCGTCAAGCAAACCAGCATCCGTCGAGCAAACCAGATCCAAATTCGAAGCACAGCTGCTCCGATTTTATAAAAGTCGACATTATTTGTGTGATGATTATTCCTTTTCTCAAGAGACGAATTTCGACTTGACGAGATTTCATGTAGTATTCTATTTTTGTTCTACTATCTGTCATTTGAATTTACCTATTGATTCTTGATTTCAATTTGAGTGTTGCATTCAATGGATTTCTGGTGGCAATTGAAATAAAAGATGATTTGTTTACCATTTGAATAGTATTGATCATATGTTCAAGCCTCATATTATTCAATATGTTTGCATGAACGATTCAGCAATGAATGATAAGTACTATTTAAATTGTAAACTAAACATAACTACAATCCTAACCACTTACCGCTAATCGATTAGGCAGTTGTTGTTTCAATATTGAGATTCAAACATGATTTAGGTTTTAAACTTGTGCTCTAACTTTTAAATATGATCTGCATTTTCTTTCTTTCTCAATAGTGCATCCTAATACCGAACAAGATTTTAGATAGTATTCTTTTTTTGTATCTATGCTTTCAATTTATATATTTATTGTTGATTTTGATATAAATGTCAAATCAAGTATAGCTGACAATTTAGTTGTATATTGGAGATTGAATCATGCACATATATATTATGAGTTATTAAATCAACCTATTAGGATATGTCTTTAAATATCAAATTTATGATACTGTCGCAAAAAATAGCCAACCAAACTATGGATATGGAATTTGATAGATTTTTAATAGGCTTTTGATTGTTTTCAATGAAAGTAAAAAACAAATTTTGTTTTACAAACTTTGTCTCACTTCCTTATCAGGCTTTCCCACAGCCACTGCATTTGCTATTAGTAAGCCACATGTAGTTAACCATGAAATGTTGCGATCTGATTCTGTTCAATATGCATGCTCATGTTTACCACTTCTTAAATATAGTTTGAGTTAAACACCATTTTTTAAATATGCACGCTCATGTACACTTATGTTGCTATCTGCCATTTACTTCTTAGATGCATGAGCTCCAATTTACTATATAAAAATTTCTGTTTATATATTGTTTACACCTGACATACTCAACGTTTATGATGGGTACATATGTACTCAAATGTCATTGTAAATTTCCAATTGTTTTTAATATGTCTACTCCTTCATATGTATACAATGTAACCATTTTTTATAAATAGTTGACAAACGAGAACCAAACTTTTGACTGTGATCTACTACATTCACCGATGAATGCTCTTTTACCTTATTTTTATATATAAAAATGCATCATATGCTATATGTTTGCCATTTTTTATGACTTACATGTATAGTCAAATTTAAGTTGCTTTAAATATTTTGGCTATGTGCAACATAAATTTGAAGGTCTGATCTTTTTCATGATTGAATGAGTTTAATATATATTTTAAGTTGTGCTTAATATGGATTTTACTAACTGAATAGGTGAGTAATTGAATGATTAGTGTTCACTATAAGACTTTGATTGTGGATACTATCATCATATTATTCAAATTAACTTTATTATAGCAGTACCAACAATAGATATTTATGTTTACCTATATATAATTTAATTGGCTAAGAAAGTTTGTGTACACCGGTACACTAAAATAGACTACTTGTTTTTGTAATATCATTCTATTCGTACTCATGTTTGGTTTTGGCCTTTAAGCGAACGTCACTTAATAAGACTGTAAGAAAAATATATTTTGTTCGCATGAATTGTTTGCTTTGCTACTTGATGAATTAACCATACTATTTTGATATGCATTCTGAATATGGAATGAAATTGGCATGAATACCTATGATAGTAACAACGAGAGTTTATCAGAAGCTGTTGTATGATGTACTAAACTTATGCATTAATTGAAAACTAACAGTCAGATCTCTTGAAAGATCTTCTTATTTAGGTTTATAAATTCTTACATCTACAGTGTTGTGCATATACACGATAACATATATAATCCACTTAAGTTGTCATAGTTTGTCTAATTAGTTTCAAATAGCTTAGGTAATTTGGGATCATTCAACTTATGTATAGTCAATATGGTCAACATGATTAAGTCTTTCTTTGTGTTTGCAGGTAGACAGGTAGTCCAAGATATTGTATTTGCACCCTCTATTTCTGCAATGCTAAGGTAATCTTTTTTTTTGTATTTTCATCCTTATTTTAATTTACTTATAATTATAAACTACCATGCATTAAATCCCTCATTAATTGACAATTATTATCTTTTCCTGCAAAGAGGCTTGCAAATGGTAACAGAAAACTCTATTTAGTTCCTTTTACCTATGGAGGTGCTTAGCTAATTTTTGGAGAAATTTGACTCTGTAAAATTTTAGAATGCATCTTAACCTTTGGTAGTGTTTTCTATGCACATGAGTAAATTTAATAGTTGCCAAAATCTTATATATGTTCTTGGTAAGTGTTGATGTAATTTGTATTTTCTAATATAACTTATCATATGCATTTAGAATGCATAATATAAATAAATAAAAAATGTGTGCAATTCACACTGTTGTAAATTCGTATTTGACTAATGGGTAACCGTTTTATTTTTTTAATGATATTTTGATTTTTAATCCATCATTATTTTCCCAAGGCTACTTCTACATTTCCTAAAGATACACAAGCTACTACAGCTAAAGCAGCTGCATTGAATTTTTCAGTGTAGGATAAATGCAAAGATGTTATAGATGATGAGAACGAGGAAGTTGTCTTTGATTTGCCTGATCTCTTGCTTGATCTCACAGGTAATTTTAGTTACTCCAGTTCTTGAGACTGTATTGAATTTCGACTGGATGAGCCTTTTGTTTGGGTGTGTTGTTAGATCCATTATATATTGGGAGGTGTGTGTGTCTATATATATACACATATATATATATATATATATATATATATATATATATATGAATGTCCATATTTAGGTAGCATGAAGACTTCCGGGTAAAAATTCAAGTATGCTATGAAGGAGGGGTGGTCAATACTATCTGTGATGTGTTCATTATTAGTCTGTAATCAATAATTATGTTTGGGAAGACTTTAAGCTCTTTAGCACATGAATATGAATGTTGTTCCCAAGGTTTCAATTAAATAATATATCCCACCTAATAATATTTAACAAAAATATAAATAAATCATATCACACAATAGCATATCACAGTGCAATGTTTCAGTTGCATTTTGCAACTAAGATGCTCATATGCATTTTGTAACTAAGCAAGGTTTCAGTTGAAAAATGCAACCGAGGTGCTTCTCGGTTGCAAGATGCAACAGAGGCTCAATGTTGCTCAGTTGCAAAATGCTACTGAGGTGATGTTTTAGTTGCATTTTGCAACTGAGTACTGCTTTAGGTGCATTTGCAACTGAGATGGTGCTTCAGTTGCGTAATGTAGCTGAGGCCCTGCTTCAATTGCATAATGCAACAGAGCAAGCTTTCAGTTTCAAAATGCAATTGAGGAGCTGCAATGGTGGTCATAATTCTTATTCTGTCCAACGGATATTACTAGCCTATCCAAAGATACTATCAAATCACCGGGGTATTTTGATTGAATTAAAGTTTTGAATTTTGTACTTACAAAATTACTAGAAATCTACTTGAAGTGAGAAAATAAATAAGTTATTTCTCTGATCTTCCACTCTCTTTCTCTTCTTCTTCTGGATTGAGTAAAGAGGACCAGGAGAGGAAGAAGAGTATGAGTGTAATAATTGGACATGTATCAATTCAAAAACATCATATCTTTGTTATTATCCATTTTTTCAATTACTGTCATTTCATGTTAGTGTTTAATTTTTTTTCCCTTTACTTGACTATGCATGTATATAAGCTATTTGAGTATTGAAAACTATTTATTTCTCTTAAGGCTATGTGCGCATGCATGCAATTTGTTCATTGCATGAGTATTGAAATTTTATTTTTGTGTTCTAAAAAACTATGTATATTATTGATTTTTGGATATTTATGAGTTAAGGCCATGTATATTATTGAGTGCACCACATTGGTCTATGAAGCTAAATTTTGTAATGTCCTATTTCTAATTTTAAGTTTATGATAATTTCGTGCCTAAAATGATTGTATGTGATTCAATAGTGACAAGGTATTATTAACAGGATCCTACTAGGTAAAAACACCATTATGGAAAAATATTTGTTGGAGAAAATTGAATATGGCACAGGAAGCATCATGTTGACACAATCATGCTTTTGAGTACCATTTTATATTAACATGTATACTTTATTTACTGACAAATATTTGTGGTAGCTTCATGATTTTCAAATGAAAGCTTTAGGATTAATTGCTTACTCAACATGTCAATGATAATTAGCCTTACATCATGCTTTCATGTGACATATAAAAGTCATTGCTAACATATTATAGTAACTTTACATACTTCACAAATCTTCAAAATAATGTATATTGAGGTTTATACTAAATACTATTGTTGGTGATATCTTATTAAAGTGGATACAAGAATAAACCTGTAAATATATCTCACATTTAGAATATAACCTTCAAATATTTGCTGAATTAGATATTATAGTAACCCTTACATATGAAGTGATTATGTTCATAGTTATCGTGTTCATTGTTAACAAACCGATTATGTTCAATGTTAATATCTAAGTTCTAAAATTATATTATCCAACAGCTTAGGTCATTGCAGTCCCCATTTCATAGTAATCCTTTAATTTTTTATCCAAAAAGCATGTTATCTTTAGTTGATGTTTAGAGAAAGTACGTATGAAAGGTCTGCAACTAATTTACCTTTTTTTCCCCTTTTTTCCCCTTTTTTCATTTCTTTTTTTATGTATCTGATGATCAAGGATGTAAGTGGGATAAAGCTCAGCATATTATGTTTTTTTCTTTCTTTTTTCTAAAATTTAGTTTATTTGATTAAAAATTAATTATTATTCCATTACTTATAGCAGTTTAACCATATTGTGCCAACATTGGTTTGAGAAGTTAAAGTCTCGATCATTTTAGTGTCCACTTTTATATTATATATATATATATATATATATATATATATATATATATATATATATATATATATATATATATATATATAAGCAGGTAAAAATAATGTACATTGATGCATACACATAATCATTAAAATACAAAGAAGATATATTTTTTTCGAAATTTGTCTCATGTCCCACTTATTAAAAAAACTAGTTCCTTAAAACATCCTTTCATTTTACATTTAAATTACGAGTCCATGAAATTACCATAAACTTGAGCATCAAGAAATGGTGGCCGAAGGTGGTAGTTTTGGTGTTGATCTAAGCATTAAGAAATTGAACTCCTATTTTTTCTTATTTTAACTAATGAAGACAATTTGTCATAGAAAAAGAAAGCAAACACTACTTATCAAATGGATCCTGCATTTCATAAACTTGCAGAATAAATTGTCTTCATCAAGAAATATTTTATAAAAGTATTTGAGCCATTTTTGAAACTATACAGGCCATTATGTAGGAGAGAAAAATCCGTCAAAATAAAAATGGACATACATAAAGTGTGGCCCGTTTTATGTGTACACTCACAAAATCTTCTATTTCTTACATTTCCCCTAATTTATCGGGCTTCTTGGCAAAATCAGTGGCTAGGCTTCTTTTATATGAGAGCGTACATAATAGAAAATCTCATTTCCTTTCTTTATATTGATTCATGAAACGGGAGAAGTCACTTCTCATCATGAATATCATATATACTAGAAATTAAGGCAAATATTTTCCTTTTGGGTTTATAAAAGTTAGCTTTCAGTCCATGGTTCAAGTAGAGTTGATTCGTGCTATAATGGGGATTATAGGTAAAAACACCCATCATTATTTCTTTCATCATATTCTAATTATTTGAAAATGAAACACTAGGTTAGTCGGTTATATATATTTTATAGTGCTCATACATACATGTATGTTTTTTTGTTATGATTCTGCTTAAGGTGAGCATACACATATAATTCATAATATATGATTAGTTAAAAGTTTCTTATATATACATCGTCTAGCTCTTTAATATATTTATTTCAACTATTTTGCAGGAAATATCATCTCCCTTGCGTTGTTCTTATCTCCAATGTAAGTAAATAAATGTTTTTTCCTTCTTTTTCTTGAAGTTTGTATACACTTTTTATGTTTTTTTAAAAGTATTCGAGTCAATTTTGAAAATATACTAGCCAACTTTTGTTTCAATACTCCTTTTATGTTCATTATGCTTCTAATTTTCAGCGATTGCCAATTATCGATTATCGATTTGAGGGTTATTTTCGATTATCGACCATCCTTGATCCGACAGTTAATAGGCTTCACTCCCAAGTACTTGCATTGATCTAAAAGTTCATTACGCTACTAATTTTCAATGGGTTGCGATTATCGATTTTCAATTTGCAATGATTGCCGATTATCGACTATCCTTGATCCGATATCTAATAGGCTTCACTCCCAGGTACTTGCATTGATTTGAAAGTTCGTTATGCTTTTAAATTTTTATGAATGTATTTTAAAACTTTATTAGTTATTAAATTTAAACTTTATTAGTTATTAATGGACTATAATGTTAGGAGTTGAAATCAGTGTCGCTGCACATGATACAACTGGGGGTATGGAAGCAAAAATATTGGAGGCTGCTATGATTGCTAAACTTAACATTGATGTCTATATCACAAAGGTCACTGATAGTAGCATATTTGCCTATAATTTGGTAATATTACCGTATAATTTGATGTTTTGACATATGTAATTTGATTGCATAGGCTGGTACTACTCATTGTCAGAGAGCTTTGAAGGGTGAGGTTCACAGTGCTCCTGATGATTGGCTTGGAACTATTATCCGATCATCCGATAAAAGGTAACCAAGTTTGGTTGCTTCTTTTCCATGAGAATGCTACTTCTTTTTTTCTCTTCTTTTTTCCAATTTAGTTTGTACTGTTGTGATTGTAAACATGTTACATTGTAACCAAAATGTGAATCGTTAGTTCATGTAGATCTTTGAGAAATTAAAATTCGTTTTATCTTTGTTTTAACCATTAACGCTAATGCATATGATGTAATATGTCAACGCTGTTGGACTAAATTTGTAATAAAGTATATACATAAATATAATTACAAAAAATTGCGAATAAGTAATAAGCATATCAACAAAAATGGAAAAATTACCTTAGCGCATTATAGAACTATGTTTTTCCTCTACAAATATCTTCATTTTAAGATTTCTATAAAACTTACATAACCTCTTTAATTCCCTTCTCATTTTCACATTTACATACATTAGAATTAACTATGTAAATCTTGAAACTACTTAGACAAATAAAGTATAATAAAATTTGGGCACTTTTTTGGATTTGAAAATACTATTATTTGTTGATTTGTACAGTAAATCATAAAAATATGAAAATTTCAATATTTATACTCTACCTATATTAATAAAAAATGGTATTATACAAATTTTATATCAATAAAACTGCAAAAATAAAGTGGTTTAATTATTTTTCCATTCAAGTATAAATAAAGATATATAAATCAAATAACATAAAAATATACTAATCAGTATTAACAAATTGAACTTAATTTTTCATTTATCTCAACAAATTTATCATAGGTTGCATGGTAAAATTCTTTTTTTAGCTTAAAATACCCATATTTTAAATTTTCTACAATTAATTACAATCTGCCCGTCGATTCTTTCCTAATACATAGCCAAATCCATGTATTGAAAGGCCAATGTTTTTTCCATTGTAAAAATGCTTCTACTATTTGTCCTTGTAAATATTGAATTGTCGTTAATATGATATAAATCTAAATGAAATATCATTTGAATTTAAATGATACCATGTATTTAGAAAAAAAGTTGCGGTTCTTCTAGGAAAATCACATTTGGCAATGTGTATTCATTCTTACAATGACCGATTATTTCATAATATCGGTTACTTTTCTAGTGTCCTGTAAAAAAGAACCATGGAAACTAAATGAAAATACTTTTCTAATATCCTTACAATGCATCTATAAATAGGCTGATGGACAACCAATAATAGAGAATTTTTTGTGAGCGAATCTAGAAGTATACATTAGATACTAAAATGCAATAGTACACCATTCTTACTTGTTTGACCTACAATAGAATAAGTAGATCCGAGATGATAATATGTGAAGAGAAGAGTTTAAATTTTAGATTTATATTATACTGAATTCTAGCCATAAACCATCTAATAATTGAATAAATATCATCGGTCACAGCTCCACAGAGTTACTATGACCAGAAGATTAATATACATTTTGAATGGATATCTCAACTAAAATGCAAGCAATAAAACAGTGTATCTTTCCATAACAGAAAACATATTAGTTTGTGTAAGAAAATTCTTATATATGTTCCAATACATTCAGTAATAACCAAAAATATGGACAGTGTTATAAAATAGTAGATTTCTTCTTAAAAGAAGATAAATCTCTATTTCTGATCATGCAGGTTTTGCGATGCCATTAAATGCATCACTTTGTGACACGTTGAGGGTGCATTTACGTAAGCGCTAACTTAGAAAGCCTACGTGATGCAATAAGGTGCAGATACGCTGTCATGTACCCTTCTCAGTTTTATAATTGTATACTGTGTACATAAATGGCATATACTAGCTTTCATCCATAGGAAGAATTACCTTTGTTAGTTTACTAATGCAGCTTATCGAATTTTCAAGTGACGCGCTATATACGAGCATTTAAAACAGAGTGTAACTCGGTTAAAAAAACTGAGTGTAACTCATTTTCATCCCCTTCAATATCAAGTATATATGTAACGACCCGTAAATTTCAACTGTTTTAATAACGTAATTATTGAAATTTTGTGAAATTTTAAACGATAAAATTTTGAAATATAAATTTGATATTTATAATGCGTTTAGTTAAACATAGCAACTGGTAAATTTTCGTCCGAAAATATGAAAGTTTATTTCGCGCGTAAATTCACTTCAATTTAATCAGTTAAAAAGCGTTGAAAATAAAATGTTTCCGAAACCTAAATATTTTTACATAGAAAAATTTTAAAACATCTTCTGAGCAAGATGTCAGTTTGTCGTTTTTCCAAATTTGGACATCTTTGGCTCCGTCGATCTTATTTTTCAGTGTTTTTCTTACATTTTCTGCTATTAGAAAATTCGAATTTTTATAATTCAATTCGTACCGCTGATATCTGTATACCGTTTTGATCGTCTCGTCGAGCTGATCTTCACGATATATTTATATGTTCGTTTCGATGTCCAGTACGCAGGTGAAACTGCAGAATGGTTTACCGTATCGGTAACTGTTCGGGCGTTTTTTTTTCTTGTGCCTTTTCGTTGTCCCAGACAACCTAATAGCTATTGCTTTTATTATCCCGGAATTTAAGGGGCTGTCACTATTTCCAAAATTTATATCCAACTTTTATCATTTTATTTTTCTACCGGTTCAAAGATATTTGCTTTTATTCACTACTCTAAAATGGCGCCTTCTCATTCTCTTCCTACCGTTTGTTTCAAAAAAAATTATTATGCCAGATCTATTTCTTCCTTCTCCACTGGCAACTAGCCTCCACTCCTCTCAAACTCACCTATCACGTTACTCACCTCCGCTTCACGAACCAAACCCATGCTAGCATCCACCAATGGCCTCGCCGTAACCGCCGAAGCTCTCCTCCTCACAAACTTCCACAGGCCGAAACCTCCTCAACTCCTGACATTGGCCGAAGCCAACACCCCACGTCCCTGCCCTTCCACTCGAACCAGGTCCACCTCAGGCCGCATCCGCAACCATCTCCCTACCTCGTTTCGCCCTTCCCACGTCCACAACTCGACCACGCATCGGTCACACCTTGCAAGCCTTTGACCGAAGTAGCTCCGCCCTCTGAGATCTGCCTCCCTCGCCCCGAGCCACCACCGTACCCTCCTCTTCCAGTCATCTCAGCCTAACCGCCAAAGCCTTGCGCTTATCCGGATCCACCTGAGCTCGCGTACCTCCTTTCGTTTGTTCCTCTTGCCTTTCTTTGAATTGGTATGGATTATATATTAGTTATAGTATTCTATAGTATAAGCTTAAGCTGTTTGTGTATAATTGTTTATATATACATATATATATATCTGTTAGAGATATGTAAGTATATAATAGTTTATATATATTCTTGAGTTGAGTTTTGGAAACTGCATGTTTAAGCTTGGTTGGGATATATGCTGCTTAGTGTAATATACTATATTTTATATCAAATGGAAGAGTTAGTTTATACAAGTCCTAAAAATATGATAAGTATAATATTGTCAGCTATACTATGTCAGTTTATACAAATTTGTATATCTTAGTTTTGTATATTGAAGTATATGTTTATTTTAACTCGTTCTATATTAATATATATTATGTTTTGTTTACTGTATGAGGATACGTAAGCTGTCATATTTTGTTACATTTGTTCTCTATTCTACTTTCACAGTTTAATTGTTTAAGAGGTACGTATTATATATATTTATCCCATATCATTACTGTATTTATACGAGCTCTGTTGAAGTCTAGAGTGAGTTTATACAAGTTGATATTTATTTATATATATAAAGGTCGTCTTGGTTTTGGAAAGTCTGAGAAGTATTTACAAAGTTTATATATGTTAGCTTCTATAGGAATGCAATACTGGGAATAAATGTGCTTTGAGGAACAGTACTTTAGTAAAGAAGTGTTATGTATAGATACAAGTTAATATTAGTATATATGTCTAAGTCATGTGGTATAATAACATGGGCCTGTTTATGTTTTTTTAGAAATAAGCTATACCGATTTATTTCGGCGTGTACAGTTTAAAATCTAAATAAATATAGACCTTATATCTAAGTATTGGTCTATTGATTTTAAATTCTTGGAGTTACTTGTTTTGTTGCCTAATATACGAGTTCAATTTAAACGATGATTTTATTTATATATATTATTTTAATATTTGACTTAAATTTAATTTTGATTTCAAGAAAATAATAATAGTAATATGTATATCTTCCGTTACATCAAACTGATTCAATTTGTTTACATTGATTTCTGTTATCAGCTATGTTCGTCGAACTCGATTCCATCGTACTTTGCTTCGAAATTCGTGCTTGGATCCACAACTCATTCCATTGTCTATCTTCTCTAGCATCGAAAGGTGAGCACTCACTCACGATTAACGTTATTTTATTTATTAAATTTGATTTCAAGTGAAACGACAATTGAAATATGCTGCTGTTAGATATTTACACTGTTACCACATGTATCAGTTCACCTATGACATCTGACACCATTATCTGTTATATATGAAATGATAATCCAGTTTGGTTGTTAAATGATTGATTGTTTGATGTATACAATTGGACGTTAAAATTGAAATGTATAAAGTGATAAATATTATGCAAGTAAATTTGACGTAGGATAATTGAAATTTAAATCGACATATATGTTGAATTTGATTACTTGAATATGACCCCTTTTAATTGTTAAATCAATTGACATGTAGAATAGTGATAATTAAACTTTGAACCGTTGAACGAATATTGGATTAATTGTTGTAGTGTAAAAATTGAAATTGAATGACAAGTGAAAACCGTAATGTAATAATCTTTAATCTACATGAAATGATAGTGTAGATTCTAGAAGTAATTATAATTAATTCGTACAAATAACAATGCGAATTAATACGGTTATTTCGGGATTATTTGAATTGATTATTGGATTGATATTGGTTGTTGTTATTGCTTGTTTATTTACTTTGACACCATCCCAGTTATCACACTGCAAGTTCCCTTTGTTATGCTTTGATTTTGAATTGAATTGGAATCGGGTTGAAATGATAAATACCCAAATTGAACTTTGACCTAGGACAGAAAATTAAATTAAACCCGATTGGTCAATAATTTGATTTAAAAATAAAACGAAGATTTTATTTGAATAAATAATATGGTTTTGAAATGAAGTTGAAATTTGAATTTTTAATGAAAGGAAAATGTTAATATTTAAAAATCTGAAACAAAATATTAACGATGTAATTGATGAAAGAATGTTGTTTAATTTGAGAAATGATTTAATAATTAAGTTTGAAATTATAATTAAGTTTGAAATTATTAAAGTTTGAAATGATTTAATAATTAAGTTTGAAATTATAATTGAGTTTGAAATTATTAAACTTTGAAATTATTTAATAATTAAGTTTTGAATTATTTAATGATTTAATTGAATTGAATTCTTTAATAAGTAAAAATTGGACTTTTGAATAAGTGAATTTACTTCGAAAATAATTGAAATTGAGTTTTCTTTATTAATTAAGTTTTGGAAAATTATTTAAGTAAGTAAATAAGTGAAATTGAATTTCTTTAACAAGAAATAAAATGCGATTTATTGAAATTAATGAAAGACTTGAAATTTAAAGAAATTAAGTTGATGAATTTAATTTAATTTAATTCAAATTTGTAAGTTTTGATATAATGAAGTTAAATTTAAATAATAGATTTAATGAATTGGAAATTTAATAGGAATTGTTTTGAATGATAAAGTAACTTAACGAATATTGAATGAAATCGATAAATGAGTTTAAATTGTTTTGAATGTTAAATAAAATTTATTTAAATGATTTCGGAATGAAACTTATATACGAACTTGAATCAATATTTGAATTGTTTAAATAGAAATTGAAATTGCATTATAAGATTTTGAAATGGTAATTTGGAAGTTTTGAAACGTAAATTATTGAAAATTGGTTTTGAAAGACAAATGAATGTTGATTTACGAATTCTATTTGAAATTGAAATTGATTTGGTTTTGAAATAAACAAACGACCAATCGGTGTAATAATTACGAAAGTTATTAAAGAGACCTAAATCGGTTATGGATATACTCTCTGTCTAAACCGAAACCCACTTTAATAACTATACGCGGAGTGATGATCCAGAACGAAGTGGTTGGAAATGATGTTCGTGATGACTGAAGAAAGAGAACGATAATGGATAGCCTTGACACTTGTGTCAAATTGGAAATGACTAAAACAGGAGCCGTGCCGGGCCAATGGAGGATTAGCTATCTCAAGTGGACACACTTCTTCGAACTACTCATTACTTGTTGTCGATTGGTGCACCCTTGATTTTGGGAGTGTTGTTTCACGGTGTTGCGGGCGCTGCGGCGTTGCGTTCTCACCAGTCCGGATCAGGCAAACGGTAGTGTCACTACCTTGGGTATTGCCTCATGTGCCTTGCCATACTTGTATTACCTATTCGCGACCACTACGAATTTGTTTTGTACCTTTAGTATATGGATTGCCCTCTGGTGACTTCCGGTTTTGGGGAAACTACGGTCTTGTATATGCTTTTGGGAATAAAATGTGTTAAGGGTGGAATGGGCCATGACTTAACACTATTTTGATATCTTATTATTACTGATAGACATTATCTACTTATCGTACACTACTACATAGTAGATATTTTAACGGATCCTTAAAGGATGGTTATTCCAAACATCCTTTGAGTTACTTGTATTTCAATTGCTATTTCACTTGAGTTGGATAATATAAGAATGTTAATCCTGACTTGAGTGTCTTGTGTTTTTGCTTTACGCTCGGGTCAGACTGAGTGTACCAGTATTCGAGACTCACCTTTGAAGTTAGAGCTTTGCTTGAAGATCCAACCATCTATTTTGCTTTCAGTATTCGATGATTCCAGTGATGTATTCTGATTTGTATCTGATGTATCGTATTACTCTTCCATTGTATCTGGTTTAATTCTGTATCGTATTACTCTTCTGTTGTAAACTCTGATGTATTTTATATATTCATATAGTAGCTTCATGAACTACTATCTCTTTTAATTCCGCTGCAATTATTACTCTGTGTCTGTGATATGTGATTATTTATTTACTGTATATGTTCAGTTTTGCCAAATTTAAATTAACAACGCGGTATTTTGAGCAATTCAACTCCGACATGTGTGTCTGCCTATGCACTTAGAGGGTGCAGCATGATAGGGGGTTCTCGCATTTGGTTTGGTAGCGAGCGGATGACTCTTACTCCTACATGTCCCTGCGAGGTTGGTGCAGTCGAGAGGCTAGCTGTAAAGGCAGAACACAGGTACAGCTGTATGCTACGGTGGGCGTTACCCCACTGACGCGGTCCGTTACAGTTGGTATCAGAGCTTTGGTAGCTCTAGGCAAAACTTAGCATATAGGGTAAATGTATTTACAGAATCGCTCTCATTCGAGTTTCAATCTCTTCCATTGACTCAATTCCTTTGAATTTTGGAACGTTCCCCTCGGTTCCGAAATTCATTCGTGTCCTTCACTATTCGTCGTCTTTCAATTCTGGAGCACCCCATAACTCCATTTTAAATGATATCTATAGTAAATCGGCGGTCTCGCCAATCTTCGAATGATTCGTAAAGGAGCAAAACACCTTTACAATTGGCATTGATTTACCGGAGATTTCTTTATCCTCGGTTTATGATGCTATCTATCTCCTGTTATATCTGAATTCTATTTCTTGAGATCGAATGTCGATTTACCTCAGCATTCCACATCGATCTTATTCTTGAAGTTACGGACGACCCGGTTAAGGTTCCCCGTGAATTAAATAAACTCATCCATCTCCCGATTGTGGTAATTGAATTATCTTATCTTCTGTTTCAAACTTATTTTCAAATCAAAATTTTCTTTGATTTAAGTCAACAAAAAATTTGAATCCCTATCCTTATTTTGAAAATTTATTCCTGTATCGTCGAGCAAAGAAATGTATTTGTAAACTAATATATAAATGTTTTAATATATGCTGTGTTGTTTGAGTTGTTGATGTTGATTTGGGTTTCCGATCGATTCGTCTGAGCAACGCTATCGATAGGATTTACAAAACACTTGAACAGAGCAAACTGACACAATATTATTTTCAAATTTGGAAAATGAAATAAATTTGTTTGATTATATTGTGAAAATATAAGTAAAAAAAAATTTCTGGAATTTAATAGGTAAATTAAATTGTTGTTTGAAATGATAATATTTGATTATCATTTATTGTTCTAAATAAATTTATAAATACGGTTTATAAATTGATGTGAAATTTGAAATGAATTTAATTCAGAAATTTGAGAATTTAGTTCCGGTGATTTCGAACTTTGGTTTTATAATTTTAAAGTATATATTATTGGAAGTATTTTCGAATAGAAATCGTTTCCAAAGAATTATAAAATGTTGAAATCAGTGCTCTTCTCTTTGTCGCTGGAAAATAATTTCGGTAATGGCGGCCGCATCATCGACGTTCATTTTCGAGTTTCGAAGTGGAGATACTATTTTGTAGCTTTGCTACGGTTTGTTTGGAAAAATATTTTGATTTGAATTTCTTCAGTATAATTTGATTTATATATATAAGTATCTTATTTTAAAATTTAATTTGATTTGATATAAATATATTATATATATCTCTAAATTGTTTAAAGTTAATCGGAAATCTAATTCTTAAATTTTGTTAAAGGATGATTTTAATTATAAATAAAACCAAATTTGGAATAAATATTTAAACTTGAATAATTGAATTGAGAAAATTTTATTTGTATATTGTTCAACTGCATTCTAATACAACTTACCTAAATCATTCATATGTAATTGGATAATATATAAGATAAATTGAATTTATAAATAAAATTTGAGTGTTTATAATAAATGTTATACACTAAAATTTTGATTATAAAGATGTTAATTGAATTAGATAGGAAATTAGTAAACTCAGTTAATAATGAAACAAATTTGTTTTGAAATAATTAATAAATTGAAATTTGATAACATATGAAAATACCTTGAATTTAAAAGCAATTAGTAAATATAAATTAATTTAAATCGAAACTTTTATGGGTTAAATTAATTTATATGGGTTAAAGATATGTGATTAGATATATTAAGTAGAATAAATTTAACAATAATTTGGAATAAAGAAGAATTTAAATTGCTGGAAAAAAATATGATTATAATAAAAGACTATTCAAGTTTATGATTTTAGAAATTGTTAATAAAGGATAATTGGATAACAAAACAATGAATAAATGAGATAAATAAAATAAAATTTTGTTTTGAAGAAATCGGTTGGTATCAAATATTAATAAAATTGTAATTAAATCAACTTATTGAAATACCCTGAATTTTAGATCAAATATTGAGTATTAATTAAGGTAAATTGAAATTTATATGGTTTAAACTAATTGTTTTATTTTGTTTTCAATCTGTTTTCTTTCTGGTTGTTTCTATTCTCCTACCTCGTTCCTTTTCGGGGACGAAAAGTTTTGAGTGGGGGAGTGTGTAACGACCCGTAAATTTCAACTGTTTTAATAACGTAATTAGTTGAAATTTTGTGAAATTTTAAACGATAAAATTTTGAAATATAAATTTGATATTTGGAATGCGTTTAGTTAAACATAGCAACTGGTAAAATTTCGTCCGAAAATATGGAAGTTTATTTCGCGCGTAAATTCACTTCAATTTAATCAGTTAAAAAGCGTTGAAAATAAAATGTTTCCGAAACCTAAATATTTTTAAATAGAAAAATTCTAAACCATCTTCTGAGCAAGATGTCAGTTTGTCGTTTTTCCAAATTCGGACATCTTTTGCTCCGTCGATCTTATTTTTCAGTATTTTTCTTACATTTTCTGCTATTAGAAAATTCGAATTTTTATAATTCAATTCGTACCGCGGATATCTGTATACCGTTTTGATCGTCTCGTCGAGCTGATCTTCACGGTATATTTATATGTTCGTTTCGATGTCCAGTACGCAGGTGAAACTGCAGAATGGTTTACCGTATTTGTAACTGTTCGGGCGTTTTTTTTTCTTGTGCCTTTTCGTTGTCCCAGACAACCTAATAGCTATTGCTTTTATTATCCCGGAATTTAAGGGGCTGTCACTATTTCCAAAATTTATATCCAACTTTTATCATTTTATTTTTCTACCGGTTCAAAGATATTTGCTTTTATTCACTACTCTAAAATGGTGCCTTCTCATTCTCTTCCTACCGTTTGTTTAAAAAAATAAAAATTATTATGCCAGATCTATTTCTTCCTTCTCCATTGGCAACTAGCCTCCACTCCTCTCAAACTCACCCATCACGTTACTCACCTCCGCTTCACGAACCGAACCCATGCTAGCATCCACCAATGGCCTCGCCGTAACCGCCGAAGCTCTCCTCCTCACAAACTTCCACAGGCCGAAACCTCCTCACCTCCTGACATTGGCCGAAGCCAACACCCCACGTCCCTGCCTTTCCAGGTCCACCTCAGGCCGCATCCGCAACCATCTCCCTACCTCGTTTCGCCCTTCCCACGTCCACAACTCGACCACGCATCGGTCACACCTTGCAAGCCTTTGACCGAAGTAGCTCCGCCCTCTGAGATCTGCCTCCCTCGCCCCGAGCCACCACCGTACCCTCCTCTTCCAGTCATCTCAGCCTAACCGCCAAAGCCTTGCGCTTATCCGGATCCACCTGAGCTCGCGTACCTCCTTTCGTTTGTTCCTCTTGCCTTTCTTTGAATTGGTATGGATTATATATTAGTTATAGTATTCTATAGTATAAGCTTAAGCTGTTTGTGTATAATTGTTTATATATATATATATATATCTGTTAGAGATATGTAAGTATATAATAGTTTATATATATTATTGAGTTGAGTTTTGGAAACTGCATGTTTAAGCTTGGTTGGGATATATGCTGCTTAGTGTAATATACTATATTTTATATCAAATGGAAGAGTTAGTTTATACAAGTCCTAAAAATATGATAAGTATAATATTGTCAGCTATACTATGTCAGTTTATACAAATTTGTATATTTTAGTTTTGTATATTGAAGTATA
Source organism: Allium fistulosum (assembly GCA_030737815.1). NCBI lineage: Eukaryota > Viridiplantae > Streptophyta > Magnoliopsida > Asparagales > Amaryllidaceae > Allium > Allium fistulosum. The sequence continues at coordinate 139,121,909 of CM060904.1, forward strand.
TGTTTATTTTAACTCGTTCTATATTAATATATATTATGTTTTGTTTACTGTATGAGGATACGTAAGCTGTCATATTTTGTTACATTTGTTCTCTATTCTACTTTCACAGTTTAATTGTTTAAGAGGTACGTATTATATATATTTATCCCATATCATTACTGTATTTATACGAGCTCTGTTGAAGTCTAGAGTGAGTTTATACAAGTTGATATTTATTTATATATATAAAGGTCGTCTTGGTTTTGGAAAGTCTGAGAAGTATTTACAAAGTTTATATATGTTAGCTTCTATAGGAATGCAATACTGGGAATAAATGTGCTTTGAGGAACAGTACTTTAGTAAAGAAGTGTTATGTATAGATACAAGTTAATATTAGTATATATGTCTAAGTCATGTGGTATAATAACATGGGCCTGTTTATGTTTTTTTAGAAATAAGTTATACCGATTTATTTCGGCGTGTACAGTTTAAAATCTAAATAAATATAGACCTTATATCTAAGTATTGGTCTATTGATTTTAAATTCTTGGAGTTACTTGTTTTGTTGCCTAATATACGAGATCAATTTAAACGATGATTTTATTTATATATATTATTTTAATATTTGACTTAAATTTAATTTTGATTTCAAGAAAATAATAATAGTAATATGTATATCTTCAGTTTACATCAAACTAATTCAATTTGTTTACATTGATTTCTGTTATCAACTATGTTCGTCGAACTCGATTCCATCGTACTTTGCTTCGAAATTCGTGCTTGGATCCACAACTCATTCCATTGTCTATCTTCTCTAGCATCGAAAGGTGAGCACTCACTCATGATTAACGTTCTTTTATTTATTAAATTTGATTTCAATTGAAACGACAATTGAAATATGCTGCTGTTAGATATTTACACTGTTACCACCTGTATCAGTTCACCTATGACATCTGACACCATTATCTGTTATATATGAAATGATAATCCAGTTTGGTTGTTAAATGATTGATTGTTTGATGTATACAATTGGACGTTAAAATTGAAATGTATAAAGTGATAAATATTATGCAAGTAAATTTGACGTAGGATAATTGAAATTTAAATCGACATATATATTGAATTTGATTACTTGAATATGACCCCTTTTAATTGTTAAATTAATTGACATGTAGAATAGTGATAATTACACTTTGAACCGTTGAACGAATATTGGATTAATTGTTGTAGTGTAAAAATTGAAATTGAATGACAAGTGAAAACCGTAATGTAATAATCTTTAATCTACATGAAATGATAGTGTAGATTCTAGAAGTAATTATAATTAATTCGTACAAATAACAATGCGAATTAATACAGTTATTTCGGGATTATTTGAATTGATTATTGGATTGATATTGGTTGTTGTTATTGCTTGTTTATTTACTTTGACACCATCCCAGTTATCACACTGCAAGTTCCCTTTGTTATGCTTTGATTTTGAATTGAATTGGAATCGGATTGAAATGATAAATACCCAAATTGAACTTTGACCTAGGACAGAAAATTAAATAAAACCCGATTGGTCAATAATTTGATTTAAAAATAAAACGAAGATTTTATTTGAATAAATAATATGGTTTTGAAATGAAGTTGAAATTTGAATTTTTAATGAAAGGGAAATGTTAATATTTAAAAATCTGAAACAAAATATTAACGATGTAATTGATGAAAGAATGTTGTTTAATTTGAGAAATGATTTAATAATTAAGTTTGAAATTATAATTAAGTTTGAAATTATTAAAGTTTGAAATGATTTAATAATTAAGTTTGAAATTATAATTGAGTTTGAAATTATTAAACTTTGAAATTATTTAATAATTAATTTTGAATTATTTAATAATTAAATAAGATTGAATTATTTAATGATTTAATTGAATTGAATTCTTTAATAAGTAAAAATTGGACTTTTGAATAAGTGAATTTACTTCGAAAATAATTGAAATTGAGTTTTCTTTATTAATTAAGTTTTGGAAAATTATTTAAGTAAGTAAATAAGTGAAATTGAATTTCTTTAACAAGAAATAAAATGCGATTTATTGAAATTAATGAAAGACTTGAAATTTAAAGAAATTAAGTTGATGAATTTAATTTAATTTAATTCAAATTTGTAAGTTTTGATATAATGAAGTTAAATTTAAATAATAGATTTAATGAATTGGAAATTTAATAGGAATGGTTTTGAATGATAAAGTAACTTAACGAATATTGAATGAAATCGATAAATGAGTTTAAATTGTTTTGAATGTTAAATAAAATTTATTTAAATGATTTCGGAATGAAACTTATATACGAACTTGAATCAATATTTGAATTGTTTAAATAGAAATTGAAATTGAATTATAAGATTTTGAAATGGTAATTTGGAAGTTTTGAAACGTAAATTATTGAAAATTGGTTTTGAAAGACAAATGAATGTTGATTTACGAATTCTATTTGAAATTGAAATTGATTTGGTTTTGAAATAAACAAACGACCAATTGGTGTAATAATTATGAAAGTTATTAAAGAGACCTAAATCGGTTATGGATATACTCTCTGTCTAAACCGAAACCCACTTTAATAACTATACGCGGAGTGATGATCCAGAACGAAGTGGTTGGAAATGATGTTCGTGATGACTGAAGAAAGAGAACGATAATGGATAGCCTTGACACTTGTGTCAAATTGGAAATGACTAAAACAGGAGCCGTGCCGGGCCAATGCAGGATTAGCTACCTCAAGTGGACACACTTCTTCGAACTACTCATTACTTGTTGTCGATTGGTGCACTCTTGATTTTGGGAGTGTTGTTTCACGGTGTTGCGGGCGCTGCGGCGTTGTGTTCTCACCAGTCCGGATCAGGCAAACGGTAGTGTCACTACCTTGGGTATTGCCTCATGTGCCTTGTCATACTTGTATTACCTATTCGCGACCACTATGAATTTGTTTTGTACCTTTAGTATATGGATTGCCCTCTGGTGACTTCCGGTTTTGGGGAAACTATGGTCTTGTATATGCTTTTGGGAATAAAATGTGTTAAGGGTGGAATGGGCCATGACTTAACACTATTTTGATATCTTATTATTACTGATAGACATTATCTACTTATCGTACACTACTACATAGTAGATATTTTAACGGATCCTTAAAGGATGGTTATTCCAAACATCCTTTGAGTTACTTGTATTTCAATTGCTATTTCACTTGAGTTGGATTTATTAATATAAGAATGTTAATCCTGACTCGAGTGTCTTGTGTTTTTGCTTTACGCTCGGGTCAGACTGAGTGTACCAGGTTTCGAGACTCACCTTTGAAGTTAGAGCTTTGCTTGAAGATCCAGCCATCTATTCTGCTTTCAGTATTCGATGATTCCAGTGATGTATTCTGATTTGTATCTGATGTATCGTATTACTCTTCCATTGTATCTGGTTTAACTCTGATGTATCGTATTACTCTTCTGTTGTAAACTCTGATGTATTTTATATATTCATATAGTAGCTTCATGAACTACTATCTCTTTTAATTCCGCTGCAATTATTACTCTGTGTCTGTGATCTGTGATTATTTATTTACTGTATATGTTCAGTTTTGCCAAATTTAAATTAACAACGCGGTATTTTGAGCAATTCAACTCCGACATGTGTGTCTGCCTGTACACTTATAATGGATGCGAATGGTCCAAAATTCCGTGTCGTTACAATATACTACAAATTTTAAACTTTAATGTTAGTAACAAGTGATATGCTACAACTATAGGATTCACATTGTAATGCTATGGGCACATAATCAATCCATTAAAGAGTGCTATAGCAGCTACAAATCTGCACATAAAAGAAGTGCCAAATACTGATGATTTGTAGATCATAATTGGATTTCCAAGTATACATTTCTGAAGAATGCATTTACCTATAGCACATAAATAAGATACTCAAAGAACTTAGGAAATCACTGAAAACCTCTTAAGTATTGGAAAGAATGCAAGTTGCAATAATGGAGTTTTGGGTAATTAGTGTCACCTGCATGAGTTGTAATGCAAATACAGTAATACACCACTAACTGTCAACTTCTCAAGATCTTGGCATTTTCTAATAAAATCACCATACTTAGGGCAGGCAGAAGTAAATGGGTTTGGATAAGTTGGTAGAAAAATGAATGCTGTGATATTGAAAAATAGATTTTGTAAGGTAGCCATATTTCCTTATTGTGTCAACATGTCCACTGGTCCTTTGTATGTCAAAACCTTTCAAAATTTCAGTTGTAAAGCAACGGCTCCAAAAACATGATCAAGGGTTAGCAAAGAACAAGCACATGTAGCTTCACTCTTATTTTACTATATACTAGTGTGTAACCCGTGCGTTGCACACGATAATATTATTAAAAAATATTATTTATATTTTAATTATTTCTAAAACAATATTTTTATTATGCAATATATGATAAATTTATTGTGATATATTAATCATAAACTAAAATGAATTGTGACATTCAGATATAAGGTTAAGGGTTCAGTACTTGCTAACTACATATCTTTGTGAAAATTAATGTTCTAACTCAAAAAATTATAATTAAAATTGTTAATACTGTATATATAAATAATTTATGTTATGTGATACACACACATATATATAAGCGAATACGTAAGTTCACTATTTTCTTAATATGATTGTTGTATATATATTGAATTATCATCTTTCTTGGATGATTTATAAATGGATTAATGAACATTAAACAAATTGAATTTATTTGAATAATTTGAATTAATGATCGACATAACTAATTAAATATAAGGAGTTAAATGTAAAAAAAGTTAAAATTTGAAAGGGATTTTTACAAATTTGTAATTGAGAAGAGTATGGACCTTATGGTTAGGTTATTTGCATGTGAACTTTTTTTTGAATCAGACGTGAACTTTTATTCATTTTTAAGTATTCATTTTTAAACAATTTTATCCTTGTAGTTAACCATAAATTTCATGTTCTTGTAGAAGGGTCATACTTACAACTTTGATAGTTGCAAAATAATGTTATGTAGCATTTAGTTGAGTTATGAGTTGGGTATGGATTGATAACATGTTGAAGGTGGGAATGTTTGTATAATCTAATTTTTATCGGTTTAATCTGTGTGTTCACATCATAATTTTGTAAAATATAAATTTATCTTTTAAAGGTTGTTAAAAATGAAATTGTGTTATGTAATGTATGATATTTTTTTGAGATAAATGAATTAGAGTAAAAAAGTTATTATTATTTATGTATACATTTATGTTATGTGATTTATATATCTTCATATATCCGAATAAAGAAGAAATAAATTTATACAGGAATACTGTATATATTAAAATCCTCTTATTTTTAGGATTTATTAGATGGATTAATAAGTATTAGTTAATCATATTTATTTAAATAGTTTAAATTTTAGATTACACAATTAGTTAAATATATAGACTTAAATGTAAAATATTAAAAGATAATTGAGAAAGGTTTCTAAGTAGTTGTAAAAAATTTTTAAATTTTTAGGTATTTGAAATTAATAAAAATTTACAGTGCAATGTATGATAAATTCATTTAGTAAATAAATTATAGAATAAATTTTTTATTGTTATTAATTAACGTGTATGATTTTTATTATGTAACTTATACATATTTGCATCTAAATCAATTTTATTTTACCAATTTGTTATGCCCCTATAGTATACATATTGAAAATTTCATCTTTTAAGATTTGTTAATAAATATTAGTTGATTAAGTTTATCAATTAGTTTAAATTTTAGATTATTTAATTAATATAAATGTGTGGACTATAATGTAAAATTTTGAGAAAGAACCATGAAATATTTGTAAATAATTGTAGATTTTTTTAATAATAGATATTTAAATGTAAAATAATGCAAAAAGTTTAGTAGAATAATTGTAAAGTAGTAACCATAGGATTTTGAAAATAAAATATTCACTTAGAGAATTAAGGAGAACACAAATAACTCCTAGAATTAAGGAGAGAGCTTCAAATTCTTCTGCTTTACTATTATTTAATAGATATAGACAAATGAACGCACGTTCTAGCATATATGCATTTGCCATACAAGTTATGATGTAATTAACATGTCCACCGTATTTAAGGGTTAAATTATCACTTATATTGTGTGGTGCCGAATGAGCTATGACAATACTCAAAACAGGATACTCGGTATGCATTCCAAATGAGGGAACAAATTTGGTATGATTCCAACTCTTGAAAGGATAAATCAATGCGAACATTTACTTGAAACGATGAAATTGAGCGATTAAAATCAAAAATGACAATAAACGTGCGCCACATACCTTGTGTATGTTAAAGGTTACTCTGTTTATTTCACCTTTTCAATTCTTTTTAGCATGCGCCTTTCATGAATGTAAATGAATACAAACCCATACAAATTCTTTCTTCATTCTAATTCATCTAGCTGCCTTTCTTATATTTCAATAAAGAAACGATAATAACTTACTGTAGTCAATCATGTTATCAGTATATTCAAATCCTCAAAGTTTACTTAACAATAAAACCTACGGCCTGAGCATCCCGGGGAGAAGAAATAATTAGTTTATTTATAGCAAAACAAATATCTAGCCAACAAAACAAACTTCCTAACATAAACTGATTTTCAACAAATCAAATTTGGGAACCAAACTCCTAGATTATCCTAAAGAAACATCTCTTGTATTAATCATATACCAATGTCACATTCAGGACTGAAATTTAGTTATTCAAGAAAAACATGAAACAATGGGATAACATTTAAGCTTATTTAACCATCAAAACTGAATGCGGGACATTTAATAAATTTTATTAAGGGTGTCGCAGGTTTTAGTAAAACAGTGTTTCGATAGCTTGCTGAAATGAAAGATAAAATGTAGTTTAGTAATATGAAATTCAGTGTTTATGTTTGTGTACCGAAAAGCAGTTGTGTTAAGTAACTTATAATAGAAAAATAAAATGGCGTTTAACATAAACTATTGTCCATTAATGATGCAACTAATTCAGACCGTACAAATGGTGGTAACATATCAATAGTACTTGATCGTACAAATGATTGTTTGTAAACATGTTTAAAGCAAGGCATGGCTTGTACCATGCTGTAGCAAAACTCAGGATAGTGCATAATACCAGGTTCCGTGCAAACTCTTCGCTGTTGGAACTATTCTTCTTCAGCTACCATAACTATATCTGTATACAAATTATGATATTTATCGACACTACGTTCTCCTTGCTTTCCTCTTCATCGCCCAAAAGGCTGCAATGTATCGGTTCTGCAATAAAATAAATAAACAACTAATCATCTGTTCCTTCGAATAGATATAACTCACTGCACAGAGAAATGAGGAACCAAGGAATAAACATATTTACAAATAAAACAATATTTTAATTCCTGCTGATATCCGAACAGTGGAGGTTCTGAAATGGTTACCTCTAATCCAAACTCGTACTGAATCGCTATCTTCTTAACATCCTCTAAACTGAGTTCAATTGACATCTCCTGAATATCTGGAGACGTTACAGATTTAAGTTGGTCGAATTAGGTTTAGCAAAGGTGGAAGAGCGGCGGTGTGTGGGTGTAACATCCGTGAAATTTTCGACTTTCGAAAATTCGACATCGATACTCACTTTATCGACTGCCGAGCAATCGAATGCCGAAAACTCAAAATGTTATGGTTTTAAAAGGAGAAAAAAAAGTAGAAGAAGAAGAAAATAGAAGAAGAAGAAAGAAAAAAAACAGAAACACATCAGAATCTCACATATCGCAGCGGAACAACATATAATAGATAAATGAATAATCTTTAATCAAAAGAACTATATCAGTTTATTACATTACATCATATCATCAGAGTTTACAACAACAAACACAATATACAACAGAGTCAATATATCCATGGACAGTTATATAACTTGTCCTCATACAGAATACACAGCGGAATAATACATAGTGTAGTTGATACGTCTCACCATCCAGCTCGTCACTTGAGCTCCATAGCACTCCAATCCAGAATAACATGATAACCAAACTCTAGACTGCCCGTGTAGAAATTAGTGGGCACCCAGAGTTTAGGAAGGAAATAATAAACTCCAGGTCAGTCATGGTGACTGGTGTGAGAACTAAAACAGTTATTTATCTTTAAAGCAACAACAGGATAATTTTAAAGTCAATTTCGAAATGCTTTTTAGAAAATGAGACTACCATAAGGCCTCCCGCACACACACACAATGCAAACGCAGAATCGAAGGAGATTTCTCCTTAAGATAGTCAAAGATGCTTGATACGCAAAAACAAATAATTTGATTTGATATTATTACTAGTGCATAGTGTTGAAAAATCATTTCGAAAGTATAATATAAATCTTAGCCAGCATAGGCATTCCGCATTTATGTCTACTAGAGCTACCATGTTCAATAGCAGGTTACCGCCACATTCCATGGCAGGTAATACAACTAAAACCGTACAAGTCACGTATTGTTTCTTTGGATTTCCAACAAATGGTCAGGCCAAGGAACTTCCCATTGCCACATAGGTACGCCTTTGGAAAGATGACCCGAGAACCTAATCGGATCTCTGCCAACACAAGGCCGGGTTACCTCTCCAAAAATAGATAACTACTGACGCGCATATGTCATCCCCCGATCGTAACCGATCTTCTCGAGGATCCTCGATTCACCAACAACCACAAGTAATAAATATTGCAGCAACAACATAGGTTAAATATCTGGGCTCCATACCATGATACCACCTCTATCCAGAAAGAATAGCATACACTAAGGGGCGCTACTCCCTAGAACCTTGCCGCATCCTTCCTATTTTGACCATTTCCGGGGTGTGAGGCTCGACGAAGTCTCGTCCACAAAGCTATGCTTTGGTACAAAGCCATACTTTGGGTCAACACATGATCATAGAAATGATCACAAAGATAAATGATCATATCACAAATGATCAAACAATGATCATTACACAGCATCACTCAGCATGCCACACTACCAAATTGGGAGTATATCACTAATAACCATCAACTACATAACCTCCGAGCTCGTACGTCTTAGAGAAGGGTGTTAAGCTAAGAGAATAAATTCTCCGCCACCAACAGATACGTATTTGAAAGAAATCAGCTTTATATCTCAATTTGTAATGTCAGACATACAATCCATACAAGTCTGTTCCGGGCTCGAACAGAACCGAAGGCACTTCAAAGAAGTCCTTGCAATCTAGATATTCAATCATCACGTTCGGACTTCCCGTCACTAAGGGTGATAAAACCTCTATATCGGAGATCAGCCGATGCAGAGTAACTCGACGGTAATCCTTTCGTTTTCAAAAATATCCGGTCTTCAACGCCGGTCATCAAATGCAATCCATTTCGACATATCACATATTCAGAATGGGTTATACGACCCAAAGGTCCTTTCCCGGCTAATCCGAATAGTGAGCGCTTATTCAAAAATAAGTGTGGCATTCAAATTCATCCAATTCACAACAAATACCCTTTCAAGGTAAATATTGATAGTCGGTTATTTAACTATCAATAGAGATGCGCAACATCATCAGATTCTAAATAATTTATTTTCCAAGGATATATTTACAAGATATGTAATTTTTCACACTTAACCATTTGAAACAATTTCAAATCAATTTCCACATTTCGAATCCTTTGAAAACCAATTTCAAATCAACTTCCCACATTTCAATTTATCTTTGAAGATAAAATCTCAAAACAATTCATTTTATATTGGAAAAACATTTCCATACTTATTTACTAATAAGTAATTCACAAATCTTTATTTTCAACACTTGGAAAATATTCAATATACTTAAATCATAATTAAGTATATATTTCATTCTTTAAGGAAATCATTCTTTAACACATTTATTTGAGTCAAAACGAATGTCGCGTAAAACATCGTTACGACAACTCAAAATCAGTGGTATAGGGATTCGAAATTAAAATAGATATATAAATCCCAATACTATATAAAACATTTCCTTTCGGAAATCATTTACTATAACAACAGCTATTATAGTCCACCATTTCCTTATATTTCTCGAAATGTCTATTTCAACAAAAATTGTTGAAATCTATGTATTCGATACTTACCACGTTTTAAAACATCTTTCAAAACGATTACTTCTTTTCATATTATCACTTCTTCAAAACATATCTATTTTATTTAATAATATATTCACTGTCCAAAATCGTGAATATACTTCACTAACCAAATCTCAATAATTTCTACACATTTTATATCAAGGATAATTCGCTATTCGAAATCGCGAATATACTTCCTTTAATAAATTTCTATATTCAATTTATCAAATTCCATTGATTTCGAATTTATAAATAACGTCTATAAATTTTATTCCTATTTATAAACTTCAATTTATAAAAAATCCCTGAATTAACAAATTCAATTTATAACTCGATTTTATACCAAAAATCTAATTTATAAGTCAATTACTTATAAATCTTTTATTTTACAAAATCTATTTATTTTATAACTTCACAATTTATAAATCTATAAATTTTATTCACTTATGAAATCCATTTATACTTCATTTGAACATTTAATAAAACTTGTTTTACAATTCCTATATTTTTAATTTATAAATATTAATCTTAGAAATCTTTTATATAAATTGTTTATAATAATTCAAAAATCCCAATTATAAACTATTTTATAAATTAATCAACTATTTATTTCATAAATAACATTTTGATCATATTTCACAAAAATCATAATTTTTAATACATTAAAATTATAACATTTATTTATTTAAAATAAATCAATTCAAAAATTTAAATAAAATATATACTTTCAAAATCATTTTAAAAATCTCTTTTAAAATCAAAATCGTTATTTTAAACTTCAGAAATGGATCCGATGATGCAACAACACCAAACAATCAATCACGGAAATCAATCATCATATATCGATATGAAAATCAACAAATATCACAACATCTCTAACTAATTCAATTCAGTTGAGGAATCCAGTTGGATCCCTCCAACCTGTCCCCCTGCATCCAAAGATGTTAGCACAATACCAATTCCGCTCCAGTACGGAATTATCGCGGTATATAGGATTTATAAAATATTACCCGCTATTATACGACACAATAGGGTCTCCTCCACTATATAATGTGGGAAATCAACTCCAAATACAATAATAATACCAATTTCGCATCAAAGTGAAATTATCGCGGTATATGTTTTTAATAAATAACCTCCACTTAATAACGACGTATAATGTCTATTTAAATCAATAACAGATAAAATTCATCATCCAGGCATACAATCAATAATTTTAAATCTAACTATTTAAAATATAAATCGAATCAATTCGATTGAGTGAGGAGTTCTCACCTTGATTTCAGTTCAGTTTTCAGCGTTTATTTCGAATAAAATTAAACGAGCGTTTAATTTTACTCGAAATTTTTACTGACTCCAATTGACTCCTAACCAGCTCCATTGCGTAGTGCTCAACAAAATGACGCCAAAGTCCAAAATGGACCTCGTATGAAAGAGTTACGACGTTTTAAAGTTTAAACAATTTTAAATATAAATAATATACATTTTCTTTTCATTATTTTCAACATTTTTCCTGGGCCGTTGATTTGCGTTGCTTCAGATCCAAGCCGTGCCCGCCCTTTCTTCCTCCTTCCAGTAAACATCGCGTTCGAACTCATCCCAACGTCTAAGCCCTAATACACGCACCTCACAAACGATGACGAAACCCCATCACAACCGCACCACATCGAAGCTCGTCTCGAGCTCGACCTACACCTGCCACCCCGCTGCGCTCGGCCTCCCATGGCCTCTAGAATTGCATGCGAACGGCCACTCTTCAAACTCGATTTGCCACCCATCCACAATTCCGTTTTCGATCTTCACCGTTGAACTTATAGATCTCGTTGCTCTCTACATCTTTGTAGTTAGGAGTTTCTGGAAATAGTGTGTGGATTCGAAGATTTTGAGGGGAGAAGACGAGTGAATTTCGGCCTTTGAATCAAGAGAGTGGCGGCTGTAGTTTTCTAGGGTTAGGGTTTTATTTTTTTCTAATTTTGTGAATAATGGGCCTATTTAAAGAAAATAAAACGAACACTATTCATCCCGGGATTTCCGAACTCCGATATACGCGCAGTGACCGGCGTTTCTAGGGTTTATCCCGCGTTCTGGACACAATGGAATAGGTTTCGGAAACTAATTCGATTGTATGTGCGAGATACAACAATAACCGATAAATTTAAATTAAACCGATTTAAATCGATTTCGATGCGTTTTGGCTTGCCCCGGACAAATGATACATCCAATTGACATGAAATTTGAAACCTTATAATAATATGATATTACGGATCCGATGAAACTGGTTTCGTCGAAATCTGAGACTTTTTGAAAAATGACTATTTTAACTCGCCAAATTAATATTAAAACAATTTCGATGCGTTTCGAGCTGCCACGGTCAAACGACAACTCCGATTGCTACGAAAATTGAAATCTGATAATAACTAACTATTATGGATCCAATGGAACTGGTTTCGTTCAATTCTAAGACTGTTCAAAAATTGGCTATTTTTTAGTCGATAATTAAATATTAAAATATTCAATTTTCACAAATTAACTCTAAATTCGATTTTAAAAGTTGTATAACATCATTACAACTTCAATATGATTAAATAAAATTTTCCAAATAAATTCTAATCATTTTAAACCCAATTTTCAATTATCTCTGCAATTTCAATTATTAAATTATCGATTTAATTGACCAAATTAAATCCAATATTCGAAAAATAAATTATTCGACTAATAATTTCACTTATTAATATTTAAAATCAATTAAATATTCAAATTTTAATTATTAAAAATTCTGGGTCGTTACAAACTTCCCCCCTTAAAAGAATTTCGTCCTCAAAATTATCAAGTAAGAAAAATTACCAAAATTTATTAACTTTTCAAAACAAACCGTTCAGATTTGATTTACACATTTCTTAAGTGTTTAACTCTTTCAAAATTCATAGTTAAACTTCTTACAAAATCTTTACTAAGTTTTCAAATCATATTAGTTTTCAAAATTTTCAAATTTCTCAAAAATATTCTAACGCCTTAAATTTTCGGAAATATTCGCCATAGTCTCCTTTGCGCGGCTCGATCCGAAAAAAAATATGACAGTGTATATATATCACAAATATACATCTCATCAAGTGATGAGGCATCCCGTAGGGAAAAAAGTGTAAAAGTACGATATTTAATCCGAGATATGTACCTTATATATTATTAGCGAGCGTATACGGCTAATATAGCGCAAAAGCGAGCTCCAAATGCGAAGCAAACGCCATCCGCACCTACTAAACACTCAACAACAACATGAGAACATGTACATATATAAAATAATATCGATATACAACATATAGCAACATAATAACTACATGTGCCAACATAGCAAATGCAACAAAAGCAACAAATGCCAATAACAAATGCAACCAAACAACAACTACAATCATCAAACAACTATCATCCAACAAATCAATATTCTCATTAATATTCATTGAATTGGTTTTCAATATAACTCACATTTGATTCGTTAACATTGGATTTTATTAACATTCATTCATTCGTTTCCAATTAGTTTACATTTACTAATTTAAATCCACATTTGTTCACTTCCAATTTAAATCAATTTCAATTCTATTCAAATTTATTTACTTCCAATTTGAATTTAATTACACAGCTTCCAATTTTGCTAATTCAATTTCATTAACACTTAATGAATTTATATACAATCATCCAACATCCATATAACAACCAATATACATTCAACATAACCAAATTATTTAATTTACATTCAATTTGGTTCAATACTTTAATTCCAATTGGTCGATATTAAATTGAGTTCCATTCAATTTATTTACATTCAATTGATTAACAGTCAATCCATTCATTAATTCAATTGCTAATTCATTTTACATTACAAGTTGAATTTCACTTATATAACTCAAGTTCATATTCATTTAATTCACCTGATTATTTTATATTCAACAATTTCAACTTAGATTTAATTTGATTCACTTATACTTACTTCAATTTAACTTCATCCTTTAAGTTAAATTTATTCTATCAGAATTCAAATTTTATAAGTTATCAACTCATTATCATTCCCATAAATATTTTAAATAGGATTCCAGAGTCTTTTCAATCTTTCAAAAACAATTTTTGAAATCAATTCAAATCATCTTTTGAATTTCTAAATCAAATCCAAATTTTCCAAACAACTTCCATTTAAAATAATTTGGCAGCAATTCTTCTTTTGGAAACCCGAAAATGGACACCAACGATGCCGCGATCATCATCGAAATTATTTTCCAGCGACCGAAAAGAGTTTAGAGCTTTCATCTCTCCAAAACAATTTTCCACAATATCAAATCCTTCCAAAACACTTCTTTGGAATTTTATTTTAGATTATAAATTTCATTTACAAATCTTTTACTTATATAATTTCACTTCTTATATATATAAGATTATTTTACCATTGTAAATCATTTTATTATAACTTCATAATTATAATTCATTTGTTTATACAATTTACTCTTTTAAAATTGTTGTTTTTATTTAACGTATTCAACAACCAAGCAATCAATTCATATACACTTTAATAATCTCCGAAAAATTATTCCTTTATATACAAAATATAATCGAGGTAAAATTATTTCATTTACCCAATTCAAAACAATATTGTGTCGAATTGTTCTATATAAGTGTTTAGAGATCCCTATCGATAGAGTTGTACGGACAATACCGACCAGAATCCATGTACCACTTAACAAACCAATCATCAGAATATAAAACAATTTTATATTCACTAACAATACGCACTCGTATCTATTATTACACTCAACTCATTCTAGAGTATTACCGACTCTATCTCTAATGAGTAACACCCAACAGAGCCATGAATGTCGCTTAACCATATGCTCTGATACCAAATGTAACGTCCGTGAAATTTTCGACTTTCGAAAATTCGACATCGATACTCACTTTATCAACTCCCGAGCAATCGAATGTCGGAAACCCGAAATGTTATGGTTTTAAAAGAAGAAAAAAAAGTAGAAGAAGAAGAAAATAGAAGAAGAAGAAATAAAAACAACAGAAACACATCAGAATCTCACATATCGCAGCGGAACAACATATAATAGATAAATGAATAATCTTTAATCAAAAGAACTATATCAGTTTATTACATTACATTATATCATCAGAGTTTACAACAACAAACACGATATACAATGGAGTCAATATATCCATGGACAGTTATATAACTTGTCCTCATACAGAATACACAGCGGAATAATACATAGTGTAGTTGATACGTCTCGCCATCCAGCTCGTCACTTGAGCTCCATAGCACTCCAATCCAGAATAACCTGATAACCAAACTCTAGACTGCCCGTGTAGAAATTGGTGGGCACCCAGAGTTTAGGAAGGGAACAATAAACTCCAGGTCAGTCATGGTGACTGGTGTGAGAACTAAAACAGTTATTTATCTTTAAAGCAACAACATGATAATTTTAAAGTCAATTTTGAAATGCTTTTTAGAAAATGAGACTACCATAAGGCCTCCCGCAATGCAAACGCAGAATCGGAGGAGATTTCTCCTTATGATAGTCAAAGATGCTTGATACGCAAAAACAAATAATTTGATTTGATATTATTACTAGTGCATAGTGTTGAAAAATCATTTCGAAAGTATAATATAAATCTTAGCCAGCATAGGCATTCCACATTTATGCCTACTAGAGCTACCATGTTCAATAGCAGGTTACCGTCACATTCCATGGCAGGTAATACAACTAAAATCGTACAAGTCACGTATTGTTTCTTTGGATTTCCAACAAATGGTCAGACCAAGGAACTTCCCATTGCCACATAGGTACGCCTCTGGAAAGACGACCCGAGAACCTAACCGGATCTCTGCCAACACAAGGCCGGGTTACCTCTACAAAAATAGGTAACTACTGACACGCATATGTCATCCCCCGATCGTAACCGATCTTCCCGAGGATCCTCGATTTCACCAACAACCACAAGTAATAAATTTTGCAGCAACAACATAGGTTAAATATTTGGGCTCCATACCATGATACCACCTCTATCCAGAAAGAATGACATACACTAAGGGGCGCTACTCCCTAGAACCTTGTCGCATCCTTCCTGTTTTGACCATTTCCGGGGTGTGAGGCTCGACGAAGTCTCGTCCACAAAGCTATGCTTTGGTACAAAGCCATACTTTGGGTCAACAAATGATCATAGAAATGATCATAAAGATAAATGATCAAACAAATGATCATATCACAAATGATCAAACAATGATCATTACACAGCATCACTCAGCACGCCACACTACCAAATTGGGAGTATATCACTAATAACCATCAATTACATAACCTCCGAGCTCGTACGTCTTAGAGAAGGGTGTTAAGCTAAGAGAATAAATTCTCCGCCACCAACAGATACGTATTTGAAAGAAATCAGCTTTATATCTCAATTTGTAATGTCAGACATACAATCCATACAAGTCTGTTCCGGGCTCGAACAGAACCGAAGGCACTTCAAAGAAGTCCTTGCAATCCAGATATTCAATAATCACGTTCGGACTTCCCGTCACTAAGGGTGATAAAACCTCTATATCGGAGATCATCCGATGCAGAGTAACTCGACGGTAATCCTTTCGTTTTCAAAAATATCCGGTCTTCAACACCGGTCATCAAATGCAATCTATTTCGACATATCACATATTCGGAATGAGTTATACGACCCAAAGGTCCTTTCCCGGCTAATCCGAATAGTGAGCGCTTATTCAAAAATAAGTGTGCCATTCAAATTCATCCAATTCACAACAAATACCATTTCAAGGTAAATATTGATAGTCGGTTATTTAACTATCAATAGAGATGCGCAACATCATCAGATTCCAAATAATTTTCCAAATAATTTATTTTCCAAGGATATATTTACAAGATATGTAATTTTCCACACTTAACCATTTGAAATAATTTCAAATCAATTTCTACATTTCGAATCCTTTGAAAACCAATTTCAAATCAATTTCCACATTTCGAATCCTTTGAAAACCAATTTCAAATCAACTTCCCACATTTCAATTTATCTTTGAAGATAAAATCTCAAAACAATTCGTTTTATATTGGAAAAACATTTCCATACTTATTTACTAATAAGTAATTCACAAATCTTTATTTTCAACACATGGAAAATATTCAATATACTTAAATCATAATTAAGTATATATTTCATTCTTTAAGGAAATCATTCTTTAACACATTTATTTGAGTCAAAACGAATGTCGCGTAAAACATCGTTACGACAACTCAAAATCACTAGTATAGGGATTCGAAATTAAAATAGATATATAAATCCCAATACTATATAAAACATTTCCTTTCGGAAATCATTTACTATAACAACAGCTATTATAGTCCACCATTTCCTTATATTTCTCGAAACGTCTATTTCAACAAAAATTATTGAAATCTATGTATTCGATACTTACCACATTTTAAAACATCTTTCAAAACGATTACTTCTTTTCATATTATCACTTCTCTAAAACATATCTATTTTATTTAATAATATATTCACTG
Source organism: Allium fistulosum (assembly GCA_030737815.1). NCBI lineage: Eukaryota > Viridiplantae > Streptophyta > Magnoliopsida > Asparagales > Amaryllidaceae > Allium > Allium fistulosum. Next base: position 139,139,575 of record CM060904.1, read on the forward strand.
TCCAAAATCGTGAATATACTTCACTAACCAAATCTCAATAATTTCTACACATTTTATATCAAGGATAATTCGCTATCCGAAATCGCGAATATACTTCCTTTAATAAATTTCTATATTCAATTTATCAAATTCCATTGATTTCGAATTTATAAATAATGTCTATAAATTTTATTCCTATTTATAAACTTCAATTTATAAAAAATCCCTGAATTAACAAATTCAATTTATAACTCGATTTTATACCAAAAATCTAATTTATAAGTCAATTACTTATAAATCTTTTATTTTACAAAATCTATTTATTTTATAACTTCACAATTTATAAATCTATAAATTTTATTCACTTATGAAATCCATTTATACTTCATTTGAACATTTAATAAAACTTGTTTTACAATTCCTATATTTTTAATTTATAAATATTAATCTTAGAATTCTTTTATATAAATTGTTTATAATAATTCAAAAATCCCAATTATAAACTATTTTATAAATTAATCAACTATTTATTTCATAAATAACATTTTGATCATATTTCACAAAAATCATAATTTTTAATACATTAAAATTATAACATTTATTTATTTAAAATAAATCAATTCAAAAATTTAATAAAATATATACTTTCAAAATCATTTTAAAAATCTCTTTTAAAATCAAAATCGTTATTTTAAACTTCAGAAATGGATCCGATGATGCAACAACACCAAACAATCAATCACGGAAATCAATCATCATATATCGATATGAAAATCAACAAATATCACAACATCTCTAACTAATTCAATTCAGTTGAGGAATCCAGTTGGATCCCTCCAACCTGTCCCCCTGCATCCAAAGATGTTAGCACAATACCAATTCCGCTCCAGTACGGAATTATCGCGGTATATAGGATTTATAAAATATTACCCGCTATTATACGACACAATAGGGTCTCCTCCACTATATAATGTGGGAAATCAACTCCAAATACAATAATAATACCAATTTCACATCAAAGTGAAATTATCGCGGTATATGTTTTTAATAAATAACCTCCGCTTAATAATGGCGTATAATGTCTATTTAAATCAATAAAAGATAAAATTCATCATCCAAGCATACAATCAATAATTTTAAATCTAACTATTTAAAATATAAATCGAATGAATTCGATTGAGTGAGGAGTTCTCACCTTGATTTCAGTTCAGTTTTCAGCGTTTATTTCGAATAAAATTAAACGAGCGTTTAATGTTACTCGAAATTTTTACTGACTACAATTGACTCCTAACTAGCTCCATTGCGTAGTGCTCGATAAAACGAAGCCAACGCAAAAAAATCTCGTCCAAAACGGACCTCGTATGAAAGAGTTACGACGTTTTAAAGTTTAAACAATTTTAAATATAAATAATATACATTTTCTTTTCATTATTTTCAACATTTTTCCTGGGCCGTTGATTTGCGTTGCTTCAGATCCAAGCCGTGCCCGCCCTTTCTTCCTCCTTCCAGTAAACATCGCGTTCGAACTCATCCCAACGTCTAAGCCCTAATACACGCACCTCACAAACGATGACGAAACCCCATCACAACCGCACCACATCGAAGCTCGTCTCGAGCTCGACCTACACCTGCCACCCCGCTGCGCTCGGCCTCCCATGGCCTCTAGAATTGCATGCGAACGGCCACTCTTCAAACTCGATTTGCCACCCATCCACAATTCCGTTTTCGATCTTCACCGTTGAACTTATAGATCTCGTTGCTCTCTACATCTTTGTAGTTAGGAGTTTCTGGAAATAGTGTGTGGATTCGAAGATTTTGAGGGGAGAAGACGAGTGAATTTCGGCCTTTGAATCAAGAGAGTGGCGGCTGTAGTTTTCTAGGGTTAGGGTTTTATTTTTTTCTAATTTTGTGAATAATGGGCCTATTTAAAGAAAATAAAACGAACACTATTCATCCCGGGATTTCCGAACTCCGATATACGCGCAGTGACCGGCGTTTCTAGGGTTTATCCCGCGTTCTGGACACAATGGAATAGGTTTCGGAAACTAATTCGATTGTATGTGCGAGATACAACAATAACCGATAAATTTAAATTAAACCGATTTAAATCGATTTCGATGCGTTTTGGCTTGCCCCGGACAAATGATACATCCAATTGACATGAAATTTGAAACCTTATAATAATATGATATTACGGATCCGATGAAACTGGTTTCGTCGAAATCTGAGACTTTTTGAAAAATGACTATTTTAACTCGCCAAATTAATATTAAAACAATTTCGATGCGTTTCGAGCTGCCACGGTCAAACGACAACTCCGATTGCTACGAAAATTGAAATCTGATAATAACTAACTATTATGGATCCAATGGAACTGGTTTCGTTCAATTCTAAGACTGTTCAAAAATTGGCTATTTTTTAGTCGATAATTAAATATTAAAATATTCAATTTTCACAAATTAACTCTAAATTCGATTTTAAAAGTTGTATAACATCATTACAACTTCAATATGATTAAATAAAATTTTCCAAATAAATTCTAATCATTTTAAACCCAATTTTCAATTATCTCTGCAATTTCAATTATTAAATTATCGATTTAATTGACCAAATTAAATCCAATATTCGAAAAATAAATTATTCGACTAATAATTTCACTTATTAATATTTAAAATCAATTAAATATTCAAATTTTAATTATTAAAAATTCTGGGTCGTTACAAACTTCCCCCCTTAAAAGAATTTCGTCCTCAAAATTATCAAGTAAGAAAAATTACCAAAATTTATTAACTTTTCAAAACAAACCGTTCAGATTTGATTTACACATTTCTTAAGTGTTTAACTCTTTCAAAATTCATAGTTAAACTTCTTACAAAATCTTTACTAAGTTTTCAAATCATATTAGTTTTCAAAATTTTCAAATTTCTCAAAAATATTCTAACGCCTTAAATTTTCGGAAATATTCGCCATAGTCTCCTTTGCGCGGCTCGATCCGAAAAAAAATATGACAGTGTATATATATCACAAATATACATCTCATCAAGTGATGAGGCATCCCGTAGGGAAAAAAGTGTAAAAGTACGATATTTAATCCGAGATATGTACCTTATATATTATTAGCGAGCGTATACGGCTAATATAGCGCAAAAGCGAGCTCCAAATGCGAAGCAAACGCCATCCGCACCTACTAAACACTCAACAACAACATGAGAACATGTACATATATAAAATAATATCGATATACAACATATAGCAACATAATAACTACATGTGCCAACATAGCAAATGCAACAAAAGCAACAAATGCCAATAACAAATGCAACCAAACAACAACTACAATCATCAAACAACTATCATCCAACAAATCAATATTCTCATTAATATTCATTGAATTGGTTTTCAATATAACTCACATTTGATTCGTTAACATTGGATTTTATTAACATTCATTCATTCGTTTCCAATTAGTTTACATTTACTAATTTAAATCCACATTTGTTCACTTCCAATTTAAATCAATTTCAATTCTATTCAAATTTATTTACTTCCAATTTGAATTTAATTACACAGCTTCCAATTTTGCTAATTCAATTTCATTAACACTTAATGAATTTATATACAATCATCCAACATCCATATAACAACCAATATACATTCAACATAACCAAATTATTTAATTTACATTCAATTTGGTTCAATACTTTAATTCCAATTGGTCGATATTAAATTGAGTTCCATTCAATTTATTTACATTCAATTGATTAACAGTCAATCCATTCATTAATTCAATTGCTAATTCATTTTACATTACAAGTTGAATTTCACTTATATAACTCAAGTTCATATTCATTTAATTCACCTGATTATTTTATATTCAACAATTTCAACTTAGATTTAATTTGATTCACTTATACTTACTTCAATTTAACTTCATCCTTTAAGTTAAATTTATTCTATCAGAATTCAAATTTTATAAGTTATCAACTCATTATCATTCCCATAAATATTTTAAATAGGATTCCAGAGTCTTTTCAATCTTTCAAAAACAATTTTTGAAATCAATTCAAATCATCTTTTGAATTTCTAAATCAAATCCAAATTTTCCAAACAACTTCCATTTAAAATAATTTGGCAGCAATTCTTCTTTTGGAAACCCGAAAATGGACACCAACGATGCCGCGATCATCATCGAAATTATTTTCCAGCGACCGAAAAGAGTTTAGAGCTTTCATCTCTCCAAAACAATTTTCCACAATATCAAATCCTTCCAAAACACTTCTTTGGAATTTTATTTTAGATTATAAATTTCATTTACAAATCTTTTACTTATATAATTTCACTTCTTATATATATAAGATTATTTTACCATTGTAAATCATTTTATTATAACTTCATAATTATAATTCATTTGTTTATACAATTTACTCTTTTAAAATTGTTGTTTTTATTTAACGTATTCAACAACCAAGCAATCAATTCATATACACTTTAATAATCTCCGAAAAATTATTCCTTTATATACAAAATATAATCGAGGTAAAATTATTTCATTTACCCAATTCAAAACAATATTGTGTCGAATTGTTCTATATAAGTGTTTAGAGATCCCTATCGATAGAGTTGTACGGACAATACCGACCAGAATCCATGTACCACTTAACAAACCAATCATCAGAATATAAAACAATTTTATATTCACTAACAATACGCACTCGTATCTATTATTACACTCAACTCATTCTAGAGTATTACCGACTCTATCTCTAATGAGTAACACCCAACAGAGCCATGAATGTCGCTTAACCATATGCTCTGATACCAAATGTAACGTCCGTGAAATTTTCGACTTTCGAAAATTCGACATCGATACTCACTTTATCAACTCCCGAGCAATCGAATGTCGGAAACCCGAAATGTTATGGTTTTAAAAGAAGAAAAAAAAGTAGAAGAAGAAGAAAATAGAAGAAGAAGAAATAAAAACAACAGAAACACATCAGAATCTCACATATCGCAGCGGAACAACATATAATAGATAAATGAATAATCTTTAATCAAAAGAACTATATCAGTTTATTACATTACATTATATCATCAGAGTTTACAACAACAAACACGATATACAATGGAGTCAATATATCCATGGACAGTTATATAACTTGTCCTCATACAGAATACACAGCGGAATAATACATAGTGTAGTTGATACGTCTCGCCATCCAGCTCGTCACTTGAGCTCCATAGCACTCCAATCCAGAATAACCTGATAACCAAACTCTAGACTGCCCGTGTAGAAATTGGTGGGCACCCAGAGTTTAGGAAGGGAACAATAAACTCCAGGTCAGTCATGGTGACTGGTGTGAGAACTAAAACAGTTATTTATCTTTAAAGCAACAACATGATAATTTTAAAGTCAATTTTGAAATGCTTTTTAGAAAATGAGACTACCATAAGGCCTCCCGCAATGCAAACGCAGAATCGGAGGAGATTTCTCCTTATGATAGTCAAAGATGCTTGATACGCAAAAACAAATAATTTGATTTGATATTATTACTAGTGCATAGTGTTGAAAAATCATTTCGAAAGTATAATATAAATCTTAGCCAGCATAGGCATTCCACATTTATGCCTACTAGAGCTACCATGTTCAATAGCAGGTTACCGTCACATTCCATGGCAGGTAATACAACTAAAATCGTACAAGTCACGTATTGTTTCTTTGGATTTCCAACAAATGGTCAGACCAAGGAACTTCCCATTGCCACATAGGTACGCCTCTGGAAAGACGACCCGAGAACCTAACCGGATCTCTGCCAACACAAGGCCGGGTTACCTCTACAAAAATAGGTAACTACTGACACGCATATGTCATCCCCCGATCGTAACCGATCTTCCCGAGGATCCTCGATTTCACCAACAACCACAAGTAATAAATTTTGCAGCAACAACATAGGTTAAATATTTGGGCTCCATACCATGATACCACCTCTATCCAGAAAGAATGACATACACTAAGGGGCGCTACTCCCTAGAACCTTGCCGCATCCTTCCTGTTTTGACCATTTCCGGGGTGTGAGGCTCGACGAAGTCTCGTCCACAAAGCTATGCTTTGGTACAAAGCCATACTTTGGGTCAACAAATGATCATAGAAATGATCATAAAGATAAATGATCAAACAAATGATCATATCACAAATGATCAAACAATGATCATTACACAGCATCACTCAGCACGCCACACTACCAAATTGGGAGTATATCACTAATAACCATCAATTACATAACCTCCGAGCTCGTACGTCTTAGAGAAGGGTGTTAAGCTAAGAGAATAAATTCTCCGCCACCAACAGATACGTATTTGAAAGAAATCAGCTTTATATCTCAATTTGTAATGTCAGACATACAATCCATACAAGTCTGTTCCGGGCTCGAACAGAACCGAAGGCACTTCAAAGAAGTCCTTGCAATCCAGATATTCAATAATCACGTTCGGACTTCCCGTCACTAAGGGTGATAAAACCTCTATATCGGAGATCATCCGATGCAGAGTAACTCGACGGTAATCCTTTCGTTTTCAAAAATATCCGGTCTTCAACACCGGTCATCAAATGCAATCTATTTCGACATATCACATATTCGGAATGAGTTATACGACCCAAAGGTCCTTTCCCGGCTAATCCGAATAGTGAGCGCTTATTCAAAAATAAGTGTGCCATTCAAATTCATCCAATTCACAACAAATACCATTTCAAGGTAAATATTGATAGTCGGTTATTTAACTATCAATAGAGATGCGCAACATCATCAGATTCCAAATAATTTTCCAAATAATTTATTTTCCAAGGATATATTTACAAGATATGTAATTTTCCACACTTAACCATTTGAAATAATTTCAAATCAATTTCTACATTTCGAATCCTTTGAAAACCAATTTCAAATCAATTTCCACATTTCGAATCCTTTGAAAACCAATTTCAAATCAACTTCCCACATTTCAATTTATCTTTGAAGATAAAATCTCAAAACAATTCGTTTTATATTGGAAAAACATTTCCATACTTATTTACTAATAAGTAATTCACAAATCTTTATTTTCAACACATGGAAAATATTCAATATACTTAAATCATAATTAAGTATATATTTCATTCTTTAAGGAAATCATTCTTTAACACATTTATTTGAGTCAAAACGAATGTCGCGTAAAACATCGTTACGACAACTCAAAATCACTAGTATAGGGATTCGAAATTAAAATAGATATATAAATCCCAATACTATATAAAACATTTCCTTTCGGAAATCATTTACTATAACAACAGCTATTATAGTCCACCATTTCCTTATATTTCTCGAAACGTCTATTTCAACAAAAATTATTGAAATCTATGTATTCGATACTTACCACATTTTAAAACATCTTTCAAAACGATTACTTCTTTTCATATTATCACTTCTCTAAAACATATCTATTTTATTTAATAATATATTCACTGTCCAAAATCGTGAATATACTTCACTAACCAAATCTCAATAATTTCTACACATTTTATATCAAGGATAATTCGCTATCCGAAATCGCGAATATACTTCCTTTAATAAATTTCTATATTCAATTTATCAAATTCCATTGATTTCGAATTTATAAATAATGTCTATAAATTTTATTCCTATTTATAAACTTCAATTTATAAAAAATCCCTGAATTAACAAATTCAATTTATAACTCGATTTTATACCAAAAATCTAATTTATAAGTCAATTACTTATAAATCTTTTATTTTACAAAATCTATTTATTTTATAACTTCACAATTTATAAATCTATAAATTTTATTCACTTATGAAATCCATTTATACTTCATTTGAACATTTAATAAAACTTGTTTTACAATTCCTATATTTTTAATTTATAAATATTAATCTTAGAATTCTTTTATATAAATTGTTTATAATAATTCAAAAATCCCAATTATAAACTATTTTATAAATTAATCAACTATTTATTTCATAAATAACATTTTGATCATATTTCACAAAAATCATAATTTTTAATACATTAAAATTATAACATTTATTTATTTAAAATAAATCAATTCAAAAATTTAATAAAATATATACTTTCAAAATCATTTTAAAAATCTCTTTTAAAATCAAAATCGTTATTTTAAACTTCAGAAATGGATCCGATGATGCAACAACACCAAACAATCAATCACGGAAATCAATCATCATATATCGATATGAAAATCAACAAATATCACAACATCTCTAACTAATTCAATTCAGTTGAGGAATCCAGTTGGATCCCTCCAACCTGTCCCCCTGCATCCAAAGATGTTAGCACAATACCAATTCCGCTCCAGTACGGAATTATCGCGGTATATAGGATTTATAAAATATTACCCGCTATTATACGACACAATAGGGTCTCCTCCACTATATAATGTGGGAAATCAACTCCAAATACAATAATAATACCAATTTCACATCAAAGTGAAATTATCGCGGTATATGTTTTTAATAAATAACCTCCGCTTAATAATGGCGTATAATGTCTATTTAAATCAATAAAAGATAAAATTCATCATCCAGGCATACAATCAATAATTTTAAATCTAACTATTTAAAATATAAATCGAATGAATTCGATTGAGTGAGGAGTTCTCACCTTGATTTCAGTTCAGTTTTCAGCGTTTATTTCGAATAAAATTAAACGAGCGTTTAATGTTACTCGAAATTTTTACTGACTACAATTGACTCCTAACTAGCTCCATTGCGTAGTGCTCGATAAAACGAAGCCAACGCAAAAAAATCTCGTCCAAAACGGACCTCGTATGAAAGAGTTACGACGTTTTAAAGTTTAAACAATTTTAAATATAAATAATATACATTTTCTTTTCATTATTTTCAACATTTTTCCTGGGCCGTTGATTTGCGTTGCTTCAGATCCAAGCCGTGCCCGCCCTTTCTTCCTCCTTCCAGTAAACATCGCGTTCGAACCCATCCCAACATCCAAGCCCTAATACACGCACCTCACAAACGATGACGAAACCCCATCACAACCGCACTACATCGAAGCTCGTCTCGAGCTCGACCCACACCTGCCACCCCGCTGCGCTCGGCCTCCCCATGGCCTCTAGAATTGCGTGCGAACGGCCACTCTTCCAACTCGATTTGCCACCCATCCACAACTCCGTTTTCGATCTTCATCGTTGAACTTATAGATCTCGTTGCTCTCTACATCTTTGTAGTTAGGAGTTTCTGGAAATAGTGTGTGGATTCGAAGATTTTGAGGGGAGAAGACGAGTGAATTTCGGCCTTTGAATCAAGAGAGTGGCGGCTGTAGTTTTCTAGGGTTAGGGTTTTAGTTATTTTCTAATTTTGTGAATAATGGGCCTATTTATAGAAAATAAAACGAACACTATTCATCCTGGGATTTCCGAACTCCGATCGCAGTGACCGGCGTTTCTACGGTTTATCCCGCGTTCCGGATACAATGGAACAGGTTTCGGAAGCAAATTCGATCGTATGTGCGAGATACGGCAATAAACGATAAATTTAAATTAAACCAATTTAAATCGATTTCGATGCGTTTTGGCTTGCCCCGGACAAACGGTACATCCAATTGACACGAAATTTGAAACCTTACAATAATATGACATTACGGATCCGATGAAACTGGTTTCGTCGAAATCCGAAACTTTTTGAAAAATGACAATTTTAACTCGCCAAATTAATATTAAAACAATTTCGATGCGTTTCGAGCTGCCACGGTCAAACGACAACTCCGATTGCTACGAAAATTGAAATCCGATAATAACTAACTATTGTGGATCCAATGGAACTTGTTTCGTTCAATTCTGAGAATGTTCGAAAATTGGCTATTTTTCAGTCGATAATTAAATATTAAAATATTCAATTTTTACAAATTAACTCTAAATTCGATTTTAAAAGTTCTATAACATCATTACAACTTCAATATGATTAAATAAAATTTTCCAAATAAATTCTAATCATTTTAAACCAAATTTTCAATTATCTCTGCAATTTTAATTATTAAATTATCGATTTAATTGACCAAATTAAATCCAATATTCGAAAAATAAATTATTCGACTAATAATTTCATTTATTAATATTTAAAATCAATTAAATATTCAAATTTTAATTATTAGAAATTCTGGGTCGTTACAGTGGGAGAAGTAAAAGGAGGCGTTTGTTGGGTTGTTAGCGGTGTCGAAAGAGGGGGCGTTGCGGGGGAGAAGCAAGCTCAAGGTGGATTTTGTTTCCTTCGAAGGAAAACGAGAAGAGGCGCAGGACGAGAGATTATAAATTTCGAGATCAATCTATCTTTTTATTTCTTTCTTTTCTTCCTTATATATATATATATATATATATCTTTAATAATAGTTGTAATACTTTTGGTGTTACACTTCTTTGGTGTCAGCGTGAACTACCAAAAATGCTCCTCTATAATATTAACAAATCTTAATAATCCTTAAAAATAGGATCTAACCGTTAAACTTGCCCTATATTAACAAATCTTAATATCATATAAAAATAGGATCTGACAGTTAAACTTCTTTACAAATAAACTTCTTTACAAATTCAAATTGTCCATCTACATTTAAAAATAGGATCTAACCAATAAATATTTTTTCTTTAATTAACTACAAATTCGTTGTTTGTTAATTAATAATACAAATAAAATTCAAACTAACAATAAAAATTAGATGTTGCAACTTAGAAATAAAAGTTTAAATTAACTACACATTATTTCAATATAAAAACATGACTAAATATTTGTATAAACCATTTTTTCTTGAACATGTTAATTATAGATAATTTATAGATAATTTATAGAAAAATAATTTATGCTCGAGACACATGCCATTATTACACGCGAAGCGCGTGCCCTAATGCTCGTATATATATATATATATAATTTTTTTTGGGCAAATGGCTAACACAAGGCCCAAATAGTCCAACAAATTACAAAATCGGGTTTCAACCCGTTTAACAACCTAAGATAACATTTAGGGTTTGCAAGTCAACCGCCAGCTGCATAACTTTTTGCTTCCTTTATTTCTTCGGTAGAAAAATAATGGGTGAAGCTTGAGGCAATAAAATAACTCTTCCTCTTATCTCTACTTTTTCAATTCAGTAATGCCTCCGTAGAATACAAGTATTGTTACTCTCATGCTTTATGATGGATCTGTAGTCATTTCTACATTCTTCGTTCCTCTACAAATCTATTCTGCTGATAGCTTTCACGCAACTGCTTTCTCCTTTCTATCACTCAGATAAGTGATACAACTGGTGATCGAGCTTGGTTTGGTGGAAGTAAATCTATTAAATAATAGTAAAATAGAATATTTTCTTGCTCTGTTATTAGTTATAGAGATTTTCTCATCTCACCTTAGTTCCCTCTAGATATTTAGTTTTCAAATCCTATTATTTATCATTATTATCATAACTATTACAGTGTTTTGTTGGCAAATTATATTCAAACACCAAAAAATACTATACCCACACCAAAAATCTTAAAAAAACCATCATACATCAAATTATATACTTTATCCATACCACAAAAATTACAACACCATCCATAACTTTCAATAAAATTACATTTCCTAGCTTGTTCTTCGATTTTTGTGTTTTAAAACAATGTTTTCAAATAAGAATCCAACAAAACAAATTCAATTCTATACGTTTAGATAAATTTCATGTCTTTGAATTTGTTTCGATCCTTAATTATAGAACTACCAAGGTTTTTTTTAAATATCATTGTCCCAATTTTATAGATTCGAAAGGAAAAAATAGTAAGTGGAAAGAAAAGATAATAAAATCATTATCCCGTTTATTCTACTCTGTTTCAATTTTGTGGTGAAACTCGTAATTAAACGTATTAATGTCTGTTTTTATTTTTTATGTAACATATGATTTTATTTTAATGCATTGCAAAAATAAATGTTGACGTTGTAATGAAGAAGAATGACAAATTTTCCCTAATATTAGTTTTACAATTACAGGTGTATGTTAAGTTATTTTCGGTGGTGTTTGAATAGAACTAGCCTTCTATTGGTTCATTCTTTTATTGTTTTGCATTTGAATTCTAACATTAAATAGTTTATTTTGTATGATTATTTACAGATTTCTCTTAGCTTTTCTTCCATTATTTACATTGAATCTAAATGTTAAAACTAATTGGGTGGTCATAAATTTAAGTTTTTTAAACAAATAACTATTATTTTATCTAATAAATTCTTTAAAAAAATGACAATTCAATGTATGTACTACATTCATGATATTGGCAAAAACAGTAAAACTAATTTTTCATTCAAGTTCATATAGTTTGAAAATTTTACAATGTAAAAAATTATTACAATAAAACAATATTTTACTAATTTTTCCCTCTATTGTTTTACATCTAAATACCAACACTTAATACGTTTTACAATTATTCATAGGTTTCTCTTAAATTTTTCTAAAAGTTAAAATTATAAATAAATCCAATTAACAAATAATCATTAATTGATCTAACATAAAATGACAATTCAAAGTGCATATCAAATTCCTATTGACAAAAATTGTAAAACTATTTTTTTTGTTCAAGTCCATGTGGTTTTTCATTTTCATAGTTATATACAAAATTATATTCATTGTTCTTATATTATTCTACATTCAACTTCATAAAAAAAATTATTTCTAAAATAATATTCTAATATAGGGAAATGCACACTTTTTTTCTTTTTAAAGTTGGTATTTTGTTACAAACAAATATATACACTTTTTTCTTTCTAAAATTTATATATCATTACAGACATAACATTTTAACTTTCCAAATTTGTACATCAAATGATTTCTTTGTCCTTAATAAAATTTACTTGTAGGAAAAATGACAATACAATTAATGATAAACGGTTAATGTTGTATTCCATAATGCTGAAAAAATAATTTTCATTTTTCAGTTAGGATATTTTTGTATAAAGATCATATTTACTATTTGTATTTGTAATTCACGTCAACGGATGGACATGAACCATATCATACTTTTATTATAAATATTTTTTTTCTTATTTTATTATTTTTTAGAAATAAATGTTAAATATTTCTTGAAACTTTTATTATAAATTAAAATTAATGAGGTATGAAAAAAGGGATTAAAAACCTATTTTTACATAATTAAAATGACAATGTAATTTGTAACGTTTTGGGTTTTATTTTCACTTAATATTTCTTTTAGTAATTAAATAAATATTTTATTTATTTCTTTGTTAATATCATATACTTATTTTAGATAAATATATGTAGCACGAACTTTAAATGCATAAAAATATATTGATTTATTAGCACCGTATTTATATTTTTAGGCAATTTTCGTCAATTCTCAAGTAATATTTGAAATTCAATATATACATCATTTATCTTTTAGACAAATGTATTAAAAGCTTAACATTAAATTCAAAATATATGTACATGAATATATATCTATAAAATTTTATAGGATACTAGTTTCAAGATTAATTAAAAATACCAATTATCATTTGTTTGCATAACAAATATCGAATATTAAAAATTAATCAATCAATATAACTCATTCTTATCGACAAAAATAATAATTTAATTTGCATTCGAATATTACCTACATAGATTCCAGATGACAGAAAACCATTGTTTTTGCCCCTTTTATGTATTCCCATGTAATTTTTAAAAGATTTTCTTTTAGAACTTAATTTCAATTTAGTTATCTTTGGATAAACTAGGATTGACTATAACCTTCTCTATTTTTGTTTTGAAAATTGATGTTGTTGGTTTTTGATTTTTGCTCAATTTATGATTCTAAATAATACGGTCTACTTTAGCATTTTTATCCCCAAATTAATTGATATTTAACCATCCCGGTTGATTTACAAGCGATCTTGCATGAATCCATAGGTAAAACCAGAAATTTAAGAAACTAGTTTGTCTTCCATCTTTGAATTGCCTTTCAATGAGTTTAATTCATGTTTCTTTACAATTTAAATTTTTTCCCAAGTGAAGGAGTAGTGGTTTTCCATTGGCAGGGTCCAAAAATTCTTGTTTTTGACATATTTTTCTTTCACCCATCTAGTCCACAACTCCAAGAATTTCCAAAATAACTTAAGATTACAGACTGTACCTAAGTCCTTAAATTTTCTTAGATCCAATCCATCTGATTACTTTGATGTACAAATAGTACTTCATGTGACTTTATGATGTTTTCCTCTATGGATAAAATTTGCATATTTTTTCTAATTTTTAATTTGGATTTACTGGAATGTTATGTGTTTGCAACCAATACATAGTGACAGTAGTGATGAATGTCTGATTTAGTTTTATAAATGCCAGCTAGTGATAACAACATGCAAGTCCATCCATCTGGTTAGACCAAAAAATGGTATAACACTCAAGATGCCAATTGATTAATTAACCCTTGATAAGAACAGGTATGAAGACATGATCAAGTGTAACTTGATCAATATCACCCTAATGGTGTATCAAGGGCCAACTCATCACTTGATACTAAGCATATAGTAGAATGATTAATGGATGGAAAGCAACAGGCCCTTGAGGAAGAACTTATAAAGTTCCTTTGTCATTTTTGGCTATTATGCTTGAGATCTCTTAAGATCGTTATAGTTTCCATATTCATCTCTCCAAATAGGCTTTATATAGGGTAGTCCAAAAAATCCTGAGTCATGTCATATATCCAATTGAAATGTAGAAGATAAGTGAAAATTTGTGCTATAGTCCATTTGGCTCGACAATAGCTATGTAACATGTTCTCATGTTCGAAGTTCGATGTTCATATAATTATGCATATGCATGTTCATTATAATTATCACATATGTAGATGTGTGGCATTTTCCAAGTATGTGTGTGCATGAAAGTTGGCATTATATCGGTATTGAATTTCGGCGACTTTTATGACTTGCGGGTTCCTTTTTTATCAGGCAATTTCAATGAGTAGTAACATTGGGATGGAAAACACCATCGTCACTTAATAATTTTGATCATAAGCGGCATCGACAATACTTAACATTGGCAACGTTGACCTTGATAGGATAAGACTTCATTCAACATTACTTCAGAAATCATGAGTCTCGATGTCAATGTCCAGTAGTTGTTGGAATGTGGTAACATAGTATCACTTGGTAGTGATGGCGGTGGATGTAACAAGGGCTGGTTCTCCCTTATGAAAGACGATGTCGATGACTTAGAACATCGTGCTTTATTGGTGCTATTCGATTTCATATGAAGTCGTTATTCTTCAGCTTCCCCCATTTTTAACTTTTACATCAATGATTCTCGACATTATTTCTTTGAACATCTTCTACGACGGTGATAGTAATAAGATCATCTATTGATGCAGTGCCAATATGATATATGTCTTCGACGTTGATGGAACCTAATGTCGACATTAATCTTTAGCGTTATCTTAGCATCCGGAATTTGAACTTCGACAACCTTTAGTCTCGACATTGGCTTCTTGACTTATATCCTTTGAAAATTATAGGGAAAACACATCTAATCTGCTTTGAGTTAAATACCCCTAATGTTTTACTGGCAATGAACCCATTGAAATTTTAAGATGTTTAGAACTTCTAATTTGCTAATGCATATCATACTGAAGCATAATTGCTCTTACATTCATTAATTTGTAAACTTGCATACTCATTCATTTCCCCAAAGATCTTTATCGTTGTATTTGCATGTTAACGCCTCTTTAGCAACGACCTACGAGTTATCAAAGTGAACGACTTAGGATATGCAACGACCTACAGGAAGCTACGACTTACCGAGTTAAACAATTAACGACTTACGACCTAAGTGGTCTTAACGACTTAACTGCTGAAGCGACCCAAGGATGTAACGACCTAACTCTTGAAACAGGTCAGCGACCTACGACTTAACTATTCAGAGGACTTACGACCTACCGGGTTAGGAAGCTATGACCTAAGAGAAGTTTGCGACCTAACTACAAGCAACATTGCGACCTAGCGATGTTGTAACCCAGCAATGTTACAACCTAAAACTATACAACCCAACAGTTCTTCACGACTTATAGAAACAAGCAACCTAACGGACTTAACAACTCAAGAGAGCTTGTGACCTAAGGGAAGTTGCGACCTAAGAATGTCACGACCAAAGAAAGCGCCAACCTAAGGAAGCCTACCGACTTAACAGTTTACGACTCAGTAGGTGTACGACTTAAGAGCTTCACGACTCAATGAGTTAAGCTATCTACGACTCATGGCTCAGACGACTCAACGAGTTAAGCTATCTACGACTTAAAGAGTTAAAAGGTCTCCGACTTAACAACTCAGCGAGTTAGGGTCTATACGACTCAAGAAGGTGCTACGACTTAAAGGATTTACGACTTAAGAAACTCAGGACTTAGCTTAAGTCGTCTACGACCTAAAAGCTATCATGATTAGAATCCAGAGTCCAGGCCTATGCTACCTTTATCTGGTAAGCCGGCCACGACTTAGCACTTGTCTTCGACTGAGCCACAAGATGAACCCAGTAAGGCGCCCACGAGTTATCTTAAGCCAACCACGAGTTACGACTCATCTTAAGTCAACTACGAGTTACGACTTATCTTAAGTCGGTCCCGACACATGACTTGGCAAAAAACTAGAGTTCAGAATTCGACTCCTATAAATAGACCATCACTTCCAACATGGAAGTGGACTTTTGGCCATTCATTTCTTCAAGCGCCGTTACTCTATCGAACTCTCCACTCATTCAGCAATCAAAGATCTTCAAGCATTCGAGACACTACAACAAGCTTCGAGAGGAATTCCTTACATCCAACATGGATTCGTCGAGTTTCATCATCAAAGATTGAGCTAGTAGTCAAGAGTGCTTTCGTGATCAAATTGTATTGTATTTTGAAGGATATTGTATCAAATTGTAACCAAATCAGCAATAAAAGACTATAAAGTGGACGTAGGCTCAATTACGGGCCGAACCACTATAAATCTGTTGTTCATTTAATGCTTTTCTGCTATTTTCAGCTTATATTCTGTTCCCGTACCAACGGGTGGTGCTTTCACAATTCTATTACACACACCGGGTGTTAGCGTTCACTTTTAACGTTAACATTTTGGTGCTTTCACTGAGAATTGAACTCAGGAAGATTTTCACCGTTTCTTCACAAAAAACTCATAAAAAGAACTTCTCTTAAGAACCAGAAGTTGATTTGAAATGATGGCTCCTGGAAGAAGAGGTAGACCGGTCAGATCCAGAAATGCTCATGAAGGAACTTCCGCCTCCCCAACCGCAGACCAAGCAACTCCTACCATTGGAGTCACCAGGGCTGAATTGGATGACGCAGTTTCTGGATTGTACCAACAGATTGAAACCCAAAACGCTTTGATGATGGATAGATTAACTGCTTTGCTCGGGGCAAATCATCAACCGGAAAACCATCAAACAGCCTTTCCTCAAATGCCACCTTTCCAAACTGAGGGTTCTATGCCGCAGCCAACTGATCGTGAATAGGTGCCCAGGCAAGCTCCCGAGGGAAGGACTGATGACTGCCCGGAGATGTCTTTGAACAATAAAGAGTACCTATCTGAAATGGTTAGCCGCATCATGAAAGAGAGCATGCAAAGGGAAGAGAATGAGAACGACTGGGGATTTGCACCGAGCAGAACTCCATTTACTGAAAGGATCTTAAAAGCTGAATTTCCAAGGAAATTTGTACCTCCTACTATCCAAGCCTATAGGGGAACGAGTGACCCTAATCATTTCCTGTACAAATACGATTGGCATATGACCGGTGCAAGAGCATCAGACGAGATCAAGTGTCGATACTTTCCAGTATACCTGGAAGGTGTGGCTTTACTTTGGTTCACAAAGCTTCCAGTTCGGTCTGTAGATAAGTTCTCCGACTTAACGCAAAAGTTCAAAGAACAGTTCAAATTGTATGCTTCAAAAGCTAAGGATATAATATCACTGTCTAACCTTGAACAAGCGCCCGGAGAATCAATCAAATCTTTCTTGAGCCGTTTCAATATAGCTTTAGCCGAAGTAGAAAATGCGGAACCACGCATGATCCTGACTTATTTGATGCGAGCCATTGATAAATCGAGCAAATTTGGAATATGGCTAAAGATGAAGGAACCGAACTCGCTTGAAATTTTTTATAAAAAGGCCGACGAGTTCATTCGCCTTGAAAGCCTTTCTACGACATCGAAAGTGGTTGTTGCCCAAGCTAATAATAACAATGTCCCATCTAATAAAAGAGAATCTGAAAGTCAGAAAAGGTAGAATGAAGGAGGAAAGAGCCAGGGAAATGAAAAGAAACCTCGCCGCTTTAATCCTTCGGATTTTACTCCTTTAATTGATACACCAAGAAATATCTTTTTTGCAACAAAGGACGTTGTCATGTATCCTAAGCCACCTGAGATGACGAGAGGTGCAAAGCGTAATGGAAAATTCTGCCAATTTCACAATCAACCTGGCCATGACACTGACCAATGTCGCCAATTAAAGAATGTGATTGAAGAATTGCTGGAGCAGGGTAAACTCCAACAATACGTTAAGAGAAGCAGAGTCGATCCAACCTCATCCACTCGGGATCAACAACGTCCTACCCATCAATCTGATTCTCTCAGCAACACTGCAGTGCAAGATTCAGAAAAGCTTGTCATTAATGTTGTCACAGGAGGTCCACACCCACCAGGCAGAAGTTGGGACGACTGCTAATTGTCCACAAAACTACAACTGGGGCATCTTTCACTTTCTCTGGCATATAAATCCGAAGCTGCGAATCTAGTGCAAATGGAAAATCAGTCCGGAAATTCTGAAACAACAATAACTAGCATCCATTTTTTACTTAACAGCATTGCTTGAATTTGTAAAAATGATAATGGATGTGTGACTTTTGCATTGTAAACCGCTGAGAAATCAGTGTGACTGAATAATGAAAAACTATGAATTCTTTGTTTTCTATTATGAAATGCCTGTTATATTTCGATGTGTAAATACTCTAAATGCATTGCTAAAATGTCGATCTAATATTGCAGGTCATTAAAGCAAAGCTAACCCATCGCAAAGCTAAGCGAGCCCTACAAATCACTTATTAAGCAAATACCAAGCAACCAAAAATTCCATATTCAAATCCTATATAAGAAGAACTTCACATAAAAAGTTGGCAACTCCACTGAGGCAAACCTTCGTTAAGTGGTTGTGACTGTCAATATGAACAGACATCCAACTAGGTAACTTGCGTTTGTCCTGTGAAGTTGTTCAACAGTGAAGTCCATTTCTTCGGATAAGACAATTTACTTGCAAAGGAAGACGCGCTTGGAAACAATAATGAAGGGTAGCTGATTAGCAAATGATGAGGGAACATGGGCCACCAAACATAGAAGCAGCCAAAAGGAGATATGCCACTCAATAAAAAGGGCCAGTAGAACCACCGAAGGGACACCTTCCCAAGCAGAAGGAAAAGGGCCCTTGCTAACTGATCGTGATGCATCCGATCAGGCAGCTTGCATCCGTCCCGTGGATCTACTCGCCCCTGAGAAGCAACCTTCCTGGCACACCAACCAACCGATGCTCCTTCCCAAAGGTCAACAAAGCCCTCTAACGAGGCACGCCAATAAACGAAAGTGCTTCTCTCAATAACAAGATTGGTGGAACCACCGGAGGGGCACCTTCCCACGCTGAAGGAACAGGGCCCTTGTTATTTAATTGCGATCGTTTGTGCAAACGAACATCCAATCAAGCAACTTGCGTCCGCCCCGTGGATCCATTCAACCATGAGAAAGTAACTTCCAAACAATCACAAGACCTCTTCAGAGGCAAAAGCCATTTTCGGAGGCACATTTCACCCATGTAGAAGTGCAAAATGCTTCTCTTCGGAGACCCACTTCACCAGTGATGAAATGCTAAAAAGCCCTTTTCGGAGGCACATTTCACCCGTGTAGAAGTGCAAAATGCTCCTCTTCGGAGGCCCACTTCACCAGTGATGAAATGCTAAAAAGCCCTTTTCGGAGGCACATTTCACCCGTGTAGAAGTGCAAAATGCTTCTCTTCGGAGACCCACTTCACCAGAGCTGAAATGCCAAAATTGCTTCTCTTCGGAGACCAAAATTGCTTCTCTTCGGAGACCAAAATCGCTTCTCTTCAGAGACCAAAAGACCTCTTCAGAGGCGTACTTCACCTTGCTTGAAGTACCAAAAA
This sequence comes from Allium fistulosum, assembly GCA_030737815.1. Lineage (NCBI taxonomy): Eukaryota > Viridiplantae > Streptophyta > Magnoliopsida > Asparagales > Amaryllidaceae > Allium > Allium fistulosum. The sequence goes on from CM060904.1 coordinate 139,159,774, forward strand.
TAAACCCTTTACTGGGGCACAAAATCAAAACCTTCTTCAGAAGCTCATTTCACTGCGTAGGAAAATTCACTTTTTAACAAATAAAAGTGATCATTCCCAAAAGTTGAAGTGTTCTTCAGGAAGAAAGAGAAAGTAAAAACTTCTCTGAAGACGAGATATACTCTATTAAAAGCAGAACGATTCTTCCCTTAAAAGTGGAGTAGTTATTCTCTGAAGTAAGAGTATCAGTCTTGAATAAGCTAGAAATGTTGCAATGCACTTGCGGTATGGGGGCAACACTATACAATTCAGTTACATGAATAAAGTAATATGAAAGCAACATACCACGAGTTCATTACAATATCATGAAAAATAGATGTGGAATAAATGCATTCTCAAAAAACAGACAAAAAGTTTGTAACAAAAAAAAAGAATCATTTGTTCTACACTAAAAAAGAGAAAAAGATGCATTCTCACATACACAAGAATTTGTACAAGTAAAGTAGCTATTTTATTCAATACTATGGAAACTTTTCACATTGTGTAGATTACAAAAAGGAGCGGAGACCGGTATCCGCACAATCTCCGGTCAATACATGCAAAAAGCAGAAAGGACAAAATCAAACTCATTTCTCCTTCTTCCCACCCTTGGAGCCTTTACCCGGCCTGGTAATTAGTTTCGGAGGACGTATCGGAGAAGAAGGAGAAAGAGACTCAGCCGGATCGACTTCTGCTTCATCTCCAGCAGCAGAAGAACTTTTCTTTCCTTTCTTCGAAACCACACGTTTCCCCTTCTTCTTGAATGAAGACTCACTCCCCGGAGTAAGAAATGTAGAAAGCTTTGTGTCGTAGTCAAAAGACTGCTCCGGGGTCTTCTCACTATCTTCCAGATCTTCTGCTTTCTGCTCCTCGGAAGCAGGTGGTTCGTCCAAGCCTTGAAGGGCTGCTATCTGTTCTTCCTGTGAACTTGGTTGAGAAGCTGGAAGAGGAGTAACTTGAGAAGGAGGAGGAACGACAGCTGAAGAAGGAAAAATTGGTGCAGTTTCCGGCGCGCCCGCTGCATAATAAAAGAAATCAAAACCAGTATTCTCCGAGAAAAAAGAAGATAGTGGATCGTCAAAGCTTAAGTAATAAGTAAGAAGTTCGTCGAACTCGTTTAAGTAGAATAAGCGATTCACTGAATTCGTCTCGTCAAAATTACCTGGAGAAGTCGGTTTGGCGAGATCAATCTCAAATTCCCGAGCCTGAAAGTCCTTCATTGCCTCTTCCTCTGTAGGAATGGTCACAGTTTCTTTGTCAACCTTAGCAGGAGGCGTGGAGTGAGAACTAGAGCCAGTAATATCCGCGTGAGCTGAAGCCGAAGTATAAGCAGGAGCAATAGGAGGTATTTCTCTCTTAGGAAGCTTCTCTCCCGTCGCCTCGGCCCGCACTCGGGTAAGCTGCTCTTTTCCTTTGGCAAGGGCAGCACGGGCGCTCTCATCTAAATAGGTAGCTTGAAGATCTGCTTCAGCGTAACCGGCACCGCCGAACATGTCAATGATTGCCTCCCATACTTCCGCTAAGGTGACTTCATATTCTGGTCCCAAAAATGAAAGGCTCCCACGTCCCAGGACGCAATGCATATAAAAATCGAATAAAGTCGCGTCAATGGTGGCTTTGGTTGCCTTATGGGATTCTTCGGCCGCAGCCTTACCAGAGAGAGCTTCATCACGCTCTCTTTCAGCCTTCAATAACTGAGACTGTAGCCTCGCAATTTCTAAGTCTCGAGAGCTGATTTTCTCCTGAAGTTGAGCAGCGTCATCACGATATTTTCTAGTAACACGCTGTTCTGCTTCAAGTTTCACTTCAGTATCTCGCTGAGCAGCATGGGCGTCTCGAACTTGTTTTTGGAGCATTTCTTCTTTCTGAGAATAAGAAGTGGAAGAAGTAGCAAGCTCATTTTTGAGTCTTTCAACTTCAGCTTCGAGCTTCCCATAACCATCACTAATGCTTTTCATTTCAGCATCGTGCTGCTTGCAGACTTTATCCCATTCAGATTTATCGTTTTCCATGGTCAACATGGCCTCAAGGTTCATATGGTTGACCCTTTGAAGTTCATCAACCAGCTTCTGCCATCCAGACATTCTTTCAATATCAAGCTTAACAGCATCGACATTTCTCAGCATTGCCTGCTTATCAATGGGAACCAAATCTAGGTCAAAACGGACTCCTCTTAGACACCAATTTGGAAATCGGCTCTGAAGTGTGGAAGGCCCGTCCCCGGCTTGATATTGAGGCCTATTAATAATTGCCTGGATGTCAGACTTCTTAAGGGCAGGAGAACCGGACGGTGTATTAGGAGGAATAGAAGCGGTAGTCTTTTCCGATATATTAGACGTATCTTTCTCGCCAAGTCTGATCCGTTTGCTGGAATCATCAGAAGTATGACTCTTCCCCTTGTCGTCATAAGATTTCCTCTTGTAAGGATCGTCGCTTCTGCGGGAAGAGTCACGTCGCTCGTCCCTACTCCCATAGTGCTCTTCATCTTCTCTCCGACGACGTTCTTTATGAGCTCGCCTTTCGTGAGCCTTTCTGGCAGCCCTTTCCTCATCAGTTTCCTTCGGGGCACCGATATAACTCCTAAAGTCATAAGCATCGCGGCTTCCGTGACGCTGGAATTTGTCAAAGTAAGAGCCACTTCGCCCCATTGTAGAACCTGAAATTGAAAAAGAAAGGCAAGTCTTAGAAATTTTCAAATTAAAGGCGCTAAGTGCATATAAGTGCCAAAATCCTAAGTGAGTGTGATGTGCAAACTACGCGCGTCAGATTACAAACCAATTTTGGGTGTGGAAATGGCAATAACTTGTGTAGAAGGCGTTGTGGTTTGTTGCAAGGAAGAAGTTGCCTCGATAACAGGAGAGATCACTTTAGAAACATCATCTTTAAAGAGCTCCTGAGAGGTTATCATGATATCGCTCAGACTGTCAAAAGTATCGTCGCCATGATACATGGGAGAATTATCTTTTTCGACTTCTGCCTCAGCCGTCTTTTCAGAAACGTGAAGATTTTCCTCTTCTTCAATAACCGGGGCAAGCACTAATTTACTGGACGACCCTGCAATGTCAGTAGGAGTAGAACACTTTACCAACGAAGTCTCAATGGTAAGATCTTTCAGTGAAAGTTATTTAGCAGGAGCGGGGGCATCTGACTACGTAGCTGGAGAATCAGGGACTTCATGCAGATGAGTAGAGCGAGAAGGATGTAAGAGTCCGAATTGATGGAGAAACTCATCTTTCAATAGAAATTGAACACTCCTCTCTTCAACTGGCACGGCCATAAGCCTCTCGAAGGTTGTTTTGTGACTAGGGTTCCTAGAAGGAGGAGGGAGCGCTGAAATAGTAGAAAAAGAAGTTAATGCTTGACAATTCGGACTTCGAAGAATTCAGAAAAAATAAGGAGCAAAGACAAAAGGTCGTACTTCCCACTCTCCAAATGGCGTAAAATCCCGGGGAACGGCGAACAAAGAAAAATTGGCTCAGGAACCCGGGAACACTTTCGGGAAGACCAGTAATCAGTCTATGGTTCCTGGCACTCCTTACAAGTGTGATAGAGGGATGGTCTTTGTTCTTTGCAAATGAACACAGGAAGCGAATTTCTCCAAAACTGGGAAAACGGTCCAGCGTTCTCCTAAATAGCGCACACAATCCCAGCAGGATGGCGTAGCCATTAGGATGTAGTTGAAAAGGGGAAATAGATAGTCGGAGGAGGAGTTCTCGAAGACAGTCGTTAAACGGGGGAATCGCTCCACTCAAACACATTTGGCGGTTAACTGCGACAAAGCCGTGGGGCGGCCTATCAGCGGTATCATTTATTCCAGGGAACAAAGCGTCAGCTTCGGCAATGCCAAATTGGATGCATAATTGATGGAAAACTTTATGGCTCAGAGTGGTAGAAGTCCTTTCTGGAGGATCATTCAATGGAGTAGCAATTGGAAAAGCTTCTCTAGCTAGTTCCAAGTCTTCTTGTTGAGACGCCATTCTACACAATCAACTGGATGATCAAATATTAAGGTGCACGTTTCCTAAAAGTGTGAAGTGTTGTGTAAAACTAGTGAAATAACAAGTAAACATAACTGGAATCAAATTGATTGATTTTTGTCAAATAAAGAATTCTGGGACTTGTTATTATAAGTACAAGTACAGTGTTGATGCATACAAGTTAGCTTTAATTGATTGTTTAGGCTTTACTTTAATGCTTCACCTGAACTTATCAATTCACAACATTTCATACATATAAGTTCATTTGAGTTGCTTATTTCTTATTGGCTAATCTGTCGTTCGATGTGGGCAGTCAATGACAGTATATTCGTCCCTCTTTTCTGCAAGTGTTATGTTTAACAGGTTGACAGCTAAAAATTAAAGTGATCTGCAAGAAAGTACAACAAAAAGTTTAAGTTCAAGCAGTTAGAAGTTCAAGCAATTCATCCTGGCAGTTTGGAACTAAGGTTTAGTCAAATTCCATCAAGGCTTTGCAAATATCCAAGGCATGTTCTCTTAAGTCAGATCGTTCAAGTCCAAGAATTCGAAGCAATGGAGTTTTTAAGTTATTAAGTCGTTCAGATGAGTTCGCGAGTTACGAGTTAAGGGCTATCTCATCAACGACCTAGTCATTCAGATGTGCTCGCAAGCTAAGGATTTAAGTGCTAACTCGTCAACGAACCATGAGAAATTGCAACAAGATAGGTCGTTAACTTTTTAGGCCGTAAGCCGCACAAAAGAAAAGTCAAAATAACATTGTCCTAGCTCGGCAACGACCTAAATCCAATGCTGCAGTAAGCAACCAGAAGAGTTAAGTCGTGCGCGATCTAAGCTGAGAAAGTGTTAGGTCGTTCTTAGGGGATCTCGAGCTATCTCCTACTCAAACCAAAGCATCAGTTCCTCTCTTCAAATTCTTTCCTCTACTAAGAATCCCATTGCTCATAATTCTCCAACCCGATAATGGCCTCTTCATCCCTTCTAAGATCACAAATCAGCCAACCTAATGCACTGAAACTCTTCCCCTTCTTCTCGCAAATCACCGAAAGCCAAATCGAACCATTTCGATTTCCTCGGCGATCAATTGAAACAAAAATCGTGAAGCAAGGCATAAGGTAAGCGAAATTCATAGCTCGGTGATAGCCGAGGATTGAGTAGAGAATGGGATCACTTACGCAATACAAAATTGAAGATGTTTGGTGGACGAGTAGTTGGATTCGCCTTTGAGAGCTTGAAATCTTGTTAATGGCAGAATGCAAAGTCAGATGAGATGAGGGAGTAACGACCTAAAATATTTATACCCGGGGCAATGAAATGTGAACCGGCACCACACGACCTATGTCCTCGCTAAGTCGTTCATGATATAACAACTAATCAAAGCACAAGAGAAGGTCGAAGCACACGACCCACGACCTAGGCATGTACTTCGAGGGGCAAATGTTAACGCCTCTTTAGCAACGACCTACGAGTTATCAAAGTGAACGACTTAGGATATGCAACGACCTACAGGAAGCTATGACTTACCGAGTTAAACAGTTAACGACTTACGACCTAAGTGGTCTTAACGACTTAACTGCTGAAGCGACCCAAGGATGTAACGACCTAACTCTTGAAACAGGTCAGCGACCTACGACTTAACTATTCAGAGGACTTACGACCTACCGGGTTAGGAAGCTATGACCTAAGAGAAGTTTGCGACCTAACTACAAGTAACATTGCGACCTAGCGATGTTGTAACCCAGCAATGTTACAACCTAAAACTATACGACCCAACAGTTCTTCACGACTTATAGAAACAAGCAACCTAACGGACTTAACAACTCAAGGGAGCTTGTGACCTAAGGGAAGTTGCGACCTAAGAATGTCACGACCAAAGAAAGCGCCAACCTAAGGAAGCCTACCGACTTAATAGTTTACGACTCAGTAGGTGTACGACTTAAGAGCTTCACGACTCAATGAGTTAAGCTATCTACGACTCATGGCTCAGACGACTCAACGAGTTAAGCTATCTACGACTTAAAGAGTTAAAAGGTCTCCGACTTAACAACTCAGCGAGTTAGGGTCTATACGAGTCAAGAAGGTGCTATGACTTAAAGGATTTACGACTTAAGAAACTCAGGACTTAGCTTAAGTCGTCTACGACCTAAAAGCTATCAGGATTAGAATCCAGAGTCCAGGCCTATGCTACCTTTATCTGGTAAGCCGGCCACGACTTAGCACTTGTCTTCGACTGAGCCACAAGATGAACCCAGTAAGGCGCCCACGAGTTATCTTAAGCCAACCACGAGTTACGACTCATCTTAAGTCAACTACGAGTTACGACTTATCTTAAGTCAGTCCCGACTCATGACTTGGCAGAAAACTAGAGTTCAGAATTCGACTCCTATAAATAGACCATCACTTCCAACATGGAAGTGGACTTTTGGCCATTCATTTCTTCAAGCACCGTTACTCTGTCGAACTCTCCACTCATTCAGCAATCAAAGATCTTCAAGCATTCGAGACACTACAACAAGCTTCGAGAGGAATTCCTTACATCCAACACGGATTCGTCGAGTTTCATCATCAAAGATTGAGCTAGTAGTCAAGAGTGCTTTCGTGATCAAATTGTATTGTATTTTGAAGGATATTGTATCGAATTGTAACCAAATCGGCAATAAAAGACTATAAAGTGGACGTAGGCTCAATTACGGGCCGAACCACTATAAATCTGTTGTTCATTTACTGCTTTTCTGCTATTTCAGCTTATATTCTGTTCCCGTACCAATGGGTGGTGCTTTCACAATTCTATTACACACACCGGGTGTTAGCGTTCACTTTTTAACGTTAACATTGCACTTCGCTCATCTTCATTTGAAAATAATAATAAGTCAACATCATATAACAAATGAGTAATAAATGGTTTGGTGTATTTGTGATTTTTAAATTACCTTCGATTTGTTCTATTTCCATTTATAGAGAAAATTCCATAGCAATGGTGAATAAGTAAGGAGAAAAAGGGTCTCCTGGTCATATTCCATTATTATAAATAAATCCACTAGGAGAGCTATTTATTAGAATTGAGTAGCATTAAATTCGTCAACTAGATGACAAAATTTTGCATTAAATCCTAGCTGTTCCATCGTATGCAAAATGAAAAATCTATTTATTTTATCAAAAGCCTGTATAAATCAACTTTAATACACATTTTATTTTTACCATCTTTGTTGAAGTCTCTAATTGTTTCATGTGCTAATAATGTATTTTCTGCAATTAGTCTTCCTAGTATGACAGCAGATTGATTTTCAGATACCAAAATTTTCAAAAATATTTTTACTCTTACAAAGAATAATAGCTATAGTTTTGTAAATAAAGTTGCAATAAGAGATTGGGCTATAATCCCCAAAGCTATTAGGAACTTTAACATTTGGCATTAAAGTAATATTTGAATATGATTTATATTTTTCAAAAAATTTCCATCTACCAAAGTTCATTAACTGCTTCATACACATACTTTAATATTCTCCTTGTTGTTGTTATGTGATTCAAATGTGTGTCCATGAGTGCTTTAGATTGAAGATATATTGTAGAGCTTCGTGTTGAAAGAGTTTAGAAAGTTGATCGGAGGAAGAGAGATCAAAAGAAGATGGAATAGAGAAGCAAAAATTGCTAAAGATTAACATCTAGATGTTTGGGAACCCAATCTAGAGGTCTGAATGCCTGTGAGTTTCAAAACCTTGCTGCCTACAAGAGATCAGATGTCTGACCCCCTCATTAAACGTATGAGTAGCTGCTTTCACAAATCAGATGTTTGGCTAGATGTCTCTGTTGTTTGCAATGTAATCACGACAGTTTGTTAGACGTACGACCCCCTAGGCAAACGTCTGAGCCGCTAAAGCAAGATTTTTTCAGGATGTTGGCTAATTTGAATTTTGATGGGCAGTTTCATCATTTCAGTGTTTATTTCTTCTTTATTGATGGTACATATTCTTTTGATATGATCGGATGGTGTAGGGTGATTGGAGTATCTATAAATTAATCTCTTAATCATCTTTCTAACTAAGCAATCAAGATTATTAAGATTTCCAATAATTGAGATTTATACAAAATCTAGCTAAATCAAATTGGAGGTTTTCTATTTTGTAATTTCTTTAATTGAATGATTGGTTAGAGTGTCTCCACATCCTGTGACTCTCTAATTGTAGAATTGGCTTGTAATTTTTAGTGACTGGAATAAACGGGGTTTTTGGGTCTCCATGGACGTAGGATACTTATACTTGAACCACATAATATTCTATGTCTCTCATATTTCTAATATTTGTTTTATCTGATTGCACACTTGAAGTTGAGTTGCGTTGATATTCAAACAGGCTATACTAAATCCTGATTAAATCGCTTTTGCTAATCAATTTTTTATAACATAGTTAGGTGTCAGGACTAGTGTTTTATTCTGCTTTGGTATTAATGGCTACTTTTGGAAAGTCTATCGATAGATCTGGTGTTAGTTATGTTGTTACACGATTTGTTGGACAACGAGATTTTGGAACTTATAAGATGAAGATGGAGGCAGTGTTAAAGAAGGAAAGGCTTTTATGATTGTTTATGCACCTGAGAAATTGAACAATATTGAGACAGTTGTTTTGGAAGAGATGGAATATGAAGTTCTTACAACAATCCAGCTGAGTCTTTCAAATGAAGTTCTTAGATAATTCTTTCAAAAGAAGACGGCAAAGGAATTATCGGATGCATTATTTGATGCATATCAAGACAAGTGTCTCATAAATCAAATTATTCTTCAGCAACAACTATATTCGTTTAAGATGAAGTTGAAGCTGATCTTTTGGAGCGTGTAAATGCTTTGACCACTTTGATTATGAACCTGAAGGCAGCGGATGTTGATATTACCGATGAGGCTCAAGCAGTGATTCTCTTCTATGACTTGCCTGAGGAGTATACTGCTTTTGTTAATTTCATGATATATGGTCACATTAGATTAGTATATCAAGTGTAAAGGCTGGTCTTCATAATGAAGTGTTGAGAGGTAGATTGGCAAGCACTAATTTGGATAGTGATATAGAGGGCTTATCGACTTAGAGAGGTAGAAGCCAAATCAAGTCAAAGAATGGTGGGGTCGAAGTAATTCAAGGTCTCAGTTTAAGGGGCCTAAGCGATTGGCTTGCTATTATTTTAAGAAACCGGAATACTTTATAGCTCAATGTCCTAATCTCGAAGGAAGAAGAAAAGACTCAAAGCAAGCTTCAGCATCTACTGTAGAGAAATCAAATATGGAGAGTGATACCGATATGTTTGCAGCTTCTGGCTCTTCTAAAAAGAGCAACCCATAGCTTATTGATTTTGGCGCATCCTATCATATAATATTTTATAGGAACTGCTTCTCTACATACCGTTATATTGATGGAGGAGAGGTTTGGATGGGAAATAATGCTTCTTATCGTATGGTTGATGTTGGTAGTGTGAAGGTCGGAATGCTTAACAATGTTGTTCGTACTACTACTGATGTTAGACATGTACATGATTTGAGAAGGAGCTTGATTTCTTTTGGGGCTTTGAGTAGGCTTGAATCGAAGGTTATAGTTGAGAAGAAAAAATGAGGATATCAAAGGATTCCATAATTGTCATGAAAGGTGTGAAGGTAAGAATTTTTTATTTATTTAAGGGCACTACTATATTTGGTAAATCAACTTTTGCTACTTCCACCGATTCAGATTCTTTCAGATTGTGGCACTTGTGGGTGATACAAATTGGCGAACGCAGTTTAGATGATTTGAGAAAGCGAGGTTTGATTAATGGTGTTCAGCATTAAAGCTTGGCTTTTGCGAAGGGTTTGTTCTTAGTAAGCAGACAAAGATTTCTTTTAGCACAGAGCATAAAGCAAAAGCTATCTTAGAGTATGCTCACACAGATGTTTAGGATCCCTCCTCTGGTCTATCCTTTGGTGGAGTCAAGTATTTCATTTCATTTATAAATGTTTGCTCTCTTAAAGTGTGGGTATACTTCCTACTGTCAAGGAGTGAAACCTTTTCCAGGTTTCGAAAGTAGAAATCTACGGTTGAGAAGCATTCAAGGAAGAAATTAAAAGTTCTCCGTTTGGTTAATGGCGGTGAATTTGTATCACAGGAATTCATTGATTATTATGAGTCTGAACAAATTAAGAGGCATTACACTGCTCTCGGAAATCCTCAATCTAATAAAGTTACTAAAAGGATGAATCAGACGTTATTGGAGGGAACTCCTTATCTCGGACTAACTTCTAAGTTGAAGAATAGATTTTGGACAGAAGCTTTATCTATTACGGCTTTCCTTATCAGCCGCATACCTTTTGCTGCCATAGATATGAATATCCCAAAGAAAGTATAGAAAGAAGAGACTGTTAGCTATTCATTTTCTAGTGTTTTTGGATGTCTAGCTTATATACATGAGAGCAGAGGAAAGCTAGAACCTAGAGCTTGCAAGTGCATCTTTTTAGGTTATAGAAGAAGAGTGAAGGGATATAGATTATGATGTCCTATTAGCAAAAAGATCATTATCAACAGGCATGCGACTTTTGTTGAGAAGGCTATGCTGAAGGTAGATCCTTCCTTATTTGATGATAATGTGAGGACATATTCAAAATACAAAACACAAGTCAAGTCATCTTCAAATTCTTTCTATGGAGGTATAGTGTGTTTCTAATAACACTGTGGTTGATGAGAATAATATAGATGTTAGTACAAAGGATCAGACTCAAGCTGGAACCGATCAAGATCAAGTTAGGAAAGGTGAGTACTATGGATAACCCTTTAGGTATGATGACTAAGTCACTTCCTAAGGACAAGTTTGAGCATTTCTCAAAATTGATCCATTTGATTTCAGTTGTTTGAGCGCCATGTGGCACAAGACCCAACAGCCCCTATGTTGATTATTGACGAGACCTATATATTTGAATCGAAGTGGAGTTTTGTTGTTATACACTTCAAATATGAGCTTCTGAGTGCTTTAGTTTAAATATACGACATAGAGGTTTGTGTTGGAAGAGTCATGAAGTTGATCGGATGAAGAGAGATCAAAAGAAGATGGAGTAGAGAAGAGGGAATAGCTAGAAACAGACGTCCAGACATCTAGGAACCAAAATCCAAATGTCTAAATGCCTATGAATTTCAAAACCTTGCTGCCTACAGGAGATTAGATGTCTGACTCCATCTAGTCAAACATTTGAGTTACCAATTCGATAGATCATATGTTTGGCCAGATGTCTCTGTTGGTTGTAGTGTTATCCCGAGAGTTTGGTCAGACGTCCAACCCCATAAGTCAGACATTTGAGCTGCTGAAGCAAGATTTTTTTAGGGTGTTAGCTAATTCGAATTATGGAGGACAGATTGGTCATTTTGATGTTTGTTTCTTCTCGATTGATGGTACAGATTCTTTTTGATGTGATCGGATGATCTAGAGTGATTAGAGCATCTATAAATTAACCTCTTAATTATCTTTCTAATTAAGCAATCAAGAATGATTATATTTCTAGTAATTGAGATTAATAGAAACCCAAGCTAAATCAAATTAGAGGTTTTCTATTTTGATTTCTCTATTTTGTAGTTTCTTCAATTGAGTGATTAATTATGGAGAGTCTCCACATCTTGTAACTCCCCAATCATAGAATTGGTTTATAATCTCTGGTGATTGGAATAAAAGGAGTTGTTGGTTCTCCATGAGTGTTGGATACTTATATTCAAACTACATTATCTTTTATGTCTATCTTATTTCTGATATCCATCTTGTATGAATGCATACTTGAATTTGAGTTGCTTTGATATTCAAATAGATAATACTAGATTTTGACTAAATCTCTTTCGCTCCTTAATTTTTTCACCACACTCCTAATGTGTTTTATAAAATTTAGCACCAAATTCATTTGAACCGGAGTTATATCATTACCTTCACTATAGATAATTTTTTTGATTCCATCGGTACATAGAAGAGTAAGTATAATGCCCTCGCTCTTAAGATGAAATAAATACTTTATGTCAGTGTTTGGTCAACTTTTAAAGTTGGAGGCAGTATTGTATAATGTGATAAAATAATTGTTGCTTCTGTTTCAATTATAGAAGCTTCATTTATTATAACACCATTCACATCAAATAAATTTCCAATATTATTTTTTATGTTTCATATTGGACATTCTTGCATAAAAAAATTTACTAGCTTCATCTAAATTAGCGAGTCAGTCTATGTTTTCTTTTTATTTCACATTCATAGCTTACATATGAAAGCATTGACTTACGTAGTTTGAGTTTGAAAAACTTTATTAACTTGAAAAAGGTCTGACGTATCTTTGTCAATGTAATTTTGCAAACACTCACGTTCCTCTCTAGTTTGATTAATTTCTATTCTAGATTTATTTTTATTCAAAGTTTTTAAATTTCCTTTTGTTTTCTGTAGAAGCTTGTGGAATTTGTACAGGGCAGTGCTCTGTACAGCAACAGCAAGGCTGTTTTATTACCACTCTCTATATGAATTTTCATATGTCCATCCATTAATAAATCTAAATTAAACATATTTCCTACTATTGTTATTTTCCAAAAGAGAATTGCACTGAAGTGTGGTCGTTAGTTGTCTGTGGAAGTGTATTGCAATTAAAATCGTGAAAATATGTATTTTTGGTCTATCAATACTCTATTTAGTTTATAGTGAATATTCCTATATCTCCTAGTTTTCCAAGTAAATCTATTATCCAAAATGGTAGGGTATAATAATCATGTTTTTCAAAAGGAATCTAATGATTATTTCATGTTTTTTGGAAGGTATAGGAATACCTCCTTTTTTTTCAAAGGCATGCAGAACAGTATTACAATCTCATAGTAATAACCAAAGGTTTTTCATATCTCTATTCAATACTTCTAAATGCTTCCAGAGGTATGCATTTTAAGCGCTTGACATGTATATAGCAGTAGAGGTGCAAAAAGTTATAGCAAGACGGGAATATAGTAGAAAATAGGGGAGGTTCAAAAAGCATTATTGGAAATTAAATAAAATCTCCCAAGTTAATTTATTCTTATTCTAACATTATTTTTGTAGGAAAAAGAAACACATTTTTATCTTACATAACAATAAATAGAATATCTTGATTTCTTGAGTTGGTCACTAGAGAATATTTGTAACTTACACTAAGGATTTAGGCTTTAAACTTAGGTCTTTACCCTAACTTTGTTGCTTTAGTTTAAAAGAGAAATAGTCAAATTAATCCTTTTTGTTCATGTGGTTAAAGAGGATGGTAAAAACCATTGATTTAGTGGATGCAACAGAATATATGTGGCTTTAAGTGGATTTACTGTTTAATAGCGCTAAATTTAAAAGCATAGCAGTTAAAAAATGTTACACGCTTCAGCGGGGATTTAGCAAGGTTTTAGTAGGGCTTTAACTTCATAGTTTCAAAGTAAAGTTCTGTCACTTTTACTATTAGATGCATAAATAAAGGTAGTTCATATTAGAAGTCCTCCTTTATATATATATGTATGTATGTATGTATGTATGTATGTATATGTATGTATGTACGTGTGTGTGTATGTGTGTGTGTAGTGTATGTATTGTAAATTCATAAAATATTGCTTAATTTTCTAAATAATTGGATCCTATAAAATGATTATTCTTCCATTGCCACCCATTATATTATTATTTATCATGCTCTAACTATTTAACACTCTAACTAAATACTCTTCAATTGTTTTGTTATCTAATTTGTGTCAAAGAATTCATAAAATATCGGGCTTGTAAGTTTTTAGTAAATTTTCCATTAGTTTTTTTAGGGGAATTTAAACCCCCTATATTCCATGCTATAACAGACATCATTATAATAAAAGTATAAAGCTTATATGTAAAGGATACTATAAAGAATATCTATTTTGCACACTCGTTCACAATCCTTTTGCTTCTTTTTTTACAAGAGGTATTGTCTTAACTTTAAATTGCTATTTCCATTTTGGATTCCTCATGATATATCTTTTTTGAATTCTCCATCCACGATACTATCCACTTCATTAGCAGTGATGATATCATTTATGTTCTTTATTCTATTCTTCTTTCTTTTACTCCTGTTTGCCAAGGAGGGGGAATCTGGCAGCAGCCTATGTAACGTTTAGGTATTTTCGACTTCCGAAAATCGACATCGATACGTCCACTGTATCGAATGCCGCACAATCGAAGGCCAGAAAACCCAACCGTTATGGTTTAAGAAAGAAGAGGTAGAAGAAGATAGAAGAAAATAAAGAAAAGCAATAGAAAACAATATCAGAATCTAACAATCGCAGCAGAACAACATATAATAGATAAATGAATAATCTTTAAATCAAAGAACTATATCAGTTTATACATTACATCATTAGAGTGTACAACAACAATATACAACACAATTCAACCATGGACAGTTATGCAACTTGTCCTTACAATTTGAATACACAGCGGAAAAGATAATATCCTATACAAGTAGTACGTCTCGCCATCCAGCTCGCCACCTGAGCTCCATAGCACTTCTGAATCCAGAATGACCCGATAACCTGACTCTAGACTGCCCGTGTGGAAATTGGTGGGCACCCAGAGTTTAGGAAGGAAACAATAAACTCCAGGTCAGTCATGGGACTGGTGTGAGAACTTAAAAGCAGTTATTTATTTTTAAAACAGCAACAATAAAGGAAGTGAAAAATATTCGCAATGTTTTTGGAAAATGAAACTACCATAAGGCCTCCCGCACACACACACACAATGCAAATGCAGAATCGGAGGAGATTTCTCCTTATAATAGTCAAAGATGCTTAATACGCAAAAACAAATCATTTTTGATATTATTATTAGTGCATAGTGATGAAAACCTTTTGAAAGTGTATATAAATCTTATCCAACATACGACCATTATCGTACGCCTACTATAGCTACCATCTAAACAGTGGGGCGCCACCATAAGTAAATGGCAGGTTCTACAACTAATACCGTACAAGGCTCATATTGTTTTGAATGGATTTCCAACAAATGGTCGGGCAAAGGAACTTCCCATACCGAAATGGAACGCCTCTGGAAGGACGTCCCCGAGTAACAACTTTCAGTTCTCTGCCAACACAAGGCCGGTGTACCCCCTGCTCGAGAGTATCACCTCAGATATTCTGTAACATTCCCCCTTTTTGACCGTCTCCAGTCGGTAATTAAACCAACTAGAAACGTTCAAAAAAGACGAATTGTTATTTAGTTTATAAGGTTTAAACAGAATCAGCCACAGAAACACAGAATAATAACACTGAATTAAAACAAATGAGAATTTATTTCATTACTATAAATCTTTTTATATACATCAGAGTTCATACAATTTAATACTGATACAGCGGAATATTTAAAATACAATTTTCTTCTGAAATAAATGATTCTTTACTCTCTCTCTAACTTCGCTGCTCGAAAATCTTCAAGCTGTAAAAATACTCGGTCTGACCCGAGTATTATATTCAAAAGAAAATAATACACAGGTCAGTCTAATTCAAACCAGTTTATTAGTGCATATAGGCAGTAATAATCAAATAGACGACAGTCACAATAATTCTCGTCTATCCAATTCTTTTAACAAAGAAATCGGATAACGAAAATATAACACTAAACAGTGTTAACAATAAATCAGCAGATTTAAATCATCAATAGAGATAAACAGTGTTATTGGCTGCCGTACACGCACGCGTGTACGGCCTCGCCAATACGGCATAAAACATCAATGCGTCACGACGCATAGAAAAAGAAATATCAATTCAAAACTGTCGAGCTTGGTGGTGGCTGCAGTGCACACGCACATACATGTGCACTGCCTCGCCAACTCGAGTGAATACTAACAGCAATCAAAGCTGCAGAGGTCAAGTCAGTAAACTGCAAGTATCAAAGAGGCAAGAAACAGTTCAATACCCAAGCAAACTCAAGAACAAGTTTCCAAACAACTCATTACTGCACATTTCATTAAGTGCAGAATTCTTTAAAAAAAAAAATGAACTGCAGCCCCACTTTGAATTCAAGGGCAAACTGCAACATGTACTGCGGCCACCACTTGAATACTATGGGCAAGACTGCAATAGTGTAATGAAACAGTACAGGCAGTAAAAGAGACAACAAGTGATGTACAAAGTGAGGTTTAAGTTTTATAGCAAGGTTATAAAATAAAATTTTGTTTCCCAGGCAATTGGATAAAAACGAAAATCAAAGCAAGAAATGAAAAGGGCAGCCTACTTCAAAGTAAAGGACAATAAAATAAACAAAGATATTTGTACAAGTCAAATTAAGCTACTAAAACATGTACAGGCAATAGGACAAATAAAATATGAACAAGGCGAATTTACATTCACAAATGTATGTCCATGCACTTAGTAATAGGTAGAGATGTACATACATTTAGCAAAGATGGACAAAGGCAAGGCAAATTCACAAATCTAGTAATAGACAGGGACTATTCTTCAAGGCAATAGGACACATGGGTTAACAAGTCAAGGTAGCAGATACATGCAAAAATTGTATTTATATAAGAGTGCATGACTATACAATAGTAAAAAAAAAATGAAACAGTGATGAAACTCAAAAATGCAGACGACCTAATAGGCAAACCAAATGATAGCAATGACCGGATAGAATATCATAGGTGAAGTGTTATCAGGTTAAAGACATATTACAGTAACAATATGCAACTCACAAACCAAAACTGGACAGAGCAACATGATGAACTACTGACAACAATATTACAAATGCAACTCCAACATCAGAAACTACAGTTGCTACCAAGTGATGAAATGTGCACAGTGCCACCACGCAACTGCTACATACAAAATGATCCACCAAGTTCAACAAGGCAAATGCATGCAGACAGTTCAATAGAGAAGTGCATAAGCATCACGAGGCTGAAGTCTACAAATTCAATCAAGTCTACACTGCAAAGTACTGAAGCACTATATCAACAACAGCTACAACAACACAAGTGTGTACATGAATACAACTACAGGTCAATTCGAGTATACCATAGAGAAACAACAATGCAATCTCCACATAAATATATACATATGTATATACATACGTATACACCTATATAGGAAGCACAATTACAAGGTAACAGTTTTAACAAAGCCAAAGTCAGATGGTCAGAATGAACAAATACGAAGACCGGTGAAGTATAACAGTGAACATTACCAGGAGCAAATGCAACCAGCAATATACACATGTAACAGTTTCAAACTAATGATGTGTAACAGGTAGTGCAAGTTAAACTCACAGGTGTAAGGTCAGAACAATCTAACTCAAAGGTGCAAACTCCCAATGAATATCAAGACAGGATGTAACAACATCAACTCTTTTTTTTTTATCAAAATTGAACAAGTCAACAGAGAAATACACGGAGACAGTCAAAATTCGAAACCGAGGATTTCAAAAACCAAGTCGCCCGAGATTTTTCAAATGCATACGCATTTTGATTAAGTCAGAGAAAAAAATCGCATCATCAAAACAAAATCGATTGGCCAAAGATAAATTCAAACATACAAAGACGAACGAGAATTTAGGGAAACAGGGATTCAAACCCAAATGATAACAACTCGAATATCTATCCAAATCAATGGCCAACAACAAGAGTCGAATCCAACAATCAAATACGAACGAAAATTGTAGAATTCGAACACTAATACACTTGAAGTAGGAATTAGATGTGAGGGCTACTCACCTTTGTTTTTCGAAGAGGACGAATTCGACGTCGTAGCCGAAGGTATCTCGAGAATCAAGCGGAGGCAACCCTAGCGGCCATTCCAAAATCGAAGTGACGATCTTCTTAGCCTAAATTGAAGCAGCCACAGACGATCGTTTCCAGATCGAAGCCCTAGATTTTGGATCGGAGACGAGCGAACGAAAATTTGTAGGCCGCCATTTTTTCTTTCTTCGATTTAGGTTTTACGAATGAATAAGAGGGAGGCGGGTTCTCTCGTGTTTTATCAGAGAAAAGGGTAGGGTGTGGGTATGGGCCGATATGGGTTTAGACGTGTGTTGGTATGGGTTGAGTATGGTGTTTGTTTTATTATTTTTTTTCTTTACTTTTTTTTTTCCTTTTTTCCAATTTGTTTTGTTTTTATTTATTAAAAATTTTACTTTGTTTTGTTTAATCATGTTGTTAAAAATTTAACTATGTGTATCTATTTATTTCGTACAAATAAAAATTTAATAAAAGAATTCCAATCGATTTACAAATTCCAATAAAATTAATAGAAATTAATATCGCCAATTTGACGAAGATTTAATTGTTACAAAAATTCCAACAACATCAACAAATTATCTGTCAACTTTAATCGTTTATTGATGATTAAAATTTGGGCATAAATCCAGGTTGTTACAGAAATTCAAATTGAATTCAATTAAATTTTATACGCGTTTACCCGCCATATATTCATAAAACAATTCTGATAAATACGAAAATTGAAATCCAGTAATAATTTAATATTACGGACCCAATGAAACTCGTTTCGCCAAATTCCGAGAATGTGCCTCGAAAGATTATTTTTAAATTCGATTTCAAACGATACAATTTCAAAACCGAACAAATCACTTTCAAATTAAATTCTGAAGCTTCTATTATCATCAGTATTATCAATATGAATTTTCTAAGCCTTTAAATTATTTTTAACCGGCTTAAAATTGAAGATTCAAATTTTATTCAACTTTCAATAGATTAAATTCAAAGTTTAAATCGCCAATTCATTCTGATAATTTGAAATTCAAGTCAAATCATCGTTCAAATATTTAAAATTAATTAAATATTTTCAAATTAATTTGTTCAAAATTCAGGGTCGTTACAAACTCCCCTCCTTAAAAACTTTTCGTCCTCGAAAAGGAAAAGTCGTTACAATTTTACCAATACTTCTACTCTAGTCAATTTTACTAAGCTTAAAACTTATTACAAATAAATGAATATATGTAGAATTCATTCCATTTGTTTAATCTCACTAGTTTTGTTTATCTTCTCTTTTGTTCATTGATTTCTACAATCATTGATTTCTAAAATCAAAACCCAAAAGTCTTTTATCAACATTTTTAATTTACAACTCAGATTCAAACTTAAAATTCTTCACATTAGAGATTTATATAATTATCTCTTCCAAAGCTGTGCACTTTCAAAACATTACAAAGATCCTCTTCCTTAGTTTATTAGGTAGGAATTTCGTAATTTTAATTTCAAATCATTGATTTGCTATTTACAGTTTGAAAATACTTGCTAACTCGAAATTTAACAAGTCCATCTTCGTTCTCACAGACATTAGACATACGCTGGCCAGGCGCAGGTCTAAAAATCTCCAAGTACTAAATATACTTGCTTCAATTCCCAGTGAAAATACTTTTAAAAATTCTTTTAAAAAAATGGATATGGAAAGCACGTTCCCCCATGGATCACAGTTTACCCGGCGGTTACGCTACTATCCCAGTAGAGTCGCTTGTAACTGCAGGTTTCACACCTTTCTTGAATTTCGCCATGGTTGTCGCCATAGATTGCAGTACACACGGCGGTTACGCTACTATCCCAGTAGAATCGCTCGTGTCTGTAGGCATCACGCCCCTCAAATTTCGCCTGGCATTAGATTGCAGTTTACTCGGCGGTTACGCCACTATCCCAGTGGAGTCGCTCGTAACTGTGGGCATCTCGCCCCTCAAATTACGCTAACATCATCAATCAAATCTAATCTCATCGCGATGAACTATCGCGAAGGATTTCCGATTCAAATAGTCACTCTGACTAAAATTCTACGTAGCTACGAATTTCAAATGGATACTCTTCACGAGTTCCAATACCTTCTTTAATAATAAATGGAAGGTACTTTTCCACATCCTCAGTTTAGAAAACATAATATCATATATGTAGTACTTTCATTTCACATTTCGTACATATAACATCTATGTAAACATACATAAGATTTCCATAACAATGTCTTTCTAAACTAACGGTTTTCAAATTTACCGCATTCATATATATAAGTTCTAAAAACTTACATATCCATATTCATAATAAAATAGAGGATTTCAAAATTTTCCTCTAAGTCGATTTGGAAATTTAAGGTTATCTCAAACCTAATTCATATTCATAATTCCATTTATTATCGACTTTCACATTCGATTTGAATTTCACGCTTACATCGTCAATTCTCAACACAGAATTGATGTCTATCGATATATAACCTCTGAGCTCGTACGTCTCAGAGAAGGGTGTTAAGCTAAGAGAATAAATTCTCCGCCACCAACAGATATATATTTAATAGAGATCAATTGCTATGTCATCAATTCACAATGTTAGACATGCAATCCAAATCATCATCTGAAATTCAAAGCTCAACTTATATTGTCTTTGATGTCGAAGTTAAACTCAATTTTAACTTAACGATTCAATCTTTTTGAAAAATTTCAAATTGAACAAATTGTTCAAATTCTCATTTAACTTTTCAACTTCGACTTCAAAAATGAATTTCAAATCATTTATTCCTTACGGAATATATTCACAACATTTCATATTTGGAAAAAAACATTTCCAGACTTATTTAAAAATAAGTAATTCACAATCCATTTTATTTTCAACATCTGAAAATATTCGATATACTTAAATCAAAATTAAGTATATATTTCATCTTTAAGGAAATCATTCTCTTTCACATATTCATTCGAGTCAAAACGAATGTTACGTAAAACATCGTTACGACAACTCAAAATCACTAGTATAGGAATTCGAAATTTAGATAGATGTATAAATCCCAATACTATACAAAATATTTCCTTTCGGAAATCATTTACTATAACAACAGTGTTATAGTCCACCATTTCCTTATATTCGAAAACGTCTATTTCAACAATGAATGTTGAAATCTATGGTTTCGATATTCAATGTCTTTGAAAACATCTTTTTAAAACAATTAACTTCGTTTTAAAATATCACTTTCCCAAAACATGTCCATTTTATTCAATAATATATTCACTGTCCAAAATTGTGAATATACTTCATTTAACAAACTATACAGAATTTTACTTATCAAAATAAGTCAGTTTCGAATTTATAAACAACGTTATAAATTCCATTTCTTATTCATAAAGACTTCAATTTATAAAAATTGCTTTATTAACCCATTCCTTTATAACTCAATTTTATATCAAAATTTTAATTTATAAGTAAATTACTTATAAATTTTTTTATTTCGCAACTTCGATTCATTTTATAACTTCACAATCTTAATTCTGTAATTTCCATTCACTTATGAAATCCATTAAATATTTCACTTTTAACACTTATACAATCATTTTAAAATTCCAATATAATATCAATCTTTTCAAATCTTCAATATAAACCGGTTATAATAATTCAAAAATTCCAATTTAAACTATTATATAAATTTATCAATTTTCCATTTCCAAGATAATCAACTAGTTCTTTTAATAAATCATTCATCGACTTGGTTCTCATTTTAATCGCATTCGATTCATTCACATTGGATTTTACTAACATTCATTCATATTCAATTAGTTCACATTCACTAATTCATATTCAAGTTAGTTTGCTTTCAATTCAAATCAAATTTGATTCTATTTAAATTTCTTACCTTTCAATTTGAATTCAATTTACTCAGCTTTCCAATTTCCATTAATACAATTTCATTAATACTTAATGAATTTTCCATACAATCAACTAGCAAAACCAATGCACATTCAATTTAACCAAATTTATTTACTTTGCTTACATTAAATTTGGTTCAACATACTTAATTTCAATTGGTTTATATTCTAATTCAGATTGAATTCTAATACTCACCATATTCACAAATTCACTTTTACATTTAAAGTTGAATTTTCCTTTATATACTCAAATTCATATTCATTACATCAGTTTATCCATTCATTTTTATATCCAATTAAATTTGATTCACTATTACTTAACTATGTTTCATTTTATCTTCACTTGCATTTATTTTCACCATAAAACTTAAGTTCGCCTCTAAGTTATTTGAAATTCTATTTTATTTAACTTAACTTAGATTTCATTTCTCAAATCATTTTATTTAACTTTTACTAAAGTCAAATTCATATCACAATTCAGATTTTGTTTCACTTAACAAAACTGTTTAACCATTTAACAACTGGTTTCATTTAAATTTCTCATTTTATAAGTTAAACAACTTATTAATTTTAAACTTTCCAATTCATATTATACAATCACTTATCCTTTAAGTTTAAATTTCCATCTCAATAATTTATCAAATCCAGTTCAATTTATTTAACTTCCTTTAGTTAAATTTCAAATCGTATATTTATTAACACTAATTCAATTCAATTTAACTTTTCTTAAGTTAAAGATCTTCATTTTCAAAAACAATTTTATACTTCTTTCGCTTTGAAAAACATTCTCCTTTAAAGTGTTTCTAGTAACTATTCATATTAAACATCATAAACTAAGCTTTGTGTAAACCAAAGCTCTGATACCACCTGTAACATTCCCCCTTTTTGACCGTCTCCAGTCGGTAATTAAACCAACTAGAAACGTTCAAAAAAGACGAATTGTTATTTAGTTTATAAGGTTTAAACAGAATCAGCCACAGAAACACAGAATAATAACACTGAATTAAAACAAATGAGAATTTATTTCATTACTATAAATCTTTTTATATACATCAGAGTTCATACAATTTAATACTGATACAGCGGAATATTTAAAATACAATTTTCTTCTGAAATAAATGATTCTTTACTCTCTCTCTAACTTCGCTGCTCGAAAATCTTCAAGCTGTAAAAATACTCGGTCTGACCCGAGTATTATATTCAAAAGAAAATAATACACAGGTCAGTCTAATTCAAACCAGTTTATTAGTGCATATAGGCAGTAATAATCAAATAGACGACAGTCACAATAATTCTCGTCTATCCAATTCTTTTAACAAAGAAATCGGATAACGAAAATATAACACTAAACAGTGTTAACAATAAATCAGCAGATTTAAATCATCAATAGAGATAAACAGTGTTATTGGCTGCCGTACACGCACGCGTGTACGGCCTCGCCAATACGGCATAAAACATCAATGCGTCACGACGCATAGAAAAAGAAATATCAATTCAAAACTGTCGAGCTTGGTGGTGGCTGCAGTGCACACGCACATACATGTGCACTGCCTCGCCAACTCGAGTGAATACTAACAGCAATCAAAGCTGCAGAGGTCAAGTCAGTAAACTGCAAGTATCAAAGAGGCAAGAAACAGTTCAATACCCAAGCAAACTCAAGAACAAGTTTCCAAACAACTCATTACTGCACATTTCATTAAGTGCAGAATTCTTTAAAAAAAAAAATGAACTGCAGCCCCACTTTGAATTCAAGGGCAAACTGCAACATGTACTGCGGCCACCACTTGAATACTATGGGCAAGACTGCAATAGTGTAATGAAACAGTACAGGCAGTAAAAGAGACAACAAGTGATGTACAAAGTGAGGTTTAAGTTTTATAGCAAGGTTATAAAATAAAATTTTGTTTCCCAGGCAATTGGATAAAAACGAAAATCAAAGCAAGAAATGAAAAGGGCAGCCTACTTCAAAGTAAAGGACAATAAAATAAACAAAGATATTTGTACAAGTCAAATTAAGCTACTAAAACATGTACAGGCAATAGGACAAATAAAATATGAACAAGGCGAATTTACATTCACAAATGTATGTCCATGCACTTAGTAATAGGTAGAGATGTACATACATTTAGCAAAGATGGACAAAGGCAAGGCAAATTCACAAATCTAGTAATAGACAGGGACTATTCTTCAAGGCAATAGGACACATGGGTTAACAAGTCAAGGTAGCAGATACATGCAAAAATTGTATTTATATAAGAGTGCATGACTATACAATAGTAAAAAAAAATGAAACAGTGATGAAACTCAAAAATGCAGACGACCTAATAGGCAAACCAAATGATAGCAATGACCGGATAGAATATCATAGGTGAAGTGTTATCAGGTTAAAGACATATTACAGTAACAATATGCAACTCACAAACCAAAACTGGACAGAGCAACATGATGAACTACTGACAACAATATTACAAATGCAACTCCAACATCAGAAACTACAGTTGCTACCAAGTGATGAAATGTGCACAGTGCCACCACGCAACTGCTACATACAAAATGATCCACCAAGTTCAACAAGGCAAATGCATGCAGACAGTTCAATAGAGAAGTGCATAAGCATCACGAGGCTGAAGTCTACAAATTCAATCAAGTCTACACTGCAAAGTACTGAAGCACTATATCAACAACAGCTACAACAACACAAGTGTGTACATGAATACAACTACAGGTCAATTCGAGTATACCATAGAGAAACAACAATGCAATCTCCACATAAATATATACATATGTATATACATACGTATACACCTATATAGGAAGCACAATTACAAGGTAACAGTTTTAACAAAGCCAAAGTCAGATGGTCAGAATGAACAAATACGAAGACCGGTGAAGTATAACAGTGAACATTACCAGGAGCAAATGCAACCAGCAATATACACATGTAACAGTTTCAAACTAATGATGTGTAACAGGTAGTGCAAGTTAAACTCACAGGTGTAAGGTCAGAACAATCTAACTCAAAGGTGCAAACTCCCAATGAATATCAAGACAGGATGTAACAACATCAACTCTTTTTTTTTTATCAAAATTGAACAAGTCAACAGAGAAATACACGGAGACAGTCAAAATTCGAAACCGAGGATTTCAAAAACCAAGTCGCCCGAGATTTTTCAAATGCATACGCATTTTGATTAAGTCAGAGAAAAAAATCGCATCATCAAAACAAAATCGATTGGCCAAAGATAAATTCAAACATACAAAGACGAACGAGAATTTAGGGAAACAGGGATTCAAACCCAAATGATAACAACTCGAATATCTATCCAAATCAATGGCCAACAACAAGAGTCGAATCCAACAATCAAATACGAACGAAAATTGTAGAATTCGAACACTAATACACTTGAAGTAGGAATTAGATGTGAGGGCTACTCACCTTTGTTTTTCGAAGAGGACGAATTCGACGTCGTAGCCGAAGGTATCTCGAGAATCAAGCGGAGGCAACCCTAGCGGCCATTCCAAAATCGAAGTGACGATCTTCTTAGCCTAAATTGAAGCAGCCACAGACGATCGTTTCCAGATCGAAGCCCTAGATTTTGGATCGGAGACGAGCGAACGAAAATTTGTAGGCCGCCATTTTTTCTTTCTTCGATTTAGGTTTTACGAATGAATAAGAGGGAGGCGGGTTCTCTCGTGTTTTATCAGAGAAAAGGGTAGGGTGTGGGTATGGGCCGATATGGGTTTAGACGTGTGTTGGTATGGGTTGAGTATGGTGTTTGTTTTATTATTTTTTTTCTTTACTTTTTTTTTTTCCTTTTTTCCAATTTGTTTTGTTTTTATTTATTAAAAATTTTACTTTGTTTTGTTTAATCATGTTGTTAAAAATTTAACTATGTGTATCTATTTATTTCGTACAAATAAAAATTTAATAAAAGAATTCCAATCGATTTACAAATTCCAATAAAATTAATAGAAATTAATATCGCCAATTTGACGAAGATTTAATTGTTACAAAAATTCCAACAACATCAACAAATTATCTGTCAACTTTAATCGTTTATTGATGATTAAAATTTGGGCATAAATCCAGGTTGTTACAGAAATTCAAATTGAATTCAATTAAATTTTATACGCGTTTACCCGCCATATATTCATAAAACAATTCTGATAAATACGAAAATTGAAATCCAGTAATAATTTAATATTACGGACCCAATGAAACTCGTTTCGCCAAATTCCGAGAATGTGCCTCGAAAGATTATTTTTAAATTCGATTTCAAACGATACAATTTCAAAACCGAACAAATCACTTTCAAATTAAATTCTGAAGCTTCTATTATCATCAGTATTATCAATATGAATTTTCTAAGCCTTTAAATTATTTTTAACCGGCTTAAAATTGAAGATTCAAATTTTATTCAACTTTCAATAGATTAAATTCAAAGTTTAAATCGCCAATTCATTCTGATAATTTGAAATTCAAGTCAAATCATCGTTCAAATATTTAAAATTAATTAAATATTTTCAAATTAATTTGTTCAAAATTCAGGGTCGTTACATATTCCATCCCCGGTCGTAACCAACCTTTATCCGGGATCCCGACAACCAACAAATACAAAGAAATAAATTCTACAGCAACCACATAGTTTAAATATCTGGACTCCATACAATGATATCACCTCTATCCAGAAGAAATGGACATACCCTAGGGACGCGATCCCTGAAACCTTGCTGCATCTTTCCTGTTTTGACCATTTCCGGGTTGTGAGGTTCGACGAAGTTTCATCCACAAAGCTATGCTTTTTCACAAAGCCACGCTTTGATCATCAAATGATCAATAAATAATCATCACATAACAACACTCAGCATGCCACATTACCAAATTGGGAATATATCGCTGATAACCTTCAACTACATAACCTCTGAGCTCATATGTCTCAGAGAAGGGTGTTAAGCTAAGAGAATAAATTCTCCGCCACCAACAGAAATGTATTTTAAAGAAATCTTCTTTATATCTCAAAATATAATGTCAGACATGTAACCATACAAGTCTGTTCCGGGTTCGAACAGAACCGAAGGCACTTCAAAAGAAGCCCTTGCAATCCGGGTATTCACAAACCCGATCGAATTTCCCATCACAAAGGAAATCTCCATACCGTAGCTAACGGTGCAGAGACAATCAATAGGTCATCCTATCGTTTTCACAAATACCCGGTCTTCAACACCGGCCTTTAATTGCAATCCATTACGTCGTATCACTATTCGGAATGGGTAATCCGAATAACGAGCGTAATACTTTGAAAATAAGTGTAGCATCCAAATTTTCAAACAAGTCACAACAATCACCTATTTAAAGGTCAAATACTGATAGTCGGTTGTTTAACTATCAATCAATGTTCACAACATCACCCGATTCCAAATAATTTCCAAAATTATTTATTTTCCAAAAATATCTTTACAAGATATAATTTTCAACACTTCAATAGTTTGAAAAATAGATTTCAAATCAATTTTCAATTCATCTTTAAAAGATATAATCCCACAGCATTTCACTTCATATTGGAAAAACATTTCCATACTTATTTAATAATAAGTAATTCACAAATCTATTTATTTTCAACATCTAGATAAATCACAATTTAGTATATATTTCATTCTTTAAGGAAAACATTCTCTTAAACACATTTATTTGAGTCAAAACGAATGTTACATAAAACATCGTTACGACGACCCAAAATCACTAGTATAGGGATTCGAAATTAAGATAGATATATAAATCCCAATACTATATAAAACATTTCCTTTCGAAAATCATTTACTATAACAACAGTGTTATAGTCCACCATTTCCTTATTTCTCGAAAACGTCTACTTCAACAATGAATGTTGAAATCTATAGTTTCGATACTCAACACATTTTTAAAACATCTTTAAATCGTTTTAATTCTTTTTAAAATATCACTTCCCCAAAACATATCCATTTTATTTAATAATATATTCACTGTCCAAAATCGTGAATATACTTCATTAACCAGCTTCAAAATTTATACTCATTTTATTTAAAGGATTATCCACTGTCCAAAATCGTGAATATACTTCCTTAAATAAGCTATAATAATTTACTTATCAAAATAAGTCAATTTCGAATTTATAAAACAATGTTTATAAATTCCATTTATATTTTATAACAACTTCAACTTATAAATCACTTTATTAATAGATTCAAATTATAACTCAATTATATGCCAAAAATTCATATTATAAGTTAAATACTTATAATTCATTTATTTACAAAATCATTCTTTTAAAACTCCCCAAATTATAAATCTTATTACTTAAAAGATTCGTTTATAACTCCTTTATCAACATTTATAAAAACTCCATTAAAATTCCATTATTCTGATTTATAAAAATTCAATTTTATAAATCTTATTTATAAACCGTTTATAATAAATTCAAAAATCTTCATTTTATACTATTTTACAAAAAAGTTCATTTCATATTCCAAAAATCAAATTCTGGTTTTATTTCACAAAACACTTAAATTTTATAACATAAAAATTATAACGTTTATTTATTTAAAATGAATCAATTCTAAAATTTAATAAAATGTATATTTTCAAAAATCACTTTAAAATCTTTTATAAATTAGAAATCGTTCTTTTAACATTTTTAAAACGCCAAAATAGGCCCAATGATGCAACAGCACCAAATAGTCAATCACGACAACAAAACATCATATATCATCATATGATAATCAAATATATCACAATATCTGTAATCAAATAAATACTGGTGAGGAATCCAGATGGATCCCTCCAACCTGTTTCCCTGCATCCACAGATGTTAGCACAATACCAATTCCGTTTCAGTACGGAATATCGTGGTATATGGGATTTATAAAATACTATCCGCTATTATGCGGCGCAATAGGGTCTCATCCGCTATATAATGCGGGAAATCAACTCCAAGTACATATATAATACCAATTTCACTTCACGGTGAAATATCTGCGGTATATGTTTTTAATAAATAACCTCCGCTTAATATACGGCGTATAATGTCTATTTCAACACAACAGATAACAATTTATCATTCAATCACACAATCAAGCAATTTTAAATCTAACTATTTAAAATATAAATCGAAACAGATTCGATTGAGTGAGAAGTTCTCACCTTGTTTCCCCGATAACAGTTGCAACGTTCTATTTTGAATAAAATTAAACGTGCATTTAATTTTACCCAAAAATTTCACTAGCTCCAATCAATTCCAATCCAACTCCATTGCGTAGTGCTCGTCAATACGAACCCGGCGCAATTTGTTTCGTCCAAAACGGACCTCGTATGACAAAGATACGATATTTTAAACATTATACAAATTATAATATAATTTAAATTCAATTTTTATTAAATTTTAAACCCTACAATAGATCACGGCCGTCCATTCTTTGTGCATCCATCAGGGCCGCACATGTATTCTTCTCCCCTCCATTCGTACCCAGGTAAATCACGCACGCCACTGAACCCAAGCTGCCGATGCTCCACCAATTTACGCGACTCCACCTCTCAACTTCACGTCAATCGGGGAGTGCCAAACGAAAGCCCATCACGAACTTCCCCAGCGCCTTGATTTGGTTGAAGCTCGGTCGACCCATCTCCTAGAAAATCGTGCGCGAACGTGCGGCATACACGGCCTGTTTTTCGTCGATCCATAGCGTTAAATTCCATCTTAACCGTCGAATTTGTAGTTCTCGATGTCGTCTACAATTCTCTAGTTGAAAATTTCTTGAATTGATGCGTGGATTTAAAGATAATTGAGGAGAAAGGGGACGAAATTCTAGCCATTCGAAATGATAATGGCGGCAGCTGATAGGGTTAGGGTTTTGAGCAATTTGTGAATAAGGGGGGTCCTTTTATAGAAAACCGACGAACACTATTCATCCTGGATTTTCCGAACTCCAAATCTCGCGCGGTGGCTGACGTTTCTAGGGTTTAACCCGTGTTCCGGACACAATGGAATAGGTTTCGGAAGCCAATTCGATCATCTGTGCGAGTTACGGCAATAAACGATCGATTTTAAATTAAATCGGTTAAACAAATTTCTGTGCGTTTTAGCTTGCCTCGGACAAACGGTAAATCCGATTGACACGAAATTTGAAACCTTACAATAATATAACATTACAGATCCGATGAAATTGGATTCGTCGAAATCCGAGACTGTTTGAAAAAATGACTATTTTGACTAGTCGATTAAATATTAAAATATTCAATTTCCACAAATTAACTTTTAATTCAATTTTAAAAGTTCTATAACATCACTATAACTTCAATATGATTTAATATAACTTTATAAATAATTTTTAATCACATTAAACTCAATTTTCAATTATTTCTGGAATTTCAAATATTAAATTATCGATTTAATCATCCAATTAAATCCATATATTCGAAATTAATTTATTCGACTTATAAATTTTACTTATTTAATATTTAAAATTAATTAAATATACGAATTTAAAATTGACAGAAATTCTGGATCGTTATAAACTTCCCCCCTTAAAAGAATTTCGTCCTCGAAATTACCAAGTAAGAAAAATTACAGAATCCATTAACTTTTCAAAATAAACCATTCAAATTTGATTTACAAATCTCTTAAGTGTTTAACTTTTCCAAAATTCATAGTTAAACTTCTTACAACAACTTTACTAAGTTTTCAAATCATACTTAGTTTTCAAAATTTCCCAATTTTCTCAAAAATATTCTGACGCCTTAAATTTTCGGAAAATTTCGCCATAACCTCCTTTGCACGGCTCGATCCAAAAAAAATGACAGTGTATATATATCACAAATATACATCTCATCAAGTGATGAGGCATCCCGTAGGGAAAAAAGTGTAAAAGTACGATATGTAATCCGAGATATGTACCTTATATATTATTAGCGAGCGTATACGACTAATATAGCACGAAAGCGAGCTCCAAAAGCGAAGCAAGCGCCATCCGCACCTACTAAACACTTAACAACAATGAGAAACATGTATATATGTGAAATAATATCAATATACAACATATACTACGTATGTCAACATAGCAAATGTAACAAAACAACAAATGCAACCATCAAACAACAATCATCCAACTAAACATCCAACAAATCCATAACCAAATCAATATACATTCTCTATTCAATGAATCGGCTTTCAATTTAAATCATATTTGATTCGTTAACATTGGATTTTTAATCAACATTCATTTTCAATTAGTTTATATTCACTAATTTAAATTCATGTTAGTTCACTTTCAATTCAAATCAAATTCAATGCTGTTCAAATTTACATATTATTAATTTGAATTCAATCACTTTAGCTTCCAATTTTGCTAATTCAATTTCATTAACACTTCATGAATTATACACAATCAATTTACAATCAAATAACAACCAATGTTTATTCAACACAACCAAATTTATTCACTTTACATTCAATTTGGTTAAACACTCTCAATTCAATTGGTTGATATTAAATTGGCTTCCATTCAATCTCCAATTTCTAATTTCATATGCCTTTAATGAATTAACACTTATATTCATTATTCCATCTCAATTCATTTACATTAGATTGATTCATATTCAATCCATTCATCAATTCAATTGCTAATTCATTTAACATTTCAAGTTGAATTTCGTTTATATAACTCAAGTTCACATCCATTTAATTCACTTTATTAATTTACTTCGATACCAAAATCAACTTCATTCAACATCACTTAAGTTATATTCCATTTCAAACATCATTTGTTTAACTCAACTTAAATTTCCACTTATAAATCCAATTCAGATTTCAAATTCTAAAGTAAATTCTATTTAACTTTTACCAAAGTCAAATTCATTACGTAACCAAAATCAAATTTTTATTTTGCTTAACAAAATTGTTTAGCCATTTTATCATTTGGTTTCACTTACATTTTCACATTTAATAAGTTATACAACTTTTTATTCAACTTCCAAATCTGATTTAATTTATTTAACTTCCTTTAATTAAATTTCACATCATATATTTTGTTATACTAACTTAGAGTCTTTAACTTTACAAAAGCTAAAATTTTATTTCACATTATAAGTACAAAGCTCGTTTTACTTATATTTATCAATTACTACTTGGATTTAATTTCAAATTTGTTTATCACAACAAATCTTCAATTTCCAATTTATTATGGTAGCAAATCAATCACATAGAAACTCGAAAATGATACTGATGATGCTGCAGTCATCACCCTTATTATTTTCCAGCAATAGTAGTGAATCTAGTGCTTTAAATTCTTCCAATTGTTTTCCTTTTGTTTATAAATCACATTTATAAACCCTTTTCTTATATAATTTCACTATTTTACTTCACTTATACAAGATTATTTCACAATTGTAAATCATTTTAATTATAATTCCATACTTATAATTCATTTGCTTTAACAATTTACTCTTTTACAATTGTTGTTTTCCTTTAACTCAAACAACTTTGATTCACTTATATATATTCTTACATTTTCAACAATCAAACAATCAATTATATACACTTTAATGATTTCTGAAAAATTATTTCCTTTATATATAAAATATAATCGAGGTAAAATTATTTCATTTACCCAATTTAAAAAAATATCGTGCCGAATTGTTCTAAACAAGTGTTTAGAGATCCCTATCGATAAAGTTGTCCAGACGATACCGACCAGAATCCATATATACCACTCAACAAACCAACCATCACAATATAAAACAATTTTATACCCACTAACAAATACGCGCTCATATCTATTATTACACTCACACTCATTCTAGAGTACTACTGACTCTATCTCTAATGAGTAACACCCAACAGAGCCATGGTTGTCGCTTAACCAAATGCTCCGATACCAAATGTAACATTTAGGTATTTTCGACTTCCGAAAATCGACATCGATACGTCCACTGTATCGAATGCCGCACAGTCGAAGGCCGGAAAACCCAACCGTTATGGTTTAAGAAAGAAGAGGTAGAAGAAAGATAGAAGAAAAGAAAGAAAAGCAACAGAAAACAATATCAGAATCTAACAATCGCAGCGGAACAACATATAATAGATAAATGAATAATCTTTAAATCAAAGAACTATACCAGTTTATGCATTACATCATCAGAGTGTACAACAACAATATACAACACAATTCAACCATGGACAGTTATACAACTTGTCCTTATAATTTGAATACATAGCGGAAAAGATAATATCCTATACAAGTGGTACGTCTCACCATCCAGCTCGCCTCCTGAGCTCCATAGCACTTCTGAATCTAGAATAACCTGATAACCTGACTCTAGACTGTCCGTGTGGAAATTGGTGGGCACCCAGAGTTTAGGAAGGAAACAATAAACTCCAGGACAGTTATGGGACTGGTGTGAGAAATTAAAAGCAGATATTTATTATTAAAACAACAGCAGTAAAGGAAGTGAAAAATATTCGCAATGTTTTTGGAAAATAAAACTACCATAAGGCCTCCCGCACACACACACAATGCAAACGCAGAATCAGAGGAGATTTCTCCTTATGATAGTCAAAGATGCTTACTACGCAAAAACAAATCATTTTTGATATTATTATTAGTGCATAGTGATGAAAACCTTTTGAAAGTGTATATAAATCTTACCCAACATACGACCATTATCGTATGCCTACTATAGCTACCATCTAAACAGTGGTGTGCCACCATAAGTAAATGGCAGGTTCTACAACTAATACCGTACAAGGCTCGTATTGTTTTGAATTAATTTCCAACAAATGGTCGGGCAAAGGAACTTCCCATACCGAAATGGAACGCCTCTGGAAGGACGTCCCCGAGCAACATCTTTCAGTTCTCTGCCAACACAAGGCCGGTGTACCCCCTGCCCGGGAGTATCACCTCAGATATTCCATCCCCGGTCGTAACCAACCTTTATCCGGGATCCCGACAACCAACAACCACAAAGAAATAAATTCTGCAGCAACCACATAGGTTAAATATCTGGACTCCATACCATGATATCACCTCTATCCAGAATAAATGGACATACCCTAGGGACGCGATCCCTGAAACCTTGCTGCATCTTTCCTGTTTTGCCCATTTCCGGGTTGTGAGGTTCGACGAAGTTTCGTCCACAAAGCTACGCTTTTTCACAAAGCCACGCTTTGATCATAAAATGATCAATAAATAATCATCACATAACAACACTCAGCATGCCATATTACCAAATTGGGAATATATCGCGGATAACCTTCAACTACATAACCTCTGAGCTCATACGTCTCAGAGAAGGGTGTTAAGCTAAGAGAATAAATTCTCCGCCACCAACAGAAATGTATTTGAAAGAAATCTGCTTTATATCTCAAAATGTAATGTCAGACATGTAACCATACAAGTCTGTTCCGGGTTCGAACAGAACCGAAGGCACTTCAAAAGAAGCCCTTGCAATCCGGGTATTCACAAACCCGATCGAATTTCCCATCACAAAGGAAATCTCCATACCGTAGCTAACGGTGCAGAGACAATCGATAGGTCATCCTATAGTTTTCACAAATACCCGGTCTTCAACACCAGTCATCAATTGCAATCCATTACATTGTATCACTATTCGGAATGGGTAATCCGAATAACGAGCGCAATACTTTGAAAATAAGTGTAGCATCCAAATTTTCAAACAAGTCACAACAATCACCTATTTAAAGGTCAAATATTGATAGTCGGTTGTTTAACTATCAATCAATGTTCACAACATCACCCGATTCCAAATAATTTCCCAAATTATTTATTTTCCAAAAATATCTTTACAAGATATAATTTTCAACATTTCAATTGTTTGAAAAACAGATTTCAAATCAATTTTCAATTCATCTTTAAAAGATATAATCCCAAAACATTTCACTTCATATTGGAAAAACATTTCCATACTTATCTAATAATAAGTAATTCACAAATCTATTTATTTTCAACATCTGGAAAATATTCAATATACTTAAATAACAATTTAGTATATATTTCATTCTTTAAGGAAAGCATTCTCTTAAACACATTTATTTGAGTCAAAACGAATGTTACGTAAAACATCGTTACGACGACCCAAAATCACTAGTATAGGGATTCGAAATTAAGATAGATATATAAATCCCAATACTATATAAAACATTTCCTTTCGAAAATCATTTACTATAGCAACAGTGTTATAGTCCACCATTTCCTTATATCTCGATAACGTCTACTTCAACAATGAATGTTGAAATCTATAGTTTCGATACTCAACACATTTTTAAAACATCTTTAAATCGTTTTAATTCTATTTAAAATATCACTTCCCCAAAACATATCCATTTTATTTAATAATATATTCACTGTCCAAAATCGTGAATATACTTCATTAACCAATTTCAACATTTATACACATTTTATTTAAAGGATTATCCACTGTCCAAAATCGTGAATATACTTCCTTAAATAAGCTATAATAATTTACTTATCAAAATAAGTCAATTTCGAATTTATAAAACAATGTTTATAAATTCCATTTATATTTTATAACAACTTCAACTTATAAATCACTTTATTAACAGATTCAATTTATAACTCAATTATATGCCAAAAATTCATATTATAAGTTAAATACTTATAATTCATTTATTTACAAAATCATTCTTTTAAAACTCCACAAATTATAAATCTTATTACTTAAAAGATTCGTTTATAACTCATTTATCAACATTTATAAAAACTCCATTAAAATTCCATTATTCTGATTTATAAAAATTCAATTTTATAAATCTTATTTATAAACCGTTTATAATAAATTCAAAAATCTTCATTTTATACTATTTTACAAAATAGTTCATTTCATATTCCAAAAATCAAATTCTGGTTTTATTTCACAAAACTCTTAATTTTTATAACATAAAAATTATAACGTTTATTTATTTAAAATGAATCAATTCCAAAATTTAATAAAACGTATATTTTCAAAAATCACTTTAAAATATTTTATAAATTAGAAATCGTTCTTTTAACATTTTTAAAATGCCAAAATAGGCCCAATGATGCAACAGCACCAAATAGTCAATCACGACAACAAAACATCATATATCATCATATGATAATCAAATATAGCACAATATCTGTAATCAAATAAATACTGGTGAGGAATCCAGTTGGATCCCTCCAACCTGTTTCCCTGCATCCACAGATGTTAGCACAATACCAATTTCGTTCCAGTACGGAATATCGCGGTATATGGGATTTATAAAATACTATCCGCTATTATGCGGCGCAATAGGGTCTCATACGCTATATAATGCGGGAAATCAACTCCAAGTACATATATAATACCAATTTCACTTCACGGTGAAGCATCTGCGGTATATGTTTTTAATAAATAACCTTCGCTTAATATACAGCGTATAATGTCTATTTCAACACAACAGATAACAATTTATCATTCAATCACACAATCAAGCAATTTTAAATCTAACGATTTAAAATATAAATCGAAACAGATTCGATTGAGTGAGAAGTTCTCACCTTGTTTCCCGGATAACAGTTGCAACGTTCTATTTTGAATAAAATTAAACGCGCGTTTAATTTTACCCAAAAATTTCACTAGCTCCAATCAATTCCAATCCAACTCCATTACGTAGTGCTCGTCAATATGAACCCGGCGCAATTTGATTCGTCCAAAACGGACCTCGTATGACAAAGATACGATATTTTAAACATTATACAAATTATAATATAATTTAAATTCAATTTTTATTAAATTTTACACCCTACAATAGATCACGGCCGTCCGTTCTTTGTGCATCCATCAGGGCTGCACATGTATTCTTCTCCCCTCCATTCGTACCCAGGTAAATCACGCGCGCCACTGAACCCAAGTCGCCGATGCTCCACCAATTTACGCGACTCCACCTCTCAACTTCACGTCGATCGGGGAGTGCCAAACGAAAGCCCATCATGAACTCCCCCACCGCCTTGATTTTCATAAAGCTCGGTCGAGCCATCTCCCAGAAAATCGTGCACGAACGTGCAGCATACACGGCCTGTTTTTCGTCGATCCGTAGCGTTAAATTCCATCTTAACCGTTGAATTTGTAGTTCTCGATGTCGTCTACAATTCTCTAGTTGTAAATTTCTTGAATTGATGCGTGGATTTGAAGATAATTGAGGAGAAAGGGGATGAAATTCTTGCCGTTCGAAATGATAATGGCGGCGGCTGATAGGGTTAGGGTTTTGAGCAATTTGTGAATAAGGGGGGTCCTTTTATAGAAAACTAACGAACACTATTCATCCCGGATTTTCCGAACTCCAAATCTCACGCGGTGACCGGCGTTTCTTGGGTTAAACCCGCGTTTCAGGCACAATGGAATAGGTTTCGGAAGCCAATTCGATCATCTGTGCGAGTTACGGCAACAAACGATCGATTTTAAATTAAATTGGTTAAACAAATTTCTGTGTGTTTTAGCTTGCCCCGGACAAACGGTAAATCCGATGACACGAAATTTGAAACCTTACAATAATATAATAATACAGATCCGATGAAACTGGTTTTGTCGAAATCCGAGACTGTTTGAAAAAATGACTATTT
This sequence comes from Allium fistulosum, assembly GCA_030737815.1. NCBI lineage: Eukaryota > Viridiplantae > Streptophyta > Magnoliopsida > Asparagales > Amaryllidaceae > Allium > Allium fistulosum. The sequence goes on from CM060904.1 coordinate 139,197,003, forward strand.
TTACTAGTCGATTAAATATTAAAATATTCAATTTCCACAAATTAACTTTTAATTCAATTTTAAAAGTTCTATAACATCACTATAACTTCAATATGATTTAATATAACTTTATAAATCATTTTTAATCACATTAAACCCAATTTTCAATTATTTCTGGAATTTCAAATATTAAATTATCGATTTAATCATCCAATTAAATCCAGATATTCGAAATTAATTTATTCGACTTATAAATTTTACTTAATTAATATTTAAAATTAATTAAATATACGAATTTAAAATTGACAGAAATTCTGGGTTGTTACAGCCTATCAAGATTTGGAGGTGGCAGATCTGGTAGTGGCGAAGTTGTTTTGGTGGTATTTCCTTAATCTATGATGCTCTTCTATAATGTTTTTTATTGTATTTTGAATTCATTAGTTTCAATACCTTTATATAAGCTTGGGTTATCCTCCTAGGAGGATACTTAGTGGCATGTTTGATATAATCCCCATTTGTATGTATTTACTTGTCTACTGCTTGCATTTGGACAATGGATTATTGCATTTGTACTGCATCTCTACTTGACAAATTTGTATTCTAGGGTGCTTGTATTAACATTCCTTGATCTGCATCCCCATTTGGTAAGTTATTTTCTTTCAAAATTGTGGTATTGAAATCTGCCAAAATTTGAACCTGCTTTGAGTCCTTACTGTAGTTTTTAGTAATTGAATTATAATTTTCAGAAGTATTGTTATCTGTAACTACATTTGTGATATTAGATCTCATTTGCGTTTCTGGAATTACATCCACATTTTTAGTAATTTCATTTATGTTTCAGTAAATTTGGGGTAAAAAATTGCATAATTTTTTGAAGCTTGGAGATAGAAGTCATATTCGTGTCAACTGGTTCCTCAAGATTTTTATTTGGGTCCAAGTTTTCGAGTATATTTTCCATGTCTGCATCAATAGTTGCTTCTAAACCTCTATCAATGTCCATATTTTCCTAGTTTGCATTACATTCTTCATTTTCAATAGTTTGCATTGTTTTTTCCAAGCATGATTTTTCTTTCCCCACTTTTGTGATAATGCAGTTTTCAAGATTATGACCAAAATAAGAACATGTTTTGCATCTTGGAGGAATCCATTCATATTCAATTATTTACATTAGATTTTCCCCACTATGCATTGATATATATGATTCATTTGGTAGTTCAGCATCTGCTTTGATTTCAACTAAGATTCTTGAATATCTGAAGCGTGTTTCTTTTGTGGTTTGTTCATTAAGCTTCAATACATGCCCACTGCACATGCAATTGCATAGAAATCTTCTTTATCCTATAGCTTTAATTTTAATTCAAGAAGTCTAATCCATATTTGGAAGTGTCGATAACAAATCTTTTCAAGATTTACTTTATTTGTCCATATTTTTCAATATAATATGTTTTCCATTGATAAAATATGGACTTTCGTCAATAGCTTTGTCACAATCAATAATCTACAAATCTAATGATGAAAAACCCAATTGTTTCTAGCATCGATCTCAAAATTACTTGAAGGATTCTAAATTCTAGAAACAAATGTCTTGAATTGATGATAAAATGGGTGGTTGCCAAAAACATAGGCAACATTCTATTGTTCCATTTAATTTTCTATCCTCTTGCCGACCCCCTCTTTAACCACCACTACATTTTATCGTCTATGGTGATTGGAGTAACATAGCGAGGTCGAATTCTAAATTATGGCCACCAATCCTGATCATTCCAATCCAAGAAGATGCCTTTTTCATTGAATTACCGTCTTTGGCCTGGAGCTGAACTTTATTCCTCGATCTCGAAACAATCTGAACCATGTTGCATGATCTTGAAATGGATACTACACTTTTCTTGTAATGATATGGTTGAGTTCTTAGCCCTTCATCAGTTTTTTAGAGGTGGTTGTGGTGGTAGGGATTTTTTCGATGGTTCACTACCTAAAATCTGTAACGACCCGTATTTTTACGGATCGACAAGTTCGACAGAATCTGGAATTTTAGCATTTTGAGCCATTTCAGATTTTAGGCAGATTTTGCCTAAGTCCTAAGTCGTTCACGACTTAGCATAATTCGTAAGTCGTATACGACTTAGGAGATGGGAGTGACCCAGGTGAATGGCGAGTTAAAGGTTTGGAGATAGGTCATTTGGAACGACTTAAGGAGTTAACGACTTAAGTTAGTAAGGCGACTTATAGGGGTTAGCGACTTAAGGACTGGACGAGTTAAGGGATGAGTCGTATACTTACTAAGTCGTAAGTCGTAGCCTAGTTGAGTCGTAAACGACTCAGTAGTTGGCTGCTAGGTTATAAGTCGTAGGCTTGTGGGATTTGATAAGTTGTAGTTGGGCTAAGTGTTTGTTTGATGAGTCGTATCCCAGTAGGTTGTAAGTCGTTGCCAAGATAAGTCGAGGTCCCTGTTTTGTTAATGAGTCGTAAACTGGGGGTTTTGTTAAGTCGTAGACGACTTAAGAGTTTAACCCGGCTATCTGATGAGTCGTAGGTTGAGCCCTTTGTTGAGTCGTACCTTCTGATGAGTCGTAGCTTTGTGCTAAGTCGTAGACGACTTAGTGGTTGAGTCGTCTAGCCAGTAAGGCGCGTGCGCACTAGGTCGTAGACAGGGGTATTCTGGTGAGTCGTAGGTGCCTGTGATGAGTCGGAAGAAGCTATAAGTCGGAATTAGGCTTAAGTCGGAAGACTGTTGAGTCGTGGTGTTCTGATGAGTCGTAGACGACTCATGGAGACAGACGAGATAAGGATTTCAGCTATAAATAGGAGAGCTTCTCTTCATTTTTGGGATTCGGATTTTGAAGCGACGAAGTGCTGCCATTTTGAGAGCTCGACTTCTACACTTCTTCACTTCTTTTCTCCACTCTAATCTAGTGCTACCTTCCATCCAAATCAAAGATCAAGATTGAAGATTCAAGAGCTAAAGTTGAAGATCTTCATCTTTTCAAGAGAGATTTCATCGTTTGAAGCGGATTCGTGATAGATCAAGCTTGATCCTTCGATGTCCAGATCTGAAGCATATTGATTTGAGTTTGTTTAGGTGATTTGGTGAGTGGTGATTATCTCTCACACGAATCCAAAGGAGTATATCGGATTGTTGGCTCGATTTAGTGTTAAAATAGAGATTTCCATGCATTTTCTTCATCCTATGTGTAGATCCATATAGATCCATTGTTCATGATGATGTTACATCCATTTTATTATATGTTAACCTATGCAAGTTCATTCATCAAGTTTGTAGAGATATAATCCATGTTTTCATACTTATTGGACTTTCAACTCTTTAATTACGAAAATGCCATTATTGTTATAATTGTCTACTTAGATCATATTTGAATGCTTGATTGTTTGGATTAATGTTTGACTTGGTTGATTGCTATGAATTAGATGATTGATGATTTGATTTAGACCGAAGATGATTCAAAACTAAGAGAAAGGCTCTTGAATTGGGAAAGCTGCTCGTGGCATATGTAGCGGGATGATGAAGCTCTTATGCATAGATTTGATGTGATGTTGAGATGAGGTCTTGCGAGGATGTGATGAAGCGAGGCAATCATGTGATGAAGACTTGGTTTAATCCAGACGGGATCATTCCAAGCATGTTGATAACTCGGTGAAATGGTTCGGGTTGAGGATAATGGATGGTTATGAGAATAGTCGTCGAGGAGGATGACTAGGAGGCTTGGGTCTCATCGTTGTTGAAGGTTCTAGCATGCTCCAAGCAAGAGTACATGGGGACGCCCAAAAGACTAACCGTTGATGGTCGAGTACTCTGGGCAGATTCGATAATCCTAGGCACGGGTCACGACGACGTGCGGGAGTTATGTCTAGAACCGGGGTTTCCATTAGCCCTTGACGGACGGCTGAAAGAATGTGCCGGTCATTCAATTAACGGTGAAATCGAAGCAATGATAACAGTGATAGCCGAGTCATGGATGTTTGGTTGTATCGTCATTCGGTCTCAAGAGCGGTATTTCCTGGGTGCTTATCTGACCTTGGTTTTAGACCTTGGGATTTGTACTTGGAAAACATCGCTCTTGACTCGAGTGACAATTGCTTTACTTTAAATTGTATGCTCTGCTGTGTTGCTTCTGCTTAGTGTGTGTCTGGGGCTATCACTGTAGAATGAGGTTGGAGTGGGAGGGTTGTATTCCTATTCCTTTTCCTTTATGCTCTTTTGGTATGTTGTTAGTTAATTTACTGCTCACTAAGACTGTTGTCTGACTCAAGGCTTTATGTTTTTAATTCTTATTGCCTTGGGCTGTTCGTCGATTTTGGGACGGGCAGACTAGGTAGCAGGTGACAGGTGCTGTTCTCTTCTCACGATGCTGATATCGAAGACGAGCTGGAGGGTTGCATATTATCTTCTTATTATATGTACTGGATATTCCGCTGTTTTGTATTCTCTGAGAGATATGTAGTGAGGCTTGATGTATTGACTATGTGGATGTTTGTATTCAACTATTATGGAGTTTTATATGATGTCATTTTGTTCTGTAAAGCTTTACTATACATATGTTCTATTGTATTTTGTCCATGCGCTGTGAGAAATACGATAGATTCTGTTGTTTCAATCTACCCTGACAATCGTCCATGGTCGCCTGGCACACTTTACAGCGCACTATCTCTAGATTCGGTGCAGGGGTCATGGGCGGTCGTCACATTTGGTATCAGAGCATTGGTTAATCGATTTTACCCAACGCTCGCTGTCGTAACTACGTATGAGAGACGTAATTGTAATTTTGATGGATGAATACTATATATAATATAGTAGCTTAATGGAGTTTGAGTCCTTTATGCAGTTGTTTCTCTCGGTATGCTAATCATTCCGTTTTGTAGATATTGAGAATGAGTCGAAGAGGGAGATCAGCTGCTAGGGAATGCCGTGCTACTGAAGGGGCTGTTGATTATGTTGCTATGTTCGAAACCATGATGACTTCGATCATGAGAAGGATGTCAGCCCCGGGGCCATCAGTAGATGTTGGAGATCAAGTTCAGGCTCCAAGACTGATGGATCATTTGGACGATTCATTTAAGAAGCTGGTGGAGGAAGCTCTCAGACACGAGAATCTGTTTCCTAAGGAAGGATCTGTTGTTGCTGCGACCAGGAAAGAGTCTAAACCCCAGCAGAGTGGAAACAAGAAAAGGAAGCAGCAGCACCAAAAGGGGAAGAGTGGCCAGAGGAAGCAGAAAGTTGAAGTGATTTGCTACAATTGTCAGCAGAAGGGCCATGTCGCCAGGGATTGTAAGAATCCGAAGGAACCGATGAAGTGTCACAACTGTGACAAGCCAGGGCACATCAGGAAGAATTGTCCAGAACCGAGGAAGGACAGGCAGATTGTGCAAGCTTATGCTTTAGGAGCTGTTCCGTCGTCTTCGAAAGCTCCTACTGCTGAAGAGAAGGGAAAGAGTGTGGTCGTTCAAGGTACTCTTTTCCTATGTGGTATTCCAGTTAGAGTTTTGTTTGATACTGGAGCATCGCATTCGTTTGTTTGTAATGAACTCGTAGGCCGGTTAGGTTTGGCACCGGATATTGTTGATAGGCTATTGGTTGTGACTAATCCAGTTGGGGGTTCGTCTTGTCTGTGTATGTTATGCCGTGATCTAGTTGTATCGAGTCATGGTTGCTTTTTTGTTTGTGATTGTTTTGTTCTGAACTTTGCGGGGTTCGGAATTATTTTGGGTATGGACTGGCTTAGGAAGTATGCGGCTAAGGTTGATTGCGAAAAGCTGGAAGTGACAGTCGAGAATGTGGAGGGGCGAAAGGTTGTGATACGATGTAAGCATGAGGAAGGCGTCTTCATGAGCTTCATGTATTCGCTGGTTGTTCCACGGGATGGACTGTCATCAGTGCCGATCGCTAATGGATTCGAGGATGTCTTTGACGAGGTCAAAGGGTTGCCGCCGCATAGAGAGATCGAGTTTCGTATAGATCTAGTTGAAGGAGCCAGACCTGTTGTGATGTCTCTTAGGCGGATGGCGCCTAGGGAACAGCAAGAGTTGAGGGTGCAAGTTGATGACCTTTTACAGAAAGGATTCATTCGGCGTAGTGTGTCCGAGTGGGGTGCACCAGTTGTGTTCGCAACCAAGGCGGATGGATCGTTGAGATTGTGTGTGGATTATCGTGAGCTGAATAAGGTGACTAAGAAGAACAAGTATCCATTGCCGAGAATAGATGACTTGTTTGATCAGCTTCACGAAGCTAAGGTGTTTTCTCAGATGGATTTGGCAACGGGATTTCACCAGTTGAGAGTGGCTAAGGATAGTGTGCCGAAGACTGCTTTTAGGACACCATCCGGTTTCTTTGAGTGGCTGGTAATGCCGTTTGGATTGACTAACGCGCCAGCATATTTTGTGGATCTTATGAATAGAGTGTTCAGAGATCAGTTGAACAAGTTCGTACTTGTGTTCGTGGATGATATTCTGATTTATTCCAGAACTGAAGAAGAGCACATGACGCACTTGCGTATTGTTTTGGAGATCTTACGGAAACATCAGCTGAAGGCTAAGTTTTCGAAGTGTCACTTCTGGAAGAGTGAAGTGAGGTTCTTAGGCCATGTGATTTCTGGAAATGGAATAGCGGTTGATCCCGCTAAGGTAGCAGCAATCCAGGATTGGGTTAGACCTAAGAATGCATCAGATGTGAGAAGTTTTCTTGGATTAGTAGGATATTATCGACGGTTTATCAAAGACTTCTCCAAGATAGCTGCACCGTTAACAGGATTGACGAAGAAGAACCAAGTGTTCAGTTGGGATGCTAAGTGTGAGCAATCTTTCGGAATCCTGAAAGAGCGATTGACGAGTGCTCCTGTTTTGACTATTCCTAGTGGGAATGATGAGATGGTGGTTTACACCGACGCATGTGGTACTGGACTGGGAGCAGTGCTGATGCAGAAGGATAAAGTTGTTGCGTATGCAAGTCGACAGCTGAAGCCGCATGAAAGGAATTACCCAACTCATGATTTGGAATTAGCGGCGATTGTATTTGCTCTGAAGGTGTGGAGGCATTATTTGTTGGGAGTTCGATTCGAGTTGTTTACGGATCACAAGTCGTTGAAGTATCTTTTCTCCCAAAAGGATTTGAATCTTCGGCAGCAACGTTGGCTAGAGTTTTTGGCATCATATGATTTTGGTATAGCTTATACTCCGGGAAAAGGTAACGCAGTGGCAGATGCGTTAAGTTGAAGACATGCAGGATTGGGAGCCATGTTTTCAGAATGGAAAAGTCTCGAGTATTTAGCTGGATTTGACTTCAGGCCTAGATGCGAATTGGAACCTGAGATGTTGGCAAACTTATCAATAAGACCCACTCTTGTGGAAAGGATTGGTGAGAGCCAAAAGCGAGATGATAAGCTTGTCAAGATTATCCGTGAATTGGAATCTGGATTGGATCCAGAAAAGGATAAAGGATTCGAGGTCGATCGAGAGGGTTGGCTTCGGAAGCAAGGACGACTAGTTGTTCCCGATATAGATGAATTGAGGAGTGAAGTTCTGAAGGAAAGTCATCACTCGAAGCTGACAATTCATCCAGGTGGAAATAAGATGTATCGGGATATGAAGAGAACCTACTATTGGGAAGGTATGAAGAAGGATGTTGGAAATTTTATTTCCAAGTGTATGAACTGCCAGTTGGTAAAGGCTGAACAGAAGAAGCCAAGTGGATTGCTTCAGCCATTAGAAGTTCCTACATGGAAGTGGGAGCAGATATCGATGGATTTTATTGATGGACTACCTAGAACAAGAACGGGAAATGAAGGGATTTGGGTCATTATAGATCGTCTGACCAAGAGTGCGAGGTTCATTCCTATTCGATCGACTAGGACTGCATCAAAGTTGGCTGAGTTGTATGTGAAGTGGATAGTTCGATTCCATGGTATTCCGAAGAGTATAGTGAGCGATCGAGATCCATTGTTCACTAGTGGATTTTGGAAGAGCTTCCAGGAAGTTTTGGGAACCGAGTTGTGTTTGAGTACAGCTTATCACCCTCAAACAGATGGTCAGACCGAGAGAGTCAACCGAGTTTTGGAAGATCTTCTTAGAGCTTGTGTTTTGGATTTCGGAGGATCATGGGAAGATCACCTTCACTTGGTGGAGTTTGCGTACAACAACAGTTACCAGTCAAGCATTGGTATGGCACCGTATGAGGCATTGTATGGAAGACCGTGTAACTCTCTGACATGTTGGTTGGAAACTGGAGAAAAGCTGATGCTTGGGCCAGAGATGATTCGTCAGACTTCAGATTGTATAGAGATCATTCGGCAACGAATGAAGGAAGCCCAAGACCGTCAAAAGAGTTATGCTGATAAGCGTCGAAAGGATTTGGAATTCGACGCAGGAGATATGGTTTTTGTGAAGATTTATCCACTAAAGAATGTTATTCGATTCGGGAAGAAAGGGAAATTGACTCCGAGATTTGTTGGACCATTCCCGATCATCGAGCGAATTGGAAAGCTCGCCTATAGGTTGGAGTTACCTGAGAAGATGTCGGGTGTGCACAATGTTTTTCATGTATCATATCTACGGAAGTATGTGCACGACTCGAATACAGTGGTTTCTGCTGATAGCTGTGAAGACTTCGAAGTTGATCCAGTTGATAGAAGACCTCGTAAGCCGCTTCGTGTTGTTGAAACCGACACGAAACAGCTTAGGAGGAAGGTAGTTAAGTTGCTCAAGATACAATGGAGTGATGATGATAACGACTGTACGTGGGAGGTGGAAGAGAGGATGCAGGCAGCTCATCCTGAACTCTTCAAGGTATGGCCCTAAGGTGTCGTGTCATCTCGTGACATTGTAACTTGTTCTAAGTCTTAGAATTCTGTACGCTAAGCTAGAATTGGATGCATGGTTTGCTGATTGTTATGGTTGGTAGGCGTACAGAATGGCTTTCGATTGTTTTGTTTGTTTGGAATTTCGGGGGCGAAATTCCTAAGGGGGAGAGAATGTAACGACCCGTATTTTTACGGATCGACAAGTTCGACAGAATCTGGAATTTTAGCATTTTGAGCCATTTCAGATTTTAGGAAGATTTTGCCTAAGTCCTAAGTCGTTCACGACTTAGCATAAGTCGTAAGTCGTATACGACTTAGGAGATGGGAGTGACCCAGGTGAATGGCGAGTTAAAGGTTTGGAGATAGGTCGTTTGGAACGACTTAAGGAGTTAATGACTTAAGTTAGTAAGGCGACTTATAGGGGTTAGCGACTTAAGGACTGGACGAGTTAAGGGATGAGTCGTATACTTACTAAGTCGTAAGTCGTAGCCTAGTTGAGTCGTAAACGACTCAGTAGTTGGCTGCTAGGTTATAAGTCGTAGGCTTGTGGGATTTGATAAGTTGTAGTTGGGCTAAGTGTTTGTTTGATGAGTCGTATCCCAGTAGGTTGTAAGTCGTTGCCAAGATAAGTCGAGGTCCCTGTTTTGTTAATGAGTCGTAAACTGTGGGTTTTGTTAAGTCGTAGACGACTTAAGAGTTTAACCCGGCTATCTGATGAGTCGTAGGTTGAGCCCTTTGTTGAGTCGTACCTTCTGATGAGTCGTAGCTTTGTGCTAAGTCGTAGACGACTTAGTGGTTGAGTCGTCTAGCCAGTAAGGCACGTGCGCACTAGGTCGTAGACAGGGGTATTCTGGTGAGTCGTAGGTGCCTGTGATGAGTCGAAAGAAGCTATAAGTCGGAATTAGGCTTAAGTCGGAAGACTGTTGAGTCGTGGTGTTCTGATGAGTCGTAGACGACTCATGGAGACAGACGAGATAAGGATTTCAGCTATAAATAGGAGAGCTTCTCTTCATTTTTGGGATCCGGATTTTGAAGCGACGAAGTGCTGCCATTTTGAGAGCTCGACTTCTACACTTCTTCACTTCTTTTCTCCACTCTAATCTAGTGCTACCTTCCATCCAAATCAAAGATCAAGATTGAAGATTCAAGAGCTAAAGTTGAAGATCTTCATCTTTTCAAGAGAGATTTCATCGTTTGAAGCGGATTCGTGATAGATCAAGCTTGATCCTTCGCTGTCCAGATCTGAAGCATATTGATTTGAGTTTGTTTAGGTGACTTGGTGAGTGGTGATTATCTCTCACACGGATCCAAAGGAGTATATCGGATTGTTGGCTCGATTTGGTGTTAAAATAGAGATTTCCATGCATTTTCTTCATCCTATGTGTAGATCCATATAGATCCATTGTTCATGATGATGTTACATCCATTTTATCATATGTTAACCTATGCAAGTTCATTCATCAAGTTTGTAGAGATATAATCCATGTTTTCATACTTATTGGACTTTCAACTCTTTAATTACGAAAATGCCATTATTGTTATAATTGTCTACTTAGATCATATTTGAATGCTTGATTGTTTGGATTAATGTTTGACTTGGTTGATTGCTATGAATTAGATGATTGATGATTTGATTTAGACCGAAGATGATTCAAAACTAAGAGAAAGGCTCTTGAATTGGGAAAGCTGCTCGTGGCATATGTAGCGGGATGATGAAGCTCTTATGCATAGATTTGATGTGATGTTGAGATGAGGTCTTGCGAGGATGTGATGAAGCGAGGCAATCATGTGATGAAGACTTGGTTTAATCCAGACGGGATCATTCCAAGCATGTTGATAACTCGGTGAAATGGTTCGGGTTGAGGATAATGGATGGTTATGAGAATAGTCGTCGAGGAGGATGACTAGGAGGCTTGGGTCTCATCGTTGTTGAAGGTTCTAGCATGCTCCAAGCAAGAGTACATGGGGATGCCCAAAAGACTAACCGTTGATGGTCGAGTACTCTGGGCAGATTCGATAATCCTAGGCACGGGTCACGACGACGTGCGAGAGTTATGTCTAGAACCGGGGTTTCCATTAGCCCTTGACGGACGGCTGAAAGAATGTGCCGGTCATTCAATTAACGGTGAAATCGAAGCAATGATAACAGTGATAGCCGAGTCATGGATGTTTGGTTGTATCGTCATTCGGTCTCAAGAGCGGTATTTCCTGGGTGCTTATCTGACCTTGGTTTTAGACCTTGGGATTTGTACTTGGAAAACATCGCTCTTGACTCGAGTGACAATTGCTTTACTTTAAATTGTATGCTCTGCTGTGTTGCTTCTGCTTAGTGTGTGTCTGGGGCTATCACTGTAGAATGAGGTTGGAGTGGGAGGGTTGTATTCCTATTCCTTTTCCTTTATGCTCTTTTGGTATGTTGTTAGTTAATTTACTGCTCACTAAGACTGTTGTCTGACTCAAGGCTTTATGTTTTTAATTCTTATTGCTTGGGCTGTTCGTCCATTTTGGGACGGGCAGACTAGGTAGCAGGTGACAGGTGCTGTTCTCTTCTCACGATGCTGATATCGAAGACGAGCTGGAGGGTTGCATATTATCTTCTTATTATATGTACTGGATATTCCGCTGTTTTGTATTCTCTGAGAGATATGTAGTGAGGCTTGATGTATTGACTATGTGGATGTTTGTATTCAACTATTATGGAGTTTTATATGATGTCATTGTTCTGTAAAGCTTTACTATACATATGTTCTATTGTATTTTGTCCATGCGCTGTGAGAAATACGATAGATTCTGTTGTTTCAATCTACCCTGACAATCGTCCATGGTCGCCTGGCACACTTTACAGCGCACTATCTCTAGATTCGGTGCAGGGGTCATGGGCGGTCGTCACAAAATCCCTCGTCGTCAATGATTGGGAGACTTTCTCTGGGGCTGCTTATGAAAGGAGGTTGAGATTTGGAGGAGGACAGAAATATTGAGGAATGATGCCCTCAGTCTGAACTTTTTAGGCAGCCATTAAGGTTTTTTTATCTCAATTCTTCTTATATATAATCTTTTCACAAGAGAACTTTATTTTAAATCTTTTATTTGGAATGTTTAGTAAGCATGATTCATATCTAAGTTTAAGTAACACACACACATATAATAGAGAGTCACCGTTTCTTTGTTTCAAGACAAGACATAATTCTTTCTTTTATTCATATTTGAAATAGACAGTATTGCATCATCCCTTTCTCTTTGTAAAGTTTCTTCAAAGATTTTTTTTAACTAATCTATTTTTTAGCTTCAACCTATAACTAACAGTTTACTTCTGGCCACCTTCAAAAATTCTCCATTATTGTCTGCTTGGAGTAGCGGAAATCAACATAAAGTTGATTCATTGAAAAAATTCAAAAATAATAATTAATCGAAACATATACTTAAGCATTACCTAATTTATAAGTAATTCATACCCGCCATCACGGCAAACAGGAAGGTTCTATTCTTTTTTATCTTATTTCTCTTATACTATTATGTATTTATTGGAAACCAAAATTATGATTTTTGGAATATTATACTTTATTAATATGTGTATCAAACAGGCGTTTACTATGTATGTGCCCTACCATTTGCTAATTGTCATGTACAGAGTAAACGTAGAGTTGAACACGTATTAATAAAGTAAAACATATCAAAATCATAATACTAAATATAATATACCTTTTATTAATATATTAGGAAATTTGTTTTAAGTAGGTTTTTAATTTTCCATAAATGATCTAATTATTTCTTCACCCAGTGATAATAAAGCCATTGTTTTTATTGTCAAAGGATAAATAATTTATGTCCATGTCGGTTATCATTTGTTAAAAATTCTTTAAGGTCCATGGAATTTGAAATCGAATCTGATGTATAAAAAGCTTAGTATTAAATATAACCATGCCTTGTGAAGTAATGATTATGCATTATCTATTATATGACAATTAAGATATGATTGTGTATAATTGTATATACAGGGATAAATTCATGTACAAAGCAAACAACATGCAAGTCCACTGGAAGCAAGTCTCCTCTCTTGCACTTAGCAACCAAGTTATGTGATACTTTCATTTTGTTCATTTGATTTAGTTTAATTGTAACAACAGTAATAAAAAATGAAGAATCATACATAGATGTATAAACCAATCACAGGCCAAAGGAAGTCTACTAAAAACAGGAGGAGTGAAGAAGCCTCACCGCTTAAATTGCGAAAACTGTTGCTCTTCATGAAATTCATAAGCATTAAAAAGCACTGATCTCCTTATTCGAAAGCTTCCCTTCCAAAGGCTTGTTAGAGGAATCGCTCAAAAATCTAAGGCAAATACACTATTTTATTGTTATTAAAAATTGGATTAGACCACATATTAAAATATATTTCTTAAAATCACCAACATAGATTTATTTTAATAAAAGTGTTTGCTTTAGTTGTGTTTCCAGCATGAAAATGCTTCCAATATAAGTACATATGCTATGATGATTCATGTTTTAGTTTAGTTTAGTTGAACTATATGCTTATATTGTTTAATTTAAAATTTCTAGCATGGAGTTATCCCTATAACTTTGGAGTTGGACACATGTTCAGTTCATTGCATTTGTGTCGAAATCATAGTGTAGAATCATTCAACTCTCACCACTACAACTTCCAACCTTTATTTTCCAACAACATTGCCACCGACCCCTTCCTGTCTTCAATCTGCCAACATCTACTAGCTTGATATATGTGAAATTTAAAATAAATTAATTTATTTTAATTGACAAGAATTAAAATGCTAATTCAGAATATTTTAAATTGACAAAACCATTTAAATAAAAATATACAATTATTATTATTGTATGTATAGTGTATATATAAATTTAATTTTCAAAATAAATCTCTGAACAACATAGGTGTGTATAAAAGGGGCAAATGTGTATATTGCGGTGTAAGTCCCAATGCCTATATACATACATGTTAACCAAGTACACTATTTACACGTTGCACATGCACTATACACATGAATATATCTTGGTATAATCGAATTCAGATTCAAATTAATTTTATTATTTAATTAAATTAATAAATTTAATAAAAAAAAGATTTTACATAAATAATTTTTAGATGGCATCAAAAATCAATTAGACCTAAAAAAATTTAAAATGGTAAAAAAATGATATCATTTATCCAATGGCAAAAAAAGGTAAGCACGTAGTGGAGTTGGATTTTCAAGAAATAACTAAGTGAAGGGACTACCTTTAGGCTGCACATCTCTAGAGGAATGTGCCAAGGCTAAAATAATGGTCCTCTATCAACACAAGACTGACCTACCTCTAACAAGATAGCATAGAATATGTCATCACCCCAGTCGTTACCGACCTATCCGAGGGCCCTCTTCATATATACCACAATAATTTGAAATCCGAAGGTACTAGCGGGAAAAATATATCTAGTAAGGGGATAATCATATCCTAATAGTTGCAAATCATATAGCCTTGCCCTATCTACCTTATTTCAGCCATTTCTGGATGTGAGCCCTAAGGTAATGATTATCTTCCACATAGCATATATCACTTTCCTCTTTGAATGCCAAATTTCCATTCCATAATCATACAACTCTTGAGCTCGTATAACTCTTGAGCTCGTACGTTTCAGGAAAGGATGTCAAACTAAAGAAAAGTTGCCTTCTTCTCCACCAAGCAGTTGATACGTTTATAGAGATCAATCAGTGTGATTTTAAACATTCTCATATACTTATATCAAAACCATTTCGAATTTTCGATATTTGGAAAACATTCTCATATACTTATATCAAGGCATAAGCATATTAACAAATCATTTCATTTTCAACACTTAGAAAAATATTTCCATGTAATTAAAATGGAAAATAAGTACGTAAACAAATCTAAAGGAAAGTATTCTTCAAAATGCACTTTTTTGGGTCAAAAAAATGTTGCGTAAAACATCGTTATGACAACCCAAAATAGCAGTATAGGGATTTGGTTAATTATATACGTATAAATCTTATATACTATACAAAACATTTCCTTTCGGAAGCCATTTACTATAACAACAGTGTTATAGTCCATGTTTTTCTTACTTCCCCGAAAATGACTATTACAACAATATATATTGAAATCTATGTTTACGATACCTATCACATTTTAAAACCATTTTCAAACTATTAAATTCCATTTGGAATTATTATATTTCCAAGCATTACTTCCAAAAGATAAATTATTTCTAAAACCAGTAAATCCATCAAAATATTACTTTCATACATTCCTATTAAAAGATAAAATACTTTTAAAATGATTAATTGCATACCTAAATTTCAACATAAATCATTTCTATATTTATAAACTATGTTTATAAATTTCATTTTTATTTTACAAAACTATTATTTATAAAGTTCCTTTATATTAAAATTCTTTTTATAAACCCGTTCAGTTCTAAATCTCATTTATTTATAAAATCCATTTATACATCCTTTTTCTTTGATATTCTAATTTATTTAGAAAAATCCAGTTATAAAATATTGATTTCAAATCAATTTAATATTTCATAAAACACCATTTGAAATCCATTACTTTTATAAAATATACTTTTATGAATTCGTTATATAAGTTATTCTAAAATCTATATTGAAAAACACTTTACAAAATAGTAAATTGAAAGTACTAAAAATCATACTTTTATTTATTTAAAAATAAATTCATTTCTTTTAATAATATGAAAAATTATTAAAACATATAAAATTCCAAAATCACATTAAAAATCATTTCCAATTCACAATCATTATTTTAGTATTCCAAATACCAAACAAAAGGCCCGGTGCTAATATAGCACTAAATAAGTCAAATTATATCATAATCGATAATATGGCATCCAAACATCATATATCACCATATATATATGAAAAGTAAAATCAACAATCGTGAGGAATACTATTGGATCCTTCCAACCCGCCCTCTGCATCATATACAAAATATAATCATAAAAATAAGGATTAACCACTTCGAGGCAGGATCATATACAAAGGGCCATCGGCTCTTATAAGGGAACGTAAAAGGGTCTCTTTCGCTCCAATAGACGAGAATTTATCTAAACCAACTAATTAATATATTAAATCATCCAAACAAGCAACAAATAGCATAAATAAAATTATTCCCACTTATATAAAATTATAAGCAGCCCGGAGAGGTGAGTTCAGTCATAGAAATTCCAAAAATCACGCTCCGGTTTGAATTAAAATCGAATGGTCGTACAATTTAACCCAAAATTCCTATTAGCTCCGAATCCATCCAATCAAACTTCAAAGCGCTCAAAATTGACCTCATATGAACAAGTTATTAATTAACGATCATTTAGAAAATTTAATTTAACATTAACATTAATAAATTAAATTTTCAAAGCATTAATCACTTTTCCACTTCTTCCCTCTCGCACGTGTATATACAGGCGGCGTTGTCCTCTTTTTATTTTTTTATATGATCGATCATGCAACCATAAAGGACGACGCCATAGCCACCAGCGCTTGTGTCGCCGCCTGCCACTACTCGCGCCACCTTGCCACGCGCATGCCATTTGCACGAAACCCAAAAATGAACACGGGATGCTCTTCGAACGCAGCCCCTTAGTCGACACGCATCTCCTTTGACGAGCGGTTGGTATAGATTGGTTCACAGAGATGAGAGCAATAACTTTCATGTTGAAGGTTTGGGCTAATTTTGCTTCAATTGCGTCAAGAGATATGGACCATTGATTTGTTTTTTTAATGGCGGTTGAGTTAGGTTTAGGATTTGGCAAATGAAAGAAATTAAGGCCCTTCTATAGAAAATTTGCAAAGCACTATTCACTCTTTAAAATTTCGAACTTTAAATAAAGCGTGCCGCATGGCGTTTTATATGTTATACCCCAATTCGAATATAATGGAATATATATCAGAAGCCAATTCCATCATATACAGAAGATAGTTTTTCAAAATCAAATTATATTAAATTAAATTCCTTTAATAAATTTCTATGCGTTTCGAACACGACCAAACGAAACGTTCAATCGCCATGAAATTGGACAGTAATTCACTATTATGGATTCAATGAATCCGGTTTCGTCGAAATCTGAGACAGTGCTCCAGAAGGCCATTTTTATACGTTAATTAGATTGAGTTATTTCCAAAATTAGTTTAATTACTTTTAATTCAAATTTAAAAGTTTACTATCTTCCTTCTTATTCAAAATAGAATTTAAATTAACCATCGAAATCATTTTTAATTCATAATAAATTCAAGATTAAATTATTTAAACAATTCCAAATAATAAATTTAACAAATTAATTATCCAATAAATCACTATATTTGAAATATAAGTTATTTAACTTATAAAATTAACTTTTGAGTATTTAATTCAATTAAATACTCCAAATTTAAATGATTGAAATTCTGGATTGTTACATTACCGCTTAGCTATCGTGAATGATGTCTGGCGATTGTGACTTTGTTCTGTAAGTGCAACTGCAGACACGCACGATTAGTTGATGCCGACTGGGCCGTAGGCGTGAGTAAAGAGACATAATTTGGAGGTTTCATGTGCTTTGGTGTAGGTGCTGGCGGCTGATGGCATCAGGGAAGAGGTCGCATACGACTTTGTTTAGCTGTGACGAGAAGATTGGCATTGCGATCTACGTGGCAGGTTTAGAGGCGCGTGTATTTTTCTTATGGCCATTGAGGTCGACCTAGGAGCATGCTCTCCCTCGCGATTGCTGGTTTATGGTCCGTGATGTATAGTAGGATACTGGTAAAGAGATAGTGTGATGCTAGAAAGCAAGTGTCATTTTGGTATGCACGCAATCTGAAGGAAAGAAAAATAAGAGATGTAGAAAATGACCGTAAATCTACACTTGGTACGGTAAGTGTCTCACTCACATTATGTATATATCATTGTAATATGCATTTCACCATTATAATTACTTGTTTAGTTTGATTGGATGCATTAGATATTTGATTTTTAGAGGATTGAGTGTGCATTTGTATATGACTTTGGCGCTCTGTGAGTAAGTATCTAGTTTATTTATATATGTACCTAAATTAAAATATACATGTATATATCTTATGTATGAAAGGTAGAATAAATTAAAAATAAATAAATGTAGTAGATATACTTAAACACCAATGTAAATATGTTTATATATTATAAATTGAATGTAAATACAATAATTTATTAAATAAATGAGCCGAACTTAATAGTATTATTAATTTAGTGGAAAAGGATAAAATGGTCTTTAATTGATATTCTATAGTTTCAAAGTGTATTTATATGAAATTCTATTATATCAAATCATTCTAAATTTGATAATGTATTTAATTGTATATAAATATATGTATATATTTATTTATTTGAAGTAGTATTTAAATATAGTAAATTATGAAATAATTCATATATGAATATTTATCTTCACAAACTATTTTGTGAGTTTAAAATGAAAGAACTGGATTTCAAATGTTATTGATGAACGTTTAATAATTAACTATTTATATAAAAGATTGAGAAATTATTTTTTTATTGTAAGTAATAAATTTATAACGGCATTCAAAGTTTGGGTAATTCTAGAATATGTATTTATTATTCATTTTAAAGTATTTATTTTCTTATATAAGATAAAATATTGTAAATGATTATTTTTAGGTATCAATTTGAATGTTTAATGTATATACTTGTTCATATATTCTATTTCAATTATTTCCCTGATTATTCTTTTTGTATTATTGAATAAAAATAAATTAATGATTAACCGATGATATAGGTTTGTTTTATTCTTTAAATATGATATGGTGATGACATCCTTCTGTGTGATTTTATTATA
Source organism: Allium fistulosum (assembly GCA_030737815.1). Classification (NCBI taxonomy): domain Eukaryota; kingdom Viridiplantae; phylum Streptophyta; class Magnoliopsida; order Asparagales; family Amaryllidaceae; genus Allium; species Allium fistulosum. The sequence continues at coordinate 139,215,642 of CM060904.1, forward strand.
TTTAATTCTTTGTAGCAGGAAGTCTGAATAAACGAAATTATATTACTGTTTGGGATAGGGCATTCGGTATTTCTATGGTTATTCTTTGGACTCGTTATATATAATATTGAATAGATTGTGTAACGACCCGATAATTTTTAATAATTTTATTTGTTTTATTTATTTAATTAGTTGAATTTTGTGAAATTTTAAATAATAAAGTTTTGAAATAAAAATTTGATATTTGGAATACGTCTATTTAAATATAGCCACTAGTAAATTTACATCAGAAAATACGGGAGTTTATTTTTCTAGTGTTATTTTATCTAAATCGATATCAGTTAATATTTGATGATAATTAAATGTTTTCCAAAACTGAATATTTTTCAATAGAAAAATTATAAATCATCTTCTGAGCTAGACGTCACGTTTCGTTTCTTAAAATTTTGACTGTTATTGCTACGTCGATATTACTTTCGACGAAATAACAGTTGAATTTAAATGTTTTCCGAAACCTAAAAATGTCAACATGAGAAAAATTATTTAGAATAATCTGAATCAGACTGCGAAATTCGTTTCGTGAAATTCGGACGTTTCTAGCTCCATTTGGATTTTTCCGTACGGAATAGCAACGTATGTCGATACCGGTTATCGACTTTTGATCGGATGACTGTACCACTAATATCTATATACTGTTTTGATTATCTCATCGTGTTGATCTCTGTGGTATATTCAACTCTGTGTTACGGAGTTCGGTGTATGGTGCAATCTGCGAAACGCCCAGCGTATCGGTTCCGCAACCAAGCCTTTTGGTTGCTTACCCTTTTAATTTCCTACCGTGCAAATCCTATATCCGTAAAACTTTTAATATTCCTAGAAATCAACGTTGTGACTTTACATTTTCATTTATTACTTGCCTGTTCAAAAAGTGTCTTTACATTTCCACGGGGTAAACCAAATAATCGGTCGATTTAATAATTTGTGAATTGAACCAATGCCCTTTGCTTTTCCCTATATTCCATTTATTAATTTAATTTGTGAATTCGAAATGTTACGTTTCCTTCCACTTTTCTGTTTCATTTTTTTTTCACAGTCTTTCAAACTCTCCTCTTCCCAAATTATAAAGTGACAGCTCATGCCAACATATATGAAGCATGTTAATCTTCTTCCTCTCAATTTTAAATTTGTTCTCTTCTAAAATGTGTGCACCCTCCACATTTTCATGCCCTCTGCCGTCACTTCCTACTCCGCCCTCCACCTTGGTACCTCCGCCACCTAGTAGTGCCTAGCAACCATCTCTGATAGGCCTCGCCAATGCCCAAAATTCCAAAAAAATAAATAAAAATGAGAGCATCATAAGGCAAGCATGTATTTCCTGGAGCATTTCTTATATAAAGTTTCTTTTATTTGTTGCTGTGCAGTCAAACCCACCAACCGAACAACCTATCGGTCACCGCCTCTGCCATAGTTCATTTTCAAGTCTTGCCTCTCATCCAGGTCTAGCAGCCTCCATGTTTCAATTCTGTAACTTTCTCACCTCTTTAATTATATTATAGTGTATATATTTTCTATTTTAAGATATATACATATGATGTTTGAAAGTATCTACTCAAATTTTATATTAATTTCTTTAAGGCGGATTTGGCAATAGCCTTAACATATAGATATTCAATTGAAATTTTGAAAGTAACGTTTGGGTTTTATAAAAACATTGATTTCTAAAGTGTATACTTATATAAATGCATATATAGTTATCTGGTCGTACAAATTGTATTAGTATTACATGTATATTAGTATTACATGCATAATTTGTTAGTTATATAAATTTGCATATATGTCAGTTCTATATATATGGTTTTATACTGTTGTTTATACATTCTATACTGTTAAAAAATTTGAGAAAGGTATATTTTATACAAGTTGCATACTAAGTTTTTCTGTTCGAATATATATATATATATATATATATATATATATATATATATGTTTAAGTATTAACTAAAGTGGTTAACAAGTTTCGTATATTGTTAAATATATACTTTATATAATTTGCATTTCAAGTTTACTGTTAGATACATTGTATATATTTTGTATTACCAGTTCGTTTACTGATTTGATATATATATTTTATATATAATTGGTATTTCATGTTTTTCATTTACTGTTAGATATATATGTGCATATTGTCTATATTATATATGTTTACATATAAAATTTCAAGTTGTCTGCATTTACTTTCGGATGTATTTGTTGATTTGTATATGTTGCAAGTTGTTTCCTATATTACGTAATATATGTAATATGCTGTTTAAAAATAAATATCTCTTTATGTAGTAGAGTATATATATGTTTTCAAGTGTATTGCGTATCAATTATATAAGTGTTTTGAAAATTTTATATTTATATAATATGTTATTCTTACATTTATACTAACAGTTTGAAAAGTGTGTGTATATATATATATATATATATATTTCAAAATTTTATCATATAGATATGTTTGTTGTATTATATGTGTTTCATTTAAAATAATGGATTTTGAAATACAAGTGTATATTTAATCTAATATATGTTTGAATTTAGAATATGATTTTATATATATAGTTATATATGTAACTCCACTTATATCATTTATGTGCATCGATCCAGTTCTGATTTGATTTCGTCTTTTTCTTATCTATCAGCTTGTTCATCAAATTCGTGCCAATCTGGCTTTGCTTTGGAATTCGTAGCTTGTTGCATTGTCTATTTCCTCTAGCCTCGAAAGGTGAGCAATTACTCACGATTAACGTTCTTTTATTTATTAAATTTGATTTCAATTGAAGCGACAATTGAAATATGCTGCCGATAGTTATTTACATTGTTATATATATGCCATTATATGCTATCTGTTCACCAGTGACATCTGACACTATTATCTGTTTTTTATATTGTTGATATATGCCTGCTACATTATTATCATATCTGTTATCACTCTGCAAGTTCCCTGTTAGTATAGAATTCACTATGGGTTGAAATGATACATACCCGAACAGAATTCAGAATAGGAGAAAATCGTTATGGGTTGTAATGATAGACCCAAGCGATTTTCATTTGAATTGAATTTGGGATTGCGGGTTGAAATGATATATACCCGTATATATTTAAATTGCGGATTGAAATGATAAATATCTGTATCACTTGACCATAGGATAGAAAATTATATGTAGACATCGTGGTCTATATATATAAATATTTTGAAATGTTTTCTATGGTTTTGGAAAAATATATGGTTTTAATATAAATATTGATTTTGATATTATATAAATGATATTTTATATATAGTTAAATGCTTGATTTTTAAGCTATGTATAACTTTGTTTAATATAGAGAAAGTTTAATAATAAAGTTTGATTTTTATTAAAATATTGTATGGTCAAGTGTTTATTTAAATTATATTATAATATAGAATGATTTTTAATGAATTAAGGTTGGGAAGATAGATTTGAGATTGATTTGAAATGGTATTTAATTAAGAATTATACTTAATTTAAAATCGATTTGGAACTTATTGAATTTGAGATTTTTAAAGGATATGATTTTTATAACTTGATTTTGGTTAAGGTGAATTAAATGAATATTTCAAGTATAAATAAATTGAAGGAAATATTTAGTTACTCGTAATTTGGGTTTTATTTAAACGATAATGGATTTATTAAGTAAATATTTTGAAATTATATAATAGTAAATTGAATTGGATATATATACGAAATTATACAAAATTTAGTTTTGAAATTATGGAATATTTAAAGCTTTGAAATATATATTTTGAAATGGTTTATTTATGGTTCAAATCTGTATTTGAAATTTATATAATTTTAATGGTTTATTTAGAAGCTAAATTGGAATTTATGATTTGAGATCTGATTACATTTGAATTATAGAATTCGAGTTAATTTGGAATTTTGTATTTGAAATTGATATAATCTTAATGGTTTATTTAGAAGCTAAACTGGAATTTATGATTTGAGATCTGATTAAATTTGAATTTTGGAATTCGAGTTAATTTGGAATTAATTGGTAAAATTTGAGGAAACAATTTTATTTTATATACTATTTAAATATTTAAACCATTTTAGTAATGGAAGTATGTTTCAAAGTTATGAATTTTAAAGTATTATGTTTTGAAAGTATTATAATTTCAAGTGTTTAGTTTCGAAGATGTTATAACTTTGAAAATGCTATGGTTTGGAAAAAGATATGTTTGAAATAGAAATAATATCATATTTGGCTTTGAAATAGAAATGATATTGTATTTGGTTTTAAAATGGAAATGATATCGTATTGATATGGTTTTGAAATGAAAATCATATTTTGTTTTGAAATATAAACTATTTTGAAATGACCGTGGTGTTATAATAATGTTTGGTTGTTAAAGAGACCGAGATCGAAAGTTGTCATACTCTCTGCCAAATTCGAAAACCACTTTAACAACCATGTATGCAGTGGAGATTCCAGAATGAAGTAGGATAGTGGCGACGATCCTATTGAGGCATGAACGTGGACCCGACTCCCATGAGTTGGCTTAAGGTGGCTAAAATAGGAGCAATTGACTGGTTAAGTGAGGTAGCTCCTCTGATCGGACACACTTCTTCGATACCATTCTATTACTTTTGTGATTGATTGGGTGCACCCTTTGGATTTTTATGGAAGTGTGGCTCAAGGTGGGCGGTAGCTGCGCACTACGCGTTACCACCGACCCGGAAGTGTAATTGGTATATCTGCCCTGGCATCGCCTCGTTGTGTCATGTCACCTACCCTAGCGAGCCTTGTATGATTTTGGTTTTCTCGCGTAGCCTGTGGAGTATCCTCTGGTGGCTTCCCGATCAGGAGGGACTATGATACTGGATAGACTACTGGATTATTACGTGTTAAGGTGGAAAATGTAAAGCCTTAACGCTATTTAAAAGAAAGTTTATTTTACTATAGACATTATTATAATAGCGTATATTACTGTATAGCAAATAGTTTAACGGATCCTTAGAGGATGGTTATCCCAAACATCCTTTGAGTTACTTGTATTTCAGTTGCTATTTCACTTGTGTTGGATTTATTGATATAAGAATGTTAATCCTGACTCGAGTGTTTTGTGATTTGCTTTACTGTAACGACCTGTATTTTTCACGGATCGAAAACATCGTAAAATAGTTGACCTTTGGATGCATTGCTGTTAAGTCGTTTCAGATTTTGGCAGAATTTTGTTTAAAGTCCTAAGTCGTAGCCGACTTATGAGTTTTGGACGAGTTAAGTGATAAGTCTGGGCGAGTTAATGACTTAAGGGGTAGGTCGGCGACGACCTAAGGAAGATGGGGAGTGATTTAAGTCGGTTGACAGTTTGGAACGACTTAAGGATAGAGTTAGGTCATAGTGACCGACTTAAGATATAGTGGACGACTTAAGGTTTTGACCGAGTTAAGAGATAGGTCACTATGTATTAGGTCGTCTGGTAGCTTGATTTGTTAGGTCGTAGACGATCTAAGATTAGTTAGGTCGTAATGTTGTATGAGTGTTAAGTCGTATCACCTGTTAGGTCGCTCGTAGTTATGTCGTATACAGTTAGGTCGTTAGACGACTTAAGGAAGTTAGGTCGTAGCCTAATTGAGTCGTGGCCGTGTTAAGGAGATAACGCTAAGTGTTAGGTCGCATTGTCTTAAGTCATACCTAAGTATTAGGTCGGGTGGACTTTAAGTCGTTGAATTATGGCCTTGTAGTTAGGTCGTAAGTCGTATACCCAGTTAGGTCGTAACCGACTTAGGGGTTAGCTGCTAAGTCATGAGTCGCAGGATCACTAAGTCGTAGTCTGTTAGGTCGGAGAGGCTTAGGTCGGAGAGGCTTAGGTCGGAGACGACCTATGGAGACAGACGAGTTAGGGAATTCAGCTATAAATAGGAGGGCTTTGTTCCATTTTTGGGATCCGGATTTCGAAGCGACGAAGTGCTGCCATTTTGAGAGCTCGACTTCTACACTTCTTCACTTCTTTTCTCCACTCTAATCTAGTGATTCTATCCATCCAAGTTGAAGATCAAATTGAAGATTCAAGAGCTTGGATTGAAGATCTTCATCCTTTGAAGTGAGATTTCTTCGTTTGAAGCGGATTCGTGATAGATCAAGCTTGATCCTTCGCTGTCCAGATCTGAAGCGTGTTGATTTGAGGTTGTTTAGGTGATTTGGTGAGTGGTGATTATCTCTCACACGGATCCAAAGGAGTATATCGGATTGTTGGCTCGATTTGGTGTTAAAATAGTGATTTCCATACATTTTCTTCATCCTAAGTGTAGATCCATATAGATCCATTGTTCATGATGATGTTACATCAATTTTACTACATGTTAACCTATGCAAGTTCATTCATCAAGATTATAGAGATATTGTTCATGTTTTCATGCTTATTAGACTTTCAACTCTTTAATTACGAAATTGCCATTATTGTTATATTTGTCTACTTAGATCATATTTGAATGCTTGATTGCTTGGATTAATGTTTGATTTGGTTGATTGCTATGAATTAGATGATTGATGATTTGATTTAGATCGAGGATGATTCAAAAGCTAAGGGAAAGGCTCTTGAATTGGAAAAGCTGCTTGTGGCATATGTTGCGAATGGTGAAGCTCTTATGCATAGATTCGATGATGATGATGTTGAGATGAAGTTTTGCGAGGATGTGATGAAGCGAGGCATGATATGAGATAGTCTTGGTCTAATCCAGACGGGATCATTCCAAGCAGGTTGATAACTCGGTGATATGGTTCGAGTTTGAGGATAATGGATGCTCGAGAGGCGCTTGAGCTAGTATGGAAATAGTCGTCGAGGAGGATGACTAGAAGGCTGAGATCTCATCGTTGTTGAAGGTTCTAGCATGCTCAAAGCAAGAGTACGTTGGGCAGATTCGATAGTCCCTGAAGGCTACTGATTGGGTAGTCAAGTACTCTGGGCAGATTCGATAGTCCTAGGCACGGGTCACGATGACATGCGGGAGTTATGTCTAGAACCGGGGTTTCCATTAGCCCTTGATGGACGGCTGAAAGAATGTGCCGGTCATTCAATTAACGGTGATATCGAAGCAATGATATCAGTGATAGCCAGAGTCATGGATGTTTGGTTGTATCGTCATTCGGTCTCAAGAGCGGTATTTTCTAGGTGCTTATCTGATCTTGGTTTAGGCCTTGGGGGTTTGTACTTGGAAAACATCGCCCTTGACTCGAGTGATAATTGCTTTACTTTACATTGTATGCTCTGTTATGTTTGCTTCTACATAGTGTGTGTCTGGGGGCTATCACTGTAGAAAGAGGTTGGAGTGGGAGGGTTGTATTCCTATTCCTTTTCCTTTATGCTCTTTTGGTATGTTGTTAGTTAAATTACTGCTCACTAAGACTGTTGTCTGACTCAAGGCTTTATGTTTTAACTCTTATTGCCTTGGGCTGTTTGTCCATTTTGGGACGGGCAGACTAGGTAGCAGGTGACAGGTGCTGTTCTCTTCTCACGATGCTGATATCGAAGACGAGCTGGAGGGTTGCATATTTTCTTCTTACTATATGTACTGGATGTTCCGCTGCTTTGTATTCTCTGAGTGATATGTAGTGAGGCTTGTTGTATTGACTATTCAGATGTTTGTATTCAACTATTATGAAGTTTTATTGATGAGATTCTATTCTGTGAAGCTTCACTATATATATGTTCTATTGTATTTTGTCCATGCGCTGTGAGTAATACGATAGATTTTGTTGTTTTAATTTACCTTGACAATCGTCCATGGCTGCCTGGCACACTTTACAGCGCACTATCTCTAGATTCGGTGTAGGGGTCATGGGCGGTCGCCACATTTACGCTCGGGTTAGATTGAGTGATACAGCTTTTGAGACTCACCTTTAGAGTTGGAGCTTCGCTTGGAGATCCAGCTATCTATCCAGCTTTCAGATATTCAGTTGATTCTAGTGATGTATTCTGATCTTGTATTTGACTATTGTATTCGAGACTTCTGTTGTACCTTATTTAACTCTGATATGTATATAGTAGCTTCACGAACTAATATCTTTTATCTCCGCTGCATATTGTATATTACTCTGTTTCTGTGATTCTGTGATTATTTTATTTACTGTATATGCTGAGTTCTGCCAAATATAAACTAACAATTTGGTGTTTTGGGCAATTCATTTTCGGCAAGTGTGGATGCGAATGGTTGAAAATATCAGGTCATTACATTTGGTATCAGAGCTTTGGCTCTAGGCGAAACTTAGCATATATGGTAAATTTATTTACATAATCACTTTAGTTCGAACTTGAATTTCCTTCTCTTTGATCTAGATTTCTTTCGAAATTTGGAACTCCCCCATTCATTCTGAAACCCATTCTGTCCATCCTTATTCGTATTCTGGAGTATTCCATAACTCCACTTCGAATAATCTCTATAATAAATAGGCGATCTCGCCTATCTTCGAATGATTATAAAGGGGTGAAACTCTTTTACAGCAGTATTGATTCACCAAAGATTTATGTATCTCTGTTTAGATGCTGAAATCTCTGGTTATGCCAAATTCTATCTCTTGAGAATGTAGATTTGCCTCGGAATTATGCATCGATCTTATTCTTGAAGTCACGGTCGACTCGGTTAAGGTTGCCCGTGATTTATATAAACTTATCCATCTCCCTATTTTGTTATTTAATTATCTTATCTTTGTTTCAAACTTACCTTCGAATCAAAATTCTCTTTGATTTGAGTCCATCAAATTTGAATCTCTATCCTTGCTTTGAAATCCATTCTTGTATCGTCGAGCGAGTAAGTGTATTTGTGAATTAATATTAAAAATGTTATATATATAGTGTTGTTTGAGTTGTTGATGTTGATTTGGGTTTTCGATCGATTCGTCTGATCAACGCTATCGATAGGATTTCCAAAACACTTGAGCAGAGCAAACTGACAAAATATTGTTTTCAAATTTGGTAATAAATTTTGTGTGATTATATTATATATAAGTAAAATTTCTAAATTGTTAAATGAATGGGTTAAAAAAATGGTAATATTTGATTTTTATTTATTGTTTTGTAAACCATTGACTATTCCAATATGATAAATAAATGAAATTATTGGACATGGTTTAAAATTTTAATTAGGAATTTAAATGGATTCAAATTAGAATTTGAGAATTTAATTTTCGATGATTTCAAACTTTGATTTTTAAAGTTTTAAAGTGTATAGTATTTAAAATATTTTCAAATAGAAATCATTTCAAAGAATTTAAAATGTTTAAATCAGTGCTCTTTCCCATTGTCGCTGGAAAATAATTTCGGTGATGACGGTTGCATCATCGACACTCCATTTAGAGTTTCGAAGTGGAGAGACCATTTTGTAGCCTTGCTACACTATTATGTTGGAAATTAAATTGATTTGAATTGTTGAAGTATGACTTGATATATAATACAAGTATATATTTATAGATTTCATTTGACTTATATATATATATATATATATTTGTATATTTATCTCCAATGGTTTGAAGCAAAATTAGAAATTTATTTCTTAAATTTATGTTAAAAGATTTTTTTAATTATAAAATGAAGTCAAAATTTTTGAATAAATATTTAAAGTTGAAATAATTGAATTAGAAAATTTTACTTGTATAATATCCAGTTACATTCCAATATAACTTACCTAAATCATTCAGAAGTTGAAAATGTAATTGAATAATTTACAATATAGAATGACGATTAATAATTTTATAAATAAAAATTGAGTGGTTGTAATAAGTGTTATACAATTGAATTTTAATTATAAAATGTTAACAGAGATAAATAGAATAATAAGATGATTGAATAGTAAATGGGACAAATTAAATAAATTTTTTTTTGAAGAAATCTTTTGGTATCAAATATTAATAAATTTAAATTAAATCAACTTATTGAAATACCTTGAATTTTAAATCAAATATTGAGTATTAATTAAGGTAAATTGAAATTTATATGGTTTGAACTAACTGTTTTACTTTTTTTTCCAATCTATTTTCTTTCTGGTCGTTTCTATTCTCCTACCTCCTTCCTTTTAGGGGACGAAAAGTTTTGAGTGGGGGAGAGTGTAACAACCCGATAATTTTTAATAATTTTATTTAGTTAATTAGTTGAATTTTTGTGAAATTTTAAATAATAAAATTTTGAAATAAAAATTTGATATTTGGAATACGTCTATTTAAACATAGCCACTGGTAAATTTTCATCAGAAAATATGGAAGTTTATTTTTCTAGTGTTATTTTATTTAAATCGATATCAGTTAATATTTGATGATAATTAAATGTTTTCCAAACCTGAATATTTTTCAATAGAAATATTGTAAATCATCTTCTGAGCTAGACGTCACATTTTGTTTCTTAAAATTTTGACTGTTATTGCTCCGTCGATCTTACTTTCGACGAAATAACAGTTGAATTTAAAAGTTTTCCGAAACCTAAAAATGTCAACATGAGAAAATTTATTTAGAACACTCTGAATCAGACTGCAAAATTCATTTCGCGAAATTCGAACGTTTCTAGCTCCATTTGAATTTTTCTATATGGATTCCGGAATAGCAACGTATGTCGATACTGATTATCGACTTTTGATCGGATGATCATACCACCAATATCTATATACAATTTTGATTGTCTCGTCGTGTTGATCTTTACGGTATATTCAACTCTGTGTTTCGGAGTTCGGTGTGCGGTGCAATCTGTGAAACACCCAGCGTATTGGTTCCACAATCGAGCCTTTTGGTTGCTTACCCTTTTATTTTCCTTCCGTGCAAATCCTATATCCGTAAAACTTTTAATATTCCTGGAAATCAACATTGTTACTTTACATTTTCATTTATTACTTGCCTGTTCAAAATGTGTCTTTACATTTCCACTTGGTAAACCAAATAATCGGTCGATTTAATAATTTGTGAATTGAACCAATGCCCTTTGCTTTTCCCTATATTCCATTTATTAATTTAATTTGTGAATTCGAAATGTTACGTTTCCTTTCACTTTTCTGTTTCATTTTTTTTCACAGTCTTTCAAACTCTCCTCTTCCCAAATTATAAAGTGACAGCTCATGCCAACATCCATATTTGATGAAGCATGTTTATCTTCTTCCTCTCAATTTTAAATTTATTCTCTTCTAAAATGTGCGCACCCTCCCCATTTTCATGCCCGCTGCCATCACTTCCTGCTCCGCCCTCCACCTTGGCACCTCCGCCACCTAGTAGTGCCTAGCAACCATCTCTAATAGGCCTCGCCAATGCCCAAAATTCCAAAAAATAAAATAAAAATGAGAGCATCATAAGGCAAGCATGTATTTCCTAGAGCATTTCTTATATAAAGTTTCTTTTATATGTTGTTGTGCAGTCAAACCCACCAACCGAACAACCTATCGGTCACCGCCTCTGCCACTGTTCATTTTCAAGTCTTGCCTCTCATCCAGGCCTAGCAGCCTCCATGTTTCAATTCTGTAACTTTCTCACCTCTTTAATTATATTATAGTGTATATATTTTTTATTTTAAGGTATACACATATGATGTTTGAAAGTATCTACTCAAATTTTATATTAATATCTTTAAGACAGATTTGGCAATAGCCTTAACATATAGGTATTCAATAGAAATTTTGAAAGTAACGTTTGGGTTTTATAAAAACATTGATTTCTAAAGTGTATACTTATATAAATGTATATATGGTTATCTGATCGTACAAGTTGTATTAGTATTATATGCATTATCTGTTAGCTATATAAATTTGTATATATGTCAGTTCTATATATGTGTGGTTTTATACTGTCGTTTATACATTCTACACTGTTAATTTTTTTGAGAAAAGTATATTTTATACAAGTTGCTTACTAAATTTTTCTGTTTGAATATATATATGTTTAAGTATTAACTAAAGTGGTTAACAAGTTTCATATATTGTTAAATATTTACTTTATATAATTTGCATTTCAAGTTTACTGTTAGATACATTGTATATATTTTGTATTACCAGTTCGTTTACTGGTTTGATATATATATTTCATATATAATTGGTATTTCAAGTTTTTTATTTACTGTTAGATATATATATGTGTAAAAGCATATTCTCTATATTATATATGTTTACGTATAAAATTTCAAGTTGTCTGCGTTTACTTTCGGATGTATTTGTTGATTTGTATATGTTGCAAGCTGTTTCCTATATTACGTAATATATGTAATATGCTATTTAAAAATAAATATCTCTTTACATAGTAGAGAATGTATATGTTTTCAAGTGTATTGCATATCAGTTATATAAGTGTTTTGAAAATTTTATATTTATATAATATGTTATACTTACATTTATACTAACAGTTTGAAAAGTGTGTGTGTGTATATATATATCAAAATTTTATCATATAGATATGTTTGTTGTATTATATGTGTTTCATTTAAAACAATGGATTTTTAAATACAAGTGTATATTTAATTTAATATATGTTTGAATTTAGAATATGATTATATATATATAGTTATATATATGTTACTCCACTTATATCATTTTTGTGCATCGATCCAGTTCTGATTTGATTTCGTCCTTTTCTTATCTATCAGCTTGTTCATCAAATTCGTGCCAATCTGGCTTTGCTTTGGAATTCGTAGCTTGTTGCATTGTCTATTTCCTCTAGCCTCGAAGGTGAGCAATTACTCACGATTAACGTTCTTTTATTTATTAAATTTAATTTCAATTGAAGCAACAATTGAAATATGTTGCCGATAGTTATTTACATTGTTATATATATGCCATTATATGCTATATGTTCACCAGTGACATCTGACACTATTATCTGTTTTTTATATTGATGATATATGCCTGCTACATTATTATCATATCTGTTATCACTCTGCAAGTTCCCTGTTTGTATAGAATTCACTATGGGTTGAAATGATACATACCCAAACAAACTTTAGAATAGGAGAAAATCATTATGGGTTGAAATGATAGACCCAAGCGATTTTCATTTGAATTGAATTTGGGATTGCGGGTTGAAATGATATATACCCGTATATATTTGAATTGCGGATTGAAATGATAAATATCTGTATCACTTGACCATAGGATAGAAAATTATATATAGACACCATGGTTTATATATATATATATATAAATATTTTGAAATGTTTTCTATGGTTTTGGAAAAATATATGGTTTTAATATAAATATTGATTTTGATATTATATAAATGCTATTTTACATATAGTTAAATGCTTGGTTTTTAAGCTATGTATAACTTTGTTTAATATAGAGCAAGTTTAATAATAAAGTTTGATTTTATTAAAATATTGTATGGTCAAGTATTTATTTAAATTATATTTTAATATAGAATGATTTTTAATAAATTAAAGTTGGGAAGATAGATTTGAGATTGATTTGAAATGGTATTTAATTAAGAGTTATACTTAATTTAAAATCTATTTGGAACTTGCTGAATTTGAGATTTTTAAAGGATATGAATTTTATAACTTGATTTTGGTTAAGGTGAATTAAATGAATATTTCAAGTATAAATAAATTGAAGGAAATATTTAGTTACTCGTAATTTGGGTTTTATTTAAATGATAATGGATTTATTAAGTAAATATTTTGAAATTAAATAATAGTACATTGAATTTGATATATATATATATATATATATATATGGAATTATCAAAATTTAGTTCTGAAATTATGGAATATTTAAAGCTTTGAAATATATATTTTGAAATGGTTTATTTATGGTTCAAATCTGTATTTGAAATTGATATAATTTTAATGGTTTATTTAGAAGCTAAATTGGAATTTATGATTTGAGATCTGATTAAATTTGAATTTTGGAATTCGAGTTAATTTGGAATTAATTGGTAAAATCTGAGGAAAACAATTTTATTTTATATACTATTTTAATATTTAAACCGTTTAAGTGGTGGAAGTATGTTTCAAAGTTATGAATTTCAAAGTATTATGTTTTTCAAGTGTTTAGTTTCGAAGATGTTATAACTTTGAAAATGCTATGGTTTGGAAAAGGATATGTTTGAAATAGAAATAATATCGTATTTGGATTTAAAATAGAAATGATATCAGATTTGGTTTTGAAATGGAAATGATATCGTATTGATATGGTTTTGAAATGAAAATGATATTTTGTTTTGAAATATAAACTATTTTGAAATGACCGCGGTGTTATAATAACGTTTGGTTATTAAAGAGACCGAGATCGGAAATTGTCATACTCTCTGCCAACTCCGAAAACCACTTTAATAACCGTGTACGTAGTGGAGATTCCAGAATGAAGTAGGATAGTGGCGACGATCCTATTGAGGTATGAACGTGGAACCCAACTCGCGTAAGTTGGCTTAAGGTGGCTAAAACAAGAGCAATCGACGGGTTAAGTGAGGTAGCTCCTCTGATCGAACACACTTCTTCGATACCATTCTATTACTTTTGTGATTGATTGGGTGCACCCTTCGGATTTTTATGGGAGAGTGGCTCGAGGTGGGCAGTAGATGTGCGCTACGCGTTACCACCGACCCGGAAGTGTAATTGGTATATCTACCCTAGCGAGCCTTGTATGATTTTGGTTTCCTCTCGTAGCCTGTGCAGTATCCTCGTTGTGCCATGTCACCTACCCTAGCAAGCCTTGTATGATTTTGGTTTCCTCTCGTAGCCTGTGCAGTATCCTCTGGTGGCTTCCCGATCAGGAGGGACTATGATACTGGATAGACTACTGGGACTATTACGTGTTAAGGTGGAAAATGTAAAAGCCTTAACGCTATTTAAAAGTAAGTTTATTTTACTATAAACATTATTATTATAGCGTATATTACTACATAGTAAATAGTTTAACGGATCCTTAGAGGATGGTTATCCCAAATATCCTTTAGTTACTTACATTTCAGTTGTTATTTCACTTGAGTTGGATTTATTGATATAAGGAAGTTAATCCTGACTCGAGTGTTCTGTGATTTGCTTTACGCTCGGGTCAGACTGAGTGATATAGCTTTTGAGACTCACCTTTAGAGTTGGAGCTTCGCTTGGAGATCCAGCTATCTATCCAGCTTTCAGAAATTCAGTTGATTCTAGTGATGTATTCTGATCTTGTATTTGACTATTGTATTCGAGACTTCTGTTGTACCTTATTTAACTCTGATATGTATATAGTAGCTTCACGAACTACTATCTTTTATTTCCGCTGCATATTGTATATTACTCTATGTCTGTGATTCTTTATTATTTCATTTACTGTATATGTTGAGTTTTTCCAAATATAAACTAACAATCTGGTATTTTGAGCAATTCAATTCCGGCAAGTGTGGATGCGAATGGCTGAAAATATTAGGTCGTTACATTGAGGGTAGATTATATGTAGAGAATAAACGTTTGAGTATCACAGAGTGGTATGGATTTCGTTGTGATATTTATTCTATTATTCCCTATAAGTAGATGACACTCACATGATGGGAATAAAGTGGATAGTGTGAGGTGATACTCGTAGTGATATATGGCTCCATGCTTACATTTAGTGAGTATGGATCGGTGCTAATGATGACCATGACTTCGTGTGTGTGTGTGTGTATTAGTTATAGATGCCACTATTATGATGTACTCCTAATTGTGTTCGTTGGAGAGGATAATATAGCTAGTATCCACCTTAGTAGCCAGATCGTAGGGTCGCTCCCTAGAACTCTGACATTTTATATTACTTAGTGCTTTTAGCTTGTGCTACCTTTTATGCGTGCATTTTCCTCTGCATCATCTAGGCTAGTAGTTTATTACTTATCCCTTTGTGGTTAGGGGCAATTAGATTGTCGTGTTTAATTAGTCCTCATTTTGCTGAGCATATTGGTGGAGACTTAGCGTCTTTGGAGCTTTCTTAGTGCTATCAGTCACCCTTCTAGTTTTAATGGAGTAGTAGTTTGGCATATATGATTGATACAACTTATTGTAATATTGAAGTGGGCCAGGTGCCACATGTTGTTATATCGATGAATCTACTTGAGACTTCGTGTCTTTCGTACAGTCATTTCCCATCATGATACTGCTGGATGGTATAAATATAAGGAGATGATATTATACCAGAGATATATGATCAGTGTAGAGTGGATTCCCAGTATACTAAAAGGCAGCCTATCTATCTTATTCCATATTAATGGTGATGTTTTATTTATTGAGATTGAGAGTTATATGTGGGCAATGCTTCAAGCTAGCTTGATCATACTTGGGGATATTTTCTCTATTAATATTTGCGGATTTGATGTTGATTTGAGATTTGTATGATTCATCAATTTGAGTAAAAAAAATTGATTTCTGATTTGATATGTTTCTATATGGGTAATGACATCTTTCGATAGAAAAATGGTTGTTTTATATGGATTTGAGCTATTTATGTGATTCGATGCTTTGATATTGATTATGGAAAATTATCAGGCTTGCATTTCTATAAAAGAGAGAGTGTGTGTGTATTAATGTATACCCTGATGATTGTGCATTTCTGGAATTGATAGTACCTTATTATTCTTATCAATATCGTTTACCCTTATTGATGATACTTGATTAGACATTTGACTCATGTGTTATTTATGTAATACTCGGGTCAGTCCAAGACATTTCAGGTACAAGGACAACATGACCAAGATGTATTTTATTGTGCTTAAAGGAGTCTTATATTACGATGGTTATATGATACCTATATGACATTGATACATTGTGTATAATTGGCACTGACCTATATATTCATCGTATCGCATTTTATTCAGGTAGTTGGTATTTCAGATGGGTTGTACTTTTATGAAATTATTGTATATATTTGTATGCTATCATTGTGATTGATTTTGTGTTCTCTATGAAGTATTTATATTATGTAATGTTCTATTCTGGAGGCATATGTATTTATTACTTTGAACGTATATATGAATTATTTATTTGATGTTTTAATACGTACCAATGTTATTTCAAGGAAATATTCATGTGTGTACCTCATATAACATCATTTTTTGTATTATCTGATAGTAGTACTTTGTAATTCCCTTGGATAGTATAAGTACAGAGGCGAGGTGTTCCAAATGGGCATTGCAATAAAAATTGCATGGATTACCTAGAACTCATCAAAGAGAAGAAAAAGAATGATTTTACCACTCCTACCAGTATGTTCATGATTTAAAATTATTTTGTAATTAACAAATTTTCATGGATTTTAGATGTAGGATCTAAGACTCAGATTTATAGTACATCACAAGGACTTAGGAACATACTATATGTGGCAAAGGGTGCGACGAGACTTCAAGTTGCTGGTGGATTTATTATAGGTGAAACTATGGTCAGAGAATGCCATTATCTATTCCTTAGTGGTCTTAATTTAGTTTTAAATATTTCTGTTATGTAAGAAAGTGTATTTGCAGTATTATTTGGATTTTGTTGTAATAACAATATTGAATATTGTGTTTTATGGAAATAATATTTATCATACTGTTTTGGATAATGGCATTTATGTACCTAATCTTAATTGAATCTATACTATTAATGATTGTTTTCATGTTGACATTGTTAATAATCATCTGTGGCATTATAAACTAGGTCATATTAGTGATAAAAACTATACAAATTAAAAATCAAAGGTTTTCAACGATCATTTGATATTGTGGGTCATGTTGAAAGGGAAAAATGACCATGCATCCCTTTAATGAGAGCAATGATATTATTAATGCTCTTAGGTCTCATACATACTGATGTATGTTGCCCATTGCCTATAGTCACCAAAGATAATTCTTCTTATTTTGTAACTTATACTGATAATTTCTCTATATGAAGTTATATATATATATCGTATGAAGAATAAATTTGAGAATGAGGACCACATCTTAGAAGATGATACTCCTCTCTCATTCCAACAAGCATTGAAGATGGATTTTTAAGGAAAAGCTCTATGAAGATGGGCAGGTAGGGACCTATAACGCAAGACTATTTGCGAAAGTGATCGCTAAATTCAAGGTACTAATTATGATGAAACATTTTCGTCTGTAGCCATGCTTAAGTCCATTTGGATAATACTTTCCGTTGTCATGCCCTACGACTATCAATGTGGAAAAAGGGTATGAAAACGATATTTATAAAAGGCAATATAGAAGAACCATTCACATTTCACTGCCAAAGTGTTTCGAGGTTGGTGGGAGTGGGTTAAAGGCTTGTAAATTGTTAGGATCAATCATAGTCTTAAACAATGTTTAAGTATTTGGAATAAATGTTTTGATAAAGTAGTCAAACAACTTTGTTTTTATCAGAATATAAAGGAAGCATGCGAATAAAAAAAAGAACAAGGAAGTACTGTATTATTCTTAGTTTTATATGTTGATGATTTACTACTAATTGGCAATGACATTTCATTATTGCAATTGGTGAAAGCATGGTTTTTGACTAATTAATCATCAGATCATACACAGTCACTTCCATAATAATACATCAGAGCTATAATAGTATAATTTTCAGCCAGGGACAATTATAACTGCCCGTTCCCACATTATCGAAACAAAATACATACAAAATAAAGCAAAAATACAGTGACTAGGCTACTGGGGTACCGCCTGCCGTAGAACATCTCTAGATAAAATGTACCAAGGGTCTCACACGGACCCCTTGCAAATCAGGACTGGCCAACTCCTTAATGAATAGTACTAAATATTCCACCACCCCGGTTGTGATCAATTATCATACATAGGTCACTAGCATACAAAGTCTGAGAATATCGACCTTAATTGAGTGGTGACTATACCCAAATGGGAGCGACCCATATAGCCTTGAAGCATATCCCTTATTTTAGTCGTTCTTGGTTATGAGGCTTAAGGTTACACTTTTACCCTTCTTTCACTTCTTACTTGAAATGCTAACACAATCTTTCAGGCGATAATGCAACATTAGCATTCGTCCATACGAGAAGATATGAATGAACTAAAGACACTAATTCTACCATATCCATTTCGGGATCAACCTTAGGATTAGTAGCAAGTAGCCCTTGCACTTCAAAGTCTTTGCCTTAGATTACGTCTTCATGATATTTCCAATTTGAATGCTTATGTTGGTTCGATGTGTTTTTCGAATAACAATGCTATCCGCTCCTAGTCTCCTTGAACCGATATTCGATAATTTAAAAGAGTCAAGTTATCGATAGTGGACAATCACTATCTGGGTTTAAAGATTTACATATGTAAATATCTTCCATAAACTTAATTTATCATGACCTTCTTATCGAAATTAACTCCCTTGTATTTATCACATTTTCGAAATTCGACATTTTTGCTAATAAAGGACAACTTACTTTCGATAAAACACATTAACGTTTTAGTATAACTACTCATATTTTTTTGGCGACTTAATGGAATAGACAAAAGATCCCTTGTTTAAAATTAGTTTACTTATAAAAGATAACTTTTTAAATAGAATTGATAGAGTTTCAAATAAACCTTTATTTTACAAATTATTAAGCCTTAATTTGATTATTAATTAATCTTAATTAAAATTAAATCTAAATCTTAATTAAAATTAAATTTAAACCTTAATTAAATCTTAATTATTTAAACCCTATTTAGTTAGTGATTAATTAGTAATTCAACCCTAATTAATTAAATAATTTAACTTTAACTAATTAATAATTAATTAAAAAATTAAACTTAATTAAATAAAAATTAATAATTAATTAAAAAATTAAACTTAATTAAATAAAAATTAATATTTAATTAACTCTTTACTCAAATAATAATTAATTAAAAATATTATATTAATTAATTATATAATTAACTTAATTATTAATTAAGAACTAATTGCCTCGTAATACTAATTAACTACTAATAATCTTTAATTAACTAATTAATTAAATAACTATTCGACTCATACTTAATTAAATTATAATTATCCTTTATACCTAATTAATGATTTAAAAAGGTTTACAAAAATATATAAGAAGAAAACACTTTTAATTTTGAAAAGCATTTGATTTTCCGATTTGCATCTGTAGTGACTATCGCTTTGGATACCACAACTTAGAGTTAGTTTCTAATTAAACATTTCAACCTTAAATCTTAAAAACTTTACTCACTTTATAAAACATATGAAGAGGGTTTGATAAATAAAACAATGTTTAAAACTTTGAAATCTTTTTAGTAAATTAAACTAGTCAAACATGATATAGTTTCCAATGGATCTCATGTCACTTTGCAAATCAAAATGCTAACTTCCCTAGCAAATAAAACACATAGGCTAGAGCATAACTTATATACATTCATGTCATAACACCATAAAATGAGGAAGAACATAACTTTAACGTCATTTCACAACTACACTACAATTTCAAGTTCACCATCAAGTAACATATAATCCCACATATTTATAATACCAAACGCATATATTTCCAACTTAGAACATCTTAATAACTATCAACATAAAATGTTTAAATCTTTTAAATTAAAAGGTGTGTTTACTCACCAAAATTTCTTGGATATCAATCAAACTTTCACAAAAACTTGGTTTGACCTTAGATCTTTGATTTCTCTTGCAAAAGATCTTATTTTTGGCCTTTGGGAAGGGACTTTAGCGTTCGTCCTCTTGCTATATCAG
The DNA here is from genome assembly GCA_030737815.1 of Allium fistulosum. Lineage (NCBI taxonomy): Eukaryota > Viridiplantae > Streptophyta > Magnoliopsida > Asparagales > Amaryllidaceae > Allium > Allium fistulosum. Next base: position 139,236,256 of record CM060904.1, read on the forward strand.
TTCGGCCTTGGTTGAGAAAGGGTGGTAGGAGGAAGATTAAGGGTTTAAATAAGTTTTTAAAAGGAATAAAAGGAAAAAGTTTTAATTTTTAAACTTTGGAAAATAAAATGGAAGCCATTAAAGAAATTTAGAAAAGCTCTAGAAATAAAATGAAGTTTGAAAAAGTAAGAAGTGAATGAGAAAATGGAAGAGGAAAAAATGAAATGTTTTATACAAAATGAAATATTTAAATTACCAAAACACCCTTTATTAAAATGCCCTCCATTCATTTGTTTCCACATCATCTCCATCTACCTTTGCCTTGTACCACACGCAAGTCCAGGCATCCCCCTTTTTGTCCAATAAACTATAGCATTCTTTGTACCATGATGGAACGTAATAATATGACCTATCCTTATTAATTTTTATTTTAAATTTTGCAAGAAGAAATGTCACATCTCTTTTTGTTACATAAGTAAATATATATTTACCTAAACTATATAATTAATCTATACTTATATAATAATTATAAGTGTGTACTTGTATACTAAGGTGTTCACAACATCTTAAACAATTTTTAGATGATGAAGAATTGAAAATTTTAGAAAAGCTTTTCGATTGCATTTTCTATTTTACTTTGAACTAATTATTTTTGAGAACATATTTTGAAAATCATTTCACCATCACTAGTTATTATTTAAAAAGTGTTTTTTGGTTTAAAAAATCCATTTATTATTTATTTAAAAAATATATTGAATATCTACATTTAAAGTGATTAAATTTTCGGTCGTTACACAAGGGAGCATCTTCATATGCCGCTCTTAGAATATATTGCATTTATAATATTTTCTTTGAATGTGGAATCGACGAGATTATGTGATGAATATAAAAGTTTATTTATGAAATGTGTTTTGAAAATTTTCATATTCTTGTGCTCTTGATGTTATAGATACAATTAATTAATCTTATTTTTTTACTAGAAAATAATACTATAAATGACTGCACCAACAATCGCGCTTATTTTTCGGCTCAAATATATTGGATGTTACAACCTAGTATCAGGGAATAGGTTTATGAAAAACTTAAAAGATTTTGAAAACATAATCCAAATAAATCAAAGAATAAGATTGGGGTATGAGAAACGTTATAGTTACGTACTTGTTATTGCTATATAAGTATGTATTTTATCTCTATTCTCCCCTCTCTCTTAGACCATTCGTGATATCTTGTGAAGATTCGTTTGCAGATTACGAGAAAGTAAGATATGGAAGTAGGAAATGGAAGAGTGAATGTAGGTGGACAAAGCACCACAATTAATGGAAATGTTCGACCTAATATTGGAAGGAATCCGAGTCGACCAACAAATACTAATCCAAATGAAAATGTTAATGTGAATGCTGAAACCTCACCAGTAGATATAGGGGCTATGTATCAGTTCTTGATAATTATGATGCAAGCTGGAGGTACAACTAGTTTGGTTGGAGGAAACGTTGATTGTGTGGGAGGAGCTAATCCTAAGGTACCTGCTCCCAATAATTTTGCCAAGTTGAGCCGTGATTATATCAATTTTGGAGGAAAGCCTTTTCATTGAGAAGAAAGTGCTATAGAGGTTGAGAATTGGCTATTGCACTATGAAAAGATCTTCGGTGACTTAGGCTTGAATGATGAACAAAAGAGGAAGTTGTAATTTAGATAGTTGCAAGGAGCTGTTGGGTATTGGTGGAATAATGTGATTGTAGGAATACAAGAGGAGAATATTACTTGGGATGAATTAGAAGGAGATTTAAGGTAACGTTTCTATCTGAGATAGCTAAGGAAACTTGGTCAGGAAGTTTGCTAAATTGGAGCAAGGAGAGTTTCGATATTGTAATATGCAACTAAGTTTGATGAGTTAGCTAGATACAGATATGTTACTATTGATAAATAATAAAAAGAAATGAGAAGTACATTCGGGGATTGAAGTCAGAAATTGCCCAGGCAACCATGTTTCATCTAAGAGATCCATGTAATATAGTGGTAGAGATGGCTTTAGGAAATCAGGAAATGCTTTTGACATTTGGAAGTGACAAACCTATGAAAACCAAAGGTTTTAAGGTAAAAAAGGAAGTTCTTTAATAAGAAGGGAGCTCAGAAGGGCAGAGCTACCAAGAAAGGGAAGGCTTACATGGTTCAAGTTTGATAAAAAGGACACTTCGCTAATGTCGATCTGGTGGCGAAACGAAGGTTGTGGGAAAGAATGATGCGAAGTGTTACAATTACAACTAGATGGGGCATTTCAAGAATGAATGTCCCGAATAGGCCAAGTCTTGTAAATGGAAAGTTATTTCTCTAGTTCCATTAACTTCTGGACTGACTGTGGAAGAAAACGGAAAGTCGGTGATAGGACATACGCTTTTGATTCATAACATGCATGTTAAGGTATTATTTAATATTGGCGCATCATATTCTTTCATCTCGTAATGTTTGGTAGGTAAGTTAAATTTATAAACATGATACCTTATAACTTCCTTTAGGGTTGCGAACTGTGACGACCGCCCATGACCCCTGCACCGAATCTAAAGATAGAGCGCTGTAAAGTGTGCCAGGCGACCATGGACGATTGTCAAGGTAAGATTAAAACGACAGAATCTATCGTATTACTCACAGCGCATGGACAAAATACAATAGAACATATGTATAGTGAAGCTTTACAGAACAAAATGACATCATATAAAACTCCATAATAGTTGAATACAAGCATCCACATAGTCAATACATCCAGCCTAACTACATATCTCTCAGAGAATACAAACAGCGGAATATCCAGTACATATAAGAAGATAATATGCAACCCTCTAGCTCGTCTTCGATATCAGCATCGTGAGAAGAGAACAGCACCTGTCACCTGCTACCTAGTCTGCCCGTCCCAAAATGGACGAACAGCCCAAGGCAATAAGAATTAAAACATAAAGCCTTGAGTCAGACAACAGTCTTAGTGAGCAGTAAATTAACTAACAACATACCAAAAGAGCATAAAGGAAAAGGAATAGGAATACAACCCTCCCACTCCAACCTCAATCTACAGTGATAGCCTCCAGACACACACTAAGCAGAAGCAAACATAACAGAGCATACAATTTAAAATAAAGCTAATATCACTCGAGTCAAGGGCGATGTTTTCCAAGTACCAAGGCCTAAATCAGATAAGCACCCAGAAAATACCGCTCTTGAGTCCGAATGACGATACAACCAAACATCCATGACTCTGGCTATCACTGTTGTCATTGCTTCGATATCACCGTTAATTGAATGACCGGCACATTCTTTCAGCCGTCCGTCAAGGGTTAATGGAAACCCCGGTTCTAGACATAACTCTCGCACGTCGTCGCAGCCCGTGCCTAGGACTACCGAATCTGCCCAGAGTACTCGACCATCAACAGTTGGCCGTTGGGACTATCGAATCTGCCCAAACGTACCCTTGCTTAGAGCATGCTAGAACCTTCAACAACGATGCTATCCAAGCCTCCTAGTCATCCTCCTCGACGACTATTCTCATATCCATTCATTATCCTCAACTCGAATCATATCACCGAGTTATCAACATGCTTGGAATGATCCCGTCTGGATTAGACCAAGTCTTCATCACATGATTGCCTCGCTTCATTACATCCTCGCAAAGCCTCATCTCATCATCACATCATCAAATCTATGCATAAGAGCTTCATCATCCCGCTACCTATGCCACGAGCAGCTTTTCCAATTCAAGAGCCTTTCCCTTAGCTTTTGAATCATCTTCGATCTAAATCTAATCATCAATCATCTAGTTCATAACAAGCAATCAAATCAAACATCAATCCAGGCAATCAAGCATTCAAATATGATCTAAGTAGACAATTATAACTATAATGGCATTTTCGTAATTAAAGAGTTGAAAGTCCAATAAGCATGAAAACATGGATTATATCTCTACAAACTTGATGAATGAACTTGCATAGGTTAACATATGATAAAATGGATGTAACATCATCATGGACAATGGATCTATATGGATCTACACATAGGATGAAGAAAATGCATGGAAATCTCTATTTTAACACCAAATCGAGCCAACAATCCGATATACTCCTTTGGATCCGTGTGAGAGATAATCACCACTCACCAAATCACCTAAACAAACCCAAATCAACACGCTTCAGATCTGGACAGCAAAGGATCAAGCTTGATCTATCACAAATTCGCTTCAAATGAAGAAATCTCTCTTGAAAAGATGAAGATCTTCAATCTAAGCTCTTGAATCTTCAATCTTGATCTTCGATTTGGATGGATGGAAGCACTAGATTAGAGTGGAGAAAAGAAGTGAAGAAGTGTAGAAGTCGAGCTCTCAAAATGGCAGCACTTCGTCGCTTCAAAATCCGGATCCCAAAAATGAAGCCAACCCCCTCCTATTTATAGCAGAAATCCTTAACTCGGCTGCCTTCTTAAGTCGCTGCCGACTTAACACCATGCCGACCTACGACCTAAAGCTTTGCCGACCTAACAAAGTCTCAGACTCATCACACAGCCTCAAAACCCAAGTCCTAACGACCTACAACAAAGCGCATCTGCGACTTAACACATAGGCGCGACTTAACTTAGGTCGTTGCCGACTTAAGTGCCTTGCCGACCTATGACATACGAAGGAATACAACTATGACTTAACACAGGAGGCGACCTACCGACTCAATTACTCTGCCGACCTATCCTTAACTCGCTTATAAGTCGGTACTCCTATAGGTCGGTCATCCCACTAACTCGCTTACCCCGGTAAACCGCTAACTACAATAAGTCGGAGAAACTCTTAGGTCGTCTAAATCTTAGGTCGGTCCATCCTATGAGTCGTTAACTCGGTACAACCTTTAAGTCGCCCCAAACTGTCAACCGACCTAAACCACTCCCCTATCTACCTTAGGTCGTCACCGACCTACACCTTAGTCATTAACTCGCCCAGACTTGTTGCTTAACTCGTCCAAAACTCCTAAGTCGGCTACGACTTAGGACTTAAGCAAAATTCTGCCAAAACCTGAAATGACAACAATACAACCAAGGGTCAATCATTTTAGAATGTTTTGATCCATAAAAATACGGGTCGTTACATTCTCTCCCCCTTAGGAATTTCGCCCCCGAAATTCCAAACAAACAAGGCAATCAAAGCTATTCTGTACGCCTATCATCCATAACAATCAATAAACCATGCATCCAATTCTAGCTTAGCGTACAGAATTCTAAGACTTAGGACAAGTTACAATTTCGTTAGATGACACGACACCTTAGGGCCATACCTCGAAGAGTTCAGGATGAGCTGCTTTCATCCTCTCTTCCACCTCCCACGTACAGTCGTTATCATCATCACTCCATTGTATCTTGAGCAACTTAACTATCTTCCTCCTAAGCTGTTTCGTGTCAGTTTCAACAACACGAAGCGGTTTACGAGGTCTTCTATCGACTGGATCAACTTCGAAGTCTTCACAGCTATCAGCAGAAACCACTGTATTCGGGTCGTGCACATACTTCCGTAGATATGATACATGAAAAACATTGTGCACACCCGACATCTTCTCAGGTAACTCCAACCTATAGGCGAGCTTTCCAATTCGCTCGATGATCGGGAATGGTCCAACAAATCTCGGAGTCAATTTACCTTTCTTCCCGAATCGGATAACATTCTTCAGTGGAGAAATCTTCACAAAAACCATATTACCAACGTCGAATTCCAAATCCTTACGACGCTTATCGGCATAACTCTTCTGACGGTCTTGGGCTGCCTTCATTCGTTGCCGAATGATCTCTATGCAATCTGAAGTCTGCCGAATCATCTCTGGTCCAAGCATCAGCTTTTCTCCAGTTTCCAACCAACATGTCGGAGAGTTACACGGTCTTCCATACAACGCCTCATACGGTGCCATACCAATGCTTGACTGGTAACTGTTGTTGTACGCAAACTCCACCAAATGAAGGTGATCTTCCCATGATCCTCCGAAATCCAAAACACAAGCTCTAAGAAGATCTTCCAAAACTCGGTTGACTCTCTCAGTCTGGCCATCTGTCTGAGGGTGATAAGCTGTACTCAAACACAACTCGGTTCCCAAGACTTCCTGGAAGCTCTTCCAAAATCCACTAGTGAACAATGGGTCTCGATCGCTCACTATACTCTTCGGAATACCATGGAAACGAACTATCCACTTAACATACAACTCAGCCAACTTTGATGCAGTCCTAGTCGATCGAACAGGAATGAATCGTGCACTCTTAGTCAGACGATCTACAATGACCCAAATCCCTTCATTTCCCGTTCTGGTTCTAGGCAATCCATCGATAAAATCCATCGACACTTGTTCCCACTTCCATGTAGGAACTTCTAATGGCTGAAGCAATCCACTTGGCTTCTTCTGTTCGGCTTTAACCAACTGGCAGTTCATACACTTGGAAATAAAATTTCCAACATCCTTCTTCATACCTTCCCAGTAGTAGGTTCTCTTCATATCCCGATACATCTTATTTCCACCTGGATGAATTGTCAGTTTCGAGTGATGACTTTCCTTCAGGACTTCACTCCTCAATTCATCTATATCGGGAACAACTAGTCGTCCTTGCTTCCGAAGCCAACCCTCTCGATCTACCTTGAATCCTTTATCCTTTTCTGGATCCAATCCAGATTCCAAATCATGGATAATCTTGGCAAGCTTATCATCTCGCTTTTGGCCCTCGCCAATCCTTTCCACAAGAGTGGGTCTTATCGATAAGTTTGCCAACATCTCAGGTTCCAATTCACATCTAGGCCTGAAGTCGAATCCAGCTAAATACTCGAGACTCTTCCATTCTGAAAACATGGCTCCCAATCCTGCATGTCTTCGACTTAACGCATCTGCCACTGCGTTACCTTTTCCTGGAGTGTAAGCTATACCAAAATCATATGATGCTAAAAACTCTAGCCAACGTTGCTGCCGAAGATTCAAATCCTTTTGGGAGAAAAGATACTTCAAAGATTTATGATCTGTAAACAACTCGAATCGAACTCCCAATAGATAATGTCTCCACATCTTCAGAGCAAATACAATCGCCGCTAACTCCAAATCATGAGTCGGGTAATTCCTTTCATGCGGCTTTAGTTGTCGACTGGCATACGCAACAACTTTATCCTTCTGCATCAGCACTGCTCCAAGTCCAGTACCACATGCGTCGGTGTAAACCACCATCTCATCATTCCCACTTGGAATAGTCAAAACAGGAGCACTCGTCAATCGCTCTTTCAGGATTCCGAAAGCTTGCTCACACTTAGCATCCCAACTGAACACTTGGTTCTTTTTCGTCAATCCTGTTAATGGTGCAGCTATCTTGGAGAAGTCTTTGATAAACCGTCGATAATATCCTGCTAATCCAAGAAAACTTCTCACATCAGATGCATTCTTAGGTCTAACCCAATCCTGGATCGCTGCCACTTTAGCGGGATCAACTGCTATTCCATTTCTAGAAATCACATGGCCTAAGAACCTCACTTCACTCTTCCAGAAGCGACACTTCGAAAACTTAGCCTTCAGCTGATGTTTCCGCAAGATTTCCAAAACAATACGCAAGTGCGTCTTGTGCTCTTCTTCAGTTCTGGAATAAATCAGAATATCATCCACGAACACAAGTACGAACTTGTTCAACTGATCTCTGAACACTCTATTCATAAGATCCACAAAATATGCTGGCGCGTTAGTCAATCCAAACGGCATTACCAGCCACTCAAAGAAACCAGATGGTGTCCTAAAAGCAGTCTTCGGCACACTATCCTTAGCTACTCTCAACTGGTGAAATCCCGTTGCCAAATCCATCTGAGAAAACACCCTAGCTTCGTGAAGCTGATCAAACAAGTCATCTATTCTCGGCAATGGATACTTGTTCTTCTTAGTCACCTTATTCAGCTCACGATAATCGACGCACAATCTCAACGACCCATCTGCCTTGGTTGCGAACACAACTGGTGCACCCCACTCGGACACACTACGCCGAATGAATCCTTTCTGCAAAAGATCATCAACTTGCACCCTCAACTCCTGCTGTTCCCTAGGCGCCATCCGCCTAAGAGGCATCACAACAGGTCTGGCTCCTTCAACTAGATCTATACGAAACTCGATCTCTCTATGCGGCGGCAACCCTTTGACTTCGTCAAAGACATCCTCGAATCCATTAGCGATCGGCACTGATGACAGTCCATCCCGTGGAACAACTAGCGAATACATGAAGCTCATGAAGACGCCTTCTTCATGCTTACATCGTATCACAATCTTTCGCCCCTCCACATTCTCGACTGTCACTTCCAACCTTTCGCAATCAACCTTAGCCGCATACTTCCTAAGCCAGTCCATACCCAAAATAATTCCGAACCCCGCAAAGTTCAGAACAAAGCAATCACAAACAAAAGAGCAACCATGACTCGATACAACTAGACCACGGCATAACATACACAAACAAGACGAACCCCCAACTGGATTAGTCACAACCAATGGCCTATCAACAATATCCGGTTCCAAACCTAACCGGCCTACGAGTTCATTACAAACAAACGAATGCGACGCTCCAGTATCAAACAAAACTCTAACTGGAGCACCACATAGGAAAAGAGTACCTTGAACAACCACACTCTTTCCTTTCTCCTCAGCAGTAGGAGCTTTCAAAGACGACGGAACAGCTCCCAAAGCATAAGCTTGCACAATCTGCCTTTCCTTTCTCGGTTCTGGACAATTCTTCCTGAAATGCCCCGGCTTGTCACAGTTGTGACACTTCATCGGCACCTTAGGATTCTTACAATCCTTCGAGAAATGGCCCTTCTGCTGACAATTGTAGCAAGTCACCTCGCCTTTCGGCTTCTTCTGGCCATCCTTACCCTTCTGCTGCTGCTGCTTCCTCTTCTGGTTTCCACCCTGCTGTGGTTTAGATTCTCCCTTGGTAACAGCAACAACAGGTCCTTCCTTAGGAAACAGACTCTCATGCCTGAGAGCTTTCTCCACAAGCTTCTCAAATGAATCGTCCAAATGATCCACCAACTGTCTCCCAAGATAACTGTCCAAGCCTGTCACAAACTTCTCATTCTTCTGATAAGCAGACTCAATATATGACCGGGCATACTTGGACAAAGCTTCAAACTCAGAAACATACTCAAGAACAGATCTTCCACCCTGCTTGAGTTCTACAAACTTCTTGAACAGAACAGACTTCTGAGCTGTAGAAATGAACTTAGCTTCAAATCTAGCTTGGAATTGCTCCCAAGTAATCTCTTCCTCCGCAGTATTGATGGTAATAGAGTTCCACCAATCAGAGGCTCTCCCTTGAAGCTGCCTTGATGCCAACTTCCTCTTAGTTGCATCATCAATTCCCAAATCACCAAAGATCCTTCTACAAGCATCTATCCATCTCTGGACTTCGATAGTTGATTCTGTTCCCAAGAAAACCTTCCCTCCAAGAGCAGTATAATCCTTGCACAGCTTAGCAAAATCCACTGGTTTCGGAGTTTGGACTTGAACTCCAACATCCACTGCCGCCCCCGGAACTGGTATCCTTCTCATGATCGAAGTCATCATAGCTTCGAACATGGCTGCATAATCAGCAGTCTCTTCAGTAGCACGGCCTTCCCTAGCAGCTGGTCTCCCTCTTCGACTCATTCTCAATATCTATAAAAAGGAATGATTAGAACATCTAGAGAAACAACTGCATAAAGGACTCAACTCTACTAAACTACTATATTATATATAGTATTCATCCATCAAAATACAATTACGTCTCTCATACGTAGTTACGACGGCGAGCGTTGGGTAAAATCGATTAACCAATGCTCTGATACCAAATGTGACGACCGCCCATGACCCCTGCACCGAATCTAAAGATAGAGCGCTGTAAAGTGTGCCAGGCGACCATGGACGATTGTCAAGGTAAGATTAAAACGACAGAATCTATCGTATTACTCACAGCGCATGGACAAAATACAATAGAACATATGTATAGTGAAGCTTTACAGAACAAAATGACATCATATAAAACTCCATAATAGTTGAATACAAGCATCCACATAGTCAATACATCCAGCCTAACTACATATCTCTCAGAGAATACAAACAGCGGAATATCCAGTACATATAAGAAGATAATATGCAACCCTCTAGCTCGTCTTCGATATCAGCATCGTGAGAAGAGAACAGCACCTGTCACCTGCTACCTAGTCTGCCCGTCCCAAAATGGACGAACAGCCCAAGGCAATAAGAATTAAAACATAAAGCCTTGAGTCAGACAACAGTCTTAGTGAGCAGTAAATTAACTAACAACATACCAAAAGAGCATAAAGGAAAAGGAATAGGAATACAACCCTCCCACTCCAACCTCAATCTACAGTGATAGCCTCCAGACACACACTAAGCAGAAGCAAACATAACAGAGCATACAATTTAAAGTAAAGCTAATATCACTCGAGTCAAGGGCGATGTTTTCCAAGTACCAAGGCCTAAATCAGATAAGCACCCAGAAAATACCGCTCTTGAGTCCGAATGACGATACAACCAAACATCCATGACTCTGGCTATCACTGTTGTCATTGCTTCGATATCACCGTTAATTGAATGACCGGCACATTCTTTCAGCCGTCCGTCAAGGGTTAATGGAAACCCCGGTTCTAGACATAACTCCCGCACGTCGTCGCAGCCCGTGCCTAGGACTATCGAATCTGCCCAGAGTACTCGACCATCAACAGTTGGCCGTTGGGACTATCGAATCTGCCCAAACGTACCCTTGCTTAGAGCATGCTAGAACCTTCAACAACGATGCTATCCAAACCTCCTAGTCATCCTCCTCGACGACTATTCTCATATCCATTCATTATCCTCAACTCGAATCATATCACCGAGTTATCAACATGCTTGGAATGATCCCGTCTGGATTAGACCAAGTCTTCATCACATGATTGCCTCGCTTCATTACATCCTCGCAAAGCCTCATCTCATCATCACATCATCAAATCTATGCATAAGAGCTTCATCATCCCGCTACCTATGCCACGAGCAGCTTTTCCAATTCAAGAGCCTTTCCCTTAGCTTTTGAATCATCTTCGATCTAAATCTAATCATCAATCATCTAGTTCATAACAAGCAATCAAATCAAACATCAATCCAGGCAATCAAGCATTCAAATATGATCTAAGTAGACAATTATAACTATAATGGCATTTTCGTAATTAAAGAGTTGAAAGTCCAATAAGCATGAAAACATGGATTATATCTCTACAAACTTGATGAATGAACTTGCATAGGTTAACATATGATAAAATGGATGTAACATCATCATGGACAATGGATCTATATGGATCTACACATAGGATGAAGAAAATGCATGGAAATCTCTATTTTAACACCAAATCGAGCCAACAATCCGATATACTCCTTTGGATCCGTGTGAGAGATAATCACCACTCACCAAATCACCTAAACAAACCCAAATCAACACGCTTCAGATCTGGACAGCAAAGGATCAAGCTTGATCTATCACAAATTCGCTTCAAATGAAGAAATCTCTCTTGAAAAGATGAAGATCTTCAATCTAAGCTCTTGAATCTTCAATCTTGATCTTCGATTTGGATGGATGGAAGCACTAGATTAGAGTGGAGAAAAGAAGTGAAGAAGTGTAGAAGTCGAGCTCTCAAAATGGCAGCACTTCGTCGCTTCAAAATCCGGATCCCAAAAATGAAGCCAACCCCCTCCTATTTATAGCAGAAATCCTTAACTCGGCTGCCTTCTTAAGTCGCTGCCGACTTAACACCATGCCGACCTACGACCTAAAGCTTTGCCGACCTAACAAAGTCTCAGACTCATCACACAGCCTCAAAACCCAAGTCCTAACGACCTACAACAAAGCGCATCTGCGACTTAACACATAGGCGCGACTTAACTTAGGTCGTTGCCGACTTAAGTGCCTTGCCGACCTATGACATACGAAGGAATACAACTACGACTTAACACAGGAGGCGACCTACCGACTCAATTACTCTGCCGACCTATCCTTAACTCGCTTATAAGTCGGTACTCCTATAGGTCGGTCATCCCACTAACTCGCTTACCCCGGTAAACCGCTAACTACAATAAGTCGGAGAAACTCTTAGGTCGTCTAAATCTTAGGTCGGTCCATCCTATGAGTCGTTAACTCGGTACAACCTTTAAGTCGCCCCAAACTGTCAACCGACCTAAACCACTCCCCTATCTACCTTAGGTCGTCACCGACCTACACCTTAGTCATTAACTCGCCCAGACTTGTTGCTTAACTCGTCCAAAACTCCTAAGTCGGCTACGACTTAGGACTTAAGCAAAATTCTGCCAAAACCTGAAATGACAACAATACAACCAAGGGTCAATCATTTTAGAATGTTTTGATCCGTAAAAATACGGGTCGTTACACGAACTCAATAGTAGCTTATGTAACTCTTGAGATAAAATGCGAGCATTTAAAATTTGAGTTGTTGGTCATGCATTTACCTATAATTTTCATGTGTTTAATTTTGTGGATTTTAAGATTAATCTGGGTGTGGATTGGTTAATCAGATATGATGCTAGGATAGGAAGGTATTGATGTGCATGTCAAAGTGCATATTTTTACTTCCATATTTAATCTACTTTTATTTACATAAATGAGCATATTCGAATATTTTACATGTTTAAGTCCAAATTCAAATTGTTTTCATGTCATCATTTATTCATTCATTTAGGGGATAAAATCGTAGTTTTATGTATGATTTAAGTTGAGAAAATTCACTTGCACATTTTTATTTTTAATTCTAGAAAATAGAGATCAAATGTGAAGAAGAAGCTTTCATGAATGTATGCATGCACAAGTGAAGGAAGCCAAAGAAATGAATAAATAAAAGAATTCATATATTCATCGAGGACCACACCTACCCACTAACCATGAATTACAATTACAAGCTAATGCACATTTTAGTCGGAATTAAAGGCATATCATATTTATTGGAGGATTAATTTCACGCTAATGATAACCTGGAGGCACACTACCTCAAGGCGAAAGTTCCCTAAAATTGAATGAAGGTTTTAGACATGTATAAATAACCCTCTTATATTCATGTAATAGAGTTTTTACATTACCTTATAATATTATGCTAGTTGTAGCCACAAAACAAATGAAAAACAAAATAGCTTCCTACGCCTCTTCTTTTTCTTGGTTTTCCTACATGCTTTTCCCTTTCATGTTTACTTTTATTTACATGCTTTCTTCTATTTTATGTTAGTAGATTATCTTTATTTCCATTTCAATTAGTTTAGATTTAATTTATGCAATTAGTTTGGTTATCTTTTCTTTTAAGTTGCTCTTACTTTTTTTTAATGTTGTAATCTACATCTGTAGAAATGATAACAAAAACGAGAAGCTAAACCCCTTCAATTTTGAGGTAATGAAGCTCTCATAAATCATGTAGATTCAACATATTTGCTAATTTATGTTCTCATTTATGCTTCATGGATAGTTAGATGTTGATGTAAGTTTATTAGTGATTATTTATCACAAATAAGCTATTCTTACTCAAATATAAACACAATTTACATCATCATCTGTCTAAATGATTTTGATTATGAAATTAAAATAGAATCAAAATTTGCTGATATATGTTACTAATAAAAAATAATAAACAGATCATGCTTAAAATAGATTTTGTTTAGTTTCGTATTCATTTTCATGACATTTAGTAAGTGATTTTAGTTGTTGTATTAAATTTTGATGGTTTAAGTTCTGTTAATTAATGACCATACTTATGGTAAATACATCACAAATTCTACTTAGGTTAAAATGAGAGTTCATAAATTTATTTTATGTTGATTTATGTGAAAATACGAGATTGAATTTGCCTCTAAATTGTCTCTCAATCTCATATTTTTATTCACTTTGTTTTTAAAAAAATTCCATTTTTCCTAGCTTAAAATAATCTCAAGCTTTGGTTTAATTTCATTGAGTAGAATTTAAAATTAATTCATTTTCTTGTGGATCGATCCGTACTCGCATTTGTACTAGAATTGTATGTCATGCGGTCGCGGTATTTTAGAACGATATAATTTTTTGGCGATTTCTAACTGATAGAAATTCACCATCTAACAAATTTTTGATGTCGTTGCTAGGAAATTGCAATTTGATTTTAATTTTACTCTTCGAATTATTTTTGTTGTTTATATTTGTTTTATGTTTTGTCTTTCTTAAAAAAAGAGAAAAGAAGAATATTGTTAAGCCTTTGTTTTGTTCAATTTATTTAGCTTTGTTTTCATTTGTTTTGACTTAGCTGTGTTTGTTTTGTTTTATTTTATTTCTATTTTCATTTGCACTCTCTATATAAAACAAACATATGCAATTTCAAAACAAAAAAAAATATTTTATTATATTTGCAGTTTCTGTCTTGATTTTACAACTTTCTTTTCAAAAAACTATGCAAATAAAAAAAACACGCACTTCTTTTCTATGCACTGGTGATCTTCTTTGACAACTCGCTTCTGCCACTATCAAACCACCTTACTGCACATAGCCATAACACTACCAGTGCACAAGTTTAACTACTACATTAACTCCTCACCAAAAAGTACCACTGCATACAAACTTCAACTCCTTACTACCCATTATCACCCTGCTCCACTACCATAGCTTCGTCCAACATTCACTTATAACCATCTTGCATACTCCCCATCAAACCCAACTAACATCTTTCATACTCCCCACAGTCACTTCCAACTACATTTCATTCAACATACAAACACAATCTTCCAACACCAAAATCAACATAACCATCACAAAATTACTCCCTGTGCACCATTTTCCTCACACTACTTCCCTACCATACTGTAACATCCCAATTTTTATATCAAATTTAAAATTTGTAATTAATATAAATTTTGTAATTAATTTGAATGTTTTAAAACAAATAAGACAAGTATTGATTTATATTTGAATGGATTATAATTTGAATTTTAATTTGAAATTCAAGTATAAAAATCTAAAAAAATATTTTGATTTAAAAATAATACATATGTAATTTTTATTAGTAAGTAATTTAGTTTCAAATTATTTCTTTAAAAGTTATATACATACATATATATATATATATAAGGAAAATGTATTTATAAAATAGGATATACAATTTAAAAATAATATGTATATATTATTCTCATGCAAAATACAAATGTAAGAGAGATAGTGTGAAAATTAACAAGCGTAATCAATGTAATATAAGAATTGTACAAGTGTCATGAATATTTATTATTCTTTTTCGTTTTTAATTAAAGAAAGGAAATATGCTATATGTGCATTTCTTCATCTCTTTCTCATTTCTTTTTACCTTCATTTCAAAAGCCTGTAAAACAAAAGTTCAAAGCCAGATTAAAGAATAAAAAACTAAGAGAAACCTGTAAAATAACTCAAACCGGAGAATCAATTCAAACCAGAGGAAAAGAAATTAAATCAAAAGAAAACTTCTTCTCAGATTCAACAAGGCAAAGATCAAGCTAGATAACAAAACGAAATCAAAGCAATTTTTCAAATTCCAGTTTCAAAGAAATAAAGCTTCTAGTTTTTCAAGCTCAAAAGCAAAGTTCCAGGTTTCCTCTGATTCAAACAAGGTGAGTAAACTCTTGATAATTAAATTTATAGCCTGTTGTTTTGTGAAGTAAAGCTGGGAAAATGGTTTGAATATATGAAAATATGTTGTATGTATACAAAAATATATATACATATGTGTGCATGTCTGATATATAGGAAATATTTCCTCTGTTTGGTCACAGGACTCAAAAATCTGTTTTAAAAATCAAATTCTTCATCTCCAATCCATGTTATGCCTTAAGATCCAAACAAAGTTTGTTTGTATTACCAAGAACTAGGTCTAAAAAATATTTTTTAAGAAGAATAAATTTGAGTATAACTGGAAATTTAAATATACAATGAAAATTTTAAAACATGATTAATTCGAATCTCGTAGTTTATTGATTCATCTACATCACTGGGTTCGACATTGAAAACCATGATTTTTAAAATAAAATTCATCAACTTTTACTTAGTAAATTGCAAGAATTTTTAAGTTGAACGTAAAGTGGGTTATGACCAAATTCTAGTGATCGGAGAGTTCTTGGACTTCGGGATCGCTGGTGAAGTTGGCGAGGAGGCCAGTGGTGTCGGCAAAAAATGGTGGGTGGAATTTTACACCACCGTGGTGGTCGGACGGCAACGTTTTAAGGTTTAAACCTACCTGTTAGTCATAATCGTATTTTGCGTTACTGCCGCTTCGTCGTCGCACCAGAGTCGATCGCACCGGTGGCAATCGAAAGGAGAGAGGTAGGCTGTAACAACCCGTATATTTGGACCATTTAAATTGACAATAATCCACACATGTCAACTTAAATAGTACAAAACACGAATCATAAATGGAGTATAAGTATATAAATGAGAATCATCACAGAATCACAGAAAATATAACATAACAGAATAGTGCAGCGGAATTACAACAATGTCATAATAGTAGTTCATGAAGCTACTAAGAAAATACAACAATGTCTTAAATAAAAGAAATACAACAACATAGATGTCCAAATGGAAAGAACAATACTGATAAAGATAAGATAGTCTTCAAGTCTTCAGCTCCAAATAAGCAGCAGCAACAATCCTCAGTCTGATCCGAGCATATGCACAAACAAACACTCGAATCAGGACATATATTCTTATACAGATAATATGGTTAAAAATTTGAAATAACAATAACTCAAAGATGATTGGAATAAGCATCTTTCAGGGTCCGATAAACTATCTATATATAGTAGAGTACGATAAGTAGATAATGTCTATCAATAATATAAGATATCAAAATAGCGTTAAGCCATGGCCCATTCCACCCTTAACACATTTTTATTCCCAAAAGCATATACAAGACCGTAGTTTCCCCAAAACCGGAAGTCACCAAAGGGCAATCCATATACTAAAGGTACAAATCAAAGTCGTAGTGGTCGCGGATAAATGGAATACAAGTATGACAAGGCACATGAGGCTATACCCAAGGTAGTGATACTACCGTTCGCCTGATCCGGACTGGTGAGAACGCAACGCCGCAGCGCCCGCAACACCGTGAGACAACACTCCCAAATCAAGGGTGCGCACCAATCAATCACAAAGTAAAAGAATAGTTTACGAAGAATTGTGTCCACTTGAGGTAGCTAATCCTCCATTGGCCTGGCACAGCTCCTGTTTTAGTCATTTCCAATTTGACACAAGTGTCAAGGCTATCCATTATCGTTCACTTTCTTCAATCATCAACGTTCGTCAATCCAACCACTTCATTCTGGATCATCACTTCGCGTATAGTTATTAAAGTGGTTTCCGGTTTAGACAGTGAGTATGTCCCAAACCGATTCCGGTTCCTTTAATAACCTTCGTGATTATAACACCGATTGGTCTTTAATATATTTCAAAACCATTTCAATTTCAATTTGAATTCGTAAATCGACAATTCGTTAGTCTTTCGAAATCAATTTCCAAAATTACGTTTCATAACCTTCCAATTTCAATTTCAACATTTCTATATTTCAATTTCAAAGTTTCAATTAACAATTCAAATATTCATTGCATTTTTTAAATAAGTTCATTCCAAAATCGTTTAACTAAATTTACGTTCAAACGATTTAACTCAATTCTCGCTTTCATTTGATATTCATTAAATTTATTTATCATTAAACAATTCCAATTAAATTCCCAATTCATTACGTTACGTCTTAAGTTCAATTTCATTATCAAAGTTTACAACTTAATTACAATTACACTTGTCAAATCCAATTCTTTAAATTACAAGTCTTTCATTTGTTTCGATAAAGCGCATTCTATTTCTTATCAAAGAAATTCCTTTCAAATTTCAAAACTTAGTTAAAACTTAGTTTCACTTGTTCAATAATTCAATTTCTCTTAATAAAGAAATTCAATTCAATTTAATTAAAATTCGATCTCATCAAATTTCAATAATTTTAAATCTTAATTATTGATCATTTCAAACTCATTCATTGATAATTCCAAACTTAATTGTTAATAAATTTAAAATTTATTAATTATTTCAAACTTCGTTATTAATAATTTCACACTTAACTATTAATAATTTCAAAAGTTAATTATTAATAATTTCAAAACTTAATTATTAATAATTTCAAAAATTTATTATCAAATAATTCTAAATTTAATTATTAAATAATTAAATTTTAAACAATATTCTTTTTATCAATTACTACTTTAATATTCGTTCCAAATTCAAATATTCACATTTACATTTATTCCAATTTAAATTCCAAATCATTCAAAACATTGTTATTCGTCAAATAAAACTTTATTTTTATTTAAATCAAACATTTGACCAGTCGGGTTTTATTTTAATTTTCTATCCTAAGTCAGATTGTTTGAGTATTTATCATTTCAACCCGATTCCATTTAAATTCAAAATCCAAACATACAAAGGGAACTTGCAGTGTGATAGCTGGGATGGTGTCAAAGTAAATAAACAAGCAATAGCATCCATTCACAACAATTCAACAATTTCAAATAATCCCGAAATAATCGTATTAATTCACGTTTGTTATTTACGCCAATTAATATAACTATTTCTAGAATCTACTCTATCATTTCAAGTAGATTAAAGATTATAACATTTCGGGTTCACTTGTCGTTCAATTTCAATTACAACAGTTAATTCAATACGTTCAATAGTCCAAAGTGACATTACTCAAATTCTACATGTCAATTAACTTAACAATTTAAAGGTCAATTTAATTAATCAATATTCATCATATAAAAGGGGTCAAGTTAACAATCAAATTCGACCTATATAATTCATTTTAAATCGTTAATCATCCTATATCCAATTTTTAACTTGCAATAAATTTATCACTTAACAATAACAATTTACATCCAATTCAACATCACATAGCAATCATTTATCAATTCAAACTTGCATAAGAATATTGTCGTGAAAGTTAATTCACCTTTCGTGGATAAAGAAATTTAGCGGCGAAGCACGAAGAAGTAGAAAAGAGACAGTACAGCACAAACAACGGACACTGTAATATCGACAAAAGAAAACGATATTAATACAATGAACGTTTGTATATAATTTATAGATTATATAATTGCGCTTACCGAAGACGGAGGAAAGAACGAAGCTGAAAATTTGCTGCTGCGAAGAAGTCAGTCGGTCGCTGCAACAACAAGCAAAGAAAAGTCGGTTACTAATTTCACAACAAATCGATACCGTTCAAATTTTTCTTTTTCTTTTACTCTTTTTTTTTAACAAAACACGCATACTTTTATACACCTATTTCCACTAACTAGACAACACGCATGCATAAATAAACATGCATATATATATTTTTTTTCAGCACAACTCACGCACACTTTTGTACACATATTTCACTAACTAAACAACACTACACACGCACACTCAAAACACACACCGTACACGCATGCTATCACCCCACAACACTCACGCGTAAGGGAGGAAAGGTGGCACGAGGGCGGAGGGGATGGCACGGCCAACTGGGCATGTGGAGTAGGCGGTCAGTCGGTTGGGATGGTGGACTGGGCGAAGCAGCCGTGGGTGTGGCGAAGCAGGGTGGCTGGCGGTTGGCTGGGCTTTGGCACGGGGTGGAAGGTTGGGCTGGTAGGTGGTGGTGGGAGGTAGTGGGTGTGAAGAGGCGGAGTGCTGTGGGTGGTGCGAAGGGAGATCTGGGTGAAGGGAGGCGGAATGGTGGTAGGTGGAAGCGAAGACAGGGGAGGCGGTGCGTCGGCGTTGAGGGGCTAGGGACGATGGCTGAAGCCACGTGGGCTGGTAGGTGTTAGAGGCTGGTTGGTGGCAGCGTGTGGTGGGGTGGGTAGCGGTCTGGGAAGGGATGCGAAGGACAAGCAGGGAGAAGGTGACGCTAGGTGGAATGAAAAGCCAAGAGGCCATGCGTGAACAATTTGTGACAAGGAAGAGATGATTTTCAGTTATAGTGGAGTATATGCTTTGATATAAAGCTTCTTTTTTTTAATGAATCGTGGAGAAGAGAAAAAATGGAGGAGGTGTGTTACCTGCAGATGTTGGAATGGCACGAATGAGCAGTGAGAGGAAAATGAGAAGTGAATTGTTTTGTTTGCTTCAAGTAGTGCGTGAATAAATGCCCCGGTTTCCAACGTTTCATTTTTCCAAAACACAACCCTTCACACTTCATCTCCCCAATAAATGCATTTATGCAGCTGGCCTTTTATTTTCCCTTCAGTTTCTTTTGTAAGTGGGTAGAGAATTGGGCTGTAACGTGTTTAACCAGTTCGTTTGGAACGGATAAATTTTAACGCGACGCTTTGCGACTGATTCCGATTAACACGAACAAGTATACCATTTTGATCAGTGCGGCGACGCACTTCCAACGGTACACAGATTATTGCGATACGACGATTTTATAAAATTTGCATTTACGCCGCTTAAATTGTACGATTTGCAAAACAATTTAAACGGAGTAGGCGATGACAGTTTTAGACGAAACGAATTACATAATCTTGATCAGAATAATTTTTACAACATATCTGTGTAAAAATATTTGGATTTGGAAGATAAATTTTACGCAGCTTTATATGGACTGATATACAGTAAAACGTGGACGGACTTTACCGTAATATTTTTCAACGAAACTTTTTCTATGCCCATATCTAACTAGACGTATGTCACAAATAAAGTTTGGGCGTAAATTGAGATCGTTATAATTTCGAAATTTTTATTGAAACGATGAATTTAGAATTTTAAATCGGGTCGGAAATTTAGGGTCGTTACAATCTCCCCCACTCAAAACTTTTCGTCCTCGAAAAGGAACGAGACGAGTGAAGTAGAAATGGAATAAGTAGAAAAGTCAAGATAGATTTCGAGAATTTTGAATAATACCTGAAATTAATAATTCGGGGTTTGAATCCCGAATGCTATCCTCAGTTTCCCACGTGCAATCTCGCTCATCTGCACTCCACTGTACTTTGACGAGATTTACCGACTTCCTTCTGAGTTGCTTTGTCTCACGATCGACTATCCGAAGTGGCTTTCGCTCAATAGTCAAGTCTGGCTCAATAACTATCTCTTCCAACTGGGCAGTAGGGATGGTCCTCGATGGATCGTGGACAACTTTGCGAAGATGTGAGACGTGGAACACGTTGTGCACACCGGCGAACTTCTCTGGTAATGCAACTCTATAAGCTAATGTTCCGACTCTTTCTGTAATCTCAAACGGACCAACAAATCTGGGAGCTAGCTTCCCTTTCCTTCCAAATCGAACAATATTCTTCAGAGGCGACACTTTCAGAAATACTTTGTCTCCTACACTGAATTCGAGATCTCTTCTCCTTTTGTCAACATAGCTCTTCTGTCTATCCTGTGCCGTCTTTATCTTCTCTCTGATTTCTTCGACTTTCTCGGAAGCTTCCATAATCATTTCTGGTCCAAGCACTAATCGATCTCCAGACTCGATCCAACAAGCTGGCGACTTGCACGGCCGTCCATATAAGGCTTCGAACGGTGCCATTCCAATGCTTTCCTGGTTTATAAAGGATAATTAATTCAAATTCAAATATACTTATTCAAATTTGAAATTAAAATTCTTTACCTGGTAACTATTATTATAAGTGAATTCTACCAAGTGAAGATGGTCTTCCCAAGATCCACCAAAATCAATAATACAAGCTCGGAGAAGATCTTCCAAAATCTGATTCACCCTCTCAGTTTGGCCATCTGTCTGAGGATGATATGCTGTGCTCAGATTCAGTTTGGTGCCCAAAGTATCCTGGAATGCCTTCCAGAATTTACTGGTGAAAATAGGATCTCGATCGCATACAATACTAGATGGTACACCATGAAGTTTAACAACTTCTCTCATGTATATCTCGGCCAAACTCGAAGCTGTACGAGTGGTCTTGACTGGAATAAAGTGAGCGGACTTCGTCAGTCTGTCGACAATCACCCATATACTTTCGTTACCCTTTCTAGTCCTTGGTAGCCCATCAATAAAGTCCATAGAAATCTGCTCCCATTTCCAACCTGGAATCTCTAGCGGTTGGAGCAATCCTGCTGTCTTTCTGTGATCAGCTTTAACTTGTTGGCAAGTGGTACACCTGCTAACATAGGTAGAAATATCACGCTTCATCCCACTCCACCAATATAACTTCTTCATATTCTGGTACATTTTAGTGACACCGGGATGAAATGAAAGCGAAGACTTATGATTTTCTCGCAGCACTTCCTGTCTAAGACCATCAACATTAGGAACACAAATTCGATTATCAATCCTCAAAATTCCATTACTATCAACATGTGCACCCACTTTATTATCAGCATTTTCAACTCTGCCAAGAACTATTTCTTTGATGCGATAAAGCAAAGTGTCCTCGTATTGTTTGGCTATAATACGATCCATAAGAGCTGGGGAGACGAAAAGCTGGAATAACATTCCTTCAACAAGATTACAACATATCATAGCTTGGTTTCTGCTCAAAGCATCGGCTACGGCATTTGCTTTTCCCGGAGTGTAGTTAATATCGAGATCATATGCAGCTAGAAATTCGAGCCATCGGACTTGTCTCTGATTCAAGTCCTTTTGCGAGAAGATATACCTCAATGACTTATGGTCAGTGAATAACTCGAATTTTGTTCCCAATAGATAGTGCCTCCATAGCTTAAGGGCAAATACAACCGCGAGAAGCTCTAAATCGTGGGTTGCGTAGTTTGTTTCATGGGTCTTTAACTGGCGACCAGCATAGGCAATAACCTTTCCTTTCTGCATCAAAACTGCTCCAAGTCCGTCTCGACAGGCATCTGTATAGACAGTCAATCCTTCGCTACCATCAATAACTGTAAGAACTGGGGCGGATGTCAACTTTCGCTTCATCTCATTGAAAGCTGCTTCGCACTTTTCGCTCCAAATAAATTTCTCATTCTTTCTGGTCAGTGCGGTAAGTGGTGCGGCAATACGAGCAAAGTTTTCTATAAATCTGCGGTAATAGCCGGCCAAACCCAAGAAACTGCGGATATCTGTAGGAGTTTTGGGAGTCTCCCAATCCTGCAAATTCCAACGATTCGAATTAAGAACTTTGATAAGTTATTTTTGATATAATTGATAAGTAAGAATAGAACTTACATTGATTACGGCGATCTTAGCTGGATCGACCGAAATCCCATTCTCTGAAACAATATGGCCAAGAAATCGAACTTCATCCTTCCAAAAGTGACATTTTGAAAACTTGGCTTTAAGCTGATGACTGCGTAGAGTTTCAAGAACAAAAGCCAAATGTGACCTATGCTCTTCCTCATCCTTAGAGAAGACGAGAATGTCATCGATGAAAACAAGTACAAACTTGTTAAGAACATCCCGGAAAACTCTATTCATTAAGTCGACGAAATAAGCTGGAGCATTAGTAAGACCGAACGGTATAACCAGCCATTCAAAGAAACCAGTCTCAGTGCGGAATGCTATCTTAGGAATACTCTCCTCGGCAATTCTGAGTTGGTGAAAGCCAGTAGCCAGATCGAGTTGAGAGAATAATTTAGCTCCATGGAGCTGGTCGAATAGATCGTTGATGCGGGGCATTGGGTATCTGTTCTTGTGTGTGAGCTTGTTCAGCTCTCTATAGTCCACACACATTCTGAGGGAACCATCTGATTTTGTGACGAACACTACTGCAGCACCCCATTCTGAATGACTTCGCCGAATCAAGCCTTTAGAAAATAAGTCTTCAATTTGAGCATTCAGTTCAGCTTTTTCTTTAGGAGCCATTCTCCGAGGAGGGAGAACTACTGGTCGGGCACCAGGAATAAGGTCAATGCGGAATTCGATTTCCCGCGGTGGTGGTAGAGAATTGACTTCTCCAAATACATCAGAAAAGGATTGGACCACTGGAGTAGAGCTTAGTTCATTTGGATGGGAGTCAAGTGAAAATATAAAACTCCCAGCATATTCTTGAGGTGATTTGCCCTCTATAACCAAAGACATACCCTGGTTATCGATGAGAGAGACTGTTCGAGCTTTGCATGAGATATTGGCTTTGAACTTCCGTAGCCAATCAATGCCTAGTAGTATATCGAATGCTTCGAATCCGAGGACATAGAAATCCCAAGTGAAGTGGTGAATGCCATGCATAAGAGTGACATATTTACAAACCCTTCTAAGGTTAGCGGGCCCTCCAATAGGGTTTGATACACATAAGGAGATAGATGAAAGAATGGGTTCCAAACCAAGTTTATTGCACAAATCAATAGATATGAAACTATGTGTTGCTCCGGTATCAAATAGAACTTTAACTGGTAAAGTATGCAACATAAAAATACCCTGTAATGTACCTTGGTTATCAGTAGGAGCAGGTGGGGTAGGTGAATCATGGGCGGAAGAAGTCATAGCAAATACCAAGGCCGTCTTTCCCTTTTTATACATAGGACAATCCTTCTTGAAATGGCCTGGCTGCAGACATACGTGACAGAGGTCGTTTCTGGTATTCTGAGGAGGCGGAACAGCGGCACCGGCAGATGTTGGACAGCTGTTGGCGTAGTGACCCCTCTGGTCGCACTTGAAACAAGTGATGGAGGATATGTCAATAGGCTTCTTCTGAGAATAGCCAAGCCCAGACTTCTGCTGCCAATTCTTCTTCTGTTGCTCAAAATTTTGCTTCCTCTTTCCCGACTGATTAGCTGGTGTCTGAGTAACTGGGGCTTTGGGGACAGATGTTCCTTTAGGCTTTCCCTCGTATCGAAGAGCGAAATCCATCAACTCGGTGAAAGTTCCATGGACATGAGCGGTGAGGAGCTCGTAATACTCTGGGCGTGCGCCATGTATGAACTTCTCGTTCTTCAGTAGAGGTGTGTCAATCAAGCCCGGTCCGAACTTGGAGAGTTCGTTAAACCTCCTTTCGTACTCAGTAAAGGTCATGCTGCCCTGCTTGAGATCCATGAAAGACCGATAGAGTTGGGCCTTCCCAGCAACTAGCATCCACTGAGCCATAAAGGAATCCCTATTACAAATGATATGAAACGAATCAAAATTATGACGAGATAAGAGAGAAATTTATTTAGTAGAAATTTAGATAGATCACTACCTAAACTGGGCCCAAGTGATGGTTTCCTCATCAGTTCGAGAAGTGACTGATTCCCACCAATCTTGTGCAGCATCCTGAAGCTGCCAAGCGGCCAACTTGCGCTTCTGAGCATCTGCGATCTCTAAGCCAGAAAAGATCCTTTCCAGACTCTTTAGCCATTGTTGTGCTTCGATAATACTTTCGGAGCCAGTAAATTTGACTCCTCCAAGCTGAGTATACTCCTTGCTAAGAGTGGAGAATCGGACTGCGGGAGCTGGAGCATGTGGACTAGGAGCATTTCCACCCATGCCCCTAACATTTCTTCTGGTAGCCATCCTGGAATACCAAAAGTGATTTAGAATCAAAGATAGAAATTTATAGAACTTAAGGAAATTCTATTCAACGATTTCAATGAGAAAGACGAATCAAAGGATGTGGATTCTGAAATGATTCTCCTCATTCTAGGGTATGTTTACCCTATCTCTAATGAGTTTTAAACTCCACAGGCTAAGGTTATCGAGAACCAAAGCTCTGATACCAACTGTAACAACCCGTATATTTGGACCATTTAAATTGACAATAATCCACACATGTCAACTTAAATAGTACAAAACACGAATCATAAATGTAGTATAAGTATATAAATGAGAATCATCACAGAATCACAGAAAATATAACATAACAGAATAGTGCAGCGGAATTACAACAATGTCATAATAGTAGTTCATGAAGATACTAAGAAAATACAACAATGTCTTAAATAAAAGAAATACAACAACATAGATGTCCAAATGGAAAGAACAATACTGATAAAGATAAGATAGTCTTCAAGTCTTCAGCTCCAAATAAGCAGCAGCAACAATCCTCAGTCTAATCCGAGCATATGCACAAACAAACACTCGAATCAGGACATATATTCTTATACAGATAATATGGTTAAAAATTTGAAATAACAATAACTCAAAGATGATTGGAATAAGCATCTTTCAGGGTCCGATAAACTATCTATATATAGTAGAGTACGATAAGTAGATAATGTCTATCAATAATATAAGATATCAAAATAGCATTAAGCCATGGCCCATTCCACCCTTAACACATTTTTATTCCCAAAAGCATATACAAGACCGTAGTTTCCCCAAAACCGGAAGTCACCAGAGGGCAATCCATATACTAAAGGTACAAATCAAAGTCGTAGTGGTCGCGCATAAATGGAATACAAGTATGACAAGGCACATGAGGCTATACCGAAGGTAGTGATACTATCGTTCGCCTGATCCGGACTGGTGAGAACGCAACGCCGCAGCGCCCGCAACACCGTGAGACAACACTCCCAAATCAAGGGTGCGCACCAATCAATCACAAAGTAAAAGAATAGTTTACGAAGAAGTGTGTCCACTTGAGGTAGCTAATCCTCCATTGGCCCGGCACAGCTCCTGTTTTAGTCATTTCCAATTTGACACAAGTGTCAAGGCTATCCATTATCATTCACTTTCTTCAATCATCAACGTTCGTCAATCCAACCACTTCATTCTGGATCATCACTTCGCGTATAGTTATTAAAGCGGTTTCCGATTTAGACAGTGAGTATGTCCCAAACCGATTCTGGTTCCTTTAATAACCTTCGTGATTATAACACCGATTGGTCTTTAATATATTTCAAAACCATTTCAATTTCAATTTGAATTCGTAAATCGACAATTCATTAGTCTTTCTAAATCAATTTCCAAAATTACGTTTCATAACCTTCCAATTTCAATTTCAACATTTCTATATTTCAATTTCAAAGTTTCAATTAACAATTCAAATATTCATTGCATTTTTTAAATAAGTTCATTCCAAAATCGTTTAACTAAATTTACGTTCAAACGATTTAACTCAATTCTCGCTTTCATTTGATATTCATTAAATTTATTTATCATTAAACAATTCCAATTAAATTCCCAATTCATTACGTTACGTCTTAAGTTCAATTTCATTATCAAAGTTTACAACTTAATTACAATTACACTTGTCAAATCCAATTCTTTAAATTACAAGTCTTTCATTTGTTTCGATAAAGCGCATTCTATTTCTTATCAAAGAAATTCCTTTCAAATTTCAAAACTTAGTTAAAACTTAGTTTCACTTGTTCAATAATTCAATTTCTCTTAATAAAGATATTCAATTCAATTTAATTAAAATTCGATCTCATCAAATTTCAATAATTTTAAATCTTAATTATTGATCATTTCAAACTCATTCATTGATAATTCCAAACTTAATTGTTAATAAATTTAAAATTTATTAATTATTTCAAACTTCGTTATTAATAATTTCACACTTAACTATTAATAATTTCAAAAGTTAATTATTAATAATTTCAAAACTTAATTATTAATAATTTCAAAAATTTATTATCAAATAATTCTAAATTTAATTATTAAATAATTAAATTTTAAACAATATTCTTTTTATCAATTACTACTTTAATATTCGTTCCAAATTCAAATATTCACATTTACATTTATTCCAATTTAAATTCCAAATCATTCAAAACATTGTTATTCGTCAAATAAAACTTTATTTTTATTTAAATCAAACATTTGACCAATCGGGTTTTATTTTAATTTTCTATCCTAAGTCAGATTGTTTGGGTATTTATCATTTCAACCCGATTCCATTTAAATTCAAAATCCAAACATACAAAGGGAACTTGCAGTGTGATAGCTGGGATGGTGTCAAAGTAAATAAACAAGCAATAGCATCCATTCACAACAATTCAACAATTTCAAATAATCCCGAAATAATCGTATTAATTCGCGTTTGTTATTTACGCCAATTAATATAACTATTTCTAGAATCTACTCTATCATTTCAAGTAGATTAAAGATTATAACATTTCGGGTTCACTTGTCGTTCAATTTCAATTACAACAGTTAATTCAATACGTTCAATAGTCCAAAGTGACATTACTCAAATTCTACGTGTCAATTAACTTAACAATTTAAAGGTCAATTTAATTAATCAATATTCATCATATAAAAGGGGTCAAGTTAACAATCAAATTCGACCTATATAATTCATTTTAAATCGTTAATCATCCTATATCCAATTTTTAACTTGCAATAAATTTATCACTTAACAATAACAATTTACATCCAATTCAACATCACATAGCAATCATTTATCAATTCAAACTTGCATAAGAATATTGTCGTGAAAGTTAATTCACCTTTCATGGATAAAGAAATTTGGCGGCGAAGCACGAAGAAGTAGAAAAGAGACAGTACATCACAAACAACGGACACTGTAATATCGACAAAAGAAAACGATATTAATACAATGAACGTTTGTATATAATTTATAGATTATATAATTGCGCTTACCGAAGACGGAGGAAAGAACGAAGCTGAAAATTTGCTGCTGCGAAGAAGTCAGTCGGTCGCTGCAACAACAAGCAAAGAAAAGTCGGTTACTAATTTCACAACAAATCGATACCGTTCAAATTTTTCTTTTTCTTTTACTCTTTTTTTTTTAACAAAACACGCATACTTTTATACACCTATTTCCACTAACTAGACAACACGCATGCATAAATAAACATGCATATATTTTTTTTTTCAGCACAACTCACGCACACTTTTGTACACATATTTCACTAACTAAACAACACTACACACGCACACTCAAAACACACACCGTACACGCATGCTATCACCCCACAACACTCACGCGTAAGGGAGGAAAGGTGGCACGAGGGCGGAGGGGATGGCACGGCCAACTGGGCATGTGGAGTAGGCGGTCAGTCGGTTGGGATGGTGGACTGGGCGAAGCAGCCGTGGGTGTGGCGAAGCAGGGTGGCTGGCGGTTGGCTGGGCTTTGGCACGGGGTGGAAGGTTGGGCTGGTAGGTGGTGGTGGGAGGCAGTGGGCGTGAAGAGGCGGAGTGCTGTGGGTGGTGCGAAGGGAGATCTGGGTGAAGGGAGGCGGAATGGTGGTAGGTGGCAGCGAAGACAGGGGAGGCGGTGCGTCGGCGTTGAGGGGCTAGGGACGATGGCTGAAGCCACGTGGGCTGGTAGGTGTTAGAGGCTGGTTGGTGGCAGCGTGTGGTGGGGTGGGTAGCAGTCTGGGAAGGGATGCGAAGGACAAGCAGGGAGAAGGTGACGCTAGGTGGAATGAAAAGCCAAGAGGCCATGCGTGAACAATTTGTGACAAGGAAGAGATGATTTTCAGTTTACAGTGGAGTATATGCTTTGATATAAAGCTTCTTTTTTTTAATGAATCATGGAGAAGAGAAAAAATGGAGGAGGTGTGTTACCTGCAGATGTTGGAATGGCACGAATGAGCAGTGAGAGGAAAATGAGAAGTGAATTGTTTTGTTTGCTTCAAGTAGTGCGTGAATAAATGCCCCGGTTTCCAACGTTTCATTTTTCCAAAACACAACCCTTCACACTTCATCTCCCCAATAAATGCATTTATGCAGCTGGCCTTTTATTTTCCCTTCAGTTTCTTTTGTAAGTGGGTAGAGAATTGGGCTGTAACGTGTTTAACCAGTTCTTTGGAACGGATAACTTTTAACGCGACGCTTTGCGACTAATTCCGATTAACACGAACAAGTATACCATTTTGATCAGTGCGGCGACACGCTTCCAACGGTACACTGATTATTGCGATACGACGATTTTATAAAATTTGCATTTACGCCGCTTAAATTGTACGATTTGCAAAACAATTTAAACGGAGTAGGCGATGACAGTTTTAGACGAAACGAATTACATAATCTTGATCAGAATAATTTTTACAACATAACTATGTAAAAATATTTGGATTTGGAAGATAAATTTTACGCAGCTTTATATGGACTGATATACAGTAAAACGTGGACGGACTTTACCGTAATATTTTTCAACGAAACTTTTTCTATGCCCATATCTAACTAGACGTATGTCACAAATAAAGTTTGGGCGTAAATTGAGATCGTTATAATTTCGAAATTTTTATTGAAACGAAGAATTTGGAATTTTAAATCGGGTCGGAAATTTAGGGTCGTTACATAGGCGAAGCTCTAGCCGGAGTCTCAACCTTTCTGGCGGCTTATGGCGTCGAAGCGAGGCATCTTTGTTGATCAAAGTTTCATTCTAGGTTGTATTGTATAGCTTGATTTCAAATTCGACATTGAATCAAATTTCTGGGTGGTCGTGAGACTTGAGGGGATCGTCGGCCGCTTGCCGAAGGTCGCGGTGATGGTCAGAAGCGATCGAGGTTCGTGTGCACGTGCACGAGATAGTTTAAGTATCTGGGTTCATTATGGTTTGCGAAGAAGGATTTTTCTTAGGGACGAACTCGAAATCGTTCACGATGGTCTCGAAGAAAATAAGGAAGGGAATTTTCCCAGGTTTGTGCTTGAGATTCTGTTGCTTTGTCTCGAGTTTTTGTGATTTCCATTTTTTATAAAAGGAAGAAAAAAATATATACAAGTTTTATAAATTAAAACTAAGTCAAGTTTTAATTAATTTCTTAACCACTTCTTTTTAAATAATCAATGTTTGTTTAAGTACGAAAATACTTAAAGTTTTAAAAATAATTATATCAAGTTTATTAAGTTAAAAATGTTTTAATATATATATATATATATAACCTTTGTTTTGAAAGAACAAACTTAATATTTTAATTGATTAAAAAAGAATAAGGTGTTTTAATCCTTAATTTAACTTAAAGGTTTAAGTTAAGTGGTTAATGATAATTAATTACAAGATTTATTGAACAAGGTTTAAATGATAATTAAAGTAATTAATAAAGATAAATGGTTTATCTTTTAATTAATTAAGTAACTAATGATTTGTTACTATAATTACATAAAGAATAATTATTTAACTAAAGATTAATTAAAGGTTAATTAATTATTAATTAAGATTAATTAATTAAATTAAGGTTAATTAATTAATAATGAAAGTTAATTAAATAATGATTTAAAGGTTAATTAATTAATTGAGAATTAATTAATTAGTAATGAAGGATAAATTAATTAATTAAAGAGTAATTAGTTAATGAAAGTGATTAAGATTTAATTAATTTATAATTAAGGAAAATTAATGAAAATAATTAAGTGATTAATTAATTATAATCTAACGATTAATTAATCCTGCTTATAGATTTTGAATTATTACTGAATACCTTGAATTGATTGATACACCTGATATGTGATTATGATACTTTGTGATATGAATTGTTGTGAATTGAACTATGATATCTGTGATTTATTTGTGTGAATGTGAAAAATGTTGGCCTTTAAACGACATTTGAATTTCTATGCAACAGGGAGTCAGATTCCAGATGGTTACCCAAACCCACATCGAATCTTAATAGTGAATCTTTGTGAATTGTGTATCCACGTTTTTTTAAAATAAACGCTCATTATTTGGATTAGTCGGGAGAGGAATTTGTGTCATAAAACCCATTTCGAATTAATGGTACGACTAATTGGAGTCATTTGAAGACGGTGGCGAAGACCGGGTATTTTCGAGAATGAAAGGATTACCTGTCGATTGTCTCTACACTGAGTTGCTTCGGTATAGAGATCTCCATATGTGATGGGGAGTCTGATCGGGATCGTGAATTTTCGAATTGCAAGGGCTTCTTCCTTTATTGGACAAAGTGCCTTTGGTTCCATTCAAACCCAGAATGGACTTGTATGGTTGTATGTCTGACATTACACTTTGAGATATAAAGCTGATTTCTATCAAATACATTTCTGTCTAGTGGCGGAGAATTTATTCTCTTAGCTTAACACCCTTCTCTAAGACGTACGAGCTCAAAGGTTATGTAGTTGATGGTTATTAGTGATATACTCCCAACTTGGTAGTGTGGCATGCTAAGTGATGATCATTTGTTGATCAAAGCATGGCTTTTGTGTAAAGCGTAGCTTTGTGGGACGAGACTTCATCGAACCTCACACCCTGGAAATGGTCGAAACAGGAAAGACGAGACAAGGTTATGAGGGTCGCGCCCTTTAGGGTATGTACATTCCCTTCTGGATAATAAGTGGTATTATGATATGGAGCCCAGATAATTTTCTTTGTGGTTGTTGGTGTTGAGCGCCCTCGATAAAGGTCGGTTACGACCAGGGGATGACATACTCATGACAATTAGTTACCTAGTTACAGAGGTAACCCGGCCTTGTGTTGGCAGAGATCCGGTTAGGTTCTCGGAGCGTCCCTTCAGAGGCGTACCCATTTGGTAAACGAAGTTCCTTAGCCTTGGCCATTCGTTGGAAATCCAATCACCCAATACGAGCCCTTTACAATTTCAGTTTTATAACCTGCCATTCTTAAATGGTAGTTATAGTAGGAATAGTATAATGGTACCTATGCTGGCTAAGATTAATATTATACTTTCGAAATGTTTTCACACTATGCACTAATAATAATATCAAAAGAGTTCTCTCATATCAAGCATATTTTACTATCATAAGGAGAAATCTCCTCCAATTATGCGATTGCATTGTGTGCGTGCGGGGAGGCCTTATGGTAGTTTCATTTTCCAAAAGCATAACGGATAAATTGTTTTTGTACAAACAACTATTTTTCTATACTCATACCAGTCCCATGACTGACCTGGAGTTTATTGTTCCTTTCCTAAACTCTAAGTGCCCATAATTTTCCACACGGACAACCAAGAAGCAGGTTATCCATGTTCTGGAGCTAGCTTGGGTAGTAGATTTAGATTTAGAAGTCTTTTGGAGTCTTTTGGAAGCTATCGGATTCTGGAAGCTTTTGGCTTGAAGATCTTTTGAAGATCTTTTGAAGCCTTTTGGATCTAAAAGTGTTTGGAGTTTTGGAAGACCTTATCCAAATCAAAGTATGTTGGAAACTTTTTGAAGACTCTATTAACTTTTCCGCTATGGTGTTATCGTTTTGTTATTGTATCATGTATATCGAACTCTGATGTTGGTGATATTTGTTGTAATGAATATTGTATAAATGTTTTATTTGTGTTGTGATCAATGAAATCATCTTTTGTTTCCGCTGTTTTGTATTCATCTAATGTTGTTATAAGCTCCACCGAACTGGAGTTCCACGTTTGAATCTCCGGCAGTCGAATACAAGTGAGGTATTTGATGTCGATTTTTGAATGCTGGATTTCAAGTTGTGACAACTAGTATCAGAGCTAAAGGTCGAGTAAGAAATTTAGCTTAGGAGTATAAAACATCAGGTGGCTCATTAGAGATAGGGTGAAGAATACCCTAGAATGAGTATAACCTGAGAGATCGAAAACCTAAAATTTCTTGGTCTATTTTCTTTAAACTATTAATATCCCTAAGATATCTTGTTTGTATGGTCTAAATCAAGTTTTCTTACTATTTACAGATAGTAAGAATGAGCACTAGAAGAGGACGAGGTAGGGGACGGGGAAGTACCACTTCAACTAGTTAAGGCCCTGCAACAACGGAAGCAGCTATTCCCACTCAACCTCAGCCGAATCTGGCTGATTTGTATCGAAGTTTCTCAAGGCTTGGTGGAAACCCATTCACAGGCAAGGAATCTATTATCGAAGCACAAGCCTGGATTCGATCGTGTGAAAGAATTTTCAGAGGATTGAAGTTGGAAGATGAACAGAAGAGATTGATAGCTTCTTGGCAACTCCAGGAGGAAGCTCTAGCCTGGTGGGAGACTATTACAGTGGATGAGCCAGAGTATGAGTTCACTTGGGATCGATTCAAAGAGGTGTTTGAGAAACGTTATATGCCGTCTGCTAGTATCTCCAGAATGTACTGGGAGTTTACTGACCGGAAGCAGGGAAGCTTATCTTTTGAATAATACTTGAACAAGTTCAACCAGTTATCTCGGTTTGGTCCGGAGCTGGTGAATACACCTTTGAAGAAGAATGAAAGATTTATTCGAGGAATGAATAAAAAGTACCATGAGAGGATGACTGCTCACATGAAGGAATCTTTTTTTGACTTGATTGATATGGGTTATAGATACGCTACCCTAGATAAGTAGGAAGTTCCGGAGGAGAAGGGAAGTGCAAGCAATCCGAATTGGAAGAAGGAAGTTCGGAGGGAAGAAACCGTGTCAAGGCAAGGAGAAGAAGAATAGTCAGGAGAACCAGGTAAAAGATATTACTTGTTACAACTATCGGGAGAAAGTCCATTATTCGAATGGTTGCAAGAAGCCAAAGAAACAAGGAAAGAAGGATCAATCTACAAAGACAAGACCCAAGCAATGCTATTACTGTCATAAGCCAGGACACAAAGTTAAAGATTGCCTAGCAATGAAGCAAGCTCAAGTAGCGAAGGTGTATGCGATAAAGGATGACCCCTCAACTTCAAATGCTGACAAAGGAAAAGAAGTTTTAGAAGGTAACCTCCTCATTTATGTTAGAGTTGTTAGAGTTCTGTTCGATATGGGAGCTACACATAGCTTTATTTCCCAACAAATCGTAAACGAATTAAAAGTCGAACCCGAATTTTTCGATGAGCCCATTTGCGTGAAGAATCCAGTTGGTGGCCTTGCGAATCTTTGTCTACGATGTCAAGAAGTTCCTATCTCGTATTCTTGTCATCAATTTCCTATTAGTCTCTTTGTCCTCGACTTTAATGAATTTGAAATCTTACTCGGAATGAACTGGCTAACAAAATACGAAGCTAAATTAGATTGCAACAAACAAACGATTTTGATCAGAACTAAATTTGGAAATTTTATCGAAATTTCTTGTGAGGATTCGAGTCCAAAGATGGATAAGTTGATGTATACCTTGGGGTATCCCGAACCTAGTCTAGAATCTATACCTATTGTCCGAGAATTTCTCGATGTATTCGAAGAGGTTAAATCTTTGCCTCCACATAGAGAAATTGAATTCAAAATCGACTTAGTTTCCAATGCTCGTCCTGTTGTTCGTGCAAGTCGCAGGATGGAACCCAGAGAGAGAATAAAATTAGTCAAGCAAACCCGAGATTTGCTGGAGAAAGGATTAATACGTACCAGTGTTTCCAGTTGGGGTTCAGCTACGGTATTTGTGGCAAAGTCTGACGGATCTCTGAGATTGTGCGTGGATTACCGCGATCTCAATAAATTGACTCTTAAAAACAAATTTCCTTTGCCCAGAATCGACAATCTATTCGATCAGTTACATGGTGCTCGATTCTTTTCAAAGATGGATCTAGCTTAAGGATTCCATCAATTGAGAATTGTTGAAGACTGTATTCATTTAACTGCTTTTAGGGGTCTGGACACATTCTACGAATGGTTAGTCATGCCTTTCGGACTAACCAATGCTCCTGCATATTTCGTAGACTTAATGACCCCTGTATTCCGAGAAGTGTTGAACAAATTAGTTCTTGTATTTATTGATGATATCCTAATCTACTCCAAAACTGAAGAAGAACATGCTGAACACTTATGGATTGTTTTGGAAATATTGAGGAGGAACATTCTATTTGCTAAATTCACTAAATGTCATTTTTGGGTCAAAGAAGTTAGATTTCTTAGATACATTGTCACCGAAGAGGGAATTTCCGTAGATCCGGGCAAGGTTTCTGCTATCCTAGACTGGAAGCAACCCACTACTCCAAACGAATTCAGAAGTTTTCTAGGTTTAGCCGGGTATTACAAAATATTTGTCCAGGATTTCTCTAAGATAGCTAGTCCGTTAACTAAGCTAACTATAAAGAATGCTAAATTTGATTGGACTCCAAAATGCGAAGAAGCATTCTGAGAGTTGAAAATGAGATTGACTACTGCTCCTGTTCTGGCTATTATTATTGGGAATCAAGGCCTATCTGTTTAGACTGATACATGTGTTGTGGGTGTGGGTGCTGTTTTATTGGAGCAAGGTAGAGTGATTGCCTACGCGAGTAGACAATTGCGTCCACATGAGAAAAACTACCCAACCCATGATCTCGAACTTCTGGCAGTTGTTTTTGCTTTGAAAATCTGGCGACATTATCTTCTAGATAAGAATCTCTTTCAACTTTTCTAAAGAAAGAATTTAAAAGTTTAACTTAACTTAATATATATATTTAATAAATCCTTCTTGTTTTGGGTGAAAATTTTGAATTATTCACCGACCATAAATCTCTGAAGTATCTCTTTACCCAGAAAGATTTGAGTCTGAAGCAACAACGTTGGTTGGAATTTCTAGCGTCTTATGACCTGGATATTCTGTATACGCTTAGGAAAGCCAATGTGGTAGCTGATGCCTTGAGTAGAAGACATGCTGTTCTCGCATATCTTATTGTCACTCCTACTCTTCTTGAGAAAGATCGCAAGTAAGCAAAAAGAAGACAAGTTTCTTCTAGAAATTTATAAGAGGATTCGTCATGGAGAAAATTCCACCTTTTGAAGTCGATAAAAATAGAATTGTAAGATTGCAAGGCAGGATGTATGTCCTAGACATCCCCGATTTAAAACATGAAGTTTTGGACGAGTGTCACAAGTCCAAACTTAGTATCCATCCAGGAGTCAATAAGATGTATCGAGATATCAAAAGGACTTTCTGGTGGAAAACAATGAAGAGGGACATATCTATTTATGTCAGTCGATGTGCAACCTGTCAACAAATCAAAAGTAAACAAAAGAAGATGGCGGGTTTACTCTAACCATTGGAGGTGCCAAAATGGAAGTGGGATCAAGTGTCTATGGATTTTATAGACGGTTTGCTAAGAGCTTAGAAAGGTAATGAGGTAACTTGGGTTATTGTGGATCGTCTGACTAAGACTGCCCACTTTATCCCAGTAAAATCTACCCAAACGGCGGCAAGTTTGGCAAAGTTGTATGTGAAAGAGATTGTTCGTCTTTATGGTGTACCGAGCAGTATAGTGAGTGATTGTGACCTGATCTTCACTAGCAGAGTTTGGGAGGCATTCCAAGCCGCAATAGGAACCAAGCTGAACTTCAGTACTGTTTACCACCTATAGTCTGATGGGCAGAATGAAAGGATAAATAGAATCTTAGAAGACCTTTTGCGTGCTTGTATTCTTGACTTTGGCGGTTCATGGGAGGACCATTTGCATCTGGTTGAATTTTCATATAATAATAGCTATCAGGCCCGTATTGAAATGGCTCCTTTCGAAGCATTATATGGGTGTCCTTGTCGATCACCCGCATGTTGGATTGAGTCAGGTGGTAGACTTGTTCTC
This sequence comes from Allium fistulosum, assembly GCA_030737815.1. NCBI lineage: Eukaryota > Viridiplantae > Streptophyta > Magnoliopsida > Asparagales > Amaryllidaceae > Allium > Allium fistulosum. Next base: position 139,273,473 of record CM060904.1, read on the forward strand.
GGACCAGATATGATAAAGGAAGCTACCGAGAAAGTTGATTTTATTCGAAGGAAGTTGAAAACGGCTCAGAGTCGTCAGAAAAGCTATGTTGACCATAGGAGAAGAGATTTAGAATTCTAGGTTGTAGATTTCTTTTTCCTAAAGGTTTCTCTAATGCGGGGAGTGTTGAGATTTGGAATGACTGGTAAACTGGCACCACGATATATTGGTCCTTTTCCTATACAGGAGAGGATCGGTCCTTTAGCTTATCAAGTGCAACTACCTAATTGGCTATCTGGCATACATAACGTGTTTCACGTTTCTCACCTTCGGAAATATGTACATGATCCAGATTGTATCATTGAAGAGGCAGCTCAGCAGGACTTGGAGATCACACCAAATCTGGCAGTAAAGAGAGAACCGTTAAAGATCATTGATCGAGATGAAAAACTGCTGAGGAATAAAGTTGTGAAACTAGTTAAAGTGCAATAGAGTGGTGATCCAAATGACTGTACTTGGGAAACCGAGGATAGCTTGCAGAAGTCCTATCCCAATTGTAGAGTGGATATATCGACTTAATCTGGTAAGCCATTTCTCTATTTTTATATGTATTCATATATTCTTTGTTTGTCTCTATCTCTTTCAAATTTCAAGGACGAAATTTTCTTAAGGGGGGAAATCGTAACATCCCAATTTTTATCAAATTTAAAATTTGTAATTAATATAAATTTTTGAATTAATTCTAATTTTTCAAAACAAATAAGACAAGTATTGATTATAATTTGAATGGATTATAATTTGAATTTGAATTTGAAATTCAAATATAAAAATCTAAAAAATATATTTTGATTTAAAAATAATACATATGTAATTTTTATTAGTAAGTAATTTAGTTTCAAATAATTTCTTTGAAAGTTATATATATATAAATAAATAAGGAAAATGTATTTATAAAATAGGAAATACAATTTAAAAATAACATGTATATATTATTCTCATGCAAAATACAAATGTAAGAGAGATAGTGTGAAAATTAACAAGTGTAATCAATGTAACATAAGAATTGTACAAGTGTCATGAATATTTATTTTTCTTTTTTAATTAAAGAAAGGAAATAGGCTATATGTACATTTCTTCCTCTCTTTCTCGTTTCTTTTTACCTTCATTTCAAAAGCCTGTAAAACAAATATTCAACACCAGATTAAAGAAAAAAACTAAGAGAAACCTGTAAAACAACTCAAGCCTGAGAATTAATTCAAACCAGAGGAAAAGAAATTAAATCAAAATCAAACTTCTTCTCAAATTCAACAAGGCAAAGATCAAGCTAGATAACAAAAAAAATCAAAGCAAGTTTTCAAATTCCAGTTTCAAAGAAATAAAGCTTCCAGTTTTTCAAAATCAAAAGCAAAGTTCTAGGTTTCCTCTGATTCAAACAAGGTGATTAATCTCTTGAAAATTAAATCTATAGCCTGTTGTTTTGTGAAGCAAAGCTGGGGAAATGGTTTGAATATGTGAAAATATGTTGTATGTATACAAAAATGTATATACATATGTGTGCATGTCTGATATACAGGAAATATTTCCTCTGTTTGGTCACAAGACTCAAAAATCTGTTTTAAAAATCAAATTCTTCATCTCCAATCCATGTTAGGCCTTAAGATCTAAACAAAGTTTGTTTGTATCACCAAGAACTAGGTCTAAAAAATATTTTTTAAGAAGAATAAATTTGAGTATAACTGGAAATTTAAATATATAGTGAAAACTTTAAAACATGATTAATTCGAATCTCGTAATTTATTGATTCATCTACATCACTGGGTTCGACATCGAAAACCTTGATTTTTAAAATAAAATTCATGATTTTTAACTTAGTAAATTGCAAGAATTTGTAAGTGGAATGTAAAATGGGTTTTGACCAAATTCTGGTGATCGGAGAGTTCTTGGACTTCGGGATCACTAGTGAAGTTGGCGAGGAGGCCAGTGGTGTCGGCAAAAAATGGTGGGTGGAATTATACACCACCGTGGTGGTCGGACGACAACGTTTTAGGGTTTAAACCTACCTGTTAGTCATAGTCGGATTTTGGGTTACTACCGCTTCGTCATCGCACCAGGGTCGATCGCACCGGTGGCAATCGAAAGGAGAGAGGTAGGTGAAGCTCTGGCTGGAGTCTCGACATTTCTGGTGGCTTGTGGCATCGGGGCGAGGCATCTTTGTTGATCAAAGTTTCATTCCAAATTGTATTGTATATCTCGATTTCAAATTTGACATTGAATCAAATTTCTCGGTAGTCGTGAGACTTGAGGAGATCGTCGGTGACTTGCCAAAGGTCGCGGTGATGGTCAGAAGCGATCGGGGTTCGTGTGCATGTGCACGAGATAATTTAAGTATCTAAGTTCGTTATGGTTTGGGAAGAAGGCTTTTCCTTCGGGATGAACTCGAAATCGTTGACGATGGTCTTGAAGAAAATAAGGAAGGGAATTTGCCCAGGTTTGTGCTCGAGATTCTGTTGCTTTGTCTCGGGTTTTTGTGATTTCCAGTTTTTATGAAAGGAAGAAAAAAATATATAAGTTTTATAAATTAAAACTAAGTCAAGTCTTCTTTTTTAATAATCAATGTTTGTTTATGTATGAAATTACTTAAAGTTTTAAAAATAATTATTTCAAGTTTATTAAGTTAAAAATGTTTTAATATATATATATATATATAACCTTTGTTTTGAAAGAATAAACTTAATATTGTAATTGATTAAAAAGGATGAGGTGTTTTAATCCCTAATTTAACTTAAAGGTTTAAGTTAAGTGGTTAATGATAATTAATTACAAGATTAATTAAACAAGGTTTAGATGATAATTAAAGCAATTAATAAAGATAAATGGTTTATCTTTTAATTAATTAAGTAATTAATGATTTGTTACTATAATTATTAAAGAATAATTATTTAATTAAAGATTAAGTAAAGTTTAATTAATTATTAATTAAGGTTAATTAATTAATAATGAAAGTTAATTAAATAACGATTTAAAGGTTAATTAATTAATTTAGAAATTAATTAGTAACTAAGGATAAATTAATTAATATAATTAATTAAAGAATACTTTATTAATGAAAGTGATTAAGATTTAATTAATTTATAATTAAGGATAATTAATGAAAATAATTAAGTGATTAATTAATTATAATCACACAATTAATTAATCATGCTTATAGATGTTGAATTATTATTGAATACTTTGAACTGATTGATACCCCTGATATGTGATTGTGATACTTTGTGATATGAATTGTTGTGAATTGAACTGTGATATCTGTGATTTATTTCTGTGTGAATGTGAAAAATGTTGGCCTTTAAACGACATTTGAATTTCGAAGGGACAGGGAGTCGGATTCCAAATGGTTACCTGAAACCCACGTTGAATCTTAATAGTGAATCTTTATGACTTGTTTATCCATCTGTTTTTAAAATAAAATCTTATTATTCGGATTAACCGGGAGAGGACTTTGTGTCATAAAACTCATTCCGAATTAATGATACGACGAATCGGAGTGCATTTGAAGACGATGGTGAAGATAGGGTATTTTCGAGAACGAAAGGATTACCTGTCGATTGTCTCTGCACTGAATTGCTCCGGTATAGAGATTTCCTTATATGATGGGGAGTCTGATTGGGACCGTGAATTCTCGGATTGCAAGGGCTTCTTCCTTTATTGGACGAAGTGCCTTCGGTTCCATTCAGATCCAGAATGGACTTGTATTGTTGTATGTCTGACATTACACTTTGAGATATAAAGCTGATTTCTATCAAATGCATTTCTGTTTGGTGGCGGAGAATTTATTCTCTTAGCTTAACACCCTTCTCGAAGACGTATGAGCTCAAACGTTATGTAGTTGATGGTTATTAGTGATATACTCCCAACTTGGTAGTGTGGCATGCTGAGTGGTGATCATTTGTTGATCAAAGCATGGCTTTTGTGTAAAGCGTAGCTTTGTGGGACGAGACTTCATCGGACCTCACACCCCGAAAATGGCCGAAATAGGAAAGATGTGGTAAGGTTATGAAGGTCACGCCCTTTAGGGTATGTACATTCCCATCTGGATAATAAGTGGTATTCTGGCATGGTGCCCAGATAATTTGCTTTGTGGTTGTTGGTGTTGAGGGCCCTCGATAAAGGTCGGTTACGACCGGGGGATGACATACTCGTGACAGTTAGTTACCTAGTTACAAAGGTAACCCAGCCTTGTGTTGGCAGAGATCAGGTTAGGTTCTTGGGGCGTCCATCCAGAGGCGTACACATTCGGTAAAAGAAGGTCCTTGGCCTCGGCCATTTGTTGGAAATTCAATCACCCAATACGAGCCCTTTACAATTTCAGTTGTATAACCTGCTATTCTTAAATGGTAGCTATAGTAGGCATATTATAATGGTACCTATGCTAGCTAAGATTAATATTATAATTTTGAAATGTTTTCACACTATGCACTAATAATAATATCAAAAGAGTTTTCTCGTATCAAGCATATTTGACTATCATATGGAGAAATCTCCTCCAATTGTGTGATTGCATTGTGTGTGTGCGGGGAGACTTTATGGTAGTTTCATTTTCCAAAAACATAATGGATTTCTTCTTAAATTGTTTTTATACAAACAACTGTTTTTGTTTACTCATACTAGTCCTATGACTGACCCGGAGTTTATTGTTCCTTTCCTAAACTCTGGGTGCCCATAATTTTCCACACGGGTAGCCTAGAAGCAGGTTATCCATGTTCTGGAGCTAGCTTGGGTAGTAGATTCAGATTTAGAAGTCTTTTGGAGTCTTTTGGAAGCTGTCGGATTCTGGAAGCTTTTGGCTTGAAGATCTTTTGAAGCCTTTTGGATCTAAAAGTGGTTGGATTTTTGGAACACCTTATCAAAATCAAAGTATGTTGGAAACTTTTTGAAGACTCTATTATCTTTTCCGCTGTGGTGTTATTGTTTTGTTGCTGTATCATGTATATGGAACTCTGATGTTGGTGATTGTTGTCGTAATGAATATTGAATAAATGTTGTATCTGTGTTGTGATCAATGAAATCATCTTTTTTCCGCTGTTTTGTATTCATCTAATGTTGTTATAAGCTCCACCGAACTAGAGTTCCACGTTTGAATCTCTGGCAGTCGAATACAAGTGAGGTATTTGATGTCGATTTTTGAACGCTGGATTTCAGGTCATGACACATACAGTCCCGTACATCAACACACCTACACCACAACTATCATCTCAACCACCTTTATCAACTGCTCTTCCATCCTACAACTGACATACTTACCTTCCACTTCAGGTCATCAACTGCCTCATCCATTTCAACCTGCCATTATCTACAAAAGACTACAACCATACTCATTTCTGCCCCACTCCATAAACAACTACACACTTCAATTCATTCAACCTCCAACCTTCTTCATACAACAGCCTCCTTCCTGCCACCATATCACTACCTTGCTGCAATAGTGCAACATTCCTTAATCCTCGCTTCTTTACTGGAGTTACTGCAAATCAATACATATCAAAAATTGTCCCATGCCTACCACCTCTGCTCTGCCATCGCCTATGCACATATCGGTGTATTTCCTCTACCGGTGCACATCAGTGTTGCACCCCTACATACAACAACTTATACATAGATACAAACCCCAACTTCTGTCCACTGATTCCATAATACTGCAACCAAACTTATAAATCAATGCAAACCCCATCTTGATAATTACAAACTTATACTTCACTGGCAAACCAGTACGACAAACCAATACAACATTACATTTAATTTCTCTGCACTTCATTTCATATACAAACCACACTGCTTTCATAACAGTTCACCACTATCAAGTACTACCATCCTTTGTCACAACCAACTCCACCTACAAACCGACATACAACAACTTCCAAACCTATCAACATATTTCCATAACTTCCCAACTGATTGCACCACTACATATCAATATAAAATAACCTATACTTATCAACATATCGCACCACTTCGAAACTACTGCGACACCTGACCATCATCACAAACTTCTGCCACTTCCCAGCAACAACTACTCTGTCAAACTCCATTACATATGAGTTTTACAACTTCATCACCAAAGCATCACCATACAGTCCTCACCATAATTCACCAAGTTTACTATACTTCTAACAACATCTTATCACTTCACAAACCCTATATACTACCACTACATACATACATTGTCGATATACAAACTATACACACATCACCTACCTCTACCTTCTAGACTATCATTGCTTCCAATCACCATCCTACGTCACCTAACTGTTCCACTGTTCATCGACTACTCCAGTATAACCATTAACTACTTCACAACCTTCAAACACATTACAACAAACACTTACTGCCTCTTCCAACCTCTGTAATCTCCTTATCGCACAACTCTACTTCCTTTTATCCTAGAACCTTGGCCATCCTAGAACTTCACCCAAAACCCACTATATGAACCATGAACCAATCAGCGCCTCCTTAATCAAATTTACTATCCGCAACCAAACCCAAATTGCCCGACATCAAATCACGAATCATAAAATCGCTCCTCCAATCATTGACACTGCCTTTGATCCCAAGTTACAACCCTAATTCCACTACCGAATCCTTCAACCGTGCCCAAAGCAACCTCAAATCGAACATCTCCATCTACGAACTAAACATGAGCCTAATCGAATTTCGTTTTTGTTTGATTTTTTGAAGAAAAGAGGAGATAATGAGTTATTTAAAGAAATCATTTGGTTTGTCTATTTTGAGAATATACGTAATGGCAATTTGGTATAAATGGATTAGGCCAAGCAAGTTGTTTGTTAGTTTAGTTTTCATTTTCTATCTTTTGTTTCATTTTCATTTGTTCATTCCATTCATTTTCTTTTAAAAAAGAACAAAAAAGTGTGTTTTGTTATATATATATATATATATCTTGTTTAATAATTTTCAGGTTGCCAAAGAAGAAGGACAAAAAGGCTTGCTTGCTTAAAAAAATAGAAGCAAATATTTGCTATGCTGGCTTTCTTTGAAAAATTGCTGCTTTGAAAAATAAAAAATTTGATCTGAACTTGGAAAGAATTCATTGAAGTCTTCTTAAAAAAATGCCTGTATAGCATACCTTCAAATTTGATCTGAAATTGGAAAGATTTCATTGAAGCCTACTTAAAAAAATTATACCCTTTGGAAAAAACAACTAAAATCTGAAACGAAATCAGAAATTTTCAGCAATTCTGGGGTGAACTATTGAAAAAATACTTTGAAAGATTTAAAGAGCTTTTAATAATATATCTACACCATAATTTTGAAAAATGGATTCTTTGCCATATCTTATAAGATGTACTTGAAAATAGCTCACGAACCATGCTTGAATCGATGTGCCAAGGCAACTTTCTCACTCAACATCACGATGATGCTTGGAAATTTCTTGAAAACCTAGCCGAAAAGTAATCCTAATGGGAATGTTCTACAAAAAATCCGTTTACTCACGAACGATCGAGCGCACACTCTATAGAGTCATCCATGGCTTTGGAAGCTAAGATTGATGCAATGATTAATAAATTTGATGACATTTTCTCATCCAGCCAAATGAACCAAGCTTCCCAACCCATGTGTTATAAATGCAATGATACAAATCACATTACTGATCAGTGCCCTAATTCGGTCGAACAACTCAATGCTTTTAATAAGGTTAAGAATAATCAATTTTCTCCAACTTGCTATCCTGGTTGGAGAAATCATCCAAACTTTACTTTGAACCAAAATAGTCCTAATACGAATTTGGTTCATCCCAATTTTCAAGAATTTTCGACTTCAAATCCTCACTTTCAACTAAATCATTTATAATAAAATTTTGTGCCTTCATCCCAAAATCAACTGTAATAATCTTTTGCTCCCTAAGATGATAAACGATTAAGTTCACTTGAAAAAAGTATTGAAACTTTGGCTAAAGCAACCACTCAAAACCTTCAATCAAACAGTAACTTGGAAAATTTGTTAACCTCGTACATGCAGAATACGAGTCAATCTATTGCTAAAATTGAAATGCAAATAAGTTAGTTAGCCACATTTGTAGGTGAATGTGAACATGACAGATTCCCAAGTCAGCCAGTTTCGAATCCTAGAAATCAAAAAACGAATTCGAATCAAAACCACGTTGTTGAAGGTAGCAACATAACTCAAATGAATGTTATCAAGACTTTGCATTTTGGTAAACAAATCGACAATCAAGTTGTTAATCAGAATGATCTACCGAAAACTCCTTTTGACAATTCAAAAACAATAAGCGAATCTGAATAGAACATTGAGCCAAACATTGAATCAAACTCCAAACCAAATTCTTCTTCTACTCAAGTAAACCCACTTATTGAGTATCATATTCCATTTCCACATCGCCTTCGACTCAGGAAACACTCTGACCAAATGGAAAAGATGTTGGAAATTTTTAAACAAGTCTAAGTTAACATCCCGCTTCTTTGTATCATTCAACTTACGTTAAGTTTCTCAAGGACTTGTGTACCTAAAATTGACACACTCATGTACCCAAGAAAGTTTTCTGAGCCGATGGACTTGGAAAAATCTTGTGAAAATCAATTCCCATCAAATACAAAGATCTTGGATGTCCGACGATCTCGTACATGATAGGAGACAAAACGATTAACAAATGCTTACTCGATTTGGGTGTGAATGTCAGTTTGATTCCTTATTCAATTTACCAGCAACTTGGCTTAGGTGAACTAAAACCTACGAAAGTAACTCTTCAATTTGTCGATCATTCAATAAAGAAAACCGTGGGAGAAATCGAGGACGTGCTCATCAAAATCGGTCAATTCATATTCCCCATCGATTTCATCATTTTGGAGACTTGACCCTTGAATAATCCAATGAGTCAAATTCCATTGATTTTATGCCGACCTTTCTTGGCCACTTCAAATGATCTAATTAACTAATGAAACAGTTCGATGAAAATTTCTTTTGGAAACATGTCTTTGGATCTTAACATTTTTAGTCTTGAAAATCAACCGAATGAACCACATGACCAAACGTTGGAAATTAGCTTCATTCAAGAAAATTTTGACAATGAAATAGTTGACCTTATCCATGATTGAGAAACCTAATATGAAAAACTATTTCAAGATGAGCCCAACGAGATTGAAAATGCGCTTCTATTAGAACTCCTTACTATTGAATCAGAACTTCAACCGAATTCGTTGATTGAGCAACCCCTAAGGTTGGACTTTAAACCCCTTCTCGATCACCTTAAGTATGAATATTTAGTTGACAACGAAACATTTCCTGCCATAATATCTTCATCTCTTGCTTGATCAAGAAGCTTCCTTTCTATTTTTCCTTTTGAAAAACAAAGGAGCAATTGGATGGTCGATCACTGATATAAAGAGAATTAGTCTCGCTCCTGCTCAACATCGCTTCCGTATAATTGACGATGCCAAACCTATTCGTGATGCACAATGAAGGCTTAACCAAAAAATGAAGGGCGTTGTTCATGATGAAATTCTTAAGCTCCTCGATAATGGAATCATATACCTCATTTCTGACAGTTTGTGGGTTAGCACGATTCATGTCATACCTAAAATGTATGGACTTACCATTGTTAAGAATGGCTCAAACAAACTCTTTCCAACTTGTACTCAAACGTGTTGGTATGTTTGCATTGATTATCGAAAATTAAATACCACAACACGTAAAGATCGCTTTCCTCTTTCTTTCATCGACCAAATGCTAGAACATTTAGCCAGCCACAAATTCTATTGCTTCTTGATGGTTATTCTAGCTATAACCAAATTCCAATGGTTGTCGAATATCAAAAGAAAACAACTCTGACGTGTCCCTTTGGCACTATTACGTATCGACGTATACCTTTTGGCCTTTGCAATGCTCCTGCTACGTTTCAAAGATGCATGGTCAGCTTCTTTTTTGATATGATCGAACGCTCTATTGAAGTGTTTATGGACAATTTTTCCATCCTTGGAAACTCTTTTTCTAATTGCTTACACTATCTTGAGTTGGTTCTTAAACGATGCTAGGTCAAGCACTTAACGTTAAAAAGAGAAAAATACCATTTCATGGTCAAACATGCCATTGTCCTTGGGCATGTCATCTCAAACAAACGAATTGAGGTAGATAAATCAAAAGTTAATGTAATTGCGAATATATCCATTCCCAAATCTATCAAAAATATTTGTTCATTTCTTGGAAATGCAGGTTTCTATCGACGCTTTGTGAAGGACTTTAGTCAAATTGCTCGAACTATCACGATTCTTCTTGGAAAAACGTTCCATTCGACTTTGATTCTGATTGTGTTTTTTCTTTCAAACGTCTCAAAATGATCATTTTGTCACCAAATTAGGATCTTCCTTTCGAAATAATTTATGATGTTTCTAACTTCATGGTTGGTGCTATTTTAAGACAACGCATCAACAAAATTCTTCATGTCATCTACTATGCTAGTATGGCTTTAAATGATGCTCAACTAAATAAAAGACCAATGAAAAAGAACTTCTAGCAGTAGACTTTTCACTCAAAAAATTCCAACCTTATTTGATTGGCTCACACATTACAGTTTACACTGATCATTTCGCTCTTAGGTACTTTTCGCTAAAAGGATGCTAAGCCTCGTTTGGTCCATTGGATCCTTTTCCTCCAAAAATTTGACCATACAATCAAAGGAAAAAAGGATCCGACAATGTCATCGTCGATCATCTATCGCATCTTTAAAGCGCACCATCTTATTTACCAATCAACGAAAACTTTCCTAATGAACAACTCCTTACTGTTTCTATCGATCCTTGGTATGCCGACATAGTGAAGTATCTTGTCATTAATGAAACTCCTTCATTTTGGTCGAAACAAGATAAATATAAATTTCTTTCCCAAGTAAAGTTCTTCTATTAGGATGATTCATGCTTGTTTAAATATTGTTCCAACCAAATCATTCGCCGTTACATCCCGGATTGCCAAATCAAAACTGTTCATTTGTTTTGTCATGGAAAAGATTGTGGTGTTCACTTCGGTACGAAGAAAAATTGCGGAAAATGTGCTTAAATATAGTTTTTACTGAACTATACTTTTTTAGGATGCATTTGAGTTTTGTAAAACCTATGATCACTGCCAAATGTTAGAAAGAATCTCTCGACGAAATATGATGCCTTTGAACCTCATTCTTACAGTTGAAATCTTTGACGTTTGAGATATTGACTTTACGGGACCGTTTCCCAATTCATTTGAAAATTTTTACATTATTCTTGCTATTGATTATGTCTCCAAATGGGTTGAAGCCTTTCCTTATAAAATGAATGGCCAGAAAATTATTGTGAAATTCCTTAAAGAAAACATCTTTTTGAGGTTTGGAGCATCTTGCACAGTAATAAGAGATAGTGGAATCCATTTCTGAAATTGTTCATTTGAAAGTCTAATGAATAAAAACTCGATAACCCACAAGTTATCCACCCTATATCATCATAAAACTTGTGGTCAAGTTGAAGTTTAATATTTCCAAATCATACAAATCTTGGAGAAAATTGATAATAAAAATCGTAAAGATTGGTCTCAAAATTAATGGATACGCTTTGGGCTTACTATACTGCGTATAAAACCAGTCTTGTGATGTCTCCTTTCGGGCTTGTATATAGTAGAGCATGTCATTTTTCCGTTGAAATCAAACATAAAGCGTTGTGGGCAATTAAGAATATAAACTTTGATCTTGAGAAAGCCGGCGAAAACAGAAAGTTGCAACTCAACGAGTTAGAGGAGATTAGGAACAACGCATATGAAAATGAGAAAATTTACAAAGAAAAAACAAAAGTTTTTCCTGACACGTCTAACCTAAGAAAACCATTTTCGCCAAATCAAAAGGTTCTATTGTACGACTCTAGACTTTACTTATTCCTTGGGAAATTAAAACTCTTTCTTCATAAAAAATAGAGAAAAAAGAAACCTTTTTTGTATATATTTATATATTTTATTAACATCTACAATCAATAAGTGTACACACTTGTGTGTACACTCGCCACTCACGTAAGCCTATAAGGTAGTGCATGGATGGTATATCTGCTCTCAGTTTTCCGAGTTAGGTGTATATATGTAAAACTACTTTCATTAGTAATGCCTATAGACAATAGGTATACACACATGCATGTACACTTGTCATGCTCTGTATTCCCTTCGCGTAAGCCCACAAGGGAGTGCATGGGTGGCATGTCTAGCCTCAGTTTTCTGAGTTAGGAACATGTAAATATTGTTCATATCAATAAACTTTTCAAATAAAGAGAGTAAGAAATTGAACTTCAAGCACTATTTCCACTTATTTTATTTGACTGGTTATTCAAAATAAATAAAAATACCACTTCAAATAACTTTGGTAATTAACTAAAGATCCATTTCATAGTTGAACTATGTTATCAACCGAAACAACTAGCCAAACTAAAGTCTAATTGAATTGATAACTTAATTTTTATTGGAAAATTTGACAATTAAAAGGACTTAAATTTCTTGACAATGACCAGAACTTATATTTAACTTAATCCTGTCAATTTAAAAGTAAATTCTTCATTTGTAAATATTTTTAAAAACTTGCATTCATAACTTTGTAAATAAATCTTGCATTTAGAAAATTTTCATGTTGCATTTGGATTTTGTGGGTAGTATCCGCAGAAAACCCTCACGAGGCATCACTCATCCTACCAGTGACACCTAGATGTTTAACGGCTTTTTGCATATGCTCAATGCAATTGTGTTTCCTATGAAAACAGATTTATCTTAGATTTAGTTTATTAGAGGACGAATAAAAAGATAAGTGTGGGGGTTTTTTTAATGTGCAAATAAAAGTGCATATTTTTACTTTCATATTTAATCTACTTTTATTCAATGAACAAGCATATTAGGGTATTTTACATGTTTAAACCCAAATTCAAATTGTTCTCAAGTCATCATTTATTCATCTTTATTTGGGGGGTAAAATTGTAATTTTTGTATGATTTAATCTTAAAAAATTCACTTGCAAGTTCTTATTTTTAATTTTAGGAAACGGAAATCAAATGTGAAGAAGCTTTCATGAATATATGCATGCGCAAGTGAAGGAAGCCAAAGAAATGAAAAAATAAAAGAATTCTTGTAATCATGGAGGATCCCACCTACCCACTAACCAAGAACCACAATTAAGAGCTAATGTCATGTTATTGGGAATTAAAGGCACATGCACATTTAATGGAGATTTAATTTCATGCTAATAAAAACTTGTCACACTACCTCAAGGGCATTTTAGGGAGCTCCTTAAAATTGGATTAGAGATTTAATCTTATTTACATAACCCACTTATATTCATGTAATTGAGTTTTATATTACCATATAATATTATGCAAGTTGTAGCCCCAAAACTAATGAGAAATAAAATTGCTTCCTAAGGCTCTATATTTTCTTCGTTTTTCTACACGCTCTTCCATTTCATGCTTACTTCTATTTACATGCTTTCTTCTATTTTTTGTTAGTAGATTAGCTTTATTTTCATTGCAATTAGTTTAGATTTAATTTATGTAAGTAATTTAGTTCTCTTCTCTTTTAGTTGCTCTTACTTTCCTTGTTTTCGTAATGTTGCAGTCTACATGTATGGAAATGATAACAAAAATGAGAAGTTAAACCCCTTTAATTTAAGGGAAATGAAGCCCTCTTAAATCATGTAGATTCAACATATTTGCTAATTTATGTTCTCTATTATGCATCATGGATTGTTAGATGTTGATTTAAGTTAATTAGTGAATTTGATAGTATATTTTTTTTTACCACAAATAGGCTATTATTTCTCAAACATAAACAAAATTTACATCATTCCGACTAAATGATTTTGATCATGGAATTAAATATAATCAAAATTTGATGATCTATATTACTAATCAAAAATAGTAAATAGATCATGCTCAAAATAGTTTATTTTTTAGTTTCATATTCATTTTCATGACATTCAATAAGTGGTTTTAGTTGTTGTACTAAAGTTTGATGGTTTAAGTTATGTTAACTAATAACAAAAATATACCATACTTATGATAAATACATCACTGATTCTACTTAGACTAGAATAAGAGATCATTGATTGATTTTTGTGAAAGTATGAGAGTGGATTTACCTCTAAATTGTCTCTTAATCTCATATTTTAATTCACTTTGTTTTAGTTAGTTTTTACATTTTCTTAGCTCTCTCAAGTTTTGGTTTAATTTGATTGAGTAGAATTTAAAATTAATTCATTTCCCTGCAGATTGATCTGTATTCACATACGTACTAGAATTGTACACCGTGTGCTTGTGGTATTTCAGAACGATATAATTTTTCAGCAATTTTCTAACTAATAGAAAATTCGTCATCTGACATTTATTATTAAGGCACCTTAATAGTCATGATTGAATTATATACTCAGTTGAAAATTGGAGTTTAGATGTATGTGCTTTATTAGGTGGAAAGGAAGTGGAAGATAGGTGAATTAGGATTTCTTTGTAAACGAGTTTGCAGATGTTTGTGAACAAATTACAAGACCACCGTAATGGCTATTGAGTTTCAAATTGATCTTATACCTTGAGCAAAACCCATAAGTAGACCGCCTAGCATAATGATACATACTAAGATGAAAGAGCTAAAGGTGGAGCTGGTGGACTTAGAAAGAAATAATTTTATTAGGCCAAGTAGTTTGCCTTGGGGACCGACCGTAGTGTTCTAAAGAAACCGAACGGGTTGTTATGGATGGCATTGATTATCGTAAGTTAAATGAGAAGACGATAATGAATTGGTATCTTTTGCCAAAAATATATAATTTATTTGATCAACTAGGTAAATCCAAAATATTTTCCCAATCGGATTTAGCAACAAGGTTTCATCAGTTGAGAGTGGTGGAGGATAGCATTCCATTAACGGTGTTGCGAGCAAGATATAGTTCATTTGAATGGTTAGTCGTGGCCTTTGGGCCGACCAATGTTGAACTGAATCTTTTGAGAGCATTTAGATAGATTCATGTTACTGCTTATAGATGACATTTTGATCTATTCTAATAATGAAGGAGATTACGAGGTTCATCTTAGAATAGTGCTAGAGACATTGAGGTAGCATCAACAAAAAGTGAAGTTTTCATCATGTCATTTGTGGAAAAAAGAAGTGAACTTGCTTGGTCATGTAATTTATATTAATAGATCCAACTAAGACTGAAGCTATTAATAATTAGAAAAGACCCAAGATAACGACCAAGATAAGAAGTTTTCTAGTGTTAGTTGGTTATTATCGGAGATTCGTTAAGGATTTCTCTCGTATAGCGGCACTTATTTATAAGGAAGGACATAAAGTATGTTTGGACCAATAAACGTGAAGAAGCATTCTTAAAGCTAAAACATTTATTGACCAATGCTCCTATGTTTTCTAGATGTAAATCAAGATATAGTAGTGTATACCAATGCATATGGGACAAAATTAGGAGGCGTGTTAACGCAAATAAATTAAAGTGATTGCCTTCATTTCTCGATAGCTTTAACCACATGAATTTTGATATCCAACTCATGATTTAGAGTTAACATAGGTGATCTATGCTTTGAAAGTGTGGAGACAATATCTTTTGGGAGAACGATTCGAGTTATTTGCAGATCATAAGTCTTGAAGTACAAATTCTCTTAGAAAGAGTTATACATGAGATAGTAAAGGTGGCTAGAGTTTTTAGCAGCTTATGATTTTGAAATTAAGTATACGCCAGGGAAAAGAAATAAATATGCTGATGCACTTAGCAGGAAATATCAAAGTATTGTGTTATCTATGGTAGTATAGTGGGAAGATCTAGAGGCATTAACTACATGTGATGTGAATTTAAGGTCAATGGCTAGTTCTCATTGGAATACCGCAATGTTGTCATCTTTGGAAGTTCAACCATTATTGATTAAAGGTTTGCTTCTAAGCAGAGAGATGATCCATTACTAGCTGAACGGATTAGAATACTTAAGTATGGAACTAAGGTTAATGATGTAATAGAATTTAGTGTTCATCAAAATGGATGGTTAAGGAAGAAGGGACGGTTGTGTGTTCCAAATGTTTGTTCCCTAAGGAAGAAAGTTCTTAGGGAGTGTCATCGATCGAAGTTTACTATTCATTCTGTAGGAACCAAAATGTATCAGGATATATGAAACGGACTTTCTTCTAGGAAGGAATGAAAAGAGATGTAGGCTTTTGGGTGAAACAATGTTTAGATTGCCAGCAAGTAGAACCCCAAAATCAGAAAACAAGTGGATTGCTTTAACCATTAGAAGTGGCACTTTGGAAATGAGATTCTATATCAATGGATTTTATCGATGGGTTGCTAAGGCCGATTAGGGGGAAATGAATATATTTGGGTTATGGTTGGTCAACTGACTGAGAATGCATACTTTACTCCCGTTAAGTCGACATGGGCGGCACCTACTCTAGCAAAGTTGTTTATGAAGAATACTATAAGACTACATGTAACTCCTAGTAGTATAGTCTATAACAGAGATAATTTGTTTACTAGTGAATTCTACCACCCACAAATGGATAGGCAAACAGAAAGAATTAACAAATTTCTTGAAGATTTGTTAAGAGCTTGTGTACTATACTTTGGAGGTTCATGAAAAGACCATTTGCACTTATCGAGTTTTTCTATAGTAATATTTATCAAACTAATATAGGAATGGCGCCTTCTGAAGCTCTTTGTGGAAGGCCCAAATCACCAGCATGTTGGTTGGAGACTAGGGATAGATTGATTCTTGGTTCAGATATTTCAAGAGAAGTTACAGGAAAGATTAATCTAATTCGAGTAAGGATGAAGGAACCTTGGTCTAAGTAGAAAAGTTATGAGCAAGAGGCGTAAGGATCTAGAGTTCTCAGTTAGGGACCATGCTTTTATTAAAGCATCATCGATGAAGGGTGTAGTACAGTTTCGTAAGTCAAGGAAATTGGCATCGATATATATTGGTCTGTTTCCTATCATATAAAGAATTGGGAAACTCACTTATTAGATCGAGTCATCAAATAGTTTCGCTGGAGTCCTTATTGTTTTTTATTTTTCTCATTTTAGAAAGTTTGTTCATGATCAAGAGACTACTATTGGATCGACTATATTGGACGATTTAGTGGTGGAACCATATATGACTTTTGTTAGATAACCATCTCATGTTATAGAAAAAGATGTGAAGGGATTAAGAAACAAGATAGTCTAGTTAGTGAAAATCCATTGGAGTGACAATGAGAAAGACTACATATGAAAGACAAAAGACAAGATTATAGATTCTTATCTTGAGTTATTTTGAGGATATATTCTATATCGAACATGTAGAATTTTTGCTAGTAAGATATGCTAGTATTGTTGATATTTGTTTGTCGCACATGTTTGTATGATTATCATGCTTGATTTTTACCTTATCATAATTTCAAGGATGCAATTCTTTAAGGAGTGGAGGTTGTAACACCCCTAATTTTTGTATAACAATATTCAAAGAATTTAATTACATAAATGAAATAGAATAATATGATGATATAAGGAGAATGAGATTTGTTAACTAAATAGGGTGGGCCTTAATTAGTCAATTAATAATATATTTTTTAAACATTGAATAGAAAGGGATTAATGAGAGAGGCATAATGGGAATAGTTCTTCAGTTCATTCACTAACCCCTTCCTTTTTTATTCATTCTCATTACATCTTCTAAAACCAAAAATAAAAATAAAAGACGCCCATTAACAAAAGGAAAAGAAGTGGAAGTCTAAAGAATTCAAAGAGAAAATCTTAAGGGAATTAATCTATATCAAATCTCATTCTTCTTTATTCAATCTAAGATAAATAATAGTACCCATCTCATTTATTTGTGCTTGTTTTTTGATTTACGGTTGGTTTTTGAATTGCTTGTGATAATATTTTATGCCTTGCTTGATAATATCATTAGTAGATTGAATGATGATCGTTGGAATTTTCATGGAATTGTAATATGGGTTTTAAAGGTAAAAACCTAAAATTTGATCTTCTATTGACTTGGAAGTTGGATATTTTGTGTAAAACATTATTTTGGAGACGGGTTTCAATTTTATAATTTTTCAAGTTCATGTGAATATTTGATGAATTTCTTAAGAAGAAAATATGTATATTTTAAAATTTTAAAAATAATTAATTTATTATTTTGTCCTTAAATTTTATATGAGGAATAAGAAGGAAATTCAGATTTTTGGGGATTTTCTGGAAAATTTCCCTATTGTTCACGATTTTCAATGAATTTTTTATTCTAGAAGATGTTCAATTAATATAAATAAAATATATTAATTATAAGCGTTTACAATTTTATTGAGAAGGTAGTATGTGACCTACTAGTAATTTAGTAAAATAAAATGAAAGGTAGTTTATTATCCAATAATAATTTGACATAGGGCAAGAGTTAGTGGAAAGTTTTAACTTTAAATTGAAATAAATCATTTTTTTATGTTATTTACAAAAATGTCATCGGCATTATAAATTAGTGTCTAGATACTTTTATATTCATAGAAACTCAATACTTGATACTTTTATATTCATAGAAATTCAATACTTTAAGGGTCGATACATGTGATAGCTGCTCGATAGCTATGTTCTATCTACCTCAAAAAGAACTCGACACCTTATGTTTTAGAGGTCGGATACCCTATGTTTTATAAAGCTTCAATACCCTATATTTTTTTATAAAGGTTCGATACCTCATATTGGGTAAGTGTATTAGAGGCTCGGCACCTCATATTTTCCTTTGTGCTTTTAGAGTTTCAGTACCTCATGTTTTTAAGAAATTGACATCCTGGAGTTTTTAGAGGTTCGGTACCACAGGTTCTTAAGAATTCGACACCCCTTGTCAAATAGTGATTCGATAACATCTATATATATACTCGATAGCTATGATTTTAGTGGCTCACTTACCATACGTTTTATAAACTAGATAACTATGTTTTATAGGCCCAATAGTCTATGTTTTTAGAAGCTCGACAACCGTGTTTTAGTGGCTTAATATCCGTATGTTTTGAAAAACTAAAAGCTATATTTTAGAGGCTCGGTAGCCTTATGTTTTGCAAATTCGATAGCTATGTTTTAAAGGCTTGATAGCCTTATGTTTCAAAATTTTGATAGCTGTGCTTTAAAGGATCGATAGCCATAAGTTTACAAAGTTGAAAGCTATGTTTTAGAGGCTCGATAGCCTATGTTTCTGAGGTGCTCGACATCCTTATTGTGATAGCAAGTTTTTAAGAGCTACGAAAAGATGATAACGCTTTAGTGTAAGGTTTTGGCTAAGTATTTGGGATGCTTTTTTCTTATTTTATAAATGGTTTCAAGTGGCATATGTTTTCTATAAATAATTGTTTTTGAGGAAATGAAATAGCTTCTTAGCCCAATTTTATATGGATTTTTCCAAAGAAAATTATTAATAAACCCAAATAATTTCATTATGGATGTAATTATGGATTTAATATATTTTGATGAGTGATGTTATATATTCTTGTTATCATTTGATCAGTTAAATTTACATATTTTTACCATTTTCATACTCACATCTGCATTACTCATCACTGCATATTAGGAAAAGGGGAGCATAATTTCCAATAGGTTGTTCTATTAGAGAGTATGGTCAGAATAAACTCTTCAGTGAGTAGACACGCATTCAGCATATCAGACATATCAATTGTGTTAAGACGCCTTAAATTGATCAAAGAGATATTACTCATAGGTTTAAAACTAGAGAAGATTTAGGTGGGACTAGTGTAGGGTCACGCCCTATGCTTTGGCTGTTAGCCCCAGTTGGTAAAGGTCCATGGTTCCGATGTGTAGGGCTTCGTCGGTAGTGAGGCTAAAAAGATGTGTATTCACAGGAAGAAACTCTTAGCTCTCTGTGCTCACCATGTTGTTTAAGTTGTTTCCTGCTAATCGTATTTGGAGATTTTAGGACATTTGATTATATTTTGGCCCCAGACGGCCTGATTGATTATTAGTTGTCTGTGAACACTAATAGATTCATAGTGAACCTAGGAAATCTATAATTTAAGACGGATGGTCAATTTTATAGAATGGGTAAACTTTGGGAATGCGTAACCCTTTGGCAGACAAGTCATATTTGCTCATGTTGCTTGCATTTGATTATATCATGTTTTGTTTATACCATTTGGTTAAGATAATAAGCATACAGAGACGTGCAGGAGACAAACAAATATTAGAAGTTTATTTCCCCTTTGTTATTTGAAGTTTTTGCTTTGTTTAAATGTTGTAATGATAGGATTTATAAATGTCATGTAGTTAGACTCTGATCATCCAAAAGGGCATCTTCATAGTCTCTCTTGGAATATAATTGTATTTATTATATTTTTTTGAATGTAGAATCGATGAGATTATGTAACAAATATGAAAGTTTAATAATGAAATGTGTTTTGAATTTTTTTTATACTCTTGTTGTGACAGCCCATGACACTTGATATGCCCAGATGCTCGTCGCACCAAGAAACATGAATTATCGATTTGAAGTAAAAATAGTATCATATAGACTAAGATAACAATATGAGAAATGAACTATCTAATCCAAACGTCATCACAATAGAAACATTATCTTAGGTATACAAGTAATCTCGAAGAAACAGTAATAACCATCTCAAAGCATAATAATATCATAATCTCATGAAATATCGGTACATAATCCCAAAATCAGAGTATATTGTAAAAGCAATCCATCGGAAGAAAAAAATTATAAAAAAAAATTCACTGATAGGAAATACATGACAAAGGATGGAGGATAAACCTAGACTCTAAGCACGATAGTCTGAAAGTAGCGATGGACCTGTCACCCACTGCCCTGTCCACCTATGGTGGGGAAAATGAAAAAAATGGATCCACTTTCCCATTCTAGCTCACACTACGTCTGTCACCCACTGCCCTATCATTGGAACATCTAGAAAAATAAGGATCCACTTTCAAAATTCTAGCTCACACTACGCCTGTCATCCACTTTGGAGTCACCACGCTTGCGGCCGTTAGTACTTGCCCCCCTAGCTTTATGTTGAGCTGTAGCCTCTTACCATCCAAACCCGTTAGTACTTGGTCGTGGTGTGTTAGTGTCAACATTCGGGGGTCGAATAGGCGGATTGTTACAAATTCTTTCCATGATTTACATTCTAATACCTTGATTTTTTACAATTATCAAAATAACATGGATCAGTTTCCTCCTATTATTTCACATTCAAATTCATATATTTAAATCAATTAGACGCTATAAATTCAAATTGTTTAAATAAATTCAAGTAACTAATATTCATTACTGGTCTATAAATTTCACTAAAAAACAAAAAAAATCGGTTATTATCACGTTCACATTAACAAAAAGGTAAACAAAATTTTCATGTAAATATGAAAATACATAAATTACTTATCAAAAAGTATATGCACAAACAATAATAAAAAGGTTAAATTTATTATTGATGTCAAACGGGATCATGTGGAAATATGATATAGGTGAGATCAAGTCTCAATTTTTTAACAACCAATTAATTAATTTGTAAATTTTTAGCCCTTTTATTGATTATAAGAGTATTCTCTATTCTTTTTAATTCTCTCTTGATATTTTATTTTCAAATCTATCATTTTACACATATTTCACTAATTCTCTCCCTCCCATCATTAGACATTCTGGTACGTACATTTAGAATTTTTACATTACTATTTACAAACAATTTATCAATTAACTCCTAACATGTTATATTCAAATCTGTATTTTTTGGTTAATTATATAATCAAAATTTAAACCATTCAAATAAGATTAATTATCTCATATTTATTAATATTTCTCATAGTTTTGAAGAATGATAATTTCAATACAAATGCTACTATTATACCAAACAAAATGGTAAAATCAATTTCTTATTCCACTATTAAAATATATAAATCACAAAAAACAACAATGGTTTAATTTACAATTCATTTGTCTCAATAAATTTATCATACATTGTAATATAGAATTATACTTTTAACTTTAAATGGTTACACTAAAAATTATCATAATTATTTAAAAAACCCACCTTGCTTTTCTCATATTATTTTACATTTCAGTCCATATATGTAAATAAATCATGCAATCTTAAATCTAAAATAATTAAATAAAACCACTTAACTATCATTCAATAATCCATTTACTTAATTATGAGAATATTAGAAGTTTAATATGCACGTTGTACTAATATTAATAAAAATGACAAAATTACCTTTTCACCAAAGTAAAGATACATAAGTCGCACAAGGTAAAGTATATACATAAATCATAATAACAAATTCAATTTATAATTCATTTATTTGAATAAAACCATCATATGGCGTGTTACGAAATTACGTTTTTTCTCTACAAATATCTTCATTTTAAAATTTCTACAACCATTTACAGAACCCCCTTGATTCCCATCCAATATTTCACATTTACGTACATTAGAATTAATTATGTAAAATTGAATTGTTTATCATAATAACTTAATTTTTCATTTATCTCAACAAATTTATCATATGTTGCATTGTAAATTTTTGTTTTTAGTTGAAAAAATCTATATTTTAAAATTTCTACAATTAATTGCAATCCATCCGTCGATTCTTGCCTAATATTTAATATCCAAAAATTCATGTATTGAAGGACCACTGTTTTTTTCATTGTAGAAATGCTTCTACTATTTGCCCTTCTAAATATTGAATTATCGTTAATACGATATAAATTAAAATGTAACATTATTTGAATTTAAATGATACCATGTAAGCTGGAAAAAAGTTGTAGTTCTTTTAGGAAAATCGCAATTGACAATGTGTACTCATTCTTACAATGGTTTCATAATCTTCGTTACTTTTTCTAGTTTCCAATAAAAAAACCATGAAAACCAAATGAAAATATTTTTCTAACTTCCTTACCTTGCATTTATAAATAGGTTTAGCGTCAAATAAATGGGCAATCAATCATAAAGATGTTTTTATGAGAAAATCTAAAAATATACATCGGATATCGAATATAATAATACATCATTCTTACCTATTTGACTTACAGTAAGATAAGTAGATCTGAGATGATAGTAAATGAAAAGAAGAGTTTAAATTTTAGATTTATATTATACTGAATTCATAGTCATAAACCAATTAAGAATCGAACAAACATCACCAATCAGAGCTTCATAGGGTTACCATGACCAGAAGATTGAAATTTGTAGTGTTGTCGACTATTGACATGATGGTTGAATAGCACTTCGATGAATAGCCTCTTCCTTTAAATCATTTTGATACTGTTCTTTCCGATTAGTTATTTACGTTACATTTCATTTAGATGGAGAAGAAGAGGTAAATGAATGAAGAAGAGAGAGACGGTCAATATTGTCTTGCGATATGCATATTGTCTTGTGATATGTATATAACTATGTGTACACATACATATTTACATGAGGCCTATGGTTCGCACATGAAAAAATGAAGTAATAATATGCTTCGCAAACGACTTAACGACGTTTGTGCCGTTTTTATACGACATTTCCACTATTCTTTTTCGTTTAACCACAAATCTCAATAATAAGATACATATTTCAAAAATGTCAAACATGCAACTATAACAACATATATCACATTTAAAAATAATGATTATGCATTTAAACACAACACATATAAAAAGTACACTAACAACAGCAAAATCTTTCAATACCATATAATATTGTAGAATTCAAATAGTACACAAACAATATATCAATACTACATCACATGTCCATCACAATACTATATACACCGCGCATTTCTTCTTAAAAGAACACGAATCAACAATATGATGAGTGTTATAAAATAGTAAATTTCTTCTTAAAAGAACACGAATCTCTATTTCTGATCATGCAGGGTTTGCGATGCCATCAAATGCATCACTTCATGACACAGTGAGGTTATATCACATAAGTGCCAACTTAGGAAGCCTACGTGATGCCATAAGGTGCATATAGGCTGTCCCATACCCTTTCTAGTTTTGTAATTGCATACTATGTGCATAAATGACAATATTAGCTTTCATCCATAGGAAGAACTACCTTGGCTAGTTTACTGACATGGCCTCCTTCAATATCACGCATATCCTACAAATTCATAACTCTAATGTTAGCAACAAGTGGTATGCTACAATTATAGGATTCACATTGTAATAATATGGACACATAAATAGTCCCTTGAAGAGAGCTATGCAAACTACAAAGTTGCACATAAAAGAAGTGCTAAATATAAAATAATGATGATTTGTTGATCATAAGTGGCTTTCCAAGTACATACTTCTATTGGTTTATTTCACTTTTTCAATTCTTTTTAGCACGAGTGTATATGCACATTCAAATGTACCCGCATTTAATTACAATGTGCATGCATATCCTAATACTGATTGTTTTTTTAGTCCTTTCTCTTTTCAGAATACCCAATGCAAACAACCATGCATTCAATATAATATTACAGTTTGTAACCATTTTGCAATAGCATCCATTGAGCATTGTCCTATGGATACTTGTGTGTGTGTGTGGATCAAGCCCCAACAATAAATATGAAATTAACATAGCTCTATGCATAAAAACTGTTATCAACCATTTTTGATATCATTGTTCCTTTTTAAATGTGCAAGTGTCCAAATAATAATAGTTGGTAAACTCGATTATGAGATTAGTTTGAGTCACGTTGTAAGGACCCGATTCTTCGACTTCCGAAAATCGACATCGATACGTCCACTGTATCAACTGTCGAGCAAACGAATGCCGGAAAACCGAATTCTTAGGGTTTAAAAGAAGAGGTAGAAGAAAAGATAGAAGAAAAAGAAAAGAAGAACAACAGAACAACATCAGAAACAGAAACAATATCAGAATCTCACATATCGCAGCGGAACAATATATAATAAATAATCACTAGTCTTTTAAAACAAAGAACTATATCAGTTTATACATACATCAATCATCAGAGTCAATATACAACTCAATACAATAATGGACAGTTATATAAACTTGTCCTCATACAGAATACACAGCGGAATAAATACTATCAGATACAAATACTACGTCTCGTCATCCAGCTTATATCCAAAGCTCCAGAATATCCAGAATATCCTGATAACCTAACTCTAGTCTGCCCGTGTGGAAAATTTGTGGGCACCCAGAGTTTAGAAGGGAAACAATAAACTCCAGGTCAGTCATGGTGACTGGTGTGAGATCGTAAAACAGTTATTTTTCACAAAGAAAATAAATCAGATTCGCAATGCTTATGGAAAATGAAACTACCATAAGACCTCCCACCACACACACAACGCAAACGCAGAATTGGAGGAGATTTCTTCTTATGATAGTCAAAGAAGCTTACTACGCCAATCATTGGATTATTATTATTAATGTCTAGTGTAGAAAACATTTTGAAAGTATAATATTAATCTTAGCCAGCATAGACATTCCGAACTATGCCTACTATAGCTACCATCTAAACAGTGGTGACCACCATAAGTAAATGGCAGGTTCTACAACTAATACCGTACAAAGTTCGTATTTGGAAGATGGATTTCCAACAAATGGTCAGGCTAAGGAACTTCCTTTCCTCCTGCCGAATGGGATTGCCTCTGGCTGGACGTCCCGAGAGACAAACTGCTCTCTGCCAAACAAGGCCGGGTTACCCCTATAACAGGTAACTCACGAATATGTCATCACCCGGTCCTTTGGGACCTTTATCCGAGCGCTCGATAACCAACATCACACATCATAAATAAAGTGTATCCACATAAGTAAGTATCTGGGCTCCATACCATGATACCACCACTTTCCAGAAGGAAATGGCATACCCTAAAGGGCGCGACCCTCATAACCTTGCCGCAACATTCCTGTTTTGACCATTTCCGGGTTGTTGAGGCCCTGACGAAGTCTCGTCCACAAAGCTACGCTTTTTCAGAAAGCCACGCTTTGGGTCAACAGATGATCAACCTATGATCACAAAGATAAATTATCAAACAAATGATCATATCACAAATGATCAAACACTGATCAACACACAGCAACACTCAGCATGCCACATTACCAAATTGGGAATATATCGCTGATAACTTCAACTACATAACCTCTGAGCTCGTACGTCTCAGAGAAGGGTGTTAAGCTAAGAGAATAAATTCTCCGCCACCAACAGATATGTATTTGAAAGAAATCAACTTTATATCTCAAAGTGTAATGTCAGACATACAATCCATACAAGTCTGTTCCGGGATCGAACAGAACCGAAGGCACTTCTCACGAAGCCCTTGCAATTCCGGATAATTTCCAATCATGTCCAGACTTCCCGTCACTAAGGGTGATAAAACCTCTAAATCGGAGATCAACCGATGTAGAGTAACTCGACGGTAATCCTTCCGTTTTCAAAAATATCCGGTCGTCAACAACGGTCATCAAATGAAATTCATAACGACGTATCACGTATTCGGAATGGGTTATACGACCCCATGGTCCTTTCCCGGCTAACCCGAATAGTGAGCGCTTATTCAAAAATAAGTGTGGCATTCAAATTCATCCAATTCACAACAAATACCTATTCAAGGTAATTATTGATAGTCGGTTATTTAACTATCAATAAAGATGCGCAACATCATCAGATTCCAAATAATTTTCCAAATTATTTATTTTCCAAAATATCTATACTAGATATAAAATTTCCACACTTCAAAAATAAATCAATGTTTATTTTTAAAACGAATTTCGATTTCTTTTATAAATTCCATAGTGAATTTATATTTTCAAAATATCCACTGATATACGATTTTCGAATCGATGTCAATATTCACTTTCGATTTATCTTTACAAAGATAAATTCTCAAAACGTTCATTTCATATTGGAAAAGTAATTCCATACTTATTTAAAAATAAGTGATTCACAAATCTATTTATTTTCAACATTTGAAAATATTCGATATACTTAAATCAAAATTAAGTATATATTTCATTCTTTAAGGAAATCATTTACTATAACAACATCTATTGGAGTCAAAACGAATGTTACGTAAAACATCGGTACGACGACTCTAAATCACTAGTATAGGGATTCGAAATTAAGATAGATATGTAAATCCCAATACTATATAAAAACATTTCCTTTCGGAAATCATTTACTATAACAACAGTGTTATAGTCCACCATTTCCTTCTTCCTCGAAAACGTCTATTTCAACAATGAATGTTGAAATCTATGGTTTCGATATTCAATACATTTTAAAACATCGTTTAAAACAATTAACTTCATTTTTAAATGTCACTTTTCCAAAACATATCTATTTTACTTAATAATATATTCACTGTCCAAAATCGTGAATATATCTCACTAACCAAATTTCAATCTTTTCTACACATTTTATTTCAAGGATTATCCACTATCCAAAATCGTGGATAAAATTCCCTTAATATCCTTTTATATTAAATTCATCAAATTTGATTGATTTTCGAATTTATAAAACAGCGTTTATAAATTCTATTTCTATTTTATAACAACTTCGATTTATAAATCTCCTTTTTATTAACTTCTATAATTCACTTATCAAAATAAGTGATTTCGGATTCATAAAACAATGTTTATAAATTTCAATTCTATTTATAAAAACTTCAATTTATAAATCTCCTTTGTTAACTAATTCAATTCCTAACTCAATTTTCATACCAACAATCCATATTATAAATTATATACTAATAATTCATTTATTTTACGAAATCGTTTCCATTTATAAGTTCATAATTTATAAATTTCATTCACTTATAAATTCTTAAAAATTTATTTTAACGCTTATAAAAACTCGTTTTATAATCCCAATGTTTTAAAGTTATAAATATCCATTTTGTACATCTTTTACATACATCGTTTTAATAATTCAAAAATTCCAATTAAAACCATTTTATAAATTACTTAACTATTTATTCCAAAAATCACCTTTTGGTTATACTTCACAAAAATCTTAACTTTTATAACTTTAAAGTTTTAATGTTTATTTAAAATAAATCAATTCAATAATTTAAATAAAACGTATATTTTCAAATATCACTTAAAAAATCTCTTTTAAAATCAACATCGTCATTTTTAAATTTTAAAGATGAATCCGATGATGCAACACACAAATTCATCAATCACGACAACAAACATCATATATCATCATATGATAACAGAATATACATCACAATATCTGTGAATAAATAAATACTAGTGAGGAATCCAGTTGGATCCCTCCGACCTGTTTCCCTGCATCCACAGACGTTAGCACAATACCAATTCCACTTCGAGGTGGAATATCGCGGTATATGGGTTTTATAAATATCATCCGCTTACTAACGACGCAATAGGGTCTCATCCGCTATACAGTGCGGGAAATCAATCGATCCAATATATACATATGCCAATATGTATATTTTGCTATATATATAGATATATCCTACTATATCTAATATTATATTCAAACAGTCAATCATCAATCAATAACTGTAATATCAAATTTCATTTGAGTGAGAAAAATCTCACCTTTTCTTTTATTTGCAACTGAATTTCCATTCCAGTAATTTCTTCAAGATTTCGACCTTGTATAAACAATTTTTATACAAATTATTAATATTCGAATTAAATCGAATAATAAAATTTTCATTTTGTAATTTTAAACGAAAAGATTCGTTTTGAACTTATTAAATAGATTTTAAACTAAACTTCTTATAATAAATAAATTTTCCTCAGTAATTAAAATAGATTGAATACGTTTATTAAATAAATTTATCTTCATAATATAAAATTTCAAAATTAAATAGGTAGACTTAAAACTTTATATTTCACTGCATATTATTTTTATGAAAATTCATTTTCTTTTCACTGTAAACTAAAATTTTATTTTCATATATATATATATATTTACATATATATATACATTGATTAAATTAAATAAAAGAAAAACATTATACCTTACTGAACAAAGATGAACCCAGGTTCGAACTCGAGTTCGCCTACTACCACGTCGTTGATCGAGATAGCACCCCTAATATCAATCGCGAACCCTGCTGCTATCGCAACCCCACGCCGTTGCCGATGAACTCACGACTATCTCCTCTGCTCGACGTCGCCCCTATCGGCCTCGAATCGATGCTCCCCTTATTCGAACGTGGCCCTCCTATCGCGCGCCACTGCTTCGCGTTCGAGCCTCAAAGTTCACTGCCTCTGACACGCCACCGCGAGACACCCTAGTCCCAAAATCGCGATGCCTCTTCTTCGATTGAACTCGCCGCCGATCCACGAATTCGAGAACTGCCTCGATGCCTTCACGTTCGCGACACTGCTACCCCTCTCCCCCTTCGACTTCAGCCTCACGCGAGACCATCGCGAGCCCCAGAAATCTCGAGTTGTTTTCACGCGATTTGAATCCCCTTGCTACTTCTTCAATCGATCGCGATTCTATTTATTTTACTGAAGCAATTGAATTTGATTATTAAAAGAGGAGCTCGGCTGTGATTTTTGAGGAGAGGAATAGGAGGTTGCGGTCATTATATTTGATGTTGTTTTTCATTCGTTCGAATCTGAAGAGGGAAGTTCGATTTTTATTTAGTTTGAACTGGGGAGGGAATAAGTACGCGGCCATGCTCCTTTCACGTTTTCTTTCGTGATTCTAGGCTGAAACAAAGGGGCGTGTTTTACAGAAGAGAAAGGGGCTGATGTTGACGTAATTTAAGATTTAAATTTAAATCGAATTTGATTTAAAATTTCTACGCGATTATCTATCGTGTGCTCTCATAACAACTCCGATAAATACGAAATTTGAAATCCGACAATATTTCATTATTACGGACTCAATGGAACTGGTTTCGTCGAATTCCGAGACTGCGCCTCGGACGGCTATTTTTAAATATCGATTCGAATAATAAAATTCAAAACTGAACAGAACGGTTTCAAATTCAATTCTGAAAGTTCTATTACCTTCAGAATTATCAATATGAATTTTACAAGCTTTTGAAATATTTTTCTTCAGCTTAAAATTGAAGATTCAAATTTTTTATTCAGCATTCAATAGATCAAATTTTATAATTTAATCGCCAATTTATTCTGATAATTTGAAATTCAAGTCAAACCAGCTTTCAAATATTTAAAATTAATTAAATATTTTCAATTTAAATTGTTCAAAATTCTGGGTCGTTACAATCTTCCCCCCTTAAAAGAATTTCGTCCCGAAATTACAAGTTAGGAAAAATAGTCTTTAACTCGTCTACTATTTTTCACAATTTAATAGTTTTATCAAATTTTTCAAAACAAATCTTTCTACTAAAGATTCGTTATTAATTCAACTAAATTTCCAACTTCAATTAAAGGTTCAAAACAGCATTGTTTACTTCAAAATTCAAATTTAAATTCAAATTCAAATTTAAACTTTCAAAATTTTCTCAAAAATTTTCTAACACTCGAAATTTTTGAAAAATTTCGCCAACGTCTCCTTTGCGCGGCTAATACGGCACGACTACAAAACGTCCCTACGGACTCTCGGATTTCAAAAAGAAAAGGAAAAGCCAAGCGGCTAGACAAGAAAATCATCAAATTTCATATTGAAATTAAAATACTTACCTTTTGTCGAGCAATTCAAATTCATCTTTGAAATCAAAATTTCCAATTCCTTTATACACCTGTATATCCTACTAGCCATAATATCTAGTTACACTATTCTAACCATTTTGCAAATTCTATTACAAAATTTTCAACATATACATCTTATACATTTCTAATTCACTATTGAAGTTATATATTCTTTTCATTCAAGTTTACATTTCAATTTCATTTGAATTCAATTTCACAATTCCAATCTAATTTGGATTCTATTTAACTTCTGAATATTGAATTTATCAATTATCTTTTATTCATAACTACACTATTTTAAATTAGTTTCCAATTACTAATTCATCACAAATTCTAATTCACTTTATTCAAATTTGTTTTCAACATTCAGTTTCAATTCCAGTTTTATTCTTTTGTTCATTCCCAAAATTTATTACATTTACTATTTTGGTGTATAACCACTTATATTAAACTGGATTTCAAATTCCATATGAATTTTAATTCATCTTTCATTTATAATTATTCAATTCCATTCTATTGCTTACAAATTCGAAATGAATCTCAACTTTCAATTTCACTTTCATTAAATTGATTCACTTGTACTTACACTAATTTAACTCCATCCTTTAAGTTAAATTTATTCTATCAAAATTCAATTTGTATAAGTTATCAACTTAATAATATTCCATAGGATTTTTATATAGTATTCCAGAGTCTTTTCACCCTTTCAAAAACCATTTTGAAATCAATTCAATTTATTCTTTGAATTTCTAAAACCAAATCCAAATTTTTCAAACAACTTCCATTTAAAACAATTTGGCAGCAATTCCTCTTTTGGAAACCCGAAAATGAACACCAATGATGCCGCGGTCATCATCGAAGTTATTTTCCAGCGACCGAAAAGAGTTTAGAGCTTTCATCTCTCTAAAATACTTTTCAAACCTTTGAAATTCATTTTCAAATCAAAAAGATTTAAACTTTCCAAATCTCCAAAATTTTCAAATTCCTTTTAAAACATTTCCAAAAACTTCTCTGGAATTTCGTTTCAAATTACAAATTACATTTATAATTTACATTCTTTAAATTTCATTTGTATGTGAATTTATTTCTTTATGCTTCAATTCGCATTTATAAATTTCATTTGTTAATTGAATTTATCTCCAAATCTTTGGTTATTATTTAAATTTATCATTCCATTTCATATAACAATGATAATAATTCAATGTTATTATTTTATAACAACCAAACATCCATATACTATGATAATTCATAGAAAAATCATTTTTTTTCTATACAAAAATAGTTTTGGGCAAAATTATTTCATTCACCCTATTTAAAACAATACTGTGTCAGTTTATCTTGTTTAAGAGTTTAGAAACCCCTATCGATTACAGTTAGCTAGACTGCACCGACCAGAATCTATAAACAATCAACCGATAAGTCAACACAATACAAAACAATTTCATATTCACTAATAAATACGCGCTCATATCTATTATTACACTCAACTCATTCTAGAGTACTACTGAATCTATCTCTAATGAGTAACACCCAACAGAGCAGGGTTGTCGCTTAACCATATGCTATGATACCACATTGTAAGGACCCAATTCTTCGACTTCCGAAAATCGACATCGATACGTCCACTGTATCAATTGTTGAGCAAACGAATGCCGGAAAACCGAATTCTTAGGGTTTAAAAGAAGTGGTAGAAGAAAAGATAGAAGAAAAAGAAAAGAAGAACAACAGAACAACATCAGAAACAGAAACAATATCAGAATCTCACATATCGCAGTGGAACAATATATAATAAATAATCACTAGTCTTTTAAAACAAAGAACTATATCAGTTTATACATACATCAATCATCAGAGTCAATATACAACTCAATACAACAATGGACAGTTATATAAACTTGTCCTCATACAGAATACACAGCGGAATAAATACTATCAGATACAAATACTACGTCTCGTCATCCAGCTTATCTCCAAAGCTCCAGAATATCCAGAATATCCTGATAACCTAACTCTAGTCTGCCCGTGTGGAAAATTTGTGGGCACCCAGAGTTTAGAAGGGAAACAATAAACTCCAGGTCAGTCATAGTGACTGGTGTGAGATCGTAAAACAGTTATTTTTCACAAAGAAAATAAATCAGATTCGCAATGCTTATGGAAAATGAAACTACCATAAGACCTCCCACCACAAACACAATGCAAACGCAGAATTGGAGGAGATTTCTCCTTATGATAGTCAAAGATGCTTACTACGCCAATCATTGGATTATTATTATTAATGTCTAGTGTAGAAAACATTTCGAAAGTATAATATTAATCTTAGCCAACATAGACATTCCGAACTATGCCTACTATAGCTACCATCTAAACAGTGGTGACCACCATAAGTAAATGGCAGGTTCTACAACTAATACCGTACAAAGTTCGTATTTGGAAGATGGATTTCCAACAAATGGTCAGGCTAAGGAACTTCCTTTCCTCCTGCCGAATGGGATCGCCTTTGGCTGGACGTCTCGAGAGACAAACTGCTCTCTGCCAAACAAGGCCGGGTTACCCCTATAACAGGTAACTCACGAATATGTCATCACCCGGTCCTTTGGGACCTTTATCCGAGCGCTCGATAACCAACATCACACAACATAAATAAAGTGTATCCACATAAGTAAGTATCTGGGCTCCATACCATGATACCACCCCTTTCCAGAATGAAATGACATACCCTAAAGGGCGCGACCCTCATAACCTTGCCGCAACATTCCTGTTTTGACCATTTCTGGGATGTTGAGGCCCTGACGAAGTCTCGTCCACAAAGCTACGCTTTTTCAGAAAGCCACGCTTTGGGTCAACAGATGATCAACCTATGATCACAAAGATAAATGATCCAACAAATGATCATATCACAAATGATCAAACACTGATCATCACACAGCAACACTCAGCATGCCACATTACCAAATTGGGAATATATCGCTGATAACTTCAACTACATAACCTCTGAGCTCGTACGTCTCAGAGAAGGGTGTTAAGCTAAGAGAATAAATTCTCCACCACCAACAGATATGTATTTGAAAGAAATCAGCTTTATATCTCAAAGTGTAATGTCAGACATACAATCCATACAAGTCTGTTCCGGGATCGAACAGAACCGAAGGCACTTCTCACGAAGCCCTTGCAATTCCGGATAATTTCCAATCACGTCCAGACTTCCTGTCACTAAGGGTGATAAAACCTCTAAATCGGAGATCAACCGATGTAGAGTAACTCGACGGTAAACCATCCGTTTTCAAAAATATCCGGTCTTCAACAACGGTCATTGTGACGCCCCACCTCTATGCTCACAATAACAAAGGTTATTATAAGGAATAATGTCTGCTATTGCGAAGAATAAGGCTTGTGAGAAGCGACCATCCGTAAGTTATGCCTTAGACGAGTATTGATTACATCGATAGGAGTTGTATAAATTACTCCCAAAGATATATATTCAATCCAAATCTAAAACGAAACTATAGTGGCTAAAGAAAAATTCAAAATAACTCATAATAACAACAACACTGATAGTATAATCACATCAGAAACAGAAATATCAGATATAAAGCGAAAGACAAGTCTGGAATACATGCTACAACAGTCGATGGTTCACATGAACCAAATGTACATAAACATATACATCAACATACATAAGATGGGAGTCGAATAACCAAAAGAACTCCTCGAAGGCTAGACAAAAGATGATGCGATATCCCAAAAGCTGAAGCTGCTACTGAATCAGAGATAGAGACTACCCTGAAATAACTCGGTCTGACCCGAGTATTATTCAAAAAGAAATAATAAACGGATCAGTCTAATTTATTCTTAGATGTGAGTGCATCATAAATAACATCAAAGCAAAGTAATAATAATCTCGAATGAGACTATTCAACATAAGAAATCAACATAGTTAAATGAAGAAATCACATCAAACACCATCAAAATCAACATTCAAATTCACAATTGAATTCAAAACAACAATTTACAAAATCTAGAAATCAAAAATAGATAACTAGAAAAATCAACATAAAAGTGGATCGATCCTAACAAATGGCGAGTTTTAGCTACGCCGCACGTGCATCAACATATGGCCGAAGCCTACCAAGTACTGTCAACATAATTTTGGCGCCCAACATATGACCCGAAGGTCCAACATATGACCCGAAGGTCTAGTACTGGTATTTGACCCGAAGGTCCAACATATGACCCGAAGGTCCAACATAGTGGCTCGAAGGCGCACAAAATCATCAAAAACATCAAACAACAAATATTTCAATTAACGAGTCCGGATTTAACCGAAATAGTAAAAGTGTGGTTCCATACTCCGCACTTTTGCTAAATCGTTTAAATCTCTTCATCGTTTCCTTGAAAGTGCAAAATTGTGTATTTTATAAAGATACATTTTACGTTCTCAAATGGACAAGTCCGGAATTAAGCGAATCAGTAAAAGCAAGGGTTCATAGTCCTCAATTTTGCTGAATCGTTTAAATCGCTTCCTCATTCTTTTGAAGACGCAAACTGTAAAAAATTTTGAAAACACTTTTATTTTAAAAAGATTTTTAAAATACGTGATTAAAACAGCAATATCAGTAGCAATTTCGAAGAGGATATTGCGCTTCACAAAACACCGTAAAAGCGGTCACCAATCAGCGATGCGGGATTACCGCTTTAAAATTCACTTTAAATTTGACGTTTACTGAAGTCAAAACAGCAGTAATTTTTATTCGTCAAAAATGTCATCAAAATAATTAGCATCCAAATATAATACCAGTGTAAAATTCGTTATATAAAAAAAAATAACGGTAACCAATTTTTCCATTAAAAAATACCGAATACACGTGAATAAATTGAACTCACGTGTACAAAAATAGAATGGAGAGCGTTGATACAGGGCATTAATACGTTCAAAATTATATTAAACTCACGCTCACTATATAGTGAAGATTCACAACCCAATTTAAAATACACTACACCTTCAACTTTATAATACACGTGTAAGGCAAATGGTGACCAGGCCTACCAATATTTCTCCCATGCAAGTGCTACTGAATGCAAACACTCCTGGGCATAAAACTTACGTGATGCGCATGAAATGTTTTTATGCTAGGTTACTCATTAATGCTCTGAAGTAGAACGTGTACAATACTACACGCATACATAAATTCTTTTCAAAAAAATGCAACACTTTTACATGCCTGAATTAGTGAATTAGTAAACATTGGACACTCTCAATTGTTTAACACTACAAGCATGCCCAGGTGTCCACTAATAACCACACGCACGAAACTTCTCTTTTTTTTTTCCATGAAACATTTTTACTTGGAATGATACCCACGCAGGCTAAAAGAAAATATTGAATCAAAAATTAGATGCTTGAACACCTTTATACTACACGCATGTTGCTAAGGGAGGAAATATTTCACGAGTGCAAATTTCTTACTCACGCCTGCAACTAAGGGAGAAGTACACATCAATACTGCCAATTGCTTACTCACGCATGCAGTGTTTATATATACTGAACTAGATTAGGCTAAAAAATGCACATGTAGTTCATAAAGCAACGGTTCCAAAATAACAAGTGCCTCATGACAGAGTTTGAACGAAGCACTGAAGTAAGGTTTCGAAATCACCAGACAAACAGTGAAAAGAACAATGAAAATGAGTAAATGTTTTACCCCCTATTCTAAAGTCAAACAATGGAAAGAACAGTTAACTGGGCACAAAAAGGATTAGAGATGTGAGTTATACTCACTTTAATTTGCCTCGAATATAGCTAGAGCAGAGGATTCAAATCTTAGAGCTGCAGCCATTAATGACTTCTCAGAGTTTTGCTTGCTGAGACCAAAAGTTTGCAGAGAAATGTTATTCTCTTTCTTTCGAATGGCATAAGTCAATGAATTTGGGTGATGGCCATCTTTCAGGTACATATGGCATTTAATGCAAAGGTATATTTAAAATATGTTCACGGCAATACAAGATAGCTACTGACATTTGCATTTTGTTGATAAAAATATAATTAAAGTGTTCACACTTTTCTTTCTCCACTGGTTTTGCTTTTGCTGCCAGCAGTGCAACTGTTAACACTTGCTTTATGAAAAATGTGAACACTTCTTACAAATTGAATTTAGATGACAGCTAGGTGAAGAGAATAAAACGTAACGCAATTCAACTGACTTTGTAATTTGAATTGCATCATCATTTTTTTTTCTATTTAAAATATTCGCTCCGACAGTAATTTAAAAATTACGGTCGTTACCGATTTTAAAAACATTTATTACGACGGTAATAAAATCGCAGTCGTTACAGACTCCCCTCCTTATAAAAATTGCGTCCCCGCAATTTTCATACTAGAAGTAGTCAATAACACAATAATTTATCAAATCAAAGATTAAAAAAGAAAAGATAGATACGAATGCTCACCTCCACCCGAAGAGGAGAGAAAACCGGGATAAGAACGCTCAATGAATTCTCTGGTTTCCCAAGTGCAATCTTTGGGGTTTGCGGACCATTGAATCTTCACGAGTGGAACTTCTTTGTTCCGAAGGCGTTTCACCTCCGTAGTTAGCACACGAATAGGATTTTGCACAATAGACAAGTCGGGTGAGATCTCAAGATCTTGCAACATAGGAGGATCAATAATAGAATCTGAATCTCGAAGGCATCGACGAAGTTGAGACACATGAAATACATCATGTATTCCCGAAAACTGAGCAGGTAGCGATACATGATAAGCAACTGGGCCAATGCGTTCCATAATAGGAAACGGTCCAACATATCGAGGAGCCAATTTCCCGGAGTGACTAAAACGCACCACACCCTTCATCGGGGAAACACGAATAAATACGAGATCGCCAATAGAAAATTCCAAAGGCTTCCTACGATGATCGGCATAAGATTTCTGCCTATTCTGAGCCTCCTTCATTCTCTGTCTGATAATATCAATCCTCTCAGAAGAATCACGAATATAATCGGGGCCGAGAACTAACTTTTCCCCCGATTCCAACCAACAAGATGGTGATCGACACGGCCTTCCATAAAGAGCCTCGAAAGGAGCCATACCGATACTGGATTGAAAACTGTTGTTGTAAGAAAATTCAACAAGAGACAAGTGGTCTTCCCAACTACCACCAAAATCTAAAATACAAGCTCGAAGGAGATCTTCCAAAACTTGATTCACCCTTTCAGTCTGACCATCAGACTGTGGATGATAAGCTGTACTGAGATTGAGCTTAGTGCCCAAAGCTTTCTGAAGACTCTGCCAGAACCCACTAGTGAAAAGCGGATCTCTGTCACTAACAATAGAACTAGGCACACCATGAAGTCGAACGACTTCTTTAATAAACAGCTTAGCCAACAAAGGAGCAGTCCGATTGGACTTGATTGGAATAAAATGGGCTGATTTAGTCAATCGGTCAACAATCACCCAAATACTAGTATGGCCCGACCTCGAACGAGGTAGACCATCAATGAAGTCCATGGAAATCTGATCCCATTTCCATAATGGAATCTCAAGAGGCTGCAAAAGACCACTGGGACGCTAGTGTTCTGCTTTAACCAGTTGACAAGTCATGCAACGACTTACATAACTTGCAACTTCACGCTTCATACCTTCCCAATAGTATAAGCGTTTCATATCAGCATACATCTTACTACTACCCGGATGGATAGTATACTTAGAACGATGACAGTCCTCAAGAATGTCATTTCTAAGATTAGAAATATCAGGCACAATCAATCTACCCTTCTTCCGAATACAACCATGAATATCAATATCGAAATCCTTTAGATCGCCACTACGGGATTCCGATTTACAACTCTGAAAAAGATAAGCAAGATCTGGATCTTGCTTCTGGGCTTCGGCAATGCGATCTAACAAATTAGGACGAGCTTCCATGCTAAATAAAAGCACGGGAGAATCAGAAACTGAAGGACGGTCTCTAATATCACAAAGAGATAAAGCTTCCAAAATATTCCACTCTGCTAGCATCATGGAAACAACAACTTGCTGCTTGCGGCTAAGCGCATCAGCAACTCGATTACCCTTACCAGGGGTATACTGAATATCGAAATCATATGAAGCAAGAAATTCGAGCCAACGTTGTTGCCTCATATTAAGCTCTTTCTGAGTAAATAAATACTTCAGAGATTTGTGATCAGTGAAGAGAATAAAACGCTCACCCAATAAATAATGTCGCCAAATCTTTAGAGCAAAGACTATGGCGGCTAACTCCAAATCATGGATAGCATAACGAATCTCGTTAGGCTTTAGTTGTCTAGAAGCATAGGCAACTACTCTATCTTTTTGCATGAGAACAGCACCGAGCCCAAAACCACTGGCATCGGTATAAACAACAAGATCACGATTCCCTTCGGGAACCACTAAGATAGGAGCATGAGTAAGGAGATCTTTTAACTTCAAGAAAGAATTCTCACACTTATCCGACCAAATAAAAGGAACAGCTTTTCTCGTGAAAGTGGTAAGCGGTAAAGCAATACGAGAAAAGTCCTTAATAAATCGGGGATAATAACCCGCCAATCCAAGGAAACTACGGATCTCAGTAACGGACTCGGGCCTCTTCCAATCCTGAATAGATTCGATCTTGGCAGGATCGACAGAGATACCATCGGAAGAAACAATGTGACCGAGAAATTTCACCTTATTCTCCCAGAAATGACACTTGGAGAATTTGGCATAAAGCTGATGCTGACGAAGAGTGCTCAAAACAATCTCCAAATGCTGAATATGATCGGCTTCAGATTTGGAATAAATAAGAATATCATCAATGAAAACCAAGACGAACTTATCGAGATATTCCCGGAATATCCGATTCATAAGATCTACAAAATACGCCGGAGCGTTCGTCAAACCGAACGGCATAACAAGCCATTCGTAAGAACCATAACGAGTACGGAATGCAGTGAGAGGAATGCTATCTTCCGCCACTCGTAACTGATGAAAACCGGTAGCAAGATCGAGTTGGGAGAAGATCTTGGCGCCACTTAATTGATCGAACATGTCATCGATCCTAGGCAATGGATACCTATTTTTGATAGTAAGCTCGTTAAGCTTGCGATAATCAATACATAGCCTAAGAGTACCATCTGGCTTCTTAACGAAGACAGCGGCGGCGCCCCAAGGAGACGAGCTAGAACGGATAAAATGTTTGGCTTCCAACTCAGATAATTGTTGCTTGAGTTCCTCATTTTCCTTAGCAGACATCCTCGTGGGAGGACGACTGACAGGATGTGCACCGGAGATAAGATCAATACGGAACTCAATTGCCCTCTTCGGCGGCAAACATGAAACAGGCCCGAAAACATCAGAAAAAGCACAAACAACAGGAATATTAGCAATGACATCCTCCGATTCGAAGGAAGAAATGAGAGCACTAGAAGCATGATCCATGTCTCGAAACATAATAGATAACTGCTCGTTAGCATTAGGATGCTTAAGATATAAAGTCCTTTCGGGACATAGAATTTGAACTTCATAACGAACGAGCCAATCCATACCCAAAATCATATCAAAACCAAGATGATCCATAACATGTAGATTCGCATGAAAGGAGAAACCACAAAAAATAATCTCAACATCAACACACAACAAACCAAGAGTAACGGATCCACCAATAGGGTTTACGATCCTCAAAGGGTCACAAAGAGTAATAACATCCAAATGAATAATATCAACTAGCTCCTTCGACACGAATGAATGTGACGCACCCGTATCGAAAAGAACTCTAATAGAACGGCCATGAAATAAAAGGAAACCTTCCAAAACAGAAGGAGTAATACCTTTGGGCTGAGAAGAATCACCAGAAGCTTTAGCAACATTAAGCTTCCCCGGTTTGAAACCCTTAGGAGCAATAGGACAATCAAAAACCCAATGACCTTCTTTCTTGCAATAACGACAAATGCGAGGCTTAGTACAATTGCGAAGAAGATGATCCAACGAACCACAATTATAGCACGCCTTCTGAACAGAAGGTGCACTACTAGGCTGAGAACTAGAGGCAACCTGCTTCTTCTTCTTCTGATTAGAATTTGGCTTACGAAATGGAAACCTCTTCTTGTTGGGGTTTTTAGAAACCTCAACATCATCACCACTATCACGTTCCTTTTCAACAGCTTCAAGACAAAGAGCCGAATCAACAAGCTCCTCAAAAGAGAGCTTAAGCTGAAGCAAAAGAACTTTCTTCATATACTTCTTCAAACCATCAACAAAACGAAGATTCTTCTTACGCGGAGTATTAATGAACTCAACTCCATATTTGGATAAAGCCTCAAAAGATGCAACATAATCAGAAACAGAGGACTTTCCTTGCTTCAACTCAAGGAAACTACGAGCGAGATTAGCCTTTTCTGATTCAGGAACGAACTTAAGTTCGAAACGTTCCTTAAACTGAATCCAAGAGAGAGCGGACTCATCAACTTCCGAAATAAAGAGCTCATACCAATCAAGTGCACGCTCTTGCAACATACTAGATGCCACGAGAACGCGATGGTGATCCGAAAGATCCATTCGATAAAATATGCGCTCACAAGTGCGCAACCAAGTCTGAACTTCCATAACACTTTCCGATCCCTTGAAAGGCTGACCTCCAAGGTGGGAATAGTCACTACACATGCGGGCGAAGGCAGACTTGTGATTAGGAGCTGCGGGAGTAGCAATAGGAGGCTGAGTACCTCGAAATAGCTCCATAAACTGATCAGCTGACATATAGACACCGTCCGGATGAGAACCACTAGACGGGCCCGCAGAAGAATGCTTCCCTCTACCTCTTCCAGCCATAGGCTGAAAGACAAGAGAAGGCAAGGATTAGTTAAAACAATACACAATTGATAAGAAGTTTAACAAATGGAATACTACGGAATATAAAATTTATTCCTAGACGTACTCCACATATTAAGTGGAAAGAATAGATTAGAAAGGCACGAATAAAATTCCCGAATTGTTGTAACACATGTTCCATTTTTTTTTTCTGTTCTGTGTTTATTACAATTTATTCTGAATTCCAGCTCTGATACCAAGCTGTGACGCCCCACCTCTATGCTCACAATAACAAAGGTTATTATAAGGAATAACGTCTGCTATTGCGAAGAATAAGGCTTGTGAGAAACGACCATCCGTAAGTTATGCCTTAGACGAGTATTGATTACATCGATAGGAGTTGTATAAATTACTCCCAAAGATATATATTCAATCCAAATCTAAAACGAAACTACAGTGGCTAAAGAAAAATTCAGAATAACTCATAATAACAACAACACTGATAGTATAATCACATCAGAAACAGAAATATCAGATATAAAGCGGAAGACAAGTCTGGAATACATGCTACAACAGTCGATGGTTCACATGAACCAAATGTACATAAACATATACATCAAAATACATAAGATGGGAGTCGAATAACCAAAAGAACTCCTCGAAGGCTAGACAAAAGATGATGCGATATCCCAAAAGCTGAAGCTGCTACTGAATCAGAGATAGAGACTACCCTGAAATAACTCGGTCTGACCCAAGTATTATTCAAAAAGAAATAATAAACGGATCAGTCTAATTTATTCTTAGATGTGAGTGCATCATAAATAACATCAAAGCAAAGTAATAATAATCTCGAATGAGACTATTCAACATAAGAAATCAACATAGTTAAATGAAGAAATCACATCAAACACCATCAAAATCAACATTCAAATTCACAATTGAATTCAAAACAACAATTTACAAAATCTAGAAATCAAAAATAGATAACTAGAAAAATCAACATAAAAGTGGATCGATCCTAACAAATGGCGAGTTTTAGCTACGCCGCACATGCATCAACATATGGCCGAAGCCTACCAAGTACTGTCAACATAATTTTGGCGCCCAACATATGACCCGAAGGTCCAACATATGACCCGAAGGTCTAGTACTGGTATTTGACCCGAAGGTCCAACATATGACCCGAAGGTCCAACATAGTGGCTCGAAGGCGCACAAAATCATCAAAAACATCAAACAACAAATATTTCAATTAACGAGTCCGGATTTAACCGAAATAGTAAAAGTGTGGTTCCATACTCCGCACTTTTGCTAAATCGTTTAAATCTCTTCATCGTTTCCTTGAAAGTGCAAAATTGTGTATTTTATAAAGATACATTTTACGTTCTCAAATGGACAAGTCCGGAATTAAGCGAATCAGTAAAAGCAAGGGTTCATAGTCCTCAATTTTGCTGAATCGTTTAAATCGCTTCCTCATTCTTTTGAAGACGCAAACTGAAAAAAATTTTGAAAACACTTTTATTTTAAAAAGATTTTTAAAATACGTGATTAAAACAGCAACATCAGTAGCAATTTCGAAGAGGAAATTGCGCTTCACAAAACACCGTAAAAGCGGTCACCAATCAGCGATGCGGGATTACCGCTTTAAAATTCACTTTAAATTTGACGTTTACTGAAGTCAAAACAACAGTAATTTTTATTCGTCAAAAATGTCATCAAAATAATTAGCATCCAAATATAATACCAGTGTAAAATTCGTTATATAAAAAAAATAACGGTAACCAATTTTTCCATTAAAAAAATACCGAATACACGTGAATAAATTGAACTCACGTGTACAAAAATAGAATGGAGAGCGTTGATACAGGGCATTAATACGTTCAAAATTATATTAAACTCACGCTCACTATATAGTGAAGATTCACAACCCAATTTAAAATACACTACACCTTCAACTTTATAATACACGTGTAAGGCAAATGGTGACCAGGCCTACCAATATTTCTCCCATGCAAGTGCTACTGAATGCAAACACTCCTGGGCATAAAACTTACGTGATGCGCATGAAATGTTTTTATGCTAGGTTACTCATTAATGCTCTGAAGTAGAATGTGTACAATACTACACGCATACATAAATTCTTTTCAAAAAAATGCAACACTTTTACATGCCTGAACTAGTGAATTAGTAAACATTGGACACTCTCAATTGTTTAACACTACAAGCATGCCCAGGTGTCCACTAATAACCACACGCACGAAACTTCTCTTTTTTTTTCCATGAAACATTTTTACTTGGAATGATACCCACGCAGGCTAAAAGAAAATATTGAACCAAAAATTAGATGCTT
Organism: Allium fistulosum; assembly: GCA_030737815.1. Classification (NCBI taxonomy): domain Eukaryota; kingdom Viridiplantae; phylum Streptophyta; class Magnoliopsida; order Asparagales; family Amaryllidaceae; genus Allium; species Allium fistulosum. The sequence continues at coordinate 139,317,238 of CM060904.1, forward strand.
GAACACCTTTATACTACACGCATGTTGCTAAGGGAGGAAATATTTCACGAGTGCAAATTTCTTACTCACGCCTGCAACTAAGGGAGAAGTACACATCAATACTGCCAATTGCTTACTCACGCATGCAGTGTCTATATATACTGAACTAGATTAGGCTAAAAAATGCACATGTAGTTCATAAAGCAACGGTTCCAAAATAACAAGTGCCTCATGACAGAGTTTGAACGAAGCACTGAAGTAAGGTTTCGAAATCACCAGACAAACAGTGAAAAGAACAATGAAAATGAGTAAATGTTTTACCCCCTATTCTAAAGTCAAACAATGGAAAGAACAGTTAACTGGGCACAAAAAGGATTAGAGATGTGAGTTATACTCACTTTAATTTGCCTCGAATATAGCTAGAGCAGAGGATTCAAATCTTAGAGCTGCAGCCATTAATGACTTCTCAGAGTTTTGCTTGCTGAGACCAAAAGTTTGCAGAGAAATGTTATTCTCTTTCTTTCGAATGGCATAAGTCAATGAATTTGGGTGATGGCCATCTTTCAGGTACATATGGCATTTAATGCAAAGGTATATTTAAAATATGTTCACGGCAATACAAGATAGCTACTAACATTTGCATTTTGTTGATAAAAATATAATTAAAGTGTTCACACTTTTCTTTCTCCACTGGTTTTGCTTTTGCTGCCAGCAGTGCAACTGTTAACACTTGCTTTATGAAAAATGTGAACACTTCTTACAAATTGAATTTAGATGACAGCTAGGTGAAGAGAATAAAACGTAACGCAATTCAACTGACTTTGTAATTTGAATTGCATCATCATTTTTTTTCTATTTAAAATATTCGCTCCGACAGTAATTTAAAAATTACAGTCGTTACCGATTTTAAAAACATTTATTACGACGGTAATAAAATCGCAGTCGTTACAGTCATCAAATGCAATTCATAACGACGTATCACGTATTCGGAATGAGTTATACGACCCCATGGTCCTTTCCCGGCTAACCCGAATAGTGAGCGCTTATTCAAAAATAAGTGTGGCATTCAAATTCATCCAATTCACAACAAATACCTATTCAAGGTAATTATTGATAGTCGGTTATTTAACTATCAATAAAGATGCGCAACATCATCAGATTCCAAATAATTTTCCAAATTATTTATTTTCCAAAATATCTATACTAGATATAAAATTTCCACACTTCAAAAATAAATCAACGTTTATTTTTAAAACGAATTTCCGTTTCTTTTATAAATTCCATAGTGAATTTATATTTTCAAAATATCCACTTATATACGATTTTCGAATCGATGTCAATATTCACTTTCGATTTATCTTTACAAAGATAAATTCTCAAAACGTTCATTTCATATTGGAAAAGTAATTCCATACTTATTTAAAAATAAGTGATTCACAAATCTATTTATTTTCAACATTTGAAAATATTCGATATACTTAAATCAAAATTAAGTATATATTTCATTCTTTAAGGAAATCATTTACTATAACAACATCTATTGGAGTCAAAATGAATGTTACGTAAAACATCGTTACGACGACTCAAAATCACTAGTATAGGGATTCGAAATTAAGATAGATATGTAAATCCCAATACTATATAAAAACATTTCCTTTCGCAAATCATTTACTATAACAACAGTGTTATAGTCCACCATTTCCTTCTTCCTCGAAAACGTCTATTTCAACAATGAATGTTGAAATCTATGGTTTCGATATTCAATACATTTTAAAACATCGTTTAAAACAATTAACTTCATTTTTAAATGTCACTTTTCCAAAACATATCTATTTTACTTAATAATATATTCACTGTCCAAAATCGTGAATATATCTCACTAACCAAATTTCAATCTTTTCTACACATTTTATTTAAAGGATTATCCACTATCCAAAATCGTGGATAAAGATCCCTTAATATCCTTTTATATTAAATTCATCAAATTTGATTGATTTTCGAATTTATAAAACAGCGTTTATAAATTCTATTTCTATTTTATAACAACTTCGATTTATAAATCTCCTTTTTATTAACTTCTATAATTCACTTATCAAAATAAGTGATTTCGGATTCATAAAACAATGTTTATAAATTTCAATTCTATTTATAAAAACTTCAATTTATAAATCTCCTTTGTTAACTAATTCAATTCCTAACTCAATTTTCATACCAACAATCAATATTATAAATTATATACTTATAATTCATTTATTTTACGAAATCGTTTCCAAATATAAGTTCACAATTTATAAATTTCATTCACTTATAAATTCTTAAAAATTTATTTTAACGCTTATAAAAACTCGTTTTATAATCCCAATGTTTTAAAGTTATAAATATCCATTTTGTACATCTTTTACATACATCGTTTTAATAATTCAAAAATTCCAATTAAAACCATTTTATAAATTACTTAACTATTTATTCCAAAAATCACCTTTTGGTTATACTTCACAAAAATCGTAACTTTTATAACTTTAAAGTTTTGACGTTTATTTAAAATAAATCAATTCAACAATTTAAATAAAACGTATATTTTCAAAGATCACTTAAAAAATCTCTTTTAAAATCAACATCGTCATTTTTAAATTTTAAAGATGAATCCGATGATGCAACACACAAATTCGTCAATCATGACAACAAACATCATATATCATCATATGATAACAGAATATACATTACAATATCTGTAAATAAATAAATACTGGTGAGGAATCCAGTTGGATCCCTCCGACCTGTTTCCCTGCATCCACAGACGTTAGCACAATACCAATTCCACTTCGAGGTGGAATATCGCGGTATATGGGTTTTATAAATATCATCCGCTTACTAACGGCGCAATAGGGTCTCATCCGCTATACAGTGCGGGAAATCAATCAATCCAATATATACTTATGCCAATATGTATATATTGCTATATATATAGATATATCCTACTATATCTAATATTATATCCAAACAGTCAATCATCAATCAATAACTGTAATATCAAATTTCATTTGAGTGAGAAAAATCTCACCTTTGCTTTTATTTGCAACCCAATTTCCATTCCAGTAATTTCTTCAAGATTTCGACCTTGTATAAACAATTTTTATACAAATTATTAATATTCGAATTAAATCGAATAATAAATTTTTCATTTTGTAATTTTAAACGAAAAGATTCGTTTTGAACTTATTAAATAGATTTTAAACTAAACTTCTTATAATAAATAAATTTTCCTCAGTAATTAAAATAGATTGAATACGTTTATTAAATAAATTTATCTTCATAATATAAAATTTCAAAATTAAATAGGTAGACTTAAAATATGTATAGGTTTATTAAATTTTTATTTAAACTAATAGTTTTAAATTTAAAAAAATTTCCTTTATATTTCACTGCATATTATTTTTATGAAAATTCATTTTCTTTTCACTGTAAACTAAAATTTTATTTTCATATATACATATTTACATATATATATATATACATTGATTAAATTGAATAAAAGAAAAACATTATACCTTACTGAACAAAGATGAACCCAGGTTCGAACTCGAGTTCGCCCACTACCACGTCGTTGATCGAGATAGCACCCCTAATATCAATCGCGAACCCTCCTGCTATCGCAACCCCACGCCGTTGCCGATGAACTCACGACTATATCCTCTGCTCGACGTCGCCCCTATCGGCCTCGAATCGATGCTCCCCTTATTCGAACGTGGCCCTCCTATCGCGCGCCACTGCTTCGCGTTCGAGCCTCAAAGTTCACTGCCTCTGACACGCCACCGCGAGACACCCTAGTCCCAAAATCGCGATGCCTCTTCTCCGATTAAACTCGCCGCCGATCCACGAATTCGAGAACTGCCTCGATGCCTTCACGTTCGCGACACTGCTGCCCCTCTCCCCCTTCGACTTCAGCCTCACGCGAGACCATCGCGAGCCCCAGTAATCTCGAGTTGTTTTTACGCGATTTGAATCCCCTTGCTACTTCTTCAATCGATCGCGATTCTATTTATTTTACTGAATCAATTGAATTTGATTTTTAAAAGAGGAGCTCGGCTGTGATTTTTGAGGAGAGGAATAGGAGGTTGCGGTCATTATATTTGATGTTGTTTTTCGTTCGTTCGAATCTGAAGAGGGAAGTTCGATTTTAATTTAGTTTGAACTGGGGAGGGAATAAGTACGCGGCCATGCTCCTTTCACGTTTTCTTTTGTGATTCTAGGCTGAAACAAAGGGGCGTGTTTTACGGAAGAGAAAGGGGCTGATGTTGACGTAATTTAAGATTTAAATTTAAATCGAATTTGATTTAAAATTTCTACGCGTTTATCTATCGTGTGCTCTTCATAACAACTCCGATAAATACGAAATTTGAAATCCGACAATATTTCAATATTACGGACTCAATGGAACTGGTTTCGTCGAATTCCGAGACTGCGCCTCGGACGGCTATTTTTAAATATCGATTCGAATAATAAAATTCAAAACTGAACAGAACGGTTTCAAATTCAATTCTGAAAGCTCTATTACCTTCAGAATTATCAATATGAATTTTACAAGCTTTTGAAATATTTTTCTTCAGCTTAAAATTGAAGATTCAAACTTTTTATTCAGCATTCAATAGATCAAATTTTATAATTTAATCGCCAATTTATTCTGATAATTTGAAATTCAAGTCAAACCATCTTTCAAATATTTAAAATTAATTAAATATTTTCAATTTAAATTGTTCAAAATTCTGGGTCGTTACACACGTTCTATAGTGAACTTAGGGCTTTGATTTATCAACTAATACTTAAAGTAATACTTAGGTCATGCAGCACACATGGTATTACCTCGAAAACTGGAGCATACGGTTTTCTCTTATTCATAATTAACAGTTATAAACCTATCTTTTTTATTCATTATGAACTATTTTGATTATGATGTTGCAAACGGTAAGAACATTATATATCAAACAAAATACATTTACACTATAGGGATCAGACTTCCCTAGGTCTACAAAGAGTAAATATATCCCAATCCAGATAAAAACAACCAATTGATTTTGAAAGCAAAGGAATAAAAAGCAAACCAAGAAAGACCAAAATAAAAACTGGTAGCAATGGTAATTTTAATCTGACTATTTGAAGTATGTGAATACCTTTATATCAAATCAACTGTAAGTTAGGCTATAAGCCAATGGTAATTTTAATCCGACTATTTGGTTTGTAATAGCAGTACAATTATGTACTTCCCACTCATATGGAAGTGAAAGGTTTTTGTAGACAGTGTATGTTGTGACAAATTGTAAATAATAGTGTCTTGATCTTACTTTCAATAAATCACTTAGTTGACAACAATATTTAGTTTAAAAATATATATTATTTTGTGTATAAACAGATGTTAGGACATATGCTGGCAAAGCAAACCTCGGTATAGACTGAATCAATCTTCATGCACTGTATTTTTTATAAAAAGAGGTATTTACAAAAAAATTATAAGTTGATGTAATTTTATATACTATGAATATGATTGTTAATTTCTTATTCACAGTGAAAATTAGAGCGAAACACATATACGTGCTATAATTTATGATCCAAACATCTGTGGTTTATATAAAAGGGATAATGCATATCAAATATCATATTGGATAATAGAAAATCTCACTTGTTGAGCTAGCAAGAATAGTTGAGAATCCAAGTTAGTTAATTTGAAGGCACATATGGACTACAGAAGAAAAGAAATATATGGATTAATATTTTAATAAAAACCATTGATAAGCTTTTCTGAAGTATATATATTATCTCAAGGTTAACTTACATTATAAAATCTCACACAGCCTCACAGAGATGCTAAAACAATACATTAGATTCCAGTTTTCTTTTCTTTTTTTAAATGTTCATAAAACTTAAATTATAAATCCAAAGACTATGAAAGAAAATTCTAGCTCAATCAATCAATAATAAGAAACTATCCAAAGCAATCTATAGATGCATCATCATGTTTTATTGTAACAAATCAGCCTGTATCGGAGTAAAACAGAGGAACCCATTTTTTCCACCTATATCAAAGATATCTTAAAATAGAAAGGGAAAAAACAATTTTAAATACAAATATAAACCTTACACATTTAAAATAACTTGTTTAATAAAATCAAATAACTAATTATGAAGATCATCTTAATTTGTTGTAGCATGCAAAATCAAATTTATAAACAAAACCTATACTTATCCAAATCTTAGACCATGTTAATCATTCATCAAACTAAAATATCAGTTCCCAAACTTTCCATCATCAATCTGAAGCTTAGCCAATCCTCGGTCAATTAAGAATGATCCAGCAATTCCAATACTATACCCGCATTGGTTAACCTTACTCCCAACCTTATTCCTACTTATTTCTTCAAACGTATGTCTTTAGTGTAAAATTATATGAACATTTCGTAAAGGATAGCAATGATACTACTGTAATAAACAGGAATCTAATTATTATTTTAAATATGGTACTGTAGTTTTTGTTGTTAACCAACCATAGCTGAATGCAAAATAAATCCAATCTACGCTTAGATTTGGTAAAAGCATAAGACATACCCAAGTGCAAAAGGATTATGCACTTTTACATTGATAATAGGTTTGTGCTATAGAACTACATCGGGAACTCAAGCTATAGTGTATAGAGAAATTCCTAACACAAAAAAATAACTCTAAGCTAAATGACGCTAACATATTCAAAACGAAAACAAAAATGTTATGGTTTCTAGCAAGATAATATGAAAATATCGTACTTTGTCACGAAGATATCTTTGTCATTTTCCATTTTTAGAGTGAAAGGTTATTAAAGTTGGCAATGCAGGCTTTATGTCTTGTGTTAGGAAACTAAGCTTTGTATCCCACTAATACAATAAGAGACAACCAGATGTAATATCTAGAATATCATATGGCTAGTTCAGAAAGAATTAAGCATCCAATGATCTAGTATTGCGACGACAAAGAAACGTGCAAGATTAGAGTTCCCAAAGTGATCTTCACTAAATTAAACCATTACGTAAAAAAGGAGTATAAAACTATAAAGATCTACGTCTTGAAAATAGATAGTTGAAACCTGGTTATTACATGATGATAACCTAATGCTTCACTCACATAGTATTGTTGATATTTTCTTGAATATCGACTTAGTTAATGAAAATCAACAGAAATTACCTTGGGTAGAAGTTCCAAACTCTCAGAACTGTATCAGCTCATTTCAAAAAGGCACGTATAAATTGATGAACAGAGCAACTTCATTGTAGAATAAAGCAGCCAAAGGCACCTATGAAAAAAAACTAAAACAAAAATTAAAAAATGGCCAAAACCATCAATGAACATATTAAGAACTAACACTGAATTCAAATTTAATAGATAGTACTTAAAATCCATTCAATTTTTAAAAAATCAATAGAAAATTACATGTGGTTGAAGGCTAATGGATATCGGCTCAATAGTTGAGCTTAATCGTCCGTAAGCGCTAATCTTCGTTAATTGCTAACCGTGATGCTACTACGTAGGGTTTGGAAATCGATTTTTATGTTTATTTTTCGAGCCAATGTGAATGGGAAAGGGGAATTAGGGTTTTCAGTTTCAGGAACAGCTATGGAAAATGCGAAAATGATATATGCGGGAGAACAGTGAGAGGAAGGGTATAGTTGGTAATTCAAAAAGACGCCGTTGAAATCTATTCAACGTACTCACTTTATTAGTAGTAAAGATAAAGATGTGCCTTTCATGAGTGTAAATGAACAACAGAGCCATACAATTTCTTTCCTCATTCTAATTCATCTAGCTGCCTTTCTTATATTCCAATAAAGAAACCATGATAACCTACTGCAGTCAATCAGGGTATCAGTATATTCAAATCCTCAAAGTTTATACTATCACCAAATAAAATGCTTGTGCACAAAAACTGTACACTAAAACTATGACTTAACAGGTACCAAGACTTAAACACAAGTTTCATCTTGGGAAAATGAGACAAGCACATGACATAAATGGATAAACCACCCATCTCTTGCTAACAGAATCACACACTCAAGCTTACTTGACAACATATAAAATACAACCCCTTCATATCATATACCTCAACTATCTACATGAGATCAAAATTGTAACCAACTTTTATATTCCTAAGAAATTATGAAGCCTAACCGTAAAAACTTCATATTAGTATTATTAAGTAATTAGTACTATTACCCCAGAACAGGAGAAACCCTAGGTTCTTTTGGAAATGAAGCTGGCAGTTTAAGTTTATGTGAGAAGTTGATATTAAATATGATTATTACAAAATCCATGAAACAAACTATCTATGCAGAAAGAAAATGGCTTCTTGAAACTCCAGATCGAAGGAAAAAAAAAGCAATAAGATGTTCGAAAATAAAAATCGAGGAATTACCTCGGAGTTGGAAGCGAGAAGGTCAGTGGCAGCCAGCAGATGCCGGCAGGCTGAAGACAGGAGGGGGGTCGGTGGCAATGTCATCGGAAAATAAAGGTTGGAAATAGCACCATTTTTAGTAGTGAGGGTTAAACGATACTACATCGGGATTTTGACACCAACACTGTGAACCAGACACAATTCCAACTCCAAAATTATGGGGATAACTCCCTGTTCGAAATTTTAGTTAAACAATATAAGCACATAGTTCAAGTAAAGTAAACTAAAACATGAATCATCAATGTATTGGAAATATTTTCATGCTGGAAATACAATTAAAGTAAAACAACTTTGTTAAATAATGTTATGTTGATGAATCCAAGCTATATGTTTATTTTTAACAAGTGGTCTAATCCGATTATTAATAATGATAAGGTGTTATACTTATGGAAGAGTCTTGAGCGATTTCCCTAACAAGCCTTTGGAAGGGAACCTTTCATTTTAATAAGTGCTCTTGTGATACTTGCGAATTTCACGAAGTGTGACATTTCCAGGCATGAAGCGGTGAGGCTTCTTCACTTCTCCTGTTGTTGGCAGCGACTTCCTTGCAGCCTGCAATTGTTTTATACATCAATGTATAATTCTACATTTTTCATTGCTTTTGTCATAACAAAACTAAATAAAATGAACAAGATGAAACTATTGTCCATTAATGATGCAACTAATTCAGACAGTACAAATGGTGGTAACATATCAATAATACTTGATCGTACAAATGATTGTTTGTAAACAGGTTTAAAGCAAGGCGTGGCTTGTACCATGCTGTAGCAAAACTCAGGATAGTGCATAATATCAGGTTCCGTGCAAACTCTTCGCTGTTGGAACTATTCTTCTTCAGCTACCATAACTACATCTGTATACAAATTATGATATTTATCGACACTACGTTCTCCTTGCTTTCCTCTTCATCACCCAAAAGGCTGCAATGTATCGATTCTGCAATAAAATAAATAAACAACTAATCGTCTGTTCCTCTGAATAGATATAACTCACTTCACAGAGAAATGAGGAACCAAGGAATAAACTTATTTACAAATAAAACAATATTTTCATTCCTGCTGATATCCGAACAATGGAGGTTCTGAAATGGTTACCTCTAATCCAAACTCGTGCTGAATCGCTATCTTCTTTACATCCTCTAAACTGAGTTCAATTGACATCTCCTGAATATCTGGAGACGTTGCAAATTTAAGTTGGTCGAATTAGGTTTCGCAAAGGTGGAAGAGGGGCGGTGTGTGGGAGAAGTAAAAGGAGGCGTTTGTTGGGTTGTTAGCGGGAAATAGGGAAAAGTCGCCGAATATTTTTTTTTTTGGTAATTAGGGTCAGCGGTGTCGAAAGAGGAAAGGATGCGGGGAAGAAGCAAACTCAAGGTGGTTTTTGTTTCCTTCCAAGGAAAACGAGAAGAGGCAGAGGACGAGAGATTATAAATTTCGAGATCAATCAATCTTTTTCTTTCTTTTCTTTTTTTCTTTTCTTCCCTTTTTTTTTATATAATATATATATATATATATAATATATATATATATATATATCTTTTTGGGAAAATGGCTAACACAAGGCCCAAGGCCCAAGTAGTCCAACAAATTACAAAATCGGGTTTCAACCCGTTTAACAGCCTAAAGATAACATTTAGGGTTTGCAAGTCAGCCGCCAGCCGCATAACTTTTTGCTTCCTTTATTTCTTCTGTAGAAAAATAATGGGGGAAGCTTCAGGCAATAAAATAACTCTTCCTCTTATCTCTACTTTTTCAATTCAGTGATGCCTCCGTAGACTACAAGTATTGTTACTCTCATGTTTTATGATGGATCTATAGTCATTTCTGCATCCTTTGCACCTCTACAAATCTATTCTGCTGATAGCTTTCACGCGACTGCTTTTTCTTTTCTGTCACTCAGATAAGTGATACAACTGGTGACCGAGCTTGGTTCGGTGGAAGTAAATCTATTAAATAATAGTAAAGTATAATATTTTACTACCGTGTTATTAGTTATAGATATTTTCTCATCTCACCTTAGTTCCCTCTAGATATTTAGTTTTCAAATCCTGTTATTTATCATTATTATCATAACTATTACAGGGTTTTTTGGTAAATTATATTCAAACACTAAAAAATACTATACCCACACCAAAAATCTTAAAAAACCATTATACATCAATTTTTTACTCTATCCATACCACAAAAATTACAGCACCATCCATAACTTTCAATAAAATTACATTCCCTGGCTTGTTCTTCAATTTTTGTGTTTTAAAACAATGTTTTCAAATAAAAATCCAACATAGCAAATTCAATTCTATACATTTAGATAAATTTCATGTCTTTGAATTTGTTTCGATCCTTAATTATAGAACTACCAAGGTTTTTTAAAATATCATCGTCCTAATTTTATTGATTTGAAAGGGAAAAACAGTAAATGGAAAGAAAAGATAATAAAATCATTATCTCGTTTATTCTACTCTGTTTCAATTTTGTGGTGAAATTCATAATTAAATGTATTAATGTCTGTTTTTATTTTTTATGTAACATAAGATTTTATTTTAACGCATTACAAAAATAAATGTTGATGTTGTAATGAAGAAGAAGGACAAATTTGCCCTAATATTAGTTTTACAAATACAGGTGTATTTTAAGTGATTTTCGGTGGTGTTTGAATAGAACTAGCCTTCTATTAGTTCACTCTTTTATTGTTTTGCATTTGAATTCTAACATTAAATAATTTAATTTGTACGATTATTTACAGATTTCTCTGAGCTTTTCTTCCATTATTTTACATTGAATCTATATGTAAAACTAATTGGGTGGTCATAAATTTAAGTTTTTTAAATAAATATCTATTATGTTATCTAATAAATTCTTTAAAAAAATGACAATTCAGTGTATGTACTACATTCATGATATTGGCAAAAACAGTAAAACTAATTTTTCATTCAAGTTCATATAGTTTGAAAATTTTACAATGTATAAAAATTATTACAATAAAACAATTATTTTACTAATTTTTCCCCCTATGGTTTTACATCTAAATACCAACACTTAATACGTTTTACAATTATTCACATGTTTCTCTTAAATTTTTCTAAAAGTTAAAATTATAAATAAATCCAATTAACAAATAATCATCAATTGATCTAACATAAAATGACAATTCAATGTGCATATCAAATTCCTATTGAAAAAAATTGTAAAACTATTTTTTTTTGTTCAAGTCCATGTGGTTTTGCATTTTCATAATTATATAAAAAATTATATTTATTGTTCTTATATTATTCTACATTCAACTTCATAAAATTTGTTTATTTCTAAAATAATATTCTAATACAGGGAAATGCACACTTTTTTTTTCTTTTTAAAGTTGGAATTTTGTTACAAACAAATATATACACTTTTTTCTTTCTAAAATTTATATATCATTACAGACATAACGTTTTAACTTTCCAAATTTGTACATCAAATGATTTCTTTGTCCTTAATAAAATTTACTTTTAGGAAGAATAACAATATAATTAATGATAAGTGGTTAATGTTGTATGCTATAATGCTGAAAAAATATTTGCATTTTTCAGTTAGGATATTTTCGTATAAAGATCATATTAACTATTTATATTTGTAATTTACGTCAACTGATGGACATGAACCATATCATACTTTTATTATAAATATATGTTTTCTTATTTTATTATTTTTTAGAAATAAATGTTAAATATTTCTTGGAACTTTTATTATAAATTAAAATCAATGAGGTATGAAAAAGGGATTAAAAACCTATTTGTACATAATTAAAATGACAATGTAATTTGTAACGTTTTGGTTTTTATTTTCACTTAATATTTCTTTTAGTAATTAAATAAATATTTTATTTATTTCTTTGTTAGCATCATATACTTATTTTAGATAAATATATGTTGCACGAACTTTAAATGCATAAAAATATATTGATTTATTAGCACCGTATTTATATTTTTAGGCAATTTTCGCCAATTCTCAAGTAATATTTGAAATTCAATATATACATCATTTAACTTTTAGACAAATGTATCAAAAGCTTAACATCAAATTAAAAATCTATGTACATGAATATATCTATCTATAAAATTTTGTAGGATACTAGTTTCAAGATTACTTAAAAATACCAATTATCATTTGTTTGCATAACAAATATCGAATATTGAAAACTAATCAATCAATATATAACTCATTCTTATTGACAAATATAATAATTTAATTTGCATTCGAATATTACCTACATGGATTCCAAATGACAGAAAACCATTGTTTTTGCCCCTTTTATGTATTCCCATGTAATTTTCAAAAGATTTTCTTTTAGAACTTAATTTCAATTTTCATTCGTCTTTGGATAAACTGGGATTGACTATAACCTTCTCTATTGTTGTTTTGAAAATTGATGTTATTAGTTTTCGATTTGTGCTCAATTTATGATTCTAAATGATACAATCCACTTTGGCATTTGTATCCCCAAATTAATTGATATTTAACCATCCTGGTTGATTTACAAGCGATCTTGCATGAATCCATGGGTCAAACCAGAAATTTAAGAAACTAGTTTGTCTTCCAACTTTGAATTGTCTTTCAATGAGTTTAATTCATGTGTTCTTTACAATTTAAATGTTTTTCCAAGTGAAGGAGTAGTGTTTTTCCACTAGCATAGTCCAGAAATTCTTGTTTTTGACATATTTTTCTTTCACCCATCTAGCCCACAACTCCAAGAATTTCCAAAATAACTTAAGATTACAGATTGTGCCCGAGTCCTTAAATTTTATTAGATCCAATCCATCTGATTACTTTGATGTACAAATAGTACTTCAGGTGACTTTACGATGTTTTCCTCTATGGATAAAATTTGCATATTTTTTCAAATTTTTAATTTGGATTTATTGGAATGTTATGCATTTGCAACCAATATATAATGACAGTGGTGATGACTGCGTGAACTAGTTTTAAAAATGCCAGCTAGTGATAACAGCATGCAAGTCCATCCATCTGGTTAGACCAAAAAATGGTATACCACTCAAGATGCCAATTATGATTAATTAACCCTTGATAAGAACAGGTATGAAGACATGATCAGGTGTAACTTGATCAATATCACCCTAATAGTGTATCAAGGGCCAACTCATCACATGAGACTAAGCATATAGTAGAACGATTAATGGATGGAAAGCAACATTCCCTTGAGGAAGAAGTTATAAAGTTCCTTTGTCATTTTTGGCTATTGTGCTTGATATCTCTTAAGATCGTTATATTTTCCATATTCTTGTGTTCAAATAGGCTTTAGATAAGGTAGTCCAAAAAATCCTAAGTCATGTCATATGTCCAATTGAAATGTAGAAGATAAGTGACAAATTTGTGCTATAGTCCATTAGGCTCGACAATAAGCTATGTAATATTTCTCATGTTTGAAGTCCGATGTTCATATAATTATGCGTATGCATGTTCATTATAATTATCACATATGTAGATGTGTGGCATCTTCCAAGTATGCCTGTGTGCATGAAAGTTGGCATTATATCGGTATAGAATTTCGACGACTTTTATGACTTGTAGTTCCTTTTTTATCAGGCAATTTCAATGAGCAGTGACGTTGGGATAGAAAACACCATCGCCACTTAATAATTTTGATCATAAGAGGCATTGAAAATACTTAACATTGGCAACGTTGACCTTGATAGGATAAGACTTCATTCAACATTACTTCGGAAATCATGAGTCTCGATGTCAATGTCCAGTAGTTGTTGGAATGTGGTAACATAGCATCACTTGGTAGTGATGGCGGTGGATGTAGCAAGGGCTGGTTCTCCCTTATGAAAGATGACGTCGATGCCTTAGAGCATCGCGCTTTATTGGTGCTATTCGATTTCATGTGATGTCGTTATTCTTCAGCCTCCCTCATTTTTAACTTTTACATCAATGATTCTCGACATAATTTCTTTGAACATCTTCTACGACGGTGATAGTAATAAGATCATCTATTGGTGCAGTGCCAATATGATATATGTCTTCAACGTTGATGGAACCCTAATGTCGACATTCATCTTTAGCGTTATCTTAGCATCCAGAATTTGAACTTCGACAACCTTTAGTCTCGACATTGGCTTCTTAACTTATATCCTTTGAAAATTATAGGGAAAACACATCTAATCTGCTTTGAGTTAAATACCCCTAATGTTTTACTGGCAATAAACCCACTGAAATTTTAAGATGTTTAGAACTTCCGATTTGCTTATGCATATCTTACTGAAGCATAATTGCTCTTACATTATTAATTTGTAAACTTGCATACTCGTTCATTTTCCCAAATATCTTTATCGTTGTATTTGCACTTTGCTCATCTTCATTTGAAAAAATAATAAGTCAACATCATATAACAAATGAGTAATAAATGGTTTGGGTGTATTTTTGATTTTTATATTACCTTCGATTTGTTCTATTTCTATTTGTAGAGAAAATTCCATAGCAATGGTGAATAAGTAAGGAAAAAAAGGGTCTCCTTGTCATATTCCTTTATTATAAATATATCCACCAGGAGAGCTATTTATTAGAATTGAGTAGCATTAAATTCGTCAACTAGTTGACAAAATTTTGCATTAAATCCTAGTTGTTCCATCGTATGCAAAATGAAAAATCTATTTATTTTATCAAAATCCTGTATAAATCAAATTTAATACACATTTTATTATTACCACCCTTATTGAAGTTTCTAATTGTTTCATGTGCTAATAATGTATTTTCTGCAATTAGTCTTCCTGGTATGAAAGCAGATTAATTTTCAATTTTCAAAAATATTTTTTACTATATTGCAAAGAATAATAGCTATGGTTTTGTAAATAAAGTTGCAAAAAGAGATTGGGCTATAATCCCCAAAGCTATTAGGAACATTAACTTTTGGGAATAAAGTAATATATGAATATGATTTATATTTTTCAAAAAATTTCCATCTACCAAAGTTCATTAACTGGTTCATACACATACTTTAATATCCTCCTTGTTGTTGTTATGTGATTCAAATGTGTATCTATGAGTGCTTTAGATTAAAGATATGTTGTAGAGCTTCGTGTTGAAAGAGTTTAGAAAGTGGATCGGAGGAAGAGAGATCAAAAGAAGATGGAATAGAGAAGCAAGAATTGCTAAAGATTAGCATCTAGATGTTTGGGAACCCAATCTGGAGGTCTGAATGCCTGTGAGTTTCAAAACCTTGCTTCCTACAAGAGATCAGATGTCTAACCCCCTCATTAAACATTCGAGTAGCTGCTTTGACAAATCAGATGTTTGGCTAGACGTCTCAGTTGTTTGTATTGTAATCCCAAGAGTTTATCAGATGTCCGACCCCCTAGGCAAATGTCTGAGCCGCTGAAGCAAGATTTTTTTTCCAGGAAGTTGGCTAATTTGAATTTTGAAGGGCAGTTTCATCATTTCGGTGTCTATTTCTTCTTTATTTATGGTACATATTCTTTTGATATGATCGGATGGTGTAGAGTGATTGGAGCATCTATAAATTAACCTCTTAATCATCTTCCTAACTAAGCAATCAAGATTATTAAGATTTCCAATAATTGAGATTTATAGAAAACCTACCTAAATCAAATTGGAGGTTTTCTATTTTGTAATTTCTTCAATTGAATGATTGGTTAGAGATTCTCCACATCCTGTAACTCTCTAATCGTAGAATTGGCTTGTAATCTTTAGTGACTGGATTAAACGAGGTTGTTGGGTCTCCATGGATGTAGGATACTTATATTTGAACCACGTAATCTTCTGTGTCTCTCTTATTTCTGATATTTGTTTTATCTGATTGCACACTTGAATTTGAGTTGCGTTGATATTCAAATAGGCTATACTAAATCCTACTTAAATCGCTTTTGGCAATCAATTTTTTTAACATAATTAGGTATCAGGACTAGTGTTTTATTCTGCTTTGGTATTAATGGCTACTTCTGGAAAGTCTATCGGTAGATCTGGTGTTAGTTATGTTGTTACACGATTTGATGGACAACGAGATTTTGTAACTTGTAAGATGAAGATGGAGACAGTGTTAAAGAAGGAAAAGGCTTTTATGATTGTTTATGCACCTGAGAAATTGAAAAATATTGAGACAGCTGTTTTGGAAGAGATGGAAGATGAAGCTCTTACAACAATCCGGTTGAGTCTTTCAAATGAAGTTCTTAGATAATTCTCTCAAAAGAAGATGGCAAAGGAATTATCGGATGCATTATTAGATGCATATCAAGAGAAGTGTCTCACAAATCAAATTATTCTTCAGCAACAACTCTATTCGTTTAGGATGAAGCTGGAGCTGATCTTATGGAGCATGTAGATTCTTTGACCACTTTGATTATTAACCTGAAGGCAGCGGATGTTGATATTACTGATGAGGTTCAAGTAGCGATCCTCTTCTATTCCTTGCCCAAGGAGTATATTGCTTTTGTTAATTTCGTGATATATGGTCACATTAAGATTAGTCTATCAAATGTAAAGGCTGGTCTTCATAATGAAGTGTTGAGAGGTAGATTGGCAAGAACTAATTTGGATAGTGATATAGAGGGCTTATCTGCTTAGAGAGGTAGAAGCCAAAGCAAGTCAAAGAATGGTGGGGGTCGAAGTAATTTAAGGTCTCAGTTTAAGGGGTCTAAGCGATTGGCTTGCTATTATTGTAAGAAACCGGAATACTTTATAGCTCAATGTCCTAAGCTCGAAGGAAGAAGAAAAGACTCAAATCAAGCTTCAGCGTCTATTGTAGGGAAATCAAATACGGAGAGTGATACTGATATGTTTACAGCTTTTTTGGCTCTTCTAAAAAGAGCAATCCATAGCTTATTGATTCTGGCGCATCCTATCATATAATATTTGATGGGAATTGCTTCTCTGCATACCGTTATATTAATGGATGAGAGGTTCGGATGGGAAATGATGCTTCTTGTCGTATGGTTGATGTTGGTAGTGTGAAGGTCAGAATGTTTGACGGTGTTGTTCGTACTACTACTGATGTTAGACATGTACATGATTTGAGAAGGAACTTGATTTTTGTTGGGGCTTTGAGTAGGCTTGAATTGAAGACTATAGTTAAGAAGAAAAAATGAGGATATCAAAGGGTTCCACGATTGTCATGAAAGGTGTGGAGGTTAGAATTTTTTATTTATTGAAGGGCACTACTATATTTGGTAAATCAAATTTTGCTACTTCCACCGATTTAGATTCTTTCAGATTGTGGCACTTATGGGTGAAACAAATCGGCGAACATAGTTTGGATGATTTGAGAAAGCGAGGTTTGATTAATGGTGTTCAGCATTAAAGCTTGGCTTTTGTGAAGGGTTTGTTCTTGGTAAGCAGACAAAAATTTCTTTTAGCACATGAGAGAATAAAGCAAAAGCTGTCTTAGACTATGCTCACACAGATGTTTAGGATCCCTCCTCTTGTCTATCCTTTGGTAGAGTTAGGTATTTCGTTTCATTTATAAATGTTTGCTCTCTTAAGTATGGGTATACTTCCTACTGTCAAGGAGTGAAACCTTTTCCAGGTTTCAAAAGAAGAAATCTACGGTTGAGAAGCATTCAAGGAAGAAATTGAAAGTTCTCCATTTGGTTAATGGCGGTGAATTTGTATCATAGGAATTCATTGATTATTATGAGTTTGAAGACATTAAGAGGCATTACACCGCACTCGACAATCCTCAATCTAATAAAGTTGCTAAAAGGATGAATCAGACGTTGTTGGAGAGAATTCCTTATCTCAGACTGACTTCTAAGTTGCTAAAATCTTACTCTTATTCTATCATTTTTATACTGAGGATTTAGGCTTTAAACTTAGCTCTTTACCCTAACTTTGTTGCTTTAGTTTAAAAGAGAAATAGTCAAATTAACCTTTTTTTGTTAATGTTGTTAAAGAGGATGCTAAAAACCATTGATTTGGTGGATGCAATAGAATATATGTGGCATTAAGTGGATTTACAATTTAATAGCGCTAAATTTAAAAGCATAGCGGTTAAATAATGTTACGCGCTTCAGTAGAGATTTAGCAAGGTTCTAGTAGGGCTTTAACTTCATAGTTTCAAAGTAAAGTTCTGTCATTTTTACTGTTAGATGCATAAATAAAGATAGTTTATATTATAAGTCCTCCTTTATATATGTATGTATGTGTGTGTGTGTGTTTGTGTGCGCGTGCGTGTGCGTGTCTAGTGTATGTATTGTAAATTCATAAAACATTACATAATTTTCCAAATAATTGGATCCTATAAAATGATTATTCTCCCATTTCCACCCATTATATTATTATTTATCATGCTCTAACTATTTAACACTCTAACTAAATACTCTTCAGTTGTTATGTTATCTAATTTGTGTCCAAGAATTCATAAAATACCGGGCTTGTAAGTTTTTAGTAAATTTTTCATTAGTTTTTTAGGGGAATTTAAACCCCATATATTCCATGCTATAACAGACATCATTATAATAAAAGTATCAAGCTTATATGTAAAGGATACTATAAAGAATATCTATTGTGCACACTCGTTCACAATCCTTTTGCTTCTTTTTTTACAAGAGGTATTGTCTTAACTTTAAATTGCTATTTCCATTTTGGATTCCTCATGATATATCTTTTTTGAATTCTCCATCCTCGTTACTATCCACTTCATTAGCAGTGATGATTTCATTTACATTCTTTATTCCATTCTTCTTTCTTTTACTCTTGTTTGCCAAGGAGGGGGAACCTAGAAGCAGCCTATCAAGATTTAGAGGTGGCAGATCTGGGAGTGGTGAAGTTATTTTGGTGGTATTTCCTAAATCTATGATGCTCTTCTATAATGTTTTTTTTATTGTATTTTGAATTCATCAGTTCAATGCCTTTATATAAGCTTGAGTTATCCTCCTAGGAGGATACTTAGTGACATGTTTGATACAATCCCCATTTGTACGTATTTACTCGTCTACTGCTTGCATTTGTACTGCATGTCTACTTGACAAATTAGTATTCTATGGGTGCTTGTATTAACATTCCTTGATTTGCATCCCCATTTGGTAAGTTATTTTCTTTCGAAATTGTGGTATTGCAATCTGCCTAAACTTGAACCTGCTTTGAGTCCTTACTGTAATTTTTAGTAATTACATTATAATTTTTAGAAGTATTATTATCTGTAACTCCATTTGTGATATCAGATCTCATTTGTGTTTCAGGAACTACATCCACATTTTTAGCAATTTCATTTATGTTTCAGTAAATTTGGGGTCAAAAATTGCATAGTTTTTTGAAGCTTGGAGATAGAAGTCATATTCATGTCAACAGATGCCTCAAGATTTTCATTTTGTCCAAGTTTTCAAATATGTTTTCCTTGTCTGCATCAATAGTTGCCTCTAAGCCTCTATCGATGTCCATATTTTCCAAGTTTGCATTACATTCTTCATTTTCAATGGTTTGCATTGTTTTGTCCAAGCATGATTTTTCGTTCCCCATTTTTGTGAAAAGGCAGTTTTCAAGATTGTAACCGAAATAAGAACATGTTTTGCATCTTGGAGGAATCCATTCATATTCAATTATTTACATCAGATTTTTCTCACTATTCATTGATATATATGATTCATTTAGTAGTTCAGCATCTGCTTTGATTTCTACTAAGATTCTTGCATAACCGAAGCGTGCTTCTTTCGTGGTTTGTTCATCAAGCTTCAATACATGCCCACTGCACTTGCAACTACATAGAAAGCTTCTTTATCCTATAGCTTCAATTTTAATTCAAGAAGTCTAATCCATATTTGGAAGTGTCGATAACAAATCTTTTTCAAGATTTACTTTATTTGTCCATATTTTTCAAGATAATATGTTTTCCATTGATAATATATGGACTTTTGTCAATAGCTTTGTCACAATCAATAATCTGCAAGTCTAATGATGAAAAACCCAATTGTTTCTAGCATAGATCTCAAAATTACTTGAAGGATTCTAAATTCTAGAAACAAATGTCTTGAAATGATGATAAAATGGGCGGTTGCCAAAAACATAGGCAACAGTAGAATTGTTCCATTTAATTTTCTATCATTTTGTCGACCCCCTTTTTAACCACCACTGCATTTTATCGTTTATGGTGATAGGGGCAACATAACGAGGTCGAATTCTGAATTATGGCGCCTATTCTTGATCATTCCAATCCAACAAGATGCCTTTTTCATTGAATTACTGTCTTTTGCCTGAAGCTAAACTATATTCCTTGATCTTGAAACAATCTGAACCATGTTGCTTGATCTTGAAATGGATACTACACTTTTCCTGTAATGATATAGTTGAGTTCTTAGCCCTTCATCAGTTTTTTGGAGGTGGTTATGGTGGTAGGGCTTTTTTCGATGGTTCTCTACCTAGAATCCCTCGTCGTCGATGATTGGAGGATTTTCTCTAGGGATGGTTATGAAAGGAGGTTGAGATTTATTGGAGGAGGGAAATTTTGAGGAATGAAGCCCTCGGTCTGAACTTATTAGGCAGCCATTAATGTCTTTTTATCTTAATTCTTCTTATATATAATCTTTTCACAAGAGAACTTTAGTTTTGACTCTTTAATTTGGAATGTTTCATCCAAGTTTAAGTAATACACACACATATACGTAGAGAGTCACGGTTTCTTTGTTTCAAGACAAGACATAATTCTTTCTTTTATTCATATTTCAAATAGACAATATTACATCATCCCTTTCTTTTTGTAAAGTTTCTTCAAAGATTTTTTAAAACTAATCTATTTTTTAGCTTCAACCTCTAACTCAACAGTTGATTTCTGGCCACCTTAAAAAATTCTACACTATCGTCTTCTTGGAGTAGCGGAAATCACCATAAAGTTGATCCATTGAAAAAAAAATTAATCGAAACATATACTTAAGCATCGCCTAATTTATAAGTAATTCATACCCGCCATCACGACAAATGGGAAGGTTCTATTCTTTTTCATCTTATTTCTCTTATACTATTATGTATTTATTGGAAATCAAAATTATGATTTTGGATATTATACTTTATTAATATGTGTATCAAACAGGCGTTTACTATGTACATGCCATACTAATTGTCATGTACAGAGTAAACGTAGTGTTGAACACGTATTAATAAAGTAAAACATATCAAAATCATAATACTCAATATAATATACCTTTTATTAGTATATTAGAAAATTTGTTTTCTTAAGTAGGTTTTTTATTTGCCGTAAATGATCTAATTATTTCTTCACCCAGTGATAATAAAGCCATTGGTTTTATTGTCAAAGGATGAATAATTTCTATCTATGTCGGTTATTAGTTTGTTAAAAATTCTACATGGTCCATGGAATTTGAAATCGAATCTGATGTATAAAAAGCTTAGTATTGAATATAACCATGCCTTGTGAAGTAATGATTACGCTTTATGTATTATATGACAATTAAGATATGATTGTGTATAATTGTATATACAGGGATAAATTCATGTACAAAGCAAACAACATGCAAGTCCACTGGAAGCAAGTCTCCTCTCTTGCACTTAGCAACCAAGTTATGTGATACTTTCATTTTGTTCATTTGATTTAGTTTAGTTGTAATAATAGTAATAAAAAATGAAGAATTATACATAGATGTATAAACCAATCGCAGGACAAAGGAAGTCTACTAACAATTGGAGGAGTGAAGAAGCCTCACCGCTTCAATTGCTAAAACCGTGGCTCTTCATGAAATTCGTAAGCAATAAAAAGCACCAATCTCCTTTCCTTATTAGAAAGCTTCCCTTCCAAAGGCTTGTTAGAGAAATCGCTCAAAAATCTAAGGCAAATATACTACCTCAATATTATTAAAAATTAGATTAGACCACATATTGAAATATATTTCTTGAAATCACCAACATAGATTTATTTTAATAAAAGTGTTTGCTTTAGTTGTGTTTCCAGCTAGAAAATGCTTCCAGTATAAGTACATATGTTGTGATGATTCATGTTTTAGTTTAGTTTAGTTGAACTATATGCTTATATTGTTTAATTAAAATTTCTAGCATGAAGTTATCCCTATAATTTTGGAGTTGGACACATGTTCAGTTCATTGTATTTGTGTCGACGTCGTAGTGTAGAATCATTCAACTCTCACTACTGCAACTTCCGACCTTTATTTTCCAACGACATTGCCACCAACCCCTTCCTGTCTTCAATCTGCCAACATCTACTAGCTTGATATATGTGAAAATATAAATAAATAAATTTATTTAACTGATAAGATTTAAAATGCTAATTCAAAACATTTAAATTGTCAAAACCATTTAAATAAAAATTTACAATTATTATTATTTTGTGTACAGTGTATATATAAATATAATTTTCAAAATAAATCTTTGAACAACATAGGTGTGTATAAAAGGGGCAAATGT
Source organism: Allium fistulosum (assembly GCA_030737815.1). NCBI lineage: Eukaryota > Viridiplantae > Streptophyta > Magnoliopsida > Asparagales > Amaryllidaceae > Allium > Allium fistulosum. Next base: position 139,340,059 of record CM060904.1, read on the forward strand.
GTATATGGCGGTGTAAGTTCCAACACCTATATACATACATGTTAACCAAGTACACTATTTATACTTTGCACGTGCACTATACACATGAATATAACTAGATATAATTGATTTCAAATTCAAATAATTCTATTATTTAATTAAATTAATAAATTAAATAAAAAAAAATTTACATAAATAATCTTTAGATGGGATCAAAAATCAATTAGACCTAAAAAATTAAAAATAGTAAAAAAATGAAATCATTTATCCAAGGGCAAAAAAGAGATAAGCACGTAGTAGAGAATGTATTTCCAACAAATAACTAGGTGAAGTGACTACCTTCAGGCTACACATCTCTAGAGGAATGTGCCGAGGCCAAAATAATGGTCCTCTACCAATAGAAGACTGGCCTACCTCTAACAAGATAGTACAGAATATGTCATCACCCAAGTCGTTACCGACCTATCCGAGAGCCCTCTTCACATATACCATAATAATTTGAAATCCGAAGGTCCTTGCGGGAAAAATATATCTAGTAAGGGGATAATCATATCCCAATGGTTGCAAACCACATAGCCTTGCCCTATCTACCTTATTTCAGCCATTTCTGGATGTGAGGCGTAAGGTAATGATTATCTTTCACATAGCATATATCACTTTCCTCTTTGAATGCCAAATTGCTATTCCATAATCATTCAACTAATTTCTACAGATGTATAACTCTTGAGCTCGTACGTTTCAGGAAAGGATGTCGAACTAAAGAGAAGTTGCCTTCTTCGCCACCAAACAGTTGATACGTTTATAAAAATCAATCAGTGTGATTTTAAAATGCAACGTCAGGCATTCATCCATACATGTTTTCTAGAAATAGGACAAACCGAAGACACTTCTCCTACCACATCCTGTTTAAAATCACCTCTAGGATCTATAGCGATCAGTCCTTGCATTGGATGTTTCATATCGAAGAGACCACTGCTACTATATGTATATTGGCAATTTATCCCCAAATGATCGTAAGCAATCCTTCATTACGAAAATCTCAAATATCAATGTCTTCCAACACCTGTATATTCGAATGCATATACGTTGGTCAGAATTGGTTTTTGGATAAACCGATCTTGTTCTCTTCGAATCAACATCGATAAAGAGGCCAAATTTGATTTTCGGTTATTTAACTATCAAAGCAACAATAAAATTTAGCACCATAGGCAATCACTAGGCCATTTAATAAATATTTTATTACTTGAATCGCTTTTCCAATATTTACTTCAAATTATCTTTTAAAAAGACATATTCACAAAACCATTTTGAATTTTCGATATTTGGAAAACATTCTCATATACTTATATCAAGGTATAAGTATATTCACAAATAATTTCATTTTCAACACTTAGAAAAATATTTCCATATTGTAATTAAAGTGGAAAACAAGTACGTAAACAAATCTAAAGGAAAGTATTCTTCAAAATGCACTTTTTTGGGTTAAAAAGAATGTTGCGTAAAACATCTTTACGACAACCCAAAACACTAGTATAGGGATTTGGTTAATTATATGCATATAAATCTTATATACTATACAAAACATTTCCTTTCGGAAGTCATTTACTATAACAACAGTGTTATAGTCCATGTTTTTCTTACTTCCTTGAAAATGTCTATCACAACAATATATATTGAAATCTATGTTTACGATACTTATCACATTTTAAACCCATTTTCAAACTATTAAATTCCATTTGGAATTATTATATTTCCAAGCATTACTTCCAAAAGATAAATTATTTCTAAAACCAGTAACTCCATCAAAATATTACTTTCTTACATTCCTTTTAAAAGATAAACTACTTTTAAAACGATTAACTGCATACCTAAATTTCAACATAACTTATTTCTATATTATAAACTATGTTTATAAATTTCATTTTTATTTTACAAAACTTATATTTATAAAATTTCTTTATTTTAAAATTGTTTTTATAAACCCATTCAGTTCTAAATCTCATTTATTTATAAAATCCATTTATACATCCTTTTTCTTTGATATTCTAATTTATTTAGAAAAATACATTTACAAAATATTGATTTCAAATCAATTCAATATTTCATAAAACACCATTTAAAATCCATTACTTTATTTATAAAATATACCTTTATGAATCCATTATATAACTTATTCTAAAATCTCTATTTAAAAACACTTTGCAAAATAGTAAATTGAAAGTACTAAAAATCATACTTTTATTTATTTAAAAATAAATTCATTTCTTTTAATAATATGAAAAATTATTGAAACAAAAATTCCAAAATCACTTTAAAAATCATTTCCAATTCATAATCATTATTTTAGTATTCCAAAATACCAAACAAAAGGCCCAGTGCAATTATAGCACTAAATATGTGAAATTATATCACAATCAATAATATGACATCCAAACATCATATATCACCATATATATGAAAAGTAAAATCAACAATGGTGAGGAATCCTATTGGATCCTTCCAACCCGCCCTCTGCATCACATAAAGAATATAATCATAAAAATATAGATCAACCACTTTGAGACGGGATCATATACAAAGGGCCATCGGCTCCTATATGGGAACGTAAAAGGGTCTTCTCCGCTCCAATAGACGATAATATATCTAAACCAAGTAATAAATATATTAAATCATCCAAACAAGAAACAAATAACATAAATAAAATTATTCCCACTTATATAAAATTATAAGCAGCCCAGAGAGGTGAGTTCGGTCATAGAAATTACAGAAATCACGCTCCGGTTTGAATTAAAATCGAATGGTCGTACAATGTAACCCAAAATTCCTATTAGCTCCGAATCCATCCAATCAAACTTCAAAGTGCTCAAAATTGACCTCGTATGAACAAGTTATTAATTAACGATCATTTACAAAATTAAATTTAAAATTAACATTAATAAATTAAATTTTCAAAGCATTAATCACCTTTCCACTTCTTCCCTCTCGCACGTGTATATACAGGCGGCGTTTTCCTCTTTTTATTTTTTATTTTTTTATCTGATTGGTCACACAACCACATGGGATGACGCCATAGCCACCTGCGCTTATGTCATCGCCTACCGCTACTCGCGCCACCTTGCCGCGCGCGCGCCATTTGCACGAAACCCAAAAATGTACACGGGCTGATCCTCGAACGCAACCCTCTAGCCACCACGCTTCTCCTTTTGAGGAGCGGTTGGTATGGATTGGTTCATAGAAATGAGAGCAATAACTTTCATGTTGAAGGTTTTGGCTAATTTTGCTTCAATTGCATCAAGAGATATGGACCATTGATTTGTTTTTTAATGGTGGTTGAGTTAGGTTTAGGATTTGGCAAATGAAAGAAATTAAGGCCCTTTTATAGAAAATTTTCAAAGCACTATTCACTCTTTAAAATTTCAAACTTCAAATAAAGCGTGCCACATGGCATTCTATATGTTATACCCCAATTCAGAATATAATGGAATATATATCGGAATCCAATTCCATCGTATACAAAAGATAGTTTTTTAAAATCAAATTATATTAAATTAAATTCCTTTAATAAATTTCTATGGGTTTCGAACTCACATGACTAAACGAAACATTCAATTTCCATGAAATTGGACGGTAATTTACTATTATGGATCCAATGAAACTGGTTTAGTCGAAATCTGAGACAGTGCTCCAGAAGGCCATTTTTATATGTTAATTAGATCGAGTTATTTCCAAAATTAGTTTAATTACTTTTAATTCAAATTTAAAAGTTTACTATCTTTCTTTTTATTAAAAATAAAATTTAAATTAACCATCGAAATCATATTTTAATTCATATTAAATTCAAGATTAAATTATTTAAACAATTCCAAATAATAAATTTAACAAATTAATTATCCAATAAATCACTATATTTGAAATATAAGTTATTTAACTTATAAAATTAACTTTTGAGTATTTAATTCAATTAAATATTTCAAATTTAAATGATTGAAATTCTGGGTTGTTACATTACCGCTTAGCTATCGTCAATGATGTCTGGCGATTGTGACTTTGTTGCGTAAGCGCAACTGTAGACACGCACGATTGGCGATGTCGACTGGGCCATAGGCGTGAGTAAAGAGACATAATTTGGAGGTGTCATGTGCTTTGGTGTAGGTGCTGGTGGTTGATGGCATCAGGAAAGAGGCCGCATACGACTTTGTTTAGCCGTGACGAGAAGATTGGCATTACGATCGACGTGGCAGGTTTGGAGGCACGTGTATTTTTCTTATGGCCATTGAGGTTGACCTAGGAGCATGCTCTCCCTCGCAATTGCTGGTTTATGGTCCGTGATGTATGGTAGGATACTGGCAAAAAGATAGTGTGATGCTAGCAAGCAAGTGTCATTTTGGTATGCATGCAATCTGAAGGAAAGAAAAATAAGAGATATAGAAAATGACCACAAATCTTCACTTGGTACGGTAAGTTTCTCACTTACACTATGTATATATCATTTTAGTATGCATTTCATTAGTATAATAACTTGTTTAGTTTGATTGGATGCATTAGATATTGATTTTTAGAGGATTGAGTGTGCATTTATATATGATTTTGGTGCTCTGTGAGTAAGTATCGAGTTTATTTATATATATGTACCTAAATTAAAATATACATGTATATATCTTATGTATGAAAGTTAGAATAAATTAAAAATAAATAAATGTAGTAGATATACTTAAACACTAATGTAAATATGTTTATATATTATAAACTAAATGTAAATACAATAATTTATTAAATTAATGAGCTGAACTTAATAGTATTATTAATTAAGTGGAAAAGGATAAAATGGTCTTTAATTGATATTCTATAGTTTCAAAGTGTATTTATATGAAATTTTATTATATAAAATCATTCTAGTTTTGAGAATGTATTTACTTGTATATGTAGGATCTAGATTAACCCTAGTGGGGGGTGAATAGGGTTATAGCAAATTTTCTCAGATTAAACACAAAATCAAACTGCAGATAAATATGCTGAAAAGTAAATCACACACAAAATTTGCCCAGCTTCGGCAACCCCTGCCTACTGCTGCATTCCCAGATTTCTATTAGAATTAAACAGTATCCCGCTTACAAACACTCTAACAGACTCGCACACCCTGCTCCGCCTATAGAGTTTCGTAAACTCGCACACCCTGCTCACTGAACTAACCCTAACTAGACAATCTGACACTACCTAAACCCTAGGTGGTGATTTACCCTGATTTAATTCGAAGAGTACAGAAAATAAATAAAATACAAGAACAACTTAAAAAACCCTAATTTAAAATAACCAAAGCCTTATTTAATTTAAAACAAGACCGGCCCAAAGTATTATTACATAAGAAAAAATTGCGGCCCTGTCTGTTTTCTTTTATCAATGTCGGCTCTGGTTCCTTTGCAGATTTCGTGTAAAATGGTGGCTTCTCTTTAGCTCCTCTTTGCGCTTTGAAATTAGGGATTGTATTCGAAGATGCCGACTTTACACTGATCGATCGAATGATGATTTCGAACTTCGTTGCTTTGTCGATCGATTGATTCTTCATCTTGCACACGGCTGCTCCTCGATTGGTGATCGAATTCGACTCCTGACTTCGATATGTAATTTGTGCCTTTTGTTCTCTAGTTTGATTGCTTGAATTTGATACTTTAAATGCCAGTGATGATTGGGCTTTTATAGGGTTCGATCCCCTGAGTTTTCGTTCGTATATACGTGTTTGAATTTGTCAATGAATTTTGCTCGGCCGCTTGATTATGCTTGAATGCTTTGGATGATTTCTGACTCGTTCCAATTCGTATATATTTTGCTTGGTTGACACGGTGTTGAATTTGTTGACATTGTTTTCCTTGCTCACCACGATATTGATTTTGAACTGTTCCATGACTTCGGCAACTTGCTTGCAGCTTCGATTTTGAACTTGTGATATTTGTGCTTGTTGACTTGGTCATCACGGTTGTGAATTTTTGAACTCGTCTGTTGACATTGGCTTTGACTTTGTTATAACTGCACTTTGTACTTGGTCATTTTTGTGTTCATTCCTGAGCACCTTTCGACCTGCTATTTGCACACTGCTTCCACTGATGTAGTCTTTTCTTATTTTTTGTAAAAATTGTTACTTCAGTTACTTGTGATTTTTATCACCTGACTTTGAACTAATTTCTTTGAGACTGCTGTTTGTCTTGATTATTTGAAACTATTTTGAATTCTTTGGCACTTTGACTTTGTTCAATTGATGGCTTCGGCTTGAATGTTGATTACTTGTTACCTCTTGCAGTTTCATGATTTCATCGTGCTATTGTGCATCTAACTGTGTCATATTGCTTTCATTTCTCTTGTTGACCTTCATGTATTTATATATCATTTTGCTTTAGTTCAGTAGCACTTGGTTCCATGTCTTTTGCATCGAGTCTGCATTGTGGACATTGTTTTATAGTTGTTGTTGTTTTCATGTACATTGTTTTACTTCTCCTGATTCTTGTGTGTAGTTGCTGATGTTACATTTGTCTTCTTTGTGCCTGACCAGTCTTGAGCTTGTGTCCACTGTATTATGTTGTTGGTGACTTTAGTTTGACTGCTACTTTGTGTTTGTGGTCTGATATGTTGTCACTACTTGTATGTATACATGTGTATATACATATGTATATATATAAGTGTGTACTGGCTTGAGTTACTTATTGTTCTGGTTTGATGTATTGTAGTCGACCACTGCTAACAAATGCATTGTGATGAGTTCCATTTGATCTGAGCATTTTTGATTTTGCTCGATTATGGTTTAGGACTGTACTTTACTATCTTGATTGCATTCCTTTACATTTGGTTTGTATGCTTGCCACTGACTTTTATTGCACTGTGTTCATCTCTGTAGTCACTGCACTGTTGTAGCTGGTCTGGTGGCACAGTCTTGTATGTATGCTCGAGTCTGGTCATTTGCATTGAACCATGCCATGTCGAACTTATACCACTCTGGTCATCATTGTATGTTGTCACTGCTCTTGTATTTGGAGTTTTGAACTGGTGCACTTGTCAGTGTAGTCTTCATATATGTGCATACATTTATCTTTGAGCATTCATGTACATTTGCCTTGTTGCAGTTACACTTCAGTTGATTGTATATATGCATGCACTTGTTTACTTGATTGTTGTATTGAGTTGAGTTGTTCCCGACCGTTATTGCATTTGTACATTTGGATTTTGTTCGAGGCTTGTTTTAGTTGTCTTGACCATTTTCATGAACTTGCACCTGTGTTGAATCCAGATTCACAACTTGGGTTTTACCTTGTGCTCAAGTCGATATTTTATTTATATTGCACCTGAGTTGAACCCGTCTTTTTATTTGGGTTTGACCTTGTGCTTACCTGCCCCTGTAGCATTATCAAGTGTATATCGGTGTGCACGGCCTTCTGGCATGTACAGTGATACACTGTGCATGTCACAAGCTGTTCGTGTATGATGAATTCAAATATAAATGATGACGAACAACCCAAATAACTGAGGCAAATAATATTTTCAAAATCCACATTTTATTTTATATTGCAAAAATATTTCTTTTTCAGTTTTACTGCGTTAGTGAATATTTTTGCAGATTGCTCAGATACGGGATTCACACTGAAGTGAAGTTGAAGATAAACTACGAGTGTGAGTGATATGTAGTGAGGAAACTGATGTAACTATGAAATTGTGATGTAATTGTATTGTGACTGAAATTGTATAGTTATAGTGAGAGCTTGAAATTGTACTATCAAAATTGTAATAAATATTTGTTTGAATAAAATATTCGTTTGAATTCCAATTCTGTGTTGTTTATTTTATTCAGAAAAAATAAAATAGTACAATATCAAATACATTTAAATGACTGTATATATGTTTATTATCATCAAACAAAATCATATACACGCATATTTAACATTCTCCCCCTTTTGATGATAACAAACATATATTTAAGATTTTGAATATATTAAATGTATTTGATCATTCAATTTGCTCCCCCTATTTGAATGCTCTCTTTCTACACAATACTCCCCCTACATATATGCATGAGAAGAAAAAATATGCAAATGAATCTATATGCAAATAGAAAATCTTTGACCTTTACTTTCAAAATCTTAACTTTTCTCTCCCCCTTTTGTTATCAGCAAAAGAATAATAGTTATAGAGATATAGTGATAGACATTAATACATCATTAAAACTCAATCGAGTATAAATATTAATTTCAATAAGAAAATCAAACAAAAATCATAAATACTTTAATTGACGCATATTCCACTTTAGAATGATAAGATGATATCATCAAATAAAACCATATAGTTGTGTCTTTTTGTGGTATATCTATTTCAGGAAATTTGAATATCCACTAACCATGCATAACCGTTAGGACTTTTAAATGAGATTAGTAGTATTCCCAATTTTTATTTTTATTTTAAAAATGAATTCAAGTATCTTCTAACCATGCATAACCGTGAGGACTTTTAAATGAGATTAGAATCAACTTGTCTATTTAATCAATTTTTGAAATGTGTTCCATACATGCATAACCGTGAGGATTTTTAAATGAGCATGGAAGCACATAACAAATTCAAAGTGATTCACCCATGCATAACCGTGAGGACTTTTAAATGAGAGTGAATACTTTGGAAAAAAAATATTGCTAAAAATATAATAAAATTGAAGCACAAATGATTTCCCGTTTAAACTACCATATATTGGCATACTATATTGACTTTTTGATGAGTGATGGTCGATAGAAAAATGATAGAAATAGAAATGGTCATGGAATATTTATCAACAAAAGTTTTTATAACTGTTGTTTAAATTTCTAAAGAAATTTTCTAATTATACTTTCTCAAGTCATAATATATGATTAATATCAACACTCATCTTATTTTCAATCACTATCTATCTTTTTATATATTTAATATGGGTTCAGATTAGTTAATATAGTTATTTAAAATCAATTTCAAAAATAGTTATAAAATCAAATTTTCTTAAATAACTAATCTGATACAAGGTCAACTGAAATTATTTTCTAGAAGGGGTTTTAAAGAAAAATTTCTGCTAAAATAGAAATTATTTCAAGTGAAAAATATGCAGATATTTTCTTTGAAAAAATGATGCAGGAAATGAATGTCTCGAAATATAATCATGTTCCACTAGTAATTTTTCTATCAACTATATTACCAGTGTGATCTGCATCTGAATTTAAATTCCACTCAATATTCACTCGTTGGATGTCCAAGACCAGATTGTGAAATTTCAACAAATTATCTCATGATTATTATCAATAATTTTTAAATGAAATTCTCTTGAAGTCATGTTAACCATCAAACAAATATCATAGTATCATATTGACGCAGCGGATTAATCAAAACAATGTAGATCGGTGAAAGTAGCAGTCGATGGATTGATGAATGCTGAATTGCCCGAATTCGTTGATCCGAAGATACCGAACTCTAGCTATCTCGAACTCGTTGATCGCGCATGATACCGGGTTCAAAGATCTTCAATTCTTCAAGCGTTGATCAAGCGCACTTGATTCCGCGAATCGGCTTCTACAATCGTTGAATCGAGCGCACTCGATTATCCGAAAGAGGAGATAGGAGATGACACTCAACTACCAATTTGGAATGAAAGCACAAAGCAATCAAAAGAGAATTTTATTCCAAAATCAACAACCATTACAAATGAGACTCACGACCTATTTATAGGCATTTTACAACTCACACAAAAAAAACAACAAAAATTCACTAACTCCTAAGTCGGCAACCGACTTACGACCTACGACATAACTCGGCGACGACTTATCTACAAAAGAGTAGACGACTTAAGAAACTAGTTACAACACAGCGACATAGCAACATATTACAACAGAAAGTTACACAAGTCTTAAGTCGGCGGCGACTTATCACTTTATACAACACAACCGACTTACGACTTAATAAAATACAGACACAATACGACTTACAAACAGATGCGACTTAACAGTGTCACGAGTTAACAAATGACGACCTATCAAAGCAACACAACAGCATCTCCCTTCGGCTTAAGAATCAAGGGTCTAGATTAACTCGGCATTAGACTCAACGGCACTCAGAGCTTCAGCGACTTAAAGACTACCCGCTTTATTCGACTTAAGAATCAACGGCGTAGATTAAGTTGGCGTAGGAATCAACAGTCTTCAGGCTTTGGCGACATAAGATGGTACGACTTAACTGGGTCGTAACTCGGTGCCGACTTATCGTTTGACTCGTTAAGTCGTTTACGACCTATTACTTCAACAGTTTGCTTTGTCTTCTCTCTGAGTAACTCGGTAGGTCGTCCTGGCGACTTAAGATCTTTGATATCCCGTACCTCTTCACGAGTTAGGTCTTCCACCCTCCTAAGTCGGTCACGACTTAAGTCCCCCATTATGTTAAGTCGGTCACGACTTACGCTTATGTCTTTTGCTTCCTTGAGTCGGTCACGACTCATGCCTTGAACTTTGTTAAGTCGGTCACGACTCATTTCCCTCATGTTAAGTCGGTCACGACTTATAGCTTCATTTTCCTTAAGTCGGTTACGACTTAGTACTTGGCCTGCATCATCCTCCCCAGGTTGAGAAAAATTCGTCCACGAATTTGTACTTTCTTCATCCACAACAAACTCTTCTCCATGATACGGTATGATATGCTTAACGTTGAATACGTCTGACGTGTACACATCATCTGGCAGCTTCAGTTTATAAGCATTTTCATTGATTTTCCTTAAAATTTCAACTGGTCCAATCTTTCGTGCTTTCAATTTATTATACGTTCCCACCGAAAAACGATCTTTTGTCAATACTGCATAAACCAAATCTCCTTCATTAAATTCAACATTTCGTCGTTTCAAATCTGCAGACTGTTTATACTTCTCATTTGCTTTCTCCAATCGTTCTTGAACGATTTTATGACATTCCGTCAACCCTTCCACAAAATCAGCAGCTTTCTTAACTGTCTTCTTTGATTGTGGCACTACCGTTAAATCCAACGGTCCCTTCGGTAAGCTTGAATAAACTATCTGGAATGGACTGAACCCAGTACTACGATTCACTGCATGATTATGGGCAAATTCGGCCTGACATAACTTCACATCCCAACTCTTCAGATTATCTTGAACAAGACACCTCAGTAAATTTCCCAATGATCTATTAACCACCTCTGTTTGTCCATCAGTTTGCGGATGATAGGCACTACTAAACTTCAGCTTCGTTCCGACCATTTTCCACAAAATCAACCAAAAATGACTCAGAAATCGAGTATCTCTATCCGACACAATAGATTCTGGCAATCCATGAAGTCGATAGATTTCCTTGAAAAACAATTGAGCAACATGAACAGCATCCGCCGTTTTCTTACAAGCAATAAAATGTGCCATTTTCGAGAATCGGTCAACTACCACATAAATGGAATCATTACCACGCTGTGTCCTTGGTAATCCCAACACGAAGTCCATACTCACATCAACCCACGGTTTAATTGGTACAGGTAACGGCATATACAACCCAGCATTAGTAGCAGTTCCTTTCGAAATTTGACAAATATGACAACGCTCCACAAACCTCTCTACTTCTTTCCTCATCGATGCCCAAAAGTAGGACTGTGAAATCAGCTGTAAGGTACGGTCTCTCCCAACATGTCCCTCTTCGTGTAACTCCTTGATAATCTTCATTCTCAGACTACCCTCCGGTATGCATAATCGACTTCCTTTAAAAAGAAAACCGTCAACCCACATAAACTCATCAGTCTTTCCTTCCTTGACTTTATCAACAAATTTTGCAAAGTAAGGATCATTAGTAAATAAGTCCGGCAACATTTCAAACCCCGTCACTTCCACCTTCAGTGTAGTCAACAAATGACTCCTCCTACTCAAAGCATCAGCTACACGATTGGTCACCCCTGACTTGTGTTTAACAACAAAAGTAAACTGTTGCAGATATGCAATCCACGATGCATGTCTCGCTGAAATCTTGTCTTGCCCTTGCAAATGCTTCAATGCTTCATGATCAGTGTAAAGAACAAACTCCTTCTGAAATAGATAGTGTCTCCAGTGTTTAATAGATTGTACAACAGCATAAAACTCCATATCATATGTACTGTATCGCATCTTCGCTCCTGACAACTTCTCACTGAAATATGCAATAGGACGTCCCTTCTGACTCAACACCCCTCCAATCCCAACCTTGGATGCATCAGTATGTAGTTCAAACACTAACTGAAAATCAGGTAGCACTAGGATTGGTGCAGACATCAGCAATTCCTTGATCTTCCCAAAAGCACTCCCTGCTTCCTCTGTCCATGCAAATTGTTTACCTTTCATGCAATCCGTAACAGGCGCCATCACACTAGTAAAGTGTGGAATAAACCTTCGATAAAATGAAGCCAACCCATGAAAACTACGAACTTCCGTTATCGTCTTGGGCTGCTGCCAATTTCTGATCGCCTCAACTTTACTTTGGTCAACCTGTATTCCTTTCTCTGAAACAACATACCCCAGAAATAAAACACTATGCGTCATGAACACGCATTTCTTCGTTGCAGCATAGAATTGTTCTTGTCGCAATACCATCAGCACTTCTCTAAGATGATTCAAATGTTCCTCTGGGCTCCTACTGTAGATAAGAATATCATCGAAATATACCACCACAAATTTCCCAATGAACGGTCGAAAAATCTGATTCATCACCCTCATGAAAGTACTTGGTGCATTGGATAAACCAAATGGCATGACCAACCGTTCGTATAGACCCTCCCTAGTTTTAAAAGCAGTCTTCCACTCATCTCCTGGTCTGATACGAATTTGATGATATCCACTCTTCAAATCAATCTTCGAAAAGATAGTAGCTCCACTTATTTGATCCAACAAGTCATCCAACCTCGGCATTGGAAATCTATATCTCACAGTAATCTTATTCAATGCTCGACTGTCAGTGCACATCCTCCACGTCCCATCCTTCTTGGGTACCAATAAAGCTGGTACAGCACAAGGACTCAGACTCTCCTGCACACGCCCCTGCTCAAGCAATTCCTCTACCTGCCTCCGCAACTCTTCATGTTCCTTCGGGCTCATTCGATAATGTGGTCTGTGTGGCAACACAGCACCTGGAACAAGATCTATCTGATGTTGTATATCTCTCAACGGTGGCAACTCCGTTGGTAACTCTTCTGGAAATACATCGTCAAATTCTTTCAAAACTGGTTTAATTTCTTCTGGAATTTCAACCACTTCCTGACTCTCCCGTCCAATCAACAAAAACACTTCAGGTTCCTCCTCTACTTCCTTCACAAATTCCTTCAATGATAACAAAGTTTTAAGCTCTTCAATTTCCTCCAGCTTACTCTCCTTCTGTTGTTGTTTCTTCGGAACTAGAGTAATCTTTGTGCCTTCAAACATGAAACTGTAACTGTTGGTACGTCCGTCATGCTGCACAGCTCGATCATACTGCCACGGTCTCCCCAGCAACAAATGACAAACGTCCATATCTACGACGTCACACCAGATTTCATCTTTGTATTTCTGCCCAATTGAAAACTTCACACAAGCTCTACGTCCAACTTTCACTTCACCACCCTTCCTCAACCAAGCTAACTTGTACGGTTTAGGATGTTTCTCGGTTTTCAACTCCAACTTCTTCACCGCTTCTGTAGAGATAATATTATCACAACTCCCAGCATCAATAACAAATTTACAAACTCTTCCCAGAATAGTGCATGTAGATTGAAAGATATTGTTCCTCAACCAACTACTTTCCTCCTCTTGCTTCGGTGTTAAACAACTTCTCCTCATCATCAATGCGTATCCGTCATCTCCCGACAGTAAGTCTTCCTCCTCAAATGGTAAAGAATTAGAGCATTCAGCTTCTTCATCCTCATCCTCAACCTCAGCAATCATTTCTCTCTTCTTTGGCTTTGGACACTCATTGCTTTTATGACCCAACTCCTGACAGTTGTAACATTTGAAACCGTTGTTAACCCTTGCCTTCTCAACCTCCTTCACCACTGGTTTACTGATAGGTTTAGACACATTAGAACTTCCACCAACACCCTTCACTTGATTATTGGAATTCGTAAACACACCACCTCCTCGTCGTCCCTGCTTCTCCCAAGCCAACGCTTTTTGATGTGCTTCCGCCACAGATCTTGGATCGAACATATTAACCATATCCTGAATCTGCATTCTCAATCCCCCAATGAATCTAGATGTCAGCTGCTCTTCCGTTTCCATAATATCATTCCTTGCGATAAGCTGATAAAACTCATCTGCGTAATCATTAACAGTCTTTGTGCCCTGCCTCAAGTTCTGCAAACGTTGATACATCAGAGATTGATAATTGTAAGGTAAGAACGTTGCTTTCATCAACTTCTTCATTTTCTCCCAAGATTCAATCTTTGACTTCCCCATACGTTCACGTGTAAGCTTGGTTTGCTGCCACCATGCCAAAGCTCTACCCCTTAGCCTTGTAGCAACCAACTTCACTCTACGATGTTCTGGAACTTCTTTGAATTCAAAAATCTCCTCAACATTAGCTACCCAATCTAGAAACTCCTCCGCTTGCATACCACCTTTGAATTCAGGAATTTCTGTCTTCATCCCCGACTCCCATTTGTGATCATACTCAGAATAGTTTCTTCCTTGACCCCTTCCTTGAACACTACCACCATCATATTCCTCTTCAAAATCAGATGCATAACGATGTCGATTCTGACCACCAACATCTCTACTACCATTGCGTCGTCCACCTTCATCCCTTCTATCGACATTCCTCCGTTCACGATCATTCACGTTCCTCCCACGCCCTTGATCATTTTCAACACTTCTATCTCGATTGGAATGTGGCGAAACTCTACTACCCCCATGGTTAGATTCTGGTGAAACCCTTCTCCGATTTTGATTCATCTCCGTCATAAGCCTCTCTAACCGGCCAATTCCTTCATTAAGCTTCTCACTAAAATTCTCATTGATTCTTTGCTCCATCTCATCAGCTTCTTCTCTTCGATACAAAGCATCTACGTTTTGGTGGCGATTAGCTCTTCTTGGCGGCATACTTGAATACTTCACAATTCTCAAACACTTCAAATTCAAACACTTTTCGAACTTTGATCCGAAATGAAACGGATCGAAATCTTCCGCTTTGTTGCAAATCTCGATGAACACGATGAACACGACTTCTCCAAATCACAAATCCAAACTTCAAACTTCAAAAGTATGCACGACCCACTTCCTCAAACTCTCGGCCGTGATTGATAAATTCAAATCTTCAAATGAATTGGCTCCAAGACTCGATCTAACTATGATTGGTTAGAACAAGCTCTGATACCAAAACTGACGCAGCGGATTAATCAAAACAATGTAGATCGGTGAAAGTAGCAGTCAATGGATTGATGAATGCTGAATTGCCCGAATTCGTTGATCCGAAGATACCGAACTCTAGCTATCTCGAACTCGTTGATCGCGCATGATACCGGGTTCAAAGATCTTCAATTCTTCAAGCGTTGATCAAGCGCACTTGATTCCGCGAATCGGCTTCTACAATCGTTGAATCGAGCGCACTCGATTATCCGAAAGAGGAGATAGGAGATGACACTCAACTACCAATTTGGAATGAAAGCACAAAGCAATCAAAAGAGAATTTTATTCCAAAATCAACAACCATTACAAATGAGACTCACGACCTATTTATAGGCGTTTTACAACTCATACAAAAAAAACAACAAAAATTCACTAACTCCTAAGTCGGCAACCGACTTACGACCTACGACATAACTCGGCGACGACTTATCTACAAAAGAGTAGACGACTTAAGAAACTAGTTACAACACAGCGACATAGCAACATATTACAACAGAAAGTTACACAAGTCTTAAGTCGGCGGCGACTTATCACTTTATACAACACAACCGACTTACGACTTAATAAAATACAGACACAATACGACTTACAAACAGATGCGACTTAACAGTGTCACGAGTTAACAAATGACGACCTATCAAAGCAACACAACAGCATCTCCCTTCGGCTTAAGAATCAAGGGTCTAGATTAACTCGGCATTAGACTCAACGGCACTCAGAGCTTCAGCGACTTAAAGACTACCCGCTTTATTCGACTTAAGAATCAACGGCGTAGATTAAGTTGGCGTAGGAATCAACAGTCTTCAGGCTTTGGCGACATAAGATGGTACGACTTAACTGGGTCGTAACTCGGTGCCGACTTATCGTTTGACTCGTTAAGTCGTTTACGACCTATTACTTCAACAGTTTGCTTTGTCTTCTCTCTGAGTAACTCGGTAGGTCGTCCTGGCGACTTAAGATCTTTGATATCCCGTACCTCTTCACGAGTTAGGTCTTCCACCCTCCTAAGTCGGTCACGACTTAAGTCCCCCATTATGTTAAGTCGGTCACGACTTACGCTTATGTCTTTTGCTTCCTTGAGTCGGTCACGACTCATGCCTTGAACTTTGTTAAGTCGGTCACGACTCATTTCCCTCATGTTAAGTCGGTCACGACTTATAGCTTCATTTTCCTTAAGTCGGTTACGACTTAGTACTTGGCCTGCATCATCCTCCCCAGGTTGAGAAAAATTCGTCCACGAATTTGTACTTTCTTCATCCACAACAAACTCTTCTCCATGATACGGTATGATATGCTTAACGTTGAATACGTCTGACGTGTACACATCATCTGGCAGCTTCAGTTTATAAGCATTTTCATTGATTTTCCTTAAAATTTCAACTGGTCCAATCTTTCGTGCTTTCAATTTATTATACGTTCCCACCGAAAAACGATCTTTTGTCAATACTGCATAAACCAAATCTCCTTCATTAAATTCAACATTTCGTCGTTTCAAATCTGCAGACTGTTTATACTTCTCATTTGCTTTCTCCAATCGTTCTTGAACGATTTTATGACATTCCGTCAACCCTTCCACAAAATCAGCAGCTTTCTTAACTGTCTTCTTTGATTGTGGCACTACCGTTAAATCCAACGGTCCCTTCGGTAAGCTTGAATAAACTATCTGGAATGGACTGAACCCAGTACTACGATTCACTGCATGATTATGGGCAAATTCGGCCTGACATAACTTCACATCCCAACTCTTCAGATTATCTTGAACAAGACACCTCAGTAAATTTCCCAATGATCTATTAACCACCTCTGTTTGTCCATCAGTTTGCGGATGATAGGCACTACTAAACTTCAGCTTCGTTCCGACCATTTTCCACAAAATCAACCAAAAATGACTCAGAAATCGAGTATCTCTATCCGACACAATAGATTCTGGCAATCCATGAAGTCGATAGATTTCCTTGAAAAACATGATGTCCAATTATTTCACATCTAGTAAAGACACTCTTACCTTTTGCACTATCATCAGCTTGTGTTTTCCCAAAACCTAGTCCTTTTCTGTTTTTAGCAAACAATTGATTTCCTAATAGCATGTTGAATGATTTTTCTCCTCTTGAAAAGTTATTCAGTGATTTCTCAAGATCTTGGACTTTGGTTTTCAATGTTGTGTTTTCAGTCACAAGTGAGGTGCATCTATTTATAAAATCCTTTTTCCTAGTGTCAAGGGTTTCCTTAAGATTCAAATTTTCTTTATCAAGATTCTCAAAGCTATTCTTCAGTTTTGATAATTCTGAATCTAAAATTTTACAGTTTTTACATTCTAGGTTTTGAATTTTTTCAAGTTCAGTTTCTAACCTAAAATTTTCATGGGCAAATTCTCTCCTATCAGATTTCAGTTTTTCAATTTTAGAATCAAGAGCATCAACTGTTTTAGTAAGATCAAGGCTCATAAAAACAAGTTCTTTGTATGAATAGTTACTTACCTCACTAGATTCCTCTGAGCTTGTTTCTGAATCCGATTTTCCCATCAGACACAAGTTAGCCACCTCTGAGCTATCATCAGAGACTTCCTCTCCTTCCTCATCATCCCAAGTTGCTGCAAATGCCTTTTTCTTCTTTTTCTTTCCTTTGTTGATTTTGAGAAGTGGGTAATTTTGTTTGAAGTAACCAGGCTTGTTGCAGTTATAGCAGGTTAATTCATTTTCAGAGTTGTCAGAATCTTTTGACTTATTAACTCTTGTTTTCTCCTTACGTGGCTTGAATTTTGACCATTTTCTAAGATTATTGACAGCCATTGCAAGTTCTTCAATTGGATCTTCTTCTTCATCATCGCTGCTCGTTAAGGCAATCGTCTTCTTCTTTGCAAGTTCTTCAATTGGATCTTCTTCATCATAGCTTTCTTCTTTGCTCGTTAAGGCAATCGTCTTCTTCTTTGATTCGGAGTTGTTGCGTTCTTCCTTTGCTTTTAGCTCAAGCTCATACGTCATCAAGTTTCCGATCAAATCCACCATGCCGAGTTTACTCAGATCTTTCGATTCTTGTATTGTCGTGACTTTTGCCTCAAAGTTCATCGGTAAGACTCGTAGTATCTTCATTACTAGCTCTACCTCAGAGAATACCTTTCCAAGCGCTCTAGCATTTTACACCAAGGTTGAGAAGCATCCAAACATGTCCTTTATGCTCTCGCCTTTGTCCATCACAAAGTTCTCGTATTCATTGCTGAACAGGGCTAGACGAGACTCCTTGACTTGAGAAGTTCCTTCGTGTGTCACCTCCAAATTATGCCAAATTTCCTGTGCTGTTTACAATGAGAAATTCTATTAAATTCAGTTTTATCAAGAGCACAGATCAAAGCATTCATGGCTTTAGCATTCGTAGTTTTCAATTTCTTATCGTTAGCATCCCACCTATCCTTTGGTTTAGGAATCTCAGTATCACCAACAATTATAGTGGGAGATTTATAGCCAGATTCAATAATATCCCAAACATCGTAATCAACAGAACTAAGATAAATACCCATCCTAACCTTCCAATACGCATAATGATTTCCATTAAACATGGGTGGCCTAGCTATAGATTGCCCCTCAGAAAAAGCAATATTTGGTGGATTCATGATTCTAGAGTTAAAGAAAAATACCGTGCTTTGATACCACTTGTAGGATCTAGATTAACCCTAGAGGGGGGGTGAATAGGGTAATAACAAATTTTCTCAGATTAAACACAAAATCTGTGACGCCCCACCTTTATACCCACGCTAACCAAGAACACTACGGTGTAGTGCTGTCAATTAGCACGGAGGATAAGGCTGTTGAGGAGCGACCATCTATGTAACTTCTTTGCGCGAGCACCGATATGTCAGATAGAATAGAATGCATATCTTTTAAGGAGGAAATCCGACATACCGAAACAAACACAAAGCTATCACACGGTGGCTATATATGATCTTCGGAAACAAATATAGAAATAAACGTAGAACAAATCAGTCACAGACAATTCATATCACAAAGGCGGAATAAGATATGAATATTACACATAAAAGTGTACATCAGAGCAGTGGTCAAATAAGATCCACAATAACACAAAAGAATAGATACAAGTGCAAGACAATAGAATACGTATACATCAAGGAGTCTCATCCCAAATTCATACAACAAAAACCTACTAAACTAGAGTAGTTAGTCAAAAGTCAGAAGATGGCTCCAGATAAGAAGTCATGATGAAGCACCTGTAAAAACTCAGTCTGACCCGAGTATTATTTAAGAAGAAAATAATAAACGGATCAGTCTAGCTATAATTATCAGAGAAAATGAGATAGAATATGAGATATGATAATAGAACGTATGATAACAAAAAGGTGTCATACTATGAAAAGTATACATTAGAAATCCCATAAAAGTCATACAATATCTCAATAATCTCAAAACAGAGAAAAGAATGTCATATTCTTAATTTAATTCACCAAGCCACAATAAAATGACATACTCATCAATGTCAATGGTAAAAGCTGGTGAAACATAAAATTCCAGAAATCAATCATTAGAAATCCAGAAATCACAAGAAAAGGATGGCCAATCCCAAACAGGAGCATGAAAGCCGGTACATTGACGCAGTGCAAACGGTACGTCCAATGAACCAGAAAGCCAAGACATCGATGTAGTACAAACGGTACATCAGATGAATCAAACATTGACGCAGTGCAAACGGTACGTCCAATGAATCGGAAAGACAGAGACATCGATGTAGTACAAACGGTACATCAGATGAATCGAACATTGACGCAGTGCAAACGGTACGTCCAATGAATCGGAAAGACAGAGACATCGATGTAGTACAAACGGTACATCAGATGAATCGAACATTGACGCAGTGCAAACGGTACGTCCAATGAATCAGAAAGCTAAGACATCGATGTAGTACAAACGGTACATCAGATGAATCAAACATTGACGCAGTGCAAACGGTACGTCCAATGAATCAGAAAGACAAGACATCGATGTAGTACAAACGGTACATCAGATGAATCAAACATTGACGCAGTGCAAACGGTACGTCCAATGAATCAGAAAGACAAGACATCGATGTAGTACAAACGGTACATCAGATGAATCAAACATTGACGCAGTGCAAACGGTACGTCCAATGAATCAGAAAGACAGAGACATCGATGTAGTACAAACGGTACATCAGATGAATCGAAACACATTAAAAGTACTTGGGTTGCCAGCCCACAAAGAAATGAGACGAAGCTCAATAAAATGAAGTACAGTCCTTCATATGGACAAAGAGACATCGCACAATTGCTAGTCTAAATCATAAAATTGATCATCATGATCAGCGAGAAGTGTCAATCACACCAAGCTAGTAAATATATGAGTTTAGCTTCATGTCCCATAACCACTTGCTTAACTTAAATATTTACGAACAAGCTGTAAATCTTCACTAGGAAATTGTCACAAAAAGGGTTCAATCGAACAAGTCCAAGAGCTAACCGACGAAGTGAACGCAAGCGTTTCATACCACCCGTTTTACTAAGTCGTTTAAGTCGATTTCTCATTCGAGTGAAGTAAAGGCTTGTATATACTAGTAGATTGAAAATCGGTTTGAGGAAACGAACTTATTTAAAATAGTGTTGAAATCGCTTTGATGAAAGAGTTTTGATATTTACTATTAGTATTGAAACCTTCATATATCTTTAAAGTGACAAGTCATAAAACGATTGTAGAAACAAATCAATTCACGTTCGAAGACGTGAGTAAAGTCCAAAGAAGTCAATCCCAAATCCATCAAAGTAGAAATATGTTTTTCAGAAGAGATTGCCTTCGCAGAGTAATACGGGGTTCGACCTGCCCGGTCAGGTCGCGGGGGTCCAGGGGGCAGCGCCCACGGCGGGGTGCGGGGCAGCGCCCCGTCACGGTACGACTTAGTGAAGGCAAGCTGGTCCAACGACCTAAGGAGAAGTAGGTCATACGACCTAAGGGAAGACTGCCGTGCATCCTAGCTGAAGAACAGGTAAAATGACTAAGTACAAACTCGCGAACGACTTACGACTTAGGGGATAAGGTCATACGACCTAAGTGGAGAATGCCAAGCGAGCTAGCAGAAGAACAGGTCAAATGACCAAGTACTAACTCGCGAACGAGTTACGACTTAAGAGGGTTCTGCGACCTAAGTGGGATGCGCGACCTAAGAGTTTAAGGGTCTTCGACCTATGAGTTCACGCGACCTAACAAGGCTAAGGACAAGGTCGGAGACGACCTACGACTTAAGGTTTTAAATCGCGAACGACTTAGTACTTGCTTATCTCGCGAACGACTTAAAGTCAATACGACTTAACGACTTAAGCTCAAATACGAGCTTCGAGCTAAGGTCTATACGACCTAACGACTTATCTCAGTACGACCTAAGCCAGGACGAGATAGCAGAAGGCAACGACTTAAGTCTTAACTCGAGGACGACCTACGACTTAAGGTCATACGACCTAACAGTTTAAAAGCCAACGACCTAGGACTTAAGAGCCATACGAGCTACGACTTATCACTTAACTCGCGAAAGACCTAGCGAAGGCAGAACACCCAGAACGACTCAGGCCTTTAACTCGTGAACGACTCAAGGAGTTAACTCGCGAACGACTCAAGGAGTTAACTCGTGAACGACTCAAGGAGTTAACGCGCGAACGACTCAAGGAGTTAACTCGCGAACGACTCAAGGAGTTAACTCGCGAACGACTCAAGCCAGGCGAACAGAAATGCACGCGCGCGACTTAAGCCCTTAACTCGTGAACGACTCACGACTTAGGCTTAACTCGTGGACGACTCAGCGAAGGCCAGAACGACTTAAGGCCAGAAAAATCACCAAAACGCTGAAAATTGAAGTTTTTCGCCAATCCAATCCAAACCAAATGCAGGTGTTGATGCAAATACAATAGGGGATCATTCCCAACAGTCCAAGATAGATATAGGCAAGATGTGAGATCAAAAATCTCACCTTTTCACGGAATTTGATGAAGATGAAGCTCGGGGCAAAGCAAAGATCAACCACAAGCTTGAATCAATGTCTTCACTTTGAATTTGGAGTTAGATGTTGAATTTGCTAAAGAATTTGAGCTTGGAATTTTAATTTCCTACTCCCTCCACCATTGTTGCTAAAGCTTCAAAGTTGATGAAGTGATGAAGAGAAGGAAGGGGTTGGGCTGAGGTAGAAGAGGTGCAGCCCAAACCAAAAGCTCAACACAAAAAGTGACGAAAATTTCACTATCTCCAAACATATCGAAGTTTACACTCAAAAAGATCGCAAACGTCATTTTGAACTCAATGGGGGTGGTCTCGAGTCCCAATTTGACCGTATGCAAAAAGTAGCTTTTCGGTCTAACATCCGACTAACAATAAAATATTTAAATATAAAATCGATAAATATGCGGGTTGTTACAAAATCAAACTTCAGATAAATATGCTGAAAAGTAAATCACACACAAAATTTACCCAGCTTCGGCAACCCCTGCCTACTGCTGCATTCCCAGATTTCTATTAGAATTAAACAGTATCCCACTTACAAACACTCTAACAGACTCGCACACCCTGCTCCGCCTATAGAGTTTCGTAAACTCGCACACCCTGCTCACTGAACTAACCCTAACTAGACAATCTGACACTACCTAAACCCTAGGTGGTGATTTACCCTGATTTAATTCGAAGAGTACAGAAAATAAATAAAAAAACAAGAACAACTTAAAAAACCCTAATTTAAAATAACCAAAGCCTTATTTAATTTAAAATAAGACCAGCACAAACTATTATCACATAAGAAAAAATTGCGGCCCTGTTTGTTTTTTTTATCAATGTCGGCTCTGGTTCCTTTGTAGATTTCGTGTAAAATGGTGGCTTCTCTTTAGCTCCTCTTTGCGCTTTGAAATTAGGGCTTGTATTCGAAGATGCCGACTTTACACTGATCGATCGAATGATGATTTCGAACTTCGTTGCTTTGTCGATCGATTGATTCTTCGTCTTGCACACGGCTGCTCCTCGATTGGTGATCGAATTCGACTCCTGACTTCGGTATGTAATTTGTGCCTTTTGTTCTCTAGTTTGATTGCTTGAATTCGATACTTTAAATGCCAGTGATGATTGGGCTTTTATAAGGTTCGATCCCCTGAGTTTTCGTTCGTATATACGTGTTTGAATTTGTCAATGAATTTTGCTCGACCGCTTGATTATGCTTGAATGCTTTGGATGATTTCTGACTCGTTCCAATTCGTATATATTTTGCTTGGTTGACACGGTGTTGAATTTGTTGACATTGTTTTCCTTGCTCACCATGATATTGATTTTGAACTGTTCCATGACTTCGGCAACTTGCTTGCGGCTTCGATTTTGAACTTGTGATATTTGTGCTTGTTGACTTGGTCATCACGGTTGTGAATTTTTGAACTCGTCTGTTGACATTGGCTTTGACTTTGTTATAACTGCACTTTGTACTTGGTCATTTTTGTGTTCATTCCTGAGCACCTTTCGACCTACTATTTGCACACTGCTTCCACTGATGTAGTCTTTTCTGATTATTTGTAAAAATTGTTACTTCGGTTACTTGTGATTTTTATCACCTGGCTTTGAACTAATTTCTTTGAGACTGCTGTTTGTCTTGATTATTTGAAACTGTTTTGAATTCTTTGGCACTTTGACTTTGTTCAATTGATGGCTTCGGCTTGAATGTTGATTACTTGTTACCTCTTGCAGTTTCATGATTTCATCGTGCCATTGTGCATCTAACTGTGTCATATTGCTTTCATTTCTCTTGTTAACCTTCATGTATGTATATATCATTTTGCTTTAGTTCAGTAGCACTTGCTTCCATGTCTTTTGCATCGAGTCTGCATTGTGGACATTGTTTTATAGTTGTTGTTGTTTTCATGTACATTGTTTTACTTCTCCTGATTCTTGTGTGTAGTTGCTGATGTTACATTTGTCTTCTTTGTGCCTGACCAGTCTTGAGCTTGTGTCCACTGTATTGTGTTGTTGGTGACTTTAGTTTGACTGCTACTTTGTGTTTGTGGTTTGATATGTTGTCACTACTTGTATGTATACATGTGTATATACATATGTATATATATAAGTGTGTACTGGCTTGAGTTACTTGTTGTTCTGGTTTGATGTATTGTAGTTGACCACTGCTAACATATGCATTGTGATGAGTTCCATTTGATCTGAGCATTTTTGATTTTGCTCGATTCTGGTTAAGGTTTGTACTTTACTGTCTTGATTGCATTCCTTTACATTTGGTTTGTATGCTTGCCACTGACTTTTATTGCACCATGTTCATCTCTGTAGTCACTGCACTGTTGTAGCTAGTCTGGTGGCACAGTCTTGTATGTATGCTCGAGTCTGGTCATTTGCATTGAACCATGCCATGTCGAACTTGTACCACTCTGGTCATCATTTTATGTTGTCACTGCTCTTGTATTTGCAGTTTTGAACTGGTGCACTTGTCAGTGTAGACTTCATATATGTGCATACATTTATCTTTGAGCATTCATGTACATTTGCCTTGTTGCAGTTACACTTCAGTTGCTTGTATATATGCATGCACTTGTTTACCTGATTGCTGTATTGAGTTGAGTTGTTCCCGACCGTTATTGCATTTGTACATTTGGATTTTGGTCGAGGCTTGTTTTAGTTGTCTTGACCATTTTCATGAACTTGCACCTATGTTGAATCCAGTTTCACAACTCGGGTTTGACCTTGGGCTCAAGTCGATATTTTATTTATATTGCACCTGAGTTGAACCCGTCTTTTTATTTGGGTTTGACCTTGTGCTCACCTATCCCTGTAGCATTATCAAGTGTATATCGGTGTGCACGGCCTTCTGGCATGTACAGTGATACACTGTGCATGTCACAAGCTGTTCGTGTATGATGAATTCAAATATAAATGATGACGAACAACCCAAATAACTGAGGCAAATAATATTTTCAAAATCCACATTTTATTTTATATTGCAAAAATATTTCTTTTTCAGTTTTACTGCGTTAGTGAATATTTTTGCAGATTGCTCAGATACGGGATTCACACTGAAGTGAAGTTGAAGATAAACTACGAGTGTGAGTGATATGTAGTGAGGAAACTTATGTAACTATTAAATTGTGATGTAATTGTATTATGACTGAAATTGTATAGTTATAGTGAGAGCTTGAAATTGTACTATCAAAATTGTAATAAATATTTGTTTGAATAAAATATTCGTTTGAATTCCAATTCTGTGTTAGTTATTTTATTCAGCAAAAATAAAATAGTACAATATCAAATACATTTAAATGACTGTATATATGTTTATTATCATCAAACAAAAATCATATACACGCATATTTAACAGTATATAAATATATGTATATATCCATTTATTTATTTATTTGAAGTAGTATTTAAATATAATAAATAATGATATAATTCCTATATGAATATTTATCTTCACAAATTATTTTATGAGTTTAAAATGAAAGAATTGGATTTCAAATGTTACTGGTGAACATTTAATAATTAAGTATTTATATAAAAGATTGAGAATTTTTTTTATTGTAATTAAGTAATATATTTATAATAGAATTCGAAGTTTGGGTAATTCTAGAATATATATTTATTATTCATTTTTATGTATTTATTTTCTCATATAAGATAAAATATTGTAAATGATTATTTTTAGATATTGATTTGAATGTTTAATGTATATACTTATTCATATAATCTATTTCAATTGTTTCCCTGATTATTCTTTTTGGTATTATTGAATTAAAATAAATGAATGATTCACCGATGATATAGATTTGTTTTAGTCTTTTAATATGATATGATGATGACATCCTTCTATGTGATTTTATGATATTTAATTCTGTGTAGCAGGAAATCTGAATAAATGAAATTATATTACCGTTTGGGATAGGGCATTCGGTATTTCTGTGGTTATTCTTTGGACTCGTTATATATAATATTGAATAGATTGAGTGTAGTTTATATGTAGTGAATAAACGTTTAAGTATCATAGAGTGGCATGGGTTCTGTTGTGATATTTATTCTATTATTCACTATAAGTAGATGACACTCACGTGATGGGAATAAAGTGGATAGTGTGAGGTGATACACATAGTGATATCTGGCTCCATTCTTACATTTAGTGAGTATGGCTCGATGCCTAAGGATGACCATGACTTCGTGTGTGTGTGTGTGTATTAGTTCACTATGCCACTATTACGATGTATCCTAATTATGTTTGTTGGAGAGGATAATGTAGCTAGTATCCACCTTAGCAGCCAGATCATAGGGTCGCTCCCTAGATCTCTGACATTTTATATTACTTAGTGCTTTCAGCTTGTACTACCCCTTATGCGTGCATTTTCCTCTACATCATCTAGGCCAGTGGTTTATTACCCATACCTTTGTGGTTAGAGGAAATTGGATTGTCGTGTTTAATTAGTGCTCATTTTGCCGAGCATATTGGTGGATACATGTCATGATGACTGTGAGGTAAATAAAGACTATAGAGACTTAGTGCCTTTAGAGCTTGCTTAGTGCTATCAGTCTCCCTTCTAGTTTTAATGGAGTAGTAGATTGGCATATATGATTGATACAACTTATTGTAATATTGAAGTGGGCCATGTGCCATATATTGTTATATCGATGACTCTACTTGAGAATTCGTGTCTTTCATACAGTCATTTCTCATCATGAAACTGCTGGATGGTATAAATATGAGGAGATGATATTATACTATAGATATATGATCAGTGTAGAGTGGATTCTCAGTATACTAAAAGGCATTCTATCTATCTTATTCCATAGTAATGATAATGTTTTATTTATTGAGATTGAGAGTTATATGCAATGCTTCATGCTAGCTTGATCATACTTGGGGATATCTTCTCTATTAATATTTGTGGATTTGATGTTGATTTGAGAGTTGTATGATTCATCCATTTGAGTAAAAAATTGATTTCTGATCTGATATGTTTCTATATGGGTAATGACATCTTTCGATAGCAAAATTGTTTTTTATATGGATTTGAGCTATTTATGTGATTCGATGCTCTGAGGATTGATTATGGAAAATTATTAGGCTTGCATATCTATAAAAGAGTGTATGTGTGTGTGTATTAACGTATACCCTGATGATTGTGCATTTCTGGAATTGATAGTATCTTATTATTCTTATTAATATTATTTACACTTATTGATGATACTTGATTAGACATCTGACTCATGTGTTATTTATGTAATACTCGGGTCAGTCCAAGACATTTCAGGTACAGGGACAACATGACCGATATGTATTTTATTGAGCTTACAGGAGTCTTATATTATGATGGTTATATGATACTTGTATGACATTGATTCATTGTGTATAATTACACTAACCTGTATATTCTTTGTATCGCATTTTATTGAGGTAGTTGATATTTCATATGGGTTGTACTTTTATGAAATTATTGTATATATTTATATGTTATCATTGCGATTGACTTTGTGTTCTCGATGAAGTACTTATATTATGTAATGTTCTATCCTAGAGGCATACGTATTTATTACTTTGAACGTATATGTGAATTATTTATTTGATGTTTTAATACATACCAGTGTTATTCTAAGGAAATATTCATGTGTGTACCTCATATAACATCATTCTTTGCATTATTTGATAGTATTACTTTGTAATTCTCTTGGACAGTATGAGTACAGAGGCGGGGTGTTCCAAAAGGGCATTGCAATACAAATTTCATGGATTATCTAGAACTCATCAAAGAGAAGAAAAAGAATGATTTTACCAATCCTACCAGTATGTTCATGATTTAAAATTGTTTTATAATTATAAAATTTTCATGGGTTTTAGATGTAGGATATAAGACTCAGATTTATAGTACATCACAGGGACTTAGGAACAAACTATATGTGGCAAAAGGTGCGATGAGACTTTAAGTTGCTGGTGGATTTATTATAGGTGAAACTATGGCCAGAGAATGCTATTATATATTCCTTAGTGGTCTTGATTTAGTTTTAAATATTTATGTTATGTAAGAAAGTGTATTTGCTGTATTATTTGGATTTTGTTGTGATAACAATATTGAATATTGTATTTTATGGAAATAATATTTATGATACTGTTTTGGATAATGGCATTTATGTACCTAATCTTAATTGATTCTATACAGTTAATGATTGTTTTGACGTTGACATTGTTAATAATCATCTGTGGCATTATAAACCAGGTCATATCAGTGACAAAAACTATACAAATTAAAAATCAAAGGTTTTCAACCATTATTTGATACTGTGGGTCATGTCGAAAGGGAAAAATGACCATGCATCCCTTTAATGCGAGCGATGATATTATTAATGCTCTTAGGTCTCATACATACTGATGTATGTTGCCCATTGCCTATAGTCACCAAAGAGAATTCTTCTTATTTTGTAACTTATACTGATAATTTCTTTAGATGAAGATATGTATATCTTATGAAGAATAAATTTGAGAAAGAGGACCACATCTTAGAAGATGATACTCCTCTCTCTTTTCAATAAGCATTGAAGATGGATTTTTAAGGAAAAGCTCTATGAAGATGGACAAATAGGGACCTATAACGCAAGACTATTTGCGAAAGGGTTCGCGAAATTCAAGGTACTAGTTATGATGAAACATTTTCATCTGTGGCCATGCTTAAGTCCATTTGGATAATACTTTCCATCGTCACGCTCTACGACTATGAATATGGAAAAAGGATACGAAAACGATATTTCTAAAAGGTGATATAGAAGAGCCATTCACATTTCACTGCCAAAGTGTTTCAAGGTCAGTGGGAGTGGGTTAAAGGCTTATAACTTGTTAAGATCAATCATAGTCTTAAACAATCTTTAAGTATTTGGACTAACTGTTTTGATAAAGTAGTCAAACAGCTTTATTTTTATCAGAATATAGAGGAAGCATGCAAATAAAAAAAAGAACAAGGAAGTACTATATTATTTTTAGTTTTATATGTTGATGATTTACTACTAATTGGCAATGACATTTCATTATTGCAATTGGTGAAAGCATGGTTTTTGACTAATAATGTAACAACCTGTATTTTATGCATCAAATGATCGTAAAATATTCTTATTATAATCATATGAGGTCGGACAAATTTGAAATCTTTGGAAATGACTCTTAGGGACATCTTCCACATCTTCGATTTTTTGCGGTATTTCTATACAACCATTTTAACCCGAAAATCTTATTTGGACTATAATTTTTGATAGAAGCTGAAGTAGGGTCTCAAACTACATTCATTGCTTCAAGATGACGATTTCTTATTCCATAGAGTGGTCTAGAAAATTGGACTTATCATTTTAAAGTTATAGCTGTTTTAAGTTTTGGTTGCTGCTAACCTATTTTAGTGGGTAATTAACCAAGCCCATGCTTAAGCTGTGACGCCCCACCTCTATACCCACATTAGCAAAGAGTATTATTAGATAATACCGTCTGCTAATACGGAGAATAAGGCTGGATAGGAGCGACCATCTATAGTTTTTCCTTAACTATCTATTGAATACATCGACAATTACCATATCAAGCGAATCGACATATCCAATAAATACTTAATTCAAAACCATAGGTGGCTAGAGGATCTATCAGAAAAAAAAATATAACAACTCAATGTAATATACATCACAAAATAGTAAATCATCACATGCACATATACTGATACATAGCAGATTATACAAAATGATACATGTCAAGTGGTACAGAAGACCACAATATACAGACAGGACGAACGAATATAAATATCAGAGTTACAACAGATAAGGACTACACAAAAAGCTAAGACAAAAAGGAGCTAGCGGAATAGTCCATGCGGAAGCAAAATAGGCTAAGTCCAAAGCACCTAACCTGAAACATCTCGGTCTGACCCGAGTATAAAATACACGGGTCAGTCTAGCTAAACAAATCAGTTAGATAAACTGAACAACAATAAACCTGCAAGGTTACAAAGTATAACAAATATCCCAAAAAGAGATAACACAATCATCTAACACAAGATGAACATAACAAAGCAAGCCTCATATCATCGGTATCTCAATAAACAAAGGATATCATATCGCAAATCAAGCCAAAAGGAAAATAACAAATACCAATGAAGGTACACAAGTTCCACTAGATGATCGCTACATATCACGCGGCTCAAAAAGAACAACAACAAAAGGCGATGCACTAGGGAATATACATATCAATCAAAACAACAAAAGATGCTCGAGCTCAGTACTGTATAACAAGGATCCATAAGCCCGAAGGCTCCAAACCCAATATCACCCATGCGGCTCAAAAAGACCAACATCGGAAGCGATACTATAGGGCAACAAACCCGAAGGCACAAACCCGAAGGTACAAACCCGAAGGCAACATACCCGAAGGCAACATACCCGAAGGCAACAACCATAGTGGTGAAGGTCTGGAGGCCCAGTACTGGACACCACTAACTGGCAGAATGTGTCACAACTCTTGAAAAGGAACCCGAAAAGTGTTAATGCGAGTCCCATAACCACTCGTTCGCACTAAACGGTTTACTCTCCATTAGACAATTTCACACTCAAAGCATTACAATGTTTACCTCATCTTATCGGTAAACCAGACACAAAGGTCAAAACGATCAATCAAATAGGTCGGGGATTAATCGGAAAGGTGAACGCGCGGATTCATGGTCCGTGTTTTACCTAACCATTTAATCTCCTTTCCACTTCGTTCGAAGTGCAAAATTGTGTGTGTTTAAATAGAAATTTATAAAGCGGAGAAGGGAGCTTTTAATATGATTTAGAGGGATTATTTATAAAAACCGTGAATGAAGTCAAAGGTAAGTTATCAAAAGCCAAAGATGCAATAACAAACACAAAGAACCAACTTGAATCGATAAAATTTGGAAAATCAAACAAAACGAACAAAAATAGGCAAAACAGGGAAAACAGGAGCAGGTCGGTCGCCCGTTATTAAAGCTCGGTCGACCGGACACTGTTCTGAAAAATCCTCGTGAAGCAGGTCGGTCGACCGGACTTCCTGGGTCGGTCAACCAGAGCCTAAATTCCTGCACTTCCAAAACAGAGGCAGGGAAGTGCTCAAGTAGCACGTCGGTCGACCGGACCCTACATTCGGTCGGCCGGAGCCTGATTTCCAGCACTTCTTGCCCTATTAAATGAAATGCTAATTCTTTCCAAATCAAAGCAATAGGACATGAATACTTGTTAGGAATTCATACCCAACATCAATGATATCAAGAGAAGTAGATGTGAGTTCAAAACTCACCTTTTTACACACAAGCAAAGAAGAAGAAGCTCAATTGCAAAGAAACAACCAATCACACTCCACTTCAATTCTACAAGCTTCAATCTAAGATCAAAACAAGTATTTCCTAAATTTAGGTTTAGGAATTTCTGAGATTGAAGAGAGAAATAGATAGAGAAGATGAAGAGGAGGCTTACCAATAGTTCTATTTGATTTTGGAGCAAGGATTCAAGTTTGCAAGGAGAAACTATGGCTTGGAATATCTAATTCCTCTTCCTTTCCACCATTTTCAGCTTTAGCTTGAGGAATGAAATGAAATGGAGATGAATGGATGAAGAGTTAAGGAGATGGGGTGTTAAGTGGGGTTAAGGGCTGAACCCAAACCCAAGTCCAAAGTGAAAAAGGGTCAAAACTCCACAAATTCCAAACATATCGAAGCTTATACTCAAAAAGATCGCAAACGACATTTTGAACTCAATGGAAGTGGTTTCGAGCTCTAATTCGGTGGTTTGCAAAAAGTAGCTTTTCGGAATATAATCCGACAAACGACATTATATTTAAATAAAATATTTAAATATACAACCGATAAATATGCGGGTTGTTACAGACTCCCCTCCTTAAGAAATTGCGTCCTCGCAATTCTTAAGAAGAAAATAAAGAGTAACAACCAAAAACATATCAACACATAAGAAGAACAGAATAAGAAGTTCACCATAAAGTGCACGAAAGGATAAGCCCGAACTTGCTTGCTTAGAGAATTCTATTGATTCCTAAGCTCGAAATAATTCGGAACACCGACGTGGTAAAAACAATACGTCAAATGGACCGAAGCTCAACAAATGAAGTGCAACAAAACGTCCGATGAACTTGGTAAAAAGATCATTCCATTCGGACATCAACAGAGAAACAATAACTTGTTGCTTATAATTAAATGCATTGGCAACACGATCCCCCTTTCGGGAATAAAAAGAATGAGAGTATCAGAAAATATTTCTTTTTAAATAATCTACTTTCCTGAAAAGCTAATACTTTCCAAAAATCATAATTATCTTTATGTAATTATCTTTCTAGAAAAAATTTCTTATTTCAAATCAATTTATTGTGTCAAATTGTCTCATCAAAGTATTTAGGAGATTCCTATCGATAACGTTGATCAAGCGCATCGACCAGAATTCTTAAAGCACTCAATGGGCAATACAATCACAAAATCATCTTCTATATGATAAACATGTTTCTAAAAACTTTTAAAAATTCTCTTTGTTTGTTTTAAGAACAAAAATCCCATTTAAACTTATAAATAAATCTTATGAAAAAGATTTGCAAAAATTTTAAATTGTTAATTTCCATCCAAAACCAATAAATACTAAAATGGAATCATCGAGATATTCACAGAATACTCGATTCATAAAATGGTTGAAATGAGCTAGACAAACTGAATGACATAATAAATCATTCATAAGAATCACAACGAGTGCGGAATGCGGTAAGTGGAATGCTAACTTTCGCAACTCGTAGCCAAATGAAAACCGGTGGTAAGGTCGAGCTAAAAAGACCTTAACACTACTCAAAAGATTGCTTAGATAATAATCCTAAGACAAGACCAAAATACCAGAAAATTCTCAAACTACAAGAATGAGAGAAATAATACTTTCCTCGTCATGAGGGCTTACAGAATAAAATGATGCCATCAAATTGGAATCAAAATCACAAAGGAAGATAATTCAATATGGAATACTACGGAATTTAAATGCATTCCTAGAC
Source organism: Allium fistulosum (assembly GCA_030737815.1). Classification (NCBI taxonomy): domain Eukaryota; kingdom Viridiplantae; phylum Streptophyta; class Magnoliopsida; order Asparagales; family Amaryllidaceae; genus Allium; species Allium fistulosum. Next base: position 139,373,456 of record CM060904.1, read on the forward strand.
GTATTCCCAAAGTAGAAGGAATAGAGGGACACGACAATTCAAAGATTTGCATCACTTATTACACTCTGATGTATTGAATATGTGCTTCTATTCTGTGTTTATCATACTTTGTTCTGAACTCAGCTCTGATACCAAGCTGTGACGCCCCACCTCTATACCCACATTAGCAAAGAGTATTATTAGATAATACCGTCTGCTAATACGGAGAATAAGGCTGGATAGGAGCGACCATCTATAGTTTTTCCTTAACTATCTATTGAATACATCGACAATTACCATATCAAGCGAATCGACATATCCAATAAATACTTAATTCAAAACTATAGGTGGCTAGAGGATCTATCAGAAAAAAAATATAACAACTCAATGTAATATACATCACAGAACAGTAAATCATCACATGCACATATATTGATACATAGCAGAGTATACAAAATGATACATGTCAAGTGGTACAGAAGACCACAATATACAGACAGGACGAACGAATATAAAAATCAGAGTTACAACAGATAAGGACTAAACAAAAAGCTAAGACAAAAAGGAGCTAGCGGAATAGTCCATGCGGAAGCAAAATAGGCTAAGTCCAAAGCACCTAACCTGAAACATCTCGGTCTGACCCGAGTATAAAATACACGGTTCAGTCTAGCTAAACAAATCAGTTAGATAAACTGAACAACAATAAACCTGCAAGGTTACAAAGTATAACAAATATCTCAAAAAGAGATAACACAATCATCTAACACAAGATGAACATAACAAAGCAAGCCTCATATCATCGGCATCTCAATAAACAAAGGATATCATATCCCTAATCAAGCCAAAAGGAAAATAACAAATACCAATGAAGGTACACAAGTTCCACTAGATGATCGCTACATATCATGCGGCTCAAAAAGACCAACAACGAAAGGCGATGCACTAGGGAATATACATATCAATCAAAACAACAAAAGATGCTCGAGCTCAGTACTATATAACAAGGATCCATAAGCCCGAAGGCTCCAAACCCAATATCACCCATGCGGCTCAAAAAGACCAACATCGGAAGCGATACTATAGGGCAACAAACCCGAAGGCACAAACCCGAAGGTACAAACCCGAAGGCAACATACCCGAAGGCAACAACCATAGTGGTGAAGGTCCGGAGGGCCAGTACTGGACACCACTAACTGGCAGAATGTGTCACAACTCTTGAAAAGGAACCCGAAAAGTGTTAATGCGAGTCCCATAACAACTTGTAACGACCCATATTTTTACGGATCGACAAGTTCGACAGAATCTGGAATTTTAGCATTTTGAGCCATTTTAGATTTTAGGCAAAAATTTGCCTAAGTCCTAAGTCGTTCACGACTTAGGATGAGTCGTGAGTCGTATACGACTCAGGAGATAGGAGGGACTCAGGGTCTTGGCTAGTTAAGGGTGTAAGGATGAGTCGTTTGAACGACTTAAGGGGTAGACGCGACTTAAGGACTGAGCGAGTTAGGGGTTGAGTTGTAACAGCTAAGTCGTGGCAGAGTTAAGATGATGAGTCGTATACTTACTAAGTCGTAAGCTCAGTTGAGTCGTAAATCCAGTTGTTTGTTAAGTTGTGACCGACTCAATAGTTGTCTGCTAGGTTATAAGTCACAGGCTGGTGGAATTTGATAAGTCGTAGACGACTTAGTAGTTGAGTCGTAGGAGGTGTTGACTTGCTAAGTCGTAACCCAGTCAAGTTAGTAAGTCGTAGGTTGTACCTTCTGATGAGTCGTACCTTCTGATGAGTCGTACCTTCTGATGAGTCGTACCTTCTGATGAGTCGTACCTTCTGATGAGTCGTACCTTCTGATGAGTCGTACCTTCTGATGAGTCGTAAGCTGATGAGTCGTGCATGGGTGATAACTCGTGCAAGTGGATGAGTCGTAGCTTGGTTAAGTCGTAGGGGGTGGTTGAGTCGTGGGGGCTTAAGTCATAAGTCGGAAACGACTTAGGAGATAGACTAGTCACGACTTAAGGGCAGTTTTCAGCTATAAATAGGAGGGGTTGTTCTCACTTTTTGGGATCCGGATTTTGAAGCGACGAAGTGCTGCCATTTTGAGAGCTCGACTTCTACACTTCTTCACTTCTTTTCTCCACTCTAATCTAGTGCTTTCATCCATCCAAATTGAAGATCAAGATTGAAGATTCAAGAGCTTAGATTGAAGATCTTCATCTTTTCAAGAGAGATTTCTTCATTTGAAGCGGATTTGTGATAGATCAAGCTTGATCCTTCGCTGTCCAGATCTGAAGCGTGTTGATTTGAGGTTGTTTAGGTGATTTGGTGAGTGGTGATTATCTCTCACACGGATCCAAAGAAGTATATCGGATTGTTGGCTCGATTTGGTGTTAAAATAGAGATTTCCATGCATTTTCTTCATCTAAAGTGTAGATCCATATAGATCCATTGTTCATGATGATGTTACATCCATTTTATCATATGATAACCTATGCAAGTTCATTCAACAAGTTTGTAGAGATATAATCCATGTTTTCATGTTTATTGGACTTTCAACTCTTTAATTACGAAAATGCCATTATTGTTATAATTGTCTACTTAGATCATATTTGAATGCTTGATTGCTTGGATTGATGTTTGATTTGATTGCTTGTTAGGAACTAGATGATTGATGATTAGATTTAGATCGAAGGTGATTCAAAAGCTAAGGGAAAGGCTCTTGAATTGGAAAAGCTGCTCGTGGCATATGTAGCGGGATGATGAAGCTCTTATGCATAGATTTGATGATGTGAAGTTGAGATGAGGCTTTGCGAGGATGTAATGAAGCGAGGCATCATATGATGAAGACTTGGTCTAATCCAGACGGGATCATTCCAAGCATGTTGATAACTCGGTGATATGATTCGAGTTGAGGATAATGAATGGATATGAGAATAGTCGTCGAGGAGGATGACTAGGAGGCTTGGATAGCATCGTTGTTGAAGGTTCTAGCATGCTCTAAGCAAGAGTACGTTTGGGCAGATTCGATAGTCCCAACGGCCAACTGTTGATGGTCGAGTACTCTGGGCAGATTCGATAGTCCTAGGCACGGGCTGCGACGACGTGCGGGAGTTATGTCTAGAACCGGGGTTTCCATTAGCCCTTGACGGACGGCTGAAAGAATGTGCCGGTCATTCAATTAACGGTGATATCGAGGCAATGATAACAGTGATAGCCAGAGTCATGGATGTTTGGTTGTAACGTCATTCGGATTCAAGAGCGGTATTTTCTGGGTGCTTATCTGATTTAGGCCTTGGTGCTTGGAAAACATCGCCCTTGACTCGAGTGATAGTAGCTTTACTTTAAATTGTATGCTCTGCTATGTTTGCTTCTGCTTAGTGTGTGTCTGGGGGCTATCACTGTAGAATGAGGTTGGAGTGGGAGGGTTGTATTCCTATTCCTTTTCCTTTATGCTCTTTTGGTATGTTGTTAGTTAATTTACTGCTCACTAAGACTGTTGTCTGACTCAAGGCTTTATGTTTTAATTCTTATTGCCTTGGGCTGTTCGTCCATTTTGGGACGGGCAGACTAGGTAGCAGGTGACAGGTGCTGTTCTCTTATCACGATGCTGATATCGAAGACGAGCTGGAGGGTTGCATATTATCTTCTTATTATATGTACTGGATATTCCGCTGTTTTGTATTCTCTGAGAGATATGTAGTGAGGCTTGATGTATTGACTATGTGGATGCTTGTATTCAACTATTATGGAGTTTTATATGATGTCATTTTGTTCTGTAAAGCTTCACTATACATATGTTCTATTGTATTTTGTCCATGCGCTGTGAGTGATACGATAGATTCTGTCGTTTTAATCTTACCTTGACAATCGACCATGGTCGCCTGACACACTTTACAGCGCACTATCTATAGATTCGGTGCAGGGGTCATGGGCGGTCGTCACATTTGGTATCAGAGCATTGGTTAATCGATTTTACCCAACGCTCGCCGTCATAACTACGTATGAGAGACGTAATTGTATTTTGATGGATGATTACTATATATAATATAGTAGCTTAGTAGAGTTTGAGTCCTTTATGCAGTTGTTTCTCTAGATGTTCTAATCATTCCTTTTTATAGATATTGAGAATGAGTCGAAGAGGGAGACCAGCTGCTAGGGAAGGCCGTGCTACTGAAGAGACTGCTGATTATGCAGCCATGTTCGAAGCTATGATGACTTCGATCATGAGGAGGATACCAGTTCCGGGAGCGGCAGTTGATGTTGGAGTTCAAGTCCAAACTCCGAAACCAGTGGATTTTGCTAAGTTGTGCAAGGATTATACTGCTCTTGGAGGAAAGGTTTTCTTGGGAACAGAATCAACTATTGAAGTCCAGAGATGGATCGATGCTTGTAGAAGGATCTTTGGTGATTTGGGAATTGATGATGCAACTAAGAGGAAGTTGGCATCAAGGCAGCTTCAAGGAAGAGCCTCTGATTGGTGGAACTCTATTACCATCAATACTGCGGAGGAAGAGATTACTTGGGAGCAATTCCAAGCTAGATTTGAAGCTAAGTTCATTTCTACAGCTCAGAAGTCTGTTCTGTTCAAGAGGTTTGTGGAGCTCAAGCAGGGTGGAAGATCTGTTCTTGAGTATGTTTCTGAGTTTGAAGCTTTGTCCAAGTATGCTCGGTCGTATATTGAATCTACTTATCAGAAGAATGAGAAGTTTGTGACTGGCTTGGATAGTTATCTTGGGAGACAGTTGGTGGATCATTTGGACGATTCATTTGAGAAGCTTGTGGAGAAAGCTCTCAGGCATGAGAGTCTGTTTCCTAAGGATGGATCTGTTGTTGCTGTGACCAGGGAAGAGTCTAAACCCCAGCAGGGTGGAAACAAGAAGAGGAAGCAGCAGCAGCAGCAGCAGAAGGGTAAGGATGGCCAGAAGAAGCCGAAAGGCGAGGTGACTTGCTACAATTGTCAGCAGAAGGGCCATTACTCTAAGGATTGTAAGAATCCGAAGGTGCCAATGAAGTGTCACAACTGTGACAAGCCAGGGCACATCAGGAAGAATTGTCCAGAACCGAGGAAGGACAGGCAGATTGTGCAAGCCTATGCTTTAGGAGCTGTTCCGTCGTCTTCGAAAGCTCCTACTGCTGAAGAGAAGGGGAAGAGTGTGGTTGTTCAAGGTACTCTTTTCCTAGGTGGTGTTCCAGTTAGAGTTCTGTTTGATACTGGAGCGTCACATTCGTTTATTTGTAGTGAACTCGTAGGCCGGTTAGGTTTGGCACCGGATATTGTTGATAGGCCATTGGTTGTGACTAATCCAGTTGGGGGTTCGTCCTGTTTGTGTATGTTATGCCGTGGTCTAGTTGTGTCGAGTCATGGTTGCTCTTTTGTTTGTGATTGCTTTGTTCTGAACTTTGCGGGGTTCGGAATTATTTTGGGTATGGACTGGCTTAGGAAGTATGCGGCTAAGGTTGATTGTGAGAGGCTGGAGGTGACAGTCGAGAATGTGGAAGGGCGAAAGGTTGTGATACGATGTAAGCATGAAGAAGGCGTCTTCATGAGCTTCATGTATTCGCTAGTTGTTCCACGGGATGGACTGTCTTTAGTGCCAATCGCAAATGGATTCGAGGATGTCTTTGACGAAGTCAAAGGGTTGCCGCCGCATAGAGAGATCGAGTTTCGTATAGATCTAGTTGAAGGAGCCAGACCTGTTGTGATGCCTCTTAGGCGGATGGCGCCTAGGGAACAGCAGGAGTTGAGGGTGCAAGTTGATGACCTTTTACAGAAAGGATTCATTCGGCGTAGTGTGTCCGAGTGGGGTGCACCAGTTGTGTTTGCAACCAAGGCAGATGGGTCGTTGAGATTGTGCGTCGATTATCGTGAGCTGAATAAGGTGACTAAGAAGAACAAGTATCCATTGCCGAGAATAGACGACTTGTTTGATCAGCTTCACGAAGCTAAGGTGTTTTCTCAGATGGATTTGGCAACGGGATTTCACCAGTTGAGAGTAGCGAAGGATAGTGTGCCGAAGACTGCTTTTAGGACACCATCCGGTTTCTTTGAGTGGCTGGTAATGCCGTTTGGATTGACTAACGCGCCAGCATATTTTGTGGATCTTATGAATAGAGTGTTCAGAGATCAGTTGAACAAGTTTGTACTTGTGTTCGTGGATGATATTCTGATTTATTCCAGAATGGAAGAAGAGCACAAGACGCACTTGCGTATTGTTTTGGAGATCTTACGGAAACATCAGCTGAAGGCTAAGTTTTCGAAGTGTCACTTCTGGAAGAGTGAAGTGAGGTTCTTAGGCCATGTGATTTCTGGAAATGGAATAGCGGTTGATCCCGCTAAGGTGGCAGCAATCCAGGATTGGGTTAGACCTAAGAATGCATTTGATGTGAGGAGTTTTCTTGGATTAGCAGGATATTATCGACGGTTTATCAAAGACTTCTCCAAGGTAGCTGCACCATTAACAGGATTGACGAAGAAGAACCAAGTGTTCAGTTGGGATGCTAAGTGTGAGCAAGCTTTCGGAATCCTGAAAGAGCAATTGACGAGTGCTCCTGTTTTGACTATTCCTAGTGGGAATGATGAGATGGTGGTTTACACCGACGCATGTGGTACTGGACTTGGAGCAGTGCTGATGTAGAAGGATAAAGTTGTTGCGTATGCCAGTCGACAACTGAAGCCGCATGAAAGGAATTACCCAACTCATGATTTGGAATTGGCGGCGATTGTATTTGCTCTGAAGATGTGGAGACATTATCTGTTGGGAGTTCGATTCGAGTTGTTTACGGATCACAAGTCGCTGAAGTATCTTTTCTCCCAAAAGGATTTGAATCTTCGACAACAACGTTGGCTAGAGTTTTTAGCATCATATGATTTTGGTATAGCTTATACTTTGGGAAAAGGTAACGCAGTGGCAGATGCGTTAAGTCGAAGACATGCAGGATTGGGAGCCATGTTTTCAGAATGGAAGAGTCTCGAGTATTTAGCTGGATTTGACTTCAGGCCTAGATGTGAATTGGAACCTGAGATGTTGGCAAACTTATCAATAAGACCCACTCTTGTGGAAAGGATTGGCGAGAGCCAAAAGCGAGATGATAAGCCTGTCAAGATTATCCGTGAATTGGAATCTGGATTGGATCCAGAAAAGGATAAAGGATTCAAGGTCGATCGAGAGGGTTGGCTTCGGAAGCAAGGACGACTAGTTGTTCCCGATATAGATGAATTGAGGAGTGAAGTTCTGAAGGAAAGTCATCACTCGAAGTTGACAATTCATCCAGGTGGAAACTAGATGTATCGGGATATGAAGAGAACCTACTACTGGGAAGGTATGAAGAAGGATGTTGGAAATTTTATTTCCAAGTGTATGAACTGCCAGTTGGTTAAAGCCAAACAGAAGAAGCCAAGTGGATTGCTTCAGCCATTAGAAGTTCCTACATGGAAGTGGGAACAAGTGTCGATGGATTTTATTGATGGATTGCCTAGAACCAGAACGGGAAATGAAGGGATTTGGGTCATTGTGGATCGTCTGACTAAGAGTGCACGATTCATTCCTGTTCGATCGACTAGGACTGCATCAAAGTTGGCTGAGTTGTATGTTAAATGGATAGTTCGTTTCCATGGTATTCCGAAGAGTATAGTGAGCGATCGAGAACCATTGTTCACTAGTGGATTTTGGAAGAGCTTCCAGGAAGTCTTGGGAACCGAGTTGTGTTTGAGTACAGCTTATCACCCTCAAACAGATGGTCAGACTGAGAGAGTCAACCGAGTTTTGGAAGATCTCCTCAGAGCTTGTGTTTTGGATTTCGGAGGATCATGGGAAGATCACCTTCATTTGGTGGAGTTTGCGTACAACAACAGTTACCAGTCAAGTATTGGTATGGCACCGTATGAGGCATTGTATGGAAGACCGTGTAACTCTCCAACATGTTGGTTGAAAACTGGGGAAAAGCTGATACTTGGGCCAGAGATGATTCGGCAGACTTCGGATTGTATAGAGATCATTCGGCAACGAATGAAGGCAGCCCAAGACCGGCAGAAGAGTTATGCCGATAAGCGTCGAAAGGATTTGGAATTCGACGTTGGTGATATGGTTTTTGTGAAGATTTCTCCTCTGAAGAATGTTATTCGATTCGGGAAGAAAGGAAAATTGACTCCGAGATTTGTTGGACCATTCCCGATCATCGAGCGAATTGGAAAGCTCGCCTATAGGATGGAGTTACCTGAGAAGATGTCGGGTGTGCACAATGTTTTTCATGTATCATATCTACGGAAGTATGTGCACGACTCGAATACAGTGGTTTCTGCTGATAGCTGTGAAGACTTCGAAGTTGATCCAGTCGATAGAAGACCTCGTAAGCCGCTTCGGGTTGTTGAAACCGACACGAAACAGCTTAGGAGGAAGGAAGTTAAGTTGCTCAAGATACAATGGAGTGACGATGATAACGACTGTACGTGGGAGGTGGAAGAGAGGATGAAGGCAGCTCATCCTGAACTCTTCAAGGTATGGCCCTAAGGTGTCGTATCATCTAACAACATTGTAACTTGTTCTAAGTCATAGAATTCTGTACGCTAAGCTAGAATTGGATGCTTGGTTTGCTGATTGTTATGGATGGTAGGCGTACAGAATAATCCTGATTGCTCTGATTGTTTGGAATTTCGGGGGCGAAATTCCTAAGGGGGAGAGAATGTAACGACCCGTATTTTTACGGATCGACAAGTTCGACAGAATCTGGAATTTTAGCATTTTGAGCCATTTCAGATTTTAGGCAAAAATTTACCTAAGTCCTAAGTCGTTCACGACTTAGGATGAGTCGTGAGTCGTATACGACTCAGGAGATAGGAGGGACTCAGGGTATTGGCTAGTTAAGGGTGTAAGGATGAGTCGTTTGAACGACTTAAGGGGTAGACGCGACTTAAGGACTGAGCGAGTTAGGGGTTGAGTTGTAACAGCTAAGTCGTGGCAGAGTTAAGATGATGAGTCGTATACTTACTAAGTCGTAAGCTCAGTTGAGTCGTAACTCCAGTTGTTTGTTAAGTCGTGACCGACTCAATAGTTGTCTGCTAGGTTATAAGTCACAGGCTGGTGGAATTTGATAAGTCGTAGACGACTTAGTAGTTGAGTCGTAGGAGGTGTTGACTTGCTAAGTCGTAACCCAATCAAGTTAGTAAGTCGTAGGTTGTACCTTCTGATGAGTCGTACCTTCTGATGAGTCGTACCTTCTGATGAGTCGTACCTTCTGATGAGTCGTACCTTCTGATGAGTCGTACCTTCTGATGAGTCGTACCTTCTGATGAGTCGTACCTTCTGATGAGTCGTACCTTCTGATGAGTCGTACCTTCTGATGAGTCGTAAGCTGATGAGTCGCGCATGGGTGATAACTCGTGCAAGTGGATGAGTCGTAGCTTGGTTAAGTCGTAGGGGGTGGTTGAGTCGTGGGGGCTTAAGTCATAAGTCGGAAACGACTTAGGAGATAGACTAGTCACGACTTAAGGGCAGTTTTCAGCTATAAATAGGAGGGGTTGTTCTCACTTTTTGGGATCCGGATTTTGAAGCGACGAAGTGCTGCCATTTTGAGAGCTCGACTTCTACACTTCTTCACTTATTTTCTCCACTCTAATCTAGTGCTTTCATCCATCCAAATTGAAGATCAAGATTGAAGATTCAAGAGCTTAGATTGAAGATCTTCATCTTTTCAAGAGAGATTTCTTCATTTGAAGCGGATTTGTGATAGATCAAGCTTGATCCTTCGCTGTCCAGATCTGAAGCGTGTTGATTTGAGGTTGTTTAGGTGATTTGGTGAGTGGTGATTATCTCTCATACGGATCCAAAGAAGTATATCGGATTGTTGGCTCGATTTGGTGTTAAAATAGAGATTTCCATGCATTTTCTTCATCTAAAGTGTAGATCCATATAGATCCATTGTTCATGATGATGTTACATCTATTGTATCATATGATAACCTATGCAAGTTCATTCAACAAGTTTGTAGAGATATAATCCATGTTTTCATGTTTATTGGACTTTCAACTCTTTAATTACGAAAATGCCATTATTGTTATAATTGTCTACTTAGATCATATTTGAATGCTTGATTGCTTGGATTGATGTTTGATTTGATTGCTTGTTAGGAACTAGATGATTGATGATTAGATTTAGATCGAAGGTGATTCAAAAGCTAAGGGAAAGGCTCTTGAATTGGAAAAGCTGCTCGTGGCATATGTAGCGGGATGATGAAGCTCTTATGCATAGATTTGATGATGTGAAGTTGAGATGAGGCTTTGCGAGGATGTAATGAAGCGAGGCATCATATGATGAAGACTTGGTCTAATCCAGACGGGATCATTCCAAGCATGTTGATAACTCGGTGATATGATTCGAGTTGAGGATAATGAATGGATATGAGAATAGTCGTCGAGGAGGATGACTAGGAGGCTTGGATAGCATCGTTGTTGAAGGTTCTAGCATGCTCTAAGCAAGAGTACGTTTGGGCAGATTCGATAGTCCCAACGGCCAACTGTTGATGGTCGAGTACTCTGGGCAGATTCGATAGTCCTAGGCACGGGCTGCGACGACGTGCGGGAGTTATGTCTAGAACCGGGGTTTCCATTAGCCCTTGACGGACGGCTGAAAGAATGTGCCGGTCATTCAATTAACAGTGATATCGAGGCAATGATAACAGTGATAGCCAGAGTCATGGATGTTTGGTTGTAACGTCATTCGGATTCAAGAGCGGTATTTTCTGGGTGCTTATCTGATTTAGGCCTTGGTGCTTGGAAAACATCGCCCTTGACTCGAGTGATAGTAGCTTTACTTTAAATTGTATGCTCTGCTATGTTTGCTTCTGCTTAGTGTGTGTCTGGGGGCTATCACTGTAGAATGAGGTTGGAGTGGGAGGGTTGTATTCCTATTCCTTTTCCTTTATGCTCTTTTGGTATGTTGTTAGTTAATTTACTGCTCACTAAGACTGTTGTCTGACTCAAGGCTTTATGTTTTAATTCTTATTGCCTTGGGCTGTTCGTCCATTTTGGGACGGGCAGACTAGGTAGCAGGTGACAGGTGCTGTTCTCTTATCACGATGCTGATATCGAAGACGAGCTGGAGGGTTGCATATTATCTTCTTATTATATGTACTGGATATTCCGCTGTTTTGTATTCTTTGAGAGATATGTAGTGAGGCTTGATGTATTGACTATGTGGATGCTTGTATTCAACTATTATGGAGTTTTATATGATGTCATTTTGTTCTGTAAAGCTTCACTATACATATGTTCTATTGTATTTTGTCCATACGCTGTGAGTGATACGATAGATTCTGTCGTTTTAATCTTACCTTGACAATCGACCATGGTCGCCTGGCACACTTTACAGCGCACTATCTATAGATTCGGTGCAGGTGTCATGGGCGGTCGTCACACCACTCGTTCGCACTAAACGGTTTACTCTCCATTAGACAATTTCACACTCAAAGCATTACAATGTTTACCTCATCTTATCGGTAAACCAGACACAAAGGTCAAAACGATCAATCAAATAGGCCGGGGATTAATCGGAAAGGTGAACGCGCGGATTTATGGTCCGTGTTTTACCTAACCATTTAATCTCCTTTCCACTTCGTTCGAAGTGCAAAATTGTGTGTGTTTAAATAGAAATTTATAAAGCGGAGAAGGGAGCTTTTAATATGATTTAGAGGGATTATTTATAAAAACCGTGAATGAAGTCAAAGGTAAGTTATCAAAAGCCAAAGATGCAATAACAAACACAAAGAACCAACTTGAATCGATAAAATTTGGAAAATCAAACAAAACGAACAAAAATAGGCAAAACAGGGAAAACAGGAGCAGGTCGGTCGCCCGTTATTAAAGCTCGGTCGACCGGACACTGTTCTGAAAAATCCTCGTGAAGCAGGTCGGTCGACCGGACTTCCTGGGTCGGTCAACCAGAGCCTAAATTCCTGCACTTCCAAAACAGAGGCAGGGAAGTGCTCAAGTAGCACGTCGGTCGACCGGACCCTACATTCGGTCGGCCGGAGCCTGATTTCCAGCACTTCTTGCCCTATTAAATGAAATGCTAATTCTTTCCAAATCAAAGCAATAGCACATGAATACTTGTTAGGAATTCATACCCAACATCAATGATATCAAGAGAAGTAGATGTGAGTTCAAAACTCACCTTTTTACACACAAGCAAAGAAGAAGAAGCTCAATTGCAAAGAAACAACCAATCACACTCCACTTCAATTCTACAAGCTTCAATCTAAGATCAAAACAAGTATTTCCTAAATTTAGGTTTAGGAATTTCTGATATTGAAGAGAGAAATAGATAGAGAAGATGAAGAGGAGGCTTACCAATAGTTCTATTTGATTTTGGAGCAAGGATTCAAGTTTGCAAGGAGAAACTATGGCTTGGAATATCTAATTCCTCTTCCTTTCCACCATTTTCAGCTTTAGCTTGAGGAATGAAATGAAATGGAGATGAATGGATGAAGAGTTAAGGAGATGGGGTGTTAAGTGGGGTTAAGGGCTGAACCCAAACCCAAGTCCAAAGTGAAAAAGGGTCAAAACTCCACAAACTCCAAACATATCGAAGCTTATACTCAAAAAGATCGCAAACGACATTTTGAACTCAATGGAAGTGGTTTCGAGCTCTAATTCGGTGGTTTTCAAAAAGTAGCTTTTCGGAATATAATCCGACAAACGACATTATATTTAAATAAAATATTTAAATATACAACCGATAAATATGCGGGTTGTTACAGACTCCCCTCCTTAAGAAATTGCGTCCTCGCAATTCTTAAGAAGAAAATAAAGAGTAACAACCAAAAACATATCAACACATAAGAAGAACAAAATAAGAAGTTCACCATAAAGTGCACGAAAGGATAAGCCCGAACTTGCTTGCTCAGAGAATTCTATTGATTCCTAAGCTCGAAATAATTCGGAACACCGACGTGGTAAAAACAATACGTCAAATGGACCGAAGCTCAACAAATGAAGTGCAACAAAACGTCCGATGAACTTGGTAAAAAGATCATTCCATTCGGACATCAACAGAGAAACAATAACTTGTTGCTTACAATTAAATGCATTGGCAACACGATCCCCCTTTCGGGAATAAAAAGAATGAGAGTATCAGAAAATATTTCTTTTTAAATAATCTACTTTCCCGAAAAGCTAATACTTTCCAAAAATCATAATTATCTTTATGTAATTATCTTTCTAGAAAAAATTTCTTATTTCAAATCAATTTATTGTGTCAAATTGTCTCATCAAAGTATTTAGGAGATTCCTATCGATAACGTTGATCAAGCGCATCGACCAGAATTCTTAAAGCACTCAATGGGCAATACAATCACAAAATCATCTTCTATATGATAAACATGTTTCAAAAAACTTTTAAAAATTCTCTTTGTTTGTTTTAAGAACAAAAATCCCATTTAAACTTATAAATAAATCTTATGAAAAAGATTTGCAAAAATTTTAAATTGTTAATTTCCATCCAAAACCAATAAATACTAAAATGGAATCATCGAGATATTCACAGAATACTCGATTCATAAAATGGTTGAAATGAGCTAGACAAACTGAATGACATAATAAATCATTCATAAGAATCACAACGAGTGCGGAATGCGGTAAGTGGAATGCTAACTTCCGCAACTCGTAGCCAAATGAAAACCGGTGGTAAGGTCGAGCTAAAAAGACCTTAACACTACTCAAAAGATTGCTTAGGTAATAATCCTAAGACAAGACCAAAATACCAGAAAATTCTCAAACTACAAGAATGAGAGAAACAATACTTTCCTCGTCATGAGGGCTTACAGAATAAAATGATGCCATCAAATTGGAATCAAAATCACAAAGGAAGATAATTCAATATGGAATACTACGGAATTTAAATGCATTCCTAGACGTATTCCCAAAGTAGAAGGAATAGAGGAACACGACAATTCAAAGATTTGCATCACTTATTACACTCTGATGTATTGAATATGTGCTTCTATTCTGTGTTTGTCATACTTTGTTCTGAACTCAGCTCTGATACCAAGCTGTGACACCCCACCTCTATACCCACATTAGCAAAGAGTATTATTAGATAATACCGTCTGCTAATACGGAGAATAAGGCTGGATAGGAGCGACCATCTATAGTTTTTCCTTAACTATCTATTGAATACATCGACAATTACCATATCAAGCGAATCGACATATCCAATAAATACTTAATTCAAAACCATAGGTGGCTAGAGGATCTATCAGAAAAAAAATATAACAACTCAATGTAATATACATCACAGAACAGTAAATCATCACATGCACATATACTGATACATAGCAGAGTATACAAAATGATACATGTCAAGTGGTACAGAAGACCACAATATACAGACAGGACGAACGAATATAAATATCAGAGTTACAACAGATAAGGACTAAACAAAAAGCTAAGACAAAAAGGAGCTAGCGGAATAGTCCATGCGGAAGCAAAATAGGCTAAGTCCAAAGCACCTAACCTGAAACATCTCGGTCTGACCCGAGTATAAAATACACGGTTCAGTCTAGCTAAACAAATCAGTTAGATAAACTGAACAACAATAAACCTGCAAGGTTACAAAGTATAACAAATATCTCAAAAAGAGATAACGCAATCATCTAACACAAGATGAACATAACAAAGCAAGCCTCATATCATCGGCATCTCAATAAACAAAGGATATCATATCCCCAATCAAGCCAAAAGGAAAATAACAAATACCAATGAAGGTACACAAGTTCCACTAGATGATTGCTACATATCATGCGGCTCAAAAAGACCAACAACGAAAGGCGATGCACTAGGGAATATACATATCAATCAAAACAACAAAAGATGCTCGAGCTCAGTACTATATAACAAGGATCCATAAGCCCGAAGGCTCCAAACCCAATATCACCCATGCGGCTCAAAAAGACCAACATCGGAAGCGATACTATAGGGCAACAAACCCGAAGGCACAAACCCGAAGGTACAAACCCGAAGGCAACATACCCGAAGGCAACATACCCGAAGGCAACAAACCGTAGTGGTGAAGGTCCGGAGGCCCAGTACTGGACACCACTAACTGGCGGAATGTGTCACAACTCTTGAAAAGGAACCCGAAAAGTGTTAACGTGAGTCCCATAACCACTCGTTCGCACTAAATGGTTTACTCTCCATTAGCCAATTTCACACTCAAAGCATTACAATGTTTACCTCATCTCATCGGTAAACCAGACACAAAGGTCAAAACGATCAATCGAATAGGTTGGGGATTAATCGGAAAGGTGAACGCGCGGATTCATGGTCCGTGTTTTACCTAACCATTTATTCTCCTTTCCACTTCGTTCGAAGTGCAAAATTGTGTGTGTTTAAATAGAAATTTATAAAGCGGAGAAGGGAGCTTTTAATATGATTTAGAGGGATTATTTATAAAAACCGTGAATGAAGTCAAAGGTAAGTTATCAAAAGCCAAAGATGCAATAACAAACACTAAGAACCAACTTGAATCGATAAAATTTGGAAAATCAAACAAAACGAACAAAAATAGGCAAAACAAGGAAAACAGGAGCAGGTCGATCGGTCGTTATCAAAGCTCGGTCGACCAGACACTGTTCTGAAAAATTCTCGGGAAGCAGGTCGGTCGACCGGACTTCCTAGGTCGGTCAGCCGGAGCCTAAATTCCTGCACTTCCAAAACAGAGGCAGGGAAGTGCTCAAGTAGCAGGTCGGTCGACCGGACCCTGCATTCGGTCGGCCGGAGCCTGATTTCCAGCACTTCTTGCCCTATCAAATGAAATGCCAATTCTTTCCAAATCAAAGCAATAACACATGAATACTTGTTAGGAATTCATACCCAACATCAATGATATCAAGAGAAGTAGATGTGAGTTCAAAACTCACCTTTTTACCCACAAGCAAAGAAGAAGAAGCTCAATTGCAAAGAAACAACCAATCACACTCCACTTCAATTCTACAAACTTCAATCTAAGATCAAAACAAGTATTTCCTAAATTTAGGTTTAGGAATTTCTGAGATTGAAGAGAGAAATAGATAGAGAAGATGAAGAGGAGGCTTACCAATAGTTTCTATTTGATTTTGGAGCAAGGATTCAAGTTTGCAAGGAGAAACTAGGGCTTGGAATTTCTAATTCCTCTTCCTTTCCACCATTTTCAACTTTAGCTTGAGGAATTAAATGAAATGGAGATGAATGGATGAAGAGTTAAGGAGATGGGGGTTAAGTGGGGTTAAGGGCTGAACCCAAACCCAAGTCCAAAGTGAAAAAGGGTCAAAACTCCACAAACTCCAAATATATCGAAGCTTATACTCAAAAAGATCGCAAACGACATTTTGAACTCAATGGAAGTAGTTTCGAGCTCCAATTCGGCCGTTTGCAAAAAGTAGCTTTTCAGACTATAATCCGACAAACGACATTATATTTAAATAAAATATTTAAATATACAACCGATAAATATGCGGGTCATTACATAAGCCCACTAATCCATCACAAAAATTATGCTAAGGTAAGCCTGTAGGAACTAATTAATTCATTTTCATCTTCCACAAAGTAGCTCTAAACCTCAATAACCTAATTACATCAAAATGGTTACCTTTTTGTAACACCCCTTATTTTTGTTTAAAATTATTCAAGAAGTTTAATTAAATAAATTAAATTGGAATATATGATAAGTTGAATAAGATTTGTTAACTAAATTGGGTCACACCTTAATTAATCAAATAATAACATATTTTTAAACATAGAATAGGAAAGGATTAATGTGAGAGACATAATGGAAATAGTTCCTTTGTTCATTCCCTAAACCCTTCCTTTCTAATTCATTCTCATTGCAACTTCTAAAACAAAACGAAAAACGTAAAAGTGGTCGGCCTTTAGTAAAAGGAAATCTAAGGGATTCAAAATTGAAAAGCTTACAGGAATTAATCTACATCAAATATCAATCATCCTTATCCAATTTAAGGTTCGACACTTCAAGTTCTAAAGAACTCGATTGCCTCTATCAAAATGTGATCCAATAGCTTCTATGTCGCTAATCGATAGTTATGTTTTTCATGGCCACTTTACCATATAACTATGTTTTATAGGCTCGACGGCCAATGTTTTTAGAAGCTCGACAACCCTGTTTTAGCAAATTAACAGTCGTATGTTTTGCAAACCTTAAAAGCTATTTTAGAGGCTCGATAGCCTTATGTTTTACAAATTCGATAGCTATGTTTTAAAATATGGATAGCCTTATGTTTCACAAATTTGATAGCTATGTTTTAAAGGCTCGATAGCGATAAGTTTTACAAACTTGAAAGCTATGTTTTAGAGGCTCGATAGCCCATGTTTTCTAGATGCTCGACATTCCTGTTTTGGTAGCAAGAGTTTAAAAACTATGAAAGGATGATACTGCTTTGGTACAAGATTTTGGATAAGTATTTGGGCTATGTTTTCTTTGTTTTATAAATGGTTTCAAGTGGCTTATCTTTTCTATAGATAAATGTTTTTAAGGGAATTAAATAATGTTTTAGCCCAATTTTATATGGATTTTGCAACAGAAACTATTACTTAAACCTAAGTAATTTTGTTATGGATAAGGCTATTGATTGAACATATTTTGATGTATAATGTTATATGTTATTGTTACCATTTGATCAATTAAACTGACATATTTTTAACATTGTCACACTCACATATGCGTTACCATCATTGAATCTTGGGAATAGGGGAACATAATTACCAATTAGGTTGTTTCAGTTGTCAATATTGTCAAACTAATCTCCTAAGTGAGTAGAATTACATCCAGGAGATTAGATAGATCAATTATGTTAGGCTGCCTTAAAATGATCAAAGAGACATGATTTATGAATTTAAAACCAAAAAAGATATAGGTGGGACTGGTGTAGGGTCACATCCTATGCTTTAGCCATTAGCCTTCGGTTGATAGAGGTCTGTGATTCCAATGTGTAGGGCTTTATTACTAGTGAGACTAAAAGGATATGTATGCATAGAAAGGAAAGCATAGTAATGCTCACCATGTTGTTTAAGTTGTTTACTCCTAACCATATTTGGAGATTTTGGGGCATCTGATTATATTTTGGCCCAAGTCTGCCTGATAGGTTATTAATTGGCCTGTGAAAACTAATAGGTTCATAATGACCCTAGGAAAATTATGGGTTGGGATAGACAGTCAATTTTATGGGATGGGTAAACTTTGGGAATGCATAATCCTTTTGACAGACTAGTCATGTATACCCATATTGCATGCATATGATCATATCATGTTTTGTTTTAACCACTATGGTTACAAGTGCATGATTTATGTTAAAGATGGACATATTTTGATAAAATACCAGTGAGAGGAAAAATTGTTGCTTTCAACGGCATGGTCTTACTAGATATCTGCTTTTCGTTTGAGATGGCAAAGTATTATTTATACTAGAATTTTTGTTTAACCTAAAGATTTATACTAGAATTCGAAGTTTGGGTAATTCTAAAATATGTATTTATTATTCATTTTTAAGTATTTATTTTCTTATATAAGATAAAATATTGTAAATGATTATTTTTAGGTATCAATTTGAATGTTTAATGTATATACTTGTTCATATATTCTATTCTAATTGCTTCCCTGGTTATTCTTTTTGTATTATTGAATTAAAATAAATGAATGATTAACCGATGATATAGGTTTTTTTATTCTTTTAACATGATATGGTGATGGCATCCTTCTGTGTGATTTTATGATATTTAATTCTGTGTAGCAGGAAGTCTGAATAAACAAAATTATATGATCGTTTGGGATAGGGCATTCGGTATTTCTGTGGTTATTCTTTGGACTCTTTATATATAATATTGAATGGATTGTGTAACGACCCGATAATTTTTAATAATTTAATTTGTTTTATTTATTTAATTAGTTGAATTTTTGTAAAATTTTAAATAATAAAATTTTGAAATAAAAATTTGATATTTGGAATACGTCTATTTAAACATAGCCACTAGTAAATTTACATCAGAAAATATGGGAGTTTATTTTTCTAGTGTTATTTTATTTAAATCGATATCAGTTAATATTTGATGATAATTAAATGTTTTCCAAAACTGAATATTTTTCAATAGAAAAATTGTAAATCATCTTCTGAGCTAGACGTCACATTTCGTTTCTTAAAATTTTGACTGTTATTGCTCCGTCGATCTTATTTTCGACGAAATAACAGCTGAATTTAAAAGCATTCCGAAACCTAAAAATGACAACATGAGAAAATTTATTTAGAATACTCTGAATCAAACTACGAAATTCGTTTCGTGAAATTCGGACGTTTCTAGCTCCGTTTGGATTTTTCTGTACGGAATAACAACGTATGTCGGTACCGATTATCGACTTTTGATCGGATGATCGTACCACTAATATCTATATACCATTTTGATTGTCTCCTTGTGTTGATCTCTGCGGTATATACAACTCTGTGTTTCGGAGTTTGGTGTGCGGTGCAATCTGCAAAACGCCCAACGTATCGGTTCCGCAACCGAGCCTTTTGGTTGCTTACCCTTTTATTTTCCTACCATGCAAATCTTATATCCGTAAAACTTTTAATATTCCTGGAAATCAACGTTGTGACTTTACATTTTCATTTATTACTTGCCTGTTCAAAATGTGTCTTTACATTTCCACTCGGTAAACCAAATAATCAGTCGATTTAATAATTTGTGAATTGAACCAATGCCCTTTGCTTTTCCTTATATTCCATTTATTAATTTAATTTGTGAATTTGAAATGTTACGTTTCCTTTCACTTTTCCGTTTCATTTTTTTTCACAATCTTTCAAACTCTCCTCCTCCCAAATTATAAAGTGACAGCTCATGCCTACATCCATATTTGATGAAGCATGTTTATCTTCTTCCTCTCAATTTTAAATTTGTTCTCTTCTAAAATGTGCGCACCCTCCCCATTTTCATGCCTTCTATCGGCACTTCCTGCTCTGCCCTCCACCTTGGCACCTCCGCCACCTAGTAGTGCCTAGCAACCATCTCTAATAGGCCTCGCCAATGCCCAAAATTCCAAAAATAAAAAATAAAAAAAATGAGAGCATCATAAGGAAAGCATGTATTTCTTGGAGCATTTCTTATATAAATTTTCTTTTATATGTTGCTGTGCAGTCAAACCCACCAACCGAACAACCTATCGGTCACCGCCTCTACCACTGTTCATTTTCAAGTCTTGCCTCTCATCCAGGCCTAACAACCTCCATGTTTCAATTCTGTAACTTTCTCACCTCTTTAATTATATTATAGTGTATATATTTTCTATTTTAAGATATACACATATGATGTTTGAAAGTATCTACTCAAATTTTATATTAATATTTTTAAGACAGATTTGGCAATAGCCTTAATATATAGATATTCAATTGAAATTTTGAAAGTAATGTTTGGGTTTTATAAAAACATTGATTTCTAAAGTGTATACTTATATAAATGTATATATAGTTATCTGATGGTACAAATTGTATTAGTATTATATGCATAATCTGTTAGTTATATAAATTTGTATATATGTCAGTTCTATATATATGTGGTTTTATACTGTCGTATATACATTCTATACTGTTAAATTTTTTGAGAAAAGTATATTTTATACAAGTTGCTTACTAAGTTTTTCTGTTCGAATATATATATGTTTAAGTATTAACTAAAGTGGTTAACAAGTTTCATATATTGTTAAATATTTACTTTATATAATTTGCATTTCAAGTTTACTATTAGATACATTGTATATATTTTGTATTACCAGTTCGTTTACTGGTTTGATACATATATTTTATATATAATTGGTATTTCAAGTTTTTTATTTACTGTTAGATATATATATATATATATGTGTAAAAGCATATTGCCTATATTATATATGTTTACATATAAAATTTCAAGGTGTCTGCATTTACTTTCGGATGTATTTGTTGATTTGTATATGTTGCAAGTTGTTTCCTATATTACGTAATATATGTAATATGCTGTTTAAAAATAAATATCTCTTTACATAGTAGAGTATGTATATGTTTTCAAGTGTATTGCATATCAGTTATATAAGTGTTTTGAAAATTTTATATTTATATAATATGTTATACTTACATTTATACTAACAGTTTGAAAAGTGTGTGTGTGTGTGTGTGTATTTCAAAATTTTATCTTATAGATATGTTTGTTGTATTATATGTGTTTCATTTAAAACAATGGATTTTGAAATACAAGTGTATATTTAATTTAATATATGTTCGAATTTAGAATATGATTTTATATATATATAGTTATATATATAACTCCACTTATATCATTTATCTGCATCGATCCAGTTTTGATTTGATTTTGTCCTTTTCTTATCTATCAGCTTGTTCGTCAAATTCATGCCAATCTAGTTTTGCTTTGGAATTTGTAGCTTGTTGCATCGTCTACTTCCTCTAGCCTCGAAAGTTGAGCAATCACTCACGATTAACGTTCTTTTATTTATTAAATTTGATTTCAATTGAAGCGACAATTGAAATATGCTGCTGATAGTTATTTACATTGTTATACATATGCCATTATATGCTATCTGTTCACCAGTGACATCTGACACTATTATCTATTTTTTATATTGATGATATATGCCTGTTATATTATTATCATATCTGTTATCACTCTGCAAGTTCTCTGTTAGTATAGAATTCACTATGGGTTGAAATGATACATACTCGAACAAACTTTAGAATAGGAGAAAATCGTTATGGGTTGAAATGATAGACCCAAGCGATTTTCATTTGAATTGAATTTGGGATTGCGGGTTGAAATGATATATACCCGTATATATTTAAATTGTGGATTGAAATGATAAATATCTGTATCACTTGACCATAGGATAGAAAATTATATACAGACACCGTGGTCTATATATATAAATATTTTGAAATGTTTTCTATGGTTCTGGAAAAATATATGGTTTTAATATAAATATTGATTTTGATATTATATAAATGTTATTTTATATATATTTAAATGCTTGATTTTTAAGTTATGTATAACTTTGTTTAATATAGAACAAGTTTAATAATAAAGTTTGGTTTTTTTTAAAATATTGTATGGTCAAGTATTTATCTAAATTATATTTTAATATAGAATGATTTTTAATAAATTAAGGTTGGGAAGATAGATTTGAGATTGATTTGAAATGGTATTTAATTAATAATTATACTTAATTTAAAATCGATTTGGAACTTATTGAATTTGAGATTTTTAAAGGATATGATTTTTATAACTTGATTTTGGTTCAGGTGAATTAAATGAATATTTCAAGTATAAATAAATTGAAGGAAATATTTAGTTACTCGTAATTTGGGTCTTATTTAAATGATAATGGATTTATTAAGTAAATAATTTGAAATTAAATAATAGTACATTGAATTGGATATATATATATATATGGAATTATACAAAATATAGTTTGGAAATTATGGAATATTTAAAGCTTTGAAATATATATTTTGAAATGGTTTATTTGTGGTTCAAATCTGTATTTGAAATTGAGATAATTTTAATGGTTTATTTAGAAGCTAAATTGGAATTTAAGATTTGAGATCTGATTAAATTTGAATTTTGGAATTCGAGTTAATTTGGAATTAATTGGTAAAATTTGAGGAAAACAATTTTATTTTATATACTATTTTAATATTTAAACCGTTTAAGTGGTGGAAGTATATTTCATTGTTATGAATTTCAAAGTATTATGTTTTGAATGTATTATAATTTCAAGTGTTTAGTTTCGAAGATGTTATAACTTTGAAAATCCTATGGTTTGGAAAAGGATATGTTTGAAATAGAAATAATATCGTATTTAGCTTTGAAATAGAAATGATATCGTATTTGGTTTTGAAATGGAAATGATATCGTATTGATATGGTTTTGAAATGAAAATGATATTTTGGTTTTGAAATATAAACTATTTTGAAATGACCGCGGTGTTATAATAACGTTTGGTTGTTAAAGAGACCGATGTAACGACCCTAGATTTTAATTTAATTTAAATTTATAATTTATTGAATTTTTGAATTTATAAAATTTATATATATAGGAATACGAGATAGTTAGTAGTAAAGTAAACTAATTTAACAACAAAAATAACAATACAACTTGAACAAGTATACACAAACAAAAAAGTAAGACAAAGTAAACATATTAAAATAGAATCTCATGTATATAAAATAGAATACAAAGCATAGAAACGAAGAAGACATCAAAACAAAATATAAAACAAAGAAATGAAGCCACCACAACACCAATTCATCTCAGCCGAAAATAATATGTACAGGCTTTTGATAAACAAGGCTAAAGACAAAAGAAAATATGTCTATTCAAGTATATATTGTACAAAGCAATATTTTTATAAACAGGGATTGTACAAGCATTTAATGAAGCCCCAAAATTTGTTACCTCAGCCGAGTAAGGTAATGTAAGGCAAGATGCAAATACATACTTTCATTTAATGCTCTCTAACTCACCCATACACAAGTACAAAACTAGTATAAAATAATGTTACAAAAGAATGATGCTCAGTCCTTTACTATGAACTGCACATCCCCTTCTTAAGTATCTATACATCTCCAAGTTTTTGGTTCGTTCAAAACAACTAAGGTCCGAGAGAAAGAAAAAAATGAAGTGAATGTCATTTGTAAACAAAACAAGCATCTCAAATTTAAACATCAAAACAAATAAAAAGCAAACCAGAGATATGTAGCAAGCTTCATCATCTTGCATGCATTCTTAGCAAGTTCAAGTATTTTCAAGCATTCCAGTTGATAAGAAATGCAAGTTTTAAAATCAAAGACAAATGAAGGCAATTCCAAGTTTTAAAGTTTACAAGCTTTTTCACTTTCAATGGTGCTCTGTCCATTTAAAAACCCAGGTGAGCAACTTTAATTGTTTTTTTAGACCTCTTTATTCTTTTATCTGTGAGTAGCTTCTTTTTAAAACTTAAATTTAGTTGTATGGGAAAGTCTGATACTTTGTTGATTGAAGGAGATATACATATATACATATATAGATGGATAACTGGTACATATATATATAGAGCCTCAGAATAAACATAATACTGGAAGTGATTATCAACTTGTACTCTGATAATCTGGGAATCAAGTTTGAATTCGAAAATCATTTCTTCCCAAACCAATTGATATTTGGACTGGGAATCAAAAGAGTTTCTGTTTGTTTAACCTTGAATTTAATTTTAAAAATAAATTTGAATAGAAATCATTTGACATTATCTCTGGAAATAAATATTTCGAGTACAACTTCATTTTTGACAAAATTCGAATATCGCCATTTACGAATTCAATTACATAGCTTGAATACTTAGGGGATGACGTGAATTTTAAGGTTCATATCATAATTTTTAGTGATCTGATTTGATAGCAGTTCGTGGTTTTCTACTTTGGAGTTTTTGGGTCGCCGTGGTTGATCGAGGCGGCTGGAAGGCTCGGCGTTTGGCCTGGAGGTGGAGGAGGCTGCAGTGGGTCGGGGAAAAATGGTCTGGAGGTGGCCGGAGCATTGTGGTGGCGGTGGCGTTGATTTCTTTTTCCTAAACCTAGTTTTGAGGTGCCGTAGTTTAACGTTTAGTTCGTCGCCGATAGTCGATCGAGTGCAACGCGCTCTTGGGTGATGGAGGAGGGAGAGTTGACGAAGTCGTGGCTGGGTTTTCATGAACTCTGGTGGTCGTGGCGGCGAGAATGGGTTATTGACAGGTTTTGGGTGGGTTGATGTCTCGAATCCCAGGTTTAAGTTTCGAACTCGATTTCGTTTGGAGTAGCCGTGATGGTTTTGGGCGATCGCAGCCCTGTCTGAGGTTGGTGGGCGAGGTGTTGACGTGCTGTTGGGTGGCAGGAGGTGGCCGGAGCCATGGTGCACGTGCACCGTGCATGTTTGTAGCACTGGGAATTTTTGATGATGGGAAGTTGAAGTTCAGCTCGTGAATTCTGGTAGTCGTCTCGGGTTGATCTCGAGAATTTTGCGTGATAACTCGAAGTAAAATATAGGAGTCTAGGGTAGGTCTGTTTTTCAGTTTTGACAATACCCAGTTTCACTCGAGTCGTACTCGGGTAAATTTCATTCTGGCTCGGAAAATTCCCTGTTTTTCTCGAAGTAAATTACAGAGGACTCGGGTCATTTGTTTCTAGTGTAAACTGAACCAGATTTTAAACAGTTTTTAAAGTGTGGGTTTTAAAAATTTAAAACCAATGTTAAATTGAGTAAAATTAAGTGTTTAAAATTTCCAGACTTTTAAAATAAAATAAAGTTTTAATTTAAAAACTTTAAAACAAATTTAAAGAGATCTAGATTAAGTAAATTCGATTTAAACCCCTTCATAACTAAGTATTGTTTTAATTTGTAATTTAAAGTTTTAAAAGTTAGTTTATAAAGTGATTTAAAGTTAAATTAATGATCGTTTGAACTTAGAGTTTAAACTGAAAGCTCAAAGAAAATTTGAAATAAATGTTTCCAAACATATTTAAGTGAAACTTAATTTAATAAATGGAAAATGGGTTTTCTTTAAGTAAATAAAGATTAAGATTTAAATTCTTTAACCATTAAGATAATTTGAATGGTAATTGATAATTTGTAATTATAAGTTAAATGTATTAACTAAAGTTTAAATTAATAATCACTTGACAATTTGGAAAATAAAAATTACTTAGAGAAGTAATGAATAAATAATTACTGAATGTAATTAACTTAATGGTAATTTAAAATGTGAATTTATTATTTGTTAATAAATCAAAGGATTAACTAATAATGGCAGTTAATTAAGATTAATTTAAAAATTAAAGATTAATTGATTCAGTGATTTAAGAATGATTAGTTAATAATTAAGGGTTAACAAATAAATTTGAAAGAAAGAATTTCAAATAATTTGTAATTAAATTACGATAATTAACCCGGATTAATAAATTGATACATCTGATTTAAATAAATCAGTTGATTAATAGATTCACTTGTGAATGTTTAGATTCTATTGAATGTTAAATTGTTTGATATTCCTGATATATAATGCTTTGTGATACACCCTGATTTATGTTGTGATCTGTAGTTTACTTACCTGTGATATATATATCTGTGATCTGTGAATGAACGATAAGCGTATAGTTTATATCGCTTATCAACTATATCCTGTATTTTGTTATGTGATGATTGATGTTGCACTATTGTGTGTAAAACCCCTAGACCACACTGTTACACACACAAATATGGATTTCACGTGGAAATCGGTTAAGTCACAGATGATTTAAATTTGATGTTTTTGAAATTGAAATTTTAATTTCAATTGATTTTGAAATTGGAAATTTGAGGTTTAAAGTGAAAAGCTTTTGAAATAGAATTTCAAAGATAAAAGTCATTTTGAATAACTTAATCGAGTTTTGAAAATTTAAATAATTAGATTTAAATTTGAATCCAAGTTTGAAATTAAATCTATGATTTGGAAACTAGGGATAAAAGATGATATAAATGTGTTTGTAGGAATTAAACCATTTTAAAGTATAAGTTGGGAATTTGAATTTAAACCAAGGATTTCCACTCGTATAGATGAATCAAATTTCCAAATTGAAACTGTTGTTTTCAAAAGAATAAAAGCTTTTAGATAAGAAAAGAAATTCCAGTTTAAATTAAAGGAATTTCAAGTGAATTGAAAAATGGATTTTCCAAGTTATGAATGAATTCTTTTCGAAAGCTATGAATTGAATCTGTTTATTTTTAACAGATTTAATATGATGATTTGTTTAACCCATTCGAAATGAAATTGTTTTGAAAGCAATAAGTTAAATCCTTGATTTAAAGATTTAACGAGTTAAATTGAAATGGAAATCGATTTGGAAAATCTGTGAATGAATCTTTGTGAAATTAAGTGAACTTTGTGAATTGAATCTTTTTTTTGTTTAAAAGATTAAAATGGTAATTTGTTAAACCATTTGTAAAGAAAGTTTGGGTTTAAGTTGTGACTTAATTGAAATCCCATTATCCATTTGTTTTAAATATTTCGCTCACCATTCGGGTTAGCCGGGAAAAGACAATTATGTCATATAACCCATTCCGAATAGTGATACGTCGTATATGGATAGCATTTGAAGACCGGTGTTGAAGACCGGATATTTTTCGAAAATGAAAGGACAACCTGTCGAATGTCTCTGCACTGAGTCGCGCCGGTATAGAGATTTATATCACTCTTTTGTGACGGGAAGTCCGGACGTGATTGAAAGTTATCCGGAATTGCAAGGGCTTCGTGAGAAGTGCCTTCGGTTCTGTTCGAACCCGGAACAGACTTGTATGGATACATGTCTGACATTACACTTTGAGATATAAATCCGATTTCTTTCAAATACATTTCTATTGGTGGCGGAGAATTTATTCTCTTAGCTTAACACCCTTCTCTGAGACGTACGAGCTCAGAGGTTATGTAGTTGAAATTTATCAGCGATATATCCCAATTTGGTAATGTGGCATGCTGAGTGTTGCTGTGTGATGATCAGTGTTTGATCATTTGTGATATGATCATTTGTTTGATCTTATATCTTTGTGATCATAGGTTGATCATTTGTTTGACCCGAAGCATGGCTTTGTGAACAAAGCGTAGCTTTGTGGACGAGACTTCATCGAGCCTCACACCCCGGAAATGGTCGAAACAGGAAGGATGCAGCAAGGTTCTAGGGAGTAGCGCCCCTTAGTGTATGTCATTCCTTCTGGATAAAGGTGGTATCATGGTATGGAGCCCAGATACTTAACCTCTGTGGTTGCTGCAAATTTATTACTTTGTGGTTGTTGGAAATCGGGGATCCTCGGGAAGATCGGTGACGATCGGAGGATGGCATACGCGTGTCAGTAGTTACCTATTTTTGCAGAGGTAACCCGGCCTTGTGTTGGCAGAGATCCGGTTAGGTTCTCGGGTCGTCTATTCCAGGGACGTACCCATCGTGGATAGGAAGTTCCTTAGCCTGACCATTTGTTGGAAATCCATCTTCCAATACGAACTTTGTACGGTATTAGTTGTAGAACCTGCCATTTACGTACGGTGGTCACCACTGTTTAGATGGTAGCTATAGTAGGCATACGATACTGGTCGTATGTTGGCTAAGATTAATATTATACTTTCGAAATGTTTTCTACTCTATGCACTAATAATAATATCAAAAAGGATTTGATTTTGCGTAGTAAGCATGTTTGACTATCATAAGAAGAAATCTCCTCCAATTCTGCGTTTGCATTGTGTGTGTGGTGGGAGGTCTTATGGTAGTTTCATTTTCCAAAAGCATTGCGGTTTTCAATATTTAAATTCTTTTGTGTTGTTTAAAGATAAACTGTTTTTGTTGCTCACACCAGTCCCACGACTGACTCGGAGTTTATTGTTCATTTCCTAAACTCTGGGTGCTCATAATTTTCTACACGAGCAGTCTAGAGTTGGGTTTTTCAGATAGTCAGGTTCAGTAGATTTTCTGGAGCTAGTTCAGTCTTTGGATCGGACTGCACTTGCTTATTCTTGGTGTATCGTTATTGGGAGTTCAAGCTACTGCTGGAGTTCTCTCTTGAAGACTATCTTAGAGTTATTTGTTCCGCTGCTAGTGTTATCGTTTTCTTTTCCGCTGCTATTTGTTGTATCATATCTCTGATGTATATTGATATTCATTGTATCACTCTGTTGTATCAGATATTGTATATCAATGTATTATTCTTTTTATTCCGCTGTGTTGTTATACTTAATGTTGTTATAAGCTCCCGAGAACCAGATTCGGCATTTGAATCTACGGCATTTTGAGTACAAGTGAAGTACGGGTGCCGATTTTCGAAGGTCGATTTTTGGGTCTTGACAACCGAGATCGGAAATTGTCATACTCTCTGCCAACTCTGAAAACCACTTTAACAACCGTGTACGTAGTGGAGATTCCAGAATAAAGTAGGATGGTGGCGACGATCCTATTGAGGTATGAACGTGGACCCGACTCTCGTGAGTTGGCTTAAGGTGGCTAAAACAAGAGCAA
Source organism: Allium fistulosum (assembly GCA_030737815.1). Lineage (NCBI taxonomy): Eukaryota > Viridiplantae > Streptophyta > Magnoliopsida > Asparagales > Amaryllidaceae > Allium > Allium fistulosum. Next base: position 139,402,488 of record CM060904.1, read on the forward strand.
TCAACGAGTTATGTGAGGTAGCTCCTCCGATCGGACACACTTCTTCGATACCATTCTATTACTTTTGTGATTGATTGGGTGCACCCTTCGGATTTTTATGGGAGTGTGGCTCGAGGTGGGCGGTAGCTGTGCGCTGCGCGTTACCACCGGCCCGGAAGTGTAATTGGTATATCTACCCTGGCATCGCCTCGTTGTGCCGTGTCACCTCCCTAGCGAGCCTTGTACGATTTTGGTTTCCTCCTGTAGCCTATGCAGTATCCTCTGGTGGTATCCTATCAGGAGGGACTATGATATTGGATAGACTACTGGGACTATTACGTGTTAAGGTGGAAAATGTAAAGCCTTAACGCTATTTAAAAGTAAGTTTATTTTACTATATACATTATTATAATAGTGTATATTACTACATAGTAAATAGTTTAACGGATCCTCAAAGGATGGTTATCCCAAATATCCTTTGAGTTACTTGTATTTCAGTTGTTATTTCACTTGAGTTGGATTTATTGATATAAGAATGTTAATCTTGACTCGAGTGTTTTATGATTTGCTTTACGCTCGAGTCAGACTGAGTGATATAGCTTTTGAGATGAAACGATCCTGACTCGGCCTTCGAAAATCGACACCCATACTTTCACTTGTACTCGAATGCCATGGATTCAAATGCCGAATCTGGCTCGCCGGAGCTTATAACACATTAAGTATAACAACACAGTGGAAGAAATGAATAATACATTTGATATACAACATTGATACAATATTCAGATACAATGATGATACAATGAATATCAGTATACATCAGAGATATAATACAAGACAATAGCAGCGGAAAGAAAAGATAACATCAGCAACAAAACAATGTCTTCAATATGGAAATAGTCTTCAGAAAAGAAATCCGAATAGCAATAGCAACTCCATCATCAAGCTCCAATCCAAACTAGCTCGAACCACCATCAAGTGTTGCACAAAGATAAGCAAGGTCGGTCGTGATCCAAAAACTGAACCAACTCCAGAAATCTACTAATAACCTGACTATTTGAAAACCCCAACTCTAGACTGTCCGTGTGGGGAAATTGTGGGCACCCAGAGTTTAGGAAGGGAACAATAAACTCCAGGTCAGTCGTGGGACGGGTATGAGCAAACAAAAGCATTTGGTTTGATAAAAGAAATAAAAAGGAAATTTCATAATGCTTTTTTTTGAAAATGAAACTACCATAAGGCCTCCCGCCACACACACAATGCAAACGTAGACTTGGAGGAGATTTCTCCTTATGATAGTCAAATATGCTTGATACGAAAAAATTCTTTGATATTATTACTAGTGCATAGTGTAGAAAACCATTTCGAAAGTATAATATTAATCTTAGCCAGCATAGGCATTTCGCACTTATGCCTACTATAACTATCATGTTCAATAGCAGGTTTCTGCCACATTCCATGGCAGGTTATACAACTAAAACCACACAGGGCGCGTATTGTTTCTTTGGATTTTCCAACAAATGGTCAGGCTAAGGAACTTCCTACTATCAATGGGTACGCCTCTGGCGGAACGTCTCGAGAACTTAACCAGTTCTCTGCCAACACAAGGCCAGGTTACCTCTTACTTGGTAACTACTACACAAATATGCCATCCCCCGGTCCTTTGGGACCTTTATCTGAGGCGCCTCAACAAAGCAACAACCACAAAGAAATGAGATTGGAGCAACCACATATGTTAAATATAAGGGCTCCTTACCTGATACCACCCTTTTCCAGAAGGAAATGACATACCCTAAAGGGAGCGACCCTCATAACCTTGCCGCATCTTTCCTGTTTCGACCATTTCCGGGGTGTAAGGTCCTGATGAGGTCTCGTCCACAAAGCTACGCTTTTTCACAAAGCCATGTTTTGATCAACAAATGATCAATAAACGATCAACACACAGCAGCACTCAGCATGCCACATTACCAAATTGGGAGTATATCACTGATAACCTTCAACTACATAACCTCTGAGCTCGTACGTCTCAGAGAAGGGTGTTAAGCTAAGAGAATAAATCTCCGCCACAAACAAAAATGTATTTGAAAGAAATCTGCTTTATATCTCAAAGTGTAATGTCAGACATACAACCATACAAGTCTGTTCCGGGTTCGAACAGAACCGAATGCACTTCCGAAGAAGCCCTTGCAATCCGGGTATTCACAATCCCGATTAGACTTCCCATCACTAAGGGAATCTCTATACCGGAGAAACTCGATGCAGAGACAATCGATAGGTTATCCTATCATTTTCACAAATACCCGGTCTTCAAATGCAATCCATATCGTCGTATCATTATTCGGAATGGGTTATATGACACAAAGGTCCTCTCCTGGCTAAACAGAATAATGAGCGCAATATTTTAAAACATATGGATATTGAGATTTCAGTTAAGTCACACTTATAAAGCAAAACTTCCTTTTCAAATGGTTTAAACAAACTACCATTTCAAATCTTTTAAATAAAAAGATTCATTTCACAAAGTTCACAAAGTTCACCTAGTTTCACAAAGGCCCATTCATAGATTTTCAAATCAATTTCCATTTCAATTAGGATTAACTTTAAGTTAAGGATTTAATTTATAGCTTTAAAAACACGTTTCCAAAGATTTATTCATAACTTGGAAGACCATTTTCATTTTAGACTTGAAATCCTTTTAACACAAATTGGAAGTTCATTTCTTATGTGAAAGCTTTTATAACTTGAAAACAAATAGTTTTCATTTCGAAAAAAAATCCAATTTCATTTATACAAGTTAAAATCTTTGGGTTAAATTTAAATTTCCAAAACAACACTTTTAAATGGTTTAAACTCATATAAACTTGTATAATCCTTTTTAATCATAAATTCTCAATATAGAATTCAATTTCAAATTTTGAATCTAAATTTAAATCAAATTATTTAAACTTCAAAACTTAATCAAGTTTTTCAAAAATAACCTTTTCTTTGAAAATCCCTTTCAAAAGCTTTTTATTTTAAACCCAATCCATCCACAAAACCATTTGAATTCAAAAATTCAATTTTTTTTAAAACTATTTCAAAAATCTGTGACTTAAACCGATTTCCACGTGCAATCCATTTTTGTGTGTGTATAAGTGTGGTCCTGGGTTTTACACAATAAAAATGCAACATCATCAACCAGCACATATTCCAATACAGCAATATATATATTTTGATAAGCGGTATAAACTATAACGCTTATCTTTCATTCACAGATCACAGATATATATCACAGATAATAAATTACATTAAACACAGCTCAAATCAAAACAAAGCATCACATATCAGGGGTATCAAACAATACAATCATCCAATAGAATCCAAACATCCATAATAAGGTCAATTAATCATCTTATTAACTTAAATTAAATTAATCACTAATCCTGGTTAATTAACATTCATTACAAATTATTTCAATTAATTATTCTTTAAAAAAAATTAATTAACCTCCTTCTATTATTAATCAATCAATCTTTGATCATAAATAAATTCTTAATTAATTATCCTTAATTAATTAATCCTCAATTAATTATCATTCTTCATTAATTAATTAAACTTTAAATTAATTAATTGTCCTTAAATTAATTACCTTAATTAATCACCATTTAATTAATCACCCTTTTATTTAATTATCTTTTATTGATTTCACTAAGGAATTAGCTTTTATTTGATTACGCAAAGTAATTATCTTCTATTTAATTATACAAGGTAATTGTCTTTAATTTACTTTCATAATAAATCTATCCTTTAAATTAATTACCCTTTATTAATTTTAAATTAGTTGCATTAAGTAATTAATCCTTAATCTCTTGATTGATTACCTTAAATCATTAATTAATTACTTTTAATTAAGTGAGTAAGTAATTACCCTTGATTACTTATATTAATAACTTACCCTTTTATTATCACATTAATTAATTAATTACATTAATCAATTACCCTTTAAATAATTAAGTAAGTAAACCTTTAATTAATTTTATTAAGTAGTTAATCTTTAAATTTATCTTTAGTCAATAAATGAATTCTAAAATCTTAACTACCCAAAGAATAAGCCATTTATCTTACTCAATTAACATTTAAAATTTAAAAGCTTGAAGTTGATTTATTACAAAATCAATCGAGATCCTTTATTAATAAAAACTAATACCTTTGCCTTTAATCACTTGCTTAATCTGAATTTCTAAAACAATTTAAAGCTATTTGAATTTAAACATTTTAAACTTTGAAATTTATTTAAAACTTGTTTATTGACTAAATTTGAAAACTTAGTTTATATTCCTTTGAAACTTAGTTTAAATATTTTTTTAAAACCTTGTTATAAATAGATTACTAGAAAATTTAATCATTTCAAATAACTTTACCCTTGTTCATATTTGAGAATTAACCTGGTAACTTACTTACTGTTTCATTCTAAAATTTGTTAATAAATAAAGCAACCCGAGCCAGACGCGATTTTTTACTCGAGCTCCACTTCGGGTTAAACCCTGTTTTATTTTGCTTCGAGTTATTCGTAAGACCCTTCGAGTTCGTTCCTGAGCTTCTTCGAGCTAACATCTCCTTCCCCAAATTTCACAACCACCCAGGCACGAATGCATACGCATGCACGTGCACCATGCTTCTGATCATCTTCGATTGCCGCCGAGGCCACCCACACATAACCTTTGACATCCTCTACCGATCCCGACCACCCATCTCCGGTGACCACATCAGAAACAAAATTTTGCAATTCGACCCCCTTCCTGGATTTGAACCACCATCAGGAAAATGCTTCACCACAACACGTCGAGCCACTAGCATCCCCGAATCACTGACCACAGCTTCGTCGCATCACCACGCCCCCATCCCCCTTGGTTCGATTGACCAGATTGCCACGTCAACGACGAAAACCTTACGTGAACGACCGCATACCCAACATACCCCAAAACCCTAAAACGTCATCACGCCATTGCCACGACCAACAAAAAAATTCGCGAGTATTTTTCCTATGGTCACTGACCTCCAACCATGCTCCCACTCCAATCTCAAGATTAATCATTACTCCGATCACTAGGATTTGACGAAATTAACAATTTCGTTCAACTTTAAAATTCGCGACATTCCCTAACTTAAAATTTAAAAGCTTAACATTAAAATTCATTGCTTTTTGGCATGAATCAGGATATGAAAGTAGACCTTGAAACTGAGATACTTGAATTCTCTGTTTTATGATGGTTTCACTGTAAATAAACATTTTTACAGTATTTACTTAATATTTTTTTCTGAATTTTTTTTTAAATTAGCATTTCAAGGTTATAAATATTTTTTGTTTAGAAATTAAGTCCTAAAATCATCTAGATAGGAAGATTTTGAATCTTCTAACAGGTTCCACAAACCTGTAACAATGGACAAAGACACATGCCTGTATTCTAACAGCCATGCAAACAATCATTATAACATACTTAAGCAAATAATCCAAACATCACAAACAGATTCAAGGGTTTGCTCACAGATTCACAAGCATTGGATTCAAAGAACTGGTTTTAAAAAAAATTAAAGTTGCTCACCTGGAAAATGGAGACAGAGGGCAGCAAACCAAAGCCTGTATATTGAGTTGAACCTTTTACTTGTTTTAACCTTTGATTCCTATTTTCTTCAGAATTATCTCAAGCCTTGAATCAGGTTGCTTGCTTTACTGTTTAAGCTGAGTTGTTGATTTTTCCCAAGTTTTGAAATCTTTTTTTTATGCAACAGAGGATAGAACTGCTGCTTGAACCAGAAATTGATTTTAAATCTTTGAACTTGATTTCCCCCTTAATTTTTTTCCAGAGAATCTTGCACTGTTTCCTGAAACTGTGTGCTTCTTTTTTTTTAAATCTGTAGTTTTTGAATTTGTTTTATGTTAAGACTTGATTTTGAAATCATAAACTCATTAAATTATAAAGTTTAACATTTACTTGAGAGATGGAAACATAAGCTACAGCTTGATTTTGAAACAGATCTTGATTTTTTTTCTTCTATTCTTGTTTCTCTGGGTTTCATTCTGTTTCCTAGGTTTGAGATTTTGATTGTTTTGATTTTCGGTTTTGATTGCTTTGTTTTGATCTATAGTTGTTTTCAGGTTTGAGAAAATGAAGATGACGATCAACCTTTTCTGATTTTTTTCTATTTATTTTTCTTTGGGTTTTGAGATTTGAGCTGCCCAAATCTATGTTACTGTATATTTCAGATTTGGTGAGAAGTTAAATTATTGCATATGGGGGAGCTCAAAAGTTTCTATAATTTTAAATTTCTATTATTTTATTCAATTAAATATATATTGAATGCCATGTGTAAAAACAAATGATTATGAAATCTCAATGCATGTTAATTCATATACTCCATCCCCTTGTGTACATTTATCATTTGCAATTTTCAAAGATAACAGATTTTTTTTTGAATAAATCTTATACCATATTCACTTAAGTCTTTTATGTACATAAGTTTGCATTTTACATTTTCATGTTAATAACACTTAAATATACCTTTATATTATGTTTCCCATTTAAATAAATACATCTTTCTTTTATTTATGTATGTGTTATGTTTTCTTTTATACTTATCTTTACACAAATAAAATCTTATCTCCCATATGTGTTTGTTTATATTTGTTTTTTTTCTTTCAAGTCAACAGGATCTTTATAACATTTTTATATATTTTATTTTCACATATACATTTTATAAATAAATACATCTTGTTTATTATTTTCCACTTATACCAATTTAAAGAAAGAAATGATTTTAACTAAATATGCTTTTAATAAATAAACACATATAAATAGTATTTAGTTTTGAACAATTGTTTTTCATAAAAAAATCAATATATATATATATATATATATATATATATATATTCATACATTTTCCTACCATTTATATTTATGCAGCTTTCAAGAAAATGATTTGAAGTTCACATTATACATTACTAATAAATATTCATACTTATTATATTATAAATACAAAAAAAAATTCCTATTAGTATTAAATTTGTAGAGTTTCCAAATCCAATATATTTATAAATATTTATTTCTGAATTCCAATTAGAGATTCTATTTTAAAATCATATTTATATTCATTTACATTAATAAACAAACAAATATCTATTTAAATTTGGAAAATACCAAATTAATTCAGAATTTAATTTCTAAAATTAAATAAATTTCCAATTTAAATTTGATTTAAAAACGGGAATGTTACATGAGACTCACCTTTGGAGTTCGAGCTTCGCTTGGAGATCCAGCTATCTATCCAGCTTTCGGATATTCAGTTGATTCTAGTGATGTATTCTGATCCTGTATTTGAATATTGTATTTGAGACTTCTGTTGTACCTTATTAAACTCTGATATGTATATAATAGCTTCATGAACTACTATCTTTTATTTCCGTTGCATATTGTATATTACTCTGTGTCTTTGATTCTGTTATTATTTCATTTACTGTATATGCTGAGTTTTGCCAAATATAAACTAACAATCTAGTATTTTGAGCAATTCAATTCCGACAAGTGTGGATGCGAATGGATGAAAATATTAGGTCGTTACATTGAGTGTAGATTATATGTAGAGAATAAACGTTTGAGTATCACAGAGTGGTATGGGTTCCGTTGTGATATTTATTCTATTATTCCCTATAAGTAGATGACACTCACACGATGGGAATAAAGTGGATAGTGTGAGGTGATACACGCAGTGATATATGGCTCCATGCTTACATTTAGTGAGTATGGCTCGGTGCTAATGATAACCATGACTTCGTGTGTGTATATATTAGTTATAGATGCCACTATTACGATGTACTCCTAATTGTGTTTGTTGGAGAGGATAATATAGCTAGTATCCACCTTAGTAGCCAGATCGTAGGGTCGCTCCCTAAAACTCTAACATTTTATATTACTTAGTGCTTTCAGCTTGTGCTACCTTTTATGCATGCATTTTCCTCTACATCATCTAGGCTAGTAGTTTATTACCTATACCTTTGTGGTTAGGGGCAATTAGAGTGTCGTGTTTAATTAGTCCTCATTTTGCCGAGAATATTGGTAGAGACTTAGCGTCTTTGGAGATTTCTTAGTGCTTTCAGTCTCCCTTCTAGTTTTAATGGAGTAGTAGTTTGGCATATATGATTGATACAACTTATTATAATATTGAAGTGGGCTAGGTGCCGCATATTGTTATATCGATGACTCTACTTGAGACTTCGTGTCTTTCATACAGTCATTTCCCGTCATGATACCGCTGGATGGTATAAATATGAGGAGATGATATTATACCAGAGATATATGATCAGTTTAGAGTGGATTCTCGGTATACTAAAAGGCAGCCTATCTATCTTATTCCATATTAATGGTGATGTTTTATTTATTGAGATTGAGAGTTATATTTGGGCAATGCTTCTTGCTAGCTTGATCATACTTGGGGATATCTTCTCTATTAATATTTGCGGATTTGATGTTGATTTGAGATTTGTATGATTCATCAATTTGAGTAAAAAAAATTGATTTCTAATTTGATATGTTTCTATATGGGTAATGACATCTTTCGATGGCAAAATGGTTGTTTTATATGGATTTGAGCTATTTATGTGATTCGATGCTTTGATGATTGATTATGGAAAATTATCAAGCTTGCATTTCCATAAAAGAGTGTGTATGTATCAACGTATACCCTGTAACGACCCGATATTTTGTACCATTCGCATCCATTATAAGTGTATAGGTAGACAATCATGGCGGAGTTGAATTGCTCAAGATACCGCGTTGTTAATTTAAATTGGCAAAACTGAACATATACAATAAATAAAGTAATCACAGATCACATACACAGAGTAATAAATGCAGCGGAAATAAAAGAGATAGTAGTTCATGAAGCTACTATATAAATGTATAAGTTACATCAGAGTTAAACCAGATACAACGGAAGAGTAATGTGATACATCAAATACAAATAGAATACATCATTGGAATCATCGAATACTGAAAGTAGAATAGATGGCTGGATCTTCAAGCAAAGATCCAACGCCAAAGGTGAGTCTCGAATACTGGTACACTCAGTCTGACCCGAGCGTAAAGCAAAAACACAAGACACTCGAGTCAGGATTAACATTCTTATATTAATAAATCCAACTCAAGTGAAATAGCAATTGAAATACAAGTAACTCAAAGGATGTTTGGAATAACCATCCTTTAAGGATCCGTTAAACTATCTACTATGTAATAGTGTACGATAAGTAGATAATGTCTATCAGTAATATAAGGTATCAAAATAGTGTTAAGTCATGGCCCATTCCACCCTTAACACATTTTTATTCCCAAAAGCATATACAAGACCGTAGTTTCCCCAAAACCGGAAGTCACCAGAGGGAAATCCATATACTAAAGGTACAAAACAGTTTCGTAGTGGTCGCGAATAGGGAATACAAGTATGACAAGGCACATGAGGCAATACCCAAGGTAGTGACACTACCGTTCGCCTGATCTGGACTGGTGAGAACGCAACGCCGCAGCACCCGCAACACCGTGCAACAACACTCCCAAAATCAAGGGTGCACCAATCGACAACAAGTAATGAATAGTTTCGAAGAAGTGTGTCCACTTGAGGTAGCTGACCTCCATTGGCCCGGCACGGCTCCTGTTTTAGTCATTTCCAATTTGACACAAGTGTCAAGGCTATCCATTATCGTTCTCTTTCTTCAATCATCACGAACATCATTCCAACCACTTCATTCTGGATCATCACTCCACGTATAGTTATTAAAGTGGTTTCGGTTTAGACAGAGAGTATGTCCATAACCGATTCCGGTCTCTTTAATAACTTTCGAAATTATTACACCGATTGGTCGTTTATTCATTTCAAAACCAAATCCATTTCAATCTCAATTAACATTTGTAAACCAACATTTCATTTCTCTTTCGAAATCAATTTCCATAATTTACGTTTCAAAACTTCCAAATTATAATTTCAAATCTTATAATTTCAATTTCAATTTCAATTTAAAACAATTCAAATATTGATTCAAGTTCGTATAAAAGTTTCATTCCGAAATCATTTAAATTAATTTAATTTAACATTCAAATCAGTTTAACTTCATTTATCGATTTTATTCAATATTCGTTAAGTAAATTTATCATTCAAAACAATTCTATTTAATTTCCAATTCATTAAATCAATTATTTAAGTTCAAACTTCATTATATCAAAACTTACAAATTGAATTAAATTAAATTCATCAAATCAAATTCTTTAACTTTCAAGTCTTACATTAATTTCAATAAATCACATTTTATTTCTTGTTAAAGAAATTCGATTTCACTTATTTACTTACTTAAATAAATTTCCATAACTTAATTAATAAAGAAAACTCAATTTCAATTATTTTACGAAGTAAATTCACTTATTCAAAAGTCCAATTTTACTTATTAAAGAATTCAATTCAATTTGATCATTAAATCATTCAATCTTATTTAATTATTAAATAATTCAAAACTTAATTATTAAATAATTTCAAAGTTTAATAATTTCAAACTTAATTACAATTTCAACTTAATTCAATCATTTCTCAAATTAAACAACATTCTTTCATCAATTACATTGTTAATATTTTGTTTCAGATTATTAAATATTAACATTTCCTTTCATTAAATTCATATTCCAACTTCATTTCGAAACCATATTATTTATTAAAATAAAATCTTCGTTTTATTTTTAAATCAAATTATTGACCAATCGGGTTTTATTTAATTCTCTATCCTAGGTCAAGGTTTAATTTGGGTATTTATCATTTCAACCTGATTCCAATTCAATTCAAAATCAAAACATATCAAAGGGAACTTGCAGTGTGATAACTGGGATGGTGTCAAAGTAAATAAACAAGCAATAACAACAATCAATAACAATCAAATAATCAATTCAAATAATCCTGAAATAATCGTATTAATTCACATTGTTATTTGTGTAAATTAATAAAATTATTTCTAGAATCTACACTATCATTTCATGTAGATTAAAGATTATTCCACTAATTATTTATACGGTTTTTCACTTGTCATTCGATTTCAATTTTACACTACAACAATTAATCCAATATACGTTCAATGGTTCAAAGTGTAATTATCACTATTTTACATGTCAATTAATTTAACAAATAAAAGGGGTCATATTCAACTAATCAAATTCAACATATGTGTCGATTCAAATTTTAGTTATCCTACGTCAAATTTACTTGCATAATATTTATCACTTTATACATTTCAATTTAATATCCAATATAAACACCAAACAATCAATCAATTATCAATCAAACAGGATTATCATCGTATAATTAAAAAATAAATGTGTCAGATGTCACAGGTGAACTGCTACAGGTAATAGCATACATATAACAGTGTAAATAACTGACAACAGCATATTTCAATTATCGTTTAAATTGAAATCAAATTTAATAAATAAAAGAACGTTAATCGTGAGTGAGTGCTCACCTTTCGAGGCTGGAGAGATTCGACAAAGAAATGAGCTATGAACTTCAAAGAAATGCTAGATGGACACGGTTCGATGAAGAAACAGACACGACAGACAAAGCTGACAGATAAGAAATTGATGAAATCAAATCAGAACTGGATCGAAATGATAAATAGTATATGTAAATTAATATAAATAGAACATAAAAATTTATATATATACACAAAATCGTAAATCAATATCTAATTTCAAACTTTTATTAATAAAATATATATATACATTTTAAACCCAATATTTAAAACAAAATAGAACAACCCTATGAACTGCTACCAGAAAACATCCCTACAGAAAAATATAGTAATTTCAAACTAATTTTTTTTAACACATGAGCAGCATATATTTATACTATATAAACTATCACATAAAACAATGTTCTATACTTAAACTATAGATGTAACTTAATATACACTACTGAAAACGTGTGATACTTAAAACAGTGGAAGACCAAACAAAGCCCAGCTTTATACATGCTAAATAACCAATTTATTATAATACATATAACTTAACCGAAATGAAAGATTTCAAAATCTATGCATTACATATATATTTTACAACTATGTAGCCCCCACGTAAATATTATGTTACCCTCACGTATATATTATATAACAACTAATACATCTTATGCGAACTAAGTAGCCCAGGTTACAACTTATATTTCAAATACTATTAGAAACTAATACCTCCTGACCTATATACGACTAATTGTTAAAATACATGTAACACCTCCCCATCATTCAAAAACAAGATAACAGACCCATTATATCCATAAATAAATATATATATGAAATGCAAACAGACATTTATGAAAATTTATATTTAATCCATGGAACAAATACCTTTATATGAGAAACGGCAAAGGATAAGAAGACTGAGGTTTGGGAAAATGAGTTGGTTGCTCGACGATGGCTGGCTACACGCAGCAAGGTAGAGGGCTCGAGCAAGATGACGAGAACGGATAGAACGAAGGAGATGGCGAATTCTGGGCTGTTGGTAGGGTGTTCGGCCTTGTGTGTCTCGGTGTGATGATGGAGGCAGAGAAGCATGGGGTCGGGCGAGAGGGTTGTTGCACGGTAAGGAAGTGAGATGCTGGCGGTGGTGAGAGGCTTTGGGTCCGAGTTGAGGGCCGCGATGGTCTAGGCTGAAGTGATGGGATAGGGGAAGATCTGGACGAGCTCGGGTGGAAGAGATGGATGTGGGTGCGGCAGGCACGGCCTGAGATGGTTCTGGGCTGTGGTGGTTCGTCCTTGGTTTGCTGGTGGTGGTCTGAGAGGGGAGAGGGAGTGCGGTTGCTGGGATGACTAGAAGAGGAGGGTATGGTGGTGGCTCGGGGAGAGGGAGGCAAATCTGACAAGGGTTGTTGGGGTGATGGAGAAAAAAATTTGTGCTGTCATTTTTTTTATAATGAGTTGGCTTAAGAGGAAATAGGAAGGCAAAGCGGGCAAGAAATAAATGCCTTGAAGCCAATGTAAATGAACATACATAAGCTAAAAAGGTAGTAGAAAATGAACTGACAACAATGACTAACAATATTAATTGAATAAAAAAAAAGCAAACGTCAATGGTCACAATTCATCTTTGGGAATAGGAAATGTTGGAAATTGAACAGAATTAATAACACCGGTTATTGGGTTTATATGGTGGGAAAAAATGAAAGGTCAGAGAAACCAAAACGACTTGGGTGCGGAACCAATACGCGAGGCGTTTTGCAGACTGCACTGCACACCGTATTCCGAATTTGACAATCGAATATACCGTAGAGATCAGCACGACGAGACGATCAAAATGGTATACAGATATCAGTGGTTTGATTGAATTCTAAAATTCCGAATTTTCTACTAGCGGAAAATGCGAGAAAAACACTGAAAAATAAGATCGACGGAGCCAAAGATGTCCGAATTTGGAAAAACGATAAACTGACGTCTTTCTCAAAAGATGGTTTAGAAATTTTCTATGTAAAAATATTTAGGTTTCGAAAACATTTTATTTTCATCGCTTTTTAACTGATAAAATTGAAGTAAATTTATGCGCGAAATAAACTTTCATATTTTCGGACGAAAATTTACTAGTTGTTATGTTTAACTAGACGCATTCCAAATATCAAATTTATATTTCAAAATTTGATCGTTTAAAATTTCACAAAATTTTAACTAATTACGTTATTAAAACAGTTGAAATTTACGGGTCGTTACACTCTTCCCTACTCAAAACTTTTCGTCCTCGAAAAGAAACGAGGTAGGAGAATAGAAACAACCAGAAAGAAAAACAGATTTGAAATACAAAATAACAATTAATTTAAACCATATAAATTCAAATTTAAATTAATTGATATTCAATAATTGATTTAATCCATTTGATTTCACCAAAATCAAACTCAACTATTTCTAAATTCATTATCTTATTATCCCATTTTCTTCAATTTACAATTTCTAAAACCATAAATTTTGAATAGTCATTTATTATAATCATATTTTCTTCAACAATTTTAAATTCTTCTTTATTCCAAATTACTGTTAAATTTATTCGACTTAATATATCTACTCACATATATTTAACCCATATAAATTAATTTAAAACATAAAAGTTTCGATTTAAATTAATTTACATCTATTAATTTCTCTTAAATTCAAGGTAATTTCATATGTTGATCAAATTTCAATTTATTAATTCTTTCAAAACAAATTTATTTCATTATTAACCGAGTTTACTTATTATCCTATCTAACTCTATTAACAACTTTATAATCAAAATTTAGTGTATAACATTTATTATAAACACTCAAATTTTATTTATAATTTCAATTTATCTTATATATTATCCAATTACATATTCAACTTCTGAATGATTTAGGTAAGTTGTATTAGAATGCAGTTGAACAATATACAAATAAATTTTTTCCCAATCCAATTATTCAAGTTTAAATATTTATTCCAAATTTTGGTTTTATTTATAATTAAAATCATCCTTTAACAAAATTTAAGAATTAGATTTCCGATTAACTTTAAACAATTTAGAGATATATATAATATATTTATACCAAATCAAATTAAATTTTTAAAATAAGATACTTATATATATGTAAATCAAATTATACTGAAGAAATTTAAATTAAAATATTTTTCAAAACAAAACCGTAGCAAGGCTACAGAATAGTATCCCCACTTCGAAACTCGAAAATGAATATCGATGATGCGGCCGCCATCACCGAAATTATTTTCCAGCGACAAAGAGAAGAGCACTGGTTTCAACATTTTAAAGTTCTGTGTAAATGGTTTCTATTTGAAAATACCTTCAATAATATACATTTTAAAAAAAAATTAAAAACCAAAGCTTGAAATCACTCGAAATTAAATTCTCAAATTCTAAATTTTTAAATTCATTTAAATTTCAAATCAGTTTATAACCCATGTTTAAAAATTCATGTATAGAACAATAAGTGATAATCAATTATTATCATTTCAACAACCAATTTAATTAACTTATTAAATTTTAGAAAATTTTACTCATATATATTGATAATATATTCATACAAATTTATTCCATTTACCAAGTTTGAAAACGATATTGTGTCAGTTTGCTCTGCTCAAGTATTTTGGAAATCCTATCGATAGCGTTGATCAGACGAATCGATCGGAAACCCAAATCAACATCCACAACTCAAACAACACAATATATTTTAAACATTTTAAATATTAATTTACAAATACACTTCCTCGCTCGACTATAAGAATAGATTTCAAAGCAAAGATAGAGATTCAAATTTGATGGACTCAAATCAAAGAGAATTTTGATTCGAAAAATAAGTTTGAAACAGAAGATAATATAATTCAATTTCCACAATCGGGAGATGGAGGAGTTTATTTAATTCACGAGCAACTTTAACCGGGTCGACCGTAACTTCAAGAATAAGATCGATGCTGAATTTCGAGGTAAATCAACACTCGATCTCAAGGAATGGAATTCAGGTATAGCAGGGAATAGATAGCATCGTAAACCGAGGATACAGAAATCTCCGGTAAATCGATGCCTATTATAAAGGAGTTTCACCCCTTTTTCAAATCATTCGAAGTTTGGCGAGACCGCCGATTCACTATAAGGGTCATTCGAAGTGGAGTTATGTGATGCTCCAGAATTGAAAGAAGACGAATAGTGAAGGACACGAATGAATTTTGGAACCGAGGGAACGTTCCAAAATTCAAAGGAATCGAGTCAAAGGAAGAGATTAAAACTCGAATGAGAGTGATTCTGTAGATACATTTACCCTATATGTTAAGTTTTGCCTAGAGCTACCAAAGCTCTGATACCAACTGTAACGACCCGATATTTTGTACCATTCGCATCCATTATAAGTGTATAGGTAGACACTCATGCCGGAGTTGAATTTCTCAAGATACCGCGTTGTTAATTTAAATTGGCAAAACTGAACATATACAATAAATAAAGTAATCACAGATCACATACACAGAGTAATAAATGCAGCGGAAATAAAAGAGATAGTAGTTCATGAAGCTACTATATAAATGTATAAGTTGCATCAGAGTTAAACCAGATACAACGGAAGAGTAATGTGATACATCAAATACAAACAGAATACATCATTGGAATCATCGAATACTGAAAGTAGAATAGATGGCTGGATCTTCAAGCAAAGCTCCAACGCCAAAGGTGAATCTCGAATACTGGTACACTCAGTCTGACCCGAGCGTAAAGCAAAAACACAAGACACTCGAGTCAGGATTAACATTCTTATATTAATAAATCCAACTCAAGTGAAATAGCAATTGAAATACAAGTAACTCAAAGGATGTTTGGAATAACCATCCTTTAAGGATCCGTTAAACTATCTACTATGTAATAGTGTACGATAAGTAGATAATGTCTATCGGTAATATAAGGTATCAAAATAGTGTTAAGTCATGGCCCATTCCACCCTTAACACATTTTTATTCCCAAAAGCATATACAAGACTGTAGTTTCCACAAAACCGGAAGTCACCAGAGGGCAATCCATATACTAAAGGTACAAAACAGTTTCGTAGTGGTCGCGAATAGGGAATACAAGTATGACAAGGCACATGAGGCAATACCCAAGGTAGTGACACTACCGTTCGCCTGATCCGGACTGGTGAGAATGCAACGCCGCAGCGCCCGCAACACCGTGCAACAACACTCCCAAAATCAAGGGTGCACCAATCGACAACAAGTAATGAATAGTTTTGAAGAAGTGTGTCCACTTGAGGTAGCTGACCTCCATTGGCCCGGCACGACTCCTGTTTTAGTCATTTCCAATTTGACACAAGTGTCAAGGCTATCCATTATCGTTCTCTTTCTTCAGTCATCACGAACATCATTCCAACCACTTCATTCTGGATCATCACTCCGCGTATAGTTATTAAAGTGGTTTCGGTTTAGACAGAGAGTATGTCCATAACCGATTCCGGTCTCTTTAATAACTTTCCAAATTATTACACCGATTGGTCGTTTATTCATTTCAAAACCAAATCCATTTCAATCTCAATTAACATTTGTAAACCAACATTTCATTTCTCTTTCGAAATCAATTTCCATAATTTACGTTTCAAAACTTCCAAATTATAATTTCAAATCTTATAATTTCAATTTCAATTTCAATTTAAAACAATTCAAATATTGATTCAAGTTCGTATAAAAGTTTCATTCCGAAATCATTTAAATTAATTTAATTTAACATTCAAATCAGTTTAACTTCATTTATCGATTTTATTCAATATTCGTTAAGTAAATTTATCATTCAAAACAATTCTATTTAATTTCCAATTCATTAAATCAATTATTTAAGTTCAAACTTCATTATATCAAAACTTACAAATTGAATTAAATTAAATTCATCAAATCAAATTCTTTAACTTTCAAGTCTTACATTAATTTCAATAAATCACATTTTATTTCTTGTTAAAGAAATTCGATTTCACTTATTTACTTACTTAAATAAATTTCCATAACTTAATTAATAAAGAAACTCAATTTCAATTATTTACGAAGTAAATTCACTTATTCAAAAGTCCAATTTTACTTATTAAAGAATTCAATTCAATTTGATCATTAAATCATTCAATCTTATTTAATTATTAAATAATTTAAAACTTAATTATTAAATAATTTCAAAGTTTAATAATTTCAAACTTAATTACAATTTCAACTTAATTCAATCATTTCTCAAATTAAACAACATTCTTTCATCAATTACATTGTTAATATTTTGTTTCAGATTATTAAATATTAACATTTCCTTTCATTAAATTCGAATTCCAACTTCATTTCGAAACCATATTATTTATTCAAATAAAATCTTCGTTTTATTTTTAAATCAAATTATTGACCAATCGGGTTTTATTTAATTCTCTATCCTAGGTCAAGGTTTAATTTGGGTATTTATCATTTCAACCTAATTCCAATTCAATTCAAAATCAAAACATAGCAAAGGGAACTTGCAGTGTGATAACTGGGATGGTGTCAAAGTAAATAAACAAGAAATAACAACAATCAATAACAATCAAATAATCAATTCAAATAATCCCGAAATAATCGTATTAATTCACATTGTTATTTGTGTAAATTAATAAAATTATTTCAAGAATCTACACTATCATTTCATGTAGATTAAAGATTATTCCACTAATTATTTATACGGTTTTTCACTTGTCATTCGATTTCAATTTTACACTACAACAATTAATCCAATATACGTTCAATGGTTCAAAGTGTAATTATCACTATTTTACATGTCAATTAATTTAACAAATAAAAGGGGTCATATTCAACTAATCAAATTCAACATATGTGTCGATTCATATTTTAGTTATCCTACGTCAAATTTACTTGCATAATATTTATCACTTTATACATTTCAATTTAATATCCAATATAAACAACAAACAATCAATCAATTATCAATCAAACAGGATTATCATCGTATAATTAACAAATAAATGTGTCAGATGTCACAGGTGAACTGATACAGGTAATAGCATACATATAACAGTGTAAATAACTAACAACAGCATATTTCATTTGTCGTTTAAATTGAAATCAAATTTAATAAATAAAAGAACGTTAATCGTGAGTGAGTGCTCACCTTTCGAGGCTGGAGAGATTCGACAAAGAAATGAGCTATGAACTCCAAAGAAATGCTAGATGGACACGGTTCGATGAAGAAACAGACACGACAGACAAAGCTGACAGATAAGAAATTGATGAAATCAAATCAGAACTGGATGGAAATGATAAATAGTATATGTAAATTAATGTAAATAGAACATAAAAATTTATATATATACACAAAATCGTAAATCAATATCTAATTTCAAACTTTTATTAATAAAATATATATACATTTTAAACCCAATATTTAAAACAAAATAGAACAACCCTATGAACTGCTACCAGAAAACATCCCTACAGCCAAATATAGTAATTTCAAACTTTTTTTTAACACATGAGCAGCATATATTTATACTATATAAACTATCACATAAAACAATGTTCTATACTTAAACTATAGATGTAACTTAATATACACTACTGAAAACGTGTGATACTTAAAACAGTGGAAGCCCAAACAAAGCCCAGCTTTATACATGCTAAATAACCAATTTATTATAATACATATAACTTAACCGAAATGAAAGATTTCAAAATCTATGCATAACATATATATTTTACAACTATGTAGCCCCCACGTAAATATTATTTTACCCTCACATATATATTATATAACAACTAATACATCTTATGCGAACTAAGTAGCCCAGGTTACAACTTATATTTCAAATACTATTAGAAACTAATACCTCCTGACCTATATACGACTAATTGTTAAAATACATGTAACACCTCCCCATCATTCAAAAACAAGATAACAGACCCATTATATCCATAAATAAATATATATATATATATATGAAATGCAAACAGACATTTATGAAAATTTATATTTAATCCATGAAACGAATACCTTTATATGAGAAACGGCAGAGGATAAGAAGAATCGGGTTTGGGAAAATGAGTCGGTTGCTCGACGATGGCTGGCTACACGCAGCAAGGTAGAGGGCTCGAGCAAGATGACGAGAACGGATAGAACGAAGGAGATGGCGAATTCTGGGCTGTTGGTAGGGTGTTCGACCTTGTGTGTCTCGGTGTGATGATGGAGGCAGAGAAGCATGGGGTCGGGCGAGAGGGTTGTTGCATGGTAAGGAAGCGAGATGTTGGCGGTGGTGAGAGGCTTTGGGTCCGAGTTGAGGGCCGCGATGGTCTAGGCTGAAGTGATGGGATAGGGGAAGATCTGGACGAGCTCGGGTGGAAGAGATGGATGTGGGTGCGGCAGGCACGGCCTGAGATGGTTCTGGGCTGTGGTGGTTCGGCCTTGGTTTGCTGGTGGTGGGTCTGAGAGGGGAGAGGGAGTGCGGTTGCTGGGATGACTGGAAGAGGAGGGTATGGTGGTGGCTCGGGGAGAGGGAGGCAAATCTGACAAGGGTTGGTGGGGTGATGGAGAAAAAAATTTGTGCTGTCATTTTTTTTATAATGAGTTGGCTTAAGAGGAAATAGGAAGGCAAAACGGGCAAGAAATAAATGCCTTGAAGCCAATGTAAATGAACGTACATAAGCTAAAAAGGTAGTAGAAAATGAACTGACAACAATGACTAACAATATTAATTGAATCAAAAAAAAGCAAACGTCAATGGTTACAATTCATCTTTGGGAATAGCAAAAGTTGGAAGTTGAACAGAAATAATAACACCGGTTATTGGGTTTATATGGTGGGAAAAAATGAAAGGTCAGAGAAACCAAAACGACTTGGGTGCGGAACCGATACGCGAGGCGTTTTGCAGACTGCACTGCACACCGTATTCCGAATTTGACAATCGAATATACCGTAGAGATCAGCACGACGAGACGATCAAAATGGTATACAGATATCAGTGGTTTGATTGAATTCTAAAATTCCGAATTTTCTACTAGCGGAAAATGCGAGAAAAACACTGAAAAATAAGATCGACGGAGCCAAAGATGTCCGAATTTGGAAAAACGATAAACTGACGTCTTTCTCAAAAGATGATTTAGAATTTTTCTATGTAAAAATATTTAGGTTTCGAAAACATTTTATTTTCATCGCTTTTTAACTGATAAAATTGAAGTAAATTTATGCGCGAAATAAACTTTCATATTTTCGGACGAAAATTTACTAGTTGCTATGTTTAACTAGACGCATTCCAAATATCAAATTTATATTTCAAAATTTTATCGTTTAAAATTTCACAAAATTTTAACTAATTACGTTATTAAAACAGTTGAAATTTACGGGTCGTTACATACCCTGATGATTGTGCATTTCTGGAATTGATAGTACCTTATTATTCTTTTTAATACCGTTTACCCTTATTGATGATACTTGATTAGACATCTGACTCATGTGTTATTTATGTAATACTCGGGTCAGTCCAAGACATTTCAGGTACATGGACAACATGACCAAGATGTATTTTATTGTGCTTAGAGGAGTCTTATATTACGATGGTTATATGATACTTGTATGACATTGATACATTGTGTATAATTGGCACTAACCTGTATATTCATTGTATCGCATTTTATTGAGGTAGTTGGTATTTCAGATGGGTTCTACTTTTATGAAATTATCGTATATATTTATATGCTATCATTGTGATTGACTTTGTGTTCTCTATGAAGTACTTATATTATGTAATGTTCTATTCTGGAGGCATATGTATTTATTACTTTGAACGTATATACGAATTATCTATTTGATGTTTTAATACGTACCAATGTTATTTCAAGGAAATATTCATGTGTGTACCTCATCTAACATCATTCTTCGTATTATCTGATTGTATTACTTTGTAATTCTCTTGGATAGTATAAGTACAGAGGCGGGGTGTTCCAAATGGGTATTGCAATACAAATTGCATGGATTACCTAGAACTCATCAAAGTGAAGAAAAAGAATGATTTTACCACTCCTACCAGTATGTTCATGATTTAAAATTGTTTTGTAATTAACAAATTTTCATGGATTTTAGATGTAGGATCTAAGACTCAGATTTATAGTACATCACAGGGACTTAGGAACATACTATATGTGGCAAAGTGTGCGACGAGACTTCAAGTTGCTGGTGGATTTATTATAGGTGAAACTATGGTCAGAGAATGCCATTATCTATTCCTTAGTGGTCTTAATTTAGTTTTAAATATTTATGTTATGTAAGAAAGTGTATTTGCAGTATTATTTGGATTTTGTTGTAATAACAATATTGAATATTGTGTTTTATGGAAATAATATTTATCATACTGTTTTGGATAAGGGCATTTATGTACCTAATCTTAATTGAATCTATACTGTTAATGATTGTTTTGACGTTGACATTGTTAATAATCATCTGTGGCATTATAAACTAGGTCATATTAGTGACAAAAACTATACAAATTAAAAATCAAAGGTTTTCAACCATCATTTGATACCGTGGGTCATGTCGAAAGGGAAAAATGACCATGCATCCCTTTAATGAGAGCAATGATATTATTAATGCTCTTAGGTCTCATACATACCGATGTTTGTTGCCCATGGCCTATAGTCACCAAAGATAATTCTTCTTATTTTTTAACTTATATTGATAATTTCTCTAGATATATATATATATATATATATATATCTTATGAAGAATAAATTTGAGAATGAGGACCACATCTTAGAAGATGGTACTCCTCTCTTATTCCAACAAGCATTGAAGATGGATTTTTAAGGAAAAGCTTTATGAAGATGGACAGGTAGGGACCTATAACGCAAGACTATTTGCGAAATGGTTCGCTAAATTCAAGGTACTAATTATGATGAAACATTTTCGTCTGTGGCAATGCTAAAGTCCATTTGGATAATACTTTCCATTGTCACGCTCTACGACTATCAATGTGGAAAAAGGGTACGAAAACGATATTTCTAAAAGGCGATATAGAAGAGCCATTCACATTTCACTGCCAAAGTGTTTCTAGGTCGGTGGGAGTGGGTTAAAGGCTTGTAAATTGTTAGGATCAATCATAGTCTTAAACAATGTTTAAGTATTTGGAATAAATGTTTTGATAAAGTAGTCAAACAACTTTGCTTTTATCAGAATATAGAGGAAGCATGCGAATAAAAAAAAGAACAAGGAAGTACTGTATTATTCTTAGTTTGATATGTTGATGATTTACTACTAATTGGCAATGACATTTCATTATTGCAATTGGTGAAAGCATGGTTTTTGACTAATTAATCATCAGATCATACACAGTCACTTCCATAATAATACATCAGAGCTATAACAGTACAATTTTCAGCCAGGGACAATTTTAACTGCACGTTCCCACATTATTGAAACAAAATACATACAAAATAAAGCGAAAATACAGTGACTAGGCTACAGGGGTACCGCCTGCCGCAGAACATCTCTAGATAAAATGTACCAAGGGTCTCACACGGACCCCTTGCAAATCAGGACTGGCCAACTCCTTAATGAATAGTACTAAATATTTCACCACCCCGGTTGTGATCAACTATCATACATAGGTCACTAGCATACAAAGTCTAAGAATATCGATCTTAATAGAGTGGTGGCTATACCCAAATAGGAGCGACCCATATAGCCTTGAAGCATATCCCTTATTTTAGTCGTTCTTGGTTATGAGCCTTAAGGTTACACTTTTACCCTTCTTTGGCACTTCTTACTTGAAATGCTAACACAACCTTCCAGGCGATAATGCAACATTAGCATTCGTCCATACGAGAAGATATGAATGAACCAAAGGCACTACTTCTACCATATCCATTTCGGGATCACTCTTAGGATTAGTAGCAAGTAGCCCTTGCACTTCAAAGTCTTCGCCTTGAATTACGTCTTCATGATATTTCCAATTTGAATGCTTATGTTGGTTCGATGTGATTTTCGGATAACAATGCTATCCACTCCTGGTCTACTTGAACCGACATTCGATAATTTAAAAGAGTCAAGTTATCGATAGTGGAAAATCACTATCTGGGTTTAAAGATTTACGTATGTAAATATCTTCCATATACTTAATTTATCATGACCTTCTTATCGAAATTAACTCCCTTGTATTTATCACATTTTCGAAATTCGACATTTGTGCTAAATACGGGACTACTTACTTTCGATAAAACACATTAACGTTTTAGTATAACTACTCATATTTGTTTGGCGACTTAATGGAATAGACAAAAGATCCCTTGTTTAAAATTAGTTTACTTATAAAAGATAACTTTTTAAATAGAATTAATAGAGTTTCAAATAAACCTTTATTTTATAAATTATTAAGCCTTAATTTGATTATTAATTAATCTTAATTAAAATTAAATCTAAATCTTAATTAAAATTAAATTTAAACCTTAATTAAATCTTAGTTAATTATTTAAACCCTTTTTAGTTAGTGATTAATTAGTAATTAAACCCTAATTAATTAAATAATTTAACTTTAACTAATTAATAATTAATTAAAAAAATAAACTTAATTAAATAAAAATTAATATTTAATTAACTCTTTACTCAAATAATAATTAATTAAAAACATTATATTACTTAATTAATTATAATTAACTTAATTAATAATTAAGAACTAATTGCCTCGTAATACAAATTAACTACTAATTATCTTTAATTAACTAATTAATTAAATAACTATTCGACTCATACTTAATTAAATTATAATTACCTTTTATACCTAATTAATGATTTAAAAAGGTTTCCAAAAATATATAAGAAGAAAACACTTTTAATTTTGAAAAGCATTTGATTTTCCGATTTGCATCTGTAGCGACTATCGCTTTGGATACCACAACTTAGAGTTAGTTTCTAATTAAACATTTCAACCTTAACTCTTAAAAACTTTACTCACTTTATAAAACATATGAAGAGGGGTTGATAACTAAAACGATGTTTAAAACTTTGATATCTTTTTAGTAAATTAAACCAGTAAAACATGATATAGTTTCCAATGGATCTCATGTCACTTTGCAAATCAAAATGCTAACTTCCCTAGCAAATAAAACACATAGGCTAGAGCATAACTTATATACATTCATGTCATAACACCATAAAATGAGGAAGAACATAACTTTAACGTCATTTCACAACCAAACTACAATTTCAAGTTCACCATCGAGTAACATATAATCCCACATATTTATAATACCAAATACATATATTTCCAACTTAGAACATCTTAATAACTATCAACATAAAATGTTTAAAACTTTTAAATTAAAAGGTGTGTTTACTCACCAAAATATCTTGGATATCAATCACACTTTCACAAAAACTTGGTTTGACCTTAGATCTTTGATTTCTTTTGCAAAAGATCTGATTTTTGGCCTTTGGGGAGGGACTTTAGCGTTCGTCCTCTGGCTATATGGGTTCGGCCTTGGTTGAGAAAGGGTGGTAGGAGGAAGATTAAGGGTTTAAATAAGTTTTTAAAAGGAATAAAAGGAAAAAGTTCTAATTTTTAAACTTTGGAAAATAAAAGGGAAGCCATTAAAGAAATTTAGAAAAGCTTTAGAAATAAAATGAAGTTTGAAAAAGTAAGAAGTGAATGAGAAAATGGAAGAGGAAAAAATGAAATGTTTTATACAAAATGAAATATTTAAATTACCAAAAAGCCCTTTATTAAAATGCCCTCCATTCATTTGTTTCCACATCATCTCCATCTACCTTTGCCTTGTACCACATGCAAGTCCATGGCATCCCCCTTTTTGTCCAATAAACTATAGCATTTCTTTGTACCATGATGGAACGTAATAATATGACCTTTCCTTATTAACTTTTATTTTAAATTTTTCAAGAAGAAATGTCATATCTCTTTTTGTTACATAAGTAAATATATATTTACCTAAACTATATAATTAATCCATACTTATATAATAATTATAAGTGTGTACTTGTATACTAAGGTGTTCACAACATTTTAAACAATTTTTAGATGATGAAGAATAGAAAATTTTAGAAAAGCTTTTCGATCGCATTTTCTATTTTACTTTGAACTAATTATTTTTGTGAACATATTTTGAAAATCATTTCACCATCACTAGTTATTATTTAAAAAGTGTTTTTTGGTTTAAAAAATCCATTTATTATTTATTTAAAAAATATATTGAATATCTACATTTAAAGTGATTAAATTTTCGGTCGTTACACAAGGGAGCATCTTCATATGCCGCTCTTAGAATATATTGCATTTATAATATTTTCTTTGAATGTGGAATCGACGAGATTATGTGATGAATATAAAAGTTTATTTATGAAATGTGTTTTGAAAATTTTCATATTCTTGTGCTCTTGATGTTATAGATACAATTAATTAATCTTATTTTTTTACTAGAAAATAATACTATAAATGACTGCACCAACAATCGCGCTTATTTTTCGGCTCAAATATATTGGATGTTACAACCTAGTATCAGGGAATAGGTTTATGAAAAACTTAAAAGATTTTGAAAACATAATCCAAATAAATCAAAGAATAATATTGGGGTATGAGAAATGTTATAGTTACGTACTTGTTATTGTTATATAAGTATGTATTTTATCTCTATTCTCCCCTCTCTCTTAGACCATTGGTGATATCTTGCGAAGATTCGTTTGCAGATTACGAGAAGTAAGATATGGAAGTAGGAAATGGAAGAGTGAATGTAGGTGGACAAAGCACCACAATTAATGGAAATGTTCGACCTAATATTGGAAGGAATCCGAGTCGACCAACAAATGCTAATCCATATGAAAATGTTAATGTGAATGCTGAAACCTCACCAGTAGATATAGGGGCTATGTATCAGTTCTTGATAATTATGATGCAAGCTGGAGGTACAACTAGTTTGGTTGGAGGAAACGTTGATTGTGTGGGAGGAGCTAATCCTAAGGTACCTACTCCTAATAATTTTGCCAAGTTGAGCCGTGATTATATCAATTTTGGAGGAAAGCCTTTTCATTGAGAAGAAAGTGCTATAGAGGTTGAGAATTGGCTATTGCACTATGAAAAGATCTTTGGTGACTTCGGCTTGAATGATGAACAAAAGAGGAAGTTGTAATTTAGATAGTTGCAAGGAGCTGCTGGGTATTGGTGGAATAATGTGATTGTAGGAATACTAGAGGAGAATATTACTTGGGATGAATTAGAAGGAGATTTAAGGTAACGTTTCTATCTGAGATAGCTAAGGAAACTTGGTCAGGAAGTTTGCTGAATTGGAGCAAGGAGAGTGTCGATATTGTAATATGCAACTAAGTTTGATGAGTTAGCTAGATACAGATATGTTACTATTGATAAATAATAAAAAGAAATAAGAAGTACATTCGGGGATTGAAGTTAGAAATTGCCAAGGCAACCATGTTTCATCTAAGAGATCCATGTAATATGGTCGTGGAGATGGCTTTAGGAAATCAGGAAATGCTTTTGACATTTGGAAGTGACAAACCTATGAAAACCAAAGGTTTTAAGGTAAAAAAGGAAGTTCTTTAATAAGAAGGGAGCTTAGAAGGGCAGAGCTACCAAGAAAGGGAAGGCTTACATGGTTCAAGTTTGATAAAAAAGGACACTTCGCTAATGTCGATCTGGTGGCGAAATGAAGGTTGTGGGAAAGAATGATGCGAAGTGTTACAATTACAACTAGATGGGGCATTTCAAGAATGAATGTCCCGAATAGGCCGAGGCTTGTAAATGGAAAGTTTTTTCTCTAGTACCATTAACTTCTGGACCGACTTTGGAAGAAAACGGAAAGTCGGTGATAGGACGTATGCTTTTGATTCATAACATGCATGTTAAAGTATTATTTGATATTGTCGCATCATATTCTTTCATCTCATAATATTTGGTAGGTAAGTTAAATTTATAAACATGATACCTTATAACTTCCTTTAGGGTTGCGAACCCAATAGTAGCTTATGTAACTCTTGAGATGAAATGCGAGCATTTAAAATTTGCGTTGTTGGGTCATGCATTTACCTATAATTTTCATGTGTTTAATTTTGTGGATTTTAAGATTAATCTGGGCGTGGATTGGTTAATCAGATATGATGCTAGGATAGGAAGGTATTGATGTGCATGTCAAAGTGCATATTTTTACTTCCATATTTAATCTACTTTTATTTACATAAATGAGCATATTTGGATATTTTACATGTTTAAGTCCAAATTCAAATTGTATTCAAGTCATCATTTATTCATCTTCATTTAGGGGATAAAATCGTAGTTTTATATATGATTTAACTTGAGAAAATTCACCTGCACATTTTTATTTTTTATTGTAGAAAATAGAGATCAAATGTGAAGAAGAAGCTTTCATGAATGTATGCATGCACGAGTGAAGGAAGCTAAAGAAATGAATAAATAAAAGAATTCATGTAATCAGGGAGGACCACACCTACCCACTAACCATGAATCACAATTACAAGCTAATGCACATTTTAGTCAGAATTAAAGGCATATCATATTTATTGGAGGATTAATTTCACGCTAATGATAACCTGGAGGCACACTACCTCAAGGCACTTTAGAAAGTTCCCTAAAATTGAATGAAGGTTTTAGACATGTATAAATAACCCTCTTATATTCATGTAATAGAGTTTTTACATTACTTTATAATAATATGCTAGTTGTAGCCACAAAACTAATGAAAAACAAAATGGCTTCCTACGCCTCTTCTTTTTCATGGTTTTCCTACATGCTTTTCCGTTTCATGTTTACTTTTATTTACATGCTTTCTTCTATTTTATGTTAGTAGATTATCTTTCTTTCCATTTCAATTAGTTTAGATTTAATTTATGCAATTAGTTTGGTTATCTTTTCTTTTAAGTTGCTCTTACTTTTTTTTAATGTTGCAATCTACATTTGTAGAAATGATAACAAAAACGAGAAGCTAAACCCCTCAATTTTGAGGTAATGAAGCTCTCATAAATCATGTAGATTCAACATATTTGCTAATTTATTGTAACGACCCAGAATTTTTGATAATTTAAATATGAATATTTAATTGATTTTAAATATTAATAAGTTAAATTTACAAGTCGAATAATTTATTTTTCGAATATTGGATTTAATTTGGTCAATTAAATCGATAATTTAATATTTAAATTCAAGAAATAATTGAAAATCGAGTTTAATATGATTGAAAATGATTTGTAAAATTTTATTTTATCATATTGGAGTTATTGTGATGTTATAGAACTTTTAAAATTGAATTAATAGTTAAATTGTGAAAATTGAATATTTTAATATTAAATCGACTAGTGAAAATAGCCAATTTTTGGAAAGTCTCAGAATTGGACGAAACTAGTTCCATTAGATCCGTAATAGTTTGTTATTATAGTATTTCAATTTTCGTAGCAATCGGAGTTTTCGTTTGACCGTGGCAGCTCGAAACGCATCGAAATTGTTTTAATATTAATTTGGCGAGTTAAAATAGTCATTTTTCAAAAAGTCTCGGATTTCGACGAAACCAGTTTCATCGGATCTGTAATGTGATATTATTGTATGGTTTCAAATTTCGTGTCAATCGGATGTACCGTTTGTCCGGGTAAAGCGAAAACGCATCGAAATCGGTTTAATTTAAATTTGATCGTTTAATTCCATAACTCACACAGATGATCGAATTAGCTTCCGAAACCTGTTCCATTATGTCCGGAACACGGGATAAACCCTAGAAACGTCAGTCACCGCGCGTAAATCGCAGTTCGGAAAACCCGGGATGAATAGTGTTTCGATATTTTTCTATATAAGCACTTCATTATTTCATTTTCAAGAAAAAAAAGAAACCCTAACCCTAGTTATACACAGCCGCCACCATCATAAACCAATGGCCGAAATACACTCATCTTCTCCCCTCAAAATATCCAAATCCACTCATCAATTCGAGAAGTTGTCAACTGGGAAATTGTAGAGGCTAGTGAACTCTACATATCCAACGGCTATGATCGAGTAGTTCGATCTGGATCAATGGCCATATGCGGTTAAAGTTGCGGCCATCGTTCACGTTTTCCCAGGCAAAACGGCCACCGAGCTCGACTGGGTCTTTTCCGATGGTGGCGCGCGTCTAGGCGAAGCCAGGGGAGGTCTTCGATCGTCATTACAATCATCGAGGTGGCGGGGTAAATTCACGTGAGAAGGGCGGCCGTGGGTTTCGAAATGCCTGGGTCTTCACGGGATATTGGGAAGAAAGAGCGAACGGCCTGATGATGGGGGATAGAGATCTAACGGTAGATGATGATTAGGGTTTTAAATTTAAAATAAATTGTGTAATTAATTATATTATAAATTGTATTAACTTTGTAAAATCATATCTCTTTCATACGAGATTGAAAATTGACGAAACAAGCGGCGTTGGCTTCGTTTTGTCGAGCTCTTCGCGACGGAATTGGATTGGAGTCGTTTGGAGCTAGCAAAAATTTTGGGCAAAATTAAACGTCTGTTTAATTTTATTCGAAATAAAACGCTACAAATTGCTATCGGAAATTCAAGGTGAGAACTTCGCACTCAATCGAAATTGTTCGATGTTAATTTTAAATAGTTAGATTTAAAATTGTTGATTGTATGCTTGGATGATAAATTTTATCTGTTATTGATTGTTAAAATAGACATTATACGCCGTTATTAAGCGGAGGTTATTTATTAAAAACATATACCACGAATATTTCACTGCAAAGTCAAATTGGTATTATTATTGTACTTGGAGCTGAGTTCCCGCATTATATAGCGGATGAGACCCTATTGCGCCGTATAATAGCGGATAATATTTTATAAATCCCATATACCGCGATATTCCGTACTGGAGCGGAATTGGTATTGTGCCAACATCTGTGGATGCAGGAAAACAGGTTGGAGGGATCCAACTGGATTCCTCAACTGATTTGATTTATTTACAGATATGGTTGTATATTCTGTTATCATATCGATATATGATGTTTGATTGCCGTGATTGATTATTTGGTGCTGTTGCATCATCAGACCCATTTTTGAAGTTTAAAAATATCAATTTTGATTTTAAAAGAGATTTTAAAAGTGATTTTTGAAAGTATACGTTTTATTAAAATTTTGAATTGATTTATTTTAAATAAATAAACGCTATAAATTTTAATGTTATAAAATTTTGATTTTTGTGAAATATAACCGAAATGATATTTTTGGAAATAAATAGTTGATTAATTTATAAAACGGTTTAAATTGGGATTTTTGAATAATTATAAACGATTTATATTAAAGATTTAAAAAGTTGATAATTATAAATTTAAAACATTGGAATTTTAAAACGAATTTTGTAAGTGTTGAAAATGAGTATAAAAGGATTTCATAAGTAACTGAAATTTATAGATTTATAAATTGTAAAGTTGTAAAATGAATAGATTTTTGTAAATTAAAAAGATTATAAGTAATTAACTTATAAATTTGATTTTGGTATATAAATTGAGTTATAAATGGAATTGGTTATTAAAGGAGATTAATAAATCGTAGTTGTTATAAAATGGAAATAGAATTTATAAACGTTGTTTTACAAATCTGTAATCAAATAAAATTGATAAGTACATTCAGAAATTATTAAGGGATTTATATTCACGATTTTGGACAGTGAATATATTATTAAATAAAATGGATATGTTTTAGGGAAGTGATATTATAAAATGAAGTTAATTGTTTTAACGATATATTTAATTGTGTTGAACATCGAAAACCATAGATTTCAACATTCATTGTTGAAATAGACGTTTTCGAGAAATATAAGGAAATGGTGGACTATAACACTGTTGTTATAGTAAATGTAACGACCCAGAATTTTGAACAAATTAAATTGAAAATATTTAATTAACTTTAAATATTTGAACGATGATTTAATTTGAATCCCCAATATAATTTTGAATTTGACGATTAAATTATAAAATTTAATCTATTGTAAGTTGAATTAAATTTGAATCTTCAATTTAAAGCTGAAGAAAAATATTTCGAAAGCTTTTAAAATTCATATTGATAACACTGAAGATAACAGCAGCTTCAGAATCGAATTTGAAATTGAATTGTTCAGTTTGAAATTATATCGTTCGTATCGATATTTAAAAATAGCCGTCCGAGGCACAGTCTCGGAATTCGACGAAACCAGTTCCATTGGGTCCGTAATGTTGAATTATTGTCGGATTTCAATTTTCGTATTTTTCGAAGTTATTATGAGAGCACACGACACATAAACACGTTGAGATTTAATCGAATTAAATTTGAATTTAAAATTTAAAATTTGTCAAACATCAACCACGTACCTCTCCCTTACCTC
Source organism: Allium fistulosum (assembly GCA_030737815.1). NCBI lineage: Eukaryota > Viridiplantae > Streptophyta > Magnoliopsida > Asparagales > Amaryllidaceae > Allium > Allium fistulosum. The sequence continues at coordinate 139,434,367 of CM060904.1, forward strand.
ACGCCTAAAAACACGCCGAGCATCACGAGATAGAAATCGCGCAGAGCATACCGAGTGTTTTAAAAACAGTTTCTTCCTCTTCAAAAATTAATTCCATTCCCTCCTCTATACAGAAAAATAAAGGAACGAAAACTTAAATCCAAATCTACTTCATTCTTAATTTCACGCGAGCCTCCCTTTCTCCTTCGTCTTCACTTCAGAATTTCCATGCCGATGTCTAGGAGAATGGGAAGTTCCTCGATCTAATTCGAACTCAGTTCAATTGAGGATGGGGTTACGCGTTCGCGCTTCGTTGATTCGAGGCCAACAGTTCGACGCTTCTAGGGTTTGCGAGCGCGTGGGAAGACTGGGGTCACGTGGTCCAACGCGAGGCTCCTCGCGAGCGCGAGGGGAAGTCGACGTTGCAGGCGGGGTTTGGCGGCGAAGTACGTTTGCACGCTGGGGGAAATCGAGCAGCGTTCGCGACGAGATCGCGGTAATGTTCGCGAGTCGCCTGGTGACTACGGCATGCAGTGTGGTTCGTGGCTCGTGGCACGAGCAGCTCGGGATTGGGTCTCGAGGGGATTCGCGGCGTGTTGGGTCGTGGGGCGCATCTTGGTTTAGGTATCAGTTATCTCATTTTAAATTTTACTGAAGTACAATTTAATTAGGATTTATACCAATAATATTCCAATAAAATTGATTATAGCTTAATTTACACATATATATAGGTTGGGAATTGTTTACAGTGAAGGAAATGATTAAAACTGAATGAAAAAGAAAAAAAAGTATAAGTATATTTCAACTTACTGTTACAATTTGGAAAGAACTAGGGATCTATATAAGAAGATTTGATTTTTATCTATATAGAACAGTTTTGGAAATATATGTAGTTACAGTAAAGAAAAAAAAATGTGTAGATAAGATATTTAAAGAAATAAGTTGGAAGTTATATAGAAGTAGATTTTTGGGAATCCATAATTTATTTTCAAAGTGACAAATATAAAATAAATTGTAAAATACAGATTCTAATTAATTAACTTATGTAATTATTTTGGTAACTGGAAAATATTTTGTTAAAGGAGAAATCTGTTAATCTAAAACAATTGAAACGAAAATTAATTGTTTAGTCTTTTGAATATTGATAGATTGAATAAAATTGTTTATACCAGGTTAAAATCGAGAAAACAAACTGGATGCAAAATGGAATGCAAATTTAAAGCTAAGGTGAGATTTTTTTTTTCTCACTCAAAATATATTTGTATGCCAGTATATGGATTGATTGACTGTTTGCATTGGTGATATTAGATATAGTAGGATATATCTATTATATATAGCAATATATACATATTGGCATATGTATATATTGGATTGATTGATTTCCCGCCTCGTATAGCGGATGAGACCCTATTGCGCCGTTAGTAAGCGGATTATTTTTATAAAACCCATATACCGCGATATTCCACCTCGAAGTGGAATTGGTATTGTGCTAACGTCTGTGGATGCAGGGAAACAGGTTGGAGGGATCCAACTGGATTCCTCACCAGTATTTATTTATTTACAAATATTGTGATGTATATTCTGTTATCATATTGATATATGATGTTTGTTGTTGTGATTGACTTATTGGTGCTGTTGCATCATCGGATTCAGTTTTGAAATTTAAAAATAACGACTTTTACTTTAAAAGGGGTTTTAAAGTGATTTTTGAAAATATACGTTTTATGGAATTTTTGAATTGATTTAAAAACGTTAAAATTTTAAAGTTATAAAAGTTATAATTTTTAGTGAAATATAACCAAAGTGTCGTTTTTAAAATAAAAGTCGATTTATTTATAAAATGGTTTAAGTTGGGATTTTTGAATAACCATAAACGATTTGTAGAAAAAGATGTATAAAAATTGATATTTATAAATCAAATATTGGAATTATAAAACGAGTTTTTATAAGTGTTAAAAATGAAATATTTATGGAATTCATAAGTAAATGAAATTTATAGATTTATAAATTGTGAAGTTATAAAATGGATGAAACTGTCGAATAGGAGATTTATAAGAAATTAACTTATAAATTGGATTTTTGCCTTTAAATGGAATATTGATCAAATTTGTTAATAAAAGAGGTTTATTAAATCAAAGTTGTTATGAATTATGAAGATGAATTTATAAACGTTGTTTTATGAATTCGAAAATAAATCAAATTTGATAAATTAAATATAGAAAGTGATTAAGAGAATTTTATCCACGATTTTGGATAGTGGATAATTCTTGAAATAAATGTGTAGAAAATAGTGAAAGGTAATTAGTGAAGTATATTCACGATTTTGGATAGTGAATATATTGTTAAGTAAAATGGATTTATTTTGAAGAAGTGATATTAAAAATGAAGTAAAACATTTTAAAGATGTTTTAAAATGTGTTAAATATCGAAATCATAGATTTCAACATTCATTGTTGAAATAGACGTTTTCGAGTAATAAGGAAATGATGGACTATAACACTGTTGTTATAGTAAATGATTTTCGAAAGAAAATGTTTTATATAGTATTAGGATTTATATATCTATCTTAATTCCGAATCCCTATACTATTGATTTCGAGTCGTCGTAACAATGTTTTACGTAACATTCGTTTTGACTCAAATGTTTTCCTTAAAGAATGAATATATACTTAATATTGATTTAAGTATATCGAATATTTTCCAAGTGTTGAAAATAAATAGATTTGTGAAACACTTATTTTTAAATAAGTATGGAATTGCTTTTCCAATATGAAACGAACGTTTTGAGAATTTATCCTTGTAAAGATAAATTGAAATTGAAATTGAATATTGAAATCGATTCGAAAATCGTATATCAGGGGATATTTTGAAAATATGAATTCACTATGGAATTTATAAAAGAAATGGGAATTCGTTTTAAAAATAAATATTGATTTATTTTTAAAGTGTGGAAATTTTATATCTAGTAAAGATATTTTTGAAGATGAAATAATTTGGAAAATTATTTGGAATCTGATGATGTTGCGCATCTTTATTGATAGTTAAATAACCGACTATCAATAATTACCTTGAGTAGGTATTTGTTGTGAATTGGATGAATTTGAATGCCACACTTATTTTTGAATAATCGCTCACTATTCGGGTTAGCCGGGAAAGGACCATGGGGTCGTATAACCCATTCCGAATATGTGATACGTCGTTATGAATTGCATTCGAAGACCGGTGTTGAAGACCGGATATTTTTGAAAACGGAAGGATTACCGTCGAGTTACTCTACATCGGCTGATCTCCGGTTTAGAGGTTTTATCACCCTTAGTGACGGGAAGTCCAGACGTGATTAGAAATTTATTCGGATATGCAAGGGCTTCGTGAGAAGTGCCTTCGGTTCTGTTCGATCCCGGAACAGACTTGTATGGATTGTGTGTCTGACGTTACAATTTGAGATATAAAGCTGATTTCTTTCAAATACATTTCTGTTGGTGGCGGAGAATTTATTCTCTTAGCTTAACACCCTTCTCTGAGACGTACGAGATCAGAGGTTATGTAGTTGAATTTTATCAGCGATATATCCCAATTTGGTAACGTGGCATACTGAGTGTTGCTGTGAAATGATCAGTGTTTGATCATTTGTGATATGATCATTTGTTTGATCTTATATCTTTGTGATCATAGGTTGATCATTTGTTTGACCCGAAGCATGGCTTTGTAGAAAGCGTAGCTTTGTGGACGAGACTTCGTCGAGCCTCACACCCCGGAAATGGTCGAAACAGGAAGGATGCAGCAAGGTTCTAGGGAGTAGCGCCCCTTAGTGTATGTCATTCCTTCTGGATAGAGGTGGTATCATGGTATGGAGCCCAGATACTTAACCTATGTGGTTGCTGCATTATTATTTTGATGTGGTTTGTTGGAAATCGGGGATCCTCGGGAAGATCGGTTACGATCGGGGGATGGCATACGCGTGTCAGTAGTTACCTATTTTTGCAGAGGTAACCCGGCCTTGTGTTGGCAGAGATCCGGTTAGGTTCTCGGGTCATCTATTCCAGGGACGTACCCATCGTGGATAGGAAGTTCCTTAGCCTGACCATTTGTTGGAAATCCAAAGAAACAATACGAGCCTTGTACGGTTTTAGTTGTAGAACCTATCATTCACTTATGGTGGCGCCCCACTGTTTGGATGGTAGCTATAGTAGGCATACGATACTGGTCGTATGCTGGCTAAGATTTATATTATACTTTCGAAATGATTTCTACACTATGCACTAATAATAATATCAAAAAGAATTTGATTTTGCGTAGTAAGCATCTTTGACTATCATAAGAAGAAATCTCCTCCAATTCTGCGTTTGCATTGTGTGTGTGGTGGGAGGTCTTATGGTAGTTTCATTTTCCAAAAGCATTTCGAATTGACTTTGAAAATTATCCCGTTTTTGTTTTAAAGAATAACTGTTTTACGATCTCACACCAGTCACCATGACTGACTCGGAGTTTATTGTTTCCCTTCTAAACTCTGGGTGCCCACCAATTTCCACACGGGCAGCCTAGAGTTATGTTATCAGGATATTCTGGATATTCTGGAGCTTTGGAGATAAGCTGGAGGACGAGACGTAGTATTTGTATCTGATAGTATTTATTCCGCTGTGTATTCTGTATGAGGACAAGTTTATATAACTGTCCATTGTTGTATATTGACTCTGATTGATGTATGTATAAACTGATATAGTTCTTTGTTTTAAAAGACTAGTGTTTATTTATTATATATTGTTCCGCTGCGATGTGTAAGATTCTGATATTGTTTTCTGTTTCTATTGTTGTTCTGTTGTTCTTCTCTTCTTCTTCTACTCTTTTCTTCTTCTTCTACCTTTTTCTTCTTTTTAAAACCATAACTTTTCGGGTTTCCGGCATTCGATGGCTCGGCAGTCGATAAAGTGAGTATCGATGTCGAATTTTCGAAAGTCGAAAATTTTGGGATGTTACAAGTGGTATCAGAGCATATGGTTAAGCGACAACCCTGCTCTGTTGGGTGTACTCATTAGAGATAGAGTCAGTAGTACTCTAGAATGAGTTGAGTGTAATAATAGATATGAGCGCGTATTTGTTGGTGAATATAAAAATGTTTTATATTATGTTTGCTTATCCGTTGAGATGTTTATGAATTTTGGTCGGTATGTGGGACGCCATATTATCGTTAGGGATTTCTAAACACTTAAACGAGGCAAGACGACATAGTATTGTTTTAAAATAGGGTGAATGAAATAATTTTGCCCAAAACTATTTTTGTATAGAAAAGAAATAATTTTCTATGAATTATTACAGTATATGGTTGCATGGTTGTTAGGAAAGTGATAATATTGAAAGTTATCATTATTATATGAAATTGAATAAGTAATTGAAATGGTAACTCCAAAGTTAACAAATAAATTCACACACAAATGAAATTAAAGAATGTAAATTATAAATGTAATTTGTAATTTAAAACGGAATTCCAGAGAAGTTTTTTTTGAATGTTTTGAAAAGAATTTGAAAATTTTGGAAGTTTAAAATTTGAATTTGAATAAAAATATGAATTGTTAGTAAAACAATGTTGTTTGAAAACTTATAATTGAAGTTGGATAACCTAGTTGAAATGATAACAAATCTTTAGTAGAAGGATTTGTTTTGATAAATTTGATAAAACTATTGATATGGAAAGATAGTAGACGAGTTAAGGACATTTTTCCTAACTTGTAATTTCGAGGACGAAATTCTTTTAAGGGGGGAAGTTTGTAACGACCCAGAATTTTGAACAAATTAAATTGAAAATATTTAATTAATTTTAAATATTTGAACGATGATTAATTTGAATCCCCAATATAATTTTGAATTTGACGATTAAATTATAAAATTTAATCTATTGTAAGTTGAATTAAATTTGAATCTTCAATTTAAAGCTGAAGAAAAATATTTCGAAAGCTTTTAAAATTCATATTGATAACACTGAAGATAACAGCAGCTTCAGAATCGAATTTGAAATTGAATTGTTCAGTTTGAAATTATATCGTTCGTATCGATATTTAAAAATAGCCGTCCGAGGCACAGTCTCGGAATTCGACGAAACCAGTTCCATTGGGTCCGTAATGTTGAATTATTGTCGGATTTCAATTTTCGTATTTTTCGGAGTTATTATGAGAGCACACGACACATAAACACGTTGATATTTAATCGAATTAATTTGAATTTAAAATTTAAAATTTGTCAAACATCAACCACGTACCTCTCCCTTACCTCACGCCTAAAAACACGCCGAGCATCACGAGATAGAAATCGCGCAGAGCATACCGAGTGTTTTAAAAACAGTTTCTTCCTCTTCAAAAATTAATTACATTCCCTCCTCTATACAGAAAAATAAAGGAACGAAAACTTAAATCCAAATCTACTTCATTCTTAATTTCACGCGAGCCTCCCTTTCTCCTTCGTCTTCACTTCAGAATTTCCATGCCGATGTCTAGGAGAATGGGAAGTTCCTCGATCTAATTCGAACTCAGTTCAATTGAGGATGGGGTTACGCGTTCGCGCTTCGTTGATTCGAGGCCAACAGTTTGACGCTTCTAGGGTTTGCGAGCACGTGGGAAGACTGGGGTCACGTGGTCCAACGCGAGGCTCCTCGCGAGCGCGAGGGGAAGTCGACGTTGCAGGCGGGCTTTGGCGGCGGAGTACGTTTGCATGCTGGGGGAAATCGAGCAGCGTTCGCGACGAGATCGCGGTAATGTTCGCGAGTCACCTGGTGACTACGGCATGCAGTGTGGTTCATGACGCATGGCACGAGCAGCTCGGGATTGGGTCTCGAGGGGATTCGCGGCGTGTTAGGTCGTGGGGCGCATCTTGGTTTAGGTATCAGTTATCTCATTTTAAATTTTACTGAAGTACAATTTAATTAGGATTTATACCAATAATATTCCAATAAAATTGATTATAGCTTAATTTACACATATATATAGGTTGGGAATTGTTTACAGTGAAGGAAATGATTAAAACTGAATGAAAAAGAAAAAAAAAGTATAAGTATATTTCAACTTACTGTTACAATTTGGAAAGAACTAGGGATCTATATAAGAAGATTTGATTTTTATCTATATAGAACAGTTTTGTAAATATATGTAGTTACAGTAAAGAAAAAAAATGTGTAGATAAGATATTTAAAGAAATAAGTTGGAAGTTATATAGAAGTAGATTTTTGGGAATCCATAATTTATTTTCAAAGTGACAAATATAAAATAAATTGTAAAATACAGATTCTAATTAATTAACTTATGTAATTATTTTGGTAACTGGAAAATATTTTATTAAAGGAGAAATCTGTTAATCTAAAACAATTGAAACGAAAATTAATTGTTCAGTCTTTTGAATATTGATAGATTGAATAAAATTGTTTATACCAGGTTAAAATCGAGAAAACAAACTGGATGGAAAATGGAATGCAAATTTAAAGCTAAGGTGAGATTTTTTTTTTCTCACTCAAAATATATTTGTATGCCAGTATATGGATTGATTGACTGTTTGCATTAGTGATATTAGATATAGTAGGATATATCTATTATATATGGCAATATATACATATTGGCATATGTATATATTGGATTGATTGATTTCCCGCCTCGTATAGCGGATGAGACCCTATTGCGCCGTTAGTAAGCGGATTATTTTTATAAAACCCATATACTGCGATATTCCACCTCGAAGTGGAATTGGTATTGTGCTAACGTCTGTGGATGCAGGGAAACAGGTTGGAGGGATCCAACTGGATTCCTCACCAGTATTTATTTATTTACAGATATTGTGATGTATATTCTGTTATCATATTGATATATGATGTTTGTTGTTGTGATTGACTTATTGGTGCTGTTGCATCATCGGATTCAGTTTTGAAATTTAAAAATAACGACTTTTACTTTAAAAGGGATTTTAAAGTGATTTTTGAAAATATACGTTTTATGGAATTTTTGAATTGATTTAAAAACGTTAAAATTTTAAAGTTATAAAAGTTATAATTTTTAGTGAAATATAACCAAAGTGTCGTTTTTAAAATAAAAGTCGATTTATTTATAAAATGGTTTAAGTTGGGATTTTTGAATAACCATAAACGATTTGTAGAAAAAGATGTATAAAAATTGATATTTATAAATCAAATATTGGAATTATAAAACGAGTTTTTATAAGTGTTAAAAATGAAATATTTATGGAATTCATAAGTAAATGAAATTTATAGATTTATAAATTGTGAAGTTATAAAATGGATGAAACTGTCGAATAGGAGATTTATAAGAAATTAACTTATAAATTGGATTTTTGCCTTTAAATGGAACATTGATCAAATTTGTTAATAAAAGAGATTTATTAAATCAAAGTTGTTATGAATTATGAAGATGAATTTATAAACGTTGTTTTATGAATTCGAAAATAAATCAAATTTGATAAATTAAATATAGAAAGTGATTAAGAGAATTTTATCCACGATTTTGGATAGTGGATAATTCTTGAAATAAATGTGTAGAAAATAGTGAAAGGTAATTAGTGAAGTATATTCACGATTTTGGATAGTGAATATATTGTTAAGTAAAATGGATTTATTTTGAAGAAGTGATATTAAAAATGAAGTAAAACATTTTAAAGATGTTTTAAAATGTGTTAAATATCGAAATCATAGATTTCAACATTCATTGTTGAAATAGACGTTTTCGAGTAATAAGGAAATGATGGACTATAACACTGTTGTTATAGTAAATGATTTTCGAAAGAAAATGTTTTATATAGTATTGGGATTTATATATCTATCTTAATTCCGAATCCCTATACTATTGATTTCGAGTCGTCGTAACGATGTTTTACGTAACATTCGTTTTGACTCAAATGTTTTCCTTAAAGAATGAATATATACTTAATATTGATTTAAGTATATCGAATATTTTCCAAGTGTTGAAAATAAATAGATTTGTGAAACACTTATTTTTAAATAAGTATGGAATTGCTTTTCCAATATGAAACGAACGTTTTGAGAATTTATCCTTGTAAAGATAAATTGAAATTGAAATTGAATATTGAAATCGATTCGAAAATCGTATATCAGGGGATATTTTGAAAATATGAATTCACTATGGAATTTATAAAAGAAATGGGAATTCGTTTTAAAAATAAATATTGATTTATTTTTAAAGTGTGGAAATTTTATATCTAGTAAAGATATTTTTGAAGATAAAATAATTTGGAAAATTATTTGGAATCTGATGTTGTTGCACATCTTTATTGATAGTTAAATAACCGACTATCAATAATTACCTTGAGTAGGTATTTGTTGTGAATTGGATGAATTTGAATGCCACACTTATTTTTGAATAATCGCTCACTATTCGGGTTAGCCGGGAAAGGACCATGGGGTCGTATAACCCATTCCGAATATGTGATACGTCGTTATGAATTGCATTCGAAGACCGGTGTTGAAGACCGGATATTTTTGAAAACGGAAGGATTACCGTCGAGTTACTCTACATCGGCTGATCTCCGGTTTAGAGGTTTTATCACCCTTAGTAACGGGAAGTCCGGACGTGATTAGAAATTTATCCGGATATGCAAGGGCTTCGTGAGAAGTGCCTTCGGTTCTTTTCGATCCCGGAACAGACTTGTATGGATTGTGTGTCTGACGTTACAATTTGAGATATAAAGCTGATTTCTTTCAAATACATTTCTGTTGGTGGCGGAGAATTTATTCTCTTAGCTTAACACCCTTCTCTGAGACGTACGAGCTCAGAGGTTATGTAGTTGAATTTTATCAGCGATATATCCCAATTTGGTAACGTGGCATACTGAGTGTTGCTGTGAAATGATCAGTGTTTGATCATTTGTGATATGATCATTTGTTTGATCTTATATCTTTGTGATCATAGGTTGATCATTTGTTTGACCCGAAGCATGGCTTTGTAGAAAGCGTAGCTTTGTGGACGAGACTTCGTCGAGCCTCACACCCCGGAAATGGTCGAAACAGGAAGGATGCAGCAAGGTTCTAGGGAGTAGCGCCCCTTAGTGTATGTCATTTCTTCTGGATAGAGGTGGTATCATGGTATGGAGCCCAGATACTTAACCTATGTGGTTGCTGCATTATTATTTTGATGTGGTTTGTTGGAAATCGGGGATCCTCGGGAAGATCGGTTACGATCGGGGGATGGCATACGCGTGTCAGTAGTTACCTATTTTTGCAGAGGTAACCCGGCCTTGTGTTGGCAGAGATCCAGTTAGGTTCTCGGGTCGTCTATTCCAGGGACGTACCCATCGTGGATAGGAAGTTCCTTAGCCTGACCATTTGTTGGAAATCCAAAGAAACAATACGAGCCTTGTACGGTTTTAGTTGTAGAACCTATCATTCACTTATGGTGGCGCCCCACTGTTTGGATGGTAGCTATAGTAGGCATACGATACTGGTCGTATGCTGGCTAAGATTTATATTATACTTTCGAAATGATTTCTACACTATGCACTAATAATAATATCAAAAAGAATTTGATTTTGCGTAGTAAGAATCTTTGACTATCATAAGAAGAAATCTCCTCCAATTCCGCGTTTGCATTGTGTGTGTGGTGGGAGGTCTTATGGTAGTTTCATTTTCCAAAAGCATTTCGAATTGACTTTGAAAATTATCCCGTTTTTGTTTTAAAGAATAACTGTTTTACGATCTCACACCAGTCACCATGACTGACTCGGAGTTTATTGTTTCCCTTCTAAACTCTGGGTGCCCACCAATTTCCACACGGGCAGCCTAGAGTTATGTTATCAGGATATTCTGGATATTCTGGAGCTTTGGAGATAAGCTGGAGGACGAGACGTAGTATTTGTATCTGATAGTATTTATTCCGCTGTGTATTCTGTATGAGGACAAGTTTATATAACTGTCCATTGTTGTATATTGACTCTGATTGATGTATGTATAAACTGATATAGTTCTTTGTTTTAAAAGACTAGTGTTTATTTATTATATATTGTTCCGCTGCGATGTGTAAGATTCTGATATTGTTTTCTGTTTCTATTGTTGTTCTGTTGTTCTTCTCTTCTTCTTCTACTCTTTTCTTCTTCTTCTACCTTTTTCTTCTTTTTAAAACAATAACTTTTCGGGTTTCCGGCATTCGATGGCTCGGCAGTCGATAAAGTGAGTATCGATGTCGAATTTTCGAAAGTCGAAAATTTCGGGATGTTACAAGTGGTATCAGAGCATATGGTTAAGCGACAACCCTGCTCTGTTGGGTGTACTCATTAGAGATAGAGTCAGTAGTACTCTAGAATGAGTTGAGTGTAATAATAGATATGAGCGCGTATTTGTTAGTGAATATAAAAATGTTTTATATTGTGTTTGCTTATCCGTTGAGATGTTTATGAATTTTGGTCGGTATGTGGGACGCCATATTATCGATAGGGATTTCTAAACACTTAAACAAGGCAAGACGACATAGTATTGTTTTAAAATAGGGTGAATGAAATAATTTTGCCCAAAACTATTTTTGTATAGAAAAGAAATAATTTTCTATGAATTATTACAGTATATGGTTGCATGGTTGTTAGGAAAGTGATAATATTGAAAGTTATCATTATTATATGAAATTGAATAAGTAATTGAAATGGTAACTCCAAAGTTAACAAATAAATTCACACACAAATGAAATTAAAGAATGTAAATTATAAATGTAATTTGTAATTTAAAACGGAATTCCAGAGAAGTTTTTTTTTTGAATGTTTTGAAAAGAATTTGAAAATTTTGGAAGTTTAAAATTTGAATTTGAATAAAAATATGAATTGTTAGTAAAACAATGTTGTTTGAAAACTTATAATTGAAGTTGGAAACCTAGTTGAAATGATAACAAATCTTTAGTAGAAGGATTTGTTTTGATAAATTTGATAAAACTATTGATATGGAAAGATAGTAGACGAGTTAAGGACATTTTTCCTAACTTGTAATTTCGAGGACGAAATTCTTTTAAGGGGGGAAGTTTGTAACGACCCAGAATTTTGAACAAATTAAATTGATAATATTTAATTAATTTTAAATATTTGAACGATGATTTAATTTGAATCCCCAATATAATTTTGAATTTGACGATTAAATTATAAAATTTAATCTATTGTAAGTTGAATTAAATTTGAATCTTCAATTTAAAGCTGAAGAAAAATATTTCGAAAGCTTTTAAAATTCATATTGATAACACTGAAGATAACAGCAACTTCAGAATCGAATTTGAAATTGAATTGTTCAGTTTGAAATTATATCGTTCGTATCGATATTTAAAAATAGCCATCCGAGGCACAGTCTCGGAATTCGACGAAACCAGTTCCATTGGTTCCGTAATGTTGAATTATTGTCGGATTTCAATTTTCGTATTTTTCGGAGTTATTATGAGAGCACACGACACATAAACACGTTGAGATTTAATCGAATTAATTTGAATTTAAAATTTAAAATTTGTCAAACATCAACCACGTACCTCTCCCTTACCTCACGCCTAAAAACACGCCGAGCATCACGAGATAGAAATCGCGCAGAGCATACCGAGTGTTTTAAAAACAGTTTCTTCCTCTTCAAAAATTAATTACATTCCCTCCTCTATACAGAAAAATAAAGGAACGAAAACTTAAATCCAAATCTACTTCATTCTTAATTTCACGCGAGCCTCCCTTTCTCCTTCGTCTTCACTTCAAAATTTCCATGCCGATGTCTAGGAGAATTGGAAGTTCCTCGATCTAATTCGAACTCAGTTCAATTGAGGATGGGGTTACGCGTTCGCGCTTCGTTGATTCGAGGCCAACAGTTCGACGCTTCTAGGGTTTGCGAGCGCGTGGGAAGACTGGGGTCACGTGGTCCAAAGCGAGGCTCCTCGCGAGCGCGAGGGGAAGTCGATGTTGCAGGCGGGGTTTGGTGGCGGAGTACGTTTGCACGCTGGGGGAAATCGAGCAGCGTTCGCGACGAGATCGCGGTAATGTTCGCGAGTCGCCTGGTGACTACGGCATGCAGTGTGGTTCGTGGCGCGTGGCATGAGCAGCTCGGGATTGGGTCTCGAGGGGATTCGCGGCGTGTTGGGTCGTGGGGCGCATCTTGGTTTAGGTATCAGTTATCTCATTTTAAATTTTACTGAAGTACAATTTAATTAGGATTTATACCAATAATATTCCAATAAAATTGATTATAGCTTAATTTACACATATATATAGGTTGGGAATTGTTTACAGTGAAGGAAATGATTAAAACTGAATGAAAAAGAAAAAAAAAGTATAAGTATATTTCAACTTACTGTTACAATTTGGAAAGAACTAGGGATCTATATAAGAAGATTTGATTTTTATCTATATAGAACAGTTTTGTAAATATATGTAGTTACAGTAAAGAAAAAAAGTGTAGATAAGATATTTAAAGAAATAAGTTGGAAGTTATATAGAAGTAGATTTTTGGGAATCCATAATTTATTTTCAAAGTGACAAATATAAAATAAATTGTAAAATACAGATTCTAATTAATTAACTTATGTAATTATTTTGGTAACTGGAAAATATTTTGTTAAAGGAGAAATCTGTTAATCTAAAACAATTGAAATGAAAATTAATTGTTCAGTCTTTTGAATATTGATAGATTGAATAAAATTGTTTATACCAGGTTAAAATCGAGAAAACAAACTGGATGTAAAATGGAATGCAAATTTAAAGCTAAGGTGAGATTTTTTTTTTCTCACTCAAAATATATTTGTATGCCAGTATATGGATTGATTGACTGTTTGCATTGGTGATATTAGATATAGTAGGATATATCTATTATATATAGCAATATATACATATTGGCATATGTATATATTGGATTGATTGATTTCCCGCCTCGTATAGCGGATGAGACCCTATTGCGCCGTTAGTAAGCGGATTATTTTTATAAAACCCATATACCGCGATATTCCACCTCGAAGTGGAATTGGTATTGTGCTAACGTCTGTGGATGCAGGGAAACAGGTTGGAGGGATCCAACTGGATTCCTCACCAGTATTTATTTATTTACAAATATTGTGATGTATATTCTGTTATCATATTGATATATGATGTTTGTTGTTGTGATTGACTTATTGGTGCTGTTGCATCATCGGATTCAGTTTTGAAATTTAAAAATAACGACTTTTACTTTAAAAGGGGTTTTAAAGTGATTTTTGAAAATATACGTTTTATGGAATTTTTGAATTGATTTAAAAACGTTAAAATTTTAAAGTTATAAAAGTTATAATTTTTAGTGAAATATAACCAAAGTGTCGTTTTTAAAATAAAAGTCGATTTATTTATAAAATGGTTTAAGTTGGGATTTTTGAATAACCATAAACGATTTGTAGAAAAAGATGTATAAAAATTGATATTTATAAATCAAATATTGGAATTATAAAACGAGTTTTTATAAGTGTTAAAAATGAAATATTTATGGAATTCATAAGTAAATGAAATTTATAGATTTATAAATTGTGAAGTTATAAAATGGATGAAACTGTCGAAAAGGAGATTTATAAGAAATTAACTTATAAATTGGATTTTTGCCTTTAAATGGAATATTGATCAAATTTGTTAATAAAAGAGATTTATTAAATCAAAGTTGTTATGAATTATGAAGATGAATTTATAAACGTTGTTTTATGAATTCGAAAATAAATCAAATTTGATAAATTAAATATAGAAAGTGATTAAGAGAATTTTATCCACGATTTTGGATAGTGGATAATTCTTGAAATAAATGTGTAGAAAATAGTGAAAGGTAATTAGTGAAGTATATTCACGATTTTGGATAGTGAATATATTGTTAAGTAAAATGGATTTATTTTGAAGAAGTGATATTAAAAATGAAGTAAAACATTTTAAAGATGTTTTAAAATGTGTTAAATATCGAAATCATAGATTTCAACATTCATTGTTGAAATAGACGTTTTCGAGTAATAAGGAAATGATGGACTATAACACTGTTGTTATAGTAAATGATTTTCGAAAGAAAATGTTTTATATAGTATTGGGATTTATATATCTATCTTAATTCCGAATCCCTATGCTATTGATTTCGAATCGTCGTAACGATGTTTTACGTAACATTCGTTTTGACTCAAATGTTTTCCTTAAAGAATGAATATATACTTAATATTGATTTAAGTATATCGAATATTTTCCAAGTGTTGAAAATAAATAGATTTGTGAAACACTTATTTTTAAATAAGTATGGAATTGCTTTTCCAATATGAAACGAACGTTTTGAGAATTTATCCTTGTAAAGATAAATTGAAATTGAAATTGAATATTGAAATCGATTCGAAAATCGTATATCAGGGGATATTTTGAAAATATGAATTCACTATGGAATTTATAAAAGAAATGGGAATTCGTTTTAAAAATAAATATTGATTTATTTTTAAAGTGTGGAAATTTTATATCTAGTAAAGATATTTTTGAAGATGAAATAATTTGGAAAATTATTTGGAATCTGATGATGTTGCGCATCTTTATTGATAGTTAAATAACCGAATATCAATAATTACCTTGAGTAGGTATTTGTTGTGAATTGGATGAATTTGAATGCCACACTTATTTTTGAATAATCGCTCACTATTCGGGTTAGCCGGGAAAGGACCATGGGGTCGTATAACCCATTCCGAATATGTGATACGTCGTTATGAATTGCATTCGAAGACCGGTGTTGAAGACCGGATATTTTTGAAAACGGAAGGATTACCGTCGAGTTACTCTACATCGGCTGATCTTCGGTTTAGAGGTTTTATCACCCTTAGTGATGGGAAGTCCGGACGTGATTAGAAATTTATCCGGATATGCAAGGGCTTCGTGAGAAGTGCCTTCGGTTCTGTTCGATCCCGGAACATACTTGTATGGATTGTGTGTCTGACGTTACAATTTGAGATATAAAGCTGATTTCTTTCAAATACATTTCTGTTGGTGGCGGAGAATTTATTCTCTTAGCTTAACACCCTTCTTTGAGACGTACGAGCTCAGAGGTTATGTAGTTGAATTTTATCAGCGATATATCCCAATTTGGTAACGTGGCATACTGAGTGTTGCTGTGAAATGATCAGTGTTTGATCATTTGTGATATGATCATTTGTTTGATCTTATATCTTTGTGATCATAGGTTGATCATTTGTTTGACCCGAAGCATGGCTTTGTAGAAAGCGTAGCTTTGTGGACGAGACTTCGTCGAGCCTCACACCCCGGAAATGGTCGAAACAGGAAGGATGCAGCAAGGTTCTAGGGAGTAGCGCCCCTTAGTGTATGTCATTCCTTCTGGATAGAGGTGGTATCATGGTATGGAGCCCAGATACTTAACCTATGTGGTTGCTGCATTATTATTTTGATGTGGTTTGTTGGAAATTGGGGATCCTTGGGAAGATCGGTTACGATCGGGGGATGGCATACGCGTGTCAGTAGTTACCTATTTTTGCAGAGGTAACCCGGCCTTGTGTTGGCAGAGATCCGGTTAGGTTCTCGGGTCGTCTATTCCAGGGACGTACCCATCGTGGATAGGAAGTTCCTTAGCCTGACCATTTGTTGGAAATCCAAAGAAACAATACGAGCCTTGTACGGTTTTAGTTGTAGAACCTATCATTCACTTATGGTGGCGCCCCACTGTTTGGATGGTAGCTATAGTAGGCATACGATACTGGTCGTATGCTGGCTAAGATTTATATTATACTTTCGAAATGATTTCTACACTATGCACTAATAATAATATCAAAAAGAATTTGATTTTGCGTAGTAAGCATCTTTGACTATCATAAGAAGAAATCTCCTCCAATTCTGCGTTTGCATTGTGTGTGTGGTGGGAGGTCTTATGGTAGTTTCATTTTCCAAAAGCATTTCGAATTGACTTTGAAAATTATCCCGTTTTTGTTTTAAAGAATAACTGTTTTACGATCTCACACCAGTCACCATGACTGACTCGGAGTTTATTGTTTCCCTTCTAAACTCTGGGTGCCCACCAATTTCCACACGGGCAGCCTAGAGTTATGTTATCAGGATATTCTGGATATTCTGGAGCTTTGGAGATAAGCTGGAGACGAGACGTAGTATTTGTATCTAATAGTATTTATTCCGCTGTGTATTCTGTATGAGGACAAGTTTATATAACTGTCCATTGTTGTATATTGACTCTGATTGATGTATGTATAAACTGATATAGTTCTTTGTTTTAAAAGACTAGTGTTTATTTATTATATATTGTTCCGCTGCGATGTGTAAGATTCTGATATTGTTTTCTGTTTCTATTGTTGTTCTGTTGTTCTTCTCTTCTTCTTCTACTCTTTTCTTCTTCTTCTACCTTTTTCTTCTTTTTAAAACCATAACTTTTCGGTTTTCCGGCATTCGATGGCTCGGCAGTCGATAAAGTGAGTATCGATGTCGAATTTTCGAAAGTCGAAAATTTCGGGATGTTACAGTAAATGATTTCCGAAAGGAAATATTTTGTATAGTATTGGGATTTATATATCTATCTAAAATTTCGAATCCCTATACTAGTGATTTTGGGTCGTCGTAACGATGTTTTACGTAACATTCGTTTTGACTCAAATAAAATGCGTTTAAAAGAACGTTTACCTTAAAGAATGAAATATATACTTAATTATGATTTAAGTATATTGAATATTTTCAAATGTTGAAAATAAATAAGATTTGTGGATTACTTATTTTTAAGTAAGTATGGAAATGCTTTACCAATATGAAATGAAACGTTTTAGGAGAATTTATCTTTGTAAAGATAAATTGAAAGTGAATATTTGAAATCGATTGAAAATCGTATATTAGTAGATATTTTGAAATATAAATTCACTATGGAATTTATAAACGAAAAGGGGAACTTGTTTAAAAATAATCGTTGATTTATTTTTGAAGTGTGGAAATTATATATATCTTGTAAAGATATTTTTGAAAGATAAATAATTTGGAAAATTATTTGGAATCTGGTGATGTTGTGCATGCCTATTGATAGTTAAATAACCGACTATCAATAATTAACTTGAATGGGTATTTGATGTGATTTGCTTGAATTTGAATGCCACACTTATTTTTAAATAAGCGCTCACTATTCGGGTTAGCCGGGAAAGGACCTTTGGGTTACCGTCGAGTTACTCTGCATCGACTGATCTCTGATATAGAGGTTTTATCACCCTTAGTACGGGAAGTCCGAACGTGATTAGTGAATGTCTAGATTGCAAGGACTTCTTTGAAGTGCCTTCGGTTCTGTTCGAGCCCGCAACAGACTTGTATGGATTGTATGTCTGACATTACAAATTGAGATATAAAGCTGATTTCTTTCAAATATATTTCTGTTGGTGGTGGAGAATTTATTCTCTTAGCTTAACACCCTTCTCTGAGACGTACGAGCTCAGAGGTTATGTGGTTGAAGGTTATTAGTGATATACTCCCAATTTGGTAGTGTGATATGCTGAGTGTTGCTGTAAGATGATCATTGTTTGATCATTTGTGATATGATCATTTGTTTGATCATTTATCTTTGTGATCATTACTTTGATCATTTGTTGACCCAAAGCATGGCTTTGTACCAAAGCGTGGCTTTGTGGATGAGACTTCATCGGACCTCACACCCCGAAATGGTCAAAATAGGAAGGATGCAGCAAGATTCTAGGGAGTAGCGCCTCTTAGTGTATGTCATTCCTTCTGGATAGAGGTGGTATCATGGTATGGAGCCCAGATATTTAACCTATGTTGTTGCTGCCAAATTTATTATTTGTGGTTGTTGGAATCGAGGATCCTCGGGAAGATCGGTTACGATCGGGGGATGACATACGTGCATCAGTAGTTACCTATTTTTGCAGAGGTAACCCGGCCTTGTATTGGCAGAGATCCGGTTAGGTTCTCGGGTCGTTTTTCCAGAGGCGTACCTATGTGGCAATGGGAAGTTCCTTGGCCTGACCATTTGTTGGAAATCCAAACCCCAATACGCACCTTGTACGGTTTTAGTTGTAGAACCTGCCATCTAATATGGTAGTTATAGTAGGCATAATATAATGGTACCTATGCTGGCTAAGATTTATATTCTACTTTCGAAATGTTTTCCACTATGCACTAATAATAATATCAAAAAACGATTTGATTTTATGTAGTAAGCATTTTTGACTAACATAAGAAGAAATCTCCTCCAAGTCTGCGTTTGCATTGTGTGTGTGGTGGGAGGTCTTATGGTAGTTTCATTTTCCAAAAGCATTGCGAAATTGACTTTAAAATTATCCTGTTGTTGTTTTAAAGATTAAATAACTGTTTTAGTTCTCACACCAGTCTTGCTTATCTGAGTGAAATGTGATGGGGGATTCTCGCTTCGTGGTTTGGTGGCGAACGGGAGACTCTTACCCTTACACATCCTCTTTACGGGGTTGGTTAGGCGTAACCCGTGACAATCGAGAGGCTGGCCGTAAAAGCAAGTTTGGGGTATCAGTGTAAGCCACGGTGGGACTAGGATGGTTGCAAAGCCTACCGGTTGCCGCTTTGTTTAAAATATTACATTTGGTATCAGAGCATATGGTTAAGCGACAACCATGGCTCTGTTGGGTGTTGCTCATTAGAGATGGAGTTAGTAGTACTCTAGAATGAGTGTGAGTGTAATAATAGATACGAGCACGTATTTGTTAGTGAATATAACATTGTTTTATATTGTGATGATTGGTTTATTTAGTGGCATGTGAACCTTCGTCAGCACGGTCTGCACAACTGTGCCGAAGGGGTTTATAAACACTTGAACAGAACAATTCGACACAGTATCGTTTCAAAAATTGGGTAAATGAAATAATTTTACCTTTATTATATTTTGTATATAAAAGAATAATTTTTTAGAATTATTAATGTATAAAATTGATTGTTTGGTTGTTGAATAAGTTAAATAAAACAACAGTTGTAAAAGAATGAATTGTTTAAAGCAAATGAATTATAAGATGGAATTATAATTAATATGATTTACAATTGTAAAATAATCTTATATATAAGAAGTGGAATTATATAAGTAAAAGATTTGTAAATGTGATTTATAATCTAAAATAAAATGCCAGAGAAGTGTTTTGAAAGGATTTGATATTTTGGAAAATTGTTTTAGAGAGATGAAAGCTCTAAACTCTTTTCGGTCGCTGGAAAATAATCCCGATGATGATCGCGACATCATTGGTGTTCATTTTCGGGTTTCCAAAAGAGAAATTGCTGCCTGATTATTTTAAATGAAAGTTGATTGGAAAATTTGGATTTGGTTTTGGGAATTCAAAGGATAATTTGAATTGATTTCAAAAATGGTTTTGAAAGGTTGAATATAAGTTGTATAACTTATAAAATGAGAAAATGTAACTGAAACAAATGCTGTTTGAAATTGGAATATAACTTAAGTGATGTTGAATGAAATTGATTTTAGTATCAAAGTAAATAATCAAATGAGTTAAATAAATATAAACTTGAGTTATAAAAATAAAATTTAATTTGAAATGTGAAATGAATTAGAAGTTGAATGACTGAATGGACTGAATGTTAATCAATCTATTGTAAATGAATTGAGATGGAACAATGAATATAAGTGTTAATTCATTTAAAGCTAATTAACTAAATTGATGGAAGCTAATTTAATAGTAAACCAATTGGAAGCTAAAGTGATTGAATTCAAATTAATAATATGTAAATTTGAATAGAATTGAATTTGATTTGAATTGGAAGTGAAACGACCTGCAGTTCCGTACCCCTGAGTCAACTCTATTCTACATCAATCAACTCCAGTTGTACAGAAATGCGAACCATTTTGATTAAAGAAGAAGAAGAGGTAGAAGAAGAGAAAATAAAATCAACACAGAATCTAACCATCGCAGCGGAATAAAATATAATATATAATTACAGATCTTTACTCAACAGAAACATATATCTGTTTTATACAATACATCATCAGAGTATACATCTGAATACAATACAATCATATCACAACTCAGGACAGTTATAATAACTTGTCCCACCTACAGAACACACAACACAGCGGAATATACATAAACAAGTATGGGAGATACGTCTCGCCATCCAACTTGTCTCCTGAGCTCCACAGCATCTTATCCTGTACCCTATAATACTCGGTGTGACCCGAGCATCATAGTTAAATAATACCCGAGTCAGTCTGGAAAACCAGCGTGAGAAAACAACACTCAATTGATTATTTTACTTTCAAAATCCTTTGAAAACAAAAGCATCTTGTAAGACCACGCCACAAATAAACATGTCGGGTTTTTACCTTACGATAGCTAAAACTCTTTTTATAAAAATCCTCTGATCTTATAATAGTGTCTATATACAAATACTTATTCAAATAGATGAAATTGTTACATGATTAAATTCCAGCATACTAGGTATACAAACAAAACTCGTACAAGGCACGTAGGGAGAATGGATTTCCATCAATAGCTAGGCACTAGGGTACCACCTATCACAGTACCTGGTCTAGATCAGTGTACCGAGGACCCACCCTAAGTCCCCTGCAACACAAGGCCGGAATCATCCCTTACTGGATAATTCCAAGTAAAATCACCCCACGGTTGGGATCAGCAACCGCCACACAGCCGAAATATATATAAAGGGACATCTAGACAGGGATGACCCTACTCTCAAGTGGGGCTACCCACGAAGCCTTGCTGCATAACCCCTGATTTTCAGCCATTCCCGGTTGTTGAGGCTCGAGGCTAAGCGTTACCTTTTTCAGAACATATCCCTTAGAATGCCCATCGCCCACCTGACGGTGTTTCGCAAGCATTCGTCCATACAAGTCCGTCCCGGGTCCGAACGGAACCGAAGGAACTATTCCTACTACATCCATTTTGGAAATATCCTCAGGATTAGTAGCGACTAGCCCTTGCACTTCATAACTCCATCTTCGACTCCGAACACGTTTCACGAAACGTACAAACCGGATCGAAGTGGTTTTCGGGAAATAAATCCCGATCCCGGTCTCTTCGAAACGATCAGCGCATTTGGCATAACAATTTGTTTCGATATAAATTTTGACGCGTTTATATACCGTACGCTCACATAACAACTCCGACCAATACGAAATTTGAAATCCGATAATAATACAATATTACGGATCCAATGTGACTGGTTTCGTCGAATTCGGAGACTGTGCCTCGGAAGGCTATTTTTTTTAAATTCAATTTAAAACGATAAAATTTTCAAAGCTGAACGAATCACTGTTAAACTCAATTTTAACTCTTCTATTATCTTCAGTATGATAAATATAAATTTTACAAATCTTCAAATTATTTTTAACAGGCTTAATATTCCAGATTCAATAATTTACACAATTCCGATAATTAAATTCAACGATTAATTATCCCATAAATACTGATTTTTGAAATTAAAGTTAATAATTAACATTTGAATATTTAAAATCAATTAAATATTCTAATTTCAAATATTCAAAAATTCCGGGTCGTCACATTCCTCCCCCCTTAAAAGAATTTCGTCCCCAAAATTACTAGTTAGGAAGAATGATCCTACCCCCGAAACTATTTCCTCAACTCAAATAGTTTTTAACAACTTGCCAAACAAATCTTTTTATTAAGGACACACTATCCCTCTTTCTAACTTTCTGAACTTGCCATAAGTCCCAAACAATATTTCTTACTTAACAATTCAAATCTAAATTTGAATTCAAATTTTAAATTATCAAATTTCTCAAAAATTTTCTAACTCCCTAAATTTTTGAAAAATTTCGCCAGCGTCTCCTTTGCGCGGCTAGCTCGGTACAACTACAAAAGGGCTCTACGGCCTCCTAAATTTCAAAAGAAAACAAAAGCCAAGTGGCTATATCAAAAACCCAATCAAATTTCATTCTGAAATTTCGAATACATACCTTTTTAGTCGGGCAATTCAATTTATCTTCTACAATCTAAACCCAATTCACTTGCCTTTAAATTACCTGTATACAACACTGCAATAATATCCAATCACGACATTCCAATTTGATTTTTATCCAATTATTAACTTAGTATTCTTCCAATACCCAATTTACTTAAGGACCGCCTCATTCAATTCTTAAGTTCAATATAGAAATGTTGTATACTTTGTATAACTATTTCCACTTTACCACTTTGGGTTTTCCATAGTTTCATTCGAATTTTCATTTTCAAATCCACTTGAATTCAATACCTCTTTCAATTAAATATTGAATTCCATTCACATTACCCCATTCATTTTAAATTCTAAATTTTTATTATTCTAGTCCATTTTGAATTAATTCTTCGACTTTATTTAACCCATTTCAAAATAAATTCCAATACTTCAGTTTCAATTCTATTTGCTTACAATTTTTTTTAAATCGTTTGTCGTTAATGAAAATTTTCAAAATTTTCAAAAATTTTCTAACTTCCAAAATTTATGAAATTTTTTGGCAGAGTCTCCTTTGTACGGAGGAGCTTTTGCAATTTGACAAAAGTGATAAATATATATACATCGACCCATACGGTCGGAAAATAGAAAAATAGTTCATATTTCCTATTTTTATTGCGTAGGCGTACCTTATTTAGCATTTTAAAGCAAGCGGCTATTTATTTTAGCATTTGCATAACCCGATCTAGCCAAACGGCTTCCCTGGACCTGTACTTACTCAATTCAAACGTATAAGTGCCAAAATCATGAAATTTATCAGTATTTAACGTATTGAACTAGCAACATATAGGTTTGTATAAGCAATGCAGGTTAAACAATATTCATAAGCCGCTTATAGGGTTTCAACATAAATTTTAATTGTTTACAACGAAGTTGTATACACTTCATCATTTTAAGTGGTTTGCAACTCGATTGCGTACATTCAATTCATATTTAACCCAAACAACTCCCATTTACTTCAATTGATTCCAAAAATCAATTTTATTTACTTCTGTTTAAGTCGAACGACTAATTTATTCTAGGCAATTTGACGATATTTATGTGACTTAATAATTACTTAAACTTTACAACCATGTAATTTGATTCCAACTAAATTTATATTTAATTCCTTCCTTTTAAATTTATTCACAACCATTTGCTTAGCTCGGAAACGATCCAGGCTATTTCATTCAATAATTATTTCTCAACTTATTTAACCCACTTCTATTTGAGTTCAGCTTTCATTCAACATTTTCTTAGGTTAACAACTTAAGAAGTTCATTTCCATTGTAGTTCGCATCCATTCATTCAATTAGTCCCTTTAACTCTAAATTCAATATTCTGTTTATTGAACAATATCCAAGTCCATATTCCATTTGCATTACAAACCATCATTATTTTAATCTAATCCTCATTTTTTTAACACATTTCTACTTATATTTAATGTGTTGATACTCCAAGTCGAATTTTAATTAATAACTCAAGTTTTGATTCTACTATTTACTTTTAATTCACCATCCAATTTTACTTACTCACAATCAAATTTATATCTAACCAATTCAAATTCCATAACCCAAACTCATTTGAATAATATTTTGAGGACATATTCCATTTATTTATACTTGATTTTAATCTAATAATTTGAGTTTAGATTTCTATTTCACTTCCCAACATGCCAAATACATTTTATTTTGGCTTACTACTTTCAATATCCAATTTTGAAAATTTATATATGTGTCCAAATCAAACTATTCCTTCGCATTTTCAAAATCAAACCCAATTCCACAAACAAACATTAATCCAAACATCCAGGTAGCAATCCTTTTCTTGGAAACTCGAAAATGAACACCGATGATGTCGCGATCACCATTGGAATTATTTTCCAGTGACCGAAAAGAGTTCAATGCTTTTATCCCTTTAAAATCCCTTTAAATATTTTTAAATCCCAAACCTCATCAGACTTCAAATCCAATTCAAAAATATTTCTTAAATAATACTACTATTATTTCTCCAAAACCTTTGAAATCTATTTTCAAATTCAAAGGAGTTTTAAATCCTTTCCAAAATTCCAAATTCCCAATCCATCCAATTTATATTTAAACTTTTCTCTGGAATTCTATTTTAAATTACAATCTCATTTGTATATGAAGCTTATTTCAATTTATAAATTACATTTATAGTCTATATTTCGAATTCCATTTTTGCTGTAAATTTTATTTTTCAACTGGGTTATAAATTTCAATTTCTAGTTAAGTTTCCATATAATAATGATAATAATTCAATATTATCACTTCTAACATCCAAACAACCATATATATTAACTAAAATAGATTACAAAACTTTCTTTATATACAAAAATAATTTGGGTAAAATTATTTCATTTACCCTATTTTAAACAATACTGTGTCGAATTGCTATATTCAAGTGTTTAGAGATCCCTATCAATATTGTGGCGTCCCACACATTGACCAGAATCCATAAACTACTCAATAAACCAATCAACACAATATAAAACCATTTTATATTCACTAACAAATACGTGCTCATATTTATTAATACACTCAAACTCATTCTAGAGTACTATTGACTCTATTTAAATGAGTATTTCCCACCAGAGCCAAGGTTATCGCCAGCCTTCGCTCTGATACCACTGAAACGACCCGCAGTTCCGTACCCTTGAGTCAACTCTATTCTACATCAATCAACTCCAGCTGTATAGAAATGCGAACCATTTTGATTAAAGAAGAAGAAGAGGTAGAAGAAGAGAAAATAAAATCAACACAGAATCTAACCATCGTAGCGGAATAAACTATAATATATAATTACAGATCTTTACTCAACAGAAAAATATATCTGTTTTATACAATACATCATCAGAGTATACATCTGAATACAATACAATCACATCACAACTCAGGACAGTTATAATAACTTGTCCCACCTACAGAACACAAAACACAGCGGAATATACATAAACAAGTACGGGAGATACGTCTTGCCATCCAACTTGTCTCCTGAGCTCCACAGCATCTTATCATGTACCCTATAATACTCGGTCTGACCCGAGCATCATAGTTAAATAATACCCGAGTCAGTCTGGAAAACCAGCATGAGAAAACCACACTCAATTGATTATTATAGTTTCAAAATCCTTTGAAAACAAAAGCATCTCGTAAAACCACACCACAAATAAACATGTCGGGTTTTTACATTACGATAGCTAAAACACTTTTTATAAAAATCCTCTGATATTATAATAGTGTCTATATACAAATACTTATTCAAATAGCTGAAATTGTTACATGATTAAATTCTAGCATACTAGGTATACAAATAAAACTCGTACAAGGCACGTAGGGAGAATGGATTTCCAACAATGACTAGGCACTGGGGTACCACCTGTCACAGTACCTGGTCTAGATCAGTGTACCGAGGACCCACCCTAAGTCCCCTGCAACACAAGGCCGGAATCATCCCTTACCGGATAATTCCAAGTAAAATCAACCCACGGTTGGGATCAACAACCGCCACACAGCCGAAATATATATAAAGGGACATCTAGACAGGGATGACCCTACTCTCAAGTGGGGGCTACCCACGAAGCCTTGCTGCATAACCCCTGATTTTCAGTCATTCCTGGTTGTTGAGGCTCGAGGCTAAGCGTTACCTTTTTCAGAACATATCCCTTAGAATGCCCATCGCCCACCTGACGATGTTTCGCAAGCATTCGTCCATACAAGTCCGTCTCGGGTCTGAACGGAACCGAAGGCACTATTCCTACTACATCCATTTTGGAAATATCCTCAGGATTAGTAGCGACTAGCCCTTGCACTTCATAGCTCCATCTTCGACTCCGAACACGTTTCACGAAACGTACAAACCGGATCGAAGTGGTTTTCGGGAAATAAATCCCGATCCCGGTCTCTTCGAAACGATCAACGCATTTGGCCAATATTGATAGTCGGTTATTTAACTATCAATTAATATTCACAAAAAACCATCAATCAATAAATAATTTCTCCCAATTTATTTATTATCCTCAAATATCTTCACCGGATATAATTCCATTTCCAAATCCCTTTGAAAACAGTTTTAAACATCTCCCTTTTACTGAAATAAATTTCCCAAACTTTTCTATTTCCCTTGAAATCACCAAGTACAACACTTAAGATTTAGAAATAATTTTAACACTATTATACTTATGCTTTAGATAACATTTAAAATAATTTAAAACACTTATTGAAATTATACTCTAATATTTATATTTAGAAAAAAAAACGACATCCAAACTAAATGAAAAATAATACTTAAGAAATATTTAAAAATAAGACTACTTTATAAAATATAAACTAGATTTTCTTTTTTTTAAACAAAATACTAAGTCATCTTAAAATACGATAATAGATTTGAAACTAATTCTTATTTTAGAATTTAAATATTTAACAAAAATAAATTGTCTGAAATATGTTTCTTAAAACAATATTAAATCATTTAACTTATAATTAAAATTTACTTTAAAAACGTACTTGGCTACCCAGGGAAATATACTTCTCTTCACATTCTTTAAAAATAAATCACTGCTTATTTTTAAACAAATTCCTCATTTCCTTTAATAAATTCCCACCTTGAATTTATTCTTTCCAAATATCCCCTAAGATATTACTTTGCTTTTATAAACCCCGTTTATAAATTCCATAGCCACATTCTTCATCAAAAATTCCAGGTTTTACACACTTGAATCAATTTCCAAATTGATTTCCAATTTACTGCATTTATTCCAAAATCCTTTAACTTCAGATTTTAAATCCTTAATTATGATTTAAAAATACTTTTAACTGAAAATACCAATTTTAGATTTCCCAAATTACTTCTTTAATCTTTAAATAAATTTCAACTTTGAATTATAAAATAATACCTTATTCTTTCAACTGA
Organism: Allium fistulosum; assembly: GCA_030737815.1. Taxonomy (NCBI): domain Eukaryota; kingdom Viridiplantae; phylum Streptophyta; class Magnoliopsida; order Asparagales; family Amaryllidaceae; genus Allium; species Allium fistulosum. The sequence continues at coordinate 139,462,188 of CM060904.1, forward strand.
TATTTCTAAATTTACAATTCATTACTTTTTGTTTATTCAAAATATTTTTCAAACTCGAAGTTATTTATCAGGATTATCAATTCCATTTCTTTACAATTCATTCTTAATTTATTTCAATTTTCGTTAATTATTACGCTTAAAAATTTACTTCTTTTATTTTCTTTTAAAAATCCAATTTATATATTTCTGGTATCTCATTATACCCAAATATTCAATCAAACCAAAGCATTCAATATCCCAATATAATTCATCATAGAATATCACATAATCACAACAGAGGATATTAAATAATGTAAATAAATGTTGAGGGACCCAGTTGGATCCCTCCAACCTGTTTTCCCTGCATCCACAGACGTTAGCACAATATAAAATACCAATTCCACTTCGAGGTGGAATATCGCGGTATATGGGATTAAATAAATATCATCCGCTATTATGCGGCGCATAGGGTCTCATCCGCTAGAAAATGTGGGAATCAACAATTCCAATATATACATATTCCAATATATATATATTGGTATATATACTACTATATATATATACTATCATATCAAATCAATCCAATCATTCACCAAATATTTAAATTTAACCAATTAAATTTAAATTATAATTTAACTGAGTGAGATTAACTCACCTTTGCATTTCGTTTGCAATCCATTTCCATCTCGATTATTACTTTCCAATGTTTGAACCTAGTATAAATATTTATATGGATTTGTTAATATCTGAAATAATCCACGAATAATTTACCATTTAATAAATATGATTAACTGATAACTAATTTAAACCATTTTGTTTATAGTGAATAAGCTAATTAAACAAGCTAATCACCTCAATCCATTATTTAAAAACGAACTAGTAAGTTAAAAATGTATATATCCATATTTATTTTTCCTTCCCTTTGCAATTATATATACATATATATATACTTATAAAATATACATTTAGAAATCTGATTTATATAAATCTTTATGGATATTTACTGTTTGTTGTACATATCTATATGGATGTTACAATTTCCTCAAATCTTATTTATACAAAAATAAATTTCCTGTTCAAATTTACTTACACATATAGATCAAAACAAAATTTTCTGGTGCTCAAGTACGAGCCTTCGACCAACTCACTGTCGAAGTCGATGATGGCAGTCAACAAACTCGTGACCATCCAGACCACAGCTACTTCCACCTCACCTCGACACGCCAACTGGCCTCGCCGATCAGCCTCGCCTGAACGCCCTCACATCGCACTCGCCATCGAACCCGAAACCCTAACCAAAATCGCCAATCGCCTGCCTACCCGCCTTCAAGATTTTCCGTGCTTCTCTTTGTCAATCAAGCCTAAACCCTAGTTGCGACCCCGAACACCACGTCGAACATCAACCCAAAGAATCGCAACCCTCTTCGTCGAAGCCAATAATCGCCGCGTCCTGACAAAACGCATCCCTCAATTTCGTTGCTCGAGCCAAAATCCTTCAACAGCACACGCGATGCCGCATCCTCCCTAAGGCGATCGATTCGACCCCGCTCCTCTTCACGAACTCCGTATACCCAAGTATTGCGTGGGCTTGCTCGCAATGCCTAAATTCGCGATCCCCTCTTCTAATTTTTAATTGAACGAACAGTTCGTCCGTTTAACCTCCCTCCCCTATTTGTTTTAATTTACACAAATTTAAATTTCGTTTTGAGACCGAGGAAGGGGAGAAGGAAACGGAAATTCAGCCATTGAATCCCCCCTTTTCGAGATTTTCTTTTGTAAAAAAAAATCTCTTCTGATGCGGTTTCGGAAAGAAAAGGAAAAAGGGAACAAAGACGAGACACCGACCTGAGATCCTTCACGTATTTCTGGATTAAAGCGAAATGAAATGACGTTTTGTGTGCTGATGTGAATATATATATGTCAATCAACTAATATCTATTTATTTAAATTCAATTTGTTTCGATATAAATTTTGACGCGTTTATATTACGCTCACATAACAACTCCGACCAATACGAAATTTGAAATCCAATAATAATACAATATTACGGATCCAATGGGACTGGTTTCGTCGAATTCTGAGACTGTGCCTCGGAAGGCTAATTTTTTTTAAATTCAATTTAAAACGATAAAATTTTCAAAGCTGAACGAATCATTGTTAAACTCAATTTTAACTCTTCTATTATCTTCAGTATCATCAATATAAATTTTACAAATCTTCAAATTATTTTTAACAGGCTTAAAATTCCAGATTTAATAATTTACCCAATTCCGATAATTAAATTCAACGATTAATTATCCCATAAATACTGATTTTTGAAATTAAAGTTAATAATTAACATTTGAATATTTAAAATCAATTAAATATTCTAATTTCAAATATTCAAAAATTCCGGGTCGTCATAGGAAGTGAACAAATGTGGATTTAATTAGTGAATGTAAACTAATTGAATTGAGAATGAATGTTGATAAAAATCCAACGTTAATGAATCAAATGTGATTAAATTGAAAACCAATTCATTGAATATTAATGAGAAGTGAATGTAATTGATTTGGTTATGGATGTTAGTTGAATGCTAGTTGGATAATGGTTGAATTTATTGCTTTGATTTGCATTGCTTATGAAAACTACATGCTTTCTATTGAAATTTAGTGAAATATAAATGAATTTCCTATATATGTCACTTAAAAGTCTAAATTAAGTAAGTACAGGTACCGGGGCTACCATTAGCTGGATTTTGGTTGCGCTAAATTGCTAATAAATAACTGCTTTGCTTAAAAATGCTAAAAAGGTACGCCTACGTAATAAAAATAGGAAATATGAACTGTTTTTCTGCTTTTCCGACCAGGTGGGTCGATGTATACATATATATGTCTGTTGAGATCCTACTACGATCGAACCGTGCAAAGGAGACTCTAGCGAATTTTTCCGAAAATTTAAGGTGTTAGAAATTTTTTGAGAAAATTAGGGAAATTTTGGAAAACTGTAAATTTGATTTGGAATTGAAACTTAATTAATAGTAATTGGTTTTGAAAAGATAACTAAGTATAGATTTGAAAACTTAGTGAAGTATTGTAAGAAGTTTAACTATTGTTTTGGAAAATTAATAGATTATGTAACTTTTCTTACTCGATAATTTCGAGGACGAAATTCTTTTAAGGGGGGAAGATTGCAACGACCCAGAATTTCTGATAATTTAAATATGAATATTTAATTGATTTTAAATATTAATAAGTGAAATTTACAAGTCGAATATTTTATTTTTCGAATATTGGATTTAATTTGGTCAATTAAATCGATAATTTAATATTTAAATTCCAGATTTAATTGAAAATCGAGTTTAATATGATTGAAAATGATTTTTAAAATTTTATTTTATCATATTGGAGTTATAGTGATGTTATATAACTTTTAAAATTGAATTAAAAGTTAAATTGTGAAAATTGAATATTTTAATATTAAATCGACTAGTGAAAATAGCCAATTTTTGAACAGTCTCAGAATTGGACGAAACTTGTTCCATTGGATCCGTAATAGTTTGTTATTATAGGATTTCAATTTTTGTAGCAATCGGAGTTTTTGTTTGATCGTGGCAGCTCGAAACGCATCAAAATTGTTTTAATATTAATTTGGCGAGTTAAAATAGACATTTTTCAAAAATTCTCGGATTTTTATGAAACCAATTTCATCGGATCCGTAATGTGATATTATTGTATGGTTTCAAATTTCGTGTCAATCGGATGTACCGTTTGTCCGGGGCAAGCGAAAATGCATCGAAATCGGTTTAATCGGTTTAATTTAAATTTGATCGTTTAATTCCATAACTCGCACAGATGATCGAATTAGCTTCCGAAACCTGTTCCATTGTGTCCAGAACGTGGGATAAACTATAGAAACGTTGGTCACCGTGCGTAAATCGGAGTTCGGAAAGCCCGGGATGAATAGTGTTTCGATATTTTTCTATATAAGCACTTCATTATTTCATTTTCAAGAAAAACAAGAAACCCTAACCCTAGTTATACACAGCGCCACCATCATAAACCAATGGCCAAAATACACTCATCTTCTCCCCTCAAAATCTTCAAATCCACTCATCAATTCGAGAAGTTGTCAACTGGGAAATTGTAGAGGCCAGTGAACTCTACATATCCAACGGCTATGATCGAGTAGTTCGATCTGGATCAACGGCCATAGGCGGTTAAAGTTGCGGCCATCGTTCACGTTTTCCCAGGAAAAATGACCCCCGAGCTCGACCGGGTCTTTTTCGATGGTGGCGCGCGTCTATGCGAAGCCAGGGGAGGTCTCCGATCGTCATTACAATCATCGAGGCGGCGCGGTAAATTCACGTGAGAAGGGCGGCCGTGGGTTTCAAAATGCCTAGATCTTCACGCGATATTGGGAAGAAAGAGCGAACGGCCTGATGATGGGGGATGGAGATCTAACGGTAGATGATGATTAGGGTTTTAAATTTAAAATAAATTGTGTAATTAATTATATTATAAATTGTATTAACTTTGTAAAATCATATCTCTTTAATACGAGATCGAAAATTGACGAAACAAGCGGCGTTGGCTTCATTTTGTCGAGCTCTTCGCGACGGAATTGGATTGGAGTCGTTTGGAGCTAGCAAAAATTTTGGGCAAAATTAAACGTCTGTTTAATTTTATTCGAAATAAAACGCTACAAATTGCTATCGGAAATTCAAGGTGAGAACTTCGCACTCAATCGAAATTGTTCGATGTTAATTTTAAATAGTTAGATTTAAAATTGTTGATTGTATGCTTGGATGATAAATTTTATCTGTTATTGATTGTTAAAATAGACATTATACGCCGTTATTAAGCGGAGGTTATTTATTAAAAACATATACCACGAATATTTCACTGCAAAGTCAAATTGGTATTATTATTGTACTTGGAGCTGAGTTCCCGCATTATATAGCGGATGAGACCCTATTGCGCCGTATAATAGCGGATAATATTTTATAAATCCCATATACCGCGATATTCCGTACTGGAGCGGAATTGGTATTGTGCCAACATCTGTGGATGCAGGAAAACAGGTTGGAGGGATCCAACTGGATTCCTCAACTGATTTGATTTATTTACAGATATGGTTGTATATTCTGTTATCATATCGATATATGATGTTTGATTGCCGTGATTGATTATTTGGTGCTGTTGCATCATCAGACCCATTTTTGAAGTTTAAAAATATCAATTTTGATTTTAAAAGAGATTTTAAAAGTGATTTTTGAAAGTATACGTTTTATTAAAATTTTGAATTGATTTATTTTAAATAAATAAACGCTATAAATTTTAATGTTATAAAATTTTGATTTTTGTGAAATATAACCGAAATGATATTTTTGGAAATAAATAGTTGATTAATTTATAAAACGGTTTAAATTGGGATTTTTGAATAATTATAAACGATTTATATTAAAGATTTAAAAAGTTGATAATTATAAATTTAAAACATTGGAATTTTAAAACGAATTTTGTAAGTGTTGAAAATGAGTATAAAAGGATTTCATAAGTAACTGAAATTTATAGATTTATAAATTGTAAAGTTGTAAAATGAATAGATTTTTGTAAATTAAAAAGATTATAAGTAATTAACTTATAAATTTGATTTTGGTATATAAATTGAGTTATAAATGGAATTGGTTATTAAAGGAGATTAATAAATCGTAGTTGTTATAAAATGGAAATAGAATTTATAAACGTTGTTTTACAAATCTGTAATCAAATAAAATTGATAAGTACATTCAGAAATTATTAAGGGATTTATATTCACGATTTTGGACAGTGAATATATTATTAAATAAAATGGATATGTTTTAGGGAAGTGATATTATAAAATGAAGTTAATTGTTTTAACAATATATTTAATTGTGTTGAACATCGAAAACCATAATTTTCAACATTCATTGTTGAAATAGACGTTTTCGAGAAATATAAGGAAATGGTGGACTATAACACTGTTGTTATAGTAAATGATTTCCGAAAGGAAATATTTTGTATAGTATTGGGATTTATATATCTATCTAAAATTTCGAATCCCTATACTAGTGATTTTGGGTCGTCGTAACGATGTTTTATGTAACATTCGTTTTGACTCAAATAAAATGCGTTTAAAAGAACGTTTTCCTTAAAGAATGAAATATATACTTAATTATGATTTAAGTATAGTGAATATTTTCAAATGTTGAAAATAAATAAGATTTGTGGATTACTTATTTTTAAGTAAGTATGGAAATGCTTTTCCAATATAAAATGAAACGTTTTAGGAGAATTTATCTTTGTAAAGATAAATTGAAAGTGAATATTTGAAATCGATTGAAAATCGTATATTAGTAGATACTTTGAAATATAAATTCACTATGGAATTTATAAACGAAAAGGGGAACTTGTTTAAAAATAATCGTTGATTTATTTTTGAAGTGTGGAAATTATATATATCTTGTAAAGATATTTTTGAAAGATAAATAATTTGGAAAATTATTTGGAATCTGGTGATGTTGTGCATGCCTATTGATAGTTAAATAACCGACTATCAATAATTACCTTGAATGAGTATTTGATGTGATTTGCTTGAATTTGAATGCCACACTTATTTTTGAATAAGCGATCACTATTCGGGTTAGCCGGGAAAGGACCTTTGGGTCGTATAACCCATTCTGAATATGTGATACGTCGTAATAGATTGCATTTAATGACCGGTGTTGAAGACCGGATATTTTTGAAAATGGAAGGATTACCGTCGAGTTACTCTGCATCGGCTGATCTCCGATATAGAGGTTTTATCACCCTTAGTGACGGGAAGTCCAAACGTGATTAGTGAATGTCTGGATTGCAATGACTTCTTTGAAGTGCCTTCGGTTCTGTTCGAGCCCGGAACATACTTGTATGGATTCTATGTCTGACATTACAAATTGAGATATAAAGCTAATTTCTTTCAAATATATTTCTGTTGGTGGCGGAGAATTTTTTCACTTAGCTTAACACCCTTCTCTGAGACGTACGAGCTCAGAGGTTATGTAGTTGAAGGTCATTAGTGATATACTCCCAATTTGGTAGTGTGATATGCTAAGTGTTGCTGTAAGATGATCATTGTTGGATCATTTGTGATATGATCATTTGTTTGATCATTTATCTTTGTGATCATTACTTCGATCATTTGTTGACCCAAAGCATGGCTTTGTACCAAAGCATGGCTTTGTGGACGAGACTTCGTCGGACCTCACACCCCGAAATGGTCAAAACAGGAAGGATGCAGCAAGGTTCTAGAGAGTAGCGCCCCTTAGTGTATGTCATTCCTTCTGGATAGAGGTGGTATCATGGTATGGAGCCCAGATATTTAACCTATGTTGTTGCTGCAAAATTTATTACTTGTGGTTGTTGGAATCGAGGATCCTCGGGAAGATCGGTTACGATCGGGGGATGACATACGTGCGTCAGTAGTTACCTATTTTTGCAGAGGTAACCCGGCCTTGTGTTGGCAGAGATCCGGTTAGGTTCTCGGGTCGTCTTTCCAGAGGCGTACCTGTGTGGCAATGGGAAGTTCCTTGGCCTGACCATTTGTTGGAAATCCAAACCCCAATACGCACCTTGTACGGTTTTAGTTGTAGAACCTGCCATCTAATATGGTAGCTATAGTAGGCATAATATAATGGTACCTATGCTGGCTAAGATTTATATTCTACTTTCGAAATGTTTTCCACTATGCACTAATAATAATATCAAAAAAAGATTTGATTTTACGTAGTAAACATCTTTGACTAACATAAGAAGAAATCTCCTCCAAGTCTGCGTTTGCATTGTGTGTGTGGTGGGAGGTCTTATGATAGTTTCATTTTCCAAAGCATTGCGAAATTGACTTTAAAATTATCCTGTTGTTGTTTTAAAGATTAAATAACTGTTTTAGTTCTCACACCAGTCTTGAACGGAACAATTCGACATAGTATCGTTTCAAAAATTGGGTAAATGAAATAATTTTACCTTGATTATATTTTGTATATAAAAGAATAATTTTTCAGAATTATTAATGTATAAAATTGATTATTTGGTTGTTGAATAAGTTAAATAAAACAACAGTTCTAAAAGAATGAATTGTTTAAAGCAAATGAATTATAAGATGGAATTATAATTAATATGATTTACAATTGTAAAATAATCTTATATATAAGAAGTGGAATTATATAAGTAAAAGATTTGTAAATGTGATTTATAATCTAAAATAAAATGCCAGAGAAGTGTTTTGAAAGGATTTGATATTTTGGAAAATTGTTTTAGAGAGATGAAAGCTCTAAACTCTTTTCGGTCGCTGGAAAATAATTCCGATGATGATCGCGACATCATTGATGTTCATTTTCGGGTTTCCAAAAGAGAAATTGCTACATGATTATTTTAAATGAAAGTTGATTGGAAAATTTGGATTTGGTTTGGGGAATTCAAAGGATAATTTGAATTGATTTCAAAAATGGTTTTGAAAGGTTGAATATAAGTTGTATAACTTATAAAATGAGAAAATGTAACTGAAACAAATGCTGTTTGAAATTGGAATATAACTTAAGTGATGTTGAATGAAATTGATTTTGGTATCGAAGTAAATAATCAAATGAATTAAATAAATATAAACTTGAGTTATATAAATGAAATTCAATTTGAAATGTGAAATGAATTAGCAGTTGAATGACTGAATGGACTGAATGTTAATCAATCTATTATAAATGAATTGAGATGGAACAATGAATATAAGTGTTAATTCATTTAAAGCTAATTAACTAATTGGATGGAAGCCAATTTAATAGTAATCCAATTGGAAGCTAAAGTGATTGAATTCAAATTGATAATATGTAAATTTGAATAGAATTGAATTTGATTTGAATTGGAAGTGAAACGACCCGCAGTTCCGTACCCCTGAGTCAACTCTATTCTACATCAATCAACTCCAGTTGTACAGAAATGCGAACCATTTTGATTAAAGAAGAAGAAGAGGTAGAAGAAGAGAAAATAAAATCAACACAGAATCTAACCATCGCAGCAGAATAAAATATAATATATAATTACAGATCTTTACTCAACAGAAAAATATATCTGTTTTATACAATACATCATCAGAGTATACATCTGAATACAATACAATCACATCACAACTCAGGACAGTTATAATAACTTGTCCCGCCTACAGAACACACAACACAGCGGAATATACATAAACAAGTATGGGAGATACGTCTCGCCATCCAACTTGTCTGCCGAGCTCCATAGCATATTATCCTGTACCCTATAATACTCGGTCTGACCCGAGCATCATAGTTAAATAATACCCGAGTCAGTCTGAAAAACCAGCGTGAGAAAACCACACTCAATTGATTATTATAGTTTCAAAATCCTTTGAAAACAAAAGCATCTTGTAAGACCACGCCATAAATAAACATGTCGGGTTTTTACCTTACGATAGATAAAACACTTTTTATAAAAATCCTCTGATATTATAATAGTGTCTATATACAAATACTTATTCAAATAGCTGAAATTGTTACATGATTAAATTCCAGCATACTAGGTATACAAACAAAACTCGTACAAGGCACGTAGGGAGAATGGATTTCCAACAATGACTAGGCACTGGGGTACCACCTGTCACAATACCTGGTCAAGATCAGTGTACCGAGGACCCACCCTAATTCCCCTGCAACACAAGGCCGGAATCATCCCTTACTGGATAATTCCAAGTAAAATCACCCCACGGTTGGGATCAGCAACCGCCACACAGCCGAAATATATATAAAGGGACATCTAGACAGGGATGACCCTACTCTCAAGTGGGGGCTACCCACGAAGCCTTGCTGCATAACCCCTGATTTTCAGTCATTCCCGGTTGTTGAGGCTCGAGGCTAAGCGTTACCTTTTTCAGAACATATCCCTTAGAATGCCCATCGTCCACCTGACGATATTTCGCAAGCATTCGTCCATACAAGTCCGTCCCGGGTCTGAATGGAACCGAAGGCACTATTCCTACTACATCCATTTTGGAAATATCCTCAGGATTAGTAGCGACTAGCCCTTGCACTTCATAGCTCCATCTTCGACTCCGAACACGTTTCACGAAACGTACAACCGGATCGAAGTGGTTTTCGAAATAAATCCCGATCCCGACCTCTTCGAAACGATCAGCGCATTTGGCCAATATTGATAGTCGGTTATTTAACTATCAATTAATATTCACAAACAACCATCAATCAATAAATAATTTCTCCCAATTTATTTATTATCCTCAAATATCTTCACCAGATATAATTCCATTTCCAAATCCCTTTGAAAACAGTTTTAACATCTCCGTTTACTGAAATAAATTTCCCAAACTTTTCTATTTCCCTTGAAATCACCAAGTACAACACTTAAGATTTAGAAATAATTTTAACACTATTATACTTATGCTTTAGATAACATTTAAAATAATTTAAAACACTTATTGAAATTATACTCTAATATTTATATTTAGAAAAAAAAACGACATCCAGACTAAATGAAAATAGGAAATATGAACTGTTTTTCTGCTTTTCCGACCGGGTGGGTCGATGTATACATATATATGTCTGTTGAGATCCTACTACGATCGAACCGCGCAAAGGAGACTCTAGCGAATTTTTCCGAAAATTTAAGGCGTTAGAAATTTTTTGAGAAAATTAGGGAAATTTTGGAAAACTATAAATTTGATTTGGAATTGAAACTTAAATAATAGTAATTGGTTTTGAAAAGATAACTAAGTATAGATTTGAAAACTTAGTGAAGTATTATAAGAAGTTTAACTATTGTTTTGGAAAATTAATAGATTATGTAACTTTTCTTAGTCGATAATTTCGAGGACGAAATTCTTTTAAGGGGGGAAGATTGTAACGACCCAGAATTTTTGATAATTTAAATATGAATATTTAATTGATTTTAAATATTTATAAGTGAAATTTACAAGTCGAATAATTTATTTTTCGAATATTGGATTTAATTTGGTCAATTAAATCGATAATTTAATATTTAAATTCTAGAAATAATTGAAAATCGAGTTTAATATGATTAAAAATGATTTGTAAAATTTTATTTTATCATATTGGAGTTATAGTGATGTTATAGAACTTTTAAAATTGAATTAAAAGTTAAATTGTGAAAATTGAATATTTTAATATTAAATCGACTAGTGAAAATAGCCAATTTTTGAACAGTCTCAGAATTGGACGAAACTAGTTCCATTGGATCCATAATAGTTCGTTATTATAGGATTTCAATTTTCATAGCAATCAGAGTTTTCGTTTGACCATGGCAGCTCGAAACGCATCGAAATTGTTTTAATATTAATTTGGCGAATTAAAATAGACATTTTTCAAAAAGTCTTGGATTTCGACAAAACCAGTTTAATCGGATCCGTAATGTGATATTATTGTATGGTTTCAATTTCGTGTCAATCGGATGTACCGTTTGTCCGGGGCATGCGAAAACGCATCGAAATCGGTTTAATCGGTTTAATTTAAATTTGATCGTTTAATTCCATAACTCGCACAGATGATCGAATTAGCTTCCGAAACCTGTTCCATTGTGTCCAGAACATGGGATAAACTCTAGAAACGTCGGTCACCGCGCGTAAATCGGAGTTCGGAAAACCCGGGATGAATAGTGTTTCGATATTTTTCTATATAAGCACTTCATTATTTCATTTTCAAAAAAAAAGAAACCCTAACCCTAGTTATACACAGCCGCCACCATCATAAACCAATGGCCGAAATACACTCATCTTCTCCCCTCAAAATCTCCAAATCCACTCATCAATTCGAGAAGTTGTCAACTGGGAAATTGTAGAGGCCAGTGAACTCTAAATATCCAACGGCTATGATCGAGTAGTTCGATCTGGATCAACGGCCATAGGCGGTTAAAGTTGCGTCCAGCGTTCACGTTTTCCCAGGCAAAACGGCCACCGAGCTCGACCGGGTCTTTTCCGATGGTGGCGCGCGTCTAGGCGAAGCCAGGGGAGGTCTCCAATCGTCATTACAATCATCGAGGCGGCGCGGTAAATTCACGTGAGAAGGGCGGCCGTGGGTTTCGAAATGCCTGGGTCTTCACGTGATATTGGGAAGAAAGAGCGAACAGCCTGATTATGGGGGATGGAGATCTAACGGTAGATGATGATTAGGGTTTTAAATTTAAAATAAATTGTGTAATTAATTATATTATAAATTGTATTAACTTTGTAAAATCATATCTCTTTCATACGAGATCGAAAATTGACGAAACAGGCGGCGTTGGCTTCATTTTGTCGAGCTCTTCGCGATGGAATTGGATTGGAGTCGTTTAGAGCTAGCAAAAATTTCGGGTAAAATTAAACGTTTGTTTAATTTTATTAGAAATAAAACGCTACAAATTGCTATTGGAAATTCAAGGTGAGAACTTCTCACTCAATCGAAATTGTTCGATGTTAATTTTAAATAGTTAGATTTAAAATTGTTGATTATATACCTGGATGATAAATTTTATCTGTTATTGATTGTTAAAATATATATTATACGCCGTTATTAAGCGGAGGTTATTTATTAAAAACATATACCGCGAATATTTCACTGCAAAGTGAAATTGGTATTATTGTACTTGGAGTTGATTTCCCGCATTATATAGCGGATGAGACCCTATTGCGCCGTATAAAAGCGGATAATATTTTATAAATCCCATATACCGCGATATTCCGTACTGGAGCGGAATTGGTATTGTGCTAACATTTGTGGATGTAGGAAAACAGGTTGGAGGGATCCAACTGGATTCCTCAACTGATTTGATTTATTTACAGATATGGTTGTATATTCTGTTATCATATCGATATATGATGTTTGATTGCCGTGATTGATTATTTGGTCCTGTTGCATCATTGGACCCATTTTTGAAGTTTAAAAATATCAATTTTGATTTTAAAAGAGATTTTAAAAGTGATTTTTGAAAGTATACGTTTTATTAAATTTTTGAATTGATTTATTTTAAATAAATAAACGTTATAAATTATAATATTATAAAATTTTGATTTTTGTGAAATATAACCGAAATGATATTTTTGGAAATAAATAGTTGATTAATTTATAAAACGGTTTAAATTGGGATTTTTGAATAATTATATATGATTTATATTAAAGATTTAAAAAGTTGATATTTATAAATTTAAAATATTGGAATTTTAAAACGAGTTTTGTAAGTGTTAAAAATGAGTATAAAAGGATTTCATAAGTAACTGAAATTTATAGATTTATAAATTGTAAAGTTGTAAAATGAATAGATTTTTGTAAAATAAAAAGATTATAAGTAATTAACTTATAAATTTGATTTTGGGTATATAAATTGAGTTATAAATGGAATTGGTTATTAAAGGAGATTAATAAATCGTAGTTGTTATAAAATGGAAATAGAATTTATAAACGTTGTTTTACAAATTTGTAATCAAATAAAATTGATAAGTACATTCAGAAATTATTAAGGGATTTATATTCACGATTTTGGACAGTGAATATATTATTAAATAAAATGGATATGTTATAGGGAAGTGATATTATAAAATGAAGTTAATTGTTTTAACGATATATTTAATTGTATTGAACATCGAAAACCATAGATTTCAACATTCATTGTTGAAATCGACGTTTTCGAGAAATATAAGGAAATGGTGGACTATAACACTGTTGTTATAGTAAATGATTTCCGAAAGGAAATATTTTGTATAGTATTGGGATTTATATATCTATCTAAAATTTCGAATCCCTATACTAGTGATTTTGGGTCGTCGTAACGATGTTTTACGTAACATTCGTTTTGACTCAAATAAAATGTGTTTAAAAGAACGTTTACCTTAAAGAATGAAATATATACTTAATTATGATTTAAGTATATTGAATATTTTCAAATGTTGAAAATAAATAAGATTTGTGGATTACATATTTTTAAGTAAGTATGGAAATGCTTTTCCAATATGAAATGAAACGTTTTAGGAGAATTTATCTTTGTAAAGATAAATTGAAAGTGAATATTTGAAATCGATTGAAAATCGTATATTAGTAGATAGTTTGAAATATAAATTCACTATGGAACTTATAAATGAAAAGGGGAACTTGTTTAAAAATAATCGTTGATTTATTTTTGAAGTGTGGAAATTATATATATCTTGTAAAGATATTTTTGAAAGATAAATAATTTGGAAAATTATTTGGAATCTGGTGATGTTGTGCATGCCTATTGATAGTTAAATAACCGACTATCAATAATTACCTTGAATGGGTATTTGATGTGATTTGCTTGAATTTGAATGCCACACTTATTTTTGAATAAGCGCTCACTATTCGGGTTAGCCGGGAAAGGACCTTTGGGTCGTATAACCCATTCTGAATATGTGATACGTCGTAATGGATTGCATTTGATGACCGGTGTTGAAGACCAGATTTTTAAAATGGAAGGATTACCGTCGAGTTACTCTGCATCGGCTGATCTCCGATATAGAGGTTTTATCACCCTTAGTACGGGAAGTCCGAACGTGATTAGTGAATGTCTGGATTGCAAGGACTTCTTTGAAGTTCCTTCGGTTCTGTTCTAGCCCGGAACAGACTTGTATGGATTGTATGTCTGACATTACAAATTGAGATATAAAGCTGATTTCTTTCAAATATATTTCTGTTGGTGGCCAAGAATTTATTCTCTTAGCTTAACATCCTTCTCTGAGACGTACGAGCTCAGAGGTTATGTAGTTGAAGGTCATTAGTGGTATACTCCCAATGGTAGTGTGATATGCTGAGTATTGCTGTGAGATGATCATTGTTTTATCATTTGTGATATGATCATTTGTTTGATCATTTATCTTTGTGATCATTATTTTGATCATTTTTTGACCCAAAGCATGGCTTTGTACAAAAGCGTGGCTTTGTGGACGAGACTTCGTCGGACCTCACACCTCGAAATGGTCAAAACAGGAAGGATGCAGTAAGGTTCTAGGGAGTAGCGCCCCTTAGTGTATGTCATTCCTTCTGGATAGACGTGGTATCATGGTATGGAGCCCAGATATTTAACCTATGTTGTTGCTGCAAAATTTATTACTTGTGTTTGTTGGAATCGAGGATCCTCGGGAAGATCGGGGGATGACATATGCGTGTCAGTAGTTACCTATTTTTGCAGAGGTAACCCGGCCTTGTGTTGGCAGAGATCCGGTTAGGTTCTCGGGTCGTCTTTCCAGAGGCGTACCTATGTGGCAATGGGAAGTTCCTTGGCCTGACCATTTGTTGGAAATCCAAACCCCAATATGCACCTTGTACAGTTTTAGTTGTAGAACCTGCCATCTAATATGGTAGCTACAGTAGGCATAATATAATGGTACCTATGCTGGCTAAGATTTATATTCTACTTTCGAAATGTTTTCCACTATGCACTAATAATAATATCAAAAAAACGATTTGATTTTACGTAGTAAGCATCTTTGACTAACATAAGAAGAAATCTCCTCCAAGTATACGTTTGCATTGTGTGTGTGGTGGGAGGTCTTATGGTAGTTTCATTTTCCAAAAGCATTGCAAAATTGACTTTAAAATTATCCTGTTGTTGTTTTAAACATTAAATAACTGTTTTAGTTCTCACACCAGTCCCATGACTGACTTGGAGTTTATTGTTTCCTTGCTAAACTCTGGGTGCCCACCAATTTATACACGGGCAGCCTAGAAACAGGTTATCAGATTATTCTGGATTTGGAGTGCTATGAAGCTCAGGAGGCGAGCTGCATATCGAGACGTACCATTAGTATATGATATTATCTTTTCCGCTGTGTATTCTGTTTGTAAGGACAAGTTTATATAACTGTCCATTGTTGAGCTGTGTTGTATTCGTTGTTGTAAACTCTGATGATGATGAAATGTATAAAATTTACAGTTCTTTGTTTTAATGATATTCATTTATCTATTATATGTTGTTCCGCTGCGAATGTGAGATTTTGATGTTGTTTCTGTTGTTCTGTTGCTTCTTCTTTTCTTTCTTCTTCTACCTCTTCCTTCTTTAACCCTAACGGTTCGTTTTTTTCCGTTCATCTTGAGTTAATCGATGGAGATTAGTGTCTATTCAAGGGGTATGGAAAAGCGGACTATTACATTTATGTTCTCATTTATGCTTCATGGATAGTTAGAAGTTGATGTAAGTTTATTAGTGAATTTGATAGTCTATGTTATTTATCACAAATAAGCTATTCTTACTTAAATATTAACACAATTTACATCATCATCTGACTAAATGATTTTGATTATGGAATTAAAATAGAATCAAAATTTGCTGATATATGTTACTAATCAAAAATAATAAATAGATCATGCTTAAAATAGATTTTGTTTAGTTTCAAATTCATTTTCATGACATTTAGTAAGTGATTTTAGTTGTTGTATTAAATTTTGATGGTTTAAGTTCTGTTAATTAATAATACAAATAGACCATACTTAAGGTAAAGACATCACAAATTCTACTTAGGTTAAAATGAGAGTTCATAAATTTATTTTATGTTGATTTATGTGAAAATACGAGAGTGAATTTGCCTCTAAACTGTCTCTTAATCTCATATTTTTATTCACTTTGTTTTAAAAAAAATCATTTTTCTTAGCTTAAAATAATCTCAAGCTTTGGTTTAATTTGATTGAGTAGAATTTAAAATTAATTCATTTTCCCGTGGATCGACCCGTACTCGCATTCGTACTAGAATTGTATGTCATGCGGTAGTGGTATTTTAGAACGATATAATTTTTCGACGATTTCTAACTGATAGATATTCACCATCTAACAAATTTTTGATGTCGTTGCTAGGAAATTGCAATTTGATTTTAATTTTACTCTTCGAATTATTTTTTTTGTTTATATTTGTTTTATGTTTTGTCTTTCTTAAAAAAGAGAGAAAAGAAGAATATTGTTAAGCCTTTGTTTTGTTCAATTTGTTTAGCTTAGTTTTCATTTGTTTTGACTTAGCTGTGTTTGTTTTGTTTTATTTTATTTCTATTTTCATTTGCACTCTCTATATAAAACAAACATACATAATTTCAAAATGAAAAAATATTTTATTATATTTGCATTATATTTGCAGTTTCTGTTTTGATTTTACAACTTTCTTTTCACAAAACTATGCAAATAAAAAAAACATGCACTTCTTTTCTATGCACTGGTGATCTTCTTTGACAACTCGCTTCTGCCACTGTCAAACCACCTTACTGCACATAGCCATAACACTACCAGTGCACAAGTTTAACTACTACATTAACTGCTCACCAAAAAGTACCACTGCATACAAACTTCAACTCCTTACTACCCATTATCACCCTGCTCCACTTCCATAGCTTCATCCAACATTCACTTATAACCATCTTGCATACTCCCCATCAAACCCATCTAACATCTTTCATACTCCCCATAGTCACTTCCAACTACATTTCATTCAACATACAAACACCATCTTCAAACACCAAAATCAACATAACCATCACAAAATTACTCCCTGTGCACCATTTTCCTCACACTGCTTCCCTACCATACTGTAACATCCCAATTTTTATCAAATTTAAATTTTTTAATTAATATAAATTTTGGAATTAATTTGAATTTTCCAAAATAAATAAGACAAGTATTGAATTATATTTGAATGGATTATAATTTGAATTTGAAATTCAAATATAAAAATCTAAAAAAATATTTTGATTTAAAAATAATACATATGTAATTTTTATTAGTAAGAAATTTAGTTTCAAATTATTTCTTTAAAAGTTATATATATATATATATAAATAAATAAGGAAAATGTATTTATAAAATAGGAAATATAATTTAAAAATAATATGTATATATTATTCTCATGCAAAATACAAACGTAAGAGTGATAGTGTGAAAATTAACAAGTGTAATCAATGTAATATAAGAATTGTACAAGTGTCATGAATATTTATTATTCTTTTTCGTTTTTAATTAAAGAAAGGAAATAGGCTATATGTGCATTTCTTCCTCTCTTTCTCATTTCTTTTTACCTTCATATCAAAAGCCTGTAAAACAAAAATTCAAAACCAGATTAAAGAATAAAAAACTAAGATAAACCTGTAAAACAACTCAAACCTGAGAATCAATTCAAACCAGAGGAAAAGAAATTAAATCAAAAGCAAACTTCTTCTCAAATTCAACAAGGCAGAGATCAAGCTAGATAACAAAACAAAATCAAAGCAAGTTTCCAAATTCCAGTTTCAAAGAAATAAAGCTTCTAGTTTTTCAAGATCAAAAGCAAAGTTCCAGGTTTCCTCTGATTCAAACAAGGTGAGTAAACTCTTGATAATTAAATATATAGCCTGTTGTTTTGTGAAGTAAACCTGGGAAAATGGTTTGAATATGTGAAAATATGTTGTATGTATACAAAAATATATATACATATGTGTGCATGTCTGATATACAGGAAACATTTCCTCTGTCTGGTCACAGGTGTAACAACCCGACGTTTCGCATTAATTAATTTCGTCCGTAAACGATGAATCAGTTGGTTAATTGCTGTTAAGTGTTTTAATCGGTTGTAAATTCTTTCAAAATTCATTAAGGGTAGTGGGCTTTGAATCTTGGCCCAAGTTTTGGGGTACTGTGATAATTTATTAAGGCCAGTACTCGTCCATTTTCCCTCAATTCAATTTCGCTAACCCTAAGTCTAAACGAAAGAAAATGGTGGCTGTCTTCATTTTCACGAAATTAGGGCTTCGACTCGTTCCCTCTGAGAGATGATGGCTGCTCGTACCTCCTTTCATTCATTCCTCAAAAGCCAGGGCGCATCAAATGGCTATTTCGTTAGCTCGCTGACCTTCAACGATTAGGGTTTTCGAGTAACTCGTGGTCACCGACTTCAAACAATGCTCGATTTCCTTTGCTTCGGATTGTCGAATAAGGTGAGTGAGAACTCACATCTAATTCACTCGACTTTGTTGATTTTCGTTCGTTTCTGGTTAACTTCAATTCATTGGTTGTTGAGAAAATTTGGTTTTTGTCGACTTCGACTTCGTTCGATTTATCTGATGTTAGTGGTTTCGATGTTAACCCTTTTAAATGGATTGCCGAAGTACCGAGTTGTTTTTTGTGGTTTTCTCGGCTTTAAATGATTTCGTGGTTGCCATGGTTTGGGTTATTATACTATGGAGTTGCTTGGTTATTGCCTCCGAAATGTTTTGTGCAATTGTGATTTTCTGCCTGGACTATATTGACTTTACTGATATCACTAGTATACTTGATCAGTGGCACTTGTTCGATTTTCTCTTTCTGGTCATCTTCGTTGTGATATTTTGGCCTCCTTGACATAGTTTGCGTGAACTGCTGCTTCATGTAGGAACTGTAACCTTTTTGAAGTGGTTAGCATTCGATCACAGCTTTGACTTGTTCACTGTTGATTTTAGGTTTGACTTTCTGTGTTCATCTCTGAGTTTATTTAACTGTTGATGAAGATCACCTGACTTTTCCAATGTGACTTCGATCATTTCAATGTTGTGATAATATGTGACTTTGTTAACTTGAACCATATTCATTTAGGCTGGTTCATATGCATATCTTTGACCTGTAGCCTTTGTGTTGATTCTGTTTTGCTGCAGTCTTCATTGTGGGGGCCTGATCAATAATTATGGTATATGCGTTGAGTTTTACCCCTAGTCTCTGGTTTTTGTTGATCCCATTGTATTTGCACTCTGGTTCATTGTATATTGTCACTTGTATACAGTTGAGTCTCTGATTCCATGAATATCATGACTTTGAGCTTTTTACATTTGCAGACCCGCCGTGGTTGTTGTCATTTTTATATATATGGTCTGCATCTGATTCGTTCAAGCTAGTTCACGTTTTACTGGTTTATTGTTTCATACTTCGTGTCATCCAGACTTGAGTTCTTTCTGCATAACAATATCGGCTTACGATGTTCATGTCATTCTGCTTTGTATTTCGCTTCGATTTCAGAGTTGCATACTCTCCGGTGCATCCCAGTATTCATGCTTGAATCATACTTTATGCTTTGAGTCTTTTGTACTCGAAGTCTGGTACTTGTGCATTTTGAAGTCTAGTTGCATTTCAAACCTGCATTCTCTGTCCCATGTAGCCTATTTGCATATTCTTGTGAACTGACACTTGAACTTGATTTCCTTCAAGTTAAATTGGCCTGCACCATGTCTTCGTTGAGGCTTCACTTGATCAGTGGTCTTGTTTTATTTCTTTTGATTGTGTACATTTGTTGAACTGTCATTGACCTTCATGTGCATATGCAGACTATGCTTGTGTGGGTTTATGCCTTCGTGCTTGTGAACTGGTCTTCGACCATCTACTTGTAGCTGACCATCTTTGTGATACCTGAACTGGTTTGATTTGTAGCATTCATATTGTGAGGTTGTTTGCATATAGTTGCATTTTAGTCTTCATATATAAGCATGCGGTCATGTATGTATATACATCATTTGATATGTATATATGTATGTTCGAATTGGCATTGCTTTGAGTTGTTGTTGACCATATACGGTTGTGGCTGCACTTCATTTATCAGTGCAGCACTCGCCTCTCTTGTATTACTTTTCACTGATCTGTCTTGACCTGGGTTGTTGGTTTTGTGGTGCACTTGCTTGGCCATTTTGTACTTCTGGCCTTTGTTTGGTTCTGGTCCTGCTTGTGTTATTGCCTTTGTTGGTTCGTGATGGTTTCAAATTGATTTTTGAGATTTTACAGCGAGTTGAATCCGGTCTCAAAGACCCGGGTTTGACCCTGTAAGTTTATTTATGTTGACTTCTACCGTTTTGATTACTGTTAGTTTTCACCATCGTAATGATTTCACGTACTGTGTGGCGAGGCAGTGCACGCGTGCGTGTGCTGCAGCCACACAGACATTTGATGTGTTTGATCATTTTGAGATTTTTGATTTGATGATTTACACTGTTTAGTGTTATATACGCCGTTATCCAATTCTCGTATCGTGAGTTGGATATATGTGATTTCTGTGACTATCGTCTATTGACTATCTGATTATTATTACTGCTATGCACTAATAACTGAGTTTGAATTAGACTGACCCGTGTATTATTTTCTTTTGAATGTAATACTCGGGTCAGACCCGAGTTATTTCAGGTTGTAGATTTCCTTCTTTGAGTTGCTGTTCGGGATTTGAAGACTTTTCACATCTTTTGTAGTAGTCGTGTCATTGTATAGAACGATATGTATTCATGTATATTAGTCGATAATGTACGTGTATGTATAACTTCTAGAGTCGACAGTTGTAGTTGTATCATATGTATTGTGTCAACTATGTATTAACTGACATCAGTTATATATATATGAGACTTTTGTTTTTATCTGTGTTCCGCATTTATATTATCTGTGTTATTGTTATATCTAATGTCCTAAACTATTATGAACTATCGTAGTTTATTTTATACTGATAATTGGATATGTCGATGGGAGTAAATAAATAATAGATGAAAAATAAAAAGTATATACCACTCCTACCGAGATAACCAATATTAGTGTAAGGCCAATTACGGATGGTCGCTCCTATCCAGCCTTATTCTTCGTAATAATAGACAGTATTTCTTTTAATACTCTTTGTTATTATGAGCATAGAGGTGGGGCGTCACAACAGGACTCAAAAATCTGTTTTAAAATCAAATTCTTCATCTCCAATCCATGTTAGACCTTAAGATCTAAACAAAGTTTGTTTGTATCACCAAGAACTAGGTCTAAAAAATATTTTTTAAAAAGAATAAATTTGAGTATAACTAGAAATTAAAATATACAGTGAAAACTTTAAAACATGATTAATTCGAATCTCGTAATTTATTGATTCATCTACATCACTGGGTTTGACATCGAAAACCATGATTTTTAAAATAAAATTCATGATTTTTAACTTAGTAAATTGCAAGAATTTGTAAGTTGAGCGTAAAATGGGTTATGACCAAATTCTAGTGATCGGAGAATTCTTGGACTTCGGGATCACTGGTGAAGTTGGCGAGGAGGCCAGTGGTGTCGGCAAAAAATGGTGGGTGGAATTATACACCACCGTGGTGGTCGGACGACAACGTTTTAGGGTTTATACCTACCTGTTAGTCATAGTCGGATTTTGCGTTACTACCGCTTCGTCGTCGCACCGGAGTCGATCGCATCGGTGGAAATCGAAAGGAGAGATGTAGGCGAAGCTCTGGCCGGAGTCTCAACCTTTCTGGTGGCTTATGGCGTCGAAGCGAGGCATCTTTGTTGATCAAAGTTTCGTTCTAGGTTGTATTGTATAGCTCGATTTCAAATTCGACATGGAATCAAATTTCTAGGTGGTCGTGAGACTTGAGGGGATCGTCGGTGGCTTGCCGAAGGTCACGGTGATGGTTAGAAGCGATCGGGGTTCGTGTGCACATGCACGAGACAGCTTAAGTATTTGGGTTCATTATGGTTTGGGAAGAAGGCTTTTCCTTAGGGACGAACTCGAAATCGTTCACGATGGTCTCGAAGAAAATAAGGAAGGGAATTTGCCCGGGTTTGAGCTTGAGATTCTGTTGCTTTGTCTCGAGTTTTTGTGATTTCCAGTTTTTATGAAAGGAAGAAAAAAAATATACAAGTTTTATAAATTAAAACTAAGTCAAGTTTTAATTAATTTCTTAACCACTTCTTTTTAAATAATCAATGTTTGTTTAAGTACGAAATTACTTAAAGTTTTAAAAATAATTATTCCAAGTTTATTAAGTTAAAAATGTATTAATATATATAACCTTTGTTTTGAAAGAACAAACTTAATATTGTAATTGGTAAAAAAGGATGAGGTGTTTTAATCCTTAATTTAACTTAAAGGTTTAAGTTAAGTGGTTAATGATAATTAATTACAAGATTTATTAAACAAGGTTTAAATGATAATTAAAGTAATTAATAAAGATAAATGGTTTATCTTTTAATTAATTAAGTAACTAATGATTTGTTACTATAATTACTTAAAGAACAATTATTTAACTAAAGGTTAATTAAAGGTTAATTAATTATTAATTAAGGTTAATTAATTAATAATGAAAGTTAATTAAATAATGATTTAACGGTTAATTAATTAACTGAGAATTAATTAATTAGTAATTAAGGATAAATTAATTAACTAAAGAGTAATTAATTAATGAAAGTGATTAAGATTTAATTAATTTATAATTAAGGATAATTAATGAAAATAATTAAGTTATTAATTAATTATGATCACACGATTAATTAATCCTGCTTATAGATTTTGAATTATTAGTGAATACCTTGAATTGATTGATACCCCTGATATGTGATTATGATACTTTGTGATATGAATTGTTGTGAATTGAACTGTGATATCTGTGATTTATTTCTGTGTGAATGCGAAAAATGTTGGCCTTTAAACGACATTTGAATTTCTATGCGACAGGGAGTCGGATTCCAGATGGTTATCTGAAACCCACATCGAATCTTAATAGTGAATCTTTGTGAATTGTGTATCCACGTTTTTTTAAAATAAACGCTCATTATTTGGATTAGCCGAGAGAGGACTTTGTGTCATAAAACCCATTCCAAATTAATGATACGGCGAATTGGAGTGCATTTGAAGACGGTGGCGAAGACCGGGTATTTTCGAGAATGAAAGGATTACCTGTCGATTGTCTCTACATTGAGTTGCTTCGGTATAGAGATCTCCATATGTGATGGGGAGTCCGATCGGGATCGTGAATTCTCGAATAGCAAGGGCTTTTTCCTTTATTGGACGAAGTGCCTCCGGTTCCATTCAGACCCAGAATGGACTTGTATGGTTGTATGTCTGACATTACACTTTGAGATATAAAGCCGATTTCTATCAAATACATTTCTGTTTGGTGGCGGAGAATTTATTCTCTTAGCTTAACACCCTTCTCTGAGACGTACGAGCTCAGAGGTTATGTAGTTGATGGTTATTAGTGATATACTCCCAACTTGGTAGTGTGGCATGCAGAGTGCTGGTCATTTGTTGATCAAAGCATGGCTTTTGTGTAAAGCGTAGCTTTGTGGGACGAGACTTCATCGAACCTCACACCCCGAAAATGGCCGAAAAAGGAAAGATGCAGCAAGGTTATGAGGGTCGCGCCCTTTAGGGTATGTACATTCCCTTTTGGATAATAAGTGGTATTCTGGTATGGTGCCAAGATAATTTTCTTTGTGGTTGTTGGTGTTGAGGGCCCTCGATAAAGGTCGGTTACGACCAGGGGATGACATACCCATGATATTTAGTTACCTAGTTACAGAGGTAACCCGGCCTTGTGTTGGCAGAGATCCGGTTAGGTTCTCGGAGCGTCCCTCCAGAGGCGTACCCACTTGGTAAAGGAAGTTCCTTAGCCTTGGCCATTTGTTGGAAATCCAATTACCCAATACGAGCCCTTTACAATTTTAGTTGTATAACCTGCCATTCTTAAATGGTAGCTATAGTAGGCATAGTATAATGGTACCTATTCTGGCTAAATTAATATTATAATTTCGAAATGATTTCACACTATGCACTAATAATAATATCAAAAGATTTTTCTCGTATCAAGCATATTTGACTATCATAAGGAGAAATCTCCTACAATTATGTGATTGCATTGTGTGTGTGCGGGGAGGCCTTATGGTAGTTTCATTTTCCAAAAGCATAACGGATTTCTTTTTAAATTATTTTTGTACAAACAACTGTTTTTGTTTACTAATACTAGTCCCATGACTGACCTGGATTTTATTATTCCTTTCCTAAACTCTGGGTGTCCATAATTTTCCACACGGGCAGCCAAGAAGCAGGTTATCCATGTTCAGAAGATAGCTTGGGTAGTAGATTCAGATTTAGAAGTCTTTTGGAGTCTTTTGGAAGCTATCGGATTCTGGAAGATTTTGGCTTGAAGATCTTTTGAAGCCTTTTGGATCTAAAAGTGTTTGGAGTTTTGGAAGACCTTATCAAAATCAAAGTATGTTGGAAACTTTTTGAAGACTCTATTATCTTTTCCGTTGTGGTGTTATCATTTTGTTTTTGTATCATGTATATGGAACTCTGATGTCGGTGATCGTTGTTGTAATGAATATTGTATAAATGTTTTATTTGTGTTGTGATCAATGAAATCATCTTTTGTTTCCGCTGTTTTGTATTCATCTAATGTTGTTATAAGCTCCACCGAACTGGAGTTCCATGTTTGAATCTCTGGCAGTCGAATACAAGTGAGGTATATGATGTCGATTTTTGAATGCTGGATTTCAGGTCGTGATAAGTGGTATCAGAGCTAAAGGTTGAGTAAGAAATTTAGCTTAGGAGTATAACACATTAGGTGGCTCATTAGAGATAGGGTGAAGAATACCCTAGAATGAGTATAACCTGAGAGATCGAAAACCTAAAATTTCTTGGTCTATTTTCTTTAAACTATTGATATCCCTAAGATATCTCGTCCGTATGGTCAAAATCAAGTTTTCTTACTATTTACAGATAGTGAGAATGAGCACTAGAAGAGGACGAGGTAGGGGACGGGGAAGTACCACTTCAACTGGTCAAGGCCCTACAACAACGGAAGCAGCTGTTCCCACTCAACCTCAGCCGAATCTGGCCGATTTGTAACGAAGTTTCTTAAGGCTTGGTGGAAATCCATTCACAGGCAAGGAATCTATTATCGAAGCACAAGCCTGGATTCGATCGTGTGAAAGAATTTTCAAAGGATTGAAGTTGGAAGATGAACAAAAGAGATTGATAGCTTCTTGGCAACTCCAGGAGGAAGCTCTAGCCTGGTGGAAGACTATTATAGTGGATGAGCCGGAGGATGAGTTCACTTGGGATCAATTCAAAGAGGTGTTTGAGAAACGTTATATGTCGTCAGCTGGTATCTCCAGAATGTACTAGGAATTTACTGACCAGAAGCAGGGGAGCTTATCTTTTGAAGAATACTTGAACAAGTTCAACCAGTTATCTCGGTTTGGTCCAGAGCTGGTGAATACACCTTTGAAGAAGAATGAAAGATTTATTCGAGGAATGAATAAAAAGTCCCATGAGAGGATGACTGCTCACATGAAGGAATCTTTTTCTGACTTGATCAATATAGGTTATAGATATGCTACCCTAGATTAGCAAGAAGTTCTAGAGGAGAAGGGAAGTGCAAGCAATCCGAATTGGAAGAAAAGGAAGTTCGGAGGGAAGAAACCGTGGCAAGGCAAGGAGAAGAAGAATAATCAGGAGAACTAGGTAAAAGATATTACTTGTTACAACTGTCAGGAGAAAGGCCATTATTTGAACAGTTGCAAGAAGCCAAAGAAACAAGGAAAGGAGGATCAATCTACAAAGACAAGACCCAAGCAATGCTATTACTGTCATAAGCCAGGACACGAAGTTAAAGATTGCCTAGCAATGAAGCAAGCTCAAGTAGCGAAGGTGTATGCGATAAAGGATGACCCCTCAACTTCAAAGATGGACAAAGGAAAAGAAGTTTTAGAAGGTAACCTCCTCATTTATGATAGAGTTGTTAGAGCTTTGTTCGATACGGGAGCTACACATAACTTTATTCCTAACAAACCGTAAATGAATTAAAAGTTCAACCCGAATTTGTCGACGAGCCCATTGCATGAAGAATCCAGTTGGTGGCCCTGCGAATCTTTGTCTACGATGCCAAGAAGTTCCTATCTCGTATTCTTGTCATCAATTTCCTATTAGTCTCTTTGTCCTCGACTTTAATGAATTTGAAATCTTACTCGGAATGAACTGGCTAACAAAATATGAAGCTAAATTAGATTGCAACAATCGAACGATTTCAATCAGAACTAAATTTGGAAATTTTATCGAAATTTCTTGTGAGGATTTGAGTCCAAAGATGGATAAGTCGATGTATACCTTGGGGTATCCCAAACCTAGTCTAGAATCTATACCCTTGTCCGGGAATTTCTCGATGTATTTGAAGAGGTTAAATCTTTGCCTCCACATAGAGAAATTGAATTCAGAATCGACTTAGTTTCCAATGCTCGTCCTGTTGTTCATGCAAATCGCAGGATGGCACCCAGGGAGAGAATAGAATTTGTCAAGAAAACCTAAGATTTGCTGGAGAAAGGATTAATACGTACCAGTGTTTCCAGTTGGGGTTCAGCTGTGGTGTTTGTGGCAAAGTCTGATGGATCTCTGAGATTGTGTGTGGATTACCGCGATCTCATTAAATTGACTCTTAAAAACAAATTTCCTTTGCCCAGAATCGATGACCTATTCGATCAGTTACATGGTGCTCGATTCTTTTCAAAGATGGATCTAGCTCAAGGATTCCATCAATTGAGAATTGCTGAAGACTGTATTCATTTAACTGCTTTTAGGGGTCCTGACACATTCTACGAATGGTTAGTCATGCCTTTCGAACTAACCAATGCTCCTGCATATTTCGTAGACTTAATGACCCGTGAATTTCGAGAAGTGTTGAACAAATTTGTTCTTGTATTTATTGATGATATCCTAATCTACTCCAAAACTGAAGAAGAACATGCTGACCACTTAAGGATTGTTTTGGAAATATTGAGGAGGAACATTCTATTTGCTAAATTCTCTAAATGTCATTTTTGGGTCAAAGAAGTTAGATTTATTGGACACATTATCATCGAAGAGGGAATTTCATAGATCCGGGCAAGGTTTCTGCTATCCTAAACTGGAAGCAACCCACTACTCCAAAAGAAGTCAGAACTTTTCTGGGTTTGGCCGGGTATTACAGAAAATTGTCCAGGATTTCTCCAAGATAGCTAGTCCATTAACTAAGCTAACTATGAAGAATGCTAAATTTGATTGGACTCTGAAATGCGAAGAAGCATTCCGAGAGTCGAAAAGGAGATTGACTACTGCTCCCGTTCTGGCTATTATTAATGGGAATCAAGGCTTATCTATTTATACTGATGCATGTGTTGAGGGTGTGGGTGCTGTTTTAATGGAGCAAGGTAGAGTGATTTCCTACGCGAGTAGACAATTGCGTCCACATGAGAAAAAGTACCCAACCCACGATCTCGAACTTGTGGCGGTTGTTTTTGCTTTGAAAATCTAGCAACATTATCTTCTAGATAAGAATCTCTTTCTTCTTTTCTAAAGAAAGAATTTAAAAGTTTAACGTAACTTAATATATATATTTAATAAATCCTTCTTGTTTTAGGTGAAAATTTTGAATTATTCACCGACCATAAATCTCTGAAGTATCTCTTTACCCAGAAAGATTTGAGTCTGAGGCAACAACGTTGGTTGGAATTTCTAGCGTCTTATGACCTGGATATTCTGTATACTCTTGGGAAAGCCAACGTGGTAGCCGATGCCTTGAGTAGAAGACATGCTGTTCTTGCATATCTTGTTGTCACTCCTACTCTTCTTGAGAAAGATCGCAAGTAAGCAAAAAGAAGACAAGTTTCTTCTAGAAATTTATAGGAGGATTCGTCGTTGAGAAAATTCTAGCTTTGAAGTCGATAAAAATAGAATTGTAAGATTGAAAGGCAGGATGTATGTCCCAGACATTCCCGATTTAAAACGTGAACTTTTGGACGAGTGTCACAAGTCCAAACTTAGTATCCATCCAGGAGTCAATAAGATGTATCGAGATATCAAAAGGACTTTCTGGTGGAAAACAATGAAGAGGGACATATCTATTTATGTAAGTCAATATGCAACCTGTTAACAAATCAAAAGTGATCAAAAGAAGATGGCGGGTTGACTCCAACCATTGGATTTGCATCTGGTTGAATTTTCATATTATAATAGCTATCAGGCCAGTATTGAAATGGATCATTTCGAAGCATTATATGGGCGTCCTTGTCGATCACCCGCGTGTTGGATTGAGTCAGGTGATAGACTTGTTATCGGACCAGATATGATAAAGGAAGCTACCGAGAAAGTTGATTTTATTCAAAAGAAGTTGAAAATGGCTCAGAGTCATCAGAAAAGCTATGTTGACAGCAGGAGAAGAGATTTAGAATTCCAGGTTGAAGATTTCGTTTTCCTAAAGGTTTCTCTAATGCGGGGAGTGTTGAGATTTGGAAAGACTGGTAAACTGGCACCACGATATATTGGTCAATTTCCTATACATAAGAGGATCGATCCTTTAGCTTATCAAGTGCAGCTACCTAATTGGCTATCTGGCATACATAACGTGTTTCACGTTTCTCACCTTCGAAAATATGTACATGATCTAGATTGTATCATTGAAGAGGCAGCTCAGCAGGACTTGGAGATCACACCAAATCTGGCAGTAAAGAGAGAACCGTTTAAGATCATTGATCGAGATGAAAAACAGCTGAGGAATAAAGTTGTGAAACTGGTTAAAGTGTAATAGAGTGGTGATCCAAATGACTGTACTTGGGAAACTAAGGATAGCATGCAGAAGTCCTATCCCAATTGTAGAGTGGATATATCGACTTAATTTGGTAAGCCATTTCTCTATTTTTATATGTATTCATATGTTCTTTGTTTGTCTTTATCTCTTTCAAATTTCAAGGATGAAATTTTCTTAAGGGGGGAAATCTGTAACATCCCAATTTTTATCAAATTTAAAATTTGTAATTAATATAAATTTTTGAATTAATTTGAATTTTTCAAAATAAATAAGACAAGTATTGATTATAATTTGAATGGACTATAATTTGAATTTGAATTTGAAATTCAAATATAAAAATCTAAAAATATATTTTGATTTAAAAATAATACATATGTAATTTTTATTAGTAAGTAATTTAGTTTCAAATTATTCCTTTGGAAGTTATATATATATATATATATATAAGGAAAATGTATTTATAAAATAGGAAATATAATTTAAAAATAATATGTATATATTATTCTCATGCAAAATATAAATGTAAGAGAGATAGTGTGAAAATTAACAAGTGTAATCAATGTAATATAAGAATTGTACAAGTGTCATGAATATTTATTTTTCTTTTTCATTTTTAATTAAAGAAAGGAAATAGGCTATATGTACATTTCTTCCTCTCTTTCTCGTTTCTTTTTACCTTCATTTCAAAAGCCTGTAAAACAAAAATTCAAAACCAGATTAAAGAAAAAAACTAAGAGAAACTTGTAAAACAACTCAAACCTGAGAATCAATTCAAACCAGAGGAAAAGAAATTAAATCAAAAGCAAACTTCTTCTCAAATTCAACAAGGCAGAGATCAAGCTAGATAACAAAACAAAATCAAAGCAAGTTTTCAAATTCCAATTTCAAAGAAATAAAGCTTCCAGTTTTTCAAAATCAAAAGCAAAGTTCTAGGTTTCCTCTGATTCAAACAAGGTGAGTAAACTCTTGATAATTAAATCTATAGCCTGTTGTTTTGTGAAGTAAAGTTTGGCAAATGGTTTGAATATGTGAAAATATGTTGTATGTATACAAAAATGTATATACATATGTGTGCATGTCTGATATACAGGAAATATTTCCTCTGTTAGGTCATAGGACTTAAAAATCTGTTTTAAAAATCAAATTCTTCATCTCCAATCCATGTTAGACCTTAAGATCTAAACAAAGTTTGTTTGTATCACCAAGAACTAGGTCTAAAAAATATTTTTTAAGAAGAATAAATTTGAGTATAACTGGAAATTTAAATATACAGTGAAAACTTTAAAACATGATTAATTCGAATCTCGTAATTTATTGATTCATCTACATCACTGGGTTTGACATCGAAAACCATGATTTTTAAAATAAAATTCATGATTTTTAACTTAGTAAATTGCAAGAATTTGAAAGTTGAACGTAAAATGGGTTTTGACAAAATTCTGGTGATCGGAGAGTTCTTGGACTTTGGGATCACTGGTGAAGTTGGCGAGGAGGCCACTGGTATCGGCAAAAATTGGTGGGTGGAATTATACACCACCGTGGTGGTCGGACGGCCATGTTTTAGGGTTTAAACCTACCTGTTAGTCATAGTCGGATTTTGCGTTACTACTGCTTCGTCGTCGCACCGGTGGCAATCGAAGGGAGAGAGGTAGGCGAAGCTCTGGCCGGAGTCTCGACATTTATGGTGGCTTGTGGCATCGGAGCGAGACATCTTTATTGATCAAAGTTTCGTTCCAAATTGTATTGCATGTCTCGATTTCAAATTCGACATTGAATCAAATTTTTGGGTAGTCGTGAGACTTGAGGGGATCGCCGACGACTTGCCAAAGGTCGCAGTGATGGTCAGAAGCGATCGGGGTTCGTGTGCACGTGCACGAGACAGTTTAAGTATCTAGGTTTGTTATGGTTTGGGAAGAAGTCTTTTCCTTGGGGACGAACTCGAAATCGTTCACGATGGACTTAAAGAAAATAAGGAAGGGAATTTGCCTAAGTTTGTGCTCGAGATTCTGTTGCTTTGTCTCGGGTTTTTGTGATTTCCAGTTTTTATGAAAGGAAGAAAAAATATACAAGTTTTATAAATTAAAACTAAGTCAAGTTTTATTTAATTTCTTAACCACTTCTTTTTAAATAACCAATGTTTGTTTAAGTATGAAATTACTTAAAGTTTTAAAAATAATTATTTCAAGTTTATTAAGTTAAAAAAGTTTTAATATATATATATATATATATATATATAACCTTTGTTTTAAAAGAATAAACTTAATATTGTAATTGATTAAAAAGGATGAGGTGTTTTAATCCCTAATTTAACTTAAAGGTTTAAGTTAAGTGGTTAATGATAATTAATTACAAGATTAATTAAACAAGGCTTAGATGATAATTAAAGTAATTAATAAAGATAAATGGTTTATCTTTTAATTAATTAAGTAATTAATGATTTGTTACTATAATTACTTAAAGAATAATTATTTAATTAAAGATTAATTAAAGGTTAATTAATTAATAATGAAAGTTAATTAAATAATGATTTAAAGGTTAATTAATTAATTGAGAATTAATTAATTAGTAACTAAGGATAAATTAATTAATATAATTAATTAAAGAATAATTTATTAATGAAAGTGATTAAGATTTAATTAATTTATAATTAAGGATGATTAATGAAAATAATTAAGTGATTAATTAATTATAATCACATAATTAATTAATCCTGCTTATGGATGTTGAATTATTATTCAATATCTTGAACTGATTGATACCTCTGATATGTGATTGTGATACTTTGTGATATGAATTGTTGTGAATTGAACTTTGATATCTATGATTTATTTCTATGTGAATGTGAAAAAAGTTGGCCTTTAAATGACATTTGAATTTCGAAGCGACAGGGAGTCGGATTCCAAATGGTTATCCGAAACCCACGTTGAATCTTAATAGTGAATCTTTATGACTTGTTTATCCACGTGTTTTTAAAATAAAAGCTTATTATTCGGATTAGCTGGGAGAGGAATTTGTGACATAAAACTCATTCTGAATTAATGATACGACGAATTGGAGTGCATTTGAAGACGATGGTGAAGATTAGGTATTTTCGAGAACGAAAGGATTACCTGTCGATTGTCTCTGCACTGAGTTGCTCCGGTATAGAGATCTCCATATATGATGGGGAGTCCGATCAGGATCGTGAATTCTTGGATTGCAAGGGCTTCTTCCTTTATTGGACGAAGTGCCTTCGGTTCCATTCAGATCCAGAATGGACTTGTATGATTGTATGTCTGACATTACACTTTGAGATATAAAGTCGATTTCTATCAAATGCATTTCTGTTTGGTGGTGGAGAATGTAACGACCCGCCATTTTGGACCATTCGCGTCCATTATAAGTGTATAGGTAGACACTCATGCCGGAGTTGAATTGCTCAAAATACCGCGTTGTTAATTTAAATTTGGCAAAACTGAACATATACAGTAAGTAGATATAATCACAAAACACAGACACAGAGTAATAAGTGCAGCGGAAATAAAAGAGATAGTAGTTCATAAAGCTACTATATGAATATATAAAATACATCAGAGTGTACAACAGAAGAGTAATACGATACATCAGATACAATCAGAATGCATCACTGGAATCCTCGGATACTGAAAGCAGAATAGATGGCTGGATCTTCAAGCAAAGCTCCAACTCCAAAGGTGAGTCTCGAAAGCTGAACCACTCAGTCTGACCCGAGCGTAAAGCAAAAACACAAGACACTCGAGTCAGGATTAACATTCTTATATTAATAAATCCAACTCAAGTGAAATAGCAATTGAAATACAAGTAACTCAAAGGATGTTTGGAATAACCATCCTTAAGGATCCGTTAAACTATCTACTATGTAGTAACGTACGATAAGTAGATAATGTCTATCAGTAATATAAGAAGATATCAAAATAGCGTTAAGTCATGGCCCATTCCACCCTTAACACATTTTTATTCCCACAAGCATATACAAGACCGTAGTTTCCCCAAAACCGGAAGTCACCAGAGGGCAATCCATATACTCAAGGTACAAATCAAATTCGTAGTGGTCGCGCATAAATGGAATACAAGTATGACAAGGCACATGAGGCTATACCCAAGGTAGTGATACTACCGTTCGCCTGATCCGGACTGGTGAGAACGCAACGCCGCATCGCCCGCAACACCGTGAAACAACACTCCCAAAATCAAGGGTGCACCAATCGACAACAAGTATAAGTAGTTCGAAGAAGTGTGTCCACTTGAGGTATCAATCCTCCATTGGCCCGGCACAGCTCCTGTTTTAGTCATTTCCAATTTGACACAAGTGTCAAGGCTATCCATTATCGTTCTCTTTCTTCAGTCAACACGTACATCATTCCAACCACTTCATTCTGGATCATCACTCCGCGCATAGTTATTAAAGTGGTTTTCGGTTTAGATAGAGAGTATACCCATAACCGAATTCCGGTCTCTTTAATAACTTTCGTAATTATTACACCGATTGGTCGTTTATATATTTCAAAAACCAAATCAAATTCCATTTCAATTTCAATTCGCAAATCAACATTTCTATTGTCTATCAAAACATTTTCCATACTTTACGTTTCAAAACTTCCAAATTACCATTTCAAAATCTTATAATTCAATTTCAATTTCTATTTAAAACAATCCAAATATTGATTCAAGTTCGAATACAAGTTTCATTTCGAAAACATTTAAATTAAATCTTATTTAACATTCCAATCAATTTAAAATCATTTATCGATTTCATTCAATATTCGTTAAGTTATTATGCCATTCAAAACAATTTCCATTAAATTTCCAATTCATTAAATCAATTTCTTAAGTTCAATTTCATTAAATCAAAATTTACAATTTTGAATTAAACTAAATTCGTCAAATCAAATTCTTTAAATTTCAAGTCTTACATTAATTCCAAAAAAATATCACATTTTCATTTCTTGTTAAAGAAATTCAATTTCACTTATTTACTTTCTTAAATAATTTTCCAAAAACTTACTTAATCAAGAAAACTCAATTTCAATTATTTACGAAGTAAAATTCACTTATTCAAAAGTTCAATTTTTTTTCTTATTAAAGAATTTCAATTCAATTTAATTATTTAATAATTCATTATTAAATAATTCAAAACTTAATTATTAAATAATTTCAAAGTTTAATAATTTCAAACTAAATTATAGTTTCCATCTTAATTATAATCTCAAACTTAATTATTAAATCATTTCAAAGTTAAATAATTTCAAACTTAATTATAATTTCAAACTTAATTCAATCATTTCTCAAATTTAAACAATATTCATTCATCAATTACATTGTTAATATTCTGTTTCAGATTATTAATTATTAACATTCTCCTTCCATTAAAAATTCAAATTTCAACTTCATTTCAAAACCATATTATTTTATTCAAATAAAATCTTCGTTTTATTTTTAAATCAAATTATTGACCAATCGGGTTTTATTTAATTTTCTTTCCTAGGTCAAAGTTCAATTTTGGGTATTTATCATTTCAACCCGATTCCAATTCAATTCCAAAATCAAAACATATCAAAGGGAACTTGCAGTGTGATAACTGGGATGTTGTCAAAGTAAATAAACAAGCAATAACAACAATCAATATCAATCCAATAATCAATTTAAATAATCCCGAAATAATCGTATTAATTCGCATTGTTATTTGTACGAATTAATATAATTAGTTCTAGAATCTACACTATCATTTCATGTAGATTAAAGATTATTACATTACGGTTTTCACTTGTCATATATTACAACTTCATCCATCATCAATTTAACAACATACATTCAGTGGTTCAAAGTGTAATTAAACAAATTCTACGTGTCAATAAATTCAACAGTATAAAGGGGTCATATTATACAAATGTCAGTTAATCAAATTTAACATTTAATTATCCTATATCAAGTTCAATTTCATACTATTTATCATTTTAACATTAACAATTTAACGTCCAATATAAACATCCACAATCAATCAATTATCAGCCAAACTGTATTATCATCGCATAAATAATTAACAGATAATGGTGTCAGATGTCACAGGTGAACTGATACAGGTAATAGCATATATAACAGTGTAATTAACTAACAGCAGTATATTTCAATTGTCGTTTCAATTGAAATCAGATTTAATAAATAAAAGAACGTTAATCGTGAGTGAGTGCTCACCTTTCGAGGTTAGAGGAGTTTGACAATAGAACAAGCTACGAATTCCAAGGCAAAGCAAGACGGACACGATTCGATGATCAAAGCTGATAGATAGGAGTTGACGAAATCAAGTCAGAACAGGATCGATGAATATAATTGGTACGAGTGACATATATATATATATATATAGCTATATATATCAAGTCATATTCTAAGTCCAAACGTATATATTAAAATAAGATAAATACATTATATTTGTTTACAAATAAATTTAAACATGTATTAACTGAATGAATATATATTGCAAATCACTGTTTTAACCAAAACACCTATATCAAAATCAACACATATATATTACATTCTTTTTTTAAAAAAAAAAAAATTCATATATACACACACATATATATATATATATATATATTTCTTTTTCAAATATATGTTTTAAGATTTGTTACAAAATCTATTCCAACCTCATTCTTATATATATACTATAAAACAGGACTTAGGCAAGATATAACTTACACACATATATCATCAAATCAGATAAATAACTTAACATGCTATATATATGTGCAAACGACTATATGCATATCCAACTTATGTAATGCAGACTTATATAACCTTAATATAATAACAAAAATATATATGGTATGTAAATAGCTAGTGACCTGTACACTTCCATATAGGTGACAAAACTTCAAAGCTTTCATATCAAAGTATATATATATAACTATAGCCGAAAAGTTCTTTCATAAAATCCTTTCAGAGAAAAAAAAAAGAAACATATATATTACTATCATTTCCAACACAACAACCTTATACAACTTTGAAAACATAAGTATATTATATATTCACTTGATAACTTGCAAACCGATATTACTAGATAAATATTATAACGTGCAGCAACAAATATATAAAGTAAACTAGTGTATTTATATCACATGCACTTGAACATATATAGAAATGTACACTTACCAGATTACAATACCACATAAATACTAACAAAACAATACTTTAAACCCAATGTAAACTTAATAAAATATAAATTTTATACAAACTTCCTTGTACAACGCAGATTTCATACTTAAAAACATGAACATGATTACACTATACTATAGACTCTATATATAAAGACTAAAATATACAACAGAACACTATATATATACTATAGCCCAATATAAAATAAACTATTAAAATCTTTGCATTAAAACATAGCAGACTAATTCATATCTTAAATATATACACTTTAAACTGAAAACACATATAACTTTATATGTATACAACTCATATTGTAAATATATCATATTGACAGATGATACTAGAGTAAACTAATATGTACAACAACTATATACCTTAACATATTAAAATTGTACTTCAACTTTGTTAAACAAAAGATATATATACACAACTTATAGAAGTCAATACATACAAACACTATAGCTTTCGGTCAATCAAGGTAGTACATGTATATATATACACAACAAAATAGAATAAAATAAAAACTCTGCCGAAGATGTCAGTATTTGTGACAGCACAGACCAAAATTTAGGATACTAGATTATCAAAGCCATATATATATGTGCTTAACCAATGCATATACAACGAATATAATATAAGGAAAGGGACTCACGGCAAAGTTCGGTGGAGATGTGAATGGCTTCGGCTAGAAGATGGGGAGATGCTTCGGCTGGCATTGGAGTGGTGATTGTGAAAGGATGACAGGCGGATAAAGGAGGAACGGGGTGGTGTGGTTGCTTGAGCTTCCGGTCGTTGGTGATGCTCGGAGGAAGGAACTGCAGGGGAGTTACGTGGGTGGGCGCTAGGCTTGATGGGGCGAAGTGATGGGGTGGAACGTGGGGAGGCAGTGGCGATCTGGTCGACTGGTCACATGGTTGAGGAAGGTGATGGGTGTGAAAGTGGCGGCAGGGAAGTGGTTCTCAGGTGTGATGGGAAGATCTCGACAGCACTGGGGTCGAAGTGATGGTCAGGGGCTCGGTTGGGTTGTTTGGAGGGCTGAGCTATGGTTTGCGGACGGAGGGTGTAGGTGGTGGCCATGGGAGAAGAACGGTCGGTTAGTGGAGATCTTGGCGAAGTGGAGGAGTCGAGGAGATAGAGAGAGGAGGGAGGCGGTTGGATTCCTTAGAAAAGAATTGAAATCCTCGTAGCAAAGAAAGCAGGTTTCAGGAAGTAATATAAGTTTGCATATATCACATTTTCCAGAGCTAAGGAATTGAATTAACCAACTAAATGAACGAAACGTCACATAGTAAATTGACATAGGAATAGC
The DNA here is from genome assembly GCA_030737815.1 of Allium fistulosum. Classification (NCBI taxonomy): domain Eukaryota; kingdom Viridiplantae; phylum Streptophyta; class Magnoliopsida; order Asparagales; family Amaryllidaceae; genus Allium; species Allium fistulosum. The sequence goes on from CM060904.1 coordinate 139,499,978, forward strand.
CAAAGGTTATCTGGAAATACTAAATGGTTTAAGACTATTCATAACAGCTAAGGGAAACGAATGGACAGTAACAAAAGGTTAAACGGGTACCGATACGGAATAACGGTTCCACACGTTCATTGCGTACAGGATTTCCGGAATACTGAAATGAATACATCGTTGAGGTCAGCACGATGAGGCGACCAAAACGGTATACCGATATCAGTGGTACGATCGGATTTATAAAAATTCGAATTTTCTACTGACGGAAAATGCAAGAAAAACGCTGAAAAATAAGATCAACGGAGCCAAAGATGTCCGAATTTGGAAAAATGACAAACTGATATTTTGCTCAGAAGATGGTTTAGAATTTTTCTATGTAAAAATATTTAAGTTTCGGAAACATTTTATTTTCACTGCTTTTTAACTGATTAAATTGAAGTGAATTTACACGCGAAATAAATTTTCATATTTTCGGATGAAAATTTACCAATCGCTATGTTTAACTAGACGTATTTCAAATATTAAATTTTTTATTTCAAAATTTTATTGTTTAAAATTTCACAAAATTTCAACTAATTACGTTATTAAAACAGTTGAAATTTACGGGTCGTTACATTCTCCCCCACTCAAAACTTTTCGTCCCCGAAAAGGAACGAGGTAGGAGAATAGAAACAACCAGAAAGAAAAACAGATTGAAAACAAAATAACAATGAATTTAATCCATATAAATTCAAATTTAAAATTAATTGATATTCAATAATTGATTTAATCCATTTGATTTCACTAAAATAAATCTCAACTATTTCTAAATTCATTATCTTATTATCTAATTATCTTAAATTTACAATTTCTAAAACCATAATTTTGAATAGTCTTTTATTAAAATCAAATTTTTTTCAACAAATTTAATTCTTCTTTATTCCAAATTATAATTAAATTTGTTCCACTAAATATATCTTAATACATATATTTAGCCCATATAAATTAATTTAAACCATAAAAGTTTCGATTTAAATCAATTTATATTCACTAATCGCTTTTAAATTCAAGGTATCTTCATAAGTTGACCAAATTTCAATTTATTAATTCTTTCAAAACAATTTTTTTTTCATTCTTTCAAAACAAATTTATTTATTCTTCCAAAACAAATTTATTTATTTATTAACTTAGTTTACTTATTATCCTATCTAACTTTATTAACATCTTTATAATTAAAATTTTAGTGTATAACATTTATTATAAACACCTAGATTTTATTTATAAAGTCAATTTATATTATATATTATCCAATTACATATTCAACTTCTGAATGATTTAGGTAAGTTGTATTAGAATGCAGTTGAACAATATACAAATAAAATCTTCCCAATTCAATTATTCAAGTTTAAATATTTATTCCAAATTTTGGTTTTAGTTATAATTAAAATCATCCTTTAACAAAATTTAAGAATTTGATTTCCGATTAACTTTAAACAATTTAGAGATATATATAATATATTTATATCAAATCAAATTTAATTTTAAAATAAGATACCTATATATATAAATCAAATTATACTGAAGAAATTTAAATCAAAATATTTTTCAAAACAAAACCGTAGCAAGGCTACAGAATAGTATCTCCACTCCGAAACTCGAAAATGAATGTCGATGATGCGGCCGCCATCACCGAAATTATTTTCCAGCGACAAAGAGAAGAGCAATGATTTCAACATTTTTTTAAAATCCTTTGAAACGATTTCTATTCGAAAATACTTTCAATAATATATACTTTAAAATTTTAAAACAAAGTTCGAAATCACCGGAAATTAAATTCTCAAATTTTTATTTAAATTCCTTTCAAATTCCAAATCAATTTATAAACCGTATTTATAAATTTATTTAGAACAATAAATGATAATCAAATATTATCATTTCAACAACAATTTAATTAACTAATTAAATTCCAAAAAAAATTTTAACTTATATTTTTACAATATAATCAACAAATTTATTCCATTTACCAAATTTGAAAATAATATTGTGTCAGTTTGCTCTGTTCAAGTGTTTTGGAAATCCTATCGATAGCGTTGATCAGACGTATCGATCGGAAACCCAAATCAACATCAACAACTCAAACAACACAATATATTTTAAACATTTTAAATGTTAATTTACAATTACACTTCCTCGCTCGACTATATAAGAATAGATTTCAAAGCAAAGACAGAGATTCAAATTTGATGGACTCAAATCAAAGAGAATTTTGATTCGAAAATAAGTTTGAAACAGAAGATAAAATAATTCGATTACCACAATCAGGAGATGGATGAGTTTATTTAATTCACGGGCAACCTTAACCGGGTCGTCCGTAACTTCAAGAATAAGATCGATGCGGAATTTCGAGGTAAATCGACATTCGATCTCAAGAAATAGAATTCAGGTATAGTAGGAGATAGATAGCATCGTAAACCGAGGATACAGTAATCTCCGGTAAATCGATGTCTATTGTAAAGGAGTTTTGCTCCTTTACGAATCATTCGAAGATTGGCGAGACCGCCGATCTATTATAGATATCATTCGAAGTGAAGTTTATGGGATACTTCGGAATTAAAAGAAGACGAATAGTGAGAGACGAGAATAAATTTCGGAACCGAGGGACGTTCCGAAAATTCAAAGGAATTGAGTTAAAAGGAAGAGATTGAAACTCGAATGAGAGTGATTCTGTAAATACATTTACCCTATATGTTGAGTTTTGCCTAGAGCTACCAAAGCTCTGATACCAACTGTAACGACCCGCCATTTTGGACCATTCGCGTCCATTATAAGTGTATAGGTAGACACTCATGCCGGAGTTGAATTGCTCAAAATACCGCGTTGTTAATTTAAATTTGGCAAAACTGAACATATACAGTAAATAGATATAATCACAAAACACAGACACAGAGTAATAAGTGCAGCGGAAATAAAAGAGATAGTAGTTCATGAAGCTACTATATGAATATATAAAATACATCAGAGTGTACAACAGAAGAGTAATACGATACATCAGATACAATCAGAATGCATCACTGGAATCCTCGGATACTGAAAGCAGAATAGATGGCTGGATCTTCAAGCAAAGCTCCAACTCCAAAGGTGAGTCTCGAAAGCTGAACCACTCAGTCTGACCCGAGCGTAAAGCAAAAACACAAGACACTCGAGTCAGGATTAACATTCTTATATTAATAAATCCAACTCAAGTGAAATAGCAATTGAAATACAAGTAACTCAAAGGATGTTTGGAATAACCATCCTTAAGGATCCGTTAAACTATCTACTATGTAGTAACGTACGATAAGTAGATAATGTCTATCAGTAATATAAGAAGATATCAAAATAGCGTTAAGTCATGGCCCATTCCACCCTTAACACATTTTTATTCCCACAAGCATATACAAGACCGTAGTTTCCCCAAAACCGGAAGTCACCAGAGGGCAATCCATATACTCAAGGTACAAATCAAATTCGTAGTGGTCGCGCATAAATGGAATACAAGTATGACAAGGCACATGAGGCTATACCCAAGGTAGTGATACTACCGTTCGCCTGATCCGGACTGGTGAGAACACAACGCCGCAGCGCCCGCAACACCGTGAAACAACACTCCCAAAATCAAGGGTGCACCAATCGACAACAAGTATAAGTAGTTCGAAGAAGTGTGTCCACTTGAGGTATCAATCCTCCATTGGCCCGGCACAGCTCCTGTTTTAGTCATTTCCAATTTGACACAAGTGTCAAGGCTATCCATTATCGTTCTCTTTCTTCAGTCAACACGTACATCATTCCAACCACTTCATTCTGGATCATCACTCCGCGCATAGTTATTAAAGTGGTTTTCGGTTTAGATAGAGAGTATACCCATAACCGAATTCCGGTCTCTTTAATAACTTTCGTAATTATTACACCGATTGGTCGTTTATATATTTCAAAAACCAAATCAAATTCCATTTCAATTTCAATTCGCAAATCAACATTTCTATTGTCTATCAAAACAGTTTCCATACTTTACGTTTCAAAACTTCCAAATTACCATTTCAAAATCTTATAATTCAATTTCAATTTCTATTTAAAACAATCCAAATATTGATTCAAGTTCGAATACAAGTTTCATTTCGAAAACATTTAAATTAAATCTTATTTAACATTCCAATCAATTTAAAATCATTTATCGATTTCATTCAATATTCGTTAAGTTATTATGCCATTCAAAACAATTTCCATTAAATTTCCAATTCATTAAATCAATTTCTTAAGTTCAATTTCATTAAATCAAAATTTACAATTTTGAATTAAACTAAATTCGTCAAATCAAATTCTTTAAATTTCAAGTCTTACATTAATTCCAAAAAAATATCACATTTTCATTTCTTGTTAAAGAAATTCAATTTCACTTATTTACTTTCTTAAATAATTTTCCAAAAACTTACTTAATCAAGAAAACTCAATTTCAATTATTTACGAAGTAAAATTCACTTATTCAAAAGTTCAAATTTTTTTCTTATTAAAGAATTTCAATTCAATTTAATTATTTAATAATTCATTATTAAATAATTCAAAACTTAATTATTAAATAATTTCAAAGTTTAATAATTTCAAACTAAATTATAGTTTCCATCTTAATTATAATCTCAAACTTAATTATTAAATCATTTCAAAGTTAAATAATTTCAAACTTAATTATAATTTCAAACTTAATTCAATCATTTCTCAAATTTAAACAATATTCATTCATCAATTACATTGTTAATATTCTGTTTCAGATTATTAATTATTAACATTCTCCTTCCATTAAAAATTCAAATTTCAACTTCATTTCAAAACCATATTATTTTATTCAAATAAAATCTTCGTTTTATTTTTAAATCAAATTATTGACCAATCGGGTTTTATTTAATTTTCTTTCCTAGGTCAAAGTTCAATTTTGGGTATTTATCATTTCAACCCGATTCCAATTCAATTCCAAAATCAAAACATATCAAAGGGAACTTGCAGTGTGATAACTGGGATGTTGTCAAAGTAAATAAACAAGCAATAACAACAATCAATATCAATCCAATAATCAATTTAAATAATCCCGAAATAATCGTATTAATTCGCATTGTTATTTGTACGAATTAATATAATTAGTTCTAGAATCTACACTATCATTTCATGTAGATTAAAGATTATTACATTATGGTTTTCACTTGTCATATATTACAACTTCATCCATCATCAATTTAACAACATACATTCAGTGGTTCAAAGTGTAATTAAACAAATTCTACGTGTCAATAAATTCAACAGTATAAAGGGGTCATATTATACAAATGTCAGTTAATCAAATTTAACATTTAATTATCCTATATCAAGTTCAATTTCATACTATTTATCATTTTAACATTAACAATTTAACGTCCAATATAAACATCCACAATCAATCAATTATCAGCCAAACTGTATTATCATCGCATAAATAATTAACAGATAATGGTGTCAGATGTCACAGGTGAACTGATACAGGTAATAGCATATATAACAGTGTAATTAACTAACAGCAGTATATTTCAATTTTCGTTTCAATTGAAATCAGATTTAATAAATAAAAGAACGTTAATCGTGAGTGAGTGCTCACCTTTCGAGGTTAGAGGAGTTTGACAATAGAACAAGCTACGAATTCCAAGGCAAAGCAAGACGGACACGATTCGATGATCAAAGCTGATAGATAGGAGTTGACGAAATCAAGTCAGAACAGGATCGATGAATATAATTGGTACGAGTGACATATATATATATATATAGCTATATATATCAAGTCATATTCTAAGTCCAAACGTATATATTAAAATAAGATAAATACATTATATTTGTTTACAAATAAATTTAAACATGTATTAACTGAATGAATATATATTGCAAATCACTGTTTTAACCAAAACACCTATATCAAAATCAACACATATATATTACATTCTTTTTTTTTTTTTAAAAAAAAAAATTCATATATACACACACACATATATATATATATATATTTCTTTTTCAAATATATGTTTTAAGATTTGTTACAAAATCTATTCCAACCTCATTCTTATTTATATACTATAAAACAGGACTTAGGCAAGATATAACTTACACACATATATCATCAAATCAGATAAATAACTTAACATGCTATATATATGTGCAAACGACTATATGCATATCCAACTTATGTAATGCAGACTTATATAACCTTAATATAATAACAAAAATATATATGGTATGTAAATAGCTAGTGACCTGTACACTTCCATATAGGTGACAAAACTTCAAAGCTTTCATATCAAAGTATATATATATAACTATAGCCGAAAAGTTCTTTCATAAAATCCTTTCAGAGAAAAAAAAAGAAACATATATATTACTATCATTTCCAACACAACAACCTTATACAACTTTGAAAACATAAGTATATTATATATTCACTTGATAACTTGCAAACCGATATTACTAGATAAATATTATAACGTGCAGCAACAAATATATAAAGTAAACTAGTGTATTTATATCACATGCACTTGAACATATATAGAAATGTACACTTACCAGATTACAATACCACATAAATACTAACAAAACAATACTTTAAACCCAATGTAAACTTAATAAAATATAAATTTTATACAAACTTCCTTGTACAACGCAGATTTCATACTTAAAAACATGAACAGGATTACACTATACTATAGACTCTATATATAAAGACTAAAATATACAACAGAACACTATATATATACTATAGCCCAATATAAAATAAACTATTAAAATCTTTGCATTAAAACATAGTAGACTAATTCATATCTTAAATATATACACTTTAAACTGAAAACACATATAACTTTATATGTATACAACTCATATTGTAAATATATCATATTGACAGATGATACTAGAGTAAACTAATATGTACAACAACTATATACCTTAACATATTAAAATTGTGCTTCAACTTTGTTAAACAAAAGATATATATACACAACTTATAGAAGTCAATACATACAAACACTATAGCTTTCGGTCAATCAAGGTAGTACATGTATATATATACACAACAAAATAGAATAAAATAAAAACTCTGCCGAAGATGTCAGTATTTGTGACAGCACAGACCAAAATTTAGGATACTAGATTATCAAAGCCATATATATATGTGCTTAACCAATGCATATACAACGAATATAATATAAGGAAAGGGACTCACGGCAAAGTTCGGTGGAGATGTGAATGGCTTCGGCTAGAAGATGGGGAGATGCTTCGACTGGCATTGGAGTGGTGATTGTGAAAGGATGACAGGCGGATAAAGGAGGAACGGGGTGGTGTGGTTGCTTGAGCTTCCGGTCGTTGGTGATGCTCGGAGGAAGGAACTGCAGGGGAGTTACGTGGGTGGGCGCTAGGCTTGATGGGGCGAAGTGATGGGGTGGAACGTGGGGAGGCAGTGGCGATCTGGTCGACTGGTCACATGGTTGAGGAAGGTGATGGGTGTGAAAGTGGCGGCAGGGAAGTGGTTCTCAGGTGTGATGGGAAGATCTCGACAACACTGGGGTCGAAGTGATGGTCAGGGGCTCGGTTGGGTTGTTTGGAGGGCTGAGCTATGGTTTGCGGACGGAGGGTGTAGGTGGTGGCCATGGGAGAAGAACGGTCGGTTAGTGGAGATCTTGGCGAAGTGGAGGAGTCGAGGAGATAGAGAGAGGAGGGAGGCGGTTGGATTCCTTAGAAAAGAATTGAAATCCTCGCAGCAAAGAAAGCAGGTTTCAGGAAGTAATATAAGTTTGCATATATCACATTTTCCAGAGCTAAGGAATTGAATTAACCAACTAAATGAACGAAATGTCACATAGTAAATTGACATAGGAATAGCCAAAGGTTATCTGGAAATACTAAATGGTTTAAGACTATTCATAACAGCTAAGGGAAACGAATGGACAGTAACAAAAGGTTAAACGGGTACCGATACGGAATAACGGTTCCACACGTTCATTGCGTACAGGATTTCCGGAATACTGAAATGAATACATCGTTGAGGTCAGCACGATGAGGCGACCAAAACGGTATACCGATATCAGTGGTACGATCGGATTTATAAAAATTCGAATTTTCTACTGACGGAAAATGCAAGAAAAACGCTGAAAAATAAGATCGACGGAGCCAAAGATGTCCGAATTTGGAAAAATGACAAACTGATATTTTGCTCAGAAGATGGTTTAGAATTTTTCTATATAAAAATATTTAAGTTTCGGAAACATTTTATTTTCACTGCTTTTTAACTGATTAAATTGAAGTGAATTTACACGCGAAATAAATTTTCATATTTTCGGATGAAAATTTACCAGTCGCTATGTTTAACTAGACGTATTTCAAATATTAAATTTTTTATTTCAAAATTTTATTGTTTAAAATTTCACAAAATTTCAACTAATTACGTTATTAAAACAGTTGAAATTTACGGGTCGTTACAGAGAATTTATTCTCTTAGCTTAATACCCTTCTCTAAGACGTACGAGCTCAAAAGTTATGTAGTTGATGGTTATTAGTGATATACTCCCAACTTGGTAGTGTGGCATGCTGAGTGGTGATCATTTGTTGATCAAAGGTGTAAAGCGTAGCTTTGTGGGACAAGACTTCATCGGACCTCACACCCCGGAAATGGCCGAAGCAGGAAAGATGTGGCAAGGTTATGAAGGTCATGCCCTTTAGGGTATGTACATTCCCTTCTGGATAATAAGTGGTATTCTGGTATGGTGCCCAGATAATTTGCTTTGTGGTTATTGGTGTTGAGGGCCCTCAATAAAGGTCGGTTACGACCGGGGGATGGCATACTCATGACAGTTAGTTACCTAGTTACAAAGGTAACCCGGCCTTGTGTTGGCAGAGATCAGGTTAGGTTCTTGGGGCATCCCTCCAGAGGCGTACCCACTTGGTAAAGGAAGTTCCTTAGCCTTGGCCATTTGTTGGAAATCCAATCACCCAATACGAGCTCTTTACAATTTTAGTTGTATAACCTGCCATTCTTAAATGGTAGCTATAGTAGGCATAGTATAATGGTACCTATGCTGGCTAAGATTAATATTATAATTTCAAAATGATTTCACACTATGCACTAATAATAATATCAAAAGAGTTTTCTCGTATCAAGCATATTTGACTATCATAAGGAGAAATCTCCTCCAATTGTACGATTGCATTGTGTGTGTGCATGGAGACCTTATGGTAGTTTCATTTTCAAAAGGCATAATGGATTTCTTCTTAAATTTTTTTTGTACAAACAACTGTTTTTGTTTACTCATACTAGTCCTATGACTGACCCAGAGTTTATTGTTCCTTTCCTAAACTTTGAGTGCCTATAATTTTCCACACGGGCAGCCTAGAAGCAGGTTATCCGTGTTCTGGAGTTAGCTTGGGTAGTAGATTCAGATTTAGAAGTCTTTTAGAGTCTTTTGGAAGCTGTCGGATTCTGGAAGCTTTTGGCTTGAAGATCTTTTGAAGCCTTTTGGATCTAAAAGTGTTTGGATTTTTGGAACACCATATCAAAATCAAAGTATGTTGGAAACTTTTTGAAGACTCTATTATCTTTTCCACTATGGTGTTATTGTTTTGTTGTTGTATCATGTATATGGAACTCTGATGTTGGTGATCGTTGTTGTAATGAATATTGAATAAATGTTGTATCTGTGTTATGCTCAATGAAATCATCTTTTTTTCGCTGTTTTGATATTCGTCTAATGTTGTTATAAGCTCCACCGAACTAGAGTTCCACGTTTGAATATCTGGCAGTCGAATACAAGTGAGGTATTTGATGTCGATTTTTGAATACTCGATTTCAGGTCGTGACACATACAGTCCCATACATCAACACACCTACACCACAACTATCATCTCAACCACCTTTATCAACTGCTCTTCCATCCTACAATTGACATACTTACCTTCCACTTCAGGTCATCAACTGCCTCATCTATTTCAACCTGCCATTATCTACAAAAGACTACAACCATACTCATTTCTGCCCTATCTCCATAAACAACCACACACTTCAATTCATTCAACCTCCTACCTTCTTCATACAACAGCCTCCTTCCTGCCACCATATCACTGCCTTGCTGCAATAGTGCAACATTCCTTAGTCCTCGCTTCCTTACTAGAGCTACTGCAAATCAATACATATCAAAAATTGTCCCCTGCCTACCACCTCTGCTCTGCCATTGCCTATGCACATATCAGTGTATTTCCTCTACCGGTGCACATCAGTGTTGCACCCCTACATACAACAACTTATACATCAATACAAACCCCAACATCTGTCCACTGATTCCATACTACTACAACCAAACTTATAAATCAATGCAAACCCCATCTTGATAATTACAAACTTATACTTCACTGAAAAACCAGTACAAAAAACCAATACAACATTACATTTCATTTCTCTGCACTTTATTTCATATACAAACCACACTCCACTCCACTGCTTTCATAACAGTTCACCTCTATCAAGTACTACCATCCTTTGTCATAACCAACTCCACCTACAAACCTACATACAACAACTTCCAAACCTATCAACATATTTCCATAACTTCCCAACTGATTGCACCACTACATATCAATATAAAATAATCTATACTTATCAACATATCGCACCACTTCGAAACTACTGCGACACCAGACCATCATCATAAGTTTCTGCCACTTCCTAGCAACAACTACACTGTCAAACTTCATTACATATGAGTTTTACAACTTCATCACCAAAGCATCACCATACAGTCCTCATCATAATTCACCAAGTTCACTATACTTCTGACAACATCTTATCACTTCACAAACCCTATATACTACCACTACATACATACATTGCCGATATACAAACTATACACACATCACCTACCCCTACCTTCCAGACTATCACTGCTTCCAATCACCATCCTACGTCACCTAACTATTCCACTATTCATCGACTACTCCAGTATAACCATTAACTACTTCCCAACCTTCAAACACATTACAACAAACACTTACTGCCTCTGCCAACCTTTATAATCTCCTTATCGCACAACTCCACTTCCTTTCATCCAAGAACCTTGGCCATCCTAGAACTTCACCCAAAACCCACTATATGAACCATGAACCAATTAGCGCCTCCTTAATCAAATTTACTATCCGCAACCAAACCCAAATTGCCCGACATCAAATCGCGAATAATAAAATCCCTACTCCAATCATTGACACTGCCTTTGATCCCAAATTACAACCCTAATTCCACTACCGAATCGCCTTCAACCGCGCCCAAAGCAACCTCAAATCAAACATCTCCATCTACGAACTAAACGTGAGCCTAATCGAATTTCGTTTTTGTTTGATTTTTTTTAAGAAAAGAGGAGATAACGAGTTATTTAAAGAAATCATTTGGTTTGTCTGTTTTGAGAATATACGTAATGGGAATTTGGTATAAATGGATTAGGCCAAGCAAGTTGTTTGTTAGTTTAGTTTTCATTTTCTATCATTTGTTTTCATTTTCATTTGTTCATTTCGTTTATTTTCTTTTAAAAAAAGAACAAAAAAAAGTTTGTTTTGTTATATATATATATATATATATATATATCTTGTTCAATAATTTTCAGGTTGCCAAAGAAGAAGGACAAGAAGTGCTTGCTTGCTTAAAAAAATAAAAATAAAAATTTTCTATGCTTGCTTTCTTTAAAAAATCGCTGCTTTGAAAAATAAAAAATTTGATCTGAACTTGGAAAGAATTCATTGAAGTCTTCTTAAAAAAATGGTTGTACAGCTTACCTTCAAATCTGATCTGAACTTGGAAAGAATTCATTGAAGCCTTCTTAAAAAAATCCTACCCCTTGGAAAAAACAACTAAAATCCGAAACGAAATCAGAAATTTTCAGCAATTCTGGGGTGAACTATTGAAAAAATACTTTGAAAGATTTAAAGAGCTTTTAATAATACGTCTACACCATAATTTTGAAAAATGGATTCTTTGCCATATCTTATAAGATGTACTTGAAAATAGCTCATGAACCATGCTTGAATCGATGTGCCAAGGCAACTTTCTCGCCCAACATCACGATGATGCTTGGAAATTTCTTGAAAACCTAGCCGAAAAGTAATCCTAATGGAAACGTTCTACAAAAAATCCATTTACCCACGAATGATCGAGCGCACACTCTATAGAATCATCTATGGCTTTGGAAGCTAAGACTGATGCAATGATTAATAAATTTGACGACGTTTTCTCATCCAACCAAATGAACCAAGCTTCCCAACCCATGTGTTATAAATGCAACGATCCGAATCACATTGTTGATCAGTGCCCTAATTCGATCGAACAACTCAATGCTTTTAATAAGGTTAAGAATAATCAATTTTCTCCAACTTGCAATCCTGGTTGGAGAAATCATCCAAAGTTTACTTTGAACCAAAATAGTCCTAATACGAATTTGGTTCATCCCAATTTTCAAGAATATGCGACTTCAAATCCTCACTTTCAACCAAATCATTTTCAACAAAATTTTGTGCCTTCATCCCAAAATCAACTGTAATAATCTTTTGCTTCCCAAGATGATAAACGATTAAGTTCACTTGAAAAAAGTATTGAAACTTTGGCTAAAGCAACCACTCAAAACCTTCAATCAAACAGTAACTTGGAAAATTTGTTAACCTCGTACATGTAGAATACGAGTCAATCTATTGCTAAAATTGAAATGCAAATAAGTTAGTTAGCCACATTTGTAGGTGAATGTGAACATGGAAGATTCCCAAGTCAGCCAGTTTCGAATCCTAGAAATCAAAAAATGAATTCGAATCAAAACCATGTTGTTCAAGGTAGCAACATAACTCAAATGAATGCTATCAAGACTTTGCATTTTAATAAACAAATTGACAATCAAGTTGTTAATCAGAATGATTTACCAAAAACTTCTTTTGACACTTCAAAAACAATAAGCGAATCTAAATAGAACATTAAGCCAAACATTGAATCAAACTCCAAACCAAATTCTTCTTCTACTCAAGTAAACCCACTTACTGAGTATCATATTCCATTCCACATCGCCTTCGACTCAGGAAACACTCTGACCAAATGGAAAAGATGTTGGAAATTTTTAAACAAGTCAAAGTTAACATCCCGCTTCTTTGTATCATTCAACTTACGTTAAGTTTCTCAAGGACTTATGTACCTAAAATCGACACACTCATGTACCCAAGAAAGTTCTCTTAGCCGATGGACTTGGCGAAATCTTGTGAAAATCAATTTCCATCAAATACAAAGATCTTGGATGTTCGACGATCTCGTACACTATAGGAGACAAAACGATTAACAAATGCTTACTCGATTTGGGTGCGAATGTCAGTTTGATTCCTTATTCAATTTACTAGCAACTTGGCTTAGGTGAACTAAAACCTACGAAAGTAACTCTTCAATTTGCCGATCGTTCAATAAAGAAAACCGTGGGAGAAATCGAGGACATGCTCATCAAAATCGGTCAATTCATATTCCCCATCGATTTCATCATTTTGGAGACTTGACACGTGAATAATCCAATGAGTCAAATTCCATTAATTTTATGCCGACCTTTCTTGGCCACTTCAAATGCTCTAATTAACTGTCGAAACAGTTCGGTGAAAATTTCTTTTGGAAGCATGTCTTTGGATCTTAACATTTTCAATCTTGAAAATCAACGGAATTAACCACATGACCAAACGATGGAAATTAGCTTCATTCAAGAAAATTTCGACAATGAAATAGTTGACCTTATCCATGAAGGTGAAACCGAATACGAACAACTATTTCAAGATGAGCCCATCGAGATTGAAAATGCGCTTCTATTAGAACTCCTTACTGTTGAATCAGAACTTCAACCGAATTCGTTGATTGAGCAACCCCCGAGGTTGGACTTTAAACCCCTTCTCGATCACCTTAAGTATGCATATTTATTTGACAACGTAACATTTCCTGCCATAATATCTTCAGCTCTTGCTTGATCAAGAAGCTTCCTTTCTTTTTTTCCTTTTGAAAAACAAAGAAGCAAGTGGATGGTCGATCACTGATATAAAGAGAATTAGTCTCGTCCTGCTCAACATCACATCCGTATAATTGACGATGCCAAAACTATTCGTGATGCACAACGAAGGCTTAACTAAAAAATGAAGGACGCTGTTCATGATGAAATTCTTACGCTCCTCGATAATGGAATCATATACTTCATTTCTTACAGTTCTTGGGTTAGCATGATTCATGTCATACCTAAAATGTATGGACTTACCATTGTTAAGAACGACTCAAACGAACTCTTTCCAACTTGTACTCAAACGTGTTGGTATGTTTGCATTGATTATCGAAAATTAAATACTACAACACGTTAAGATCACTTTCCTCTTTCTTTCATCGACCAAATGCTAGAACATTTAGCCAGCCACAAATTCTATTGCTTTCTTGATGGTTATTCTAGCTATAACCAAATTCCAATCGTTCTCGAATATCAAAAGAAAACAACTCTGACGTGTCCCCTTGGCACTATTACGTATCGACGTATACCTTTTGGCCTTTGCAACGATCCTGCTACGTTTCAAAGATGCATGGTCAGCTTCTTTTTCGATATGATCGAACGCTCTCTTGAAGTGTTTATGGAAAAAAAATTCCATCCTTGGAAACTCTTTTTCTAATTGCTTACACTATCTTGAGTTGGTTCTTAAACGATGCTAGGTCAAGCACTTAACGTTAAAATGAGAAACATACCATTTCATGGTCAAACATGCCATTGTTCTTGGGCATGTCATCTCAAACAAAGGCATTGAGGTAGATAAAGCAAAAGTTAATGTAATTGTGAATATACCCATTCCCAAATCTATCCAAGATATTTGTTCATTTCTTGGAAATGCAGGTTTATATCGACGCTTTGTGAAGGACTTTGGTCAAATTGCTCGAACTATCATGACTCTTCTTGGAAAAGACGTTCCATTCGACTTTGATTCTGATTGTGTTTTTGCTTTCAAACGTCTCAAAATGATCATTTGATCACCGAATTGGGATCTTCCTTTCGAAATAATGTGTGATATTTCTAACTTCACGGTTGGTGCTGTTTTAAGACAATGCATCAACAAAATTCTTCATGTCATCTACTGCGCTAGTATGGCTTTAAATGATGCTCAACTAAATTAAAAGACCAATGAAAAAGAACTTCTAGCAGTAGACTTTGCACTCAAAAAATTCCAACCTTATTTGATTGGCTCACACATTACGGCTTACATCGATCATTCCGCTCTTAGGTACTTTTCGCTAAAAGGATGCTAAGCCTCGTTTGATCCATTGGATCCTTTTACTCCAAAAATTTGACCATACAATCAAAGGCAAAAAAGGATCCAACAATGTCATCGTCGATCATCTATCGCATCTTCAAAGTGCACCATCTTCTTTACCAATCAACGAGAACTTTAATAATGAACAACTCCTTACTGTTTCTATCGATCCTTGGTATGCCGACATAGTGAAGTATCTTGTCATTAAGGAAACTCCTTCATTTTGGTCGAAACAAGATAAATATAAATTTCTTTCCCAAGTAAAGTTCTTCTATTGGGATGATTCATGCTTGTTTAAATATTGTTCCAACCAAATCATTCGCCGTTACATCTCGGATTTCCAAATCAAAACTATTCATTTGTTTTGTCACGGACAAGCTTGTGGTTTTCACTTCGGTACGAAGAAAAATTGCGAAAAATGTGCTTAAATATAGTTTTTACCGAACTATACTTTTTAGGATGCATTTGAGTTTTGTAAAACCTATGATCACTACCAACCGTTAGGAAGAATCTCTCGACGAAATATGATGCCTTTGAACCTCATTCTTACAGTTGAAATCTTTGACGTTTCAGATATTGACTTTAAGGGACTATTTCCCAATTCATTTGAAAATTTGTATATTATTCTTGCTATTGATTATGTCTCCAAATGGGTTGAAGCCTTTCCTTGTAAAATGAATGGCCAGAAAATTATTGTGAAATTCCTTAAAGAAAACATCTTTTTGAGGTTTGGAACATCTTGCACAGTAATAAGAGATAGTGGAATCCATTTCTAAAATTGTTCATTTGAAAGTCAAACGAATAAAAACTCGATAACCCAAAAGTTATCCACCCCATATCATCCTAAAACTTGTGGTCAAGTTGAAGTTTTATATTTCCAAATCATACAAATCTTGGAGAAAATCGATAATAAAAATCGTAAAGATTGGTCTCAAAAATTAATGGATACGCTTTGGGCTTACTGTACTGTGTATAAAACCCATCTTGTGATGTCTCCTTTTGGGCTTGTATATGGTAAAGCATGTCATTTTTCCGTTAAAATCAAACATAAAGCATTGTGGGCAATTAAGAATATAAACTTTGATCTTGAGAAAGCCGACGAAAACAGAAAGTTGCAACTCAACGAGTTAGAGGAGATTAGGAACAACGCATATGAAAATGAGAAAATTTACAAAGGAAAAACAAAAGTTTTTCTTGACAAGTCTATCCTAAGAAAACCATTTTCGCCAAATCAAAAGGTTCTATTTTACGACTCTAGACTTCACTTATTCCTTGGGAAATTAAAACTCTTTCTTCATAAAAAGTAGAGAAAAAAGAAACCTTTTTTGTATATATGTATATATTTTTATTAACATCTACAATCAATAAGTGCACACACTTGTGTGTACACTCGCCACTCACGTAAGTCTATAAGGTAGTGCATGGACGGTATATCTGCTTTCAATTTTCCGAGTTAGGTGTATATTTGCAAAAATACTTTCATTAGTAATGCCTATAGACAATAGGTATACACACATGCATGTACACTTGTCATGCTCTATATTCCCTTCACGTAAGCCCACAAGGGAGTGCATGGGTGGTATGTCTAGCCTTAGTTTTCTGAGTTAGGTACATGTAAATATTGTTCATATCAATAAACTTTTCAAATAAAGAGAGTAAGAAATTGAACTACAAGCACTATTTCCACTTATTTTATTTGACTGGTTATTCAAAATAAATAAAAATAACACTTCAAATAACTTTGGTAATTAACTAAAGATCCATTTCATAGATGTACTATGTTATCAACCGAAACAACTAGCTAAACTAAAGTCTAATTGTATTGATAACTTAATTTTTATTGGAAAATTTGACAAGTAAAAGGACTTAAATTTCTTGACAATGACCATAACTTATATTTAACTTAATCCTGTCAATTTAAAAGTAAATTCTTCATTTGTAAATATTTTCAAAAACTTGCATTCATAACTTTGTAAATAAATCTTGCATTTAGAAATTTTTCATGTTACGTTTGGATTTTGTGGGTAGTATCCACAGAAAACCCTCACGAGGCATCACTCGTCCTACCAGTGACACCTAGATGTTTAATGGCTTGTTGCATATGCTCAATGCAATCGTGTTTCCTATGAAAATGGATTTATCTTAGATTTAGTTTATTAGAGGACGAATAAAAAGATAAGTGTGGGGGTATTTGATGTGAAAATAAAAGTGCATATTTTTACTTTCATATTTAATCTACTTTTATTTAATGAACAAACATATTAGGGTATTTTACATGTTTAAACCCAAATTCAAATTGTTCTCAAGTCATCATTTATTCATCTTTATTTGAGGGGTAAAATGGTAATTTTTTGTATGATTTAATCTGAAAAAATTCACTTGCAAGTTTTTATTTTTAATTTTAGGAAACAAAAATCAAATGTGAAGAAGCATTCATGAATATATGCATGCGCAAGTGAAGAAAGCCAAAGAAATGAAAAAAATAAAAGAATTCTTGTAATCATGGAGGACCCCACCTACCCACTAACCAAGAACCACAATTAAGAGCTAATGACATGTTATTGGGAATTAAAGGCACATGCACATTTAATGGAGATTTAATTTCATGCTAATAAAAACTTGGAGGTCACACTACCTCAAGGTAATTTTAGGGAGCTCCTTAAAATTGGATTAGAGATTTAATCTTATATACATAATCCTCTTATATTCATGTAATAGAGTTTTACATTACCTTATAATATTATGCAAGTTGTAGCCACAAAACTAATGAGAAATAAAATTGCTTCCTAAGACTCTATATTTTCTTCATTTTTCTACATGCTCTTCCATTTCATGCTTACTTCTATTTACATGATTTCTTCTATTTCGTGTTAGTAGATTAGCTTTATTTTCATTGCAATTAGTTTAGATTTAATTTATGTAAGTAATTTAGTTCTCTTCACTTTTAGTTGCTCTTACTTTCCTTGTTTTTGTAATGTTGTAGTCTACATGTGTTGAAATGATAACAAAAATGAGAAGTTAAACCCCTGTAATTTAAGGGTAATGAAGCACTCTTAAATCATGTAGATTCAACATATTTGCTAATTTATGTTCTCTAGTATGCATCATGGATTGTTAGATGTTGATGTAAGTTAATTAGTGAATTTGATAGTATATTTTGTTTATCACAAATAGGCTATTATTGCTCAAACATAAAAAAAATTTACATCATTTCGATTAAATGATTTTGATCATGGAGTTAAAATATAATCAAAATTTGATGATCTATATTACTAATCAAAAATAGTAAATAGATCATGCTCAAAATAGTTTATTTTTAGTTTCATATTCATTTTCATGACATTCAATAAGTGGTTTTAGTTGTTGTACTAAAGTTTGATGGTTTAAGTTATGTTAATTAATAACAAAAACATACCATACTTATGATAAATACATCACTAATTCTACTTAGACTAAAATAAGAGATCACTGATTGATTTATGTGAAAGTATGAGAGTGGATTTGCCACTAAATTGTCTCTTAATCTCATATTTTAATTCACTTTGTTTTAGTTAGTTTTTACGTTTTCTTAGCTCTCTCAAGTTTTGGTTTAATTTGACTGAGTAGAATTTAAAATTAATTCATTTCCCTACAGATTGATCTGTATTCACATACGTACTAGAATTGTACGCTGTGTGCTTGCGGTATTTCAAAACGATATAATTTTTTAGCAATTTTCTAACCAATAGAAAATTCATCATCTGACATTTATTATTAAGGCACCTTAATAGTCACGATCGAATTATATACTCAATTGACAATTGGAGTTTAAATGTATGTGCTTTATTAGGTGGAAAGGAAGTGGAAGATAGGTGAATTAGGATTTCTTTGTAAACGAGTTTGCAGATGTTTGTGAACAAATTACAGGACTACCACCGTAATTGCTATTCAGTTTCAAATTGATCTTATACCTTGAGCAAAACCCATAAGTAGACCGCCTAGCATAATGATACATACTAAGATGAAAGAGCTAAAGGTGGAGCTGGTGGACTTAGAAAGAAATAATTTTATTAGGCCAAGTAGTTTGCCATGGGGACCGACCGTAGTGTTCTAAAGAAACCGGACGGGTTGTTATGGATGGCATTGATTATCGAAAGTTAAATGAGAAGATGATAAAGAATTGGTATCTTTTTCCAAGAATATATAATTTATTTGATCAACTAGGTGAAGCCAAAATATTTTCCCAATCGGATTTAGCAACAAGGTTTCATCAGTTAAGAGTGGTGGAGGACAGCATTCCATTAACGGTGTTGCGAGCAAGATATAGTTCATTTGAATGGTTAGTCATGGCCTTTGGGCCGACCA
This sequence comes from Allium fistulosum, assembly GCA_030737815.1. Taxonomy (NCBI): domain Eukaryota; kingdom Viridiplantae; phylum Streptophyta; class Magnoliopsida; order Asparagales; family Amaryllidaceae; genus Allium; species Allium fistulosum. Next base: position 139,519,649 of record CM060904.1, read on the forward strand.
ATGCTGAACTGAATCTTTTGAGAGCATTTAGATAGATTCATGTTAGTGCTTATAAAAGACATTTTGATATATTCTAATAATGAAGGAGATTACGAGATTCATCTTAGAATAGTGCTAGAGACATTGAGGTAGCATTAACAAAAGGTGAAGTTTTCATAATGTCATTTTTGGAAAAAAGAAGTGAACTTGCTTGGTCATGTAATTTATATTAATAGATCCAACTAAGACTGAAGCTATTAATAATTAGAAAAGACCAAAGATAACGACCAAGATAAGATTTTTTTTCTAGTGTTAGTTGGTTATTATCGGAGATTCGTCAAGGATTTCTCTCGTATAGCGACACTTATTTATAAGGAAGGACATAAAGTATGTTTGGACCGATAAACGCGAAGAAGCATTCTTAAAGCTAAAACATTTATTGACCAATGCTCCTATGTTTTGTAGATGTAAATCAAGATATAGTAGTGTATACCAATGCATATGGGACAAAATTAGGAGGCGTGTTAACACAAATAAGTTAAAGTGATTTCCTTCGTTTCTCTATAGCTTTAACCACATGAATTTCAATATCCAACTCTTGATTTAGAGTTAACATAGGTGATCTATGCTTTGAAAGTGTGGAGACAATATCTTTTGGGAGAACGATTCGAGTTATTTGTAGATCATAAGTCTTTAAAGTACAAATTCTCTCAGAAAGAGTTATACATGAGATAGTAAAGGTGGCTAGAGTTTTTAGTAGCTTATGATTTTGAAATTGAGTATACACCAGGGAAAAGAAATAAATATGCTGATGCATTTAGCAGGAAATATCAAAGTATTGTGTTATCTATGGTAGTATAGTGGGAAGATCTAGAGGCATTAACTACATGTGATGTGAATTTAAGGTCAATGGCTAGTTCTCGTTGGAATACCGCAATGTTGTCATCTTTGGAAGTTCAACCATTAATGATTAAAGATTTGCTTCTAAGCTGAGAGATGATCCATTACTAGCTGAACAGATTAAAATACTTAAGTATGGAACTAAGGTTAATGATGTAATAGGATTTAGTGTTCATCAAAATGGATGGTTAAGGAAGAAGGGACGGTTGTGTGTTCCAAATGTTTGTACCCTAAGGAAGAAAGTTCTTAGGGAGTGTCATCGATCGAAGTTTACTATTCATTCTGGAGGAACCAAAATGTATCAGGATATATGAAACAGACTTTCTTCTAGGAAGGAATGAAAAGAGATGTAGGCTTATGGGCGAAACAATGTTTAGATTGCCAGCAAGTAGAACCCCAAAATCAGAAAACAAGTGGATTGCTTTAACCATTAGAAGTGCCACTTTGGAAATGAGATTCTATATCAATGGATTTTATCGATGGGTTGCTAAAGTTGTTTATGAAGAATACTATAAGACTACATGGAATTCCTAGTAGTATAGTCTATGACAGAGATAATTTGTTTACTAGTGAATTCTACCACCCACAAATGGATAGGCAAACAGAAAGAATTAACAAATTTCTTGAAGATTTGTGAAGAGCTTGTGTACTAGACTTTGGAGGTTCATGAAAAGACCATTTGCACTTATCGAGTTTTCCTATAGTAATATTTATCAAACTAATATAGGAATGGCGCCTTTTGAAGCTCTTTGTGGAAGGCCTAAATCACCAGCATGTTGGTTGGAGACTAGGGATAGATTGATTCTTGGCTCACATATTTCAAGAGAAGTTACATGAAAGATTAAGCTGATTCGAGTAAGGATGAAGGAACCTTGGTCTAAGTAGATAAGTTATGCAACAAGAGACGTAAGGATCTAGAGTTCTCAGTCAGGGACCATGCTTTTATTAAAGCATCATCGATGAAGGGTGTAGTACAGTTTCGTAAGTCAAGGAAATTGGCATCGAGATATATTGGACCGTTTCCTATCATAGAAAGAATTGGGAAACTCACTTATTAGATAGAGTCATCAAATAATTTCGCTGGAGTCCTTATTGTTTTTCATTTTTCTCATTTTAGAATGTTTGTTCATGATCAAGAGACTACTATTGGATCGATTATATTGGATGATTTAGTAGTGGAACCAGATATGACTTTTGTTAGATAACCATCTCATGTTATAGAAAAAGATGTGAAGGGATTAAGAAACAAGATAGTCTAGTTAGTGAAAATCCATTGGAGTGACAATGAGAAAGACTACATATGAATGACAAAAGACAAGATTATAGATTCTTATCTTGAGTTATTTTGAGGATATATTCTATATCGAACATGTAGAATTTTTGCTAGTAAGATATGCTAGTATTGTTGATATTTGTTTGTCGCATATGTTTGTATGATTATCATGCTTGATTTTTACCTTATCATAATTTCAAGGATGCAATTCTTTAAGGAGGGGAGGTTGTAACACCCTTAATTTTTATACAACAATATTCAAAGAATTTAATTAGATAAATTAAATATAATAATATAATGATATAAGGAGAATGAGATTTGTTAACTAAATAGGGTGGGCCTTAATTAGTCAATTAATAATATATATTTTAAACATTGAATAGAAAGGGATTAATGAGAGAGGCATAATGGGAATAGTTCTTCAGTTCATTCACTAACCCCTTCCTCTTTTATTCATTCTCATTACATCTTCTACAACCAAAAATAAAAATAAAAGACGCCCACTAACAAAAGGAAAAGAAGTGGAAGTCTAAAGAATTCAAAGAGAAAATCTTAAGGGAATTAATCTACATCAAATCTCATTCTTCTTTATTCAATCCAAGATAAATAATAGTACCCATCTCATTTATTTGTGCTTGTTTTTTGATTTACGGTTGGTTTTTGAATTGCTTGTGAAAATATTTTATGCCTTGCTTGATAATATCATTAGGAGATTGAGTGATGATCGTTGGAATTTTAATGGAATTGTTATATGGGTTTTAAAGGTAAAAACCTAAAATTTGATCTTCTATTGACTTGGAAGTTGGATATTTTGTGTAAAACATTATTTTGGAGATGGGTTTCAATTTTATAATTTTCCAAGTTCATGTGAATATTTTATGAATTTCATAAGAAGAAAATATGTATATTTTCAAATTTTAAAAATAATTAATTTTTTATTTTTGTCCCTAAATTTTATATGAGGAATAAGAAGGAAATTCAGATTTTTGGGGATTTTCTGAAAAATTTCCCTACTAGTCACGATTTTCAATCAATTTTTTATTCTAGAAGATGTTTAATTAATATAAATAAAATATATTAATTATAAGCGTTTACAATGTTATTTGAGAAGGTAGTATGTGACCTACTAGTAATTTAGTAAAAGAAAATGAAAGGTAGTTTATTATCCAATAATAATTTGACATAGGGCAAGAGTTAGTGGAAAGTTTTAACTTTAAACTGAAATAAATCATTTTTTTATGTTATTTACAAAAATGTCATCGGCATTATAAATTAGCGTCTAGATACTTTTATATTCATAGAAACTCAATACTTGATACTTTTATATTCATAGAAATTCAATACTTTAAGGGTCGATACATGTGATAGCTGCTCGATAGCTATGTTCTATCTACCTCAAAAAGAACTCGACACCTTGTGTTTTAGAGGTCCGGTACCCTATGTTTTATAAAGCTTCAACACCCTATATTTTTTATAAAGGTTCGATACCTCATATTGGCTAAGTGTTTTAGAGGCTCGGCACCTCATATTTTCCTTTGTGCTTTTAGAGTTTCAGTACCTCGTGTTTTTAAGAAATTGACATCCTGGAATTTTTAGAGGTTCGGTACCACATGTTCTTAAGAATTCGACACCCCTTGTCAAATAGTGATTCGATAACATCTATATAGATATTCGATAGTTATGATTTTAGTGGCTCACTTACCATACGTTTTATAAACTAGATAACTATGTTTTATAGGCCCAATAGTCTATGTTTTTAGAAGCTCGACAACCGTGTTTTAGTGGCTTAATATCCGTATGTTTTGAAAACCTAAAAGCTATATTTTAGAGGCTCGGTAGCCTTATGTTGTGCAAATTCGATAGCTACGTTTTAAAGGCTTGATAGCCTTATGTTTCAAAATTTTGATAGCTGTGTTTTAAAGGCTCGATAGCCATAAGTTTACAAAGTTGAAAGCTATGTTTTAGAGGCTCGATAGCCTATGTTTCTGAGGTTCTCGACATCCCTATTGTGATAGCAAGTTTTTAAGAGCTACGAAAAGATGATAATGCTTTAGTGTAAGGTTTTGGCTAAGTATTTGGGCTACTTTTTCCTTATTTTATAAATGGTTTCAAGTGGCATATGTTTTCTATAAATAATTGTTTTTGAGGAAATTGAATAGTTTCTTAGCCCAATTTTATATGGATTTTTCCAAAGAAAATTATTATTAAACCCAAATAATTTCATTATGGATGTAACTATGGATTTAATATATTTTGATGAGTGATGTTATATATTCTTGTTATCATTTGATCAGTTAAATTTACATATTTTTACCATTTTCATACTCACATCTGCATTACTCATCATTGCATATTAGGAAAAGGGAAGCATAATTTCCATTAGGTTGTTCTATTAGAGAGTATGGTCAGAATAAAATCTTCAGTGAGTAGACATGTATTCAGCAGATCAGACATATCAATTGTGTTAAGATGCCTTAAATTGATCAAAGAGATATTACTCATGGGTTTAAAACTAGAGAAGATTTAGGTGGGACTAGTGTAGGGTCACGCCCTATGCTTTGGCCGTTAGCCCCAGTTGGTAAAGGTCCATGGTTCCGGTGTGTAGGGCTACGTCGGTAGTGAGGCTAAAAAGATGTGTATTCACAGGAAGAAACTCTTAGCTCTATATGCTCACCATGTTGTTTAAGTTGTTTCCTGCTAATCGTATTTGGAGATTTTTGGACATTTGATTATATTTTGGCCCCAGTCGGCTTGATTGATTATTAGTTGTCTGTGAACACTAATAGATTCATAGTGAACCTAGGAAATCTATAATTTAAGACAGATGGTCAGTTTTATAGAATGGGTAAACTTTGGGAATGTGTAACCCTTTGGCAGACAAGTCATATTTGCTCATGTTGCATGCATTTGATTATATCATGTTTTGGTTAAATCGTTTGGTTAAGATAATAAGCATACGGAGACGTGCAGGAGGCAAGCAAATATTAGAAATTTATTTCCCCTTTGTTGTTTGAAGTTTTTGCTTTGTTTAAATGTTGTAATGATAGGATTTATAAATGTCATGTAGTTAGTCTCTGATCATCCAAAATGGCATCTTCATAGTCTCTCTTGGAATATAATTGTATTTATTATATTTTTTTGAATGTAGAATTGATGAGATTATGTAACGAATATGAAAGTTTATTAATGAAATGTGTTTTGAAATTTTTTTATACTCTTGTTGTGACAGCCCATGTCACTTGGCATGCCCATATGCTCGTGGCACCAAGAAACATGAGTTATCGATTTGAAGTAAAAATAGTATCATATAGACTAAGATAACAATACGAGAAATGAACTATCTAATCCAAACGTCATCACAACAGAAACATTATCTCAGGTATACAAGTAATCTCAAAGAAACAGTAATAACCATCTCAAAGCATAATAATATCATAATCTCATGAAATATCGGTACATAATCCCAAAATCAGAGTATATTGTAAAAGCAATCGATCGGAAGCAAAAAATTAAAAAAAATCACTGATAGGAAATACATGACAAAGGATAGAGGATAAAGCTAGACTCAAAGCACGATATTTTGAAAGTAGCGATGGACCTGTCACCCATTGCTGTAATATCCCGGGATTTCGAGGAATTTAAAATGTGATAATCTCTAAATTTAAATTATTCAAATTGATAATATTAATATAAATAACCAAATAATATAATAATAAGATGTTTTAATTATGGTATAGATTGATTTGTAATAAGAATAATTGTTTAAATTATGTTATTTTATAAATTTGATTTTTAATAGATTTATCATTTCTAAAATTAATAAGTATTGTTTAAATATATATATATATATTGTCTTGAGTTGTTTTTAAATGAAATAATTAAGTTCAAACTTAATAATGTGTTTATATAAAAATATAAATGTTAAGTTGATTTTAAATTGGATTTTTAAAGGTAAAATTTGAATTTGAATCTTTAAAAGATAATTATTTTAATATATTTGGGTATAAGAATATACGAACAAGACTTTTATTTAAAATAAGGCTTTTGTTTTATTTTTGTCTTCCTTAAAGAGATTTTGTATATAAATTTAGAAAGTGTTTATTTAATAGTAAATAAATACAAAAGATATTTTTACACTTAAAAATGAATGAAATACATTGTATATGATTTTTAGGATATAAATGAGTTTTTATTTTATTTTTCTTTCAAAGGTTTCATTTATGTATAATATAGAAAAGCATTTATAATTAAGAAATTAATATAAAAGCTTTTAAAATCTTTTTAAAAATAATATAAAAAGATTAAGGACAAGTGTTAAATTTCTAAACATGTTAAATACATGTGTTAACTAGATAAATAGGGAAGAAGACAAGTGTCATAATTTATTTTATTTTCCTTAATTTTAAAACAAATCTAATTGAATCTATATAAATCTATATCCTTATCTCTTCCATTTCTTTGTTCATCTTCACGTTTTTAAAAATGAGATCAAAACCCTATAATCTCCTTTTAATCTTCAGCCTATAAACACTCCTTAAAACTGAAATCGTTTCAAAAGAAAATTTCTCAAATTCAAACCTGAGAACATTTACTCCAATCAAAATCAAAGCCCTGTAAACTAGGTCTGTAATCAAAAATCCTCAAACCTGAAATCTCCTCAAAACAAATCTGCAATGCAACCCAGAATCATTATTCTCAGACCTGTAACCAATTTCCAGTTCAAAAACCCTGTAGCCTTCCTCAAAAACAAACCTGTAAACATGTATTCTTTTAAACCTGTAACCCTTCTCAAATGCCTGAAACCACATATTCCTTCAAGCCTGTAAACAAAGTCTATAATCAACACTTATCAAAAGACCTGTAACCATTTGCTTGTTTCAAAATCAAGTCTGTCACCATTCCAAGTGCATGCAAGAGCTTTTCAAAATTTAAAAGGAATCAAGGAAGAAATTGAAAGCAAGTGCAGTTCAAAAGCTTCCAGTTTTCAAAAACAAGCATTCCAGATTTCAAAGGAAATTCAGTTTCAAAGCTCTGACTTTTTGAAATAAGTGAGTAAACATCTTTTTCAAAAGTTAAAATGAAATTAAATTTGCTTTTGAATAATTTCTGAATAGAGTATATTTGCATGGTTATTTTATGAATGCTCTCTGTATGTATGTGAAAATTTTAGTGTGCATGTCTGATTAAAATAGCTAATTGCTCTGTTCATCTTTAATTTGAGAAAACTTTTCTTTATAAGACCTTGAAACTATATATATCATGATCCCAGAAGTATATATGAGATGTACTAGAAATGATTGAGTGAATTTTGGTTTGCATGTTTATAAATATGTAAATATAAAAATATGCATGTCTGTACATATGAATGTCTCTGTTTATAACAGTATAGGCTTTAGATTTTAATAGAAAATTCCTATCTCCCTATTTAATTGATTTTAGTCTATAGTTTGTAAATGAAAAGGGTTTCTAACCATGTACTCTAAATTTTAAAAATAGATTCATGAATAAGTAATAAGTATTTACTCAAAATTTAAAGTTTACAGTGGAAAATCAAAGAATTGGGTAAAATTCGAACTTGTTAATTTAAAACTTTGATTTTAAAATCTGATTAGTACTTGCAAGTAATGAATTTAGGAAAGGAAATTATGAATTTTAGGATTGGGAGGATTGAGAACTTTTAAGTTTAACAGAGATGACAATTTCGTAAATTGCCGGTGATCAGTGGAGCTGGGTTCATCGGGGTTGATGTCGAGGGTCGATTGGAAGTTGTAGATGGTAGGAAAAATAGTGGATGATTTTATATCATGCCGTGGTGGTTGTTCGATGGGATTTTAGGGTTTAGCAATGGTTTTGGGGTTGGTCGAAATCGCGATTTTTCTCGACGTCGTGGGTGATCTGGATGCTATCGCGCATGGGGGAATGGAAGCGTGGGTTAGAGCTGGAGCTTTGGTCGAAGTCGTGGGGGTGTTGATGGTCAAGGGTGGTCGTACGAGATGGTTCTTGGCTGATGTGTTGTTCCAGTAGGATGTCGAGATAGCTTGTTTTCGATTTTCAATTTTATTCGAGGATCGGAGATGTCGTGGTGGTAGAGGGGAAGGTTGGCAACTCGTCGATGGTCGGAGCGGTGATCGAAGATGGTTGCAACGTGCGTGCACGTGCACGAGCAAGGGTGTGTGTCAGTGGGTTTTAGTTTGGGGAAGATGAAGATACTCGAGCGTTCTCGGGGAGGATCTCGCGTAGATGTTGTTTCTGCTCGAAGTCGTTTTAAGGTTGTACGTGAGTTTCGAGTGAAACTGTTAAAGTTTTAACAGTTTTAGGAATTTAAAGCGAACTGTTTTAAAAAAATTCTCGGGGAGGTCTCGTGTAGATTAGGAGCTGGCTCGGGTTTGCCTTCGGGTCGTTTGTGAGCTGAGTGAAAACTGTTAGCAGTTTAAATTTTCTTTAAATTCAAAACAGTTTAAAATCTAAAATTAAATCTCTGTTTTAATAAAGATGCAGATGTATTCGTTTATTTCAAATACATATGGGTTAAATCCAAAAGTAAATACTTAAACCAGTTTTAAAATTTTAAATAAAAGTAAGTTTAAACTTTAAATAATCAAATTAAATAAATTGCCTTGGAAATTCCTTTCTTTGAAATGAATGATTTGAATAAATTAAGTTACATGAATTTATTTACTTAAATGTATTAAATCAAAATCTTAAGTTATTTCCAAATTTAATTGGAAATGTAATGAGGTAATTTTTGGGAAAATGTTTTATCTTAAAACTTAATTTAAGTTTGATAATAAATAGAATTAAATAAAGTGAGATTTATTAAATCATATTAGTTGATGATTAATGATAAGTAAATTAACAATTAAGTTTTCAAGTAATTTATTTACTTGTAATTAAGGATTGTTAATAAATAATTAAGGATAAGTAATTAATGATTATTTATTTAAAAACTTAATTAATGATTTAATTAAGTAAGTTAATTACTAAGATCAAATGTTTAATGATAATGTTTTATCTCAAAGTTAATTAAGAAATTTAAGTTAATTAATTAATATTTAATAAGGATTAATTAACTATTGTTAAGGGTTAATTAATTGTCATTAAAGATTAATTAATAGATAATTATGGATTAATTAAATTGGTAATTAAGGTTGTTAATTAATAATTAATTTTTATTAATTAATAATTTAGAAGTAATTAATTAGTTAATTAAGTTTAATTAATTAATTATAAAAGTAATTAAGGATTGATTACTTTGTATTAAAGGATATTGATTAATAATTAAGGTTTATTAATTAATAGTTAAAGAATAATTAATCAAGGATTAATTAATTTGTTTTAAGGGTAATTAAGGATGAATTACTCAGTTATGATTTATGAATGTGATTAATTTAAGTTAATTAATTTGTTAATTAATTAAAGATAGTCACTTGGTAATTGATTAAGTATAATTACTTAATAAGATATGTTAAGTGTAATTACTTAGTATAAGTAATTGATAAATGAATTACTGTATGTAATTGGTGTAATTAATCAAAAGGGATTTATAAAAGAAATTAAAGTAATTAAGAAGTAATTAAGAATAGTTAATTACTATTAATGATTATTTAAGGTTGATTAATGGAAGTAATTAATTAATGCATGATTAATTAATGTAATTAATTAAGGAATAATGTAATTAATTATAGTTAATTAATTAATTAATGTAATTAATTAAGGATCATTAATTAATGTAATTAATGAGAGTAATTAAAGGTTAATTACTGTTAATGGTTAAGAATAATTAATTTGTGAAGTTAATTAAAGGATAATTACTTTATGTAATTAATGGATAATTTAATCAAGAGTGATTAATGGTTAATTAATTAAATGGATAAGTAATTAATTAATGATTGATTAAGCAAGGTTAGGAATTAATTCTTAAGTAATTAATTTAATTTAAGTTGATTAAATTAATTAAAATAGAGATTAATAAATGGTTGCTTATGAATGATGGTTGAGTAGAATGTCTGATTTGGTTGATATCTATTGGATGATATACTATGATATATCTGTGATATTTATCTATGTTAATGCTATGTGAATTTAAGTATTAAATTGAATTGAATTGTTTAAACCTTTAAACAACTTGGCCTTAAAAGATACGTTTTGGATTTCGATGAGACCGGGATCGGGTTTCCGTATACCGGATTTCCAGGTCTGGAGACCCGAATACCACATCGATCCAAATTAACGATAGGTTGTGAATCTCAAGTGAAGATGAAGATTCAGAGTGCAAGGGTTATTGTCGTTAACTCTGAGGGTGATTCCAAAACGAGTGTAACGAGATAATGCCTTCGGTTTCGTTCGAACCCGGAACGAACTTGTATGGATTGAATGCTTTCAAAACATCGTCAGGTGGACGATGAGCATTCTAAGTGAAGTGTTCTGATTAAAGGTAATCGTGACCTCAAGCCTCATCAATCGGGAATGGCTAAAACAGGGGAGGTGCAGCAAGGCTTCGTGGGTAGCGCCCACTGAGAGTAAGGTCATCCCTGTCTAGATGTCCCTTTCTATTTCGACTTAGTGGTACGGTTGCAGTACACAACCGTGGGGTGATTTTATTCGGAATTATCCAGTAAGGGATGGTTCCGGCTTTGTGTTGCAGGGGAGCGGGCGTACTCCTCGGTACGGTGATCTAGGCCACGTACTGTGACGGGCGGTACCCCAGTAGCCCTGCCATTGTATGGAAATCCAACTTCCAATAAGTGATAACGGTCTTGATTGTATACCTATGTATGCTGGAATTTAATAATGTAACAATTTCAGCTATTTCATATTTATTTGAAAACCCTAGACCTATTATAATATAACCAGATTTCCTATCAAGTTTTGGTTAGCGTAAGGTAAAAACTGTTCCATGTTTATGTGTGGGAAGTCTTACGTGATACCTTTTGATTTCAAAGATTTTGAAGTTAAGCAATTTAAACCGTTTACTCACACCAGACCCATGTCTGACCCAAGTGTTTATTTCTGTTTTATATAAACTCTTGGGTACTCAAATTTTTACGAGTAGCCAAGGGAGTCAGGTTTGCTTTGACGAATATTCTGGAGGAGCAATGGAGCAGGAGGCTTCGGCGTTCGTAGATATAGAATTCCGCTGTGTAGATCTCTGTGATAGTGTTTGTATTGTATTTGAGTTGTAATGTCTAGACAGATGTTTATAACTGTCTAGTATGTGATGTATATGTTGTATAACTCTGATAAGTGTTGTATATTGTGTAATACTTTTGTTATTAATATAATTTATTCGTTCCGCTGTGTGAGATTCTGATGTTGTTTCTTTCTTTCTTCTCTTCTTTTCTCTTTCTATCCCTTTCTTTCTTATCAGCGATGCGTCCTTCTGTGGAGAGAAGGGCGGGTCGTCACATTTGGTATCAGAGCTATAGGTTGAGTGAATACCTAGGCTCTGGAGTGGTGTCTATCTTGAGAGAGCGTATTTGTAATTTTTATATAACTATATATATATTTATTTCTACCTATATTTTGGGTTACCTGTTCGGGTTTTCCAATATAAGTTATAAAGGTTGATAGGATGGTGGTGTGTGTAACACGACTGCAAATGGTTGGAGTTTGGATGTTTGAGATTGGAAGTATCTGTCGAGACTGTAAACCTAATACCGTCTCGAGTGAACTTTGATATGGTGTAAGAATTTCATTGATCTCTGAAGGAAATCTGTTAAGATTCGGAGTCCATCATTGAAGTATAAGTTTGATCGCGCTCGTGTGGGCGGATTTTTGAGAGTTTGGATCTGTTGGTTGAACAGAAGCAAGTAATGGTATCTTGATACCTCAGGAAATTGTAGCTGTGTGATGAGATGCAGTGCCTATGGATATCTCCGAAGAAGTTTTCTTTTAGAGCAAGTTTGAGGAAGTGTGTCTGCTTCGGTGTTGTGGCTGAGTTCAGCATGATGTTTGTGTTTGGTTTGAGGTCCGAGTTTCTCTAGAAGCTTTGGATAAGGAGTCTTTGGCATATGTGGCAGTAGTGCAGCTAGAGTGTTTTGTGTTCCTGCTGGAAGATCTTTTGGCTTAGCAGTTTTCTTAGAAGTGGAGTTCAGAAACTGCAGAGTAGATTCATTTTTTCAAATGGATTGGTCAAGCACTAGACTGTTTTGATGGATTAAGAAAGAACAGTATTTTTGGATATTGGACTGGATAGAATCGCAAAAGTGACTTGCGAAAGTTTGAGTATTCTCTGGGGAAATCTTTTTCCTGAGTTTGAGGCATCTCTAGTAGATATTGGAGTTATAGGGTTGCCAAAGATCTTCTGAAATGTGTTGGTCTAGTTGGTGTTCGAGTTCATAAACGACATCTAGATCAGAGTTGAGCAGCGAAAGATAGGTAGCAGTTGTTCTAGAATGGAAGCAACCGGAAATTGCAGTGTTTGGATTAGAGGGTTCCTACAGGAAGCTTTTCAAGATTTGAAGGTCAGATTGGTGAGAGAATCTGTTTTGTCTTGATAAAAGAAGTATTTGGAATCTACTGATGATTGAGGAGTAGAGTTTGAGTTCTGGATTTCTGTAGATCTTGAGAGGATCCGTTTATTGGATTGTTTTTGATCCGGTTTGTTTCAAGAAGCATCAGCGATGGTTAAGCTGATCAGGAAGGATGAAGGCATCCCAGAATCGGCAGAAGAGTTCTGTGAACTAGAGATGGAGAATTTGGAATTCGAAGTTGGAGACTTCATTATTATTTCTCCAGTAAAAGGGAGCAAATAAGATTGGGTAAGACTAGGAAGATAGCTCCGAGTATATTGGATCTTTCTGATTTTTTGTGAGGATATATGTTTTTGGCTTCGATATTGAATTACCAGTTTGGATTTAGTAGAGCGAGTAACCCAGTATCTGTATCGGGGAAACTCGGGATAATTTTAGGTAGTTTATCCGGATCTATGTTCGGATAACTAGAATTGTTGTTTGTATGAATTGTTGCTTGGATGAAATTGTTTGTTTGGATGAATGGTTGTTTGTTTGATAGTGTATGGCTGATAAGTATGCTTAAATTGTTTTAAAATGGATTGAAATAAAATAAAAATTTGGATTATCTTTTGTTTTAAATTTCGAGGACGAAATTCTTTTAAGGGGGGAGGAATGTAATATCCTGGGATTTCGAGGAATTTAAAATGTGATAATCTCTAAATTTAAATTATTCAAATTGATAATATTAATATAAATAACCAAATAATATAATAATAAGATGTTTTAATTATGGTATAGATTGATTTGTAATAAGAATAATTGTTTAAATTATGTTATTTTATAAATTTGATTTTTAATAGATTTATCATTTCTAAAATTAATAAGTATTGTTTAAATATATATATATATTGTCTTGAGTTGTTTTTAAATGAAATAATTAAGTTCAAACTTAATAATGTGTTTATATAAAAATATAAATGTTAAGTTGATTTTAAATTGGATTTTTAAAGGTAAAATTTGAATTTGAATCTTTAAAAGATAATTATTTTAATATATTTGGGTATAAGAATATACGAACAAGACTTTTATTTAAAATAAGGCTTTTGTTTTATTTTTGTCTTCCTTAAAGAGATTTTGTATATAAATTTAGAAAGTGTTTATTTAATAGTAAATAAATACAAAAGATATTTTTACACTTAAAAATGAATGAAATACATTGTATATGATTTTTAGGATATAAATGAGTTTTTATTTTATTTTTCTTTCAAAGGTTTCATTTATGTATAATATAGAAAAGCATTTATAATTAAGAAATTAATATAAAAGCTTTTAAAATCTTTTTAAAAATAATATAAAAAGATTAAGGACAAGTGTTAAATTTCTAAACATGTTAAATACATGTGTTAACTAGATAAATAGGGAAGAAGACAAGTGTCATAATTTATTTTATTTTCCTTAATTTTAAAACAAATCTAATTGAATCTATATAAATCTATATCCTTATCTCTTCCATTTCTTTGTTCATCTTCACGTTTTTAAAAATGAGATCAAAACCCTATAATCTCCTTTTAATCTTCAACCTATAAACACTCCTTAAAACTGAAATCGTTTCAAAAGAAAATTTCTCAAATTCAAACCTGAGAACATTTACTCCAATCAAAATCAAAGCCCTGTAAACTAGGTCTGTAATCAAAAATCCTCAAACCTGAAATCTCCTCAAAACAAATCTGCAATGCAACCCAGAATCATTATTCTCAGACCTGTAACCAATTTCCAGTTCAAAAACCCTGTAGCCTTCCTCAAAAACAAACCTGTAAACATGTATTCTTTTAAACCTGTAACCCTTCTCAAATGCCTGAAACCACATATTCCTTCAAGCCTGTAAACAAAGTCTATAATCAACACTTATCAAAAGACCTGTAACCATTTGCTTGTTTCAAAATCAAGTCTGTCACCATTCCAAGTGCATGCAAGAACTTTTCAAAATTTAAAAGGAATCAAGGAAGAAATTGAAAGCAAGTGCAGTTCAAAAGCTTCCAGTTTTCAAAAACAAGCATTCCAGATTTCAAAGGAAATTCAGTTTCAAAGCTCTGACTTTTTGAAATAAGTGAGTAAACATCTTTTTCAAAAGTTAAAATGAAATTAAATTTGCTTTTGAATAATTTCTGAATAGAGTATATTTGCATGGTTATTTTATGAATGCTCTCTGTATGTATGTGAAAATTTTAGTGTGCATGTCTGATTAAAATAGCTAATTGCTCTGTTCATCTTTAATTTGAGAAAACTTTTCTTTATAAGACCTTGAAACTATATATATCATGATCCCAGAAGTATATATGAGATGTACTAGAAATGATTGAGTGAATTTTGGTTTGCATGTTTATAAATATGTAAATATAAAAATATGCATGTCTGTACATATGAATGTCTTTGTTTATAACAGTATAGGCTTTAGATTTTAATAGAAAATTCCTATCTCCCTATTTAATTGATTTTAGTCTAGAGTTTGTAAATGAAAAGGGTTTCTAACCATGTACTCTAAATTTTAAAAATAGATTCATGAATAAGTAATAAGTATTTACTCAAAATTTAAAGTTTACAGTGGAAAATCAAAGAATTGGGTAAAATTCGAACTTGTTAATTTAAAACTTTGATTTTAAAATCTGATTAGTACTTGCAAGTAATGAATTTAGGAAAGGAAATTATGATTTTTAGGATTGGGAGGATTGAGAAATTTTAAGTTTAACAGAGATGACAATTTCGTAAATTGCCGGTGATCAGTGGAGCTGGGTTCATCGGGGTTGATGTCGAGGGTCGATTGGAAGTTGTAGATGGTAGGAAAAATAGTGGATGATTTTATATCATGCCGTGGTGGTTGTTCGATGGGATTTTAGGGTTTAGCAATGGTTTTGGGGTTGGTCGAAATCGCGATTTTTCTCGACGTCGTGGGTGATCTGGATGCTATCGCGCATGGGGGAATGGAAGCGTGGGTTAGAGCTGGAGCTTTGGTCGAAGTCGTGGGGGTGCTGATGGTCAAGGGTGGTCGTACGAGATGGTTCTTGGCTGATGTGTTGTTCCAGTAGGATGTCGAGATAGCTTGTTTTCGATTTTCAATTTTATTCGAGGATCGGAGATGTCGTGGTGGTAGAGGGGAAGGTTGGCAACTCGTCGATGGCCGGAGCGGTGATCGAAGATGGTTGCAACGTGCGTGCACGTGCACGAGCAAGGGTGTGTGTCAGTGGGTTTTAGTTTGGGGAAGATGAAGATACTCGAGCGTTCTCGGGGAGGATCTCGCGTAGATGTTGTTTCTGCTCGAAGTCGTTTTAAGGTTGTACGTGAGTTTCGAGTGAAACTGTTAAAGTTTTAACAGTTTTAGGAATTTAAAGCGAACTGTTTTAAAAAAATTCTCGGGGAGGTCTCGTGTAGATTAGGAGCTGGCTCGGGTTTGCCTTCGGGTCGTTTGTGAGCTGAGTGAAAACTGTTAGCAGTTTAAATTTTCTTTAAATTCAAAACAGTTTAAAATCTAAAATTAAATCTCTGTTTTAATAAAGATGCAGATGTATTCGTTTATTTCAAATACATATGGGTTAAATCCAAAAGTAAATACTTAAACCAGTTTTAAAATTTTAAATAAAAGTAAGTTTAAACTTTAAATAATCAAATTAAATAAATTGCCTTGGAAATTCCTTTCTTTGAAATGAATGATTTGAATAAATTAAGTTACATGAATTTATTTACTTAAATGTATTAAATCAAAATCTTAAGTTATTTCCAAATTTAATTGGAAATGTAATGAGGTAATTTTTGGGAAAATGTTTTATCTTAAAACTTAATTTAAGTTTGATAATAAATAGAATTAAATAAAGTGAGATTTATTAAATCATATTAGTTGATGATTAAGGATAAGTAAATTAACAATTAAGTTTTCAAGTAATTTATTTACTTGTAATTAAGGATTGTTAATAAATAATTAAGGATAAGTAATTAATGATTATTTATTTAAAAACTTAATTAATGATTTAATTAAGTAAGTTAATTACTAAGATCAAATGTTTAATGATAATGTTTTATCTCAAAGTTAATTAAGAAATTTAAGTTAATTAATTAATATTTAATAAGGATTAATTAACTATTGTTAAGGGTTAATTAATTGTCATTAAAGATTAATTAATAGATAATTATGGATTAATTAAATTGGTAATTAAGGTTGTTAATTAATAATTAATTTTTATTAATTAATAATTTAGAAGTAATTAATTAGTTAATTAAGTTTAATTAATTAATTATAAAAGTAATTAAGGATTGATTACTTTGTATTAAAGGATATTGATTAATAATTAAGGTTTATTAATTAATAGTTAAAGAATAATTAATCAAGGATTAATTAATTTGTTTTAAGGGTAATTAAGGATGAATTACTCAGTTATGATTTATGAATGTGATTAATTTAAGTTAATTAATTTGTTAATTAATTAAAGATAGTCACTTGGTAATTGATTAAGTATAATTACTTAATAAGATATGTTAAGTGTAATTACTTAGTATAAGTAATTGATAAATGAATTACTGTATGTAATTGGTGTAATTAATCAAAAGGGATTTATAAAAGAAATTAAAGTAATTAAGAAGTAATTAAGAATAGTTAATTACTATTAATGATTATTTAAGGTTGATTAATGGAAGTAATTAATTAATGCATGATTAATTAATGTAATTAATTAAGGAATAATGTAATTAATTATAGTTAATTAATTAATTAATGTAATTAATTAAGGATCATTAATTAATGTAATTAATGAGAGTAATTAAAGGTTAATTACTGTTAATGGTTAAGAATAATTAATTTGTGAAGTTAATTAAAGGATAATTACTTTATGTAATTAATGGATAATTTAATCAAGAGTGATTAATGGTTAATTAATTAAATGGATAAGTAATTAATTAATGATTGATTAAGCAAGGTTAGGAATTAATTCTTAAGTAATTAATTTAATTTAAGTTGATTAAATTAATTAAAATAGAGATTAATAAATGGTTGCTTATGAATGATGGTTGAGTAGAATGTCTGATTTGGTTGATATCTATTGGATGATATACTATGATATATCTGTGATAAATGTGTGATATTTATCTATGTTAATGCTATGTGAATTTAAGTATTAAATTGAATTGAATTGTTTAAACCTTTAAACAACTTGGCCTTAAAAGATACGTTTTGGATTTCGATGAGACCGGGATCGGGTTTCCGTATACCGGATTTCCAGGTCTGGAGACCCGAATACCACATCGATCCAAATTAACGATAGGTTGTGAATCTCAAGTGAAGATGAAGATTCAGAGTGCAAGGGTTATTGTCGTTAACTCTGAGGGTGATTCCAAAACGAGTGTAACGAGATAATGCCTTCGGTTTCGTTCGAACCCGGAACGAACTTGTATGGATTGAATGCTTTCAAAACATCGTCAGGTGGACGATGAGCATTCTAAGTGAAGTGTTCTGATTAAAGGTAATCGTGACCTCAAGCCTCATCAACCGGGAATGGCTAAAACAGGGGAGGTGCAGCAAGGCTTCGTGGGTAGCGCCCACTGAGAGTAAGGTCATCCCTGTCTAGATGTCCCTTTCTATTTCGACTTAGTGGTACGGTTGCAGTACACAACCGTGGGGTGATTTTATTCGGAATTATCCAGTAAGGGATGGTTCCGGCTTTGTGTTGCAGGGGAGCGGGCGTACTCCTCGGTACGGTGATCTAGGCCACGTACTGTGACGGGCGGTACCCCAGTAGCCCTGCCATTGTATGGAAATCCAACTTCCAATAAGTGATAACGGTCTTGATTGTATACCTATGTATGTTGGAATTTAATAATGTAACAATTTCAGCTATTTCATATTTATTTGAAAACCCTAGACCTATTATAATATAACCAGATTTCCTATCAAGTTTTGGTTAGCGTAAGGTAAAAACTGTTCCATGTTTATGTGTGGGAAGTCTTACGTGATACCTTTTGATTTCAAAGATTTTGAAGTTAAGCAATTTAAACCGTTTACTCACACCAGACCCATGTCTGACCCAAGTGTTTATTTCTGTTTTATATAAACTCTTGGGTACTCAAATTTTTACGAGTAGCCAAGGGAGTCAGGTTTGCTTTGACGAATATTCTGGAGGAGCAATGGAGCAGGAGGCTTCGGCGTTCGTAGATATAGAATTCCGCTGTGTAGATCTCTGTGATAGTGTTTGTATTGTATTTGAGTTGTAATGTCTAAACAGATGTTTATAACTGTCTAGTATGTGATGTATATGTTGTATAACTCTGATAAGTGTTGTATATTGTGTAATACTTTTGTTATTAATATAATTTATTCGTTCCGCTGTGTGAGATTCTGATGTTGTTTCTTTCTTTCTTCTCTTCTTTTCTCTTTCTATCCCTTTCTTTCTTATCAGCGATGCGTCCTTCTGTGGAGAGAAGGGCGGGTCGTCACAATTGCCATGTCCACCTATGGTGGGGAAAATGAAAAAAATGGAACCACTTTCCCATTCTAGCTCACACTACGTCTGTCACCCACTGCCCTATCATCGGAACATCTAGAAAAATAGGGATCCACTTTCCCATTCTAGCTCACACTACATCTGTCACCTACTTTGGAGTCACCACGCTTGCGGCCGTTAGTACTTGGCCCCCCTAGCTTTATGTTGAGCTGTAGCCTCTTACCATCCAATCCTGTTAGTACTTGGCCGTGATGTGTTAGCATCAACATTCGGGGGTCGAAAAGACGAATTGTTACAAATTATTTCCATGGTTTACATTCTTATATCTTGATTTGTTACAATTATCAAAATAACATGGATCAGTTTCCTCCTATTATTTTACATTCAAATTCATATATTTAAATCAATTAGACGCTATAAATTCAAATTGTTTAAATAAATTCAAGTAACTAATATTCATTACTTGTCTATAAATTTCTCTAAAAAACAAAAAAATCGGTTATTATCACGTTCACATTAACAAAAAGGTAAACAAAATTTTCATGTAAATATGAAAATACATAAATTAATTATCAAAAAGTATATGCACAAACAATAATAAAAAAGTTTAATTTATTATTGATGTCATACGGGATCATGTGGAAATATGATATAGGGTGAGATCAAGTCTCAATTTTTTAACAACCAATTAATTAATTTGTAAATTTTTAGCCCTTTTATTGATTATAGGAGTGTTCTCTATTCTTTTTAATTCTCTCTTGATATTTTATTTTCAAATCTATCATTTTACACATATTTCACTAATTCTCTCCCTCCCATCATTAGACATTCTTGTAGGTACATTTAGAATGTTTACGTTACTGTTTACAAACAATTTATCTATTAACTCCTAACATGTTATATTCAAATCTGTATTTTTTTGGTTAATTATATAATCAAAATTTAAACCATTCAAATAAATTTAATTATCTCATATTTATTAATATTTCTCATAATTATGAAGAATGACAATTTCAATACAGATGCTACTATTATACCAAACAAAATGGTAAAATCAATTTCTTATTCCACTATTAAAATATATAAATCACAAAAAACAACGACGGTTTAATTTACAATTCATTTGTCTCATTAAATTTATCATACATTGCAATATAGAATTATACTTTTAACTTTAAATGGTTACACTAAAAATTATCATAATTATTTAAAAAACCCACCTTGCTTTTCTCTTACTATTTTACATTTCAGTCCATATATGTAAATAAATTATGCAATCTTAAATCTAACATAATTAAATAAAACCAATTAACTATCATTCAATAATCCATTTACTTAATTATGAGAATATTAGAAGTTTAATATGCACGCTGTACTAATATTAATAAAAATGACAAAATTAACTGTTCACCAAAGTAAAGATACATAAGTCGCACAAGGTAAAGTATATACATAAATCATAATAACCAATTCAATTTATAATTCATTTATCTGAATAAAACCATCATATGGCGTGTTATGTAATTACATTTTTTCTCTACAAATATCTTCATTTTAAAATTTCTACAACCATTTACAGAACCCCCTTGATTCCCATCTAATATTTCACATTTACATACATTAGAATTAATTATGTAAATCTTAAAACTACTTAAACAAATAAAGTATAATTAACACTTTTTCATATCTAAAAATACAATTGTTTGTTGATTTGTATAGTAAATCATTAAAATATGAAAATTTCAATATTTATACTATATCCATATTAATATAAAAACAATATTATACAAATTTCATATCAATAAAAGTGGTTAAATAATTTTTTCATTCAAGCATAAAGACATATAAATCAAATAACATAAATAAAATACTAATCAATAGTACCAAATTTAACTTAATTTTTCATTTATCTCAACAAATTTATCATATGTTGCATTGTAAATTTTTGTTTTTAGTTGAAAAAATCTATATTTTAAATTTTCTACAATTAATTGCAATCCATCCGTCGGTTCTTGCCTAATATTTAATATCCAAAAATTCATGTATTGAAGGACCGCTATTTTTTCATTGTAGAAATGCTTCTACTATTTGCCCTTCTAAATATTGAATTATCGTCAATACGATATAAATCAAAATGTAACATTATTTGAATTTAAATGATACCATGTAAGCTGGAAAAAAGTTGCAGTTCTTTTAAGAAAATCGCAATTGACAATGTGTACTCATTCTTACAATGACCGATTGTTTAATAATCTTCGTTACTTTTTCTAGTTTCCAATAAAAAAAACCATGAAAACCAAATGAAAATATTTTTCTAACATCCTTACATTGCATTTATAAATAGGTTTAGCGTCAAATAAATGGGCAATCAATCATAAAGATGTTTTTATGAGCGGATATCGAATATAATAATACATCATTCTTACCTATTTGACTTACCATAAGATAAGTAGATCTGAGATGATAGTATATGAAAAAAAGAGTTTAAATTTTAGATTTATATTATACTGAATTCATAGTCATAAACCAACTAAGAATTGAACAAACATCACCAGTCAAAGCTTCATAGGATTACCATGACTAGAAGATTGAAATTTGTAGTGTTGTCGACTATTGACGTGATGGTTGAATAGCACTTCGATGAATAGCCTCTTCCTTTAAGTCATTTTGATACTGTTCTTTCCGATTTATTTATTTACTTTACATTTCATTTAGATGGATAAGAAGAGGTAAATGATTGGAGAAGAAAGAGACGGTCAATGTTGTCTTGCGATATGCATATAGTTTTGTGATAGGTATATAAGCATGTGTACACATACATTTTACATGAGGCCTATAGTTTGCACAAAAAAAAGAAGTAATAATATGCTTCGCAAACGACTTAACGACGTTCGTGCCGTTTTTTATACGACATTTCCACTATTCTTTTTCGTTCAACCACAGATCTCAATAATAAGATACATATTTCAAAAATTTCAAACATGCAACTATAACAACATATATCACATTTAAAAATAATGATTATGCATTTAAACACAACACATATCAAAAAGTACACTAACAACAGCAAAATCTTTCAATATCATATAATATTGTAGAAGTCAAATAGTACACAAACAATATATCAATACTACATCACATGTCCATCACAATACTATATACACCGTGCATTTCTTCTTAAAAGAACACGAATCAACAATATGATGAGTGTTATAAAATAGTAAATTTCTTCTTAAAAGAACACGAATCTCTATTTCTGATCATGCAGGGTTTGCGATGCCATCAAATGCATCACTTCATGACACAGTGAGGTTATATCACATAAGCGCCAACTTAGAAAGCCTACGTGATGCCATAAGGTGCATATAGGCTGTCCCATACCCTTTCTAGTTTTGTAATTGCATACTGTGCATAAATGACAATATTAGCTTTCATCCATAGGAAGAACTACCTTGGCTAGTTTACTGACATGGCCTCCTTCAATATCACGCATATCCTACAAATTCATAACTCTAATGTTAGCAACAAGTGGTATGCTACAATTATAGGATTCACATTGTAATAATATGGACACATAAATAATCCCTTGAAGAGAGCTATGGAAACTACAAAGTTGCACATAAAAGAAGTGCTAAATATAAAATATTGATGATTTGTTGATCATAAGTGGCTTTCCAAGTACATACTTCTATTGGTTTATTTCACTTTTTCAATTCTTTTTAGCACGAGTGTATATGCACATCCAAATGTACCTGTATTTAATTACAATGTGCGTGCATATCCTAATACTGATTGTTTTTTTAGTCCTTTCTCTTTTCAGAATACCCAATGCAAACAACCATGCATTCAATATAATATTACAGTTTGCAACCATTTTGCAATAGCATCCATTGAGCATTGTCCTATGGATACTTGTGTGTCTGTGGATCAAGCCCCAACAATAAATATGAAATTAACATAGCTCTATGCATAAAAACCGTTATCAACCATTTTTGATATCATTGTTCCTTTTTAAATGTGCAAGTGTCCCAATAATAATAATTGGTAAACTCGATTATGAGATTAGTTTGAGTCATGTTCTATAGTGAACTTAGGACTTTGATTTATCAACTAATACTTAAAGTAATACTTAGGTCATGCAGCACACATGGTATTACCTCGAAAACTGGAGCATACGGTTTTCTCTTATTCGTAATTAACAGTTATAAACCTATCTTTTTTATTCATTATGAACTATTTTGATTATGATGTTGCAAACAGTAAGAACATTATATATCAAACAAAATACATTTACACTACAAGGATCAGACTTCCCTAGGTCTACAAAGAGTAAATATATCCCAATCCAGATAAAAACAACCAATTGATTTTGAAAGCAAAGGAATAAAAAGCAAACCAAGAAAGACCAAAATAAAAACTGGTAGCAATGGTAATTTTAATCTGACTATTTGAAGTATGTGAATACCTTTATATCAAATCAACTGTAAGTTAGGCTATAAGCCAATGGTAATTTTAATCCGACTATTTGGTTTGTAATAGCAGTACAATTATGTACTTCCCACTCATATGGAAGTGAAAGGTTTTTGTAGACAGTGTATGCCGTGACAAATTGTAAATGATAGTGTCTTGATCTTACTTTCAATAAATCACTTAGTTGACAACAATATTTAGTTTAAAAATATATATTATTTTGTGTATAAACAGATGTTAGGACATATGCTAGCAAAGAAAACCTCGGTATAGACTGAATCAATCTTCATGCACTGTATTTTTTATAAAAAGAGGTATTTACAAAAAAATTATAAGTTGATGTAATTTTATATACTATGAATATGATTGTTAATTTCTTATTCACAGTGAAAATTAGAGCGAAACACATATACGTGCTATAATTGGTGATCCAAACATCTGTGGTTTATATAAAAGGGATAATGCTTATCAAATATCATATTGGATAATAGAAAATCTCACTTGTTGAGCTAGCAAGAATAGTTGAGAATCCAAGTTAGTTAATTTGAAGGAACATATGGACTACAGAAGAAAAGAAATATATGGATTAATATTTTAATAAAAACCATTAATAAGCTTTTCTGAAGTATATATATTATCTCAAGGTTAACTTACATTATAAAATCTCACACAGCCTCACAGAGATGCTAAAACAATACATTAGATTCCAGTTTTCTTTTCTTTTTTTAAATGTTAATAAAACTTAAATTATAAATCCAAAGACTATGAAAGAAAATTCTAGCTCAATCAATCAATAATAAGAAACTATCCAAAGCAATCTATAGATGCATCATCATGTTTTATTGTAACAAATCAGCCTGTATCGGAGTAAAACAGAGGAACCCATTTTTTCCACCTATATCAAAGATATCTTAAAATAGAAAGGGAAAAAAAATTTTAAATACAAATATAAACCTTACACATTTAAAATAACTTGTTTAATAAAATCAAATAACTAATTATAAAGATCATCTTAATTTGTTGTAGCATGCAAAATCAAATTTATAAACAAAACCTATACTTATCCAAATTTTAGACCATGTTAATCATTCATCAAACTAAAATATCAGTTCCCAAACTTTCCATCATCAATCTGAAGCTTAGCCAATCCTCGGTCAATTAAGAATGACCCAGCAATTCCAATACTATACCTGCATTGGTTAACCTTACTCCCAACCTTATTCCTACTTATTTCTTCAAACGTATGTCTTCTTTAGTGTAAAATTATATAAACATTTCGTAAAGGATAGCAATGATACTACTGTAATAAACAGGA
This sequence comes from Allium fistulosum, assembly GCA_030737815.1. Lineage (NCBI taxonomy): Eukaryota > Viridiplantae > Streptophyta > Magnoliopsida > Asparagales > Amaryllidaceae > Allium > Allium fistulosum. Next base: position 139,544,522 of record CM060904.1, read on the forward strand.
ATCTAATTATTATTTTAAATATGGTACTGTAGTTTTTGTTGTTAACCAAACATAGCTGAATGCAAAATAAATCCAATCTATGCTTAGATTTGGTAAAAGCATAAGACATACCCAAGTGCAAAAAGATTATGCACTTTTACATTGATAATAGGTTTGTGCTATAGAACTACATCGGGAACTCAAGCTATAGTGTATAGAGAAATTCCTAACACAAAAAAATAACTCTAACCTAAATGACGCTAACATATTCAAAACGAAAACAAAAATGTTATGGTTTCTAGCAAGATAATATGAAAATATCGTACTTTGTCACAAAGATATCTTTGTCATTTTCCATTTTTAGAGTGAAAGGTTATTAAAGTTGGCAATGCAGGCTTTATGTCTTGTGTTAGGAAACTAAGCTTTGTATCCCACTGATACAATAAGAGACAACCAGATGTAATATCTAGAATATCATATGGCTAGTTCAGAAAGAATTAAGCATCCAATGATCTAGTATTGCGACGACAAAGAAACGTGCAAGATTAGAGTTCCCAAAGTGATCTTCACTAAATTAAACCATTACGTAAAAAAGGAGTATAAAACTATAAAGATCAACGTCTTGAAAATAGATAGTTGAAACCTGGTTATTACATGATGATAACCTAATGCTTCACTCACATAGTATTGTTGATATTTTCTTGAATATCGACTTAGTTAATGAAAATCAACAGAAATTACCTTTGGTAGAAGTTCCAAACTCTCAGAACTCTATCAGCTCATTTAAAAAAGGCACGTATAAATTGATGAACAGAGCAACTTCATTGTAGAATAAAGAAGCCAAAGGCACCTATGAAAAAAAACTAAAACAAAAATTAAAAAATGGCCAAAACCATCAATGAACATATTAAGAACTAACACTGAATTCAAATTTAATAGATAGTACTTAAAATCCATTCAATTTTAAAAAAATCAATAGAAAATTATATGTGGTTGAAGGCTAATGGATATCGGCTCAATAGTTGAGCTTAATCGTCCGTAAGCGCTAATCTTCGTTAATTGCTAACCGTGATGCTGCTACGTATGGTTTGGAAATCGATTTTTAGTTTATTTTTCGAGCCAATGTGAATGGGAAAGGGGAATTAGGGTTTTTAGTTTCAGGAACAGCTATGGAAAATGCGAAAATGATATATGCGGGAGAACAGTGAGAGGAAGGTATAGTTGGTAATTCAAAAAGACGCCGTTGAAATCTATTCAACGTACTCTCTTTATTAGTAGTAAAGATAAAGATGTGCCTTTCATGAATGTAAATGAACTACAGACCCATACAATTTCTTTCCTCATTCTAATTCATCTAGCTGCCTTTCTTATATTCCAATAAAGAAACCATGATAACCTACTGCAGTCAATCAGGGTATCAGTATATTCAAATCCTCAAAGTTTATACTATCACCAAATAAAATGCTTGTGCAGAAAAACTGTACACTAAAACTATGACTTAACAGGTACCAAGACTTAAACACAAGTTTCATCTTGGGAAAATGAGACAAGCACATGACATAAATGGATAAACCACCCTTCTCTTGCTGATAGAATCACACACTCAAGCTTACTTGACAACATATAAAATACAACCCCTTCATATCATATACCTCAACTATCTACATGAGATCAGAATTGTAACCAACTTTTATATTCCTAAGAAATTATGAAGCCTAACCGTAAAAACTTCATATTAGTATTATTAAGTAATCAGTACTATTACCCCAGAACAGGAGAAACCCTAGGTTCTTTTGGAAACGAAGCTGGCAGTTTAAGTTTATGTGAGAAGTTGATATTAAATATGATTATTACAAAATCCATGAAACAAACTATCTCTGCAGAAAGAAAATGGCTTCTTGAAAGTCCAGATCGAAGGAAAAAAAAGCAATAATATGTTCGAAAATAAAAATCGAGGAATTACCTCGGAGTTGGAAGCGAGAAGGTCAGTGGCAGCCATCAGATGTCGGCAGGCTGAAGACAGGAGGGGGGTCGGTGGAAATGTCATCGGAAAATAAAGGTTGGAAATAGCACCATTTTTAGTAGTGAGGGTTAAACGATACTACATCAGGATTTTGACACCAACACTGTGAACCGAACACAATTCCAACTCCAAAATTATGGGGATAACTCCCTGTTTGAAATTTTAATTAAACAATATAAGCACATAGTTCAACTAAAGTAAACTAAAACATGAATCATCAATGTATTGGAAATATTTTCATGCTGGAAATACAATTAAAGTAAAACAACTTTGTTAAATAATGTTATGTTGATGAATCCAAGCTATATGTTTATTTTTAACAAGTGGTCTAATTCGATTATTAATAATGATAAGGTGTTATACTTACGGAAGAGTCTTGAGCGATTTCCCTAACAAGCCTTTGGAAGGGAAGCTTTCATTTTAATAAGTGCTCTTGTGATACTTGCGAATTTCACGAAGTGTGACATTTCCAAGCATGAAGCGGTGAGGCTTCTTCACTTCTCCTGTTGTTGGCAGCGACTTCCTTGCAGCCTGCAATTGTTTTATACATCAATGTATAATTCTACATTTTTCATTGCTTTTGTCATAACAAAACTAAATAAAATGAACAAGATGAAACTATTTTCCATTAATGATGCAACTAATTCAGACAGTACAAATGGTGGTAACATATCAATAATACTTGATCGTACAAATGATTGTTTGTAAACAGGTTTAAAGCAAGGCGTGGCTTGTACCATGCTGTAGCAAAACTCACGATAGTGCATAATATCAGGTTTCGTGCAAACTCTTTGCTATTGGAACTATTCTTCTTCAGCTACCATAACTATATCTGTATACAAATTATGATATTTATCGACACTACGTTCTCCTTGCTTTCCTCTTCATCACCCAAAAGGCTGCAATGTATCGATTCTGCAATAAAATAAATAAACAACTAATCATCTGTTCCTCTGAATAGATATAACTCACTTCACAGAGAAATGAGGAACCAAGGAATAAACTTATTTACAAATAAAACAATTTTTTCATTCCTGCTGATATCCGAACAGTGGAGGTTCTGAAATGGTTACCTCTAATCCAAACTCGTGCTGAATCTCTATCTTCTTTACATCCTCTAAACCGAGTTCAATTAACATCTCCTAAATATCTAGAGACGTTGCAGATTTGTAACGACCCTGAATTTTGAACAAATTAAATTGAGAATATTTAATTAATTTTAAATATTTGAACGATGATTTAATTTGAACCCCCGATTTTTATTTGAATTTGGCGATTAAATTATAAAATTTAATCGATTGGAAGTTGAATAAGAATTTGAATCTGCAAGTTTAGGCCGATTAAAAATATTTCGAAGGTTTGTAAAATTCATAATGATAACACTGAAGATAACCGCAGCTTCAGAAATTGATTTGGAAATAATTTGTTCAGTTTTGAAATTTATTGTTCGAATCGAATTTAAAAAAAATAGACGTCCGAGGCAAAGTCTCGGAATTCGACGAAACCAGTTTCATTGGGTCCGTAATATTGTATTATTACTGGATTTCCAATTTCGTATTTTTTGAGGTTGTTATGTGACCATACGATAGTTAAACGCATTGAAATTTAAAGTGAATTCAATTTATATTTAAATTTAAATTTTTGGTCAACACATCAGTACGTTCTTCCTAAATTTGCGCCTCAAATCACGAAGAAATCACGACGTAAAATCACGCGACCCATTCCCCTTCAATTTTAAATTCCCTCCTTCTATCAGTTCAAAAGAAAAACAAATAAATGGCCTCTATTCGAAAAGAAATCGAGACGAAGCCCTCTGTTCAAAAATCGTATCGAAGAAAACCCTCTTCCTCGCGAATCCCCAAAGTCGGAGCCGGGTTCGAATGAATGGCGAGATTCAGTCGCGACTTCGCAGGAGATGGCGACATCGATTTCGAAGTTCGCATGGGCTGTGTTGAGCGCGACGCATCGAAGGGTACGACGTATGGTAGTCGCGACGAGCAAGGCGATTTCGTCCCTTCTTGACGGTCGAACGACTCGACGATGGCAGGGGAGTTTCTCGCGAGCACCAATCTGGAGGCGGAGTTCGCGACTTTGTCGCGATGATTGTTCCAGGCAGCAGCGAGTTAGGAGTTCTTGAAGCAGTGGGAGGCGATGTCGAGGCAAATGGTGGAGTCACGTGAAATTTAGAGCGGTGGAGGAACTGTTCATGGCGGCGGTGCGGTCGAGTGTCGATGAGTGTTTGGGCGAGTTCGTCGATGGTGATGGCGAAGGGCAGTCTCGTGATGGTCGAACCTGGATATGCAGTAAGGTATATTTTTGTTGATTTAAATTCAATTTACAGATAATATATTCGTATACGTATAAGAAAAGGAGGAAAAGATAAATGGATAAATATACATGCAAATTGATTGATAATTTCTGAAGTTTTAATTTTTGAGAAAATATTGGGATTTATCCGTAAATGAACCTATTTAATTAATCGATAAAGATACTGTATAAAAAAATATTGGATTGAATTTGTTGAAAAATAAAAATAAAATAAGGATTTATATAAAATTGATTTTTGAAATCTAGAATTATTTTTTTAAAAATATGAATAGGTATTTTTGAAGTAGAAAGAAAACAAATGGAAAAGGAATAAAAATGATGAAATGAAATTTTTGTAAAATAAAATGCAGCTATATATATATGTTGGGAAAATTTACAGTAAGGTTTCAAAAGGAAATTTATAACGGTAAAACAGAAAAGTTTTGAAAGTTAATTTTTAGTTAATATTTTATTTTAAGAAAAAAATAAAAATAAAAATAGTTAAAGTATAATTTTTGGTAAGGAAAAGAAGTTTAATAATTGAAATTGGTTTAAAACAAAATCATTGAATAACTAAAATTACCCAATAAAAGTTGATTGTTCGATCACTTCGAATATTTAACAAATTGTCTAAATTGTTATACAAGGTCGAATAAAGTCAAGGAAACAAATTGGATTGGAAATGGGATGGCAAATTTAATAGCTAAGGTGAGATCCTCTCACTCAGATTTATAATTGAATTGCAGTTATTGATTGATTTGTTTGAATGTGCTATTAGATATGATAGGATATATCTATATATAGCAATATATACATATTGGCATATGTATATATTGGATTGATTGATTCCCGCCTCGTATAGCGGATGAGACCCTATTGCGCCGTTAGTAAGAGGATTATTATAAAAACCCATATACCGCGATATTCCACCTCGAAGTGGAATGGTATTGTGCTAACGTCTTTGGATGCAGGGAAACAGGTTGGAGGGATGCAACTGGACCCCTCACATTGATTGATTTTATTTATACTGTGGTATGAATCTATGAATGATTATATTGATGTTATTGATCATATCGATGTCTGGAAATTGATTGAAAGCTAAAAATTTAGCTGAATGGATATTTGATATCATTGGATTCCAAAGATAAACGAAATTGAATTTTTTGAAATTCAAGTAGAAAATTTCTAAGTGAATCAATTTTTGAAATTGAAGAAATTTTGAAGAAAGGAATTTTTTTAAAGTATAAAAAGTAAATTTTTATAATCGTATTGAATAAATTCCAGAATAAAGTGAAAATGCTAAATAAATGGATTTCATAAAACAGTGATTATAAATTGAAGAATTTAATTTAAGAATTTGGATTTTTAAATAGATTGAAAGAAACGATTGAAATTTATTTCCTTAAAAAGGAATTTATTAAAAGAAGATAAGTTGGAAATCCAACTAGAAATTTAATTGGTAAATTGAAATAAATTGGGAAATCAATGTAAAATGATTTCAATTTGAAGAATCCATTTAAAAACAGGATGTTGAATAATTTGAAGGAAAATGAGGAATTTATTTAGTAGTGATAAATAAAATTAGAAATCAATCTGTAATTGATTTAATATTTGGAAATGAAATTTTGAGAAATTAGTATGGGAAGTTTATTTAAAGTTGAAAATAAATTTAGAAATCAATATCGAAATTGATTTGGGATTGAAGTTTTATAAATAGAATTGGAATTTATAAAAGTTGTTTATAAATCCGAAATCACTTATTTTGATAAGTAAAAATATAGAAGTTGATAAAAGAAGATTTATAAGTCGAAGTTGTTATAAAAATGGAAATAGAATTTATAAACGTGTTTATAAATTCGAAATAGATTGAATTTGATAAATTAAATATAGAAGATTTTTAAAGAAGATATATTCGCGATTTTGGATAGCGAATCTCTGTGAAATTAAAATATGTAGAAATGATTGAAATTGGGTTAAGTGAATTATATTCACGATTTTGGACAGTGAATATATTGTTAAGTAAAATGGACTTATTTTCGAAGAAGGGATATTAAAAATAAAGTTAAACGTTTTAAAGATGTTTTAAAATGTATTATGAATCGAAATCATAGATTTCAACATTTATTGTTGAAATAGACGTTTTCGAGAAATATAAGGAAATGGTGGACTATAACACTGTTGTTATAGTAAATGATTTCCGAAAGGAAATGTTTTTATCTAGTATTGGGATTTACATATCTATTTTAATTTCGAATCCCTATACTAGTGATTTTTGAGTCGTCGTAACGATGTTTTACGTAACATTCGTTTTGACTCAAATTGATGTGTTATAGAAAATAGATTTCCTTAAAGAATGAAATATATACTTAATTTGATTTAAGTATATCGAATATTTACCAAGTGTTGGAAATAAATGATTTGTGAAATACTTATTATTAAATAAGTAGGGAAATGCATTTCCAAAATGAAATGAAACATTTTGAGATTTTATCTTCTTAAAGATAAAATGAAATTGAATATTTGAAAACGATTTGAAAATCGTATATCAGAAGATATTTTGAAATATAAATTCAATATGGAATTTATAAAAGAAAAGGGAAATGGTTTAGAAAAATAAACGTTGTTTTATTTTTTAAAGTGTGGAAATTTTATATCTAGTAAAGATATTTTTGAAGATAAATAATTGGGAAAATTATTTGGAATCTGATGATGTTGCGCATCTTTATTGATAGTTAAATAACCGACTATCAATAATTACCTTGAGTAGGTATTTGTTGTGAATTGGATGAATTTGAATGCCACACTTATTTTGAATAATCGCTCACTATTCGGGTTAGCCGGGAAAGGACCATGGGGTCGTATAACCCATTCCGAATATGTGATACGTCGTTATGAATTGCATTCGAAGACCGGTGTTGAAGACCGGATATTTTTGAAAACGGAAGGATTACCGTCGAGTTACTCTACATCGGCTGATCTCTGATTTAGAGGTTTTTATCACCCTTAGTGACGGGAAGTCCGGACGTGATTAGAAAATTATCCGGAAATGCAAGGGCTTCGTGAGAAGTGCCTTCGGTTCTGTTCGATCCCGGAACAGACTTGTATGGATTGTGTGTCTGACGTTACAATTTGAGATATAAAGCTGATTTCTTTCAAATACATTTCTGTTGGTGGCGGAGAATTTATTCTCTTAGCTTAACACCCTTCTCTGAGACGTACGAGCTCAGAGGTTATGTAGTTGAAATTTATCAGCGATATATCCCAATTTGGTAACGTGGCATACTGAGTGTTGCTGTGAAATGATCAGTGTTTGATCATTTGTGATATGATCATTTGTTTGATCTTATATCTTTGTGATCGTAGGTTGATCATTTTGTTTGACCCGAAGCAGGGCTTTTTGAGAAAGCGTAGCTTTGTGGACGAGACATCGTCGAGCCTCACACCCCGGAAATGGTCGAAACAGGAAGAATGCGGCAAGGTTCTAGGGAGTAGCGCCCCTTAGTGTATGTCATTCCTTCTGGATAGAGGTGGTATCATGGTATGGAGCCCAGATACTTAACCTATGTGGTTGCTGCATTATTATCTATGTGGTTTGTTGGAAATCGGGGATCCTCGGGAAGATCGGTGACGATCGGGGGATGGCATACGCGTGTCAGTAGTTACCTATTTTTGCAGAGGTAACCCGGCCTTGTGTTGGCAGAGATCCGGTTAGGTTCTCGGGTCGTCTATTCCAGGGACGTACCCATCGTGGATAGGAAGTTCCTTAGCCTGACCATTTGTTGGAAACCCAAAGAAACAATACGTGACTTGTACGGTTTTAGTTGTAGAACCTGCCATCTAATATGGCAGCTATAGCAAGCATACTATAATGGTACCTATGCTGGCTAAGATTTATATTCTACTTTCGAAATGTTTTCTACACTATGCACTAATAATAATATAAAAAAGAATTTGATTTTTGCGTAGTAAGCATCTTTGACTATCATAAGAAGAAATCTCCTCCAAGTCTGCGTTTGCATTGTGTGTGTGGCGGGAGGTCTTATGGTAGTTTCATTTTCCAAAAGCATTGCGAATTTGTTTTATTTCTTTGTGAAAGAATAACTGTTTTACGATCTCACACCAGTCACCATGACTGACTCGGAGTTTATTGTTTCCCTTCTAAACTCTGGGTGCCCACAAATTTCCACACGGGCAGTCTAGAGTTATGTTATCAGGATAGTCTGGATATTCTGGAGCTTTGGAGATAAGCTGGATGGCGAGACGTAGTATTTGTATCTGATAGTATTTATTCCACTGTGTATTCTGTATGAGGACAAGTTATATAACTGTCCATTGTTGTATATTGACTCTGATTGATGTATGTATAAACTGATATAGTTCTTTGTTTTAAAAGACTATTGATTATCTATTATATGTTGTTCCGCTGCGATGTGTAAGATTCTGATATTGTTTTCTGTTCTGTTGTTCTTCCGTGTTGTTGTTCTTCTCTATTCTCTCTTTCTTCTCTTTTTCTTCTATCTTTTTCTCCTTCTACTTTTTCTTCTTTCTAAAACCCTCACTACTGGAGTTTCCGGCATTCGATTGCTCGGCAGTCGATAAAGTGAGTATCGATGTCGAATTTTCGAAAGTTGAAAATTTCGGTATGTGACAGCGTGGTATCAGAGCATATGGTTAAGCGACAACCCTGCTCTGTTGGGTGTTACTCATTAGAGATAGAGTCAGTAGTACTCTAGAATGAGTTTGAGTGTAATAATAGATACGAGCGCGTATTTGTTAGTGAATATAAAAAAAATGTTTTATATTGTGTTTGCTTATCCGTTGAGATGTTTGTGAATTTTAGTCGGTATGTGGGACGCCATATTATCGATAGGGATTTCTAAACACTTAAACGAGGCAAGACGACATAGTATTGTTTTAAAATAGGGCGAATGAAATAATTTTGCCCAAAACTATTTTTGTATAGAAACGAATTGATTTTCTATGAATTATTATAGTATATGGTTGCATGGATGTTAGAAGTGATAATATTAATCTATTATCATTGAAATTAAATGAGAAATTGAAATCGTAACTCCAAAGTTAAGAAATAAAATTCACATATAAATGAAATTTAAGAATGTAAATTATAAATGTGATTTGTAATTTGAAACGGAATTCCAGGGAAGTTTTTGGAAATGTTTTGAAAAGAATTTGAAAAATTTGGAGATTTAGAAAGTTTAAATTCTTTTTGGAGTTGGAAATGAATTTCAAAGGTTTGAAAAGTATTTTGGAGAGTTAAAAGCTCTAAACTCTTTTCGGTCGCTGGAAAATAACTTCGATGATGACCGCGGCATCGTTGGTGTTCATTTTCGGGTTTCCAAAAGAGAAATTGCTGCCAAGTTGTTTTAAATGGAAATTGTTTGGAAAATTTGGGTTTTGTTTTGGAAAATTCAAAGGATAATTTGAATTGTTTTCAAAAATGGTTTTGAAAGGTTGAATATAAATTGTATAACTTATAAAATGAGAAAATGTAAGTGAAATAAATGATGTTTAATGGGAATATAACTTAAGAAATGACGAATGAATTTGATTTTGGGTATCAAAATTTATTGCTGAAATGAATATGAACTTGAGTTATATAAGTGAAATTCAACTTGAAATGTTAAAAACAAATTTGAATAAAATAAATTGGAATTTGTAATGGGTTAGTAACTGAAACTAATTTAGAATAGTGCAGTTGTGAATAAAGATAGTTGATGGAATTTAATATTCAGAAGTAAATTGAATTCAAATAGAATTGAAGTTATGAATTAGATTCAAATGAAATTGAAATGTAAAATTGAATCATAATGGATATAACTTCAATAGTGAACTAAAGATGATATAAGTAGTTTATATTGAAATTTTTGTAATAGAATTTACAAAATGGTTTGAATATATGCAACTAGATATTATGGCTAGTAGGATATACAGGTGTAAAGGAATTGGGATTTTAATTTTGAAGAGAATTTGAATTGCTAGAAAAGGTATGTATTTGAATTATAATATGAGTTTTTGATGATTCTTCTCTAGCCGCTTGGCTTTTTCTTTTTCTTTTTGAAATCTGAGAGTCCGTAGGGACGTTTTGTAGTCGTGCCGTATTAGCCGCGCAAAGGAGACGCTGGCGAAATTTTTCGGAAATTTAGGGCGTTAGAAAATTTTTGAGGAAATTTTGAAAGTTTAAAATTCAAATTCAATTTAAAATTAAATTGTTAAGAAACAATGTTGTTTGAACTTATAGTTGAAGTTGAAATTTAGTTGAACTAATAACGAATCTTTAGTAGAAAGATTTGTTTTGAAAATTGATAAAACTATTTGGATGTTGAAAAATAGTAGACGAGTTAAGGGCCACTTTTCCTAACTTGTAATTTCGAGGACGAAATTCTTTTAAGGGGGGAAGTCTGTAACGACCCTGAATTTTGAACAAATTAAATTGAGAATATTTAATTAATTTTAAATATTTGAATGATGATTTAATTTGAACCCCCGATTTTTATTTGAATTTGGCGATTAAATTATAAAATTTAATCGATTGGAAGTTGAATAAGAATTTGAATCTGCAAGTTTAGGCCGATTAAAAATATTTCGAAGGTTTGTAAAATTCATAATGATAACACTGAAGATAACCGCAGCTTCAGAAATTGATTTGGAAATAATTTGTTCAGTTTTGAAATTTATTGTTCGAATCGAATTTAAAAAAAATAGTCGTCCGAGGCACAGTCTCGGAATTCGACGAAACCAGTTTCATTGGGTCCGTAATATTGTATTATTACTGGATTTCCAATTTCGTATTTTTCGGGGTTGTTATGTGACCATACGATAGTTAAACGCATTGAAATTTAAAGTGAATTCAATTTATATTTAAATTTAAATTTTTGGTCAACACATCTGTACGTTCTTCCTAAATTTGCGCCTCAAATCACGAAGAAATCACGACGTAAAATCACGCGACCCATTCCCCTTCAATTTTAAATTCCCTCCTTCTATCAGTTCAAAAGAAAAACAAATAAATGGCCTCTATTCGAAAAGAAATCGAGACGAAGCCCTCTGTTCAAAAATCGTATCGAAGAAAACCCTCTTCCTCGCGAATCCCCAAAGTCGGAGCCGGGTTCGAATGAATGGCGAGATTCAGTCGCGACTTCGCAGGAGATGGCGACATCGATTTCGAAGTTCGCGTGGGCTGTGTTGAGCGCGACGCATCGAAGGGTACGACGTATGGTAGTCGCGACGAGCAAGGCGATTTCGTCCCTTCTTGACGGTCGAACGACTCGACGATGGCAGGGGAGTTTCTCGCGAGCACCAATCTGGAGGCGGAGTTCGCGACTTTGTCGCGATGATTGTTCCAGGCAGCAGCGAGTTAGGAGTTCTTGAAGCAGTGGGAGGCGATGTCGAGGCAAATGGTGGAGTCACGTGAAATTTAGAGCGGTGGAGGAACTGTTCATGGCGGCGGCGCGGTCGAGTGTCGATGAGTGTTTGGGCGAGTTCGTCGATGGTGATGGCGAAGGGCAGTCTCGTGATGGTCGAACCTGGATATGCAGTAAGGTATATTTTTGTTGATTTAAATTCAATTTACAGATAATATATTCGTATACGTATAAGAAAAGGAGGAAAAGATAAATGGATAAATATACATGCAAATTGATTGATAATTTCTGAAGTTTTAATTTTTGAGAAAATATTGGGATTTATCCGTAAATGAACCTATTTAATTAATCGATAAAGATACTGTATAAAAAAATATTGGATTGAATTTGTTGAAAAATAAAAATAAAATAAGGATTTATATAAAATTGATTTTTGAAATCTAGAATTTTTTTTTTAAAATATGAATAGGTATTTTTGAAGTAGAAAGAAAACAAATGGAAAAGGAATAAAAATGATGAAATGAAATTTTTGTAAAATAAAATGCAGCTATATATATATGTTGGGAAAATTTACAGTAAGGTTTCAAAAGGAAATTTATAACGGTAAAACAGAAAAGTTTTGAAAGTTAATTTTTAGTTAATATTTTATTTTAAGAAAAAAATAAAAATAAAAATAGTTAAAGTATAATTTTTGGTAAGGAAAAGAAGTTTAATAATTGAAATTGGTTTAAAACAAAATCATTGAATAACTAAAATTACCCAATAAAAGTTGATTGTTCGATCACTTCGAATATTTAACAAATTGTCTAAATTGTTATACAAGGTCGAATAAAGTCAAGGAAACAAATTGGATTGGAAATGGGATGGCAAATTTAATAGCTAAGGTGAGATCTTCTCACTCAGATTTATAATTGAATTGCAGTTATTGATTGATTTGTTTGAATGTGCTATTAGATATGATAGGATATATCTATATATATAGCAATATATACATATTGGCATATGTATATATTGGATTGATTGATTCCCGCCTCGTATAGCGGATGAGACCCTATTGCGCCATTAGTAAGCGGATTATTATAAAAACCCATATACCGCGATATTCCACCTCGAAGTGGAATGGTATTGTGCTAACGTCTTTGGATGCAGGGAAACAGGTTGGAGGGATCCAACTGGACCCCTCACATTGATTGATTTTATTTATATTGTGGTATGAATCTGTGAATGATTATATTGATGTTATTGATCATATCGATGTCTGGAAATTGATTGAAAGCTAAAAATTTAGCTGAATGGATATTTGATATCATTGGATTCCAAAGATAAACGAAATTGAATTTTTTGAAATTCAAGTAGAAAATTTCTAAGTGAATCAATTTTTGAAATTGAAGAAATTTTGAAGAAAGGAATTTTTTTAAAGTATAAAAAGTAAATTTTTATAATCGTATTGAATAAATTCCAGAATAAAGTGAAAATGCTAAATAAATGGATTTCATAAAACAGTGATTATAAATTGAAGAATTTAATTTAAGAATTTGGATTTTTAAATAGATTGAAAGAAACGATTGAAATTTATTTCCTTAAAAAGGAATTTATTAAAAGAAGATAAGTTGGAAATCCAACTAGAAATTTAATTGGTAAATTGAAATAAATTGGGAAATCAATGTAAAATGATTTCAATTTGAAGAATCCATTTAAAAACAGGATGTTGAATAATTTGAAGGAAAATGAGGAATTTATTTAGTAGTGATAAATAAAATTAGAAATCAATCTGTAATTGATTTAATATTTGGAAATGAAATTTTGAGAAATCAGTATGGGAAGTTTATTTAAAGTTGAAAATAAATTTAGAAATCAATATCGAAATTGATTTGGGATTGAAGTTTTATAAATAGAATTGGAATTTATAAAAGTTGTTTATAAATCCGAAATCACTTATTTTGATAAGTAAAAATATAGAAGTTGATAAAAGAAGATTTATAAGTCGAAGTTGTTATAAAAATGGAAATAGAATTTATAAACGTGTTTATAAATTCGAAATAGATTGAATTTGATAAATTAAATATAGAAGATTTTTAAAGAAGATATATTCGCGATTTTGGATAGCGAATCTCTGTGAAATTAAAATATGTAGAAATGATTGAAATTGGGTTAAGTGAATTATATTCACGATTTTGGACAGTGAATATATTGTTAAGTAAAATGGACTTATTTTCGAAGAAGGGATATTAAAAATAAAGTTAAACGTTTTAAAGATGTTTTAAAATGTATTATGAATCGAAATCATAGATTTCAACATTTATTGTTGAAATAGACGTTTTCGAGAAATATAAGGAAATGGTGGACTATAACACTGTTGTTATAGTAAATGATTTCCGAAAGGAAATGTTTTTATCTAGTATTGGGATTTACATATCTATTTTAATTTCGAATCCCTATACTAGTGATTTTTGAGTCGTCGTAACGATGTTTTACGTAACATTCGTTTTGACTCAAATTGATGTGTTATAGAAAATAGATTTCCTTAAAGAATGAAATATATACTTAATTTGATTTAAGTATATCGAATATTTACCAAGTGTTGGAAATAAATGATTTGTGAAATACTTATTATTAAATAAGTAGGGAAATGCATTTCCAAAATGAAATGAAACATTTTGAGATTTTATCTTCTTAAAGATAAAATGAAATTGAATATTTGAAAACGATTTGAAAATCGTATATCAGAAGATATTTTGAAATATAAATTCAATATGGAATTTATAAAAGAAAAGGGAAATGGTTTAGAAAAATAAACGTTGTTTTATTTTTTAAAGTGTGGAAATTTTATATCTAGTAAAGATATTTTTGAAGATAAATAATTGGGAAAATTATTTGGAATCTGATGATGTTGCGCATCTTTATTGATAGTTAAATAACCGACTATCAATAATTACCTTGAGTAGGTATTTGTTGTGAATTGGATGAATTTGAATGCCACACTTATTTTGAATAATCGCTCACTATTCGGGTTAGCCGGGAAAGGACCATGGGGTCGTATAACCCATTCCGAATATGTGATACGTCGTTATGAATTGCATTCGAAGACCGGTGTTGAAGACCGGATATTTTTGAAAACGGAAGGATTACCGTCGAGTTACTCTACATCGGCTGATCTCCGATTTAGAGGTTTTTATCACCCTTAGTGACGGGAAGTCCGGACGTGATTAGAAAATTATCCGGAAATGCAAGGGCTTCGTGAGAAGTGCCTTCGGTTCTGTTCGATCCCGGAACAGACTTGTATGGATTGTGTGTCTGACGTTACAATTTGAGATATAAAGCTGATTTCTTTCAAATACATTTCTGTTGGTGGCGGAGAATTTATTCTCTTAGCTTAACACCCTTCTCTGAGACGTACGAGCTCAGAGGTTATGTAGTTGAAATTTATCAGCGATATATCCCAATTTGGTAACGTGGCATACTGAGTGTTGCTGTGAAATGATCAGTGTTTGATCATTTGTGATATGATCATTTGTTTGATCTTATATCTTTGTGATCATAGGTTGATCATTTTGTTTGACCCGAAGCAGGGCTTTTTGAGAAAGCGTAGCTTTGTGGACGAGACATCGTCGAGCCTCACACCCCGGAAATGGTCGAAACAGGAAGAATGCGGCAAGGTTCTAGGGAGTAGCGCCCCTTAGTGTATGTCATTCCTTCTGGATAGAGGTGGTATCATGGTATGGAGCCCAGATACTTAACCTATGTGGTTGCTGCATTATTATCTATGTGGTTTGTTGGAAATCGGGGATCCTCGGGAAGATCGGTGACGATCGGGGGATGGCATACGCGTGTCAGTAGTTACCTATTTTTGCAGAGGTAACCCGGCCTTGTGTTGGCAGAGATCCGGTTAGGTTCTCGGGTCGTCTATTCCAGGGACGTACCCATCGTGGATAGGAAGTTCCTTAGCCTGACCATTTGTTGGAAACCCAAAGAAACAATACGTGACTTGTACGGTTTTAGTTGTAGAACCTGCCATCTAATATGGCAGCTATAGCAAGCATACTATAATGGTACCTATGCTGGCTAAGATTTATATTCTACTTTCCAAATGTTTTCTACACTATGCACTAATAATAATATCAAAAAGAATTTGATTTTTGCGTAGTAAGCATCTTTGACTATCATAAGAAGAAATCTCCTCCAAGTCTGCGTTTGCATTGTGTCTGTGGCGGGAGGTCTTATGGTAGTTTCATTTTCCAAAAGCATTGCGAATTTGTTTTATTTCTTTGTGAAAGAATAACTGTTTTACGATCTCACACCAGTCACCATGACTGACTCGGAGTTTATTGTTTCCCTTCTAAACTCTGGGTGCCCACAAATTTCCACACGGGCAGTCTAGAGTTATGTTATCAGGATAGTCTGGATATTCTGGAGCTTTGGAGATAAGCTGGATGGCGAGACGTAGTATTTGTATCTGATAGTATTTATTCCACTGTGTATTCTGTATGAGGACAAGTTATATAACTGTCCATTGTTGTATATTGACTCTGATTGATGTATGTATAAACTGATATAGTTCTTTGTTTTAAAAGACTATTGATTATCTATTATATGTTGTTCCGCTGCGATGTGTAAGATTCTGATATTGTTTTCTGTTCTGTTGTTCTTCCGTGTTGTTGTTCTTCTCTATTCTCTCTTTCTTCTCTTTTTCTTCTATCTTCTTCTCCTTCTACTTTTTCTTCTTTCTAAAACCCTCACTACTGGAGTTTCCGGCATTCGATTGCTCGGCAGTCGATAAAGTGAGTATCGATGTCGAATTTTCGAAAGTTGAAAATTTCGGTATGTGACAAGATTTAAGTTGGTCGAATTAGGTTTAGCAAAGGTGGAAGAGGGGCGGTGTGTGGGAGAAGTAAAAGGAGGCGTTTGTTGGGTTGTTAGCGGGAAATAGGGAAAAGTCGCCGGATATTTTTTTTTGGGAATTAGGGTCAGCGGTTTCGAAAGAGGGGGGATGCGGGGAAGAAGCAAGCTCAAGGCGGTTTTTGTTTCCTTCCAAGGAAAACGAGAAGAGGCAGAGGACGAGAGATTGTAAATTTCGAGATCAATCAATCTTTTTCTTTCTTTTCTTTTTTTCTTTTCTTCCCTTTTTTTTATATATATATAATATATATATCTTTTTGGGCAAATGGCTGACACAAGGCCAAAGGCCCAAATAGTCCAACAAATTACAAAATCGGGTTTCAACCCGTTTAACAGCGTAAAGATAACATTTAGGGTTTGCAAGTCAGCCGCCAGCCGCATAACTTTTTGCTTCCTTTATTTCTTCGGTAGAAAAATAATGGGGGAAGCTTTAGGCAATAAAATAACTCTTCCTCTTATCTCTACTTTTTCAATTCAGTAATGCCTCCGTAGACTACAAGTATTGTTACTCTCATGTTTTATGATGGATCTATAGTCATTTCTGCATCCTTCGCTCCTCTACAAATCTATTCTGCTGATAGCTTTCACGCGACTGCTTTCTCCTTTCCGTCACTCGGATAAGTGATACAACTGGTGACCGAGCTTGGTTCGGTGGAAGTAAATCTATTAAATAATAGTAAAGTATAATATTTCACTGCCCTGTTATTAGTTATAGAGATTTTCTCATCTCACCTTAGTTCCCTCTAGATATTTAGTTTTCAAATCCTATTATTTATCATTATTATCATAACTATTACAGGGTTTTTTGGTAAATTATATTCAAACACTAAAAAATACTATACCCACACCAAAAATCTTAAAAAACCATTATACATCAATTTTTTACTTTATCCATACCACAAAAATTACAGCACCATCCATAACTTTCAATAAAATTACATTCCCTGGCTTGTTCTTCGATTTTTGTGTTTTAAAACAATGTTTTCAAATAAAAATCCAACATAGCAAATTCAATTCTATACATTTAGATAAATTTCATGTCTTTGAATTTGTTTCGATCCTTAATTATAGAACCACCAAGGTTTTTTAAAATATAATTGTCCTAATTTTATTGATTTGAAAGGGAAAAACAGTAAATGGAAAGAAAAGATGATAAAATCATTATCTTGTCTATTCTACTCTGTTTCAATTTTGTGGTGAAATTCATAATTAAATGTATTAATGTCTATTATTATTTTTTATGTAACATAAGATTTTATTTTAAAGCATTACAAAAATAAATGTTGATGTTGTAATGAAGAAGAAGGACAAATTTGCCCTAATATTAGTTTTACAAATATAGGTGTATGTTAAGTGATTTTCCGTGGTGTTTGAATAGAACTAGTCTTCTATTAGTTCACTCTTTTATTGTTTTGCATTTGAATTCTAACATTAAATAATTTAATTTGTACGATTATTTACAGATTTCTCTGAGCTTTTCTTCCATTATTTTACATTGAATCTATATGTAAAACTAATTGGGTGGTCATAAATTTAAGTTTTTTAAATAAATATCTATTATGTTATCTAATAAATTCTTTAAAAAATGACAATTTAGTGTATGTACTACAGTCATGATATTGGCAAAAACAGTAAAACTATTTTTTCATTCAAGTTCATATAGTTTGAAAATTTTACAATGTATAAAAATTATTACAATAAAACAATTTTTTTACTAATTTTTCCCTTATGGTTTTACATCTAAATACCAACACTTAATACGTTTTACAATTATTCACATGTTTCTCTTAAATTTTTCTAAAAGTTAAAATTATAAATAAATCCAATTAACAAATAATCATCAATTGATCTAACATAAAATGACAATTCAATGTGCATATCAAATTCCTATTGACAAAAATTGTAAAACTATTTTTTGTGTTCAAGTCCATGTGGTTTTGCATTTTCATAATTATATACAAAATTATATTTATTGTTCTTATATTATTCTACATTCAACTTCATAAAATTTGTTTATTTCTAAAATAATATTCTAATACAGGGAAATGCACGCTTTTTTTTTTAAAGTTGGTATTTTGTTACAAACAAATATATACACTTTTTTCTTTCTAAAATTTATATATCATTACAGACATAATGTTTTAACTTTCCAAATTTATACATCAAATGATTTCTTTGTCCTTAATAAAATTTACTTTTAGGAAGAATAACAATATAATTAATGATAAGTGGTTAATGTTGTATGCTATAATGCTGAAAAAATAATTTGCATTTTTCAGTTAGGATATTTTCGTATAAAGATCATATTAACTATTTATATTTGTAATTTACGTCAACTGATGATATGAACCATATCATACTTTTATTATAAATATATGTTTTCTTATTTTATTATTTTTTAGAAATAAATGTTAAATATTTCTTGGAACTTTTATTATAAATTAAAATCAATGAGGTATGAAAAAGGGATTAAAAACCTATTTGTACATAATTATAATGACAATGTAATTTGTAACGTTTTGGTTTTTATTTTCACTTAATATTTCTTTTAGTAATTAAATAAATATTTTATTTATTTCTTTGTTAGCATCATATACTTATTTTAGATAAATATATGTTGCACGAACTTTAAATGCATAAAAATATATTGTTTTATTAGCACCGTATTTATATTTTTAGGCAATTTTCGCCAATTCTCAAGTAATATTTGAAATTCAATATATACATCATTTAACTTTTAGACAAATGTATCAAAAGCTTAACATCAAATTCAGAATCTATGTACATGAATATATCTATCTATAAAATTTTGTAGGATACTAGTTTCAAGATTACTTAAAAGTACCAATTATCATTTGTTTGCATAACAAATATCGAATATTGAAAACTAATCAATCAATATATAACTCATTCTTATTGACAAATATAATAATTTAATTTGCATTCGAATGTTACCTACATAGATTCCAAATGACAGAAAACCATAGTTTTTGCCCCTTTTATGTATTCCCATGTAATTTTCAAAAGATTTTCTTTTAGAACTTAATTTCAATTTTCATTCGTCTTTGGATAAACTGGGATTGACTATAACCTTCTCTATTGTTGTTTTGAAAATTGATGTTATTAGTTTTCGGTTTGTGCTCAATTTATGATTCTAAATGATACAGTCCACTTTGGCATTTGTATCCCCAAATTAAATGATATTTAACCATCCTAGTTGATTTACAAGCGATCTTGCATGAATCCATAGGTCAAACCAGAAATTTAAGAAACTAGTTTGTCTTCCATCTTTGAATTGTCTTTCAATGAGTTTAATTCATGTGTTCTTTACAATTTAAATGTTTTTCCAAGTGATGGAGTAGTGTTTTTCCACTAGCATAGTCCATAAATTCTTGTTTTTGACATATTTTTCTTTCACCCATCTAGCCCACAACTCCAAGAATTTCCAAAATAACTTAAGATTACAGACTGTGCCCGAGTCCTTAAATTTTATTAGATGCAATCCATCTGATTACTTTGATGTACAAATAGTACTTCAGGTGACTTTACGATGTTTTCCTCTATGGATAAAATTTGCATATTTTTTCAAATTTTTAATTTGGATTTACTGGAATGTTATGCGTTTGCAACCAATATATAATGACAGTAGTGATGACTGCGTGAACTAGTTTTAAAAATGCCAGCTAGTGATAACAGCATGCAAGTCCATCCATCTGGTTAGACCAAAAAATGGTATACCACTCAAGATGCCAATTATGATTAATTAACCCTTGATAAGAACAGGTATGAAGACATGATCAGGTGTAACTTGATCAATATCACCCTAATGGTGTATCAAGGGCCAACTCATCACTTGAGACTAAGCATATAGTAGAACGATTAATGGATGGAAAGCAAAAGGCCCTTGAGGAAGAAGTTATAAAGTTCCTTTGTCATTTTTGGCTATTGTGCTTGAGATCTCTTAAGATCATTATAGTTTCCATATTCTTGTGTTCAAATAGGCTTTAGATAAGGTAGTCCAAAAAATCCTAAGTCATGTCATATTTCCAATTGAAATGTAGAAGATAAGTGACAAATTTGTGCTATAGTCCATTAGGCTCGACAATAAGCTATGTAATATTTCTCATGTTCGAAGTCCGATGTTCATATAATTATGCGTATGCATGTTCATTATAATGATCGCATATGTAGATGTGTGGCATCTTCCAAGTATGCATGTGTGCATGAAAGTTGGCATTATATCGGTATAGAATTTCGATGACTTTTATGACTTGTAGTTCCTTTTTTATCAGGCAATTTCAATGAGCACTGACGTTGGGATGGAAAACACCATCGCCTCTTAATAATTTTGATCATAAGAGGCATTGAAAATACTTAACATTGGCAATGTTGACCTTGATAGGATAAGACTTCATTCAACATTACTTCGAAAATCATGAGTCTCGATGTCAATGTCCAGTAGTTGTTGGAATGTGGTAACATAGCATCACTTGGTAGTGATGGCGGTGGATGTAGCAAGGGCTGGTTCTCCCTTATGAAAGATGACGTCGATGCCTTAGAGCATCGTGCTTTATTGGTGCTATTCGATTTCATGTGATGTCTTTATTCTTCATCCTCCCTCATTTTTAACTTTTACATCAATGATTCTCGACATTATTTCTTTGAACATCTTCTACGACGGTGATAGTAATAAGATCATCTATTGGTGCAATGCCAATATGATATATGTCTTCAACGTTGATGGAACCCTAATGTCGACATTCATCTTTAGCGTTATCTTAGCATCCAGAATTTGAACTTCGACAACCTTTAGTCTCGACATTGGCTTCTTAACTTATATCCTTTGAAAATTATAGGGAAAACACATCTAATCTGCTTTGAGTTAAATACCCCTAATGTTTTACTAACAATAAACCCACTAAAATTTTAAGATGTTTAGAACTTCCGATTTGCTTATGCATATCTTACTGAAGCATAATTGCTCTTACATTATTAATTTGTAAACTTGCATACTCATTCATTTTCCCAAATATCTTTATCGTTGTATTTGCACTTTGCTCATCTTCATTTGAAAACAATAATAAGTCAACATTATATAACAAATGAGTAATAAATGGTTTGGGTGTATTTATGATTTTTATATTACCTTCGATTTGTTCTATTTCTATTTGTAGAGAAAATTCCATAGCAATGGTGAATAAGTAAGGAAAAAAGGGTCTCCTTGTCATATTCCTTTATTATAAATATATCCACTAGGAGAGCTATTTATTAGAATTGAGTAGCATTAAATTCGTCAACTAGATGACAAAATTTTGCATTAAATCCTAGTTGTTCCATCGTATGCAAAATGAAAAATCTATTTATTTTATCAAAAGCCTGTATAAATCAAATTTAATACACATTTTATTTTTACCACCCTTATTGAAGTTTCTAATTGTTTCATGTGCTAATAATGTATTTTCTGCAATTAGTCTTCCTAGTATGAAAGCAGATTAATTTTCAATTTTCAAAAATATTTTTACTATATTGCAAAGAATAATAGCTATGGTTTTGTAAATAAAGTTGCAAAAAGAGATTGGGCTATAATCCCCAAAGCTATTAGGAACATTAACTTTTGGCAATAAAGTAATATATGAATATGATTTATATTTTTCAAAAAAATTCCATCTACCAAAGTTCATTAACTGCTTCATACACATACTTTAATATCCTCCTTGTTGTTGTTATGTGATTCAAATGTGTATCTATGAGTGCTTTAGATTGAAGATATGTTGTAGAGCTTCGTGTTGAAAGAGTTTAGAAAGTGGATCGGAGGAAGAGAGATCAAAAGAAGATGGAATAGAGAAGCAAGAATTGCTAAAGATTAGCATCTAGATGTTTGGGAACCCAATCTGGAGGTCTGAATGCCTGTGAGTTTCAAAACCTTTCTACCTACAAGAGATCAGATGTCTAACCCCCTCGTTAAACATTCGAGTAGCTGCTTTGACAAATCAGGTGTTTGGCTAGACGTCTCAGTTGTTTGTATTGTAATCCCAAGAGTTTATCAGATGTCCGACCCCCTAGGCAAACGTCTGAGCCGCTGAAGCAAGATTTTTTTTTCAGGATGTTGGCTAATTTGAATTTTGAAGGGAAGTTTCATCATTTCGGTGTCTATTTCTTCTTTATTTATGGTATATATTCTTCTGATATGATCGGATGGTGTAGAGTGATTGGAGCATCTATAAATTAACCTCTTAATCATCTTCCTAACTAAGCAATCAAGATTATTAAGATTTCCAATAATTGAGATTTATAGAAAACCTAGCTAAATCAAATTGGAGGTTTTCTATTTTGTAATTTCTTCAATTGAATGATTGGTTAGAGATTCTCCACATCCTGTAACTCTCTAATCGTAGAATTGGCTTGTAATCTTTATTGACTGGATTAAACGAGGTTGTTGGGTCTCCATGGACGTAGGATACTTATATTTGAACCACGTAATCTTCTGTGTCTCTCTTATTTCTGATATTTGTTTTATCTGATTGCACACTTGAATTTGAGTTGCGTTGATATTCAAATAGGCTATACTAAATCCTACTTATATCGCTTCTGGCAATCAATTTTTTTAACATAGTTAGGTATCATGACTAGTGTTTTATTCTGCTTTGGTATTAGTGGCTACTTCTGGAAAGTCTATCGGTAGATCTGGTGTTAGTTATGTTGTTACACGATTTGATGGAGAACGAGATTTTGGAACTTGTAAGATGAAGACGGAGACAGTGTTAAAGAAGGAAAAGGCTTTTATGATTGTTTATGCACCTGAGAAATTGAAAAATATTGAGACAGTTGTTTTGGAAGAGATGGAAGATGAAGCTCTTACAACAATCCGGTTGAGTCTTTCAGATGAAGCTCTTAGATAATTCTCTCAAAAGAAGTTGGCAAAGGAATTATCTGATGCATTATTAGATGCATATCAAGAGAAGTGTCTCACAAATCAAATTATTCTTCAGCAACAACTCTATTCGTTTAGGATGAAGCTGGAGCTGATCTTATGGAGCATGTAGATTCTTTGACCACTTTGATTATTAACCTGAAGGAAGCGGATGTTGATATTACTGATGAGGTTCAAGCAGCGATCCTCTTCTATTCCTTGCCCAAGGAGTGTATTGCTTTTGTTAATTTCGTGATATATGGTCACATTAAGATTAGTCTATCAAATGTAAAGGCTGGTCTTCATAATGAAGTGTTGAGAGGTAGATTGGCAAGTACTAATTTGGATAGTGATATAGAGGGCTTATCTGCTTAGAGAGGTAGAAGCCAAAGCAAGTCAAAGAATGGTGGGGGTCGAAGTAATTTAAGGTTTCAGTTTAAGGGGTCTAAGCGATTGGCTTGCTATTATTGTAAGAAACCGGAATACTTTATAGCTCAATGTCCTAAGCTCGAAGGAAGAAGAAAAGACTCAAAGCAAGCTTCAACGTCTATTGTAGAGAAATCAAATACGGAGAGTGATACTGATATGTTTACAGCTTTTTTGGCTCTTCTAAAAAGAGCAATCCATAGCTTATTGATTCTGGCGCATCCTATCATATAATATTTGATGGGAATTGCTTCTCTGTATACCGTTATATTAATGGAGGAGAGGTTCGGATGGGAAATGATGCTTCTTGTCGTATGGTTGATTTTGGTAGTGTGAAGGTCAGAATGTTTGACGGTGTTGTTCGTACTACTACTGATGTTAGACATGTACATGATTTGAGAAGGAGCTTGTTTCTGTTGGGGCTTTGAGTAGGCTTGAATTGAAGACTATAGTTAAGAAGAAAAAATGAGGATATCAAAGGGTTCCACGATTGTCATGAAAGGTGTGGAGGTAAGAATTTTTTATTTATTGAAGGGCACTACTATATTTGGTGAATCAAATTTTGCTACTTCCACCGATTTAGATTCTTTCAGATTGTGGCACTTATGGGTGAAATAAATCGGCGAACACAGTTTGGATGATTTGAGAAAGCGAGGTTTGATTAATGGTGTTCAGCATTAAAGCTTGGCTTTTTTGAAGGGTTTGTTCTTGGTAAGAAGACAAAGATTTCTTCTAGCACATGAGAGAATAAAGCAAAAGCTGTCTTAGAGTATGCTCACACAGATGTTTAGGATCCCTCCTCTTGTCTATCCTTTGGTAGAGTTAGGTATTTCGTTTCATTTATAAATGTTTGCTCTCTTAAGTATGGGTATACTTCCTACTGTCAAGGAGTGAAACCTTTTCCAGGTTTCGAAAGAAGAAATCTACAGTTGAGAAGCATTCAAGGAAGAAATTGAAAGTTCTCCATTTGGTTAATGGCGGTGAATTTGTATCATAGGAATTCATTGATTATTATGAGTTTGAAGACATTAAGAGGCATTACACCATACTCGACAATCCTCAATCTAATAAAGTTGCTAAAAGGATGAATCAGACGTTGTTGGAGAGAACTCCTTATCTCAGACTAACTTCTAAGTTGCTAAAATCTTACTCTTATTCTATCATTTTTATATTGAGGATTTAGGCTTTAAACTTAGCTCTTTATCCTAACTTTGTTGCTTTAGTTTAAAAGAGAAATAGTCAAATTAACTTTTTTTGTTAATGTTGTTAAAGAGGATGCTAAAAACCATTGATTTGGTGGATGCAATAGAATATATGTGGCATTAAGTGGATTTACTATTTAATAGCGCTAAATTTAAAAGCATAGCAGTTAAATAATGTTACGCGCTTCAGCAGAGATCTAGCAAGGTTCTAGTAGGGCTTTAACTTCATAGTTTCAAAGTAAAGTTCTCTCATTTTTACTGTTAGATGCATAAATAAAGATAGTTTATATTAGAAGTCCTCCTTTATATATGTATGTATGTGTGTGTGTGTGTGTTTGTGTGCGCATGCGTGTGCGTGTCTAGTGTATGTATTGTAAATTCATAAAACATTGCATAATTTTCCAAATAATTGGATCCTATAAAATGATTATTCTCCCATTTCCACCCATTATATTATTATTTATCATGCTCTAACTATTTAACACTCTAACTAAATACTCTTCAGTTGTTATGTTATCTAATTTGTGTCCAAGAATTCATAAAATATCGGGCTTGTAAGTTTTTAGTAAATTTTTCATTAGTTTTTTAGGGGAATTTAAACCCCAAATATTCCATGCTATAATAGACATCATTATAATAAAAGTATCAAGCTTATATGTAAAGGATACTATAAAGAATATCTATTGTGCACACTCGTTCACAATCCTTTTGCTTCTTTTTTTACAAGAGGTATTGTCTTAACTTTAAATTGCTATTTCCATTTTGGATTCCTCATGATATATCTTTTTTGAATTCTCCATCCTCGTTACTATCCACTTCATTAGCAGTGATGATTTCATTTACATTCTTTATTCTATTCTTCTTTCTTTTACTCTTGTTTGCCAAGGAGGGGGAACCTAGAAGCAGCCTATCAAGATTTAGAGGTGGCAGATCTGGGAGTGGCGAAGTTATTTTGGTGGTATTTCCTAAATCTATGATGCTCTTCTATAATGTTTTTTTATTGTATTTTGAATTCATCAGTTCAATGCCTTTATATAAGCTTGAGTTATCCTCTTAGGAGGATACTTAGTGACGTGTTTGATACAATCCCCATTTGTACGTATTTACTCGTCTACTACTTGCATTTGTACTGCATCTCTACTTGACAAATTAGTATTCTATGGGTGCTTGTAACATCCCGAAAATTTTCGACTTTCGAAAATTCAACATCGATATTCACTTTATCGACTGCCGAGCCATCGAATGCCGGAAACCCGAAAAGTTATGGTTTTAAGAAAGAAGAAAAAGAGTAGAAGAAGAAGATAGAAGAAAAAGAAAGAAGAACAACAACAGAACAACAGAACAGCAACAGAAAACAATATCAGAATCTTACACATCGCAGCGGAATAATATACAATAGATAATTACTAGTCTTTTAAAACAAAGAACTATATCAGTTTATATATACATCAATCAGAGTCAATATACGACTCAATACAACACAGCACATCAATGGACAGTTATATAACTTGTCCTCATACAGAATACACAGCGGAATAAATACTATCAGATACAAATACTACGTCTCGTCGTCCAGCTTATCTCCAAAGCTCCAGAATATCCAGAATATCCTGATAACATAACTCTAGGCTGCCCGTGTGGAAATTGGTGGGCACCCAGAGTTTAGAAGGGAACAATAAACTCCGAGTCAGTCATGGTGACTGGTGTGAGATCGTAAAACAGTTATTTATCTTTAAAATAAACAATAGAGAATTTTAAAGTAAATTCGCAATGCTTTTGGAAAATGAAACTACCATAAGACCTCCCGCCACACACACAATGCAAACGCAGAATTGGAGGAGATTTCTTCTTATGATAGTCAAAGATGCTTACTACGCAAAATCAAATCCTTTTTGATATTATTATTAGTGCATAGTGTAGAAACATTTCGAAAGTATAATATTAATCTTAGCCAACATACGACCAGTATCGTATGCCTACTATAGCTACCATCTAAACAGTGGTGACCACCGTACGTAAATGGCAGGTTCTACAACTAATACCGTACAAAGTTCGTATTGGAGTTTGGATTTCCAACAAATGGTCAGGCTAAGGAACTTCATTTTCCACGATGGGTACATCCCTGGAATAGACGACCCGAGAAATAACCTAACATTACGGTTAGATCTCTGCCAACACAAGGCCGGGTTACCTCTGCAAAAATGGTAACTACTGACACGCGTATGCCATCCCCCGATCGTAACCGATCTTCCCGAGGATCCCCGATTTCCAACAAACCACATAGATAATAATGCAGCAACCACATAGGTTAAGTATCTGGGCTCCATACCATGATACCACCTCTATCCAGAAGGAATGACATACACTAAGGGGCGCTACTCCCTAGAACCTTGCCGCATCCTTCCTGTTTCGACCATTTCCGGGGTGTGAGGCTCGATGAAGTCTCGTCCACAAAGCTACGCTTTCTCAAAAAAAAGCCCTGCTTCGGGTCAAACAAAATGATCAACCTATGATCACAAAGATATAAGATCAAACAAATGATCATATCACAAATGACCAAACACTGATCATTTCACAGCAACACTCAGTATGCCACGTTACCAAATTGGGATATATCGCTGATAAATTTCAACTACATAACCTCTGAGCTCGTACGTCTCAGAGAAGGGTGTTAAGCTAAGAGAATAAATTCTCCGCCACCAACAGAAATGTATTTGAAAGAAATCAGCTTTATATCTCAAATTGTAACGTCAGACACACAATCCATACAAGTCTGTTCCGGGATCGAACAGAACCGAAGGCACTTCTCACGAAGCCCTTGCATATCCGGATAATTTCAATCACGTCAGGACTTCCCATCACTAAGGGTGATAAAACCTCTAAATCGAAGATCAGTCGATGTAGAGTAACTCGACGGTAATCCTTCCGTTTTCAAAAATATCCGGTCTTCAACGCCGGTCTTCAAATGCGATTCATAACGACGTATCACATATTCGGAATGGGTTATACGACCCCATGGTCCTTTCCCGGTTAACCCGAATAGTGAGCGTTTATTTCAAAAATAAGTGTGGCATTCAAATTCATCCAATCACAACAAATACCTATCTAAAGGTAAATATTGATAGTCGGTTATTTAACTATCAATAAAGATGCGCAACATCATCAGATTCCAAATAATTTTCCAAATTATTTCATCTTCAAAAATATCTTTACTAGATATAAAAATTTCCACACTTAACCGTTTGAAAACAAATTTTCAAATATTCACTTTTCAATTTATCTTTAAAAGATAAAATCCCTAAACAGCTCATTTCATATTGGAAAAGCATTTCCATACTTATTCAAAGATAAGTAATTCACAAATCATTTATTTTCAACACTTGAAAATATTCGATATACTTAAATCAATATTAAGTATATATCTCATTCTTTAAGGAAATCATTCTCTTTAAACACATTTATTTGAGTCAAAACGAATGTTACGTAAAACATCGTTACGACGACTCAAAATCACTAGTATAGGGATTCGAAATTAGATAGATATATAAATCCCAATACTACATAAAAACATTTCCTTTCGGAAATCATTTACTATAACAACAGTGTTATAGTCCATCATTTCCTTATTTTTCGAAACCGTCTATTTCAACAATAAATGTTGAAATCTATGATTTCGGTAATTCACACGTTTTAAAACATCTTTTAAAACAATCACTTCATTTCAAATATCGCTTTCCCAAAACAAGTTCATTTTACTTAACAATATATTCACTGTCCAAAATCGTGAATATACTTCAATAACCAAATTTCAATCTTTTCTACACATTTATTTCAAGAATCACCCACTGTCCAAAATCGTGGATAAATTCCCTTAATAATCTCTATATTTAAAATCAATCAAATTTGATTTATTTTCGAATTTATAAAAACAACGTTTATAAATTCGATTTCCATTTTCTAACAACTTTGATTTATACATCTTCTTTATTAACAAATTCGAATTATACTTGATATAAATATCACAAATCTATAAATTTTTGTAACTTTAAAATCTGAACGTTTATTTATTTAAAATAAATCACTTCAGAAATTTAATAAAACGTATAATTTCAAAGATCACTTTAAAAACCCTTTTAAAGTAAAAGTCGTTATTTTTTTAAAACTTCAAAACTGAATTCGATGATGCAACAACATCAATTAGTCAATCACAACAGTCAATATCATATATCAATATGATAACAGAATATATCACAATATCTGTAAATAATCAATACGGTGAGGAATCCAGTTGGATCCCTCCAACCTGTTTTCCTGCATCCAAAGATGTTAGCACAATACCAATTCCGCTCCAGTACGGAATTATCGCGGTATATAGGTTTTTATAAATCCGCTTACTAACGGCGCAATAGGGTCTCATCCGCTATACGAGGCGGGAAATCATCAATCCAATATATACATATGCCAATATGTATATACTGCTATATATAGATATATATCCTATAATATCTAATATCACATCCAATATAGCAATCATATCAATCAATAATAACTGCAAAAATTCCACATTCGATTTGAGTGAGAAGATCTCACCTTGATTTTCTGATAGCAATCTATAGCGATTATTTCGAATTAAATTAAACGAACGTTTAATTTCACTCAAAATTTTCACTGACTCCGATCGTCTCCAAATCAGTTGCACTGCGTAGAGCTCGGCAATACGATTCCAACGCGACTGGTTTTGTAATTTTTCGACCTCGTATCAAGCAGATATGATATTTTAACATTCACGGATTAAAATAAAATAAAATTACAATTTTTTTTTATTTCTAACCCTTAAAAATCTGGGCCGTTGATTTTCTAATTCCCAGATCTAGGCTGTTGAAGCCTTCTTCCCTCCCACACGCGAAAACACCCGGGCCAACACGTACTCAAACCCAAAACGCGCCTCCTCTCGTTCAAATTCGCACCCCACAAAGTTCATCGAGGCGTTGATCAAAGGCCGCCACTTTATAGCTCGTGATTGCCTCTACCATCGCCTGCGACATGGGCGAGCTCGACCACCTCTCCAGCTTGGAAAACACGAAAGAACGCACACCACTTGTAGCCAATTCGCCGATGATTTACTTGCCTATATTTGATCATAACCGTTGGGTTGCAAGATCTCTTCGTCCTCTACGATTCTCTAGTTGAACGATTACAACGATATTGACTGGATTTGGAGAAATTCGAGAATCAAATCTGGACGATATCGGCCATTGAAACGTTGGAGGCGGCTGAACGTGATTGCTAGGGTTTTGAGAAAGATAATGCATATATAATATTGTTTAATATTATTTTAATTAATAAAATTCTCGATTTTAACAGATTATACAAACGATCTCCAAACTACGCGTTCCGACAGGCAATCCTAGGGTTTTTCCGCGTTCCGGACACAATGGAACAGGTTTCGTAAGCTAATTTGATCGTATGCGCGAGATACGGAATTAAACGATCAATTTAAATTAAACCGATTTAAATCGATTTCGAGGCGTTTTGATTCGTACCGGACAAACGGTAAATCCAAAAATTACGAAATTTGAAATCATACAATAATATCACATTACGGATCCGATGAAACTGGTTTCGTCGAAATCCGAGACCGTTTGAAAAATGACTATTTTTAACTCGACGATTTAAAATTAAAATGACATCGATGCGTTTCGAGCTGCCACGGTCAAACGACAACTCCGATGGATACGAAAATTGAAATCCGATAATAACTAACTATTACGGATTCAATGGAACTGGTCTCGTTCAATTCTGAGACCGTTCGAAAATTGGCTATTTTTCAGTCGATAATTAAATATTAAAATATTCGATTTTCACAAATTTACTCCAAATTCAGTTTTAAGAGTTCTATAACCTTTCTATAACTCCAGTATGATTTAATATAACTTCATAAATCAGTTTTAATCCAATTAAATCCAGAATTCAATTATTTCTGGAATTTCACTATTACATTATCGATTTAATTATTCAATTAAATCCAAATATTCGAATTTAAAAGTATTCGACTTATTAATCTCACTTATTAATATTTAAAATAAATTAAATATTCGAATTTTAATTATCAAAAATTCTGGGTCGTTACAGACTTCCCCCCTTAAAAGAATTTCGTCCTTGAAATTACAAGTTAGGAAGAAGATACAAAATCCGTTAACTTTCCAAAACAAACCGTTCAAATTAGATTTTCAAATCTGTTAAGTGTTTAACTTCTCCAAAATTGATAGTTAACTTCTCACAAAATCTTTACTAAGTTTTCAAATCATAACTTAGTTTTCAAAATTTTCAAATTTCTCAAAAATATTCTAACGCCCTAAATTTTCAGAAAATTTCGCCAGCGTCTCCTTTGCGCGGCTCGATCCAAAAAAAAATGACAGTGTATATATATCACAAATATACATCCCATCAAGTGATGAGGCATCCCGTAGGGAAAAAAGTGTAAAAGTACAATATTTAATCCGAGATATGTACCTTATTATATTTTTAGCGAGCGTATACGGCTAATATAGCGCGAAAGCGAGCTCCAAATGCGAAGCAACGCCATCCGCACCTACTAAACACTCAACAAACCATATGAGAACATGTAGATATGAAAATAAAATCAATATACATCGTATAGCAACATAACTACATATGCTAACATAACAATGCATTCAAAAGCAACAATGCAACCATCAAACAATCATCCAACTATCATCCAACAACTTCATAACCAAATCAATATAGATTCACTTCTCATTAACGTTCATTGAATTGGTTTTCAATTTTAAATCATATTCGATTCATTTACATTGGATTTAATCAACATTCTCTTTCAATTCAATTAGTTTACATTCACTAATTCACATTCGTTCACTTCCAATTTGAATTTAATCACATAGCTTTCCAATTTGCTAATTCAATTTCATTAATACTTAATGAATTTTTTTATACACAATCAACTAACAATCAAATAACAACCAATGTATATTCAACACAACCAAATTATAAATTTTACATTCGATTTGGTTCAACACTTTTAAATTAAATTGACTTCCATTCAATTTATTTAATTTCTCAACTTCATTAGCTTTTAATGAATTAACACCTATATTCATCATTTCATATCAATACTTCACATTAAATTGATTAACATCCAATCCATTTATTCAATTCAATTGCTAATTCATTTAACAAATAAAGTTGAATTTCATTTATATAACTCAAGTTCACATTCATTTAATAAATTCCCTTATTAATTTACTTTGATATCAAAATCAACTTCGTTCAACATTACTTAAGTTATATTCCAATTAAACATCATTTGTTTAACTTAACTTAAGTTTCCACTTATAAATCCAAATTCAAATTTTAATCCTATTTAACCTTTACCAAAGTCAAATTGTTTTTTCACTTATTCAAAATTCATATTTAAATCCAGATTTCATATTCCACAATCTCAACTTAGATTTAATTGATTCACTTATACTTACTTTAATTTAACTTCATCCTTTAAGTTAAATTTATTCTATCAGAATTTAAATTATATAAGTTATCAATCCATTCAATTCCAGAATCTTTTCAATCTTTCAAAACTATTTTGAAATCTGTTCAAATTTATCTTCTGAATTCCCAAAACAAAATCCAAAATTTCCCAATCAACTTTTATTTAAAATATTCTGGCAGCAATTCCTCTTTTGGAAACCCGAAAATGAATTCTAATGATGTGGCCATCATCATCGGGATTATTTTCCAACGACCTGAAAAGAGTTCAGAGCTTTATCTCTCTAAAACATTTTTCCAAAATATTAAATTCTTTCAAAACACTTCTCTGGAATTTTATTTCAGATTATAAATCACAATTACAAATCTTTTACTTATATAACTTCACTTTATATATATAAGATTATTCCACAATTGTAAATCATATTAATTATAACTTCATACATTATAATTCATTGGTTTATACAATTTACTCTTTCACAATTGTTGTTTTCATTTACTTATTCAAACAACTTTAACTAACTTGTATATATATATACATTTTAACAACCAAACAACCAATTCATATATATACTTTAATAATTCTGAAAAATTATTTCTTTATATACAAAATATAATCAAGGTAAAATTATTTCATTTACCCAATTTAAAACAATACTGTGCTGAATTGTTCTATACAAGTGTTTAGAGATCCCTATCGATAGAGTTGTACGGACAATACCGACCAGAATCCATATACCACTCAACAAACCAATCATCACAATATAAAACAATTTTATATTCACTAACAAATACGCACTCGTATCTATTATTACACTCAACTCATTCTAGAGTACTACTGACTCTATCTCTAATGAGTAACACCCAACAGAGCAGGGTTGTCGCTTAACCATATGCTCTGATACCAAATGTAACATCCCGAAAATTTTCGACTTTCGAAAATTCAACATCGATATTCACTTTATCGACTGCCGAGCCATCGAATGCCGAAAACCCGAAAAGTTATGGTTTTAAGAAAGAAGAAAAAGAGTAGAAGAAGAAGATAGAAGAAAAAGAAAGAAGAACAACAACAGAACAACAGAACAGCAACAGAAAACAATATCAGAATCTTACACATCGCAGCGGAATAATATACAATAGATAATTACTAGTCTTTTAAAACAAAGAACTATATCAGTTTATATATACATCAATCAGAGTCAATATACGACTCAATACAACACAGCACATCAATGGACAGTTATATAACTTGTCCTCATACAGAATACACAGCGGAATAAATACTATCAGATACAAATACTACGTCTCGTCGTCCAGCTTATCTCCAAAGCTCCAGAATATCCAGAATATCCTGATAACATAACTCTAGGCTGCCCGTGTGGAAATTGGTGGGCACCCAGAGTTTAGAAGGGAACAATAAACTCCGAGTCAGTCATGGTGACTGGTGTGAGATCGTAAAACAGTTATTTATCTTTAAAATAAACAATAGAGAATTTTAAAGTAAATTCGCAATGCTTTTGGAAAATGAAACTACCATAAGACCTCCCGCCACACACACAATGCAAATGCAGAATTGGAGGAGATTTCTTCTTATGATAGTCAAAGATGCTTACTACGCAAAATCAAATCCTTTTTGATATTATTATTAGTGCATAGTGTAGAAACATTTCGAAAGTATAATATTAATCTTAGCCAACATACGACCAGTATCGTATGCCTACTATAGCTACCATCTAAACAGTGGTGACCACCGTACGTAAATGGCAGGTTCTACAACTAATACCGTACAAAGTTCGTATTGGAGTTTGGATTTCCAACAAATGGTCAGGCTAAGGAACTTCCTTTTCCACGATGGGTACATCCCTGGAATAGACGACCCGAGAAATAACCTAACATTACGGTTAGATCTCTGCCAACACAAGGCCGGGTTACCTATGCAAAAATAGGTAACTACTGACACGCGTATGCCATCCCCCGATCGTAACCGATCTTCCCGAGGATCCCCGATTTCCAACAAACCACATAGATAATAATGCAGCAACCACATAGGTTAAGTATCTGGGCTCCATACCATGATACCACCTCTATCCAGAAGGAATGACATACACTAAGGGGCGCTACTCCCTAGAACCTTGCCGCATCCTTCCTGTTTCGACCATTTCCGGGGTGTGAGGCTCGATGAAGTCTCGTCCACAAAGCTACGCTTTCTCAAAAAAAAGCCCTGCTTCGGGTCAAACAAAATGATCAACCTATGATCACAAAGATATAAGATCAAACAAATGATCATATCACAAATGACCAAACACTGATCATTTCACAGCAACACTCAGTATGCCACGTTACCAAATTGGGATATATCGCTGATAAATTTCAACTACATAACCTCTGAGCTCGTACGTCTCAGAGAAGGGTGTTAAGCTAAGAGAATAAATTCTCCGCCACCAACAGAAATGTATTTGAAAGAAATCAGCTTTATATCTCAAATTGTAACGTCAGACACACAATCCATACAAGTCTGTTCCGGGATCGAACAGAACCGAAGGCACTTCTCACGAAGCCCTTGCATATCCGGATAATTTCAATCACGTCAGGACTTCCCGTCACTAAGGGTGATAAAACCTCTAAATCGAAGATCAGTCGATGTAGAGTAACTCGACGGTAATCCTTCCGTTTTCAAAAATATCCGGTCTTCAACGCCGGTCTTCAAATGCGATTCATAACGACGTATCACATATTCGGAATGGGTTATACGACCCCATGGTCCTTTCCCGGTTAACCCGAATAGTGAGCGTTTATTTCAAAAATAAGTGTGGCATTCAAATTCATCCAATCACAACAAATACCTATCTAAAGGTAAATATTGATAGTCGGTTATTTAACTATCAATAAAGATGCGCAACATCATCAGATTCCAAATAATTTTCCAAATTATTTCATCTTCAAAAATATCTTTACTAGATATAAAAATTTCCACACTTAACCGTTTGAAAACAAATTTTCAAATATTCACTTTTCAATTTATCTTTAAAAGATAAAATCCCTAAACAGCTCATTTCATATTGGAAAAGCATTTCCATACTTATTCAAAGATAAGTAATTCACAAATCATTTATTTTCAACACTTGAAAATATTCGATATACTTAAATCAATATTAAGTATATATCTCATTCTTTAAGGAAATCATTCTCTTTAAACACATTTATTTGAGTCAAAACGAATGTTACGTAAAACATCGTTACGACGACTCAAAATCACTAGTATAGGGATTCGAAATTAGATAGATATATAAATCCCAATACTACATAAAAACATTTCCTTTCGGAAATCATTTACTATAACAACAGTGTTATAGTCCATCATTTCCTTATTTTTCGAAACCGTCTATTTCAACAATAAATGTTGAAATCTATGATTTCGGTAATTCACACGTTTTAAAACATCTTTTAAAACAATCACTTCATTTCAAATATCGCTTTCCCAAAACAAGTTCATTTTACTTAACAATATATTCACTGTCCAAAATCGTGAATATACTTCAATAACCAAATTTCAATCTTTTCTACACATTTATTTCAAGAATCACCCACTGTCCAAAATCGTGGATAAATTCCCTTAATAATCTCTATATTTAAAATCAATCAAATTTGATTTATTTTCGAATTTATAAAAACAACGTTTATAAATTCGATTTCCATTTTCTAACAACTTTGATTTATACATCTTCTTTATTAACAAATTCGAATTATACTTGATATAAATATCACAAATCTATAAATTTTTGTAACTTTAAAATCTGAACGTTTATTTATTTAAAATAAATCACTTCAGAAATTTAATAAAACGTATAATTTCAAAGATCACTTTAAAAACCCTTTTAAAGTAAAAGTCGTTATTTTTTTAAAACTTCAAAACTGAATCCGATGATGCAACAACATCAATTAGTCAATCACAACAGTCAATATCATATATCAATATGATAACAGAATATATCACAATATCTGTAAATAATCAATACGGTGAGGAATCCAGTTGGATCCCTCCAACCTGTTTTCCTGCATCCAAAGATGTTAGCACAATACCAATTCCGCTCCAGTACGGAATTATCGCGGTATATAGGTTTTTATAAATCCTCTTACTAACGGCGCAATAGGGTCTCATCCGCTATACGAGGCGGGAAATCATCAATCCAATATATACATATGCCAATATGTATATACTGCTATATATAGATATATATCCTATAATATCTAATATCACATCCAATATAGCAATCATATCAATCAATAATAACTGCAAAAATTCCACATTCGATTTGAGTGAGAAGATCTCACCTTGATTTTCTGATAGCAATCTATAGCGATTATTTCGAATGAAATTAAACGAACGTTTAATTTCACTCAAAATTTTCA
Source organism: Allium fistulosum (assembly GCA_030737815.1). Taxonomy (NCBI): domain Eukaryota; kingdom Viridiplantae; phylum Streptophyta; class Magnoliopsida; order Asparagales; family Amaryllidaceae; genus Allium; species Allium fistulosum. Next base: position 139,581,581 of record CM060904.1, read on the forward strand.
CTGACTCCGATCGTCTCCAAATCAGTTGCACTGCGTAGAGCTCGGCAATATGATTCCAACGCGACTGGTTTTGTAATTTTTCGACCTCGTATCAAGCAGATATGATATTTTAACATTCACGGATTAAAATAAAATAAAATTACAATTTTTTTTTTTATTTCTAACCCTTAAAAATCTGGGCCGTTGATTTTCTAATTCCCAGATCTAGGCTGTTGAAGCCTTCTTCCCTCCCACACGCGAAAACACCCGGGCCAACACGTACTCAAACCCAAAACGCGCCTCCTCTCGTTCAAATTCGCACCCTACAAAGTTCATCGAGGCGTTGATCAAAGACCGCCACTTTATAGCTCGTGATTGCCTCTACCATCGCCTGCGACATGGGCGAGCTCGACCACCTCTCCAGCTTGGAAAACACGAAAGAACGCACACCACTTGTAGCCAATTCGCCGATGATTTACTTGCCTATATTTGATCATAACCGTTGGGTTGCAAGATCTCTTCGTCCTCTACGATTCTCTAGTTGAACGATTACAACGATATTGACTGGATTTGGAGAAATTCGAGAATCAAATCTGGACGATATCGGCCATTGAAACGTTGGAGGCGGCTGAACGTGATTGCTAGGGTTTTGAGAAAGATAATGCATATATAATATTGTTTAATATTATTTTAATTAATAAAATTCTCGATTTTAACAGATTATGCAAACGATCTCCAAACTACGCGTTCCGACAGGCAATTCTAGGGTTTTTCCGCGTTCCGGACACAATGGAACAGGTTTCGTAAGCTAATTTGATCGTATGCGCGAGATACGGAATTAAACGATCAATTTAAATTAAACCGATTTAAATCGATTTCGAGGCGTTTTGATTCGTACCGGACAAACGGTAAATCCAAAAATTACGAAATTTGAAATCATACAATAATATCACATTACAGATCCGATGAAACTGGTTTCGTCGAAATCCGAGACCGTTTGAAAAATGACTATTTTTAACTCGACGATTTAAAATTAAAATGACATCGATGCGTTTCGAGCTTCCACGGTCAAACGACAACTCCGATGGATACGAAAATTGAAATCCGATAATAACTAACTATTACGGATTCAATGGAACTGGTTTCGTTCAATTCTGAGACCGTTCGAAAATTGGCTATTTTTCAGTCGATAATTAAATATTAAAATATTCGATTTTCACAAATTTACTCCAAATTCAGTTTTAAGAGTTCTATAACCTTTCTATAACTCCAGTATGATTTAATATAACTTCATAAATCATTTTTAATCCAATTAAATCCAGAATTCAATTATTTCTGGAATTTCACTATTACATTATCGATTTAATTATTCAATTAAATCCAAATATTCGAATTTAAAAGTATTCGACTTATTAATCTCACTTATTAATATTTAAAATTAATTAAATATTCGAATTTTAATTATCAAAAATTCTGGGTCGTTACAGTGCTTGTATTAACATTCCTTGATCTGCATCCCCATTTGGTAAGTTATTTTCTTTCGAAATTGTGGTATTGCAATCTGCCTAAACTTGAACCTGCTTTGAGTCCTTACTGTAGTTTTTAGTAATTACATTATAATTTTTAGAAGTATTATTATCTGTAACTCCATTTGTGATATCAGATCTCATTTGTGTTTCAGGAACTACATCCACATTTTTAGCAATTTCATTTATGTTTCAGTAAATTTGGGGTCAAAAATTGCACAGTTTTTTGAAGCTTGGAGATAGAAGTCATATTCATGTCAACAGATGCCTCAAGATTTTCATTTTGTCCAAGTTTTCCAATATGTTTTCCTTGTCTGCATCAATAGTTTCCTCTAAACCTCTATCGATGTCCATATTTTCCAAGTTTGCATTACATTCTTCATTTTCAATGGTTTGCATTGTTTTGTCCAAGCATGATTTTTCATTCCCCATTTTTGTGAAAAGGCAGTTTTCAAGATTGTGACCGAAATAAGAACATGTTTTGCATCTTGGAGGAATCCATTCATATTCAATTATTTACATCAGATTTTTCTCACTATTCATTGATATATATATATGATTCATTTAGTAGTTCAGCATCTGCTTTGATTTCTACTAAGATTCTTGCATAACCGAAGCGTGCTTCTTTCGTGGTTTTTTCATCAAGCTTCAATACATGCCCACTGCACTTGCAACTACATAGAAAGCTTCTTTATCCTATAGCTTCAATTTTAATTCAAGAAGTCTAATCCATATTTGGAAGTGTCGATAACAAATCTTTTTGAAGATTTACTTTATTTGTCCATATTTTTCAAGATAATATGTTTTCCATTGATAATATATGGACTTTTATCAATAGCTTTGTCACAATCAATAATCTGCAAGTCTAATGATGAAAAACCCAATTGTTTCTAGCATAGATCTCAAAATTACTTGAAGGATTCTAAATTCTAGAAACAAATGTCTTGAAATGATGATAAAATGGGCGGTTGCCAAAAACATAGGCAACAGTAGAATTGTTCCATTTAATTTTCTATCATTTTGTCGACCCCCTCTTTAACCACCACTGCATTTTATCGTTTATGGTGATAGGGGCAACATAACGAGGTCAAATTCTGAATTATGGCGCCTATTCTTGATCATTCCAATCCAACAAGATGCCTTTTTCATTGAATTACTGTCTTTTGCCTGAAGCTAAACTATATTCCTTGATCTTGAAACAATCTGAACCATGTTGCTTGATCTTGAAATGGATACTACACTTTTCCTGTAATGATATAGTTGAGTTCTTAGCCCTTTATCAGTTTTTTGGAGGTGGTTATGGTGGTAGGGGTTTTTTCGATGGTTCTCTACCTAGAATCCCTCGTCGTCGATGATTGGAGGATTTTCTCTAAGGATGGTTATGAAAGGAGGTTGAGATTTATTGGAGAAGGGAAATTTTGAGGAATGAAGCCCTCGGTCTGAACTTATTAGGCAGCCATTAATGTCTTTTTTATCTTAATTCTTCTTATATATAATCTTTTCACAAGAGAACTTTAGTTTTGACTCTTTAATTTGGAATGTTTCATCCAAGTTTAAGTAATACACACACATATACGTAGGGAGTCACGGTTTCTTTGTTTCAAGACAAGACATAATTCTTTCTTTTATTCATATTTCAAATAGACAATATTACATCATCCCTTTCTTTTTGTAAAGTTTCTTCAAAGATTTTTTAAAACTAATCTATTTTTTAGCTTCAACCTCTAACTCAATAGTTGATTTCTGGCCACCTTAAAAAATTGTACACTATCGTCTTCTTGGAGTAGCGGAAATCAACATAAAGTTGATCCATTGAAGAAAAAAATTTAATCGAAACATATACTTAAGCATCGCCTAATTTATAAGTAATTCATACCCGCCATCACGACAAATGGGAAGGTTCTATTCTTTTTCATCTTATTTCTCTTACACTATTATGTATTTATTGGAAATCAAAATTATGATTTTGGATATTATACTTTATTAATATGTGTATCAAACAGGTGTTTACTATGTACATGCCATACTAATTGTCATGTACAGAGTAAACGTAGTGTTGAACACGTATTAATAAAGTAAAACATATCAAAATCATAATACTCAATATAATATACCTTTTATTAGTATATTAGAAAATTTGTTTTTTTAAGTAGGTTTTTTATTTGCCGTAAATGATCTAATTATTTCTTCACCCAGTGATAATAAAGCCATTGGTTTTATTGTCAATGGATGAATAATTTCTATCTATGTTGGTTATTAGTTTGTTAAAAATTCTACATGGTCCATGGAATTTGAAATCGATTCTGATGTATAAAAAGCTTAGTATTGAATATAACCATGCCTTGTGAAGTAATGATTACGCTTTATGTATTATATGACAATTAAGATAAGATTGTGTATAATTGTATATACAGGGATAAATTCATATACAAAGCAAACAACATGCAAGTCCACTGGAAGCAAGGCTCCTCTCTTGCACTTAGCAACCAAGTTATGTGATACTTTCATTTTGTTCATTTGATTTAGTTTAGTTGTAACAATAGTAATAAAAAATGAAGAATTATACATAGATGTATAAACCAATCGTAGGACAAAGGAAGTCTACTAACAATAGGAGGAGTGAAGAAGCCTCACCGCTTCAATTGCTAAAACCGTGGCTCTTCATGAAATTCGTAAGCAATAAAAATCACCAATCTCCTTATTAGAAAGCTTCCCTTCCAAAGGCTTGTTAGAGAAATCGCTCAAAAATCTAAGGCAAATATACTACCTCAATATTATTAAAAATTGGATTAGACCACATATTGAAATATATTTCTTGAAATCACCAACATAGATTTATTTGAATAAAAGTGTTTGCTTTAGTTGTGTTTCCAGCTAGAAAATGCTTCCAGTATAAGTACAGATGTTGTGATGATTCATGTTTTAGTTTAGTTTAGTTGAACTATATGCTTATATTGTTTAATTAAAATTTCTAGCATGAAGTTATCCCTATAATTTTGGAGTTAGACACATGTTCAGTTCATTGTATTTGTGTCGACGTCGTAGTGTAGAATCATTCAACTCTCACTACTGCAACTTCAGACCTTTATTTTCCAACGACATTGTCACCAACCCCTTCCTGTCTTCAATCTGCCAACATCTACTAGCTTGATATATGTGAAAATATAAATAAATAAATTTATTTAACTGATAAGATTTAAAATGCTAATTCAAAACATTTAAATTGTCAAAACCATTTAAATAAAAATTTACAATTATTATTATTATGTGTACAGTGTATATATAAATATAATTTTCAAAATAAATCTTTGAACAACATAGGTGTGTATAAAAGGGGAAAATGTGTATATGGCAGTGTAAGTTCCAACACCTATATACATACATGTTAACCAAGTACACTATTTATACTTTGCACGTGCACTATACACATGAATATAACTAGATATAATTGATTTCAAATTCAAATAATTCTATTATTTAATTAAATTAATAAATTAAATAAAAAACATTTTACATAAATAATTTTTAGATGGGATCAAAAATCAATTAGACCTAAAAAATTAAAAATAGTAAAAAAATGAAATCATTTATCCAAGGGCAAAAAAGAGATAAGCACGTAGTAGAGAATGTATTTCAAACAAATAACTAGGTGAAGTGACTACCTTCAGGCTACACATCTCTAGAGCAATGTGCCAAGGCCAAAATAATGGTCCTCTACGAACAGAAGACTGGCCTGCCTCTAACAAGATAGTACAGAATATGTCATCACCCAAGTCATTACCGACCTATCCGAGAGCCCTCTTCACATATACCATAATAATTTGAAATCCGAAGGTCCTTGCGGGAAAAATATATCTAGTAAGGGGATAATCATATCCTAATGGTTGCAAACCACATAGCCTTGCCCTATCTACCTTATTTCAGCCATTTCTGGATGTGAGGCGTAAGGTAATGATTATCTTTCACATAGCATATATCACTTTCCTCTTTGAATGCCAAATTGCTATTCCATAATCATTCAACTAATTTCTACAGACGTATAACTCTTGAGCTCGTACGTTTCAGGAAAGGATGTCGAACTAAAGAGAAGTTGCCTTCTTCGCCACCAAACAGTTGATACATTTATAAAAATCAATCAGTGTGATTTTAAAATGCAACGTCAGGCATTCATCCATACATGTTTTCTAGAAATAGGACAAACCGAAGACACTTCTCCTACTACATCCTGTTTGAAATCACCTCTAGGATCTATAGCGATCAGTCCTTGCATTGGATGTTTCATATCGAAGAGACCACTGCTACTATATGTATATTGGCAATTTATCCCCAAATGATCATAAGCAATCCTTCATTACGAAAATCTCAAATATCAATGTCTTCCAACACCTGTATATTCGAATGCATATACGTTGGTCAGAATTGGTTTTTGGATAAACCGATCTTGTTCTCTTCGAATCAACATCGATAAAGAGGCCAAATTTGATTTTCGGTTATTTAACTATCAAAGCAACAATAAAATTTAGCACCATAGGCAATCACTAGGCCATTTAATAAATATTTTATTACTTGAATCGCTTTTCCAATATTTACTTCAAATTATCTTTTAAAAAGACATATTCACAAAACCATTTTGAATTTTCGATATTTGGAAAACATTCTCATATACTTATATCAAGGTATAAGTATATTCACAAATAATTTCATTTTCAACACTTAGAAAAATATTTCCATATTGTAATTAAAGTGGAAAACAAGTACGTAAACAAATCTAAAGGAAAGTATTCTTCGAAATGCACTTTTTTGGGTTAAAAAGAATGTTGCGTAAAACATCTTTACGACAACCCAAAACACTAGTATAGGGATTTGGTTAATTATATGCATATAAATCTTATATACTATACAAAACATTTCCTTTCGGAAGTCATTTACTATAACAACAGTGTTATAGTCCATGTTTTTCTTACTTCCTCGAAAATATCTATTACAACAATATATATTGAAATCTATGTTTACGATACTTATCACATTTTAAAACCATTTTCAAACTATTAAATTCCATTTGGAATTATTATATTTCCAAGCATTACTTCCAAAAGATAAATTATTTCTAAAACCAGTAACTCCATCAAAATATTACTTTCTTACATTCCTTTTAAAAGATAAACTACTTTTAAAACGATTAACTGCATACCTAAATTTCAACATAACTTATTTCTATATTATAAACTATGTTTATAAATTTCATTTTTATTTTACAAAACTTCTATTTATAAAATTCCTTTATTTTAAAATTGTTTTTATAAACCCATTCAGTTCTAAATCTCATTTATTTATAAAATCCATTTATACGTCCTTTTTCTTTGATATTCTAATTTATTTAGAAAAATACATTTACAAAATATTGATTTCAAATCAATTCAATATTTCATAAAACACCATTTAAAATCCATTACTTTATTTATAAAATATACCTTTATGAATCCATTATATAACTTACTCTAAAATCTCTATTTAAAAACACTTTGCAAAATAGTAAATTGAAAGTACTAAAAATCATACTTTTATTTATTTAAAAATAAATTCATTTCTTTTAATAATATGAAAAATTATTGAAATAAAAATTCCAAAATCACTTTAAAAATCATTTCCAATTCATAATCATTATTTTAGTATTCCAAAATACCAAACAAAAGGCCCAGTGCTATTATAGCACTAAATATGTCAAATTATATCACAATCAATAATATGACATCCAAACATCATATATCACCATATATATGAAAAGTAAAATCAACAATGGTGAGGAATCCTATTGGATCCTTCCAACCCGCCCTCTGCATCACATAAAGAATATAATCATAAAAATATAGATCAACCACTTCGAGACAGGATCATATACAAAGGGCCATCGGCTGCTATATGGGAACGTAAAAGGGTCTCCTCCGCTCCAATAGACGAGAATATATCTAAACCAACTAATAAATATATTAAATCATCCAAACAAGAAACAAATAACATAAATAAAATTATTCCCACTTATATAAAATTATAAGCAGCCCAGAGAGGTGAGTTCGGTCATAGAAATTACAGAAATCATGCTCCGGTTTGAATTAAAATCGAATGGTCGTACAATGTAACCCAAAATTCCTATTAGCTCTGAATCCATCCAATCAAACTTCAAAGTGCTCAAAATTGACCTCGTATGAACAAGTTATTAATTAACGATCATTTACAAAATTAAATTTAAAATTAACATTAATAAATTAAATTTTCAAAGCATTAATCACCTTTCCACTTCTTCCCTCTCGCACGTGTATATACAGGCGGCGTTTTCCTCTTTTTATTTTTTATTTTTTTATCTGATTGGTAACACAACCACATGGGATGACACCATAGCCACATGCGCTTATGTCATCGCCTACCGCTACTCGCCCCACCTTGCCGCGCGCGCGCCATTTGCACGAAACCCAAAAATGAACACGGGCTGATCCTCGAACGCAACCCTTTAGCCACCACGCTTCTCCTTTTGACGAGCGGTTGGTATGGATTGGTTCACAGTAATGAGAGCAATAACTTTCATGTTGAAGGTTCTGGCTAATTTTGCTTCAATTGCATCAAGAGATATGGACCATTGATTTGTTTTTTAATGGTGGTTGAGTTAGGTTTAGGATTTGGCAAATGAAAGAAATTAAGGCCCTTTTATAGAAAATTTTCAAAGCACTATTCACTCTTTAAAATTTCAAACTTCAAATAAAGCGTGCCACATGGCGTTCTATATGTTATACCCCAATTCAGAATATAATGGAATATATATCGGAATCCAATTCCATCGTATACAAAAGATAGTTTTTCAAAATAAAATTATATTAAATTAAATTCCTTTAATAAATTTCTATGGGTTTCGAACTCACACGACTAAACGAAACATTCAATTTCCATGAAATTGGACAGTAATTTACTATTATGGATCCAATGAAACTGGTTTAGTCGAAATCTGAGATAGTGCTCCAGAAGGCCATTTTTATATGTTAATTAGATCGAGTTATTTCCAAAATTAGTTTAATTACTTTTAATTCAAATTTAAAAGTTTACTATCTTTCTTTTTATTAAAAATAAAATTTAAATTAACCATCGAAATCATTTTTAATTCATATTAAATTCAAGATTAAATTATTTAAACAATTCCAAATAATAAATTTAACAAATTAATTATCCAATAAATCACTATATTTGAAATACAAGTTATTTAACTTATAAAATTAACTTTTGAGTATTTAATTCAATTACATATTTCAAATTTAAATGATTGAAATTCTAGGTTGTTACATTACCGCTTAGCTATCGTCAACGATGTCTGACGATTGTGACTTTGTTGCGTAAGTGCAACTGCAGACACGCACGATTGGCGATGTCGACTGGGCCATAGGCGTGAGTAAAGAGACATAATTTGGAGGTGTCATGTGCTTTGGTGTAGGTGCTGGTTGTGACGACCCGCCCTTCACGACCCTCGAAAATCGACACAAAATACTCAACAGTATAATATGCCGACGATCGAATGCCGGAAAGACAGATTGTAGAAGAATAAGAAAGTAGATAGAAGAAGAAAGAACTAAACAAAATCAGAACCTCACAGTCGCAGCGGATAAAATATAATATATAGAACAGATCTTTACACAAAATGAAACTATATCTGTTTATATACAATACATCATCATCAGAGTATATCAATACAATCATCAATATCCAGTCAATCAGTCAATACAACAATCACAGCAGCGGAATAATACAAGTACGAGAAATACGTCTCGAACTCCAGCTCCTCTCCTGAGCTCCATAGCAACCTATCCTGAAATATACTCGGTCTGACCCGAGCATTATAATAAAATAACACCCGAGTCAGTCTGGAATACCAACGCATCATAAATACATCCAAACTGATTATTAAAGTTTCAAAAATCCTTTGAAAACAAAAGCATCTCGTAAGACCACGCCACAAATAAACATGTCGGGTTTTTACCTTACGATAGCTAAAACACTTTTATATTAAAATCCTCTGATATTATAATAGTGTCTATAGAAAGTAAAATAGAATCTAGCTGAAATGCTTGCATCTCACATTTCAACGATAGTTGGGCACAATCAAAACCGTACAGGCACGTAGGGAGAATGGATTTCCAACGAATGACTAGGCACTGGGGTACCACCTGTCACAGTACGTGGCCTAGATCACAGTACCGAGGAGTACGCCCGCTCCTCTGCAACACAAGGCCGGAACCATCCCTTACTGGATGATCCCGAATAAAATCACCCCACGGTTGGGATCAGCAACCGCACCACTAAGCCGAAATAAAAAGGGACATCTAGACAGGGATGACCTTACTCTCCAGTGGGAGCTACCCACGAAGCCTTGCTGCATAACCCCTGATTTTCAGTCATTCCCGGTTGATGAGGCTTGAGGCTAAACGATACCTTTATAGCACAAATCCCTTAGAATGCCCATCGTCCACCTGACGATGTCACGAAAGCATTCGTCCATATAAGTCCGTCCTGGGTTTGAACGGAACCGAAGGCACTATTCCTACTACATCCATTTTGGAAATATCCTCAGGATTAGTAGCGACTAGCCCTTGCACTTCACTGCTCCATCTTCGACTCCGAAATCGTTTTCGCGAAACGTACAAACCGGATCGAAGTGGTTTTCGAGTCTCCAGACCTAGAATCCCGGTATACGGAAACCCGATCCCAGACTCTTCGAAACGATCAGCGCATTTGGCCACTATTGATAGTCGGTGATTTAACTATCAATTAATGTTCACAAACATCCATACACATCCATCACACAATAAATAATCTCCATATTATTTATTTCTTCTAATATCTTTCAAAGATATATTTTCACATTTTCAAAACTCGTTTGAAAACAATTTTCCAAAACTCTTCCTTTACAAGGTAAATCTTTTACCCTTTATTCCCATCGGGAATAACCAAGTATAAAACAATTTGCATTTAAACAGTTAAAAATACTTTGTACTGAAATATACTTTAAAATATGAAAATTACTTCTATTTATTTACTCAAAATATAAAGTTAAAATATGTGAAGAAAACTAATTATTACACATAAACTTTGATTTAAAGATAAGGGTTTAGTTTAACTAAATTCAAAATAGTGTTATAAGAAGAAAAATGCTAATTTTAACAACTTAAGCTAAAACCAACCTTTAAATAAATCCATTTGTAAAATAATTGCTAATATACTTCCAAATTATTACGGTATTAAAAATTATTAATTTATTTCTTTAAAAATAACGTTTCCTTAAAAATACTTTTTAAAACGATTTAAAACTTAACCTTTAGTTAAATAAAATCTTTTTATAAACATTTACTTGGTTTTTCCCAGGGAAACACTTTCACGTTCCCAAAACATTCCAAAGTACTCTTTCATATAAATCCACTGATTTATTTCAAGTCAATTTATGATTTCAACATAAATTTCCAATTCCATACTTAACTATAACTTCCTCCGAAGTTAAATCACAATTTTTCATTTCCGAAAATTCATTTTTAAATATAGTTTAAACATTTTGGTGAATTTTCAATGGAAGCCAAATTTTCAATTTACTTAAATAAAATTCCAATGGAGAAAACGGAATTTTAAAAATATTCTATTAACACTTAAAATTGTACATTTATATTCGGAAGCTTCATTTCAACATATTTTTACTTTTCCGGATATCACTATTCATCATTAAATAAACCACTGTTATTTTACTCGATTTATAATTTCATAGAATTCATTTCCAGAAAACTTATATTTCACATTCAACGATTGATAAATTTCCCACAATATTTAAAATCCCAATTTTACCAATTTACATTTTCCATTTCAAAACAGAATCCAATTTTTATATTCCTTTAAATTCCTTATTTAACAATTTCTTTAATTTCTTTTAAATCCCCAATTTCTTCATTTCTAATTTAATTCTGGAATTATAATTTATACCACAATTTCACAGAACAATTTAAAATTCCAGATTTATCAATCACAACATATAAACAGGTATCACTATCAATTATAAAATAATTGCTACATCGTGAGGAATCCAGTTGGATCCCTCCAACCTGTTTTTCCCTGCATCCACAAATATTAGCACATCACAATATAAATATCAATCCAGACAGATAAACACACATATCGACAATCAACCACACAGATATTTAAATATCAATTATTTATAATGTCTAGCATCCAGATGTGAGTGAGAATAACTCACCTTGAGTTTCGGCGAGCGTTCGAAATTTAAATTAAACCGGACGATGTCCGATTTAACCCAAATTCCTACTTGCCCGGAATGAATTCGGATCTGCACTATCGCGTAATGTTCGTCTCTGCGATTCCAACGCTTCCAATTTCGTCTCAATCTGATATCGTATGAACTCGTTACGATTTTACAAAGTTTTGATAACGATTTATAACAATTTCTTTTATTTTTAATCTTTACCTAAGCAAACGAATCTGGCCACACATCACGTAAATGAAATCAGGCCGTTAATCCCATCTCCCTCCTTCACGTTCGCACGCTCCAGTAAAACAACCCATCATCGCCGCGATTTAGGGTTTCAAACCACCACCTCCTTGCTCGACTAGAACGCGATCGTGACCCACCATCTCGAAGGCCATAGCGGCGCGCACCCCAGGCCCAAGCAATGCCGAGCTCGGCGGCTTCCATCCTTCGATCGACGAGCATGAACGCACGGCCACGCGACCCTCTCCCTCCCTCTACGTTGCGCCAATGACGATCTCAGCCGTTGGATGGCATCATCTCGACGAGCTCCCCAATTTTCCAGTTGGAGGAATTCGCTATTACGTGATGGATTGATCGCAAATTAGAGATGAACGTCGTTGAGTTTAGGCCATTAAATGTATAAGAGCGGCGGCTGGAACGTATAAGCTAGGGTTTGAGATAAAACGTTAATATATATATATAATTTAATATTATTTAATTAATAAAATATCTCAATTTAACAGTTAAAGCACACGACATCCAATTCTCACGTTCCGACAGGCTATCCTGGGATTTTTCCGCGTTCCGGACACAATGGGACAGGTTTCGTAAGCTAATTTGATCGTATGCGCGAGTTACGGAATTAAACGATCAATTTAAATTTAAATCGGTTAAATCGATTTCGATGCGTTTCGAGCTGCCACGGTCAAACGACAACTCCGATTGTTACGAAAATTGAAATCCGATAATAACTAACTATTACGGATCCAATGGAACTGGTTTCGTCAAATTCCAAGACTGTGCCCCGGAAGGCTATTTTAACTCGTCTATTAAATCAGGCGATTTCTGAACATCGTCGAAAACGCTTCAAATTTCACCTTTAAAATTTTATTAACTTAACAATAAATCATATAAAATTTATAATCACATTAAAAATCATTCTGGCTCATCCCAGACTCAAATCTGATTAATTTGCATTTTAATAATATTAAATTCATTTTTAAATTAATATAAAATTCCAAATAATAATTTGTCGACTTTTAAATTCATCTAAAATTACCACCACACTATTTACACTCCAATAACTCCAAATAAATTTTTAAAACTATTTTTATCACTATTTACACTCAGATTTACCTTTTATCTCAATTTTGAATATTTAAATAGTATCTTCCCGTTATTCAAATTCAACCCGAAATTACTATAATTAAAAATTACAGCTTATTTCATTGATTGAATCTGAATCTATTCATTTTAAAATCAATTAAGAATCCACATTAACATTTAAAATGAATTAAATGTTCAAATTCAATGGCTTAAAAATACGGGATGTTACATTCCTCCCCCCTTATAAAAATTTCGTCCCCGAAATTTGCTAAGGTAGAAAATACTCTCCAACCCATTTATTTCCAAATTTGCTTAGTTAAAAGCTATATTCACTTTCCAAAAAGTTTCAGCTCCATTTCAAAACCACTTGCTTTATTTACTCTAAAGCCTTTATCTTAACACTCGCTTTCAAAATAACTTTACTTATTAATAAATTTTCCCAAAAATCCCAAAAATTTTCTAACTCCCCAAATTTCTGGAAAATTTTGGCGGAGTCTCCTTTGTACGGAGGAGCTTCTGCGATATCGCAGGATACACAAATATATATATATACATCGGCTCACATGGCCGGAAACCAAAATATATCACAATATATATATCATTTCCCAATTATATTTGCGTAGGCGTACCTCTTTAGCAAATTTTAATAGCGAGCGGCTAATATAACGCATATACGCGCTCCAACTCTCTCGAACGCCTCCCGTCCCTGTACTTACTCAACAAACTCATCAGTTTTCAAAGATGTGAGCATTTTAATAACATTTCCAATGTAAATGCAAGCCCAACATTTCCATTTCATAACCAAACCAAGCAAACTTCATCATTAACAATGTTAACCTTATTTATTTCAACAATCCAAAGATTTCAATCACTTTCGAATCACTTATTCAAGTCTACTTCATTTTATTTCATTTGAATGCTTTAAATTCAAGTTCACTACATACAATTCATATTTACCTCAACCAATTCATTTCCACTTCAATATGATTACATATGCCTTTCTTACCTTTTAATTTTACTTACATTCCAAATTTGATTTACAATCAAATTTCATTTTGAACTTGAAATATTTGCATTTCTTTTATAATCCATTTCCATTCATATGCAAACATTACTCATTAAGAGGTCAATTCATTCCTATTGATTCAAAATCAATTTCATTCGCTATTCTTAACCAATTCACTTGCATTCATATACAAAACTCTTTGAATTAGATTCCAATCCATATCAATTTATCCAAAAATCAATTTCAATTGTTTGTTACACAATTCAATTCCGAATACATGCCAATTTCATTTCATTCAAGCAAAATAATCACCACTTAAACTTATAAACATTAAAATTAATTTCCAACTTAGATTCATATAAATTTTATTCCATTTGCATGGTTCACAAACCAAATATTTTCTCTTTCCAATGTAATTGTTAAATTACATTTTCCTTACATCTTTATTTCCATTAACCAAATTTAAGTTTATATTAATATCATTCGATCCTGGGTTATATTCAACTCATACATTCTTAATTTACCACAATAATTAATGAATATCATTTCACTTTCAATTCAATTTTATTATCCAACAAATTCCATTCAAATTTCTTAATAAAGCTCATCCACAATCATTTGTTTATTTCAATTTGCTTAAGTAGTTTCACAATATTACCATTATCTATTTAATTTTATTTCCATCTGATTCTCATTCAACCCATTTCAATTCATTTACAAAGTTTAATGCTCTTCGTTTATTTATCCAATCCATGTACAAATTTATTTTATTAACAAAGAGACCATTTAAATTATTTCTCTCATTTGAATTTTATTTACAATTCAAACCATTACTATTATAAGCTAATTCCGTTATACATTCTCACTTCCAACATTTATTACCAAACTTAAATTTCATTCAACAACTGGATTTTTTCCTTACTTCCTAAATTTTGACCAAACTATCAAAATCCTATTTATTGCAATACAAACTCCATTTAATTTAGCTAACACAAAACTCATTGCCAAACAATCATTTTAAATTTAATTTAATGAGCATTTACTTCATTCAACATCCCTTCAACTAAATTAAATTTCCATTTAATTAAATTCTTATCCAAATTTAATTCAAGGTTAACTAGATTATATATGCATTTTCAATTTAATTCCTTTCCAGAATTAATTCAAGTTCATCTAAATTTTATTTAGCCAACTTGGGTTTATATCATTTCCTTTACTACCTTAAATAAGAATTTAATTACATTCATTCTTATTCATAACACAACAGAAATTTTAATTTTAATATTCAGCTTAATTCCATCTTAGTCGAAGTTAAACCAAATTCAATTTAATCTTAATTCTCCATATCCAAGTTCAACTTATTTACTAACTTCAGTTCACTTACCTCTTTTATATTTTATAATTGTTTCACCTTACTTTGCATTCCATTTAAAATTAAGTTCGAATTCACCATTCCATTTATTATTTCCATTTGTGATTATAATTCCATTTTACTTGAGTTAAAATCAAATCTTCATTCTCAAGTTCTCCAACTTATTTACTTATAAGTTTATATTGCTCATTTCAAACCAATCCACATTTTTATAATCACAATGTCAATTTTTAACACTTAATAACTTAAGAATATGAATTCATTTGTACAATCATAAGCATTCACATTTCACCGTTATCTCAACTTCCATTTAATTCCAATTCATTTAGGTTTAATTCAATTTCAAATCCTTAATTTTATTTAACTTATCATAAGTTAAATCTAGATATATTCCATTCACCTTCATTTATTCGAAGTAAATTTACATTCCATATATACTCAATTCTTCTTTAAATCAACTTTCCTTTATAAGTTATATAGTTGAATCATTTCAACTTCTACATTTTTATTTTAAAATAGAATTTCCAGAATTCAATTTACCCGGATTTATTTCAAAACCAATTTGAAATAAAAATCAACACATTTCTCTTTTGATATTCAAATCAAATACCAAATTCCAAAACAAACTGCTTTTACCAAACAATTTTCCTTTGAAAATTCCAAAATCACTTGTTTCCCAAACAAGTCCAAACAATGTCATAACCAACTATTTTGGTAGCAATCCATCACTTTAGAAACTCGAAAATGAATTCTAATGATGTGGCCAGCATCACCAGGATTATTTTCCAGCGACTGAAGTGAGTTCAATGCTTTCCACTTCCAAAATTCACCTCAAAACAATTTCTATTCAAAAATATTTCCCCAAAATATACTCCATTCTTACAAATGCTTTTGAAAACATTTTTAACATTTCCACAAAGTCAAACTCCCAAAACTTTGTTTAATTCCATCTGAAATCCCTTTCAAAATTTCCGGGGTCAAAATTCTAGTTTAAATCAAAATTTAATTTTTTTACTTTTTATATTTAAAACATATTCAGTCAATTCCATTTGGTTATAAACCATTTTAATATTTTAACTTCTTATTGGCTTATAAATCATTTCGAATTTTAGCTCATATTTTAATTTCTTACTTGTTTACTGTATCAACAACCAAACATCCAATACATAATAATAATTCAGAATATTATTTCTTTATATCAAAATATAATTTTGGGTAAAATTATTTCATTTACCCACTTTAAAAACAATACTATGTCGGTTTATCTTGTTTAAGAGTTTAGAAACCCCTATCGATACGGTTGTACTTCCCGCACCGACCAGAATTCATAAACACTCAACCGATAAGTCAACACAGTACAAAAACAATTTTATATCCACTAACAAGTACGCTCTCATAGCTATTAGTATACTCAACTCATTATAGAGTACTTCCGACTCTATTGAAAATGAGAAATTTCCCCACCAAAGCCTAGGTTGTCGCCAATCTAAGCTCCGATACCAACTGTGACGACCCGCCCTTCACGACCCTCGAAAATCGACACAAAATACTCAACAGTATAATATGCCGACGATCGAATGCCGGAAAGACAGATTGTAGAAGAATAAGAAAGTAGATAGAAGAAGAAAGAACTAAACAAAATCAGAACCTCACAGTCGCAGCGGATAAAATATAATATATAGAACAAATCTTTACACAAAATGAAACTATATCTGTTTATATACAATACATCATCATCAGAGTATATCAATACAATCATCAATATCCAGTCAATCAGTCAATACAACAATCACAGCAGCGGAATAATACAAGTACGAGAAATACGTCTCGAACTCCAGCTCCTCTCCTGAGCTCCATAGCAACCTATCCTGAAATATACTCGGTCTGACCCGAGCATTATAATAAAATAACACCCGAGTCAGTCTGGAATACCAGCGCATCATAAATACATCCAAACTGATTATTAAAGTTTCAAAAATCCTTTGAAAACAAAAGCATCTCGTAAAACCACGCCACAAATAAACATGTCGGGTTTTTACCTTATGATAGCTAAAACACTTTTATATTAAAATCCTCTGATATTATAATAGTGTCTATAGAAAGTAAAATAGAATCTAGCTGAAATGCTTGCATCTCACATTTCAACGATAGTTGGGCACAATCAAAACCGTACAGGCACGTAGGGAGAATGGATTTCCAACGAATGACTAGGCACTGGGGTACCACCTGTCACAGTACGTGGCCTAGATCACAGTACCGAGGAGTACGCCCGCTCCTCTGCAACACAAGGCCGGAACCATCCCTTACTGGATGATCCCGAATAAAATCACCCCACGGTTGGGATCAGCAACCGCACCACTAAGCCGAAATAAAAAGGGACATCTAGACAGGGATGACCTTACTCTCCAGTGGGAGCTACCCACGAAGCCTTGCTGCATAACCCCTGATTTTCAGTCATTCCCGGTTGATGAGGCTTGAGGCTAAACGATACCTTTATAGCACATATCCCTTAGAATGCCCATCGTCCACCTGACGATGTCACGAAAGCATTCGTCCATATAAGTCCGTCCTGGGTTTGAACGGAACCGAAGGCACTATTCCTACTACATCCATTTTGGAAATATCCTCAGGATTAGTAGCGACTAGCCCTTGCACTTCACTGCTCCATCTTCGACTCCGAAATCGTTTTCGCGAAACGTACAAACCGGATCGAAGTGGTTTTCGAGTCTCCAGACCTAGAATCCCGGTATACGGAAACCCGATCCCGGACTCTTCGAAACGATCAGCGCATTTGGCCACTATTGATAGTCGGTGATTTAACTATCAATTAATGTTCACAAACATCCATACACATCCATCACACAATAAATAATCTCCATATTATTTATTTCTTCTAATATCTTTCAAAGATATATTTTCACATTTTCAAAACTCGTTTGAAAACAATTTTCCAAAACTCTTCCTTTACAAGGTAAATCTTTTACCCTTTATTCCCATCGGGAATAACCAAGTATAAAACAATTTGCATTTAAACAGTTAAAAATACTTTATACTGAAATATACTTTAAAATATGAAAATTACTTCTATTTATTTACTCAAAATATAAAGTTAAAATATGTGAAGAAAACTAATTATTACACATAAACTTTGATTTAAAGATAAGGGTTTAGTTTAACTAAATTCAAAATAGTGTTATAAGAAGAAAAATGCTAATTTTAACAACTTAAGCTAAAACCAACCTTTAAATAAATCCATTTGTAAAATAATTGCTAATATACTTCCAAATTATTACGGTATTAAAAATTATTAATTTATTTCTTTAAAAATAACGTTTCCTTAAAAATACTTTTTAAAACGATTTAAAACTTAACCTTTAGTTAAATAAAATCTTTTTATAAACATTTACTTGGTTTTTCCCAGGGAAACACTTTCACGTTCCCAAAACATTCCAAAGTACTCTTTCATATAAATCCACTGATTTATTTCAAGTCAATTTATGATTTCAACATAAATTTCCAATTCCATACTTAACTATAACTTCCTCCGAAGTTAAATCACAATTTTTCATTTCCGGAAATTCATTTTTAAATATAGTTTAAACATTTTGGTGAATTTTCAATGGAAGCCAAATTTTCAATTTACTTAAATAAAATTCCAATGGAGAAAACGGAATTTTAAAAATATTCTATTAACACTTAAAATTGTACATTTATATTCGGAAGCTTCATTTCAACATATTTTTACTTTTCCGGATATCACTATTCATCATTAAATAAACCACTGTTATTTTACTCGATTTATAATTTCATAGAATTCATTTCCAGAAAACTTATATTTCACATTCAACGATTGATAAATTTCCCACAATATTTAAAATCCCAATTTTACCAATTTACATTTTCCATTTCAAAACAGAATCCAATTTTTATATTCCTTTAAATTCCTTATTTAACAATTTCTTTAATTTCTTTTAAATCCCCAATTTCTTCATTTCTAATTTAATTCTGGAATTATAATTTATACCACAATTTCACAGAACAATTTAAAATTCCAGATTTATCAATCACAACATATAAACAGGTATCACTATCAATTATAAAATAATTGCTACATCGTGAGGAATCCAGTTGGATCCCTCCAACCTGTTTTTCCCTGCATCCACAAATATTAGCACATCACAATATAAATATCAATCCAGACAGATAAACACACATATCGACAATCAACCACACAGATATTTAAATATCAATTATTTATAATGTCTAGCATCCAGATGTGAGTGAGAATAACTCACCTTGAGTTTCGGCGAGCGTTCGAAATTTAAATTAAACCGGACGATGTCCGATTTAACCCAAATTCCTACTTGCCCGGAATGAATTCGGATCTGCACTATCGCGTAATGTTCGTCTCTGCGATTCCAACGCTTCCAATTTCGTCTCAATCTGATATCGTATGAACTCGTTACGATTTTACAAAGTTTTGATAACGATTTATAACAATTTCTTTTATTTTTAATCTTTACCTAAGCAAACGAATCTGGCCACACATCACGTAAATGAAATCAGGCCGTTAATCCCATCTCCCTCCTTCACGTTCGCACGCTCCAGTAAAACAACCCATCATCGCCGCGATTTAGGGTTTCAAATCACCACCTCCTTACTCGACTAGAACGCGATCGTGACCCACCATCTCGAAGGCCATAGCGGCGCGCACCCCAGGCCCAAGCAATGCCGAGCTCGGCGGCTTCCATCCTTCGATCGACGAGCATGAACGCACGGCCACGCGACCCTCTCCCTCCCTCTACGTTGCGCCAATGACGATCTCAGCCGTTGGATGGCATCATCTCGACGAGCTCCCCAATTTTCCAGTTGGAGGAATTCGCTATTACGTGATGGATTGATCGCAAATTAGAGATGAACGTCGTTGAGTTTAGGCCATTAAATGTATAAGAGCGGCGGCTGGAACGTATAAGCTAGGGTTTGAGATAAAACGTTAATATATATATATAATTTAATATTATTTAATTAATAAAATATCTCAATTTAACAGTTAAAGCACACGACATCCAATTCTCACGTTCCGACAGGCTATCCTGGGATTTTTCCGCGTTCCGGACACAATGGGACAGGTTTCGTAAGCTAATTTGATCGTATGCGCGAGTTACGGAATTAAACGATCAATTTAAATTTAAATCGGTTAAATCGATTTCGATGCGTTTCGAGCTGCCACGGTCAAACGACAACTCCGATTGTTACGAAAATTGAAATCCGATAATAACTAACTATTACGGATCCAATGGAACTGGTTTCGTCAAATTCCAAGACTGTGCCCCGGAAGGCTATTTTAACTCGTCTATTAAATCAGGCGATTTCTGAACATCGTCGAAAACGCTTCAAATTTCACCTTTAAAATTTTATTAACTTAACAATAAATTATATAAAATTTATAATCACATTAAAAATCATTCTGGCTCATCCCAGACTCAAATCTGATTAATTTGCATTTTAATAATATTAAATTCATTTTTAAATTAATATAAAATTCCAAATAATAATTTGTCGACTTTTAAATTCATCTAAAATTACCACCACACTATTTACACTCCAATAACTCCAAATAAATTTTTAAAACTATTTTTATCACTATTTACACTCAGATTTACCTTTTATCTCAATTTTGAATATTTAAATAGTATCTTCCCGTTATTCAAATTCAACCCGAAATTACTATAATTAAAAATTACAGCTTATTTCATTGATTGAATCTGAATCTATTCATTTTAAAATCAATTAAGAATCCACATTAACATTTAAAATGAATTAAATGTTCAAATTCAATGGCTTAAAAATACGGGATGTTACACTGGTGGTTGATGGCATCAGGAAAGAGGTCGCATACGATTTTGTTTAGCCGTGACGAGAAGATTGGCATTACGATCGACGTGGCAGGTTTGGAGGCACGTGTATTTTTCTTATGGCCATCGAGGTTGACCTAGGAGCATGCTCTCCCTCGCAATTGCTGGTTTATGGTCCATGATGTATGGTAGGATACTGGCAAAGAGATAGTGTGATGCTAACAAGCAAGTGTCATTTTGGTATGCATGCAATCTGAAGGAAAGAAAAATAAGAGATATAGAAAATGACCACAAATCTTCACTTGGTACGGTAAGTTTCTCACTTACACTATGTATATATCATTTTAGTATGCATTTCATTAGTATAATAACTTGTTTAGTTTGATTGGATGCATTAGATATTGATTTTTAGAGGATTGAGTGTGCATTTATATATGATTTTGGTGCTCTTTGAGTAAGTATCGAGTTTATTTATATATATGTACCTAAATTAAAATATACATGTATATATCTTATGTATGAAAGTTAGAATAAATTAAAAATAAATAAATGTAGTAGATATACTTAAACACTAATGTAAATATGTTTATATATTATAGGTCCATGGTTGTTAGTGGCAGAATATTTTTGTGACCTATTTGTTTTTATAGGTCCATGGTTGTTAGTGGCAGAATATTTTGAAAAATAATTTTGTGGAGACCCATAACTATTTATATATGTTCCTTTTGGCACCCAAACTTGTTTTGTCCTTTCATTCTTGTTCCGATAGACATGAAATTTGTTTGTAGAATTCTTAGGAACCCAAACTTGTATAAATTTTGTGTTCTTGTTCCTATGACTACAATTTTCAACATGATGTCCAATTATTTCACATCTAGTAAAGACACTCTTACCTTTTGCACTATCATCAGCTTGTGTTTTCCCAAAACCTAGTCCTTTTCTGTTGTTAGCAAACAATTGATTTCCTAATAGCATGTTGAATGATTTTTCTCCTCTTGAAAAGTTATTCAGTGATTTCTCAAGATCTTGGACTTTGGTTTTCAGTGTTGTGTTTTCAGTCACAAGTGAGGTGCATCTATTTATAAAATCCTTTTTCCTAGTATCAAGGGTTTCCTTAAGATTCAAGTTTTCTTTTTCAAGATTCTCAAAGCTATTCTTCAGTTTTGATAATTCTGAATCTAAAATTTTACAGTTTTTACATTCTAGGTTTTGAATTTTTTCAAGTTCAGTTTCTAACCAAAAATTTTCATGGGCAAGTTCTCTCCTATCAGATTTCAGTTTTTCAATTTTAGAATCAAGAGCATCAACTGTTTTAGTAAGATCAAGGCTCATAAAAACAAGTTCTTTGTATGAATAGTTACTTACCTCACTAGATTCCTCTGAGCTTGTTTTGAATCCTATTTTCCCATCAGACACAATGTGACGACCCAGAATTTTTGTATATTTGAAATGAGAATATTTAATTTATTTTAAATATTCGAAGATTAAATCTTAACTTTATTTTCAAGTATACAGTATTTATTGGATGATAGATTATTGAATTAAACAATCGAAAATAGAGAATCCTGAGTTTTGAGCCTGTTGAAAATAGTTTAAAGGTTCAGAAAATTTATATTGTTAATATTAAAGGTGATGAAACTTTTAAAATGGAATTTTAAAGAGTTTTGTTCAGTTTTAAAAATATATCGTTTAAATTGAATTTTAAAATAGCCTTCCGAGGCACAGTCTCGGAATTCGACGAAACCAGTTCCATTGGGTCCGTAATATTGAATTATTATCGGATTTCAAATTCTGTAGTGATCGGAGTTGTTGTGTGAGCATACGGTATATAAACGCTTTGAAATAATTATTGAAGACGATTTGGAAATATAAAAATATACAATGTATAAACATTGATCAGTCAAAGCTATATCAACATCAGCCGAAAGAACAAATAAAGAATACATAATAATAATCGTTTAATCTCGTGGCCTCGTTCCTTCCAGATTCCTCCTTTGAGAAGCTATTCGAAATTTAAGTGGCTTCTTTCAGAAGCTAACGAACGAAGGGAAATATCGTGCCTCTCGTCCTCTCTAAAATGCACATCCAAGTTTCAAACTAAAATAAATCGTAACTAAGAAAATGGCTGCTAATAAGAATCGCACCCCTTCTTCATTCGATTTCCAATTTAGTCGAAACAAATCGAAATCGCATTTACTCATTCTCGGTCCCAAGCAATTTCGAGCAGGATGTGAGCATGATAGGAGGGTGCGGTCGAGTTTGAAAGTTCGCTCGACTGGTTGTAGATGAGTAGACGTGCTCCAAGGGATGGCTTCGATGGAGGCGAGTTGTCGTGTGCTCGTTCGAGCTGCTGGAAGCTCGGTCACGAACCCAGTTGGGCGGTGGAGGGTGTATGGAAGTTTTGGTTCACATGCGTTGAGGGCTGGGCGCTCGCGATAGCTGAGGGGTGGAAGAATCGAGAGGCGCGGTGGGTTCGAATGGGAGGCTCGAAGTTGCGAAGGGAGGTGGATCTTTCGAACTGGGTATCTACGGTTGAACTCGAGCTAGGGTTCTTGATGATGGCAGTGAGGTAATTAACTAATGATTTAGTTTATTCAGATAACAGTAGTAAAGTTATTTTACTTTATTTAATCACGTACAGGAAACATAAAATATATTTACAGTAAAGTATAAACGTATATATGTTTCTCGTTTAAAAATATAAATAGGAATATATTTTCTTTCAAAAGAATAATGATCATTTTTGTAAGCAGTTGAAATTGTAAAATAAAGTAAATATATCTATTTACATTTCATGTACATATAGTGAATATTTATTAGTTTAATTAAATATAAATTATTCTAGTTACTAAGGAAGTTATTTAAAAGGAAACCGGGTAAAAATTTAATTCTTTGATTCAAATTGAATCACTAGTTTAAAACAAAATTATTAGTTGATTGGAAAATGATCAGTCGAATAAATCTTTAGTCAATTAAATAATTTATTAAAGGAAAATCTGTTTAAAATAAATAATTGGAATAGGACTGTTCGATTTATTTTCAAATATTATTAACCTGCATTAATATTCATACAAGGTCAAAAATCAAGAAAACCAAGGCAATATTGGAATGGACTGCAAATAAAATAAAGGTGAGTTAATCTCACTCAGTTAAATTTAAATTTAAATGGTTAAATTTAAATAATTTATTGAATTGATTGATTTGATTGATATGGTATATAGTAGTATATACCAATATATATATATATTGGCATATGTATATATTGGAGTTGTTGAGATTCCCGCATTATATAGCGGATGAGACCCTATGCGCCGCATAATAGCGGATGATATTTTATAAAACCAATATACCGCGATATTCCACCTCGAAGTGGAATTGGTATTGTGCTAACATCTGTGGATGCAGGGAAACAGGTTGGAGGGATCCAACTGGATTCCTCAAAATATTTAATTTTGTTTAAATATTCGGATGATATGATTGTTGATATCCTGTGATGATTTATATTGGATAATCTGGTTGGATTGAATTTCCCAGTATAATGAGTTATCAAAAGCAATTGAATTGGATTTTTGGAAAGAAATAAAAGAGTAAAATTTAGTTAAGTAATTCTAGTGAATTCGAATAAATTAAATATGGAAAAGAGGAATTTTGAATAAATAGAGAAATATTTAATTTAAAGAAAATTTATGTGATGTTATTTAAAGGGATAAAAATTTATTTTAATTCAATGTTTAAATGTAATTAAAAAGAAAGAAGGAATTTGGGAAATCTGAGACTTGTGTTTCGATTTAAAGATTTTAAATCATAATGAGAAATAAAATCTGGAAGTAATGAATTGGGAAATAAATGGATTAAGTAAGGAAATTTATTTCAAAGTAAAATAAATTGGAAAATCAGTTGTAAATTGATTTAAATATTTTGGGATTTGAAATTTAAAGAGAAATGAGATTTTGGAGATATAAATTGGGTTTATAAAGTGAGATGGAATATAAGAGGATATTTGAAATATAAATTCAAGGAGGGAATTTATAAAGGGATATGAATTGGTTTAAAAATAAATGTCGATTTATTTTTAAAGGATGTGAAGAGAAGTGTATTTCTTGGATTGCCAAGTACGTTTTTCAAAGCAATTTTTAATATAAGTTAAAAGTTCTAGTATGGTTTAAAAAGCATGTTTTAGAAAATTTGTTTTTTCTAAATGTTAATTTCCAAAGTAAGTATTTTCAAAAATCTTTATTTGTAGTAATTATATAAAAGTGATTTGCTATTATGTTTTAAAAGGAGAAATTTAGTTTATATTTATAAAGTGGTTTATTTTAAAGTATATATTTTTATTAAAGTATTAAAGTAGTTTGATTTCAATATTATAAGATATATTTAAAATAAAGTGTTTTTAAATTATTTTAAAATTAAAAGTATTTTGTACTTGGTGATTCAGTGGAAATAATTATTTGGGAAATGTATTCCGTAAGCGGAAACTGTTTTCAAATGAGTTTTAAAAATTTGGAAATATATCTTGGAAAGATATTTGGGCAAATAAATAATGTGGGAAATTATTTATTGTGTGATGGTTGCTTGTGGATGTTAATTGATAGTTAAATAACCGACTATCAATATTGGCCAAATGCGTTGATCGTTTCGAAGAGACCGGGATCGGGTTTGCTATATTACAGCATGATAGGGGGTTCTCGCTTCGCGTTTGGTGGCGAACGGGAGACTCTTACCCCTACATGTCCCCGGGGATAGTATAAGGCCTTTTGGGGTTGGTTTGCTAGGTGCTGACAGTCGAGAGGCTGGCCGTAAAAGCAATTTCGAGGTATCACTGTATGCCACGGCGGAGAGTGGCCGCTGCTGGGATGGTTGAAAAGCCTACCGGGTCGTTACAGTTGGTATCAGAGCTTAGGCTAGCGATAACCTTGGCTCTGGTGGGAATTTTGAGAGTATTAATAGATATGAGCGCGTATTTGTTAGTGAATATAAAATGGTTTTATATTGTGTTGACTTATCGGTTGAGTGTTTATGGATTCTGGTCGATGTGTGGGACGCCACAATATCGATAGGGGTTTCTAAACTCTTAAACAAGATAAACCGACACAGTATGGTCTTAAAGAAGGGTAAATGAAATAATTTTACCCAAATTATTTTTGTATAAAAAGGAAAGTTTTGTAAACTATTCTAGTTAATATATATATGGTTGTTTGGATGTTAGATGTGATAATATTGGATTATTATCATTATTATATGGAAACTTAACTAGAAATTGAAATTTATAACCAAAGTAAAGAATAAAATTTTATAATAAAATAAAATTTGAAATATAGATTATAAATGTAATTTATAAATTGGAATAAACTCCATATCCAAATGAGATAGTAATTTAAAATAGAATTCCAGAGAAAGGTTTAAATTTAATTGGATGGGTTGGAAATTTGGAATTTTTGAGAAAGGACTTAAAATTCCTTTGGATTTGAAAACGGTTTTCAGGGGTGTGGGAGAAATAGTAGTGATACTATTGTGGGAAATATTTTAAATTGGATTCGAAGTCTGATGAGATTGGGTATTCAAAAATATTTGAAATGATTTAAAGTGATAAAAGCACTAAACTCTCTTTGGTCGCTGGAAAATAATTCCGATGATGATCGCGACATCATCGGTGTTCATTTTCGAGTTTCCAAAGAGAAATTGCTACCGAATTGTTTCAAATTGAAATTGTTGCGAACTGGGTTTGATTTAAGAATTCAAAAAGATAATGGAATTTACCAAAGGAGTTTGGATATAGTTGATTTCAAAAAGGGATTTTGAAAATTTGAAAATTTGTGTATACTCTGGAATCTTATTTTGTAATATTTATAGAATAATAATAATGAAAAATATATACTTGACTAAAATTTAATGTATAATCTGGAGTAAAGGGTAAAATGTGAATGGGAAAAAGTAGTCAAGATGGACTAAAAATAATTAATGTTTGGAAATAAAATTCATTGGTTAAATAATGAATTGGTGAATGAATAAATGGATCAACTATTGTACTTATAAAGTGAAGTTGATATTAATAAGAAGAAATTGGGAAATTGTAATCCGGGAATTAAAATTTAACTTAAGTAAATGAAAGTGAAGAAAATATATTTGAATTTAACTTGAAATAAGTTATATAAATTGAAATTGAAATTGAATTAAATTTGGATTGAATTGAATCAAAAGTCAGTTGTGTCATGAATGTTATTAAGTGGAATTAAATCTTTGCTTAGCAAAATCCAAAAATGGGGTGTAGCTAGGTTTAATTGGAAGCAAGCTAAAATAAATTGGATTGAAATAAATTCAGCTGGGTATAGATAATATTGAATGGAATAAAATTCTACTCAAACAAATAAATAACTTAAGTAAGTTGTGTGACGGTTATTTGATATATTGGTGGCTGAGTTTAATAAAATGGTTTGGAATCAAACTCTTTGGATATGGAAGAAATACAATGAAAGTTGTGAATAAATTTAAAATGGAATAGGTTAAATGTAAATTTAGTTGGATTTAACCTAAATGGTTCTAAAGCTGAAGTAATCCTTTATTCACATTGATATTGTCGAATTGTATTAGAAAATGGATCGTTGGAGGTAAAACGAGGTTAAATAAAATTCTATGAATTGATAGAAAGGAAATAAAATTGATTTTGGAATCAATTGTAGTAAATGTGAGTTAATATAAGCAATATAATTGATTTTTAAATTAATCGTAATAAATACGTATTCATTTGGATTAAAATGAATAGAATGTAAGTAATGTAGTGTAAACCATTTAAATGGAAACATTTAATTTGTGTTGGGCCTAATAAATTCACTTATGGAAGTGTTTAGTGAATATTGCTTATGTTGTATGTGTTAGCTAATGAAATTAATTGAAATGATAACAAACTTTGGATATTTGTCACTAACCTGTTTATGTTGAGTTAGTACAGGTTCGGGAAAACCGTTTGGCTGGATTTGACTGCGTTAATTGCTTAAATAAATAACCGCTTGCATAAAAATGCTAAATAAGGTACGCCTACGCAATGAAAATAGGAAATATGAACTGTTTTTTTTGTTTTCCGGCCGGGTGGGCCGATGTATATATATTTGTGCATCCTGCGATATCGCAGAAGTCCCTCCGTACAAAGGAGACTGCCAAAATTTTCCATAAATTTTGGGAGTTAGAAAATTTTTGGAAATTTTCATTTACGATAAATGATTTAAATTTGTTAAGCAAATGAAATTAAAACTGGATATTGAAATCTAATTCAAATGTGAATGTAAGGTGAAGTGAAATCAAAGGAACTAAAGAAAGTAAAGTTCGTAAATAAACTGTTATTTGAGGTTTAAATTAAATAGTAAGTGAAACTAATCCATATTCAAAATGGAAGCCAATTTGAGTTTAAATGAAATTGTAAGGGCTAAGTAAATAGTAATGAAAATAAACTTCAATGGGGAAGTGAAAATAAATATAAACTTCAAAAATGAAGTAAAACAAATCCAAGAAGTATATAAAATGTTTATATTGGACTTAAGAAATGAATGGTGAATTCTTAAGTAAATTTGGTATGGAGGAAAATTATTCTAGGTGAATAATTGAATGACGATTAAAATTTGAAGATGTGAATGGGATAAGTGTGATAAGTGAATAACAATTAAATGAATGTGAATAAAAAGGAAATTGATACAATTGATAATCAATTGGAATTTATACGTAGGATGTATGTATATTATTTTATTCGCATAATGATTTGATCCGGATTCGAGCACAGAATTTCGAGGTAATTATACCGATCCGAGTTGGGATTTTTCACTTGATTTTCGACGGTGAACCTGGATATGGATTGTTGATTGATTCTGGATATTCTCTATCATAGTTTGTGGCTATGCAAGGAGAATGACGGTTTCTGATCAAGAAACCAGATCTGAGTCCGCACTAGGAAATCGGGTGGGCGATACTAGTTCGGAAGTGAAATTGTGTGATCGATTGAGCGATCGAATGTGATATTGCGTACGGATGATATATGTGCATCGTACGGGCTTAAGTAAAACAAATATTGAAAATTTGTAAGGAAAGTATAAAATGACTTTGGATTGTGATTGAATATTATTGCTTAGTAGGATATACAGGTGTATAAAAGCAATGGATAAATTGGGATTTTGATTTTTGGAGATAAAATTTAATGGCCCGACAAAAAGGTATGTATTTGAATTTCTGTATGAAATTTGATTGGGTTTTTGATCCCGCCACTTGGCTTTTTGTTTTCTTCTTGAGATTGGGAGGCAGTAGAGCCATTTTGTAGTAGTACCGAGCTAGCCGCGCAAAGGAGACGCTGGCGAAATTTTTCGGAAATTTAGGGAGTTAGAAAAATTTTGGAAAATTTTGATAATTCAAAATTTGAATTCAAATTTAAATTTGAATTGATAAGTAGGTGGTATGGGTTGAACTTATGAATAAGTTTGGGAAGTTAAAAGATGATTAGTGTATCATTAATAAAAGATTGTTTGGGTATTGTTAAAACTATTTGAATTTGGGAAATAGTTAACGGGGATTGAATCATTCTTCCTAACTAGTAATTTCGGGGACGAAATTCTTTTAAGGGGGGAGGAATGTGACGACCCGGAATTTTTGTATATTTGAAATGAGAATATTTAATTTATTTTAAATATTCGAAGATTAAATCTTAACTTTATTTTCAAGTATACAGTATTTATTGGATGATAGATTATTGAATTAAACAATCGAAAATAGAGAATCCTGAGTTTTGAGCCTGTTGAAAATAGTTTAAAGGTTCAGAAAATTTATATTGTTAATATTAAAGGTGATGAAACTTTTAAAATGGAATTTTAAAGAGTTTTGTTCAGTTTTAAAAATATATCGTTTAAATTGAATTTTAAAATAGCCTTCCGAGGCACAGTCTCGGAATTCGACGAAACCAGTTCCATTGGGTCCGTAATATTGAATTATTATCGGATTTCAAATTCTGTAGTGATCGGAGTTGTTGTGTGAGCATACGGTATATAAACGCTTTGAAATAATTATTGAAAATATAAAAATATACAATGTATAAACATTGATCAGTCAAAGCTATATCAACATCAACCGAAAGAACAAATAAAGAATACATAATAATAATCGTTTAATCTCGTGGCCTCGTTCCTTCCAGATTCCTCCTTTGAGAAGCTATTCGAAATTTAAGTGGCTTCTTT
The DNA here is from genome assembly GCA_030737815.1 of Allium fistulosum. Lineage (NCBI taxonomy): Eukaryota > Viridiplantae > Streptophyta > Magnoliopsida > Asparagales > Amaryllidaceae > Allium > Allium fistulosum. Next base: position 139,612,139 of record CM060904.1, read on the forward strand.
CAGAAGCTAACGAACGAAGGGAAATATCGTGCCTCTCGTCCTCTCTAAAATGCACATCCAAGTTTCAAACTAAAATAAATCGTAACTAAGAAAATGGCTGCTAATAAGAATCGCACCCCTTCTTCATTCGATTTCCAATTTAGTCGAAACAAATCGAAATCGCATTTACTCATTCTTGGTCCCAAGCAATTTCGAGCAGGATGTGAGCTTGATAGGAGGGTGCGGTCGAGTTTGAAAGTTCGCTCGACTGGTTGTAGATGAGTAGACATGCTCCAAGGGATGGCTTCGATGGAGGCGAGTTGTCGTGTGCTCGTTCGAGCTGCTGGAAGCTCGGTCACGAACCCAGTTGGGCGGTGGAGGGTGTATGGAAGTTTTGGTTCACATGCGTTGAGGGCTGGGCGCTCGCGATAGCTGAGGGGTGGAAGAATCGAGAGGCGCGGTGGGTTCGAATGGGAGGCTCGAAGTTGCGAAGGGAGGTGGATCTTTCGAACTGGGTATCTACGGTTGAACTCGAGCTAGGGTTCTTGATGATGGCAGTGAGGTAATTAACTAATGATTTAGTTTATTCAGATAACAGTAGTAAAGTTATTTTACTTTATTTAATCACGTACAGGAAACATAAAATATATTTACAGTAAAGTATAAACGTATATATGTTTCTCGTTTAAAAATATAAACAGGAATATATTTTCTTTCAAAAGAATAATGATCATTTTTGTAAGCAGTTGAAATTGTAAAATAAAGTAAATATATCTATTTACATTTCATGTACATATAGTGAATATTTATTAGTTTAATTAAATACAAATTATTCTAGTTACTAAGGAAGTTATTTAAAAGGAAACCGGGTAAAAATTTAATTCTTTGATTCAAATTGAATCACTAGTTTAAAACAAAATTATTAGTTGATTGGAAAATGATCAGTCGAATAAATCTTTAGTCAATTAAATAATTTATTAAAGGAAAATCTATTTAAAATAAATAATTGGAATAGGACTGTTCGATTTATTTTCGAATATTATTAACCTGCATTAATATTCATACAAGGTCAAAAATCAAGAAAACCAAGGCAATATTGGAATGGACTGCAAATAAAATAAAGGTGAGTTAATCTCACTCAGTTAAATTTAAATTTAAATGGTTAAATTTAAATAATTTATTGAATTGATTGATTTGATTGATATGGTATATAGTAGTATATACCAATATATATATATTGGCATATGTATATATTGGAGTTGTTGAGATTCCCGCATTATATAGCGGATGAGACCCTATGCGCCGCATAATAGCGGATGATATTTTATAAAACCCATATACCGCGATATTCCACCTCGAAGTGGAATTGGTATTGTGCTAACATCTGTGGATGCAGGGAAACAGGTTGGAGGGATCCAACTGGATTCCTCAAAATATTTAATTTTGTTTAAATATTCGGATGATATGATTGTTGATATCCTGTGATGATTTATATTGGATAATCTGGTTGGATTGAATTTCCCAGTATAATGAGTTATCAAAAGCAATTGAATTGGATTTTTGGAAAGAAATAAAAGAGTAAAATTTAGTTAAGTAATTCTAGTGAATTCGAATAAATTAAATATGGAAAAGAGGAATTTTGAATCAATAGAGAAATTTAATTTAAAGAAAATTTATGTGATGTTATTTAAAGGGATAAAAATTTATTTTAATTCAATGTTTAAATGTAATTAAAAAGAAAGAAGGAATTTGGGAAATCTGAGACTTGTGTTTCGATTTAAAGATTTTAAATCATAATGAGAAATAAAATCTGGAAGTAATGAATTGGGAAATAAATGGATTAAGTAAGGAAATTTATTTCAAAGTAAAATAAATTGGAAAATCAGTTGTAAATTGATTTAAATATTTTGGGATTTGAAATTTAAAGAGAAATGAGATTTTGGAGATATAAACTGGGTTTATAAAGTGAGATGGAATATAAGAGGATATTTGAAATATAAATTCAAGGAGGGAATTTATAATGGGATATGAATTGGTTTAAAAATAAATGTCGATTTATTTTTAAAGGATGTGAAGAGAAGTGTATTTCTTGGATTGCCAAGTACGTTTTTCAAAGCAATTTTTAATATAAGTTAAAAGTTCTAGTATGGTTTAAAAAGCATGTTTTAGAAAATTTGTTTTTTTCTAAATGTTAATTTCCAAAGTAAGTATTTTCAAAAGTCTTTATTTGTAGTAATTATATAAAAGTGATTTGCTATTATGTTTTAAAAGGAGAAATTTAGTTTATATTTATAAAGTGGTTTATTTTAAAGTATATATTTTTAATAAAGTATTAAAGTAGTTTGATTTCAATATTATAAGATATATTTAAAATAAAGTGTTTTTAAATTATTTTAAAATTAAAAGTATTTTGTACTTGGTGATTCAGTGGAAATAATTATTTGGGAAATGTATTCCGTAAGCGGAAACTGTTTTCAAATGAGTTTTAAAAATTTGGAAATATATCTTGGAAATATATTTGGGCAAATAAATAATGTGGGAAATTATTTATTGTGTGATGGTTGCTTGTGGATGTTAATTGATAGTTAAATAACCGACTATCAATATTGGCCAAATGCGTTGATCGTTTCGAAGAGACCGGGATCGGGTTTCCGTATACCGGGATTCTAGGTCTGGAGACTCGAATACCACTTCGATCCGGTTTGTACGTTTCGTGTAACGTGTTCGGAGGCGAAGATGGAGCAGTGAAGTGCAAGGACTAGTCGCTACTAATCCTGAGGATATTTCCAAAATGGATGTAGTAGGAATAGTGCCTTCGGTTCCGTTCGAACCCGGGACGGACTTGTATGGACGAATGCTTGCGAAACATCGTCAGGTGGATGATGGGCATTCTAAGGGATATGTGCTATAAAGGTATCGTTTAGCCTCGAACCTCATCAACCGGGAATGACTGAAAATCAGGGGTTATGCAGCAAGGCTTCGTGGGTAGCCCCCACTTGAGAGTAAAGTCATCCCTGTCTAGATGTCCCTTTATTTCGGCTTAGTGGTGCGGTTGCTGATCCCAACCGTGGGGTGATTTTATTTGGAATTATCCAGTAAGGGATTATTCCAGCCTTGTGTTGCAGGGGAGCGGGCGTACTCCTCGGTACTGTGATCTAGGCCACGTACTGTGACAGGTGGTACCCCAGTGCCTAGTCATTCGTTGGAAATCCATTCTCCCTACGTGCCTTGTACGGTATTTGTTTGTATACCTAGTATGCTGGAATTTAATCATGTAACAATTTCAGCTATTTTAATAAGTATTTGTGAATAGACACTATTATAATATCAAAGGATTTTTATAAAAAGTGTTTTAGCTATCGTAAGGTAAAAACCCGACATGTTTATTTGTGGCGTGGTCTTACGAGATGCTTTTGTTTTCAAAAGATTTTTGAAACTTTAATAATCAAATTGAGTGTGATTTTCTCATGCTGGTATTCCAGACTGACTCGGGTATTGTTTTATATGATGCTCGGGTCAGACCGAGTATTATAGGTTACAGGATATGATGATGTAGAGCTCAGGAGACGAGCTGGATGGCGAGACGTATCTCTCGTACTTGTTTATATATATATATTACGCTGTGTTGATTGTTGTACTCCGTTGTATTGAGGACATGATATGGTTATTGTCCAGTTGTATGTTATGTGTTCTCTGATGTATACTCTGATGGTATATTGTATAAAACTGATATAGTTTTGATTTGTGTAAAGATCGGTTAATATATATTATATTTTATTCCGCCGCGATGGTTAGATTCTGATGTTGTCTTCCTACCTTCTTCTTCTACCTCTTCTTCTTTAAGTCAAATGGTTCGATTTTCTGGGACTGGAAAGTCGGGTCGTTACACACAAGTTAGCCACCTCTGAGCTATCATCCGAGACTTCCTCTCCTTCCTCATCATCCCAAGTTGCTGCAAATGCCTTTTTCTTTACTTTGTTGATTTTGAGAAGTGGGCAATTTTGTTTGAAGTGACCAGGCTTGTTGCAGTTATAGCAGGTTAATTCATTTTCAGAGTTGTTAGAATCTTTTGACTTATTACCTCTTGTTTTCTCCTTGCGTGGCTTGAATTTTGACCATTTTCTAAAATTATTGACAGCCATTGCAAGTTCTTCAATTGGATCTTCTTTTTCATCATCGCTTTCTTCTTTGCTCGTTAAGGCAATCGTCTACTTCTTTGATTCGGAGTTGTTGCGTTCTTCCTTTGCTTTTAGCTCAAGCTCATACGTCATCAAGTTTCCGATCAAATCCTCCATGCTGAGTTTACTCAGATCTTTCGATTCTTGTATTACCGTGACTTTTACCTCAAAGTTCATCGGTAAGACTCGTAGTATCTTCCTTACTAGCTCTACCTCAGAAAATACCTTTCCAAGCGCTCTAGCATTGTACACCAAGGTTGAGAAGCGTCCAAACATGTCCTTTATGCTCTCGCCTTTGTCCATCACAAAGTTCTCGTATTCATTGCTGAACAGGGCTAGACAAGACTCCTTGACTTGAGAAGTTCCTTCGTGTGTCACCTCCAAAGTATGCCAAATTTCCTGTGCTGTTTTACAATGAGAAATTCTATTAAATTCAGTTTTATCAAGAGCATAGATCAAAGCATTCATGGCTTTAGCATTCGTAGTTTTCAATTTCTTATCGTTAGCATCCCACCTATCCTTTGGTTTAGGAATCTCAGTATCACCAACAATTATAGTGGGATATTTATAGCCTGATTCAATAATATCCCAAACATCGTAATCAACAGAACTAAGATAAATACCCATCCTAACCTTCCAATACGCATAATCATTTCCATTAAACATGGGTGGCCTAGCTATAGATTGCCCCTCATAAAAAGCATTATTTGGTGGATTCATGACTCTAGAGTTAAAGAAAAATACCGTGCTCTGATACCACTTGTAGGATCTAGATTAACCCTAGAGGGGAGGGGTGAATAGGGTTATAGCAAATTTTCTCAGATTAAACACAAAATCAAACGGCAGATAAATATGCTGAAAAGTAAATCACACACAAAATTTACCCAGCTTCGGTAACCCCCTACTGCTGCATTCCCAGATTTCTATTAGAATTAAACAGTATCCTGCTTACAAACACTCTAACAGACTCGCACACCCTGCTCCGCCTATAGAGTTTCGTAAACTCGCACACCCTGCTCACCGAACTAACCCTAACTAGACAATCTGACACTACCTAAACCCTAGGTGGTGATTTACCCTGGTTTAATTCGAAGAGTACAGAAAATAAATAAAAAACAAGAACAACTTAAAAAACCCTAATTTAAAATAACCAAAGCCTTATTTAATTTAAAATAAGACCGGCCCAAACTATTATCACATAAGAAAAAATTGCGGCCCTGTTTGTTTTCTTTTATCAATGTCAGCTCTGGTTCCTTTGTAGATTTCGTGTAAAATGGTGGCTTCTCTTTAGCTCCTCTTTGCGCTATGAAATTAGGGCTTGTATTCGAAGATGCCGACTTTACACTAATCGATCGAATGATGATTTCGAACTTCGTTGCCTTGTCGATCGATTGATTCTTCGTCTTGCACACGGCTGCTCCTCGATTGGTGATCGAATTCGACTCCTGACTTCGGTATGTAATTTGTGCCTTTTGTTCTCTAGTTTGATTGCTTGAATTCGATACTTTAAATGCCAGTGATGATTGGGCTTTTATAGGGTTCGATCCCCTGAGTTTTCGTCCGTATATACGTGTTTGAATTTGTCAATGAATTTTGCTCGGCTGCTTGATTATGCTTGAATGCTTTGGATGATTTCTGACTCATTCCAATTCGTATATATTTTGCTTGGTTGACACGGTGTTGAATTTGTTGACATTGTTTTCCTTGCTCACCACGATATTGATTTTGAACTGTTCCATGACTTCGACAACTTGCTTGCGGCTTCGATTTTGAACTTGTGATATTTGTGCTTGTTGACTTGGTCATCACGGTTGTGAATTTTTGAAATCGTCTGTTGACATTGGCTTTGACTTTGTTATAACTGCACTTTGTACTTGGTCATTTTTGTGTTCATTCCTGAGCACCTTTCGACCTACTATTTGCACACTGCTTCCACTGATGTAGTCTTTTCTTATTTTTTGTAAAAATTGTTACTTCGGTTACTTGTGATTTTTATCACCTGGCTTTGAACTAATTTCTTTGAGATTGCTCTTTGTCTTGATTATTTGAAACTGTTTTGAATTCTTTGGCACTTTGACTTTGTTCAATTGATGGCTTCGGCTTGAATGTTGATTACTTGTTACCTCTTGCAGTTTCATGATTTCATCGTGCCATTGTGCATGTCATATTGCTTTCATTTCTCTTGTTAACCTTCATGTATTTATATATCATTTTGCTTTAGTTCAGTAGCACTTGCTTCCATGTCTTTTGCATCGAGTCTGCATTGTGGACATTGTTTTATAGTTGTTGTTGTTTTCATGTACATTGTTTTACTTCTCCTGATTCTTGTGTGTAGTTGCTGATGTTACATTTGTCTTCTTTGTGCCTGACCAGTCTTGAGCTTGTGTCCACTGTATTGTGTTGTTGGTGACTTTAGTTTGACTGCTACTTTGTGTTTGTGGTCTGATATGTTGTCACTACTTGTATGTATACATGTGTATATACATATGTATATATATAAGTGTGTACTGGCTTGAGTTACTTGTTGTTCTGGTTTGATGTATAGTAGTCGACCACTGCTAACATATACATTGTGATGAGTTCCATTTGATCTGAGCATTTTTGATTTTGCTTGATTCTGGTTTAGGTCTGTACTTTACTGTCTTGATTGCATTCCTTTACATTTGGTTTTTATGCTTGCCACTGACTTTTATTGCACTGTGTTCATCTCTGTAGTCACTGCACTGTTGTAGCTAGTCTGGTGGCACAGTCTTGTATGTATGCTCGAGTCTGGTCATTTGCATTGAACCATGCCATGTCGAACTTGGACCACTCTGGTCATCATTGTATGTTGTCACTGCTCTTGTATTTGCAGTTTTGAACTGGTGCACTTGTCAGTGTATACTTCATATATGTGCATACATTTATCTTTGAGCATTCATGTACATTTGCCTTGTTGCAGTTACACTTCAGTTGATTGTATATATGCATGCACTTGTTTACTTGATTGCTGTATTGAGTTGAGTTGTTCCCGACCGTTATTGCATTTGTACATTTGGATTTTGGTCGAGGCTTGTTTTAGTTGTCTTGACCATTTTCATGAACTTGCACCTGTGTTGAATCCAGTTTCACAACTCGGGTTTGACCTTGTGCTCAAGTCGATATTTTATTTATATTGCACCTGAGTTGAACCCGTCTTTTTTTTGGGTTTGACCTTGTGCTCACCTGTCCCTGTAGCATTATCAAGTGTATATCGGTGTGCACGGCCTTCTGGCATGTACAGTGATACACTGTGCATGTCACAAGCTGTTCATGTATGATGAATTCAAATATAAATGATGACGAACAACCCAAATAACTGAGGCAAATAATATTTTCAAAATCCGCATTTTATTTTATATTGCAAAAATATTTCTTTTCCAGTTTTACTGCGTTAGCGAATATTTTTGCAGATTGCTCAGATACGGGATTCACACTGAAGTGAAGTTGAAGATAAACTACGAGTGTGAGTGATATGTAGTGAGGAAACTGATGTAACTATGAAATTGTGATGTAATTGTATTGTGACTGAAATTGTATAGTTATAGTGAGAGCTTGAAATTGTACTATCAAAATTGTAATAAATATTTGTTTGAATAAAATATTCATTTGAATTCCAATTCTGTGTTATTTATTTTATTCAGCAAAAATAAAATAGTACAATATCAAATACATTTAAATGACTGTATATATGTTTATTATCATCAAACAAAAATCATATACACGCATATTTAACAGTATATAAATATATGTATATATCCATTTATTTATTTATTTGAAGTAGTATTTAAATATAGTAAATAATGATGTAATTCCTATATGAATATTTATCTTCACAAATTATTTTATGAGTTTAAAATGAAAGAATTGGATTTCAAATGTTACTGGTGAACATTTAATAATTAACTATTTATATAAAAGATTGAGAAATTTTTTTATTGTAATTAAGTAATAAATTTATAATAGAATTCGAAGTTTGGGTAATTCTAGAATATATATTTATTATTCATTTTATGTATTTATTTTCTCATATAAGATAAAATATTGTAAATGATTATTTTTAGATATTGATTTGAATGTTTAATGTATATACTTATTCATATAATCTATTTCAATTGTTTCCCTGATTATTCTTTTTGGTATTATTGAATTAAAATAAATGAATGATTCACTGATGATATAGATTTGTTTTAGTCTTTTAATATGATATGATGATGACATCCTTCTATGTGATTTTATGATATTTAATTCTGTGTAGCAGGAAATCTGAATAAATGAAATTATATTATCGTTTGGGATAGGGCATTCGGTATTTCTGTGGTTATTCTTTGGACTCGTTATATATAATATTGAATAGATTGAGTGTAGTTTATATGTAGTGAATAAACGTTTGAGTATCATAGAGTGGCATGGGTTCTGTTGTGATATTTATTCTATTATTCACTATAAGTAGATGACACTCACGTGATGGGAATAAAGTGGATAGTGTGAGGTGATACACATAGTGATATATGGCTCCATTCTTACATTTAGTGAGTATGGCTCGATGCCTAAGGATGACCATGACTTCGTGTGTGTGTGTGTATTAGTTCACTATGCCACTATTACGATGTACTCCTAATTATGTTTGTTGGAGAGGATAATGTAGCTAGTATCCACCTTAGCAGCCAGATCGTAGGGTCGCTCCCTAGATCTCTGACATTTTATATTACTTAGTGCTTTCAGCTTGTACTACCCCTTATGCGTGCATTTTCCTCTGCATCATCTAGGCCAGTGGTTTATTACCCATACCTTTGTGGTTAGAGGCAATTGGATTGTCGTGTTTAATTAGTGCTCATTTTGCCGAGCATATTGGTGGATACATGTCATGATGACTGTGAGGTAAATAAAGACTATAGAGACTTTGTGCCTTTAGAGCTTGCTTAGTGCTATCAGTCTCCCTTCTAGTTTTAATGGAGTAGTAGATTGGCATATATGATTGATACAACTTATTGTAATATTGAAGTGGGCCATGTGCCATATATTGTTATATCGATGACTCTACTTGAGAATTCGTGTCTTTCATATAGTCATTTCTCATCATGAAACTGCTGGATGGTATAAATATGAGGAGATGATATTATACTATAGATATATGATCAGTGTAGAGTGGATTCTCAGTATACTAAAAGGCATTCTATCTATCTTATTCCATAGTAATGATAATGTTTTATTTATTGAGATTGAGAGTTATATGCAATGCTTCATGCTAGCTTGATCATACTTGGGGATATCTTCTCTATTAATATTTGCGGATTTGATGTTGATTTGAGAGTTGTATGATTCATCCATTTGAGTAAAAAAATTGATTTCTGATCTGATATGTTTCTATATGGGTAATGACATCTTTCGATAGCAAAATGGTTTTTTATATGGATTTGAGCTATTTATGTGATTCGATGCTCTGAGGATTGATTATGGAAAATTATCAGGCTTGCATTTCTATAAAATAGTGTATGTGTGTGTGTATTAATGTATACCCTGATGATTGTGCATTTCTGGAATTGATAGTATCTTATTATTCTTATTAATATTATTTACCCTTATTGATGATACTTGATTAGACATCTGACTCATGTGTTATTTATGTAATACTCGGGTCAGTCCAAGACATTTCAGGTACAGGGATAACATGACCAATATGTATTTTATTGAGCTTACAGGAGTCTTATATTATGATGGTTATATGATACTTGTATGACTTTGATTCATTGTGTATATTTACACTAACCTGTATATTCTTTGTATCGCATTTTATTGAGGTAGTTGATATTTCAGATGGGTTGTACTTTTATGAAATTATTGTATATATTTATATGTTATCATTGCGATTGACTTTGTGTTCTCGATGAAGTACTTATATTATGTAATGTTCTATCCTAGAGGCATACGTATTTATTACTTTGAACGTATATGTGAATTATTTATTTGATGTTTTAATACATACCAGTGTTATTCTAAGGAAATATTCATGTGTGTGCCTCATATAACATCATTCTTCGCATTATTTGATAGTATTACTTTGTAATTCTCTTGGACAGTATGAGTACAAAGGCGGGGTGTTCCAAAAGGGCATTGCAATACAAATTTCATGGTTTACCTAGAACTCATCAAAGAGAAGAAAAAGAATGATTTTACCAATCCTACCAGTATGCTCATGATTTAAAATTGTTTTATAATTAACAAATTTTCATGGGTCTTAGATGTAGGATATAAGACTCAGATTTATAGTACATCACAGGGACTTAGGAACAAACTATATGTGGCAAAAGGTGCGATGAGACTTTAAGTTGCTGGTGGATTTATTATAGGTGAAACTATGGCTAGAAAATGCTATTATATATTCCTTAGTGGTCTTGATTTAGTTTTAAATATTTATGTTATGTAAGAAAGTGTATTTGCTGTATTATTTGGATTTTGTTGTGATAACAATATTGAATATTGTATTTTATGGAAATAATATTTATGATACTGTTTTGGATAATGGCATTTATGTACCTAATCTTAATTGATTCTATATTGTTAATGATTGTTCTGACGTTGACATTGTTAATAATCATCTGTGGCATTATAAACCAGGTCATATCAGTGACAAAAACTATACAAATTAAAAATCAAAGGTTTTCAACCATTATTTGATACTGTGGGTCATGTCGAAAGGGAAAAATGACCATGCATCCTTTAATGCGAGCGATGATATTATTAATGCTCTTAGGTCTCATACATACTGATGTATGTTACCCATTGCCTATAGTCACCAAAGAGAATTCTTCTTATTTTGTAACTTATACTGATAATTTCTTTAGATGAAGATATGTATATCTTATGAAGAATAAATTTGAGAAAGAGGACCACATCTTAGAAGATGATACTCCTCTCTCTTTCCAATAAGCATTGAAGATGGATTTTTAAGGAAAAGCTCTAGGAAGATGGACAAATAGGGACCTATAACGCAAGACTATTTGCGAAAGGGTTCGCGAAATTCAATGTACTAATTATGATGAAACATTTTCATCTGTGGCCATGCTTAAGTCCATTTGGACAATACTTTCCATCGTCACGCTCTACGACTATGAATATGGAAAAAGGATACGAAAACGATATTTCTAAAAGGTGATATAGAAGAGCCATTCACATTTCACTGCCAAAGTGTTTCAAGGTCAGTGGGAGTGGGTTAAAGGCTTATAAATTGTTAAGATCAATCATAGTCTTAAACAATCTTTAAGTATTTGGACTAACTGTTTTGATAAAGTAGCCAAACAGATTTATTTTTATCAGAATATAGAGGAAGCATGCAAATAAAAAAAAGAACAAGGAAGTACTATATTATTTTTAGTTTTATATATTGATGATTTACTACTAATTGGCAATGACATTTCATTATTGCAATTGGTGAAAGCATGGTTTTTGACTAATAAGTAACAACCTGTATTTTATGCATCAAATGATCGTAAAATATTCTTATTATAATCATATGAGGTCGGACAAATTTGAAATCTTTGGAAATGACTCTTAGGGACATCTTCCACATCTTCGATTTTTTGCTGTATTTCTATACAACCATTTTAACCCGAAAATCTTATTTGGACTATAATTTTTGATAGAAGCTGAAGTAGGGTCTCAAACTACATTCATTGCTTCAAGATGACGGTTTCTTATTCCATAGAGTGGTCTAGAAAATTGGACTTATCATTTTAAAGTTATAGCTGTTTTAAGTTTTGGTTGTTGCTAACCTATTTTAGTGGGTAATTAACCAAGCCCATGCTTAAGCTGTGACGCCCCACCTCTATACCCACATTAGCAAAGAATATTATTAGATAATACCGTCTGCTAATACGGAGAATAAGGATGGATAGAAGCGACCATCTATAGTTTTTCCTTAACTATCTATTGAATACATCGACAATTACCATATCAAGCGAATTGACATATCCAATAAATACTTAATTCAAAACCATAGGTGGCTAGAGGATCTATCAGAAAAAAAATATAACAACTCAATGTAAAATACATCACAGAATAGTAAATCATCACATGTACATATACTGATACATAGCAGAGTATACAAAATGATACATGTCAAGTGGTACAGAAGAACACAATATACAGACAGGACGAACGAATATAAATATCAGAGTTACAACAGATAAGGACTACACAAAAAGCTAAGACAAAAAGGAGCTTGCGGAATAGTCCATGCGGAAGCAAAATAGGCTAAGTCCAAAGCACCTAACCTGAAACATCTCGGTCTGACCCGAGTATAAAATACACGGGTCAGTCTAGCTAAACAAATCAGTTAGATAAACTGAACAACAATAAACCTGCAAGGTTACAAAGTATAACAAATATCTCAAAAAGAGATAACACAATCATCTAACACAAGATGAACATAACAAAGCAAGCCTCATATCATCGGCATCTCAATAAACAAAGGATATCATATCCCAAATCAAGCCAAAAGGAAAATAACAAATACCAATGAAGGTACACAAGTTCCACTAGATGATCGCTACATATCATGCGGCTCAAAAAGACCAACAACGAAAGGCGATGCACTAGGGAATATACATATCAATCAAAACAACAAAAGATGCTCGAGCTCAGTATTGTATAACAAGGATCCATAAGCCCGAAGGCTCCAAACCCAATATCACCCATGCGGCTCAAAAAGACTAACATCGGAAGTGATACTATAGGGAAACAAACCCGAAGGCACAAACCCAAAGGCAACATACCCGAAGGCAACATACCCGAAGGCAACAAACCGTAGTGGTGAAGGTCCGGAGGCCCAGTACTGGACACCACTAACTGGCGGAATGTGTCACAACTCTTGAAAAGGAACCCGAAAAGTGTTAACGCGAGTCCCATAACCACTCGTTCGCACTAAACGGTTTACTCTCCATTAGCCAATTTCACACTCAAAGAATTACAATGTTTACCTCATCTTATCGGTAAACCAGACACAAAAGTCAAAACGATCAATCGAATTGGTCGGGGATTAATCGGAAAGGTGAACGCGCGGATTCATGGTCCGTGTTTTACCTAACCATTTAATCTCCTTTCCACTTCGTTCGAAGTGCAAAATTGTGTGTGTTTAAATAGAAATTTATAAAGCGGAGAAGGGAGCTTTTAATATGATTTAGAGGGATTATTTATAAAAACCGTGAATGAAGTCAAAGGTAAGTTATCAAAAGCCAAAGATGCAATAACAAACACAAAGAACCAACTTGAATCGATAAATTTTGGAAAATCAAACAAAACGAACAAAAATAGGCAAAACGGGGAAAACAGGAGCAGGTCGGTCGGCCGTTATCAGAGCTCAGTCGACCGGACACTGTTCTGAAAAATCCTCGGGAAGCAGGTCGGTCGACCGGACTTCCTGGGTCGGTCAGCCGGAGCCTAAATTCCTGCACTTCCAAAACAGAGGCAGGGAAATGCTCAAGTAGCAGGTCGGTCGACCGGACCCTACATTCGGTCGGTCGGAGCCTGATTTCCAGCACTTCTTGCCCTATTAAATGAAATGCCAATTCTTTCCAAATCAAAGCAATAGCACATGAATACTTGTTAGGAATTCATACCCAACATCAATGATATCAAGAGAAGTAGATGTGAGTTCTAAACTCACCTTTTTACACACAAGCAAAGAAGAAGAAGCTCAATTGCAAAGAAACAACCAATCACACTCCACTTCAATTCTACAAGCTTCAATCTAAGATCAAAACAAGTATTTCCTAAATTTAGGTTTAGGAATTTCTGAGATTGAAGAGAGAAATAGATTGAGAAGAATAAGAGGAGGCTTACCAATAGTTTCTATTTGATTTTGGAGAAAGTATTCGAGTTTGCAAGGAGAAACTAGGGCTTGGAATATCTAATTCCTCTTCCTTTCTACCATTTTCAGCTTTAGCTTGAGGAATGAAATGAAATGGAGATGAATGGATGAAGAGTTAAGGAGATGGGGGGTTAAGTGGGGTTAAGGGCTGAACCCAAACCCAAGTCCAAAGTGAAAAAGGGTCAAAACTCCACAAACTCCAAACATATCGAAGCTTATACTAAAAAAGATCGCAAACGACATTTTGAACTCAATGGAAGTGGTTTCGAGCTCCAATTCGGCCATTTGAAAAAAGTAGCTTTTCGGACTATAATCTGACAAACGACATTATATTTAAATAAAATATTTAAATATACAACTGATAAATATGCGGGTTGTTACAGACTCCCCTCCTTAAGAAATTGCGTCCTCGCAATTCTTAAGAAGAAAATAAAGAGTAACAACCAAAAACATATCAACACATAAGAAGAACAGAATAAGAAGTTCACCATAAAGTGCACGAAAGGATAAGCCCGAACTTGCTTGCTCAGAGAATTCTATTGATTCCTAAGCTCAAAATAATTCGGAACACCGACGTGGTAAAAACAATACGTCAAATGGACCGAAGCTCAACAAATGAAGAATCACAACGAGTGCGGAATGCGGTAAGTGGAATGCTAACTTCCGCAACTCGTAGCCAAATGAAAACTGGTGGTAAGTTCGAGCTAAAAAGACCTTAACACTACTCAAAAGATTGCTTAGGTAATAATCCTAAGACAAGACCAAAATACCAGAAAATTCTCAAACTACAAGAATGAGAGAAACAACACTTTCCTCGTCATGAGGGCTTACAGAATAAAATGATGCCATCAAATTGGAATCAAAATCACAAAGGAAGATAATTCAATATGGAATACTACGGAATTTAAATGCATTCCTAGACGTATTCCCAAAGTAGAAGGAATAGAGGGACACGACAATTCAAAGATTTTCATCACTTATTACACTCTGATGTATCGAATATGTGCTTCTATTATGTGTTTATCATACTTTGTTCTGAACTCAGCTCTGATACCAAGCTGTGACGCCCCACCTCTATACCCACATTAGCAAAGAGTATTATTAGATAATACCGTCTGCTTACGGAGAATAAGGCTGGATAGGAGCGACCATCTATAGTTTTTCCTTAACTATCTATTGAATACATCGACAATTACCATATCAAGCGAATCGACATATCCAATAAATACTTAATTCAAAACCATAGGTGGCTAGAGGATCTATCGGAAAAAAATATAACAACTCAATGTAATATACATCACAGAACATTAAATCATCACATGCACATATACTAATACATAGCAGAGTATACAAAATGTTACATGTCAAGTGGTACAGAAGACCACAATATACAGACAGGACGAACAAATATAAATATCAGAGTTACAACAGATAAGGACTACACAAAAAGCTAAGACAAAAAGGATCTAGCGGAATAGTCCATGCGGAAGCAAAATAGGCTAAGTCCAAAGCACCTAACCTGAAACATCTCGGTCTGACCCGAGTATAAAATACACGGGTCAGTCTAGCTAAACAAATCAGTTAGATAAACTGAACAACAATAAACCTGCAAGGTTACAAAGTATAACAAATATCTCAAAAAGAGATAACACAATCATCTAATACAAGATGAACATAACAAAGCAAGCCTCATATCATCGGCATCTCAATAAACAAAGGATATCATATCCCAAATCAAGCCAAAAGGAAAATAACAAATACCAATGAAGGTACACAAGTTCCACTAGATGATCGCTACATATCATGCGGCTCAAAAAGACCAACAACGAAAGGCGATGCACTAGGGAATATACATATCAATCAAAACAACAAAAGATGCTCAAGCTCAGTACTGTATAACAAGGATCCATAAGCCCGAAGGCTCCAAACCCAATATCACCCATGCGGCTCAAAAAGACCAACATCGGAAGTGATACTATAGGGCAACAAACCCGAAGGCACAAACCCGAAGGTACAAACCCGAAGGCAACATACCCGAAGGCAACATACCCGAAGGCAACAAACCGTAGTGGTGAAGGTCCGGAGGCCCAGTACTGGACACCACTAACTGGCGGAACGTGTCACAACTCTTGAAAAGGAACCCGAAAAGTGTTAACGTGAGTCCCATAACCACTCGTTCGCACTAAACGGTTTACTCTCCATTAGCCAATTTCACACTCAAAGCATTACAATGTTTACCTCATCTCATCGGTAAACCAGACACAAAGGTCAAAACGATCAATCGAATAGGTTGGGGATTAATCGGAAAGGTGAACGCGTGTATTCATGGTCCGTGTTTTACCTAACCATTTAATCTCCTTTCCACTTCGTTCGAAGTGCAAAATTGTGTGTGTTTAAATAGAAATTTATAAAGCGGAGAAGGGAGCTTTTAATATGATTTAGAGGGATTATTTATAAAAACCGTGAATGAAGTCAAAGGTAAGTTATCAAAAGCCAAAGATGCAATAACAAACACTAAGAACCAACTTGAATCGATAAAATTTGGAAAATCAAACAAAACAAACAAAAATTGGCAAAACAGGGAAAACAGGAGCAGGTCGGTCGGCCGTTATCAAAGCTCGATCGATCGGACACTACTCTGAAAAATTCTCGGGAAGCAGGTCGGTCGACCGGACCCTACATTCGATCGGCCGGAGCCTGATTTCCAGCACTTCTTGCCCTATCAAATGAAATGCCAATTCTTTCCAAATCGAAGCAATAGCACATGAATACTTGTTAGGAATTCATACCCAACATCAATGATATCAAGAGAAGTAGATGTGAGTTCAAAACTCACCTTTTTACACACAAGCAAAGAAGAAGAAGCTCAATTGCAAAGAAACAACCAATAACACTCCACTTCAATTCTACAAGCTTCAATCTAAGATCAAAACAAGTATTTCCTAAATTTAGGTTTAGGAATTTCTGAGATTGTAGAGAGAAATAGATAGAGAAGATGAAGAGGAGGCTTACCAATAGTTTCTATTTGATTTTGGAGCAAGGATTCAAGTTTGCAAGGAGAAACTAGGGCTTGGAATTTCTAATTCCTCTTCCTTTCCACCATTTTCAGCTTTTGCTTAAGGAATGAAATGAAATGGAGATGAATGGATGAAGAGTTAAGGAGATAGGGGGTTAAGTGGGGTTAAGGGCTGAACCCAAACCCAAGTCCAAAGTGAAAAAGGGTCAAAACTCCACAAACTCCAAACATATCGAAGCTTATACTCAAAAAGATCGCAAACGACATTTTGAACTCAATGGAAGTGGTTTCGAGCTCCAATTCGGCCGTTTGCAAAAAGTAGCTTTTCGGACTATAATCCGACAAACGACATTATATTTAAATAAAATATTTAAATATACAACCGATAAATATGCGGGTTGTTACATAAGCCCACTAATCCATCACAAAAATTATGTTAAGGTAAGCATGTAGGAACTAATTAATTCATTTTCATCTTCCACAAAGTAGCTCTAAACCTCAATAACCTAATTACATCAAAATGCCTACCTTTTTGTAACACCCCTTATTTTTGTTTAATATTATTCAAGAAGTTTAGTTAGATAAATTAAATTGGAATATGTGATAAGTTGAATAAGATTTGTTAACTAAATTGGGTCACACCTTAATTAATCAACTAATAGCATATTATTAAACATAGAATAGGAAAGGATTAATGTGAGAGACATAATGGAAATAGTTCCTTTGTTCATTCCCTAAACCCTTCCTCTCTAATTCATTCTCATTGCATCTTCTAAAACAAAATGAAAAACGTAAAAGTGGCCGGCCTTTAGTAAAAGGAAATCTAAGGGATTCAAAATTGAAAAGCTTACAGGAATTAATCTACATCAAATATCAATCATCCTTATCCAATTTAAGGTTCGACACTTCAAGTTCTAAAGAACTCGATTGCCTCTATCAAAATGTGATCCAATAGCTTCTATGTCGCTAATCGATAGTTATGTTTTTCATGGACACTTTACCAGATAACTATGTTTTATAGGCTCGACGGCCAATGTTTTTAGAAGCTCGACAACCATGTTTTAGCAAATTAACAGTCGTATGTTTTGCAAACCTTAAAAGCTATTTTAGAGGCTCGATAGCCTTATGTTTTACAAATTCGATAGCTATGTTTTAAAATATGGATAGCCTTATGTTTCACAAATTTGATAGCTATGTTTTAAAGGCTCAATAGCGATAAGTTTTACAAACTTGAAAGCTATGTTTTAGAGGCTCGATAGCCCATGTTTTCTAGATGCTCGACATTCCTGTTTTGATAGCAAGAGTTTAAAAACTATGAAAGGATGATACTGCTTTGGTACAAGATTTTGGATAAGTATTTGGGCTATGTTTTCTTTGTTTTATAAATGGTTTCAAGTGGCTTATCTTTTCTATAGATAAATGTTTTTAAGGGAATTAAATAATGTTTTAGCCCAATTTTATATGGATTTTGCAACAGAAACTATTACTTAAACCTAAGTAATTTTGTTATGGATAAGGCTATTGATTGAACATATTTTGATGTATAATGTTATATGTTATTGTTACCATTTGATCAATTAAATTGACATATTTTAAACATTGTCACACTCACATATTCGTTACCATCATTGAATCTTGGGAATAGGGGAACATAATTACCAATTAGGTTGTTTCAGTTGTCAATATTGTCAAACTAATCTCCTAAGTGAGTATAATTACATCCAGGAGATTAGATAGATCAATTATGTTAGGCTGCCTTAAAATGATCAAAGAGATATGATTTATGAATTTAAAACCAAAAAAGATATAGGTGGGACTGGTGTAGGGTCACATCCTATGCTTTAGCCATTAGCCTTCGGTTGATAGAGGTCTGTGATTCCAATGTGTAGGGCTTTATTACTAGTGAGACTAAAAGGATATGTATGCATAGAAAGGAAAGCATAGTAATGCTCACCATGTTGTTTAAGTTGTTTCCTCCTAACCATATTTGGAGATTTTGGGGCATCTGATTATATTTTGGCCCAAGTCTGCCTGATAGGTTATTAATTGGCTTGTGAAAACTAATAGGTTCATAATGACCCTAGGAAAATTATGGGTTGGGATAGACAGTCAATTTTATGGGATGGGTAAACTTTGGGAATGCATAATCCTTTTGACAGACTAGTCATGTATACCCATATTGCATGCATATGATCATATCATGTTTTGTTTTAACCACTATTGTTACAAGTGCATGATTTATGTTAAAGATGGACATATTTTGATAAAATACCAGTGAGAGGAAAAATTGTTGCTTTCAACGGCATGGTCTTACTAAATATCTTCTTTTCGTTTGAGATGGCAAAGTATTATTTATACTAGAATTTTTGTTTAACCTAAAGATTTATACTAGAATTCAAAGTTTGGGTAATTCTAGAATATGTATTTATTATTCATTTTTAAGTATTTATTTTCTTATATAAGATAAAATATTGTAAATGATTATTTTTAGGTATCAATTTGAATGTTTAATGTATATACTTGTTCATATATTCTATTCCAATTGCTTCCCTGGTTATTCTTTTTGTATTATTGAATTAAAATTAATGAATGATTAACCGATGATATAGGTTTTTTTATTCTTTTAACATGATATGGTGATGGCATCCTTCTGTGTGATTTTATGATATTTAATTCTGTGTAGTAGGAAGTCTGAATAAACGAAATTATATTACCATTTGGGATAGGGCATTCGGTATTTCTGTGGTTATTCTTTGGACTCTTTATATATAATATTGAATGGATTGTGTAACGACCCGATAATTTTTAATAATTTAATTTGTTTTATTTATTTAATTAGTTGAATTTTTGTGAAATTTTAAATAATAAAATTTTGAAATAAAAATTTGATATTTGGAATACGTCTATTTAAACATAGCCACTAGTAAATTTACATCAGAAAATATGGGAGTTTATTTTTCTAGTGTTATTTTATTTAAATCGATATCAGTTAATATTTGATGATAATTAAATGTTTTCCAAAACTGAATATTTTTCAATAGAAAAATTGTAAATCATCTTCTGAGCTAGACGTCACATTTCGTTTCTTAAAATTTTGACTGTTATTGCTCCGTCGATCTTATTTTCGACGAAATAATAGCTGAATTTAAAAGCTTTCCGAAACCTAAAAATGTCAACATGAGAAAATTTATTTAGAATACTCTGAATCAGATTGCGAAATTCGTTTCGCGAAATTCGGATGTTTCTAGCTCCGTTTGGATTTTTCCGTACGGAATAGCACCGTATGTCGGTACCGATTATCGACTTTTGATCGGATGATCGTACCACTAATATCTATATACCGTTTTGATTGTCTCCTTTTGTTGATCTCTGCGGTATATACAACTCTGTGTTTCAGAGTTTGGTGTGCGGTGCAATCTGCAAAACGCCCAACGTATCGGTTCCGCAACCGAGCCTTTTGGTTGCTTACCCTTTTATTTTCCTACCGTGCAAATCTTATATCCGTAAAACTTTTAATATTCCTGGAAATCAACATTGTGACTTTACATTTTCATTTATTACTTGCCTGTTCAAAATGTGTCTTTACATTTCCACTCGGTAAACCAAATAATCGGTCGATTTAATAATTTGTGAATTGAACCAATGCCCTTTGCTTTTCCTTATATTCCATTTATTACTTTAATTTGTGAATTTGAAATGTTACATTTCCTTTCACTTTTCCGTTTCATTTTTTTTCACAATCTTTCAAACTCTCCTCTTCCCAAATTATAAAGTGACAGCTCATGCCTACATCCATATTTGATGAAGCATGTTTATCTTCTTCCTCTTAATTTTAAATTTGTTCTCTTCTAAAATGTGCGAACCCTCCCCATTTTCATGCCTTCTGCCCGCACTTCCTACTCTGCCCTCCACCTTGGCACCTCCGCCACCTAGTAGTGCCTAGCAACCATCTCTAATAGGCCTCGCCAATGCCCAAAATTCCAAAAATAAAAAATAAAAAAAATGAGAGCATCATAAGGCAAGCATGTATTTCTTGGAGCATTTCTTATATAAAGTTTCTTTTATATGTTGATGTACAGTCAAACCCACCAACCGAACAACCTATCGGTCACCGCCTCTGCCACTGTTCATTTTCAAGTCTTGCCTCTCATCCAGGCCTAGCAACCTTCATGTTTCAATTCTGTAACTTTCTCACCTCTTTAATTATATTATAGTGTATATATTTTCTATTTTAAGATATACACATATGATGTTTGAAAGTATCTAGTCAAATTTTATATTAATATTTTTAAGACAGATTTGGCAATAGCCATAACATATAGATATTCAATTGAAATTTTGAAAGTAACGTTTGGGTTTTATAAAAACATTGATTTCTAAAGTGTATACTTATATAAATGTATATATAGTTATCTGATGGTACAAATTGTATTAGTATTATATGCATAATCTGTTAGTTATATAAATTTGTATATATGTCAGTTCTATATATATGTGGTTTTATACTGTCGTATATACATTCTATACTGTTAAATTTTTTGAGAAAAGTATATTTTATACAAGTTGCTTACTAAGTTTTTCTGTTCGAATATATATATATGTTTAAGTATTAACTAAAGTGGTTAACAAGTTTCATATATTGTTAAATATTTACTTTATATAATTTGCATTTCAAGTTTACTGTTAGATACATTGTATATATTTTGTATTACCAGTTCGTTTACTGGATTGATACATATATTTTATATATAATTGGTATTTCAAGTTTTTTATTTAATGTTAGATATATATATGTGTAAAAGCATATTGCCTATATTATATATGTTTACATATAAAATTTCAAGTTGTCTGCATTTACTTTCGGATGTATTTGTTGATTTGTATATGTTGCAAGCTGTTTCCTATATTACATAATATATGTAATATGCTGTTTAAAAATAAATATCTCTTTACATAGTAGAGTATGTATATGTTTTCAAGTGTATTGCATATCAGTTATATAAGTGTTTTGAAAATTTTATATTTATATAATATGTTATACTTACATTTATACTAACAGTTTGAAAAGTGTGTGTGTGTGTATATTTCAAAATTTTATCTTATAGATATGTTTGTTGTATTATATGTGTTTCATTTAAAACAATGGATTTTGAAATACAAGTGTATATTTAATTTAATATATGTTCGAATTTAGAATATGATTATATATATATAGTTATATCTGTAACTCCACTTATATCATTTATCTGCATCGATCCAGTTTTGATTTGATTTTGTCTTTTTCTTATCTATCATTTTGTTCGTCAAATTCATGCCAATCTAGTTTTGCTTTGGAATTCGTAGCTTGTTGCATCGTCTACTTCCTCTAGCCTCGAAAGTTGAGCAATCACTCACGATTAACGTTCTTTTATTTATTAAATTTGATTTCAATTGAAGCGACAATTGAAATATGCTGCTGATAGTTATTTACATTGTTATACATATGCCATTATATGCTATCTGTTCACCAGTGACATCTGACACTATTATCTATTTTTTATATTGATGATATATGCCTGTTATATTATTATCATATCTGTTATCACTCTGCAAGTTCTCTGTTAGTATAGAATTCACTATGGGTTGAAATGATACATACCCGAACAAACTTTAGAATAGGAGAAAATCGTTATGGGTTGAAATGATAGACCCAAGCGATTTTCATTTGAATTGAATTTGGGATTGCGGGTTGAAATGATATATACCCGTATATATTTAAATTGTGGATTGAAATGATAAATATCTGTATCACTTGACCATAGGATAGAAAATTATATACAGACACCGTGGTCTATATATATATAAATATTTTGAAATGTTTTCTATGGTTCTGGAAAAATATATGGTTTTAATATAAATATTGATTTTGATATTATATAAATGTTATTTTATATATATTTAAATGCTTGATTTTTAAGTTATGTATAACTTTGTTTAATATAGAACAAGTTTAATAATAAAGTTTGGTTTTTATTAAAATATTGTATGGTCAAGTATTTATTTAAATTATATTTTAATATAGAATGATTTTTAATAAATTAAGGTTGGGAAGATAGATTTGAGATTGATTTGAAATGGTATTTAATTAATAATTATACTTAATTTAAAATCGATTTGGAACTTATTGAATTTGAGATTTTTAAAGGATATGATTTTTATAACTTGATTTTGGTTCAGGTGAATTAAATGAATATTTCAAGTATAAATAAATTGAAGGAAATATTTAGTTACTCGTAATTTGGGTCTTATTTAAATGATAATGGATTTATTAAGTAAATAATTTGAAATTAAATAATAGTACATTGAATTGGATATATATATATATATGGAATTATACAAAATATAGTTTGGAAATTATGGAATATTTAAAGCTTTGAAATATATATTTTGAAATGGTTTATTTGTGGTTCAAATCTGTATTTGAAATTGAGATAATTTTAATGGTTTATTTAGAAGCTAAATTGGAATTTAAGATTTGAGATCTGATTAAATTTGAATTTTGGAATTCGAGTTAATTTGGAATTAATTGGTAAAATTTGAGGAAAACAATTTTATTTTATATACTATTTTAATATTTAAACCGTTTAAGTGGTGGAAGTATATTTCATTGTTATGAATTTCAAAGTATTATGTTTTGAATGTATTATAATTTCAAGTGTTTAGTTTCGAAGATGTTATAACTTTGAAAATCCTATGGTTTGGAAAAGGATATGTTTGAAATAGAAATAATATCGTATTTGGCTTTGAAATAGAAATGATATCGTATTTGGTTTTGAAATGGAAATGATATCGTATTGATATGGTTTTGAAATGAAAATGATATTTTGGTTTTGAAATATAAACTATTTTGAAATGACCACGGTGTTATAATAACGTTTGGTTGTTAAAGAGACCGAGATCGGAAATTGTCATACTCTCTGCCAACTCTGAAAACCACTTTAACAATCGTGTACGTAGTGGAGATTCCAGAATGAAGTAGGATGGTGGCAATGATCCTATTGAGGTATGAACGTGGACCCGACTCCCGTGAGTTGGCTTAAGGTGGCTAAAACAAGAGCAATCAACGGGTTATGTGAGGTAGCTCCTCCGATCGGACACACTTCTTCGATACCATTCTATTACTTTTGTGATTGATTGGGTGCACCCTTCGGATTTTTATGGGAGTGTGGCTCGAGGTGGGCGGTAGCAGTGCGATACGCGTTACCACCGACCCGGAAGTGTAATTGGTATACCTACCCTGGCATCGCCTCGTTGTGCCCTGTCACCTTCCTAGCGAGCCTTGTACGATTTTGGTTTCCTCCTGTAGCCTATGCAGTATCCTCTGGTGGTATCCTATCAGGAGGGACTATGATACTGGATAGACTACTGGGACTATTACGTGTTAAGGTGGATTATGTAAAGCCTTAAGGCTATTTAAAAGTAAGTTTATTTTACTATAGACATTATTATAATTGTGTATATTACTACATAGTAAATAGTTTAACGGATCCTCAGAGGATGGTTATCCTAAATATCCTTTGAGTTACTTGTATTTCAGTTGTTATTTCACTTGAGTTGGATTTATTGATATAAGAATGTCAATCCTGACTCGAGTGTTTTGTGATTTGCTTTACGCTCGGGTCAGACTGAGTGATATAGCTTTTGAGATGAAATGATCCTGACTCGGCCTTCGAAAATCGACACCCGTACTTTCACTTGTACTCGAATGCCGTAGATTCAAATGCCGAATCTGGCTCGCCGGAGCTTATAACACATTAAGTATAACAACACAGCGGAAGAAATGAATAATACATTTGATATACAACATTGATACAATATTCAGATACAATGATGATACAATGAATATCAATATACATCAGAGATATAATACAAGACAATAGCAGCGGAAAGAAAAGATAACATCAGCAGCAGAACAATATCTTCTATATGGAAATAGTCTTCAGAAAATAACTCCGAATAGCAATAGCAACTCCATCATCAAGCTCCAATCCAAACTAGCTCGAACCACCATCAAGTGTTGCAAAAAGATAAGCAAGGTCGGTCGTGATCCAAAAACTGAACCAACTCCAGAAATCTACTAATAACCTGACTATTTGAAAAACCCAACTCTAGACTGTCCGTGTGGGGAAATTGTGGGCACCCAGAGTTTAGGAAGGGAACAATAAACTCCAGGTCAGTCGTGGGACTGGTATGAGCAAACAAAAGCATTTGGTTTGATAAAAGAAATAAAAAGGAAATTTCACAATGCTTTTTTTTGAAAATGAAACTACCATAAGGCCTCCCGCCACACACACAATGCAAACGTAGACTTGGAGGAGATTTCTCCTTATGATAGTCAAATATGCTTGATACGAAAAAATTCTTTGATATTTTTACTAGTGCATAGTGTAGAAAACCATTTCGAAAGTATAATATTAATCTTAGCCAGCATAGGCATTTCGCACTTATGCCTACTATAACTACCATGTTCAATAGCAGGTTGCTGCCACATTCCATGGTAGGTTATACAACTAAAACCACACAGGACGCGTATTGTTTCTTTGGATTTTCCAACAAATGGTCAGGCTAAGGAACTTCCTACTATCAATGGGTACGCCTCTGGCGGAACGTCTCGAGAACTTAACCAGTTCTCTGCCAACACAAGGTCGGGTTACCTCTTACTTGGTAACTACTACACGAATATGCCATCCCCCGGTCCTTTGGGACCTTTATCTGAGGCGCCTCAACAAAGCAACAACCACAAAGAAATGAGATTGGAACAACCACATATGTTAAATATAAGGGCTCCTTACTTGATACCACCCTTTTCCACAAGGAAATGACATACCCTAAAGGGAGCGACCCTCATAACCTTGCCGCATCTTTCCTGTTTCGACCATTTCCGGGGTGTAAGGTCCTGATGAGGTCTCGTCCACAAATCTACGCTTTTTCACAAAGCCATGTTTTGATCAACAAATGATCAATAAACGATCAACACACAGCAGCACTCAGCATGCCACATTGCCAAATTGGGAGTATATCACTGATAACCTTCAACTACATAACCTTTGAGCTCGTACGTCTCAGAGAAGGGTGTTAAGCTAAGAGAATAAATCTCCACCACCAAACAAAAATGTATTTGAAAGAAATCTTCTTTATATCTCAAAGTGTAATGTCAGACGTACAACCATACAAGTCTGTTCCGGGTTCGAACAGAACCGAATGCACTTCCGAAGAAGCCCTTGCAATCCGGGTATTCACAATCCCGATTAGACTTCCCATCACTAAGGGAATCTCTATACCGGAGCAACTCGGTGCAGGGACAATCGATAGGTTATCCTATCGTTTTCACAAATACCCGGTCTTCAAATACAATCCATATCGTCGTATCATTATTCGGAATGGGTTATATGGCATAAAGGTCCTCTCCCGGCTAAACAGAATAATGAGCGCAATATTTTAAAACATATGGATATTGAGATTTCAGTTAAGTCACACTTATAAAGCAAAACTTCCTTTTCAAATGGTTTAAACAAATTACCATTTCAAATCTTTTAAATAAAAAGATCCATTTCACAAAGTTCACAAAGTTCACCTAGTTTCACAAAGGCCCATTCATAGATTTTCAAATCAATTTCCATTTCAATTAGGATTAACTTTAAGTTAAGGATTTAATTTATAGCTTTCAAAACACGTTTCCAAAGATTTATTCATAAATTGGAAGACCATTTTCATTTTAGACTTGAAATCCTTTTAACACAAATTGGAAGTTCATTTCTTATGTGAAAGCTTTTATAACTTGAAACCAAATAGTTTTCATTTCGGAAAAAAAATCCAATTTCATTTATACAAGTTAAAATCTTTGGGTTAAACTTAAATTTCCAAAACAACACTTTTAAATGGTTTAAACTCATATAAACTTGTATAATCCTTTTTAATCATAAATTCTCAATATAGAATTCAATTTCAAATTTTGAATCTAAATTTAAATCAAATTATTTAAACTTCAAAACTTAATCAAGTTTTTCAAAAATAACCTTTTCTTTGAAAATCCCTTTCAAAAGCTTTTTATTTTAAACCCAATCCATCCCCAAAACCATTTGAATTCAAAAATTCAATTTTTTTAAAACTATTTCAAAAATCTGTGACTTAAACCGATTTCCACGTGCAATCCATTTTTGTGTGTGTATAAGTGTGGTCCCGGGTTTTACACAATAAAAATGCAACATCATCAACAAGTACATATTCCAATACAGCAATATATATATTTTGATAAGCGGTATAAACTATAACGCTTATCTTTCATTCACAGATCACAGATATATATCACAGATAATAAATTACATTAAACACAGCTCAAATCAAAACAAAGCATCACATATCAGGGGTATCAAACAATACAATCATCCAATAGAATCCAAACATCCATAATAAGGTCAATTAATCATCTTATTAACTTAAATTAAATTAGTCACTAATCCTGGTTAATTAACATTCATTACAAATTATTTCAATTAATTATTCTTTAAAAAAAAAAATTAACCTCTTTCTATTATTAATTAATCAATCTTTGATCATAAATAAATTCTTAATTAATTATCCTTAATTAATTAATCCTCAATTAATTATCATTCTTCATTAATTAATTAAACTTTAAATTAATTAATTATCCTTAAATTAATTACCTTAATTAATCACCATTTAATTAATCACCCTTTTATTTAATTATCTTTTATTGATTTCACTAAGGAATTAGCTTTTATTTGATTACGCAAAGTAATTATCTTCTATTTAATTATACAAGGTAATTGTCTTTAATTTACTTTCATAATAAATCTATCCTTTAAATTAATTACCTTTATTAATTTTAAATTAGTTGCATTAAGTAATTAACCCTTAATCTCTTGATTGATTTCCTTAAATCATTAATTAATTACTTTTAATTAAGTGAGTAAGTAATTACCCTTGATTACTTATATTAATAACTTACCCTTTTATTATCACATTAATTAATTAATTACATTAATCAATTACCCTTTAAATAATTAAGTAAGTAAACCTTTAATTAATTTTATTAAGTAGTTGATCTTTAAATTTATCTTTAGTCAATAAATGAATTCTAAAATCTTAACTACCCAAAGAATAAGCCATTTATCTTACTCAATTAACATTTAAAATTTAAAAGCTTGAAGTTGATTTATTACAAAATCAATCGAGATCCTTTATTAATAAAAACTAATACCTTTGCCTTTAATCACTTGCTTAATCTGAATTTCTAAAACAATTTAAAGCTATTTGACTTTAAACATTTTAAACTTTGAAATTTATTTAAAACTTGTTTATTGACTAAATTTGAAAACTTAGTTTATATTCCTTTGAAACTTAGTTTAAATATTTTTTTAAAACCCTGTTATAAATAGATTACTAGAAAATTTAATCATTTCAAATAACTTTACCCTTGTTCATATTTCAGAATTAACCTGGTAATCATTCTAAATTTGTTAATAAATAAAGCAACCCGAGCCAGACGCGATTTTTTACTCGAGCTCCACTTCGGGTTAAAACCTGTTTTATTTTGCTTCGAGTTATTCGTAAGACCCTTCGAGTTCGTCCCTGAGCTTCTTCGAGCTAACATCTCCTTTCCAAAATTTCACAACCACCCAGGCACGAATGCATACGCATGCACGTGCACCATGCTTCTGATCATCTTCGATTGCCGCCGAGGCCACCCACACATTACCTTTGACCTCCTCTACCGATCCCGACCACCCATCTCCGGTGACCACATCAGAAACAAAATTTTGCAATTCGACCCCCTTCCTGGATTTGAACCACCATCTGGAAAATGCTTCACCAGAACACGTCGAGCCACTAGCATCCCCGAATCACTGACCACAGCTTCGTCGCATCACCACGCCCCCACCCCCCTTGGTGCGATTGACCAGATTGCCACGTCGACGACGAAAACCTTACATGAACGACCGCGAACCCAACATACCCCAAAACCCAAAAACGTCATCACGCCATTGCCACGACCAACAAAAAAAATTCGTGAGTATTTTTCCTATGGTCACTGACCTCCAACCATGCTCCCACTCCAATCTCAAGATTAATCATTACTCCGATCACCAGGATTTGACGAAATTAACAATTTCGTTCAACTTTAAAATTCGCGACATTCCCTAACTTAAAATTTAAAAGCTTAACATTAAAATTCATTGCTTTTTGGCATAAATCAGGATATGAAAGTAGACCTTGAAACTGAGATACTTGAATTCTCTTTTTTATGATGGTTTCACTGTAAATAAACATTTTTACGGTATTTATTTAATATTTTTTCTGATTTTTTTTTAAATTAGCATTTCATGGTTATAAATATTTTTTGTTTAGAAATTGAGTCCTGAAATCATCTAGATAGGAAGATTTTGAATCTTCTAACAGGTTCCACAAACCTGTAACAATGGACAAAGACATACGCCTGTATTCTAACAGCCATGCAAACAATCATTATAACATACTTAAGCAAATAATCCAAACATCACAAACAGATTCAAGGGTTTGCTCACAGATTCACAAGCATTGGATTCAAAGAACTGGTTTTAAAAAAAATTAAAGTTGCTCACCTGGAAAATGGAGACAGAGGGCAGCAAACCAAAGCCTGTATATTGAGTTGAACCTTTAACTTGTTTTAACCTTTGATTCCTATTTTCTTCAGAATTATCTCAAGCCTTGAATCAGGTTGCTTGCTTTACTGTTTAAGCTGAGTTGTTGATTTTTCCCAAGTTTTGAAATCTTTTTTTTATGCAACAGAGGACAGAACTGCTGCTTGAACCAGAAATTGATTTTAAATTTTTGAACTT
This sequence comes from Allium fistulosum, assembly GCA_030737815.1. Classification (NCBI taxonomy): domain Eukaryota; kingdom Viridiplantae; phylum Streptophyta; class Magnoliopsida; order Asparagales; family Amaryllidaceae; genus Allium; species Allium fistulosum. The sequence continues at coordinate 139,642,076 of CM060904.1, forward strand.
GATTTCCCCCTTAATTTTTTTCAGAGAATCTTGCACTGTTTCCTGAAACTGTGTGCTTCTTTTTTTTTATAAATCTGCAGTTTTTGAATTTGTTTTATGTTAAGACTTGATTTTGAAATCATAAACTCATTAAATTATAAAGTTTAACATTTACCTGAGAGATGGAAACATAAGCTACAGCTTGATTTTGAAACAGATCTTGATTTTTTTTCTTCTATTCTTGTTTCTCTGGGTTTCATTCTGTTTCCCAGGTTTGAGATTTTGATTGTTTTTATTTTTGGTTTTGATTGCTTTGTTTTGATCTGTAGTTGTTTTCAGGTTTGAGAAAATGAAGATGACGATCAGCCTTTTCTGATTTTTTTCTATTTATTTTTCTTTGGGTTTTGAGATTTGAGCTGCCCAAATCTATGTTACTGTATATTTCAGATTTGGTGAGAAGTTAAATTATTGCATATGGGGGAGCTCAAAAGTTTCTATAATTTTAAATTTCTATTATTTTATTCAATTAAATATATATTGAATGCCATGTGTAAAAACAAATGATTATGAAATCTCAATGCATGTTAATTCATATACTCCATCCCCTTGTGTACATTTATCATTTGCAATTTTCAAAGATAAAAAGATTTTTTTTTAAATAAATCTTATACCATATTCACTTAACTCTTTTATATACATAAGTTTGCATTTTACATTTTCATGTTAATAACACTTAAATATACCTTTATATTATGTTTCCCATTTAAATAAATACATCTTTCTTTTATTTATGTATGTGTTATGTTTTCTTTTATACTTATCTTTACACAAATAAAATCTTATCTCCCATATGTGTTTGTTTATATTTGTTTTTTTTCTTTCAAGTCAACGGGATCTTTATAACTTTTTTTTATATTTTATTTTCACATATACATTTTATAAATAAATACATCTTCTTTATTATTTTCCACTTATACCAATTTAAAGAAAGAAATGATTTTAACTAAATATGCTTTTAATAAATAAACACATATAAATAGTATTTAGTTTTGAACAATTGTTTTTCATAACAAAATCAATATATATATATATATATATATTCATACATTTTCCTACCATTTATATTTATGCAGCTTTCAAGAAAATGATTTGAAGTTCACATTATACATTACTAATAAATATTCATACTTATTATATTATAAATACAAAACAAATTTTCCTATTAGTATTAAATTTGTAGAGTTTCCAAATCCAATATATTTATAAATATTTATTTCTGAATTCCAATTAGAGATTCTATTTTAAAATCATATTTATATTCATTTACATTAATAAACAAACAAATATCTATTTAAATTTGGAAAATACCAAATTAATTCACAATTTAATTTCTAAAATTAAATAAATGTCCAATTTAAATTTGATTTAAAAACGGGAATGTTACATGAGACTCACCTTTGGAGTTCGAGCTTCGCTTGGAGATCCAGTTATCTATCCAGCTTTCGGATATTCAGTTGATTCTAGTGATGTATTCTGATCTTGTATTTGAATATTGTATTTGAGACTTCTGTTGTACCTTATTAAACTCTGATATGTATATAATAGCTTCATGAACTACTATCTTTTATTTCCGTTGCATATTGTATATTACGCTGTGTCTGTGATTCTGTTATTATTTCATTTACTGTATATGCTGAGTTTTGCCAAATATAAACTAACAATCTGGTATTTTGAGCAATTCAATTCCGGCAAGTGTGGATGCGAATGGATGAAAATATTAGGTCGTTACATTGAGTGTAGATTATATGTAGAGAATAAACGTTTGAGTATCACATAGTGGTATGAGTTCCGTTGTGATATTTATTCTATTATTCCCTATAAGTATATGACACTCACACGATGGGAATAAAGTGGATAGTGTGAGGTGATACATGCAGTGATATATGGCTCCATGCTTACATTTAGTGAGTATGGCTCGGTGCTAATGATGACCATGACTTCGTGTGTGTATATATTAGTTATAGATGCCACTATTATGATGTACTCCTAATTGTGTTTGTTGGAGAGGATAATATAGCTAGTATCCACCTTAGTAGCCAGATCGTAGGGTCGCTCCCTAAAACTCTGACATTTTATATTACTTAGTGCTTTCAGCTTGTGGTACCTTTTATGCATGCATTTTCCTCTACATCATCTAGGCTAGTAGTTTATTACCTATACTTTTGTGGTTAGGGGCAATTAGAGTGTCGTGTTTAATTAGTCCTCATTTTGCCGAGAATATTGGTAGAGACTTAGCGTCTTTGGATCTTTCTTAGTGCTATCAGTCTCCCTTCTAGTTTTAATGGAGTAGTAGTTTGGCATATATGATTGATACAACTTATTTGTAATATTGAAGTGGGCTAGGTGCCACATATTGTTATATCGATGACTCTACTTGAGACTTCGTGTCTTTCATACAGTCATATCCCGTCATGATACTGCTGGATGGTATAAATATGAGGAGATGATATTATACCAGAGATATATGATCAGTTTAGAGTGGATTCCCGGTATACTAAAAGGCAGCCTATCTATCTTATTCCATATTAATGGTGATGTTTTATTTATTGAGATTGAGAGTTATATTTGGGCAATGCTTCATGCTAGCTTGATCATACTTGGGGATATCTTCTCTATTAATATTTGCGGATTTGATGTTGATTTGAGATTTGTATGATTCATCAATTTGAGTAAAAAAAATTGATTTATGATTTGATATGTTTCTATATGGGTAATGACATCTTTCGATAGCAAAATGGTTGTTTTATATGGATTTGAGCTATTTATGTGATTCGATGCTTCGATGATTGATTATGGAAAATTATCAGGCTTGCATTTCCATAAAAGAGTGTGTATGTATCAATGTATACCCTGATGATTGTGCATTTCTGGAATTGATAGTACCTTATTATTCTTATTAATACCGTTTACCCTTATTGATGATACTTGATTAGACATCTGACTCATGTGTTATTTATGTAATACTCGGGTCAGTCCAAGACATTTCAAGTACAGGGACAACATGACCAAGATGTATTTTATTGTGCTTAGAGGAGTCTTATATTACGATGGTTATATGATACTTGTATGACATTGATACATTGTGTATAATTGGCACTAACCTGTATATTCATTATATCGCATTTTATTGAGGTAGTTGGTATTTCAGATGGGTTCTACTTTTATGAAATTATCGTATATATTTATATGCTATCATTGTGATTGACTTTGTGTTCTCTATGAAGTACTTATATTATGTAATGTTCTATTCTGGAGGCATATGTATTTATTACTTTGAACGTATATATGAATTATCTGTTTGATGTTTTAATACGTACCAATGTTATTTCAAGGAAATATTCATGTGTGTACCTCACATAACATCATTCTTCGTATTATCTGATAGTATTACTTTGTAATTCTCTTGGATAGTATAAGTACAGAGGTGGGGTGTTCCAAATGGGCATTGCAATACAAATTGCATGGATTACCTAGAACTCATCAAAGTGAAGAAAAAGAATGATTTTACCACTCCTACCAGTATGTTCATGATTTAAAATTGTTTTGTAATTAACAAATTTTCATGGATTTTAGATGTAGGATCTAAGACTCAGATTTATAGTACATCACAGGGACTTAGGAACATACTATATGTGGCAAAGGGTGCGACGAGACTTCAAGTTGCTGGTGGATTTATTATAGGTGAAACTATGGTTAGAGAATGCCATTATCTATTCCTTAGTGGTCTTAATTTAGTTTTAAATATTTATGTTATGTAAGAAAGTGTATTTCAGTATTATTTGGATTTTGTTGTAATAACAATATTGAATATTGTGTTTTATGGAAATAATATTTATCATACTGTTTTGGATAAGGGCATTTATGTACCTAATCTTAATTGAATCTATACTGTTAATGATTGTTTTGACGTTGACATTGTTAATAATCATCTGTGGCATTATAAACTAGGTCATATTAGTGACAAAAACTATACAAATTAAAAATCAAAGGTTTTCAACCATCATTTGATACTGTGGGTCATGTCGAAAGGGAAAAATGACCATGCATCCCTTTAATGAGAACAATGATATTATTAATGCTCTTAGGTCTCATACATACTGATGTATGTTGCCCATGGCCTATAGTCACCAAAGATAATTCTTCTTATTTTGTAACTTATACTGATAATTTCTCTAGATGAAGACATATATATATATATATCTTATGAAGAATAAATTTGAGAATGAGGAGGACCACATCTTAGAAGATGATACTCCTCTTTATTCCAACAAGCATTGAAGATGGATTTTTAAGGAAAAGCTCTATGAAGATGGACAGGTAGGGACCTATAACGCAAGACAATTTGCGAAATGGTTCGCTAAATTCAAGGTACTAATTATGATGAAACATTTTCGCCTGTGGCCATGCTAAAGTCCATTTGGACAATACTTTCCATTGTCACGCTCTACGACTATCAATGTGGAAAAAGGGTACGAAAACGATATTTCTAAAAGGCGATATAGAAGAGCCATTCACATTTCACTGCCAAAGTGTTTCTAGGTCGGTGGGAGTGGGTTAAAGGTTTGTAAATTGTTAGGATCAATCATAGTCTTAAACAATGTTTAAGTATTTGGAATAAATGTTTTGATAAAGTAGTCAGACAACTTTGCTTTTATCAGAATATAGAGGAAGCATGCGAATAAAAATAAGAACAAGGAAGTACTGTATTATTCTTAGTTTTATATGTTGATGATTTACTACTAATTGACAATGACATTTCATTATTGCAATTGGTGAAAGCATGGTTTTTGACTAATTAATCATCAGATCATACACAGTCACTTCCATAATAATACATCAGAGCTATAACAGTACAATTTTCAGCCAGGGACAATTATAATTGCACGTTCCCACATTATTGAAACAAAATACATACAAAATAAAGCGGAAATACAGTGACTAGGCTACAGGGGTACCGCCTGCCGCAGAACATCTCTAGATAAAATGTACCAAGGGTCTCACACGGACCCCCTGCAAATCAGGACTGGCCAACTCCTTAATGAATAGTACTAAACAGTGTTTTAAATCTCGGATTTTGGCCAATATCTCAGGAAAATATCTCGGCTATCTCGGGCGATATTTAAAACACTTATAACTAAATAGGCTGCTAAATCTTGGATTTTGGCTGATATCTCGGATTTTTCATCTCGGCCATCTCGGGGAGATTTAAAAGCCTGGTACTAAATATTTCACCACCCCGGTTGTGATCAACTATCATACATAGGTCACTAGCATACAAAGTCTAAGAATATCGATCTTAATTGAGTGGTGACTATACCCAAATAGGAGCGACCCATATAGCCTTGAAGCATATCCCTTATTTTAGTCGTTCTTGGTTATGAGGCTTAAGGTTACACTTTTACCCTTCTTTGGCACTTCTTACTTGAAATGCTAACACAACCTTCCAGGCGATAATGCAACATTAGCATTCGTCCATACGAGAAGATATGAATGAACCAAAGGCACTACTTCTACCATATCCATTTCGGGATCACTCTTAGGATTAGTAGCAAGTAGCCCTTGCACTTCAAAGTCTTTGCCTTGAATTACGTCTTCATGATATTTCCAATTTGAATGCTTATGTTGGTTCGATGTGATTTTCAGATAACAATGCTATCCACTCCTGGTCTCCTTGAACCGACATTCGATAATTTAAAAGAGTCAAGTTATCGATAGTGGACAATCACTATCTCGGTTTAAAGATTTACCTATGTAAATATCTTCCATATACTTAATTTATCATGACCTTCTTATCGAAATTAACTCCCTTGTATTTATCACATTTTCGAAATTCGACATTTGTGCTAAATACGGGACTACTAACTTTCGATAAAACACATTAACGTTTTAGTATAACTACTCATATTTGTTTGGCGACTTAATGGAATAGACAAAAGATCCCTTGTTTAAAATTAGTTTACTTATAAAAGATAACTTTTTAAATAGAATTGATAGAGTTTCAAATAAACCTTTATTTTACAAATTATTAAGCCTTAATTTGATTATTAATTAATCTTAATTAAAATTAAATCTAAATCTTAATTAAAATTAAATTTAAACCTTAATTAAATCTTAGTTAATTATTTAAACCCTATTTAGTTAGTGATTAATTAGTAATTAAACCCTAATTAATTAAATAATTTAACTTTAACTAATTAATAATTAATTAAAAAATTAAACTTAATTAAATAAAAATTAATATTTAATTAACTCTTTACTCAAATAATAATTAATTAAAAACATTATATTACTTAATTAATTATAATTAACTTAATTAATAATTAAGAACTAATTGCCTCGTAATACTAATTAACTACTAATTATCTTTAATTAACTAATTAATTAAATAACTATTCGACTCATACTTAATTAAATTATAATTACCTTTTATACCTAATTAATGATTTAAAAAGGTTTCCAAAAATTTATAAGAAGAAAACACTTTTAATTTTGAAAAGCATTTGATTTTCCGATTTGCATCTGTAGCGACTATCGCTTTGGATACCACAACTTAGAGTTAGTTTCTAATTAAACATTTCAACCTTAACTCTTAAAAACTTTACTCACTTTATAAAACATATGAAGAGGGTTTGATAACTAAAACGATGTTTAAAACTTTGAAATCTTTTTAGTAAATTAAACTAGTAAAACATGATATAGTTTCCAATGGATCTCATGTCACTTTGCAAATCAAAATGCTAACTTCCCTAGCAAATAAAACACATAGGCTAGAGCATAACTTATATACATTCATGTCATAACACCATAAAATGAGGAAGAACATAACTTTAACGTCATTTCACAACCAAACTACAATTTCAAGTTCACCATCGAGTAACATATAATCCCACATATTTATAATACCAAACGCATATATTTCCAACTTAGAACATCTTAATAACTATCAACATAAAATGTTTAAAACTTTTAAATTAAAAGGTGTGTTTACTCACCAAAATATCTTGGATATCAATCACACTTTCACAAAAACTTGGTTTGACCTTAAATCTTTGATTTCTTTTGCAAAAGATCTAATTTTTGGCCTTTGGGGAGAGACTTTAGCGTTCGTCCTCTGGCTATATGGGTTTGGCCTTGGTTGAGAAAGGGTGGTAGGAGGAAGTTTAAGGGTTTAAATAAGTTTTTAAAAGGAATAAAAGGAAAAAGTTTTAATTTTTAAACTTTGGAAAATAAAAGGGAAGCCATTAAAGAAATTTAGAAAAGCTTTAGAAATAAAATGAAGTTTGAAAAAGTAAGAAGTGAATGAGAAAATGGAAGAGGAAAAAATGAAATGTTTTATACAAAATGAAATATTTAAATTACCAAAAAGCCCTTTATTAAAATGCCCTCCATTCATTTGTTTCCACATCATCTCCATCTACCTTTGCCTTGTACCACACGCAAGTCCATGGCATCCCCCATTTTGTCCAATAAACTATAGCATTTCTTTGTACCATGATGGAACGTAATAATATGACCTTTCCTTATTAATTTTTATTTTAAATTTTTCAAGAAGAAATGTCACATCTCTTTTTGTTACATAAGTAAATATATATTTACCTAAACTATATAATTAATCCATACTTATATAATAATTATAAGTGTGTACTTGTATACTAAGGTGTTCACAACATTTTAAACAATTTTTAGATGATGAAGGATAGAAAATTTTAGAAAAGCTTTTCGATCGCATTTTCTATTTTACTTTGAACTAATTATTTTTGTGAACATATTTTGAAAATCATTTCACCATCATTAGTTATTATTTAAAAAGTGTTTTTTGGTTTAAAAAATCCATTTATTATTTATTTAAAAAATATATTGAATATCTACATTTAAAGTGATTAAATTTTCGGTCGTTACACAAGGGAGCATCTTCATATGCCGCTCTTAGAATATATTGCATTTATAATATTTTCTTTGAATGTGGAATCGAGAGATTATGTGATGAATATAAAAGTTTATTTATGAAATGTGTTTTGAAAATTTTCATATTCTTATGCTCTTGATGTTATAGATACAATTAATTAATCTTATTTTTTTACTAGAAAATAATACTATAAATGACTACACCAACAATCGCGCTTATTTTTCGGCTCAAATATATTGGATGTTGCAACCTAGTATCAGGGAATGGGTTTATGAAAAACTTAAAAGATTTTGAAAACATAATCCAAATAAATCAAAGAATAAGATTGGGGTATGAGAAACGTTATAGTTACGTACTTGTTATTGTTATATAAGTATGTATTTTATCTCTATTCTCCCCTCTCTCTTAGACCATTCGTGATATCTTGTGAAGATTCGTTTGCAGATTACGAGAAAGTAAGATATGGAAGTAGGAATTGGAAGAGTGAATGTAGGTGGACAAAGCACCACAATTAATGGAAATGTTCGACCTAATATTGGAAGGAATCCGAGTCGACCAACAAATGCTAATCCATATGAAAATGTTAATGTGAATGCTGAAACCTCACCAGTAGATATAGGGGCTATGTATCAGTTCTTGATAATTATGATGCAAGCTGGAGGTACAACTAGTTTGGTTGGAGGAAACGTTGATTGTGTGGGAGGAGCTAATCCTAAGGTACCTACTCCCAATAATTTTGCCAAGTTGAGCCGTGATTATATCAATTTTGGAGGAAAGCCTTTTCATTGAGAAGAAAGTGCTATAGAGGTTGAGAATTGGCTATTGCACTATGAAAAGATCTTCGGTGACTTAGGCTTGAATGATGAACAAAAGAGGAAGTTGTAATTTAGATAGTTGCATGGAGCTGCTAGGTATTGGTGGAATAATGTGATTGTAGGAATACTAGAGGAGAATATTACCGGGGGTGAATTAGAAGGGATTTAAGGTAACGTTTCTATCTGAGATAGCTAAGGAAACTTGGTCAGGAAGTGTAACAACCCGGATATTCATAGCAATTAATGATCGTCTCTAGGTGATTAAATCGTTCGCCAAATTTTATTGGAATTTTATCAAGTTAAAATTGTTTTGAAAAATCGTTCGACCCGTTCCCTTTCTTATTTTGTTTGACCTGATTTCCACCCTTCTCGATTCATTCTTCATTTTGATTGCAGACCCTTTCCCCTTTTAAGCCGGCCCATTTCATTCTCTAGCCCGTTCCTTTATTTTCTCTGAGAATAGAAAAATGGCGGCGACGATTCTTTGCAACTGAATTAGGGCTTGAGGAATTTGGGGTGTTCGTTCCCTTTTGCGCTCTGCTTACAAATTAGGGCTTGAGAAGCATATCGGCTTGGCTTGGCTTCGGCTTCAGCTTCTTATATTCATCGATGACGACTTAGTTATTTTCTGTCTTGCTTGCGCTCGTTCGCAGTTGCTCCTTGGAGCTTTCGAAATTTAGGGCTTCTCTGTAGCTCTGGCTTGTGGTGATTCTGGAATTGAAGTTACGGCTTCGTTTGTGACACCTCTCTGATTTCGGTATGATTTCTCGTTGCTCTCGGTTGCCACGTCGAAGAAGGTGAGTAAACTCTCACATCTATTCGAATTCGTTTGCTTGTTTGTTTTCGTGGTCTTTGGCTTCGATTTGATTTCCTTAACTAAAATATATGGCTTGACTTTGTGATTTTATCTGGTCTTCTGCCTTCCTGTTCCTTCACAATTTTAACTTGATCTTTTTACTTTGTCTACTGCCTTGACATTTTGTTTACTGTTGCCTTTGTTTCTCTGTTGCATTCAACTTGATAGTGTTCTTCACTGTTTTCTTTCACTTGTATAGTTACCACTGTCACTTGAAGTTTGTATTCATTGTGACCTGTTTATTAAAGACTATATATGTGCATATATACATATGATGTGTGTATGTATATATTCTTGAATTTAAATGCAAAGTTTGGTCATTTTGTTGCTAGTCTGGTTGCTTGGCATATTCCTGTATTTCTCTGGTCTCTTCTCTGTTGCACTTCACTATTTATTTCTTGAGTTGTACTTGAGTCATCTTCTCTGTTGAACTGCATTGATGAACTTGATCATGTTGGACTTGAACTTGTGATATTTATGTAGTCTGAACTGTATGACTTCTGACATCACTTCTGTTGTCTTCACGCTTGAGTTTGCATTGTGATGATCTTTTGTTCGTGTTGATGGTTGTATCCAATTTACTTCATATAAACTTGAGTCTGCATTTGAGTTCATCCTTATTTGTATTGTTGCAGTATCATGTTGACAGACTTGATCACTTGAGTTTGCCTGCCTGTACATGGTGATGTTGACACTGATGCACGGTGTGTGTTCATTTGAAGTTGCATTCATCCCAGTAGTCATTTGAAGTTGCATTCATTCCAGTAGTCACTTGAAGTTGCATTCATTCCAGTGTACATTGATGCTTGTTTGAACTGTTTGTTGACTATGGCCTTGACATTGATATGTTGATACCTGACTTGTACATACTTCATATATGACCTGTTGCTCATGTGCATTCGGACTTGTATACTCTTGAGTCTGTTGCCTGCCTTCATTTGTGATATTTGTTCATCTGAACCCTGGGTAGCTCTGGTTACTTGATCATCTTGTTCAACACTGTTTTACTTGAACACTGTGCATTCATGTACATTTGTCTGTAACTTGCTTTCACCTGTGTGCTTCTGCATTGATGCTGTAGTCATGTGCCCTGTTCATTCACTTGTTAATGTAGACTGTGCTTGTCTATCCATTCATGTGTACATGTTTTGTAACGACCCTGAATTTTGAACAATTTAAATTGAGAATATTTAATTAATTTTAAATATTTGAATGATGATTTGACTTGAATTTCAAATTATCAGAATGAATTGGCGATTAAATTTTTGAATTTAATCTATTGAAAGTTGAATAAAATTTGAATCTTCAATTTTTAGCCGGTTAAAAATAATTTAAAGGCTTAGAAAATTCATATTGATAATACTGAAGATAATAGAAGCTTCAGAATTAAATTTGAAAGCGATTTGTTCAGTTTTGAAATATTATCGTTTAAGTTGAATTTAAAAATAGCCTTCCGAGGTACAGTCTCGGAATTTGACGAAACCAGTTTCATTGGGTCCGTAATATTGAATTATTACTGGATTTCCAATTTCGTATTTATCGGAATTGTTTTGTAAATACACGACGTATAAACGCGTATAAAAATTAATCGAATTCAAATTGAATTTATGTAACAACTGGGGTTTTGCCCAATGTTATAATCATCAGTAAACGATTTAAGTGGACAGTTAAATTTCTGTTGTTGTTGGAATTTTTATAACAGTAAAATTTTCGTCAATTGGCAATATAAATTTGGTTGTTAAATTTTAGTTGGAATTTGTAAATCGATTGAAATTCTTTTGTTGAATTTATTAATACAAAATAAATGAATAAATACACCTAGTAAGATTTTAACAACAAATTTAAACAAAACAAATTAAAGAAAATATCTATACAAAACAAATTAGGTTTTTAAAAGAAAAAAATAAAATAAAAAATAAATAAAATAAATAAATATAAAAGTACCATACCCCATACCCTCAGCCACGTTCTTCTGCCATACCCTCCATCCTTATTATCTCTGTTAAAACACGTCGCACCCCCCTTCCCTCTTCAGATCGAACAAACGAAAGAAAAGAAAAGAAAAAAAATGGCGACGTTGTGAATTAGGGCTTCGGCTTCGCTCGTCTTCAGCTAGGGTTTCGTTCGATTCTTCGATTTCGTTCGTCTCCATCTTCCTCTTCACTCGCGGCTGGTCCTACGTGCTTCGATCTAAGGTGAGTAACCCTAGTTACTCACATCTAATTCACTCGTAATTTAATACTTCTGCAATTCGATTTTCGTTTTAGTGATTGGTGATTTTCGTTTTCGCTTACTTGAAATTACGATGTTGATATCGTTCCTTTTTGACTTCGGCAAATTACTGTGACTTCGGCCACTTGAAATTTTCGACTTTTTGCTTGGTTGACAATACAGTGCTTTGGCAATCAATTTTGTTTGGAAGTTGATGATTTTCCCATATTTTATAAAATAGGTATAAATTGGTACTTGAATCGCACGGCATTGATTTTTGAACTCGTGATTTGTGTCTACCACGGCTTTAAGTTCTCTGATCCTTTTATGGCTTAAAGGTTTAAACAAAAAGGTGTTTATGAAAATCAAGATATAAGTTTCAAATAAATACTTTTGTTGACTTGATCACAACTGATAATTAGCTTGTGATGATGACCATTTCGGCTGTGACTTGTTCTTTGATGCTTTCAATTGGCATTTACTTGTTTAACTTGAAACTTCTACATGTTGTTGTAACATTCACTGTGTTGGTTTTGGGATGTTCAATTTTTACCATTTCCTTGGCCTTGAACTGATTGACTTCGGTCACTTGAAATTGTTTAAACTTGTACCCTGGATTAACTAAATTCTCTGAAATTTTGAATACGAAATTGTTTGAAGTCACCTGTGGCCTTATTTTGATTCGAAACTTAGGCACTGCCCTGACATTGATATGGTTGTTCCATGATTTGCTTGTTTATGTTGCTATTGTATCATTTACTGGTTCACTTGATTTCCTGGTTCACCACTAAGACTGCTGTTTCATGACTTCGTTATACACTGTTGAACTACATATTAAGGTCCAATGAAACATAAATATGTATATGCGATGTTTTGAAGCCGCAGTCTTCTCGAACCTGTTTGCAATTGTTGTTCCACATTACTTGCAGTTGTTCTCTCGGCTGCATATTTACTAGCTCATGTGCATGTGTATATTTATGCTTCATTTTACTTCTGAAGTTACTTGAACTCTAGTCTGCGATCTTTGACCTGAGTGTATCTCATTTGCATTTACACTTGTACCACTCACTGTATCACTTCTGCCTAGTCTCTGACCACTTGGATTGTCATCTTGATTTCTGGCATATATATATGCATATATATATATATTTGCTTTCTTGTATGTATATATATATTTTGCTTCATCTAAGTTGAATTTTGAATTGATTTTCCTGTTCTGGTGCATTCCTTATCTGGTTTGCATATTCCCTAAACTGATTTTTTGATGCTTTTGGGTTTTGCCCTCGTATACTTGAACTGTATACATGAGTTCATGGTTGCTATACCCTTCATTTTTGTAATTTGCAGTCCATTCAGTTTTGGGGTCTTTGATTTTCAAGTGATTCATGTTTACTTGGGTTTGCATTCTCCCATATTTCGGTCTGCATTGCAATAGAGATTCATTTAGTGACAGCTTGGCAAAACATGTAGTTTTAAGTGCTGCCCTGCTTCATGTAGTCCAGTATTTTGTTTTGAAGAAGCAATACATTTTTGCTTCGGCACTGTCTGTCGTAGTGGCATTATCATCCATGTGTTTGCACTGTCCAGCACTTTTCGCTCCTGAGATTACAATGTCCAGTCCCATTTTATTGTTCACTGGTCTGCAATTGCTAGTAAGGTTGAACTTGGTCCAGTTTTCTTTAGTTGTTCACTGTTCACTGCATACATGTTCTGTTGCTCCATGCGGTATCCCCATTTGAGTTACTTGCATTGTTTAAGGACTGCACTGTTCACTATACATGTATCTTGCTGCATCATGTTGTTTACTGTGGATATTGTCATTTTGATGCATTCATGTTGGTTCAGTCTTGATTTGTTGTGTACATGCCTTCACTGTTGTACTTCACTGTGTGCACTTTGATGATCTTGTATGTTGTCCAGTTTGTTAGACCTGTCTGCATTCAATTTGTTGTCGTGGCACATCACTGGTTCATGCCTGAGTTCACTGTGTTGTTGTAGCTGTTGTTGATTGGTTGATGTACTTCTATATATGCTGTTATGTATTGTCACTTTGATGCATTCATTCCAGTATGCATTGATGCTAATCTTTTGTTACTCTGTTGTCGAGTTGCATCCATGTGTCGCTGTATCACCATACATGTATATTCATGTTCGAAGTTTCATGTTGCCACTTGAACTTGTTTCACTGTGTTGAGCTACACTTGTACGTCTGCATCCATTGCATACAGTTTGGACATATTGATCTTGTTGCAGTTTGGTTATGTGATGTTGCCTCTGTGTATTTGTAGCAGTTGCATGTTGCACCGTTATCTATGCACACGAGTTGGCGGGGCAGTGCACACGTGTACGAATGCACACGTGTGTACGGCAGCCAATAACACTGTTTATCTCTGTTGATGTCTTAAATCTGCTGATTTATTGTTTAACACTGTTTAGTGTTAAAATTTTCGTTATCCGGTTTCTTTGTTTAAAGAGTCGGATAGACGAGAATTATTGTGACTGTCGTCTACTTAAATTATTACTGCCTCTATGCACTAATAAACTGGTTTGAATTAGACTGACCTGTGTATTATTTTCTTTTGAATGTAATACTCGGGTCAGACCGAGTATTTCTACAGCTTGAAGATTTTCGAGCAGCGAAGTTAGAGAGAGAGTAAAGAATCACTTTAGTTTTCAGAAGAAAATTGTATTTTAAGATATTCCGCTGTATCAGTATTAAAATTGTATAAACTCTGATGTATATAAAAAGATTTATAGTAATGAAATAAAGATTCATTTGTTTTAATTCATTGTTATTATTCTGTGTTTCTGTGGCTGATTCTGTTTAAACTTCATAAACTAAATAACAATTCGTCTTTTTGAACATTTCGAGTTGGTCTAATTACCGACTGGAGGCGGTCAAAAAGGGGGAATGTTATAGAGTGGTATCAGAGCTTTGGTTTACACAAAGCTTAGTTTATGATGTTTAATATGAATAGTTACTAGAAACACTTTTAAAAAGGAGAATGTTTTTCAAATCTAAAGAAGTATAAAATTGTTTTAGAAAATATAAGATGAATGAATTTGGAATAGATCTTATATAAGTAAAGTGAATATTGAATATGAAATAAAGATTTTTAACTAAAGAAAAGTTAAATTGAAGTGAGTTGGCATTCATAAATATATGGATTTGAAATTTAACTAAAAGGAAAGTTAAATTGAATTGAATTTGTATTAATAAATATATGATTTGAAGTTTAACTAAAGGAAGTTAAATAAATTGAAATTGATTTGATAAATTATTGAGATGAAAATTTAAACTTGAAAGATAAGTGATTATACAATATGAATTGGGAAGTTTAATTAATAAGTTGTATAACTTATAAAATGAGAAATTTAAATAAAACCAATTGTTAAAATGTTTGAATAGTTTTGTTAAGTAAAACAAAATTTGAATTTTGAATAGTGATATGAATTTGACTTTAGTAAAGTTAAATAAAATAGAATTTCAAATAAATTTGAGACGAACTTAAGTTGTATGATGAAAATAAATGCAAGTGAAGATAAAATGAAATATAGCTTAAGTAATGTTGAATGAAATTGAATTTGATATCAAAATGAATTGATAAAGTGAAGAATGAATTTGAATTTGAGTTATAGAAAGGAAATTCAACTTTAATTGTAAAAGTGAATTAGTGAATATGGTGAGTATAAGAATTCAATCAGAATTGGAATATAAACCAATTGAAATTAAGTATGTTGAACCGAATTGAATGTAAGCAAAGTAAATAAATTTGGTTAAGTTGAATAAATTTGGTTTTGCTAGTTGATTGTATAGAATTCGTTAAGTATTAATGAAATTGTATTAATGGAATTGGAAGCTATGTAAATTGAATTCAAATTGAAAGCTAAGTAAATCTAAATAGAACCAAATTTGATTGAATCGAAAGCAAACTAACTTGAATATAAATTAGTGAAAGTGAACTAATTGAATATGAATGAATGTTAGTAAAATCCAATGTGAATGAATCAAATGTGATTTAGATTGAAAACCAAGTCGATGAATGATTTACTAAAGAACTAGTTGATTATCTTGGAAATGGAAAACTGATAAATTTATATAATAGTTTAAATTGGAAATTTTGAATTATTATAAACAGTTTAAATTAAAGATTTGAAAAGTGTTAATAAAATATTGGAATTGTATAAGTGTTAAAAGTGAAATATTTAATGGATTTCATAAGTGAATGGAAATTACAGAATTAAGATTTTGAAGTTATAAAATGAATCGAAGTTGCGAAATAAAAGAATTTATAAGTAATTTACTTGTAAATTAAAATTTTGATATAAAACTGAGCTATAAAGGAATGATTAATGAATTAAATTTTTTATGAATTGAAGTCTTTATGAATAGGAATAGAATTTATAAACGTTGTTTATAAATTCGAAACTGACTTATTTTGATAAGTAAATCTTTATAGCTTGTTAAATGAAGTATATTCACAATTTTGGACCGTGAATATATTATTGAATAAAATGGACATGTTTTGGGAAAGTGATATTTTAAAACGAAGTTAATTGTTTTAAAGATGTTTTTAAAGGCATTGAATATCGAAACCATAGATTTCAACATTCATTGTTGAAATAGACGTTTTCGAATAAAAGGAAATGGTAGACTATAACACTATTGTTATAGTAAATGATTTCCGAAAGGAAATGTTTTGTGTAGTATTGGGATTTATATATCTATCTAAATTTCGAATCCCTATACTAGCGATTTTGAGTTGTCGTAACGATGTTTTACGTAACATTCGTTTTGACTCAAATGAATATGTAAAAGAGAATGATTTCCTTAAGAGATGAAATATATACTTAATTTTGATTTAAGTATATCGAATATTTTCAAATGTTGAAAATAAATGGATTTGTGAATTACTTATTTTTAAATAAGTATGGAAATGTTTTTCCAAATATGAAATGTTGTGAATATATCCCGTGGAGGAATAAATGATTTGAAATTCACTTTTGAAGTCGAAGTTGAAAAGTTAAATGAGAAATTTGAACAATTTGTTCAATTTGGAATTTTTCAAAAAGATTGAATCGTTGAGTTAAAATTGAGTTTAACTTCGACATCAAAGACAATATAAGTTGAGCTTTGAATTTCAGATGATGATTTGGATTGTATGTCTAACATTGTGAATTGATGACATAGCAATTGATCTCTATTAAATATATATCTGTTGGTGGCGGAGAATTTATTCTCTTAGCTTAACACCCTTCTCTGAGACGTACGAGCTTAGAGGTTATATATCGGTAGACATCAATTCTGTGTTGAGAATTGACGATGTAACGTGTAATTCAAATCGAATGTGAAAGTCGATAATAAATGGAATTATGAATATGAATTAGGTTTGAGATAACCTTAAATTTCCAAATCGACTTAGAGGAAAATTTTGAAATCCTTTATTTTGTTATGAATATGGATATGTAAGTTTTCAGAACTTATATATATATGAATGCGGTAAATTTGAAACCGTTAGTTTAGAAAGACATTGTTATGGAAATCTTATGTAAGTTTACATGAGTATGATATGTACGAAATGTGAAATGAAGTACTATATATGTATAGTATTATGTTTTCTAAACTGAGGATATGGAAAAGTACCTTCCATTTATTATTGGAGAAGGTATTGGAACTCGTGAAGAGTATCCATTTGAAATTCGTAGCTACGTAGAATTTACATTTAGTCAGAGTGACTATTTGAATCGGAAATCCTTCGCGATAGATCATCGCGATGAGATTAGATTTGATTGATGATTAGCGTAATTTGAGGGGCGAGATGCCCACAGTTACAAGCGATACCACTGGGATAGTGGCGTAACCGCCGGGTAAACTGCAATCTAATGCCAGGCGAAATTTGAGGGGCGTGATGCCTACAGACACGAGCGATTCTACTGGTATAGTAGCGTAACCGCCGTGTGTACTGCAATCTATGGCGACAACCATGGCGAAATTTAAGAGATGTAAAATCTACAGCCACAAGCGACTCTACTGGGATAGTAGCGTAACCGCCGGGTGGAACTGTAATCCATGGGGGAACGTGCTTTCCATATCCATTTTTAAAAGAATTTTTAAAAGTATTTTCACTGGGAATTGAAGCAAGTATGTTTAGTACTTGGAGATTTTTAGACCTGCGCCTGGCCAGCGTATGCCTAATGTCTGTGAGAACGAAGATGGACTTGTTAAATTTCGAGTTAGCAAGTATTTTCAAAACTGTAAATAGCGAATCAATAGTTTGAAATTAAAATTACATAATTCCTACCTAATGAATTAAGGAAGAGGATCTTTGAAATGTTTTGAAAGTCCACAGCTTTGGAAGAGGTATATTATATAAATCTCTAATGTGAAGAATTTTAAGTTTGAATCTGAGTTGTAAATCGAAAATGTTGATAAAAGACTTTTGCGTTTTGATTTTTGAAATCAATGATTGTAGAAATCATTGAATAAAAGAGAAGATAAACAAAACTAGTGAGCTTAAATAAATGGAATGAACTCTATATTTATTTATTTTTAAATAAGTATCGAGCTTGAAAAAAAATAGTAGAGTATAAATATTAATGAAATTTTAACAACTTTTCCTTTTCGTGGACGAAAAGTTTTTAAGGAGGGGAGTTTGTAACGACCCTGAATTTTGAACAATTTAAATTGAGAATATTTAATTAATTTTAAATATTTGAATGATGATTTGACTTGAATTTCAAATTATCAGAATGAATTGGCGATTAAATTTTTGAATTTAATCTATTGAAAGTTGAATAAAATTTGAATCTTCAATTTTTAGTCGGTTAAAAATAATTTAAAGGCTTAGAAAATTCATATTGATAATACTGAAGATAATAGAAGCTTCAGAATTGAATTTGAAAGCGATTTGTTCAGTTTTGAAATATTATCGTTTAAGTTGAATTTAAAAATAGCCTTCCGAGGTACAGTCTCGGAATTTGACGAAACCAGTTTCATTGGGTCCGTAATATTGAATTATTACTGGATTTCCAATTTCGTATTTATCGGAATTGTTTTGTAAATACACGACGTATAAACGCGTATAAAAATTAATCGAATTCAAATTGAATTTATGTAACAACTGGGGTTTTGCCCAATGTTATAATCATCAGTAAACGATTTAAGTGGACAGTTAAATTTCTGTTGTTGTTGGAATTTTTATAATAGTAAAATTTTCATCAATTGGAAATATAAATTTGGTTGTTAAATTTTAGTTGGAATTTGTAAATCGATTGAAATTCTTTTGTTGAATTTTATTAATACAAAATAAATGAATAAATACACCTAGTAAGATTTTAACAACAAATTTAAACAAAACAAATTAAAGAAAATATCTATACAAAACAAATTAGGTTTTTAAAAGAAATAAATAAAATAAATAAATATAAAAGTACCATACCCCATACCCTCAGCCACGTTCTTCTGCCATACCCCCCATCCTTATTATCTCTGTTAAAACACGTCGCACCCCCCTTCCCTCTTCAGATCGAACAAACGAAAGAAAAGAAAAGAAAAAAAAATGGCGACGTTGTGAATTAGGGCTTCGGCTTCGCTCGTCTTCAGCTAGGGTTTCGTTCGATTCTTCGATTTCGTTCGTCTCCATCTTCCTCTTCACTCGCGGCTGGTCCTACGTGCTTCGATCTAAGGTGAGTAACCCTAGTTACTCACATCTAATTCACTCGTAATTTAATACTTCTGCAATTCGATTTTCGTTTTAGTGATTGGTGATTTTCGTTTTTGCTTACTTGAAATTACGATGTTGATATCGTTCCTTTTTTACTTCGGCAATTTACTGTGACTTCGGCCACTTGAAATTTTCGACTTTTTGCTTGGTTGACAATACAGTGCTTTGGCAATCAATTTTGTTTGGAAGTTGATGATTTTCCCATATTTTATAAAATAGGTATAAATTGGTACTTGAATCGCACGGCATTGATTTTTGAACTCGTGATTTGTGTCTACCACGGCTTTAAGTTCTCTGATCCTTTTATGGCTTAAAGGTTTAAACAAAAAGGTGTTTATGAAAATCAAGATATAAGTTTCAAATAAATACTTTTGTTGACTTGATCACAACTGATAATTAGCTTGTGATGATGACCATTTCGGCTGTGACTTGTTCTTTGATGCTTTCAATTGGCATTTACTTGTTTAACTTGAAACTTCTACATGTTGTTGTAACATTCACTGTGTTGGTTTTGGGCTGTTCAATTTTTACCATTTCCTTGGCCTTGAACTGATTGACTTCGGTCACTTGAAATTGTTTAAACTTGTACCCTGGATTAACTAAATTCTCTGAAATTTTGAATACGAATTGTTTGAAGTCACCTGTGGCCTTATTTTGATTCGAAACTTAGGCACTGCCCTGACATTGATATGGTTGTTCCATGATTTGCTTGTTTATGTTGCTATTGTATCATTTACTGGTTCACTTGATTTCCTGGTTCACCACTAAGACTGCTGTTTCATGACTTCGTTATACACTGTTGAACTACATATTAAGGTCCAATGAAACATAAATATGTATATGCGATGTTTTGAAGCCGCAGTCTTCTCGAACCTGTTTGCAATTGTTGTTCCACATTACTTGCAGTTGTTCTCTCGGCTGCATATTTACTAGCTCATGTGCATGTGTATATTTATGCTTCATTTTACTTCTGAAGTTACTTGAACTCTAGTCTGCGATCTTTGACCTGAGTGTATCTCATTTGCATTTACACTTGTACCACTCACTGTATCACTTCTGCCTAGTCTCTGACCACTTGGATTGTCATCTTGATTTCTGGCATATATATATGCATATATATATATATATATTTGCATTCTTGTATGTATATATATATTTTGCTTCATCTAAGTTGAATTTTGAATTGATTTTCCTGTTCTGGTGCATTCCTTATCTGGTTTGCATATTCCCTAAACTGATTTTTTGATGCTTTTGGGTTTTGCCCTCGTATACTTGAACTGTATACATGAGTTCATGGTTGCTATACCCTTCATTTTTGTAATTTGCAGTCCATTCAGTTTTGGGGTCTTTGATTTTCAAGTGATTCATGTTGACTTGGGTTTGCATTCTCCCATATTTCGGTCTGCATTGCAATAGAGATTCATTTAGTGACAGCTTGGCTAAACATGTAGTTTTAAGTGCTGCCCTGCTTCATGTAGTCCAGTATTTTGTTTTGAAGAAGCAATACATTTTTGGACCATTCAAATCGACAATAATCCACACATGTCGGACTTGAATAATTCAAAATACCGAATTGTTAATTTAAATTTGGCAAAACTCAGCATATACAGTAAATAAATCAATCACAGATCACAGACACAGAGTAATACAATAATGCGCAGCGGAATAGATAAAATAGTAGTTCATGAAGCTACTATATAAACATCAGAGTTAAAATAAAATACAACAGAATATCTCAAATGTAGTGAAGTCTCCAGTACGAATAGATGACTTCTCCGAACAAATCAACTAGAAGAGCTGAAAGCTGAGGCGATAGTTGGATCTCCAAAGGAAGCTCCAAACTCCATGGGTGAGTCTCAAATGCTGTATCACTCGGTCTGACCCGAGCGTAAAGCAAAACACAAAACACTCGAGTCAGGATTAACATTCTTATATCAATAAATCCAACTCAAGTGAAATATCAACTGAAATACAAGTAACTTAAAGGATGTTTGGGATAACCATCCTCTAAGGATCTTCAGAACTATCTACGAGGTGGAAATATACACTATAACACCGTGGTCATTCCAAATTAATTTATACTTCAAAACCAAAATATCATTTCATTTCAAATATATCTATTTTTCAAAATAGTATATATATATAGGTTAAATAATTTAAAATCAAAGTATTTAATTTCCTCAAGTTTGGCAAATCGATTCAAATCAACTTCAAATTCCAGATTCAAATTTATTCAAAGCTCAATTCATCAATTTAATTCAGTTCTAAATATACCATTTAAATTTTCAATATATTTCAAAGCTTTAATACTCAACATTTTCCAAAGTTAGATTTAACAGTTTCATATAGCTCTTGATTTAACTTCATTATTATTTAATCAGGGAATATTCACTTAATAAACTCAATATCATCTAACTAGCCTTACATTTCATTTTTACTAATTATTTTCTTAAATTTATTTAAGCAAGAATTTTTCATTAAATTATTTAAATAAACCCAAGTTATAAATCATATCTTAAATCTCAATTTCAATAAGTTTCAAATTGGTTTAATTAATAAATTATCTTTCCAACCTTAACTTATTCAAATTATTACCAAAATCTATTTTGAAAATATAATTTTTTTATACTTAAACATCTCATAAGTATTAATCCATCCTAATTTAAATTAAATAATTTAAGGCTCAAACATTTATAAAACCATATATTTCTTTCCGAAACCATAGAATTCATTTTCGAAATATTTATATATATGGACCAACGGTGTCTGTATATATACATCATATGGTTAAGTGATACGGATATTTATCATTTCAATCCGAAATTTAAATATATACGGGTAGATATCATTTCGACCCGTAATCCCAATTTCAATTCAATTGAAAATCGCTTGGTTTTATCATTTCAACCCATAACGATTTTCTCCTATTCTAAAGTCCGTTCGGGTATGTATCATTTCAACCCATAGTGAATTCTATACTAACAGGGAACTTGCAGAGTGATAACAGATAATATAAAATAAAACAACAAGCATATATCATCAATAAATAACAGATACGGGTGTCAGATGTCACAGGTGAACAGTTATGGATAATAGCATATATATAACAATGTAAATAACTACAGCAGCATATTTCAATTGTCGTTTCAATTGAAATCAAATTTAATAAATAAAAGAGTGTTAATCGTGAGTGATTACTCACCTTTCGAGGCTAGATAGGTTTGACCGATGAACCGAGTTACGATTCCAAGCACAGAGTGAGGTAGGCACAAATTTGACGAAGAAAACGAGCACGACGGACAAAGCTGATAAATAGAAATTTACGAAGTCAAATCAGAACGAAATCGATGAAGATAATGGATATAAGTGAACTTATATAACTATATATAACGATATACATATCCTATATTCAACCACATATTAAAATTTTAAATAAATATTTATTTCAAAATACATTGTTTAAATCAAAACACATAAATAAATCAAACATAATTATAAAGTCAATACCTTATCGAAATCAATAAAACTACAACAAAGCTTTATAACTCATATATACAATTATATATATAACTAGTTGAAACCTATATATCTATACTAGCTAGGCAAACAAATGTATGCTAGATATATTTTATAAAAAAATGGACTCACACATATTCTACAATACACGCAACACATAAAACAAAACTATGATTTAGTAAACAAATTTATGAAATCAGCTTATACAAATAAATCTATGCCACCTATAGCCTTATATATATAAACAAATCTAAAATCTTTATAAACAAATAAAAGCCATGTATATATACGGGCATGTAGCCTTACAACATGGTGCACGATTAATCAATACAGGCATGCCTATATACATATTATTAACTGATCTATGTAATACGTACAGTAACTTTTTATAACTAAACAAGTAGACACATATGAAGAAAATCTTGTATGCTTCGAATATAAACTAACTATAAACTATGCGTCTTCCCTACATATGCAGAAATATACGCAAACTATAATTTATATTATAAAGAAAACTAATTTAAGTTAATATATATGTTACGTAAACTATATTTATATATACCCAATACCTAAAAACCTGTACTCGGCTAACAAAGAGGAGGCAAAGCTCGAAGGGTGGTGGCCAGAGGCTGCCGAGGGGAGGAGGAAAGTCAGGTGGTGAGGCGGTGGCTGTTGGTTGAGGCTGAGGTGGCGTAGGGGCTGCAGATCGGAGGTATAGGCGGGGTCGGGCTTGTTGGGTTAGGCGTGGTGGAGGCCGTGGAGGCGCTGCCATGGTGTGTGAGGCTCAAGGGAGTGGAGGCTTCTCGTGGTGGATGGAAAAGGCTGAGGGAGGAAGAAAGATCTGAGCTACCGAAATATAAGTAGAAAAATTGGATTTTTATTGTAGAGATGTTTTACAAATTCAACTGTTATGATGATTCAAAATGAACGGTAGGAATAGAATGGTCGCCCCTCCTTTGATTTAGCCGAAAATAATTTAAAGCAATTTATAGTTTCTAAACCGATGGAAATAAAGGCAGTCATCAATTCATTGAAAAGATAGAAAGGTAACAACTGATAATAAATGCCTCCAGCCATTTGAAATTTGAAAGGACATCAAAAAGGGTACTAATACGACGTACGTTTTCATTGCTTTCGTCGTATACCAAATCTCAAAACATAGAAATAAATATACCGCAGAGATCAGCATGACGAGACGATCAAAACGGTATACAGATATTTGTGGTACGATCATCCGATCAAAAGTCGATACGGACACTGATATACGTTGTTATTATGTACGGAAAAATCCAAACGGAGCTAGAAACGTCCGAATTTCGTGAAACGAATTTCGCAGTCAGATTCAGAATGCTCTAAATAAATTTTCTCCTGTTGACATATTTTGGTTTCGGAAAACTTTTAAATTCACTTTTATTAACCGGTTTGATTTGAAATGAAATTTCACAGAAAAATAAACTTCAATATTATCAGATGAAAATTTACCAGTTGCTATATTAAAATAGACGTATTCCAAATAGTAAATTTTTATTTTCAAATTTTATTGTTTAAAATTTCACAAATTTTCAGTTAAAAATATTTTTAAAAACCATTAAATTTTTCGGGTCGTTACACTCTCCCCTACTCAAAACTTTTCGTCCCCGAAAAGGAAGGAGGTAGAAGAATAGAAACAACCAGACAGAAAAGATAGATTGAAAGTCAAGATTAAACAATTAATTTAAAACTATAAAAATTTTACTTGAAATATTAATTTGAAAACAATTATTTACATTATTACTATTTTTTTCAAGGAAGCTATTGAGAACCTTTAAATCCATAATTCATAAATTTATTAATTTTTATCTCAAGATACTTTTCAAATATTATTAATAAACAAATAATCATTTACTTTAAATATGTTTTATTAAATTAATCTTCTAAAAATTTTATAACACTAAAATTTTCTATTAAACCATGTAGTATATAAATTAACAATATTTAAAGGGATATAGTCAACAAGGAGAAGAGGGACTTGGAAAAACAGAATATAGGTGAATACATAAAGCTGAGCAGATAAGATAGATTCAAAAGATTAGTATCGGGCATGAATAATTTATTCAAACCATTAGGATTTCAATTTCAAATATTAATTCAAAATTTCTTTGTTGGAAATACTTTTATAATAAAATACCTTTATAGTCGAAACAAATTTCCTTTCGAAACTACTTTTATAACTCAATGTTTCAACAAGTTTATCCTTGTTCCTGTAGACTCTGGTAGTGCGTTGATCAGGCGCAAAACTAGAATTCTCCAGATACTTAGTAGACTTGTTTCAACACCCAGTGAAAATACTGGAAAAACTTTTAAGAACAGATATGGAAAGTACAATCCAATCAAAAACGAATCAAATCATGGATCGCAGATACACAATGGTTACGCCTGGGTCCCCCAGGAAACATCCGTACCCTTTAAGCATTCACTGCCTTGCGAATTTCGCCATGCAACAAAACGGTGGACCGCAGGATACATAAAATGGTTACGCCTGGATCCCCCAGGAAACATCCATACCCCGTAAGCAATCTCTGCCTTGCGGATTACGCCACTAACACGACCATAGATCGCAGATACACAATGGTTACGCCTGGATCCCCCAGGAAACATCCGTACCCTATAAGCAATCACTGCCTTACAAATTACGCTATGCAGTCGAGTTCGTAAGACCATGGGTAACGCCATGGAATTCGAAGGACACTCGAGTATCATATCCGGAAAACCAAATCAGAGAGAATAATATCGATAGAATGAATCCAAGATGTGGCCACAAATCGGATATCAAGCAGAAGGCACTTTCCATATCTTTACTTCGAAAATATGTATCATATGGTACCTTTTCAAATCACTTTCAAATATCGTACTTATATAAAATCCATTATATATAAGATTTTAAATTTCAAATCAAATACTTTCCAAAATCAATAGTATATCAAATCATACTTATATAGACTTCAATTATATAAGATTTCACTTTCAAATTGAGTACCTTCCAAATCTATAGTTTTCGAATCAATTTCATACTCATACAAATCAAATTTATATAAGTTCGACAACTCCCAGATCAAGTGTTTAGTAACATAAGGTTCTCAAATTTCAATTTGTTTCAATATCAGTTCAATTTCAAAATCATATACAATTTCACCAAATATTTCTTCTCAAATTCATTATCTCTAATTTCTAAGTTTCAAGAATAATAGATTTAGAAAATAAATCCAATTTCCAAATCAATAATTTAAGTTAACCAATTCATTTCCAAAATCAAATGTTTTCAAAATCATCTTATACTTATGTAAGGTCCATCTTATATAAGGATCAAATTTTCAAAATAAATTTCGCTGTATGAAGAGCCATATGGGATTGAATATATTTGCTTTTATGGGTTAAATTGGAAACTTTATTTTAGTAAGTAAAGATATTCTAACCCGACAGCTTTCAATTTCAGCGTCAAAATATATCAATGATATAAGATGTACATACGTCATTATTTCGCAGAATCACATTTGATCGCTCGCTCGATCACACAAGTTCGCTTTCGAACTAGTATTGTCCATTTGACTTCCCTAAATGCGAAATTCGATATGGTTTCTCGACTAGAAGCCATCAGTCTCCTTGCATAGCCATATGCTATGATAGAGAATTCTAGAATCAAGTCCAAAATCCATATCTAATATTCGCCGTCAAGAATCGAATGAAAAATCCTAACACGAAATGGTGTAATCCACCTCGAACTTGTGTACTCAAACTTGGATCAAATTAACTATGCGGATCAACCAGCATACGTACAACTATATTAGTTTCATAAAGATGTTACTAAGTTAAAACATTTAACTAAACTTTATTCAAAATATTTTGAAGATCAAATTCTTTTCAAAACGTTTCAATCTAAATTTCATATTAGAAAATTTTAAAATTGCCTTATTTGTTAATTAACAAAACAGTTTCAGCTTATTTAAATCATATTATTACATATTTTAAACATACATATCAAACTTATATGTTTTACTTCAAAATTCTTAGCTTTTGAAAAGTTAACCTTGATTTGGAAGTGCTCGAACCTTCAAAATAGTCGAAGAAATCATATTTCAATCCAAGAGTTGGAAATCACAATTAAATCAGTAAATCAATTCCAAAATAGGGTTATCTCAAATCAAATCTAAAACTCGAGGACTAAACACCGGTTTACTTCAAATCATTTCAAATATATATACATATATCTTTCGCATATCAAATCTTACTTCGGAATTTGAAATCAAAATTGGTTTCGCAAAATCACTCGCATAGCAAAGCTATTGAAGTGGCCTATCCCCCACTTTGAAACTCGAAAATCAATGTCGATGATGCGTGCACTCATCACCGAAATTATTTTCCAGCGACATAAGTGAGTTCTGGACTTCTATTTTCTCAAACTTCTTTTGGAATTTCTTCAAAATCATTCGAAACTCATTAAAATTTATTGGAAACATTTCTTATTGGGAAAATACTTTTAAATCATACTATTATTATATATTTCAAAATCTTAAAAACCAATTTCAAAATACCGTAGTTCAATTCTC
Source organism: Allium fistulosum (assembly GCA_030737815.1). Classification (NCBI taxonomy): domain Eukaryota; kingdom Viridiplantae; phylum Streptophyta; class Magnoliopsida; order Asparagales; family Amaryllidaceae; genus Allium; species Allium fistulosum. The sequence continues at coordinate 139,669,726 of CM060904.1, forward strand.
GAATTTCAAATTTAAAATCCTTCAGTTATAAATCAATTTTTTTTTTAGATAAATCAACTTTCTTATTTAATTTTAAATTTTTTTTTTTCAAAATTGCAAATCCTTCCTAAACCTCAAATTCTCATTTTTTTTTAAAAAGGTATATAATCTTTATCGAAAACATTTTACTTTTATATTTGGAATATAATCATACTTATAAAGATAATAATTTCGATATATAAAACACTTTCTAAAATACAAACAAACCCGATTTCAAAGGATGATTCCAGAATGAATCTCGGAACGTGATAGAAGTTGAAGTCAAATTCAAAAGGGATCCTACTTAATGAGAATCCTAACCAAGATTCCGAGGTATATTAACCTATGTCAATTCAAAGGAATTTATTCCATTAGCGAAAGAAAAAAAACAACAAATTCTCATCAAACGAAATGGTAAAGCATAATTATAAATCTTAAGTTCGACACATCGACTTTTACTAGGCAAAGGATATAACAGAGTTTACTTAATACGACTTAACTTAAACCACAAATACAAAGAGATTTCACTGATCCATACTTCTACAAGAATAATGCATCGGTATTAATCCTACCGGGTGGTGCTTCAACGGGTCCAGTACACTCCACATCAAGGTGCCCCCAACTATGACATTTCTTGCATGAGTACACTATTCTCCCATCTTCCCTAGTGAACTTTGGGAAGGCAGAGCTCGAGCAGGACGTAACACAGCTTGCCTTCCGCGCTGTCTCTCGGAACAATCTCTGGCTAAATGTCCAGTCTGTCTACAGTGGTAGCAAATGGTTGACTGGTCGGTAGATGCCGTGAGTGCCGATTTCACTTTCTTCACTTCCAGGCAGCGACTTGGGAAGTGTCCCTTCTTACGACACTTAAAACAGAAAATCTCGGATCGAAAGCGCTTGCCCTCCTTCTTTTTCCCTTTCCATCTCTTTCCGCACATGGCTGCATAATGCCCCTTTTCCTGACACCGATAACAAATGACATGGTCATAAGGACCCGGTTCTGCCCTTTCTCTCCACAGCCTCTCTTGTTCCTCAATTGCTTCCTCCCGTTCCTTACGGGCCAGTGCTCTTCGTGCCCGACGGGCTGCTTTCTGCTCTTCAGATTTTGCCATTTACCAAAATATTTTCCTATCATTCAATGAGTCCAAAATCAACAAGATAGAAGTTCAAAAATTTACGGGGAAATTTAAATCAAAGGAAATTTCAAAATAAAAAGGAAAGGACTCGCACCAAGATGAGATAATTAATATTCAAAAAGAAGACGGATACTCATATAAGAATATAAATAGGGAGAGGCCAAGACGAATTTCAGAACAAAGATAGCAATTCAAATTATAGGAACTCTAATCAACAAGAATTCTGATTCGAAGATAGGCCCAAACGAAAGTGATTCTGTAAATAAATTTACAATATATGCTAAGTTTCGCCTAGAACCTGGCTCTGATACCAACTGTAACGACCCGCTATTTTGGACCATTCAAATCGACAATAATCCACACATGTCGGACTTGAATAATTCAAAATACCGAATTGTTAATTTAAATTTGGCAAAACTCAGCATATACAGTAAATAAATCAATCACAGATCACAGACACAGAGTAATACAATAATGCGCAGCGGAATAGATAAAATAGTAGTTCATGAAGCTACTATATAAACATCAGAGTTAAAATAAAATACAACAGAATATCTCAAATGTAGTGAAGTCTCCAGTACGAATAGATGACTTCTCCGAACAAATCAACTAGAAGAGCTGAAAGCTGAGGCGATAGTTGGATCTCCAAAGGAAGCTCCAAACTCCATGGGTGAGTCTCAAATGCTGTATCACTCGGTCTGACCCGAGCGTAAAGCAAAACACAAAACACTCGAGTCAGGATTAACATTCTTATATCAATAAATCCAACTCAAGTGAAATATCAACTGAAATACAAGTAACTTAAAGGATGTTTGGGATAACCATCCTCTAAGGATCTTCAGAACTATCTACGAGGTGGAAATATACACTATAACACCGTGGTCATTCCAAATTAATTTATACTTCAAAACCAAAATATCATTTCATTTCAAATATATCTATTTTTCAAAATAGTATATATATATAGGTTAAATAATTTAAAATCAAAGTATTTAATTTCCTCAAGTTTGGCAAATCGATTCAAATCAACTTCAAATTCCAGATTCAAATTTATTCAAAGCTCAATTCATCAATTTAATTCAGTTCTAAATATACCATTTAAATTTTCTATATATTTCAAAGCTTTAATACTCAACATTTTCCAAAGTTAGATTTAACAGTTTCATATAGCTCTTGATTTAACTTCATTATTATTTAATCAGGGAATATTCACTTAATAAACTCAATATCATCTAACTAGCCTTACATTTCATTTTTACTAATTATTTTCTTAAATTTATTTAAGCAAGAATTTTTCATTAAATTATTTAAATAAACCCAAGTTATAAATCATATCTTAAATCTCAATTTCAATAAGTTTCAAATTGGTTTAATTAATAAATTATCTTTCCAACCTTAACTTATTCAAATTATTACCAAAATCTATTTTGAAAATATAATTTTTTTATACTTAAACATCTCATAAGTATTAATCCATCCTAATTTAAATTAAATAATTTAAGGCTCAAACATTTATAAAACCATATATTTCTTTCCGAAACCATAGAATTCATTTTCAAAATATTTATATATATGGACCAACGGTGTCTGTATATATACATCATATGGTTAAGTGATACGGATATTTATCATTTCAATCCGAAATTTAAATATATACGGGTAGATATCATTTCGACCCGTAATCCCAATTTCAATTCAATTGAAAATCGCTTGGGTTTATCATTTCAACCCATAACGATTTTCTCCTATTCTAAAGTCCGTTCGGGTATGTATCATTTCAACCCATAGTGAATTCTATACTAACAGATAACTTGCAGAGTGATAACAGATAATATAAAATAAAACAACAAGCATATATCATCAATAAATAACAGATACGGGTGTCAGATGTCACAGGTGAACAGTTATGGATAATAGCATATATATAACAATGTAAATAACTACAGCAGCATATTTCAATTGTCGTTTCAATTGAAATCAAATTTAATAAATAAAAGAGTGTTAATCGTGAGTGATTACTCACCTTTCGAGGCTAGATAGGTTTGACCGATGAACCGAGTTACGATTCCAAGCACAGAGTGAGGTAGGCACAAATTTGACGAAGAAAACGAGCACGACGGACAAAGCTGATAAATAGAAATTTACGAAGTCAAATCAGAACGAAATCGATGAAGATAATGGATATAAGTGAACTTATATAACTATATATAACGATATACATATCCTATATTCAACCACATATTAAAATTTTAAATAAATATTTATTTCAAAATACATTGTTTAAATCAAAACACATAAATAAATCAAACATAATTATAAAGTCAATACCTTATCGAAATCAATAAAACTACAACAAAGCTTTATAACTCATATATACAATTATATATATAACTAGTTGAAACCTATATATCTATACTAGCTAGGCAAACAAATGTATGCTAGATATATTTTATAAAAAAATGGACTCACACATATTCTACAATACACGCAACACATAAAACAAAACTATGATTTAGTAAACAAATTTATGAAATCAGCTTATACAAATAAATCTATGCCACCTATAGCCTTATATATATAAACAAATCTAAAATCTTTATAAACAAATAAAAGCCATGTATATATACGGGCATGTAGCCTTACAACATGGTGCACGATTAATCAATACAGGCATGCCTATATACATATTATTAACTGATCTATGTAATACGTACAGTAACTTTTTATAACTAAACAAGTAGACACATATGAAGAAAATCTTGTATGCTTCGAATATAAACTAACTATAAACTATGCGTCTTCCCTACATATGCAGAAATATACGCAAACTATAATTTATATTATAAAGAAAACTAATTTAAGTTAATATATATGTTACGTAAACTATATTTATATATACCCAATACCTAAAAACCTGTACTCGGCTAACAAAGAGGAGGCAAAGCTCGAAGGGTGGTGGCCAGAGGCTGCCGAGGGGAGGAGGAAAGTCAGGTGGTGAGGCGGTGGCTGTTGGTTGAGGCTGAGGTGGCGTAGGGGCTGCAGATCGGAGGTATAGGCGGGGTCGGGCTTGTTGGGTTAGGCGTGGTGGAGGCCGTGGAGGCGCTGCCATGGTGTGTGAGGCTCAAGGGAGTGGAGGCTTCTCGTGGTGGATGGAAAAGGCTGAGGGAGGAAGAAAGATCTGAGCTACCGAAATATAAGTAGAAAAATTGGATTTTTATTGTAGAGATGTTTTACAAATTCAACTGTTATGATGATTCAAAATGAACGGTAGGAATAGAATGGTCGCCCCTCCTTTGATTTAGCCGAAAATAATTTAAAGCAATTTATAGTTTCTAAACCGATGGAAATAAAGGCAGTCATCAATTCATTGAAAAGATAGAAAGGTAACAACTGATAATAAATGCCTCCAGCCATTTGAAATTTGAAAGGACATCAAAAAGGGTACTAATACGACGTACGTTTTCATTGCTTTCGTCGTATACCAAATCTCAAAACATAGAAATAAATATACCGCAGAGATCAGCATGACGAGACGATCAAAACGGTATACAGATATTTGTGGTACGATCATCCGATCAAAAGTCGATACGGACACTGATATACGTTGTTATTATGTACGGAAAAATCCAAACGGAGCTAGAAACGTCCGAATTTCGTGAAACGAATTTCGCAGTTAGATTCAGAATGCTCTAAATAAATTTTCTCCTGTTGACATATTTTGGTTTCGGAAAACTTTTAAATTCACTTTTATTAACCGGTTTGATTTGAAATGAAATTTCACAGAAAAATAAACTTCAATATTATCAGATGAAAATTTACCAGTTGCTATATTAAAATAGACGTATTCCAAATAGTAAATTTTTATTTTCAAATTTTATTGTTTAAAATTTCACAAATTTTCAGTTAAAAATATTTTTAAAAACCATTAAATTTTTCGGGTCGTTACAGTATCAGTATTAAAATTGTATAAACTCTGATGTATATAAAAAGATTTATAGTAATGAAATAAAGATTCATCTGTTTTAATTCATTGTTATTATTCTGTGTTTCTGTGGCTGATTCTGTTTAAACTTCATAAACTAAATAACAATTCGTCTTTTTGAACGTTTCGAGTTGGTCTAATTACCGACTGGAGGCGGTCAAAAAGGGGGAATGTTACATGTTTGATCAGCTGCTAGTGTACATTTGAATTTCACTGTGTACATCCACAGTTCATTGTTGCAGTGATACTTTGACATTTTGTTTTGGTTTAATTTGATGATTTTGTTGTAATTGCCATTTAGGAAATTCTGATATTTTCTAAAGTATCTTTACTGATAATCTTTTTAATTATCTTCGTTGATATTTTTGAATCTGCTGATTTCATGGTTTAACACTGTTACGTGTTACTTTCACCGTTATCCTATTTCCTTGTTAAAGGATCGGATAGGTGAATTTATTCTGACTGTCGTCTAATTGTTATTGATTCTTGATTAATAACTGAGTTTGAATTAGACTGACCCGTGTATTATTTTCTTTTGAATTTAATACTCGGGTCAGACCGAGTATTTACAGGTTGTAGATTTTTAGCTTTGGGTTGCTGCTAGAGCTATGAAGACTTTTCACATCTTCTGAAGTTGTCTTTGTCTTTTTGTAGTAGTTAGTGTACTGATTAGGATGATGTGTATTCATGTACATTAGTTGATAATGTATTTGTATATATAACTTCCAGAGTTGACAGTTGTAGTTGTATCATATGTACCGTGTCAAATGTATTGTAACTGACATCAGTTATTATATATATGAGACTTTTTGTTCCATCTGTGTTCCGCATTTATGTTATCTGTGTTATCTTTATACCTATTGTCCTAAACTACTATAGCCACTGTGTAGTAGCTTTGAGTTTGTATCGGTACGTCGGATTTCCTCCTGAAATAGAAATGCATGTTATACTATCTGACATATCGGTACTCGCACAAAGCAATTACACGGATGGTCGCTCCTCAACAGCCTTATTCTCCGTGCTAGTTGACAGCATTACACCGTAGTGTTCTTGGCTAGCGCGGGTATAGAGGTGTGGCGTCACAGCTTGGTATCAGAGCATGGGGTTTAGGACAATTATAAAACATAACTTAGATGGAGCATGCGTTACAACTATTTGTCGATGTTTTATCTCTCATCTTTGCCTATGTTTGATTTTGATTTCGTGAAAGTATTTTTGGCTTCTGCCTCCGTTTGCTTTACGAACTCAAGTTGGGTTTTTGATGATGAGGATTTTGTTCTTGTGTTTTCGGCTTTGAATTGATTTAGCCGATGTTGATTTTGTTCGAATCTCAGCAATTTTGAACTTGATATTTTGTGTTTTCCTCGGTTTGATTTCCATTCGACTTCGGTCACTTTTTTTTTGTGAAATTACTAATTTCTTGATTTCCAAGACTCTGATTTTGTCTGCCGTTGGATTCTTTGATGATAATGATTGATTCATTTTGTACTCGACTGCGGCCATTAATTGTTGACTTCGACATTGACTTGATTTTTATTTTTTTGAAGTCATTTATGCATTTATGCTTGTTGTGCTTCGTTTTTCCAAGTGTTAATCGATTCTTCTTTTCCAATTGGTTGTTATCACTTTTGTCGACTTCGATAACTTCTATTTCTGGAATTTTTGGGTATTTCTACTTTGATGAAATTGGAATCGAATTCTTTGGATTTTATTCACGTCTTCGAATGTAAATTTTAGTGAATTGATTTGTTTCCAAATTTAATCGATTCTTGATTAGTTCCCCGAATTGTTGCTATCATTTATTAGCAACTTTGATGACATTTTCTTCAGGATTTTTGTGAACATACCTTTTGATGGATTCAGTATCGATCTCTTTGGATTCTATTCACATCTTCGTATGTGAATTCTTGTGATTGATTGTTTCTACAATCATTTTTATGATTTGTCACTTTAAAAATATAAAGGTTTTCTATACTAGTAGTAAATATCAAATTCTTTTTATCCAAACAATTTCAAAACTATTTTACTACAAAGCTCTTCTTCTTAATCCGTTTTCCAATCTATTAGTATATACAAGCCTTTATTTCACTCGTATGAGAAATTGAATTAAACGGCCTAGTAAAACAAGTGGTATGAAACGCTTGCGTTTACTTCGTCGGTTAACTCCTGGACTTGTTCGATTGAACCTTTTGTGACAATTTTCTAGTGTAGATTTACAGTTTGTTCGTAAATATTTAAGTTAAGAAAGTGGTTATGGGACATGAAGCTAAACTTTTATATTTACTAGCTTAGTGTAATTGGCACTTCTTGTTGATCATGACGATCATTTTATGATTTAGACTAGCCATTGTGCGATGTCTCTTTGTTTGCATGGTTAGACTAGGCCTCATCGGTGTGATTCCGTCTCACACATATCTCTTGGGCTTTGAGGATTGTCTAGACACCATTTGTGTGATTCCATTCACACATACCTTTTTGCTTTTTGGTTAGACTAGGCCTCATCGGTGTGATTCCGTCTCACACATATCTCTTGGGCTTTGAGGATTGTCTAGACACCATTTGTGTGATTCCATTCACACATACCTTTTTGCTTTTTGGTTAGACTAGGCCTCATCGGTGTGATTCCGTCTCACACATATCTCTTGGGCTTTGAGGATTGTCTAGACACCATTTGTGTGATTCCATTCACACATACCTTTTTGCTTTTTGGTTAGACTAGGCCTCATCGGTGTGATTCCGTCTCACACATATCTCTTGGGCTTTGAGGATTGTCTAGACACCATTTGTGTGATTCCACTCACACATACCTTTTTGCTTTTTGGTTAGACTAGGCCTCATCGGTGTGATTCCGTCTCACACATATCTCTTGGGCTTTGAGGATTGTCTAGACACCACTTGTGTGATTCCACTCACACATACCTTTTTGTTTGCGAGGTTAGGCTAGACACCACTTGTGTGATTCCACTCACACATACCTTTTTGTTTTTTGGTTAGCCTAGACCTCAATCTGTGTGATTCCGACTCACACATATGGGGTAGCTCCCCATGGTCTTCGAACCGTCATGTGATAGGCCTCTTTCCCTTTTTATGATTTCTGGATTTCTTGTTTTGATTTCTGGATTTTTATGTCATTGACTTGTTATGAGTACAAGTTTAGGGTATGATACCCTATTTTATCTTTGAAAAGATTCATGTGATACCGGTCGGTGAGTTTTCATGCTCCCATTTTGTGATAGGCCTTCTCCCCCTCTTTGTGATTTCTAGATTTCTTGTGATGATTTCTAGAATTTGTGCTTCACCAATTTTCGTGATTTTCATTGATATGTTTTATCAATTTTTGTGCATTGGTGAATTTATGTGTTATTCACTTGTTATGAATACGAGTTTAGGGTATGATATCCCTTTCTATCTTTGAGAAGATTCTTGTGACATTTTTTATGAATGAAAATTCATTGGTATTATATTTTGATGCCAGTTATTTTGATGAGATTTTGACGTGTTAACTTCCGTAACCGTCAATTTTGAAATGGATTTACAAGCGGTTCTCCCGCAATACTGATATTGCTAATTTAATCACGTGTTTTCAAAAATTCTTTATTTTTAAAAGTTGTTTCACAAATATAAATTAAAAATTGTTTTCAAAATTTTTTTACAGATTACATTTTCAAAAGAATGAGGAAGCGATTTAAACGTTTCAGCAAAATCGAGGACTATGACCCCTTTCTTTTGCTGATTCGCTTAATTCCGGACTTGTCCGTTTGAGAATGTGAAATGTTATTTATAAAAACACACAATTTTGCACTTTCAAGGAAACGATAAAGAGATTTAAACGATTTAGCAAAAGTACGGAGTATGGAACCATACTTTTACTACTTCGGTTAATTCCGGACTCGTTAATTGAATATTTATGACTTCTAATTATCGTTTTTGATAATCAGATATTTCTGATTTCTGATTATCGTTTTTGATAATCAGATATTTATGAGATTTGATTATCATTTGTGATAATTGAATATTTTTGATTTCTGATTATCGTTTTTGATAATCGGATATTTCTGATTTCTGATTATCGTTTTTTATAATCAGATATTTGTGAGATTTGATTATCTTTTGTGATAATTAAATATATGTGTTTCTGATTATCGTTTTTGATAATCAGATATTTGTGAGATTCTAATTGTCGTTTTGATAATTAGATATTTTATTTGTTTTCTGATTATCGTTTGAGATAATTAGATATTTGATTTGTTTTCTGATTATCGCTTGAGATAATTAGATATTTGATTTGTTTTCTGATTATCGTTTGAGATAATTAGATATTTGATTTGTTTTCTGATTATCGCTTGAGATAATTAGATATTTGATTTGTCTTCTGATTATCGTTTGAGATAAGTAAATATTTGCGATTTGAAAATTCGATTATCGTTTTTGATGATTGAATATTTGCGATTTTGAGATTTGAGCTTCGTCTTTTTCTGGCGATTCAGGTGAGTAATTTGATTTACTCACATTCAATTCGTGCTCAGTAGGGGATTTCTGCTCTGTTTTCCTTTTCTTTTAATTGCTGGAATTCGATTGTTCTTGCTTTTGTTAGTCGATGTTGATTCTTTTGATTTGAATCAGTCGAACCTTTTGATTTCATATCTAATACTTCCCGTGCTGACATTTGCTTTGCTTATGCATTCGACATTTCCATGCTCTTTTGGTTGTTACCTTTTGTCCATTTATTCCTTATGATTGCGAGGATGCAATTTCTTTAAGGAGGGGAGTCTGTAACAACCCGGATATTCATAGCAATTAATGATCGTCTCTAGGTGATTAAATCGTTCTCCAAATTTTATTGGAATTTTATCAAGTTAAAATTGTTTTGAAAAATCGTTCGACCCGTTCCCTTTCTTATTTTGTTCGACCTGATTTCCACCCTTCTCGATTCATTCTTCATTTTGATTGCAGACCCTTTCCCCTTTTAAGCCGGCCCATTTCATTCTCTAGCCCGTTCCTTTATTTTCTCCGAGAATAGAAAAATGGCGGCGACGATTCTTTGCAACTAAATTAGGGCTTAAGGAATTTGGGGCGTTCGTTCCCTTTTGCGCTCTGCTTACAAATTAGGGCTTGAGAAGCTTATCGGCTTGGCTTGGATTCGGCTTCAGCTTCTTCTATTCGTCGATGACGACTTTGTTATTTTCTGTCTTGCTTGCGCTCGTTCGCAGTTGCTCCTTGGAGCTTTCGAAATTTAGGGCTTCTCTGTAGCTCTGGCTTGTGGTGATTCTGGAATTGAAGCTACGGCTTCGTTTGTGATACCTCTCTGATTTCGGTATGATTTCTCGTTGCTCTCAGTTGCCACGTCGAAGAAGGTGAGTAAATTCTCACATCTATTCAAATTCGTTTGCTTGTTTGTTTTCATGGTCTTTGGCTTTGATTTGATTTCCTTAACTAAAATATATGGCTTGACTTTGTGATTTTATCTGGTCTTCTGCCTTCCTGTTCCTTCACAATTTTAACTTGATCTTTTTACTTTGTCTACTGCCTTGACATTTTGTTTAATGGTGCCTTTGTTTCTCTGTTGCATTCGACTTGATAGTGTTCTTCACTGTTTGCTTTCACTTATATAGTTACCACTGTCACTTGAAGTTTGTATTCATTTTGACCTGTTTATTCAAGACTATATATGTGCATATATACATATGATGTGTGTATGTATATATTCTTGAATTTAAATGCAAAGTTTGGTCATTTTGTTGCTGGTCTGGTTGCTTGGCATATTCCTGTATTTCTCTGGTCTCTTCTCTGTTGCACTTCACTGTTTATTTCTTGAGTTGTACTTGAGTCATCTTCTCTGTTGAACTGCATTGATGAACTTGATCATGTTGGACTTGAACTTGTGATATTTGTGTAGTCTGAACTGTATGACTTCTGACATCACTTCTGTTGTCTTCACGCTTGAGTTTGCATTGTGATGATCTTTTGTTCGTGTTGATGGCTGTATCCAATTTACTTCATATAAACTTGAGTCTGCATTTGAGTTCATCCTTATTTGTATTGTTGTAGTATCATGTTGACAGACTTGATCACTTGAGTTTGCCTGCCTGTACATGGTGATGTTGACACTGATGCACGGTGTGTGTTCATTTGAAGTTGCATTCATCCCAGTAGTCATTTGAAGTTGCATTCATTCCAGTAGTCACTTGAAGTTGCATTCATTCCAGTGTACATTGATGCTTGTTTGAACTGTTTGTTGACTATGGCCTTGACATTGATATGTTGATACCTGACTTGTACATACTTCATATATGACCTGTTGCTCATGTGCATTCGGACTTGTATACTCTTGAGTCTGTTGCCTGCCTTCATTTGTGATATTTTTTCATCTGAACCCTGGGTAGCTCTGGTTACTTGATCATCTTGTTCAACACTGTTTTACTTGAACAGTGTGCATTCATGTACATTTGTCTGTAACTTGCTTTCACCTGTGTGTTTCTGCATTGATGTTGTAGTCATGTGCTCTGTTCATTCACTTGTTAATGTAGACTGTGCTTGTCTATCCATTCATGTGTACATGTTTGATCAGCTGCTAGTGTACATTTGAATTTCACTGTGTACATCCATAGTTCATTGTTGCAGTGATACTTTGACATTTTGTTTTGGTTTAATTTGACGATTTTGTTGTAATTGCCATTTAGGAAATTCTGATATTTTCTAAAGTATCTTTACTGATAATCTTTTTAATTATCTTCGTTGATATTTTTGAATCTGTTGATTTCATGGTTTAACACTGTTACGTGTTACTTTCACCGTTATCCTATTTCCTTGTTAAAGGATCGGATAAGTGAATTTATTCTGACTGTCGTCTAATTGTTATTGATTCTTGATTAATAACTGAGTTTGAATTAGACTGACCCGTGTATTATTTTCTTTTGAATTTAATACTCGGGTCAGACCGAGTATTTACAGGTTGTAGATTTTTAGCTTTGGGTTGCTGCTAGAGCTATGAAGACTTTTCACATCTTCTGAAGTTGTCTTTGTCTTTTTGTAGTAGTCAGTGTACTGATTAGGATGATGTGTATTCATGTACATTAGTTGATAATGTATTTGTATATATAACTTCCAGAGTCGACAGTTGTAGTTGTATCATATGTACCGTGTCAAATGTATTGTAACTGACATCAGTTATTATATATATGATACTTTTTGTTCCATCTGTGTTCTGCATTTATGTTATCTGTGTTATCTTTATACCTATTGTCCTAAACTACTATAGCCACTGTGTAGTAGCTTTGAGTTTGTATCGATACGTCGGATTTCCTCCTGAAATAGAAATGCATGTTATACTATCTAACATATCGGTACTCGCACAAAGCAATTACACGGATGGTCGCTCCTCAACAGCCTTATTCTCCATGCTAGTTGACAGCATTACACCGTAGTGTTCTTAGCTAGCGCGGGTATAGAGGTGGGGCGTCACAGGAAGTTTGCTGAATTGGAGCAAGGAGAGTGTCGATATTGTAATATGCAACTAAGTTTGATGAGTTAGCTAGATACAGATATGTTACTATTGATAAATAATAAAAAGAAATGAGAAGTACATTCGGGGATTGAAGTCAGAAATTGCCAAGGCAACCATGTTTCATCTAAGAGATCCATGTAATATGGTGGTGGAGATGGCTTTAGGAAATCAGGAAATGCTTTTGACATTTGGAAGTGACAAACCTATGAAAACCAAAGGTTTTAAGGTAAAAAAGGAAGTTCTTTAATAAGAAGGGAGCTCAAAAGGGCAGAGCTACCAAGAAAGGGAAGGCTTACATGGTTCAAGTTTGATAAAAAAGGACACTTCGCTAATGTCGATCTGGTGGCGAAACGAAGGTTGTGGGAAAGAATGATGTGAAGTGTTACAATTACAACTAGATGGGGGAATTTCAAGAATGAATGTCCCAAATAGGCCGAGGCTTGTAAATGGAAAGTTTTTTCTCTAGTGCCATTAACTTCTGGACCGACTGTGGAAGAAAACGGAAAGTCGGTGATAGGACGTATGCTTTTGATTCATAACATGCATGTTAAAGCTTTATTTGATATTGTCGCATCATATTCTTTCATCTCATAATGTTTGGTAGGTAAGTTAAATTTATAAACATGATACCTTATAACTTCCTTTAGGGTTGCGGACCCAATAGTAGCTTATGTAACTCTTGAGATGAAATGCAAGCATTTAAAATTTGCGTTGTTGGGTCATGCATTTACCTATAATTTTCATGTGTTTAATTTTGTGGATTTTAAGATTAATCTGGGCGTGGATTGGTTAATCAGATATGATGCTAGGATAGGAAGGTATTAATGTGCATGTCAAAGTGCATATTTTTACTTCCATATTTAATCTACTTTTACTTACATAAATGAGCATATTTGGATATTTTACATGTTTAAGTCCAAATTCAAATTGTATTCAAGTCATCATTTATTCATCTTCATTTAGGGGATAAAATCGTAGTTTTATATATGATTTAACTTGAGAAAATTCACCTGCACATTTTTATTTTTAATTGTAGAAAATAGAGATCAAATGTGAAGAAGAAGCTTTCATGAATGTATGCATGCACGAGTGAAGGAAGCTAAAGAAATGAATAAATAAAAGAATTCATGTAATCATGGAGGACCACACCGACCCACTAACCATGAATCACAATTACAAGCTAATGCACATTTTAGTCAGAATTAAAGGCATATCATATTTATTGGAGGATTAATTTCACGCTAATGATAACCTGGAGGCACACTACCTCAAGGCACTTTAGAAAGTTCCCTAAAATTGAATGAAGGTTTTAGACATGTATAAATAACCCTCTTATATTCATGTGATAGAGTTTTTACATTACTTTATAATAATATGCTAGTTGTAGCCACAAAACTAATGAAAAACAAAATGGCTTCCTACGCCTCTTCTTTTTCTTGGTTTTCCTACATGCTTTTCCGTTTCATGTTTACTTTTATTTACATGCTTTCTTCTATTTTATGTTAGTAGATTATCTTTCTTTCCATTTCAATTAGTTTAGATTTAATTTATGCAATTAGTTTGGTTATCTTTTCTTTTAAGTTGCTCTTACTTTTTTTTAATGTTGCAATCTACATCTGTAGAAATGATAACAAAAACGAGAAGCTAAACCCCTCAATTTTGAGGTAATGAAGCTCTCATAAATCATGTAGATTCAACATATTTGCTAATTTATTGTAACGACCCAGAATTTTTGATAATTTAAATATGAATATTTAATTGATTTTAAATATTAATAAGTGAAATTTATAAGTCGAATAATTTATTTTTCGAATATTGGATTTAATTTGGTCAATTAAATCGTTAATTTAATATTTAAATTCCAGAAATAATTGAAAATCGAGTTTAATATGATTGAAAATGATTTGTAAAATTTTATTTTATCATATTGGAGTTATAGTGATGTTATATAACTTTTAAAATTGAATTAATAGTTAAATTGTGAAAATTGAATATTTTAATATTAAATCGACTAGTGAAAATAGCCAATTTTTGGAGAGTCTCAGAATTGGACGAAACTAGTTCCATTAGATCCGTAATAGTTTGTTATTATAGGATTTCAATTTTCATAGCAATCGGAGTTTTCGTTTGACCGTGGCAGCTCGAAACGAATCGAAATTGTTTTAATATTAATTTGGCGAGTTAAAATAGTCATTTTTCAAAAAGTCTCGGATTTCGACGAAACTAGTTTCATCGGATCCATAATATGATATTATTGTATGGTTTCAAATTTCGTGTCAATCGGATGTACCGTTTGTCCGGGGCAAGCGAAAACGCATCGAAATCGGTTTAATCGGTTTAATTTAAATTTGATCGTTTAATTCCATAACTCACACAGATGATCGAATTAGCTTCTGAAACCTGTTCCATTGTGTCCGGAACATGGGATAAACCCTAGAAACGTCAATCACCGTGCGTAAATCGGAGTTTGGAAAACCCGGGTTGAATAGTGTTTCGATATTTTTCTATATAAGCACTTCATTATTTCATTTTCAAGAAAAAAAAGAAACCCTAACCCTAGTTATACATAGCCGCCACCATCATAAACCAATGGCCGAAATACACTCATCTTCTCCCCTCAAAATCTCCAAATCCACTCATCAATTCAAGAAGTTGTCAACTGGGAAATTGTAGAGGCCAGTGAACTCTACATATCCAACGGCTATGATCGAGTAGTTCGATATGGATCAACGGCCATAGGCGGTTAAAGTTGCGGCCATCGTTCACGTTTTCCCAGGCAAAACGGTCACCGAGCTCGACCGGGTCTTTTCCGACGGTGGCGCGCGTCTAGGCGATGCCAGGGGAGGTCTCCGATCGTCATTACAATCATCGAGGTGGCGGGGTAAATTCACGTGAGAAGGGCGGCCGTGGGTTTCGAAATGCCTGGGTCTTCACGCGATATTGGGAAGAAAGAGCGAACGGCCTGATGATGAGGGGATGGAGATCTAACGGTAGATGATGATTAGGGTTTTAAATTTAAAATAAATTGTGTAATTAATTATATTATAAATTGTATTAACTTTGTAAAATCATATCTCTTTCATACGAGATCGAAAATTGAAGAAACAAGCGGCGTTAGCTTCGTTTCGTCGAGCTCTTCACGATGGAATTGGATTGGAGTCATTTGGAGCTAGCGAAAATTTCGGGATTAAATGTCTGTTTAATTTTATTCGAAATAAAACGCTACAAATTGCTATCGAAAATTCAAGGTGAGAACTTCTCACTCAATCGAAATTGTTCGATGTTAATTTTAAACAGTTAGATTTAAAATTGTTGATTGTATGCCTAGATGATAAATTTTATCCGTTATTAATTGTTAAAATAGACATTATACGTCGTTATTAAGCGGAGGTTATTTATTAAAAACATATACCGCGAATATTTCACTGCAAAGTCAAATTGGTATTATTATTGTACTTGGAGCTGATTTTCCGCATTATATAGCGGATGAGACCCTATTGCGCCGTATAATAGCGGATAATATTTTATAAATCCCATATACCACGATATTTCGTACTGGAGCAGAATTGGTATTGTGCTAACATCTGTGGATGCAGGAAAACAGGTTGGAGGGATCCAACTGGATTCCTCAACTGATTTGATTTATTTACAGATATGGTTGTATATTCTGTTATCATATCGATATATGATGTTTGATTGCCGTGATTGATTATTTGGTGCTGTTGCATCATCGGACCCATTTTTGAAGTTTAAAAATATCAATTTTAATTTTAAAAGAGATTTTAAAAGTGATTTTTGAAAGTATACGTTTTATTAAATTTTTGAATTGATTTATTTTAAATAAATAAACGTTATAAATTTTAATGTTATAAAATTTTGATTTTTGTGAAATATAACCAAAATGATATTTTTGGAAATAAATAGTTGATTAATTTATAAAACGGTTTAAATAGGGATTTTTGAATAATTATAAACGATTTATATTAAAGATTTAAAAAGTTGATATTTATAAATTTAAAACATTGGAATTTTAAAACGAGTTTTGTAAGTATTAAAAATGAGTATAAAAGGATTTCATAAGTAACTGAAATTTATAGATTTATAAATTGTAAAGTTGTAAAATGAATAGATTTTTGTAAAATAAAAAGATTATAATTAATTAACTTATAAATTTGATTTTGGTATATAAATTGAGTTATAATGGAATTGGTTATTAAAGGAGATTAATAAATCGTAGTTGTTATAAAATGGAAATAGAATTTATAAACGTTGTTTTACAAATCTATAATCAAATAAAATTGATAAGTACATTCAGAAATTATTAAGGGATTTATATTCTTGATTTTGGACAGTGAATATATTATTAAATAAAATGGATATGTTTTAGGGAAGTGATATTATAAAATGAAGTTAATTGTTTTAACGATATATTTAATTGTGTTGAACATCGAAAACCATAGATTTCAACATTCATTGTTGAAATAGACGTTTTCGAGAAATATAAGGAAATGGTGGACTATAACACTGTTGTTATAGTAAATGATTTCCGAAAGGAAATATTTTGTATAGTATAGGGATTTATATATCTATCTAAAATTTCGAATCCCTATACTAGTGATTTTGGGTCGTCGTAACGATGTTTTACGTAACATTCATTTTGACTCAAATAAAATACGTTTAAAAGAACATTTTCCTTAAAGAATGAAATATATACTTAATTATGATTTAAGTATATTGAATATTTTCAAATGTTGAAAATAAATAAGATTTGTGGATTACTTATTTTTAAGTAAGTATGGAAATGCTTTTCCAATATGAAATGAAACGTTTTAGGAGAATTTATCTTTGTAAAGATAAATTGAAAGTGAATATTTGAAATCGATTGAAAATCGTATATTAGTAGATATTTTGAAATATAAATTCACTATGGAATTTATAAACGAAAATAGGAACTTGTTTAAAAATAATCGTTGATTTATTTTTGAAGTGTGGAAATTATATATATCTTGTAAAGATATTTTTGAAAGATAAATAATTTGGAAAATTATTTAGAATCTGGTGATGTTGTGCATGCCTATTGATAGTTAAATAACCGACTATCAATAATTAACTTGAATGGGTATTTGATGTGATTTTCTTGAATTTGAATGCCACACTTAATTTTGAATAAGCGCTCACTATTCGGGTTAGCTGGGAAAGGACCTTTGGGTCGTATGACCCATTCCGAATATGTGATACATCGTAATGGATTGCATTTGATGAACGGTGTTGAAGACCGGATATTTTTGAAAACGGAAGGATTACCGTCGAGTTACTCTGCATCGACTGATCTCCGATATAGAGGTTTTATCACCCTTAGTGACGGGAAGTCCGAACGTGATTAGTGAATGTCTGGATTGCAAGGACTTCTTTGAAGTGCCTTCGGTTCTGTTCGAGCCCGCAACAGACTTGTATGGATTGTATGTCTGACATTACAAATTGAGATATAAAGCTGATTTCTTTCAAATATATTTCTGTTGGTGGCGAAGAATTTATTCTCTTAGCTTAACACCCTTCTCTGAGACGTACGAGCTCAGAGGTTATGTAGTTGAAGGTCATTAGTGATATACTCCCAATTTGGTAGTGTGATATGCTGAGTGTTGTTGTAAGATGATCATTGTTTGATCATTTGTGATATGATCATTTGTTTGATCATTTATCTTTGTGATAATTACTTTGATCATTTGTTGACCCAAAGCATGGCTTTGTACCAAAGCGTGGCTTTGTGGACGAGACTTCGTCGGACCTCACACCTCGAAATGGTCAAAATAGGAAGGATGCATCAAGGTTCTAGGGAGTAGCGCCTCTTAGTGTATGTCATTCCTTCTGGATAGAGGTGGTATCATGGTATGGAGCCCAGATATTTAACCTATGTTGTTGCTGCAAAATTTATTACCTGTGGTTGTTGGAATCGAGGATCCTCGGGAAGATCGGTTACGATCGGGGGATGACATACGTGCGTCAGTAGTTACCTATTTTTGCAAAGGTAACCCGGCCTTGTGTTGGCAGAGATCTGGTTAGGTTCTCGGGTCGTTTTTCCAAAGGCGTACCTATGTGGCAATGGGAAGTTCCTTGGCCTGACCATTTGTTGGAAATCCAAACCCCAATACGCACCTTGTACGGTTTTAGTTGTAGAACCTGCCAGCTAATATGGTAGTTATAGTAGGCATAATATAATGGTACCTACGCTGGCTAAGATTTATATTCTACTTTCGAAATGTTTTCCACTATGCACTAATAATAATATCAAAAAAACGATTTGATTTTACGTAGTAAGCATCTTTGACTAACATAAGAAGAAATCTCCTCCAATTCTGCGTTTGCATTGTGTGTGTGGTAGGAGGTCATATGGTAGTTTCATTTTCCAAAAGCATTGCGAAATTGACTTTAAAATTATCCTGTTGTTGTTTTAAAGATTAAATAATTGTTTTAGTTCTCACACCAGTCTTGCTTATCTTAGTGAAATGTGATGGGGGATTCTCGCTTCGTGGTTTGGGGGCAAACGGGAGACTCTTACCCCTACACGTCCACTTTACGGGGTTGGTTAGGCGTAACCCGTGACAATCGAGAGGCTGGCCGTAAAAGCAAGTTTGGGGTATCAGTGTAAGCCACGGTGGGACTGGGATGGTTGCAAAGCCTACCCGTGGCCGCTTTGTTGAAAATATTACATTTGGTATCAGAGCATATGGTTAAGCGACAACCATGGCTCTGTTGGGTGTTACTCATTAGAGATGGAGTCAGTAGTACTCTAGAATGAGTGTGAGTGTAATAATAGATACGAGCGCGTATTTGTTAGTGAATATAACATTGTTTAATATTGTGATGATTTGTTTATTTAGTGGCATGTGAACCTTCGTCAGCACGGTCTGCACAACTGTGCCGAAGGGGTTTATAAACACTTGAACAGAACAATTTGACACGGTATCGTTTCAAAAATTGGGTAAATGGAATAATTTTACCTTGATTATATTTTGTATATAAAAGAATAATTTTTCAGAATTATTAATGTATAAAATTGATTGTTTGGTTGTTGAATAAGTTAAATAAAACAACAGTTGTAAAAGAATGAATTGTTTAAAGCAAATGAATTATAAGATGGAATTATAATTAATATGATTTACAATTGTAAAATAATCTTATATATAAGAAGTGGAATTATATAAGTAAAAGATTTGTAAATGTGATTTATAATCTAAAATAAAATGCCAAAGAAGTGTTTTGAAAGGATTTGATATTTTGGAAAAAAAATTTAGAGAGATGAAAGCTCTAAACTCTTTTCGGTCGCTGGAAAATAATTCCGATGATGATCGCGACATCATTGGTGTTCATTTTCGGGTTTCCAAAAGAGAAATTGCTGCCTGATTATTTTAAATGAAAGTTGATTGGAAAATTTGGATTTGGTTTTGGGAATTCAAAGGATAATTTGAATTGATTTCAAAAATGGTTTTGAAAGGTTGAATATAAGTTGTATAACTTATAAAATGAGAAAATGTAACTGAAACAAATGCTGTTTGAAATTGGAATATAACTTAAGTGATGTTGAATGAAATTGATTTTAGTATCAAAGGAAATAATCGAATGAGTTAAATAAATATAAACTTGAGTTATATAAATGAAATTCAATTTGAAATGTGAAATGAATTAGCAGTTGAATGACTGAATGGACTGAATGTTAATCAATATATTGTAAATGAATTGAGATGGAACAATGAATATAAGTGTTAATTCATTTAAAGCTAATTAACTAAATTGATGGAAGCCTATTTAATAGTAAACCAATTGGAAGCTAAAGTGATTGAATTCAAATTGATAATATGTAAATTTGAATAGAATTGAATTTGATTTAAATTGGAAGTGAAACGACCCGCAGTTCTGTACCCCTGAGTCAACTCTATTCTACATCAATCAACTCCAGTTGTACAGAAATGCGAACCATTTTGATTAAAGAAGAAGAAGAGGTAGAAGAAGAGAAAATAAAATCAACACAGAATCTAACCATCGCAGCGGAATAAAATATAATGTATAATTACAGATCTTTACTCAACAGAAACATATATTTGTTTTATACAATACATCATCAGAGTATACATCTGAATACAATACAATCATATCACAACTCAGGACAGTTATAATAACTTGTCCCACCTACAGAACACACAACACAGTGGAATATACATAAACAAGTATGGGAGATACGTCTCGCCATCCAACTTGTCTCCTGAGCTCCACAGCATCTTATCTTGTACCCTATAATACTCGGTCTGACCCGAGCATCATAGTTAAATAATACCCGAGTTAGTCTGAAAAACTAGCGTGAGAAAACCACACTCAATTGATTATTATAGTTTCAAAATCCTTTGAAAACAAAAGCATCTTGTAAGACCACGCCACAAATAAACATGTCGGGTTTTTACCTTACGATAGCTAAAACACTTTTTATAAAAATCCTCTGATCTTATAATAGTGTCTATATACAAATACTTATTCATATAGCTGAAATTGTTACATGATTAAATTCCATCATACTAGGTATACAAACAAAACTCGTACAAGGCACGTAGGGAGAATGGATTTCAAATAATGGCTAGGCACTGGGGTACCATCTGTCACAGTAACTGGTCTAGATCAGTGTACCGAGGACCCACCGTAAGTCCCTTGCAACACAAGGCCGGAATCATCCCTTACTGGATAATTCCAAGTAAAATCACCCCACGGTTGGGATCAGCAACCGCCGCACAGCCGAAATATATATAAAGGGACATCTAGACAGGGATGACCCTACTCTCAAGTGCGGGCTACCCACGAAGCCTTGCTGCATAACCCCTGATTTTCAGTCATTCCCGGTTGTTGAGGCTCGAGGCTAAGCGTTACCTTTTTCAAAACATATCCCTTAGAATGCCCATCGCCCACCTGACGATGTTTCGCAAGCATTCGTCCATACAAGTCCGTCCCGGGTCCGAACGGAACCGAAGGCACTATTCCTACTACATCCATTCTGGAAATATCCTCAGGATTAGTAGCGACTAGCCCTTGCACTTCATAGCTCCATCTTCGACTTCGAACACGTTTCACGAAACGTACAAACCGGATCGAAGTGGTTTTCGGGAAATAAATCTCGATCCCGGTCTCTTCGAAACGATCAGCGCATTTGGCATAACAATTTGTTTCGATATAAATTTTGACGCATTTATATACCGTACGCTCACATAACAACTCCGACAAATACGAAATTTGAAATCCGATAATAATACAATATTACGGATCTAATGTGACTGGTTTCGTCGAATTCCGAGACTGTGCCTCGGAAGGCTATTTTTTTTTAAATTCAATTTAAAACGATAAAATTTTCAAAGCTGAACGAATCACTGTTAAACTCAATTTTAACTCTTCTATTATCTTCAGTATCATCAATATAAATTTTACAAATCTTCAAATTATTTTTAACAGGCTTAAAATTCCAGATTCAATAATTTACCCAATTCCGATAATTAAATTCAACGATTAATTATCCCAAAAATACTGATTTTTGAAATTAAAGTTAATAATTAACATTTGAATATTTAAAAACAATTAAATATTCTAATTTCAAATATTCAAAAATTCCGGGTCGTCACATTCCTCCCCCCTTAAAAGAATTTCGTCCCCGAAATTACTAGTTAGGAAGAATGATCCTACCCCCGAAACTATTTCCTCAACTCAAATAGTTTTTAACAACTTGCCAAACAAATCTTTTTTTTAAGGACACACTATCCCTCTTTCTAACTTTCTGAACTTGCCATAAGTCCCAAACAATATTTCTTACTTAACAATTCAAATCTAAATTTGAATTCAAATTTTAAATTATCAAAATTTCTCAAAAATTTTCTAACTCCCTAAATTTTAGAAAAATTTCGCCAGCGTCTCCTTTGCGCGGCTAGCTCGGTACAACTACAAAAGGGCTCTACGGCCTCCTAAATTTCAAAAGAAAACAAAAGCCAAGTGGCTATATCAAAAACCCAATCAAATTTCATTCTGAAATTTCAAATACATACCTTTTTAGTCAGGCAATTCAATTTATCTTCTACAATCTAAACCCAATTCACTTGCCTTTAAATTACCTGTATACAACACTGTAATAATATCAAATCACGACATTCCAATTTGATTTTTATCCAATTATTAACTTAGTATTCTTCCAATACCCAATTTACTTAAGGACTGCCTCATTCAATTCTTAAGTTCAATATAGAAATGTTGTATACTTTGTATAACTATTTCCACTTTACCACTTTGGGTTTTCCATAGTTTCATTCGAATTTTCATTTTCAAATCCACTTGAATTCAATACCTCTTTCAATTAAATATTGAATTCCATTCACATTACCCCATTCATTTTAAATTCTAAATTTTTATTATTTTAGTCCATTTTGAATTAATTCTTCGACTTTACTTAACCCATTTCAAAATAAATTCCAATACTTCAGTTTCAATTCTATTTGCTTACATTTTTTTTTTAAATCGTTTGTCGTTAATGAAAATTTTCAAAATTTTCAAAAATTTTCTAACTTCCAAAATTTACGAAATTTTTTGGCAGAGTCTCCTTTGTACGGAGGAGCTTTTGCAATTTGACAAAAGTGATAAATATATATACATCAACCCACACGGTCGGAAAATAGAAAAACAGTTCATATTTCCTATTTTTATTGCGTAGGCGTACCTTATTTAGCATTTTAAAGCAAGCGGCTATTTATTTTAGCATTTGCATAACCCGATCCAGCCAAACGACTTCCCTGGACCTGTACTTACTCAATTCAAACGTATAAGTGCCAAAATCATGAAATTTATCAGTATTTAACGTATTGAACTAGCAACATATAGGTTTGTATAAGCAAGGCAGGTTAAACAATATTCATAAGCCGCTTATAGGGTTTCAACATAAATTTTAATTGTTTACAACCAAGTCGTATACACTTCATTCAGTTTAAGTGATTTGCAACTGGATTGCGTAAATTCAATTCATATTTAACCCAAACAACTCCCATTTACTTCAATTGATTCCAAAAATCAATTTTATTTACTTCTGTTTAAGTCGAACGACTAATTTATTCTAGGCAATTTGACGATATTTATGTGACTTAATAATTACTTAAGCTTTACAACCATGTAATTTGATTCCAACTAAATTTATATTTAATTCCTTCCTTTTAAATTTATTCACAACCATTTTCTTAGCTCGGAAACGATCCAGGCTATTTCATTCAATAATTATTTCTCAACTTATTTAACCCACTTCTATTTGATTTCAGCTTTCATTCAACATTTTCTTAAGTTAACAACTTAAGTTCATTTCCATTGCAGTTCGCATCCATTCATTCAATTAGTCCCTTTAACTCTAAATTCAATATTCTGTTTATTGAACAATATCCAAGGCCATATTCCATTTGCAATACAAACCATCGTTATTTTAATCTAATCCTCATTTTTTTAACACATTTCTACTTATATTTAATGTGTTGATACTCTAAGTCGAATTTTAATTAATAACTCAAGTTTTGATTCTACTATTTACTTTTAATTCACCATCCAATTTTACTTACTCACAATCAAATTTCTATCTAACCAATTCAAATTCCATAACCCAAACTCATTTGAATAATATTTTGAGGTCATATTCCATTTATTTATACTTGAGTTTAATCTAATAATTTGAGTTTAGATTTCTATTTCACTTCCCAACATGCCAAATACATTTTATTTTGGCTTACTACTTTCAATATCCAATTTTGAAAATTTATATATGTGTCCAAATCAAACTATTCCTTCGCATTTTCAAAATCAAACCCAATTCCACAAACAAACATTAATCCAAACATCTAGGTAGCAATCCTTTTCTTGGAAACTCGAAAATGAACACCGATGACGTCACGATCACCATCGGAATTATTTTCCAGTGACCGAAAAGAGTTCAATGCTTTTATCCCTTTAAAATCCCTTCAAATATTTTTAAATCCCAAACCTCATCAGACTTCAAATCCGATTCAAAAATATTTCTTAAATAATACTACTATTATTTCTCCAAAACCTTTGAAATCCATTTTCAAATTCAAAGGAGTTTTAAATCCTTTCAAAAATTCCAAATTCCCAATCCATCCAATTTATATTTAAACTTTTCTCTGGAATTCTATTTTAAATTACAATCTCATTTGTATATGAAGCTTATTTCAATTTATAAATTACATTTATAATCTATATTTCAAATTCCATTTTTGCTGTAAATTTTATTTTTCAACTGGGTTATAAATTTCAATTTCTAGTTAAGTTTCCATATAATAATGATAATAATTCAATATTATCACTTCTAACATCCAAACAACCATATATATTAACTAAAATAGATTACAAAACTTTCTTTATATACAAAAATAATTTGGGTAAAATAATTTCATTTACCCTATTTTAAACAATACTGTGTCGAATTGCTCTATTCAAGTGTTTAGAGATCCCTATCAATATTGTGGCGTCCCACACATTGATCAGAATCCATAAACTACTCAATAAACAAATCAACACAATATAAAACCATTTTATATTCACTAACAAATACGCGCTCATATTTATTAATATACTCAAACTCATTCTAGAGTACTATTGACTCTATTTAAATGAGTATTTCCCACCAGAGTCAAGGTTATCGCCAGCCTTCGCTCTGATACCACTGAAACGACCCGCAGTTCCGTACCCCTGAGTCGACTCTATTCTACATCAATCAACTCCAGCTGTACAGAAATGCGAACCATTTTGATTAAAGAAGAAGAAGAGGTAGAAGAAGAGAAAATAAAATCAACACAGAATCTAACCATCGCAGCGGAATAAACTATAATATATAATTACAGATCTTTACTCAACAGAAAAATATACCTGTATTATACAATACATCATCAGAGTATACATCTGAATACAATACAATCACATCACAACTCAGGACAGTTATAATAACTTGTCCCACCTACAGAACACACAACACAGCGGAATATACATAAACAAGTACGGGAGATACGTCTCGCCATCCAACTTGTCTCCTGAGCTCCACAGCATCTTATCCTGTACCCTATAATACTCGGTCTGACCCGAGCATCATAGTTAAATAATACCCGAGTCAGTCTAGAAAACCAGCATGAGAAAACCACACTCAATTGATTATTATAGTTTCAAAATCCTTTGAAAACAAAAGCATCTCGTAAGACCACATCACAAATAAACATGTCGGGTTTTTACCTTACGATAGCTAAAACACTTTTTATAAAAATCCTCTGATATTATAATAGTGTCTATATACAAATACTTATTCAAATAGCTGAAATTGTTACATGATTAAATTCTAGCATACTAGGTATACAAACAAAACTCGTACAAGGCACGTAGGGAGAATGGATTTCCAACAATGACTAGGCACTGGGGTACCATCTGTCACAATACCTGGTCTAGATCAGTGTACCGAGGACCCACCCTAAGTCCCATGCAACACAAGGCCGGAATCATCCCTTACTGGATAATTCCAAGTAAAATCACCCCACGGTTGGGATCAGCAACCGCCACACAGCCGAAATATATATAAAGGGACATCTAGACAGGGATGACCCTACTCTCAAGTAGGGGCTACCCACGAAGCCTTGCTGCATAACCCCTGATTTTTAGTCATTCCCGGTTGTTGAGGCCCGAGGCTAAGCGTTGCCTTTTTCAGAACATATCCCTTAGAATGCCCATCGCCCGCCTGACGATGTTTCGCAAGCATTCGTCCATACAAGTCCGTCTCGGGTCCAAACGGAATCGAAGGCACTATTCCTACTACATCCATTTTGGAAATATCCTCAGTATTAGTAGCGACTAGCCCTTGCACTTCATAGCTCCATCTTCGACTCCGAACACATTTCACGAAACGTACAAACCGGATCGAAGTGGTTTTCGGGAAATAAATCCCGATCCCGGTCTCTTCGAAACGATCAACGCATTTGGCCAATATTGATAGTCGGTTATTTAACTATCAATTAATATTCACAAACAACCATCAATCAATAAATAATTTCTCCCAATTTATTTATTATCCTCAAATATCTTCACCAGATATAATTCCATTTTCAAATCCCTTTGAAAACAGTTTTAAACATCTCCCTTTTACTGAAATAAATTTCCCAAACTTTTCTATTTCCCTTGAAATCACCAAGTACAACACTTAAGATTTAGAAATAATTTTAACACTATTATACTTATGCTTTAGATAACATTTAAAATAATTTAAAACACTTATTGAAATTATAATCTAATATTTATATTTAGAAAAAAAAAAACGACATCCAAACTAAATGAAAAATAATACTTAAGAAATATTTAAAAATAAGACTACTTTATAAAATATAAACTAGATTTTCTTTTTTTAAAAAACAAAATACTAAGTCATCTTAAAATACGATAATAGATTTGAAACTAATTCTTATTTTAGAATTTAAACATTTAACAAAAATAAATTGTCTGAAATATGTTTCTTAAAACAATATTAAATCGTTTAACTTATAATTAAAATTTACTTTAAAAACGTACTTGGCTACCCAAGGAAATATAATTCTCTTCACATTCTTTAAAAATAAATCACTGCTTATTTTTAAACAAATTCCTCATTTCCTTTAATAAATTCCCACCTTGAATTTATTCTTTCCAAATATCCCCTAAGATATTACTTTGCTTTTACAAACCCCGTTTATAAATTCCATAGCCACATTCTTCATCAAAAATTCCAGGTTTTACACACTTGAATCAATTTCCAAATTGATTTCCAATTTACTGCATTTATTCCAAAATCCTTTAACTTCAGATTTTAAATCCTTAATTATGATTTAAAAATACTTTTAACTGAAAATACCAATTTTAGATTTCCCAAATTACTTCTTTAATCTATATATAAATTTCAACTTTGAATTATAAAATAATTCCTTATTCTTTCAACTGATATTTCTAAATTTACAATTCATTACTTTTTGTTTATTCAAAATCTTTTTCAAACTCGAAGTTATTTATCAGGATTATCACTTCCATTTCTTTACAATTCATTCTTAATTTATTTCAATTTTCGTTAATTATTACGCTTAAAAATTTACTTCTTTTATTTTCTTTTAAAAATCCAATTTATATATTTCTGGTATCTCATTATACCCAAATATTCAATCAATCCAAAGCATTCAATATCCCAATATAATTCATCATAGAATATCACATAATCAAAACAGAGGATATTAAATAATGTAAATAAATGTTGAGGGACCCGGTTGGTTCCCTCCAACATGTTTTCCCTGCATCCACAGACGTTAGCACAATATAAAATACCAATTCCACTTCGAGGTGGAATATCGCGGTATATGTGATTAAATAAATATCATCCGCTATTATGCGGCGCATAGGGTCTCATCCGCTAGAAAATGCGGGAATCAACAATTCCAATATATACATATTCCAATATATATATATTGGTATATATACTACTATATATATACTATCATATCAAATCAATCCAATCATTCACCAAATATTTAAATTTAACCAATTAAATATAAATTATAATTTAACTGAGTGAGATTAACTCACCTTTGCATTTCGTTTGCAATCCATTTCCATCTCGATTATTACTTTCCAATGTTTGAACCTAGTATAAATATTTATATGGATTTGTTAATATCTGAAATAATCCATGAATAATTTACCATTTAATAAATTTGATTAACTGATAACTATTTTAAACCATTTTTTTTACAGTGAATAAGCTAATTAAACAAGCTAATCACCTCAATCCATTATTTAAAAACGAACCAGTATGTTAAAAATGTATATATCCGTATTTATTTTTCCTTCCCTTTGCAAGTATATATACATATATATATATATACTTATAAAATATACATTTAGAAATCTGATTTATATAAATCTTTATGGATATTTACTGTTTGTTGTACATATCTATATGGATGTTACAATTTCCTCAAATCTTATTTATACAAAAATAAATTTCCTGTTCAAATTTACTTACACATATAGATCAAAACAAAATTTTCTCTGCAAATAAAAATATAAATTCTCAATTTTTATGAATTACCTTATCCTTAATTTAAGTTAATTTAAAGTAAACAATAAAAATTTTACCTTACCGCCGAACTGAAAAATCCCCAAGTTCTGGTGCTCAAGTACGAGCCTTCAACCAACTCACTGTCGAAGTCGATGATGGCAGCCAACAAACTCGTGACCATCCAGACCACAACTACTTCCACCTCGCCTCGACACGCCAACTGGCCTCGCCGATCAACCTCGCCTGAATGCCCTCACATCGCACTCGCCATCGAACCCGAAACCCTAACCAAAATCGCCAGTCACCTGCCTACCAGCCTTCAAGATTTTCCGTGCTTCTCTTTGTCGATCAAGCCTAGACCCTAGTTGCGACCCCGAACACCGCGTCGAACATCAACCCAAAGAATCGAAACCCTCTTCGTCGAAGCCAATAATCGCCGCGTCCTGACAAAACGCATCCCTCAATTTCGTTGCTTGAGCCAAAATCCTTCAATAGCACACGCGATGCCGCATCCTCCCTAAGGCGATCGATTCGACCCCGCTCCTCTTCACGAACTCCGTATACCCAAGTATTGCGTGGGCTTGCTCGCAATGCCTAAATTCGCGATCCCCTCTTCTAATTTTTAATTGAACGAACAGTTCGTTCGTTTAACCTCCCTCCCCTATTTGTTTTAATTTACACAAATTTAAATTTCGTTTTGAGACCGAGGAAGGGGAGAAGGAAACGAAAGTTCAGCCATTGAATCCCCCATTTTCGAGATTTTCTTTTGTTAAAAAAAAATCTCTTCTGATGCGGTTTCGGAAAGAAAAGGAAAAAGGGAACAAAGACGAGACACCGACCTGAGATCCTTCGCGTATTTCTGGATTAAAGCCAAATGAAATGACGTTTTGTGTGCTGATGTGAATATATATATGTCAATCAACTAATATCAATTTATTTAAATTCAATTTGTTTCGATATAAATTTTGACGCGTTTATATTATGCTCACATAACAACTCCGACCAATACGAAATTTGAAATCCGATAATAATACAATATTACGGATCCAATGGGACTGGTTTCATCGAAGTCCGAGACTGTGCCTCGGAAGGCTATTTTTTTTAAAATTCAATTTAAAACGATAAAATTTTCAAAGCTGAACGAATCACTGTTAAACTCAATTTTAACTCTTCTATTATCTTCAGTATCATCAATATAAATTTTACAAATTTTCAAATTATTTTTAACAGGCTTAAAATTCCAGATTCTATAATTTACCCAATTCCGATAATTAAATTCAACGATTAATTATCCCATAAATACTGATTTTTGAAATTAAAGTTAATAGTTAACATTTGAATATTTAAAATCAATTAAATATTCAAATATTCAAAAATTCCGGGTCGTCACAGGAAGTGAACAAATGTGGATTTAATTAGTGAATGTAAACTAATTGAATTGAGAATGAATGTTGATAAAAATCCAACGTTAATGAATCAAATGTGATTAAATTGAAAACCAATTCATTTAATATTAATGAGAAGTGAATGTAATTGATTTGGTTATGGATGTTAGTTGAATGCTAGTTGGATAATGGTTGAATTTATTGCTTTGATTTGCATTGCTTATGAAAACTACATGCTTTCTATTGAAATTTAGTGAAATATAAATGAATTTCCTATATATGTCACTTAAAAGTTTTAATTAAGTAAGTACAGGTACCGGGGCTACCGTTAGCTGGATTTTGGTTGCGCTAAATTGCTAATAAATAACTGCTTTGCTTAAAAATGCTAAAAAGGTACGCCTACGTAATAAAAATAGAAACTATGAACTGTTTTTCTGCTTTTCCGACCGGGTGGGTCGATGTATACATATATATGTCTGTTGAGATCCTACTACGATCGAACCGCGCAAAGGAGACTCTAGCGAATTTTTCCGAAAATTTAAGGCGTTAGAAATTTTTTGAGAAAATTAGGGAAATTTTGGAAAACTGTAAATTTGATTTGGAATTGAAACTTAAATAATAGTAATTGGTTTTGAAAAGACAACTAAGTATAGATTTGAAAACTTAGTGAAGTATTGTAAGAAGTTTAACTATTGTTTTGGAAAATTAATAGATTTTGTAACTTTTCTTACTCAATAATTTCGAGGATGAAATTCTTTTAAGGGGGGAAGATTGTAACGACCCATAATTTCTGATAATTTAAATATGAATATTTAATTGATTTTAAATATTAATAAGTGAAATTTACAAGTCGAATAATTTATTTTTCGAATATTGGATTTAATTTGGTCAATTAAATCGATAATTTAATATTTAAATTCCAAAAATAATTGAAAATCGAGTTTAATATGATTGAAAATGATTTTTAAAATTTTATTTTATCATATTGGAGTTATAGTGATGTTATAGAACTTTTAAAATTGAATTAAAAGTTAAATTGTGAAAATTGAATATTTTAATATTAAATCGACTAGTGAAAATAACCAATTTTTGAACAGTCTCATAATTGGACGAAACAAGTTCCATTGGATCCGTAATAGTTTGTTATTATAAAATTTCAATTTTTGTAGCAATCGGAGTTTTCGTTTGACCGTGGCAGCTCGAAACGCATCAAAATTGTTTTAATATTAATTTGGCGAGTTAAATTACACATTTTTCAAAACGTCTCGGATTTTGACGAAACAAATTTCATCGGATCCGAAATGTGATATTATTGTATGGTTTCAAATTTCGTGTCAATCGAATGTACCGTTTGTCCGGGGCAAGAGAAAACGCATCGAAATCGGTTTAATTTAAATTTGATCGTTTAATTCCATAACTCGCACAGATGATCGAATTAGCTTCTGAAACCTGTTCCATTGTGTCCAGAACGTGGGATAAACTCTAGAAATGTCGGTCACCGTGCGTAAATCGGAGTTCGGAAAACCCGGGATGAATAGTGTTTCGATATTTTTCTATATAAGCACTTCATTATTTCAATTTCAAGAAAAAAAAGAAACCCTAACCCTAGTTTTACACAGCGCCACCATTATAAACCAATGGCCGAAATACACTCATCTTCTCCCCTCAAAATCTCCAAATCCACTCATCAATTCGAGAAGTTGTCAACTGGGAAATTGTAGAGGCCAGTGAACTCTACATATCCAACGGCTATGATCGAGTAGTTCGATCTGGATCAATGGCCATAGGCGGTTAAAGTTGCGGCCATCGTTCACGTCTAGGCGAAGCCAGAGGAGGTCTCCGATCGTCATTACAATCATCGAGGCGGCGCGGTAAATTTACGTGAGAAGGGCGGCCGTGGGTTTCGAAATGCTTGGGTCTTCACGCGATATTGGGAAGAAAGAGCGAACGACCTGATGATAGTGGATGGAGATCTAACGGTAGATGATGATTAGGGTTTTAAATTTAAACTAAATTGTGTAATTAATTATATTATAAATTGTATTAACTTTGTAAAATCATATCTCTTTCATACGAGATCGAAAATTGATGAAACAAGCGGCGTTGGCTTCATTTTGTCGAGCTCTTCGCGATGGAATTGGATTGGAGCCGTTTGGAGCGAGCGAAAATTTCGGGCAAAATTAAACGTCTATTTAATTTTATTCGAAATAAAACGCTCCAAATTGCTATCGGAAATTCAAGGTGAGAACTTCTCACTCAATCGAAATTGTTCGATGTTAATTTTAAATAGTTACATTTAAAATTGTTGATTGTATGCTTGGATGATAAATTTTATCTGTTATTGATTGTTAAAATAGACATTATACGCCGTTATTAAGCGGAGGTTATTTATTAAAAACATATACCGCGAATATTTCACTACAAAGTGAAATTGGTATTATTATTGTACTTGGAGTTGATTTCCCGCATTATATAGCGGATGAGACCCTATTGCGCGGTATAATAGCAGATAATATTTTATAAATCCCATATACCGCGATATTCCTTACTGGAGCGGAATTGGTATTGTGCCAACATCTGTGGATGCAGGAAAACAGGTTGGAGGGATCCAACTGGATTCCTCAACTGATTTGATTTATTTACAGATATGGTTGTATATTCTGTTATCATATCGATATATGATGTTTGATTGCCGTGATTGATTATTTGGTGCTGTTGCATCATCGGACCCATTTTTTAAGTTTAAAAATATCAATTTTGATTTTAAAAGAGATTTTAAAAGTGATTTTTGAAAGTATACGTTTTATTAAATTTTTGAATTGATTTATTTTAAATAAATAAACGTTATAAATTGTAATGTTATAAAATTTTGATTTTTGTGAAATATAATCGAAATGATATTTTTGGAAATAAATAGTTGATTAATTTATAAAACGGTTTAAATTCGGATTTTTGAATAATTATAAACGATTTATATTAAAGATGTAAAAAGTTGATATTTATAAATTTAAAACATTGGAATTTTAAAACGAGTTTTGTAAGTGTTGAAAATGAGTATAAAAGGATTTCTTAAGTAACTGAAATTTATAGATTTATAAATTGTAAAGTTGTAAAATGAATAGATTTTTGTAAAATAAAAAGATTATAAGTAATTAACTTATAAATTTGATTTTGGTATATAAATTGAGTTATAAATGGAATTGGTTATTAAAAGAGATTAATAAATCGTAGTTGTTATAAAATGGAAATAGAATTTATAAACGTTGTTTTACAAATCTGTAATCAAATAAAATTGATAAGTACATTCAGAAATTATTAAGGGATTTATATTCACGACTTTGGACAGTGAATATATTATTAAATAAAATGGATATGTTTTAGGGAAGTGATATTATAAAATGAAGTTAATTGTTTTAACGATATATTTAATTGTGTTGAACATCGAAAACCATAGATTTCAACATTCATTGTTGAAATAGACGTTTTCGAGAAATATAAGGAAATGGTGGACTATAACACTGTTGTTATAGTAAATGATTTCCGAAAGGAAATATTTTGTATAGTATTGGGATTTATATATCTATCTAAAATTTCGAATCCCTATACTAGTGATTTTGGGTCGTCGTAACGATGTTTTACGTAACATTCGTTTTGACTCAAATAAAATGCGTTTAAAAGAACGTTTTCCTTAAAGAATGAAATATATACTTAATTATGATTTAAGTATAGTGAATATTTTCAAATGTTGAAAATAAATAAGATTTGTGGAATACTTTTTTTAAAGTAAGTATGGAAATGCTTTTCCAATATGAAATGAAACGTTTTAGGAGAATTTATCTTTGTAAAGATAAATTGAAAGTGAATATTTGAAATCGATTGAAAATCGTATATTAGTAGATATTTTGAAATATAAATTCACTATGGAATTTATAAACAAAAAGAGGAACTTGTTTAAAAATAATCGTTGATTTATTTTTGAAGTGTGGAAATTATATATATCTTGTAAAGATATTTTTGAAAGATAAATAATTTGGAAAATTATTTGGAATCTGGTGATGTTGTGCATGCCTATTGATAGTTAAATAACCGACTATCAATAATTACCTTGAATGGGTATTTGATGTGATTTGCTTGAATTTGAATGCCACACTTATTTTTGAATAAGCTCTCACTATTCGGGTTAGCCGGGAAAGGACCTTTGGGTCGTATAACCCATTCCGAATATGTGATACGTCGTAATGGATTGCAGTTGATGACCGGTGTTGAAGACCGGATATTTTTGAAAATGGAAGGATTACCGTCGAGTTACTCTGCATCGGCTAATCTCCGATATAGAGGTTTTATCACTCTTAGTGACGGGAAGTCCGAACGTGATTAGTGAATGTCTGGATTGCAAGGACTTCTTTGAAGTGCCTTCGGTTCTGTTCGAGCCCGGAACAGACTTGTATGGATTGTATGTCTGACATTACAAATTGAGATATAAAGCTGATTTCTTTCAAATATATTTCTGTTGGTGGCGGAGAATTTATTCACTTAGCTTAACACCCTTCTCTGAGACGTACGAGCTCAGAGGTTATGTAGTTGAAGGTCATTAGTGATATACTCCCAATTTGGTAGTGTGATATGCTGAGTGTTGCTGTAAGATGATCATTGTTTGATCATTTGTGATATGATCATTTGTTTGATCATTTATCTTTGTGATCATTACTTTGATCATTTGTTGACCCAAAGCATGGCTTTGTACCAAAGCGTGGCTTTGTGGACGAGACTTCGTCGGACCTCACACCCCGAAATGGTCAAAACAGGAAGGATGCAGCAAGGTTCTAGAGAGTAGCGCCCCTTAGTGTATGTCATTCCTTCTGGATAGAGGTGGTATCATGGTATGGAGCCCAGATATTTAACCTATGTTGTTGCTACAAAATTTATTACTTGTGGTTATTGGAATCAAGGATCCTCGGGAAGATCGGTTACGATTGGGGGATGACATACGTGCGTCAGTAGTTATGTAACAACCCTAGATTTTGGCCTATATTTTAATTTTTGACTTTATTTTATTTTAAATTATTTTAAACTTGTTCTATTTCAAACATTTCATTTTAAATATAAATGTTGACTATTAAGTGATTTATAGTTCAAACTAGTATAAATTGGATATTTCATTGAAAAGTGAATTTCTATTGAAACTGGTCAAACTTTGACT
This sequence comes from Allium fistulosum, assembly GCA_030737815.1. Classification (NCBI taxonomy): domain Eukaryota; kingdom Viridiplantae; phylum Streptophyta; class Magnoliopsida; order Asparagales; family Amaryllidaceae; genus Allium; species Allium fistulosum. The sequence continues at coordinate 139,705,077 of CM060904.1, forward strand.
TTAGAACTTTAAATTTAAATATTTCAAATTCTTAAATTTTATCTTTTATTATGAAAATAGATTTAATTCCATGGATACAGCTTTTCATTTCGTTGGAAACGGAGTAAAATTGTGAATGTTATGTATATTTCAATATTGTGTGTAAACTGATGTATTTAGCAATATTGTCTATTTTAAATTATATTTTATTTGTCATATTTTGTTCTAATATGTGTTAGTATTTTATTTTATGTATAATTTTGTCTTTTAAATAATTTAAAGCGATTTTATAATTTTTCTAAAGCGTATTGAATTTATTTTCTATTTTTAAAGGCTAGTTTCTATTTTTCTGTTATTTTCTTCAATTAAATTATATTTAATTAAAATTTATTTATTCATTTTGTGAATGCATTTTTATTTTATGTTATTATCTTTGTTTATAAATTTTTTACAAGTCCATAAACTTTTTCCAAAGTTCATTGCATTTATTTTTCATATTTTCAAGACTAGTTGCAATTTTTGCTGTTTTACTTAATTAAATTTTATATAATTAATAATTAATTAATTTATTTTTGTTTATTTACTAAATTTTCGTATTTTTATCTGAGTTTATATATATATTTCAGTTATATAAAACTTAAAAAGAAATTAGAGGAAATATGAAAAGTTTTAAACTATTGAAATTCCTATGGCTTTTCACCTCCCGACCTTTCACTTTCTCAACTCCTCTCTTCAATGTTTTTGGCCATGCATACCCTATTCTTTTCAGCGGACTTCTTTTCATTTTTTTCATGCAAACACTTCTCTTTCTCCTCCAAAAAAATCACGGCCATGGCTTCAAAATTTTGGGTAAAAATTCCTTCTTTCTTCTTTGTTTTCTATGTTTTTTCTATTGAAACTGCATATGCTCTCCACCTTCATAGTTTGGTTCCTCCTCCTCCAGGCTTTGGCCGACCACCACGACCCCCTTCCTCTGACCATCACCCATCCTAGCAACCCTCCTCCTCAGGCCTAACCAATCCAAGTCCAAGATCTACACAAAATCCACCAAAAACCATCACAAACTATCACTTATGACCTAGAATTGTCATCTCCTCCTTCTACCACCTTTTGCCACCACTACCTCCACCACCACCACCTCTGACCTGACCTTCCACCACCTCTGGCCCACACTCCAGCCACCACCTGACCACCACATACCATGGCCAAGCCACATCAGCAAGGGGCCGAACCCTATGGTGCAACAAAAGCCACACTTTGCCTTGAAACCCTTTGGTATTCCATTGCCTTCAACACCTTGTAACTTCCACTCACCTTCATCACCTTGTAGCCGCACCTTTTCCAGACCATACCTGATCCAAACCATGCCTTTAGTCGTGCCATTTCAGATCTGGAGCTGAAGCATAGGTGGTAGGAAGCAAGTGCAAACACATTGACTTTGTTTATGCATCCATTTCTAGCATTGTTTATTGAATTTTTGGGTTGAAATCTTATGTTGTTTGTAATTTTTTGGTTTGAATGTGACAAGGCAATTAGCTTTGGCTCTCCCACACTCAAATAATTATCGTGCTCTCGTGCCTCTGGAAATCTTTGTTGTGCGTTTGTGGTTGTCATCTCCAGCTTGAACAAGTGAGTAATTCTCACCAGACAATGTGTACTTATATAACTAGTAAACTGACACCATTTGAATTTGTAAAATTATATCATCCTGTTGTAACTGTTATATTATGATCATATAATGTTTACCCCTATTATTACATATGTTATATCATCTATTACTGTTATCTCATGCTATTCTGTTTATTTATATCAGTTTATCACACTGCAAGTTCCCTGTAGATTAGAATCACTATGGGTTGAAATGATACATACCCGAACGGACTTTAGAATAAGGAAAAATCGTTATGGGCTGAAATGATAGGCCTGAACGGTTTTTATTTATTTATTTATATTACTTGGGATTGCGGGTTTGAAATGATAAAACCCGGTTTTTCTTTGTAAACTGTGGATTGAAATGATACATATCCGTATCACTTGACCTAGGCTAGAAAATTATATACAGACCTGTGGTTTATATATTTTTCTGAAATTTTTAAAATACTTTTTTTAATGTAAATATTATGGTATTTTGATTTAAATTTCATTAAAATGATTTCTATAAAGTATTTGTGATTTTCTACAAATTAAATAAGTGAATTAAGTAAACGGTGAAGTAGAATTTGAAATATAAGTTAATTTTGGAATTTATGATTTTGTTTATAAATGGAATTTTTATAAAGTAAGAAAATATGACAAATTTGATTTAAAGATGAATTTAATGATTTTTATTAAGTAATAATAATGTTTTAAAGGTGTTAATGATTTTGTATAAATTAAAATATGGAATAAATGAACATTTAAGCTGAATTTGGAAATATAACTTAAATTGAATTTTGTGAAATTTGTTTAAAAGTGAAATTTTAATTAAGTAAAATAAATGTAAATAAGCTATATTTTTGGAAATTTAAACTTAGTTGTTAAGTTAATAATTTAATTAAAGAAATGAAAATTTAATTGTTATTAAATTTGATTTTTGTATGGAAATTTGACTTTATAAAATCATAGAAATAAAGGTATTTAAATGATTGTGTTAAATGTGAAATATATGATTTTATAAGTTAAAATGATTTATATTAAAAGTTAATTATTTGTGGAATTGTAAATAAAACTCTGAATATGATTTAACAGCATTTTGAAATGTAATGTAAAGGATATTACAACATTTTGTAAATGTTGTAGTGTTTTAAATGAACTAAAAGGTTAATTTGAAATAAAGGCTATTATAGCACTTTGTAAGTGCTATTGTGGTTAAACTTAACATGTAAGTTAATTGAAACTTAAAAGAAATCTATTACAGCATTTAACGCTGTCTTTTGTTAATTAACTGTTTTAAACTATAACTTTACGTAGCATTTTATAAGTGCTACGGAAACTATATTTTGTTGTTTTAAATTAATTTTAATGAAAAATAATCTCTGGAAAATGATATAATTTTGGGAAATTAAATGTTAAATTTCTAAAGATAATGAAGAGATATTTAAGTGGAAGAATTTGATTTCTAATGTGAGTTTAAAATGGTATTTAAATTTAATAAAATGAATGGATTTAAATGGTATTTAAATGAATAAAAATGAATGGTGTTTTGAATAATATTTTGATATTGTGAAATGAGTTTGAAATGATACTTGATTTCTGACTTATTTAATTTAGTTGATAAATGAATATTTGAAGTATATATTAATTGAGTTTATTTAAATGATATTGGATTTATGAAATGTGGGAGATTTAAAGTTTTGAAATATACTAAAGATTGAATATTGTATTTTGTGGATTTAATCTATATTGGGAATTGATAAGATTTGAAACGGTTTGTTGGTAAACTGTAATTGAATTGAAATTTGATGGTTTGAATTTAATAAGTTTGTAAATGTATAGAATTAAAAGATGATTTTAAATATATGATTTCGAAATGCTGTGATTTTCAAAGTATAATGATTTCAAATGTTTTGTTTCAAAAGAGTTATAACTTTGAAAGTATAGACTATCTGAAAGGTGAATATATGTTTGAAATGGAAATGATGTTGTTTTGAAATGAACATAGTTTTGAAATAAAATGATTTTGGTTTCGAAGTATAACTATCAAAGGTATGATATTTTGATATATAAAAATGATTTGAAATAAAGTTTGAAAAGATATAATATTTTAATGTATTAAAATGATTTGAAAAGAAGTTTGAAAGGATACGATATTTTAGAATATTGAAATGATTTGGAAATGATAAATCTTTATTTTGATAAAGACATGATTTTGAAATGATATCTTATTTTGAAGTAAAGTATTGTTTTTAAAAGTTATAACCACAGGTTATAATAACGATTGGTTGGCAAAGAGACCGGGATCGGATATGGACATACTCTCTGTCGATACCAAAAACCACTTTGACAACCGTGTACGCGGTGGAGATTCCAGAATGAAGTAGGATGGTGGCGACGTTCTTAAGGTATGTTACGTGGACCCAACTCCCGTGAGTTGGCATAAGGTGGCTAAAACAGGAGCGATTGACGGACCAAGGAGGTAGCACCTCTTATCGGACACACTTCTTCGATACCATTCTATTACTTGTGATTGATTTGGTGGCCACCCTTGATTGGGAGTGTTGTTCGAGGTGGGCGGTAGTGGCTGCTATGCGTCACCACTAGTCCGGATGCGTAATTGGTATATCTACCCTGGCATTGCCTAGTTGTGCCATGTCACCTACCATATCGAGCTTTACTACGATTATGATTTTAAGATCCGACCGCGTTAAGGTTCTCCATCCCCTTAACGCTATTTTCTATATGATTATACTTTACTGATTAGACATTATTATAATAGCGAATATTACTACATAGTAGATAGTTTAACGGATCCTTAAAGAATGGGCGGTCCCAAGCATTCTTTAAGTTACTTGTACCTTATTACAGTTCACTTGAGTTGGTTTATATTATATAAGTATATATTGTCCTGACTCGAGTGTTTGTGTTTTGCTTTACGCTCGGGTCAGCCTGAGTATTCACAGATTTGGATTTCCACCTTCTGGAGATTTGAATCGCTGGAGATTATCTGCTAGTCTTGTTCTATCGACTTCAGTTAGGTTGCTCTGTTCAGCTTGTACTTGGTTATCTTATTTATACTTCCGTTGTACTCTATTTCTTCTATTGTATCTTATGTACTCTGATATATTTATATAGTAGCTTCATGAACTACTATTTCTTTTACTTCCGCTGCATTATTTTACTCTATGTCTGTGATCTGTGATTATATTTATTTACTGTATATTCTGAGATTTGCCAAATTTTAATTACAACGCGGTATTTTGAGCAATTCAACTCCGGCATGAGTGTCTACCTATACACTTATAATGGATGCGAATGGTTGAAAATATCGGGTCGTTACAGTTGGTATCAGAGCTTTGGCTTTGAGGCAAAACTCAGCATATAGAGTAGATTTATTTACAGAATCACTTTCTTTCGAGTTTGAATCTTTTCCTCTTGATTCGAATTTCCTTTTAATTTTTGGAACGTTCCATGCGGTTCTAAAATTCATTCTTGTCCCTCACTATTCATCTTCTTTTGATTCTGGAGTATCCCATAACTCCGCTTCGAATGAGCTTTATAGTGAATTGGTGGTCTCGCCAATATTCTAATGACTTGTAAAAGGGGGAAAACTCCTTTACAAATTTGCATCGATTCACCAGAGATTTATATTTATCCTTGGTTTAGATGCTAATATCTTTTGTTATTCCAAACTCTATCTCTTGAGATCGGATGTAGATTTACCCCAGGAAAATCCACATTTTCTCTTATTCATTAAGTCACGGTTGACCCGGTTAAGGTTGCATGCGATTTATCTAAGCTTATCCATCTTCATATTTTGTTAATTAATCATCTTGTCTTTGTTTCTAAACTATCTCCAACATTTTGAATTGTACTTTTAAATCTATATTTTATTATATATTGTGTTGTTTGAGTTGTTGATGTCGATTTGGGTTTCCGATCGATTCGTCTGATCAACGCTATCGATAGGATTTCTAAAACACTTTGACAAAACAAACCGATACAATATTATTTTAAAATTTGGTTAATTAAATAAAATTTAATATATAAGTAAATTTATGGAACTTAATAAATTGGTTTAAGTTGATTATTTAAAATGATAATACTTGATTTATCATTTATTGTTCTATAAAGGAATTTATAAATAGTTGTTTATAAATTTATTTGGGAACTGAAATGAATTTAAAACAAGAAATTTAAAGAGTTTAATTTCCGATGGATTTCAAACCTTTTGTTTAAAATTTTTAAAAGGATATTATTTAAAGTATTTTTGAATAAATTTTTTTTTTTGTCTCTAAAGGATTTAAAAATTAAGTGCTCTTCTCTTTGTCGCTGGAAAATAATTTCGGTGATGACTGCAGCATCATCGACGTTCATTTTCGAGTTTCGAAGTGAAGAAACCATTCTGTAGTCTTGCTACAGCTTTGTTTTGGGAAAATTGATTGATATAAATTTCTAAAATATGATTGATTTATAAAATATATAGATATATGATTTAAATTTGATTTGACAAATTATGTACATACATTTATCTATCTCTAAATGGTTTGAAAGGAATCAGAGATTTTATTCTTAAATTCTATCTTAAATAATAACTTCAAGTATAAAAAGAAAATCAAAATTTTTGAATAGATGATTCAAGCTTGAAATGATTGAATTAGGATGTTTATAGTGTATATTAATTTTAGAAAGTTTTATTTGTATAATTCTCAATTGCATTCCAATATAACTTACCTTAATTTTTAGAAGTTAACAATGTAATTGGATAATATACAATATAAAAAGATTTTTATAAATAAAATTTGAGTGGTTATAATAAATATTATACACTTAAATTTTAGTTATAAAAAGATTTACACAGGTAAATAGACTAAAAGGTTAATTGAATAATTTACAATACAAATGATGTTAAGGAAATTAGGAATAAATTAAAACAGTTATAATAAGTGTAAGCATATTTAACATATGTGATAAAATATTTGAGAGGGATAAATTTAATTATAATTAGTAATAAAGAAGAATTAAATTTATTGAATGTTATACACTTAATTTTAATCAAATCATGATTTTAGAGATTGTTTGTTTAAGAAAATTTGATGATAGATAATGAAATTAGAGATAGTTAAGATTTATTTAACTTGTGTAAAATTAATTATCAGTTAAGCTGAAACCATGGAAATTTCAAACCTATTATCTTATTTTGTTTTTCAAACTTATTACCTAATTTTGTTTTTCAAACTGTCTGTTAGTTGTCCTTATTTTTCCTTATCTTGCTACAGACTGGTATAGGCATCTATCTATAATCTTTTTGCTTAGAAATCTTTCTATAATCTTTATAATCTTTGGTACTCATTTTAAATCTGAGCACTGCTTTCCACCCACACACTGTCGGTCAAGCGGAAAGAGTGAATCAGATTCTAGAGGATCTTTTCGTACTTGTGTTCCTGATTCTGGAGAATCTTGGGAAGACCATCTCCACCTTGTTAAACTTACCTATAACCACAGTTATCAGGTATAATTTCAATCTTTTGTCATCTTGTCTTAATCTCATTTCAATTTTATCTTTCCTGTGTTTTCCCGTACTTCATTCCTTTTCGGGGACGAAAAGTTTTGAGTGGGGGAGAGTGTAACAACCCTAGATTTTGGCCTATATTTTAATTTTTGACTTTATTTTATTTTAAATTATTTTAAACTTGTTCTATTTCAAACATTTCATTTTAAATATAAATGTTGACTATTAAGTGATTTATAGTTCAAACTAGTATAAATTGGATATTTCATTGAAAAGTGAATTTCTATTGAAACTGGTCAAACTTTGACTTTAGAACTTTAAATTTAAATATTTCAAATTCTTAAATTTTATCTTTTATTATGAAAATAGATTTAATTCCATGGATACAGCTTTTCATTTCGTTGGAAACGGAGTAAAATTGTGAATGTTATGTATATTTCAATATTGTGTGTAAACTGATGTATTTAGCAATATTGTCTATTTTAAATTATATTTTATTTGTCATATTTTGTTCTAATATGTGTTAGTATTTTATTTTATGTATAATTTTGTCTTTTAAATAATTTAAAGCGATTTTATAATTTTTCTAAAGCGTATTGAATTTATTTTCTATTTTTAAAGGCTAGTTTCTATTTTTCTGTTATTTTCTTCAATTAAATTATATTTAATTAAAATTTATTTATTCATTTTGTGAATGCATTTTTATTTTATGTTATTATCTTTGTTTATAAATTTTTTACAAGTCCATAAACTTTTTCCAAAGTTCATTGCATTTATTTTTCATATTTTCAAGACTAGTTGCAATTTTTGCTGTTTTACTTAATTAAATTTTATATAATTAATAATTAATTAATTTATTTTTGTTTATTTACTAAATTTTCGTATTTTTATCTGAGTTTATATATATATTTCAGTTATATAAAACTTAAAAAGAAATTAGAGGAAATATGAAAAGTTTTAAACTATTGAAATTCCTATGGCTTTTCACCTCCCGACCTTTCACTTTCTCAACTCCTCTCTTCAATGTTTTTGGCCATGCATACCCTATTCTTTCCAGCGGACTTCTTTTCATTTTTTTCATGCAAACACTTCTCTTTCTCCTCCAAAAAAATCACGGCCATGGCTTCAAAATTTTGGGTAAAAATTCCTTCTTTCTTCTTTGTTTTCTATGTTTTTTCTATTGAAACTGCATATGCTCTCCACCTTCATAGTTTGGTTCCTCCTCCTCCAGGCTTTGGCCGACCACCACGACCCCCTTCCTCTGACCATCACCCATCCTAGCAACCCTCCTCCTCAGGCCTAACCAATCCAAGTCCAAGATCTACACAAAATCCACCAAAAACCATCACAAACTATCACTTATGACCTAGAATTGTCATCTCCTCCTTCTACCACCTTTTGCCACCACTACCTCCACCACCACCACCTCTGACCTGACCTTCCACCACCTCTGGCCCACACTCCAGCCACCACCTGACCACCACATACCATGGCCAAGCCACATCAGCAAGGGGCCGAACCCTATGGTGCAACAAAAGCCACACTTTGCCTTGAAACCCTTTGGTATTCCATTGCCTTCAACACCTTGTAACTTCCACTCACCTTCATCACCTTGTAGCCGCACCTTTTCCAGACCATACCTGATCCAAACCATGCCTTTAGTCGTGCCATTTCAGATCTGGAGCTGAAGCATAGGTGGTAGGAAGCAAGTGCAAACACATTGACTTTGTTTATGCATCCATTTCTAGCATTGTTTATTGAATTTTTGGGTTGAAATCTTATGTTGTTTGTAATTTTTTGGTTTGAATGTGACAAGGCAATTAGCTTTGGCTCTCCCACACTCAAATAATTATCGTGCTCTCGTGCCTCTGGAAATCTTTGTTGTGCGTTTGTGGTTGTCATCTCCAGCTTGAACAAGTGAGTAATTCTCACCAGACAATGTGTACTTATATAACTAGTAAACTGACACCATTTGAATTTGTAAAATTATATCATCCTGTTGTAACTGTTATATTATGATCATATAATGTTTACCCCTATTATTACATATGTTATATCATCTATTACTGTTATCTCATGCTATTCTGTTTATTTATATCAGTTTATCACACTGCAAGTTCCCTGTAGATTAGAATCACTATGGGTTGAAATGATACATACCCGAACGGACTTTAGAATAAGGAAAAATCGTTATGGGCTGAAATGATAGGCCTGAACGGTTTTTATTTATTTATTTATATTACTTGGGATTGCGGGTTTGAAATGATAAAACCCGGTTTTTCTTTGTAAACTGTGGATTGAAATGATACATATCCGTATCACTTGACCTAGGCTAGAAAATTATATACAGACCTGTGGTTTATATATTTTTCTGAAATTTTTAAAATACTTTTTTTAATGTAAATATTATGGTATTTTGATTTAAATTTCATTAAAATGATTTCTATAAAGTATTTGTGATTTTCTACAAATTAAATAAGTGAATTAAGTAAACGGTGAAGTAGAATTTGAAATATAAGTTAATTTTGGAATTTATGATTTTGTTTATAAATGGAATTTTTATAAAGTAAGAAAATATGACAAATTTGATTTAAAGATGAATTTAATGATTTTTATTAAGTAATAATAATGTTTTAAAGGTGTTAATGATTTTGTATAAATTAAAATATGGAATAAATGAACATTTAAGCTGAATTTGGAAATATAACTTAAATTGAATTTTGTGAAATTTGTTTAAAAGTGAAATTTTAATTAAGTAAAATAAATGGAAATAAGCTATATTTTTGGAAATTTAAACTTAGTTGTTAAGTTAATAATTTAATTAAAGAAATGAAAATTTAATTGTTATTAAATTTGATTTTTGTATGGAAATTTGACTTTATAAAATCATAGAAATAAAGGTATTTAAATGATTGTGTTAAATGTGAAATATATGATTTTATAAGTTAAAATGATTTATATTAAAAGTTAATTATTTGTGGAATTGTAAATAAAACTCTGAATATGATTTAACAGCATTTTGAAATGTAATGTAAAGGATATTACAACATTTTGTAAATGTTGTAGTGTTTTAAATGAACTAAAAGGTTAATTTGAAATAAAGGCTATTATAGCACTTTGTAAGTGCTATTGTGGTTAAACTTAACATGTAAGTTAATTGAAACTTAAAAGAAATCTATTACAGCATTTAACGCTGTCTTTTGTTAATTAACTGTTTTAAACTATAACTTTACGTAGCATTTTATAAGTGCTACGGAAACTATATTTTGTTGTTTTAAATTAATTTTAATGAAAAATAATCTCTGGAAAATGATATAATTTTGGGAAATTAAATGTTAAATTTCTAAAGATAATGAAGAGATATTTAAGTGGAAGAATTTGATTTCTAATGTGAGTTTAAAATGGTATTTAAATTTAATAAAATGAATGGATTTAAATGGTATTTAAATGAATAAAAATGAATGGTGTTTTGAATAATATTTTGATATTGTGAAATGAGTTTGAAATGATACTTGATTTCTGACTTATTTAATTTAGTTGATAAATGAATATTTGAAGTATATATTAATTGAGTTTATTTAAATGATATTGGATTTATGAAATGTGGGAGATTTAAAGTTTTGAAATATACTAAAGATTGAATATTGTATTTTGTGGATTTAATCTATATTGGGAATTGATAAGATTTGAAACGGTTTGTTGGTAAACTGTAATTGAATTGAAATTTGATGGTTTGAATTTAATAAGTTTGTAAATGTATAGAATTAAAAGATGATTTTAAATATATGATTTCGAAATGCTGTGATTTTCAAAGTATAATGATTTCAAATGTTTTGTTTCAAAAGAGTTATAACTTTGAAAGTATAGACTATCTGAAAGGTGAATATATGTTTGAAATGGAAATGATGTTGTTTTGAAATGAACATAGTTTTGAAATAAAATGATTTTGGTTTCGAAGTATAACTATCAAAGGTATGATATTTTGATATATAAAAATGATTTGAAATAAAGTTTGAAAAGATATAATATTTTAATGTATTAAAATGATTTGAAAAGAAGTTTGAAAGGATACGATATTTTAGAATATTGAAATGATTTGGAAATGATAAATCTTTATTTTGATAAAGACATGATTTTGAAATGATATCTTATTTTGAAGTAAAGTATTGTTTTTAAAAGTTATAACCACAGGTTATAATAACGATTGGTTGGCAAAGAGACCGGGATCGGATATGGACATACTCTCTGTCGATACCAAAAACCACTTTGACAACCGTGTACGCGGTGGAGATTCCAGAATGAAGTAGGATGGTGGCGACGTTCTTAAGGTATGTTACGTGGACCCAACTCCCGTGAGTTGGCATAAGGTGGCTAAAACAGGAGCGATTGACGGACCAAGGAGGTAGCACCTCTTATCGGACACACTTCTTCGATACCATTCTATTACTTGTGATTGATTTGGTGGCCACCCTTGATTGGGAGTGTTGTTCGAGGTGGGCGGTAGTGGCTGCTATGCGTCACCACTAGTCCGGATGCGTAATTGGTATATCTACCCTGGCATTGCCTAGTTGTGCCATGTCACCTACCATATCGAGCTTTACTACGATTATGATTTTAAGATCCGACCGCGTTAAGGTTCTCCATCCCCTTAACGCTATTTTCTATATGATTATACTTTACTGATTAGACATTATTATAATAGCGAATATTACTACATAGTAGATAGTTTAACGGATCCTTAAAGAATGGGCGGTCCCAAGCATTCTTTAAGTTACTTGTACCTTATTACAGTTCACTTGAGTTGGTTTATATTATATAAGTATATATTGTCCTGACTCGAGTGTTTGTGTTTTGCTTTACGCTCGGGTCAGCCTGAGTATTCACAGATTTGGATTTCCACCTTCTGGAGATTTGAATCGCTGGAGATTATCTGCTAGTCTTGTTCTATCGACTTCAGTTAGGTTGCTCTGTTCAGCTTGTACTTGGTTATCTTATTTATACTTCCGTTGTACTCTATTTCTTCTATTGTATCTTATGTACTCTGATATATTTATATAGTAGCTTCATGAACTACTATTTCTTTTACTTCCGCTGCATTATTTTACTCTGTGTCTGTGATCTGTGATTATATTTATTTACTGTATATTCTGAGATTTGCCAAATTTTAATTACAACGCGGTATTTTGAGCAATTCAACTCCGGCATGAGTGTCTACCTATACACTTATAATGGATGCGAATGGTTGAAAATATCGGGTCGTTACAAGTTACCTATTTTTGCAGAGGTAACCCGGCCTTGTGTTGGCAGAGATCTGGTTAGGTTCTCGGGTCGTCTTTCCAGAGGCGTACCTATGTGGCAATGGGAAGTTCCTTGGCCTGACCATTTGTTGGAAATCCAAACTCCAATACGCACCTTGTGCGGTTTTAGTTGTAGAACTTGCCATCTAATATGGTAGCTATAGTAGGCATAATATAATGGTACCTATGCTGGCTAAGATTTATATTCTACTTTCGAAATGTTTTCCACTATGCACTAATAATAATATCAAAAAAACGATTTGATTTTACGTAGTAAACATCTTTGACTAACATAAGAAGAAATCTCCTCCAAGTCTGCGTTTGCATTGTGTGTGTGGTGGGAGGTCTTATGGTAGTTTCATTTTCCAAAGCATTGCGAAATTGACTTTAAAATTATCTTGTTGTTGTTTTAAAGATTAAATAACTGTTTTAGTTCTCACACCAGTCTTGCTTATCTTAGTGAAATGTGATGGGGGATTCTCGCTTCGTGGTTTGGTGGCGAACGGGAGACTCTTACCCCTACACGTCCTCTTTACGGGGTTGGTTAGGCGTAACCCGTGACAATCGAGAGGCTGGCCGTAAAAGCAAGTTTGGGGTATCAGTGTAAGCCACGGTGGGACTGGGATGGTTGCAAAGCCTATCGGTGGCCGCTTTATTGAAAATATTACATTTGGTATCAGAGCATATGGTTAAGCGACAACCATGGCTCTGTTGGGTGTTGCTCATTAGAGATGGAGTCAGTAGTACTCTAGAATGAGTGTGAGTGTAATAATAGATACGAGCACGTATTTGTTAGTGAATATAACATTGTTTTATATTGTGATGATTGGTTTATTTAGTGGCATGTGAACCTTCGTCAGCACGGTCTGCACAACTGTGCCGAAGGGGTTTATAAACACTTGAACGGAACAATTCGACACAGTATCGTTTCAAAAATTGGGTAAATGAAATAATTTTACCTTGATTATATTTTGTATATAAAAGAATAATTTTTTAGAATTATTAATGTATAAAATTGATTGTTTGGTTGTTGAATAAGTTAAATAAAACAACAGTTGTAAAAGAATGAATTGTTTAAAGCAAATGAATTATAAGATGGAATTATAATTAATATGATTTACAATTGTAAAAATAATCTTATATATAAGAAGTGGAATTATATAAGTAAAAGATTTGTAAATGTGATTTATAATCTAAAATAAAATGCCAGAGAAGTGTTTTGAAAGGATTTGATATTTTGGAAAATTGTTTTAGAGAGATGAAAGCTCTAAACTCTTTTCGGTCGCTGGAAAATAATTCCGATGATGATCGCGACATCATTGGTGTTCATTTTCGGGTTTCCAAAAGAGAAATTGCTGCCTGATTATTTTAAATGAAATTTGATTGGAAAATTTGTATTTGGTTTTGGGAATTCAAAGGATAATTTGAATTGATTTCAAAAATGGTTTGAAAGGTTGAATATAAGTTGTATAACTTATAAAATGAGAAAATGTAACTGAAACAAATGCTGTTTGAAATTGGAATATAACTTAAGTAATGTTGAATGAAATTGATTTTGGTATCGAAGTAAATAATCAAATGAATTAAATAAATATAAACTTGAGTTATATAAATGAAATTCAATTTGAAATGTGAAATGAATTAGTAGTTGAATGACCGAATGGACTGAATGTTAATCAATCTATTGTAAATGAATTGAGATGGAACAATGAATATAAGTGTTAATTCATTTAAAGCTAATTAACTAATTAGATGGAAGCCAATTTAATAGTAAACCAATTGGATGCTGAAGTGATTGAATTCAAATTGATAATATGTAAATTTGAATAGAATTGAATTTGATTTGAATTGGAAGTGAAACGACCCGCAGTTCCGTACCTCGGAGTCAACTCTATTCTACATCAATCAACTCCAGTTGTACAGAAATGCAAACCATTTTGATTAAAGAAGAAGAAGAGGTAGAAGAAGAGAAAATAAAATCAACACAGAATCTAACCATCGCAGCGGAATAAAATATAATATATAATTACAGATCTTTACTCAATAGAAAAATATATCTGTTTTATACAATACATCATCAGAGTATACATCTGAATACAATACAATCACATCACAACTCAGGACAATTATAATAAATTGTCCTGCCTACAGAACACATAACACAGCGGAATATACATAAACAAGTATGGGAGATACGTCTCGCCATCCAACTTGTCTCCCGAGCTCCACAGCATATTATTCTGTACCCTATAATACTTGGTATGACCCGAGCATCATAGTTAAATAATACCCGAGTTAGTCTGAAAAACCAGCGTGAGAAAACCACACTCAATTGATTATTATAGTTTCAAAATCCTTTGAAAACAAAAGCATCTTGTAAGACCACGCCACAAATAAACATGTCGGGTTTTTACCTTACGATAGCTAAAACACTTTTTATAAAAATCCTATGATATTATAATAGTGTCTATATACAAATACTTATTCAAATAGCTGAAATTGTTACATGATTAAATTCCAGCATACTAGGTATACAAACAAAACTCGTACAAGGCACGTAGGGAGAATGGATTTCCAACAATGACTAGGCACTGGGGTACCACCTGTCACAGTACCTGGTCTAGATTAGTGTACCGAGGACCCACCCTAAGTCCCCTGCAACACAAGGTTGGAATCATCCCTTACTAGATAATTCCAAGTAAAATCATCCTACGGTTGGGATCAGTAACCGCCAAACAGCCGAAATATATATAAAGGGACATCTAGACAGGGATGACCCTACTCTCAAGTGGGGGCTACCCACGAAGCCTTGCTGCATAACCCCTGATTTTCAGTCATTCCCGGTTGTTGAGGCTCGAGGCTAAGCGTTACCTTTTTCAGAACATATCCCTTAGAATGCCCATCGTCCACCTGACGATGTTTCGCAAGCATTCGTCCATACAAGTCTGTCCCGGGTCCGAACGGAACCGAAGGAACTATTCCTACTACATCCATTTTGGAAATATCCTCAGGATTATTAGCGACTAGCCCTTGCACTTCATAGCTCCATCTTCGACTCCGAACACGTTTCACGAAATGTACAAACTGGATCAAAGTGGTTTTCGAAATAAATCCCGATCCCGGTCTCTTCGAAACGATCAGCGCATTTGGCCAATATTGATAGTCGGTTATTTAACTATCAATTAATATTCACAAACAACCATCAATCAATAAATAATTTCTCCCAATTTATTTATTATCCTCAAATATCTTCCCAGATATAATTCCATTTCCAAATCTCTTTGAAAATAGTTTTAACATCTCCCTTTTACTGAAATAAATTTCCCAAACTTTTCTTTTTCCCTTGAAGTACAACACTTAAGATTTAGAAATAATTTTAACACTATTATACTTATGATTTAGATAACATTTAAAATAATTTAAAACACTTATTGAAATTATACTCTAATATTTATATTTAGAAAAAAAAACGACATCCAAACTAAATAAAAAATAATACTTAAGAAATATTTAAAATAAGACTACTTTATAAAATATAAACTAGATTTTTTTTTAAACAAAATACTAAGCCATCTTAAAAAACGATAATAGATTTGAAACTAATTCTTATTTTAGAATTTAAACATTTAACAAAAATAAATTGTCTAAAATATGTTTCTTAAAACAACATTAAATCATTTAACTTATAATTAAAATTTACTTTAAAAACGTACTTGGCTACCCAGGGAAATATACTCCTCTTCACATTCTTTAAAAATAAATCACTGCTTATTTTTAAACAAATTCCTCATTTCCTTTAATAAATTCCCACCTTGAATTTATTCTTTCCAAATATCCCCTAAGATATTACTTTGCTTTTATAAACCTCGTTTATAAATTCAATAGCCACATTCTTCATCAAAAATTCTAGGTTTTACACACTTGAATCAATTTCCAAATTGATTTCCAATTTACTGCATTTATTCCAAAATCCTTTAACTTCAGATTTTAAATCCTTAATTATGATTTAAAAATACTTTTAACTGAAAATACCAATTTTAGATTTCCCAAATTACTTCTTTAATCTATATATAAATTTCAACTTTGAATTATAAAATAATCCCTTATTCTTTTAACTGATATTTCTAAAATTACAATTCATTACTTTTTGTTTATTTGAAATCTTTTTCAAACTCAAAGTTATTTATCAGGATTATCACTTCCATTTCTTTACAATTCATTCTTAATTTATTTCAATTTTCGTTAATTATTTCGCTTAAAAATTTACTTCTTTTATTTTCTTTTAAAAATCCAATTTATATATTTCTGGTATCTCATTATACCCAAATATTCAATCAAACCAAAGCATTATATATCATAATATAATTCATCATAGAATATCACATAATCACAACAGAGGATATTAAATAATGTAAATAAATGTTGAGGGACCTAGTTGGATCCCTCCAACCTGTTTTCCCTGCATCCACAGACGTTAGCACAATATAAAATACCAATTCCACTTTGAGGTGGAATATCGCGGTATGTGGGATTAAATAAATATCATCCGCTATTATGCGGCGCATAGGGTCTCATCCGCTAGAAAATGCGGGAATCAGCAATTCCAATATATACATATTCCAATATATATATATTGGTATATATACTACTATATATATATACACTATCATATAAAATCAATCCAATCATTCACCAAATATTTAAATTTAACCAATTAAATTTAAATTTTAATTTAACTGAGTGAGATTAACTCACCTTTGCATTTCGTTTGCAATCCATTTCCATCTCGATTATTACTTTCCAATGTTTGAACCTAGTATAAATATTTATATGGATTTGTTAATATCTGAAATAATCCACGAATAATTTACCATTTAATAAATTTGATTAACTGATAACTATTTTAAACCATTTTTTTTATAGTGAATAAGCTAATTAAACAAGCTAATCACCTCAATCCATTATTTAAAAATGAACCAGTAAGTTAAAAATGTATATATTCGTATTTATTTTTCCTTCCCTTTGCAAGTATATATACATATATATATACTTATAAAATATACATTTAGAAATCTGATTTATATAAATCTTTATGGATATTTACTGTTTGTTGTACATATCTATATGGATGTTACAATTTCCTCAAATCTTATTTATACAAAAATAAATTTCCTGTTCAAATTTACTTACACATATAGATCAAAACAAAATTTTCTCTGTGAATAAAAATCTAAATTCTCAATTTTTATGAATTACTTTCTCCTTAATTTAAATTATTTTAAAGTAAACTATAAAAATTTTACCTTACTGCCGAACTGAAAAATCCCCAAACTCTGGTGCTCGAGTACGAGCCTTCGACCAACTCATTGTCGAAGTCGATGATGGCAGCCAACAAACTCGTGACCACCCAGACCACAGCTACTTCCACCTCGCCTCGACACGCCAACTGGCCTCGCCGATCAGCCTCGCCTGAATGCCCTCACATCACACTCCCCATCGAACCCGAAACCCTAACCAAAATTGCCAGTCGCCTGCCTACCCGCCTTCAAGATTTTCCATGCTTCTCTTTGTCGATCAAGCCTAGACCCTAGTTGCAAACCCGAACACCACGTCGAACATCAACCCAAAGAATCGCAACCCTCTTCGTCGAAGCCAATAATCGCCCCGTCCTGACAAAACGCATCCCTCAATTTCGTTGCTCGAGCCAAAATCCTTCAACAGCTCATGCGATGCCGCATCCTCCCTAAGGCGATCGATTCGACCTCGCTCCTCTTCACGAACTCCGTATACCCAAGTATTGCGTGGGCTTGCTCGCAATGCCTAAATTCGCGATCCCCTCTTCTAATTTTTAATTGAACGAACAGTTCGTTCGTTTAACCTCCCTCCCCTATTTGTTTTAATTTACACAAATTTAAATTTTGTTTTGAGACCGAGGAAGGGGAGAAGGAAACGAAAGTTCAGCCATTAAATCCCCCCTTTTCGAGATTTTCTTTTGTTAAAAAAAAAATCTCTTCTCATGCGGTTTCGGAAAGAAAAGGAAAAAGGGAACAAAGACGAGACACCGACCTGAGATCCTTCGCGTATTTCTGGATTAAAGCCAAATGAAATGACGTTTTGTGTGCTGATGTGAATATATATATGTCAATCAACTAATATCAATTTATTTAAATTCAATTTGTTTCGATATAAATTTTGACGCGTTTATATTATGCTCACATAACAACTCCGACCAATACGAAATTTGAAATCCGATAATAATACAATATTACGGATCCAATGGGACTGGTTTCATCGAATTCCGAGACTGTGCCTCGGAAGGCTATTTTTTTTTAAATTCAATTTAAAACGATAAAATTTTCAAAGCTGAACGAATCATTGTTAAACTCAATTTTTACTCTTCTATTATCTTCAGTATCATCAATATAAATTTTACAAATCTTCAAATTATTTTTAACATGCTTAAAATTCCAGATTCAATAATTTACCCAATTCCGATAATTAAATTCAACGATTAATTATCCCATAAATACTGATTTTTGAAATTAAAGTTAATAATTAACATTTGAATATTTAAAATCAATTAAATATTCTAATTTCAAATATTCAAAAATTCCGGGTCGTCACAGGAAGTGAACAAATGTGGATTTAATTAGTGAATGTAAACTAATTGAATTGAGAATGAATGTTGATAAAAATCCAACGTTAATGAATCAAATGTGATTAAATTGAAAACCAATTCATTGAATATTAATGAGAAGTGAATGTAATTGATTTGGTTATGGATGTTAGTTGAATGCAAGTTGGATAATGGTTGAATTTATTGCTTTGATTTGCATTGCTTAAGAAAACTACATGCTTTCTATTGAAATTTAGTGAAATATAAATGAATTTCCTATATATGTCACTTACAAGTTCTAATTAAGTAAGTACAGGTACCGGGGCTACCGTTAGCTGGATTTTGGTTGCGCTAAATTGCTAATAAATAACTGCTTTACTTAAAATTGCTAAAAAGGTACGCCTACGCAATAAAAATAGGAAATATGAACTGTTTTTCTGCTTTTCCGACCGGGTGGGTCGATGTATACATATATATGTCTGTTGAGATCCTACTACGATCGAACCGCGCAAAGGAGACTCTAGCGAATTTTTCCGAAAATTTAAGGCGTTAGAAATTTTTTGAGAAAATTAGGGAAATTTTGGAAAACTGTAAATTTGATTTGGAATTGAAACTTAAATAATAGTAATTGGTTTTGAAAAGATAACTAAGTATAGATTTGAAAACTTAGTGAAGTATTGTAAGAAGTTTAACTATTGTTTTGGAAAATTAATAGATTCTGTAACTTTTCTTACTCGATAATTTCGAGGACGAAATTCTTTTAAGGGGGGAAGATTGTAACGACCCAGAATTTCTGATAGTTTAAATATGAATATTTAATTGATTTTAAATATTAATAAGTGAAATTTACAAGTCGAATAATTTATTTTTCGAATATTGGATTTAATTTGGTCAATTAAATCGATAATTTAATATTTAAATTCCAGAAATAATTGAAAATCGAGTTTAATATGATTGAAAATGATTTGTAAAATTTTATTTTATCATATTGGAGTTATAGTGATGTTATAGAACTTTTAAAATTGAATTAAAAGTCAAATTGTGAAAATTGAATATTTTAATATTAAATCGACTAGTGAAAATAGCCAATTTTTGAACAGTCTCATAATTGGATGAAACAAGTTCCATTGGATCCGTAATAGTTTGTTATTATAGGATTTCTATTTTTGTAGCAATCGGAGTTTTCGTTTGACCGTGGCAGCTCGAAACGCATCGAAATTGTTTTAATATTAATTTGGCGAGTTAAAATAGTCATTTTTCAAAAAGTCTCGGATTTCGACGAAACCAGTTTCATCAGATCCGTAATGTGATATTATTGTATGGTTTCAAATTTTGTGTCAATCGGATGTACCGTTTGTCCGGGGCAAGCGAAAATGCATCGAAATCGGTTTAATTTAAATTTGATCGTTTAATTCCATAACTCGCACAGATGATCGAATCAGCTTCCGAAACCTGTTCCATTGTGTCCAGAACGTGGGATAAACTCTAGAAACGTCGGTCACCGTGCGTAAATCGGAGTTCGGAAAACCCGGGATGAATAGTGTTTCGATATTTTTCTATATAAGCACTTCATTATTTCATTTTCAAGAAAAAAAAGAAACCCTAACCATAGTTATACACAGCGCCACCATCATAAACCCATCGCCGAAATACAATCATCTTCTCCCCTCAAAATCTCCAAATCCAATCATCAATTCGAGAAGTTGTCAACTGGGAAATTGTAGAGGCCAGTGAACTCTACATATCCAACGGCTATGATCGAGTAGTTCGATCTGGATCAATGGCCATAGGCGGTTAAAGTTGCGGCCATCGTTCACATTTTCCCTGGCAAAACGGCCACCGAGCTCGACCGGGTCTTTTTCGATGGTGGCGCGCGTCTAGGCGAAGCCAGAGGAGGTCTCCAATCGTCATTACAATCATCGAGGCGGCGCGGTAAATTCACGTGAGAAGGGCGGCCGTGAGTTTCGAAATGCCTGGGTCTTCACGCGATATTGGGAAGAAAGAGCGAACGGCCTGATGATGGGGGATGGAGATCTAACGGTAGATGATGATTAGGGTTTTAAATTTAAAATAAATTGTGTAATTAATTATATTATAAATTGTATTAACTTTGTAAAATCATATCTCTTTCATACGAGATCGAAAATTGACGAAACAAGCGGCGTTGGCTTCATTTTGTCGAGCTCTTCGCGATGGAACTGGATTGGAGTCGTTTGGAGCTAGCGAAAATTTCGGGTAAAATTAAACGTCTGTTTAATTTTATTCGAAATAAAACGCTACAAATTGCTATCGGAAATTCAAGGTGAGAACTTCTCACTCAATCGAAATTGTTCGATGTTAATTTTAAATAGTTAGATTTAAAATTGTTGATTGTATGCTTGGATGATAAATTTTATCTATTATTGATTGTTAAAATAGACATTATACGCCGTTATTAAGCGGAGGTT
Source organism: Allium fistulosum (assembly GCA_030737815.1). Classification (NCBI taxonomy): domain Eukaryota; kingdom Viridiplantae; phylum Streptophyta; class Magnoliopsida; order Asparagales; family Amaryllidaceae; genus Allium; species Allium fistulosum. The sequence continues at coordinate 139,726,563 of CM060904.1, forward strand.
ATTTATTAAAAACATATACCGCGAATATTTCACTGCAAAGTGAAATTGGTATTATTATTGTACTTGGAGTTGATTTCGCGCATTATATAGCGGATGAGACCCTATTGCGCCGTATAATAGCGGATAATATTTTATAAATCCCATATACCGCGATATTCCGTACTGGAGCGGAATTGGTATTGTGCCAACATCTGTGGATGTTGGAAAACAGGTTGGAGGGATCCAACTGGATTCCTCAACTGATTTGATTTATTTACAGATATGGTTGTATATTCTGTTATCATATCGATATATGATGTTTGATTGCCGTGATTGATTATTTGGTGCTGTTGCATCATCGGACCCATTTTTGAAGTTTAAAAATATCAATTTTGATTTTAAAAGAGATTTTAAAAGTGATTTTTGAAAGTATACGTTTTATTAAATTTTTGAATTGATTTATTTTAAATAAATAAACGTTATAAATTGTAATGTTATAAAATTTTGATTTTTGTGAAATATAACCGAAATGATATTTTTGGAAATAAATAGTTGATTAATTTATAAAACGGTTTAAATTGGGATTTTTGAATAATTATAAACGATTTATATTAAAGATTTAAAAAGTTGATATTTATAAATTTTAAACATTGGAATTTTAAAACGAGTTTTGTAAGTGTTGAAAATGAGTATAAAAGGATTTCATAAGTAACTGAGATTTACAGATTTATAAATTGTAAAGTTGTAAAATGAATAGATTTTTGTAAAATAAAAAGATTATAAGTAATTAACTTATAAATTTGATTTTGGTATATAAATTGAGTTATAAATGGAATTGGTTATTAAAGGAGATTAATAAATCGTAGTTGTTATAAAATGGAAATAGAATTTATAAACGTTGTTTTACAAATCTGTAATCAAATAAAATTGATAAGTACATTCAGAAATTATTAAGGGATTTAAATTCACGATTTTGGACAGTGAATATATTATTAAATAAAATGGATATGTTTTAGGGAAGTGATATTATAAAATGAAGTTAATTGTTTTAACGATATATTTAATTGTGTTGAACATCGAAAACCATAGATTTCAACATTCATTGTTGAAATAGACGTTTTCGAGAAATATAAGGAAATGGTGGACTATAACACTGTTGTTATAGTAAATGATTTCCGAAAGGAAATATTTTGTATAGTATTGGGATTTATATATCTATCTAAAATTTCGAATCCCTATACTAGTGATTTTGGGTCGTCGTAACGATGTTTTACGTAACATTCGTTTTGACTCAAATAAAATGCGTTTAAAAGAACGTTTTCCTTAAAGAATGAAATATATACTTAATTATGATTTAAGTATTGTGAATATTTTCAAATGTTGAAAATAAATAAGATTTGTGGATTACTTATTTTTAAGTAAGTATGGAAATGCTTTTCCAATATGAAATGAAACGTTTTAGGAGAATTTATCTTTGTAAAGATAAATTGAAAGTGAATATTTGAAATCGATTGAAAATCGTATATTAGTAGATATTTTGAAATATAAATTCACTATGGAATTTATAAACGAAAAGGGGAACTTGTTTAAAAATAATCGTTGATTTATTTTTGAAGTGTGGAAATTATATATATCTTGTAAAGATATTTTTGAAAGATAAATAATTTGGAAAATTATTTGGAATCTGGTGATGTTGTGCATGCCTATTGATAGTTAAATAACCGACTATCAATAATTACCTTGAATGGGTATTTGATGTGATTTGCTTGAATTTGAATGCCACACTTATTTTTGAATAAGCTCTCACTATTCGGGTTAGCCGGGAAAGGACCTTTGGGTCGTATAACCCATTCCGAATATGTGATACGTCGTAATGGATTGCAGCTGATGACCGGTGTTGAAGACCGGATATTTTTGAAAACGGAAGGATTACCGTCGAGTTACTCTGCATCGGCTGATCTCCGATATAGAGGTTTTATCACCCTTAGTGACGGGAAGTCCGAACGTGATTAGTGAATGTCTGGATTGCAAGGACTTCTTTGAAGTGCCTTCGGTTCTGTTCGAGCCCGGAACAGACTTGTATGGCTTGTATGTCTGACATTACAAATTGAGATATAAAGCTGATTTTTTCAAATATATTTCTGTTGGTGGCGGAGAATTTATTCACTTAGTTTAACACCCTTCTCTGAGACGTACGAGCTTAGAGGTTATGTAGTTGAAGGTCATTAGTGATATACTCCCAATTTGGTAGTGTGATATGCTGAGTGTTGCTATAAGATGATCATTGTTTGATCATTTGTGATATGATCATTTGTTTGATCATTTATCTTTGTGATCATTACTTTGATCATTTGTTGACCCAAAGCATGGCTTTGTACTAAAGCGTGGCTTTGTGGACGAGACTTCGTTGGACCTCACACCCCGAAATGGTCAAAACAGGAAGGATGCAGCAAGGTTCTAGAGAGTAGCGCCCCTTAGTGTATGTCATTCCTTCTGGATAGAGGTGGTATCATGGTATGGAGCCCAGATATTTAACCTATGTTGTTGCTGCAAAATTTATTACTTGTGGTTGTTGGAATCGAGGATCCTTGGGAAGATCGGTTACGATCGGGGGATGACATACGTGCGTCAGTAGTTACCTATTTTTGCAGAGGTAACCCGGCCTTGTGTTGGCAGAGATCCGGTTAGGTTCTCGGGTCGTCTTTCCAGAGGCGTACCTATGTGGCAATGGGAAGTTCCTTGGCCTGACCATTTGTTGGAAATCCAAACCCCAATACGCACCTTGTACGGTTTTAGTTGTAGAACCTGCCATCTAATATGGTAGCTACAGTAGGCATAATATAATGGTACCTATGCTGGCTAAGATTTATATTCTACTTTCGAAATTTTTTCCACTATGCACTAATAATAATATCAAAAAAACGATTTGATTTTACGTAGTAAACATCTTTGACTAACATAAGAAGAAATCTCCTCCAAGTCTGCGTTTGCATTGTGTGTGTGGTGGGAGGTCTTATGGTAGTTTCATTTTCCAAAGCATTGCGAAATTGACTTTAAAATTATCCTGTTGTTGTTTTAAAGATTAAATAACTGTTTTAGTTCTCACACCAGTCTTGCTTATCTTAGTGAAATGTGATGGGGGATTCTCGCTTCGTGGTTTGGTGGCGAACGGGAGACTCTTACCCCTACACGTCCTCTTTACGGGGTTAGTTAGGCGTAACCCGTGACAATCGAGAGGCTGGCCGTAAAAGCAAGTTTGGGGTATCAGTGTAAGCCACGGTGGGACTGGGATGGTTGCAAAGCCTATCGGTGGCCGCTTTGTTGAAAATATTACATTTGGTATCAAAGCATATGGTTAAGCGACAACCATGGCTCTGTTGGGTGTTGCTCATTAGAGATGGAGTCAGTAGTACTCTAGAATGAGTGTGAGTGTAATAACAGATACGAGCACGTATTTGTTAGTGAATATAACATTGTTTTATATTGTGATGATTGGTTTATTTAGTGGCATGTGAACCTTCGTCAGCACGGTCTGCACAACTGTGCCGAAGGAGTTTATAAACACTTGAACGGAACAATTCGACACAGTATCGTTTCAAAAATTGGGTAAATGAAATAATTTTACCTTGATTATATTTTGTATATAAAAGAATAATTTTTCAGAATTATTAATGTATAAAATTGATTGTTTGGTTGTTGAATAAGTTAAATAAAACAACAGTTGTAAAAGAATGAATTGTTTAAAGCAAATGAATTATAAGATGGAATTATAATTAATATGATTTACAATTGTAAAATAATCTTATATATAAGAAGTGGAATTATATAAGTAAAAGATTTGTAAATGTGATTTATAATCTAAAATAAAATGCCAGAGAAGTGTTTTGAATGGATTTGATATTTTGGAAAATTGTTTTAGAGAGATGAAAGCTCTAAACTCTTTTTGGTCGCTGGAAAATAATTCCGATGATGATCGCGACATCATTGGTGTTCATTTTTGGGTTTCCAAAAGAGAAATTGCTGCCTGATTATTTTAAATGAAAGTTGATTGGAAAATTTGTATTTGGTTTTGGGAATTCAAAGGATAATTTGAATTGATTTCAAAAATGGTTTTGAAAGGTTGAATATAAGTTGTATAACTTATAAAATGAGAAAATGTAACTAAAACAAATGCTGTTTGAAATTGGAATATAACTTAAGTGATGTTGAATGAAATTGATTTTGGTATCGAAGTAAATAATCAAATGAATTAAATAAATATAAACTTGAGTTATATAAATGAAATTCAATTTGAAATGTGAAATGAATTAGCAGTTGAATGACTGAATGGACTGAATGTTAATCAATCTATTGTAAATGAATTGAGATGAAACAATGAATATAAGTGATAATTCATTTAAAGCTAATTAACTAATTAGATGGAAGCCAATTTAATAGTAAACCAATTGGATGCTGAAGTGATTGAATTCAAATTGATAATATGTAAATTTGAATAGAATTGAATTTGATTTGAATTGGAAGTGAAACGACCCGCAGTTCCGTACCCTTGAGTCAACTCTATTCTACATCAATCAACTCCAGTTGTACAGAAATGCGAACCATTTTGATTAAAGAAGAAGAAGAGGTAGAAGAAGAGAAAATAAAATCAATACAGAATCTAACCATCGCAGCGGAATAAAATATAATATATAATTACAGATCTTTATTCAATAGAAAAATATATCTGTTTTATACAATACATCATCAGAGTATACATCTGAATACAATACAATCACATCACAACTCAGGACAGTTATAATAACTTGTCCCGCCTACAGAACACACAACACAGCGGAATATACATAAACAAGTATGGGAGATACGTCTCGCCATCCAACTTGTCTCCCGAGCTCCACAGCATATTATCCTGTACCCTATAATACTTGGTCTGACCCGAGCATCATAGTTAAATAATACCCGTGTTTGTCTGAAAAACCAGCGTGAGAAAACCACACTCAATTGATTATTATAGTTTCAAAATCCTTTGAAAACAAAAGCATCTTGTAAGACCACGCCACAAATAAACATGTCGGGTTTTTACCTTACGATAGCTAAAACACTTTTTATAAAAATCCTCTGATATTATAATAGTGTCTATATACAAATACTTATTCAAATAGCTGAAATTGTTACATGATTAAATTCCAGCATACTAGGTATACAAACAAAACTCGTACAAGGCACGTAGGGAGAATGGATTTCCGACAATGACTAGGCACTGGGGTACCACCTGTCACAGTACCTGGTCTAGATTAGTGTACCGAGGACCCACCCTAAGTCCCCTGCAACACAAGGCTGGAATCATCCCTTACTGGATAATTCCAAGTAAAATCAGCCCACGGTTGGGATCAGCAACCGCCACACAGCCGAAATATATATATAGGGACATCTATACAGGGATGACCCTACTCTCAAGTGGGGGCTACCCACGAAGCCTTGCTGCATAACCCCTGATTTTCAGTCATTCCCGGTTGTTGAGGCTCGAGGCTAAGCGTTACCTTTTTCAGAACATATCCCTTAGAATGCCCATCGTCCACCTGACGATGTTTCGCAAGCATTCGTCCATACAAGTCCGTCCCGGGTCCGAACGGAACCGAAGACACTATTCCTACTACATCCATTTTGGAAATATCCTCAGGATTAGTAGCGACTAGCCCTTGCACTTCATAGCTCCATCTTCGACTCCGAACACGTTTCACGAAATGTACAAACCGGATCGAAGTGGTTTTCGAAATAAATCCTGATCCCGGTCTCTTCGAAACGATCAACGCATTTGTCCAATATTGATAGTCGGTTATTTAACTATCAATTAATATTCACAAACAACCATCAATCAATAAATAATTTCTCCCAATTTATTTATTATCCTCAAATATCTTCACCAGATATAATTCCATTTCCAAATCCCTTTGAAAACAGTTTTAACATCTCCCTTTTACTGAAATAAATTTCCCAAACTTTTCTATTTCCCTTGAAATCACCAAGTACAACACTTAAGATTTAGAAATAATTTTAACACTATTATACTTATGCTTTAGATAACATTTAAAATAATTTAAAACACTTATTGAAATTATACTCTAATATTTATATTTAGAAAAAAAACGACATCCAAACTAAATGAAAAATAATACTTAAGAAATATTTAAAATAAAACTACTTTATAAAATATAAACTAGATTTTTTTTAAAACAAAATACTAAGCCATCTTAAAAACGATAATAGATTTGAAACTAATTCTTATTTTAGAATTTAAACATTTAACAAAAATAAATTGTCTAAAATATGTTTCTTAAAACAACATTAAATCATTTAACTTATAATTAAAATTTACTTTAAAAACGTACTTGGCTACCCAGGGAAATATACTTCTCTTCACATTCTTTAAAAATAAATCACTGCTTATTTTTAAACAAATTCCTCATTTCCTTTAATAAATTCCCACCTTGAATTTATTCTTTCCAAATATCCCCTAAGATATTACTTTACTTTTATAAACCCCGTTTATAAATTCCATAGCCACATTCTTCATCAAAAATTCTAGGTTTTACACACTTGAATCAATTTCCAAATTGATTTCCAATTTACTGCATTTATTCCAAAATCCTTTAACTTCATATTTTAAATCCTTAATTATGATTTAAAAATACTTTTAACTGAAAATACCAATTTTAGATTTCCCAAATTACTTCTTTAATCTTTATATAAATTTCAACTTTGAATTATAAAATAATCCTTTATTCTTTTAACTGATATTTCTAAAATTACAATTCATTACTTTTTGTTTATTCGAAATCTTTTTCAAACTCGAAGTTATTTATCAGGATTATCACTTCCATTTCTTTACAATTCATTCTTAATTTATTTCAATTTTCATTAATTATTTCGCTTAAAAATTTACTTCTTTTATTTTCTTTTAAAAATCCAATTTATATATTTCTGGTATCTCATTATACCCAAATATTCAATCAAACCAAAGCATTCTATATCTCAATATAATTCATCATAGAATATCACATAATCACAACAGAGGATATTAAATAATGTAAATAAATGTTGAGGGACCCAGTTGGATCCCTCCAACCTGTTTTCCCTGCATCCACAGACGTTAGCACAATATAAAATACCAATTCCACTTCGAGGTGGAATATCGCGGTATATGGGATTAAATAAATATCATCCGCTATTATGCGGCGCATAGGGTCTCATCCGCTAGAAAATGCGGGAATCAGCAATTCCAATATATACATATTCCAATATATATATTGGTATATATACTACTATATATATATACACTATCATATAAAATCAATCCAATCATTCACCAAATATTTAAATTTAACCAATTAAATTTAAATTTAAATTTAACTGAGTGAGATTAACTCACCTTTGCATTTCGTTTGCAATCCATTTCCATCTCGATTATTACTTTCCAATGTTTGAACCTAGTATAAATATTTATATGGATTTGTTAATATCTGAAATAATCCACGAATAATTTACCATTTAATAAATTTGATTAACTGATAACTATTTTAAACCATTTTTTTTATAGTGAATAAGCTAATTAAACAAGCTAATCACCTCAATTCATTATTTAAAAACGAACCAGTAAGTTAAAAAGTATATATTCGTATTTATTTTTCCTTCCCTTTGCAAGTATATATACATATATATATACTTATAAAATATACATTTAGAAATCTGATTTATATAAATCTTTATGGATATTTACTGTTTGTTGTACATATCTATATGGATGTTACAATTTCCTCAAATCTTATTTATACAAAAATAAATTTCCTGTTCAAATTTACTTACACATATAGATCAAAACAAAATTTTCTCTGTGAATAAAAATCTAAATTCTCAATTTTTATGAATTCCCTTCTCCTTAATTTAAATTAATTTAAAGTAAACTATAAAAATTTTACCTTACTGCCAAACTGAAAAATCCCCAAACTCTGGTGCTCGAGTACGAGCCTTCGACCAACTCACTGTCGAAGTCGATGATGGCAGCCAACAAACTCGTGACCACCCAGACCACAGCTACTTCCACCTCGCCTCGACACGTCAACTGGCCTCGCCGATCAGCCTCGCCTGAATGCCCTCACATCACACTCTCCATCGAACCCGAAACCCTAACCAAAATTGCCAGTCGCCTGCCTATCCGCCTTCAAGATTTTCCGTGCTTCTCTTTGTCGATCAAGCCTAGACCCTAGTTGCGACCCCGAACACCGCGTCGAACATCAACCCAAAGAATCGAAACCCTCTTCGTCGAAGCCAATAATCGCCGCGTCCTGACAAAACGCATCCCTCAATTTCGTTGCTCGAGCCAAAATCCTTCAATAGCACACGCGATGCCGCATCCTCCCTAAGGCGATCGATTCGACCCCGCTCCTCTTCACGAACTCCGTATACCCAAGTATTGCGTGGGCTTGCTCGCAATGCCTAAATTTGCGATCCCCTCTTCTAATTTTTAATTGAACGAACAGTTCGTTCGTTTAACCTCCCTCCCCTATTTGTTTTAATTTACACAAATTTAAATTTCGTTTTGAGACCGAGGAAGGGGAGAAGGAAACGAAAGTTCAGCCATTAAATCCCCCCTTTTCGAGATTTTCTTTTGTTAAAAAAAAATCTCTTCTGATGAGGTTTCGAAAAGAAAAGGAAAAAGGGAACAAAGACGAGACACCGACCTGAGATCCTTCGCGTATTTCTGGATTAAAGCGGAATCAAATGACGTTTTGTGTGCTGATGTGAATATATATGTCAATCAACTAATATCTATTTATTTAAATTCAATTTGTTTCGATATAAATTTTGACGCGTTTATATACCGTACGCTCACATAACAACTCCGACCAATACAAAATTTGAAATCCTATAATAATAAAATATTACGGATCCAATGGGACTGGTTTCGTCGAATTCCGAGACTGTGCCTCGGAAGGCTATTTATTTTTAATTCAATTTAAAACGATAAAATTTTCAAAGCTGAACGAATCACTGTTAAACTCAATTTTAACTCTTCTATTATCTTCAGTATCATCAATATAAATTTTACAAATCTTCAAATTATTTTTAACATGCTTAAAATTCCAGATTCAATAATTTACCCAATTCCGATAATTAAATTCAACGATTAATTATCCCATAAATACTGATTTTTGAAATTAAAGTTAATAATTAACATTTGAATATTTAAAATCAATTAAATATTCTAATTTCAAATATTCAAAAATTCCGGGTCATCACAGGAAGTGAACAAATGTGGATTTAATTAGTGAATGTAAACTAATTGAATTGAGAATGAATGTTGATAAAAATCCAACGTTAATGAATCAAATGTGATTAAATTGAAAACCAATTCATTGAATATTAATGAGAAGTGAATGTAATTGATTTGGTTATGGATGTTAGTTGAATGCAAGTTGGATAATGGTTGAATTTATTGCTTTGATTTGCATTGCTTATGAAAACTACATGCTTTCTATTGAATTTAGTGAAATATAAATGAATTTCCTATATATGTCACTTACAAGTTTTAATTAAGTAAGTACAGGTACCGGGGCTACCGTTAGCTGGATTTTGGTTGCGCTAAATTGCTAATAAATAACTGCTTTGCTTAAAAATGCTAAAAAGGTACGCCTACGCAATAAAAATAGGAAATATGAACTGTTTTTCTGCTTTTCCGACTGGGTGGGTCGATGTATACATATATATGTCTGTTGAGATCCTACTACGATCGAACCGCGCAAAGGAGACTCTAGCGAATTTTTCCGAAAATTTAAGGCGTTAGAAAATTTTTGAGAAAATTAGGGAAATTTTGGAAAACTGTAAATTTGATTTGGAATTGAAACTTAAATAATAGTAATTGGTTTTGAAAAGATAACTAAGTATAGATTTGAAAACTTAGTGAAGTATTGTAAGAAGTTTAACTATTGTTTTGGAAAATTAATAGATTTTGTAACTTTTCTTACTCGATAATTTCGAGGACGAAATTCTTTTAAGGGGGGAAGATTGTAACGACCCAGAATTTCTGATAATTTAAATATGAATATTTAATTGATTTTAAATATTAATAAGTGAAATTTACAAGTCGAATAATTTATTTTTCGAATATTGGATTTAATTTGGTCAATTAAATCGATAATTTAATATTTAAATTCCAGAAATAATTGAAAATCGAGTTTAATATGATTGAAAATGATTTGTAAAATTTTATTTTATCATATTGGAGTTATAGTGATGTTATAGAACTTTTAAAATTGAATTAAAAGTTAAATTGTGAAAATTGAATATTTTAATATTAAATCGACTAGTGAAAATAGCCAATTTTTGAACAGTCTCAGAATTGGACGAAACAAGTTCCATTGGATCCGTAATAGTTTTTTATTATAGGATTTCAATTTTCATAGCAATCGGAGTTTTCGTTTGACCATGGCAGCTCGAAACGCATCGAAATTGTTTTAATATTAATTTGGCGAGTTAAAATAGTCATTTTTCAAAAAGTCTCGAATTTCGACGAAACAAGTTTCATCGGATCCGTAATGTGATATTATTGTATGGTTTCAAATTTCGTGTCAATCGGATGTACCGTTTGTCCGGGGCAAGCGAAAACGCATCGAAATCAGTTTAATCGGTTTAATTTAAATTTGATCGTTTAATTCCATAACTCTCACAGATGATCGAATTAGCTTCCGAAACTTATTCAATTGTGTCCGGAACGCGGGATAAACTCTAGAAACGTCGGTCACCGCACGTAAATCGGAGTTCGGAAAACCCGGGATGAATAGTGTTTCGATATTTTTCTATATAAGCACTTCATTATTTCATTTTCAAGAAAAAAAAGAAACCCTAACCCTAGTTATACACAGCCGCCACCATCATAAACTAATGGCCGAAATACACTCATCTTCTCCCCTCAAAATCTCCAAATCCACTCATCAATTCGAGAAGTTGTCAACTGGGAAATTGTAGAGGCCAGTGAACTCTACATATCCAACGGCTATGATCGAGTAGTTCGATCTGGATCAACGGCCATAGTCGGTTAAAGTTGCGGCCATCGTTCACGTTTTCCCAGGCAAAACGCCACCGAGCTCGACCGGGTCTTTTCCGATGGTGGCGCGCGTCTTGGCGAAGCCAGGGGAGGTCTCCAATCGTCATTACAATCATCGAGGCGGCGCGATAAATTCACGTGAGAAGGGCGGCCGTGGGTTTCGAAATGCCTGGGTCTTCACGCGATATTGGGAAGAAAGAGCGAATGGCCTGATTATGGGGGATGGAGATCTAACGGTAGATGATGATTAGGGTTTTAAATTTAAAATAAATTGTGTAATTAATTATATTATAAATTGTATTAACTTTGTAAAATCATATCTCTTTCATACGAGATCGAAAATTGATGAAACAAGCGGCGTTGGCTTCGTTTTGTCGAGCTCTTCGCGATGAAATTGGATTGGAGTCGTTTGGAGCTAGCGAAAATTTCGGGTAAAATTAAACGTTTGTTTAATTTTATTCGAAATAAAACGCTACAAATTGCTATCGGAAATTCAAGGTGAGAACTTCTCACTCAATCGAAATTGTTCGATGTTAATTTTAAATAGTTAGATTTAAAATTGTTGATTGTATGCCTGGATGATAAAATTTATCTATTATTGATTGTTAAAATAGACATTATACGTCGTTATTAAGCGGAGGTTATTTATTAAAAACATATACCGCGAATATTTCACTGCAAAGTGAAATTGGTATTATTGTACTTGGAGTTGATTTCCCGCATTATATAGCGGATGAGACCCTATTACGCCGTATAATAGCGGATAATATTTTATAAATCCCATATACCGCGATATTCCGTACTGGAGCGGAATTGGTATTGTGCTAACATCTATGGATGCAGGAAAACAGGTTGGAGGGATCCAACTGGATTCCTCAACTGATTTGATTTATTTACAGATATGGTTGTATATTCTGTTATCATATCGATATATGATGTTTGATTGCCATGATTGATTATTTGGTGCTGTTGCATCACCGGACCCATTTTTGAAGTTTAAAAATATCAATTTTGATTTTAAAAGAGATTTTAAAAGTGATTTTTGAAAGTATACGTTTTATTAAATTTTTGAATTGATTTATTTTAAATAAATAAACGTTATAAATTGTAATGTTATAAAATTTTGATTTTTGTGAAATATAACCGAAATGATATTTTTGGAAATAAATAGTTGATTAATTTATAAAACGGTTTAAATTGGGATTTTTGAATAATTATAAACGATTTATATTAAAGATTTAAAAAGTTGATATTTATAAATTTAAAACATTGGAATTTTAAAACGAGTTTTGTAAGTGTTGAAAATGAGTATAAAAAGATTTCATAAGTAACTGAAATTTATAAATTGTAAAGTTGTAAAATGAATAGATTTTTGTAAAATAAAAAGATTATAAGTAATTAACTTATAAATTTGATTTTGGTATATAAATTGAGTTATAAATGGAATTGGTTATTAAAGGAGATTAATAAATCGTAGTTGTTATAAAATGGAAATAGAATTTATAAACGTTGTTTTACAAATTTGTAATCAAATAAAATTGATAAGTACATTCAGAAATTATAAAGGGATTTATATTCACGATTTTGGACAGTGAATATATTATTAAATAAAATGGATATGTTTTAGGGAAGTGATATTATAAAATGAAGTTAATTGTTTTAATGATATATTTAATTGTGTTGAACATCGAAAACCATAGATTTCAACATTCATTGTTGAAATAGACGTTTTCGAGAAATATAAGGAAATGGTGGACTATAACACTGTTTTTATAGTAAATGATTTCCGAAAGGAAATATTTTGTATAGTATTGGGATTTATATATGTATCTAAAATTTCGAATCCCTATACTAGTGATTTTGGGTCGTCGTAAAGATGTTTTACGTAACATTCGTTTTGACTCAAATAAAATGCGTTTAAAAGAGCGTTTACCTTAAAGAATGAAATATATACTTAATTATGATTTAAGCATATTGAATATTTTCAAATGTTGAAAATAAATAAGATTTGTGGATTACTTATTTTTAAGTAAGTATGGAAATGCTTTTCCAATATGAAATGAAACGTTTTAGGAGAATTTATCTTTGTAAAGATAAATTGAAAGTGAATATTTGAAATCGAATGAAAATCGTATATTAGTAGATATTTTGAAATATAAATTCACTATGGAATTTATAAACGAAAAGGGGAACTTGTTTAAAAATAATCGTTGATTTATTTTTGAAGTGTGGAAATTATATATATCTTGTAAAGATATTTTTGAAAGATAAATAATTTGGAAAATTATTTGGAATCTGGTGATGTTGTGCATGCCTATTGATAGTTAAATAACCGACTATCAATAATTACCTTGAATGGGTATTTGATGTGATTTGCTTGAATTTGAATGCCACACTTATTTTTGAATAAGCGCTCACTATTCGGGTTAGCCGGGAAAGGACCTTTGGGTCGTATAACCAATTCTGAATATGTGATATGTCGTAATGGATTGCATTTGATGACCTGTGACGACCGCCCATGACCCCCGCACCGAATCTAGAGATAGAGCGCTGTAAAGTGTGCCAGGCGACCATGGACGATTGTCAAGGTAAGATTTAAAACAACAGAATCTATCGTATTACTCACAGCGCATGGACAAAATACAATAGAACATATGTATAGTGAAGCTTTACAGAACAAAATGACATCATATAAAACTCCATAATAGTTGAATACAAGCATCACATAGTCAATACATCTAGCCTCACTACAAATCTCTCAGAGAATACAAAACAGCGGAATATCCAGTACATAAGAAGATAATATGCAACCCTCTAGCTCGTCTTCGATATCAGCATCGTGAGAAGAGAACAGCACCTGTCACCTGCTACCTAGTCTGCCCGTCCCAAAATGGACGAACAGCCCAAGGCAATAAGAATTAAAACATAAAGCCTTGAGTCAGACAACAGTCTTAGTGAGCAGTAAATTAACTAACAACATACCAAAAGAGCATAAAGGAAAAGGAATAGGAATACAACCCTCCCACTCCAACCTCATTCTACAGTGATAGCCCCTAGACACACACTAAGTAGAAGCAAACATAGCAGAGCATACAATTTAAAGTAAAACTACTATCACTCGAGTCAAGGGCGATGTTTTCCAAGTACCAAGGCCTAAATCAGATAAGCACCCAGAAAATACCGCTCTTGAGTCCGAATGATGATACAACCAAACATCCATGACTCTGGCTATCACTGTTATCGTTGCTTCGATATCACCGTTAATTGAATGACCGGCACATTCTTTCAGCCGTCCGTCAAGGGCTAATGGAAACCCCGGTTCTAGACATAACTCCCGCACGTCGTCGCAGCCCGTGCCTAGGACTATCGAATCTGCCCAGAGTACTCGACCATCAACAGTTGGCCGTTGGGACTATCGAATCTGCCCAAACGTACTCTTGCTTAGAGCATGCTAGAACCTTCAACAACGATGCTATCCAAGCCTCCTAGTCATCCTCCTCGACGACTATTCTCATATCCATTCATTATCCTCAACTCGAATCATATCACCGAGTTATCAACATTCTTGGAATGATCCCGTCTGGATTAGACCAAGTCTTCATCATATGATTGCCTCACTTCATTACATCCTCGCAAAGCCTCATCTCATCATCAATCATCGAATCTATGCATAAGAGCTTCATCATCCCGCTACATATGCCACGAGCAGCTTTTCCAATTCAAGAGCCTTTCCCTTAGCTTTTGAATCATCTTCGATCTAATCTAATCATCAATCATCTAGTTCATAACAATCAATCAAATCAAACATCAATCCAAGCAATCAAGCATTCAAATATGATCTAAGTAGACAATTATAACAATAATGGCATTTTCGTAATTAAAGAGTTGAAAGTCCAATAAGCATGAAAACATGGATTATATCTCTACAAACTTGATGAATGAACTTGCATAGGTTAATATATGATAAAATGGATGTAACATCATCATGAACAATGGATCTATATGGATCTACACATAGTATGAAGAAAATGCATGGAAATCACTATTTTAACACCAAATCGGGCCAACAATCCGATATACTCCTTTGGATCCGTGTGAGAGATAATCACCACTCACCAAATCACCTAAACAATCCAAAAGATATCAACTTCAGATCTGGACAGCGAAGAACTAAGCTAGATCTATCACAAATCCGCTTCAAATGGAGAAATCTCTCTTGAAAAGATGAAGATCTTCAATCTAAGCTCTTGAATCTTCAATCTTGATCTTCGATTTGGATGGATGGAAGCACAAGATTAGAGTGGAGAAAAGAAGTGAAGAAGTGTAGAAGTCGAGCTCTCAAAATGGCAGCACTTCGTCGCTTCAAAATCCGGATCCCAAAAATGAAGCCAACCCCCTCCTATTTATAGCAGAAAACTGCCCTAAGTCGTAACTCGGCTATCTCCTTAAGTCGCTGCCGACTTAACACTATGCCGACCTATGACCTAAAAACCCCCACGACCTAACAGAGCCTCCGACCTAACCCTTAGCCAACAACTCCGACCTAACAGACAAGCCTACGACTTAACATGTGCGCTCCCTCCTAAGTCGCCTGGACGACTTAACAACTTAGCACCATTTGACCTAGCACTTATACGACTTATAAAACCTTGCGACCTAACATCTTAGCAACTCACGCGACCTAACAGTGTTACGACCTAACACATAGCCTCTCATAAGTCGCCAACTTGTTAACTCCTTAGATCGCTAACCCACCCAGTCGACTTAACTACTAAGTCGCTAACCTGCTAACCCAGCTCCACTAGGTTGTTGCCGACCTAACCATAACTACATCCTATAGGTCGCTCGAAAACTTAACTCGAACTGCCGACCTAACACTTAACACCCAAACGCTTAGGTCGCTCACAACACTCTCTTAGGTCGTTGCCGACCTAACTCTAACCCAGAATACTTAGGTCGCCTGAATCTCTTAAGTCGGTCAAGACTTATCTCCTAGGTCGGTCACTACCTTAAGTCGGTCAACCACACTCCCTTAACTCGGTGAGTTCCTTGAGTCGGCAACTCGACCCAGACTTGTTGCTTAACTCGTCCAAACTCCTAAGTCGGCTACAACTTAGGACTTAAGCAAAATTCAAGCAAAATTCTGCCAAAACCAGAAATGACTTAACAACCATACAACCAAAGGTCAATCATTTTAGAATGTTTTGATCCGTAAAAATACGGGTCGTTACATTCTCTCCCCCTTAGGAATTTCGCCCCCGAAATTCCAAACAAACAAGGCAATCAAAGCTATTCTGTACGCCCATCATCCATAACAATCAATAAACCATGCATCCAATTCTAGCTTAGCGTACAGAATTCTAAGACTTAGAACAAGTTACAATTTCGTTAGATGACACGACACCTTAGGGCCATACCTTGAAGAGTTCAGGATGAGCTGCTTTCATCCTCTCTTCCACCTCCCACGTACAGTCGTTATCATCGTCACTCCATTGTATCTTGAGCAACTTAACTATCTTTCTCCTAAGCTGTTTCGTGTCAGTATCAACAACACGAAGCGGCTTACGAGGTCTTCTATCAACTGGATCAACTTCGAAATCTTCACAGCTATCAGCAGAAACTACGGTATTCGAGTCATGCACATACTTCCGTAGATATGATACGTGAAAAACATTGTGCACACCCGACATCTTCTCCGGTAACTTCAACCTGTAGGCGAGCTTTCCAATTCGCTCGATGATCGGGAATGGTCCAACAAATCTCGGAGTCAATTTTCCTTTCTTCCCGAATCGAATAACATTCTTTAGTGGAGAAATCTTCACAAAAACCATATCACCAACGTCGAATTCCAAATCCTTTCGACGCTTATCAGCATAACTCTTCTGACGGTCTTGGGCTGCCTTCATCCGTTGCCGAATGATCTCTATGCAATCTGAAGTCTGACGAATCATCTCTGGCCCAAGCATCAGCTTTTCTCCAGTTTCCAACCAACATGTCGGAGAGTTACACGGTCTTCCATACAATGCCTCATATGGTGCCATACCAATGCTTGACTGGTAACTGTTGTTGTACGCAAACTCCACCAAATGAAGGTGATCTTCCCATGATCCTCCGAAATCCAAAACACAAGCTCTGAGGAGATCTTCCAAAACTCGGTTGACTCTCTCAGTCTGACCATCTGTTTGGGGATGATAAGCTGTACTCAAACACAACTCGGTTCCCAAGACTTCCTGGAAGCTCTTCCAAAATCCACTAGTGAACAATGGGTCTCGATCGCTCACTATACTCTTCGGAATACCATGGAATCGAACTATCCACTTAACATACAACTCAGCCAACTTTGACGCAGTCCTAGTCGATCGAACAGGAATGAATCGTGCACTCTTAGTCAGACGATCCACAATGACCCAGATCCCTTCATTTCCCGTTCTGGTTCTAGGTAATCCATCGATAAAATCCATCGACACTTGTTTCCACTTCCATGTAGGAACTTCTAATGGCTGAAGCAATCCGCTTGGCTTCTTCTGTTCGGCTTTTACCAACTGGCAATTCATACACTTGGAAATGAAATCTCCAACATCCTTCTTCATGCCTTCCCAGTAGTAGGTTCTCTTCATATCCCGATACATCTTGTTTCCACCTGGATGAATTGTCAACTTCGAGTGATGACTTTCCTTCAGAACTTCACTCCTCAATTCATCTATATCGGGAACAACTAGTCGTCCTTGCTTTCGAAGCCAACCTTCTCTATCGACCTCGAATCCTTTATCCTTTTCTGGATCCAATCCAGATTCCAAATCACGGATAATCTTGACAAGCTTATCATCTCGCTTTTGGCCCTCGCCAATCCTTTCCACAAGAGTGGGTCTTATCGATAAGTTTGCCAACATCTCAGGTTCCAATTCGCATCTAGGCCTGAAGTCAAATCCAGCTAAATACTCGAGATTCTTCCATTCAGAAAACATGGCTCCCAATCCTGCATGTCTTCGACTTAACGCATCAGCCACTGCGTTACCTTTTCCCGGAGTATAAGCTATACCAAAGTCATATGATGCCAAAAACTCTAGCCAACGTTGCTGCCGAAGATTCAAATCCTTTTGGGAGAAAAGATACTTCAACGACTTGTGATCCGTAAACAACTCGAATCGAACTCCCAACAGATAATGTCTCCACATCTTCAGAGCAAATACAATCGCCGCTAATTCCAAATCATGAGTTGGGTAATTCCTTTCATGCGGCTTCAGTTGTCGACTGGCATATGCAACAACTTTATCCTTCTGCATCAGCACTGCTCCAAGTCCAGTACCACATGCGTCGGTGTAAACCACCATCTCATCATTCCCACTTGGAATAGTCAAAACAGGAGCACTCGTCAATCGCTCTTTCAGGATTCCGAAAGCTTGTTCACAATTAGCATCCCAACTGAACACTTGGTTCTTCTTCGTCAATCCTGTTAACGGTGCAGCTATCTTGGAGAAGTCTTTGATAAACCGTCGATAATATCCTGCTAATCCAAGAAAACTTCTCACATCAGATGCATTCTTAGGTCTGACCCAATCCTGGATTGCTGCCACCTTAGCGGGATCAACCGCTATTCCACTTCCAGAAATCACATGGCCTAAGAACCTCACTTCACCCTTCCAGAAGTGACACTTCGAAAACTTAGCCTTCAGCTGATGTTTCCGTAAGATCTCCAAAACAATACGCAAGTGCGTCTTGTGCTCTTCTTCCGTTCTAGAATAAATCAGAATATCATCCACGAACACAAGTACAAACTTGTTCAACTGATCTCTGAACACTCTATTCATAAGATCCACAAAATATGCTGGCGCATTAGTCAATCCAAACGGCATTACCAGCCACTCAAAGAAACCGGATGGTGTCCTAAAAGCAGTCTTCGGCACACTATCCTTCGCTACTCTCAGCTGGTGGAATCCCGTTGCCAAATCCATCTGAGAAAACACCTTAGCCTCGTGAAGCTGATCAAACAAGTCATCTATCCTCGGCAATGGATACTTGTTCTTCTTAGTCACCTTATTCAGCTCACGATAATCGACGCACAGTCTTAACGACCCATCTGCCTTGGTTGCGAACACAACTGGTGCACCCCATTCGGACACACTACGCCGAATGAATCCTTTCTGCAAAAGGTCATCAACTTGCACCCTCAACTCCTGCTGTTCCCTAGGCGCCATCCGCCTAAGAGGCATCACAACAGGTCTGGCTCCTTCAACTAGATCTATACGAAACTCGATCTCTCTATGCGGCGGAAACCCTTTGACTTCGTCAAAGACATCCTCGAATCCATTAGCGATCGGCACTGATGACAGTCCATCCCGTGGAACAACTAGAGAATACATGAAGCTCATGAAGACGCCTTCCTCATGCTTACATCGTATCACAATCTTTCGCCCTTCCACATTCTCGACTGTCACCTCCAGCCTCTCACAATCAACCTTAGCCGCATACTTCCTAAGCCAGTCCATACCCAAGATAATTCCGAACCCCGCAAAGTTCAGAACAAAGCAATCACAAACAAAAGAGCAACCATGACTCGACACAACTAGACCACGGCATAACATACACAAACAAGACGAACCCCCAACTGGATTAGTCACCACCAATGGCCTATCAACAATATCCGGTTCCAAACCTAACCGGCCTACTAGTTCATTACAAACAAACGAATGCGATGCTCCAGTATCAAACAAAACTCTAACTGGAATACCACATAGAAAAAGAGTACCTTGAACAACCACACTCTTTCCCTTCTCTTCAGCAGTAGGAGCTTTCGAAGATGACGGAACAGCTCCTAAAGCATAAGCTTGCACAACCTGCCTGTCCTTCCTCGGTTCTGGACAATTCTTCCTGAAATGCCCCGGCTTGTCATAGTTGTGACACTTCATCGGCACCTTAGGATTCTTACAATCCTTCGAGAAATGGTCCTTCTGCTGACAGTTGTAGCAAGTCACCTCACCTTTCGGCTTCTTCTGGCCATCCTTGCCCTTCTGCTGCTGTTGCTTCCTCTTCTGGTTTCCACCCTGCTGTGGTTTAGATTCTCCCTTGGTAACAGCAACAACAGGTCCTTCCTTAGGAAACAGACTCTCATGCCTAAGAGCTTTCTCCACAAGCTTCTCAAATGAATCGTCCAAATGATCCACCAACTGTCTCCCAAGATAACTATCCAAGCCAGTCACGAACTTCTCATTCTTCTGATAAGCAGATTCAATATATGACCGGGCATACTTGGACAAAGCTTCAAACTCAGAAACATACTCAAGAACAGATCTTCCACCCTGCTTGAGCTCTACAAACTTCTTGAACAGAACAGACTTCTGAGCTGTAGAAATGAACTTAGCTTCAAACCTAGCTTGGAATTGCTCCCAAGTAATCTCTTCCTCCGCAGTAGTGATGGTAATAGAGTTCCTCCAATCAGAGGCTCTCCCTTGAAGCTGTCTCGATGCCAACTTCCTCTTAGTTGCATCATCAATTCCCAAATCACCAAAGATCCTTCTACAAGCATCTATCCACCTCTGGACCTCAATAGTTGATTATGTTCCCAAGAAAACCTTCCCTCCAAGAGCAGTATAATCCTTGCACAACTTAGCAAAATCCACTGGTTTCGGAGTTTGGACTTGAACTCCAACATCAACTGCCGCTCCCGGAACCGGTATCCTTCTCATGATCGAAGTCATCATAGCTTCGAACATGGCTGCATAATCAGCAGTCTCTTCAGTAGCACGGCCTTCCCTAGCAGCTGGTCTCCCTCTTCGACTCATTCTCAATATCTATAAAAAGGAATGATTAGAACATCTAGAGAAACAACTGCATAAAGGACTCAAACTCTGCTAAGCTACTATATTATATATAGTAATCATCCATCAAAATACAATTACGTCTCTCATACGTGGTTACTTCAGCGAGCGTTGGGTAAAATCGATTAACCAATGCTCTGATACCAAATGTGACGACCGCCCATGACCCCCGCACCGAATCTAGAGATAGAGCGCTGTAAAGTGTGCCAGGCGACCATAGACGATTGTCAAGGTAAGATTTAAAACAACAGAATCTATCATATTACTCACAGCGCATGGACAAAATACAATAGAACATATGTATAGTGAAGCTTTACAGAACAAAATGACATCATATAAAACTCCATAATAGTTGAATACAAGCATCACATAGTCAATACATCCAGCCTCACTACAAATCTCTCAGAGAATACAAAACAGCGGAATATCCAGTACATAAGAAGATAATATGCAACCCTCTAGCTCGTCTTCGATATCAGCATCGTGAGAAGAGAACAGCACCTGTCACCTGCTACCTAGTCTGCCCGTCCCAAAATGGACGAACAGCCCAAGGCAATAAGAATTAAAACATAAAGCCTTGAGTCAGACAACAGTCTTAGTGAGCAGTAAATTAACTAACAACATACCAAAAGAGCATAAAGGAAAAGGAATAGGAATACAACCCTCCCACTCCAACCTCATTCTACAGTGATAGCCCCTAGACACACACTAAGTAGAAGCAAACATAGCAGAGCATACAATTTAAAGTAAAACTACTATCACTCGAGTCAAGGGCGATGTTTTCCAAGTACCAAGGCCTAAATCAGATAAGCACCCAGAAAATACCGCTCTTGAGTCCGAATGATGATACAACCAAACATCCATGACTCTGGCTATCACTGTTATCGTTGCTTCGATATCACCGTTAATTGAATGACCGGCACATTCTTTCAGCCGTCCGTCAAGGGCTAATGGAAACCCCGGTTCTAGACATAACTCCCGCACGTCGTCGCAGCCCGTGCCTAGGACTATCGAATCTGCCCAGAGTACTCGACCATCAACAGTTGGCCGTTGGGACTATCGAATCTGCCCAAACGTACTCTTGCTTAGAGCATGCTAGAACCTTCAACAACGATGCTATCCAAGCCTCCTAGTCATCCTCCTCGACGACTATTCTCATATCCATTCATTATCCTCAACTCGAATCATATCACCGAGTTATCAACATGCTTGGAATGATCCCGTCTGGATTAGACCAAGTCTTCATCATATGATTGCCTCGCTTCATTACATCCTCGCAAAGCCTCATCTCATCATCAATCATCGAATCTATGCATAAGAGCTTCATCATCCCGCTACATATGCCACGAGCAGCTTTTCCAATTCAAGAGCCTTTCCCTTAGCTTTTGAATCATCTTCGATCTAATCTAATCATCAATCATCTAGTTCATAACAATCAATCAAATCAAACATCAATCCAAGCAATCAAGCATTCAAATATGATCTAAGTAGACAATTATAACAATAATGGCATTTTCGTAATTAAAGAGTTGAAAGTCCAATAAGCATGAAAACATGGATTATATCTCTACAAACTTGATGAATGAACTTGCATAGGTTAATATATGATAAAATGGATGTAACATCATCATGAACAATGGATCTATATGGATCTACACATAGTATGAAGAAAATGCATGGAAATCACTATTTTAACACCAAATCGGGCCAACAATCCGATATACTCCTTTGGATCCGTGTGAGAGATAATCACCACTCACCAAATCACCTAAACAATCCAAAAGATATCAACTTCAGATCTGGACAGCGAAGAACTAAGCTAGATCTATCACAAATCCGCTTCAAATGGAGAAATCTCTCTTGAAAAGATGAAGATCTTCAATCTAAGCTCTTGAATCTTCAATCTTGATCTTCGATTTGGATGGATGGAAGCACAAGATTAGAGTGGAGAAAAGAAGTGAAGAAGTGTAGAAGTCGAGCTCTCAAAATGGCAGCACTTCGTCGCTTCAAAATCCGGATCCCAAAAATGAAGCCAACCCCCTCCTATTTATAGCAGAAAACTGCCCTAAGTCGTAACTCGGCTATCTCCTTAAGTCGCTGCCGACTTAACACTATGCCGACCTATGACCTAAAAACCCCCACGACCTAACAGAGCCTCCGACCTAACCCTTAGCCAACAACTCCGACCTAACAGACAAGCCTACGACTTAACATGCGTGCTCCCTCCTAAGTCGCCTGGACGACTTAACAACTTAGCACCATTCGACCTAGCACTTATACGACTTATAAAACCTTGCGACCTAACATCTTAGCAACTCACGCGACCTAACAGTGTTACGACCTAACACATAGCCTCTCATAAGTCGCCAACTTGTTAACTCCTTAGATCGCTAACCCACCTAGTCGACTTAACTACTAAGTCGCTAACCTGCTAACCCAGCTCCACTAGGTTGTTGCCGACCTAACCATAACTACATCCTATAGGTCGCTCGAAAACTTAACTCGAACTGCCGACCTAACACTTAACACCCAAACGCTTAGGTCGCTCACAACACTCTCTTAGGTCGTTGCCGACCTAACTCTAACCCAGAATACTTAGGTCGCCTGAATCTCTTAAGTCGGTCAAGACTTATCTCCTAGGTCGGTCACTACCTTAAGTCGGTCAACCACACTCCCTTAACTCGGTGAGTTCCTTGAGTCGGCAACTCGACCCAGACTTGTTGCTTAACTCGTCCAAACTCCTAAGTCGGCTACAACTTAGGACTTAAGCAAAATTCAAGCAAAATTCTGCCAAAACCAGAAATGAGTTAACAACCATACAACCAAAGGTCAATCATTTTAGAATGTTTTGATCCGTAAAAATACGGGTCGTTACATGACCGGTGTTGAAGACCGATATTTTTTAAAACGGAAGGATTACCGTCGAGTTACTCTGCATCGGCTGATCTCCGATATAGAGGTTTTATCACCCTTAGTACGGGAAGTCCGAACGTTATTAGTGAATGTCTGGATTGCAAGGACTTCTTTGAAGTGCCTTCGGTTCTATTCGAGCCCAGAACAGACTTGTATGGATTGTATGTCTGACATTACAAATTGAGATATAAAGCTGATTTCTTTCAAATATATTTCTGTTGGTGGCGGAGAATTTATTCTCTTAGCTTAACACCCTTCTCTGAGACGTACGAGCTCAAAGGTTATGTAGTTGAAGGTCATTAGTGATATACTCCCAATTTGGTAGTGTGATATGCTGAGTGTTGCTGTGAGATGATCATTGTTTGATCATTTGTGATATGATCATTTGTTTGATCATTTATCTTTGTGATCATTACTTTGATCATTTTTTGACCCATAGCATGGCTTTGTACCAAAGCGTGGCTTTGTGGACGAGACTTCGTCGGACCTCACACCCCGAAATGGTCAAAACAGGAAGGATGCAGTAAGGTTCTAGGGAGTAGCGCCCCTTAGTGTATTTCATTCCTTCTGGATAGAGGTGGTATCATGGTATGGAGCCCAGATATTTAACTTATGTTGTTGCTGCAAAATTTATTACTTGTGGTTGTTGGAATCGAGGATCCTCGGGAAGATCAGTTACGATCGGGGGATGACATACGCGCGTCAGTAGTTACCTATTTTTGCAGAGGTAACCCGGCCTTGTGTTGGCAGAGATCCGGTTAGGTTCTCGGGTCGTCTTTCCAGAGGCGTACCTATGTGGCAATGGGAAGTTCCTTGGCCTGACCATTTGTTGGAAATCCAAACTCCAATACGCACCTTGTACGGTTTTAGTTGTAGAACCTGCCATCTAATATGGTAGCTACAGTAGGCATAATATAATGGTACCTATGCTGGCTAAGATTTATATTCTACTTTCGAAATGTTTTCCACTATGCACTAATAATAATATCAAAAAAACGATTTGATTTTACGTAGTAAGCATCTTTGACTAACATAAGAAGAAATCTCCTCCAAGTCTGCGTTTGCATTGTGTGTGTGGTGGGAGGTTCATTTTCCAAAAGCATTGCGAAATTGACTTTAAAATTATCCTGTTGTTGTTTTAAAGATTAAATAACTGTTTTAGTTCTCACACCAGTCCCATGACTGACTTGGAGTTTATTGTTTCCTTCCTAAACTCTGGGTGCCCACCAATTTATACACGGGCAGCTTAGAAACAGGTTATCAGATTATTCTAGATTTGGAGTGCTATGAAGCTCAGGAGGCGAGCTGCATATCGAGACGTACCATTAGTATATGATATTATCTTTTCCGCTATGTATTCTGTTTGTAAGGAAAAGTTTATATAACTGTCCATTGTTGAGCTGTATTGTATTTGTTGTTGTAAACTCTGATGATGATGAAATGTATAAAATGTACAGTTCTTTGTTTTAATGATATTCATTTATCTATTATATGTTGTTCCGCTGCGAATGTGAGATTCTGATGTTGTTTCTGTTGTTCTGTTGCTTCTTCTTTTCTTTCTTCTTCTACCTCTTCCTTCTTTAACCCTAACAGTTCGTTTTTTTCCGTTCATCTTGAGTTAATCGATGGAGATTAGTGTCTATTCAAGGGGTACGGAAAAGCAGACTATTACATTTATGTTCTCATTTATGCTTCATGGATAGTTAGAAGTTGATGTAAGTTTATTAGTGAATTTGATAGTCTATGTTATTTATCACAAATAAGCTATTCTTACTCAAATATAAACACAATTTACATCATCTTCTGACTAAATGATTTTGATTATGGAATTAAAATAGAATCAAAATTTGCTGATATATGTTACTAATCAAAAATAATAAACAGATCATGCTTAAAATAGATTTTGTTTAGTTTCATATTCATTTTCATGACATTTAGTAAGTGATTTTAGTTGTTGTACTAAATTTTGATGGTTTAAGTTCTGTTAATTAATAATACAAATAGACCATACTTATGGTAAATACATCACAAATTCTACTTAGGTTAAAATGAGAGTTCATAAATTTATTTTATGTTGATTTATGTGAAAATACGAGAGTGAATTTGCCTCTAAACTGTCTCTTAATCTCATATTTTTATTCACTTTGTTTTTAAAATAAATCATTTTTCTTAGCTTAAAATAATCTCAAGCTTTGGTTTAATTTGATTGACTAGAATTTAAAATTAATTCATTTTCCTGTGGATCGACCCGTACTCGCATTCGTACTAGAATTGTATGTCGTTCGGTAGTGGTATTTTAGAACGATATAATTTTTCGACGATTTCTAACTGATAGATATTCACCATCTAACAAATTTTTGATGTCGTTGCTAGGAAATTGCAATTTGATTTTAATTTTACTCTTCGAATTATTTTTGTTGTTTATATTTGTTTTATGTTTTGTCTTTCTTAAAAAAGAGAGAAAAGAAGAATATTGTTAAGCCTTTGTTTTATTCAATTTGTTTAGCTTTGTTTTCATTTGTTTTGACTTAGCTATGTTTGTTTTGTTTTGTTTTATTTCTATTTTCATTTGCACTCTCTATATAAAACAAACATACATAATTTCAAAATGAAAAAATATTTTATTATATTTGCATTATATTTGCAGTTTCTGTTTTGATTTTACAACTTTCTTTTCACAAAACTATGCAAATAAAAAAAACATGCACTTCTTTTCTATGCACTGGTGATCTTCTTTGACAACTCGCTTCTACCACTATCAAACCACCTTACTGCACATAGCCATAACACTACCAGTGCACAAGTTTAACTACTACATTATCTCCTCACCAAAAAGTACCACTGCATACAAACTTCAACTCCTTACTACCCATTATCACCCTGCTCCACTACCATAGCTTCATCCAACATTCACTTATAACCATCTTGCATACTCCCCATCAAACCCATCTAACATCTTTCATACTCCCCACAGTCACTTCCAACTACATTTCATTCAACAAACAAACACCATCTTCAAACACCAAAATCAACATAACCATCACAAAATTACTCCCTGTGCACCATTTTCCTCACACTACTTCCCTACCATACTATAACATCCCAATTTTTATCAAATTTAAAATTTGTAATTAATATAAATTTTGGAATTAATTTGAATTTTCCAAAATAAATAAGACAAGTATTGATTTATATTTGAATTTGAAATTCAAATATAAAAATCTAAAAAAAAATTTGATTTAAAAATAATACATATGTAATTTTTATTAGTAAGAAATTTAGTTTCAAATTATTTCTTTAAAAGTTATATATATATATATATAAATAAGGAAAATGTATTTATAAAATAGGAAATACAATTTAAAAATAATATGTATATATTATTCTCATGCAAAATACAAACGTAAGAGTGATAGTGTGAAAATTAACAAGTGTAATCAATGTAATATAAGAATTGTACAAGTGTCATGAATATTTATTATTCTTTTTTTTAATTAAAGAAAGGAAATAGGATATATGTGCATTTCTTCCTCTCTTTCTCATTTCTTTTTACCTTCATTTCAAAAGCCTGTAAAACAAAAATTCAAAACCAGATTAAAGAATAAAAAACTAAGATAAACCTGTAAAACAACTCAAACCTGAGAATCAATTCAAACCAGAGGAAAAGAAATTAAATCAAAAGCAAACTTCTTCTCAAATTCAACAAGGTAGAGATCAAGCTAGATAACAAAACAAAATCAAAGCAAGTTTCCAAATTCCAGTTTCAAAGAAATAAAGCTTCTAGTTTTTCAAGATCAAAAGCAAAGTTCCAGGTTTCCTCTGATTCAAACAAGGTGAGTAAACTCTTGATAATTAAATATATACCCTGTTGTTTTGTGAAGTAAACCTGGGAAAATTGTTTGAATATGTGAAAATATGTTGTATGTATACAAAAATATATATACATATGTGTGCATGTCTGATATACAGGAAATATTTCCTCTGTTTGGTCACTGGACTCAAAAATCTGTTTTAAAATCAAATTCTTCATCTCCAATCCATGTTAGACCTTAAGATCTAAACAAAGTTTGTTTGTATCACCAAGAACTAGGTCTAAAAAATATTTTTTAAGAAGAATAAATTTGAGTATAACTAGAAATTTAAATATACAGTGAAAACTTTAAAACATGATTAATTCGAATCTCGTAATTTATTTATTCATCTACATCACTGGGTTTGACATCGAAAACCATGATTTTTAAAATAAAATTCTTGATTTTTAACTTAGTAAATTGCAAGAATTTGTAAGTTGAGCGTAAAATGGGTTATGACCAAATTCTGGTGATCGGAGAGTTCTTGGACTTCGGGATCACTGGTGAAGTTGGCGAGGAGGCCAGTGGTGTCTGCAAAAAATGGTGGGTGGAATTATACACCACCGTGGTGGTCGTACGGCAACGTTTTTGGGTTTAAACCTACCTGTTAGTCATAGTCGGATTTTGCGTTACTACCGCTTCATCGTTGCATCGGAGTCGATCGCATCAGTGGAAATCGAAAGGAGAGATGTATGCGAAGCTCTGGCCGGAGTCTCAACCTTTCTGGCGGCTTATGGCGTCAAAGCGAGGCATCTTTGTTGATCAAAGTTTCGTTCTAGGTTGTATTGTATAGCTCGATTTCAAATTCGACATTGAATCAAATTTCTAGGTGGTCGTGAGACTTGAGGGGATCGTCGGTGGCTTGCCGAAGGTCACGGTGATGGTCAGAAGCGATCGGGGTTCGTGTGCACATGCACGAGACAGCTTAAGTATCTGGGTTCATTATGGTTTGGGAAGAAGGCTTTTCCTTAGGGACGAACTCGAAATCGTTCACGATGGTATCGAAGAAAATAAGGAAGGGAATTTGCCCAGGTTTGTGCTTGAGATTCTGTTGCTTTGTCTCGAGTTTTTGTGATTTCCAATTTTTATGAAAGGAAGAAAAAAATATATACAATTTTTATAAATTAAAACTAAGTCAAGTTTTAATTAATTTCTTAACCACTTCTTTTTAAATAATCAATGTTTGTTTAAGTATGAAATTACTTAAAGTTTTAAAAATAATTATTCCAAGTTTATTAAGTTAAAAATGTTTTAATATATATATAACCTTTGTTTTGAAAGAACAAACTTAATATTGTAATTGGTAAAAAAGGATGAGGTGTTTTAATCCTTAATTTAACTTAAAGGTTTAAGTTAAGTGGTTAATGATAATTAATTACAAGATTTATTAAACAAGGTTTAAATGATAGTTAAAGTAATATATCACTCTGCAACTCTTCTATTCCATCACTGGTCTGTAGATTAATCTGTCTAAGTCTAATATTTTGGTTGCTGGTTTAAATTCGTTGGAAAAGAATGATATCATCAAATACTCGGGTCTTCAAGAATTAACTAAATATTCTTTCTATTTGGGTCTGCCTTTAATCACTTCTAGAATTACCAAGCAAAATTGTATGCCTCTTTTTGATAAAATTATTGATAAGCTACTGATATGGCCTTCTGAAAAGCTATCACAAGCTGGTAGATTAACTATTATTCAATCAATTGATGTGGCCATGACAACTTATTGGACTAGGCATTATATTCTCCCTACTAAGCTGATTAATATGATATCAAGTGCTCTTAATAAATTCTTGTGGCATGGTGATCCTTTTTCAAAAAAGCTTATTCCTATATCTTTCTATAAACTGTTTGATGCTAAAAGCAATGGAGGTCTTGGGATAACAAATATTTTTCAATGGAATAAAGCTGCAATCTCAGTATATTTCAACAAAATTTTTACAACTGATAAGAATCTTTGGTCTCAATGGGTTAATCACAATCTTATTGGTAAAAGATATTTCTGGACTATGCCAATCCCTCAAAACTGTAGCTGGAGTTGGAGGTGTATTCTTAAGCTTAGAGAGTCATTTATACCTCTTATACAATGCAATTGTGCTCTGATAAAAGGATTGTCCTTCTGGCATTCTCCATGGGCTAAACAGGGATTAATTTTAAGTTCTATTGTTGATTATAACTTGAGAAGAAATTCTGGAATATCAGAGGAGGCTAAAGTTGATGATTTTATTCATGAAGGCTGTATAGATTTACCATATTCTAGTTCATTTCAAATTAGGAATTTATGGAATCTCATTTCAAATAATCCTATAACCAAATCTGATAATACTCTAATCTGGTCTGGAAGGAAGTTTACTATTAAGCTTGTGTACAAGTCTCTCTGTGAAAACAGTCCACAATTTCCATGGTATTCTAGAATTTGGAAAACAGGTTGCAGTGCAAAAGAAAATTTGTTACTTTGGAAAGTGATGGCCAATGCTTTAAATACCAAAGATAAACTTTGTAGAATTGGTATTATTACAGAGGATCTATGTGTTTTTTGTAAGTCTGAAACTGAATGTAATACTCATATATTTTTCGAGTGTCCTTTTGTATTTCAAATTTGGTATAGACTGTTATCCAATGGTGGATTCTACAAGCCTTCGCCTGTAAGTTCTATTGAATGGTTTAATATTTTCAAAGCAACTAGATGGAAATCTCGTGGATCTAGGCTTTTACTTAAGTTACTTAAGAGATTGATTTATTAGGTGTGGTTAGAGAGAAATAATAGAATTTTTGGTATTGGTATTAAGAGTTCTTCTCAGCTGTTTAGTCAGATTCATGGTAATATACTCAGGTGGTTGAGAACTGATCCATTTGTGTGATGTCATCATGCTGCCTTGAAGACTCTGGATCATTTGTATTGGGCTGATGAAGATTTCATTCTTTTCTCTGACCATGAATTTTACTGCTACTGGCATGTATTTGTATTTTAGTTTATATGTCATGTTGTAGCTGTTCTAATGACAGTAGTAATGTTAGTGTTGAAGATCTGGTTGTAATTTTGTAGATTTGTCAATTGTTTGTATTTGGTTGTAGGTCTTGTTTTAGTGTTTGTAATCATACATTAGTGAATAAAGTGAGTTATTTGCTCTTGCCTTTCAAAAAAAAAGATAGTTAAAGTAATTAATAAAGATAAATGGTTTATCTTTTAATTAATTAAGTAACTAATGATTTGTTACTATAATTACTTAAAGAACAATTATTTAACTAAATATTAATTAAAGGTTAATTAATTATTAATTAAGGTTAATTAATTAATAATGAAAGTTAATTAAATAATGATTTAAAGGTTAATTAATTAACTGAGAATTAATTAATTAGTTATTAAGGATAAATTAATTAACTAAAGAGTAATTAATTAATGAAAGTGATTAAGATTTAATTAATTTATAATTAAGGATAATTAATGAAAATAATTAAGTGATTAATTAATTATGATCACACAATTAATTAATCCTGCTTATAGATTTTGAATTATTAGTGAATACCTTGAATTGATTGATACCCCTGATATGTGATTATGATACTTTGTGTTATGAATTGTTGTGAATTGAACTGTGATATCTGTGATTTATTTCTATGTGAATGCGAAAAATGTTGGCCTTTAAACGACATTTGAATTTCGATGCGACAGGGAGTCGGATTCCAGATGGTTATCTGAAACCCACATCGAATCTTAATAGTGAATCTTTGTGAATTGTGTATCCACGTTTTTTTAAAATAAACGCTCATTATTTGGATTAGCCGAGAGTGGACTTTGTGTCATAAAACCCATTCCAAATTAATGATACGGCGAATTGGAGTGCATTTGAAGACGGTGGCGAAGACCGGGTATTTTCGAGAATGAAAGGATTACCTGTCGATTGTCTCTGCATTGAGTTGCTTCGGTATAGAGATCTCCATATGTGATGGGGAGTCCGATCGGGATCGTGAATTCTCGAATTGCAAGGGCTTCTTCCTTTATTGGACGAAGTGCCTCCGGTTACATTCAGACCCAGAATGGACTTGTATGGTTGTATGTCTGACATTACACTTTGAGATATAAAGCTGATTTCTATCAAATACATTTATGTTTGGTGGCGGAGAATTTATTCTCTTAGCTTAACACCCTTCTCTGAGACGTACGAGCTCAGAGGTTATGTAGTTGATGGTTATTAGTGATATACTCCCAACTTGGTAGTGTGGCATGCTGAGTGCTGGTCATTTGTTGATCAAAGCATGGCTTTTGTGTAAAGCGTAGCTTTGTGGGACGAGACTTCATCGAACCTCACACCCCGAAAATGGCCGAAAAAGGAAAGATGCAGTAAGGTTATGAGGGTCGCGCCCTTTAGGGTATGTACATTCCCTTCTGGATAATAAGTGGTATTCTGATATGGAGCCCAGATAATTTGCTTTGTGGATGTTGGTGTTGAGGGCCCTCGATAAAGGTCGGTTACGACCAGGGGATGACATACCCATGACAGTTAGTTACCTAGTTACAGAGGTAACCCGGCCTTGTGTTGGCAGAGATCCGATTAGGTTCTTGGAGCGTCCCTTCAGAGGCGTACCCATTCAGTAAAGGAAGTTCCTTAGCCTTGGCCATTCGTTGGAAATCCAATCTCCCAATACGAGCCCTTTACAATTTCAGTTGTATAACCTGCCATTCTTAAATGGTAGTTATAATAGGAATAGTATAATGGTACCTATGCTGGCTAAGATTAATATTATACTTTCGAAATGTTTTCACACTATGCACTAATAATAATATCAAAAGAGTTTTCTCGTATCAAGCATATTTGACTATCATAAGGAGAAATCTCCTCCAATTATGCGATTGCATTATGTGTGTGCGGGGAGGCCTTATGGTAGTTTCATTTTCCAAAAGCATAACGGATTTCTTTTTAAATTGTTTTTGTACAAACAACTGTTTTTGTTTACTCATACCAGTCCCATGACTGACCTGGAGTTTATTGTTCCTTTCCTAAACTCTGGGTGTCCATAATTTTCCACATGGGCAGCCAAGAAGTAGGTTATCCATGTTCAGAAGATAGCTTGGGTAGTAGATTCAGATTTAGAAGTCTTTTGGAGTCTTTTGGAAGCTATCGGATTCTGGAAGCTTTTGGCTTGAAGATCTTTTGAAGCCTTTTGGATCTAAAAGTGTTTGGAGTTTTGGAAGACCTTATCAAAATCAAAGTATGTTGGAAACTTTTTGAAGACTCTATTATCTTTTCCGTTGTGGTGTTATCGTTTTGTTTTTGTATCATGTATATGGAACTCTGATGTCGGTGATCGTTGTTGTAATGAATATTGTATAAATGTTTTATTTGTGTTGTGATCAATGAAATCATCTTTTGTTTCCACTGTTTTGTATTCATCTAATGTTGTTATAAGCTCCACCGAACTGGAGTTCCACGTTTGAATCTCTGGCAGTTGAATACAAGTGAGGTATATGATGTCGATTTTTGAACGCTGGATTTCAGGTCGTGACAAGTGGTATCAGAGCTAAAGGTTGAGTAAGAAATTTAGCTTAGGAGTATAACACATTAGGTGGCTCATTAGAGATAGGGTGAAGAATACCCTAGAATGAGTATAACCTGAGAGATCGAAAACCTAAAATTTCTTGGTCTATTTTCTTTAAACTATTGATATCCCTAAGATATCTCGTCCGTATGGTCAAAATCAAGTTTTCTTACTATTTACAGATAGTGAGAATGAGCACTAGAAGAGGACGAGGTAGGGGACGGGGAAGTACCACTTCAACTGGTCAAGGCCCTGCAACAACGGAAGCAGCTGTTCCCACTCAACCTCAGCCGAATCTGGCTGATTTGTATCGAAGTTTCTTAAGGCTTGGTGGAAATCCATTCACAGGCAAGGAATCTATTATCGAAGCACAAGCCTGGATTCGATCGTGTGAAAGAATTTTCAGAGGATTGAAGTTGGAAGATGAACAGAAGAGATTGATAGCTTCTTGGCAACTCCAGGAGGAAGCTCTAGCCTGGTGGAAGACTATTATAGTGGATGAGCCGGAGGATGAGTTCACTTGGGATCGATTCAAAGAGGTGTTTGAGAAACGTTATATGTCGTATGCTGGTATCTCCAGAATGTACTAGGAGTTTACTGACCAGAAGCATGGGAGTTTATCTTTTGAAGAATACTTGAACAAGTTCAACCAGTTATCTCGGTTTGGTCCAGAGCTGGTGAATACACCTTTGAAGAAGAATGAAAGATTTATTCGAGGAATGAATAAAAAGTCCCATGAGAGGATGACTGCTCACATGAAGGAATCTTTTTCTGACTTGATCGATATGGGTTATAGATATGCTACCCTAGATAAGCAAGAAGTTCTAGAAGAGAAGGGAAGTGCAAGCAATCCGAATTGGAAGAAAAGGAAGTTCGGAGGGAAGAAACCGTGGCAAGGCAAGGAGAAGAAGAATAATCAGGAGAACTAGGTAAAAGATATAACTTGTTACAACTGTCAGGAGAAAGGCCATTATTTGAACAGTTGCAAGAAGCCAAATAAACAAGGAAAGGAGGATCAATCTACAAAGACAAGACCCAAGCAATACTATTATTGTCATAAGCCAGGACACGAAGTTAAAGATTTCTTAGCAATGAAGCAAGCTCAAGTAGCGAAGGTGTATGCGATAAAGGATGACCCCTCAACTTCAAAGATGGACAAAGGAAAAGAAGTTTTAGAAGGTAACCTCCTCATTTATGATAGAGTTGTTAGAGTTTTGTTCGATACGGGAGCTACATATAGCTTTATTTCCTAACAAACCGTAAACGAATTAAAAGTTCAACCCGAATTTGTCGACGAGCCCATTGCGTGAAGAATCCAGTTGGTGGCCCTGCGAATCTTTGTCTACGATGCCGAGAAGTTCCTATCTTGTATTCTTGTCATCAATTTCCTATTAGTCTCTTTGTCCTCGACTTTAATGAATTTGAAATCTTACTCGGAATGAACTGGCTAACAAAATACAAAGCTAAATTAGATTGCAACAATCGAACGATTTCGATCAGAACTAAATTTGGAAATTTTATCGAAATTTCTTGTGAGGATTCGAGTCCAAAGATGGATAAGTCGATGTATACCTTGGGGTATCCCAAACCTAGTCTGGAATCTATACCCTTGTCCAGGAATTTCTTGATGTATTCGAAGAGGTTAAATCTTTGCCTCCACACAGAGAAATTGAATTCAGAATCGACTTAGTTTCCAATGCTCGTCCTGTTGTTCATGCAAATCGCAGGATGGCACCCAGGGAGAGAATAGAATTAGTCAAGCAAACCTGAGATTTGCTGGAGAAAGGATTAATACGTACCAGTGTTTCCAGTTAGGATTCAGCTGTGGTGTTTGTGGCAAAGTCTGACGGATCTCTGAGATTGTGTGTGGATTACCGCGATCTCATTAAATTGACTCTTAAAAACAAATTTCCTTTGCCCAGAATCGATGACCTATTCGATCAGTTACATGGTGCTCGATTCTTTTCAAAGATGGATCTAGCTCAAGGATTCCATCAATTGAGAATTGCTGAAGACTGTATTCATTTAACTGCTTTCAGGGGTCCTGACACATTCTACGAATGTTTAGTCATGCCTTTCGAACTAACCAATGCTCTTGCATATTTCGTAGAATTAATGACCCATGAATTCCGAGAAGTGTTGAACAAATTTGTTCTTGTATTTATTGATGATATCCTAATCTACTCCAAAACTGAAGAAGAACATGCTGAACACTTAAGGATTGTTTTGGAAATATTGAGGAGGAACATTCTATTTGCTAAATTCTCTAAATGTCATTTTTGGGTCAAAGAAGTTAGATTTCTTGGACACATTATCACCGAAGAGGGAATTTCATAGATCCGGGCAAGGTTTCTGCTATCCTAAACTGGAAGCAACCCACTACTCCAAAAGAAGTCAGAACTTTTCTGGGTTTGGCCGGGTATTACAGAAAATTGTCCAGGATTTCTCCAAGATAGCTAGTCCGTTAACTAAGCTAACTATGAAGAATGCTAAATTTGATTGGACTCCGAAATGCGAAGAAGCATTCCGAGAGTCGAAAAGGAGATTGACTACTGCTCCCGTTCTGGCTATTATTAATGGGAATCAAGGCTTATCTATTTATACTGATGCATGTGTTGAGGGTGTGGGTGCTGTTTTAATGGAGCAAGGTAGAGTGATTGCCTACGCGAGTAGACAATTGCGTCCACATGAGAAAAAGTACCCAACCCACGATCTCGAACTTGTGGCGGTTGTTTTTGCTTTGAAAATCTGGCAACATTATCTTCTAGATAAGAATCTCTTTCTTCTTTTCTAAAGAAAGAATTTAAAAGTTTAACGTAACTTAATATATATATTTAATAAATCCTTCTTGTTTTAGGTGAAAATTTTGAATTATTCACCGACCATAAATCTTTGAAGTATCTCTTTACCCAGAAAGATTTGAGTCTGAGGCAACAACGTTGGTTGGAATTTCTAGCGTCTTATGACCTGGATATTCTGTATACGCATGGGAAAGCCAACGTGGTAGCCGATGCCTTGAGTAGAAGACATGCTATTCTCGCATATCTTGTCGTCACTCCTACTCTTCTTGAGAAAGATCGCAAGTAAGCAAAAAGAAGACAAGTTTCTTCTAGAAATTTATAGGAGGATTCATCGTGGAGAAAATTCCAGCTTTGAAGTCGATAAAAATAGAATTGTAAGATTGAAAGGCAGGATGTATGTCCTAGACATCCCCGATTTAAAACGTGAAGTTTTGGACGAGTGTCACAAGTCCAAACTTAGTATCCATCCAGGAGTCAATAAGATGTATCGAGATATCAAAAGGACTTTCTGGTGGAAAACAATGAAGAGGGACATATCTATTTATGTAAGTCGATATGCAACCTGTTAACAAATCAAAAGTGATGAAAAGAAGATGGCGGGTTGACTCCAACCATTGGAGGTGCCTAAGTGGAAGTGGGTTCAAGTGTCTATGGATTTCATAGACGATTTGCCAAGAGCTCAGAAAGGTAATGAGGCAACTAGGGTTATTGTGGATCGTCTGACTAAGACTGCCCACTTTATCCCAGTAAAATCTACCCAAATGGAGGCAAGTTTGGCAAAGTTGTATGTGAAAGAGATTGTTTGTCTCCATGGTGTACCGAGCAGTATAGTGAGTGATCATGACCCGATCTTCACTAGCAGAGTTTGGGAGGCATTCCAAGCCGCAATAGGAACCAAGCTGAACTTCAGTACTGCTTACCACCTGCAGTCTGATGGGCAGACTGAAAGGATAAATCAAATCTTAGAAGACCTTTTGCGTGCTTGTATTCTTGACTTTGGCGGTTCATGGGAGGACCATTTGCATCTGGTTTAATTTTCATATTATAATAGCTATCAGGCCAGTATTGAAATGGATCCTTTTGAAGCATTATATGGGCGTCCTTGTCGATCACCCCGCGTGTTGGATTGAGTCAGGTGATAGACTTGTTATCGGACCAGATATGATAAAGGAAGCTACCGAGAAAGTTGATTTTATTCAAAAGAAGTTGAAAATGGCTCAGAGTCATCAGAAAAGCTATGTTGACCGCAGGAGAAGAGATTTAGAATTCCAGGTTGAAGATTTCATTTTCCTAAAGGTTTCTCTAATGCGGGGAGTGTTGAGATTTGGAAAGACTGGTAAACTGGCACCACGATATATTGGTCCATTTCCTATACAGAAGAGGATCGGTCCTTTAGCTTATTAAGTGCAGCTACCTAATTGGCTATCTAGCATACATAACGTGTTTCACGTTTCTCACCTTCGGAAATATGTACATGATCTAGATTGTATCATTGAAGAGGCAGCTCAGCAGGACTTGGAGATCACACCAAATCTGGCAATAAAGAGAGAACCGTTAAAGATCATTGATCGAGATGAAAAACAGCTGAGGAATAAAGTTGTGAAACCGGTTAAAGTGCAATAGAGTGGTGATCCAAATGACTGTACTTGGGAAACTAAGGATAGCATGCAGAAGTCCTATCCCAATTGTAGAGTGGAATATCGACTTTATCTGGTAAGCCATTTCTCTATTTTTATATGTATTCATATGTTCTTTGTTTGTCTTTATCTCTTTCAAATTTCAAGGCTGAAATTTTCTTAAGGGGGGAAATCTGTAACATCCCAATTTTTATCAAATTTAAAATTTGTAATTAATATAAATTTTTGAATTAATTTGAATTTTTCAAAATAAATAAGACAAGTATTGATTATAATTTGAATGGACTATAATTTGAATTTGAATTTGAAATTCAAATATAAAAATCTAAAAATATATTTTGATTTAAAAATAATACATATGTAATTTTTATTAGTAAGTAATTTAGTTTCAAATTATTCCTTTGGAAGTTATATATATATATATATATATAAATAAGGAAAATGTATTTATAAAATAGGAAATATAATTTAAAAATAATATGTATATATTATTCTCATGCAAAATATAAATGTAAGAGAGATAGTGTGAAAATTAACAAGTGTAATCAATGTAATATAAGAATTGTACAAGTGTCATCACTACAAGGGGAAACGCAATTTCCGACGGCCAAAAGCCGTCGGCGGCCGTCGGAAGCCGTCGACCGCCGTCGGAAATAACCGTCGGAAATGGTGTTGTCGGGAAGCAGTATTTCCGACGGTTTCCGACGGACGCTGCCGTATACATTTCCGACGGACATAGACGGTTCCCGACGGTTTCCGACGGATTCCGACACTCGTCGGAATCCGTCGGGAATCGTCTGAAACAGGCCGTCGTTATCCGTCTGTAACCGTCGGGAATTTCTACCAATAAGCCGTCGGAAGCCGTCGGAAATCTGCTGTTTTTTTTATTTGCTTCAGATTTAGCCTTCCAACCACATTTCTCTTCAAAACATTAGAATATCCATACTACTACACAATCCAATATACAATAGTCCAACCAAATATTCAAACTCAAACCACAAAATATTTAATAAACACACAAATAAATAAAATTACATCAAAATATAAATAACCATTCCAACATTAACATAATCCTAACAATAACTGTTCTACCATGTTGTTAATACACAAATTCATCAATATTCTCATACACGTTCTCATACTACCATAGAACCAAATGTGTCAAACATAATTATACATAAATCAATAATTACCTACGCCGTCTATCAAATCATTCTAAGTTAAAACAAAACATACCTGAACGAGCAAGTAATGAATTAATCTCCTGCAGATCCAGAGCCAGCCGAGGAAGGAAAGTGACCACCACCCTGTTGCTGCTGCTGCATGTACTCTAACAACTGTGCGGTGTGCATGGCCTGTTGGCGGTTCTGCCGTCGGCGGCCGTCGGAAGCCGTCGACCGCCGTCGGAAATAACCGTCGGAAATGGTGTTGTCGGGAAGCAGTATTTCCGACGGTTTCCGACGGACGCTGCCGTATACATTTCCGACGGACATAGACGGTTCCCGACGGTTTCCGACTGATTCCGACTCGTCGGAATCCGTCGGAAACCGTCGGGAATCGTCTGAAACAGGCCGTCGTTATCCGTCTGTAACCGTCGGGAATTTCGACCAATAAGCTGTCGGAAGCCGTCGGAAGCCGTCGGAAATCTGCTGTTTTTTTTTATTTGCTTCAGATTTAGCCTTCCAACCACATTTCTCTTCAAAACATTAGAATATCAATACTACTACACAATCCAATATACAATAGTCCAACCAAATATTCAAACTCAAACCACAAAATATTAAATAAACACACAAATAAATAAAATTACATCAAAATATAAATAACCATTCCAACATTAACATAATCCTAACAATAACTGTTCTACCATGTTGTTAATACACAAATTCATCAATATTCTCATACACGTTCTCATACTACCATAGAACCAAATGTGTCAAACATAATTATACATAAATCAATAATTACCTACGCCGTCTATCAAATCATTCTAAGTTAAAACAAAACATACCTGAACGAGCAAGTAATGAATTAATCTCCTGCAGATCCAGAGCCAGCCGAGGAAGGAAAGTGACCACCACCCTGTTGCTGCTGCTGCATGTACTCTAACAACTGTGCGGTGTGCATGGCCTGTTGGCGGTTCTGCTCCTCCAACTGGGCAACTCTAGTACGCAATTCTTCTATATCTGCAAGATCGCTCTGATGTCTACCCCGCCGTCCCCTACTCTGACTACTGGACTGCAATAATTGAAAAATAAATAAAATTCAAGTTTATTGTTTTGAAAAAGTGAAAATATCATATTTTTAGAAAAAGTAAATTATTTACCGCTAAATTGCCAAATCCGTATCGTCGACCATGCTCTGCTGGATCCATAACGGACTCAAATATAACGTCTTCCTCATTGGTCGTCAGCTGATCTCGACCTGTGTCAGCAAGGAGTTTCTTCCGCTGCTCCATAAACTTCTCCTGCATTAACAAATTAATAATATCATATCTTATGTCATCATAGTTTAACAATTAAAACAATTACTAATACTAAATAAAATAAAATATGCTTACATGGCTTTTGCTAGATTTATCGTCCTGCCATGTGTATGAAACAGTCCCGTCTGGATTAACATGCTCGACAGCATGCGTACGGGTGAACACGTCCATATAGCTGACAGGACCATGTGACTCGGCTTCCTGAAGGTGATTATTACATACAATTATTATACATTTAAAATCATATAATATAAACTATTTACATTTATTATTCAGTAAATTTACCAACTCCTGCCGATACTGCTGAAACGACTTCGATCCTCCGCGATGAGTGACGGGATTCTTATTTCTATTTGCAGAGTTTCTATCCGACTCTGCCTGTACATTCAAAATTTTATACGTTAATTTTCGATCACGTCAAATTAATAATTCAAAAAAAATTAGTATACTTGCCTTCGCCTCGTCCGTCTCCCAGTATCTCAACCAAGCTTCCCACACGCTCTCTCCCATCCACCGTGGTTTCTTACCAGATTTCTTAATCTCGGATATCGTATCCCTGTAGTTCTTGCGCATCTTCTTCATCCAGTATGCTCGTGCCAGCATCATATCATCTGTCTGGATGTCTATCTCAGCCTGTGTTAAAAAAAAGATTACACTTTAAACGATATAAACAGTTAAAAAACGACAAAAACGAATTAAAAATGGAAAACAGAAAAATATGCATACTAGGACATCCTGCCATATGCACTCTATGATGTGAGGAGGGATGTTATCCCACTTCGGCAAGCACGCACTCATCCTACTACGATAAGAAGCTCTAGAGACGTCCAACACAACCTTAGAAGGAAGTAGATCGAACCCCCTGTTTTTAAGTACGATATAGATAAGTACGTACTTATATCATAGAAAAAATAAGATGCTGAATAAAATTTAATTCTTACCCATCTACTCTAGGGACTAAC
This sequence comes from Allium fistulosum, assembly GCA_030737815.1. Lineage (NCBI taxonomy): Eukaryota > Viridiplantae > Streptophyta > Magnoliopsida > Asparagales > Amaryllidaceae > Allium > Allium fistulosum. The sequence goes on from CM060904.1 coordinate 139,767,642, forward strand.
GATACAACTGCACGTTGTGGCTCTTGCGATGGGCCACTACCATCGCCTCCTCCTGACGATCGTGAAGAGCTCCTACCTCTATATGACATAATGCTAAACCTGTGACATATACACATCATTATATAAGACAATAATAACATGATAATGAAATATATTTCATATGAAAATGACATCAACGGTATAAATTGCTTAATTAATGACTGAAATGGAAATAGAAATGGAAGTGTGTTATACCTGATTCATAATGGGTGTACTATTCCAACGATAAGCAGAGTTCATTGCATTTTCAATAAAAATTGCTAAATAAATGACAAATGGAAATAACATAAAACATGCAAAAATAGTAAACTGATCTAAAATCATATAGTTACATCAATTTCATAATACATCAAGAATTCAACATAGTTACATCAATTGCAAAAAACATAATCAGATTTATATCAGTCATCATCGTCTTCTGATTCAGATTCAGTCTCGTTTTCGACGATATTTTTGTCCGCACTGTCAAACGCTTCTACCAAAACATTTGTTTCATCGATCAAAGGACCAAAATCTCTATGATCGTCTGTAATTATTATTTCGTTATTTTGCTCAAGATCTGCCTGATAAGCTTGTTCATCCGGAATATTCTTCCCATCAAATGTGAATCTGGCCTTTGTTTTAAAAACTGCAGACTAATCTGCTTTATCTCTTTTTAGAGACGGATAAGGAGCGTAATAAACTTGCAATGCTTGTTTGGCTAGTACAAAAGGATCATACTTGTGATAGTGCGATGTATGCTTTATTTCGATAAGATTATAATCCTTGTGCACATTAATTCCAGAACCTGGAACATTGCTAAACCAATTGCATTTAAATAGAAACACCTCCTCCGCGGGTCGTGAGAAATATGTCAGTTGCAAAATTTGTGTCAGAACGCCATAAAAATCATTTAAATGATTTTCTGGATCGTCACTACCTTTAACAAATACACCAGTATTATTTGTTAATTTTTCTGCACCGTATTCTTTGGTGTTAAATTTATATCCATTGACGAAATATATTGGATATGTCTTGACCACTCTTTTTGGTCCCATCGCTAGATGTTTCAACCCTTCGTCAACAACACAATTTCTCGGCTCATAAACGTAATTTGAAAACCAACCGGAAAATTCTTTACTAAGATCTCCGTTCGGATGTTCACGTTCATAAACACTGTTTATATAAACAAATTATTACATTAGGTTATACATGCGCATGCATTATAGAAAAGAATAAAACACAAATTATTATTTCAGATTACCTAACAAACGGTGCAACCTCGGCACAATTTAGAAGAATATAAGTGTGTGCTACATGAAGATCTCTATCGTCTAACCATATTTCTACACATTTTCCAGAAGGCCGACCATATTGTCTAAAAATAGATAACATTGTTTGAGAGGACTCTTGTTCGTCGCCTTCGTCATTACGAGGAACACTTTGAAATGAAATGTTCACATGGTCACTGAAATAGTGAGAGAAAAAGAACGAAGCTTCTTCTTTGATATAAGATTTACATATCGAACCTTCAACTCGTGCTTTTTGCCTCACTTTTTTCTTCAGATGATTCAAATATCTATGAAAAATTAATTTATATTAACTTCATCTTTCAAATACAATTAAATTACATTATAACATATTACATACCTCTCAAATGGATACATCCATCCATATTGGACAGGACCTCGAAGTCGTGCTTCAGTTGGGAGATGAACAGGTAAATGTTCCATCACATTAAAAAAACCTGGCGGAAATATTTTCTCTAATTTGCAAAGCAATATAGGAATGTCCACTTCAAGTTTACGTAAACGTTGCACTTTTAAAGTAGTCGAACAAAGCTCTTTGTAAAACATACTAAGCTCCGTTACTACCTTCCAAACTTTTAACGGCAGTAGTTCTTTGAACATTACGGGAAATAAATTTTCCATCATTATGTGACAGTCGTGACTTTTCATTCTGCTCAATCTACTATTTTTAAAGTCAACACATCTACGAAGATTTGATGATATCCCATCAGGAAATCTTAACCCTTCCACCCATTTTAACACAGTTTTAACTTGATTATTATCTAATTCGTAACATGCTTTGGGTTTTTTACTATCATTTGGTTTCATATGAAGCTCAGGACGTTTGCATAATTCTTCTATATCACGTCTTGATTTCAAATCATCCTTCGTCTTCCCTTTCACATTCAAAATTGTGTTAAAAACATTATCAAATACATTTTTCTCATTGTGCACCACATCTATTTTATGGCGAAGCAGAAGATGTTTCCAATATGGCAACTCCCAAAAAATAGTTTGTTTGCACCAGTTATGAACAACTGATTTGCCTTGAATTTCTGTTTGCTCGCCCGTTTCATATATCTTTGGATAGTCCTTAACAAGTTCATATATGTCTTCGCTTGACCATATCGTCGGTGGTTGTCTGGTTTCTACTCTATTAGCTAAAAAGTTTTTCTTGTCTCCTCTAAAGGGATGATTTACATGGAGAAAATATCGATGACAGTCAAACCATGAAATTTTCTTACCATGAGGTAAAGAAAACGCTCGTGTTTCATCCATGCAATATGGACATGCTAGACGACCGGCAGTACTCCATCCCGAAAGCATTGCATAAGCAGGAAAATCACTTATAGTCCACAACAAAGAAGCAAACATACGAAAATTTTTCTTCTTGGACACATCGTATGTTTCTACTCCTTCGTTCCACAGTATTTTTAACTCCTCAATCAACGGTTGTAAATATACATCTATTCCTTGTGTCGGATCGTCGGGGCCAGGAACGACAACAGTAAGAAACATATATTGCGTTTTCATACACATCCATGGAGGTAAATTATAAGGTGTGACGATAATGGGCCAGGATGAATATTTAGAACCAAATTGAGAAAATGGAGAAAAACCGTCCGTACATAATCCTAATCTAACATTTCGACTCTCCGCTGCAAAATTTGGATACGTTTTATCGAAATGCTTCCATGCTTCTCCATCGGCCGGATGTGTCAATGTACCCTCTTCCTCTGTTCTCACACTATGCCACCTCATATTAGATGCAGTTACAGAAGATGCATATAATCTTTGAAGTCTTGGAGTTATGGGTAAGTAGTGCATACGCTTGTATGGAACTTCCTTCCCCTTCTTTTTTCTTGGTTTGTATCTCTCCTGGTTACAAACTTTACAATTTCTAAGGTTTACGTCTTCTTTCCAAAACAACATGCATCCTTTTAAACATGTATCTATTTTCTGATACGGTAAACCAAAAGCCGACATAAGTTTTTTAACTTCGTAGTGATTTTCACACATGTGATTATCGGGCGGCATATGCCTTTTTGCAGCTTGTACAACAGCCGTAAATCCAGCTTCAGTGATGTTGTATTTTGACTTCATCGCAACGTATTCTGCGATTACTGACAGCTGAGTGCCGCTTTTACAACCATCCCAAATAGGTTTCTTAGCTGCATCTAGTAAATCATAAATTTTTTTAGCTTCAATATTTGGTTCTTCAACATTTCCATCGTCGTCGTCAACTTCAACCATAGGAAACATTGATCGTGCTGCATCTTCGACCATATTTTCTATACGGGTCGTTGAAACTATTTCGTTAACGACACTTTCAGACTCTACAGAAGTATTTGCTACAACTTCTCCATGCCGATCCCAAACATAATATTCGAGTGCGAAACCGTGTTTGCACAAATGAACTTTCACAACATCTGGTAAAAAATACTTCAAATGTCTACACCTACTACACGGACAACGAATTTCGGGATCGTTTCCGTTATTACTTAAAGCGAATTCAACAAACACGTTTATACCATTATAAAAATCTTCTTTTATTGAGCCCCTCAGTCCTTTTCTTTGGTACATCCATCTCCTCCGATCAACAAAATAATCAATCATTTTTCCTATTTGACAAAATGAGAAGTTCAAACTTTAATATTTATTTTGAACAATACAAATTCGAAAAAGATTATTTTCATGGTCGTATAATATTTTTAATTTAAAGAACAGCTTCACAAATTTAAAAATATTTTCAAATAGGGCACATTTTATTTTTTAACGTAACGATTTAAAAATATATATAATTTTTTTTTTCATTGGTCAGGCATCCTACTTCCCATTACAAACACAGTAAGCATTTACATTTCGTATATTACTTCGTCTCAAACGATTCAACAAAATTTCGGCAGCATTTCCCTTTTGTTCCCTGCATTGTACACAAATGCGTGTACGCAGGAAACAAAAAAGAAAAGTTAGGCCGAAATTTTATGAACCGTTTGAGACGAAGTAGTATACAAAATGTAAATGCTTACTGTGTTCATAACTTGTCCAATACAGGGACAAATCCGACAAACATTGTACCAGATGAATATAAATGGTCGTTTTTCGAAAAGAACGACTATTTATACAACGATCATGTACAACACTCGTCAGACGGGGCCAAAAACTCTCTAAGTGACATTTGTCAGTTACATGCGCGCATTTTGCAAAAATATACAGTTTTACTCAATGTTCACATTTACAAAAATATATATTAATTTAACACATTTATTCAACGTATTACGCATCAACTAAAGGCTCGTTCGACGTATTTTTTTGTTGCATAAACTAACACAATACAATGATAACAGTGCTACACACATATATAATCAATATAAATTATACATGTATTTCACAATTTCACGATATCAGATGAAATAGGAATACCATGGAATGCTAGAAACTATTATAACACTATTGTAAACAATTTCAATCAACAATTACCCCTAATTTATCAAATTATGCAAATCTTGAATTAGGATAAAAACTGAAATTTTGGCTAAAACAAGAGATTATACCTGTTCTAAAGAGCAGTAGAAGTTAATTGCACAGCCGGGAAGAACCTGAAATCTCGAAATTACTGATTGGAGGGCTGGGGAAGAGAATTGGGGGAAAGAGACCTAGAATTTTCGTATGAAAGTGAAGAAGAAGCAGGCTCGGCTGGAGCCAAATATTCACGAATTTCCGACGGCTTCCGACGGCCGCCGACGGCCCGTCGGAAGCCGTCGGAAATAAGCCGTCGGGAGCCGTCGCCCTACCCTGCCGGTTTTTGAGCTTTTTCTTGTAGTGTGCATGAATATTTATTTTTCTTTTTCATTTTTAATTAAAGAAAGGAAATAGGCTATATGTACATTTCTTCTTCTCTTTCTCGTTTCTTTTTACCTTCATTTCAAAAGCCTATAAAACAAAAATTCAAAACCAGATTAAAGAAAAAAACTAAGAGAAACTTGTAAAACAACTCAAACCTGAGAATCAATTCAAACCAGAGGAAAAGAAATTAAATCAAAAGCAAACTTCTTCTCAAATTCAACAAGGCAGAGATCAAGCTAGATAACAAAACAAAATCAAAGCAAGTTTTCAAATTCCAATTTCAAAGAAATAAAGCTTCCAGTTTTTCAAAATCAAAAGCAAAGTTCTAGGTTTCCTCTGATTCAAACAAGGTGAGTAAACTCTTGATAATTAAATCTATAGCCTGTTGTTTTGTGAAGTAAAGTTGGGCAAATGGTTTGAATATGTGAAAATATGTTGTATGTATACAAAAATGTATATACATATGTGTGCATGTCTGATATACAGGAAATATTTCCTCTGTTTGGTCACAGGACTCAAAAATCTGTTTTAAAAATCAAATTCTTCATCTCCAATCCATGTTAGACCTTAAGATCTAAACAAAGTTTGTTTGTATCACCAAGAACTAGGTCTAAAAAATATTTTTTAAGAAGAATAAATTTGAGTATAACTGGAAATTTAAATATACAGTGAAAACTTTAAAACATGATTAATTCGAATCTCGTAATTTATTGATTCATCTACATCACTGGGTTTGACATCGAAAACCATGATTTTTAAAATAAAATTCATGATTTTTAACTTAGTAAATTGCAAGAATTTGTAAGTTGAACGTAAAATGGGTTTTGACAAAATTCTGGTGATCGGAGAGTTCTTGGACTTTGGGATCACTGGTGAAGTTGGCGAGGAGGCCACTGGTATCGGCAAAAAATGGTGGGTGGAATTATACACCACCGTGGTGGTCGGACGGCAACGTTTTAGGGTTTAAACCTACCTGTTAGTCATAGTCGGATTTTGCGTTACTACCGCTTCGTCGTCGCACCGGTGGCAATCGAAAGGAGAGAGGTAGGCGAAGCTCTGGCCGGAGTCTCGACATTTCTGGTTGCTTGTGGCATCGGAGCGAGACATCTTTATTGATCAAAGTTTCGTTCCAAATTGTATTGCATATCTCGATTTCAAATTCGACATTGAATCAAATTTCTGGGTAGTCGTGAGACTTGAGGGGATCGCCGGTGACTTGCCAAAGGTCGCAGTGATGGTCAAAAGCGATCGGGGTTCGTGTGCACATGCACGAGACAGTTTAAGTATCTAGGTTTGTTATGGTTTGGGAAGAAGGCTTTTCCTTGGGGACGAACTCGAAATCGTTCACGATGGACTTGAAGAAAATAAGGAAGGGAATTTGCCTAAGTTTGTGCTCGAGATTCTGTTGCTTTCTCTCGGGTTTTTGTGATTTCCAGTTTTTATGAAAGGAAGAAAACATATACAAGTTTTATAAATTAAAACTAAGTCAAGTTTTAATTAATTTCTTAACCACTTCTTTTTAAATAACCAATGTTTGTTTAAGTATGAAATTACTTAAAGTTTTAAAAATAATTATTTCAAGTTTATTAAGTTAAAAATGTTTTAATATATATATATATATAACCTTTGTTTTAAAAGAATAAACTTAATATTGTAATTGATTAAAAAGGATGAGGTGTTTTAATCCCTAATTTAACTTAAAGGTTTAAGTTAAGTGGTTAATGATAATTAATTACAAGATTAATTAAACAAGGCTTAGATGATAATTAAAGTAATTAATAAAGATAAATGGTTTATCTTTTAATTAATTAAGTAATTGATGATTTGTTACTATAATTACTTAAAGAATAATTATTTAATTAAAGATTAATTAAAGGTTAATTAATTAATAATGAAAGTTAATTAAATAATGATTTAAAGGTTAATTAATTAATTGAGAATTAATTAATTAGTAACTAAGGATAAATTAATTAATATAATTAATTAAAGAATAATTTATTAATAAAAGTGATTAAGATTTAATTAATTTATAATTAAGGATAATTAATGAAAATAATTAAGTGATTAATTAATTATAATCACATAATTAATTAATCCTGCTTATGGATGTTGAATTATTATTCAATATCTTGAACTGATTGATACCCCTGATATGTGATTGTGATACTTTTGTATATGAATTATTGTGAATTGAACTGTGATATCTATGATTTATTTCTGCGTGAATGTGAAAAAAGTTGGCCTTTAAACGGCATTTGAATTTCGAAGCGACAGGGAGTCGGATTCCAGATGGTTATCCGAAACCCACGTTGAATCTTAATAGTGAATCTTTATGACTTGTTTATCCACGTGTTTTTAAAATAAAAGCTTATTATTCGGATTTGCCGGGAGAGGAATTTGTGACATAAAACTCATTCCGAATTAATGATACGACGAATTGGAGTGCATTTGAAGACGATGGTGAAGATCAGGTATTTTCGAGAACGAAAGGATTACCTGTCGATTGTCTCTGCACTGATTTGCTCCGGTATAGAGATCTCCATATATGATGGGGAGTCCGATCAGGATCGTGAATTCTTGGATTGCAAGGGCTTCTTCCTTTATTGGACGAAGTGCCTTCGGTTCCATTCAGATCCAGAATGGACTTGTATGATTGTATGTCTGACATTACACTTTGAGATATAAAGTCGATTTCTATCAAATGCATTTCTGTTTGGTGGCGGAGAATTTATTCTCTTAGCTTAATACCCTTCTCTAAGACATACGAGCTCAAACGTTATGTAGTTGATGGTTATTAGTGATATACTCCCAACTTGGTAGTGTGGCATGCTGAGTGGTGATCATTTGTTGATCAAAGCATGGCTTTTGTGTAAAGCGTAGCTTTGTGGGACAAGACTTCATCGGACCTCACACCCCGGAAATGGCCGAAGCAGGAAAGATGTGGCAAGGTTATGAAGGTCATGCCCTTTAGGGTATGTACATTCCCTTCTGGATAATAAGTGGTATTCTGGCATGGTGCCCAGATAATTTTCTTTGTGGTTGTTGGTGTTGAGGTCCCTCAATAAAGGTCGGTTACGACCGGGGGATGGCATACTCATGACAGTTAGTTACCTAGTTACATAGGTAACCCGGCCTTGTGTTGGCAGAGATCAGGTTAGGTTCTTGGGGCGTCCCTCCAGAGGCGTACCCACTCGCTAAAGGAAGTTCCTTAGCCTTGGCCATTTGTTGGAAATCCAATCACCCAATACGAGCCCTTTACAATTTTAGTTGTATAACCTGCAATTCTTAAATGGTAGCTATAGTAGGCATAGTATAATGGTACCTATGCTGGCTAAGATTAATATTATAATTTCGAAATGATTTCACACTATGCACTAATAATAATATCAAAAGAGTTTTCTCGTATTAAGCATATTTGACTATCATAAGGAGAAATCTCCTCCAATTGTATGATTGCATTGTGTGTGTGCAGGGAGACCATATGGTAGTTTCATTTTCAAAAAGCATAACGGATTTCTTCTTAAATTGTTTTTGTACAAACAACTGTTTTTGTTTACTCATCCTAGTCCTATGACTGACCCAGAGTTTATTATTCCTTTCCTAAACTCTGAGTGCCTATAATTTCCACACGGGCAGCCTAGAAGCAGGTTATCCGTGTTCTGGAGTTAGCTTGGGTAGTAGATTCAGATTTAGAAGTCTTTTGGAGTCTTTTGGAAGCTGTCGGATTCTGGAAGCTTTTGGCTTGAAGATCTTTTGAAGCCTTTTGGATCTAAAAGTGTTTGGATTTTTGGAACACCTTATCAAAATCAAAGTACGTTGGAAACTTTTTGAAGACTCTATTATCTTTTCCACTGTGGTGTTATTGTTTTGTTGTTGTATCATGTATATGGAACTCTGATGTTGGTGATCGTTGTTGTAATGAATATTGAATAAATGTTGTATCTGTGTTATGATCAATGAAATCATCTTTTTTTCGCTATTTTGTATTCGTCTAATGTTGTTATAAGCTTCACCGAACTAGAGTTCCACGTTTGAATATCTGGCAGTCGAATACAAGTGAGGTATTTGATGTTGATTTTTGAATACTGGATTTCAGGTCGTGACACATACAGTCCCATACATCAACACACCTACACCACAACTATCATCTCAACCACCTTTATCAACTGCTCTTCCATCCTACAATTGACATACTTACCTTCCACTTCAGGTCATCAACTGCCTCATCTATTTCAACCTGCCATTATCTACAAAAGACTACAACCATACTCATTTCTGCCCTATCTCCATAAACAACCACACACTTCAATTCATTCAACCTCCTACCTTCTTCATACAACAGCCTCCTTCCTGCCACCATATCACTGCCTTGCTGCAATAGTGCAACATTCCTTAGTCCTCGCTTCCTTACTAGAGCTACTGCAAATCAATACATATCAAAAATTGTCCCCTGCCTACCACCTCTGCTCTGCCATCGCCTATGCACATATCGGTGTATTTCCTCTACAGGTGCACATCAGTGTTGCACCCCTACATACAACAACTTATACATCAATACAAACCCCAACTTCTGTCCACTGATTCCATATTACTGCAACCAAACTTATAAATCAATGCAAACCCCATCTTGATAATTACAAACTTATACTTCACTGAAAAACCAGTACAACAAACCAATACAACATTACATTTCATTTCTCTGCACTTCATTTCATATACAAACCACACTCCACTCCACTGCTTTCATAACAGTTCACCTCTATCAAGTACTACCATCCTTTGTCATAACCAACTCCACCTACAAACCTACATACAACAACTTCCAAACCTATCAACATATTTCCATAACTTCCCAACTGATTGCACCACTACATATCAATATAAAATAACCTATACTTATCAACATATCGCACCACTTCGAAACTACTGTGACACCAGACCATCATCATAAGCTTCTGCCACTTCCTAGCAACAACTACACTGTCAAACTCCGTTACATATGAGTTTTACAACTTCATCACCAAAGCATCACCATACAGTCCTCATCATAATTCACCAAGTTCACTATACTTCTGACAACATCTTATCACTTCACAAACCCTATATGCTACCACTACATACATACATTGCCGATATACAAACTATACACACATCACCTACCTCTACCTTCTAGACTATCACTGCTTCCAATCACCATCCTACGTCACCTAACTATTCCACTATTCATCGACTACTCCAGTATAACCATTAACTACTTCCCAACCTTCAAACACATTACAACAAACACTTACTGCCTCTGCCAACCTTTATAATCTCCTTATCGCACAACTCCACTTCCTTTCATCCAAGAACCTTGGTCATCCTAGAACTTCACCCAAAACCCACTATATGAACCATGAACCAATTAGCGCCTCCTTAATCAAATTTACTATCCGCAACCAAACCGAAATTGCCCGACATCAAATCGCGAATCATAAAATCCCTACTCCAATCATTGACACTGCCTTTGATCCCAAATTACAACCCTAATTCCACTACCGAATCGCCTTCAACCGCGCCCAAAGCAACCTCAAATCGAACATCTCCATCTACGAACTAAACGTGAGCCTAATCGAATTTCGTTTTTGTTTGATTTTTTTTAAGAAAAGAGGAGATGATGAGTTATTTAAAGAAATCATTTGGTTTGTCTGTTTTGAGAATATACGTAATGGGAATTTGGTATAAATGGATTAGGCCAAGCAAGTTGTTTGTTAGTTTAGTTTTCATTTTCTATCATTTGTTTTCATTTTCATTTGTTCATTTTCTTTTAAAAAAAGAACAAAAAAAGTTTGTTATGTTATATATATATATATATATATATATCTTGTTCAATAATTTTCAGGTTGCCAAAGAAGAAGGACAAGAAGTGCTTGCTTGCTTAAAAAAATAAAAATAAAAATTTGCTATGCTTGCTTTCTTTAAAAAATCGCTGCTTTGAAAAATAAAAAATTTGATCTGAACTTGGAAAGAATTCATTGAAGTCTTCTTAAAAAAATGGTTGTACAACTTACCTTCAAATCTGATCTGAACTTGGAAAGAATTCATTGAAGCCTTCTTAAAAAAATTCTACCCCTTGGAAAAAACAACTAAAATCCGAAACGAAATCAGAAATTTTCAGCAATTCTGGGGTGAACTATTGAAAAAATACTTTGAAAGATTTAAAGAGCTTTTAATAATACGTCTACACCATAATTTTGAAAAATGGACTCTTTGCCATATCTTATAAGATGTACTTGAAAATAGCTCATGAACCATGCTTGAATCGATGTGCCAAGGCAACTTTCTCGCCCAACATCACGATGATGCTTGGAAATTTCTTGAAAACCTAGCCGAAAAGTAATCCTAATGGGAACGTTCTACAAAAAATCCATTTACTCACGAACGATCGAGCGCACACTCTATAGAATCATATATGGCTTTGGAAGCTAAGACAGATGCAATGATTAATAAATTTGACGACGTTTTCTCATCCAACCAAATGAACCAAGCTTCCCAACCCATGTGTTATAAATGCAACGATCCGAATCACATTGTTGATCAGTGCCCTAATTCGATCAAACAACTCAATGCTTTTAATAAGGTTAAGAATAATCAATTTTCTCCAACTTGCAATCCTGGTTGGAGAAATCATCCAAAGTTTACTTTGAACCAAAATAGTCCTAATACGAATTTGGTTCATCCCAATTTTCAAGAATATGCGACTTCAAATCCTCACTTTCAACCAAATCATTTTCAACAAAATTTTGTGCCTTCATCCCAAAATCAACTGTAATAATCTTTTGCTTCCCAAGATGATAAACCATTAAGTTCACTTGAAAAAAGTATTGAAACTTTTGCTAAAGCAACCACTCAAAACCTTCAATCAAACAGTAACTTGGAAAATTTGTTAACCTCGTACATGCAGAATACGAGTCAATCTATTGCTAAAATTGAAATGCAAATAAGTTAGTTAGCCACATTTGTAGGTGAATGTGAACATGGCAGATTCCCAAGTCAGCCAGTTTCGAATCCTAGAAATCAAAAAATGAATTCGAATCAAAACCATGTTGTTCAAGGTAGCAACATAACTCAAATGAATGCTATCAAGACTTTGCGTTTTGGTAAACAAATCGACAATCAAGTTGTTAATCAGAATGATTTACCAAAAACTCCTTTTGACACTTCAAAAACAATAAGCGAATCTGAATAGAACATTGAGGCAAAAATTGAACCAAACTCCAAACCAAATTCTTCTTCTACTCAAGTAAACCCACTTACTGAGTATCATATTCCATTCCACATCGCCTTCGACTCAGGAAACACTCTAACCAAATGGAAAAGATGTTGGAAATTTTTAAACAAGTCAAAGTTAACATCCCGCTTCTTTGTATCATTCAACTTACATTAAGTTTCTCAAGGACTTATGTACCTAAAATCGACACACTCATGTACCCAAGAAAGTTTTCTTAGCCGATGGACTTGGAAAAATCTTGTGAAAATCAATTCCCATCAAATACAAAGATCTTGGATGTCCGACGATCTCGTACACTATAGGAGACAAAACGATTAACAAATGCTTACTCGATTTGGGTGCGAATGTCAGTTTGACTCCTTATTCAATTTACTAGCAACTTGGCTTAGGTGAACTAAAACCTACGAAAGTAACTCTTCAATTTTCCGATCGTTTAATAAAGAAAACCGTGGGAGAAATCGAGGACATGCTCATCGAAATCGGTCAATTCATATTCCCCATCGATTTCATCATTTTGGAGACTTGACCCGTGAATAATCCAATGAGTCAAATTCCATTGATTTTATGCCGACCTTTCTTGGCCACTTCAAATGCTCTAATTAACTGTCGAAACAGTTCGATGAAAATTTCTTTTGGAAGCATGTCTTTGGATCTTAACAGTTTCAATCTTGAAAATCAACGGAATTAACCACATGACCAAACGATGGAAATTAGCTTCATTCAAAAAAAATTCGACAATGAAATAGTTGACCTTATCCATGAAGGTGAAACCGAATACGAACAACTATTTCAAGATGAGCCCAACGAGATTGAAAATGCGCTTCTATTAGAACTCCTTACTGTTGAATCAGAACTTCAACCGAATTCGTTGATTGAGCAACCCCCGAGGTTGGACTTTAAACCCCTTCTCGATCACCTTAAGTATGCATATTTATTTGACAACGTAACATTTCCTGCAATAATATCTTCATCTCTTGCTTGATCAAGAAGCTTCCTTTCTTTTTTTCCTTTTGAAAAACAAAGAAGCAAGTGGATGGTCGATCACTGATATAAAGAGAATTAGTCTCGTCCTGCTCAACATCGCATCCGTATAATTGACGATGCCAAAACTATTCGTGATGCACAACGAAGGCTTAACTAAAAAATGAAGGACGCTGTTCATGATGAAATTCTTACGCTCCTCGATAATGGAATCATATACCTCATTTCTGACAGTTCTTGGGTTAGCACGATTCATGTCATACCTAAAATGTTTGGACTTACCATTGTTAAGAACGACTCAAACGAACTCTTTCCAACTTGTACTCAAACGTGTTGGTATGTTTGCATTGATTATCGAAAATTAAATACTACAACACGTAAAGATCACTTTCCTCTTTCTTTCATCGACCAAATGCTAGAACATTTAGCCAGCCACAAATTCTATTGCTTTCTTGATGGTTATTCTAGCTATAACCAAATTCCAATCATTCTCGAATATCAAAAGAAAATAACTCTGACGTGTCCCCTTGGCACTATTACATATCGACGTATACCTTTTGGCCTTTGCAACGCTCCTGCTACGTTTTAAAGATGCATGGTCAGCTTCTTTTTCGATATGATCGAACGCTCTCTTGAAGTGTTTATGGACAAATTTTTCCATCCTTGGAAACTCTTTTATAATTGCTTACACTATCTTGAGTTGGTTCTTAAACGATGCTAGGTCAAGCACTTAACGTTAAAATGAGAAAAATACCATTTCATGGTCAAACATGCCATTGTTCTTGGGCATGTCATCTCAAACAAAGGCATTGAGGTAGATAAAGCAAAAGTTAATGTAATTGTGAATATACCCATTCCCAAATCTATCAAAGATATTTGTTCATTTCTTGGAAATGCAGGTTTCTATTGACGCTTTATGAAGGACTTTAGTCAAATTGCTCGAACTATCATGACTCTTCTTGAAAAAGACGTTCCATTCGACTTTGATTGTGTTTTTGCTTTCAAACGTCTCAAAATGATCATTTGATCACCGAATTTGGATCTTCCTTTCGAAATAATGTGTGATATTTCTAACTTCACGGTTGGTGCGATTTTAAGACAACGCATCAACAAAATTTTTCATGTCATCTACTGCGCTAGTATGGCTTTAAATGATGCTCAACTAAATTAAAAGACCAATGAAAAAGAACTTCTAGCAGTAGACTTTGCACTCAAAAAATTCCAACCTTATTTGATTGGCTCACACATTACGGCTTACATCGATCATTCCGCTCTTAGGTACTTTTCGCTAAAAGGATGCTAAGCCTCGTTTGATCCATTGGATCCTTTTACTCCAAAATTTGACCATACAATCAAAGGCAAAAAAGTATCCGACAATGTCATCGTCGATCATCTATCGCATCTTTAAAGTGCACCATCTTCTTTACCAATCAACAAGAACTTTCCTAATGAACAACTCCTTACTGTTTCCATCGATCCTTGGTATGCCGACATAGTGAAGTATCTTGTCATTAAGGAAACTCCTTCATTTTGGTCGAAACAAGATAAATATAAATTTCTTTCCCAAGTAAAGTTCTTCTATTGGGATGATTCATGCTTGTTTAAATATTGTTCCAACCAAATCATTCGCCGTTACATCTCGGATTTCCAAATCAAAACTGTTCATTTGTTTTGTCATGGACAAGCTTGTGGTGTTCACTTCGGTACGAAGAAAAATTGCGAAAAATGTGCTTAAATATAGTTTTTACCGAACTATACTTTTTTAGGATGCATTTGAGTTTTGTAAAACCTATGATCACTGCCAAACGTTAGGAAGAATCTCTCGACGAAATATGATGCCTTTGAACCTCATTCTTACAGTTGAAATCTTTAACGTTTGAGATATTGACTTTACGGGACTGTTTCCCAATTCATTTGAAAATTTGTACATTATTCTTGCTATTGATTATGTCTCCAAATGGGTTGAAGCCTTTCCTTGTAAAATGAATGGCCAGAAAATTATTGTGAAATTCCTTAAAGAAAACATCTTTTTGAGGTTTGGAACATCTTGCACAGTAATAAGCGATAGTGGAATCCATTTCTAAAATTGTTCATTTGAAAGTCAAACGAATAAAAACTCGATAACCCAAAAGTTATACACCCCATATCATCCTAAAACTTGTGGTCAAGTTGAAGTTTAATACTTCCAAATCATACAAATCTTGGAGAAAATCAATAATAAAAGTCGTAAAGATTGGTCTCAAAAATTAATGGATACGCTTTGGGCTTACTGTACTGCGTATAAAACCCATCTTGTGATGTCTCCTTTTGGGCTTGTATATGGTAAAGCATGTCATTTTTCCATTAAAATCAAACATAAAGCATTGTGGGCAATTAAGAATATAAACTTTGATCTTGAGAAAGCCGACGAAAATAGAAAGTTGCAACTCAACGAGTTAGAGGAGATTAGGAACAACGCGTATGAAAATGAGAAAATTTACAAAGAAAAAACAAAAGTTTTTCTTGATAAGTCTATCCTAAGAAAACCATTTTCGCCAAATCAAAAGGTTCTATTTTACGACTCTAGACTTCACTTATTCCTTGGGAAATTAAAACTCTTTCTTCATAAAAAGTAGAGAAAAAAGAAACCTTTTTTGTATATATGTATATATTTTATTAACATCTACAATCAATAAGTGCACACACTTGTGTGTACACTCGCCACTCACGTAAGCCTATAAGATAGTGCATGGACGGTATATCTGCTTTCAGTTTTCCGAGTTAGGTGTATATTTGCAAAAATACTTTCATTAGTAATGCCTATAGACAATAGGTATACACACATGCATGTACACTTGTCATGCTCTGTATTCCCTTCACGTAAGCCCACAAGGGAGTGCATGGGTGGTATGTCTAGCCTTAGTTTTCTGAGTTAGGTACATGTAAATATTGTTCATATCAATAAACTTTTCAAATAAAGAGAGTAAGAAATTGAACTTCAAGCACTATTTCCACTTATTTTATTTGACTGGTTATTCAAAATAAATAAAAATACCACTTCAAATAACTTTGGTAATTAACTAAAGATCCATTTCATAGATGTACTATGTTATCAACCGAAACAACTAGCCAAACTAAAGTCTAATTGTATTGATAACTTAATTGTTATTGGAAAATTTGATAAGTAAAAGGACTTAAATTTCTTGACAATGACCATAACTTATATTTAACTTAATCATGTCAATTTAAAAGTAAATTCTTCATTTGTAAATATTTTCAAAAACTTGCATTCATAACTTTGTAAATAAATCTTGCATTTAGAAATTTTTCATGTTACGTTTGGATTTTGTGGGTAGTATCCACAGAAAACCCTCACGAGGCATCACTCGTCCTACCAGTGACACCTAGATGTTTAATGGCTTGTTGCATATGCTCAATGCAATCGTGTTTCCTATGAAAATGGATTTATCTTAGATTTAGTTTATTAGAGGATGAATAAAAAGATAAGTGTGGGGGTATTTGATGTGCAAATAAAAGTGCATATTTTTACTTTCATATTTAATCTACTTTTATTTAATGAACAAGCATATTAGGGTATTTTACATGTTTAAACCCAAATTCAAATTGTTCTCAAGTCATTATTTATTCATCTTTATTTGAGGGGTAAAATGGTAATTTTTTGTATGATTTAATCTGAAAAAATTCACTTGCAAGTTTTTATTTTTAATTTTAGGAAACGAAAATAAAATGTGAAGAAGCATTCATGAATATATGCATGCGCAAGTGAAGGAAGCCAAAGAAATGAAAAAATAAAAGAATTCTTATAATCATGGAGGACCCCACCTACCCACTAACCAAGAACCACAATTAAGAGCTAATTACATGTTATTGGGAATTAAAAGCACATGCACATTTAATGGAGATTTAATTTCATGCTAATAAAAATTGGAGGTCACACTACCTCAAGGGAATTTTAGGGAGCTCCTTAAAATTGGATTAGAGATTTAATCTTATATACATAATCCTCTTATATTCATGTAATAGAGTTTTACATTACCTTATAATATTATGCAAGTTGTAGCCACAAAACTAATGAGAAATAAAATTGCTTCCTAAGGCTCTATATTTTCTTCATTTTTCTACATGCTCTTCCATTTCATGCTTACTTCTATTTACATGCTTTCTTCTATTTCATGTTAGTAGATTAGCTTTATTTTCATTGCAATTAGTTTAGATTTAATTTATGTAAGTAATTTAGTTCTCTTCTCTTTTAGTTGCTCTTACTTTCCTTGTTTTTGTAATGTTGCAGTCTACATGTGTTGAAATGATAACAAAAATGAGAAGTTAAACCCCTGTAATTTAAGGGTAATGAAGCCCTCTTAAATCATGTAGATTCAACATATTTGCTAATTTATGTTCTCTAGTATGCATCATGGATTGTTAGATGTTGATGTAAGTTAATTAGTGAATTTGATAGTATATTTTGTTTATCACAAATAGGCTATTATTGCTCAAACATAAACAAAATTTACATCATTTCGATTAAATGATTTTGATCATGGAGTTAAAATAGAATCAAAATTTGATGATCTATATTACTAATCAAAAATAGTAAATAGATCATGCTCAAAATAGTTTATTTTTAGTTTCATATTCATTTTCATGACATTCAATAAGTGGTTTTAGTTGTTGTACTAAAGTTTGATGGTTTAAGTTATGTTAATTAATAACAAAAACATACCATACTTATGATAAATACATCACTAATTCTACTTAGACTAAAATAAGAGATCACTGATTGATTTATGTGAAAGTATGAGAGTGGATTTGCCACTAAATTGTCTCTTAATCTCATATTTTAATTCACTTTGTTTTAATTAGTTTTTACGTTTTCTTAGCTCTCTCAAGTTTTGGTTTAATTTGACTGAGTAGAATTTAAAATTAATTCATTTGCCTACAGATTGATCTGTATTCACATACGTACTAGAATTGTACGCCGTGTGCTTGTGGTATTTCAAAACGATATAATTTTTTAGCAATTTTCTAACCAATAGAAAATTCATCATCTGACATTTATTATTAAGGCACCTTAATAGTCATGATCGAATTATATACTCAATTGAAAATTGGAGTTTAAATGTATGTGCTTTATTAGGTGGAAAGGAAGTGGAAGATAGGTGAATTAGGATTTCTTTGTAAACGAGTTTGCAGATGTTTGTGAACAAATTACAGGACTACCACCGTATTTGCTATTCAGTTTCAAATTGATCTTATACCTTGAGCAAAACCCATAAGTAGACCGCCTAGCATAATGATACATACTAAGATGAAAGAGCTAAAGGTGGAGCTTGTGGACTTAGAAAGAAATAATTTTATTAGGCCAAGTAGTTTGCCTTGGGGACCGACCGTAGTGTTCTAAAGAAACCGGACGGGTTGTTATGGATGGCATTGATTATCGTAAGTTAAATGAGAAGACGATAAAGAATTGGTATCTTTTTCCAAGAATATATAATTTATTTGATCAACTAGGTGAAGCCAAAATATTTTCCCAATCGGATTTAGCAACAAGGTTTCATCAGTTGAGAGTGGTGGAGGACAGCATTCCATTAATGGTGTTGCGAGCAAGATATAGTTCATTTGAATGGTTAGTCATGGCCTTTGGGCCGACCAATGCTGAACTGAATCTTTTGAGAGCATTTAGATAGATTCATGTTAGTGCTTATAAATGACATTTTGATATATCCTAATAATGAAGGAGATTACGAGATTCATCTTAGAATAGTGCTAGAGACATTGAGGTAGCATTAACAAAAGGTGAAGTTTTCATAATGTCATTTTTGGAAAAAAGAAGTGAACTTGCTTGGTCATGTAATTTATATTAATAGATCCAACTAAGACTGAAGCTATTAATAATTTGAAAAGACCAAAGATAACGACCAAGATAAGATTTTTTTTTAGTGTTAGTTGGTTTTTATCGGAGATTCGTCAAGGATTTCTCTCGTATAGCGGCACTTATTTATAAGGAAGGACATAAAGTATGTTTGGACCGATAAACGTGAAGAAGTATTCTTAAAGCTAAAACATTTATTGACCAATGCTCCTATGTTTTGTAGATGTAAATCAGGATATAGTAGTGTATACCAATGCATATGGGACAAAATTAGGAGGCGTATTAACGCAAATAAGTTAAAGTGATTGCCTTCGTTTCTCTATAGCTTTAACCACATGAATTTCAATATCCAACTCTTGATTTAGAGTTAACATAGGTGATCTATGCTTTGAAAGTGTGGAGACAATATCGTTTGGGAGAACAATTCGAGTTATTTGTAGATCATAAGTCTTTGAAGTACAAATTCTCTCAGAAAGAGTTATACATGAGATAGTAAAGGTGGCTAGAGTTTTTAGTAGCTTATGATTTTGAAATTGAGTATACACCAGGGAAAATAAATAAATATGCTGATGCACTTAGCAGGAAATATCAAAGTATTGTGTTATCTATGGTAGTATAGTGGGAAGATCTAGAGGCACTAACTACATGTGATGTGAATTTAAGGTCAATGGCTAGTTCTCGTTGGAATACCGCAATGTTGTCATCTTTGGAAGTTCAACCATTAATGATTAAAGATTTGCTTCTAGGCAGAGAGATGATCCATTACTAGCTGAACAGATTAGAATACTTAAGCATGGAACTAAGGTTATGTAATAGAATTTAGTGTTCATCAAAATGGATGGTTAAGGAAGAAGGGACGGTTGTGTGTTCCAAATGTTTGTACCCTAAGGAAGAAAGTTCTTAGGGAGTGTCATCGATCGAAGTTTACTATTCATTCTGGAGGAACCAAAATGTATCAGGATATATGAAACAGACTTTCTTCTAGGAAGGAATGAAAAGAGATGTAGGCTTATGGGCGAAACAATGTTTAGATTGCCAGCAAGTAGAACCCCAAAATCAGAAAACAAGTTGATTGCTTTAACCATTAGAAGTGCCACTTTGGAAATGAGATTCTATATCAATGGATCCTAATTCAGACAAACGATCCTCTAGCTATGGAAAATGAAAATGCCTCACGAATTCAGACAAGCGATCCTCTAGCTATGGAAAATGAAAATGCCTCACGAATTCTTATAGACAGAATCTTTTTCGATAGAGTTTCTATTCCTTCTTATATCACATTACCCTCCCCAATGGGTAACCATTTTGAAATTCATTCCAACCCTATTGCCATGCTTTCGAAACTTGGCAACTTTGAACACGATGGCCCATACATTTTCTTAACCAAATTCGAACAAGTTTGTGGAGCCATTAAACTCCAACGACTTAGTGATGATGAAATCAAACTTCGATTAATTCCATTAGCCCTTATAAACTATGTTGAAAAATGGTTGTACAGCTTACCTTCAAATTTGATCTGAACTTGGAAAGAATTCATTGAAATCTTCTTAAAAAAATTCTACCCATTGGAAAAATAACTAAAATCCGAAACGAAATCATAAATTTTCAGCAATCCTGGGGTGAACTATTCGAAAAAAACTTTGAAAGATTTAAAGAGATTTTAATAATATGTCTACACCATAATTTCGAAAAATGGATTCTTTGCCATATCTTATAAGATGGACTTGAAATAGCTCATTAACCATGCTTGAATCGATGTCCCCAGTCAACTTTCTCGTCCAACATCACGATGATGCCTGGAAATTTCTTGAAAACATAGCTGAAAAGTAATCTTAATGGGAACGTTTTAACAAAAAATCCATTTACTCACGATCGAGCGCACACTTTATAGAATCATTTATGGCTTTAGAAGCTAAGATTGATGCAATGATTAATAAATTTGATGTTTTCTCAACCAACCAAATGAACCAAGCTTCCCAACCCATGTGTTATAAATGCAACGATCCAAATCACATTGCTGATCAGTGCCTTAATTTGGTCGAACAAATTGATGCTTTCAATAAGGTTAAGAATAACCCATCTTCTCCAACATGCAATCCTGGTTGGAGAAATCATCCAAACTTTACTTGGAACCAAAGTAGTCCTAATAAGAATTTGGTTCATCCCAATTTTCAAGCATTTGCGAATAATGTTTCAAATCCTCCCTTTCAACCGAATCATTTTCAACAAAATTTTGTGCCTTCATCCTAAAATCAACTGTAATATTCTTTTGCTCCCCAAGGTGATAAACGATTAAGTTCACTAGAAAAAAGTATTGAAACTTTGGCTAAATTAACCACTCAAAACCTTCAATCAAACAGTAACTTGGAAAATTAGTTAACCTCGTACATGTAGAATACGAGTCGGTCTATTGCTAAAATTGAAATGCAAATGAGTTAGTTAGCCACATTTGTAGGTGAAATGAACATGGCAGATTCCCATGTCAGCTAGTTTTAAATCCCAAAAATCAAAAAAACGAATTCGAATCAAAACCATGTTGTTCAAGGTTGCAACATAACTCAAATGTATGCTACCAAGGCTTTGCGTTTTGATAAACAAATCGACAATCAAGTTGTTGATCCAAATGATTTACCGGAAACTCCTTTTGACACTTCAAAAACAACAAGCGAATCTTAATAGAACATCGAGCCAAACATTGAATCAAACTCCGAACCAAATTCTTCTTCTGCTCAAGTAAACCCACTGACTGAGTATCATATTCCATTTCCACATCGCCTTCGACTCAGGAAACACTCGCACCAAATGGAAAAGATGTTGGAAATTTTTAAATAAGTCAAAGTTAACATCCTACTTCTTTGTATCATTCAACTTACGTTAAGTTTCTCAAGGACTTGTGTACCTAAAATCGACACACTCATGTACCCAAGAAAGTTTTCTTAGCCGATGGACTTAATGAAATCTTGTGAAAATCAATTTCCATCAAATACGAAGATCTTGGATGTCCGACGATCTCGTACACGATAGGAGACAAAATGATTAACCAATGCTTACTCGATTTGGATGCGAATGTCAGTTTGATTCCTTATTCAATTTACTAGCAACTTGGCTTAGGTGAACTAAAACCTACGAAAGTAAAACTTCAATTTGCCGATCGTTTGATAAAGAAACCTGTGGGAGAAATCGAGGATGTGCACATCAAAATCGGTCAATTCATATTCCCCGTCGATTTAATCATTTTGGAGACTTGACCCGCGAGTAATCCAATGAGTCAAAGTCCATTGATTTTAGGCCAACCATTCTTGGCCACTTCAAATGCTCTAATTAGTTGTCGAAACGGTTCGATGAAAATTTCTTTTGGAAACATGTCTTTGGATCTTAATATTTTCAATCTTGAAAATCAACCAAAAGAACCACATGACCAAACGTTGGAAATTATCTTCATTCAAGAAAATTTTGATAATGAAATAGTTGACCTTATCCATGAACGTGAGACCGAATACGAATAACTATTTCAAGGTGAGCCTAACAAGATCAAAAATGCGCTTCTATTAGAACTACTTACTATAGAATCAGGACTTCAACCGAATTCGTCAATTGAGCAACCCCCGAGGTTGGACTTTAAACCCCTTCCCGATCACCTAAAGTATGCATATTTAGGTGACAATGAAATGTTTCTTGCCATAATATCTTCATCTCTTGCTTGATCAAGAAGCTTCCTTTCTTTTTGTCCTTTTGAAAAACAAAGAAGTAACTGGATGGTCGATCACTAATGTAAAGGGAATTAGTCCCGCTCCTGCTCAACATCGCATCTGTATAATTGACGATGCCAAACCTATTCGTGATGCACAACGAAGGCTTAACCAAAAAATGAAGGACGTTGTTCGTGATGAAATTCTTACGCTTCTCGATAACGGAATCATATACCTCATTTCTGACAGTTCGTGGGTTAGCCCCATTCATGTCATACCTAAAATGTCTGGCCTTACCATTGTCAAGAATGACTCAAACGAACTATACTTTTTTAATGTGGTTTTTATTGAACTATACTTTTTTAGGATGCATTTGAGTTTTGTAAAACTTGTGATCACTGCCAAATGTTAGGAAGAATCTCTCAACGAAATATGATTCCTTTGAACCTCATTCTTACAGTCGAAATCTTTGACGTTTGGGATACTGACTTTACGCGACCGTTTCCCAATTCATTTGAAAATTTGTACATTCTTCTTGCTATTGATTATGTCTCCAAATGGGTTGAAGCCTTTCCTTGTAAAGTAAATGACCATAAAATTATTGTGAAATTCCTTAAAGAAAACATCTTTTTGAGGTTTGGAACACCTTGCACGATAATAAGTGATAGTGGAACCCATTTCTGAAATCGTTCATTTGAAACTCTAATGAAGAAAAACTTGATAACCTACAAGTTATCCACTCCTTATCATCCTAAAACTTTTGGTCAAGTTGAAGTTTCAAATTTCCAAATCATACAAATCTTGGAGAAAATTAATAATAAAAATCATAAAGATTGGTCTCAAAAATTAATGGGTGAGCTTTGGGTTTACTGTGTTGTGTATAAAACCAATCTCGTGATGTCTCCTTTTAGGCTTTTATATGGTAAAGCATGTCATGTTCCCGTTGAAATCAAACATAAAGCGTTGTGGGCAATTAAGAATATAAACTTTGATCTTGAGAAAGCCGGCAAAAATAGAAAGTTGCAACTCAACGAGTTAGAGGAGATAGGAACAACGCATATGAAAACGAGAAAATTACAAAGAAAAAACAAAAAAAATTCATGACAAATCTATCCTAAGAACACCGTTTTTACCAAATCAAAAAGTTCTATTGTATGACTCTGGACTTCACTTATTCCTTGGGAAATTAAAATCAAGAAGGACCGGACCATTTATGGTAAAACTGTTTTTTGACACGGTGCCATAGAAACACAAAACTCTGAGGATGGAACAATTTTCAAAGTCAATGGTCATCATTTGAAACCTTGCATTGAGTTGCCGTGTGATCGAAAGGAGGAGCTAATGACTCTTCATAAGCCATACTACGTCTAGTAGAAATTTAACCCTCTCTGTAAATATGTATATATTCATCTCTTTTGCACTCATTTATCATGCATTGACTATGGGGACACAATCAAAATCAAGTGTGGGGAGAGCCTCATGTTCATTTCTGATTTTTCATGATTAATTTTTTATTCTTTCCAAAATAAAAAATCTCAAAACAAAATTTATTTTTAGCATTTTTATTTATTTTTGAAGAAACAATATAGGATAAGTATAGGTTATTGGTTATTAAATTGAAATTTTCGAAAATTTATTTGTCTCAAAAAAATAAAAATAAAGTTTGATTATAGGTAACGATGGTTTAACTAGTATATAGAAAGGTTCATAGGTGTTAATTATGGAGTATATCATAACTGAAATCTTTGTTTAATAAGCGGTTGATTTAAAGTAAAGACGATAACATTTTTGACCTTCTAAGTTAAGTGGTGCTATAATGAATTTGCAAAACTCTTTCTTCATAAAAAACAGAGAAAAAAGAAACTTTTTTTATATATGTATATATTTTATTAACATCTACTGTCAATAGGTGTACACACTTGTGTGTACGCTCGCCACTCACATAAGCCCATAAGGCAGTGCATGGACGGTATATCTACTCTCAGTTTTTTGAATTAGGTGTATATATATATAAATACTTTCATAAGTAATGCCTAGAGACAATAGGTATACATATTTGCGTGTACACTTGTCATGCTCTATATTTCCCTCACGTACTGGCCTCAGTTTTCTGAGTTAGACACATGTAAATATTGTTCATATCAATAAAATTTTCAAATAAAGAGAGTAAGCAACTGAATTTCAAGCACTATTTTCACTTATTTGATTTGATTGGTTATTCAAAATAAATAAAAATACAACTTCGAATAACTTTGGTAATTAACTAAAGATCCATTTCGTAGTTGCACTATGTTATCAACCGAAACAACTGGCCAAACTGGAGTCTAATTGTATTAATAAATTAATTTTTATTGGAAAATTTGACAGGTAAAGGACTTAAAAATCTTGACAATGACCAGAATTTATATTTAACTTAATATTGTCAATTTAAAAGTAAATTCTTCATTTCTAACTATTTTTAAAAAATGCATTCATATCTTTGTGAATAAATCTTGCATTTAGAAATTTTTCATGTTTCATTTGGATTTTGTGGGTAGTATCCACAGAAAACCCTCACGAGGCATCACATGTCCTACCAGTGACACCTAGAAGTTTAACGGCTTGTTGCGTGCGCTTAATGCAATCGTGTTTCCTATGAAAACGGATGTATCTTAGTTTTAGTTTATTAGAGGACGAATAAAAAGATAATTGTGAGGGTATTTGATGTACACATAAACGTGCATATTTTTACTTCCATATTTAATCCACTTATATTTAATGAATAAGCATATTAGGGTATTTTACATGTTTAAAACCCAAATTCAAATTGTTCTCAAGTCATTATTTATTCATCTTCATTTGGGGGGGGGGGTAAAATGGTAATTTTTGATATAATTTAATCTGAAAAAATTTACTTGCAGATTTTTATTTTTTATTTTAGGAAATGGAGATTAAATGTGAAGAAGCATTCATGAATATATGCATGCACAAGTGAAGGAAGCCAAATGAAGAAATAAAAGAATTCTTGTAATCATGGAGGACCCCACCTATCCACTAACCATGAATCACAATTAAGAGTTAATGCATATGTTAGTGGGGATTAAAGGCACATGAAAATTTAATGGAGGTTTAATTTCATGCTAATGATAACTTAGACGCCACACTACCTCAAGGGCATTTTAGGGAGTTTCCTAAAATTGGATTAGAGTTTTAATCTTGTATACATAACACTTTTATGTTCATGTAATAGAGTTTTTACATTACCTTATGATATTATGCAAGTTGTAGCCACAAAACAAATGAGAAATAAAATGGCTTCCTAAGCCTCTTCGTTTTCTTCGTTTTTCTACATGCTTTTCCATTTCATGCTTACTTCTATTTACATGCTTTCTTCTATTTCGTGTTAGTAGATTAGCTTTATTTTCATTGCAATTAGTTTAGATTTAATTTATGCTTTTCTTTTAGTTGCTCTTACTTTCCTTGTTTTTTTAATGTTGTAGTCTACATGTGTTGAAATGATAACGAAAATGAAAAGCTAAACCCCTTTAATTTAAGGTTAATGAAGCTCTCTTAAATCATGTAGATTCAACCTATCTGCTAATTTATGTTCTCTATTATGCATCATGGATAGTTAGATGTTGATGTAAGTTAATTAGTGAATTTGATAGTCTATGTTGTTTATCACAAATAAGCTATTATTTCTTAAACATAAACAAAATTTACATCATCGTCTGACTAAATGATTTTGATCATGGAATTAAAATAGAATCAAAATTTGATGATCTATATTACTAATCAAAAATAGTAAATAGATCATGCTCAAAATAGTTTATTTTTTTAGTTTCATATTCATTTTCATGACATTTAATAAATGGTTTTAGTTGTTGTACTAAAGTTTGATGGTTTAAGTTGTGTTAGTTAATAACAAAAATTGACCATACTTATGATAAATACATCACTAATTCTACTTAGACTAAAATAAGAGATCATAGATTGATTTATGTGAAAGTATGAGAGTAGATTTGCCTCTAAATTGCCTCTTAATCTGATATTTTATTTCACTTTGTTTTAGATCGTTTTTACATTTTCTTAGCTATCTCAAGTTTTGATTTAATTTGATTGAGTGGAATTTAAAATTAATTCATTTCCCTATGGATCGACCTGTATTCACATACGTACTAGAATTATACACCATGCGCTTGCGGTATTTCAAAAGGATATAATTTTTTAGCTATTTTCTAACCGGTAGAAAATTCGTCATCTAACATGTATTATTAAGACACCTTAATAGTCGTGATTGAATTATATACTCAGTAGAAAATTGGAGTTTAGATGTATGTGCTTTATTGGGTGGAAAGGCAGTGGAAGATAGGTGAATTAGGATTTCTTTGTATACGAGTTTGCGGATGTTTATTAAAAATTACCGAGCTACCACCATAATGGGCTATTGAGTTTCAAATTGATCTTATACCTTGAGAAAAACCCATAAGTAGACCGCCTAGCATAAAAATATATACTAAGATGAAAGAGCTAAAGGTGGAACTGGTGGAATAAGAAGGAAACAATTTTATTAGACCAAGTAGTTTGCCTTAGGTACCGACTGTAGTGTTCATAAAGAAACTAGACGGGTTGTTATGGATG
The DNA here is from genome assembly GCA_030737815.1 of Allium fistulosum. Lineage (NCBI taxonomy): Eukaryota > Viridiplantae > Streptophyta > Magnoliopsida > Asparagales > Amaryllidaceae > Allium > Allium fistulosum. The sequence continues at coordinate 139,795,224 of CM060904.1, forward strand.
TGCATTGATTATCATAAGTTAAATGAGAAGACGATAAACAATTGGTATCTTTTGCCAAGAATATATGAAAATTTTGATCAACTAGGTGGAGCCAAAATATTTTCCCAATTCGATTTAGCAACAAGGTTTCATCAGTTGAGAGTGGTGGAGGACAACATTCCGTTAACAGTGTTGCAAGCAAGATGTAGTTCATTTGAATGGTTAGTCATGGCCTATGGGCTGACCAATGATGAACTGAATCTTTTGAGAGCATTTAGATAGATTCATGTTAGTGCTTATAGATGACATTTTGATATATTCTAATAATGAAGGAGATTACGAGATTTATCTTTGAATAGTGCTAGAGACATTAAGGCAGCATCAACAAAAAGAGAAGTTTTCATAATGTCATTTTTTAAAAAAGAAGTGAACTTGCTTAGTTATGTAATTTATATTAATAGATCCAACTAAGACTGAAGCTGTTAATAATTAGAAAATATCTAAGACAATGACCAAGATAAGAAGATTTCTAGTGTTAGTTGGTTATTATCAGAGATTCGTCAAGGATTTCTCTCGTATAGCTGCACCTATTTATAAGGAAGGACATAAAGTATGTTTGGACCGATAAACATGAAGAAGCATTCTTAAAGCTAAAACATTTATTGACCAATGCTCCTATGTTTTCCAGATGTAAATCAAGATTTAGTAGTGTATACCAATGCATATTGGACAAAATTAGGAGCTGTGTTAATGCAAATAAGTTAAAGTGATTGCCTTTGTTTCTCGGTAGCTTTAACCATATGAAATTCGATATCCAAATCATGTTCTAGAATTAGCATAGGTGATCTATGCTTTGAAAGTGAGAAGACAATATCTTTTAGGAGAACGATTCGAGTTATTTGCAGATCATAAGTCTTTGAAGTACAAATACTCTAAAAAAGAGTCATACATGAGATAGTAAAGTTGGCTAGAGTTTTTAGCAGCTTATGATTTTGAAATTAAGTATACGCCAGTTAAAGGAAATAAATATGCAGATGCACTTAGCAGGAAATATCAAAGTATTGTGTTATCTATGTTAGTATAACGGGAATATCTAGAGGCATTAACAACATGTGGTGTGAATTTAAGGTTAATGGCTAGTTCTGGTTGGAATACCGCAATGTTATCATCTTTGGAAGTTCAATTTGAAATGATTAAAGATTTACTTCTAAGCAGAGAGATGTTCCATTACTAGCTGAACGAATTATAATACTTAAGGATGGAACTAAGGTTAATGATGTAATAGAATTTAGTGTTCATCAAAATGGATGGTTAAGGAAGAAGGGACGGTTGTGTGTTCTAAATGTTTGTGACCTAAGGAAGAAAGTTCTTAGGGAGTGTCATCGATCGGAGTTTGCTATTCATTCTGGAGGAACCAAAATGTATCAGGATGTATGAAACAAACTTTCTTCTAGGAAGCAATGAAAAGAGATGTAGGCTTATGGGTGAAACAATGTTTAGATTGCCAACAAGTAGAATCCCAACATCAGAAAACAAGTGGATTGCTTCAAGCATTAGAAGTGCCACTTTGGAAATGGGATTCTATATCAATGGATTTTATCGATGGGTTGCTAAGGCCGAATAGGTGGAAATGAATATATCTGGGTTACGGTAGGTAAACTGACCGAGAATTCCCATTAAGTCGACATGGACGACACCTACTCTAGCAAAGTTATTTTTGAAGAATAATATAAGACTACATGGAATTCCTAATAGTATAGTCTATGACAGAGATAATTTGTTTACTAGTGAATTCTACCACCCACAAATAGAAAGGCAAACAGAAAGAATTAACAAAGTTCTTGAAGATTTGTTAAGAGCTTGTGTACTAGATTTTGGAGGTTCATGGAAAGACCATTTGCACTTATCGAGTTTTCCTATAGTAATAGTTATTAAACTATTATAGGAATGGAGCCTTTAGAAACTCTTTGTGGAAGGCAGTGCAAATCACCAGCATGTTGGTTGGAGACTAGGGATAAATTGATTCTTGGCTCAGATATGGTAAGAGAAATTACAGGAAAGATTAAGTTGATTCGAGTAAGGATGAAGGAACCTCGGTCTAAGTAGAAAAGTTATGCAGCAAGAGGTGTAAGGATCTAGAATTCTCAATTGGAGACCATGCTTTTTTTAAAGCATCATCGATGAAGGGTGTAGTACAGTTTCGTAAGTCAAGGAAATTGGCACCGAGATATATTGGTCCATTTCCTATCATATTAAGGATTGGGAAACTCACTTATTAGATAGAGTCATCAAATAGTTTCGCAGGAGTCGTTATTGTTTTTCATTTTTCTCATCTTAAAAAGTGTGCATGATCAAGAGACTACTATTGGATCGACTACATTGGATGATTTAGTAGTGGAACCAGATATGACTTTTGTTAGATTACCATCTCATGTTATAGAAAGAGATGTGAAGGGATTAAGAAACAAGATAGTCTAGTTAGTGAAAATCCAGTGGAGTGATAATGAGAAAGACTACATATGAAAGACAAAAGACAGGATTATATATTCTTATCTTGCATTATTTTGTGGATAAATTTTATATCGGACATGTAGAATTTTTGCTAGTAAGATATTGTAGTATTGCTGATATTTGTTTATAGCACATGTTTGTATGATTGTCATGCTTGATGTTTACCTTATCGTAATTTCAAGGATGCAATTCTTTAAGGAGGGAAGGTTGTAACACCTTTAATTTTTGTATAACAATATTCAAAGAATTTAATTAGATAGATTAAATAGAATAATATGATGATATAAGGAGAATGAGATCTATTAACTAAATAGGGTCGGGCCTTAATTAGTCAATTAATGATATATTTTTTAAACATTAAATAGAAAGGGGTTAATGGGAGAGGCATAATGGGAATAGTTCTTTAGTTCATTCACTAACCCCTTCCTTTCTCATTCATTCTCATTACATCTTCTAAAACTAAAAATAAACATAAAAGAGGCCCGTTAACAAAAGGAAAAGATGTGGAAGTCTAAAGGATTCAAAAAGAAAATCTTAAGGGAATTAATCTACATCAAATCTCATTCTTCTTTATTCAATCTAAGATGAATACCATCTCATTTATTTGTGCTTGTTTTTCGATTTACGGTTGATTTTATAATTGCTTGTGATAATATTTTATGCCTTGCTTGATAATATTATTAGTAGATTGAATGATGATCGTTAGAATTTTAATGGAATATTTATTGGTTTTAAAGGTAAAAACCTAAAATTTGATTTTCTATTGACTTGGAAGTTGGATATTTTGTGAAAAACAATATTTTGGAGATGGGTTTCAATTTTATAATTTTCCAAGTTCATATGAATATTTTATGAATTTCCTAAGAAGAAAATATGTATATTTTCGAATTTTAAAAATAATTAATTTAATATTTTTGTCTCAAATTTTTTATATGAGGAACAAGAAGGAAATTCAGATTTTTGGGGATTTTCTAAAAGTTTTCGAAAATTTAGTTTTTTGGGGATTTTCTAAAAGTTTCCCCTGTTGGTTACGATTTTCAATGAATCTTTTATTCTAGAAGATGTTCAATTAATATAAATAAAATATACTAATTATAAGCATTTCAAAGCTATTTGAGAAGGTAGTGTGTGACCTACTAGTAATTTCATCAAAAGAAAATGAAAGGTAGTTTATTATCCAATAATGATTTGACATAGGGCAAGAGTTAGTGGAAAGTTTTATCTTTAAACTAAAATAAATCATTTTTTATGTTATTTAAAAAATGTCATCGACTTTATAACTTTGTGTCTAGATACTTTTATATCCATAGAAACTCGATACTTGATACTTTTATATTCATAGAAATTCGATAATTTAAGGGTCGATACATGTGATAGCTGCTCGATAGCTATGTTCTATCTACCTCAAAAAGAACTCGACACCTTGTGTTTTAGAGCTCCAGTACCCTATGTTTTATAAAGCTTCAATACCCTATATTTTTTACAATGGTTCGATGACTCATATTTCCTAAGTGTTTTAGAGGATCGGCGCCTCATATTTTCCTTTGTGCTTTTGGACATTCAGTACCTCGTATTTTTAAGAAATTAACATCCTGGAGTTTTTAGAGGTTCGGTACCACATGTTCTTAAGAGTTCGACACCCCTTGTCAAATAGTGATTCGATAACATCTATATAGCTACTCGATAGCTATGATTTTAGCAGCTCACTTACCATATGTTTTATATGCTAGATAACTATGTTTTATAGGCCCGTTAGTTTATGTTTTTAGAAGCTTGATAACCATGTTTTAGTGGCTTAATATCCGTATGTTTGCAAACCTAAAAGCTATATTTTACAGGCTCGATAGCCTTATTTTTTACAAATTCAATAGCTCTTTTTTGAAGGATTGATTGCCTTATGTTTCAAAATTTTGATACCTGTGTTTTAAAGGCTCGACAGCCATAAGTTTACAAAGTTGAAAGCTATGTTTTAGAGGCTCGATAGCCTATGTTTCTGAGGTGCTCGACATCGCTATTGTGATAGCAAGTTTTTAAGAGCTACGAAAAGATGATAGCGCTTTAGTGTAAGATTTTGGCTAAGTATTTAGGCTACTTTTTCCTTATTTTATAAATGGTTTCAAAGGGCATATGTTTTCTATAAATAATTAGTTTCGAGGAAATGAAATAGTTTCTTAGCCCAATTTTATATTGATTTTACCAATATTATTATTAAACCCAAGTAATTTCATTATGGATGTAATTATGGATTTAATATATTTTGATGAGTGATGTTATATATTCTTGTTATCATTTGATCAGTTAAATTTACATATTTTAACCATTTTCATACTCACATCTACATTACTCATCATTGCATATTAGGAAAAGGGGAGTATAATTACCAGTAGGTTGTTCTATTAGAGAGTATGGTCAGAATAAACTCTTCAGAGTAGACATGCATCCAGCAGATTAGACATATCAATTGTGATAAGATGCCTTAAATTGATCAAAGAGATATTACTCATGAGTTTAAAACTAGAGAAGATTTAGGTGGGACTAGTGTAGGGTCACGATCTATGCTTCGGGTGTTAGCTCCAGTTGGTAAAGGTCCATGATTCCGGTGTATAGGGCTTCGTCAGTAGTGAGGCTAAAAAGATGTGTATTCGTAGGAAGAAACTCTTAGCTCTATATGCTCACCATGTTGTTTAAGTTGTTTCCTACTAGTCGTATTTGGAGATTTTAGGACATTTGATTATATTTTGGCCCTAGTCAGCCTGATAGATTATTAGTTGGTTGTGAACACTAATAGATTCATAGTGAACCTAGGAAATCTATAATTTAAGGCAGATGGTCAATTTTATAGAATAGGTAAACTTTGGGAATGCGTAACCCTTTGACAGACAAGTCATATTTGCTCATGTTGCTTGCATTTGATTATATCATGTTTTGTTTAAACCATTTGGTTAAGATAATAAGCTTACGGAGACGTGCAAGAGGCAAGTAAATATTAGAAGTTTATTTCCACTTTGTTGTTTGAAATTTTTGCTTTGTTTGAATGTTGTAATGATAGGATTCATAAATGTCATGTTGTTTGACTCTAATCACCCAAAAGGGCATCTTCGTAGTCTCTCTTGGAATATAACTGTATTTATTATATTTTTTTCGAACGTAGAATCAATGAGATTATGTAACAAATATGAAAATTTATTAATCAAATGTGTTTTGAAATTTTTTATACTCTTGTTGTGACGGCCCATGTCTCTTGACATGCCCAAAAGCCCATCGCACCAAGAAACATGAATTATCGGTTTGAAGTAAAAATATTATCATATAGACTAAGATAACAACACGAGAAATGAATTATTTAATCCAAACGTCATCACAGCAGAAACATTATCTCAGTTATACAAATAATCTCGAAGAAACAGTAATAACTGTTTCAATGCATAATAATATCCTAATCACACGAAATATCGGTACATAATCCCAAAATCAGAGTAAATTGTAAAAGCAATCCATCAGAAGCAAAAAATTAAAAAAAATTCACTGATAGGAAATACATGACAAAGGTGGAGGATAAAGCTAGACTCTAAGCACGAGAGTCTGAAAGTAGTGATTGATCTGTCACCCACTTCCATGTCCACCTATGGTGGGTAAAATGAAAAAATGGATCCACTTTCCCATTCTTGCTCACACTACGCCTGCCACCCACTACCCTATCATCGAAACATCTAGAAAATTAGGGATCCACTTTCCCATTCTAGCTCACACTATGTCTGGCACCCACTTTGGAGTCACCATGCTTGCGGCTGTTAGTACTTGGCCCCATCTAGCTTTATGTTGAGCTGTAGCCTCTTACCATCCAATCCAGTGCTAATCCACGCCATGATTGCACCATAAAACATGCAGTGCCTGAATCTTCTATTAGGACTGGACTCTTAGGGATGCCTTTGGCTATTGTTGGGCCCACTCGATCGTAACATCCTAAGCCTTTCACAAAATAAATTGCCTATCTTTTAATAGATCCCCTTGTCCAACATGTCAATAGGGAAACACGAACTAAATTTGCTCCCACAACCCTAATAGGAACTCATTTTCCTATCATCTTTCTAGCATAAAAAAGGGATCATAACAACTCAACTAGGTCCAAAACTTCAAGTTTTCCTCCATTATTTAGGATTGAGGCACAAAATAATCAACATGCCATTTTTTTCTTAAAGATGGTCTACCTAACTACCCCTAGGTCGACCGCCTACGGTTGACTATCACAGTGTAATTTCTATAGTTTCAGGATTTTGTTATTGCACTGGATTTTTCTAAAAGTTTATTCATTCATTAAACTTGATCGATTTCATTAAGCACATTATTAGCCCTAATTCATAATTCAACTTCTCAGATTCAATTCAATTTAAGTTGTAATTTAGGGTGTAACTCAAGGTTTAACAATTTCTAATATCCAATTGCAATTTACTAAAATCATTTATAATCCTCCAGTTCCACTTTATTTGATTAACAATTTGGATTTATGGGATCACAACCTAACCAACATAAAACAGAATTAAAATCAACTAACTTAATTATCCTATTAGATCTGGTCCCACTCACCTCTGTTTTTAGCTCTAGATCTTGTTCTAATCCCGCTTGATTCTTGTAGATCTTCTTAGCCTTCTTCCAATTGCTTGATCTCTCTGTTTAATTTGGTTTATATTTGAATTGAGGTTTGATTTGGGGATTTGAAATTGGTATGGGAATTAGGGTTTTTTTTAATTTGGCAGAGCTTCGCTATGATGGAGAAAACTAAGGGTTTACGTTAACCATAAGTGTTTATTTGCAAGGGAACCCAATGTTGAAGCTCATTGCAATTGGATTTTTTGAAGGATTTATTTAAAGAAGTGAGTTTTTGTATGAATTTAAATATAAGAGCATTGGTTGTTTATATATTTTAAACAAACATTTCAATTTACAAAATGGTTTAAGATAAAAAATTTAATTTAGAATATTTAATTGATTTTAAATATTTAAAATTTAATTTCATAAGTTAAATAACTTATATTTCAAATACAGTGATTTATTTGACAATTTAATTGCTATATTTAATTTTGGAATTATTCAAATAATTGAATCCTGAATTTAATATGAATGAAATGATTTCAAAAGTTGATTTAAATTCTATTTAAAATTTGAATGGAGTTAGTGAACTTTTAAGGTTGAATTTAAAGAGAATAAATTTATTTTGGAAAATAGCTTGTTATAATTGATGTGTAAAAATAGTCCTTTTAGGCACCATCTTGGATTTCAACGAAACCAGTTTCATCTGATTAGTAACAGTGAATTATTATAGGATCTCACGTTTCGTAGCAATCGTAGTTATTGTTTAGTCATGCGAGCTTGAAACGCATATAAATTAATTCAAGGTATTTAATTAAAATAACTTGATTGGAAAAGCTATCTTTTGAATATGATGGAATTGGCTTCCAATATAGGTTCGATTATGTTCGAAATAGGGGTATAAAAGATGGAATGCCAGGTCGTTTGGAGTTCGAAATTTTCAAGATTAATAGTGCCACGAAAATTTTCTATAAATAGCCATTAACATTCTTTCATTTGCTATAACCAAACACTAAATCTATTTTCAGCCCCCATTAAAACTCCCCCATCCAACGACCGTAGTTGATCGGAGCCTCTAGAAGGGAAATTAGCCTTCGAATTCAACTAGGGAATTGTAGAGAGCGACCGCATAAAGCTAACCAACGATTGTATCGAGCTATTGTCGATCGAGGTGGCGTCAATCAACCTTCGTTCGTTGTTGCATTTTTGGGTTCCCGTATGTGATCCACATGCGCGTATTTGGGGCTCGGTGCTGGGTAGGCGAACGGTGGGAGCGACGTAGGGTTGGTCGGCAATTGAGGAGATGGGGATGGTGGAGTGGTGATTTACGTTCAAAAAAAACAAAAGGAGAAAAACGTGGGCCTGGGTTCGTGCACGCCTAGAAACGAAGATATGAACAAAAAAGGTTAAGTTTAACTTAAAGTTAATTCATGTTAATTAAATTTTTAATATCTCGAATGCTAATTTATCTGTAACTTTCTTATACGAGATCAGATTCGAGCAAAACAAGTCGTGTTAGGTTCCTATCGACATCATCTACGACATGGAGATGGATCGCAATTTATTTAACTCTAGAATATTTTTAGTTTCCAATAAAGATGAGTAGTTAAACTCATTCATGAAGTACTAAATTCCTATTGTTTGTTAAACCAATTAGCAAAGTGATAAATTTATCTTGATTGCTATATGAAAATTTAATTGACTTGCAATTTAATTTATTGAATTTGAATTGACTGAATTTAGATCGACATTTAAATTTGAATGTTAAATTGATAATTAAATTTCCTAGTTAAATTTGACCATAAAATTGACGATAGGAATTGATAGTAAATTCGATAGTTAATTTATGACTTTAGATGTGACATTTAAACTGATAGTGATGGTTAACTTGATATTTATTCGATGTTGACAATTGAAATTTCATTTCATTTTAAACACTTGACATGGATGGTGATTGACTGTTGTGGTATGGATGAATTGGTTGCTTTAGATGTTGGTTGATATTGCGATGAATGATATCTGTGATTGGTTGTTATGTGTTTAGTGACCTTCATATACCCAATTATCACTCTATTATTGTCACTACTGATATGATTGATCATGTGTATATTTGATTTTGATATGGACCTGGGTCATTCTATTTGACTTATGTTTTATTGGATGCATTGTTGACTTCTTTGGCTGGATGGTGATTGTTGTGATTATGTCGCCGTTCGGCGAAATTTGAAGATTTTCGATACACTGAAATTTAGTTTTTGAAAATAACTCGAAATTCATTGATAAAACTTAAATTCTAGTTTTAACAATAATAATATATAGCTTTCCTAAAGAGTAGTAAAAAGTTTTACAAATTTTTCTATAACTTCAAAGAATAAAAGGAAGTGTTTGTTAGAAGACCGATGTTTAAAATCCAGTCATTAAATGATTTAGATACATGATACGTTGAATGGGATTATCGAATTTTGAAAATATGTAAAGTGCTGTAAAATCTTTTGAAACTGTACTAAATTATTTTAATAATATTTGATTCAAGAAATCCGAATTTATTTAGATGATTTAAAATAATTTGGAAGATTTAAACATTGAAGTTTTTTTTCAGTTGTGAAATATATTCAATCGATTTGTAGTTGATTAACTTATAAAAAACTCCGTAGTGAAGATTTAAAATAGTGAAAACTTTATGGAAATTTGAAACAAATGATGTTATTGCAAATATGTTTCACCTGATTTTGATTTGACTTAATGAGGATTTTTAGTCCTGGCTCGAGTGTTTTGTCTTTTAATTAAGCTCAGGTCAGACCGAGTTTTTCATTTATCGAATACAGTTATTCTAAAGGACGAATCATATCTACTAGTATTTATTCCAATGCACTATTTTATTCTTTCTATTAAAATTGTATAACTCTGATAGTATTGTATAACTCTGAATTATGTAGTAAATTGATTTGAGTGTATATTACTAAATAGCTTCATAAACTTTTTATGTGATTATTGTATTTTATCATTTCGTTGCGAGATTATGTTGTTCTTTTCTTCTTTTCTTTTTATTTCTTAAAAATAAACCCATTGATAAACTATCTTTTAAACAGTTTGAGTTGGACATGTGTGGTTTATTGTCGACTTGAACTGTCCAAAAAGGTGGGTTATCACAGTTGGTATCAAGGATTTAGTTTAGCATATGCCTATACATGTGGGATAAGCTCACTGAGTGTATGTACATATATGAGAGAGCGTATTTTATAGTGATATAAAAATGCTTTGAAATTAATAAATGAAATTATTTTAACCAAGATTATATTTATAATATAAAAGAATGAATTAGATAGGCTGATAAAATCATTCGTGACTATTTGATTATGATTGCATGTTATCTCTTTGTGGGTTGATTGATCAATTGATATGGTTATGCATATTATCGTTTACTGATTAGTTAGTTATGATCCACTAGTTTATGAGCATTTGACTTTTGTTGTTGACTTTCGAATACTGCATAACCAGTTGTAAGTAATTTACCTTTTCACACATGGGAAGGGTAGAAACTGTAATCTTATGGAATGTTGAAATGAACACCTTGTGAATTAAGTTTCACAATTTGATCGAGGCGTTTGACGACAATGTTGGGTTAAAATTGATTGTTTAGATTAAAGTTTTTTATTTCAATCCAAACAAAGAATTACGATTCTTGAAATGAATATCATAAGATAATGACTCATACAAATATGATTTATGAATAAAGAGAAATTCAAACTAAAAATTTAAGAGTTTGAATTCCGAGAGTTTTTGAAATTGGTTTTTAAGATTTCAAAAATATATAATAGCATAATTTGAAAGTATTTTCTGAATATTATTTTTTATAAATGATTTCAAAGGGGAACTTCAAAAGTTTTAAAAGAAATAAAAGTCTGAAACTCACTTTTGTCGTCGAAAAATAAATTTTTGTGATGAATGCAGCATCCTCGACGTTCATTTTGGAGTTTCAAAGTGGGGGAGTCCACTTTAGAAGCCTTGCTACTTGATTTTTTAATGAAACTGATTTTATTCAAATACCTGATGTATGATTTGATATTCGAAAGAGATATTTATATATTTATTTCAAACGATTTGAAATAAAACCGGTGTTCAGTACTTGAGTTTTCTATTTAATAATATTATGAACACATGTATCCGATGCATTAGGACTGATTGATCTATTAATTGTGCATCTTGTTGAGATGATTGTTAATTGATTTCCAATTTTGAATTGGAATTTGATTTTTTCAACTATTCTGAATACTCAAACACTTCAAATTGAGAATTATTTTTCAAAGCTAAGTATTTTGGAAAGTATATATAGTTTAGTTTTGAAAATGTTAAAATAAAAATTAATAGAAGTTGAACAAGCTTTAAAATGTTAAATATTTTGATAAGTGAATTGTATAAGTTTATTTTGAATTGTACATGTACGAAATTTAGTTTTGAGATGTTTTAAATGAAAAGATTTTTAAGAAATGTTTTGAATATAGTGAATATTTGTAAAAACTTATTATTTGCAAATTGAACTTTTTTAAGTAGTTCTAACTTTGTATAAATATGAAAAATAGTTTTGAAAGGTTTATAGTGAAATTTGTTTTAAGAAACATTTTGAAACTAGTAAATATTTTATAATAAAAGATTTTGGAAAGTATTTGATTTGGAAAGAAAATTTTAATTTGATATAAATATAAAACTAAAGTTGTGAAAAACTACTGATTTGAATTTGGATTTTTTTTCAATTTGAATGATATGTAATTTGAAAAAAAAGGATTGTTGAAATGCTATATGAATTTGAAATGAATTGACATTTAAAAGTGGGAAAAGGTGAAAGGAAGAGGGGATTCGAAGATGGGGCTGTGAGCAATGGAGGAGGAGGGGTGGTGTTGCCTTGGTTTAAATATGCTAAAAGTTGGATCTTTAGATTTTGGTAACGGTAGGAAGTGTCCCTATGATTCTTGTGGCTTTGTACTAATGTTTAGCTTGGAAATAAACGAGTTATCTCACTATCTTGTTTTTATATATTTTGTATATATATGTTGTGTTTGAATTATAAAGTTAAAGTGACATTAGCTAATTAAAGTTATAAACTCTGGACCCCTCTTGCTTTTGAAAGTAATGACAATTTTATATTATATAACATCACTTCTTTTACCCTCTTAAACATGTGGCATGACCTATACTTGATGTTTAAATGGTTATTTGGCCCATGTGCTGAATTGAAGTCAGTTTGAAAGTGTTTGTGTTGAATATGCATCTATATGATTTTTGTTTGATGATAATAAACATATATACATTCATTTAAATATATTTCTTAATATACTATTTTATTTTCACAGATTAAATAAATAGTTGCTGAATAAAATAAATAACACAGAATTTGAATTCAAACGAATATTTTATTCAAACAAATATTTATAACAATTTTGATTGTACAATTTCAAGCTCTCACTATAACTATACAAATTCAATTACAATACAATTTCTGATTACATCACAATTCATTTTTACATATCATCACCTCACTACATATCACTCACACTCGTATTTTATCTTCAACTTCATTCCAGATAGAATCCAGCATCTAAGCAATCTGCAAAAATATTCACTAACGTAGTAAAATTGAAAAAGAAATATTTTTGCAATATAAAATAAAATACGGACTTTGAAAATACTATTTGCCTCAGTTATTTGGGTTGTTTGTCATCATTAATATTTGAATTCATTACACACGAACAATGTGACATGCACAGTGTATCACTGTACATGCCACAAGGCCGTGCACACCGATATACACTTGATAATGCTACAGGGACAGGTGAGCACAAGGTCAAACCCAAATAAAAAGACGGGTTCAACTCAGGTGCAATATAAATAAAATCTCGACTACGAGCACAGGTCAAACCCAAATTATCGGATTCAACTCAAGTGCAATAAAACAATGTTACAACTTTCAACACAAGCCTCGACCAAAATCAAAATAAACTCAAGGCTACAACTCAAATGCAAGATGCCAAATTCCAAGAAAAGGAACTACAACATCAAGTATACATGGAGCAATGATCAGAAAGTAAAATTCAACAGTGCATATATGAAGTATACAAATACAAGACCATACAACAATTGCAGTGAACACACATGAATCTACAAAACCACAAGTGCTCAGCAAGCAGAGCACACAACTCAAGAGCCAATGCTAACATGAAGTACTACAATGCAAAAGTACCAGACACAATAGCAGTGAAGTAGTCAAGGGATGCACCAGTGTACAAAGTGAATCAAGGTACCAGACTCGACCACAACATATCAAGCATACAAGTCTGATGCAGACAATGTCAACAAGACAAATGAATACAACTGATTCAAGTGAATGGCAACACTAAGCAATGGATTAGTAAAATATTGACTTCAACATAACAGTGACAACAATACAGACTGGACTACATGTGCAACTACAGTATGCTAGTATAGGCCGCAACAAAATGCACAAGACACAATGAATACATGAAGGCAGTTCACAAGTCAAAGACTAGAGCATCAAAATCAATGTCAGTAGAAATCAAATAAACAAAGTCGAAGACATAATCAAGTCAAAGCAGTTTTAAAATAATCAAGATACAAGCCAGAAGAAGATATCTTGCATCAGGAATTACAGAGTGATAAAGTCAGGTTCAAAGAAGTCAGGATCGAAGTCACAGTGAAGCTAGCAACTCAAGGGGCCAGAAATTCAAGAAGCCGCAGATTAAAATGTCGAAGTCAACAAATTTGAAAACCACAAATTCAAAGCCGTGAATTTGACAAAGTCAAAATGTCACAAGTCAAAGCAAAAAATAATTCACGGAGCATTAAAAAACAACACCGTGGTCATCACGAAATGAATCAAATCTGTGACCATCAAGTAACGGAGTATATACGTATTCTGAACAAGTCAATACAATCTCGAGCAAACAATCGAAATCCAACAATCAAGCTATATCAGTTAACAAATTCAGATAAAGAATATACGACGAAAAAATAGGGATTAAAACCCTATATAAACAAATCATCATCGGCATTCGAAAGATAAGAGTTCGAGTATGAAGCACACAAAAGCACAAAAGCATAAATTCTTACCGCAGCAACAATCGAACTCGTCGAAGCAACCGAAGTGAGCAACAAGGATTCGATCGAACAAGACTTCATGCAATTAACCACTGATTCGATCAATTTACAGTCGGAGCTTCGAAAAAGCCCTAAATCTCAGAGCCAAGAGAAAACGAGAGCCGCCATTTTTTATCTTCCAGAGCAAAATGAAGAACGGGTTTATTTACAAAGGAAAAAAAAGGACCGGCTTGGGTTTAATAGGATTAAGTTTAAAAGGGGATTTGTTTTATTAATAAGGGCTTTGTTTTTAAGGGTTTTAATATTTGTTTTTAATTTTAAAATTCTCTTTTAACCGTTGTATTTTTCTAGTCCTGTGACTAGGGGACAAACTACGTGGCGTAGTTTGAGAATTCGCAACTCAGTGGCTGAGTTGTGGCAGGGTTTTGAGCGTAGAGTTAGGTTAGTCAATAGCGGGTCTCGCGAGTTTACGTGTGTAAGCGTGGGACTATCTAATTTCTAGTAGAAACCTTGGGGGCAGCACGTAGGCAGGGTTTTGCCGAAGCTGGGTAAATTTTGTGTTGTTCTGTTATTTATATTTTGCGATATCTGTGTTGTTATTATTCTGCTTTAGTCTGTGTTGAAATCTGTGTTGAAAATATTTTATAAGCTTCCACAATAAATATTTTTATAATTAATAGTATCACCCTATTCACCCCCCCCCCTCTAGGGTGAAATCGATCTTACAAGTGGTATCAGAGCTAGGAATAGAAGTCAACTTTTGTTTAAAAAATTCGATTTTTTCAAAAACCAATTTTTGTTTTAAAGGTTTGAATTTTTAAAATGGCTTCTTTTAATACTGCTTTTACTGAGGGCCAGTCCATAGTTAGACCACCAATGTTCAATGGTGAATATTCTTGTTGGAAAAATAGGCTAGAAATTTTTCTGAAAACCATTAATGTTTGGAATATTGTTGAGACAGGATATAAAGCACCGACTATAATTATAAATAATCAAGAAATAAGTAAACCAAAGGATCAATGGACAGAGCTAGAAAATAAATTACAAATGATTAACGCTAAAGCTATGAATTCTATTATCTGTTCATTAGATCAAATTGAATTTAATCGTGTCTCACATTGTCTAACTGCGTAGGAAATATGGCACACTCTCGAAGTGACTCACGAAGGAACGTCTCAAGTCAAAGAATCTTGCCTTGCCATGCTAAGCAGCGAATACGAGAACTTCACAATGGCGAAAGAAGAAAATGTCAAAGAGATGTACGGACGACTTTCCAATATCGTATACAAATCAAAAGCTCTTGGAAAATCATACACAGAATTGGAGATAGTCCAAAAAATCCTCCGAGTCCTTCCACGAAGTTTTGAAGCAAAAGTGACTGCCATTCAGGAATCGAAAGATTTGAAACAACTCAAAGTTGAAGGACTCATCGGAAATCTCACCACTTATGAGCTAGAAATGAAATTCAAGGAAGAGCGAGAAGGAAGTGATATTCGAAAGAAATCGGTAGCTCTCAAAGGAACAACAGAAAGTGATGATGATAACGATGATGATGATGAAGCAGCTGAGCTGGAGATGATAATAAAGAAAGTCAAAAGGTGGAATCACAAATACAGAAATCCAGCTCTAAATCAAAATTTTAAAAGCAGAATAGCCAAAGCACTAAACAACCCAGAAGAGAAGGAGATTATCTGCCACAAGTGCAATAAGCCTGGCCACATCAAGCCAAATTGTCCTCAAAATCGACACGGCCAAGGAAAGAAACAAAAAAGGAGAAGTTTTGCAGCCATGTGGAATACGAGGGATGAAGATAACAAAAGTACTAGCAGTGAGAGTGAGAAAGCATATATGTGCCTTCGAGGTAATATAACTGATAGCGACGATGACGAGCCAAGCGAGGTATCAAAACTCACTCACTCAGAATTACTTATTTATTTCCACGAAGTAAACGGCTGTTTTGAACGACTTAGGGAAAGATACGCTAAACTAGAATCACAAAAGGATAGTCTGATAGAAATAAATGAACAACTTAATCAATTAGTTAAAAACTATCAAAATATAATCCCTAAGTGTGATAAGTGTCCAACATTCGAAGAAGAAATTAAAAAATCAGAAATTAAAATTAAATCGCTTGAAAATGAAATTCTGATTTTAAAAGAAAGTGAGAACACAAGGAGAGAAAACTCTATTAAAAAGTGCACTCAATTGTTGAATGAAAATGAGACACTCAAATCACAAGTCCAACAATTGTCTACTACTTTAGATAAGTTTTCCAAAAGTGAAAAATCATTGAATATGCTATTAGGGAAACAATCGGTCAATATTGATAGACAAGGACTTGGGTATACTCAAACAGAACAGTATAGAAGTGAAATTAAACAAGTCAATTCAATGTGCACTATTTGTAGAAAAACTGGACACAATCAAAATAATTGTTGGTATAGACCTAAACATGTGAAAACAATTCCAATTTGGGTTCCAAAAGGCACAAATATAAAATCTCTCAAAGTAAAACAAATTTGGGTGCCGAAGGGAACAATTATAAATAGTTTTGGGTCTCCACAAAATTATTTTTATAAATATTCTGCCACTAACAACCATGGACCTATAAAAACAAATAGGTCACAAAAATCTTTTTCCGTGTAGGTGTGGTGGCAGATTAAGGAGCAACAACAGTGTTCTCTGGATTTTGGCTGTTCCAGAAACACAACGGGCGACAAAGCAAAAGTTCCTTAGCCTAGTATAAAGGTGACAGAATCACAATGGACAACAACGAAAAATATCGTAAAGGTAAAACAGGTAATGGTATAGTTATTTGAACGATATTAAATGTGATAATCTGCACCATATTCTGAATTAAATCAGCCAATAATGAGATGATGAAATAATGATAATTTTGATTCTGGCTTATTCAAAATTGTTGGCCAATTATATTCTTATGCCAAAAACACTATAAAATTCTCTAGATTCTTTGAATTACTTCATATAGATTAATTTGGATTACTGATGGTGTTATTGATTGATAATACATTTGGCTAACTCTATATTCATGGTTTCTTTTGACACGACTTCAATTAAAATCCTAAAGAATTTCATCTAAAAATTATAAAAAGGATTTTAAGAAATTGTTGAAACTTCAAAAAATTGTTTGGAATAATAATAATGTTTTAATGACTGATGATTTCTCATGAATATAGTTGTTTATCCTATGGCTTCTAAGATTGACACTATGATATGTGTTTGATTGTTAACTCGGTTTCATTTCAAATTCCCGAGAATTTCATTTTAAAATTTTTGAAAATAATTCTGAGATAGTTTGTTGAAATTTCACAATCTGGTCTATGTCATCCAACGAGTGATAATTGAGTGAATTAAAATACAGATGCAGATTACACTGGTAATCTAGTTGATAGAAAAATTACTAGTGAAACGTAATTTATTTTGAGACATTCATTAACTGCATCATTTTTCAAAGAAAATATCTGCATATTTTTCACTTGAAATAATTTTTAATTTAGCAGAAATTTTTCTTAAAAACCCCTTCTAGAAAATAATTTATGTTGACCTTGTTTTCAGATTGGTCATTTCTTGAAAAATTGATTTTATAATTATTTTTGAATTTGATTTTAAATGATTACATTGACTAATCTGACTCCCTACTAATTATCTAAAAAGATAAATAGTGATTGAAAAAGTGATGAGTGTTGATATTAATCATATATTATGACTTAAGAAAGTATAATTAGAAAATTTCTTTAGAAATTTAAACAAGAGTTATAAAACTTTTTGTTGGTAAATATTCCATGACCATTTCTATTTCTATCATTTTTCTATCGACCAGCACTCATCAAAATTCAATATAGTATGTCAATATGTGGTATTTTAAACGAGAAATCATTTGTGCTTCAATTTATTATATTTTTAGCAATAAAAGAAAAAATAATAATATCCAAAGTATTCACTCTCATTTAAAAGTCCTCACGGTTATGCATGGATGAATTACTTGGATTTTTGATTATGTGCTTCCATGCTTATTTAAAAGTCCTCACGGTTATGCATGTATGGAACGCATATCAAAATTGATTGATTTAATATACAAGTTGATTCTAATCCCATTTAAAAGTCCTCACGGTTATGCGTGGTTAGAAGATACTTGAATTTATTTTTTAATAAATAATTGGAATTCTACTAATCTCATTTAAAAGTCCTAACGGTTATGCATGGTTAGTAGATATTCAAATTTCCTGAAATAAATATACCACAAATAGACACAACTATATGGTTTTATTTGATGAAATCATCATATCATTCTGAAGTGGAATATGCATCAATTAGAGTATTTATAATTTTTGTTTGATTTTCTTATTGAAATTAATATTTATACTCGATTGAGTTTTAATGATGTATTAATGTCTATCACTATATCCCTATTTTTCTAACACTATTACTCTTTTGCTGATAACAAAAGGGGGAGAGAAAGGTTAAGATTTTGGCAAATAAAATTCATATATTTTATTCTCATGCATATATGAAGAGGGAGTATTGTGTAGAGAGGGAGCATTCAAATAGGGGGAGCACATTGAATGATCAAATACATTTAATAAATTCAAAATCTTAAATATATGTTTGTTATCAACAAAAGGGGGAGATTGTTGAATATGCGTCTATATGATTTTTGTTTGATGATAATAAACATATATACATTTATTTAAATGTATTTCTTAATATACTATTTTATTTTCATAGATTAAATAAATAGTTGCTGAATAAAATAAATAACATAGAATTTGAATTCAAACGAATATTTTATTCAAACAAATATTTATTACAATTTTGATAGTACAATTTCAAGCTCTCACTATAACTATACAAATTCAATTACAATACAATTTCTGATTACATCACAATTCATTTTTACATATCATCGCCTCACTACATATCACTCACACTCGTATTTTATCTTCAACTTCATTCCAGATAGAATCCAGCATCTGAGCAATCTGCAAAAATATTCACTAACGCAGTAAAATTGAAAAAAAAATATTTTTGCAATATAAAATAAAATACGGACTTTAACAATACTATTTGCCTCAGTTATTTGGGTTGTTCGTCATCATTAATATTTGAATTCATCACACACGAACAATGTGACATGCACAGTGTATACCGATATACACCGGTATACACTTGTGAATGCTACAGGGACAGGTGAGCACAAGGTCAAACCCAAATAAAAAGACGGGTTCAACTCAGGTGCAATATAAATAAAATCTCGACTACGAGCACAGGTCAAACCCAAATTATCGGATTCAACTCAAGTGCAATAAAACAATGTTACAACTTTCAACACAAGCCTCGACCAAAGTCAAAATAAACTCAAGGCTACAACTCAAATGCAAGCTGCCAAATTCCAAGAAAAGGAACTACAACATCAAGTATACATGGAGCAATGATCAGAAAGTAAAATTCAACAGTGCATATATGAAGTATACAAATACAAGACCATACAGCATATTGCAGTGAACACACATGAATCTACAAAACCACAAGTGCTCAGCAAGCAGAGCACACAACTCAAGAGCCAATGCTAACATGAAGTACTACAATGCAAAAGTACCAGACACAGTAGCAGTGAAGTAGTCAAGGGATGCACCAGTGTACAAAGTGAATCAAGGTACCAGACTCGACCACAGCATATCAAGCATATAAGTCTGATGCAGACAATGTCAACAAGACAAATGAATACAACTGATTCAAGTGAATGGCAACACTAAGCAATGGATCAGTAAAATAGTGACTTCAACATAACAGTGACAACAATACAGACTGGACTACATGTGCAACTACAGTATGCTAGTATAGGCCGCAACAAAATGCACAAGACACAATGAATACATGATGGCAGTTCACAAGTCAAAGACTAGAGCATCAGTATCAATGTCAGTAGAAATCAAATAAACAAAGTCGAAGACATAATCAAGTCAGAGCAGTTTTAAAATAATCAAGATACAAGCCAGAAAAAGATATCTTGCATCAGGAATTACAGATTGATAAAGTCAGGTTCAAAGAAGTCAGGATCGAAGTCACAGTGAAGCCAGCAACTCAAGGGGCCAGAAATTCAAGAAGCCGTAGATTAAAATGTCGAAGTCGACAAATTTGAAAACCACAAATTCAAAGCCGTGAATTTGACAAAGTCAAAATGTCACAAGTCAAAGCAAAAAAAAGTTCACGGAGCAGTAAAAAACAACACCGTGGTCATCACGAAATGAATCAAAGCCGTGACCATCAAGTAACGGAGTATATACGTATTCTGAACAAGTCAATACAATCTCGAGCAAACAATCGAAATCCAACGATCTAGCTATATCAGTTGAAAAATTCAGATAAAGAATATACGACGAAAAAATAGGGATTAAAACCCTATATAAACAAATCATCATCGGCATTCGAAAGATAAGAGTTCGAGTATGAAGCACATAAAAGCACAAAAGCATAAATTCTTACCGCAGCAACAATCGAACTCGTCGAAGAAACCGAAGTGAGCAACAAGGATTCGATCGAACAAGACTTCACGCAATTAACCACTGATTCGATCAATTTAGAGTCAGAGCTTCGAAAAAGCCCTAAATCTCGGAGCCAAGAGAAAACGAGAGCCGCCATTTTTTATCTTCCAGAGCAAAAAGAAGAACGGGTTTATTTACAAAGGAAAAAAGAAAAAGGGCCGGCTTGGGTTTAATAGGATTAAGTTTAAAAGGGGATTTGTTTTATTAATAAGGGCTTTGTTTTTAAGGGTTTTAATATTTGTTTTTATATTTTTTTTTAATTTTAAAATTCTCTTTTAACCATTGTATTTTTCTAGTCGTGTTACTAGGGGACAAACTACGTGGCGTAGTTTGAGAATTCGCAACTCAGTGGCTGAGTTGTGGCAGGGTTTTGAGCGTAGAGTTAGGTTAGTCAATAGCGGGTGTCGCGAGTTTACGTGTGTAAGCGTGGGACTATCTAATTTCTAGTAGAAACCTTGGGGGCAGCACGTAGGCAGGGTTTTGCCGAAGTTGGGTAAATTCTGTGTTGTTCTGTTATTTATATTCTGCGATATCTGTGTTGTTATTATTCTGCTTTAATCTGTGTTGAAATCTGTGTTGAAAATATTTTATAAGCTTCCGCAATAAATATTTTTATAATTAATAGTATCACCCTATTCACCCTCCCCCTCTAGGGTGAAATCGATCCTATAGTTTGAAGCAAGAATAGTCGTTATAAGTGCACTTCAATATCCTTTAACTTCAACTTGTGTAAATTGGATATTTGTGATCTTAACATGGGATAATTTGATTTGGTTATTCTCTACATTTATTTTGGTTTATCTGAAAGTAAATAAATGGTTTGTAAAGTTATAGAAATTATGACCCAAATTTGTAGAAGTAAGAACAAAAATGTGGATATAAATACACTTTATAAATATAGCTTGTTTTTGGGAATTTTTATAAATAAATTGAAGACATTCTTAGGGATTTATTTCCATGGTTAGTTAGTGCCCTAAGGGTAATTCTTACTACAAAAATTTCAAAACTTATGTCACTTGCTAAAGTGATTAAAAGTAGTCATAAAGATCGTGCTTTTCAATGTAGTTTTTAATCGGGACTTTTAACTGCATTTATAAATGTTGTAGTAAGTCGCTTAAGGTTTTAAGTGTTTAAAAATGATATTTAAATTTGGTATTTTTTAAATCTTTTTAGAGATGTTTTTCTAACCTATTTTGAAGTATTTTAAAGTTGGTTTGAAGTTTAAATATATTTTTAATAATTATACATGTATTTTCAAAGTAAAGACAATTTATAATATAAAACATGTTTTTCATCAAATTATAAATTAGTTATTTTTAAGGGATATTTTACGGAGATATTTAAAACCTATTTACTAGTACTTTTAAAGTATATAAAAGTTTTTAAAAAGGTAATTGACTAAGACTAACACTAAAATCCAATGAGGTGGACTTCTCTATTTGTGAGAGTTAAGATTAATATCGAGTAAGGATGGTGCAATAGAACTCTAACCTACCAGCTTCCCTCTTGAACAATGAGTGATTAATTTGAAATGTTAGAAATATGGTAATCTTATGGTATACTTTCTTATTTAAATGGTAATTAACGTTGCTTAATGCCAAATCCGACGAAGTTAGCTTATATATTTGTGAGACTTAAGATTGATGTCGAGTAGGGACCGAGCAACAGAGCTCTAAACTACCGTCTTTCCTCTTGAACGAGGAATAGATAAATCAGGAATGTCGGAAATGGGTTGATCGTTGTTACTTGTTTATGAAACTCATTAATACCATACTTTACACTAAAAGCCAATGAATAGACTTATCTATTTGTAAGCTTCAAGAACGAAGTGTCTAGGAAAGGTATTGATGCAGCTAGTGTTCTAACTTACCTGACTTCACTCTTTGACGAGCAATAGTTAAGTTGAAATATTGAAAACGAGTTAAATATACGAATATTGATTTGTATAAGCAAGTATTTTAACTAGATATTCGATCAGTCGACCATCGAACTTACCCAAATATTATTAATTTAGATTTTTAAAAAGAATGTTTTATAGATGATATAAGTATGGAAATGTTTTGATTTTGTTATGACAATGTGTTAAATGACATTCTTCTTTAACCCTTTTTTATTATACTTACGAGTGTACTGGCACGCGCTTCGCGCGTGAATTGTTTTTCTTATAAATTGTATATGTTTAAATCAGTCAAAAAAATAATCTTTTTATTTTCAAGTGATTTAACATTTGTATGTTTGTCTGCGGCTGCGACGTAGTGGAAAGGAGGCTTGGGTTCTGATAAAAAGACTCAGGTTCGATTCCTACCATGTGCTTCCCTATCCTATATAAATTTACTTGGGGGTACGGGGGCTTGGATCAGCGGGTGGCTTTACTGTACCCTCCTCCGGAGTTTACCGGCCTGCAGGGTTCTCCTGGGTCTTTAAAAAAAATTGTTTATTTGCAAAGAAATATTTTGAATTTATAAAGAAATTTTAATTTTAGATTCTATTTTTAGAAGCATTTGAATTTGTAAATCATGTTTAATTATTAGATGCTACTTTTAGGGGCAATTGAATTTGTAAAAGAAATTTAGTATTAGATCCTATTTTTAAGTGATTAAGATTGGATAATATATAAAGTGGCATTTTTGGTAGTTCAGGTTGATACCAAAGCTATTACAAATATTATTAAAGATGAACGTAAATAGATCTTTAAAAGAATGTTTTAAATATAAGCTTTAGTGAAATGGTTTTGGGTTTGTAGTGACAATATTTAAGTAACATTAATATCAAACCTTTTTGAATGGATTTTTGAAAGTAATTAGATCCTTAAAACGAATATTTTAAAGGAAATTATAATTTAGGAATCTTTTGGAGAAAGATAGAAAAACCAAAGGTTTAATGTAAGAAATCTTGTTAATGATTTATGAATATACTTATACCATATGAGATAAGTACATGGATACTTTTGAAAAGAGTACAAATAAATAGCAAAAATTCATAAATGAAGTTTTATTAGATAAAAGAAGTATTACTATTAAATGAGGTTTTAATTAATTAAAGATTGATTTAAACAAAAAGGGGATTAGAAGTTGCATATCTAACTTAACCGTACTTTGTATGACTTGATAATGGTTTGTATGACTTGAGAGGATAACCATTATGGCATTCCATGCAGTCTCAAAAGTATTGTTATAAGCTAGTTACATATTTCTTGAGTTTCTCATACCAGATTTATGCCTAACTCGTGGCTTTTGTTTTTCCCTAAATTCCTCATGTGTTCTTTCGAGTAGTTTGAGAAAGGCAGATTTTCGCTGATGTTCATTGACGCTCGACGAGATGAGCTGGATGTTTCACTTACTATAGTATTTTTTATTTCTACTGCATTACTGTAATGTATCAACATTGTAAGGACAAGCAATTATAACTGTACAGGCTGATGATAGTACTTAAGTTTTGTAACTTCAAAATTTCTACATCTGAGTAACCCTTTGTATCGTTCTTTTGATATTATATGTTATCGTTGCACTAGTGAGATTCTAATATTGTGTTCTCTTCTTCCTTATTCTATTTCCTTTTCCTTTTATTTTACCCTAACAATTTGTCTTTTCGGCATTTAGGTGCTCGGCACGTAAATACCGTGGTGTGTTAGTGTCAACATTCGGGGGTCGAAAAGACGGATTGTTACAAATTATTTCCATGGTTTACATTCTTATATCTTGATTTGTTACAATTATCAAAATAACATGGATCAGTTTCCTCCTATTATTTTACATTCAAATTCATATATTTAAATCAATTAGACGCTATAAATTCAAATTGTTTAAATAAATTCAAGTAACTAATATTCATTACTTGTCGACTAATTTCTCGCTACATTACAGCGTGATAGGGGGTTCTCGCTTTGCGTTAGGTGGCGAACGGGAGACTCTTACCCCTACATGTCCCCGGGGGTAGTATAAGGCCTTTTGGGGTTGGTTGCGACTCGAGAGGGTGGCCGTAAAAGCAAACCCGAGGTATCACTGTGAGCCACAGCGGGGCTGGGATGGTTGAAAAGCCTACCGGTCGTGAACCGTTGCTGAAGGTTGAAAAGCCTAGGACGTCACACTTGGTATCAGAGCTGAAGGTTAAGCGAGAACCTTGGCTCTGTTGAGATTACTCGTTAAGGATAGGGTCAATGGTACCCTAGAACGAGTTGAGTGTATATATATATGAGAGCGTATTTGTTATTTTCATATATAAAGATTTCAAATGATTTTTATATAAGATTATATTTGATATATAAAGCAATATTTCTTTTAATATATTAAAGAAATTGGTGTTGAATCATTGGAATTAAATAAGATAATAAGAATTAAGTGGTAATAGAAATACAACGAAATTGAAATTAAATGAAGATAAGTTTGAAATAGAATTCAAACTGAAATTAAAATCTTGGATTTGTAGAAGTGTTATCAAGAATAAAGATAATAATAAATTGGTTTCCAGATATGATAATCTTAGTTATTATCATAAATGGTTATTGTGTTTAATAATGGAATGTTGTAAAAAAAAAATTAAGCAAAATAAAATGTTTTAGGGAAGTAAAACATTTAGGCAAGTATGACTTGTAAATTGAAGATAATTTTAAATTTTAAATTTTAAATCTAAATCCAGAAAACTTGAAATTGTTTTGAATTAAAAACCAAAGGTGGTTTAAAATTTAAGATATAACTTGATATGTAAAGGAAATAAATATGTATAAATGAGGATATACATAATATCAAAGATGATTTGAAATAAACTCTAAGTGTTGAGTTTTAAAATTTTTCCTTGGAATGTGATATGAAAACCAAATTAATAAGTTTTTGAACTTATAAGTGGGAAGATTATTAATATAAAGTTTAAAATTTGAATAGGAATTCAAATTGTGTAAAGTTGACCGGATTAAGTAAATTTAATTTAACTTGGAAGAAGTTAAATAAATTTGAATGAATAACTTGAATTGTAAATTTCAAGATGAAATTTAAATTTAACTTGGGTAGTTAAATGGTTGATTTAAATGGGAGTTATGAGTGATCTCAAAATGGGTTTGAGATCTGGAAATTGAAAATGGATAATAAATTAGAATTTAAAGATTTAAGTTGTTAAATTAAAAATAAAAGTTGATTTGATTTAAAAATAAGGGTTAATTTGATTTAAGGGATTAAATCAACATTTTAAATTTTTAACTCGAATTTATATAATTCGAGATGGTTTTAAGTTAAGATTTTAATAGAATTAGTTCAAATTGAATTTGATTTGAATTAATTAGAACTGTGATTGAAGATGGATAAGCATAAGTTTAAAAGAAATTTGAATTGATATAATTTAAAGTGAAGTTGAAGTTAAATATTCAAATGGTAAATTAGAATTGAAATGATTTGAAATTGAAGTGGATTCAATTTGAAATTAGTTTGAATAATTTGAAATTGTAATTAAAGTGAATATGTTTAAAATCAAATGGAATTTGATTTGAATTTGGAAAGGAATTAAGATTAATTCAACTTGAATTGGGATTGAATTAAATTCAATGGAAATTGAAGTATTGAGTCAATTTAAATGGAAGTGGGAATTTAAATTGAATTGATGGGAAATTAATTGGAAATGGAAATTGGGAAATTAAACAGTTTGGCTCTGGATTATTTTCAAAATAAATTGTTTTAATACAAATATATTTTTCCAAACTATTTACTATACAATCTTTCTTCTTAAACCCCAAACTATCTTGTACTTATTTTACAATTATTTTGGATCTATTTAACTATTTTGAAACTGTCTTATAAACTAATTTCTATTTTTCAGTTACTTATATCTAATCACTATTTTAAAAACTATTTTGCAATTATCTAACTATTTTATACCTACTTAACTGTTTTACAGCTATTTTACAAACTAATAACTATTTTTCAACTACTTATCTATTTTAAACTTTTCCAAGCTATTTTTAAATTTAAATAGGTCAGAATTCAAACTGTTTGTAATTGAAGTAATAACTCAATTGAAAATGGAAGCAATTGAGAATAAGTGAATGAATTAAAGGAAATGTGAATAGAAAAGAGAATTGATTTGGCTAATAACCAATAAAGATAAATACGTAGGATATACGTATATTATTCTATTCGCATAGTGATTTGATCCAGATTCGAACACAGAATTTCGAGATAGTATTATCAATCCAAGTTGGGATTTTTCGCTCGATTTTCGAGGGCAAACCTGGATATGGATTGTTGATTGGTTCTAGATATTCTCTATCATAGCTACGACTATGCAAGGAGAATGATGGTTTCTGATCAAGAAACCAGATCTGAGTCCGCACTAGGAATTCGGGTGGACGATACTAGTTCGGAAGTGAAATTGTGTGATCGAGTGGGCGATCAAATTGATATAGCGTACGGATGATATGTGTGCATCGTACGGATTTGAATGAAATTGATATTGAAGATTGGGGATAAGAACTGTAAAATGGTTTTCGAAAAGAAATATGGCTAATAACTTTATAAAAGATTTATCAAATGTGAATATTTGATTTAGAATAAAATAAAGTTATATATCCTTGTTATATAAGGTAAATCTTCCCTTGTTGAATCTATTGCTAAAAGAAAAGGGTTTTGAAATATTTGAAGTATAAAAGAGGTTTTATACAAAGTTTGAAATGATCCAAAGTTTTCAAAGTTATATATATCTATATCTATATATATAAAGGATCTTATGAGAATGATTTTGGAAAAGGTTTTGGGAACCTATGGATTTTGGAAAGGGCTTTTGATTTTTGAGAAATCAATTTTGGATTTTGGAAAGCCTAGTTTGAGAATTATCGATTTTTGGTAATCGATTTTGTGTAAAGGAGATTTTGATAAATCATAAAGGGTATGATTTGAAGATACTATAAGTATATAGTATAAAATGTTTTGAGTATAGCTCTGGGGAAAAAGGCGCTCCCTTGAAATGAACTTCTCAGGAGTGCCACTGGGTGGTACTGCCTTGAACCCCAAGGGGGGATTCTAAAGTTGATCCTGTGAGGAGTCCGGACAAAACTAGTTCCTTAGGATTATTTGTGTAGCGAAAGTCGAGGGGCTGGTGCCCACAGAGGCATTTGGGTTATTCTGTGACGACAATGTAACTCGATGTCACTGCGATCTACTGCAGACCATAGCGAAAGTCATGTGTGCCGCTGAGAGCCAACTGTCTACGTTTGATTTTATATCGGTAGACTGTGACACTATGGTAACATAGCGAAAGTCGTGTGTGCCGCTGAGAGCCAACTGTCTACGTTTGATTTTATATCGGTAGACTGCGACCTATGTCGGAGAAGTTTCATTATTTGGCAGCGAAATTCGGTGGCACTGATGCCTACAGTTATATGGGTTTGTGCTGTGATAGCAACGTAAGGCCCGGGTATAACTGCGATCTGTAGCGGGTTCCATGGCGTAATCGAGGAGCGCGGAGACCTACAGTTATCTGTGGATTTTGCCGGGACGGCAACGTAACCATCGGGTTAACTGCGACCATGGATGGGGGTGATGATTTCCAGAGCATTCTCACCAAAGATATTTCCTCTATTTCAAAAATGTTTTCTATATTTTCAATAAATTATTTTCCAAGTATTTTCACTGGGTGTTGAAAACGGGTCTGCTAAGTACTTATAGATTTTCAGTCTTACGCCTGATCAACGTATGACCGAATTTCTATGGGAACAAGGATAGACTGGTTGAGACATCGAGTTATAAAAAGTATTTTTATAAAAACTATTTTGATAATATTATGTAGATTTTTAAAATATTTTGAAAATTTTAAATAAAATGAGTTAAGAGTTAAGATATCTAAGGAATAATTTAACTATAAATCAACATTATAATAAAATTCTAGTTTCATCCTTTTCGAGGACGAAAAGATTCTAAGGGGGAAGGAATGTGAACCCGGATTTTCGGGCATCAGATAATTGGATAAGTTATCTGATTTAACTCTTGAAAATACTAATTGATAATTGAACAAATAAATGTAATAATCTCCTTTATAAATTATTTAAAATTGGTGAAACTATGTTTTCAAAACAATAATAATCATGTGTTGTTTTTATATATATATGGATTTTTAATAAAAAAAAATTTACAAATTGAATTTGTGTTTGTTTAAATATATATGTTTGAGTTGATTTTTAATTAAATTTGAATTTTAATTTGAATTTGAACTTATATTTGAATTTAAATTTTGATATAAAATATCTTAAAAATATTTGGATTCAAAATGTTAACATATGTGTATGATTTTATTAATAAATTAGTATTAAACTTTTTCTTTTAAAGTTGTATAAATATAACAAAGGGATGTGATTATATAAATAGAAAATGCAATTAAAAGCATATACATAAATGTGTTTATAAAATAAGAAGTACAATATAAATAAATAATGTATAAACATTTTCTCATGCAAAGGAATTTACAAGTGTTAATATTTAACATATTCAACTTAACAAGTGTAATTATCTTGAAACAAGAATTGAACAAGTGTCACTATTTTTATCTTTATTTTCTTTTATTTTTAATAAATCCTAATTAAATCTATATAAACATATATCTTTTCTCTTCATCTCTTTTTCCCATCTTCACTCTTAAACAAAGAAAAACAAAGCCTGTAACAAAACTCAAACCAGAAAGTTTATACAAACAATCATCAAGCCAAGATCATCTCTGATTTTCAAGCATGAATTTTCTCAACAACAAAAATAATTTCCAGTTTCAAAGATCATCAAGCAATCAAACTCTTTCAAGCTTCAACCGTATAAAGCAAGATTCAATTTAATAAAATAGATTCAAGCTTCCAGTTTCAGATCAAAAAAGGAAAACCTGTTCTCTGTTCTAAAGTTAAACTATGAGTAAACTAAACTTGTTATGTATTGAGGCATGAGATTGACACCTGAAGTTGTGTGAAATGTTCCATGAATATATGAATAATAATTTGCATGAATAGGTATAGAGTTATATGTGCATGTCTGGGTTTGAATGTATATGTTTGTGTTCAAAACCATTGTCTCTGTTCTTGTTGTTCAAGCTTCAAAACTTGAAGAAAATTTAAGATCTTCTTCTCTGAATTTCTTTAGGCTTCAATATATAAAATAAAAGTTGTTTGTTATATCAAATATAAAATTTAAAATGTTTTAAAGTTAAAAATCTGAAGCTAGTTTAAATAAAAGGAAGAAGAACAGTAGGAATTTAATTATCTCAAAAATTCGACTTGAATGATTTCCAGAATCAAGTATATAATCGATTTTGTTTATGAAATCTAGGATTTTTAAACATAAAATCATGATTTTTAAAATAGTAAATCGAGAGAAATTGATAGATGAACGTTATTTGAGTTTCAAGCATTTTCTGGTGATCGGCGAAGCACTGGGACTCGAAGTTTATGTCATGGCTCTCTGCGAGGTCGGAGAATTGGAAAAAAATGTTTGATCGAATTCCAGGTTATAGTAGAAGGCTAACGACATCAAAATAGGGTTCAAGCTCGTCTTTCTATCGAACTGGTTCTCGAAGGAACTGCGTGGTCGTCAGGATGATTCAGGTGATCGGTCTAGGGGGAAAGAGTTCGTGGGTTGTCGGAGCAGCTTCGGCCAGAACTGCGTGGCCTCTGGTGGCCTGAGGCGGCGAGGCGAAGGAAATTGGGTGATCAAGTTTTAATGTCGATCTGGGTTAAGAAGCTCGATCACGAGTTGGTCAATATCTTTGGATTCTGGTTGCTCTGGTGGCTGGTAGAGGCTATCGACGTCTTGTCGAAGGTCGGAGGGTTGATCGGAGATGATTGGAATCATCGTGCACGTGCACGATGATTGATCTGTGCATATGGAGTTTTTGTGTTTGGGGAAGAAGGGAGCAACTCGGGGAAGTCTCGTGTTGGTTGCGTGGTCGACTCGAAGCAGAGAACGTACGTGAGTTTATCTTATTTTGTTCGGGGCAGGCTCGTGTGTTTTGTGGGGTTTGCTCGGGTTGGTTTCGAACTATATATAGTTAAATAATTTAACAAGGAAAATGTTATAAGTTTTTATTGTGAAGTAAATTTAGTTCCAGATTTATATTAAACAAAGGAAATCAAGTTTAAAAGTAAAGAAATTATTTCACAAGTTCAAACTAAATAAAAATGAAACAAGTTTTTCTTGTAAGAAGAAGTTTAGCCAAGTATTAAAATGTATTTAAAATGAAATAGGTTTCAAAAGAAATGTTTAACCAAGTTTTAAATTATATTTTAAAATAGGTAAGTTTTAAAGGATATGGTAATTAGGATTTCAAAAATAAATAATTGTTTAATTTGATTAAACATGTGTGAAATGGTTTTCAAGGATTTTAAGTATATTGAAATTAAATGTTTGAAGATAACATAATTAAGCTTTTTATAATTCACAATCATTATTTTTAAATAAAGGTGTTATTTAAATGTTGATTTAATTAAGTTGTAAAATTTATTTTTTCTTCTTAGTAAGTTATTTCTTGAAGTTTAATTAATTAATAATGAAATTAAATTATGAAGATAAAATGTTTTAAAGGTTAATTAACTTAAGAGTCTAAGTTAACTGTTAGTTGATAATTAATTCCAAAGGTTATTAATAAGATTTAAATGATAAATGAAAGTAATTAAAAGACAATTACTTAATAGATAATTACTTAATATAGGTAATTAAAGATTGATTGGAGGTTAATTAATTTAATGATTAAAGTTAATTAAATGATGATTTAAGGATAATTAATTAATAACTAAAGGATAATTAATAAGTGTGATTAATTAATGATTAATTAAGGTTAATTAATCAATGTAATTAATTAAGGAGTGGTTATAATTAATTAAAGTTAATTAAGCAGGATTAAAGGTAATTAATTTAATCTATATTAGGTGATTAATTTAATTAATTGCTTGAGTATTAATCTTGCCTATAGATGATAACTTGAATCGAATACCTTGGTTTGTTTGAATATCTCTGATGTTGAGTTGTGATGTATTATGGTATGATATGATGGGTTAAACTGTGATATTATGAGTTATCTATCGATAATTGATTTGCTGTGAGAACCTATGTTTAAAGCTAATTTGTATCCACTTAAACAACTGGAATTAAGATGACATTGAATTCGAAGAGACCGAGGTCGGGTATTAGTTAATACCCGAAACCACTTCGATTCTTCATAGACCGATAGGTGAAGTAAGTATTGAGCATAACAAGTAATGAACTCGTAGTGAAGTATGAGTTACCCTGGATTTTAAATAAGTAAATTTGCATTGGTATTTTCTTATTAGATGGTTTACTCACGCTGGTTTCCAGCCTGACCCGGGTGTTACTTTGACGTAATGCTCGGGTCAGACCGAGTATTACAGATTTCAGGTAAGGACGTTCTGGAGCTCAGGAGACGAGCTGGATGGCAGGAACGTATGGAGAGTGATATATTGTTATTTATTGAGACGAGTTATTTTAACTGTTCAGTGATTGTGCAATGTGTAACTCTGATGTATTAATAAATGTAATTAACTGATACAGTTTTCTTTGTATAACTGATATTATTATTTGATATTGTATTTTAATCCGCTGCGAATGTGAGAATCTGTGTCTTGTTCTGTTTCTTTCTTCTATCTCTTTTCTTTTTCTTCTAACTATCTGGAATTTTCGGGTTCGAAAATTTTCGGGTCGTTACACTATGTAATGCTCGGGTCAGACTGTAACGACCCGGAATTTTGAACAAATTAAATTGAGAATATTTAATTAATTTTAAATATTTGAACGATGATTTAATTTGAATCCCCGATCTAAGTTTGAAATTGGTGATTAAGTTAAAAAATTTAATCTAGTGAATGCTGAATAAAAATTTGTATCTTCGATTTTAAGTCGAAGAAAAATATTTCGAAAGCTTTTAAAATTCGTATTGATAATACCGAAGCTAATCGAACTGTCAGGATTGAATTTGAAACTGTTCTGTCCAGTTTTGAATTTAATTGTTCGAATCGATATTTAAAATAGTCAATTTTCAGACTGTCTCGGAATTCAACGAAACCAGTGCCGTTGGGTCCGTAATATCGAATTATTATCGGATTTCAAATTTCGTATTTTTCGGAGTTCGTATGTGAGAATATGACACGAAAACGCATTGAAGTTTTTATCGAGATTAAATTTAAATTTAAAATTTAAAACAAACGACATCGTCCCTAACTTCGTGCCTAAAATCACGCAGAGGCCACGAATTCATCGTGCAGACCATACTCCCTTCAACCTTAAGTATCTCATCCCCTCCCTCTTTTAAAAACAAAACCGAGTTCTCCAGTTCAAAACAAAATCAAAAAGAAATGTCGTTCAAATTGAAAAGAATGGCGGCCACGAACGCGAGTAGGTGTTCGAAGCAGCGACAAGTATGTCGTGAGGCGATGGATGCTCACGACGACGAGGCGAGGCCTCCAAGGTGCAGCGTCGCGATTTAGGGCATGTCAGGGTTGAGGCGATTGGGCCATCGCGATCGAGTTTTTGGGGGATTCAAGCTCGCGCTCGCGTGCGCTGCGGCAGGGGAGTAGGATAGTTATTGATCTGGACCGACGAGGCGTTCGCGATGGGTTTCGCGAGTTCGATTCATGGATGTCGCGATGGGCAGTTCGTCGAGGCAATTTGGGGGAGCTCGAGTGGATCTCGACGTGAAGGCAGCGTCGCGTTTGGTTGGTGGCAGTATCTCATCGGAGTCGTGTTCGACTGGTTGGGGAGCTCGCGCACGCAAGGGAGGAGTTGGGTTCGAGATGGCTCGTTCGTGGGGAAGATGTGGCTTCTGTAGCAGGCCGGGTCTGGGAATGTCAAAGGAAGCGACGTTCGCAAGGGGAGATGGCTTGAAAATCGTGGTAGTCTCGTGTAGTTTGAATGGAGAGATCGATGATTTTGGGTTCAAGCAGATTAAGGTAATTTTATTTAAAAACGTTTTAGATTTAATATTAGTTAAGTTTAAACTTGTAAATAAACTGTTGTTTATTATTCACCTATCGGAATTTAACAGCGAAGTATAAAACAGTTTCGTTTAAATTTAATCAGATATACCCATATATGTAAACAAAATATATAAAAGGGTGGAAATATAGGAATTTTGAATTTATGGAAGTTCATATGAAAATTTGATTTTTGGAATCTATGAGTTGATTTAAAAATACAAATTATTAGTTAGTTAAATTTAATTAAAAGCGAATTTAATTATTCGTTGATTCGAATATTTACAAATTGTGTAAAATATTTATACCAGGTTAAAAATCGAGAAAACAAAACTGAAATGGAAACGGATTGCAATTAAAAGCTAAGGTGAGATCTTCTCACTCAGATTTATAATTGAATTGCAGTTATTGATTGATTTGTTTGAATGTGATATTAGATATGATAGGATATATCTATTATATATATAGCAATATATACATATTGGCATATGTATATATTGGATTGATTGATTTCCCGCCTCGTATAGCGGATGAGACCCTATTGCGCCGTTAGTAAGCGGATTTATAAAAACCTATATACCGCGATAATTCCGTACTGGAGCGGGATTGGTATTGTGCTGACGTCTTTGGATGCAGGGAAACAGGTTGGAGGGATCCAACTGGACCCCTCACATTGATTGATTTTATTTCTACTGTAATGTGATAATCTGTGAATGATTATTGATGTATTGAATTGATGTCTGGAAATTGTTTTGAAAGCTAAAATTTAGCTGAATGGATGTTTAATATCATTGGATTCCAGAAATAAACGAAATTGAATTTTTGGTAATTCAAGCAGGAAATTTTAAGTGAATTTGATTTTTAGAAATTGAATAAAATTTGAAGAAAAGAATTTAAAGGTATAAAAGTTGATTTTTATAGTATTATCGAATTTATTCTAGAATAAAGTGAAAATGTTAAATAAATGGATTTCGTAAAATAGTGATTATAATTTGAAGAATTTAATTTAAAATTTGGATTTTAAAATAGATTGAAAGAAACAATTGAAATTTGTTTTCTTTAAAAAAGGAATTTATTTAAAAGGAGATAAGTTGGAAATCCAATTTGAAATTTAAATTGGTAAATTGAAATGATTTGGGAAATCAATGTAAAATGATTTCAATTTGAAGAATCCATTTAAAAACAGGATATTGAATAATTTGAAAAGAATAAGGAATTTATTTTAGTAGTGAAAATAAATTTAGAAATCAATTTGTAATTGATTTGGAATTGAAGTAGAATTAGAAGTAAATTTGAAATTCGATTTTTGATTTAAAAGTGAATATTTGGAAAATGAATCCAATTGAAATAAGGGAATGTGAATTTAAAATGGAAACGATGTTAAAATGATTTATAAAGGAATAAACTTTACAGTTGTAAAGTTTTAAAAGAACGATTTTTGAAAATAAAGGAATTATAAGTTATTAACTTATAATATGGATTGTTGGTATAAAGTTTGAGGTACGAATCGAATTGTGAATAAAATGAGATTTATAAATGTAAGCTTTATAAATAGAAACAGAATTTATAAACGTTGTTTTATAAATTCGAAATCGATTGAATTTGATAAATTAAATATAGGAGATTATCAAAGAAGATATATTCGCGATTTTGGATAGCGAATTATTATTGAAATAAAATGTGTAGAAAATGGTGAAATATAATTAGTGAAGTATATTCACAATTTTGGACAGTGAATATATTGTTAAGTAAAATGGATATGGTTTTGGAAAAGTGATATTTGAAATGAAGTAAATCGTTTTAAAAGTTGTTTTAAAACGGGTGAACTATCGAAATCATAGATTTCAACATTTATTGTTGAAATAGACGTTTTCGAGAAATATAAGGAAATGATGGACTATAACACTGTTGTTATAGTAAATGATTTTCGAAAGAAAATGTTTTATGTAGTATTGGGATTTATATATATATCTATCTTAAAATCCGAATCCCTATACTAGTGATTTCGAGTCGTCGTAACGATGTTTTACGCAACATTCGTTTTGACTCAAATAAATGTGATTTAAGAATGATTTCCTTAAAGAACGAGATATATACTTAATTTTGATATTGAGTATATCGAATATTTTCTAAGTGTTGAAAATAAATGATTTGTGAATTACTTATTTTTAAATAAGTATGGAAATGCTTTTCCAATGAAAAATGAACTGTTTGAGTTTTTATCTTTTAAAGATAAATTAAAAAGTGAATATTTGAAATTGTTTTCAAATGGTTAAGTGTGTAAATTTTATATCTGGTAAAGATATTTTTGAAGATGAATAATTTGGAAAATTATTTGGAATCTGATGATGTTGCGCATCTTTATTGATAGTTAAATAACCGACTATCAATAATTACCTTTAGATAGGTATTTGTTGTGAATTGGATGAATTTGAATGCCACACTTATTTTTGAAAAATCGCTCACTATTCGGGTTAGCCGGGAAAGGACCATGGGGTCGTATAACCCATTCCGAATATGTGATACGTCGTTATGAATCGCATTTGAAGACCGGTGTTGAAGACCGGATATTTTTGAAAACGGAAGGATTACCGTCGAGTTACTCTACATCGACTGATCTTCGATTTAGAGGTTTTATCACCCTTAGTGAGGGGAAGTCCTGACGTGATTAGAAAATTATCCGGAAATGCAAGGGCTTCGTGAGAAGTGCCTTCGGTTCTGTTCGATCCCGGAACAGACTTATATGGATTGTGTGTCTGACGTTACAATTTGAGATATAAAGCTGATTTCTTTCAAATACATTTCTGTTGGTGGCGGAGAATTTATTCTCTTAGCTTAACACCCTTCTCTGAGACATACGAGCTCAGAGGTTATGTAGTTGAAATTTATCAGCGATATATCCCAATTTGGTAACGTGGCATACTGAGTGTTGCTGTGAAATGATCAGTGTTTGATCATTTGTGATATGATCATTTGTTTGATCTTATATCTTTGTGATCATAGGTTGATCATTTTTTGTTTGACCCGAAGCAGGGCTTTTTGTAGAAAGCGTAGCTTTGTGGACGAGACTTCATCGAGCCTCACACCCCGGAAATGGTCGAAACAGGACGAATGCAGCAAGGT
The DNA here is from genome assembly GCA_030737815.1 of Allium fistulosum. Taxonomy (NCBI): domain Eukaryota; kingdom Viridiplantae; phylum Streptophyta; class Magnoliopsida; order Asparagales; family Amaryllidaceae; genus Allium; species Allium fistulosum. The sequence continues at coordinate 139,832,034 of CM060904.1, forward strand.
TCTAGGGAGTAGCGCCCCTTAGTGTATGTCATTCCTTCTGGATAAAGGTGGTATCATGGTATGGAGCCCAGATACTTAACCTCTGTGGTTGCTGCACAGTTATTATTACTTTGTGGTTTGTTGGAAATCGGGGATCCTCGGGAAGATCGGTGACGATCGGGGGATGGCATACGCGTGTCAGTAGTTACCTATTTTTGCAGAGGTAACCCGGCCTTGTGTTGGCAGAGATCCGGTTAGGTTCTCGGGTCGTCTATTCCAGGGACGTACCCATCGTGGAAAAGGAAGTTCCTTAGCCTGACCATTTGTTGGAAATCCAAAGAAACAATACGAGCCTTGTACGGTATTAGTTGTAGAACCTGCCATTCACTTATGGTGGCGCCCCACTGTTTGGATGGTAGCTATAGTAGGCATAGTTCGAAATGTCTATGCTGGCTAAGATTTATATTATACTTTCGAAATGTTTTCTACACTATGCACTAATAATAATATCCAAAATGATTTGATTTTTTGCGTAGTAAGCATCTTTGACTATCATAAGAAGAAATCTCCTCCAATTCTGCGTTTGCATTGTGTGTGTGGCGGGAGGTCTTATGGTAGTTTCATTTTCCAAAAGCATTTCGAATTGACTTTAAAATTATCCTGTTGTTTATTTTAAAGGATAAACTGTTTTACGATCTCACACCAGTCACCATGACTGACTCGGAGTTTATTGTTTCCCTTCTAAACTCTGGGTGCCCACCAATTTCCACACGGGCAGCCTAGAGTTATGTTATCAGGATATTCTGGATATTCTGGAGCTTTGGAGATAAGCTGGATGGCGAGACGTAGTATTTGTATCTGATAGTATTTATTCCGCTGTGTATTCTGTATGAGGACAAGTTATATAACTGTCCATTGATGTGATGTATTGTATTGAGTTGTATATTGACTCTGATTGATGTATGTATAAAACTGATATAATTCTTGTTTTTAAAGACTAGTGATTGTCTATTATATATTGTTCCGCTGCGATGTGTAAAATTCTGAATATTGATGTGTTCTTCTTTCTTTTTCTTCTTTTCTTCTTCTTCTACCTATTTCTTCTTTCTAAAACCCTCACTATTGGAGTTTCCGGCGTTCGATTTCTCGGCAGTCGATAAAGTGAGTATCGATGTCGAATTTTCGAAAGTCGAAAATTTCGGGATGTGACAAAGTGGTATCAGAGCATATGGTTAAGCGACAACCCTGCTCTGTTGGGTGTTACTCATTAGAGATAGAGTCAGCAGTACTCTAGAATGAGTTTGAGTGTTATAATAGATATGAGCGCGTATTTGTTATTTGAATATGAAATTGTTTTGTATTGTGTTGACTTATCGGTTGATTGTTTATAGATTCTGGTCGGTGCAGTCTAGCTAACTGTAATCGATAGGGGTTTCTAAACTCTAAGCAAGATAAACCGACACATTATTGTTTTAAAATAGGGTAAATGAAATAATTTTACCCAAAACTATTTTGTATAGAAAAGAAATGTTTTCTATGAATTACTATAGTATATGGTTGCATGGATGTTAGGAAGAAATAATAGTGAGTTATCCTCACTGGAATTGAATAAGAAATTGAAATTTATAAATGTGAATTTAAGCATAAGGAATGAATCCATATACAAATGAAATTTAAGAATGTAAATTATAAATGTGAATTGTAATTTAAAACGGAATTCCAGAGAAGTTTTGAAAATGTTTTGAAAAGAATTTGAAAATTTTGGAGATTTGGAAAGTTTAAATCATTTTTGATTTGAAAATGGATTTCAAAGGTTTGAAAAATGTTTTGAAAAGATGAAAAGCTCTAAACTCTTTTCGGTCGCTGGAAAATAACTTCGGTAATGACTGCAGCATTATCGATGTTCATTTTCGGGTTTCCGGAAGAGGAATTGCTGCCAAATTGTTTTAAATGGAAGTTGTTTGAAAATTTGGGTTTTGTTTTAGAAATTCAAAGGATAATTTGAATTATTTTCGAAAATAGTTTTGAAAATGTTAGTAAGACTCTGGAATAGAATTCAAGAAGGTAATTGAAAAGTTAAAATTCATTTTGAATTTGAAAGTAAATAAAATGGGAATTGAACTTGATTTGTGAAAAAAATGAAGTGAAGTATTAAACTCAAATTAGTAAGTGAAGCTAATTGATTATTGACCAAATGGATAAGGTTTGAACGAATTAAAAATTCAATGATTATAAATGAAGATAAATTGAATTCCAATAGAATTGAAAATGTGAATTACAAGTTCAAATGAATGTGAAATGAAGAATTGAATGAAATTGAATATGTAACTTCAATAGCGAATTTAAAAAGGATATAAGAAGTATATATTGAAAATTTGTAATCGAATTTGCAAAATGATTGAATGCTGTAACTAGATATAATGGCTAGTAAATATACAGGTGTTATAAATTGGATTTGATCTTCAAAGATGGATTTGAATTTGCTCGAAAAGGTACGTATTTGAATTATAATATGAGTTTTTGATGATTTCTGGACTAGCCGCTTGGCTTTTTCTTTTTCTTTTTGAAATCTGAGAGTCCGTAGGGACGTTTTGTAGTCGTACCGTATTAGCCGCGCAAAGGAGACGCTGGCGAAATTTTTCGAAAATTCCGAGTGTTAGAAAATTTTTGAGAAATTTTTGAAAGTTTAAATTTGAATTTAAACTCAAATTTGAATTGTTAAGAAAACAATGTTGTTTGAAGATTTTGAAAATGTTTAGAAAGTTGGTTGAATTGATAGCGACACTTTAGTAGAATGATTCGTTTCGATGAATTGATAAAACTATTGAATTGTGAAAGAAAGTAGACGAGTTAAGGTCTTTTTTCCTAACTTGTAATTTCGAGGATGAAATTCTTTTAAGGAGGGAAGTTTGTAACGACCCGGAATTTTGAACAAATTAAATTGAGAATATTTAATTAATTTTAAATATTTGAACGATGATTTAATTTGAATCCCCGATCTAAGTTTGAAATTGGTGATTAAGTTATAAAATTTAATCTAGTGAATGCTGAATAAAAATTTGTATCTTCGATTTTAAGTCGAAGAAAAATATTTCAAAAGCTTTTAAAATTCGTATTGATAATACCGAAGCTAATCGAACTGTCAGGATTGAATTTGAAACTGTTCTGTCCAGTTTTGAATTTAATTGTTCGAATCGATATTTAAAATAGTCAATTTTCAGACTGTCTCGGAATTCAACGAAACCAGTGCCGTTGGGTCCGTAATATCGAATTATTATCGGATTTCAAATTTCGTATTTTTCGGAGTTCGTATGTGAGAATACGACACGAAAACGCATTGAAGTTTTTATCGAGATTAAATTTAAATTTAAAATTTAAAACAAACGACATCGTCCCTAACTTCGTGCCTAAAATCACGCAGAGGCCACGAATTCATCGTGCAGACCATACTCCCTTCAACCTTAAGTATCTCATCCCCTCCCTCTTTTAAAAACAAAACCGAGTTCTCCAGTTCAAAACAAAATCAAAAAGAAATGTCGTTCAAATTGAAAAGAATGGCGGCCACGAACGTGAGTAGGTGTTCGAAGCAGCGACAAGTATGTCGTGAGGCGATGGATGCTCACGACGACGAGGCGAGGCCTCCAAGGTGCAGCGTCGCGATTTAGGGCATGTCAGGGTTGAGGCGATTGGGCCATCGCGATCGAGTTTTTGGGGGATTCAAGCTCGCGCTCGCGTGCGCTGCGGCAGGGGAGTAGGATAGTTATTGATCTGGACCGACGAGGCGTTCGCGATGGGTTTCGCGAGTTCGATTCATGGATGTCGCGATGGGCAGTTCGTCGAGGCAATTTGGGGGAGGTCGAGTGGATCTCGACGTGAAGGCAGCGTCGCGTTTGGTTGGTGGCAGTATCTCATCGGAGTCGTGTTCGACTGGTTGGGGAGCTCGCGCACGCAAGGGAGGAGTTGGGTTCGAGATGGCTCGTTCGTGGGGAAGATGTGGCTTCTGTAGCAGGCCGGGTCTGGGAATGTCAAAGGAAGCGACGTTCGCAAGGGGAGATGGCTTGAAAATCGTGGTAGTCTCGTGTAGTTTGAATGGAGAGATCGATGATTTTGGGTTCAAGCAGATTAAGGTAATTTTATTTAAAAACGTTTTAGATTTAATATTAGTTAAGTTTAAACTTGTAAATAAACTGTTGTTTATTATTCACCTATCGGAATTTAACAGCGAAGTATAAAACAGTTTCGTTTAAATTTAATCAGATATACCCATGTATGTAAACAAAATATATAAAAGGGTGGAAATATAGGAATTTTGAATTTATGGAAGTTCATATGAAAATTTGATTTTTGGAATCTATGAGTTGATTTAAAAATACAAATTATTAGTTAGTTAAATTTAATTAAAAGCGAATTTAATTATTCGTTGATTCGAATATTTACAAATTGTGTAAAATATTTATACCATGTTAAAAATCGAGAAAACAAAACTGAAATGGAAACGGATTGCAATTAAAAGCTAAGGTGAGATCTTCTCACTCAGATTTATAATTGAATTGCAGTTATTGATTGATTTGTTTGAATGTGATATTAGATATGATAGGATATATCTATTATATATATAGCAATATATACATATTGGCATATGTATATATTGGATTGATTGATTTCCCGCCTCGTATAGCGGATGAGACCCTATTGCGCCGTTAGTAAGCGGATTTATAAAAACCTATATACCGCGATAATTCCGTACTGGAGCGGGATTGGTATTGTGCTGACGTCTTTGGATGCAGGGAAACAGGTTGGAGGGATCCAACTGGACCCCTCACATTGATTGATTTTATTTCTACTGTAATGTGATAATCTGTGAATGATTATTGATGTATTGAATTGATGTCTGGAAATTGTTTTGAAAGCTAAAATTTAGCTGAATGGATGTTTAATATCATTGGATTCCAGAAATAAACGAAATTGAATTTTTGGTAATTCAAGCAGGAAATTTTAAGTGAATTGATTTTTAGAAATTGAATAAAATTTGAAGAAAAGAATTTAAAGGTATAAAAGTTGATTTTTATAGTATTATCGAATTTATTCTAGAATAAAGTGAAAATGTTAAATAAATGGATTTCGTAAAATAGTGATTATAATTTGAAGAATTTAATTTAAAATTTGGATTTTAAAATAGATTGAAAGAAACAATTGAAATTTGTTTTCTTTAAAAAAGGAATTTATTTAAAAGGAGATAAGTTGGAAATCCAATTTGAAATTTAAATTGGTAAATTGAAATGATTTGGGAAATCAATGTAAAATGATTTCAATTTGAAGAATCCATTTAAAAACAGGATATTGAATAATTTGAAAAGAATAAGGAATTTATTTTAGTAGTGAAAATAAATTTAGAAATCAATTTGTAATTGATTTGGAATTGAAGTAGAATTAGAAGTAAATTTGAAATTCGATTTTTGATTTAAAAGTGAATATTTGGAAAATGAATCCAATTGAAATAAGGGAATGTGAATTTAAAATGGAAACGATGTTAAAATGATTTATAAAGGAATAAACTTTACAGTTGTAAAGTTTTAAAAGAACGATTTTTGAAAATAAAGGAATTATAAGTTATTAACTTATAATATGGATTGTTGGTATAAAGTTTGAGGTACGAATCAAATTGTGAATAAAATGAGATTTATAAATGTAAGCTTTATAAATAGAAACAGAATTTATAAACGTTGTTTTATAAATTCGAAATCGATTGAATTTGATAAATTAAATATAGGAGATTATCAAAGAAGATATATTCGCGATTTTGGATAGCGAATTATTATTGAAATAAAACGTGTAGAAAATGGTGAAATATAATTAGTGAAGTATATTCACGATTTTGGACAGTGAATATATTGTTAAGTAAAATGGATATGGTTTTGGAAAAGTGATATTTGAAATGAAGTAAATCGTTTTAAAAGTTGTTTTAAAACGGGTGAACTATCGAAATCATAGATTTCAACATTTATTGTTGAAATAGACGTTTTCGAGAAATATAAGGAAATGATGGACTATAACACTGTTGTTATAGTAAATGATTTTCGAAAGAAAATGTTTTATGTAGTATTGGGATTTATATATATATCTATCTTAAAATCCGAATCCCTATACTAGTGATTTCGAGTCGTCGTAACGATGTTTTACGCAACATTCGTTTTGACTCAAATAAATGTGATTTAAGAATGATTTCCTTAAAGAACGAGATATATACTTAATTTTGATATTGAGTATATCGAATATTTTCTAAGTGTTGAAAATAAATGATTTGTGAATTACTTATTTTTAAATAAGTATGGAAATGCTTTTCCAATGAAAAATGAACTGTTTGAGTTTTTATCTTTTAAAGATAAATTAAAAAGTGAATATTTGAAATTGTTTTCAAATGGTTAAGTGTGTAAATTTTATATCTGGTAAAGATATTTTTGAAGATGAATAATTTGGAAAATTATTTGGAATCTGATGATGTTGCGCATCTTTATTGATAGTTAAATAACCGACTATCAATAATTACCTTTAGATAGGTATTTGTTGTGAATTGGATGAATTTGAATGCCACACTTATTTTTGAAAAATCGCTCACTATTCGGGTTAGCCGGGAAAGGACCATGGGGTCGTATAACCCATTCCGAATATGTGATACGTCGTTATGAATCGCATTTGAAGACCGGTGTTGAAGACCGGATATTTTTGAAAACGGAAGGATTACCGTCGAGTTACTCTACATCGACTGATCTTCGATTTAGAGGTTTTATCACCCTTAGTGAGGGGAAGTCCTGACGTGATTAGAAAATTATCCGGAAATGCAAGGGCTTCGTGAGAAGTGCCTTCGGTTCTGTTCGATCCCGGAACAGACTTATATGGATTGTGTGTCTGACGTTACAATTTGAGATATAAAGCTGATTTCTTTCAAATACATTTCTGTTGGTGGCGGAGAATTTATTCTCTTAGCTTAACACCCTTCTCTGAGACATACGAGCTCAGAGGTTATGTAGTTGAAATTTATCAGCGATATATCCCAATTTGGTAACGTGGCATACTGAGTGTTGCTGTGAAATGATCAGTGTTTGATCATTTGTGATATGATCATTTGTTTGATCTTATATCTTTGTGATCATAGGTTGATCATTTTTTGTTTGACCCGAAGCAGGGCTTTTTGTAGAAAGCGTAGCTTTGTGGACGAGACTTCATCGAGCCTCACACCCCGGAAATGGTCGAAACAGGACGAATGCAGCAAGGTTCTAGGGAGTAGCGCCCCTTAGTGTATGTCATTCCTTCTGGATAAAGGTGGTATCATGGTATGGAGCCCAGATACTTAACCTCTGTGGTTGCTGCACAGTTATTATTACTTTGTGGTTTGTTGGAAATCGGGGATCCTCGGGAAGATCGGTGACGATCGGGGGATGGCATACGCGTGTCAGTAGTTACCTATTTTTGCAGAGGTAACCCGGCCTTGTGTTGGCAGAGATCCGGTTAGGTTCTCGGGTCGTCTATTCCAGGGACGTACCCATCGTGGAAAAGGAAGTTCCTTAGCCTGACCATTTGTTGGAAATCCAAAGAAACAATACGAGCCTTGTACGGTATTAGTTGTAGAACCTGCCATTCACTTATGGTGGCGCCCCACTGTTTGGATGGTAGCTATAGTAGGCATAGTTCGAAATGTCTATGCTGGCTAAGATTTATATTATACTTTCGAAATGTTTTCTACACTATGCACTAATAATAATATCCAAAATGATTTGATTTTTTGCGTAGTAAGCATCTTTGACTATCATAAGAAGAAATCTCCTCCAATTCTGCGTTTGCATTGTGTGTGTGGCGGGAGGTCTTATGGTAGTTTCATTTTCCAAAAGCATTTCGAATTGACTTTAAAATTATCCTGTTGTTTATTTTAAAGGATAAACTGTTTTACGATCTCACACCAGTCACCATGACTGACTCGGAGTTTATTGTTTCCCTTCTAAACTCTGGGTGCCCACCAATTTCCACACGGGCAGCCTAGAGTTATGTTATCAGGATATTCTGGATATTCTGGAGCTTTGGAGATAAGCTGGATGGCGAGACGTAGTATTTGTATCTGATAGTATTTATTCCGCTGTGTATTCTGTATGAGGACAAGTTATATAACTGTCCATTGATGTGATGTATTGTATTGAGTTGTATATTGACTCTGATTGATGTATGTATAAAACTGATATAATTCTTGTTTTTAAAGACTAGTGATTGTCTATTATATATTGTTCCGCTGCGATGTGTAAAATTCTGAATATTGATGTGTTCTTCTTTCTTTTTCTTCTTTTCTTCTTCTTCTACCTATTTCTTCTTTCTAAAACCCTCACTATTGGAGTTTCCGGCGTTCGATTTCTCGGCAGTCGATAAAGTGAGTATCGATGTCGAATTTTCGAAAGTCGAAAATTTCGGGATGTGACACAGACCGAGTATTACAGATTTCAGGTAAGGACATTCTGGAGCTCAGGAGGCGAGTTGGATGGTAGGAACGTATGGAGTATTTTCCGCTGTGATATTATAGTTGTTAGAGACATGTTAATTCTAACTGTCCAGTATATTTGTGAATGTTGTAACTCTGATATATTAAAATGTAATTAACAAATACAGTTTTCTTTGTATAACTGATATTATTATTTGATATTGTATTTTGATCCACTGCGAATGTGAGAATCTGTGTCTTGTTCTGTATCTTTCTTCTATCTCTTTTCTTTTTCTTCTAACTATCTGGAATTTTCGGGTTCGAAATTTCCGGGTCGTTACATTTGGAACCCGAAAATTAAACAGATACCAAATACAAGATTGTATTTTAATCTTTTTTTTTTATTTAACAACTTAAATCTTTAAACCATTTAATTCAAATTTTAAACTTCAGATTAATAATCTTTAATCTTTAATTACTTTATTAATTAATTCTTAATCATTAATTAATACTCTAATTATAATCCTTAATTATAAATTAATTATTCCTAATTAATTAATCTTAAACCTTATTTAAATTAATTTAAGTCCTTAATTATAAATTAATTAATCCAAATCATTAATTAATTGAATTAATTAATTATCCATTTTTATTTACCTTATTAACTTAATTTATTACAAATCATTAAGTCTTTGTAAAAACATTTCCTTATTAATGATAATTATCATTCAAAACATATTTAAAAACATTTAACTTTCAAATTTACTTTTAAATTCCATTTTAAATATGAGATTTAAAATGAATAAAAATTTAACTTTAACAAAGCTTAAAATCCATTTACATCTCTTATCATCATACAGTGAAGAAATACTAATCTTATAGAAGAACTTAAGAATTTAAATCAATTTACTTTTAAATTCTACCCATTTAATATCCACATTTACAATTAAAGTTATTTAAACAATTTAATTTAAAAACTTTCTTTTATTTCAAATCTGAGATATAGATTTAACATTTGATTCCAGATTAACTCAGATTTAAACTTACTTACAATTTAAAAACTTCATTCTTAAATTCAACTATCTAAACATTTTAAGGTTGCTAAAATATTTTAAATATTTTAAAAACTTATTTTATTTTGAACTGAGATTCAAATTTAAACTTGAATCAGATTTAAACTTAGATTTAAGACTTGTTTAAATTTCACTTAACCATTTAACATTCAGTTTTAAATTTTTAAAACAGATCTGTTTTAAAATCTGGAACCCAGAATTTACCCGAGACCCTACAAAATTGCTTCGAGTCGAAACTCTACCTACTTCGAGTCTTTTACGCAAGAAACTCGAGAAGCTCGAGACCTCTTCATTCCCAATCTACTGACACCAGACAAAATTGTGCACATGCACCATCGATCGCCAGAACTCCGGCTTCCACTTCCATCGTCGACAAGTCCCCTTCGACCAACTCCAGCCATCTGATCACCCAGAAACACCACTACAACTCGAAAACAAAATCGAGACTTAAGGCCAAAAATGGAACCACTTCGAAAACCTGACATCATCACGTATTCGAGACTCCGACCATAAGAATATCATTACCAGCTCGAAATCAAAATCGAGTCTCCAAGCACAATTCTGGAATCAAACCCAATCAGAAACCCACTCGTCGCCGACGAACTATGCTTCGAGAAACCTCGCCAACCTCACCGAAGTATCGCCTCGACTTTTTGATTTCGAGCTGGTAACGATATTCTGATGGTCGGAGTCTCGAATACGTGATGATGTCAGGTTTTCGAAGTGGTTCCAGTTTTGGCTTTAAGTCTCGATTTCGTTTTCGAGTTGTAGTGGTGTTTCTGGGTGATCAGATGGCTGGAGTTGGTCGAAGGGGACTTGTCGACGATGGAAGTGGAAGCCGGAGTTCTGGCGATCGATGGTGCATGTGCACAATTTTGTCTGGTGTCAGTAGATTGGGAATGAAGAGGTCTCGAGCTTCTCGAGTTTCTTGCGTAAAAGACTCGAAGTAGGTAGAGTTTCGACTCGAAGCAATTTTGTAGGGTCTCGGGTAAATTCTGGGTTCCAGATTTTAAAACAGATCTGTTTTAAAAATTTAAAACTGAATGTTAAATGGTTAAGTGAAATTTAAACAAGTCTTAAATCTAAGTTTAAATCTGATTCAAGTTTAAATTTGAATCTCAGTTCAAAATAAAATAAGTTTTTAAAATATTTAAAATATTTTAGCAACCTTAAAATGTTTAGATAGTTGAATTTAAGAATGAAGTTTTTAAATTGTAAGTAAGTTTAAATCTGAGTTAATCTGGAATCAAATGTTAAATCTATATCTCAGATTTGAAATAAAAGAAAGTTTTTAAATTAAATTGTTTAAATAACTTTAATTGTAAATGTGGATATTAAATGGGTAGAATTTAAAAGTAAATTGATTTAAATTCTTAAGTTCTTCTATAAGATTAGTATTTCTTCACTGTATGATGATAAGAGATGTAAATGGATTTTAAGCTTTGTTAAAGTTAAATTTTTATTCATTTTAAATCTCATATTTAAAATGGAATTTAAAAGTAAATTTGAAAGTTAAATGTTTTTAAATATGTTTTGAATGATAATTATCATTAATAAGGAAATGTTTTTACAAAGACTTAATGATTTGTAATAAATTAAGTTAATAAGGTAAATAAAAATGGATAATTAATTAATTCAATTAATTAATGATTTGGATTAATTAATTTATAATTAAGGACTTAAATTAATTTAAATAAGGTTTAAGATTAATTAATTAGGAATAATTAATTTATAATTAAGGATTATAATTAGAGTATTAATTAATGATTAAGAATTAATTAATAAAGTAATTAAAGATTAATTAAGTGTTAACCATAACTTAATTAATTAATTATTTAATAATTCCTAATTAATGAACCCTCATTAATTATTAACAATTTTTATTTAAGTAATTAAACTTAAATCAGCATTATTAATTAAAGATTTTGTAACAACCCGGAATTTTCGAACCCGAAAATTCCAGATAGTTATGAAAAAGAAGAAAGAGATAGAAGAAGAAGAAGATCAGAAACATCAACATCTCACATTCGCAGCGGATAAAATATAATAATAAATAATAACAGTTTACAAAACAATATTATATCTGCCGATTACATTTTAATACATCAGAGTTACACATTTATACGGACACTGGATATACACAATTATCAAGTCTCAGATATACAATAATATAACACAGTAGAAACACTCCATACGTTCCTGCCATCCAGCTCGACTTCTGAACTCCAGAACGTCCTTACCTGAAAATCTGTAATACTCGGTCTGACCCGAGCATTACATCAAAGTAACACCCGAGTCAGGCTGGAAACCAGCGTGAGTAAACCCATTTAAATTGAAATACTAAGGTTGTAAAACCTCTTTGAAACACAGGGTAACTCGTACCTCACTACGAGTTCTTATCTTGTTATAGCTAACACTTACTACACAAATCAATATCTAAGTACCGTTACTTAGTTTCAATGGTCTAGTTTACTTAATTTATTCCATTCCAGCCAATTTGATTTACAAATCAATCTATAAAGAATTATAGATTACCAATTCGAAGTGGTTTCGGATATTTCTGATACCCGACTCCGGTCTCTTCGAATCCAATATCATCCTAAATCCAAGTTGTTTAAGTGAATTCGATTTAATTTAAATACAGGGTGTCACATTCACACAGCAATTTATCATCGATAGATAACCCACATTATCGCAGTTCAAACCAAACATATCATATCACAGTATATCACAAATTATCAGACTAGATATTAATCCAATCCTTCAATAAAATTTACTCATCCATAAGCAAGATTAATTAGATCATTCTAATTAATTTAATTAACACGAAGTAAATTAATTACTTTTGAATCCTGCTTAATTAACCTTAATCAATATTTAATTAAGTAATTATCCTTTAAAATAATTATTCTTTAATTTTAATTATATCAAGTAATTTATACCTTAATTACATTAAGTAATAATCCTTCATTAAGTAATTATACTTAATTAATCTCATTAAGTAATTATACTTTAATTACTCACCATTAACCACTTAACTCATGATTAATTAATCCTTAATTAATACTTAATTAACCTTTAATTAAGTAATCGAGTTTTAATTTAAAATAACACATTAATTAATTAATTTATTAAATTCAAATCTATCCAATAAACCTTTTTAAAATCAATTATTATTTATCACATAGATTTACTAAAAACATTTAAGTTAATCCATAATTGGAAACATTCCTTAATTAATTACACAATTAAAATATTAAAGTTTGTTTAAATAGACTTTTGAAATAAAGGTTATATATGTATATAAAACACTTTAAAAATAAATTAATTTGAAATAACTTCTTTAAAAACTTTAACTATTTCCAAAAACTAGTATAACTCATTTCTTATTAATTAGGAAAATGTTTAAAACTTGATTAAGTTTAAAATTTTGAAAACTTGTTTTATTTTTAAGAACTAAAAGCTATTTTTAACTAAATCTTTCCCAGACCCAAGCTGTAAACTCATTAACCTTTACTTTTTAAATCAAATCAACCTTAATTTTTTTTTATTTAACAACTTAAATCTTTAAACCATTTAATTCAAATTTTAAACTTCAGATTAATAATCTTTAAAATATCAATTAACTATATTGTATTTTAATCCGCTGCGAATGTGAGAATCTGTGTCTTGTTCTGTTTCTTTCTTCTATCTCTTTTCTTTTTCTTCTAACTATCTGGAATTTTCGGGTTCGAAAATTTCCGGGTCGTTACACTATGTAATGCTCGGGTCAGACCGAGTATTACAGATTTCAGGTAAGGACGTTCTGGAGCTCAGGAGGCGAGTTGGATGGCAGGAACGTATGGAGTATTTTCCGCTGTGATATTATAGTTGTTAGAGACATGTTAATTCTAACTGTCCAGTATATTTGTGAATGTTGTAACTCTGATGTATTAAAATGTAATTAACAAATACAGTTTTCTTTGTATAACTGATATTATTATTTGATATTGTATTTTGATCCACTGCGAATGTGAGAATCTGTGTCTTGTTCTGTATCTTTCTTCTATCTCTTTTCTTTTTCTTCTAACTATCTGGAATTTTCGGGTTCGAAATTTCCGGGTCGTCACATTTGGAAGACGGATCTGTTATTAATAATTAATTAGATTAATTAATTTAAAGATAATCAAATATAGAATTTGTTTAAATGAATTACTTAATCTGTAACGACCCGCCACTCATTCTACAGAATGACGTATCATTAATAAAGAAAGAAAGGGGTAGAAAATAGAAAAGAAGAGATGAAAGAAAGAAACAACAACAACGATCTCACAGCGGAACGAATAAATTATATTAATAACATAAACTATTACATAGTATACAACAATTTACAGAGTTACACAGCATATACATCACTTACTAGACAGTTATAAACATCTGTCTAGACATTACAACTCAAATACAAGACAAGACACTATCACAGATATCAACACAGCGGAATACTATATCTACGAACGCCGAAGCCTCCTGCTCCATTGCTCCTCCAGAATATTCGTCAAAGCTAAACCTGAATCCCTTGGCTACTCGTAAAAATTTGAGTACCCAAGAGTTTATAAAACAGAAATAAACACTTGGGTCAGACATGGGTCTGGTGTGAGTAACAGGTTAAACTTGCTTAACTTCAAAACCTTTAGAAAGAAAAGGTATCACGTAAGACTCCCCACAAATAAACATGGGTAAGTTTTTACCTTACGCTAACCAAAACATTTGATAGGAAATCTAGTTATATTATAATAGGGTCTAGGGTTTTCAAATAAATATGAAATAGCTGAAATTGTTACATTATTAAATTCCAGCATACTAGCCACAAAGTGGGTTATACAATCAAAACCGTAAGGGCACGTAGGAAGAATGGGTTTCCATACAATGGCAGGGCTACTAGGGTACCGCCCGTCACAGTACGTGGCCTAGATCACCGTACCGAGGAGTACGCCCGCACCCTGCAACACAAAGCCGGAACCATCCCTTACTGGATAATTCCGAACAAGATAATCCCGTAGTTGGCGCGACCAACCACACACTAAGCCGAATATAAAAGAAAAGGGACCTCTAGACAGGGATCTATCTTGCTCTCAGTGGGTGCTACCCACGAAGCCTTGCTGCACCTCCCCTGTTTTAGCCATTCCCGGTTGATGAGGCTTGAGGTTACGATTACCTTTAATCAGAACATATCACTTAGAATGCTCATCGTTCGCCTGACGATGTGCTGAAAGCATTCAATCCATACAAGTTCGTTCCGGGTTCGAACGAAACCGAAGGCATTATCTCGTTACACTCGTTTTGGAATCACCCTCAGAGTTAACGACAATAACCCTTGCACTCTGAATCTTCATCTTCACTTGAGATTCACGACCTATCGTAAATTTGGATCGATGTGGTATTCGGGTCTCCAGACCTGGAATTCCGGTATACGGAAACCCGATCCCGGTCTCATCGAAATCCAAAACGTATCTTTTAAGGGCCAAGTTGTTTTAAGGTTAAAACAATTCAATTCTTATCTATATACACAAAGATAGATAATTCAATAGATAATCTACATTATCATCCCAAACAGATAATTCACATTATCATTATAATTCAACCAAACATCTATATCATATATCAATCATATCTCATCAGAGATATCAAACAATGAAATACATTTAATCTCATTCATCCATCCTTAAGCAATGATTTATATCATCTAATTAATTTAAAGTGAATTAAACTAATTACTTCATTCTATAAATCCTGCTTACTTAATTATTAATTAAACCAATTAATTAATCATTACTCTAAGTATCCATCTAAATTAATCATTCCTGATTAACTATACTTTAATTACTTTAAGTAATTAACTCTTAATTAATTTCACAAATTAATTAACTTAAACCATTTCAGTAATTAATCTTTAATTACTTCATTAATTAATTAACTATATTTAATTACATTAATCCTTAATTAATTACAATTAATTAATTACTTTAATCACTTATTATTTATTAATTAATCTTAATTACATCATTAATTATATTAATTAATGATCCTTAATTATTCTTAATTAATTATCTTATTTAAATTAATAATTAATTAGTCACATTTATTAATCATCTTTGATTAATCTCATTTAGTAATTAACTACTCTTAATTACTACACTACATAAATTAATTACTCCTTAATTAATTATCCTTTAATTAATCCCTTGATTAATTATTTAAAGTAATTAACTCAATTTACTTTTATTAAACCATCTTTAGTTAATTACATCCACTAATTTACTTTAATTACTTTTCTAAGTAATTTATACTTTCACTAATTACCTTTAAGTAATTATCAAATCACCAAGTGATTATCTTAAATTAATTAAACAAATTAATTTAAACTTATCAAATTTATTTAATTAATTACCTTAAGTAATTAATTTCTTTAATTACTTCCATTAAGCAATTATACTTAACCAATTTCATAAAATGATTATTATTAATTAATTAATCTATTTGATTATCAAAATTAATCCCATTCATTAATTATTTAATAATCCTTAATTAATGATCACTCATTAATTTTTATCAATTCTTTAATTATTTCTTTAGGTAATTAATCTTTAATCAACTTGATAAACTCTTAATTACCAATTAATTAATTAAATTATCAATTATTCTTTAATTACCTTATTAATTTAATTACTCCTATAATTAAATCTTAATTACTTTCTGAACTAAAGTATTAACCTTTAACTACTTTAGTTATTATTAACAAAGGTCTTTAAAACCTTTTACTTAAAAATCTTACCTTAATTCATTTCAAATTAAAGATTTTAAATAAATTACAATTTAGCTTTAACCAATTTTAAATGAGTGGGTTTAAAATCTTATAAAATTCTTTTATAAATGTTAAGTGTTTCTTAACATTTGAATTTAAAAAGATTTTGTAAATTGGATTTAAAATTGGTTAAAGCTAAATTGTAATTTATTTAAAATCTTTAATTTGAAATGAATTAAGGTAAGATTTTTAAGTAAAAGGTTTTAAAGACCTTTGTTAATAATAACTAAAGTAGTTAAAGGTTAATACTTTAGTTCAGAAAGTAATTAAGATTTAATTATAGGAGTAATTAAATTAATAAGGTAATTAAAGAATAATTGATAATTTAATTAATTAATTGGTAATTAAGAGTTTATCAAGTTGATTAAAGATTAATTACCTAAAGAAATAATTAAAGAATTGATAAAAATTAATGAGGGATCATTAATTAAGGATTATTAAATAATTAATGAATGGGATTAATTTTGATAATCAAATAGATTAATTAATTAATAATAATCATTTTATGAAATTAGTTAAGTATAATTGCTTAATGGAAGTAATTAAAGAAATTAATTACTTAAGGTAATTAATTAAATAAATTTGATAAGTTTAAATTAATTTGTTTAATTAATTTAAGATAATCACTTGGTGATTTGATAATTACTTAAAGGTAATTAGTGAAAGTATAAATTACTTAGAAAAGTAATTAAAGTAAATTAGTGGATGTAATTAACTAAAGATGGTTTAATAAAAGTAAATTGAGTTAATTACTTTAAATAATTAATCAAGGGATTAATTAAAGGATAATTAATTAAGGAGTAATTAATTTATGTAGTGTAGTAATTAAGAGTAGTTAATTACTAAATGAGATTAATCAAAGATGATTAATAAATGTGACTAATTAATTATTAATTTAAATAAGATAATTAATTAAGAATAATTAAGGATCATTAATTAATATTATTAATGATGTAATTAAGATTAATTAATAAATAATAAGTGATTAAAGTAATTAATTAATTGTAATTAATTAAGGATTAATGTAATTAAATATAGTTAATTAATTAATGAAGTAATTAAAGATTAATTACTGAAATGGTTTAAGTTAATTAATTTGTGAAATTAATTAAGAGTTAATTACTTAAAGTAATTAAAGTATAGTTAATCAGGAATGATTAATTTAGATGGATACTTAGAGTAATGATTAATTAATTGGTTTAATTAATAATTAAGTAAGCAGGATTTATAGAATGAAGTAATTAGTTTAATTCACTTTAAATTAATTAGATGATATAAATCATTGCTTAAGGATGGATGAATGAGATTGAATGTATTTCATTGTTTGATATCTCTGATGAGATATGATTGATATATGATATGGATGTTTGGTTGAATTATAATGATAATGTGAATTATCTGTTTGGGATGATAATGTAGATTATCTATTGAATTATCTATCTTTGTGTATATAGATAAGAATTGAATTGTTTTAACCTTAAAACAACTTGGCCCTTAAAAGATACGTTTTGGATTTCGATGAGACCGGGATCGGGTTTCCGTATACCGGAATTCCAGGTCTGGAGACCCGAATACCACATCGATCCAAATTTACGATAGGTCGTGAATCTCAAGTGAAGATGAAGATTCAGAGTGCAAGGGTTATTGTCGTTAACTATGAGGGTGATTCCAAAACGAGTGTAACGAGATAATGCCTTCGGTTTCGTTCGAACCCGGAACGAACTTGTATGGATTGAATGCTTTCAGCACATCGTCAGGCGGACGATGAGCATTCTAAGTGATATGTTCTGATTAAAGGTAATCGTAACCTCAAGCCTCATCAACCGGGAATGGCTAAAACAGGGGAGGTGCAGCAAGGCTTCGTGGGTAGCACCCACTGAGAGCAAGATAGATCCCTGTCTAGAGGTCCCTTTTCTTTTATATTCGGCTTAGTGTGTGGTTGGTCGCGCCAACTACGGGATTATCTTGTTCGGAATTATCCAGTAAGGGATGGTTCCGGCTTTGTGTTGCAGGGGAGCGGGCGTACTCCTCGGTACGGTGATCTAGGCCACGTACTGTGACGGGCGGTACCCCAGTAGCCCTGCCATTGTATGGAAACCCATTCTTCCTACGTGCCCTTACGGTTTTGATTGTATAACCCACTTTGTGGCTAGTATGCTGGAATTTAATAATGTAACAATTTCAGCTATTTCATATTTATTTGAAAACCCTAGACCCTATTATAATATAACTAGATTTCCTATCAAATGTTTTGGTTAGCGTAAGGTAAAAACTTACCCATGTTTATTTGTGGGGAGTCTTACGTGATACCTTTTCTTTCTAAAGGTTTTGAAGTTAAGCAAGTTTAACCTGTTACTCACACCAGACCCATGTCTGACCCAAGTGTTTATTTCTGTTTTATAAACTCTTGGGTACTCAAATTTTTACGAGTAGCCAAGGGATTCAGGTTTAGCTTTGACGAATATTCTGGAGGAGCAATGGAGCAGGAGGCTTCGGCGTTCGTAGATATAGTATTCCGCTGTGTTGATATCTGTGATAGTGTCTTGTCTTGTATTTGAGTTGTAATGTCTAGACAGATGTTTATAACTGTCTAGTAAGTGATGTATATGCTGTGTAACTCTGTAAATTGTTGTATACTATGTAATAGTTTATGTTATTAATATAATTTATTCGTTCCGCTGTGAGATCGTTGTTGTTGTTTCTTTCTTTCTTCTCTTCTTTTCTATTTTCTACCCCTTTCTTTCTTTATTAATGATACGTCATTCTGTAGAATGAGTGGCGGGTCGTTACAGAGGCATTTGGGTTATTCTGTGACGACAATGTAACTCGGATGTATATGATACTATGTAATCTATTATGTGATAACCCAGATTTTGGCATATCTGTTAATTGATAATTAACTAGGTTAATTGGTAGAAATACTGATAAATCAGGAAATAAATATTTATATCTGGATAAATATTTATTTGATAATCTATTGGTATAATAATTTAATTTGAAAAATTATTATTTTTAAACAAAATTGAATTTGTGTTTGTTTAAATATATATTTGGGCTGATTTTAGATTGGATTTTTAAATTGAATTTGAATTTGAAATTCAAAAGATAAACATCTTAGAAATAAATTGGATCAAAAATAATATGTATACATGATATTAATATAATTTATTCGTTCCGCTGTGAGATCGTTGTTGTTGTTTCTTTCTTTCTTCTCTTCTTTCTCTTTTCTCACCCCTTTCTTTCTTATTAATGTATATATTACTTAAAGTTGACTGTAGCATAGTGGGGAGATAATTAAATTGTTGGTCAATTTAATTTATTTAATTAAGATAATGATTTTCTTAATTAAGATCTTTAAGTATAAATAGTTAAGAAATTATTTAATTAGTTAAATAATTAATTAAATGATTAACTAAGTAATTAATTGGTGATTAACTAAAGATAAACACTTATAAATTAATTAAGTAATTACTTGATGAAGTAATTAAGGAATAATTATTGAATGTAATTAAATAAAGGTAAATTATTTAATAAAGTAATTAGAGGATAATTATTTTATGAAAGTAATTTAATGAAAGTAATTAAGAGTTAATTACCTAGTGTTATTAATTTAATAATTTATTTAATAAAATTAATTAAAGGATTAAGAATAATTAATAAGGTAATTAATTATTTGTTAAGGTAATTAATTAAAAAGTAATTACTTAATGGAAGTAATTAAGAGAAGTTAATTGCTGGTTAAGATTAATCAAAGGTGATTAATAATTGTGGTTTAGTTAAGATTAATTACTTAATGTAATTAATTTAAATAGAATAAATAGTTAAAGATGTAATTAGGGATCATTAGTTTATAATTAATTAATGATATGATTAAGAGTTGATTAATTTAGATTAATTAATCAAATGATAAGTGATTAATTGTAATTAATTAGGGATTAATGTAATTAATTATAATTAATTAATTAATGAAGTAATTAAAGGTTAATTACTGTATTTGATTAAGAATAATTAATTAAAGTTAATTACTTAAATGTAATTAAAGAATAATTAATCAAGGTGATTAATTAAAGTGGATAATTAGAGAAAGATTAATTAATTTATTTGTAATTAATTAATGATTATATAAGTAAGATTTATAATGAAGTAATTAATTTAATTAACTTTAAATTAATTAAGAGATGAACAAATTAATTTAATTCACGTTAAATTAATTTAAGATAGAGATAGTTAATTTAATTCATTTTAAATTAATTATGTTGTGATTAAGTAAATCATTGCTTATATAAGAATGGATGACATTGATTGTCCTGAATGGATGTAATCTCATAAATGAGATAAGTAATGTTGTATGGTATGAATGCTTGGTTGTATTATGATGGTATTATAGATGTACTTGTATTGTATAATAGACAGAAGTTTATAACTGTCTATTCTATGATGTATAAATTGTGTACTCTGATGTATATGATACTATGTAATATCTTATGTGATATAATATATTTCTCGTTCCGCTGTGAGATTTCTGATGTGTTGTTGTTCTTTCTTCTTTCTTTTCTTCTTCTATCCTTTTCTTTCTTAATAATGATGCGTCTTTCCGGACATTGAAAGGCGGGTCATTACATTTGGAAACATCTTCATTTTTCAATCTGGATATATCAAAACAAAATCTGAGATCAGTAAGCATCTTCCTCAAACCAAATTCATCAATCTGTAATCAAGTTCCCAAATCAAAAACTAAGGCCTGCAAACATCTTCATTTTTCAATCTGGAATCAACTCAAGAAAGCCAGCCTGCAATTCTTTTCATCTCTGAAAGGAATTCTTACTGTCTGCATTCATTCTTCAAACTGGAAGCAACATGCATGTGTTTAAAGCAATTTAAAGCTTCAACAACTAAAGTTTAAAAATCAAATTCAAACAAGCACGCAAGTTTACAGCCTTCAGAAGCTAAACTGCATCTGTTTCATCTTTGAACATGTGAGTAACAGTTTTTATTTTAAACTAACTTAAATAAATGTAGTTGCTTGAATTTTCCTGTGATAATCATGTTTGTAGTGATGAAATTCTCTGTAATATGTATAGTTTGGAATGCATGTATGTTTTGATATGTTATTGCCTGTTCTAATATGCCAGTTTTAAAATCCTGATCAAAATAAATTATTTCATGCTCAAATCCTTATGATGGCTTAAGATTTAACCAAGTATGAGTATATAACATGAATTTTAGTTGAAATTTTATTTAATATAAAATAAAAACTGTTGTGTCTCTGTAAAAGAAAATAAAACAGGACAAATATTTTGTAAGTGAAAAATTAAAATCCCAGATTCATTGATCCAGGAGTATAAGTTGATTACTTATACTAAAACTCGATTTTTAAAAACATAAATCATAATTTATAGTTTAGAAATAAGGGTGCAGTTCTGTATTTATCTAAAAATGAATTTGTGGGTAATTCTGTTGATCTCGATAGTTTGGGATGTTGTAATCTTCAATAGTGATGGAGGAATGATCGAGGATATAAGGAAAATTACTAGAATTTGAATTAAAGCATCGAGGAGGATATGATTTAGGATTTAAGATTTTAAACCTAGTTTGAATAGGCTGGAAATTGATGGTCGGGGTGATGTCTATGGTGGACCGAGTGCTACCATACTTTGGGAAGGGGAAGATGGGATATAGGCGAAGGCATGGCCAGAAAATTAGCCTCTCTGGTGGTCGGAATCGCGAGCACGAGTGATTGTTGACAGGTTTTGGAGGTGGGCTGTGTTCCAGTTTGGTGATTTGAAGTCTCGATTTCGTTTTCAAGTTGTAGTTGTGTTTCTGGGTGGTCAGATGGCTGGAGGAGGTCGAAGTGCACTTGTCGACGATTGAAGTGGAAGCCGGAGCTCAGGCGATCGATGGTGCATGTGCACGACTTGTCTGGTGTCAGTGGTTTTGGGAATAAGGAGGTCTCGAGTTTTATTGCGTGTGAGGATCGAAGTTTTTAGGCATACGACTCGAAGTGATTTAGAAGTGGGCTCGAGTAGTTTTAGTGTTGTCAGGTTTTATACCTGTCAGTTTGAAATTTAAATCTAATTTAAATTTTGAAGCAATAGTTAATCAGTAAATCAAAGTTTGAGATGAAAAGACAAGTTTAGTTTTAAACTTTAATATTAGATAAATAGTTTTATGAATTTAAATGTTTAAATAGGTTTTAAAATGGTAGTTAGATTTAATTAAATGTTTAAAAATAAAAAGGAAATTGGTTTAAACTCTTCTTAAAGTTCTTTTATAAGAGATAAGAATTTTTAATAAGTAAAAGTTTTAAATTGGTTTTAAAAACTTAGTTAAAATTAAATTGATATTCATTTTAAATCCAGAATTTAAAATGAAATTTAAAAGTAAATTTGAAAATGGATGTTTTCAAATGTTTTGTGAATAAGGAATTTTAAACTTGGATAAGTAAATGTTTTATCTTAAAGTTAAAAACATTATTAAATCTTTAAGGTAATTAAAATAATTTTAAATAATCTAATTAATTAATGATTTGGATTTATTAATTTGTAATTAAGGATTTAAATTAATTTAATTAAGGTTTAAGATTAATTAAATGGAATAATTAATTTATAATTAAGGATTATAAATTGGAATATTAATTAATGATTAATAATTAATTAATAAAGTAATTAAAGATTAATTAAGTTATGGTCAACACTTAATTAATTAAATAATTAGAGATTAATTAATTGGTTATTAAGATTTATTAATTTAAAATTTATAATAATTAATCATAGTTAATTACTTAAGAAAAGTAATTAAATAATTGTTAATGAAGGTCATTAACTATGGATTATTAAATAATTAATTAATAGGATTAATTTTGATAATTAATTAGATTAATTAATTTAAGGATAATCATTTGTGAAAATTGTTTAAGTGAAATTACTTATTGGAAGTAATTAAGAATTAATTACTTATTGTAATTAATTGAAGTTAATTTGATTTAGTTAAATTAATTAATTAAGTTTAATTAATTTAGAATAATCAAGAGATGATTTGATAATAATTACTTAATGTAATTATTAAGGTAAGTTTATTTAGAGAAGTAAATAATAAGATAATTACTGGAAGTAATTAGTTGAATAAATGATTTTATTAATAGAAGTAATTTGAGTAAATTACTTTGAAAAAAAATTAATCAAGGGATTAATTAAAGAATTAATTAAGGAGTAATTAATTTAGTTAATGAAAGTAATTAAGGGTAGTTAATTACCGATTGAAGATTAATCAAAAGTGATTAATAAATGTTGTTTAATTAAAGGTTAATTACTTAATGTAATTAATTTAATTAAGTAATTAATAATTAAGTTGTAATTAAGGATCATTAATTAATATAATTAATGATGTAATTAAGATTGGTTAATTAAGTAATAATTAATAAATGAAGTAATTAATCAATGTAATTAATTAAGGATTAATGTAATTAATTATAGTTGATTAAGTTAATTAATTTTAGTTAATTAATTAATGAAGTAATTAAAGGTTAATTACTATAAGTGGTTAAGAATAATTAATTTAAGTAATTAATTGAGAATAAATTACTTGGATGTAATTAAAAGATAATTAATCAAAGATGATTAATTGAAAAAGGTAATTAGAGGATAATTAATTAATTTGTAATTAATTAATGGTTAAGTAAGAAGGATTTATAAAATGAAGTAATTAATTTAATTCACTTTAAATTAGTTAGAGATTATATAAATCATTACTTATGGATGGATGATAATACTGAATGCTTTGCATTGATTGATATCTCTGATGAGATATATGCTGTATGATATGGATGTTAGTTGAATTGTGATGATAAGATGGATTATCTGATAATGTTGATTATCTATTGTGAATCATCTTTCTATGTGTATAAAGATAATGAATTGAATTGTTTTAACCCTTAAAACAACTTGGCCTTAAAAGATACGTTTTGGATTTCGATGAGACCGGGATCGGGTTTCCGTATACCGGATTTCCAGGTCTGGAGACCCGAATACCACATCGATCCAAATTAACGATAGGTCGTGAATCAAGTGAAGATGAAGATTCAGAGTGCAAGGGTTATTGTCGTTAACTCTGAGGGTGATTCCAAAACGAGTGTAACGAGATAATGCCTTCGGTTTCGTTCGAACCCGGAACGAACTTGTATGGATTGAATGCTTTCAGCACATCGTCAGGTGGACGATGAGCATTCTAAGATAGATGTGTTCTATTTAAAGGTAATCGTGACCTCAAGCCTCACAAACCGGGAATGGCTAAAACAGGGGAGGTGCAGCAAGGTTAGTGGGTAGCACCCAAGTAGGACAAGGTTACCTCTGTCTAGATGTCCCTTTCTATTTTCGACTTAGTGGTGCGGTTGCTGATCCCAACCGTGAGGTATCTTGTGCGGGAATTATCCAGTAAGGGATGTTCCGACCTTGTGTTGCAGGGGATTGGGAGTGATCCTCGGTACGGTGATCTAGGCCACATACTGTGACGGGCGGTACCCAAGTAGCCCTGCCATTGTATGGAAACCCATTCTTCCTACGTACCCTTACGGTTTTGATTGTATAACCCACTTTGTGGCTAGTATGCTGGAATTTAATAATGTAACAATTTCAGCTATTTCATATTTATTTGAAAACCCTAGACCCTATTATAATATAACTGGATTTCCTATCAAATGTTTTGGTTAGCGTAAGGTAAAAACTTACCCATGTTTATTTGTGGGGAGTCTTACGTGATACCTTTTCTTTTAAAAGGTTTTGAAGTTAAACAAGTTTAACCTGTTACTCACACCAGACCCATGTCTGACCCAAGTGTTTATTTTGTTTTATAAACTCTTGGGTACTCAAATTTTTACGAGTAGCCAAGGGATTCAGGTTTAGCTTTGACGAATTGTGGAGGAGCAATGGAGCAGGAGGCTTCAGCGTTGTAGATATATATAGTAGTTCCGCTGTGTCTGTATCTCTGTAGTGTATTGAGTTGTAATGTCTAGACAGATGTTTATAACTGTCTAGTAAGTGATGTATATGCTGTGTAACTCTGTAAATTGTTGTATACTATGTAATAGTTTATGTTATTAATATAATTTATTCGTTCCGCTGTGAGATCGTTATTGTTATTTCTTTCTTTCTTCTCTTCTTTTCTCTTTCTGTCCCTTTCTTTCTTCAAAACGATGCGACTTTCTGGGCTATGGAAGTCGGGTCGTCACATTTGGTATCAGATATAACAAAAAAATTCAGTTTTTATCACGTTCACATTAACAAAAAGGTAAACAAAATTTTCATTTAAATATGAAAATACATAAATTACTTATCAAAAAGTATATGCACAAACAATAATAAAAAGTTAAATTTGTCATTGATGTCATACGGGATCATGTGGAAATATGATATAGGGTGAGATCAAGTCTCAATTTTTTAACAACCAATTAATTAATTTGTAAATTTTTAGCCCTTTTATTGATTATAGGAGTATTATCTATTCTTTTTAATTCTCTCTTGATATTTTATTTTCAAATCTATCATTTTACACATATTTCACTAATTCTCTCCCTCCCATCATTAGACATTCTGGTACGTACATTTAGAATGTTTATGTTACTATTTACAAACAATTTATCAATTAACTCCTAACATGTTATATTCAAATCCGTATTTTTTTGGTTAATTATATAATCAAAATTTAAACCATTTAAATAGATTTAATTATCTCATATTTCTCATAATTCTGAAGAATGACAATTTCAATATAGATGCTACTATTATACCAAACAAAATGGTAAAATCAATTTCTTATTCCACTATAATATATAAATCACAAAAACAACAACGGTTTAATTTACAATCATTTGTATCAATAAATTTTGTCATACATTGCAATATAGAATTATACTTTTAACTTTAAAGGATTACATCGTAATTATTTAAGAAACCCACCATTGTAACAGAATAATGAGAATATATTACAGAATAAAGAGAATATATTACATAATAAAGAGAATGGAGATATTAGAGGGAGAATTTTTTTATTGAATTGAGATATCTTTTACAAAACAATCAAGCTCCATATTTATAGACTCCTTATGCAGTGCATATTACAATAATGCCCTTTCTTATTTAGCATATTCATCCCTATTATTATATATTACAACACTCCCCCTTGAATATGCGTATGTAAAGATGATAAGAATAATTGCCTCATTAAAAACCTTGTTAGGAAAAACCCAGTGGGAAAAAATCATAAACAAGGAAAAGAGTGCAACTTGATTTCATCTTTAAGTAACATATATTTTATAATGTTACTATGAGAGTTGATACTTCTGGATCAAGATAATGCCTCATTAAAACCTTACTAATAAAAACCCAGAGGGAAAAAAATATTAGTGAAGGAAAAAGAGTACACTATAGCGTATTTCATACCCTCCCCCTGAATTATAACGACATTAT
This sequence comes from Allium fistulosum, assembly GCA_030737815.1. NCBI lineage: Eukaryota > Viridiplantae > Streptophyta > Magnoliopsida > Asparagales > Amaryllidaceae > Allium > Allium fistulosum. Next base: position 139,858,848 of record CM060904.1, read on the forward strand.
TCAATTAGTCTGTTGATGTAGATGACGCATACCAATTTTGTACACCATCTTCTGAAATGTTGATTTTGGAAGCGCCTTTGTGAATAGATCCGTCGCATTTTCTTGGGATCGGATTTATTTCACTTCTATCTTATTATCCTTTTGTAGCTCATGTGTGAAGAAAAATTTAGTAGAAATGTGTTTCGTCCTATCACCCTTAATGTACCCCGCTTGAATTTGAGCTAAGCAAGCTGCATTGTCTTCGTAAATAATGGCCTTCTGTTACTAATGGGAGTTGACAGCTTTTTCGAATATGCTCAATCAGTGATCTCAGCCAAATACATTCTTTACATGCCTCATGTAGTGCTAGTATTTCAGAATGATTGGATGATGTTGCTACTAATGTTTGTTTTGTAGATCGCCATGAAATTGCTGCATTGCTGTTATTAAACACATATCCAGTTTGTGATCTTGCTTTACGTGGGTCAGAAAGATGACCTGCATCAGCATAGCCAACTAGATTTGGACTATTGCCTGTGTTAGAGTAAAACAAACCCAAATTTGTCGTTCCATGAAGATATCTCATGATATGTTTTATACCATTCCATTGTCTTTTTGTTGGTTCTGAACTGTATCTTGCTAGAAGATTTACTGAAAATGCAATATCTGGTCTTGTGCATTGGGCCAAATATAATCATGCACCAATGGCACTAAGATATGGCACTTCCGGGCCAAGCACATTCTCATCTTCTTCTTTTGGACGGTAAGGGTCCTTTTTAATATCTAAAGGTCTAACAACCATTGGCGTACTAAGTGGATATGCTTTATCCATTTTAAAACCCTTTAGAATTTTCTCAATGTAGTTTGATTGATGGATTAATATACCATCAATACTATGCTCAATCTGTAGACCGAGACAGTGCTTAGTTTTTCCAAGATCTTTTATTTCAAATTCCTTCTTTAAATAATTTATTGTTTCATCAATCTCTTTTAGAGTCCCAATCAAATTTATGTCATCAACATAAACTGCTAAGATAGCAAATCCTTTTACCGATTTTTTTACACGTGGACAAATGAGATTGTTTTCATATCCTTCTTTTACCAAATATTTACTAAGACGGTTATACCACATCCTTCCAGATTGTTTCAAGCCATATAGTGATCGTCTTAGTTTTAATGAGTACATGGACTTTGATTTTGCTTCAGGCAATTTATATCCATCTGGAATTTTCATGTAAATACTGGTATCTAATTCACCGTAAAGATAAGCTGTCACAACATCCGTTAATCTTATATCGAGTTTTTTAGAAACTACAAGGCTTATCAAATATCGGAATGTTATGACATCCATAACAGGGGAATAAGTTTCCTTAAAGTCAAAACCCAGTCTCTGCAGGAAACCTTGTGCGACAAATCGTGCCTTGTACCTCACGACTCCATTTTTATCATTTCATTTTCTAACGAATACCTTTATAACCTACTGGTTTAACATTTTCTGGTGTTTTCTCTATTGGTCCAAATACACCATGTTTTTGAAGTGAATATAGTTCAACTTGGATAACATCTTTCCATTTTGGCCAATCGTGTCTTTTTCGACATTCATTTGTACTATTTGGTTCATTATCGTCATTCTCATTACAGTCATGACTTTCAATTATTTCAGTAGCTACTGCGAATGAGAATACATCATCAATTATTATTTTACTTCGATCCCATATTTCTCCATAGTTCGTATAAAATATTGAGATCTCATTATTATTATGTACCATTTTATCGTAGGAAGCTTCTTTTATCTCTTCTGGGATAATAGTTCCTTCCTCACTTCTAGGAGAATTGGGATTTTCATTTGAGTGATCCTTTTAATCATTTATAACCTCGCCAGGAGGTTCCTTAATTGATGATTTTTCATTAGACTTTCTTTTTCTAGGCACCAAGTCTTTTGAACCAATTGGCCTTCCACGTTTTTGTCTTGCTTTAGATTCATTTGCTGCTATATTTACTTTTGATCCTTCAGGGACATCAATTTTTGCTGGTGCATTTGCTGCTGGAATGTGAGATTTATTTATTTTTGCAGTGTCACTAAATGCATCTGGCAGTTGATTTGCAATATTTTGAATATGCAAAATTCTTTGTACCTCATATTGGCATTGTTTAGTACGTGGATCCAAATAAGACATAGATGGATTATTCCATGATATTTCACGCCGTTCTACTGGAACGTTCTTTCCTCCCTCTAACGGTGGGAAGATTGTCTCATCAAATTTACAGTCTGAAAATCTTGCAGTGAAGACATCACCTGTAAGAGGTTCAAGGTAACGAATTATTAATGGAGAATCAAATCCCACATAAATTCTCAACTGTCGTTGAGGACCCATTTTAGTACGAAGTGGGGGATTAATAGGTATATGCACAACACAACCAAATTTTCATAAATGTGAAATATTTGATTGAGATCCAGTTAAGAGCTTTGATGGTGAAAGCTGAAGATAAGATGTTGATCTAATTTTAACCAATTTCGATGCATGCAAAATTGCAAGCCCCCAAGCTAAAACGGGTAGTTTTGATTGCATAAGCAATAGCCTTGCAATAAGTTGCAAGCGCTTAATTAATGATTCTGCTAGACCATTTTGAGTATGAACATGAGCTACTGGATGTTCAATTTCAATTCCCAATGATAGACAATAGTCATCAAATACTTGAGAAGTAAATTCTCCAGCATTATCTAGTCGAATCGATTTAATTTGATGATCAGGGAAGTGTGCTCTCAATTTTATTATTTAAGCAAGTAGCTTGGCAAATGCCAAATTTCTTGTAGAAAGTAAACAGACATGTGACCAACAAGTTGATGCATCAATCAATACCATAAAATATTTGAATGGTCCACATTCAGGGTGGATTGGGCCACATATATCACCTTGAATTCTTTGTAGAAATGTTGGAGATTCAGAAGTGATTTTACTATATGAAGGTCGAGTGATTAGTTTTCCTTGTGCACATGGGGCACATAAGTAATCACTTGGTAAATTCAATTAGTTTGATAAATCATGTCCATTTGAGTTTTTGGCAATTTTACGCATCATAGTTGATCCAGGATGACCCAAGCGATCATGCCAAAGAATCAATGTCTTTGTATTTGTGAGCTTCTGGCTCATGTTTATAGAGTGGATTCAACTATGCCAATTTTTGTAAAATATAAACCAATTGAAATTGTACCAAATTTTTCTAGGATAAGCTTCTGGCTTTCAATTCTAGAAATAACACAAAGATATTCTTTGTTGTTTTCATTTATAGTTTCAATATGGTATCCATTCATTCTTATATCTTTGAAAATCAGAAAATTTCTTTTAGAGTTGCTTGAGTATAATGCATTCTAAATAAAGATATGCGTACCATTTAGTAATATTATATGGGCTCTTCCGGACCCGTCAATTATATTAGCAGATCTAGCTATAGTGAAGACTTTAGCTTTGAAATTTTTAGATAGTTCAGAGAAAAACTTCTGGTTTTTCAAAATTGTATGAGTAGTTGCACTATGTAGTAAGCATATATCATCACCCAAATGGTGTTCCATACCTTAAGAATTAAAGACAATAATTAGTCAATCATTAAAAATTTGTATGCATAAATAAATCTAATGTAAACAAACAAAGTAATATGATTAAAATAGGCTACTGATTAAAAACAACATCCACATTACACATTATTTTTAACAAGTACTGCAAAGGAAATACAAATAAATGAACACTAACTTCAAATTGACATGCAAGCTAATTAAGAAAAAAATACCAAAACCACATAACAAACATCGAGTTTAATTGATCAACTCGGTCATATCATTGACCATTGCACTTAGATTTTCATCATTAATGAAATTTCCATTGTCATCTTCGAAGAAATCATCTAACTTCAGGTTAGTGTTTTCAAGTAACTTTTCGGCATTATTTGCCTTAATATTCTTTGAGCGAAGATATTCTTCAATTGTTTTCTTTGATGATCTACATGTAAGTGACCAGTGACCAGATCGTCCACATCTATAACAAACTTCCTCATAATGCCTTTTATTTTCTGAAGCTGAATCATTGTTCTTTACAGGCTCAATTTTCTTTTGTTGTTTTTTAAAGTTGGTGGTTTTGTTACCTTTAAAACCACCATAACCGCCTTTGTTGGAGTTATATCCACGTCCACGTCCTCTACCTCGACCTCGACCCCTACCTCTTCTAGAGTGGGAAAAATTAGCATTAACTTCAGGTAATGCAGTTGAACCAGTTGGTCTTGAGGAGTGATTTTTTATAAGCAATTCATTATTTTGTTCAGCAATTAGTAAGCATTCTATGAGTTTAGAATATTTTGTAAAATGACGCTCTCGATATTGCGACTGCAGGAGTATATTCGAGGCATGAAATGTTGAGAAAGTCTTTTCAAGCATTTGTGTGTCATCCACCTTTTCTCCACATAATTTCAGTTTAGAAGTAATTCTAAACATTGTAGAATTATATTCTTGTTAACAGATTATCAGATAAGAAAGCCAAAATCGTTACTTGTTATTCACAAACCAAAGAGTATATATACATAACACTTTCAGCCCAGTAAAGCCCACAAGCTAAAGCCTACAAAATACAAATAGGCTGGGCCTTATATCACAAGGCAAAAGAAACAAACAACTACAAAATATAAATGTATACAAAAGAATACAATTACACATATGTAACCCTCATAACACTCCCCCTCAAGTTGGTGCATATTCATTTATCATGCCCAACTTGTCACTCAGGAATCTAATTCGTGCTCCATTCAACGCCTTGGTGAATAAATCTGCAAGCTGATCACCAGACCGAACATGCTTCAGATTTACCAACCCCATTTGTACCTTCTCTCTGATGAAATGGCAGTCCACCTCGATATGCTTTGTCCTCTCATGAAAAACTGGGTTGGTTGCAATATGAACCGCTGCTTGGTTATCACACCACAGGTCTACTGATTCTACCTTCTTCATCTTTAATTCAGACAACACATGACTCAACCACATCAACTCACAAATTGCATTTGCCATGGCTCTATATTCTGACTCAGCACTTGAACGAGACACAACAGTCTGCTTCTTGCTTTTCCATGACACTAGGTTACCTCCAACAAAGACACAATACCCAGATGTTGACCTCCTATCTGATTTAGATCCAGCCCAGTCAGCATCAGTGAAACCCTCTATCTTGTTATGACCATGATTAGTATACTCAATGCCTTTACCTGCTGTTCCCTTCAGATAGCATAGAATTTGCTTGAGTGCATTCCAGTGATGTATTGTAGGTGAATTCATGAATTGGCTAACAACACTGACTGGAAAAGCAATGTCAGGCCTTGTTACTGTTAGATAGTTTAATTTGCCAACTAACCTTCTATACATTTCTGGATTATCAAACAATTCACCTTCAGTTGTTAATCCCTGGCTTGTATCCATAGGAGTTGTGCATGGTTTTGCACCTAAATGTCCTGTTTCTGAAAGCAGATCCAGTGTATACTTTCTTTGTGTCATGAAGATATGTCCATTATCTCTTATCACTTCGATTCCTAAGAAATACTTCAACTCACCTAAATCTTTTGTATGAAACTGAGCTTGAATAAATGTTTTAAGATCAATAATTCCCTTCTTATCACTTCCAGTTATCACAATATCATCAACATAGACTACAAGGAGAATTATTCCTTCTCGTGAAATCTTATAAAATACAGAGTGGTCAAAGTTACTTTTAATTATACCAAATTTCTCAATTACTTGACTAAATTTGCCAAACCATGCTCTTGGACTTTGTTTCAACCCATATAAACTTTTCTTTAACCTACATACCTTTCCTTGCTCCCCCTGAGCAACAAAACCAGGTGGTTGCTCAACATATACCTCCTCCTTTAAGTCCCCATGTAAGAAAGCATTCTTTATGTCTAATTGATGTAACTCCCAACTATGTGTTGCTGCTAAAGAAATAAACAATCTGATTGAGGTCATTTTAGCTACAGGGGAAAAGGTTTCACAGTAGTCAGTTCCATAAACTTGTGCATAACCTTTAGCAACTAGACGAGCTTTAAGTCTAGCCACTGAACCATCTGGATTCATTTTGACATTAAACACCCATTTGCACCCAATAACCTTTCTATTTTCTGGTAACTGAACTAACTCCCAGGTATGGTTTTGATCTAATGCTTCAATCTCCTCTAACATTGCCATTTTCCATTCAGATTTAGATAAAGCTTCTTTCACAGTTTTAGGAACAGTAATTTTATCAAGAGTAGATACAAATGATGCAGAAGTTTGATCTAATTTGTCATATGAAACATATGATGATATAGGATATGTACATTTGCGTTTACCTTTTCGAAGTGCAATAGGTAGATCCAGATTAGGATCTGGTCTTGAGACTTCACTATCATCCACTGTTGGGAAGTTTATCTCATCTTCTTGCGTAACACTAATATTTTCTTCATCATTTTGTGCACTGTCCTGAGGTGGATCAGCAGGATAGATTATGAAATCTTCCTCTTCACTCTGTAATTCTTTAACTGCTGGAGAAAAGTAAGGTACATCTTCTACAAATGTTACATCAATTGATACAAAATACTTATGAAGACTGGGACAAAAACATGCATATCCTTTCTGAAGTCTCGAGTATCCAACAAATACACATTTCAATGATTTCGGGTCTAGTTTGGTTAACTGTGGGTTCACATCCCTTACATAGCATACACAACCAAAAATTCTGGGTTTGACTGGATATATGGTTCTATTTGGACATAAGACTTGAATAGGAACCTCGTAGTTTAACACTGTTGAAGGCATTCTATTGATTAAGAAACATGCCGTACTCACAGCATCTGCCCAGAAAACTTTGGGAACATTCATATGAAATAGAAGTGCTCTAGTAGTTTCAATGAGATGTCGATTTTTTCTCTCTGCCACTCCATTTTGAGCTGCTGTATCCACACATGATGTCTCATGAAGCATACCATACTTAGCCATATAAGTACTGAACTGACTGGACATGTACTCTTTAGCATTATCACTTCTTAGAGTTTTGATTGATACATTGAATTGGTTTCTTATTTCAGCACAAAACATAGAAAATATAGAAAATAATTCTGATCTGTTTTTCATTAAGTACAACCAAGTTACACGAGTATGATCATCCACAAAGGTTACAAAGTACTTATATCCTTTCTTTGACACAGTGGAAGACGGTCCCCATATATCTGAATGAACTAAATCAAATGCTGAAGAAGCTCTTTTATTTATTCTAGGACTCAAACTTATACGATGGTGCTTAGCAAAATGACAAGACTCACAATCTAATGTAGATATAGAATTAAATTGTGGACATAGTTTTTTTAGTAAGGCAAGTGATGGATGCCCTAACTGATAATGAGTCTTTAGAGCAGAATCAATACTTGAGCATGTGATATGGTCAGTGGATGCAGCATTGAGTGTATATAATCCTCCAGTTTGTTGACCCTTACCAATAACTTGTTTCGTCACAAGATCCTGAAACAAGCAATAATCGGGGAAGAAAGATATGCAACAATTGAGATTACGAGTAATTTGACTCACAGATAGTAAATTAAACGACAAATTCGGTAAGTATAATACTGAGCTCAATGGTAAGTGAGGATGTAAATCTACATTTCCTGATCCTTGTACATAAGTTTGTGATCCATCAGCTAGTGTAACAGCATGTGGTGACTTGTTTAAGTGAATATCAGAAAATAAACGACAATTACCTGTCATATGGTCAGTAGCACCTGAATCTATGACCCACTTAGATGTTTGATTCTCACCATTAGCAGTTTTAGCAACCATAGTGACTGAAGAAGAATTTTCACTTGGTGTATTGTTCTTCAACCCTTCTTGATATTTCAAATAGTTATTGTACTCATCAGCAGTTAATAGCACCGTTTTACTTGAATTAGCTGTATTGTTTGCCACTGAATTTTTGTACTGCAACTTCCTACATTCAAACTTAGTATGGCCCGGCTTCTTGCAATATGCACAGAACTTCCCTTGACTTCCTGATCTATTTCCTTGAACATTCTTAGTAGAAGAATTATTCCCAGATTGCCTATTATCAGATTGGGAACTTGATTTCCACGGCTGTTCATAATTCTTGCTACTGCTAATCAACGCACTGTCAACTGGAGTACTTGGAGTCTGAATAATTTCAGTTCGTAGGATTCGACTAAACACCTCCTTCAAAGATGATACATCAGATCCAGATAGGATTTGCGATTTTGCAGATTCAAAATCAGGTGTCAATCCCGCAAGAAAACTCATTATAGCCATTTGTTCTCGCTGCTGCTGTTGAACTTTAACATCTGAACTAAATGGAAGCAACAGATTCAATTCCTCATATATTTTCTTGAAATTCATAAAGTAACTCATTAATGTTTGCTCCTGTTTCTCTGCTCTATAGAACGATTTACATACATCGTACATTCTCGTCAAATTTCCTTTACCAGAGTACAAAAACTCCAAGTATTCCATCAATTCTTTCACAAATTCACAATGATCTACTAAACCAATCACTTCTGTATCAATTGAATTCCGGATCTGAAGAAATAGACGAGCATCATCTCGTAGCCACAGTAAATCCTTCTCTTCTTTAGAATCAGCAGCTGGTGGATCTTCAGTTAGGTGATTGCCTTTGTCAATACTCCTGAGGTAGAGACGAATCGTTTTACTCCAATTCAAATAGTTTCGATCATTCAACTTGTGATCGGTGATCTTGGGCATCATCTGAACGGTATCGTGAATAACCTTGTTTTCTCCCATGACTTAAACAAGCTAAGATCTGAGATCGACTGTAATCGACAAATCAGACGATCGATTGACAAAGAAGCAGTCCTAGTGGGATTTATGAATTTGAACAACTTTTGGCTCTGATACCATGTTAACAGATTATCAGATAAGAAAGCCAAAATCGTTACTTGTTATTCACAAACCAAAGAGTATATATACATAACACTTTCAGCCCAGTAAAGCCCACAAGCTAAAGCCTACAAAATACAAATAGGCTGGGCCTTATATCACAAGGCAAAAGAAACAAACAACTACAAAATATAAATGTATACAAAAGAATACAATTACACATATGTAACCCTCATAACAATTCTCTTACAGACTTAAAGTCCTAAAACCTCAGGTTCAACCACTCTTGCCTGATGTTTGGAAGTATGACCGTCTTCTGGTGGTCATAACGCTCCTTCAGGGAGTTCCATAAGTGGAGGGGGTCTTTTTCAGTCAAATATTCTATTTTTAGATCATCGTGGATATGACGTCTTAAAAATATTAAAGCCTTTGCTTTGTCCTGCTGGGACATAGTATTGCCATCTTTAATGGCATTTTCTAAGCATTGAGATTGCAAATGAATCTCAGCATCTAGTATCCATGATAAGTAGTTGCCTCCAGATATATCCAAATCTTTAAATTCAAGTTTGGCGATGTTTGCCATTTTTTGAACTGTACATAAAATAAATTGCATAAGGTGAAAATATTCGTCACAACAGCATTCACTATTTGTTTATTTCCAGCTAAAAAGTAAAAAAAATGGAAAAAAAATCTTCATTCATGGTATCAAACAACTATACCCAAAAAATGTATCAATGAAACCAAACATTTGGATTTTGCAACTTTCATGTATTTATCATGCAAGAAAGGAAAGTCAGCTTTTGCGTATGTTCCATTCCAAACTTTTGAATTTTATTTGGCAACAGATCCGCAAAAAAAGAAAAGAAATATTGAATTTAGAAGACAAAGAATTAAAATAAGAGTGATACAAGAAATGTAACAACCCACATATTTATCGATTTTATATTTAAATATTTTATCATTCGTCGGATTTTAGTCCAAAAAGTCACTTTTTGCAAACAGTCGAATTGGGACTCGAGACCCCTCCCATTGAGTTCAAAATGTCGTTTGCAACCTTTTTGAGTATAAACATTGATATGTTTGGAGCTAGTAAAAATTTTGACCATTTTCACTTTGGGTTTGGGTTTGGGTTCAGCCCCCTAGCCAACTTAATACTCAAAACTGAAAACCCCCCTCTTCATTCACTCCCTCCTCCTCTTCTTTTCAGTTCTAAAGAGATTAATGGTGAGTGGAATGGGAAATTAAAAACTCCAAACCCTAGTTTTCATCTACAAATCAAGTTCTAGCTCCAAATCAATAGAAGAAGCTTTGGTAAGCCTCCTCCTCTTCTTCTCCAACTCATTCTCTTATCAATTTCAGAAATTCCTAAACCTAACTTTGGGATTGTCCAGTTGTGACCCACTTACTTTATGCAGATGATTTACTCATCTGTATAAAATCCAGTCAAACATCAGCTAGAACTGTTAAAGAAATTATCTGTAAACTAGAGAGATTCTCAGGACTTAAACTGAATGAGCAAAAAACTAAATGCTATTTTAATAAATATGCAAAAGCAGATATGAAGTCCTGGAAAATTTGAATGTGAAAGAAGGTACACTCCCTTTGAAATACCTAGGTGTTCCTCTATCATCCAATAAGATAACTGACAGAGAATGTGCAGTCTTAATCACTTCGATAAGAGACTCCTATCACTAGCAGGTAGAATAGAACTGGTACACACAATTATCCAATCCAAGGTTAACTTCTGGCTACAAACTTTTCAATTACCTGACGCATCAATACAGAAAATAGAAAAAGTCTGTGCAGATTTCATATGGAAAGGAGGACTACATAAGATCAAATATGAGGATCTATGTAGACCTAAGGAAGAAGGGGGAGTAGGACTCAGAAGATTGAAAGATATGAGACTGGTTTACACCTTGAAACAAGCATGGTGGATTATCAAAGGTGAGGGTTTGTGGGGGAATTGGATGAGGAAGAGATACATTAGAGGTAATTTCTGGAGCATGCAACTGGACAACAATGCTTCCTCAGTCTAGAAGGCAATTATGAGGGCTCGGAAAACATTAGCTTCGTGCTGTACAAAGGAGATTGCTACAGGAAGAGACACTAACCTCTGGAAAGACCCTTGGATTTGTGGAAAATCCTTGATAGACATCCTAGGACTTAACACATATTCAGACTATGGATGCCCAGATAAGAAAGTGGCAGATGCAATCAATAACAATGAATGGAAATGCACTATACTACCAGTGAATCAAGGGATTAAGGACAAAATACAATTCATACCGATCTTTAGTGGACGAGAACATGACTTTGGGTATGGAAGCAAACTGGAAAAGATTTCAACACCAAATCAGCTTGGAATGAAGTTCGACACAAAGACAATAAAGTGGAATGGAGCAAAATAATTTGGAATCGAGCTAATTGTCCGAAAATGGCCTTTACTGCGTACAAAGCAATGCTCAAAAGACTTCCCACAAGAGACCGACTCTCAAAATGGGGGATTATAGAGGAAACAAAATGTGTTCTATGCGAAAGAGATGAAGAAAACCATGAACACTTGTTTTTCACTTGTAAATACTCAGATGAAATTCTGAAGGCTTGCAAAACAACGATAAATGTAACAACGCAGAATAAATCTTTAGTTGAAGAAATTAACTACTCGACTCACAGATGGAATAGCATAGACATGGAATCCAAGGAATCGAAGAATTTTTCAACATAAACAAAGAACAATCACAGATGTAAGAAAGATAGCTGTTACCGATTTGAAATTGGTGCAAAAACGGATACAAGATCTCACCTTTCAGGGAGTAGCCGAAGCTCGTACTGGAGCAAAGGATCTGAACTGTCCATTGGGAGGAAACCCAGGTACAAGTGTCCCTCAGTGTTGGCCGCCATGATGAAGAAGACGAACAAAGAAAGATGTCGGCTCTGTCTCTTTTACTTTTGGTATGATTAAGATCGAATGTACTTACAATTATAGACTTATCTGCTTGTTTAATTGGGCCGATACTAGACCATAACCGTAGGCTGAAAATGCCTTTAATAAAGATCTTACCAATTTTCAAAAAAAACTTTGGGAATGTCCTTCCTTTAAAGCTTAGAATCAAGCTTCTTGAGTTGGGATTGAAGAGTGGTTGATCCTCCTTTGTTTTCAAGCTTCTCAATCTTGTGCTTTTAGGTTCAAAGGTGAGATTTTTATCTCACATCTATGCCTATATCTATCTTGTTGTTGGGTATGAATTCCTAACACTTCTTCATGTGCATTTGCTCTTGATTTGGATTGGTTTTGTGAATATTTCAATTTTTGGGTTTTTAAGTCAAATTTGTGTGAAAATCCTTTTATGGATGTTTGATCATGCTTTTGGTGATGCACCGAGGAACATATAGGGCCTGGTTGTCGATTGGCATAAACCCTTAGAGCCAATGTTCGTCCGGTTGCATTTTGGAAGAGTTTGCTCTTCATTTGTATAGGCTGAAAAATAGCCTAGGCAAGATTCAGTCGACTGAAAAGTCTGTTCAGTCGACTGAACCTGGAACCCGAAAGTTTCCAAGCATGATTCAGTCGACTGAATTCTCTGCTCAGTCGACTGAACCTGGCAACAGAAAGTTTCCTGAACCCGGAAAATTTCCAGGTGCAGGGTCAGTCGACTGAAAACTCTGTTCAGTCGACTGAACCTGCTGTTTCAGTCCAGTTTGCCTTTTTAGATTGAATTTTCAATTTAAATCGATTCATGATGATCCTATTTGTTGTTATCATTTATTAAGACTTTGATGACTCCTTTTTCGGGATTTTTGAATATCCATTTTGATGGATTCTTTATCGGTTTAATTGAATTTGATTCGCGTCTTCGAATGTGAATTTTTATGATTGATTGTTTCTACAATCATTTTTGTGGTTTGTCACTTTAAAATACAAAGGTTTCAATACTAGTATTAAACATCAAAACTTCTTCATCAAAACGATTTCAACTCTATTTTCAATATCAAACTTGTTTATAAAACCGTTTTCCAATCTACTAGTATATACAAACCTTTACCTCACTCGTATGAGAAATCTAATAAAACGACTTAGTAAAACAAGTGGTATGAAACGCTTGCGTTTACTTCGCCGGTTAATTTTTGGACTTGTTCGATTTAAAAATCTTGTGACAATTTTCTAGTGGAGATTTACAATTTGTTCGTAAATATTTAAGTTAAGCTAGTGGTTATGGGACATGAGGCTGAACTCCTATATTTACTAGCTTAGTGTAATTGACACTTTTTGATGATCATTGATGATCATTTTTGTGACTTAGACTAGCATTGTGCGATGTCTCTTTGTCCGCGTGGGGGACAGTACACCGTTCTTGTGGAGTTTCGACTCAAATTGGTGGGGTAGCGACCCATGGTCTTCAGGCCGTTTTGTGGAGGCTCGGCTCAAAATTAATGGTTAGCAACCATGGAATAGCATTCTGTTTTTTGATACACATGTTGAGAGTTTTCATGCTCTCGTTTTGTGATAGGCCTCCCCCTTTTGTGATTTCTGGATTTCTTGTGATGATTTCTGGAATTTGTGTTCCACCTATTTTGTGATTTATATTGATAATCTTTATCATTATTTGTGTATTGGTGAATTTGTGTGTCATCAATCTTTTGTGAATTGGCATTGATTTAATTGCCAATTTTTATGGTTTGGTGAATAAAAATATAGAGTATGGCATTCTTTGTATCTTTGAGAAGATTCTGGTGATATCGACTAATCTTTGGTTGATTTTAGTTACATACTTATCATAGTATGGCCTGGTGGTTATCGTACCTTTATTTCCATCATATCTCTTATTTTATATCATTTTATCTGATATTTATAGCTAGACTGATCCGTTATTATTTTCTTATTAAATAATACTCGCGTCAGACCGCGAAGTTACAAGTGCTTCTACTTGACTCCTTATGATCTGGGATTATTATTCTGACTTTTGGCTAACTACTTAGAATAGCAGTTCATTTTGTTGTATACATTTGTGATATAGACTCCATGATGTATACTTATTCTTTTGTGTAGCACTTGTATCTATCCATTTTTGTGATATTGTGGGTCTTGTAGACCACTACTCTGATAAACACTTTTAAGTGTTATATATTCATATCTATTTCCGCCTTTGTGATATGGATGTCTGTGACTGATTTGTGTTATGTTTATTTCTATATTTGTTTCCGAAGTATATATATAGCCACCGTGTCGTAGCTTTGAGTTTGTATCAGTATGTCGGATTTCCTCTTGAGATGAAAAGATTATATTTTATCTGGCATATCGGTACTCGCACAAAGCAATTGCACGGATGGTCGCTCCTCAACAGCCTTATTCTCCGCGCTAGTTGACGGCATTACCCCATAGTGTCCTTGGCTAGCATGGGTATAGAGGTGGGGCGTTACAGTTTGGTATCAGAGCCAAACTTCGGAACAATGTAGAATAATCTAACAAGGATCGTTGTCCTAAGTCTTTTTTTAGGATTCGTCCTATAGGATTTAATCTGAGTCTTCGAATCGTTCTATCCTATTTTCTTTGTGAATTCCTTGTTTTATCAATCCTGAATTTTGATATTCATTCTGTGAACAACTTTTTCTTCTTCTTTCTTTCTTAAAGAAGAGAAATGGTTAGACCAGGCCGTCCCAGCGCCGGTTAATCTAGTGCTACTCCCTAGGATGGAGTATTTATGTCTGCCCAACAACTTCTAGATCTTGTGAAAAATGCTCAAGCTGCTGGACCTATTCCAGAGCCTACTCACCCTAAGTCTGGATTTGCATGCTTGTGCAGTGATTATACCAACTTGGGTGGAAAGCCATTCAAAGGTTCTGAAACCATTATTGAAGTCCAGGCTTGGCTCAGAACATGCGATCGAATCTTTTCTCGCATGAATCTTATTGATCTTCACCGAGTCCAAGTGGCCTCTAGTATGCTCCAAGAAAGAGCATTGGACTGGTACGAGCCTCTTATTTCTGAAATTAATGAATCAGATCTTACGTGGGAGCAATTCCGGGAATGATTCGAATTAAAGTTTGTGCCAGAAGCTGAGAAAGTGACTTTGGCTCGTCGTTTCATAGACCTTGTTCAAGGTGAATCCTCTGTGGCAGATTATGTCGCATCATTCGAGTCACTCTCTAAATATGGGGTTGAGTACATAAACACCCCATTGAAGAAAAACCAAAGATTTGTCTATGGCTTGAACAAAAATCTCAAGAAGCCATTACTTCTAAAATTAGAAGTTTCTTTTGATCAATTGATTGATATCGCCCTTCGACTTGAAGAGGTGGATAGAGAAAGTGATGTTGAAGTTGGGAGTGCCAAACAAACCTTCAATGAAAACAAGAAAAGGCCAAATAAATTCAAAGTTCCTTATCCCAATAAGAAAGGGAAGCAAGCACCTCCAGCAACAAAGACTTCTACTTCTAGTGGTGGGCAATGCTACAACTATGGTTCTAAGGACCATTATGCGAACAAGTGCTCAAAGCCTCGTGCTTGTCG
Organism: Allium fistulosum; assembly: GCA_030737815.1. Lineage (NCBI taxonomy): Eukaryota > Viridiplantae > Streptophyta > Magnoliopsida > Asparagales > Amaryllidaceae > Allium > Allium fistulosum. The sequence continues at coordinate 139,874,243 of CM060904.1, forward strand.
CTATTGCAAAAGCCCGGATCTTTATATGTCTGTGTGCCCCAAACTTCAAAGCAAGAATGAGGGAAAGTTAAATGTTTCTCAAGCCCCTGGCAACACATCTCGTGGTCAAGGTATTTCTCATTCTATCCTTGATGGTATTATTGTGTTTCGTGATCATCCTATTCGAGTTCTTTTTGATACGGATGCGTCCCATTCTTTCATTTCAAAGGAACTTGTTGATACTTTTTCTTTGGATGTTTTGTGTTTAATGACTTCTTTGAGAATTGCAAATCCGGTTGGTGGATCCGCAACGCTCAGTTTATTGTGTGAAGACGTCGAGATTATTTTATGTGACTTTTCTTTCCTAGCCGATTTGCATGTTATGCGTTATTTAGGCTTCAGAATGATTTTGGGAATGGATTGACTAAACCGTTATGAAGCCCATATCCTATGCCCTGAGCGGACTATTCATCTTCGACATCCTCATTCTATTAAGTAGATTTCTATTGTTCTTAAGGATTCAGATTCCAGTTTGGTAGCATCTTTGTATTCTTTAAATCCTCATGATAATGATGATGATGATGAGAAAGATATTATTTCTCTTATTCATGTTGTTCGTGAATTTTTCGACATATTTGAGCCCGTTTTAGGATTACCACCTAAGCGAGCAATTGAGTTCAGAATTAACCTCATCCCTGGAGCTCAACCTATCACTCGTCCTCCTTATCGCATGTCCAATTAGGAAAATGAGGAGATGCGCAAACAATTATCCGAATTGAAGACGAAGCAATTTATTCGTTCTAGTTCCTCTCCTTGGGGAGATTCTGCTATTTTTGTGAAGAAAGCCGATGGTACACTTAGGCTTTGAGTTGATTACCGCAAGCTTAATGATCTCACTATCAAGAATAAATATCCCCTATCTCGGATTGATGATCTATTCGATCAACTTAGTGGTGCTAGAGTCTTTTCAAAGTTAGACTTAGCTACCGGTTTTCATCAGCTTCATATTGCAGAGGATAGTATTCCTTTGACGTCGTTCCATACTCGTTATGGATCTTATGAATGGCTTGTGATGCCATTTGGTTTAACGAATGCTCCTGCTTATTTCGTTGACCTTATGAATCGAGTTTTCAAAAAATTCCTCGATCGATTTGTTCTCATCTTTATTGATGATATTCTTGTGTATTCAAAAACCGAGGAAGAACATAAAAAGCATCTTCGGCTTGTGTTGGAAACTCTTAGGAGTAATCAATTGAAGGCAAAATTTTCTAACTGCCACTTTTGGCAATCTCGTGTGATATTTCTCGGTCATATTATTTCTGAATCCGGAATTTCCGTGGATCCTTCAAAGATTGAAGCGATTCAAAATTGGAAGAGACTGGAGAGTGTGACGGAAATCCATAGCTTTCTTGGATTAGCGGGTTATTACCGTCGTTTTATAAAAGACTTTTCTAAAATTTCCGTGCCTCTTACTCATTTGACAAAGAAAGGAGTTAAATACATTTGGTCGGACAAATATGAAGCTTCTTTTCAGAAATTAAAGGAACTCCTTTCCGATGCTCCTATTCTTGTGATTCCCGAAGTGAACCATGATTTTATTGTTTATACCGATGCTAGTCGTGTTGGTTTGGGAGCCGTTCTCATGCAAAAAGAACATGTTATTGCTTATGCTTCTAGACAATTGAAGCCAGCCGAGACTAGATATGCCACTCATGATTTAGAGCTCGCGGCTATTGTTTTCGCCCTTCGAATATGGCGTCATTATCTTTTGGGGGAGAAATTTATTCTCTATACCGATCATAAATCTTTGAAGTATTTATTTTCCCAAAAAGAACTTAATTTGCGTCAACAACGTTGGCTCGAATTTCTTGCATCTTATGATCTTGATATTCATTATACCCTCGGAAAGGGAAATCGTGTTGCCGATGCCCTTAGTCGTAGGCAACAAGCGGTTGTTTCTATGATGATATCCGAGTGGAATGATCTCGAAGTTTTGTCCACTTGTGAGATTCATGATCGTGTATCCGATTTATGTTCATCTTTTGTTTTATGTAGCCTTGAGGCTCATCCTTCTCTTTTGGACCGCATTCTTGAAGCTCAAAAGCTAGATCCTGAATTGGCTCTTCTTAGCCAAAGATGTAGGGATAAAATTAATATTAAAGGATTGAAAGACTTTGATATTAATACTCATGGCGGCCTTCGAAAATTTGGTAGGCTTATAGTGCCAAATATTAGCAATCTTCGTAAAGACATTTTAGAAGATTCCCATCGTTCTAAATTTACCATTCATCCCGGTACTAGTAAAATGTATGCGGATATGAAGCGACTTTATTATTGGGATGGAATGAAAGCAGATATTGCTAACTTTTTTAAGCGTTGCATGACTTGCCAACTCGTTAAGGCCTAGCACCAAAGGCCCGATGGGTTATTGCAACCTTTGGACATTCCAATTTGGAAGTGGGACAAAATTTCCATGGATTTTATTGATGGCCTTCCCCGTTCTCGTTCGGGTCATGAAAGATTATGGGTGATTGTTGATAGACTTACAAAATCCACCCATTTTATTCCCGTTCGTTCGAATCGAACCGTTCCTCTTTTGGCCAAACTCTTTATTAAAGAAATTGTTAAATTGCATGGAGTCCCTACTTCCATTGTTAGTGATCGTGATCCATTGTTTACTAGTGGATTTTGGAAGAGTCTTCAAAAAGCTTTGGGAATGAAGCTTAATTTTAGCACCGCTTATCATTCTCAGTCCGATGGACAAACCGAGCGTGTGAATCAAACTCTTGAAGATCTTCTTCGTGTATGTGTTCTTGATTTTAGGGGAAGTTGGGAAGATCATATTTCACTTGTTGAATTTTCCTATAATAATAGCTTCCAATCTAGTATTGGTATGGCACCTTTCGAGGCACTTTATGGAAGGCCATGCCGATCTCCTTCTTGTTGGCTTGAGGCCGGTGAGAAGCTGGGTTTAGGTCCAGATTTTATTCGTGATTCCACAGAAAAGATTGATCTTATTCGCCATAGGATGAAAGAAGCCCAAAGTAGACAAAAATCCTATGCCGATAACCGAAGAAGGAAATTATAATTTTCTGTGGGAGATTCTGTGTTTATTCGTGTTCGCCTATGAAAGGTGTTGTGCGTTTCAATCGATCGGGAAAGTTAGCACCTAGATATATTGGTCCATTTCCTATCACCGAACGCATTGGTTCCATGGCTTATCGCCTCTTATTACCGGCTCAATTCTCTGCTATCCATGACGTGTTTCACGTTTCTCAACTTCGGAAATGCCTTCGAGATTCCGATTCTATTCTTGAGCCCGGAGTAGTGGAAGAAATTGAAGTTTCGCCTAATTTAACTTATGAGCAACATCCTATTCATATTATCGATTCGGAGGTTAAACATCTTCGAAATAAAGATGTCCCACTTGTGAAGGTTCAATGGTCCTCAAATTCTAAGGATTGCTCTTGGGAATCTAGAGAATTCATCGAGCGAACACATCCGGACTTACTTTCTCGTGCTCTTTAAGGTGAACTTCTTACTTCAAATTTCTTCTTTTGGTGTTGATATGCTTCTATGGTTGTTACTTTTAGTTCATTTATTCCTTATGATTGCGAGGACGCAATTTCTTTAAGGAGGGGAGTCTGTAACAACCGGCATATTTATCGATTTTATATTTAAATATTTTATCATTCGTCGGATTTTAGTCCAAAAAGTCACTTTTTGCAAATAATCGAATTGGTACTCGAGACCCCTCCCATTGAGTTCAAAACGTCGTTTGCAACCTTTTTGAGTATAAACATTGATATGTTTGGAGCTAGTAAAAAATTTGACCATTTTCAATTTGGGTTTGGGTTCAGCCCCCTAGCCAATTTAATACTCAAAACTGAAAACCCCCCTCTTCATTCACTCCCTCCTCCTCTTCTTTTCAGTTCTAAAGAGATTAATGGTGAGTGGAATGGGAGATTAAAAACTCCAAACCCTAGTTTTCATCTACAAATCAAGTTCTAGCTCCAAATCAATAGAAGAAGCTTTGGTAAGCCTCCTCTTCTTCTTCTCCAACTCATTCTCTTATCAATTTTAGAAATTCCTAAACCTAACTTTAGGAATGTCCTTCCTTTAAAGCTTAGAATCAAGCTTCTTGAGTTGAGATTGAAGAGTGGTTGATCCTTCTTTGTTATCAAGCTTCTCAATCTTGTGCTTTTGGGTTCAAAGGTGAGATTTTTATCTCACATCTATGCCTATATCTATCTTGTTATTGGGTATGAATTCCTAACACTTCTTCATGTGCATTTTCTCTTGATTTGGATTGGTTTTGTGAATATTTCAATTTTTGGGTTTTTAAGTCAAATTTGTGTGAAAATCCTTTTATGGATGTTTGATCATGCTTTTGGTGATGCACCGAGGAGCATATAAGGCCGGGTTGTCGATTGGCATAAACCCTTAGATCCAATGTTCGTCCGGTTGCATTTTGGAAGAGTTTGCTCTTCATTTGTATAGGCTGAAAAACAGCCCAGGCAAGATTCAGTCGACTGAAAAGTCTGTTCAGTCGACTGAACCTGGAACCCGAAAGTTTCCATGCATGATTCAATCGACTGAATTCTCTGCTCAGTCGACTGAACCTGGAAACAGAAAGTTTCCTGAACCTGGAAAATTTCCAGGTGCAGGGTCAGTCGACTGAAAACTCTATTCAGTCGACTGAACCTACAGTTTCAGTCCAGTTTGCTTTTTTGGATTGAATTTTCAATTTAAATCGATTCGTGATGATCCTATTTGTTGTTATCATTTATTAAGACTTTAATGACTCCTTTTTCGGGATTTTTGAATACCCATTTTGATGGATTCTTTATCGGTTTAATTGAATTTGATTCACGTCTTCGAATGTGAATTTTTTGATTGATTGTTTCTACAATCATTTTTGTGGTTTTTCACTTTAAAATACAAAGATTTCAATACTAGTATTAAACATCAAAACTTCTTCATCAAAACGATTTCAACTCTATTTTCAATATCAAACTCGTTTATAAAACCATTTTCCAATCTACTAGTATATACAAACCTTTACCTCACTCGTATGAGAAATCTAATAAAATGACTTAGTAAAACAAGTGGTATGAAACGCTTGCGTTTACTTCGCCGGTTAATTTTTGGACTTGTTCGATTTAAAACTCTTGTGACAATTTTCTAGTGGAGAATTACAATTTGTTCGTAAATATTTAAGTTAAGCTAGTGGTTATGGGACATGAGGCTAAACTCCTATATTTACTAGCTTAGTGTAATTGACACTTTTTGATGATCATTGATGATCATTTTTGTGACTTACACTAGCGTTGTGCAATGTCTCTTTGTCCGCGTGGGGGACAGTACCCCGTTCTTGTGGAGTTTCGACTCAAATTGGTGGGGTAGCGACCCATGGTCTTCGGGCCGCTTTGTGGAGCCTCGGCTCAAAATTAATGGTTAGCAACCATGGAATAGCGTTCTGTTTTGTGATACACGTGTTGAGAGTTTTCATGCTCTCGTTTTGTGATAGGCCTTCCCCTTTTGTGATTTCTGGATTTCTTGTGATGATTTCTGGAATTTGTGTTCCACCAATTTTGTGATTTATATTGATAATCTTTATCATTATTTGTGTATTGGTGAATTTGTGTGTCATCAATCTTTTGTGAATTGGCATTGATTTAATTGTCAATATTTATGGTTTGGTGAATAAAAATATAGAGTATGGCATTCTTTGTATCTTTGAGAAGATTCCGGTGATATCGACTAATCGTTGGTTGATTTTAGTTACATACTTATCATAGTATGGCCTGGTGGTTATCGTACCTTTATTTCCGTCATATCTCTTATTTTATATCATTTTATCTGATATTTATAGCTAGACTGATCCGTTTATTATTTTCTTATTAAATAATACTCGGGTCAGACCGAGATGTTATAGGTGCTTCTGCTTGACTCTTTATCTGGGATTATTATTCTGACTTTTGGCTAACTACTTAGAATAGTAGTTCATTTTGTTGTATACATTTGTGATATAGGCTCCATGATGTATACTTATTCTTTTGTGTAGCACTTGTATCTATCCATTTTTGTGATATCGTGGGTCTTGTAGACCACTACTCTGATAAACACTTTTAAGTGTTATATATTCATATCTATTTCCGCCTTTGTGATATGGATGTCTGTGACTGATTTGTGTTATGTTTATTTCTATATTTGTTTCCGAAGTATATATATAGCCACCGTGTCGTAGCTTTGAGTTTGTATCGGTATGTCGGATTTCCTCTTGAGATGAAAAGATTATATTTTATCTGGCATATCGGTACTCACACAAAGCAATTGCACGGATGGTCGCTCCTCAACAGCCTTATTCTCCACTCTAGTTTACGGCATTACCCCGTAGTGTCCTTGGCTAGCGTGGGTATAGAGGTGGGGCGTCACAGAGACATGAAAATATAGAAGCAAATCCCAAACTAGCATGTGCTGATTTGATAGCTTTATATAAAAAATGATATTGACAATTACCTTCTTACAGAGAGGAAAAGTAATGAGTTTATAAAGAAATGTAAGAACAAACCTGGTCAATTTGTCACTTTAACAATCAACTATACTTACTGTTTTAAAGGAATGAAGAAATAGAATGTATGTAGATATATTATAAAAGATTCATCTGCACTAATATATAATAGGATTTTGAATATGAATAGCCTTAGAGTTAGGATGGTCAGAAGTGGAACGGTTAGAGTAATTAATATCTAATTACTTGCTGAGAAGTTGGAAAGTTTGAAGGTGAACATGTTGAGAAAAATAATTGATTCGCATTTCTTCGTGCTGATAACGTGTTACAGAATTAAGAGAATATATTACAGAATAAAGAGAATGGAGATATTAGATGGAGAACAATTTTATTGAATTGAGATATCTTTTACAATACAATCAAGCTCCATATTTATAGACTCATTATGCATTGTGTAACAACTCGGGGTTTTGGAGATTACTGTTAATATTACATTATAATGAAAATTATAATTTAATATTGTGTTTAAAAATGAATCGGATAATAAAATGAGGGATTATATTGTTTATTTTATATAAATAATATCTTGATGAATATAATACGGGATGTTAAATTTAATCGAGTCATATTATTTTATTTGACGCTTATTTGAGAATTTGATGGTTGAAATAAGTGTAAATGAATGAAAATAAAGTTAGGAAAACTTTATTTATGGATTTGGGTTGAAAATAAATAATTCGATGGTTTAATTTGGGTTAATCAGTAATATCGGAAATTTATTCCAATGTTAGCCTTTTATTATAAAATAAAAGGAATAATATGAAGAAAATAAAATTTAGAAGTGTAAGTAGGCTTGGAATGATGTTTTAATGTTATGAAAATGTTAAAACATTTTAATACACTTCATTAGACTTAAAAATAAATTTTATTTGGTTGAAATGGATGAAAATAGTGATTTTTCACTAAAAATGAGAATATTGGTAAATATTGTTAAAAATTTGTTTTATATGGTGAAAATAATATTTTTAATTGGAAAGCTAAATTTTTGATGTCGCTAACATGTTCCCTTTATTAAAACATGAACAATGCAACTTGTTTCATGTGATTTGGAAATTATATGCAAAAGTTATGTGTAAAATTATGTTATTTAAATAAAAGTAAGGTTTTACTGATAAAACTAAATTTTAATCAATAGAATAAAAAAAATTAGTATAGAAAATAATTTATTTACATATAATTGGTTATATATATTTTTCTTGGCTTTAAATTGAGAAAATTGATGCACATATTGATAAAATGGGTAAAAAATATCACATATTGATAAAATGGGTAAAAAAATATACATTACTTAGAATTTCACTAAGTATAATTATCTTTGGGCTTATTGGGTAAGTTTTAAGATCCAAAACCCTAAATTTAGAAGTATCTAAAACCCTAAATCTAAGAGTATCTAGTGAGAAGGAATTGCCTATACGCAATTCCTCCATTCATTCCTTCTTCTCAAAAAAAAAAAAACAACTTACAGTAAATATAAAACAATGGCCTCCATATGAGGAAAAATAAAAATTCATTCATTCTCTTGCAAATTTAAGGTTCAATTCAAGTTACAAACATAAGAGAAGGTAATCTCCTACCTATTTAATCTCAAAATCCATATCAATTCTCAGATCTGATTCACAATAATTGAGTTTTTTATTTTCCTTGCTTGCATGTTGTTTCTATAGCTTCTATAGGTTTTTAATTACTAATCCAAGGCCAAAGCTCTTTTCTTTGCAAGCAAAATCAATTAATTCAATGCACATAAACCCTAAGGTGAGTAATCTCACTCACGCTAGCTATAAACAATCTTTCTTATTTATATTTGGTGTTAAACTGGATGTTTGGAGCTTTAAAATTCATGCTTTGATCATTGTTTGTGCTCAATCCAAAAAACTAAATTCTGTCCATCATTGTGGCTGAAAACGAAATTGATCATAACTCACTCAATTTTTAACCTAATTTGAAGATCTTGGTCATTCTGGAAAGCTTAGAAACTAAGTTACAACTTTCTTTTTATTCATTTTGCTTGATTCTGAAGATATCTATGCCAAAATTGCAATTGTTTGTCGCTGTCCTACAAATGCATAAGTTCAGGCTGAATTTGATGTTTTGAGTAAAATGATCATAACTTTTGAACTAATGATCTGAATTCAATGATCTTGGTCATTCTGGAAAGCATAGAAACCAAGCTACAACTTTATTTTTATTCATTTTACCCGATTTTAAAGTTATCTAGGTTATAATTGCAATTGTTTGTCGCTGTCCTGCAAATGCATAAGTTCAGGCTTAGTTTGATGTTTTTAGTAAAATGGTCATAACTTTTGAACCATTGATCCGAATTCGATGATCTTGGTCATTAAGAAAAGCATGAATTATATGCAACAACTTTCATTCAGAGTGTATTTTTAAAGTTCCAAAGTTTGCTAGCTCAAAACAGCGGATTTTATCTGATGTCCTATGTTTTGTTTCATGTTGTTAGGGCATTTATTGTTTTCAAACCACTTGAAAATTGTTTTGCATCCATGAATATGTATATGCATGATCTTGCTTGGTAATTATGGTGTTAAATATTTTATTTTAAATATTTTTAAGAGTATTTCTAAATAATAAATACTATATTTATTTTATATAAAAAGCAGAATTTTTATAAAAGGATTTCTTTGGATTTCGAAAAATTTATTTTAAAAACCCAGTTTCCTTAGTAAATTATTGCACAAAGATCATAAACTATTTTTTCCCTTTTCGGACATATAAGAATGTGAATTAAACGATTTAGTAAGGATATGTGGTATGTGACATATGTTTTTGCTTTATCGCTTAATATCGGACTTCTACGACCGAAACTAATTTGAATTATTATTTTGAGATTGCCAAATTTTGACGAAGATTATTGGTTGAAGAATTACTCTTTTTGAATACGTTCGATGACGAACAAATCTAGATGTTTTTACAATCGCCGATGAGATGAAGCGACCAAGACGAAATTTTTCCGTTTGGAGAATTATGAGTAGAAATAACCGTCATGATGTTGTTTTACTTACTGATGAGACAAGGTAAGTCTATTTATGAAGAATTCATGAAGTTAAGATGTTTATGATGATTTATGAAGTTAAGATGGTTATGATGATTTTTACTTGTCGATGAAATGAGACAAGTCACGTTGGAACCATTACTCATCGATGGGAAGAGATGAGTATGGTATTATATTAACTCGCCAATGAGATGAGGCAGAGTGAGTTTTATGATGGTTCTGATGTTTTATGATGTTTTCTAATGTGGAACCAACTAACGATTAGTAAAAAAATAGGGGAGAATGTATAGTATGGGATATACGTTCATGCCTTTTGGGTTCCTATTCGAATAGTTGAGACACATTCAAGATGTTACTAGTACTAGATCGAGTACGATTGGAGTCACCATGATGTTCACGATGTTATTACCCGACTCCAATCACCACTATGTTTTTACTCGGATTTATGACTGGGTGCCATCAAGATGTTCCGACTAGTCAATCACGATGTTCACGATGTTATGATGTTATGTGACCCCAAGTCATCACGATGTATGGTACCAAATTACTAGTACTAGTCAAGATGTAAATGCACGTGCTGTTTTCCATGAAGTTTAGATGTTTTGATTTTCCCTGTTTTGATGATGATGCTTTATTATAGCCTTATGTAAGAAAAAGGCTTATTGATATACATGGTTTTATTTGCGATTTCGAATATGATGTTTTGAATTCTTTCCGGGCTCTATCAAGATGGATTTGAGACATTATATATTTATACCAATGAGATGAGGTATAAATTACGGCAATGCTTTTATGATGAGTTTTGATAATAGATTTAAGATATATTTATATTTATACCGATGAGATGAGATATAAATGATTATGAAGATTCCTTTATAATGAGTTTAATGATGGATTTGAGATGTATTTATATTTATACCGATGAGATGAGGTATAATAATTAAGAAGTCTCTATTAGATGAGTTTTATTTACGATGGATTCTTGAAGTTTTAATTATCTTATGAAGATTTACTTTATGGTCCATATCCTCACCCATTTCATTCAGTTATATATATAATTAGATGAACCGTGTCTGTCTAATATACATATTGTATTTCTCTATGCAATCACGATGAACCATTGATGTATAACCCTAGAGATAACTTGATGACTATCATTCCATTGGTAACAATGGAATGGTTTCCCCTTATCTCTTCTTATCATCACCTTTACTAATAATAAGTTCTAGCTAGCCTGACCCGTGTGTTTTCACTCGGGTCAGTCCGAGTTGTTTTAGGTATCATCTTTTGGACTTAGCTTGAAGTTGATGTTGGATATCAGCTCTTCTTTCTCTTGAATAGTTTCTGTTCTTCCGCATACTCTGATGTAGTTATATTTGATTCGATGTATATGGTGTGGTCGAGTACCACCTTTATTGTATTCATATTGTATTGTACTGAACATGTATCAGTGTATATGTATATATATGATGTTGGTTACTGTTTTGTGATGTGATTTACATTCAATTATTGTATTTTGTTTTGATAGATTCGTTAGCCACCTATAGTTTGGGATTAAGCATTTACTGGGTATGTCGATCCACTTGAGTTGGAAAAAAAATTATATTATATTTATCGACGTATTCAATAGATGTTTAAGACAAAATTATAGATGGTCGCCCTTAACCAGTCCTATTCTCCGCTTTAGTAGACAGAATTACTTATTAATTCTCTTTGCTAAGGCGGGTCTTGGGGTGGGGCGTTACACAGTGCATATTACAATAATGCCTTTTCTTATTTAGCATATTCATCCCTATTATTATTATATATATTACAACAACCATGCTTTTCTCCTATTATTTTACATTTCAGTCCATATATGTAAATAAATTATGCAATCTTAAATCTAAAATAATTAAATAAAAAACCAGTTAACTATCATTCAATAATCCATTTACTTAATTATGAGAATATTAGAAGTTTAATATGCACACTGTACTAATATTAATAAAAATGACAAAATTACCTTTTCACCAAAGTAAAGATACATAAGTCGCACAAGGTAAAGTACATACAGAAATCATAATAACAAATTCAATTTATAATTCATTTATCTGAATAAAACCATCATATGGCGTGTTACGAAATTACGTTTTTTCTCTACAAATATCTTCATTTTAAAATTTCTACAACCATTTACAGAGCCCCCTTGATTCTCATCCAATATTTCACATTTACATACATTAGAATTAATTATGTAAATCTTAAAACTACTTAAACAAATAAAGTATAATTAACACTTTTTCAAATCTAAAAATACAATTATTTGTTGATTTGTATAGTAAATCATTATAATATGATAATTTCAATATTTATACTATATCCATATTAATATAAAAACAATATTATACAAATTTCATATCAATAAAAGTGGTTAAATAATTTTTTCATTCAAGCATAAAGACATATAAATCAAATAACATAAATAAAATACTAATCAATAGTACTAAATTTAACTTAATTTTTCATTTATCTCAACAAATTTATCATATGTTGCATTGTAAATTTTTGTTTTTAGTTGAAAAAATATATATTTTAAAATTTCTATAATTAATTGCAATCCATCCGTCGATTCTTGCCTAATATTTAATATCCAAAAATTCATGTATTGAAGGACCACTGTTTTTTCATTGTAGAAATGCTTCTACTATTTGGCTTTCTAAATATTGAATTATCGTCAATACGATATAAATCAAAATTTAACATTATTTGAATTTAAATGATACCATGTAAGCTGGAAAAAAGTTGCAGTTCTTTTAGGAAAATCGCAATTGACAATGTGTACTCAATCTTACAATGGCCGATTTTTCATAATCTTCGTTACTTTTTCTAGTTTCCAATTAAAAACCCATGAAAACCAAATGAAAATATTTTTCTAACATCCTTACATTGCATTTATAAATATGTTTAGCGTCAAATAAATGGGCAACTAATCATAAAGATGTTTTAATGAGAGAATCTAAAAATATACATCGGATATCGAATATAATAATACATCATTCTTACCTATTTGACTTACAGTAAGATAAGTAGATCTGAGATAATAGTATATGAAAAGAAGAATTTAAATTTTAGATCTATATTATACTGAATTCATAGTCATAAACTAACTAAGAATTGAACAAATATCACCGGTCAGAGCTTCATAGGGTTACCATGACCAGAAGATTGAAATTTGTAGTGTTGTCGACTATTGACATGATGGTTGAATAGCACTTCGACGAATAGCCTCTTACTTTAATTCATTTTGATACTGTTCTTTCCGATTTATTTATTTACGTTACATTTCATTTAGATGGAGAAGAAGAGGTAAATGATTGGAAAAGAAAGAGACGGTCAATATTGTCTTGCGATATGCATATAGTCTTGTGATATGTATATAAGTATGTGTACACACACATATTTACATAAGGCCTATGGTTCGCACACGAAAAAATAAAGTAATAATATGCTTCGTAAACGACTTAACGACGTTTGTGTTGTTTTTTATACGACATTTTCACTATTCTTTTTTGTTCAACCACAAATCTCAATAATAAGATACATATTTCGAAAATGTCAAACATGCAACTATAACAACATATATCACATTTAAAAATAATGATTATGCATTTAAACACATCACATATCAAAACATATATCACATTTCCAGTTTTCTTTTCTTTTTTTAAATGTTAATAAGACTTAAATTATAAATCCAAAGACTATGAAAGAAAATTCTAGCTCAATCAATCAATAATAAGAAACTATCCAAAGCAATCTACAGATACATCATCATGTTTTATTGTACCAAATCAGCTTGTATCGGAATAAAACAGAGAAACGCATTTTTTCCACCTATATCAAAGATATCATAAAATAGAAAGGGAAAAAACAATTTTAAATACAAATATAAACCTTACACATTTAAAATAACTTGTTTAATAAAATCAAATAACTAATTATGAAGATCATCTTAATTTGTTGTAGCATGCAAAATCAAATTTTTAAACAAAACCTATACTTATCCAAATCTTAGACCATGTTAATCATTCATCAAACTAAAATATCAGTTCCCAAACTTTCCATCATCAATCTGAATCTTAGCCAATCCTCGGTCGATTAAGAATGATCCAGCAATTCCAATACTATACCCGCATTGGTTAACCTTACTCCCAACCTTATTCCTGCTTATTTCTTCAAACGTATTTCTTCTTTAGTGTAAAATTATATGAACATTTCATAAAGGATAGCAATGATACTACTGTGATAAACATGAATCTAATTATTATTTTAAATATGGTACTGTAGTTTTTGTTGTTAACCAACCATAGCTGAATGCAAAATAAATCCAATCTACACTTAGATTTGGTAAAAGCATAAGACATACCTCAGTGCAAAAAGATTATGCACTTTTACATTGATAATAGGTTTGTGCTATAGAACTACATCGGGAACTCAAGCTATAGTGTATACAGAAATTCCTAACACAAAAAAATAACTCTAAGCTGAATGAAGCTAACATATTCAAAACGAAAAAAAAATGTTATGGTTTCTAGCAAGATAATATGAAAATATCGTACTTTGTCACGAAGATATCTTTGTCATTTTCCATTTTTAGAGTAAAAGGTTATTAAAGTTGGCAATGCAGGCTTTATGTCTTGTGTTAGGAAACTAAGCTTTGTATCCCACTGATACAATAAGAGACAACCAGATGTAATATCTAGAATATCATATGGCTAGTTCAGAAAGAATTGAGCATCCAATGATCTAGTATTGCGACGACAAAGAAACATGCAAGATTAGAGTTCCCAAAGTGATCTTCACTAAATTAAACCATTACGTAAAAAAGGAGTATAAAACTATAAACATCAACGTCTTGAAAATAGATAGTTGAAACCTGGTTATTACATGATGATAACCTAATGCTTCACTCACATAGTATTGTTGATATTTTCTTAAATATCGACTTAGTTAATGAAAATCAACAGAAATTACCTTTGGTTGAAGTTCCAAACTCTAAGAACTGTATCAGCTCATTTCAAAATGGCACGTATAAATTGATGAACAGAGCAACTTCATTGTAGAATAAAGCAGCCAAAGGCACCTACGAAAAAAAAACTAAAACAAAAATTAAAAAATGGCCAAAACCATTAATGAACATATTAAGAACTAACACTGAATTCAAATTTAATAGATGGTACTTAAAATCCATTCAAGTATTGAAAATAAATAGAAAATTACACGTGGTTGAAGGCTAATGGATATCGGCTCAATAGTGATCTCACCTTAGTTCCTTCTAGATATTTAGTTTTCAAATCCTGTTATTTATCATTATTATCATAACTATTACAGAGTTTTGTTGGCAAATTATATTCAAACACCAAAAAATATTATACCCACACCAAAAATCTTAAAAAACCATTATACATCAATTTTTTACTTTATCCATACCACAAAAATAACAGCAACATCCATAACTTTCAATAAAATTACAGTCCCTGGCTTGTTCTTCGATTTTTGTGTTTTAAAACAATGTTTTCAAATAAAAATCCGACATAGCAAATTCAATTCTATACGTTTAGATAAATTTCATGTCTTTGAATTTGTTTCGATCCTTAATTATAGAACTACCAAGGTTTTTTAAAATACCATTGTCCTAATTTTGTTGATTTGAAAGGAAAAAAACAGTAAATGGAAAGAAAATATAACAAAATCATTATCTCGTTTATTCTACTTTGTTTCAATTTTGTGGTGAAATTCATAATTAAATGTATTAATGTCTTTTTTTATTTTTTATGTAACATAAGATTTTATTTTAATGCATTACAAAAATAAATGTTGACGTTGTAATGAAGAAGAAGGACAAATTTGCCCTAATATTAGTTTTACAAGTACAGGTGTATGTTAAGTGATTTTCGGTGGTGTTTGAATAGAACTAGCCTTCTATTAGTTCACTCTTTTATTGTTTTGCATTTGAATTCTAACATTAAATAATTTAATTTGTACGATTATTTACAGATTTCTCTGAGCTTTTCTTCCATTATTTTACATTGAATCTATATGTAAAACTAATTGGGTGGTCATAAATTTAAGTTTTTTAAACAAATATCTATTATGTTATCTAATAAATTCTTTAAAAAAATGACAATTCAGTGTATGTACTACATTCATGATATTGGCAAAAACAGTAAAACTAATTTTTCATTCAAGTTCATATAGTTTGAAAATTTTACAATGTATAAAAATTATTACAATAAAACAATTTTTTTACTAATTTTTTCCCTTATGGTTTTAGATCTAAATACCAACACTTAATACGTTTTACAATCATTCACGGGTTTCTCTTAAATTTTTCTAAAAGTTAAAATTATAAATAAATCCAATTAACAAATAATCATTAATTGATCTAACATAAAATGACAATTCAATGTGCATATCAAATTCCTATTGACAAAAATTGTAAAACTATTTTTTTTGTTCAAGTCCATGTGGTTTTGCATTTTCATAATTATATACAAAATTATATTTATTGTTCTTTTATTATTCTACATTCAACTTCATAAAATTTGTTTATTTCTAAAATAATATTCTAATACAGGGAAATGCACACTTTTTTTTCTTTTTAAAGTTGGTATTTTGTTATAAACAAATATATACACTTTTTTCTTTCTAAAATTTATATATCATTACAGACATAACGTTTTAACTTTCCAAATTTATACATCAAATGATTTCTTTGTCCTTAATAAAATATACTTTTAGGAAGAATAACAATATAATTAATGATGAGTGGTTAATGTTGTATGCTATAATGCTGAAAAAATAATTTGCATTTTTCAGTTAGGATATTTTCGTATAAAGATCATATTAACTATTTATATTTGTAATTTACGTCAACTGATGGACATGAACCATATCATACTTTTATTATAAATATATGTTTTCTTATTTTATTATTTTTAAGAAATAAATGTTAAATATTTCTTGGAACTTTTATTATAAATTAAAATTAATGAGGTATGAAAAAGGGATTAAAAACCTATTTGTACATAATTAAAATGACAATGTAATTTGTAACGTTTTGGGTTTTATTTTCACTTAATATTTCTTTTAGTAATTAAATTAATATTTTATTTATTTCTTTGTTAGCATCATATACTTATTTTAGATAAATATATGTTGCACGAATTTTAAATGCATAAAAATATATTGATTTATTAGCACCGTATTTATATTTTTAGGCAATTTTTGCCAATTCTCAAGTATTATTTGAAATTCAATATATACATCATTTAACTTTTAGACAAATGTATCAAAAGCTTAACATCAAATTCAAAATCTATGTACAGGAGTATATATATGTATAAAATTTTGTAGGATACTAGTTTTAAGATTAATTAAAAATACCAATTATCATTTGTTTGCAAAGCAAATATCGAATATTAAAAACTAATCAATCAATATATAACTCATTCTTATTGACAAATATAATAATTTAATTTGCATTCGAATATTACCTACATAGATTCCAAATGATAGAAATCCATTGTGTTTTCCCCTTTTATGTATTCCCATGTAATTTTCAAAAGATTTTCTTTTAGAACATAATTTCAATTTTCATTCGTCTTTGGATAAACTGGGATTGACTATAACCTTCTCTATTGTTGTTTTGAAAATTGATGTTATTGGTTTTCGATTTGTGCTCAGTTTATGATCCTAAATGATACAGTCCACTTTGGCATTTGTATCCCCAAATTAATTGATATTTAACCATCCTGGTTGATTTACAAGCGATCTTGCATGAATCCATGGGTCAAACCAGAAATTTAAGAAACTAGTTTGTCTTCCATCTTTGAATTGCCTTTCAATGAGTTTAATTCATGTTTTCTTTACAATTTAAATGTTTTTCCAAGTGAAGGAGTAGTGTTTTTCCACTAGCATAGTCCAGAAATTCTTGTTTTTGACATATTTTTCTTTCACCCATCTAGCCCACAACTCCAAGAATTTCCAAAATAACTTAAGATTACAAACTGTACCTGAGTCCTTAAATTTTATTAGATCTAATCTATCTGATTACTTTGATGTACAAATAGTACTTCAGGTGACTTTACGATGTTTTCCTCTATGGATAAAATTTACATATTTTTTCTAATTTTTAATTTGGATTTACTGGAATGTTATGTTTTTGCAACCAATACATAATGGCAGTAGTGATGACTGTGTGAACTAGTTTTAAAAATGCCAGCTAGTGATAACAGCATGCAAGTCCATCCATCTAGTTAGACCAAAAAATGGTATACCACTCAAGATGCCAATTATGATTAATTAACCCTTGATAAGAACAGGTATGAAGACATGATCAGGTGTAACTTGATCAATATCACCCTAATGGTGTATCAAGGGCCAACTCATCACTTGAGACTAAGCATATAGTAGAAAGATTAATGGATGGAAAGCAACAGTCCCTTGAGGAAGAAGTTATAAAGTTCCTTTGTCATTTTTGGCTATTGTGCTTGAGATCTCTTAAGATCGTTATAGTTTCCATATTCTTGTGTTCAAATAGGCTTTAGATAAGGTAGTCCAAAAAATCCTAAGTCATGTCATATGTCTAATTGGAATGTAGAAGATAAGTGACAAATTTGTGCTATAGTCCATTAGGCTCGACAATAAGCTATGTAATATTTCTCATGTTCGAAGTCCGATGTTCATATAATTATGCGTATGCATGTTCATTATAATTAATGCATATGTAGATGTGTGGCATCTTCCAAGTATGCTTGTGTGCATGAAAGTTGGCATTATATCGGTATATAATTTCGACGACTTTTATGACTTGTAGTTCCTTTTTTATCAGGCAATTTCAATGAGCAATGACGTTGAGATGGAAAACACCATCGCCACTTAATAATTTTGATCATAAGAGGCATTGAAAATACTTAATATTGGCAACGTTGACCTTGATAGGATAATACTCATTCAACATTGCTTCGGAAATCATGAGTCTCGATGTCAATGTCCAGTAGTTGTTGGAATAGGTAACATAGCATCACTTGGTAGTGATGGTGGTGGATGTAGCAAGGGCTGGTTCTCCCTTATGAAAGATGACTCGATGCCTTAGAGCATCGTGCTTTATTGGTGCTCTACGATTTCATGTGATGTCGTTATTCTTTAGCCTCCCTCATTTTTAACTTTTACATCAATGATTCTCGACATTATTTCTTTGAACATCTTCTACGACGGTGATAGTAATAAGATCATCTATTGGTGCAGTGCCAATATGATATATGTCTTCAATGTTGATGGAACCCTAATGTCGACATTCATCTTTAGTGTTATCTTAGCATCCAGAATTTGAACTTCGACAACCTTTAGTCTCGACATTGGCTTCTTAACTTATATCCTTTGAAAATTATAGGGAAAACACATCTAATCTGCTTTGAGTTAAATACCCCTAATGTTTTACTAGCAATAAACCCACTGAAATTTTAAGATGTTTAGAACTTCTGATTTGCTTATGCATATCTTACTGAAGCATAATTTCTCTTACATTCATTAATTTATAAACTTGCATACACGTTCATTTTCCCAAAGATCTTTATTATTGTATTTGCACTTTGCTCATTTTATTTGAAAACAATAATAAGTCAACATCATATAACAAATGAGTAATAAATGGTTTGGGTATATTTATGATTTTTATATTACCTTCGATTTGTCCTATTTCTATTTGTAGAGAAAATTCCATAGCAATGATGAATAAGTAAGGAAAAAAGGGTCTCCTTGTCATATTCCTTTATTATAAATATATCCACCAGGAGAGCTATTTACTAGAATTGAGTAGCATTAAATTCGTCAACTAGATGACAAAATTTTGCATTAAATCCTAGTTGTTCCATCGTATGCAAAATGAAAAATCTATTTATTTTATCAAAAGCATGTATAAATCAAATTTAATACACATTTTATTTTTACCACCCTTATTGAAGTTTCTAATTGTTTCATGTGCTAATAATGTATTTTCTGCAATTAGTCTTCTTAGTATGAAAGCAGATTAATTTTCAAAAATATTTTTACTCTATTGCAAAGAATAATAGCTATAGTTTTGTAAATAAAGTTGCAAAAAGAGATTGGGCTATAATCCCCAAAGCAATTAGGAACATTAACTTTTGGCATTAAAGTAATATATGAATATGATTTATATTTTTCAAAAAATTTCCATCTACCAAAGTTCATTAACTGCTTCATACGTATACTTTAATATCCTCCTTGTTGTTGTTATGTGATTCAAATTTGTATCTATGAGTGCTTTAGATTGAAGATATGTTGTAGAGCTTCGTGTTGAAAGAGTTTAGAAAGTGGATCGGAGGAAGAGAGATCAAAAGAAGATGGAATAGAGAAGTAAGAATTGCTAAAGATTAGCATCTAGATGTTTGGGAACCCAATCTGGAGGTCTGAATGCCTGTGAGTTTCAAAACCTTGCTTCCTACAGGAGATCAGATGTCTAACCCCCTCATTAAACATTCGAGTAGCTGCTTTAAGATGTTTGGCTAGACGTCTCAGTTGTTTGTATTGTAATCCCGAGAGTTTATCAGACGTCCGACCCTCTAGGCAAACATCTGAGCCGCTGAAGCAAGATTTTTTTTCAGGATGTTGGCTAATTTGAATTTTGAAGGGCAGTTTCATCATTTGGGTGTTTATTTCTTCTTTATTTATGGTACATATTCTTTTGATATGATCAGATGGTGTAGAGT
Source organism: Allium fistulosum (assembly GCA_030737815.1). Taxonomy (NCBI): domain Eukaryota; kingdom Viridiplantae; phylum Streptophyta; class Magnoliopsida; order Asparagales; family Amaryllidaceae; genus Allium; species Allium fistulosum. The sequence continues at coordinate 139,894,578 of CM060904.1, forward strand.
GATTGGAGCATCTATAAATTAACCTCTTAATCATCTTCCTAACTAAGCAATCAAGATTATTAAGATTTCCAATAATTGAGATTTATAGAAAACCTAGCTAAATCAAATTGGAGGTTTTCTGTGACGACCGCCCATGACCCCTGCACTGAATCTAGAGATAGTGCGCTGTAAAGTGTGCCAGGCAGCCATGGACGATTGTCAGGGTAAAATAAAACAACAGAATCTATCGTATTACTCATAGCGCATGGACAAAATACAATAGAACATATATTTAGTGAAGCTTTACAGAATAAAATGCCATCATATAAAACTTCATAGTAGTTGAATACAAACATCCAAATAGCCAATACATCAAGCCTCACTACATAACACTCAGAGTTATACAAAACAGCGGAACATCCAGTACATATAGTAAGAAGATAATATGCAACCCTCCAGCTCGTCTTCGATATCATCATCGTGAGAAGCAAGAACAGCACCTGTCACCTGTTACCTAGTCTGCCCGTCCCAAAAATGGACGAACAACCCAAGGCAATAAGAGTTAAAACATAAAGCCTTGAGTCAGACAACAGTCTTAGTGAGCAGTAAATTAACTAACAACATACCAAAAGAGCATAAAGGAAAAGGAATAGGAATACAACCCTCCCACTCCACCTCTTTCTACAGTGATAGCCCCCAGACACACACTAAGCAGAAGCAACACAGCAGAGCATACAATTTAAAGTAAAGTAATAATCATTCGAGTCAAGGGCGATGTTTTCCAAGTACCAAGGCCTAAATCAGATAAGCACCCAGAAAATACCGCTCTTGAGTCCGAATGACGATACAACCAAACATCCATGACTCTGGCTATCACTGTTATCATTGCTTCGATATCACCGTTAATTGAATGACCGACACATTCTTTCAGCCGTCCGTCAAGGGCTAATGGAAACCCCGGTTCTAGACATAACTCCCGCACGTCGTCGCAGCCCGTGCCTAGGACTATCGAATCTGCCCAGAGTACTCGACCATCAACAGTTGGCCATTGGGACTATCGAATCTGCCCAAACGTACTCTTGCTTAGAGCATGCTAGAACCTTCAACAACGATGCTATCCAAGCCTCCTAGTCATCCTCCTGGACGACTATTCTCATATCCATTCATTATCCTCAACTCGAATCATATCACCGAGTTATCAACATGCTTGGAATGATCCCGTCTGGATTAGACCAAGTCTTCATCACATGATTGCCTCGCTTCATCACATCCTCGCAAAGCCTCATCTCAACATCACATCATCAAATCTACGCATAAGAGCTTCATCATCCCGCTACATATGCCACGAGCAGCTTACCCAATTCAAGAGCCTTTCTCCTAGCTTTTGAATCATCTTCGGTCTAAATCAAACCATCAATCATCTAATTCATAACAATCAATCAAACCAAACATTAATCCAAGCAATCAAGCATTCAAATATGATCTAAGTAGATAATTATAACAATAATGGCATTTTCGTAATTAAAGAGTTGAAAGTCTAACAAGCATGAAAACATGAACAATATCTCTACAAACTTGATGAATGAACTTGCATAGATTAACATATGATAAAATGGATGTAACATCATCATGAACAATGGATCTATGTGGATCTATACTTAGGATGAAGAAAATGCATGGAAATCACTATTTTAACACCAAATCGAGCCAACAATCCGATATACTCCTTTGGATCCGCGTGAGAGATAATCACCACTCACCAAATCTCCAAAACAAACCCAAATCAACACGCTTCAGATCTGGACAGCGAAGGATCAAGCTTGATCTATCACGAATCCATTTCAAACGAAGAAATCTCACTTCAAAGGATGAAGATCTTCAACTTTAGCTCTTGGATCTTCAATCTTGATCTTCGATTTGGATGAAAGGAATCACTAGATTAGAGTGGAGAAAAGAAGTGAAGAAGTGTAGAAGTCGAGCTCTCAAAATGGCAGCACTTCGTCGCTTCGAAATCCAGATCCCAAAAAGTGAGAAAAACCCTTCCTATTTATAGCTGAAAATCTCTCTAAGTCGTAACTCGGCTATCTCCATAGGTCGTCTCCGACCTAAGCCTCTCCGACCTAAGCCTCTCCGACCTAACAGATATGCACGTGCGCCCCAACTCCTACGACCTAACACTTCTGCGCATCCAAGCACCCAGCGACCTACGACCTAACGCAACACGCGACTTAACACATGCGCTTCCACTTGTATACGACCTACGACCTAACACAGATCGCGACCTAACACTTAGACGCGACTTAACAATAGGTACGACCTAACACTTAGACAAAACCCAGCGACCTAACGCAGACTGCCTCTACGACCTACGACTTATAAAACCTTGCGACCTAACAACTTAGCAACCCACGCGACCTAACAGTGTTACGACCTAACACTTAAGCGCTTACGCGACCTAACACTCAAGCCAACCACTCCGACTTAGTCCACATGACCAGATACTTAACCCCTTAGGTCGTCCAACGACTTAACTACTAAGTCGTTAACCAGCTTATTGCTTAGGTCGGTCAATCCCATAGGTCGCTCACTCTACTAAGTCGCTAACCTGCTACCCCAGCTCCTCTAGGTCGTTGCCGACCTAACTATGCTAACCCGGTAACCACTAGGTTGCTAACTCCACTAGGTCTGCCTACCCTTGAGTCGCCATCTCCTTAAGTCGGTCAGTTCCTTAGGTCGTTAACTCGCCCTGCCGGCCTAACACTTAACTCACCAAAACTCTTAGGTCATCGACTTCCTTAAGTCGCTGCCGACCTACCCCTTAGGTCGCCAATCCTATAAGTCGGTCACGACCTATCACTTAGGTCGTTCACGACCTAGGACTTAGAAAAATTCTGCCTAAAATCTGAAACGACTTAAAATGCTGAAAATTCCAGATTCGAACGAACTTTTCGATCCGTAAAAATACGGGTCGTTACATTCTCTCCCCCTTAGGAATTTCGCCCCTGAAATTCCAAACAAACAAAGCAATCAAAGACTATTCTGTACGCCTACCATCCATAACAATCAACAAACCATGCATCCAATTCTAGCTTAGCGTACAGAATTCTAACACTAGAACAAGTCACAATATCGTGAGATGACACGACACCTTAGGGCCATACCTTGAAGAGTTCAGGATGAGCTGCCTTCATCCTCTCTTCCACCTCCCACGTACAGTCGTTATCATCATCACTCCATTGTATCTTGAGCAACTTAACTACCTTCCTCCTAAGCTGTTTCGTGTCGGTTTCAACAACACGAAGCGGCTTACGAGGTCTTCTACCAACTGGATCAACTTCAAAATCTTCACAGCTATCAGTAGAAACCACTGAATTCGAGTCGTGCACATACTTCCGTAGATATGATACATGAAAAACATTGTGCACACTCGACATCTTTTCCGGTAACTCCAATCTATAGGCGAGCTTTCCAATTCGCTCGATGATCGGGAATGGTCCAACAAATCTCGGAGTCAATTTTCCTTTCTTCCCGAATCGAATAACATTCTTCAGCGGAGAAATCTTCACAAAAACCATATCACCAACGTCGAATTCCAAATCCTTTCGACGCTTATCGGCATAACTCTTCTGACGGTCTTGGGCTGCCTTCATTCGTTGCCGAATGATTTCTATACAATCTGAAGTCTGTCGAATCATCTCTGGCCCAAGTAACGGCTTTTCTCCTGTCTCTAACCAACATGTCGGAGAGTTACACGGTCTTCCATACAATGCCTCATACGGTGCCATACCAATACTTGACTGGTAACTGTTGTTGTATGCAAACTCCACCAAATGAAGGTGATCTTCCCATGATCCTCCGAAGTCCAAAACACATGCTCTAAGAAGATCTTCCAAAACTCGGTTGACTCTCTCGGTCTGACCATCTGTTTGAGGGTGATAAGCTGTACTCAAACACAACTCGGTTCCCAAAACTTCCTGGAAGCTCTTCCAAAATCCACTAGTGAACAATGGGTCTCGATCGCTCACTATACTCTTCGGAATACCATGGAATCGAACTATCCACTTAACATACAACTCAGCCAACTTTGATGCAGTCCTAGTCGATCGAACAGGAATGAACCTCGCACTCTTGGTCAGACGATCTACAATGACCCAAATCCCTTCATTTCCCGTTCTTGTTCTAGGCAATCCATCGATAAAATCCATCGACACTTGTTCCCACTTCCATGCAGGAACCTCTAATGGCTGAAGCAATCCACTTGGCTTCTTCTGTTCGGCTTTTACCAACTGGCAGTTCATACACTTGGAAATAAAATTTCCAACATCCTTCTTCATACCTTCCCAGTAGTAGGTTCTCTTCATATCCCGATACATCTTATTTCCACCTGGATGAATTGTCAACTTCGAGTGATGACTTTCCTTCAGAACTTCACTCCTCAATTCATCTATATCGGGAACAACTAGTCGTCCTTACTTCCGAAGCCAACCCTCTCGATCGACCTCGAATCCTTTATCCTTTTCTGGATCCAATCCAGATTCCAAATCACGGATAATCTTGACAAGCTTATCATCTCGCTTTTGGCTCTCGCCAATCCTTTCCACAAGAGTGGGTCTTATCGATAAGTTTGCCAACATCTCAGGTTCCAATTCACATCTAGGCCTGAAGTCAAATCCAGCTAAATACTCGAGACTCTTCCATTCTGAAAACATGGCTCCTAATCCTGCATGTCTTCGACTTAACGCATCTGCCACTGCGTTACCTTTTCCCGGAGTATAAGCTATACCAAAATCATATGATGCTAAAAACTCTAGCCAACGTTGCTGCCGAAGATTCAAATCCTTTTGGGAGAAAAGATACTTCAACGACTTATGATCTGTAAACAACTCAAATCGAACTCCCAATAGATAATGTCTCCACATCTTTAGAGCAAAAACAATCGCCGCTAACTCCAAATCATGAGTCGGGTAATTCCTTTCATGCGGCTTCAGTTGTCGACTGGCATACGCAACAACTTTATCCTTCTGCATCAGCACTGCTCCAAGTCCAGTACCACATGCGTCGGTGTAAACCACCATCTCATCATTCCCACTCGGAATAGTCAAAACAGGAGCACTCGTCAATCGCTCTTTCAGGATTCCGAAAGCTTGCTCACACTTAGCATCCCAACTGAACACTTGGTTCTTCTTTGTCAATCCTGTTAACGGTGCAGCCACCTTGGAAAAGTCTTTGATAAACCGTCGATAATATCCTGCTAATCCAAGAAAACTTCTCACATCAGATGCATTCTTAGGTCTAACCCAATCCTGGATTGCTGCCACCTTAGCGGGATCAACCGCTATTCCATTTCCAGAAATCACATGGCCTAAGAACCTCACTTCACTCTTCCAGAAGTGACACTTCGAAAACTTAGCCTTCAGCTGATGTTTCCGCAAGATTTCCAAAACAATACGCAAGTGCGTCTTGTGCTCTTCTTCAGTTCTGGAATAAATCAGAATATCATCCACGAACACAAGTACGAACTTGTTCAACTGATCTCTGAACACTCTATTCATAAGATCCAAAAAATATGCTGGCGCGTTAGTCAATCCAAACGGCATTACCAGCCACTCAAAGAAACCAGATGGTGTCCGAAAAGCAGTCTTCGGCACACTATCCTTAGCTACTCTCAACTGGTGAAATCCTGTTGCCAAATCCATCTGAGAAAACACCTTAGCCTCGTGAAGCTGATCAAACAAGTCATCTATTCTCGGCAATGGATACTTGTTCTTCGTTGTCACCTTATTCAGCTCACGATAATCCACACACAATCTCAACGATCCATCTGCCTTGGTTGCGAACACAACTGGTGCACCCCACTCGGACACACTACGCCGAATGAATCCTTTCTGAAAAAGGTCATCAACTTGCACCTTCAACTCATGCTGTTCCTTAGGCGCCATCCGCCTAAGAGGCATCACAACAGGTCTGGCTCCTTCAACTAGATCTATACGAAACTCGATCTCTCTATGCGGCGGCAACCCTTTGACTTCGTCAAAGACATCCTCGAATCCATTAGCGATCGGCACTGATGACAGTCCATCCCGTGGAACAACCAGCGAATACATGAAGCTCATGAAGACGCCTTCCTCATGCTTACATCGTATCACAACCTTTCGCCCCTCCACATTCTCGACTGTCACTTCCAACCTCTCGCAATCAACCTTTGCTGCATACCTCCTAAGCCAGTCCATACCCAAAATAATTCCGAACCTCGCAAAGTTCAGAACAAAGCAATCACAAACAAAAGAGCAACCATGACTCGACACAATCAGACCACGACATAACATACACAAACAAGACGAACCCCCAACTGGATTAGTCACAACCAATGGCCTATCAACAATATCCGGTTCCAAACTTAACCGGCCTACGAGTTCATTACAAACAAACGAATGCGACGCTCCAGTATCAAACAACACTCTAACTGGAACACCACATAAGAAAAGAGTACCTTGAACCACCACACTCTTTCCCTTCTCTTCAGCGGTAGGAGCTTTTGAAGACGACGGAACAGCTCCCAAAGCATAAGCTTGCACAATCTGCTTGTCCGTTCTCGGTTCTGGACAATTCTTCCTGAAATGCCCCGGCTTGTCACAGTTGTGGCACTTCGCCGGCGCTTTCGGATTCTTGCAATCCCTGGAGAGATGGCCTTTCTGCTGATAGTTGTAGCAAGTCACCTCGCCTTTCGGCTTCTTTTGGCCATCCTTACCCTTCTGCTGCTGCTGCTTCCTCTTCTTGTTTCCACCCTGCTGGGGTTTAGACTCTTCCCTGGTCACAGCAACAACAGATCCTTCCTTAGGAAACAGACTCTCATGCCTAAGAGCTTTCTCCACAAGCTTCTCAAATGAATCGTCCAAATGATCCACCAACTGTCTCCCAAGATAACTATCCAAGCCTGTCACAAACTTCTCATTCTTCTGGTATGCAGACTCAATATATGACCGGGCATACTTGGACAACGCTTCAAACTCAGAAACATACTCAAGAACTGATCTCCCTCCTTGCTTGAGCTCCACAAACTTCTTGAACAGAACAGACTTCTGAGCTGTAGAAATGAACTTAGCTTCAAACCTAACTTGGAATTGCTCCCAAGTAATCTCTTCCTCCGGAGTAGTGATGGTAATAGAATTACACCAATCAGAGGCTCTCCCTTGAAGCTGCCTTGATGCCAACTTCCTCTTAGTTGCATCCTCAATTCCCAAATCACCAAAGATCCTTCTACAAGCATCCATCCACCTCTAGACCTCAATAGTTGATTCTATTCCCAAGAAAACCTTCCCTCCAAGAGCAGTATAGTCCTTGCACAACTTAGCAAAATCCACTGGTTTCGGAGTCTGAACCTGAACTTCAACATCAACTGCCGCCCCCGGAACTGGTATCCTTCTCATGATCGAAGTCATCATAGCTTCGAACATAGCTGCATAATCAGTAGTTCCCTCAGTAGCACGGCCTTCCCTAGCAGCTGGTCTCCCTCTTCGACTCATTCTCAATATCTATAAAAAGGAATGATTAGAACTTCTAGAGAAACAACTGCATAAAGGACTCAAACTCTACTAAGCTACTATATTATATATAGTAGTCATCCATCAAAATTACAATTACGTCTCTCATACGTAGTTATGTCAGCGAGCGTTGGGTAAAATCGATTAACCAATGCTCTGATACCAAATGTGACGACCACCCATGACCCCTACACTGAATCTAGAGATAGTGCGCTGTAAAGTGTGCCAGGCAGCCATGGACGATTGTCAGGGTAAAATAAAACAACAGAATCTATTGTATTACTCACAGCGCATGGACAAAATACAATAGAACATATATTTAGTGAAGCTTTACAGAATAAAATGCCATCATATAAAACTTCATAGTAGTTGAATACAAACATCCAAATAGCCAATACATCAAGCCTCACTACATAACACTCAGAGTTATACAAAACAGCGGAACATCCAGTACATATAGTAAGAAGATAATATGCAACCCTCCAGCTCGTCTTCGATATCATCATCGTGAGAAGCAAGAACACCACCTATCACCTGTTACCTAGTCTGCCCGTCCCAAAAATGGACGAACAGCCCAAGGCAATAAGAGTTAAAACATAAAGCCTTGAGTCAGACAACAGTCTTAGTGAGCAATAAATTAACTAACAACATACCAAAAGAGCATAAAGGAAAAGGAATAGGAATACAACCCTCCCACTCCACCTCTTTCTACAGTGATAGCCCCCAAACACACACTAAGCAGAAGCAACACAGCAGAGCATACAATTTAAAGTAAAGTAATAATCATTCGAGTCAAGGGCGATGTTTTCCAAGTACCAAGGCCTAAATCAGATAAGCACCCAGAAAATACCGCTCTTGAGTCCGAATGACGATACAACCAAACATCCATGACTCTGGCTATCACTGTTATCTTGCTTCGATATCACCGTTAATTGAATGACCGGCACATTCTTTCAGCCGTCCGTCAAGGGCTAATGGAAACCCCGGTTCTAGACATAACTCCCGCACGTCGTCGCAGCCCGTGCCTAGGACTATCGAATCTGCCCAGAGTACTCGACCATCAACAGTTGGCCGTTGGGACTATCGAATCTGCCCAAACGTACTCTTGCTTAGAGCATGCTAGAACCTTCAGCAACGATGCTATCCAAGCCTCCTAGTCATCCTCCTCGACGACTATTCTCATATCCATTCATTATCCTCAACTCGAATCATATCACCGAGTTATCAACATGCTTGGAATGATCCCGTCTGGATTAGACCAAGTCTTCATCACATGATTGCCTCGCTTCATCACATCCTCGCAAAGCCTCATCTCAACATCACATCATCAAATCTACGCATAAGAGCTTCATCATCCCGCTACATATGCCACGAGCAGCTTACCCAATTCAAGAGCCTTTCTCCTAGCTTTTGAATCATCTTCGGTCTAAATCAAACCATCAATCATCTAATTCATAACAATCAATCAAACCAAACATTAATCCAAGCAATCAAGCATTCAAATATGATCTAAGTAGATAATTATAACAATAATGGCATTTTCGTAATTAAAGAGTTGAAAGTCTAACAAGCATGAAAACATGAACAATATCTCTACAAACTTGATGAATGAACTTGCATAGATTAACATATGATAAAATGGATGTAAAATCATCATGAACAATGGATCTATGTGGATCTATACTTAGGATGAAGAAAATGCATGGAAATCACTATTTTAACACCAAATCGAGCCAACAATCCGATATACTCCTTTGGATCCGCGTGAGAGATAATCACCACTCACCAAATCTCCAAAACAAACCCAAATCAACACACTTCAGATCTGGACAGCGAAGGATCAAGCTTGATCTATCACGAATCCGTTTCAAACGAAGAAATCTCACTTCAAAGGATGAAGATCTTCAACTTTAGCTCTTGGATCTTCAATCTTGATCTTCGATTTGGATGAAAGGAATCACTAGATTAGAGTGGAGAAAAGAAGTGAAGAAGTGTAGAAGTCGAGCTCTCAAAATGGCAGCACTTCGTCGCTTCGAAATCCGGATCCCAAAAAGTGAGAAAAACCCTTCCTATTTATAGCTGAAAATCTCTCTAAGTCGTAACTCGGCTATCTCCATAGGTCGTCTCCGACCTAAGCCTCTCCGACCTAAGCCTCTCCGACCTAACAGATATGCACGTGCGCCCCAACTCCTACGACCTAACACTTCTGCGCATCCAAGCACCCAGCGACCTACGACCTAACGCAACACGCGACTTAACACATGCGCTTCCACTTGTATACGACCTACGACCTAACACAGATCGTGACCTAACACTTAGACGCGAATTAACAATAGGTACGACCTAACACTTAGACAAAACCCAGCGACCTAACGCAGACTGCCTCTACGTCCTACGACTTATAAAACCTTGCGACCTAACAACTTAGCAACCCACGCGACCTAACAGTGTTACGACCTAACACTTAAGCGCTTACGCGACCTAACACTCAAGCCAACCACTCCGACTTAGTCCACATGACCAGATACTTAACCCCTTAGGTCGTCCAACGACTTAACTACTAAGTCGTTAACCAGCTTATTTCTTAGGTCGGTCAATCCCATAGGTCGCTCACTCTACTAAGTCGCTAACCTGCTACCCCAGCTCCTCTAGGTCGTTGCCGACCTAACTATGCTAACCCGGTAACCACTAGGTTGCTAACTCCACTAGGTCTGCCTACCCTTGAGTCGCCATCTCCTTAAGTCGGTCAGTTCCTTAGGTCGTTAACTCGCCCTACCGGCCTAACACTTAACTCACCAAAACTCTTAGGTCATCGACTTCCTTAAGTCGCTGCCGACCTACCCCTTAGGTCGCCAATCCTATAAGTCGGTCACGACCTATCACTTAGGTCGTTCACGACCTAGGACTTAGAAAAATTCTGCCTAAAATCTGAAACGACTTAAAATGCTGAAAATTCCAGATTCGAACGAACTTTTCGATCCGTAAAAATACGGGTCGTTACATTCTCTCCCCCTTAGGAATTTCGCCCCCGAAATTCCAAACAAACAAAGCAATCAAAGACTATTCTGTACGCCTACCATCCATAACAATCAACAAACCATGCATCCAATTCTAGCTTAGCGTACAGAATTCTAACACTAGAACAAGTCACAATATCTTGAGATGACACGACACCTTAGGGCCATACCTTGAAGAGTTCAGGATGAGCTGCCTTCATCCTCTCTTCCACCTCCCACGTACAGTCGTTATCATCATCACTCCATTGTATCTTGAGCAACTTAACTACCTTCCTCCTAAGTTGTTTCGTGTCGGTTTCAACAACACGAAGCGGCTTACGAGGTCTTCTACCAACTGGATCAACTTCAAAATCTTCACAGCTATCAGTAGAAACCACTGAATTCGAGTCGTGCACATACTTCCGTAGATATGATACATGAAAAACATTGTGCACACTCGACATCTTTTCCGGTAACTCCAATCTATAGGCGAGCTTTCCAATTCGCTCGATGATCGGGAATGGTCCAACAAATCTCGGAGTCAATTTTCCTTTCTTCCCGAATCGAATAACATTCTTCAGCGGAGAAATCTTCACAAAAACCATATCACCAACGTCGAATTCCAAATCCTTTCGACGCTTATCGGCATAACTCTTCTGACGGTCTTGGGCTGCCTTCATTCGTTGCCGAATGATTTCTATACAATCTGAAGTCTGTCGAATCATCTCTGGCCCAAGTAACGGCTTTTCTCCTGTCTCTAACCAACATGTCGGAGAGTTACACGGTCTTCCATACAATGCCTCATACGGTGCCATACCAATACTTGACTGGTAACTGTTGTTGTATGCAAACTCCACCAAATGAAGGTGATCTTCCCATGATCCTCCGAAGTCCAAAACACATGCTCTAAGAAGATCTTCCAAAACTCGGTTGACTCTCTCGGTCTGACCATCTGTTTGAGGGTGATAAGCTGTACTCAAACACAACTCGGTTCCCAAAACTTCCTGGAAGCTCTTCCAAAATCCACTAGTGAACAATGGGTCTCGATCGCTCACTATACTCTTCGGAATACCATGGAATCGAACTATCCACTTAACATACAACTCAGCCAACTTTGATGCAGTCCTAGTCGATCGAACAGGAATGAACCTCGCACTCTTGGTCAGACGATCTACAATGACCCAAATCCCTTCATTTCCCGTTCTTGTTCTAGGCAATCCATCGATAAAATCCATCGACACTTGTTCCCACTTCCATGCAGGAACCTCTAATGGCTGAAGCAATCCACTTGGCTTCTTCTGTTCGGCTTTTACCAACTGGCAGTTCATACACTTGGAAATAAAATTTCCAACATCCTTCTTCATACCTTCCCAGTAGTAGGTTCTCTTCATATCCCGATACATCTTATTTCCACCTGGATGAATTGTCAACTTCGAGTGATGACTTTCCTTCAGAACTTCACTCCTCAATTCATCTATATCGGGAACAACTAGTCGTCCTTGCTTCCGAAGCCAACCCTCTCGATCGACCTCGAATCCTTTATCCTTTTCTGGATCCAATCCAGATTCCAAATCACGGATAATCTTGACAAGCTTATCATCTCGCTTTTGGCTCTCGCCAATCCTTTCCACAAGAGTGGGTCTTATCGATAAGTTTGCCAACATCTCAGGTTCCAATTCACATCTAGGCCTGAAGTCAAATCCAGCTAAATACTCGAGACTCTTCCATTCTGAAAACATGGCTCCTAATCCTGCATGTCTTCGACTTAACGCATCTGCCACTGCGTTACCTTTTCCCGGAGTATAAGCTATACCAAAATCATATGATGCTAAAAACTCTAGCCAACGTTGCTGCCGAAGATTCAAATCCTTTTGGGAGAAAAGATACTTCAACGACTTATGATCTGTAAACAACTCAAATCGAACTCCCAATAGATAATGTCTCCACATCTTTAGAGCAAAAACAATCGCCGCTAACTCCAAATCATGAGTCGGGTAATTCCTTTCATGCGGCTTCAGTTGTCGACTGGCATACGCAACAACTTTATCCTTCTGCATCAGCACTGCTCCAAGTCCAGTACCACATGCGTCGGTGTAAACCACCATCTCATCATTCCCACTAGGAATAGTCAAAACAGGAGCACTCGTCAATCGCTCTTTCAGGATTCCGAAAGCTTGCTCACACTTAGCATCCCAACTGAACACTTGGTTCTTCTTTGTCAATCCTGTTAACGGTGCAGCCACCTTGGAAAAGTCTTTGATAAACCGTCGATAATATCCTGCTAATCCAAGAAAACTTCTCACATCAGATGCATTCTTAGGTCTAACCCAATCCTGGATTGCTGCCACCTTAGCGGGATCAACCGCTATTCCATTTCCAGAAATCACATGGCCTAAGAACCTCACTTCACTCTTCCAGAAGTGACACTTCGAAAACTTAGCCTTCAGTTGATGTTTTCGCAAGATTTCCAAAACAATACGCAAGTGCGTCTTGTGCTCTTCTTCAGTTCTGGAATAAATCAGAATATCATCCACGAACACAAGTACGAACTTGTTCAACTGATCTCTGAACACTCTATTCATAAGATCCACAAAATATGCTGGCGCGTTAGTCAATCCAAACGGCATTACCAGCCACTCAAAGAAACCAGATGGTGTCCGAAAAGCAGTCTTCGGCACACTATCCTTAGCTACTCTCAACTGGTGAAATCCTGTTGCCAAATCCATCTGAGAAAACACCTTAGCCTCGTGAAGCTGATCAAACAAGTCATCTATTCTCGGCAATGGATACTTGTTCTTCTTTGTCACCTTATTCAGCTCACGATAATCCACACACAATCTCAACGATCCATCTGCCTTGGTTGCGAACACAACTGGTGCACCCCACTCGGACACACTACGCCGAATGAATCCTTTCTGAAAAAGGTCATCAACTTGCACCTTCAACTCATGCTGTTCCTTAGGCGCCATCCGCCTAAGAGGCATCACAACAGGTCTGGCTCCTTCAACTAGATCTATACGAAACTCGATCTCTCTATGCGGCGGCAACCCTTTGACTTCGTCAAAGACATCCTCGAATCCATTAGCGATCGGCACTGATGACAGTCCATCCCGTGGAACAACCAGCGAATACATGAAGCTCATGAAGACGCCTTCCTCATGCTTACATCGTATCACAACCTTTCGCCCCTCCACATTCTCGACTGTCACTTCCAACCTCTCGCAATCAACCTTTGTCGCATACCACCTAAGCCAGTCCATACGCAAAATAATTTCGAACCCCGCAAAGTTCAGAACAAAGCAATCACAAACAAAAGAGCAACCATGACTCGACACAATCAGACCACGGCATAACATACACAAACAAGACGAACCCCTAACTGGATTAGTCACAACCAATGGCCTATCAACAATATCCGGTTCCAAACTTAACCGGCCTACGAGTTCATTACAAACAAACGAATGCGACGCTCCAGTATCAAACAACACTCTAACTGGAACACCACATAAGAAAAGAGTACCTTGAACCACCACACTCTTTCCCTTCTCTTCAGCGGTAGGAGCTTTCGAAGACGACGGAACAGCTCCCAAAGCATAAGCTTGTACAATCTGCTTGTCCCTTCTCGGTTCTGGACAATTCTTCCTGAAATGCCCCGGCTTGTCACAGTTATGGCACTTCGCCGGCGCTTTCGGATTCTTGCAATCCCTGGAGAGATGGCCTTTCTACTGACAGTTGTAGCAAGTCACCTCGCCTTTCGGCTTCTTCTGGCCATCCTTACCCTTCTGCTGCTGCTTCCTCTTCTTGTTTCCACCCTGCTGGGGTTTAGACTCTTCCCTGGTCACAGCAACAACAGATCCTTCCTTAGGAAACAGACTCTCATGCCTAAGAGCTTTCTCCACAAGCTTCTCAAATGAATCGTCCAAATGATCCACCAACTGTCTCCCAAGATAACTATCCAAGCCTGTCACAAACTTCTCATTCTTCTGGTATGCAGACTCAATATATGACCGGGCATACTTGGACAACGCTTCAAACTCAGAAACATACTCAAGAACTGATCTCCCTCCTTGCTTGAGCTCCACAAACTTCTTGAACAGAACAGACTTCTGAGCTGTAGAAATGAACTTAGCTTCAAACCTAACTTGGAATTGCTCCCAAGTAATCTCTTCCTCCGGAGTAGTGATGGTAATAGAATTACACCAATCAGAGGCTCTCCCTTGAAGCTGCCTTGATGCCAACTTCCTCTTAGTTGCATCCTTAATTCCCAAATCACCAAAGATCCTTCTACAAGCATCCATCCACCTCTGGACCTCAATAGTTGATTCTGTTCCCAAGAAAACCTTCCCTCCAAGAGCAGTATAGTCCTTGCACAACTTAGCAAAATCCACTAGTTTCGGAGTCTGAACCTGAACTCCAACATCAACTGCCGCCCCCGGAACTGGTATCCTTCTCATGATCGAAGTCATCATAGCTTCGAACATAGCTGCATAATCAGTAGTTCCCTCAGTAGCACGGCCTTCCCTAGCAGCTGGTCTCCCTCTTCGACTCATTCTCAATATCTATAAAAAGGAATGATTAGAACTTCTAGAGAAACAACTACATAAAGGACTCAAACTCTACTAAGCTACTATATTATATATAGTAGTCATCCATCAAAATTACAATTACGTCTCTCATACGTAGTTATGTCAGCGAGCGTTGGGTAAAATCGATTAACCAATGCTCTGATACCAAATGTGACGACCGCCCATGACCCCTGCACTGAATCTAGAGATAGTGCGCTGTAAAGTGTGCCAGGCAGCCATGGACGATTGTCAGGGTAAAATAAAACAACAGAATCTATCGTATTACTCACAACGCATGGACAAAATACAATAGAACATATATTTAGTGAAGCTTTACAGAATAAAATGCCATCATATAAAACTTCATAGTAGTTGAATACAAACATCCAAATAGCCAATACATCAAGCCTCACTACATAACACTCAGAGTTATACAAAACAGCGGAACATCCAGTACATATAGTAAGAAGATAATATTCAACCCTCCAGCTCGTCTTCGATATTATCATCGTGAGAAGCAAGAACAGCACCTGTCACCTGTTACCTAGTCTGCCCATCCCAAAAATGGACGAACAGCCCAAGGCAATAAGAGTTAAAACATAAAGCCTTGAGTCAGGCAACAGTCTTAGTGAGCAGTAAATTAACTAACAACATACCCAAAGAGCATAAAGGAAAAGGAATAGGAATACAACCCTCCCACTCCACCTCTTTCTACAGTGATAGCCCCCAGACACACACTAAGCAGAAGCAACACAGCAGAGCATACAATTTAAAGTAAAGTAATAATCATTCGAGTCAAGGGTGATGTTTTCCAAGTACCAAGGCCTAAATCAGATAAGCACCCAGAAAATACCGCTCTTGAGTCTGAATGACGATACAACCAAACATCCATGACTCTGGCTATCACTGTTATCTTGCTTCGATATCACCGTTAATTGAATGACCGGCACATTCTTTCAGCCGTCCGTCAAGGGCTAATGGAAACCCCGGTTCTAGACATAACTCCCGCACGTCGTCGCAGCCCGTGCCTAGGACTATCGAATCTGCCCAGAGTACTCGACCATCAACAGTTGGCCGTTGGGACTATCGAATCTGCCCAAACGTACTCTTGCTTAGAGCATGCTAGAACCTTCAGCAACGATGCTATCCAAGCCTCCTAGTCATCCTCCTCGACGACTATTCTCATATCCATTCATTATCCTCAACTCGAATCATATCCCCGAGTTATCAACATGCTTGGAATGATACCGTCTGGATTAGACCAAGTCTTCATCACTTGATTGCCTCGCTTCATCACATCCTCGCAAAGCCTCATCTCAACATCACATCATCAAATCTACGCATAAGAGCTTCATCATCCCGCTACATATGCCACGAGCAGCTTACCCAATTCAAGAGCCTTTCTCCTAGCTTTTGAATCATCTTCGGTCTAAATCAAACCATCAATCATCTAATTCATAACAATCAATCAAACCAAACATTAATCCAAGCAATCAAGCATTCAAATATGATCTAAGTAGATAATTATAACAATAATGGCATTTTCGTAATTAAAGAGTTGAAAGTCTAACAAGCATGAAAACATGAACAATATCTCTACAAACTTGATGAATGAACTTGCATAGATTAACATATGATAAAATGGATGTAACATCATCATGAACAATGGATCTATGTGGATCTTACTTAGGATGAAGAAAATGCATGGAAATCACTATTTTAACACCAAATCGAGCCAACAATCCGATATACTCCTATGGATCCGCGTGAGAGATAATCACCACTCACCAAATCTCCAAAACAAACCCAAATCAACACGCTTCAGATCTGGACAGCGAAGGATCAAGCTTGATCTATCACGAATCCGTTTCAAACGAAGAAATCTCACTTCAAAGGATGAAGATCTTCAACTTTAGCTCTTGGATCTTCAATCTTGATCTTCGATTTGGATGAAAGGAATCACTAGATTAGAGTGGAGAAAAGAAGTGAAGAAGTGTAGAAGTCGAGCTCTCAAAATGGCAGCACTTCGTCGCTTCGAAATCCGGATCCCAAAAAGTGAGAAAAACCCTTCCTATTTATAGCTGAAAATCTCTCTAAGTCGTAACTCGGCTATCTCCATAGGTCGTCTCCGACCTAAGCCTCTCCGACCTAAGCCTCTCCGACCTAAGCCTCTCCGACCTAACAGATATGCACGTGCGCCCCAACTCCTACGACCAAACACTTCTGCGCATCCAAGCACCCAACGACCTACGACCTAACGCAACACGCGACTTAACACATGCGCTTCCACTTGTATATGACCTACGACCTAACACAGATCGCGACCTAACACTTAGACGCGACTTAACAATAGGTACGACCTAACACTTAGACAAAACCCAGCGACCTAACGCAGACTGCCTCTACGACCTACGACTTATAAAACCTTGCGACCTAACAACTTAGCAACCCACGCGACCTAACAGTGTTACGACCTAACACTTAAGCGCTTACGCGACCTAACACTCAAGCCAACCACTCCGACTTAGTCCACATGACCAGACACTTAACCCCTTAGGTCGTCCAACGACTTAACTACTAAGTCGTTAACCAGCTTATTTCTTAGGTCGGTCAATCCCATAGGTCGCTCACTCTACTAAGTCGCTAACCTGCTACCCCAGCTCCTCTAGGTCGTTGCCGACCTAACTATGCTAACCCGGTAACCACTAGGTCGCTAACTCCACTAGGTCTGCCTACCCTTGAGTCGCCATCTCCTTAAGTCGGTCAGTTCCTTAGGTCGTTAACTCGCCCTACCGGCCTAACACTTAACTCACCAAAACTCTTAGGTCATCAACTTCCTTAAGTCGCTGCCGACCTACCCCTTAGGTCGCCAATCCTATAAGTCGGTCACGACCTATCACTTAGGTCGTTCACGACCTAGGACTTAGAAAAATTCTGCCTAAAATCTGAAACGACTTAAAATGCTGAAAATTCCAAATTCGAACGAACTTTTCGATCCGTAAAAATACGGGTCGTTACATTTTCTATTTTGTAATTTCTTCAATTGAATGATTGGTTAGAGAGTCTCCACATCCTGTAACTCTCTAATCGTAGAATTGGCTTGTAATCTTTAGTGACTGGAATAAACGGGGTTGTTGGGTCTCCATGGACGTAGGATACTTATATTTGAACCACGTAATCTTCCGTGTCTCTCTTATTTTTGATATTTGTTTTATCTGATTGCACACTTGAATTTGAGTTGCGTTGATATTCAAATAGGCTATACTAAATCCTGATTAAATCGCTTCTGGCAATCAATTGTTTTAACATAGTTAGGTATCTGGACTAGTGTTTTATTCTGCTTTGGTATTAATGGCTACTTCTGGAAAGTATATCGGTAGATCTGGTGTTAGTTATGTTGTTACACAATTTGATGGACAACGAGATTTTGGAACTTGTAAGATGAAGATGGAGACAGTGTTAAAGAAGGAAAAGGCTTTTATGATTGTTTATGCACCTGAGAAATTGAAAAATATTAAGACAGCTGTTTTGGAAGAGATGGAAGATGAAGCTCTTACAACAATCCGGTTGAGTCTTTCAGATGAAGTTCTTAGATAATTCTCTCAAAAGAAGATGGCAAAGGAATTATCGGATGCATTATTAGATGCATATCAAGAGAAGTGTCTCTCAAATAAAATTATTCTTCAGCAACAACTCTATTCGTTTAGGATGAAGCTGGAGCTGATCTTATGGAGCATGTTGATTCTTTGACCACTTTGATTATTAACCTGAAGGCAGCGGATGTTGATATTACTGATGAGGTTCAAGCAGCGATCCTCTTCTATTCCTTGCCCAAAGAGTATACTGCCTTTGTTAATTTCGTGATATATGGTCACATTAAGATTAGTTTATCAAATGTAAAGGTTGGTCTTCATAATGAAGTGTTGAGAGGTAGATTGGCAAACACTAATTTGGATAGTGATATAGAGGGCTTATCTGCTTAGAGAGGTAGAAGCCAAAGCAAGTCAAAAAATGGTGGGGGTCGAAGTAATTTAAGGTCTCATTTTAAGGGGTCTAAGCGATTGGCTTGCTATTATTGTAAGAAACCAGAATACTTTATAGCTCAATGTCCTTAGCTCGAAGGAAGAAGAAAAGACTCAAAGCAAGCTTCAGCGTCTATTGTAGAGAAATCAAATACAGAGAGTGATACTAATATGTTTACAGCTTTTGGCTCTTCTAAAAAGAGCAATCCATAGCTTATTGATTCTGACGCATCCTATCATATAATATTTGATGGGAACTGCTTCTCTACATACCGTTATATTGATGGAGGGGAGGTTCGGATGGGAAATGATGCTTCTTGTCGTATGGTTGATGTTGGTAGTGTGAAGGTCAGAATGTTTGACGGTGTTGTTCGTACTACTACTGATGTTAGACATGTACATGATTTGAGAAGGAGCTTGATTTCTGTTGGGGCTTTGAGTAGGCTTGAATTGAAGACTATAGTTAAGAAGAAAAAAATGAGGATATCAAAGGGTTCCATAATTGTCATGAAAAGTGTGGAGGTAAGAATTTTTATTTATTGAAGGGCACTACTATATTTGGTGAATCAACTTTTGCTACTTCCATCGATTTAGATTCTTTCAGATTGTGGCACTTATGGGTGAAACAAATCGGCGAACACAGTTTGGATGATTTGAGAAAGCGAGGTTTGATTAATGGTGTTCAGCATTAAAGCTTGACTTTTGTGAAGGGTTTGTTCTTGTAAGAAGACAAAGATTTCTTTTAGCACATGAGAGCATAAAGCAAAAGCTGTCTTAGAGTATGCTCACACAGATGTTTAGGATCCCTCCTATTGTCTATCCTTTGGTAGAGTCAGGTATTTCGTTTCATTTATAAATGTTTGCTCTCTTAATTATGGGTATACTTCCTATTGTCAAAGAGTGAAACCTTTTCCAGGTTTCGAAAGAAGAAATCTACGGTTGAGAAGCATTCAAGGAAGAAATTGAAAGTTCTCCATTTGGTTAATGGCGGTGAATTTGTATCATAGGAATTCATTGATTATTATGAGTTTGAAGACACTAAGAGGCATTACACCGCACTCGACAATCCTCAATCTAATAAAGTTGCTAAAAGGATGAATCAGACGTTGTTGGAGAGAACTCCTTATCTCAGACTGACTTCTAAGTTGCTAAAATCTCGCTCTTATTCTATCATTTTCATACTAAGGATTTAGGCTTTAAACTTAGCTCTTTATCCTAACTTTGTTGCTTTAGTTTAAAAGAGAAATAGTCAAATTATCCTTTTTTTGTTAATGTTGTTAAAGAGGATGCTAAAAACCATTGATTTGGTGGATGCAACAGAATATATGTGACATTAAGTAGATTTACTGTTTAGTAGCGCTAAATTTAAAAGCATAACAGTTAAAAAATGTTACGTGCTTCAGCAGAGATTTAGCCAGGTTCTAGTAGGGCTTTAACTTCATAGTTTCAAAGTAAAGTTCTGTCACTTTTACTATTAGATGCATAAATAAAGGTAGTTTATATTAGAAGTCCTCCTTTATATATGTATGTATGTGTGTGTGTGTGCGCGACCGCGCGCGTGTGCGTGTCTAGTGTATGTATTGTAAATTCATAAAACATTGCATAATTTTCCAAATAATTGGATCCTATCAAATGATTATTCTCCCATTTCCACCCACTATATTATTATTTATCATGCTCTAACTATATAACACTCTAACTAAATACTCTTCAGTTGTTTTGTTATCTAATTTGTGTCCAAGAATTCATAAAATACCAAGCTCGTAAGTTTTTAGTAAATTTTTCATTAGTTTTTTAGGGGAATTTAAACCCCATATATTCCATGATATAATAGGCATCATTATAATAAAAGTATCAAGCTTATATGTAAAGGATACTACAAAGAATATCTACCGTGCACAATCGTTCACAATCCTTTTGCTTCTTTTTTTACAAGAGGTATTGTCTTAACTTTAAATTGCTATGTCCATTTTGGATTCCTCATGATATATCTTTTTTAAGTTCTCCATCCTCATTACTATCCAATTCATTAGCAGTGATGATTTCATTTACATTCTTTATTCTATTCTTCTTTCTTTTACTCTTGTTTGCCAAGGAAGGGGAACCTAGCAGCAGCCTATCAAGTTTTAGAGGTGGCAGATCTGGGAGTGGCAAAGTTATTTTGGTGGTATTTCCTAAATCTATGATGCTCTTCTATAATGTTTTTTTATTGTATTTTGAATTCATCAGTTCAATGCCTTTATATAAGCTTGAGATATCCTCCTAGGAGGATACTTAGTGACATGTTTGATACAATCCCCATTTGTATGTATTTACTCGTCTACTGCTTGCATTTGTACTGCATCTCTACTTGACAAATTAGTATTCTATGGTTGCTTGTATTAACATTCCTTGATCTGCATCCCCATTTGGTAAGTTATTTTCTTTTGAAATTGTAGTATTGCAATCTACCTAACTTGAACCTGCTTTGAGTCCTTACTGTAGTTTTTAGTAATTACATTATAATTTTTAGAAGTACTATTATCTGTAACTCCATTTGTGATATCAGATCTCATTTGTGTTTTTGGAACTACATCCACATTTTTAGCAATTTCATTTATGTTTCAGTAAATTTTGGGTCAAAAATTGCATAGTTTTTTGAAGCTTGGAGATAGAAGTCATATTCATGTCAACAGATGCCTCAAGATTTTCATTTGGTCCAAGTTTTCCAATATGTTTTCCTTGTCTGCATCAATAGTTGCCTCTAACCTCTATCAATGTCCTTATTTTCCAAGTTTGCATTACATTCTTCATTTTCAATGGTTTGCATTGTTTTGTCCAAGCATGATTTTTCATTCCCCATTTTTGTGAAAAGGCAGTTTTCAAGATAGTGACTGAAATAAGAACATGTTTTGCATCATGGAGGAATCCATTCATATTCAATTATTTACATCATATTTTTCTCACTATTCATTGATATATATGATTCATTTGGTAGTTCAACATCTGCTTTGATTTCTACTAAGATTCTTGCATAACCGAAGCGTGCTTCTTTTGTGGTTTGTCCATCAAGCTTCAATACATGCCCACTGCACTTGCAACTGCATAGAAAGCTTCTTTATCCTATAGCTTCAATTTTAATTCAATAAGTCTAAACCATATTTGGAAGTGTCGATAACAAATCTTTTTCAAGGTTTACTTTATTTGTCCATATTTTTCAAGATAATATGTTTTCCATTGATAATATATGGACTTTTGTCAATAGCTTTGTCACAATAAATAATCTATAAGTCTAATGATGAAAAACCAATTGTTTCTAGCATAGATCTCAAAATTACTTGAAGGATTCTAGATTCTAGAAACAAATGTCTTGAAATGATGATAAAATGGGCGGTTGCCAAAAACATAGGCAACAATAGAATTGTTCCATTTAATTTTCTATCGTCTTATCGACCCCCTCTTTAACCACCACTACATTTTATCGTTTATGGTGATAGGGGCCACATAACGAGGTCGAATTCTGAATTATGGCCACTATTCTTGATCACTCCAATCCAACAAGATGCCTTTTTCATTGAATTACTGTCTTTTGCCTGAAGCTAAACTATATTCCTCGATCTTGAAACAATTTGAACCATGTTGCCTGATCTTGAAATGGATACTACACTTTTCCTGTAATGATATAGTTGAGTTCTTAGCCCTTCATCAGTTTTTTGGAGGTGGTTATGGTGGTAGGGGTTTTTTCGATGGTTCACTACCTGGAATCCCTCGTCGTCGATGATTGGAGGATTTTCTCTATGGATGGTTATGAAAGGAGGTTGAGATTTAGTGGAGGAGGGAAATTTTAAGGAATGAAGCCCTCGGTCTGAACTTATTAGGCAGCCATTAATGTCTTTTTTATCTCAATTCTGCTTATATATAATCTTTTCACAAGAGAACTTTAGTTTTGAATCTTTAATTTGGAATGTTTAGTAAGCATAATTCATATCCAAGTTTAAGTAATACACACACATATACGTAGGGAGTCACGGTTTCTTTGTTTCAAGACAAGACATAATTCTTTCTTTTATTCATATTTCAAATAGACACTATTACATCATCCCTTTCTTTTTTTAAAGTTTCTTCAAAGATTTTTTAAAACTAATCTATTTTTTAGATTCAACCTCTGACTCAACAGTTGATTTCTGGCCACCTTAAAAAATTCTCCATTATCGTCTTCTTGGAGTAGCGGAAATCAACATAAAGTTGATCCACTGAAAAAATTAAAAAATAATAATTAATCGAAACATATACTTAAGCATCGCCTAATTTATAAGTAATTCATACCAACCATCACGACAAACGGGAAGGTTCTATTCTTTTTCATCTTATTTCTCTTATACTATTATGTATTTATTGGAAATTAAAATTATGATTTTGGATATTATACTTTATTAATATGTGTATCAAACGGGCGTTTACTATGTACATGACATACCATTTACTAATTGTCATGTATAGAGTAAACGTAGTGCTGAACACGTATTAATAAAGTAAAACATATCAAAATCATAATACTCAATATAATATACCTTTTATTAGTTATTAGGAAATTTGTTTTCTTAAGTAGGTTTTTGATTTGCCATAAATGATCTAATTATTTCTTCACCCAGTGATAATAAAGCCATTGGTTTTATTGTCAAAGGATGAATAATTTCTATCTATGTCGGTTATCAGTTTGTTAAAAATTCTATATGGTCCATGGAATTTGAAATCGAATCTGATGTATAAAAAGCTTAGTATTAAATATAACCATGCCTTGTGAAGTAATGATTACGCATTATGTATTATATGACAATTAAGATAAGATTGTGTATAATTGTATATACAGGGATAAATTCATGTACAAAGCAAACAACATGCAAGTCCACTGGAAGCAAGGCTCCTCTCTTGCACTTAGCAACCAAGTTATGTGATACTTTCATTTTGTTCATTTGATTTAGTTTAGTTGTAACAACAGTAATAAAAAATGAAGAATTATACATAGATGTATAAACCAATCGCAGGCCAAAGGAAGTCTACTAACAACAGGAGGAGTGAAGAAGCCTCACCGCTTCAATTGCTAAAACCGTTGCTCTTCATGAAATTCGTAAGCAATAAAAAGCACCAATCTCCTTATTAGAAAGCTTCCCTTCCAAAGGCTTGTTAGAGAAATCGCTCAAAAATCTAAGGCAAATATACTACCTCAATATTATTAAAAATTGGATTAGAACACATATTAAAATATATTTCTTGAAATCACCAAAATAGATTTATTTTAATAAAAGTGTTTGCTTTAGTTGTGTTTCCAGCTAGAAAATGCTTCCAGTATAAGTATAGATGTTGTGATGATTCATGTTTTAGTTTAGTTTAGTTGAAATATATGCTTATATTGTTTAATTGAAATTTCTAGCATGAAGTTATCCCTATAATTTTGGAGTTGGACACATGTTCAGTTCATTGTATTTGTGTCGACGTCGTAGTGTAGAATCATTCAACTCTCACTACTGCAACTTCCGACCTTTATTTTCCAACGACATTGCCACCAACCCCTTCCTGTCTTCAATCTGCCAACATCTACTAGCTTGATATATGTGAAAATATAAATAAATTAATTTATTTAACTTCATAAGATTTAAAATGCTAATTCAAAACATTTGTCAAAACCATTTAAATAAAAATTTACAATTATTATTATTATGTGTACAGTGTATATATAAATATAGTTTTCAAAATAAATCTTTGAATAACATAGGTGTGTATATAATGGGCAAATATGTATATGGCGGTGTAAGTTCCAACGCCTATATACATACATGTTAACCAAGTACACTATTTATACTTTGCACGTGCACTATACACATGAATATAACTAGATATAATCGATTTCAAATTCAAATAATTCTATTATTTAATTAAATTAATAAATAAAATAAAAACATTTTACATAAATAATTTTTAGATGGGATCAAAAATCAATTAGACCTAAACAATTAAAAATAGTAAAAAAATTAAATCATTTATCCAAGGGAAAAAAGAGATTAGCACGTAGTAGAGAATGGATTTCCAACAAATAACTAGGTGAAGTGATTACCTTTAGGTTGCACATCTCTAGAGGAATGTGCCGAGGCCCAAATAATGGTCCTCTACCAACAGAAGACTGGCCTACCTCTAACAAGATAGTACAGAATATGTCATCACCCAAGTCGTTACCGACCTATCCGAGAGCCCTCTTCACATATACCATAATAATTTGAAATCCGAAGGTCCTTGCAGGAAAAATATATCTAGTAAGGGGATAATCATATCCTAATGGTTGCAAACCAAATAGCCTTGCCCTATCTACCTTATTTCATCCATTTTTGGATGTGAGGCCTAAGGTAATGATTATCTTTCATGTCAAGACCCGCAAATCCGTACTCCTTGAATAGACACTAATCTCCATTTATCAACTCAAAATGCACGGAAATACGAACCATGATGGTTTAAGAAAGAAGAAAAAGGTAGAAGAAGAAGATAGAAGAAGAAGAAAGAAGAAGAAACAACAGAAAACACAGAACAGAACAACAGAACAATAACAGAATCTCACATATCGCAGCGGAACAACATATAGTAGATAAATGAATATCATTAAAACAAAAGAATTATATCTGTTATTACATTACATCACAATTCATACATTATTAGAGTTTTACAACAACAAACAGCGGAAAAGAAATATTACATATATTAGTGATACGCTTTGCCATCCAGCTCGCCTCTTGAGCTCCATAGCACTCCAATATCCAGAATGACCTGATAGCCTAACTCTAGACTGCCCGTGTAGAAATTGGTGGGCACCCAGAGTTTAGGAAGGGAACAATAAACTCTAGGTCAGTCATGGTGACTGGTGTGAGATCGTAAAACAGTTTATCTTTAAAAGACAACAAAGGAATATTTTAAAGTAGATTCGCAATGCTTTTGGAAAATGAGACTACCATAAGGCCTCCCGTACACACACACACAATGCAAACGCAGAATCGGAGGAGATTTCTCCTTATGATAGTCAAAGATGCTTGATACGCAAATCAAATCATTTTTGATATTATTTTTAATGTCTAGTGTGAAAAATATTTCGAAAGTATAATATAAATCTTAGCCAGCATAGGCATTCCGCACTTATGCCTACTATAGCTACCATCCAAACAGTGGTGACCACCATAAGTGAATGATAGGTTCTACAACTAAAACCGTACAAGTCTCATATTGTTTCTTTGGATTCCCAACAAATAGTCAGGCCAAGGAACTTCCCATTGCCACATAGGTATGCCTCTGGAAAGACGACCCGAGAAATAACCTAACATTACGGTTAGATCTCTGCCAGCACAAGGTCGGGTTACCTCTGCAAAAATAGGTAACTACTGACACGCGTATGCCATCCCCCGATCGTAACCGATCTTCCCGAGGATCCTCGATTTCCAACAACCACATAATAAATTTGCAGTATCAACATAGGTTTAATATCTGGGCTCCATACCATGATACCACCTCTATCCAGAAGGAATGGCATACACTAAGGGGCGCTACTCCCTAGAACCTTGCTGCATCCTTCCTGTTTTGACCATTTCCGAGGTGTGAGGTCCGACGAAGTCTCGTCCACAAAGCTACGCTTTGTCACAAAGCCATGCTTTGGGCTAAACAAACGATCAAAGAAATGATCACAAAGATAAATGATCAAACAAATGATCATATCACAAATGATCAAGCAACGATCATTTCACAGCAACACTTCGCATGCCACGTTACCAAATTGGGAGTATATTGCTGATAAATTTCAACTACATAACCTCTAAGCTCGTACGTCTCAGAGAAGGGTGTTAAGCTAAGAGAATAAATTCTCCGCCACCAAACATATATGTATTTGAAAGAAATCAGCTTTATATCTCAATTTGTAATGTCAGACATACAACCATACAAGTCTGTTACGGGATCGAACAGAACCGAAGGCACTTCTCATGAAGCCCTTGCAAATCCGGATAATTTTCTAATCACGTCCGGACTTCCCGTCACTAAGGGTGATAAAACCTCTATATCGGAGATCAGCCGATGTAGAGTAACTCGACGGTAATCCTTCTATTTTCAAAAATATCCGGTCTTCAACACCGGTCATCAAATGCAATGAATAACGACGTATAACATATTCGGAATGGGTTATACGACCCCAAGGTCCTTTCCCGGCTAACCCGAATAGTGAGCGCTTATTCAAAAATAAGTGTGGCATTCAAATTCATCCAATTCACAACAAATACCCATTCAAGGTAATTATTGATAGTCGGTTATTTAACTATTAATAAAGATGCGCAACATCATCAGATTCCAAATAATTTTCCCAAATTATTTATTTTCCAAAATATCTTTACTAGATATAAAATTTCCACACTTCAAAAATAATTCGATATTTATTTTTAAAACGAATTTCCATTTCTTTTATAAATTCCATAGTGAATTTATATTTTCAAATATCTACTGATATACGAATTTCAAATCAATTTTAATATTCACTTTCAATTTATCTTTACAAAGATAAATTCTCAAAACGTTTCATTTTATTTTGGAAAAGCATTTCCATACTTATTTAAAAATAAGTATTTCACAAATCTTATTTATCTTCAACATTCGAAAATATTTGATATACTTAAAACAAAATTAAGTATATATTTCATTCTTTAAGGAAATCATTTATAACATCTTTTTGAGTCAAAACGAATGTTATGTAAAACATCGTTACGACGACTCAAAATCACTAGTATAGGGATTCGGAATTAAGATAGATATATAAATCCCAATACTATATAAAAACATTTCCTTTCGGAAATCATTTACTATAACAACAGTGTTATAGTCCATCATTTCCTTATTTCTCGAAAACGTCTATTTCAACAATGAATGTTGAAATCTATGGTTTCGATATTTAACACATTCTAAAACATCGTTAAATCGTTTTCATTCTATTCCAATATCACTTTCCCAAAACAGATCCATTTTACTTAATAATATATTCACTTTCCAAAATCGTGAATATACTTCACTAACCAAATTTCACTATTTTCTACACATTTTATTTCAAGAATTATCCACTATCCAAAATCGTGGATAAAATTCCCTTAATAACCTTCTATATTAAATTCATCAGATTTGATTGATTTTCGGATTTATAAAACAACGTTTATAAATTCTATTTCTATTTTTTTTAACAACTTCAATTTATAAATTTCTTTTATTAACTTCTATAATTCACTTATCAAAATAAGTGATTTCGGATTTATAAACAACGTTTATAAATCACATTTATACTTTATAACAATTTCAACTTATAAAAAATCATTTTTTTTAGCAAATTCTATTTATATCACATCTAAGTGCAAAAATCTAATTTATAAGTAAATTACTTATAAATCTTTTATTTTACAACATCTATTTATTTTATACTTCATAATTTATAAATCTATAAATCTCGTTCACTTATGATTTTTATTTCATCTCATTCTAACACTTACAAAACTCTTTTTAAAATTTCAATGTTTTAAATTTATAAATATCAATTTTTAAATCTTTTAAATAAACCGTTTATAATACTTTAAAAATCTCAATTTAAACCATTTTATAAATAAATCAACTTTTATTTTCAAAAATCACACTTTGGTTATATTTCACAAAAATCTTAACTTTTATAACTTTAAAATTTTAATGTTTATTTATTTAAAATAAATCAATTCAAAAATTTTAATAAAACGTATACTTTCAAAAAATCACTTAAAAAAATCTCTTTTAAAATCAACATCGTCATTTTTAAATTTCAAAAATGAATCCGATGATGTAACACACAAATTAGTCAATCACGACATCCAAACATCATATATCAACATATGATAACAGAATATACAACAATATCTGTAAATAAATAAATACTGGTGAGGAATCCAGTTGGATCCCTCTAACTTGTTTCCCTGCATCCACAGATGTTAGCACAATACCCATTCCACTTCGAGGTGGAATATCGCGGTATATGGGATTTATAAAAATATCATCCGCTTACTAACGGCGCAATAGGGTCTCATCCGCTATATAATGCGGGAAATCAATCAACTGCAATATATACATATGCCAATATATATATATATTACTATATATTACTATATATAGTATCACATCTAAACAGCAATCAATCAACACATTCAATAATTTTAAATATAACTATTTAAAATTTAAACAAAAATCCTTCGAGTGAGAAATTCTTACCTTTTATTTGCGATCCATTTTCCATTCCAGACTTGTTTTCATCATTTTTTAGACCTTGTATACACAATTTTGCAATTTATTAATATTCGAAATAAAATCGAACAAATCAACTATTAAATTCCATTTGATAATTTAATTAACCCGTGATTTTATTTCGACTAACAAATTCCTTTAATAGATTTAATTAACTTACTCTTTAGTTAAATTTATCCAACTAATTATTTCAATCTCAAGTTAATGATTTTAATTTTAAACTAAAAAAAAAATTAAAATTCAAACTGATTTTCTTTAATTAAATTCGTTTAACTAAAGGTTATATTTTTAAAACTAAATTCCTTTTTAATCTTTATATATATATATATATACTAATATAAAATGATATATATATTTCCAAAAATTTAATTTTAAATAACTCCTTAATAATTTAAAATTCCTAGGTATTCTCCAAATTGTTCAAACATATTATATAAAATAAAATTCCTCTACTGTCTATATTTTAATTGAAAAACAAAAAAAAAATTTTAACTCTATTATTTATATTTTTTTTTCTTTTCTACTGTAAATATTTATTATTTTATACCTATACACTTTACTGTCTACAATATATATATATATATATATATAAATCGAAAATTGCCTTACCTATCACATGAATTTAAATTAAAGAATAAATCATTTTTATACCTCTACTGTCTCACGAAACCATTCTCACGTCTGTAGCCGTCGCGCCCATCGATCGCGAAACCCCAAGCCATCTTCCAGATCTCGAATTCGCGACTCCCATTGCCTTCCCAGTCGAGCTCGCACGCCGCTTCCAGTCGCGAACGCGCTACCATGAATCACGAGCCGCCGCCCCCTTCCAGTTTTCCACTGTCGCTTATCTGCTTCCCCCCTCTGAACTCGATCGCGACACCATCCCAAATACTCGCGCGCCCCAGGCTCGCGTGCGCGCTCGCCACCCCCCCAAATGATTTGAACGAAAAAGAAAAGCAAGGGGAGGCCGCCATTTTTATTTGTTTTGATTTTGTTTTCGTTCGAAATAAAATGAAGGAGGGGGAAATTTGATTTGAATGAAATCGCAGCCATTTTTTTTGTTTCTGATCTTTTGATTCAAACGAAATAATTTCCTTTCGTGTATTTTTAACAGAGAAGGAAGGGGGAGACAAAAGAACGTGATTTAACAGGAGAATGTGTTTTATTCCGTGATCTTTGTCAACAATTTAGGCGTAATTTTAGGGGGAGAGAAAGTGGCTGATCTTGACGTAATTTTAAAATTTAAATTTAAATTGAATTTCGTTAAAAAATCCAATGCGTTTCCTTACCGTGTGCTCACATATCAATTCCGAAAAATACAAAATTTGATATCTGACAATAATTCAATATTACGGCCCCAATGGAACTGGTTTCGTCGGATTCCGAGACTGTGTCTCGGACGGCTATTTTCAAATGTCGATTCAAACGATATTATTTCAACACTGATCAAATTACTTTCAAATTCAATTCTGAAGCTTCTATTATCTTCAGTGCAGGCTTTTAAATCTCCCCGAGATGGCCGAGATGAAAAATCCTAGATATCAGCCAAAATCCGAGATTTGGCAACCTATTTAGTTATAAGTGTTTTAAATATCGCCCGAGATAGCCGAGATATTTTCCCGAGATATTGGCCAAAATCCGAGATTTAAAACACTGCTTCAGTGTCATCAATATAAATTTTAAAAGTTTTTGAAATATTTTCTTCAGCTTAAAACTAAAGATTCAAATTTTTTTGCTCAACGTACAATAGATTAAAATTTTAAATTAAATCGCAAAATTCCTTTTGTGTAATGACCCAGAAATTCATGGAATCTTATTTTGGTTGAATTTTGAAAATATACGAATTTATTTGTATAAGAATATATGAAATTAATTGTGTGCAAGTGTGTGTGCATGTGTGCACGTGCACACTGATATGGCACAAGAAAGAACTCCAAATTTCCTGAATTTAAAACAAGAATTAAAAAGCATTACAAACATGATTTTGTGATATGGATATTTGATTTCTGGAATTATATGAATCATCCCAGAAAATAAGAAAAGTAAGTTTTGTTTTCAGTAAACAGATTTTATAAAAAAAAAATATAAAATAAAAATAAGTTACAAGGATTTGAAAACCTACATGCACATATAAGTGCATATCTTTCTGAAATTAAAAAGGAGTTAAATAAGCCTAGATAAGATATGTATGCAAATGTACATTTCTGTAAGTACTAAAAATATTAAAAAAAGAAAAGAAATAAGCAAGTGAAACTATAACACTAAAATGGCAAAAGATAAATTGCAAGCAAAATAATTGCTTTAGGCAGAAAATAGAAAGGAGGATTTTTGGAAAATAAACAAGTGACAATGTCACACAATTGTCATGACTTGATAAGGATATGATATATTCTGGAAAAGCAAAAAGGGGAGGTAAGTATCACATATTGGCGGGGTATTAAGGGTGAAAATAAACAAATCTGAAATGCAAAATGCATGAGTCTTGGCCAGGGTAAGAATGGGATTTTACAATGATAAAACCCAAGAAAAACCTCTCTTATAAATATAAGTATAAACCAGAAGAAAAAAAATCATTTGCTACCTAAGACATTTAAGAAAACAAAGAAGAAAATATTTAAAAGAAGGAAAGCAAGTTTTAAAAGGTTTCTTTTATGGATTAAGCAAGAGAAGCATTTTTCAGTGAGTAATCTCACTAAACCCATGGCATTAAGTCCTGTTATGAGGCAGCCAATCTTATGTTATTTTTCTACATATTTTGGATTTTATTACTATGGTTTTAAGGGATGTTTTAATGGGTGTTTCTGAATGCTTTTGATTGCTTTGGTAGTTGAGTATTTTGCTCTGTTTGGTTATACCCAGAAATGTTAAAGTATGGAATCATGAAAGTAAATAGAGAATACTTGTAACTGGTTCAGAAATGGCATGAAAAATATAGAAATCAAAATGTATATGAGTTGCATTACACTTGTGTAAGTGATGAGGCTCAAATGAAAGACTCAAGGTTGCAATGAAGATATTCAAAAGTGTTGAACCCTTGATCAAATAGAAAACCATGAGCCAGAAATCTTGTTTAAGCTAGATCTTGAATTTAGTTCAAACATGGTTGCTTATGAAACAATAATAACCCACATGCCTAGTCTTTATTCCCAGTTGTAATTATTCTTGTATTTTCTTTAAGCCAGAATATTTGAAAATATGATTTCCCTGGATATGAAAGTTAGCTTGTTCTTGTATTATGCTTATAAGCTCTATATAATGTTTCATGTACGCTGTGATTCAGTCATCTAGCTATCTCATGATAGGATCAAACATGAACACTTAGTAAATAAACTAAGGATTGTGAGCCAAGAGGACTGTTGGAATGCTTGTGGTATTTAAAGTATGCAAGTTGGCACATGGTTTGTTTAAACACTGAGATCTTTGTGCAATATTGTGAACTATTTTATTGCAATGTGTCCCCGTGATTCCTTATGGCAGATGAGGCTAGGGATTAATTTGGTAAATGCAACCTTAAATTGATGAGATAGGAACTTGTGTTATTCCTAGGTTGGTTGGACTGGAGCTATGATAGTTCCTGAGTATTTCTATTTGAAATGTCTGTTTGCATATAGTTGAATGTGTGTACATAATTAGTCTTAAATACTGATCATATATGCACAATATATCATAAATAAGTTAGGCAAATTGATCAAAGAAGCTATGCCAACCTATACAAAATATTTATGTATCACTCATTTACTTAATATCATGGAATTTTTGATATTGCTCATACCAGATCTAGTATCTGACCCTTGTTTGCTTATGGCATCTGGGGTGTCTCATTTAAAATGGGGCAGCCTCTAATGCTCTTTCTGGGAATGCTGGTCCTAAATAGGAAGCTGCTATGGCTAATGAGAATGATTGGATAAGCATGCTAAATTAGAATTAAATAAGAACTTAGAATGAAATATTTGCATGTAATCTGGGAAGTTTTTATAGTTCTGCTTGGGTTGTTACGTAATGATCTTGAAAGTTTGGATTTATTTAGTTGTTATAAATGAATCTAGTAATGTATTAAGTTTGGAATTAACCAAAGACTTAGTTGAATCTCTGCAAGAAAATATATATATTTGAGTATTATGGTGGAGATCTGTAAATGATATATGCCTGTATTTGAGAAATGGATATGTATATACATATACTGTACAGTCAATTTCAAGTTACATAAACCTTTAAATTTGAAGGTTAAAAATCTGAATTTTTAGCTAGAAGTAATGTTTCAAGAATTTAGTAATAATATGCAGAAGTGTTTTGATAAAAGAAGAAAATACACATATAGTTGTGCATTTTATAAAGAGGTGTACATGTTCTAAAAGATTTTCCAAGTGTCTTAAATCTGAATTCACCTTGTAATATCCAGGCACTAAGGTTTTGATGATCTAGTCATGAGGTTAACCCACTTCAAAATAGTGAGGTCTGGGTTGATCAAGATGACCAGAGTTTTTGGGTCTAAAGAAAGAAAAAGCAATTGTAAAATCTGAAGCTTTCTTTGCAAATGTATGTATAAAGACAAGACCAACTATTTAAAACAATTTACTTGTATTGTTGAGTAGCATTCTTAGATCAGATAGCCCAACACATTTGATATACACACAAACCACATAGACACCACCCATGCTTGATGACCATAAATTCTGGATTTCCTAAATCCAGTAATGCAACCTGTAAATTAGATGCAAACTGAGGTAACTTGTGACGACCCACCTTTCCGACCCTTGAGAACGACACTTAATACATCCATGGTATTCATGTGCCGTTGCCCAAGTATCTGAAAGACGAGTTGTCATGGGGTAAAATATAAGAAAGGAACAATAATCTCACAATGGAACGGTTAAATAACATAAAAATAAGACAGTACATATGGATACTCCTAACATGGAGTTATCAGAGTTACAACAAAAGTACTACCATCAGTCTAGGTAGTTATAACAACCTGTATTTAAATATACATACATAGAGCTAACATCTCATAACAGCGGAAATAAATAACTAGATAGATAAGGAGCCTCCTTCTCGTCCACCATCTTCAAAAGAGCCCAAAGAAACCTGTCATTTTCGGACTACTCAAATATAAATGAGTACCCGAGAGTTTAGGGAAAACAAACAATTCGGGTCAGACAATAAGTCCGGTATGAGTAAACTCCAAATAAAAAAAATAAAACACACAAAATAACCGGTGAGACCACGTCGCAAAAATGCAGAACGGGTTTCCCCTCACAAGGACAACATCCAAGCATAAAAGAATGGACACAAATAATTAAACATCGCGAAGAGCGCAAGACGCTTCCCGATGCAATTAAGAAAGAATCAACTCAAAGATTTGAATCGAAAATAAGGAAAAGGAATTTTTCCAACAATGACTAGGAGGGTGCGCCCCCCTTACCGAAAGTATACCTCTAGAAAATATACTTGAGAACTACGATGGCTCTCGGAAACCTCCAAGCCGGACCCCGCCAACCTTACCGAGTATCCGAGTATTTCACATCTCCGTGCGCATACAACCGAAACCAATCTAGAGTGGATGTGAAAATACCCTAATGGGAGCAACCCCACATAGCTTGGCCCCCACTCGCTCTTTATTTAGTCATTTCCGATAAAGGATATCAATACTCTAAATGAGCAACAAATCGTCTTAGATTGACGAAACAAAAACAAAAGGAAGAAGGGTATCGAAATTGATAGTCAAGATATCAACTATCGGGGATAACAAAATGACCGTATATGGAAATTAAATCTTATACTTTTTCAATGCTTGGAAAATATTCATATACTTATCCCATCGGTATGTATATTCACAAAACATTTAGATGGATTTCATATTTCAAAAGCATACTTAGATGGGTCAAAAACAATTATCTATAAGAAATGCGAATGTTTTCCATAATAATTATAAAGATCATTTATGGAAATCAAATCTCCTACACTTGTCACGTTTTCGATATTCTCGACTTACTCTACCCCTCGCCCAGAAACAAAGCCAGGTAAGTCAGGGCACTGGTTGCTCCTAGCCTTGCCTAGACACTTCGGTTCCAGGTCTCACAGATAGAGGATCAATCTACTCATCGGCTTTTAGTGCCAAGTATAGGTATACTTACTTTCCATAAATAACCTATTTAAATCATTATATAAATTTTGAAGCTCCTTTAAAATACTTTAAACAAAGATTTAAAACTTCCATTCAAATCATAACTTAAACCCATCATCTTTAAAGGAGAATACGACCAAGAGGGGTGAAGCTCCCTCTTAATCAAATGAGATAGCTAAAAGGGGTGTTATTTCCTTTTAACCAAAAAGTCACTAAATGTCAATCCTAAGTTAAAAGGTGGTGTAAGTTCCCTTTAACTAAACATTAAAGTTATTGCTTATAAACTGGCCGAGCACAAATCAAACAACCAAACAAGAATAATAACAGACTCATTATTATTAACAATTTACAATCAATAGTTAACACAACATTTATTAAAATGTGAATGAGTCAAAGGAAAGAGATTAAGATTACACTCACTGTAAAATAATTGAATTATACTCACAGAATAAGTTATACCCACTAAACTATGAAAACAAGGAATATACTTACAGAATAAGTTATACTCGCTAAACTATGAAAATAAGGAATATACTTACAGAATAAGTTATACTCGCTAAACTATGAAAATAAGGAATATACTCACAGAATAAGTTATACTCGCTAAACTATGAAAATAAGGAATATACTCACACAATAAGTTATACTCGCTAAACTATGAAAGCATGGAATATACTCACAGAATAAGTTATACCCACTAAACTATGAAAACAAGGAATATACTCATAGAATAAGTTATACTCGCTAAACTATGAAAGTAAGGAATATACTCACAGAATAAGTTATACTCGCTAAACTATAAAAGCAAGGAATATACTCACAGAATAAGTTATACTCGCTAAACTATGAAAGTAAGGAATATACTCACATCCTATTTGCTTTGATGGAGACTTGGAATACTTCACCTTTGATAATGAATTTTAGTTCTTTTCTTTTAGTTTGTGAATGAATTAAAATGAGATATGGACATGGCTATTTATAGGTGAAGAGAAGGGTACTTTAGTAATTTCCTATAGCCTAACCTGATTCGACCAGATTTTGGTCCAATAGAAACTAGCCATATGGCCTAATTTGATTCGACCACATTTTGGTCCAATAGAACACATCCTTGTGGCTTAATTTGATTCGACCACATTTTGGTCCAATAGGAATTCTCCTTATCAACTATGGCCTAACCTGATTCGACCAGATTTTGGTCCAATGGCAACCATCCGTATGGCATAACCTGATTCGACCAGATTTTGGTCCAATGGCAACCATCCGTATGAAATATAATAATCATTATGCTATTTTGTTTTATTAGGCAAGTAATTATACTATTCTGTTTTATTAGGCTAGGTTAATAATTCTTTCTTGTTTTATTAGGCAAGTAATTATACTATTCTGTTTTATTAGGCAAGGTTAATAATTCTCTCTTGTTTTATTAGGCAAGTAATTATACTATTCTGTTTTATTAGGCAAGGTTAATACTGCTAGACATAAAATCCATTATTTAATCATTAAAAACATATTAACTATTCATGTTCAAAGTGATTAAATTATGGGTCGTTACATCCTCCCCTCCTTAAAGGAAATTTCGTCCTCGAAATTAATCGGATAAACTCTAGATATCAAAGAACCCAAATGATATCATATATACCACACAAAGATACAAGGAAAGTGACCTTAACACAACTGGTGAGTAAATTAAAAGGAAACAACAAAATACAAACAACAACTACATCAACTCGGGATACGAATCCCTAATATAGTCCTCAGTTTCCCAAGTACAATCTCTAACATCTCCACTCCACTGAACCTTAACAAGATTCACAACCTTCTTCCTTAATCGCTTTATATCTCGGGCGACAATACGAATTGGCCGCCTAAGAATAGTTAGGTTAGGCCGAACCTCCAAATCAACTTGTTGTCCCGGTTCTACTATCATCGAAGGGTCGTGTACATACTTACGTAAATGAGATACGTGAAATACGTTGTGCACATCTGATAGTCGATCTGGTAATTCCACTTTATATGCAAGTTTACCAATCCGGTCCAGTATTGGAAAAGGACCAATATATCGAGGAGCTAACTTCCCTGTCTTCCCAAACCTCACGACACTTCTTAGAGGAGAGACTTTTACAAATACCAAGTCCCCGACTAAGAACTCTAGATCCCTACGCCTTTGATCTGCATAACACTTTTGCCAATCTTGCGCTTCCTTCATCTTTCTTCTAATATCTGCTACCTTCTCATTGGCTTCTAAGATTATGTCGGGTCCAAGAACAAGTCTATCTCCAGATTCAACCCAACACGAAGGAGAACGACATGGACGACCATAAAGAGCTTCGAAAGGGGCCATACCAATGCTTGCTTGATAGCTGTTGTTATAAGTGAATTCGACTAAGGGTAAATGATCTTCCCAAGAACCCCCGAAGTCTAGAATGCATGCTCGCAATAAATCTTCCAAGATCCGATTCACTCTCTCCGTCTGCCCATCTGTTTGGGGATGGTAAGCTGTACTTAGACTTAGCTCAGTCCCTAAAGCATTCTGCAGTCCCTCCCAGAACCTACTAGTGAATATCGGGTCTCGGTCACTTACAATACTATGAGGAATCCCATGGAGTCTCACAATCTCCTTCACATACAAACTCGCCAGACTCGTAGCAGTCCTAGTCAGCTTAACTGGAATGAAATGGGCACTCTTAGTTAGTCGATCAACTATAACCCAAATGCCATCATTACCTCTTCTTGACTTAGGAAGCCCATCAATAAAGTCCATAGAGATCTGCTCCCACTTCCACTTTGGGATCTCAAGTGGTTGAAGCAATCCAGCTGTCTTCTGTTGGTCACTCTTAATCTGCTGGCAGTTTGCACAACGACTCACAAAGATTGAAATATCTCGTTTCATCCCCTTCCACCAGAATACCCTCTTTATGTCTTTGAACATCTTGGTCACTCCTGGATGAAAAGATAACTTTGAATGGTGGCATTCGGCTAACACTTCTTGCCTAAGTCCATCAAAGTCTGGAACACAAATACGCCCATTCATTTTCAATATGCCCCGGGGGTCAATCCCAAAGCTAGAAACAACACCTTCTTCAACATCCTTCTTAAGTCGAGCCAATATAGGATTTGCCTCTTGACTGGATGCAATTCTCTCTAATAATACTGGCTTAACTTCTAGGTTTGCAACCATTGCTACATTCCTACTCAGTGCATCAGCAACGGCATTTGCTTTTCCAGGGGTATAAAGAACCTCTAGATCATAAGAAGCGAGAAACTCCAGCCATCTCTGCTGCCTTAAATTCAAATCTTTTTGGGTAAAAAGGTATTTTAAGGATTTGTGGTCCGTGTATAACTCGAACCTTTCACCCAAAAGATAATGTCTCCACATCTTTAGTGCGAAGACAACAGCTAAAAGCTCCAAATCGTGTGTAGCATAATTTTTCTCATGCGGCTTTAGCTGTCGACTCGCATAGGCAATAACTTTCCCATGCTGCATCAGAACTGCTCCCAATCCGGTTCCACAAGCATCTGTATACACGGTTAAACCTTCGCTCCCATTTGGAATGGTTAATACAGGAGCACTGGTCAACTTCTCTTTCAATCCGTTGAATGCTTGATCACACTTAGAAGTCCAAACAAACTTAACATCTTTCTTTGTTAACTTCGTCAGATGAGAAGCAATCTTCGAGAAGTCCTTGATAAACCTACGGTAGAAACTAGCCAATCCCAAGAAACTTCTAACTTCCATCGCACTTTTGGGCTTCTTCCAGTCTTGAACCGCTACAACTTTAGCTGGGTCCACCGATATGCCTTCTCCCGAAATAACATGCCCTAGAAACCTAACTTCGGATTTCCAAAAATGGCACTTGGAAAACTTAGCCTTCAACACATGGCTTCTTAAGGTATCGAGTACGACACAGAGATGATATTTATGTTCCTCCTCTGTCTTGGAATAGATAAGAATGTCATCAATAAAGACAAGAACAAATTTATTAAGAATATCTCGAAATACTCGATTCATTAAGTCCACAAAATAAGCGGGTGCGTTAGTCAATCCAAACGGCATAACTAACCACTCGTAGAAATTTTCAGGAGTTCGAAAAGCTGTTAAGGGAACACTCTCCTCTGCCACTCTTAATTGGTGGAAACCGGTGGCAAGATCTAATTGAGAAAATATCCGAGAACCGTGGAGTTGGTCAAACATATCGTCGATCCTTGGCAAAGGATATTTATTCTTAATAGTCCTTTTGTTCAACTCTCGATAGTCTACACATAACCTTAGAGAACCGTCCGCCTTTGTAACAAAGACGACTGGCGATCCCCAACTCGAGGTACTATGTCGGATCAAGCCCTTCTGTAATAAATCATATGTCTGCCTTTCTAACTCCCTCTTCTCTTTTGGAGCCATCCTTCGTAAGGGTTGTACAATAGGTCTAGTTCCCGGAACCAAATCAATACGGAACTCGACTTCACGGTGAGGAGGTAAACCTTGCACCTCGTCAAAATTATCTGTGAAATCTCGAACAACCGGCACATCTCCTAGCTCCACTTTAGCTACTTCGAGTGAATAGAGAAAACTTCTCATTAACTTCTTAGGCTCTTCACAACTAATATCAACACCAACATCTCCTGCATCACTAACTCTAACGAGCCTTCTACCACAATCTAAGATAGCTTTAAACTTAGATAACCAATCCATTCCTAGCAACACTCCAAAACCCATAAACCCAAGAACAAACAAGTCAAAAGGAAAGAGATGATTTCGATAAGAAATAGGTACATTTAGACACACAGTGTCAAGATTTGTCGGACCTCCAATTGGGTTTGACACACAAAGAGAATTACTTATGATAACATATTTAAGGTTTAGTTTGTCCATTAGATCATAAGAAATAAAACTATGGGAAGCTCCTGTATCAAATAACACCCTTACAGGAATATCATAGATGGATAATGTACCTTGTAACACTTGCTTCCCTTTTTGATCTGAAGAAGTGGATGGTATCTCTTCAATGGTAAAAGTCTGTCCTTGAGATCCCTTTTTAGGAAAAGGGCACTCATTCTTCATATGTCCCGGCTGGCCGCAATTAAAACATGTGGCAATTGGGCAATGATTTGCAAAGTGGCCCATCTTATTGCACTTGAAACAAAGAATGTTGGCCAAGTTAGTCTGCTTCTTCTGTGCTGGAGCGCCATCTTCGGGTTTCTTCCCTATACTCTGCTTCTTTCCCTTAAATTTACGCTTGAAGTTTGGCTTTCCTTCAACTGGTATAACTGATAAAGGCTTGGCACTTATTGCTGGTACTACACCCTTCTGGACTCCTTCCTTAATATCAAGAGCCTCAAACCTCAAAGCCATGCTAATAATGTTAGTGAATGTACCCATAAGATGATTGGTCATTTCACGATGGAACTCAGGTCGCATTCCATTCACAAACATTTCATTTTTCTTGAGTGGTGTGTCTATCAATCCAAGTCCAAAACGGGACAGAGCATTGAACTTATGCTCATACTGCGACACAGTCATATCACCCTGCTTTAAGTCAATGAAATTTCTAAATAACTGAGTTTTTCCAGCTTCTGGAATAAACTGTGCTTCAAAAACTTCCTTGAATTGGGCCTAAGAAAACTCCCCCTCTGGAGTACTAGCTGTTTCTAAATCCCACCAATCCATCGCCGACTTTTGAAGTTGTCGCGATGCCAACAGCCGTTTCTCCGCATCCTCCAACCGAAGGTCTCCAAATATTCTTTCACAAGTTCGAAGCCACATCTGCACTCCAAGAATATCTTCAGTCCCATAGAATGGTTTCCCACCCAAAGTGGTAAAATTCTTACACAAAGCTGCAAAGTTCATAGGGGTTTGAACTTGCGCTACCATTTCCTCTACCGGATCTACAGCTGACATAGTAGCATTTCTAGGTACCCTGCCATTGGTAGCCGTGCTAGTTCCAGATCCTCTCCTTCCTCCTCTTCTTGTATTCATTTTCTATTATCTGAACAAATAACAGGTATCTTTAGAATACAAAATAGGATTAAAATGGTTCAAGGAAATAACACCAAAGGACCTAAAACTAGACTTTAGAGGATAAATATTACTATTATAAAAATTACAAATACGCTCTCTCAAGATTAACTCATTCTACGGCATCACTTACCCTATCTCTAATGAGTTGTACCCCAATCAGGCTAAGGTGTTCGCTCAACCAAAGCTCTGATACCATCTGTGACGACCCACCTTTCCGACCCTTGAGAACGACACTTAATACATCCATGGTATTCATGTGCCGTTGCCCAAGTATCTGAAAGACGAGTTGTCATGGGGTAAAATATAAGAAAGGAACAATAATCTCACAATGGAACGGTTAAATAACATAAAAATAAGACAGTACATATGGATACTCCTAACATGGAGTTATCAGAGTTACAACAAAAGTACTACCATCAGTCTAGGTAGTTATAACAACCTGTATTTAAATATACATACATAGAGCTAACATCTCATAACAGCGGAAATAAATAACTAGATAGATAAGGAGCCTCCTTCTCGTCCACCATCTTCAAAAGAGCCCAAAGAAACCTGTCATTTTCGGACTACTCAAATATAAATGAGTACCCGAGAGTTTAGGGAAAACAAACAATTCGGGTCAGAAAATAAGTCCGGTATGAGTAAACTCCAAATAAAAAAAATAAAACACACAAAATAACCGGTGAGACCACGTCGCAAAAATGCAGAACGGGTTTCCCCTCACAAGGACAACATCCAAGCATAAAAGAATGGACACAAATAATTAAACATCGCGAAGAGCGCAAGACGCTTCCCGATGCAATTAAGAAAGAATCAACTCAAAGATTTGAATCGAAAATAAGGAAAAGGAATTTTTCCAACAATGACTAGGAGGGTGCGCCCCCCTTACCGAAAGTATACCTCTAGAAAATATACTTGAGAACTACGATGGCTCTCGGAAACCTCCAAGCCGGACCCCGCCAACCTTACCGAGTATCCGAGTATTTCACATCTCCGTGCGCATACAACCGAAACCAATCTAGAGTGGATGTGAAAATACCCTAATGGGAGCAACCCCACATAGCTTGGCCCCCACTCGCTCTTT
This sequence comes from Allium fistulosum, assembly GCA_030737815.1. Classification (NCBI taxonomy): domain Eukaryota; kingdom Viridiplantae; phylum Streptophyta; class Magnoliopsida; order Asparagales; family Amaryllidaceae; genus Allium; species Allium fistulosum. The sequence goes on from CM060904.1 coordinate 139,937,210, forward strand.
ATTTAGTCATTTCCGATAAAGGATATCAATACTCTAAATGAGCAACAAATCGTCTTAGATTGACGAAACAAAAACAAAAGGAAGAAGGGTATCGAAATTGATAGTCAAGATATCAACTATCGGGGATAACAAAATGACCGTATATGGAAATTAAATCTTATACTTTTTCAATGCTTGGAAAATATTCATATACTTATCCCATCGGTATGTATATTCACAAAACATTTAGATGGATTTCATATTTCAAAAGCATACTTAGATGGGTCAAAAACAATTATCTATAAGAAATGCGAATGTTTTCCATAATAATTATAAAGATCATTTATGGAAATCAAATCTCCTACACTTGTCACGTTTTCGATATTCTCGACTTACTCTACCCCTCGCCCAGAAACAAAGCCAGGTAAGTCAGGGCACTGGTTGCTCCTAGCCTTGCCTAGACACTTCGGTTCCAGGTCTCACAGATAGAGGATCAATCTACTCATCGGCTTTTAGTGCCAAGTATAGGTATACTTACTTTCCATAAATAACCTATTTAAATCATTATATAAATTTTGAAGCTCCTTTAAAATACTTTAAACAAAGATTTAAAACTTCCATTCAAATCATAACTTAAACCCATCATCTTTAAAGGAGAATACGACCAAGAGGGGTGAAGCTCCCTCTTAATCAAATGAGATAGCTAAAAGGGGTGTTATTTCCTTTTAACCAAAAAGTCACTAAATGTCAATCCTAAGTTAAAAGGTGGTGTAAGTTCCCTTTAACTAAACATTAAAGTTATTGCTTATAAACTGGCCGAGCACAAATCAAACAACCAAACAAGAATAATAACAGACTCATTATTATTAACAATTTACAATCAATAGTTAACACAACATTTATTAAAATGTGAATGAGTCAAAGGAAAGAGATTAAGATTACACTCACTGTAAAATAATTGAATTATACTCACAGAATAAGTTATACCCACTAAACTATGAAAACAAGGAATATACTTACAGAATAAGTTATACTCGCTAAACTATGAAAATAAGGAATATACTTACAGAATAAGTTATACTCGCTAAACTATGAAAATAAGGAATATACTCACAGAATAAGTTATACTCGCTAAACTATGAAAATAAGGAATATACTCACACAATAAGTTATACTCGCTAAACTATGAAAGCATGGAATATACTCACAGAATAAGTTATACCCACTAAACTATGAAAACAAGGAATATACTCATAGAATAAGTTATACTCGCTAAACTATGAAAGTAAGGAATATACTCACAGAATAAGTTATACTCGCTAAACTATAAAAGCAAGGAATATACTCACAGAATAAGTTATACTCGCTAAACTATGAAAGTAAGGAATATACTCACATCCTATTTGCTTTGATGGAGACTTGGAATACTTCACCTTTGATAATGAATTTTAGTTCTTTTCTTTTAGTTTGTGAATGAATTAAAATGAGATATGGACATGGCTATTTATAGGTGAAGAGAAGGGTACTTTAGTAATTTCCTATAGCCTAACCTGATTCGACCAGATTTTGGTCCAATAGAAACTAGCCATATGGCCTAATTTGATTCGACCACATTTTGGTCCAATAGAACACATCCTTGTGGCTTAATTTGATTCGACCACATTTTGGTCCAATAGGAATTCTCCTTATCAACTATGGCCTAACCTGATTCGACCAGATTTTGGTCCAATGGCAACCATCCGTATGGCATAACCTGATTCGACCAGATTTTGGTCCAATGGCAACCATCCGTATGAAATATAATAATCATTATGCTATTTTGTTTTATTAGGCAAGTAATTATACTATTCTGTTTTATTAGGCTAGGTTAATAATTCTTTCTTGTTTTATTAGGCAAGTAATTATACTATTCTGTTTTATTAGGCAAGGTTAATAATTCTCTCTTGTTTTATTAGGCAAGTAATTATACTATTCTGTTTTATTAGGCAAGGTTAATACTGCTAGACATAAAATCCATTATTTAATCATTAAAAACATATTAACTATTCATGTTCAAAGTGATTAAATTATGGGTCGTTACATAACTCAGGGATTAGGGAATAAATTTGGTTCAGAAAAATACAACTAAGTAGATTGTGAAAGAATTACTAAACTATCTTGGTTATAAGTAAAGAAATTTGGATAAACTTACTTGTGTTGAAAGTGATAAATGAGTATATCATTTTCCTTTCTGGCTTTGATCAAATACCAAATAATTAAATTAAAATTATGGAGGCTTGCTATATAATCTGAGATCACTTTGCCATCTCAAACTAACAGACATTCACTATAGGGATGGCCAAAAATTGCTAAGTATATATTGCATATGATTATGGGATTCATTACCCTGACACAAATAGGTAAAGGCATGGAAAATGAGCTATGTACTAGTTGATTGAAAATTCAAATTCAATCAGGATACACTCTTGCTAAACAACAATCTGTTTCAAGCAAGAGGGTCACATGCATCTTCATATGTATGTGAATATATATATTAACGAACTGATATAAATATATTAGTAGATAATTAGGATCCTGGATAATTTAGTAGACATGCTAAATGACTCTAGGAGATTTATTGATGTAAAAAAAAATCCTAGTAAAAATTAGGTGAAATAACTAGGGTCATTTCATTTGGTATCAGAGCTATGTTAAAATTATACATAGCTAAGAATGATTGTATTGATTGATTGAAGTACTATAACCATATGTATGTACTGTTTGTTTGAGTAAAATAATAATACAGATAGAAAGTTTAAAAAATAATATACACATGATAAATTAACCCTATCTACCCATACTCTATTTATCCAATCATGGTAGGAAGAGGATCTCATCACCATGCAGGATCAAGTACACCACAAATGCTTGATATGCAAGGCTTTATGAGGGCTTTAAGGGATGGAGTAGGGCAGAGACTTGAGAACCCACATTAGGAACTTTCAAAACTATTAAAGACTTATACCAATTTGGTAGGCAAGAGTTTTGAAGGGACTGAAAATGTGATGGAAATTCAAGCATGGTTGAGAACACTGGATAGAATTTTCAATGACATGCAATTGGATGATCAAAGGAAGAGGCAAGTGGCCTCAAGACAACTGAAAGGTGTGGCTTTAAGCTGGTGGGAGGTAGTCATAGTTGGGAGGATTGAGAATGAAATCACTTGGAATCAATTCAAGGAGATGTTGGAAGCTAGATTTGTTCCAGCATCAGCCAAAACTCTATTGCTTGAAGAATTCATCAAGCTTAGGCAAGGAACTTTTAATGTGACTGAATATACTCATAGGTTTGAGGGCTTGTCTAAGTATGGAGCTATGCTTGTGGCTGATGAGGCATCAAAGAATGATAGGTATATTAATGGTTTAAACCCATGGCTTAGTAGGGCTATGTTGCCATATGCAGATAAAACTTTTGATCAAGTCATTGATCTGGCCTTAAGATTCGAGCAACATGACAAGGAAAGGGAGAAGTATAAGAGTTTTAAGAATAACAACAATAAGAAAAATAAGGGAAGATATCACCCCTATGACAAAAAGAAGGAGGAGACAGAAAGCAAGAAAACCAATGGTACTAAGACCACTGATACAAAGAGGAAAATAACATGTCATCATTGTGGAAAAGAAGGACATATTAAACCAAGGTGCCCAGAATTGAAGGGAGGAGCTTTCAAGTGCTACCTATGTGGTAAGGATGGACATATCAAGAGAAACTGCCCTGAGTATAAACAACAAGGGAAGCTAGCAAGTTTGGAGAGCAAAAGCAAATCCATAGTAGAAGCTATTGCAGAAAACCATGGTCAAGTGGAAGGCACCTTATTTATTTGTACCCTACCTATATCAATAGTGTATGATACTGGGGCAACACATTCTCTGATTTCCCATGAATTAGTTGCATTGCTTAAATTAAATTGCATACTGGTTGAAACCCCTTTGTTAGTGCAAAGCCCATTGGGAAGTTCTATTGTTTTAAACACGATTTGTGTGGATGTGGAATTAAACATAGGAGGAAATGTTTTTATTTCCAATTTATATGTTTTAAATTACCTAAATACAGGTGTTATATTAGGAGTAGACTAGTTGAGGCAATACAAAGCCATAATTAATTTAGACTCATCCACCATATCATTACAAAATTCTAGAGGTCAAAGAATCAAAATTTTGTGTGAAATAGCCAAAGAAAGAAAATTATATCACTTGATTGACTTAAATAAGGATTCTAGTGAGCCTTCTATTGAAGAAATCCCCATAATTAACAAATACTTAGATGTGTTTGGAGAATTTGAGGGTGTTCCACACCACAAACCAGTGGAATTTCAGATTAGTCTGATACCAGGAGCAAGTCCAATTATTAAGAAACCCACTAGGATGGGGCCAAGTGAGTTGAAGGAATTGAAGAAACAGTTAGAAGAATTGGAAAGCAAAGGATTTATAAGACCAACTAATTCATGCTGGGGTGCTCCAGTAGTGTTTGTAAGGAAACATGATGGTACTTTAAGAATGTGCATAGATTACAGGGAGCTAAACAAAGTCGCTATCAAAAACAAGTACCCCTTACCTAGAATTGATGATCTTTTTTATCAACTTAGTGGAGCAAAAGTATTTTCTAGATTAGACTTGGCATCTGGATTTCATCAGATGAAGGTTGAGAACTCAAATGTTAAGTATATAGCCTTTAACACTAGGTATGGTTTATATGAGTTTCTTGTCATGCCATTTGGGTTGACAAATGCCCCATCATACTTTGTAGACTTAATGAATAGGATATTCAGGGATTATTTAGAAAAGTTTGTATTGATTTTTATTGATGATATTTTGATTTATTCTAAAACAGTAGAGGAACATGAAAATCACTTACACCTTGTTTTGTCTAGATTAAGAGAAAAAGATTTAAAAGCAAAATTTTCTAAGTGTGCATTTTTGAAAGAAGAAGTGCATTTCCTTGGGCATGTTATATCTGCCAAAGGCATTTCAGTGAACCCCAATAAAATTGTGGCTATCCAAGCATGGAAAAAGCCAAGCATAGTAGGAGAAGTTAGGTCATTTATGGGAATGGCAGGGTATTATAGAAGATTTATAAAAGATTTTTCTAAGATGTCATCACCTCTTACCAACCTAACTAGAAAGAACCAACCCTTTATATGGACTAAGAAATGTGAACAAGCCTTTAGTAAAATCAAGGAGGCCTTAGTCAATGTACCAGTGTTGAAAGTACCAGAAGGAAATGAGGATTTAATTGTTTATACTGATGCAAGTGGTTCTGGGCTAGGAGCTGTATTGATGCAGCAAGATCAAGTTATAGCCTATGCATCAAGACAATTGAAGCCACATGAATCAAAGTATGCAACCCATGATCTGAGTTGGCAGCAGTAGTATATGCACTAAAGCTCTGGAGACATTATCTTCTAGGTGCTAAGTTTATTTTATACACTGACCATAAGGCATTGAAATATCTCTTTTCACAAAAAGATTTGAATATGAGGCAACATAGATGGGTTGAGTTTCTAGCAAAATATGATTTAGACATACTTTATACTCCAGGAAAAGCTAATAAGGTTGCAAATGCTTTGAGCAGGCAGCATGCAAAAGTAGCCATGTTAATGATAGAAGAGTTTAGAAATTTATCTCTACTTACTGATTTGGAAATTGAGGTAAATAATAAGGTAAACATGGAGATGATTGAAGAAGGGAGTAAAGGAAAATTAAGTTTGATAACTTTGCAATCAGATTTAATTTTGAAAGTGGGGAAAATGCAAGAGAAAGATCCAGATTTATTAGAAAAGAAAACTCTAATAGAAAAAGGAGAGGAAGAAGTAAACCACCACATTGATAAGAATGGTTACTTAAGGAATAAAGGTAGGATATGTGTTCCAAAGGATATAGGATTGAAGGAAGAGATACTTAATGAATATCATAGGAGCAAATATTCTATACATCCAGGTAGCACCAAGATGTACCAAAACTTGAAGAGGGATTATTGGTGGAAGGGATGAAAACTGATGTGGCCAAACATGTTGCAAAGTGTATGACTTGCCAACAAGTCAAAGCAGAAACCCAAAGACCCTCAGGACTCTTACAACCTCTAAGCATACCACAGTGGAAGTGGGAAGATATATCTATGGATTTCATAGATGGTCTGCCTAGATCAAAGAGAGGAAATACAAGCATCTGGGTAGTAGTTGATAGATTGACTAAAGTGGCCCACTTTATACCAGTAAAGGCAGAAAGAAATGCACCTAAACTAGCTCAAATATTCATAAGAGAAGTAGTAAGGTTGCATGGAATCCCTAAAACTATAGTGAGTGATAGGGACACAATCTTTACCTCTAGATTTTGGAAGAGCTTTCAAGAAGCCATGGGGAGTGAATTATGCTTCAGTACTGCATACCACCCCCAATCAGATGGTCAAACTGAAGTAATAAATAAAGTTTTGGAGGATTTGTTGAGGGCATGTGCATTGGACTTTGGAGGTAATTGGGAAGATCACCTCCATTTGGTTGAATTTACATATAACAATAGTTATCAAAGCACCATAAGCATGGCACCATTTGAAGCCTTGTATGGCAAACCATGTTTGTCAACAATATGTTGGGTTGAAGCAGGAGAAAAGGCTGTCTTAGGGCATGAGTATGTTAAAGAGACTACAGAGAAAATTGAACTGGTGAGGAGAAGAATGGCAGCAGCTCAAGATAGGCAAAAGAAGTTTGTAGATGAAAGGAGGAAGCAGGTAGAATATGAAGTTGGTGATCATGTTTTCATCAAAGTTTCACCTATGAAGAAGGTGTTGAGATTTGGCAAGCAGGGAAAACTTACCCCAAGGTATGTTGGACCTTACAAGATTTTGGAAAGGATAGGTTTATTAGCATATAAGTTGGAGCTACCAGAAGAGATGAGTGCAATGCACAATGTATTTCATGTATCACAACTTAGGAGATGGGTGAATGATAAAGAGGAAATTCTAGAGAAACCAACTCAAGTTCAAATAAATCCTGACTTGGTCTATGAGAAAGAACCGGTGGGGATTTTAGCTAAAGAGGAAAAGAAGTTGAGGAGCAAAACCTTAAAATTGATAAAGGTTCAATAGAGCCTAGACCCTAATGATTGTACATGGGAGTTAGAGGATAAGATAAAGATGGATTACCCTAAGCTTTTTGCAGTAGAAGGTAAAAATCTAAATTTCTAAAAAGTTTAATATGTATGGTTGTTTTGACTGAATTGTTTGCTTATGCAATGTTTGAAAGATTTTATAAAAATCTGGAAATACTAAAGTAAAAATGAGGAAATTGTGAGGACACAATTCCTAAAAAGGTGGGGTGATTGTAATGACCCAAAAATTCATGGAATCTTATTTTGGTTGAATTTTGAAAATATACGAATTTATTTGTATAAGAATATATAAAATTAATTGTGTGCAAGTAAGTGTGCATGTGTGCACGTGCACACTGATATGGCACAAGAAAGAACTCCAGATTTCCTGAATTTAAAACAAGAATTAAAAAGCATTACAAACATGATTTTGTGATATGGATATTTGATTTCTGGAATTATATGAATCATCCCAGAAAATAAGAAAAGTAAGTTTTGTTTTCAGTAAACAGATTTTATAAAAAAAAATATAAAATAAAAATAAGTTACAAGGATTTGAAAACCTGTATCCACATATAAGTGCATATCTTTCTGAAATTAAAGAGGAGTTAAATAAGCCTAGATAAGATATGTATGCAAATGTACATTTCTGTAAGTACTAAAAATATTAAAAAAAAAGAAATAAGCAAGTGAAACTATAACACTAAAATGGCAAAAGACAAATTGCAAGCAAAATAATTGCTTTAGGCAGAAAATAGAAAGGAGAATTTTTGGAAAATAAACAAGTGACAATGTCACACAATTGTCATGACTTGATAAGGATATGATATATTCTGGAAAAGCAAAAAGGGGAGGTAAGTATCACATATGGCCGGGGTATTAAGGGTGAAAATAAACAAATCTGAAATGCAAAATGCATGAGTCTTGGCCAGGGTAAGAATGGGATTTTACAATGATAAAACCCAAGAAAAACCTCTCTTTTAAATCTAAGTATAAACCAGAAAAAAAAATCATTTGCTACCTAAGACATTTAAGAAAACAAAGAAGAAAATATTTGCAAGAAGGAAAGCAAGTTTTAAAAGGTTTCTTTTCTAGATTAAGCAAGAGAAGCATTTTTCAGTGAGTAATCTCACTAAACCCATGGCATTAAGTCCTATTATGAGGCAGCCAAGCTTATGTTATTTTTCTACATATTTTGGATTTTATTACTATGGTTTTAAGGGATGTTTTAATGGGTGTTTCTGAATGCTTTTGATTGCTTTGATAGTTGAGTATTTTGCTCTGTTTGGTTATACCCAGAAATGTTAAAGTATGGAATCATGAAAGTAAATAGAGAATACTTGTAACTGGTTCAGATATGGCTTGAAAAATATAGAAATCAAAATGTATATTAGTTACATTACACTTGTGTAAGTGCTGAGGCTCAAATGAAAGACTCAAGGTTGCAATAAAGATATTCAAAAGTGCTGAACCCTTGATCAAATAGAAAACCATGAGCCAGAAATCTTATTTAAGCTAGATCTTGAATTTAGTTCAAACATGGTTGCTTATGAAACAATAATAACCCACATGCCTAGTCTTTATTCCCAGTTGTAATTATTCTTTTATTTTCTTTAAGCCAGAATATTTGAAAATATGATTTCCCTGGATATGAAAGTTAGCTTGTTCTTGAATTATGCTTGTAAGCTCTATATAATGTTTCATGTACACTGTGATTCAATCATCTAGCTATCTCATGATAGGATCAAACATGAACACTTAGTAAATAAACTAAGGATTGTGAGCCAAGAGGACTGCTGGAATGCTTGTGGTATTTAAAGTATGCAAGTTGGCACATGGTTTGTTTAAACCCTGAGATCTTTGTGCAATATTGTGAATTATTTTATTGCAATGTGTCCCCGTGATTCCTTATGGCAGATGAGGCTAGGGATTAATTTGGTAAATGCAACCTTAAATTGATGAGATAGGAACTTGTGTTATTCCTAGGTTGGTTGGACTGGAGCTATGATAGTTCCCGAGTATTTCTATTTGAAATGTCTGTTTGCATATAGTTGAATGTGTGTACATAAATAGTCTTAAATACTGATCATATATGCACAATATATCATAAATAAGTCAGGCAAATTGATCAAAGAAGCTATGCCAACCTATACAAAATATTTATGTATCACTCATTTACTTAATATCATGGAATTTTTTATATTGCTCATACCAGATCTAGTATCCGACCCTTGTTTGCTTATGGCATCTGGGGTGTCTCATTTAAAATGGGGCAGCCTCTAATGCTCTTTCAGGGAATGCTGGTCCTAAATAGGAAGCTGCTATGGCTAATGAGAATGATTGGATAAGCATGCTAAATTAGAATTAAATAAGAACTTAGAATGAAATATTTGCATGTAATCTGGGAAGTTTTTATAGTTCTGCTTGGGTTGTTATGTAATGATCTTGAAAGTTTGGATTTATTTAGTTGTTTTAAATGAATCTAGTAATGTATTAAGTTTGGAATTAACCAAAGACTTAGTTGAATCTCTGCAAGAAAATATATATATTTGAGTATTATGGTGGAGATCTGTAAATGATATATGCTTGTATTTGAGAAATGGATATGTATATACATATACTGTACAGTCAATTTCAAGTTACATAAAACTTTAAATTTGAAGGTTAAAAATCTGAATTTTTAGCTAGAAGTAATGTTTCAAGAATTTAGTAATAATATGCAGAAGTGTTTTGATAAAAGAAGAAAATACACATATAGTTGTGCATTTTATAAAGAGGTGTACATGTTCTAAAAGACTTTCCAAGTGTCTTAAATCTGAATTCACCTTGTAATAGCCAGGCACTAAGGTTTTGATGATCTAGTCATGAGGTTAACCCACTTCAAAATAGTGAGGTCTGGGTTGATCAAGATGACCGGAGTTTTTGGGTCTAAAGAAAGAAAATGCAATTGTAAAATCTGAAGCTTTCTTTGCAAATGTATGTATAAAGACAAGACCAACTATTTAAAACAATTTACTTGTATTGTTGAGTAGCATTCTTAGATCAGATAGCCCAACACATCTGATATACACACAAACCACATAGACACCACCCATGCTTGATGACCATAAATTCTGGATTTCCTAAATCCAGTAATGCAACCTGTAAATTAGATCCAAACTGAGATAACTCAGGGATTAGGGAATAAATTTGGTTCAGAAAAATACAACTAAGTAGATTGTGAAAGAATTACTAAACTAACTTGGTTATAAGTAAAGAAATTTGGATAAACTTACTTGTGTTGAAAGTGATAAATGAGTATATCATTTTCCTTTCTGGCTTTGATCAAATACCAAATAATTAAATTAAAATTATGGAGGCTTGCTATATAATCTGAGATCACTTTGCCATCTCAAACTAACAGACATTCACTATAGGGATGGTCAAGAATTGCTAAGTATAGATTGCATATGATTATGGGATTCATTACCCTGACACAAATAGGTAAAGGCATGGAAAATGAGCTATGTACTAGTTGATTGAAAATTCAAATTCAATCAGGATACACTCTTGCTAAACAACACTCTGATTCAAGCAAGAGGGTCACATGCATCTTCATATGTATGTGAATATATTTATTAACGAACTGATATAAATATATTAGTAGAAAATTAGGATCCTGGATAATTTAGTAGACATGCTAAATGACTCTAGGAGATTTATTGATGTAAAAAAAAATCCTAGTAAAAATTAGGTGAAATAACTAGGGTCATTTCATTTTGATAATTTGAAATTCAAGTCAAACCATCATTCAAATATTTAAAATTAATTAAATATTTTCAATTTAAATCGTTCAAAATTCTAGGTCATTACATTTCACATAGCATATATCACTTTCCTCTTTGAATGCCAAATTGCTATTCCATAATCATTAAACTAATTTCTACAGACGTATAACTCTTGAGCTCGTACGTTTCAGGAAAGGATGTCAAACTAAAGAGAAGTTGCCTTCTTCGCCACCAAACAGTTGATACGTTTATAAAGATCAATCAGTGTGATTTTAAAATGCAACGTCAGGTATTCGTCCATACATGTTTTCTAGAAATAGGACAAACCGAAGACACTTCTCCTACCACATCCTATTTGGAATCACCTCTAGGATCAATAGCGATCAGTCCTTGCATTGGATGTTTCATATCGAAGAAACCACTGCTACTATATGTATATTGGCAATTTATCCCCAAATGATCATAAGCAGTCCTTCATTATGAAAATCTCAAATATCACTGTCTTCCAACACCTGTATATTCGAATGCATATACATTGGTCGGAATTGGTTTTTGGATAAACCGATCTTGGTCTCTTCGAATCAACATCGATAAAGAGGCCAAATTTGATTTTTAGTTATTTAACTATCAAAGCAACAACAAAATTTAGCACCATAGGCATTCACTAGGCCATTTAATAAATATCTTATTACTTGAATCGCTTTTCCAATATTTACTTCAAATTATCTTTTAAAAAGACATATTCACAAAACCATTTTGAATTTTCGATATTTGGAAAACATTCTCATATACTTATATCAAGGTATAAGTATATTCACAAATAATTTCATTTTCAACACTTTGAAAAATATTTCCATGTAATTAAAGTGGAAAACAAGTACGTAAACAAATCTAAAGGAAAGTATTCTCCAAAATGCACTTTTTTGGGTTAAAAAGAATGTTGCGTAAAACATCTTTACGACAACACAAAACACTAGTATAGGGATTTGGTTAATTATATGCATATAAATCTTATATACTATACAAAACATTTCCTTTCGAAAATCATTTACTATAACAACAGTGTTATAGTCCATGTTTTTCTTGCCTCCTCAAAAATGTCTATTACAACAATATATATTGAAATCTTTGTTTACGTTACTTATCACATTTTAAAACCATTTTCAAACTATTAAATTCCATTTGGAATTATTATATTTCCAAGCATTACTTCCAAAAGATAAATTATTTCTAAAACCAGTAACTCCATCAAAATATTACTTTCATACATTCCTTTTAAAAGATAAACTACTTTTAAAACAATTAACTGCATACCTAAATTTCAACATAACTTATTTCTATATTATAAACTATGTTTATAAATTTCATTTTTATTTTACAAAACTTCTATTTATAAAATTCCTTTATTTTAAAATTGTTTTTATAAACCCATTCAGTTCTAAATCTCATTTATTTATAAAATCCATTTATACATCCTTTTTCTTTGATATTCTAATTATTTAGAAAAATTCATTTACGAAATATTAATTTCAAATCAATTCAATATTTCATAAAACACTATTTAAAATCCATTACTTTATTTATAAAATATACCTTTATGAATCCATTATATAACTTAAATCTCTATTTAAAAACACTTTGCAAAATAGTAAATTGAAAGTACTAAAAATCATACATTTATTTATTTAAAAATAAATTCATTTCTTTTAATAATGTGAAAAATTATTAGAACATATAAAATTCCAAAATCACTTTAAAAATCATTTCCAATTCATAATCATTATTTTAGTATTCCAAAATACCAAACAAAAGGCCCAGTGCTACTATAACACTAAATATGTCAAATTATATCACAATCAATAATATGACATCTAAACATCATATATCACCATATATATGAAAAGTAAAATCAATAATGGTGAGGAATCCTATTGGATCCTTCCAACCCGCCCTCTACATCACATAAAAAATATAATCATAAAAATATAGATCAACCACTTCGAGACGGGATCATATACAAAGGGCCATCGGCTCCTATATGGGAACATAAAAGGGTTCCTCCGCTCCAATAGACGAGAATATATCTAAACCAACTAATAAATATATAAAATCATCCAAACAAGCAACAAATAACATAAATAAAATTATCCCCACTTATATAAAATTATAAGCAGCCCAGAGAGGTGAGTTCAGTCATAGAAATTACAGAAATCATGCTCCGGTTTAAATTAAAATCGAATGGTCGTACAATGTAACCCAAAATTCCTATTATCTCTGAATCCATCCAATCAAACTTCAAAGCGCTCAAAATTGACCTCGTACGAACAAGTTATTAATTAACGATCATTTTAAAATTTAAATTTAAAATTAACATTAATAAATTAAATTTTCAAAGCATTAATCACCTTCCCACTTCTTCCCTCTTGCACGTGTATATACAGGCGGTGTTTTCCTCTTTTTATTTTTTATTTTTTTATCTGATTGGTTACGTAACCACATGGGATGACGCCATAGCCACCTGCGCTTATGTCATCGCCTACCGCTACTCGCGCCACCTTGCCGCGCGCGCGCCATTTGCACGAAACCCAAAAATGAACACGGGTTGCTCCTCGAACGCAACCCTTTAGCCACCACGCTTCTCCTTTTGACGAGCGGTTGGTATGGATTGGTTCACAGAGATGAGAGCAATAACTTTCATGTCGAAGGTTTTGGCTAATTTTGCTTCAATTGCATCAAGAGATATGGACCATTGATTTGTTTTTTAATGGTGGTTGAGTTAGGTTTAGGATTTGGCAAATGAAAGAAATTAAGGCCCTTTTATAGAAAATTTTCAAAGCACTATTCACTCTTTAAAATTTCAAACTTCATATAAAGCATGCTACATGGCGTTCTATATGTTATACCCCAATTCAGAATATAATGGAATATATATCGGAAGCCAATTCCATCATATACAAAAGATAGTTTTTCAAAATCAAATTATATTAAATTAAATTCCTTTAATAAATTTCTATGCGTTTCAAACTCACACGGCTAAACGAAACATTCAATTGCCATGAAATTGGACGGTAATTCACTATTATGGATCCAATGAAACTGGATTAGTCGAAATCTGGGACAGTGCTCCAGAAGGCCATTTTTATATGTTAATTAGATCGAGTTATTTCCAAAATTAGTTTAATTACTTTTAATTCAAATTTAAAAGTTTACTATCTTTCTTTTTATTAAAAATAAAAAATTAACCATCGAAATCATTTTTAATTCATATTAAATTCAAGATTAAATTATTTAAAAAATTCCAAATAATAAATTTAACAAATTAATTATCCAATAAATCACTATATTTGAAATATAAGTTATTTAACTTATAAAATTAACATTTGAGTATTTAATTCAATTAAATATTTTAAATTTAAATGATTGAAATTCTAGGATGTTACATTACCGCTTAGCTATCGTCAATAATGTCTGGCGATTGTGACTTTGTTGCGTAAGCGCAAACTGCAGACACGCACGATTGGCGATGTCGACTGGGCCGTAGGCATGGGTAAAGAGACATAATTTGGAGGTGTCATGTGCTTTGGTGTAGGTGCTGGCGGTTGATGGCATCAGGGAAGAGGTCGCATACGACTTTGTTTAGCCGTGATGAGAAGATTGGCATTGCGATCGACGTGGCAGGTTTGGAGGCACGTGTATTTTTCTTATGGCCATTGAGGTTGACCTAGGAGCATGCTCTCCCTCGCGATTGCTGGTTTATGGTCCGTGATGTATGGTAGGATACTGGCAAAGAGATAGTGTGATGCTAGCAAGCAAATGTCATTTTGGTATGCATGCAATCTAAAGGAAAGAAAAATAAGAGATATAGAAAATGACCATAAATCTTCACTTGGTACGGTAAGTTTCTCACTTACACTATGTATATATCATTTTAATATGCATTTCACCAGTATAATAACTTGTTTAGTTTGATTGGATGCATTAGATATTGATTTTTAGAGGATTGAGTGTGCATTTATATATGATTTTGGTGCTCTGTGAGTAAGTATCGAGTTTATTTATATATATATACCTAAATTAAAATATACATGTATATATCTTATGTATGAAAGTTAGAATAAATTAAAAATAAATAAATGTAGTAGATATACTTAAACACTAATGTAAATATGTTTACATATTATAAATTGAATGTAAATACAATAATTTATTAAATAAATGAACTGAACTTAATAGTATTATTTATTAAGTGGAAAAGGATAAAATGGTCTTTAATTGATATTCTATAGTTTCAAAGTGTATTTATATGAAATTCTATTATATCGAATCATTCTAGTTTTGAGAATGTATTTACTTGTATATAAATTTATGTGTATATCCATTTATTTATTTATTTGAAGTAGTATTTAAATATAGTAAATTATGATATAATTCCTATATGAATATTTATCTTCACAAATTATTTTATGAGTTTAAAATGAAAGAATTGGATTTCAAATGTTACTGGTGAACATTTAATAATTAACTATTTATATAAAAGATTGAGAAATTTTTTATTGTAATTAAGTAATAAATTTATAATAGAATTCGAAGTTTGGGTAATTCTAGAATATATATTTATTATTCATTTTTATGTATTTATTTTCTCATATAAGATAAAATATTGTAAATTATTATTTTTAGATATTGATTTGAATGTTTAATGTATATACTTATTCATATAATCTATTTCAATTGTTTCCCTGATTATTCTTTTTGATATTATTGAATTAAAATAAATGAATGATTCACCGATGATATAGATTTGTTTTAGTCTTTTAATATGATATGATGATGACATCCTTCTATGTGATTTTATGATATTTAATTCTGTGTAGCAGGAAATCTGAATAAATGAAATTATATTACCGTTTGGGATAGGGCGTTCGGTATTTCTGTGGTTATTCTTTGGACTCGTTATATATAATATTGAATAGATTGAGTGTAGTTTATATGTAGTGAATAAACGTTTGAGTATCATAGAGTGGTATGGGTTCTGTTGTGATATTTATTCTATTATTCACTATAAGTAGATGACACTCACGTGATGGGAATAAAGTGGATAGTGTGAGGTGATACACATAGTGATATATCGCTCCATGCTTATATTTAGTGAGTACGGCTCGGTGCCTAATGATGACCATGACTTCGTGTGTGTGTGTGTGTGTGTGTGTATTAGTTCAATATGCCACTATTACGATGTACTCCTAATTATGTTTGTTAGAGAGGATAATGTAGCTAGTGTCCACCTTAGGAGCCAGATCGTAGGGTCGCTCCCTAGATCTCTGACATTTTATATTACTTAGTGCTTTCAGCTTGTACTACCCCTTATGCGTGCATTTTCCTCTGCATCATCTAGGCCAGTGGTTTATTACCTATACCTTTGTGGTTAGAGGCAATTGGAGTGTCGTGTTTAATTAGTGCTCATTTTGCTAAGCATATTGGTGGATACGTGTCATGATGACTGTGAGGTAAATAAAGACTGTAGAGACTTAGTGTAACAACCCGCATATTTATCGATTTTATATTTTTATATTTAAAATCGTTAATCGGATGTTAGTCCGAAAAGCTACTTTTTGCATACGGTCAAATTAGGACTCGAGACCACTCCCATTGAGTTCAAAATGTCGTTTGCGATCTTTTTAAGTGTAAACTTCGGTATGTTTGGAGCTAGTCAAAAATTCGACCATTTTCACTTTGGGTTTGGGTTTGGTTCAGCCCTATGTTTTAACTTAACACTCCAAACTGAAACCCCCTCTTCATTCACTCCCTCCTCCTCTTCATTTCAGTTCTAAAGAGATTAATGGTGAGTGGAATGGGAAATTAAAACTCAAAAACCCTAGTTTCCATCTACAAATCAAGTTATAGCTCCAAATCAATAGAAGAAGCTTTGGTAAGTCTCCTCTTCTTCTTCCCCAACTCACTCTCTTATCAATTTCAGAAATTCCTAAACCTAATTTAGGAAATGTTTCTCTTTTTAGCTTAGAATCAAGCTTGTTGAGTTGGGATTGAAAAGAGATTGTCATTGCCATTGTTCTATAGCTCCTTCATACTTGTGCTTGTGTATAAAGGTGAGATTTTTATCTCACATCTAAGTCAATAATTATCTTCGATTGTTAGGTATGAATTCCTAACACTTATCCTTGTGCAATTCCTGAGTCGTTGTGGCTCGACCGATCGTTATCGATGTCGTTTGGCCATTTTTTGGTCTAGGTTCAGGGAATGCCCTGAATAACAGTTTCAGCCGTCTGAACGTATGGTTCAGACGTCTGAATGGAATACTGGGAATTTTCTTCTCCCAGCATTCAGACGTCTGAATCAAAATTTCAGACGTCTGAATTGGTTCGTTTTGAACCAGAAAAGGAATAGGCTAAAAAGAGCCTATTTCAGACGTCTGAAATCTAGGATTCAGACGTCTGAATTCTGTTCTGGAAAATAGTTTATTTTCCAGATTCAGACGTCTGAATTCTTGATCTCAGACGTCTGAATCTGCTGTGTTTTGCCTAGTTGTTTTTTTAGCTTGAATATCCAACTCTAATCAAGTCGGGTTGATTCCCTTTTAGTTGTTATCATTTATTATCGGCCACTTTGTTAAGTCGCC
Organism: Allium fistulosum; assembly: GCA_030737815.1. Taxonomy (NCBI): domain Eukaryota; kingdom Viridiplantae; phylum Streptophyta; class Magnoliopsida; order Asparagales; family Amaryllidaceae; genus Allium; species Allium fistulosum. Next base: position 139,954,714 of record CM060904.1, read on the forward strand.
CGCCTTTTAAAACTTAGGTCGCTTGTCTTCACTAAGTCGTACCGTTTTGACGGGGCGCTGCCCCGCACCCCGCCGTGGGCGCTGCCCCCTGGACCCCCGCGACCTGACCGGGCAGGTCGAACCCCGTATTACTCTGCGTAGGCAATCTTATATGAAAAGCATTCATCAGAACTTCCATTTTGATGCATTTTGAGCTGATTTCCTTGGATTTTATTCACGTCTCCGTATGTGAATTTTTGTGATACGTTTTATGACTTGTCACTTTAAAAATATAAAGGTTTCAATACTAGTAGTAAATATCAAAACTCTTTCATCAAATTGATTTCAACACTATTTTTAATATCAAAAGTTCGTTTTCCCAAACCGATTTCCAATCTACTAATATATATAAGCCTTTACTTCACTCGAATGAGAAATCGACTTAAACGACTTAGTAAAACGAGTGGTATGAAATGCTTGCGTTCACTTCGTCGGTTAGCTCTTGGACTTGTTCGACTGAACCCTTTTCGTGACAATTTCCTAGTGAAGATTTGCAGCTTGTTCGTAAATATTTAAGTTAAGCAAGTGGTTATGGGACATGAAGCTAAACTCATATATTTACTAGCTTGGTGTGATTGACACTTCTCCCTGATCATGATGATCATTTTATGATTTAGAATAGCAATTGTGCGATGTCTCTTTGTTTTCAAGGTAAGACTAGACCGCAATAGTGTGATTCCGACTCACACACATCTCTCTGTCCGCTAGGTTAGTCTAGGCCGCAGTAGTGTGATTCCGACTCACACATATCTTTATGTTTGCGAGGTTAGGCTAGACACCACTTGTGTGATTCCATTCACACATACCTTTCTGCTTTTTGGTTAGCCTAGGCCTCAATCAGTGTGATTCCGACTCACACATATGGGGTAGCTCCCCATGGTCTTCGGACCATCATGTGATAGGCCTCTTTCTCTTTTTATGATTTCTGGATTTCTTGTTTTGATTTCTGGATTTTTATGTCATTGACTTGTTATGAGTACAAGTTTAGGGTATGATGCCCTCTTTGGATCTCTGAGAAGATTCTTGTGATATTTATCATTTCTCATCGGTTGATCTCCTGTTGATCATCATTTTCATACTTATAGTAGTATGTCAGCATGGGTATTCTATGTTTATGCCTTATCTATTATTTTATATCATGTCATCTGATATTTATAGTTAGACTGATCCGTTTATTATTTTCTTAAATAATACTCGGGTCAGACCGAGATGTTACAGGTGCTTCTGCTTGACTTCCTCCTGGGAATTGCTACTCTGACTTTTGGCTAACTATCTAGTTTAGCAGTTTTTGTTGTATACACTTGAGATATGGACTCCTAGTTGTATTCTTTTGGTATAGCACATGTTGCTATTCTTTTGTATTATTGTGGATCTTTTTGACCACTACTCTGATGTACACTTCCATGTGTTAGTTATATATTCATATCTTTTTCCGCCTTTGTGATATGGATGTCTGTGACTGATTTGTGTTATGTTTATTTCTATATTTGTTTCCGAAGATTATATATAGCCACTGTGTGATATCTTTGAGTTTGTATCGGTATGTCGGATTTCCTCCTTAAACGAAATGCAAGCTATACTATCTGACATATCGGTGCTCGCACAAAGAAATTACATAGATGGTCGCTCCTCAACAGCCTTATTCTCCGTGCTAGTTGACAGCACTACACCGTAGTGTTCTTGGCTAGCGTGGGTATAGAGGTGGGGCGTCACACTTAGTGTCTTCAGAGCTTGCTTAGTGCTATCAGTCTCCCTTCTAGTTTTAATGGAGTAGTAGATTGGCATATATGATTGATACAACTTATTGTAATATTGAAGTGGGCCATGTGCCATATATTGTTATATCGATGACTCTACTTGAGACTTCGTGTCTTTCATATAATCATTTCTCATCATGAAACTGTTGGATGGTATAAATATGAGGAGATGATATTATACCACAGATATATGATCAGTGTAGAGTGGATTCGCGGTATATTAAAAGGCATTCTATCTATCTTATTCCATATTAATGATAATGTTTTATTTATTGAGATTGAGAGTTATATGCAATGCTTCATGCTAGCTTGATCATACTTGGGGATATCTTCTTTATTAATATTTTCGGATTTGATGTTGATTTAAGAGTTGTATGATTCATCCATTTGAGTAAAAAAAATTGATTTCTGATCTGATATGTTTCTATATGGGTAATGACATCTTTCGATAGCAAAATGGTTGTTTTATATGGATTTGAGCTATTTATGTGATTCGATGCTCTAAGGATTGATTATGGAAAATTATCAGGCTTGTATTTCTATAAAAGAGTGTGTGTGTGTATTAACGTATACCCTGATGATTGTGCATTTCTGGAATTGATGGTATCTTATTATTCTTATTAATACTATTTACCCTTATTGATGATACTTGATTAGACATTTGACTCATGTGTTATTTATGCAATACTCGGGCCAGTCCAAGACATTTCAGGTACAGGGACAACATGACCAATATGTATTTTATTGAGCTTACAGGAGTCTTATATTATGATGGTTATATGATACTTGTATGACATTGATTCATTGTGTATAATTACACAAACATGTATATTCTTTATATTGCATTTTATTGAGGTAGTTGATATTTCAGATGGGTTGTACTTTTATGAAATTATTGTATATATTTATATGTTATCATTGCGATTGACTTTGAGTTCTCGATGAAGTACTTATATTATGTAATGTTCTATCTTGGAGGCATACGTATTTATTACTTTGAATGTATATGTGAATTATTTATTTGATGTTTTATTACATACCAGTGTTATTCTGAGGAAATATTCATGTGTGTACCTCATATAACATCATTCTTCGTATTATCTGATAGTATTTCTTTGTAATTCTCTTGGATAGTATGAGTATAGAGGCGGGGTGTTCCAAAAGGGCATTACAATACAAATTTCATGGATTTCCTAGAACTCATCAAAGAGAAGAAAAAGAATGATTTTACCAATCCTACCTGTATGTTCATGATTTAAAATTGTTTTGTAATTAACAAATTTTCATGGGTTTTAGATGTAGCATCTAGGACTCATATTTATAGTACATCACAGGGACTTAGGAGCAAACTATATGTGGCAAAAGGTGCAATGAGACTTTAAGTTGCTGGTGGATTTATTATAGGTGAAACTATGGTCAGAGAATGCCATTATATATTCCTTAGTGGTCTTGATTTAGTTTTAAATATTTATGTTATGTAAGAAAGTGTATTTGCGGTATTATTTGGATTTTGTTATAATAACAATATTGAATATTGTGTTTTATGGAAATAATATTTATGATACTGTTTTGGATAATGGCATTCATGTACCTAATCTTAATTGATTCTATACTATTAATGATTGTTCTAACGTTGACATTGTTAATAATCATCTGCGGCATTATAAACCAGGTCATACCAGTGACAAAAACTATACAAATTAAAAATCAAAGGTTTTCAACCATCATCTGATACTGTGGGTCATGTCGAAAGGGAAAAATGACCTTGCATCCCTTTAATGGGAGCAATGATATTATTAATGCTCTTAGGTCTCATACATACTGATGTATGTTGCCCATTGCCTATAGTCACCAAAGAGAATTCTTCTTATTTTGTAACTTATACTGATAATTTTGTTAGATGAAGATATGTATATCTTATGAAGAATAAATTTGAGAAAGAGGACCACATCTTAGAAGATGATACTACTTTCTCTTTCCAACAGGCATTGAAGATGGATTTTTAAGGAAAAGCTCTATGAAGATGGACAGATAGGGACCTATAACGCAAGACTATTTGTGAAAGGGTTCATGAAATTCAAGGTACTAATTATGATGAAACATTTTCATTTGCGGCCATGCTTAAGTCCATTTGGATAATACTTTCCATCGTCATGCTCTACGACTATGAATATGGAAAAATGATACGAAAACGATATTTCTAAAAGGTGATATAGAAGAGCCATTCACATTTCACTGCCAAAGTGTTTCAAGGTCAGTGGGAGTGGGTTAAAGGCTTATAACTTGTTAAGATCAATCATAGTCTTAAACATTCTTTAAGTATTTGGACTAACTGTTTTGATAAAGTAGTCAAACAGCTTTATTTTTATCAGAATATAGAGGAAGCATGCAAATAAAAAAAAGAACAAGGAAGTACTATATTATTCTTAGTTTTATATGTTGATGATTTACTACTGATTGGCAATGACATTTCATTATTGCAATTGGTGAAAGCATGGTTTTTGACTAATAATGTAACAACCTGTATTTTATGCATCAAATGATCGTAAAATATTCTTATTATAATCATATGAGGTCGGATGACTTTGAAATCTTTGGAAATGAATCTTAGGGACATCTTCCACATCTTCGATTTTTTGCGGTATTTCTATACAACCATTTTAACCTGAAAATTTTATTTGGACTATAATTTTTGATAGAAGCTGAAGTAGGGTCTCAAACTACATTCATTGCTTCAAGATGACGGTTTCTTATTCCATAGAGTGGTCTAGAAAATTGGACTTATCATTTTAAAGTTATAGTTGTTTTAAGTTTTGGTTGCTGCTAACCTATTTTAGTGGGTAATTAACTAAGCCCATGTTTAAGCTGACTAATCCATCACAAAAATTACGCTAAGGTAAGTCTGTAGGAACTAATTAATTCATTTTCATCTTCCATAAAGTAGCTCTAAACCTCAATAACCTAATTACATCAAAATGCCTACCTTTTTGTAACACCCCTTATTTTTGTTTAATATTATTAAAGAAGTGCAGTTAAATAAATTAAATTGGAATATGTTATAAGTTGAATAAGATTTGTTGGGTCATGCCTTAATTAATCAACTAATAGCATATTTTTAAACATAGAATAGGAAAGGATTAATGTGAGAGACATAATGGAAATAATTCCTTTTTTCATTCCCTAAACCCTTCCTCTCTAATTCATTCTCATTACATCTTCTAAAACAAAATTTATTTTTAGCATTTTTATTTATTTTTTAAGAAACAATATAGGATAAGTATAGGTTATTGGTTATTAAATTGAAATTTTCGAAAATTTATTTGTCTCAAAAAATAAAAATAAAGTTTGGTTATAGGTAACGATGGTTTAGCTAGTATATAGAAAGGTTCATAGGTGTTAATTATGGAGTATATCCTAACTGAAATCTTTGTTTAATAAGCGGTTGATTTAAAGTAAAGACGATAACATTTTTGACCTTCTAAGTTAAGTGGTGCTATAATGAATTTGCAAAACTCTTTCTTCATAAAAAATAGAGAAAAATGAAACTTTTTTTTATATATGTATATATTTTATTAACATCTACTGTCAATAGGTGTACACACTTGTGTGTACGCTCGCCACTCACATAAGCCCATAAGGCAGTGCATGGACGGTATATCTGCTCTTAGTTTTCCGAATTAGGTGTATATATATAAAAATACTTTCATTAGTAATGCCTAGAGACAATAGGTATACATATTTGCATGTATACTTGTCATGCTCTATATTTCCCTCACGTACTGGCCTCAGTTTTCTGAGTTAGACACATGTAAATATTGTTCATATCAATAAAATTTTCAAATAAAGAGAGTAAGCAACTGAATTTCAAGCACTATTTTCACTTATTTGCTTTGACTGGTTATTCAAAATAAATAAAAATACAACTTCGAATAACTTTGGTAATTAACTAAAGATCCATTTCATAGTTGCACTATGTTATCAACCGAAACAACTGGCCAAAATGGAGTCTAATTGTATTAATAAATTAATTTTTATTGGAAAATTTGACAGGTAAAGGACTTAAAAATCTTGACAATGACCAGAACTTATATTTAACTTAATCGTGTCAATTTAAAAGTAAATTCTTCATTTCTAACTATTTTTAAAAACTTGCATTCATATCTTTGTGAATAAATCTTGCATTTAGAAATTTTTCATGTTTCATTTTGATTTTGTGGGTAGTATCCACAGAAAACCCTCACGAGGCATCACATGTCCTACCAGTGGCACCTAGAAGTTTAACGGCTTGTTGCGTGCGCTTAATGCAATTGTGTTTCCTATGAAAACGGATTTATCTTAGTTTTAGTTTATTAGAGGACGAATAAAAAGATAACTGTGAGGGTATTTGATGTACACATAAACGTGCATATTTTTACTTCCATATTTAATCCACTTATATTTAATGAGTAAGCATATTAGGGTATTTTACTTGTTTAAAACCCAAATTCAAATTGTTCTCAAGTCATTATTTATTCATCTTCATTTGGGGGGGTAAAATGGTAATTTTTGATATAATTTAATCTGAAAAAATTTACTTGCAGATTTTTATTTTTTATTTTAGGAAATGGAGATTAAATGTGAAGAAGCATTCATGAATATATGCATGCACAAGTGAAGGAAGCCAAATGAAGAAATAAAAGAATTCTTGTAATCATGGAGGACCCCACCTACCTACTAACCATGAATCACAATTAAGAGCTAATGCATATGTTAGTGGGGATTAAAGGCACATGAAAATTTAATGGAGGTTTAATTTCATGCTAATGATAACTTAGACGCCACACTACCTCAAGGGCATTTTAGGGAGTTTCCTAAAATTGGATTAGAGTTTTAATCTTGTATACATAACACTTTTATGTTCATGTAATAGAGTTTTTACATTACCTTATGATATTATGCAAGTTGTAGCCACAAAACAAATGCGAAATAAAATGGCTTCCTAAGCCTCTTCGTTTTCTTCATTTTTCTACATGCTTTTCCATTTCATGCTTACTTCTATTTACATGTTTTCTTCTATTTCGTGTTAGTAGATTAGCTTTATTTTCATTGCAATTAGTTTAGATTTAATTTATGCTTTTCTTTTAGTTGCTCTTACTTTCCTTGTTTTTGTAATGTTGTAGTCTACATGTGTTGAAATGATAACGAAAATGAAAAGCTAAACCCCTTTAATTTAAGGTTAATGAAGCTCCCTTAAATCATATAGATTCAACGTATTTGCTAATTTATGTTCTCTATTATACATCATGGATAGTTAGATGTTGATGTAAGTTAATTAGTGAATTTGATAGTCTATGTTGTTTATCACAAATAAGCTATTATTTCTCAAACATAAACAAAATTTACATCATCGTCTGACTAAATGATTTTGATCATGGAATTAAAATAGAATCAAAATTTGATGATCTATATTACTAATCAAAAATAGTAAATAGATCATGCTCAAAATAGTTTATTTTTTAGTTTCATATTCATTTTCATGACATTTAATAAGTGGTTTTAGTTGTTGTACTAAAGTTTGATGGTTTAAGCCGTGTTAGTTAATAACAAAAATTGACCATACTTATGATAAATACATCACTAATTCTACTTAGACTAAAATAAGAGATCACAGATTTATTTATGTGAAAGTATGAGAGTAGATTTGCCTCTAAATTGCCTCTTAATCTCATATTTTAATTCACTTTGTTTTAGTTCGTTTTTACATTTTCTTAGCTATCTCAAGTTTTGATTTAATTTGATTTAGTAGAATTTAAAATTAATTCATTTCCCTCTGGATTGACATGTATTCATATACGTACTAGAATTGTACGCCATGCGCTTGCGGTATTTCAGAAGGATATAATTTTTTAGCTATTTTCTAACTAGTAGAAAATTCATCATCTAACATGTATTATTAAGACACCTTAATAGTCGTGATTGAATTATATACTCAGTAGAAAATTGGAGTTTAGATGTATGTACTTTATTGGGTGGAAAGGCAGTGGAAGATAGGTGAATTAGGATTTCTTTGTAAACGAGTTTGCGGATGTTTATGAAAAATTACCGAGCAACCACCGTAATGGGCTATTGAGTTTCAAATCGATCTTATACCTTGAGAAAAACCCATAAGTAGACCGCCTAGCATAACGATATATACTAAGATGAAAGAGCAAAAGGTGGAACTGGTGGAATAAGAAGGAAATAATTTTATTAGACCATGTAGTTTGCCTTAGGGACCGACCGTAGTGTTCATAAAGAAACCAGACGGGTTGTTATGGATGTGCATTGATTATCATAAGTTAAATGAGAAGACGATAAACAATTGGTATCTTTTGCCAAGAATATATGAAAATTTTGATCAACTAGGTGGAGCCAAAATATTTTCCCAATTCGATTTAGCAACAAGGTTTCATCAGTTGAGAGTGATGGAGGACAACATTCCGTTAACAGTGTTGCAAGCAAGATGTAGTTCATTTGAATGGTTAGTCATGGCCTATGGGCTGACCAATGATGAACTGAATCTTTTGAGAGCATTTAGATAGATTCATGTTAGTGCTTATAGATGACATTTTGATATATTCTAATAATGAAGGAGATTACGAGATTCATCTTTGAATAGTGCTAGAGACATTAAGGCAGCATCAACAAAAAGAGAAGTTTTCATAATGTCATTTTTTTAAAAAGAAGTGAACTTGCTTGGTTATGTAATTTATATTAATAGATCCAACTAAGACTGAAGCTGTTAATAATTAGAAAATACCTAAGACAATGACCAAGATAAGAAGATTTCTAGTGTTAGTTGGTTATTATCAGAGATTCGTCAAGGATTTCTCTCGTATAGCTGCACCTATTTATAAGGAAGGACATAAAGTATGTTTGGACCGATAAACGTGAAGAAGCATTCTTAAAGCTAAAACATTTATTGACCAATGCTCCTAATGTATTCCAGATGTAAATCAAGATTTAGTAGTGTATACCAATGCATATTGGACAAAATTAGGAGCTGTGTTAATGCAAATAAGTTAAAGTGATTGCCTTTGTTTCTCGATAGCTTTAACCATATGAAATTCGATATCCAAATCATGTTTTAGAATTAGCATAGGTGATCTATGCTTTGAAAGTGAGAAGACAATATCTTTTAGGAGAACGATTCGAGTTATTTGCAGATCATAAGTCTTTGAAGTACAAATACTCTAAAAAGAGTCATACATGAGATATAAAGTTGGCTAGAGTTTTTAGTAGCTTATGATTTTGAAATTAAGTATACGCCAGGGAAAGGAAATAAATATGCAGATGCACTTAGCAAGAAATATCAAAGTATTGTGTTATCTATGTTAGTATAACGGGAATATCTAGAGGCATTAACAACATGTGGTGTGAATTTAAGGTTAATTGCTATGTTATCATCTTTGGAAGTTTAGTTTCTAATGATTAAAGATTTACTTCTAAGCAGAGAGATGTTCCATTACTAGCTGAACGGATTATAATACTTAAGGATGGAACTAAGGTTAATGATGTAATAGAATTTAGTGTTCATCAAAATGGATGGTTAAGGAAGAAGGGACGGTTGTGTGTTCTAAATGTTTGTGACCTAAGGAAGAAAGTTCTTAGGGAGTGTCATCGATCGGAGTTTGCTATTCATTATAGAGGAACCAAAATGTATCAGGATGTATGAAACAAACTTTCTTCTAGGAAGGAATGAAAAGAGATGTAGGCTTATGGGTGAAACAATGTTTAGATTGCCAACAAGTAGAATCCCAACATCAGAAAACAAGTGGATTGCTTCAACCATTAGAAGTGCCACTTTGTAAATGGGATTCTATATCAATGGATTTTATCAATGGGTTGCTAAGGCCGAATAGGTGGAAATGAATATATCTGGGTTACGGTAGGTAAACTGACCGAGAATTTCCATTAAGTCGACATGGACGACACCTACTCTAGCAAAGTTATTTATGAAGAATAATATAAGACTACATGGGTTCCTAATAGTATAGTCTATGACAGAGATAATTTGTTTACTAGTGAATTCTACCACCCACAATTAGAAAGGCAAACAGAAAGAATTAACAAAGTTCTTGAAGATTTGTTAAGAGCTTGTGTACTAGATTTTGGAGGTTCATGGAAAGACCATTTGCACTTATCGAGTTTTCTTATAGTAATAGTTATTAAACTATTATAGGGATGGAGCCTTTTGAAGCTCTTTGTGGAAGGCTGTGCAAATCACCAGCATGTTGGTTGGAGACTAGGGATAGATTGATTCTAGGCTCAGATATGGTAAGAGAAGTTACAGGAAAGATTAAGTTGATTCGAGTAAGGATGAAGGAACCTCGATCTAAGTAGAAAAGTTATGCAGCAAGAGGTGTAAGGATCTAGAATTCTCAATTGGAGACCATGCTTTTTTTAAAGCATCATTGATGAAGGGTGTAGTACAGTTTCGTAAGTCAAGGAAATTGGCACCGAGATATATTGGTCCATTTCCTATCATATTAAGGATTGGGAAACTCACTTATTAGATAGAGTCATCAAATAGTTTCGCAGAAGTCATTATTGTTTTTCATTTTTCTCATCTTTAAAAGTGTGCATGATCAAGAGACTACTATTGGATCGACTACATTGGATGATTTAGTAGTGGAACCAGATATGACTTTTGTTAGATTACCATCTCATGTTATAGAAAGAGATGTGAAGGGATTAAGAAACAAGATAGTCTAGTTAGTGAAAATCCAGTGGAGTGAAAATGAGAAAGACTACATATGAAAGACAAAAGACAGGATTATATATTCTTATCTTGCATTATTTTGTGGATATATTTTATATCGGACATGTAGAATTTTTGCTAGTAAGATATTGTAGTATTGCTGATATTTGTTTGTCGCACATGTTTGTATGATTGTCATGCTTGATGTTTACCTTATCGTAATTTCAAGGATCCAATTCTTTAAGGAGGGAAGGTTGTAACACCCCTAATTTTTTGTATAACAATATTCAAAGAATTTAATTAGATAGATTAAATAGAATAATATGATGATATAAGGAGAATGAGATCTGTTAACTAAATAGGGTTGGGCCTTAATTAGTCAATTAATGATATATTTTTTAAACATTAAATAGAAAGGGGTTAATGAGAGAGGCATAATGGGAAAAGTTCTTTAGTTCATTCACTAACCCCTTCCTTTCTCATTCATTCTCATTACAACTTCTAAAACTAAAAATAAACATAAAAGAGGCCCGTTAACAAAAGGAAAAGATGTGGAAGTCTAAAGGATTCAAAAAGAAAATCTTAAGGGAATTAACCTACATCAAATCTCATTCTTCTTTATTCAATCTAAGATGAATACCCATCTCATTTATTTGTGCTTGTTTTTCGATTTATGGTTGATTTTTGAATTGCTTGTGATAATATTTTATGCCTTGCTTGATAATATTATTAATAGATTGAATGATGATCGTTAGAATTTTAATGGAATATTTATTGGTTTTAAAGGTAAAAACCTAAAATTTGATTTTCTATTGACTTAGAAGTTGGATATTTTGTGAAAAACAATATTTTGGAGATGGGTTTCAATTTTATAATTTTCCAAGTTCATATGAATAATTTATGAATTTCCTAAGAAGAAAATATGTATATTTTCGAATTTTAAAAATAATTAATTTAATATTTTTGTCTCAAATTTTTTATATGAGGAACAAGAAGGAAATTTAGATTTTTGGGGATTTTCTAAAAGTTTTCGAAAATTTAGATTTTTGGGGATTTTCTAAAAGTTTCCCCTGTTGGTTACGATTTTCAATGAATCTTTTATTCTAGAAGATGTTCAATTAATATAAATAAAATATATTAATTATAAGCATTTCAAAGCTATTTGAGAAGGTAGTGTGTGACCTACTAGTAATTTCATTAAAAGAAAATGAAAGGTAGTTTATTATCCAATAATGATTTGACATGCAAGAGTTAGTGGAAAGTTTTATCTTTAAACTAAAATAAATCATATTTTATGTTATTTAAAAAATGTCATCGGCTTTATAACTTTGTGTCTAGATACTTTTATATCCATAGAAACTCGATACTCGATACTGTTATATTCATAGAAATTCGATAATTTAAGGGTCGATACATGTGATAGCTGCTCGATAGCTATGTTCTATCTACCTCAAAAAGAACTCGACACCTTGTGTTTTAGAGGTCTGGTACCCTATGTTTTATAAAGCTTCAATACCCTATATTTTTTACAATGGTTCGATGCCTCATATTTCCTAAGCGTTTTAGAGGCTCGGCGCCTCATATTTTCCTTTGTGCTTTTGGACATTCAGTACCTCGTGTTTTTAAGAAATTAACATCCTGGAGTTTTTAGAGGTTCGGTACCACATGTTCTTAAGAGTTCGACACCCCTTGTCAAATAGTGATTCGATTACATCTATATAGCTACTCGATAGCTATGATTATAGCGGTTCACTTACCATATGTTTTATATGCTAGATAACTATGTTTTATAGACCCGTTAGTTTATGTTTTTAGAAGCTTGATAACCATGTTTTAGTGGCTTAATATCCGTATGTTTTCAAACCTAAAAGCTATATTTTACAAGCTCAATAGCCGTATTTTTTACAAATTCAATAGCTCTTTTTTGAAGGACTGATTGCCTTATGTTTCAAAATTTTGATAGCTGTGTTTTAAAGGCTCGACAGCCATAAGTTTACAAAGTTGAAAGCTATGTTTTAGAGGCTCGATAGCCTATGTTTCTGAGGTGCTCGACATCTCTATTGTGATAGCAAGTTTTTAAGAGCTACGAAAAGATGATAGCGCTTTAGTGTAAGGTTTTGGCTAAGTATTTAGGCTACTTTTTCCTTATTTTATAAATGGTTTCAAAGGGATATGTTTTCTATAAATAATTGTTTTCGAGGAAATGAAATAGTTTCTTAGCCTAATTTTATATTGATTTTACCAAAATTATTATTAAACCCAAGTAATTTCATTATGGATGTAATTATGGATTTAATATATTTTAATGAGTGATGTTATATATTCTCGTTATCATTTGATCAGTTAAATTTACATATTTTTACCATTTTCATACTCACATCTACATTACTCATCATTGCATATTAGGAAAAGGGGAGCATAATTACCAGTAGGTTGTTCTATTAGAGAGAGTGGTCAGAATAAACTCTTCAGAGTAGACATGCATCCAGTAGATTAGACATATCCATTGTGATAAGATGCCTTAAATTGATCAAAGAGATATTACTCATGGGTTTAAAACTAGAGAAGATTTAGGTGGGACTAGTGTAGGGTCACGCTCTATGCTTCGGCTGTTAGCTCCAGTTGGTAAAGGTCCATGATTCCGGTGTATAGGGCTTCGTCAGTAGTGAGGCTAAAAAGATGTGTATTCACAGGAAGAAACTCTTAGCTCTATATGCTCACCATGTTGTTTAAGTTGTTTCCTACTAATCGTATTTGGAGATTTTAGGACATTTGATTATATTTCGGCCCTAGTCGGCCTGATAGATTATTAGTTGGCTGTGAACACTAATAGATTCATAGTGGACATAGGAAATCTATAATTTAAGGCAGATGGTCAATTTTATAGAATAGGTAAACTTTGGGAATGTGTAACCCTTTGACAGACAAGTCATATTTGCTCATGTTGCTTGCATTTGATTATATCATGTTTTGTTTAAACCATTTGGTTAAGATAATAAGCTTACGGAGACGTGCAAGATGCAAGCAAATATTAGAAGTTTATTTCCACTTTGTTGTTTGAAGTTTTTTCTTTGTTTGAATGTTGTAATGATAGGATTTATAAATTTCATGTTGTTAGACTCTGATCACCCAAAAGGGCATCATCATAGTCTCTCTTGGAATATAATTGTATTTATTATATTTTTTTCAAACGTAGAATCGATGAGATTATGTAACAAATATGAAAATTTATTAATCAAATGTGTTTTGAAATTTTTTATACTCTTGTTGTGTCGGCCTATGTCTCTTGACATGCCCAAAAGCCCGTCGCACCAAGAAACATGAATTATCGGTTTGAAGTAAAAATATTATCATATAGACTAAGATAGCAATACGAGAAATGAATTATTTAATCCAAACGTCATCACAGCAGAAACATTATCTCAGTTATACAAGTAATCTCGAAGAAATGGTAATAAATGTCTCAAAGCAAAATAATATCCTAATCACATGAAATATCGGTACATAATCCCAAAATCAGAGTATATTGTAAAAGCAATCCATCGAAAGCAAAAAATTAAAAAAAAAATCACTGGTAGGAAATACATGACAAAGGTGGAGGATAAAGCTAGACTCTAAGCACGAGAGTCTGAAAGTAGTTATGGATCTGTCACCCACTTCCATGTCCACCTATGGTGGGTAAAATGAAAAAAATGGATCCACTTTCCCATTCTTGCTCACACTACGCCTGCCACCCACTGCCCTATCATCGAAACATCTAGAAAATTAGGGATCCACTTTCCCATTCTAGCTCACACTATGCCTGGCACCCACTTTGGAGTCACCATGCTTGCGGCTGTTAGTACTTGGCCCCATCTAGCTTTATGTTGAGCTGTAGCCTCTTACCATCCAATCCAGTGTCAATCCACGCCATGCTTGCACCATAAAACATATAGTGCCTAAATCTTCTATTAGGACAGGACTCTTAGGGATGCCTTTGGCTACTGTTGGGCCCACTCGATCGTAACATCCTAAGCCTTTCACAAAATAAATTGCCTATCTGTTAATAGATCCCCGTGTCCAACATGTCAATAGGGAAACATGAACTAAATTTGCTCCCACAGCCCTAATAGGAACTCATTTTCCTATCATCTTTCTAGCATAAAAAGGGATCATAACAACTCAACTAGGTCCAAAACTTCAAGTTTTCCTCCATTATTTAGGATTGAGGCACAAAATAATCAACATGCCATTTTTTTCTTAAAGATGGTCTACCTAACTATTAGGTTGACCGACTACGGTTGACTGTCACGGTGTAATTTCTGCAGTTTCAGGATTTTGTTATTGCACTGGATTTTTCTAAAAGTTTATTCATTCATTAAACTTGATCGATTTCATTAAGCACATTATTAGCCCTAATTCATAATTTAAATTCTCAGATTCAATTCAATTTAAGTTGTAATTTAAGGTGTAACTCCAGGTTTAACAATTTCTAATATCCAATTGCAATTTACTAAAATCATTTATAATCCTCCAGTTCCACTTTATTTGATTAACAGTTTGGATTTATGGGATCACAACCTAACCAACATAAAACAGAATTAAAATCAACTAACTTAATTATCCTATTAGATCTGGTCCCACTCACCTCTGTTTTTAGCTCTAGATCTTGTTCCAATCCCGCTTGATTCTTGTAGATCTGCTTAGCCTTCTTCCAATTGCTTGATCTCTCTGTTTAATTTGGTTTATATTTGAATTGAGGTTTGATTTGGGGATTTGAAATTGGTATGGGAATTAGGGTTTTTGTTTTAATTTGGCAGAGCTTCGCTATAATGGAGAAAACTATGGGTTTAGGTTAACCATAAGTGTTTATTTGCAAGGGAACCCAACTAATACTAACCATCAGATCAACTCTAGAGTAGATCCTTTCCTTTTACCAATCACTTTTCCCACATGCACTAGATCTCGACGATGAAAGCAAATCAGTACCCAGGATTGCACCCATCGATTGACATAAGGTTGAGTCGACTACCACTAGGTCCTTGTCGACCTGGCCTAGTAAGCGTCGACCTGGCTGTTGTGTTTTTTCCTTTTCTATTTTAGTTTCTTATTATTAATCTAACATCCCTAACTCCTTCATATTAACTTGGATTTCGATAAGTTATGTACGAAAATCTTCCAAAAGATTTCTAGAGACATAACGGTGCAAGTTTGTAGTCAAATTCAGATATTTGTGAAATTTTTACTTTTAAGTTCATTCTTTAACTTATAATTATATTTTCTTATTTATTTTGAAATTTTTTTTGAGGTATTGTTCTCTCTCCTTAAGGAATTTGTCCTTGAAATCTCCATCGGTATAAAAAATGGAACTAACCAACAAGGGACCATAATCTACATCCATCACCCATAGCGACCATAATCCTTGATAATCACAATGTAATTATGTAATGACCCATATTTTTAGCTATTTTAAATAAATTTAATATGGTTGTTGAATAAAAATGGTCAAAAATAAAAATTTATGTTTTATTTATGTATTTTATTTAATATAAACTTGAAAAAGAATATAAATGCTGAATTATTTAGTTGAAAATAAAATGATAATACTAATTAAGATTCATTTGAACCCAATGTTGAAGCTCATTGCAACTGGATTTTTGGAAGGATTTATTTAAAGAAGTGAGTTTTTGTATGAATTTAAATATAAGAGCATTGGTTGTGTATATATTTTAAAAAAACATTTCAATTTACAAAATGGTTTAAGATAAAATTTTTAATTTGGAATATTTAATTGATTTTAAATATTTAAAATAAAATTTCATAAGTTAAATAACTTATATTTCAAATACAGTGATTTATTTGACAATTTAATTGCTATATTTAATTTTGGAATTATTTATATAATTGAATCCTGAATTTAATATGAATGAAATGATTTCAAAAGTTGATTTAAATTCTATTTAAAATTTGAATGGAGTTAGTGAACTTTTAAAGTTGAATTTAAAGAGAATAAATTTATTTTGGAAAATAGCTTGTTATAATTGATGTGTAAAAATAGTCCTTTTAGGCACTATCTCGGATTTCAACGAAACCAGTTTCATCTGATCAGTAACAGTGAATTATTATAGGATCTCACGTTTTGTAGCAATCGTAGTTATTGTTTGGTCATGCGAGCTTGAAACGCATATAAATTAATTCAAGGTATTTAATTAAAATAACTTGATTGGAAAAGCTATCTTTTGAATATGATGGAATTGGCTTCCAATATAGGTTCGATTATGTTCGAAATAGGGGTATAAAAGATGGAATGCCAGGTCGTTTGAAGTTCGAAATTTTCAAGATTAAAAGTGCCACGAAAATTTTCTATAAATAGCCATTAACATTCTTTCGTTTGCTATAACCAAACCCTAAATATATTTTCAGCCCCCATTAAAACTTCCCCATCTTACGGCCGTAGTTGATCGGGGCCTCTAGAAGGGAAATTAGCCTTCGAATTCAACTAGGGAATTGTAGAGAGCGACCGCATAAAGCTAACCAACGATTGTATCGAGCTATTGTCGATCGAGGTAGCGTCAATCAACCTCCGTTCGTTGTTGCATTTTTGGGTTCCCGTATGTGATCCGCATGCGCGTGTTTGGGGCTCGGTGCTGGGTAGGCGAACGGTGGGAGCAACGTAGGGTTGGTCGACAGTTGAGGAGATGAGGATGGTGGAGTGGCGATTTACGTTCGAAAAAAAAACAAAAAGAGAAAAACGTGGGCCTGGGTTCGTGCACGCCTAGAAACGAAGATATGAGCAAAAAAGGTTAAGTTTAACTTAAAGTTAATTCATGTTAATTAAATTTTTAATATATGAATGCTACTTTATCTGTAACTTTCTTATACGA
Source organism: Allium fistulosum (assembly GCA_030737815.1). NCBI lineage: Eukaryota > Viridiplantae > Streptophyta > Magnoliopsida > Asparagales > Amaryllidaceae > Allium > Allium fistulosum. The sequence goes on from CM060904.1 coordinate 139,972,092, forward strand.
GATCAGATTCGAGCAAAACAAGTCGTGTTAGGTTCCTATCGACATCATCTACGACATGGAGATGGATCGCAATTTATTTAACTCTAGAATATTTTTAGTTTCCAATAAAGATGAGTAGTTAAACTCATTCATGAAGTACTAAATTCATATTGTTTGTTAAACCAATTAGCAAAGTGATAAATTTATCTTGATTGCTATCTGAAAATTTAATTGACTTGCAATTTAATTTATTGAATTTGAATTGACTGAATTTAGATCGACATTTAAATTTGAATGTTAAATTGATAATTAAATTTCCTAGTTAAATTTGACCATAAAATTGACGATAGGAATTGATAGTAAATTTGATAGTTAATTTATGACTTTAGATGTGACATTTAAACTGATAGTGATGGTTAACTTGATATTTATTCGATGTTGACAATTGAAATTTCATTTCATTTTAAACACATGACATGGATGGTGATTGACTGTTGTGGTATGGATGAATCGGTTGCTTTAGATGTTGGTTGACATTGCGACGAATGATATTTGTGATTGGTTGTTATGTGTTTAGTAACCTTCATATACCCATATTATCACTCTATTATTGTCACTACTGATATGATTGATCATGTGTATATTTGATTTTGATATGGACCTGGGTCATTCTATTTGACTTATGTTTTATTGGATGCATTGTTGACTTCTTTGGCTAGATGGTGATTGTTGTGATTATGTCGCCGTTTGGCGAAATTTGAAGATTTTCGATACACTGAAATTTAGTTTTTGAAAATAACTCGAAATTCATTGATAAAACTTAAATTCTAGTTTTAATAATAATATATAGCTTTCCTAAAGAGTAGTAAAAAGTTTTACAAATTTTTCTATAACTTCAAAGAATAAAAGGAAGTGTTTGTTAGAAGACCGATGTTTAAAATCCAGTCATTAAATGATTTAGATCCATGATACGTTGAATGGGAATATCGAATTTTGAAAATATGTAAAGTGCTGTAAAATCTTTTGAAACTGTACTAAATTATTTGAATAATATTTGATGCAAGAAATCCGAATTTATTTAGATGATTTAAAATAATTTGGAAGATTTAAACATTGAAGTTTTTTTTTCAGTTGTGAAATATATTCAATCGATTTGTAGTTGATTAACTTATAAAAAACTCCGTAGTGAAGATTTAAAATGGTGAAAACTTTATGGAAATTTGAAACAAATGATGTTATTGCAAATATGTTTCACCTGATTTTGATTTGACTTAATGAGGATTTTTAGTCCTGGCTCGAGTGTTTTGTCTTTTAATTAAGCTCAGGTCAGACCGAGTTTTTCATTTATCGAAGACAGTTATTCTAAAGGACGAATCATATCTACTAGTATTTATTCCAATGCACTATTTTATTCTTTCTATTAAAATTGTATAACTCTGATAGTATTGTATAACTCTGAATTATGTTGTAAATTGATTTGAGTGTATATTGCTAAATAGCTTCATAAACTTTTTATGTGATTATTGTATTTTATCATTTCGTTGCGAGATTATGTTGTTCTTTTCTTCTTTTCTTTTTATTTCTTAAAAATAAACCCATTGATAAACTATCTTATAAACAGTTTGAGTTGGACATGTGTGGTTTATTGTCGACTTGAACTGTACAAAAAGGTGGGTTATCATAGTTGGTATCAGAGCTTTAGTTTAGCATATGCATATACCTGTGGGATAAGCTCACTGAGTGTATGTACATATATGAGAGAGCGTATTTTATAGTGATATAAAAATGATTTGAAATTAATAAATGAAATTATTTTAACCTAGATTATATTTATAATATAAAAGAATGAATTAGATAGGCTGATAAAATCATTCGTGACTATTTGATTATGATTGCATGTTATGTCTTTGTGGGTTGATTGATCAATTGATATGGTTATGCATATTATCGTTTACTGATTAGTTAGTTGTGATCCACTAGTTTATGAGCATTTGACTTTTGTTGTTGACTTTCGAAATACATAACCAGTTGTAAGTAATTTACCTTTTCACACATGGGAAGGGTAGAAACTGTAATCTTATGGAATGTTGAAACGAACACCTTGTGAATTAAGTTTCACAATTTGATCGAGGCGTTTGACGACAATGTTGGGTTAAAATTGATTGTTTAGATTAAAGTTTTTTATTTCAATCCAAACAAAGAATTACGATTTTTGAAATGAATATCATAAGATAATGACTCATACAAATATGATTTATGAATAAAGAGAAATTCAAACTAGAAATTTAAGAGTTTGAATTCTGGGAGTTTTTGAAATTGGTTTTTAAGATTTAAAAAATATATAATAGCATAATTTGAAAGTATTTTCTAAATATTATTGTTTATAAATGATTTCAAAGGGGAACTTCAAAAGTTTTAAAAGAAATAAAAGTCCGGAACTCACTTTTGTCGTTGAAAAATAAATTTTTGTGATGAATGCAGCATCCTCGACGTTCATTTTGGAGTTTCAAAGTGGGGGAGTCCACTTTAGAAGCCTTGCTACTTGATTTTTTAATGAAACTGATTTGATTCAAATACCTGAAGTATGATTTGATATTCGAAAGAGATATTTATATATTTATTTCAAACGATTTGAAATAAAATCCGGTGTTCAGTACTTGAGTTTTCTATTTAATAATATTATGAATACATGTATCCGATGCATTAGGACTGATTGTTCTATTAATTGTGCATCTTGTTGAGATGATTGTTAATTGATTTCCAATTTTGAATTGGAATTTGATTTTTTCAACTATTCTGAATACTCAAACACTTCAAATTGAGAATTATTTTCCAAAGCTAAGTATTTTGGAAAGTATATATAGTTTAGTTTTTAAAATGTTAAAATAAAAATTAATAGAAGTTGAACAAGCTTTAAAATGTTAAATATTTTGATAAGTGAATTGTATAAGTTTATTTTGAATTATACATGTACGAAATTTAGTTTTGAGATGTTTTAAATGAAAAGATTTTTAAGAAATGTTTTGAATATAGTGAATATTTGTAAAAACTTATTATTTGCAAATTGATCTTTTTTAAGTAGTTCTAACTTTGTATAAATATGAAAAATAGTTTTGAAAGGTTTATATTTGTAACGACCCTGAATTTTGAACAATTTAAATTGAAAATATTTAATTAATTTTAAATATTTGAATGATGATTTGACTTGAATTTCAAATTATCAGAATGAATTGGTGATTAAATTTTTGAATTTAATCTATTGAAAGTTGAATAAAATTTGAATCTTCGATTTTAAGCCGGTTAAAAATAATTTAAAAGCTTGGAAAATTCATATTGATAATGCTGAAGGTAATAGAAGTTTCAGAATTTAATTTGAAAGCGATTTGTTCAGTTTTGAAATTGTATCGTTTAAATTGAATTTAAAAATAACCTTCCGAGGCACAGTCTCGGAATTTGACGAAACCAGTTTCATTGGGTCCGTAATAATGAATTATTACTGGATTTCAATTTTCGTATTTATCAGAATTGTTTTATGAATATATGGCGGGTAAACGCGTATAAAAATTAATCGAATTTAAATTTGAATTTCTGTAATAACCGGGGTTTTTGCATCGATTTGATATCATTGTTAAACGATTTCTCTGCTAGCTAGTTGCTTGTAGGAGTTTTGATTTGAATTGAAATTCGTTTAGAAAAATTTAACAATAAAAATTTGTTAAAGAAAATATCTACAAAATAAAGATAAAAAGAAAAAAAATTGTGAAGGGTTAAGTGGGCTTTGAGAAATATATACTGGCCCATACCCATACCCTTGTCTCGGTTAAAACACGAACCCCCCCTATTTTTCTCATTCATTCGTAACCCTAAGAAAAAAAAATCGAAGACAAAAAAAATGGCGGCGAGGGGAAACTAGGGCTTAGGCGATTCGATCTTCTGGCTTTGACTTCCTTCGAATTTCGTTCGTCTCCAAATAGCTAGGGCTCGGCAATCTTGTTCGATCTGGAAATTTAGGGCTTCTGGGCGCCGACTTCAACAACTCGATCGAGTGGATATCGCGCTCATTACTCACCTCGGCTGCTTCGATTCGTGATAAGGTGAGTAATTTAAATTGCTCACATCTAATTCATCTTAATTCCTATGCTTCAGATTGTTCGATTTTTTTTACCATTTCTTTGGTATTGATCGGATTGACTTCGGTCACTTGAATTTTATATGCGATTCCCTGATTCTGTAGTATCCACGACTTTGAAAAATTGTTGGTATCGGTAGCTTTGGCATTGATTTTGTTCGTCTTTTGCCATACTAATTATGCTAGCTTATTCCTGCTAGTTCATTGTATAGTCTGGTCGAAAATTTTGGTGTATGCATTGAGTTACATCACTGGTTTGAACTTCGGGCTTTGAATCTTGTTTGACGATGTTGTTTTCAGTAGCATTGATTACAAAATTTGTAGCTTTGGTATTGAAACATTTTTTTTTATGCTCTGCCCACTTTGAGTTGGAACTGCAGCTGTTTTAATTCAAATATTCTGTTTTGAGAAAAAAAAACAATATATTTTGCCTTGTTCTTGATTGTGATACATGTACATTAGTGACTGGTTTTTTTTTCATATATGATTTCTACTTGGGTTGCGCTGTCCAGTCTCAGGTAGTTGTTACTGGTGACTTCGGCATACCTTAATTTATACTGTAGTTATCTTGGTTCAAAACTGATAACTGCTGTTGGCATCACTTGTTGATTTCACCTGTTGGCTTCGGCCTTAACTATGTCAAGCTTGATTTTGAAGTGTCTGCATTTGAACTTGATATTTTTGAACCACTGTGATCACCGATGCTATATTGTACATATGTATATAATAGTTCCTTTTTCATGTTCTTTGAAGTATTTCTGCACTTCTGGTTTCTCTGGTGGACCTTCACACCTGTAGTCATCATGTCCATTTGTTCATATGTGCACCATGGTTCATTTATCAACTATTCTGGCTTGACTGTTTTTAAAACAAAAACGTGGCTTTGTATTCAGATGCTCTGCTACTTCATATATTCATCGGTGTTGGCATTGTTTGATATCTCTGTGAATCCTTTGTGAGCTTCTGGCCATCTGCACTGTTTTGGACTTGCAGTTGCATTTCATTCATTTTTTTTAGTTGCATTGCCCAGTTTCGCAGTTGCATCCCCTATATGTGTTTCTACCTGAACATCACTGCATTGGTTTCATGTAGTATTCGGGCCTTACATCTTACTGTTCACTAGTAGTTGACTAGCTGTTTTGGGAGTTCCAGGTTCATTTTATTTTAATGTGTGCAGGGTGAGTTTTACCTGTTGATCATTTTTGAAACCTCGGTTTTGCATCTGGTTGGATTTCTTTGATTGTTTCAACAAGTAACAGATATGCACTTGATCCTATCTTTGTCACAAATGCTATATCACTTCATTCATTCACTGTTGTGCATTTGGCATTTATCATGCTGGACCACTGTCTGCATTCATTTCAAATGTTGTTGATATTAGTTTGTTTCACCTGACACCATACATGTAGACTTATACATGATCATAAATTTGATTTATTTCTGGTTCATTTGGAGTTGCCATCTTCTGACTTGTTTACCTGAACTGTTAGCATTGACTTTACTTGACTGCTTGACCTTATGCATGTAGTCATATAGTAGCTGGAATTGGTCGTGTTGCTTGATTCACTGCAACCATATTATCACAGTATATTTGTTTGAGTCTGTGTCCATTTCGAGCTTGAGTTGCTTTGTTGAGTTTTTGTCCACTGTTTGACTTAGTGGCCTTCCACTTAGGCTGGCACTATAATGTGCAGTCTGGTTACATGCTGTTGATCTTCACGTGACTGAAACCTTGTTGCAGTCCTACCTTTGTTTCTATGTGGTGACTTTATATTCGGTGGTGGCGAGGCCGTGCACGCGTACGTGTGCACTGCAGCCACCCAGATCGACAGTTTTGAATTGATATTTCTTTGCGTCGTGATGCATTGATCTTTTATGTCGTATTGGCGAGGCCGTGCACGCGTGCGTGTACGGCAGCCAATAACACTGTTTATCTCTGTTGATGTTTTAAATCTGCTGATTTATTGTTAAACACTGTTTAGTGTTAAAATTTTCGTTATCCGGTTTCTTTGTTTAAAGAGTCGGATAGATGGGAATTATTGTGACTGTCGTCTATTTGATTATTATTGCCTCTATGCACTAATAAACTGGTTTGAATTAGACTGACCTGTGTATTATTTTCTTTTGAATATAATACTCGGGTCAGACCGAGTATTTCTACAGCTTGAAGATTTTCGAGCAGCGAAGTTAGAGAGAGAGTAAAGAATGACCTTTGTTTTCAGAAGAAAATTGTATTTTAAATATTCCGCTGTATCAGTATCAAAATTGTATAAACTCTGATGTATATAAAAAAGATTTATAGTAATGAAATAAATTCTCATTTGTTTTAATTGATTGTTATTATCTGTGTTTCTATGGCTGATTCTGTTTAAACCTTATAAACTAAATAACAATTCGTCTTTTTGAACGTTTCGAGTTGGTTTAATTACCGACTGGAGGCGGTCAAAAAGGGGGAATGTTACAGGTGGTATCAGAGCTTTGGTTTACACAAAGCTTAGTTTATGATGTTTAATATGAATAGTTACTAGAAACACTTTAAAAAGGAAACGTTTTTCAAATTTAAAGAAGTATAAAATTGTTTTTGAAATAAAGATTTTTAACTTAAGAAAAGTTAAATTGAAGTGAGTTGGCATTAATAAATATATGGATTTGAAATTTAACTAAAAGAAAAGTTAAATTGAATTGAATTAGTATTAATAAATTTATGATTTGAAGTTTAATAAAGGAAGTTAAATAAATTGAATTTGATTTGATAAATTGTTGAGATGGAAAGTTAAACTTAAAAGATAAGTGATTGTATAATATGAATCGGAAAGTCTAAATTAATAAGTTGTATAACTTATAAAATGAGAAGTTTAAGTAAAACCAGTTTTTAAAATGGTTGGACAGTTTTGTTAAGTGAAACAAAATCTGAATTTTGAATGTGATATGAATTTGACTTAGTAAAGTTAAATAAAATAGTATTTCAAATAAATTTGAGGCGAACTTAAGTTTTATGATGAAAATAAATGCAAGTGAAGATAAAATGAAACATGGCTTAAGAAATAATGAATCAAATTGAATTTGATATCAAGATGAATTAATAAAGTGATGTAATGAATATGAATTTGAGTTATATAAAGGAAATTCAACTTTAACTGTAAAAGTGAATTTGTGAATATGGTGAGTATAAAAATTCAATCTGAATTAGAATATAAACCAATTGAAATTAAGTGTGTTAAACCAAATTGAATGTAAGCAAAGTAAACAAATTTGGTTAAGTTGAATGTGCATTGGTTGCTAGTTGATCGTATAGAAATTCATTAAGTATTAATGAAATTGTATTTATGGAATTTGAAAGCTATGTAATTGAATTCAAATTGAAAGGTAAGAAATCTAAAGAGAATCAAATTTGATTTGAATTGAAAGCAAACTAACTTGAATATATATTAGTGAATGTGAACTAATTGGATATTAATGAATGTTAGTAAAAAAATCCAATGTGAATGAATCAAATGTGATTTAATTGAAAACCAAGTCGATAAATGATTTGCTAAAGAACTAGTTGATTATCTTGGAAATGGAAAACTGATAAATTTATATAATAGTTTAAATTGAAAATTTTGAATTATTATAAACGGCTTAAATGGAAGATTTGAAAAGTGTTAATAAAATATTGGAATTGTATAAGCGTTAAAAGTGAAATATTTAATGGATTTCATAAGTGAATGGAAGTTACAAAATTAAAAGTTTATAATTGTGAAGTTATAAAATGAATCGAAGTTGCAAAATAAAAGAATTTATAAGTAATTTACTTGTAAATTAAAATTCGATATAAAATTGAGTTATAAAGGAATGGTTAATAAAGCAATTTTTATAAATTGAAGTCTTTATGAATAGAAGTGAAATTTATAAACGTTGTTTATAAATTCGAAACTGACTTATTTTGATAAGTAAATCTTTATAGCTTGTTAAAGAAAGTATATCCACAATTTTGGACAGTGGATAATCTTTGAAATAAAATGTGCAGGAAATATTGAAATGGGGTTAGTGAAGTATATTCACAATTTTGGACTCTGAATATATTATTGAATAAAATGGACATGTTTAGGAATGTGATATTTTAAAACGAAGTAATTGTTTTAAAAAGATGTCTTCAAAGCATTGAATATCGAAACCATAGATTTCAACATTCATTGTTGAAATAGACGTTTTCGAATATAAGGAAATGGTGGACTATAACACTGTTGTTATAGTAAATGATTTCCGAAAGGAAATGTTTTGTGTAGTATTGGGATTTATACATCTATCTAAATTTCGAATTCCTATACTAGTGATTTTGAGTTGTCGTAACGATGTTTTACATAACATTCGTTTTGACTCAAATAAATATGTGAAAGAGAATGATTTCCTTAAAAGATGAAATATATACTTGATTTTGATTTAAGTATATCGAATATTTTCAAATGTTGAAAATAAATGGAATTTGTGAATTACTTATTTTTAAATAAGTATGGAAATGTTTTTCCAAATATGAAATGTTGTGAATATATTCCGTAAGGAATAAATGATTTGAAATTCATTTTTGAAGTCGAAGTTGAAAAGTTGAATGAGAAATTTGAACAATTAGTTCAATTTGAAATTTTTCAAAAAGATTGAATCGTTAAGTTAAAATTAAGTTTAACTTCGACATCAAAGAAATATAAGTTGAGCTTTGAATTTCAGATGATGATTTGGATTGCATGTCTAACATTGTGAATTGATGACATAGCAATTGATCTCTATTAAATATATATCTGTTGGTGGCGGAGAATTTATTCTCTTAGCTTAACACCCTTCTCTGAGACGTACGAGCTCAGAGGTTATATATCGATAGACATCAATTCTGTGTTGAGAATTGACGATGTAAGCGTGAAATCCAAATCGAATGTGAAAGTCGATAATAAATGGAATTATGAATATGAATTAGGTTTGAATAACCTTAAATTTCCAAATCGACTTAGAGGAAAATTTTGAAATCCTCTATTTTGTTATGAATATGGATATGTAAGTTTTTAGAACTTATATATATGAATGCGGTAAATTTGAAACCGTTAGTTTAGAAAGACATTGTTATGGAAATCTTATGTATGTTTACATAGATGTTATATGTACGAAATGGGAAATGAAAGTACTACATATATGATATTATGTTTTCTAAACTGAGGATGTGGAAAAGTACCTTCCATTTATTATTAAAGAAGGTATTGGAACTCGTGAAGAGTATCCATTTGAAATTCGTAGCTACGTAGAATTTTAGTCAGAGTGACTATTTGAATCGGAAATCCTTCGCGATAGTTCATCGCGATGAGATTAGATTTGATTGATGATGTTAGCGTAATTTGAGGGGCGAGATGCCCACAGTTACAAGCGATTCCACTGGGATAGTGGCGTAACCGCCGAGTAAACTGCAATCTAATGCCAGGCGAAATTTGAGGGGCGTGATGCCTACAGACACGAGCGACTCTACTGGGATAGTAGCGTAACCGCCGTGTGTACTGCAATCTATGGCGACAACCATGGCGAAATTTAAGAGATGTGAAATCTACAGCCACAAGCGACTCTACTGGGAAAGTAGCGTAACCGCCGGGTGGAACTGTAATCCATGGGGGAACGTGCTTTCCATATCCATTTTTAAAAGAATTTTTAAAAGTATTTTCACTGGGAATTGAAGCAAGTATGTTTAGTACTTGGAGATTTTTAGACCTGCGCCTGGCCAGCGTATGTCTAATGTCTGTGAGAACGAAGATGGACTTGTTAAATTTCGAGTTAGCAAGTATTTTCGAACTGTAAATAGCAAAATCAATGATTTGAAATTAAAGTTTCAAAATTCCTACCTAATGAATTAAGGAAGAGGATCTTTGAAATGTTTTGAAAGTCCACAGCTTTGGAAGATATATATTGTATAAATCTCTAATGTGAAGAATTTTGAGTTTGAATCTGAGTTGTAAATTAAAAATGTTGATAAAAGACTTTTGCGTTTTGATTTTAGAAATCAATGATTGTAGAAATCATTGAGCAAAAGTGAAGATAAACAGAACTAGTGAGATTAAACAAATGGAATGAATCCTATATTCATTTATTTGTAATAAGTTTTAAGTTTAGTAAAAATTGACTAGAGTATAAATGTTGATGAAATTTAAACAACCTTTCCTTTTCGTGGACGAAAAGTTTTTAAGGAGGGGAGTTTGTAACGACCCTGAATTTTGAACAATTTAAATTGAAAATATTTAATTAATTTTAAATATTTGAATGATGATTTGACTTGAATTTCAAATTATCAGAATGAATTGGTGATTAAATTTTTGAATTTAATCTATTGAAAGTTGAATAAAATTTGAATCTTCGATTTTAAGCCGGTTAAAAATAATTTAAAAGCTTGGAAAATTCATATTGATAATGCTGAAGGTAATAGAAGTTTCAGAATTTAATTTGAAAGCGATTTGTTCAGTTTTGAAATTGTATCGTTTAAATTGAATTTAAAAATAACCTTCCGAGGCACAGTCTCGGAATTTGACGAAACCAGTTTCATTGGGTCCGTAATATTGAATTATTACTGGATTTCAATTTTCGTATTTATCAGAATTGTTTTATGAATATATGGCGGGTAAACGCGTATAAAAATTAATCGAATTTAAATTTGAATTTCTGTAATAACCGGGGTTTTTGCATCGATTTGATATCATTGTTAAACGATTTCTCTGCTAGCTAGTTGCTTGTAGGAGTTTTGATTTGAATTGAAATTCGTTTAGAAAAATTTAACAATAAAAATTTGTTAAAGAAAATATCTACAAAATAAAGATAAAAAGAAAAAAAATTGTGAAGGGTTAAGTGGGCTTTGAGAAATATATACTGGCCCATACCCATACCCTTGTCTCGGTTAAAACACGAACCCCCCCTATTTTTCTCATTCATTCGTAACCCTAAGAAAAAAAAATCGAAGACAAAAAAAATGGCGGCGAGGGGAAACTAGGGCTTAGGCGATTCGATCTTCTGGCTTTGACTTCCTTCGAATTTCGTTCGTCTCCAAATAGCTAGGGCTCGGCAATCTTGTTCGATCTGGAAATTTAGGGCTTCTGGGCGCCGACTTCAACAACTCGATCGAGTGGATATCGCGCTCATTACTCACCTCGGCTGCTTCGATTCGTGATAAGGTGAGTAATTTAAATTGCTCACATCTAATTCATCTTAATTCCTATGCTTCAGATTGTTCGATTTTTTTTACCATTTCTTTGGTATTGATCGGATTGACTTCGGTCACTTGAATTTTATATGCGATTCCCTGATTCTGTAGTATCCACGACTTTGAAAAATTGTTGGTATCGGTAGCTTTGGCATTGATTTTGTTCGTCTTTTGCCATACTAATCATGCTAGCTTATTCCTGCTAGTTCATTGTATAGTCTGGTCGAAAATTTTGGTGTATGCATTGAGTTACATCACTGGTTTGAACTTCGGGCTTTGAATCTTGTTTGACGATGTTGTTTTCAGTAGCATTGATTACAAAATTTGTAGCTTTGGTATTGAAACATTTTTTTTTATGCTCTGCCCACTTTGAGTTGGAACTGCAGCTGTTTTAATTCAAATATTCTGTTTTGAGAAAAAAAAAACAATATATTTTGCCTTGTTCTTGATTGTGATACATGTACATTAGTGACTGGTTTTTTTTTCATATATGATTTCTACTTGGGTTGCGCTGTCCAGTCTCAGGTAGTTGTTACTGGTGACTTCGGCATACCTTAATTTATACTGTAGTTATCTTGGTTCAAAACTGATAACTGCTGTTGGCATCACTTGTTGATTTCACCTGTTGGCTTCGGCCTTAACTATGTCAAGCTTGATTTTGAAGTGTCTGCATTTGAACTTGATATTTTTGAACCACTGTGATCACCGATGCTATATTGTACATATGTATATAATAGTTCCTTTTTCATGTTCTTTGAAGTATTTCTGCACTTCTGGTTTCTCTGGTGGACCTTCACACCTGTAGTCATCATGTCCATTTGTTCATATGTGCACCATGGTTCATTTATCAACTATTCTGGCTTGACTGTTTTTAAAACAAAAACGTGGCTTTGTATTCAGATGCTCTGCTACTTCATATATTCATCGGTGTTGGCATTGTTTGATATCTCTGTGAATCCTTTGTGAGCTTCTGGCCATCTGCACTGTTTTGGACTTGCAGTTGCATTTCATTCATTTTTTTTAGTTGCATTGCCCAGTTTCGCAGTTGCATCCCCTATATGTGTTTCTACCTGAACATCACTGCATTGGTTTCATGTAGTATTCGGGCCTTACATCTTACTGTTCACTAGTAGTTGACTAGCTGTTTTGGGAGTTCCAGGTTCATTTTATTTTAATGTGTGCAGGGTGAGTTTTACCTGTTGATCATTTTTGAAACCTCAGTTTTGCATCTGGTTGGATTTCTTTGATTGTTTCAACAAGTAACAGATATGCACTTGATCCTATCTTTGTCACAAATGCTATATCACTTCATTCATTCACTGTTGTGCATTTGGCATTTATCATGCTGGACCACTGTCTGCATTCATTTCAAATGTTGTTGATATTAGTTTGTTTCACCTGACACCATACATGTAGACTTATACATGATCATAAGTTTGATTTATTTCTGGTTCATTTGGAGTTGCCATCTTCTGACTTGTTTACCTGAACTGTTAGCATTGACTTTACTTGACTGCTTGACCTTATGCATGTAGTCATATAGTAGCTGGAATTGGTCGTGTTGCTTGATTCACTGCAACCATATTATCACAGTATATTTGTTTGAGTCTGGGTCCATTTCGAGCTTGAGTTGCTTTGTTGAGTTTTTGTCCACTGTTTGACTTAGTGGCCTTCCACTTAGGCTGGCACTATAATGTGCAGTCTGGTTACATGCTGTTGATCTTCACGTGACTGAAACCTTGTTGCAGTCCTACCTTTGTTTCTATGTGGTGACTTTATATTCGGTGGTGGCGAGGCCGTGCACGCGTACGTGTGCACTGCAGCCACCCAGATCGACAGTTTTGAATTGATATTTCTTTGCGTCGTGATGCATTGATCTTTTATGTCGTATTGGCGAGGCCGTGCACGCGTGCGTGTACGGCAGCCAATAACACTGTTTATCTCTGTTGATGTTTTAAATCTGCTGATTTATTGTTAAACACTGTTTAGTGTTAAAATTTTCGTTATCCGGTTTCTTTGTTTAAAGAGTCGGATAGATGGGAATTATTGTGACTGTCGTCTATTTGATTATTATTGCCTCTATGCACTAATAAACTGGTTTGAATTAGACTTACCTGTGTATTATTTTCTTTTGAATATAATACTCGGGTCAGACCGAGTATTTCTACAGCTTGAAGATTTTCGAGCAGCGAAGTTAGAGAGAGAGTAAAGAATGACCTTTGTTTTCAGAAGAAAATTGTATTTTAAATATTCCGCTGTATCAGTATCAAAATTGTATAAACTCTGATGTATATAAAAAAGATTTATAGTAATGAAATAAATTCTCATTTGTTTTAATTGATTGTTATTATCTGTGTTTCTGTGGCTGATTCTGTTTAAACCTTATAAACTAAATAACAATTCGTCTTTTTGAACGTTTCGAGTTGGTTTAATTACCGACTGGAGGCGGTCAAAAAGGGGGAATGTTACAATAATGAAATTTGTTTTAATAAACATTTTGAAACTAGTAAATATTTTATAATAAAAGATTTTGGAAAGTATTTGATTTGGAAAGAATTTTTAATTTGATATAAATATAAAACTAAAGTTGTGAAAAACTACTGATTTGAATTTGGATTTTTTTTGAATTTGAATGATATGTGATTTGAAAAAAAGGATTGTTGAAATGCTATATGAATTTGAAATGAATTGACATTTAAAATTAATATTTTGGCATAAATATCAAGTAAGAAGTGGGAAAAGGTGAAAGGAAGAGGGGATTCGAAGAGGGGGCTGTGAGCAATGGAGGAGGATGGGTGGTGTTGCCTTGGTTTGAATATGCTAAAAGTTGGATCTTTAGATTTTGGTAACGGTAGGAAGTGTCCCTATGATTCTTGTGGCTTTGTACTAATGTTTTGCTTGGAAATAAACGAGTTTTCTCACTATCTTGTTTTTATATATTTTGTATATATATGTTGTGTTTGAATTATAAAGTTAAAGTGACATTAGCTAATTAAAGTTATAAACTCTGGACCCCTCTTGCTTTTGAAAGTAATGACAATTTTATATTATATAACATCACTTCTTTTACCCTCTTAAACATGTGGCATGACCTATACTTGATTTTTAAATGGTTATTTGGCCCATGTGCTGAATTGAAGTCAGTTTGAAAGTGTTTGAAGCAAGAATAGTCGTTATAAGTGCACTTCAATATCCTTTAACTTCAACTTGTGTAAATTGGATATTTGTGATCTTAACATGGCATAATTTGATTTGGTTATTCTCTACATTTATTTTGGTTTATCTGAAAGTAAATAAATGGTTTGTAAATTTATAGAAATTATGACCCAAATTTGTAGAAGTAAGAACAAAAATGTGGATATAAATACACTTTATAAATATAGCTCGTTTTTGAGAATTTTTATAAATAAATTGAAGACATTCTTAGGGATTTATTTCCATGGTTAGTTAGTGCCCTAAGGGTAATTCTTACTACAAAAATTTCAAAACTTATGTCACTTGCTAAAGTGATTAAAAGTAGTCATAAAGATCGTGCTTTTCAATGTAGTTTTTAATCGGGACTTTTAACTGCATTTATAAATGTTGTAGTAAGTCGCTTAAGGTTTTAAGTGTTTAAAAATGATATTTAAATTTGGTATTTTTTAAATCTTTTTAGAGATGTTTTTCTAACCTATTTTGAAGTATTTTAAAGTTGGTTTGAAGTTTAAATATATTTTTAATAATTATATATGTATTTTCAAAGTAAAGACAATTTATAATATAAAACATGTTTTTCATCAAATTATAAATTAGTTATTTTTAAGGGATATTTTACGGAGATATTTAAAACCTATTTACTAGTACTTTTAAAGTATATAAAATTTTTTAAAAAGGTAATTGACTAGGACTAACACTAAAATCCAATGAGGTGGACTTCTCTATTTGTGAGAGTTAAGATTAATATCGAATAAGGATGGTGCAATAGAACTCTAACCTACCAGCTTCCCTCTTGAACAATGAGTGGTTAATTTGAAATGTTAGAAATATGGTAATCTTATGGTATACTTTCTTATTTAAATGGTAATTAACGTTGCTTAATGCCAAATCGGACGAAGTTAGCTTATATATTTGTGAGACTTAAGATTGATGTCGAGTAGGGACCGAGCAACAGAGCTCTAAACTACTGACTTTCCTCTTGAACGAGGAATAGATAAATCAGGAATGTCGGAAATGGGTTGATCGTTGTTACTTGTTTATGAAACTCATTAATACTATACTTTACACTAAAAGCCAATGAATAGACTTATCTATTTGTAAGCTTCAAGAACGAAGTGTCTAGGAAAGGTATTGATGCAGCTAGTGTTCTAACTTACCTGACTTCACTCTTGGACGAGCAATAGTTAAGTTGAAATATCGAAAATGAGTTAAATATTCGAATATTGATTTGTATAAGTAAGTATGTTAACTAGATATTCGATCAGTCGACCATTGAACTTAACCAAATATTATTAATTTAGATTTTTAAAAAGAATGTTTTATAGATGATATAAGTATGGAAATGTTTTGATTTTGTTGTGACAATGTGTTAAATGACATTCTTCTTTAACCCTTTTTTATTATACTTACGAGTGTAATGGCACGCACTTCGCGCGTGAATTGTTTTTCTTATAAATTGTATATGTTTAAATCAGTCAAAAAAATAATTTTTTTATTTTCAAGTGATATTAACATTTGTATATTTGTCTGCGGCTGCGACGTAGTGAAAAGGAGGCTTGGGTTCTGATAAAAAGACAAAGGTTCGATTCCTACCATGAGCTTCCCTATCCTATATAAATTTACCCGGGGGTACGGGGGCTTGGATCAGCGGGCGGCTTTACTGTACCCTCCTTAGGAGTTTACCGTCCTGCAGGGTTCTCCTGGGTCTTCAAAAAAAATTGTTTATTTGCAAAGAAATATTTTGAATTTATAAAGAAATTTTAATTTTAGATTCTATTTTTAGAAGCATTTGAATTTGTAAATCATGTTTAATTATTAGATGCTACTTTTAGGGGCAATTGAATTTGTAAAAGAAATTTAGTATTAGATCCTATTTTTAAGTGATTAAGATTGGATAATATATAGACGGACATTTTTGGTAGTTCAGGTTGATACCAAAAAAGTGTGACACCAAAGCTATTACAAATATTATTAAAGATGAACGTAAATAGATCTTTAAAAGAATGTTTTAAATATAAGCTTTAGTGAAATGGTTTTGGGTTTGTAGTGATAATATTTAAGTAACATTAATATCAAACCTTTTTGAATGGATTTTTGAAAGTAATCAGATCCTAAAACGAATATTTTAAAGGAAATTATAATATTGGAATCTTTTGGAGAAAGATAGAAAAACCAAAGGTTTAATGTAAGAAATCTTGTTAATGATTTATGAATATACTTATACCATATGAGATAAGTACATGGATACTTTTGGAAAGAGTACAAATAAATAGCAGAAATTCATAAATGAAGTTTTATCTATACTATACTATTATTAGTGAGTGAAATTTCAAGCTCACACAGGCCCCCTTGAAATTTGGCAACTGAATAGTCTCTGAATCTGTATTTCCTTTCTTTTATTCTTCAATAGCTCGCAGGCCTCCTTTCATTTCATAGTCAAAGTTTGAAACAAACAGTCACTCGCTTAGCTTTCCCTTTTTGTTCTCATCTTTATTCTTCCTTCTGCCATCTAAACCCTAAAATTTACTTCTGTTCCTGATTTGAGTCTTTGGCGGTGCATCATCGTCTGCCTCCCCTTTTATACCCTTTGCATACCCCTACATCTCCATATCTTTGCGCCCTTTCAGCCTCGCGTTGCTGTTCCGGTTACCATTTGATGGTCCCCTCATCTTTTCAATAGTCGTTAGTTTTATCTCTCCAGCGCTCGATTGCAGAATTAATCCACTTGCTCAATCGACGAATCCTCATCTCTGGAGGCTGGTTATCTTTTCAGTGCTGAGGTATTGGATCTATCATCCCGAGTTATTGTTTTAGTCTGACATCTCTAAATATTTGAAGGTCTGTTCCGTCATCATGTTGCAACTGGGTTGTTTTGAATTTTTACTATATTTTTGCTCATATACAAAAGAGGTTATCCTTTCATCATGTACAAAAGAGGTTGATTTTTGTATATACGTGCATTGTTGGAACATTTAAGTATGAAGTTAGTTTGGTTTACTATATTTGGGAACATTTGTATAATTTACAAAGAAACCACAATTATTTTCATGTAAGAATTTAATGTTCTGCATTTAAGCTTTTATAACCCACTTAGTTCAATATGTTATGTTCATTTTCCTGACTTTTGCCTCAACTGTGCTATTACAATATTAAATTTCACATGTCGCTTATACAGATTTTCATCATCCTCTTAAAAGCAACTTTTGTCTGACTCATTCAAACAGATCGCTTCCGTTTTCTTATTAGATTACCATAGTATCCATGAACAACTTGATATCTATTTTCAATGTTATAAATAATCTATATTATATTATTATTACTTAGTTGGAATTCAACAGCGCACAAGCCCCCTGAATTTTTTCCCTCAATTTTAAACTCAAACGACGGACTGGCTTTCCTCCTTTTCCTCTATTTCTCATTCTACCTTTTCCCAAACCTAAATGATAACTGTGGACTGTTTTTCGATTATGTTATCATCATCCTCTCAAAATTAACTGACCTCCACACATTGAGCTTAACACAAATAATCTCCTATATTGCATGCCTTTGTTTGATGTGACAAATTGGATATGCAAATCATACTCAAATAACTGCTTCAGGGGCTGTCTATGTCACATTATGGATCGTACTTCTTAAGACCTCTTGCAATCTTGCCTCAAGCCAATGTAATTTTTTTCTTTTGATTTATTATTGTAGTACATGCAATAGAAATGATGCTTTAGGAGAATAAGATTTTCGTTACATTTATGCATTGTTGTTATAGTGATTTTTTCGTGTCAACATGCTGTATGGTTGCTTATGTTGAAGTATTGCTAATTATGACGTATTTCTTCGCAAGATTTCAAAAGATTAGAGATATTTTCCGAGTCTTTGGAATAAGTAGCATTTAGTGTGGAAATATTTTCACAAAAAAATGTGCAAAATATTTCTATTATGAAAAACTCATTTATTAAATGAGAAAAATATATTCGTCTACTGATAACTTATATGTTAAATTTCCAATGTTGGATGTTTCTTAAAATATGTATCCTTGAACACTACTCGATCTACCGAAATATATACTGTTATTATTTTGAATTATGATATTTAAAGTTTGAAATGCATTTTTTATGTCCACGATGATGTACGTGGACTGACTTTACTTTAAGAATATGAGGCCCGAACTGGTTTTTGACTTGGCATCTATACATATAAGCATGAATGTTTTCAAAACGAGATTTAAATCGTAAATCGTAAATTTCAAACTTTAAATCGAAACGAGATTCAAATCATAAATCATAGATTCAAAAGATTCGTATTTGAAGGTTTGCACACAATTTGAAATTGATTTTGATGTTTGAACTTCTACAATTAAACATAAAACTCAATTTCCTCTCTTATTATATTTTTATTTTATTTTGAAAACATTGTATTTTGAATTTTGAATCCAAATAAACATACTAAGTATGTTAGTATATAAGTAGAATGTTTTTTTATTTGCGGTTTTGACTACGTTTGGATCGGAATGTAAATCGAATTGTTAAGGGAGAGATCCGATCCGAATCGGGATTTAAATCGTGGGATTTTAGGATTTTAGGATTTTTGACAACAATGATAAGCACAATTGCTGTATTGCGCCATTTTTGATTTTTTTTCATGAGGTTTCTTCTTCATTGAAATTTGCTATTGTATCATTGAAAGGATAATGGTTCTTATCAAATAGGTGGACACATGCTACAAAATTTGATAATTCACTTTATCATAAAAAAACCTTTGTTATTGATGTCAATGGCCTTTGATTCCTCCAACGCTGGATAGACAATCTACAGAGTAAACACCAGGATATATATCATTATTTTTCCTTTTTGGTGGTTACTTTTCCTTATTACCATATTTAAAAAAAATTATTTCTGCCTATGTTGAATATCCAAATACATGCAACATTTGTTATCCCGCCTTTTGGCAAGGCTGAGATACCGAGAAACTAGCTGAAAAAGAAACAGGATCACACGTCTTCAACTTTGAATGATTGTTGGGCAACTGCAAATATCGATGAATTATGCCCGAGTTCGGATCGGGCTACAATTGATAAGACACGTCAAGTGAAGCTGTGGAAACCAACGCTCCAAATTTTAGGACAATCCGAGTTCGTATGCTCAAGATATCGCCTATGGAAAATGGATGAAGTGGTACAGGTTCGAATCCCTCGAGAATAGCATAGGCTCGAATCGATCAGAAGAAAGCCATGCTCCGAATCCATCAACCACACATTGGTTCGAATCCATCCACGAGGCCTTGGTTCGAATCCATCGGGACAAGGCCATGGTTCGTATCCATCGAATGCGAGCCTCAGCCTCGAATCGATTAGAACGGATCACACTTCGAATCCATCGGAGCCATTCCATGCTTCGAGTCCGAGAAGTGGAAGGAGCTTCGAATCCATCCTGTAATTGTCTTCGAACCCATTACCTCGCATCCATTGAGCATTCCCACCTTCGAATCCATTACCACGAATCCACCCAGACAAAGCGGCGAAGAACATGGAGTCGACCCAGTCAATACGGAGTGAAAAGCGGATCGATACGAGGAACATGCACCACATCATTGCCTTCACATGCAGGAGCATGGATTCGACCCTATGGATTCGAACCATATCGATTCGAACGAATCCATAGGACGAAGAGCGTCGTCTTGAATCGATCATAACTTGAGATCTATAAGTCCAAATGTTATGAAATTTTCACAGAAGCTTGAGCACATGTTGAAGAATTTTCACACCAAATTTCAACTCGATTGGACAATTTCTTGATCGATTCGAACATAGCTTCGAATCGATCCCAAAGTGGGCCCAGACTTCCAGAAAGCGGGCATGTGGGCCCCCTAACGTACTGGAGCTGGTCTCCTTTCAGTTTAGGAGAAATATCAGCCTCCTACACCTATAAATAGAGCCCCTGGTCATTCAGAAACGGGGTCGGATAATTCTAAGAGCTAAAGAGCGCCCAGACTCTGCCAGATTTACTCTGAATCACCACTGCTTCCTTAGATTCAAACTTAGCTCAGAAGATCAGTTGTAATACGACGTATGAAATTGTAATCTTCAAGTATCGAGCAATAAAATCATCAAACTTCATAGTGGACGTAGGCAAATCGCCGAACCACTCTAAATCGCTTGTCTTTGCACTTTACATTTCTGTTATTTGAAGTTTTTGTTAGATAATCCTCAGTTTTTAATCTTCATTCTTCACGTTTATCTCTTCAAAAACTTTCGAACAATGTTGTGCCCATTTTTGGTACAAACACTTTGGTGCTTTCACTGAGAAAAAAACAGCTTTTCTCCTGCTCTTCGGATCTACCATCGATACCGGATTGCGTAAAATCCAAGAGGAAGATCCATATCTCTACTCCAGAATCCTTCCACTCTATTCAGATTTGCATAAAATCTAGGAAAGGAATTCGCTACTCAAAATGGTTAGTACAAGAACCACTTCTACAGCTGCTGACCAAGAAGGTCGAGATCAACAGAATCCTGCACAGTTGCCTCCATCCAACCAAGGCAACACTGCTCACTCAGATTTGTCTGGGCCAGTAACCAGACAAGAGTTCCAGACGTTACTCCAGGAACTGACCCAAAGCCGGCAACAGTTGGCCGAACAGTTGCGTGCCAACATTGAATTGACCAATCAATTAAACCGCCAAAGGCGCAAGAAAACAAGGAAGGATGATGCTTCCCACTCGTCCACTGAAAGTTCTGCTTCATCTGACTATCACGGCAGAACTACACGCCCCCGTTTGGACGCAGGTCATACACTAGTTACCGAGTATCAACCCGCCTTGACTGTAGGACAATTGAGGGTCCGACCGTCAACTAGTTCCCAGGCCGGGCCCTCATCACGAGGAGGTATTGCCCCACAGAACACCACAGGCGATCGCGCTACAACGGCCGCGGCAGAGACAAGGGTTGATACCCGAAACCTATCAAATCCAAATGATCAACGACGTGGGCGTACTCCTGAACCATACGTCCCAGAAGAGGTGGAGCCAAGGAGGCGAGATATAGGCCGTCGACAACGTCCAGTCCAAGCTCGCGCTATGGAACCAGACCACACCTTAGTTCAGCCTACACGGAATGTGGCTATGCCTGACATTTCAACCATGGTATGTCAAATGATTCGCGAGAGTCAGGGACTTATCAACGATGACTGGGGGATCTACCGTAGTCAAACTCCTTTCACTGACGAAATACTGCACGCTGAACCTCCTCGACGATTCAGAATGCCAACTCTCCCTCTGTACGAAGGAAATTCCGATCCCAATCAACATATTTTAAAATATGAATGGTCAATGAGCACCGCAAGGGCTGATGATGCAATAAAATGTCGAAGCTTCCCCATCTCTTTAGGAGGGATTGCAACAATGTAGTTCACTAGGTTGCCACCAAGATCCATCCCTTCGCTCGACCAACTGGCTAAGAAATTTATCGAACAGTTTCGTATGCATGTCACTAGGCCTAAAGACGTTAACACCTTATCTAGTGTCACCCAGGCTAAGGGAGAGATGCTCAGGCGTTACCTGGAAAGATTCCACGCAACATGCGTGGAAATTAGCAAACCCAACGACAACTCGATTCTGATAGCGTTAACCAAAGGGATCGATCCCGACTCGGAATTTGGAAATTGGTTAGCTGGGAAACCACCCGCCTCATTGGACCGTTTCTACTCCAAAGCCGCCCAATTCTTGCGACAAGAGGACTTGAGACATTCTAGGAAACAGGGCGATGCGGTACCTAGAACTGAAGGAATACAGAGTAATGTGGCAGTCAAGAAGTCCGGTGAGAGTTCCTGAAAAGTCCAGCTAAATATACAGAATAAACAAGCTCGGCCGAGAGTCAGCAGTGGTCAGGATAAGAAGAGAGACCAAAATCGAGGCCCGCAGCGTAGGACCCCGATGTTTGACAGTTACACACCATTGAATACGTCGTTGGAAAACGTGTATTTGCAAACCTACAATGTAGAGCAATATAAGAAACCTGCTCCGAAGCAATCATCGGAGAGATAGATTCAGACAGGAAAGTTTTGTAGATTTCACGAAAGTTACGGCCACAATACCAACGAGTGTCGACATCTGCAAGACCTCGTTGAAAAATTGATCAGGGAGAGAAAGTTGGACCAGTTTGTATGGGCACTGCCGTCTAGTGGAGCGGGCCCCTCAAAGCAAAATCATACACAGAATCAGGCAAGACAGGAAAAACCGGGTCGTGACGGAGGAAGATTGGTAATTAATGCTGTAAGTAGTAATCCTCATCCAGCGGTCCGAAGCTGGGAAGAAATGGAATCATATAGCAACTTAGCTAAACGCCCTAACTTCGAGTATAATAATAACTTGGGCGGTAAACCTTCAACCAAACGAAAGAGAGCAATGACTAACGACATCACTTTCCGGGACAACGACGTTGACTACGTCGGAAGCCCGACTACTGACCCACTTGTGATATCAACCCGGGTAGGCCCGATGTGGATGAAGAGGATTCTGATTGACTGTGGGAGCTCTGTGAATATTATATTTGTACATGCTTATAATCAAATAAAGACGAAGGCTGGGGATCTGAAACCCTGCCAAACTCATCTCTATGGATTTAATGGCAGCGCTACCGTACCAGTTGGGATGGTAGAGTTACCAGTTGAGTTGGGAGCCGGATAATGTAGGTCGATTCGAATATTGCAGTTCATTGTGTTGGATGTAGAGTCGCCATATAATGCCTTTTTAGGTCGACCAACCCTTGCTGAATTCAGGGCCATAATAGCCCCGTGGTGTTTAACTTTAAAATTCACAACCGTCAACGGAGTTGGGGTCGTCCAGGGCGATCAGGTTGATTTAAGAACAATCATACACCGAAATCGAGTTGCCCGATTGCGCAATGCCAAGGACCGACTTAAAACTTTTGAACTAGGTGAGCGAGTCGCTAAGAAAGATTATCCGGCACTCCCGCCCATCAGATCAACATGGAAAGGGTCGCGCAAGATTAAGCGAAAGCTCAAGGATGGCGAATTCAAGTTATCACCCATTGATGGCTTAACTTTACCAGGGGCCTGGAATAGCGACAACCTTCATCGCTACTGCAATTAACAGGCTATGTTTATTTATTTAGTTTAAATTCCATTTTAAAATTTGTTTCAGCATTTCGAAATTAGAACTTACAATAAGGCAACTGACTTTGCCATGTTTTCTGATTTCAGCAATAAAATGCCATTTCTTCGGGTCAGAGCTGTGATTCATTAAATACAATGTACAACATCACGATGCACGGAGAGCTAAAATTCCTTCACGTAATGGGATTTATTCAAGAACGGAGTGGCTGTGATACGACCAGCCACTCGCTAAGTGAAGCCCGAGCTCGAGGGAAAGCCATCACATCAAAGCTAAAATTGGATTGATACACGACAATCCTTCCTTAACTCCGTACTCCCAGAGTGCGAGACGGAGTATAAACCTTCCTTAACTCCGTACTCCCAGAGTGCGAGACGGAGTATAAACATTCCTTAACTCCGTACTCCCAGAGTGCGAGACGGAGTATAAACATTCCTTAACTCCGTACTCCCAAAGTGCGAGACGGAGTATAAACATTCCTTAACTCCGTACTCCCAGAGCGCGAGACGGAGTATAAACATTCCTTAACTCCGTACTCCCAGAGCGCGAGACGAAGTATAAACATTCCTTAACTCCGTACTCCCAAAGCGCGAGACGGAGTATAAACATTCCTTAACTCCGTACTCCCAGAGCGCGAGACGGAGTATAAACATTCCTTAACTCCGTACTCCCAGAGCGCGAGACGGAGTATAAACATTCCTTAACTCCGTACTCCCAGAGCGCGGGACGGAGTATAAACATTCCTTAACTCCGTACTCCCAGAGCGCAAGACGGAGTATAAACATTCCTTAACTCCGTACTCCCAGAGCGCGAGACGGAGTATAAACATTCCTTAACTCCGTACTCCCAAAGCGCGAGAAGGAGTATAAACATTCCTTAACTCCGTACTCCCAGAGCGCGAGACGGAGTATAAACATTCCTTAACTCCGTACTCCCAGAGCGCGAGACGGAGTATAAACATTCCTTAACTCCGTACTCCCAGAGGGCGAGACGGAGTATAAACATTCCTTAACTCCGTACTCCCAGAGCGCGAGACGGAGTATAAACATTCCTTAACTCCGTAATCCTAGAATGCGAGATGGAGTATAAACATTCCTTAACTCCGTACTCCCAAAGTGTGAGATGGAGTATAAACATTCCTTAACTCCGTACTCCCAGAGTGCGACCCAGAGTGCGAGACGGAGTATAAACATTCCTTAACTCCGTACTCCCAGAGTGCGAGACGGAGTATAAACATACATCAATTCCATATTCATCCTCAAGACTGGGGGCAGGACCCAAAAACAAAAATCGAATTGAAGACGGAAGAGAATATACTTTCATTTCCATTATCAACAAAAAGAATTCGATTACAAGATGATTCGGGAAAGAAAATAAAATTCCTGCTAGTGGGAGCCGAGTCCACATCTATACACGGCTATAGAGAAAACCAAAAGACAAAACACTACCAAAAAACTAAAGAAGGAGTTCAATCTTTCTTCTTCCTTATCTTCTTCTTCGAGGGAGTCCCGCTGGAGCCCCTACCAAACCTCTTCCTCGCTCTCTTATTCTTCTTCGGTTTGCCCTCAGATAGCGACATGATGTCCACCTCTTCCTCAGAACTAGAGGAAACAGGGATTCTTTTGGAGGGTGAAGCCGGAGAAATAGGATCAGTAGCAGGAGGTGGGACAGGAGCACTCGCAATTACCACAGTGCCGCCAGGCGATATCATCATTAGCAGGGCGTGGCCTGACGGGCCCATACCGGCGGTCACTACGGCCATCTCAGCATTAATCTCAGCCAAAATCTCATCTCCACGAGATGCTTGGGCCGCGCTGGATATGCTAGTGGCTGGCATGGAAGAACTAACAGTCGGAGTGGTCCCACTCATAGAAAAGGATGGATCGATGAAGGGATCGTTGGGTTGATTGAGGAGTTCCTCAATCATCTGAGCGTCAAAAGATAACGTATTCAATTCCCCTTCTTCACCAACCATAGAAGATGTCATAGTAGCTTCGGTGACGATGGCCCCCTGAGCTTGATATGAAGCTTGAGATACGGGAGGTGCAGAGATAACGACTTTGGTCACTGAAATATGAAAAGATGACGATTGTTAGCTAAGTGTGTTGCTTCATGATCATCACACTAAAAAACAGGAAGCATTCAAATACCTTCCTTAGCCTGACCCGGAACGTGGACAGGAGTAGAGGCAAGAGTATCGGTGGAAGACAATTGCGGCTGGTCTGGATTATATGCGGGGACGGACTGGGCATCGACCGCACAAGTGGTTTCAGGCAATGTTGGAATTACAGCTCCAACACTTGTTTCGTGATGCTCAATCCCCGAGCCCTCACCCATCTCTATCTGTTGAACACCAAGCCTCTCTCTCGCCACAAAAACAACCGCCTCATGAAGAGCTTTCCTCTCTTCCTCAGTAAGCAAGCGCATCTCAAGCTCGAAGTCATCCAGTGTTTCATCCGGATGCGCCGCTTTCTTCTCCTCCACCAATCTAGTCCAGGCGTTATATAGAATCATGGAGTCATCTCCCAGCCACGATAAATTTCTGTGCTCTAACACATTGGCGTTGTATGTAACCAGGAGATCATCAAAATCAGCATCCATCCTGGACCGCTCCGCCATAATCTTTTCCTAGATCTCTGCATCCACAGATTTGGACTTGGCCACCGCCGCAGCAAGTTCGGCCCGAAGTGACACAGCTTGGTCACACGCCTCCTGAGCGGTGGTGTTAGCAGCATCTTTCTCTTTCACCACTTCAGCAAATTTGGCCTTGAGCTCATTCAGCTCCTTAATGGCTGCATCTCGCTCAGCTACAACGTTGGTATAGCGGTGGCCCATCTCTTCAACCGTGGCACAGTGTGCCTGTTGCATTCTCGCCATTTTGGCCACAGTATCCTCATGCTTTTTGAGTGCTTGGAGTTCCGAGCTTCGAGAAGACTCCATCTCAGACTGAAGAACTTGAATGATGCGGTCTTTCTTGACAATCTCAGCATCTCTTTCCTGAATAACTTTCGCCCGATCAAAAGCCACCTTTGAAGCTTTCATGGCCGCTTTGTACCACTCCTTGTATTGGACATAGAAGTCACGAATATAGCTGTGCGCGATATTTTCAGCATCCTGAGGAATCCTCTTGAGATGAGGAGGAAAAACGTATGCGTCCATACAGATTTCTGGGAAGTCCTTCTTCATTTGAGCAAGCTGGATGGCACCTTCGCTTGTCAACTCAACCGGAGCCTGCTCCACGATAGCAGCTGTCGGTGGTTCAACTCTAGGCCGTTGAGTCTCAGGCCTTGAAGACTGGGAAGGCTGCTGCTGCTGTGAAGGCCCAGGGGTATCTACGGGGGCCCTAGGAGGCGGAGGAGAACGAGATCGTGATCGGTACTGATGGCCCCGATCTCTGTCAGCACGATCATGGCCAGAACGGTCGCGCCAATAATCTCTATCCCTGTCATAGCGCTCCTGGCTAGTGTAACCTCGCTCGTGGTCCCTATCTGATTCTCTCCTACGAGAATCATAATATGGGGAAGATTGACGCACGTTACGGAGCCTGTCCAAAGTAGACCCGCGACCCGACATCTCACCTGCAATAAGAAGGAGCTACAGATTAGAATCCTACAAAACGGTAATTAATATGCGAAAGTCATGTAGTGGTGTGGAAGTGTGTGAAAATGTGTAAACCCCTAGACCAACCGGAAGTGTTGAACGCACTCAAAGGAAAGGGCTCGCTCATATTTAATACATCTTAAAATTCCTCCAACCCAGGATTACATGGAATCAATATAAAATCCGGGAAGGAAATGTCGTCAAGCCCTTTAAAAGTATCTCTCGAATGAGAAGGGGCGGCCTCAGAAATCGTGACTTCGGAAGTGGGAGGAAACACATCCACAGATTTCCACCCCTTAGACTTAAATTTTTTAGAAACGGCGGTCTTGCTTTTCCGTCTTTCTCACAACTCTTCGAAGTTGCCCGAAAGATCAGCCATCGGCTCTACATCTGTATGGGTCCTTTCTTCATCGCTCATTTCGGTTATTGTAATCCCAGGCATTTTCTTCGCCGTTGTCTTTTCCTTCTTCTCCTTGCTTTTCTTCTTTGAGGCAGGCTTTGACATCCCCTCGATGACTATACTCTGATTTATTTCAATCAAGCCGAGAGTTCTTAAGTTGTAGTCACTCAACACCGAGTCGATGTGTCTCAGCTCACTCGGAACTTCTTGAAGACTTTGGACTATGCCCTTGTAATACCCGCCATCGGGTCTGGAGATAATGGCTGTAAGAAAAACAAGATGTCAATACCAATGCCAAAGAACTGTTGATCAAAGAAAATCATCGGCATATGAGGACACTTACGCCTAGACAACCATCGCCTAGCGAAACCAGGAGGACACCGGACATAGAACCATTCATTCTTGAAGTAGCTTAGTCTGGTCCATGCTCCAATAATAACTTGGCAATTTCTGACTGCCTCCAAAAATGTAAAGGATGGGCTATCGCCCCTGCTCTTGAAATTAAATATGTGTCTGATCTCGGTTGGCCTTGGTGGGCGAAAGAGACAATCCATAAATATGACGAAGGCACTATTCAACAACGCATGTCCGTTGGGATGAAGTTGCGAAGGAGCAATTCCTAAGTATGACAGCATTTCCATGATGTATTGATTAAAAGGAGGAAGCGTTCCAGCCGCGCAAGCATGGCGGTATAAGGCGGTATATCCTTCGGGCGGATTATACGGTCTGTCATTGGCACCGGGTAATAAAACATCGTTCAGAGATATGTTGTGTTTCAAGCATATCCGGCCCAATAAGGATTCAGAGATATTAGACCGGACAGAATCAACAGGATCCTCGATAAATATTGCGTCTTGTAGCTCGTCGGGAGCTGGATCTATTATATCCGCTGGGATATCTGGAACTACAAGGGCCGGAGGAGGAGAACTCTGAATCTCCTGCTGTTGCGAGCTCAAAGATTCCATAAATGACTAACTTATCAGAAAGCGACGTTAAGTTCATAAACAGCCCGTGCATTCCCTAGTGTAGTGTGTATGGATGTGCCGTGCAGTGCAAGTGCTGAACGTTATTTAAGCAGATTTTACAGGTTGAAACAAGATGTCCGAACGACGATACTTTGGGATTTTAGAATGAAAATGACCGTCATCGCTGACCGTCACTTCCACACCATCCAGACGCTACTGACCACTTCAAGTATAAATCAGTTGTATTGTTGGTGAAGTCACAGTTCCATCGACGAGCTTCAAAGGAAATTCAAGTATAGTCTTACAATCAAGTTCAGTTATGCAAGGCCGAAGCTCGTCGGAATTGAGTATGCTAAAATTCATTAAGTTCGTTAAAATTCAACTTGAAATCGGTCGTAGTTCAGATGTCGGAGCAAATCAGAGAAGTAGAGGCTTCAAGAGTCGGGATGTTCGAATCGATCGATTCGAATCGAATCGAGTCGAATCGGTGAGGTTCGAATCCACATGCCCCGACTCCAGATGGTTCCACTCGATGGAACTTAATGATAAAGCGGCACTTCGAATCCGTGGGTTAGGCGCAGCCTCGAATCGATTCGAAGTCTTGCATCTTTGATCGATTCGAAATTTTGAAGTCTTGTTCGATTCGAACTGCATATGCTCAAGATCGATGCGACCTGAATTGTTCCGAACCCCAGATCCATCGAGTCAACCCATTTTAGATCTCAATATTCATCGCAATCTTCGGGGGAAAAAGTCGAAGTTAATGGCGAAAAACCCCAGTTCTATCTTTCATCGTTCGGATCGATTCCTTAGTTACCTAATTGGGTTCGATTGTAGATGGAAACTAGGAAGGCTTCGATCGATTCGTGTGAAGCGCGGTTGTATAAGGCTTTGAAGGATCGATTCGAAGGAGCAGTAATGGCAATAGTAAAAAGTAAAAAGTAAAAATGAAATTAGCCTCGCGTATTTATATGGGTTCCAAGGGCGACTCGAGGCTCTTCCTCTCCCGGTCATGTTGACCGCTCACAACAGGTCACAACCCCACTGATTCGAACGATTGCTCAATTACTCCTCGTCTTCGAATTCATCACGACACAGAGTCATTCCACTGCTTTGAATCCATCCCTTATTTCGAATCCATCTGGTTTCGACTCCTCCACAAAGTTCGAATCCATCCCTACAGGATCGATGCGAGGCATCATCAACTCGAAGGACAACACTGATTTCAGAATCATCGATTCGAAGAGATCATAAAACGACGGCATCGATTCAGAGTGTGAAATCAGTTGAATCATCGATTCGAATGGATATATCTTCGAATCCATCAAAGACCACCAATAAAAATGGACGAATCGTTTCAATATGAAAAATTGCTTGTCTACTCTTTATACCGATTCAGGAGAGGATCGATACAAGGGGATGATCATAGACAATCATAAAAGCAATGTTTTAACTTAGATCTCAAACCGGTTCAGGAGAGGATTGATGCAGATTTCGATAGCAAACCAAACTGACAACGACTTGCGATCACGCGACGTTAACTAAAGTCAAGGTGATGCACGTATGCACATATTTCTGACTAATGTTTGATCTTTATCATTTACAGGGATCAAATGTTCATCTCGTCATAACCCCAACGGCAAACAACCGATCACGATCGTACGACAATCGATTACTACAACAAAGAATACAACTTCCGGCAGAGCGTGTCATAATTGTATAACGTTGGACTGTAGCTATTCAAAGCACGTCATGTTTACACAAGACGTACTTTGGGGGGCAAATGTTATCCCGCCTTTTGGCAAGGCCGAGATACCAAGAAACTAGCTGAAAAAGAAACAGGATCACACGTCTTCAACTTTGAATGATTGTTGGGCAACTGCAAATATCGATGAATTATGCCCGAGTCCGGATCGGGCTACAATTGATAAGACACGTCAAGTGAAGCTGTGGAAACCAACGCTCCAAATTTCAGGACAATCCGAGTTCGTATGCTCAAGATATCGCCTATGGAAAATGGATGAAGTGGTACAGGTTCGAATCCCTCGAGAATAGCATAGGCTCGAATCGATCAGAAGAAAGCCATGCTCCGAATCCATCAACCACACATTGGTTCGAATCCATCCACGAGGCCTTGGTTCGAATCCATCGGGACAAGGCCATGGTTCGTATCCATTGAATGCGAGCCTCAGCCTCGAATCGATCAGAACGGATCACACTTCGAATCCATCGGAGCCATTCCATGCTTCGAGTCCGAGAAGTGGAAGGAGCTTCGAATCCATCCTGTAATTGTCTTCGAACCCATTACCTCTCATCCATTGAGCATTCCCACCTTCGAATCCATTACCACGAATCCACCCAGACAAAGCGGCGAAGAACATGGAGTCGACCCAGTCAATACGGAGTGAAAAGCGGATCGATACGAGGAACATGCACCACATCATCGCCTTCACGTGCAGGAGCATGGATTCGACCCTATGGATTCGAACCATATCGATTCGAACGAATCCATAGGACGAAGAGCGTCGTCTTGAATCGATCATAACTTGAGATCTATAAGTCCAAATGTTATGAAATTTTCACAGAAGCTTGAGCACATGTTGAAGAATGTTCACACCAAATTTCAGCTCGATTGGACAATTTCTTGATCGATTCGAACATAGCTTCGAATCGATCCCAAAGTGGGCCCGGACTTCCAGAAAGCGGGCATGTGGGCCCCCTGACGTACTGGAACTGGTCTCCCTTCAGTTTAGGCGAAATATCAGCCTCCTACACCTATAAATAGAGCCCCTGGTCATTCAGAAAAGGGGTCGGATAATTCTAAGAGCTAAAGAGCGCCCAGACTCTGCCAGATTTACTCTGAATCACCACTGCTTCCTTAGATTCAAACTTAGCTCAGAAGATCAGTTGTAATACGACGTATGAAATTGTAATCTTCAAGTATCGAGCAATAAAATCATCAAACTTCATAGTGGACGTAGGCAAATCGCCGAACCACTCTAAATCGCTTGTCTTTGCACTTTACATTTCTGTTATTTGAAGTTTTTGTTAGATAATCCTTAGTTTTTAATTTTCATTCTTCACGTTTATCTCTTCAAAAACTTCCGAAGAGTGTTGTGCCCATTTTTGGTACAAACAACATTTTCGGACCTGTGGGCGTAATATAATAGGGTTGGCCTTGAAAAAAATTAGGCATAGGACAAAAGTTATTGTTAGACCTCCTGCATAAATGTCAAATCCATTTCTAATAAAAATGTGTCGAAAATCAAATTATTTGCAATGAGTAATACCAATACTAATGTCAAAGCGCACTTCAGATGAAAAAGGTTTTATGATAACTCATCATATTAACTTTGTATGAAAATATTATAACATAATGCAATTTTGGTTTACTTAAACACGGGGCTTTGGACAGTCGTCATTTAGACCCCTGCTTTGGGCTGACTTTGTCTTTAATTCAATAGATTTTTTCCTCTTCGAGAAGAGTTTGGCGGAATGTTTAATTGAAATGAAGTTGAGGATTTTTAAAATTTTACGTTACAATACAGTTTGGGCTCTAACTAAATAAGGTGTTTGGGATGATAAGCCATTTGGATCGCTGCTCAGGGTTGGTTTTATATTTGATTCTATACCTTTTTCTTCCTTTTTCCTTTTCGTGAAGAGTTTAGTGGAATAATGAAATTGCATCTTCTAAGAGTCTTTTCATTGTCTTAATTCAAAATTCTATATAGCTAAATAAATGTAATTCCAATCAAAATTTTCGAAATTAAAATTTTAGGTTTGTAAATTCATTTAAAGAATTTAGGAATCAAGTTTCCTTTGATTAATGCATTCTGGTTACCAATTAGCGCGTTAAATTCAACTAATATTTGTTGCTTTGTATTTTCATATAAAATTCTAATTTCTATAAGTTTATTCCGCCTACAATGTGCGCTTCTTTTGCTAATCCGTATGCGATATTTAATATATATCTTTAGTTTGATTGATTAGGTGAGAAACTAGACCAACTAGAGGAGAAAGGAATTGCGATCAAATTCATGAGTGCCCATAGGTAGCAATACACTATCATAAAGTGTTCATGGTTACTATGGATGCAATGAATCATCAAATAAGAAATATCACCTTTAAAAAATGTTCATCAAATAAGAAATGACACCGTTAAAAAACATGAGTCTCAATTCGAGAATGCATACATCAGTTATCATTTAGCTTTAGTTTCGGTTCACTTGATTTTCACTAATTAAAATGAGTACACTCCTGAATGATGAGTTTTGTCTTTGAGAAATTAGTTTTCATCGACAATGAGTTTTTTTTGGCAAGAAGGAAGTTGTATATCAAAAGATGATTTGTTTAAAAATAGTCAAGCAAATCCTTGCGTGGCACAGGTTCGTAATTAAATTATATATATGGAGCATATAAATCATAAGTGGGAATGATTAATAATTATCATTTATCGATTTTTTAGTAGATAGCAAGCATCTGTATATATCTACGACCATGAGCCTAAAATCATAAGTTGTACGTTAACTATCTTACTTTATTACCTGGATCCTTATATATCAAGTTAGCATATATTAGATAAAAAAGGTAGCTGTATCTAATTTGTAAATATGGCATATGCAGTTGACATATGCTTTATATTAATGGACTTTTAGCTAATAAGGTGAGTCTACAAATTTTTGATTGCCTTGGTAATTAATTTGCAGTTTAGTAGTTGTAACTAAAATTGTACAAATTTATGGTACCATTTGTTTTATATTTTGACTACTTAGTGGCTATATATTTACCCTATACTAAATAGCTCACAATAGCATTTCACACATTTTATAGGATGGAAAAGCAACAAATCAGATGTACAATGCACAGATACCTCTTAATGACCATGAAAGTAAAATTGAGTGTGTACATCTAGGTGTCTTGAGTTTTTGCATGAATATTGAAACTGGATGCATCTTAAGGGCTTTGGCTTTTAACCAAAATTTATCAGTTACCATTTGTATACATTTTGTAGTTCTAGAAATATCTTGGCTTCTCTAACTAAAGGATGATATTATTCAAATTATTATTATTTTGAATCAGAAACTTCATGATACTGGACCTGCCTAAAACAAGCAATGAAGCAGACCCATTCGTACTTCATTGTGGTGTTAAAATTTAGATGTACGTTTAGGTGTGAAAGCAAGCTACATCATTTTTAGTTTAATATTAAGTTTGGAATCCCATTTGTATGCACAATGGTGCAAAGCCATAGTATTAAATTAACTTGGGTGGAAGTTTTTCTATAAGTTCCATACTCTTTTTTATAAAACCATATCTGGACCGGATGGAGTTAAGAAAAATATCCCTAATTGAAGAACCTTATGATTAAGTTGCATTAAGGAGTTATATGCGTTTATAATACTTTAGTTTAGTCATTGTATGTAATTAGATAAACAAATAAATAACCCTTGCAAATGCTTCACCGTGTTAACCGTGTTGTCTTATATAGATTTGTTGGAGTGACATGATATAATAACTTTGGATTCTAAATAAAATCAAAGGAAAGGCTATTGATAATTTTTGTAGTTTTCTATGTATTATGATACGTCATTTTCAGTTTCCATTGGTTATACATACACACACACGTGTATGTGTGTGTATGTACATGTGTGTGTGCATATATAGATACATGTGTGTATATGGTCTTGGCATAGGCAATGTCCTCCGTAGCAAAAGATAATTTTATTAAAAAATAGCCTTGGTATCTGAATTACCGCAGTGAAATGCCTTCCATGCAAAAACAGAGAGCCTTACTCTGTGAAATAGTAAATTTTGAAAGAACGAATTTGTAGTATTTAGGTACATTTTATGCTCATTTTTTACTGTGTACTTTTACAAAGAATGAAATTCTATGAAAAAGTAAATCATTCTCAATTTTTCTTTTGCATGTCACCAAAATGTACATATGATAGCAAATTGTGTGCGCATTACTAAGAACGCATAGTTTAATTGATATTAATATTAAAATATGCATATTTTCAATGCCTCATGTGTGCAATACAGATTGGTACATGCAACCGAACATTTAAAATTCTCTCTCTTTGTAATTTCATAACAAAATTATTCAAAGAAAATGAATACAAAGTGATAACAGCAAGAGACTCAAATAAAACCATAAAACTAAAAAATAGTGCATCCTTTGTTAGCCAATAAACTAAAATAGAAACATATAAATAGCAAAATCACACTCTTCGTTTACTCAACCCCTTTACATGAATGTTTCTCACTCATTGTAAAGTCACACTTGAAAATGTTTACAATTCAAATATATATGCAAAGATAAAATATTTAACATTTGGTATTAACAGTATAGGCTTTTTTGATTAAGATATTCATCTTATTGTTATTTTCTGTCTGGACACTACGCTCAACAGTGCTTGATCATGCAAGTTCACAGTGCATCTTCTCCATTTTCAGATCAAAATCGAGATACCTGAACCACGGTACCAATAATATGCTAGCAAAGTTGGTGCAGTTTAATTTC
The DNA here is from genome assembly GCA_030737815.1 of Allium fistulosum. Lineage (NCBI taxonomy): Eukaryota > Viridiplantae > Streptophyta > Magnoliopsida > Asparagales > Amaryllidaceae > Allium > Allium fistulosum. Next base: position 140,007,207 of record CM060904.1, read on the forward strand.
AGTTATAAGTTTATTGTATCATATAGTGCTAATTTGCTATATTTGTATTGGGGATATTTAATGTTTGTAATGAATTCCAATAATCAAAAGATATGGGCACGGATTTTTGCACTTTGGATTATGAAAACCATTTTGTAATGGGCCTTTGTTCTTATTAAATCATGGAGCACAACATTTAACATGATAGATCAATTGTATTCTAGAAAATAAATTTTAAAAAAACTATATAAGAAAACAATTTGAATCGCGACTAAAATAGAATTTTATAAACAAAATATTTTACTTTGGATTAAAATACAGTATCGTAAATCTTAATTTTCTTCATACGGGACTTAATACTATAATTATCGATAATCCTACAGTAACACAAAGTTCAACAATTATTATAAAATTAAATATCTACGACCCGTGTGCGAAGCACGGGTTTGCACTAGTTAGATAAAAGAAGTATTACTATTAAATGAGGTTTTAATTAATTGAAGATTGATTAAACAAAAAGGGGATTAGAAGTTGCATATCTAACTTAACCGTACTTTGTATGACTTGATAATGGTTTGTATGACTTGAGAGGATAACCATTATGGCATTCCATGCAGTCTCAAAAGTATTGTTATAAGCTAGTTACATATTTCTTGAGTTTCCCATACCAGATTTATGCCTAACTCGTGGCTTTTGTTTTTCCCTAAATTCCTCGTGTGTTCTTTCGAGTAGTTTGAGAAAGGCAGATTTTCGCTGATGTTCATTGACGCTCGACGAGATGAGCTGGATGTTTCACTTACTATAGTATTTTTTATTTCTACTGCATTACTGTGATGTATCAACATTGTAAGGACAAGCAATTATAACTGTTCAGGCTGATGATAGTACTTAAGCTTTGTAACTTTAAAATTTCTACATCTGAGTAACCCTTTGTATCGTTCTTTTGATATTATATGTTATCGTTGCACTAGTGAGATTCTAATATTTTGTTCTCTTCTTCCTTATTCTATTTCCTTTTCTTTTTATTTTACCCTAACAATTTGTCTTTCCGGCATTTAGGTGCTCGGCACGTAAATACCGTGGTGTGTTAGCGTCAACATTCGGCGGTTGAAAAGACGAATTGTTACAAATTATTTCCATGGTTTACATTCTTATATCTTGATTTGTTACAATTATCAAAATAACATGGATCAGTTTCCTCCTATTATTTTACATTCAAATTCATATATTTAAATCAATTAGACGCTATAAATTCAAATTGTTTAAATAAATTCAAGTAACTAATATTCATTACTTGTCGACTAATTTCTCTAAAAAACAAAAAAATTCAGTTTTTATCACGTTCACATTAACAAAAAGGTAAACAAAATTTTCATTTAAATATGAAAATACATAAATTACTTATCAAAAAGTATATGCACAAACAATAATAAAAAAGTTAAATTTATTATTGATGTCATACGGGATCATGTTGAAATATGATATAGGGTGAGATCAAGTCTCAATTTTTTAACAACCAATTAATTAATTTGTAAATTTTTAGCCCTTTTATTGATTGTAGGAGTATTATCTATTCTTTTTAATTCTCTCTTGATATTTTATTTTCAAATCTATCATTTTACACATATTTCACTAATTCTCTCCCTCCCATCATTAGACATTCTAGTACGTACATTTAGAATGTTTATGTTACTATTTACAAACAATTTATCAATTAACTCCTAACATGTTATATTCAAATCCATATTTTTTTGGTTAATTATATAATTAAAATTTAAACCATTAAAATAAATTTAATTATCTCATATTTCTCATAATTCTGAAGAATGACAATTTCAATATAGATGCTACTATTATACCAAACAAAATGGTAAAATCAATTTCTTATTCCACTATAATATATAAATCACAAAAAACAACAACGGTTTAATTTACAATTCATTTGTATCAATAAATTTATCATACATTGTAATATAGAATTATACTTTTAACTTTAAAGGGTTACACTAAAAATTATCGTAATTATTTAAAAAACCCCCCGTTGTTACAGAATAATGAGAATATATTACAGAATAAAGAGAATATATTACAGAATAAAGAGAATGGAGATATTAGAAGGAGAATTTTTTTATTGAATTGAGATATCTTTTACAAAACAATCAAGCTCCATATTTATAGACTCCTTATGCAGTGCATATTACAATAATGCCCTTTATTATTTAGCATATTCATCCCTATTATTATATATTACAACACTCCCCCTTGAATATGCGTATGTAAAGATGATAAGAATAATTGCCTCGTTAAAAACCTTGTTATGAAAAACCCAGTGGGAAAAAATCATAAACAAGGAAAAAAGTGCAACTTGATTTCATCTTTAAGTAACATATATTTTATAATGTTACTATGAGAGTTGATACTTCTGGATCAAGATAATGCCTCATTAAAACCTTACTAACAAAAACCCAGTGGAAAAAAAATATTAGTGAAGGAAAAAGAGTACATTATAGCGTATTTCATACCCTCCCCCTAAATTATAACGACATTATTCAATTAGTCTGTTGATGCAGATGACGCATACCAATTTTTTACACCATCTTCTGAAATGTTGATTTTGGAAGCGCCTTTGTGAATAGATCCATCGCATTTTCTTGGGATCGGATTTGTTTCACTTCTATCTTATTATCCTTTTGTAGCTCATGTGTGAAGAAAAATTTAGGAGAAATGTGTTTCGTCCTATCACCCTTAATGTAGCCCGCTTGAATTTGAGCTAAGCAAGCTGCATTGTCTTCGTAAATAATGGCCTTCTATTACTGATGGGAGTTGACGGCTTTTTCAAATATGCTTAATCAGTGATCTCAGCCAAATACATTCTTTACTTGCCTCATGTAGTGCTAGTATTTCAGAATGATTGGATGATGTTGCTACTAATGTTACTAATGTTTGTTTTGTAGATCGCCATGAAATTGCTGCATTGCTGTTATTAAACACATATCCAGTTTGTGATCTTGCTTTACGTGGGTCAGAAAGATGACCTGCATCAGCATAGCCAACTAGATTTGGACTATTGCCTGTGTTAGAGTAAAACAAACCCAAATTTGTCGTTCCATGAAGATATCTCATGATATGTTTTATACCATTCCATTGTCTTTTTGTTGGTTCTGAACTGTATCTTGCTAGAAGATTTACTGAAAATGCAATATCTGGTCTTGTGCATTGGGCCAAATATAATCATGCACCAATGGCACTAAGATATGGCACTTCCGGGCCAAGCACATTCTCATCTTCTTATTTTGGACGGTAAGGGTCCTTTTTAATATCTAAAGGTCTAACAACCATTGGTGTACTAAGTGGATATGCTTTATCCATTTGAAAACGCTTTAGAATTTTCTCAATGTAGTTTGATTGATGGATTAATATACCATCAATACTATGCTCAATCTGTAAACCGAGACAGTGCTTAGTTTTGCCAAGATCTTTTATTTCAAATTCCTTCTTTAAATAATTTATTGTTTCATCAATCTCTTCTAGAGTCCCAATCAAATTTATGTCATCAACATAAACTGCTAAGATAGCAAATCCCTTTACCAATTTTTTTATAAAGACACGTGGACAAATGAGATTGTTTTCGTATCCTTCTTTTACCAAATATTTACTAAGACGGTTATACCACATCCTTCCAGATTCTTTCAAGCCATATAGTGATCGTTTTAGTTTTAATGAGTACATGGACTTTGATTTTGCTTCAGGCAATTTATATCCATCTGGAATTTTCATGTAAATACTGGTATCTAATTCACCGTAAAGATAAGCTGTCACAACATCCGTTAATCTTATATCGAGTTTTTTAGAAACTACAAGGCTTATCAAATATCGGAATGTTATGACATCCATAACAAGGGAAAAAGTTTCCTTAAAGTCAAAACCCGGTCTCTGTAGGAAACCTTATGCAACAAGTCGTGCCTTGTACCTCACGACTTCATTTTTATCATTTCGTTTTCTAACGAATACCTTTATAACCTACTGGTTTAACATTTTCTGGTGTTTTCTCTATTGGTCCAAATACACCATGTTTTTGAACTGAATCTAGTTCCACTTGGATAGATCTTTCCATTTTGGCCAATCGTGTCTTTTTCGACATTCATTTGTACTATTTGGTTCATTATCGTCATTCTCATTACAGTCATGACTTTCAATTATTTCAGTAGCTACTGCGAATGAGAATACATCATCAATTATTATTTTACTTCGATCCCATATTTCTCCATAGGTCGTATAAAATATTGAGATCTCATTATTATTAGGTACCATTTTATCGTAGGAAGCTTCTTTTATCTCTTCTGGGATAATAGTTCCTTCCTCACTTCTAGGAGAATTGGGATTTTCATTTGAGTGATCCTTTTGATCATTTATAACCTCTCCAGGAGGTTCCTTAATTGATGATTTTTCATTAGACTTTCTTTTTCTAGGCGCCAAGTCTTTTGAACCAATTGGCCTTCCACGTTTTTGCCTTGCTTTAGATTCATTTGCTGCTATATTTACTTTTGATCCTTTAGGGACATCAATTTTTGCTGGTGCATTTGCTGCTGGAATGTGAGATTTAGTTATTTTTGCAGTGTCACTAAATGCATATGGCAGTTGATTTGCAATATTTTGAATATGAAAAATTCTTTGTACCTCATATTGGCATTGTTTGGTATGTGGATCCAAATAAGACATAGATGGATTATTCTATGATATTTCATGCCGTTCTACTGGAGCATTCTTTCCTCCCTCTAACGGCGGGAAGATTGTCTCATCAAATTTACAGTCTGAAAATCTTGCAGCGAAGACATTACCTGTAAGAGGTTCAAGGTAACGAATTATTGATGGGGAATCAAATCCCACATAAATTCTCAACCGTCGTTGAGGACCCATTTTAGTACGAAGTGGGGGATTAATAGGTATATGCACAGCACAACCAAATTTTCGTAAATGTGAAATATTTGATTGAGATCCAGTTAAGAGCTGTGATGGTGAAAGCTGAAGATAAGATGTTGGTCTAATTTTAACCAATTTCGATGCATGCAAAATTGCATGCCCCCAAGCTAAAACAGGTAGTTTTGATTGCATAAGCAATAGCCATGCAATAAGTTGCAAGCGCTTAATTAATGATTTTGCTAGACCATTTTGAGTATGAACATGAGCTACTGGATGTTCAATTTCAATTCCCAATGATAGACAATAGTCATCAAATACTTGAGAAGTAAATTCTCCAGCATTATCTAGTCGAATCGATTTAATTTGATGATCAGGGAAGTGTGCTCTCAATTTTATTATTTGAGCAAGTAGCTTGGCAAATGCCAAATTTCTTGTAGAAAGTAAAATGACATGTGACCAACGAGTTGATGCATCAATCAATACCATAAAATATTTGAATGGTCCACATTCAGGGTGGATTGGGTCACATATATCACCTTGAATTCTTTGTAGAAATGTTGGAGATTCAGAAGCGATTTTACTATATGAAGGTCGAGTGATTAGTTTTTCTTGTGCACATGGGGCACATAAGTAATCACTTGGTAAATTCAATTGGTTTGATAAATCATGTCCATTTGAGTTTTTGGCAATTTTACGCATCATAGTTGATCCAGGATGACCTAAGCGATCATGTCAAAGAATCAATGTCTTTGTATTTGTGAGCTTCTGGCTCATGTTTATAGAGTGAGATTCAACTACGCCAATTTTTGTAAAATATAAACTAGTTGAAATTGTACCAAATTTTTCTAGGATAAGCTTCTGGCTTTCAATTCTAGAAATAACACAAAGATATTCTTTGTTGTTTTCAGTTATAGTTTCAATATGGTATCCATTCATTCTTATATCTTTGAAACTCGGCAAATTTCTTTTAGAGTTGCTTGAGTATAATGCATTCTAAATAAAGATATGCGTACCATTTAGTAATATTATATGGGCTCTTCCGGACCCGTAAATTATTTTAGCAGATGCAGCTATAGTGGAGACTTTAGCTGTGAAATTTTTAGATAGTTCGGAGAAAAACTTCTGGTTTTTCAAAATTGTATGAGTAGTTGCACTATCTAGTAAGCATATATCATCACCCAAATGGTGTTCCATACCTTAAGAATTAAAGACAATAATTAGTCAATCATTAAAAATTTATATGCATAAATAAATCTAATGTAAACAAACAAAGTAATATGATTAAAATAGGCTACTGATTAAAAACAACATCCACATTACACATTATTTTTAACAAGTACTGCAAAGGGAAATACAAATAAACGAACACTAACTTCAAACTGACATGCAAGCTAATTAAGAAAAAAAACCAAAACCACATAACAAACATCAAGTTTAATTGATCAGCTCGGTCATATCATTGACCATTGCACTTAGATTTTCATCATTAATGAAATTTCCATTGTCATCTTCGAAGAAATCATCTAACTTCAGGTTAGTGTTTTCAAGTAAATTTTCGGCATTATTTGCCTCAATATTCTTTAAGTGATGATATTTGTTAACCGGCATCTTGGCCCGGTTACAAAACGACAGTTGAAGAAATTATCATTAGCACTAGACAAGATTATGATCAAGGAGAGACTGGAGGTGGTAGCAAGTTGTCAGGCCCACAACAAAGCAAGAGCATTCGGCCTGCCTGGCCTGGTGCGCAGATTCACCTACTATGGGCAGAGGCACCTTGTTCCTAAGCCCATGAGGGAAGTCCAACCCATCTCATCTATAAATAGGAGGACAGTAGCACAATGAAAGGGACCTTTTTTGGAAGAATAATGGGGAGACTCTGCCACTTTCAGGACTTATTATTTTCAGTTCAAACTTGTATTCAAGTCATTAATATATGGATTGTATCTGTATTCAACTATTTGTGAAAGAAATAAAGATCAAAACTCAAAGTGGATGTAGGCAGTTACGCTGAACCACTATAAATCCGGTGTTCTTACTTTCTGCATTTAAATTAGCATATTCTTCCTTGTTTAATTTAACTTCATCACTTACATCTCTACACAATCTTTCTCAACGAGGTTAGTGACCAATTTTGGTGCTAACACTTTGGTGCTTTCACTGAGAATTGAATTCTCAACCTGATCGGATCTCATCGTCTACTAGTGGATTCTCCTATTCGCGAGATAGATCCAGTTGTTTACTAGGAAACTTCCTATTCTACTCAGATTTGAAAGAAATCTAAAGGAAGTTGATGGCCGTATTCATATACACCAAGTCTATGTAAGATATGGGGACTGGGCGTTGAAGTTTGCAATCATGTTGAATAAAGGCCGACCCCCCTCTGAAGCCAATTTAGCCGATCGCCCCAGAAAAGGAGTATGCCGACCGCTCCAGAAAAGGTGTATGCCCATCGCTCCAGAGAATTCCCCATGCCGAGCAGAATTCCCATGCCGAGCAGCATCCAGGCCGAGCAGAGCTCCCATGCCGAACAGAATTCCCATGCCGAGCAGCATCCAGGCCGAGCAGAGCTCCCATGCCGAACTGAATTCCCATGCCGAGCAGCATTCCCATGCCGAACAGCCTTGGCCGAACAGCTTTGGCCGAACCACTCCAGGCCGATCCACTTTGGCCGAACATACTTGGCCGAACAACTTTGGCCGAACCACTTCAGGTCAATCCACTTTGGCCGAACAGCCTTGGCCGAACAGCTTTGGCCGAACCACTCCAGGCCGATCCACTTTGGCCGAATAGCCTTCGCCGAACAGCCTTGGCCGAACCACTCCAGGCCGATCCACTTTGGCCGAACAGCCTTGGCCGAACAGCTTTGGCCGAACCACTCCAGGCCGACCCACTTTGGCCGAACAGCCTTGGCCGAACAGCTTTGGCCGACCCACTCTGGCCGAACAGTCTTGGCCGAACAGCTTTGGCCGAACCACTCTAGGCCATCCCACTCTGGCCGAACAGTCTTAGCCGAACAGCTTTGGCCGAACCACTCCAGGCCGATCCGCTCTACCGAACAGCCTTGGCCGAACAGCTTTGGCCGAACCACTCCACGCCGATCCACTCTACCGAACAGCCTTGGCCGAACAGCTTTGGCCGAACCACTCCAGACCGATCCACTCTGCCGAACAGCCTTTGCCGAACAGCTTTGGCTGAGCCACATGCCAACACCGAACGCCCCAATGCCGAACGATACCTCCAAGCCGAAAGGTGTCTGCCATGCCGAACGAGGAATGCCGAGCGGCATACAACTTAGGCATTCATGCCCAACGCCCCAATGTCGAACGGTACTTTTGTATGCCGAGTGGTACTTCTGTGCCGAACGAAGTATCCAGACCTATACATGCACTGTATACCGATCTCTCTCTCAAAAAACAATCTGACTGGTCCCTATACAAAAATATATGGATCGGGTACGACCCTTATTTTCAAAAAAAATCTTTTTCGGGTACGATCCAAATTTTCGAAAATGAGGCTATCCACTTCCCTGACATCCCATGATCGACCAGGGCATAGAGGATCTAGTGACAGCTTATGAACGGCATCAAGGGAACGGACAAGCAACCGCTATTCAAACGGTACTCCCAAAGGTTGGAGAACATAGATGATATGACAATAGCAAACGCCAAGATGACTCCAAGCAAACCAATGCTCTAAGAAATTTATTCCAAATACTAACAAGGGTATCATATTGATTGCGTTTAAGGAAAGTCGACCTCCAGATATATTTTGGCAGCTAGTTAGTTAAAGAGCCTCCTACAACTATGGATCGTTTCTTTTACAAAATGAACCAGAACTAAAGTGAGGAGGAGTGGAGCAGACTAAGAAAAATAACAATGAAGGCCCGTTGGCTAAGGATGTAGATCCCAGGAACCGAAACAAGACTTCAGAATTCAGCTCATATGCTCTTTGAAAGATTCAATTGACAACCTCTACTTGAAGACTCACGACTCGGAGTGGTACTGGAAACCAACCTCGAGAGAGTACACCAAAGTCTAAAGAAAATCAGGGGAATGTTGTATATTCCCAGATGCTCACTGATCCTAACACGGGCGATTACAAACACCTCCGAGGTGTGATCGAAAAGATGACCTGGAAAGGAAAGCTTCAATAGTATGTACAAGTCCTGCAGAATGGCGGGCATCGAATATCCGATGCCTATTAATAAAGGGCTATGATTATCAATTGGACGGTTGACGGCCGACATCCCTTTGAAAGGGGCCAGGGGCGGAGTCGAATAGCGAGCACACGATGCTGCTTCACATATCAATGAGATTTACCATAATCTTCTTTGAATTATTTCCATTTCCATCTCTATTTCAATTGTTCTATGAACTACGACTAGCTTGAACTAAACTACTTTCAAAACGATGCAGGTGACTAGGTACTCAGATTTGGTTGCCAACTGATCTACGCAGACCATGACCGGACGTGTGGAGTTACATCTGGACGAGCATAATTCTATCGCTCATCATCAACCATATGCCTTTGATTTGGGGCTATGGACTAAATATTGAAAAGTTCATCACGATCAGAGCCCAATACAAAGTCAACATGACCAACCATCCATTCATCGACCTCCACGTCTGACTCGGAGACCTAAGCAAGGCTTGGAATGGGTATGGCCTGATCATCCACTCAAATCGAGTCATAGAACAAAGTTCGACAAAATACAGATGCCCCTCCTGAAACTCAGTGACGCCGGGATCTGTCTAGAGTGGACATGATTTTTTCATCTACACATCAAATCCTACCTCGAACATAAAAGGTTATTCGAAAGCCCGACTTGAAGTAGTTGTGGTGGACTGCCTACTCATTAACCATCGCTCTCAATATATGGACACGACTGCACCTTGGAACATATGCAACTTACTTTGTCTACTCAACAATCTATTATCCTTATTTTCTAGAAGGAGATACGGAGCAAATTGTAAGAGATTTGGTTATCTAACCCAACATGGATGTGATCCAACCATCTATCATATACCTCCTTCCTTGACTTGATTGGAAGAGCTATAATCACCAAGCGGACGAGAATCGATCGTCCATTTTTCAAATTCCGTCCCTCATCCTGGGGGGCAGAATCCCATTCCGTGAGCAAACGTGGTTCAATTGTTCATTCGACGACATTAGCCTCGATACAGTAGATGAATACAAATTAAAGAGTGGAAATACGACTGCTCTCAACTTAAACCTCCAAGTCCCCAGAGTGTGGACTGGAGTACTCTAAGTCCCCAGAGCTAGGACTTGAGTATAAATGACTTAAACCTCTAAGTCCCCAGAGCGCGGACTAGAGTATAAACGACTTAAACCTCCAAGTCCCCAGAGTGCGGACAGGAGTACTCTAAGTCCCCAGACTTAAACCTCTAAGTCCCCAGAGCGCGGACTAGAGTATAAACGACTTAAACCTCCAAGTCCCCAGAGCGCGGACTGGAGTACTCTAAGTCCCCAGAGCGTGGACTAGAGTATAAACGACTTAAACCTCCAAGTCCCCAAAGCGCGGACAGGAGTACTCTAAGTCCTCAGAGCGCGGACTAGAGTATAAACGACTTAAACCTCCAAGTCCCCAGAGCACGGACTGGAGTACTCTGAGTCCCCAGAGCGCGGACTAAAGTATAAACGACTTAAACCTCCAAGTCCCCAAAGTGCGGACTGGAGTACTCTGAGTCCCCAGAGCGTGGACTAGAGTATAAACGACTTAAACCTCCAAGTCCCCAGAGTGCGGACTGGAGTACTCTGAGTCCCCAGAGCGCGGACTAGAGTATAAACGACTTAAACCTCCAAGTCCCTAGAGTGCGGACTGGAGTACTCTAAGTCCCCAAAGCGCGGACTAGAGTATAAACGACTTAAACCTCCAAGTTCCCAGAGTGTGGACTGGAGTACTCTAAGTCCCCAGAGCGCGGACTAGAGTATAAATGACTTAAACCTCCAAGTTCCCAGAGTACGGACCGGAGTACTCTAAGTCCCCAGAGCGCGGACTAGAGTATAAAAGACTTAAACCTCCAAGTCCCCAGAGTGCGGACTGGAGTACTCTAACTCCCTAGAGTGTGGGCTCGAATACAAGCGAATCGGATCTCCAAGTTCCCTGAATATGAACTATGACACAGATGACTTGAATTTGTCAAATCCCTGACATACGGGCTAGAAAGTATTCTAAGTGCTCGAAGCACAGAATAGAAGTTCAACGACTCCCGAAGAGTTTCCGAGTTATATGAAGATGGACTGAGAAGTCTATGTTACTCACAACTACTTGGATTAAAGTCACAATCACAAAGAAAACTGAACAATAAGATTCTTTTGTAAGACAGAAAAAGGAACTAAACCTTATTCAGAAATGAGTTTCTATTACAACCCCTCCAAAGTTCGGAGTCGACATTCTATTTACAAGGACTAAGGAAATAGATGAAAATAATTACATGACTTAAACTAACTCTCGTTGAATGAGGATAGTAATCACTTCTTCTGATTCTTCAACTTCTTTCCAGATGGCTCCTCTCCAGAGCATTTACCCTTGGTACTCTTCTTTGATAGAGGGGTAGCAACTGAAGGAGTACGGGGGCCTTCCATGGGCTTGGACCCGCCAGGAAGGATGACCTTCAACGGCTTGTTCAAAGGATCATCCAAGTCCACAACTCGGAGCTCTACTATGACCTTGACCGTCTCCTCCTTCTCTATCTCGAGTCGCTCCTCCATGCTCAATTCGGATGTGTGCTCAGAGGCGCCTGTAAATTCTACTTCATAACCCCCGTCGGTAGGAGAGGAGGTCTCAGACTTGTCTTCATCAAGCGCTCCGATCACCTGAGCGTTTGGACCAGGAGCCTCCCCTGCGTGAGTGGCTTCACTTGTTTTCTCCCCCACTTCCTTTGCGACATCGCTCCTCGGAGTGGGCTCAGGGTCAGAACGACCTGCACAAAATCGTGGAAAACAAGCATTAGAATTCAATAGTCCTGCATAAAGAATAACGACTTTCGAAATCTAAAAGAGAAACTTAAAGAAAAGGATTATCTACCAGGTTCAGGCAAACTCTCAGCCATCCAGGGGGTCACACCCTCTGGAATGGGAGACAGAATGCGGACTAAAGTACTCTAAGTCCCTAAGTGCGGACTAGAGTATAAATGACTCAAAAACCTCTACGTCCCCAGAGTGCGGACTACAGTACTCTCACTCCCCAGAGCATGGACTAGATTATAGACGACTTCAGAAAAATCCCTAAATCCCAGAAGCGGACCAGATTACTCTAAGTTCCCAGAGTGCGAACTAGAGTATAAACGAGTTGACAAAAATCTCTGCGTCTCGAACTGTGGACTAAAGTATAAACCATTCGACAAATCTCCAAGTCCCCGGAGCATGGACTGAAGTATGAACACAAATTGGGCGCGAGTCAACCGGGGGGAGAATAACACTAAGTCACCAGAATGCAGAGTGGTGTATAAACATTGATAAATAGACGAGTGGATTCCGACCATTTTCTATTCCGCAAACTTCGACCTGGAATCGACAGGAGGATTATTAACCCGCTGAGGATGGAGTTCGACCATCCAACTAGTGACCTGGCCAAATCAATGCTGGGGGCAGGGGTACAAAACACTAAAAAGCCGAATACGACAGCTTACTATAGCTCTAGCGTGGCGTTCTTTATAACTTGAGGCAGCGACTGCAGGGAGGCCTCAATACAGAACCAATCGAAACGACATCCAAAGCTACGAGCAACCTACTATATCATACCTCAGACCAAGGGTCAATGCTGATCCGCACCAAGCACATACGAATGTGACTCGGATGTTTTTTGAAAAACTATGACCTCGGAGTATGGAAAGGAGGGTAAACCAAGAATACTTGGTCAAAAATTCTCCAGCACCCTCATTCAATTCGTCAGGAGAAGTATGAAACTGGATGAGCATAACCCGACTACATTTGTAGCCAACTTTACCCCGAGATCTGATTACAGAGCATGAACCAAAGTGGACGTGGATGACCATCCACTGTCCAAATTACGCCCTGAAACTTACGTGGCATCAAAGTATTCCTCTTGGAATGAAAAACCACGATAAAAGCCAAGATAGGTGAGACCTAGTCTCCCATCGACTGACATGATCCCACGATCCAACGGGAAAGAGAGTAAAGCTAAAGTGGGCGTGGCTGGCCTTCCTACTTATCGGTATATGCCCCAGACCTGGGGGCACGGGCGAGAAGCAAGATGAATGTGAACCGACTATTCACCAATCACCTCTATGTCTTTGGAGTTTAGGTGAAAACATAAACATAGCTAGGACGAGACTCAACCGTCCATGCAGTACATTTATCAACCCGAGACTGGGAGAAGACGCATGGTCATTCAAAAACTGGCTACGATAGCTCAGTATTAAAACTTATATATAGTGCTTACGGCTACTCAAGGCAACGACCGAAAGGATGCCTAGAGATAGAATCATTAAATCGATGCCAAAGCTTGTGGGCAACTAACTGTCACTCCAAAGGGCGAGTAAAGGATCATGAATGCATTGAATAGAAAATGCATTACTCGAATATACAAGCAAATTCAAACTCATTGCAAGATCCAGCTATGAGGTTGCATGCAACTCGAGGCTGGCCCCTACTCGACATTTCCTTCAACGTGCTTTTAAGCCTGATCTTTGGCCATTTGCAGACAATCAATTAGAGCATTCAGAGCCCTTCATTATTTGACTTAACAACTCATGACAAGACTCTAGGATTCGACCAGAGTAACCATCAACATTGACCGTCCCAACCATATTTCACATTAAATGTTATGCAAAATAGTTACATCTTTACTCAAAGAATCTAGGATGGCACCTGCTAAGCTGACAGTCGACATTACAGCCAGCCATGGCGACCCTTTCCGGGTGCTGAATATCGTATCAAAACTCAGTGCAGTGATGATAAAAGAATTAGTTGGATTTTTCTGAATAAATGATGATATGTTCCCTTGGACCCATTCTGACTTACATATGTGATTTCATTAACTATCGCGAGCCATGCATTGGATATCAACCTGAAGCTACAAAAGCTAGCACAATCGCTATTGATTTCATCATGAAAGCTCCACTCTTACTTTTAGGCTCACCCCATCAACGTCTATGCTTACCAGCCATTGCGACAGGGCACACAATGACCTGAGACGTTTTAAAGACTACTTAAATAGAATATCGAACTAAGCTAATTCAATATCACTTATTTCCCACGAAGGGCTATCCAAGGACGGAAATTAGCAGACCTCACACCTAAATTCACTACTCAGATGACTACTCGAAGAGTAGCAGAGAACCAACCATAAGATGGAAAATGTACGTGGATGGAGCATCCAATGATTAGTGTTATGGCTTGATAATGACTCCTGAGAAACGATCGATCTGCTACGTCCTAAAACTTGATTTACCTGTAACAAACAACGGTGCTTAGTATGAAGCCTTGACTGTCAGCCTCAAACTTGCTAGAGGATTTGAAGTGAACACTTTACATATCTTTTGTGATTCTTGATTGGTAGTATACAAATTTAAGGAAGTTGATCTTGCTAGGGAGCATTGTCTTGCTCCTTATCTCGGCCAAGTCCAAGAGCTACTAACCGACTTCACGTATTACATCATTACACACGTACTCAGCGAACAAAATGAAAAGGTGTTGTAACGACCCGGAAATTTTCGAACCCGAAAATTCCAGATAGTTAGAAGAAAAAGAAAAGAGATAGAAGAAAGAAACAGAACAAGACACAGATTCTCACATTCGCAGCGGATTAAAATACAATATCAAATAATAATATCAGTTATACAAAGAAAACTGTATCAGTTAATTACATTTATTAATACATCAGAGTTACACATTGCACAATCACTGAACAGTTAAAATAACTCGTCCCAATAAATAACAATATATCACTCTCCATACGTTCCTGCCATCCAGCTCGTCTCCTGAGCTCCAGAACGTCCTTACCTGAAATCTGTAATACTCGATCTGACCCGAGCATTACGTCAAAGTAACACCCGGGTCAGGCTGGAAACCAGCGTGAGTAAACCATCTAATAAGAAAATACCAATGTAAATTTACTTATTTAAAATCCCGGGTAACTCGTACTTCACTACGAGTTCATTACTTGTTATGCTCAATACTTACTTCACCTATCGGTCTATGAAGAATCGAAGTGGTTTCGGGTATTAACTAATACCCGACCCCGGTCTCTTCGAATTCAATGTCATCTTAATTCCATTTGTTTAAGTGGATACAAATTAGCTTTAAACATAGGTTCTCACAGAAAATCAATTATCGATAGATAACTCATAATATCACAGTTTAACCCATCATATCATACCATAATACATCACAACTCAACATCAGAGATATTCAAACAAACCAAGGTATTCGATTCAAGTTATCATCTATAGGCAAGATTAATACTCAAGCAATTAATTAAATTAATCACCTAATATAGATTAAATTAATTACCTTTAATCCTGCTTAATTAACTTTAATTAATTATAACCACTCCTTAATTAATTACATTGATTAATTAACCTTAATTAATCATTAATTAATCACACTTATTAATTATCCTTTAGTTATTAATTAATTATCCTTAAATCATCATTTAATTAACTTTAATCATTAAATTAATTAACCTCCAATCAATCTTTAATTACCTATATTAAGTAATTATCTATTAAGTAATTGTCTTTTAATTACTTTCATTAATCATTTAAATCTTATTAATAACCTTTGGAATTAATTATCAACTAACAGTTAACTTAGACTCTTAAGTTAATTAACCTTTAAAACATTTTATCTTCATAATTTAATTTCATTATTAATTAATTAAACTTCAAGAAATAACTTACTAAGAAGAAAAAATAAATTTTACAACTTAATTAAATCAACATTTAAATAACACCTTTATTTAAAAATAATGATTGTGAATTATAAAAAGCTTAATTATGTTATCTTCAAACATTTAATTTCAATATACTTAAAATCCTTGAAAACCATTTCACACATGTTTAATCAAATTAAACAATTATTTATTTTTGAAATCCTAATTACCATATCCTTTAAAACTTATCTATTTTAAAATATAATTTAAAACTTGGTTAAACATTTCTTTTGAAACCTATTTCATTTTAAATACATTTTAATACTTGGCTAAACTTCTTCTTACAAGAAAAACTTGTTTCATTTTTATTTAGTTTGAACTTGTGAAATAATTTCTTTACTTTTAAACTTGATTTACTTTGTTTAATATAAATCTGGAACTAAATTTACTTCACAATAAAAACTTATAACATTTTCCTTGTTAAATTATTTAACTATATATAGTTCGAAACCAACCCGAGCAAACCCCACAAAACACACGAGCCTGCCCCGAACAAAATAAGATAAACTCACGTACGTTCTCTGCTTCGAGTCGACCACGCAACCAACACGAGACTTCCCCGAGTTGCTCCCTTCTTCCCCAAACACAAAAACTCCATATGCACAGATCAATCATCGTGCACGTGCACGATGATTCCAATCATCTCCGATCAACCCTCCGACCTTCGACAAGACATCGATAGCCTCTACCAGCCACCAGAGCAACCAGAATCCAAAGATATTGACCAACTCGTGATCGAGCTTCTTAACCCAGATCGACATTAAAACTTGATCACCCAATTTCCTTCGCCTCGCCGCCTCAGGCCACCAGAGGCCACGCAGTTCTGGCCGAAGCTGCTCCGACAACCCACGAACTCTTTCCCCCTAGACCGATCACCTGAATCGTCCTGACGACCACGCAGTTCCTTCGAGAACCAGTTCGATAGAAAGACGAGCTTGAACCCTATTTTGATGTCGTTAGCCTTCTACTATAACCTGGAATTCGATCAAACATTTTTTTCCAATTCTCCGACCTCGCAGAGAGCCATGACATAAACTTCGAGTCCCAGTGCTTCGCCGATCACCAGAAAATGCTCGAAACTCAAATAACGTTCATCTATCAATTTCTCTCGATTTACTATTTTAAAAATCATGATTTTATTTTTAAAAATCCTAGATTTCATAAACAAAATCGATTATATACTTGATTCTGGAAATCATTCAAGTCGAATTTTTGAGATAATTAAATTCCTACTGTTCTTCTTCCTTTTATTTAAACTAGCTTCAGATTTTTAACTTTAAAACATTTTAAATTTTATATTTGATATAACAAACAACTTTTATTTTATATATTGAAGCCTAAAGAAATTCAGAGAAGAAGATCTTAAATTTTCTTCAAGTTTTGAAGCTTGAACAACAAGAACAGAGACAATGGTTTTGAACACAAACATATACATTCAAACCCAGACATGCACATATAACTCTATACCTATTCATGCAAATTATTATTCATATATTCATGGAACATTTCACACAACTTCAGGTGTCAATCTCATGCCTCAATACATAACAAGTTTAGTTTACTCACAGTTTAACTTTAGAACAGAGAACAGGTTTTCCCTTTTTGATCTGAAACTGGAAGCTTGAATCTATTTTATTAAATTGAATCCTGCTTTATACGGTTGAAGCTTGAAAGAGTTTGATTGCTTGATGATCTTTGAAACTGGAAATTATTTTTGTTGTTGAGAAAATTCATGCTTGAAAATCAGAGATGATCTTGGCTTGATGATTGTTTGTATAAACTTTCTGGTTTGAGTTTTGTTACAGGCTTTGTTTTTCTTTGT
Organism: Allium fistulosum; assembly: GCA_030737815.1. Classification (NCBI taxonomy): domain Eukaryota; kingdom Viridiplantae; phylum Streptophyta; class Magnoliopsida; order Asparagales; family Amaryllidaceae; genus Allium; species Allium fistulosum. The sequence goes on from CM060904.1 coordinate 140,024,849, forward strand.
TTAAGAGTGAAGATGGGAAAAAGAGATGAAGAGAAAAGATATATGTTTATATAGATTTAATTAGGATTTATTAAAAATAAAAGAAAATAAAGATAAAAATAGTGACACTTGTTCAATTCTTGTTTCAAGATAATTACACTTGTTAAGTTGAATATGTTAAATATTAACACTTGTAAATTCCTTTGCATGAGAAAATGTTTATACATTATTTATTTATATTGTACTTCTTATTTTATAAACACATTTATGTATATGCTTTTAATTGCATTTTCTATTTATATAATCACATCCCTTTGTTATATTTATACAACTTTAAAAGAAAAAGTTTAATACTAATTTATTAATAAAATCATACACATATGTTAACATTTTGAATCCAAATATTTTTAAGATATTTTATATCAAAATTTAAATTCAAATATAAGTTCAAATTCAAATTAAAATTCAAATTTAATTAAAAATCAACTCAAACATATATATTTAAACAAACACAAATTCAATTTGTAAAAAAAAAATTTATTAAAAATCCATATATATATAAAAACAACACATGATTATTATTGTTTTGAAAACATAGTTTCACCAATTTTAAATAATTTATAAAGGAGATTATTACATTTATTTGTTCAATTATCAATTAGTATTTTCAAGAGTTAAATCTGATAACTTATCCAATTATCTGATGCCCGAAAATCCGGGTTATCACATTCCTTCCCCCTTAGAATCTTTTCGTCCTCGAAAAGGATGAAACTAGAATTTTATTATAATGTTGATTTATAGTTAAATTATTCCTTAGATATCTTAACTCTTAACTCATTTTATTTAAAATTTTCAAAATATTTTAAAAATCTACATAATATTATCAAAATAGTTTTTATAAAAATACTTTTTATAACTCGATGTCTCAACCAGTCTATCCTTGTTCCCATAGAAATTCGGTCATACGTTGATCAGGCGTAAGACTGAAAATCTATAAGTACTTAGCAGACCCGTTTTCAACACCCAGTGAAAATACTTGGAAAATAATTTATTGAAAATATAGAAAACATTTTTGAAATAGAGGAAATATCTTTGGTGAGAATGCTCTGGAAATCATCACCCCCATCCATGGTCGCAGTTAACCCGATGGTTACGTTGCCGTCCCGGCAAAATCCACAGATAACTGTAGGTCTCCGCGCTCCTCGATTACGCCATGGAACCCGCTACAGATCGCAGTTATACCCGGGCCTTACGTTGCTATCACAGCACAAACCCATATAACTGTAGGCATCAGCGCCACCGAATTTCGCTGCCAAATAATGAAACTTCTCCCACATAGGTCGCAGTCTACCGATATAAAATCAAACGTAGACAGTTGGCTCTCAGCGGCACACACGACTTTCGCTATGTTACCATAGTGTCACAGTCTACCGATATAAAATCAAACGTAGACAGTTGGCTCTCAGCGGCACACATGACTTTCGCTATGGTCTGCAATAGATCGCAGTGACATCGAGTTACATTGTCGTCACAGAATAACCCAAATGCCTCTGTGGGCACCAGCCCCTCGACTTTCGCTACACAAATAATCCGCAGGAACTAGTTTTGTTCGGACTCCTCACAGGATCAACTTTAGAATCCCCCCTTGGGGTTCAAGGCAGTACCACCCAGTGGCACTCCTGAGAAGTTCATTTCAAGGGAGCGCCTTTTTCCCTAGAGCTATACTCAAAACATTTTATAATATATACTTATAGTATCTTCAAATCATACCCTTTATGATTTATCAAAATCTCCTTTACACAAAATCGATTACCAAAAATCGATAATTCTCAAACTAGGCTTTCCAAAATCCAAAATTGATTTCTCAAAAATCAAAAGCCCTTTCCAAAATCCATAGGTTCCCAAAACCTTTTCCAAAATCATTCTCATAAGATCCTTTATATATATAGATATAGATATATATAACTTTGAAAACTTTGGATCATTTCAAACTTTGTATAAAACCTCTTTTATACTTCAAATATTTCAAAACCCTTTTCTTTTAGCAATAGATTCAACAAGGGAAGATTTACCTTATATAACAAGGATATATAACTTTATTTTATTCTAAATCAAATATTCACATTTGATAAATCTTTTATAAAGTTATTAACCATATTTCTTTTCGAAAACCATTTTACAGTTCTTATCCCCAATCTTCAATATCAATTTCATTCAAATCCGTACGATGCACACATATCATCCGTACGCTATATCAATTTGATCGCCCACTCGATCACACAATTTCACTTCCGAACTAGTATCGTCCACCCGAATTCCTAGTGCGGACTCAGATCTGGTTTCTTGATCAGAAACCATCATTCTCCTTGCATAGTCGTAGCTATGATAGAGAATATCTAGAACCAATCAACAATCCATATCCAGGTTTGCCGTCGAAAATCGAGCGAAAAATCCCAACTTGGATTGATAATACTATCTCGAAATTCTGTGTTCGAATCTGGATCAAATCACTATGCGAATAGAATAATATACGTATATCCTACGTATTTATCTTTATTGGTTATTAGCCAAATCAATTCTCTTTTCTATTCACATTTCCTTTAATTCATTCACTTATTCTCAATTGCTTCCATTTTCAATTGAGTTATTACTTCAATTACAAACAGTTTGAATTCTGACCTATTTAAATTTAAAAATAGCTTGGAAAAGTTTAAAATAGATAAGTAGTTGAAAAATAGTTATTAGTTTGTAAAATAGCTGTAAAACAGTTAAGTAGGTATAAAATAGTTAGATAATTGCAAAATAGTTTTTAAAATAGTGATTAGATATAAGTAACTGAAAAATAGAAATTAGTTTATAAGACAGTTTCAAAATAGTTAAATAGATCCAAAATAATTGTAAAATAAGTACAAGATAGTTTGGGGTTTAAGAAGAAAGATTGTATAGTAAATAGTTTGGAAAAATATATTTGTATTAAAACAATTTATTTTGAAAATAATCCAGAGCCAAACTGTTTAATTTCCCAATTTCCATTTCCAATTAATTTCCCATCAATTCAATTTAAATTCCCACTTCCATTTAAATTGACTCAATACTTCAATTTCCATTGAATTTAATTCAATCCCAATTCAAGTTGAATTAATCTTAATTCCTTTCCAAATTCAAATCAAATTCCATTTGATTTTAAACATATTCACTTTAATTACAATTTCAAATTATTCAAACTAATTTCAAATTGAATCCACTTCAATTTCAAATCATTTCAATTCTAATTTACCATTTGAATATTTAACTTATTTAACTTCAACTTCACTTTAAATTATATCAATTCAAATTTCTTTTAAACTTATGCTTATCCATCTTCAATCACAGTTCTAATTAATTCAAATCAAATTCAATTTGAACTAATTCTATTAAAATCTTAACTTAAAACCATCTCGAATTATATAAATTCGAGTTAAAAATTTAAAATGTTGATTTAATCCCTTAAATCAAATTAACCCTTATTTTTAAATCAAATCAACTTTTATTTTTAATTTAACAACTTAAATCTTTAAATTCTAATTTATTATCCATTTTCAATTTCCAGATCTCAAACCCATTTTGAGATCACTCATAACTCCCATTTAAATCAACCATTTAACTACCCAAGTTAAATTTAAATTTCATCTTGAAATTTACAATTCAAGTTATTCATTCAAATTTATTTAACTTCTTCCAAGTTAAATTAAATTTACTTAATCCGGTCAACTTTACACAATTTGAATTCCTATTCAAATTTTAAACTTTATATTAATAATCTTCCCACTTATAAGTTCAAAAACTTATTAATTTGGTTTTCATATCACATTCCAAGGAAAAATTTTAAAACTCAACACTTAGAGTTTATTTCAAATCATCTTTGATATTATGTATATCCTCATTTATACATATTTATTTCCTTTACATATCAAGTTATATCTTAAATTTTAAACCACCTTTGGTTTTTAATTCAAAACAATTTCAAGTTTTCTGGATTTAGATTTAAAATTTAAAATTTCAAATTATCTTCAATTTACAAGTCATACTTGCCTAAATGTTTTACTTCCCTAGAACATTTCATTTTGCTTAATTTTTTTTTTTTTACAACATTCCATTATTAAACACAATAACCATTTATGATAATAACTAAGATTATCATATCTGGAAACCAATTTATTATTATCTTTATTCTTGATAACACTTCTACAAATCCAAGATTTTAATTTCAGTTTGAATTCTATTTCAAACTTATCTTCATTTAATTTCAATTTCGTTGTATTTCTATTACCACTTAATTCTTATTATCTTATTTAATTCCAATGATTCAACACCAATTTCTTTAATATATTAAAAGAAATATTGCTTTATATATCAAATATAATCTTATATAAAAATCATTTGAAATCTTTATATATGAAAATAACAAATACGCTCTCATATATATATACACTCAACTCGTTCTAGGGTACCATTGACCCTATCCTTAACGAGTAATCTCAACAGAGCCAAGGTTCTCGCTTAACCTTCAGCTCTGATACCAAGTGTAACGACCCGGAAATTTTCGAACCCGAAAATTCCAGATAGTTAGAAGAAAAAGAAAAGAGATAGAAGAAAGAAACAGAACGAGACACAGATTCTCACATTCGCAGCGGATTAAAATACAATATCAAATAATAATATCAGTTATACAAAGAAAACTGTATCAGTTAATTACATTTATTAATACATCAGAGTTACACATTGCACAATCACTGAACAGTTAAAATAACTCGTCCCAATAAATAACAATATATCACTCTCCATACGTTCCTGCCATCCAGCTCGTCTCCTGAGCTCCAGAACGTCCTTACCTGAAATCTGTAATACTCGGTCTGACCCGAGCATTACGTCAAAGTAACACCCGGGTCAGGCTGGAAACCAGCATGAGTAAACCATCTAATAAGAAAATACCAATGCAAATTTACTTATTTAAAATCCCGGGTAACTCGTACTTCACTACGAGTTCATTACTTGTTATGCTCAATACTTACTTCACCTATCGGTCTATGAAGAATCGAAGTGGTTTCGGGTATTAACTAATACCCGACCCCAGTCTCTTCGAATTCAATGTCATCTTAATTCCAGTTGTTTAAGTGGATACAAATTAGCTTTAAACATAGGTTCTCACAGCAAATCAATTATCGATAGATAACTCATAATATCACAGTTTAACCCATCATATCATACCATAATACATCACAACTCAACATCAGAGATATTCAAACAAACCAAGGTATTCGATTCAAGTTATCATCTATAGGCAAGATTAATACTCAAGCAATTAATTAAATTAATCACCTAATATAGATTAAATTAATTACCTTTAATCCTGCTTAATTAACTTTAATTAATTATAACCACTCCTTAATTAATTACATTGATTAATTAACCTTAATTAATCATTAATTAATCACACTTATTAATTATCCTTTAGTTATTAATTAATTATCCTTAAATCATCATTTAATTAACTTTAATCATTAAATTAATTAACCTCCAATCAATCTTTAATTACCTATATTAAGTAATTATCTATTAAGTAATTGTCTTTTAATTACTTTCATTTATCATTTAAATCTTATTAATAACCTTTGGAATTAATTATCAACTAACAGTTAACTTAGACTCTTAAGTTAATTAACCTTTAAAACATTTTATCTTCATAATTTAATTTCATTATTAATTAATTAAACTTCAAGAAATAACTTACTAAGAAGAAAAAATAAATTTTACAACTTAATTAAATCAACATTTAAATAACACCTTTATTTAAAAATAATGATTGTGAATTATAAAAAGCTTAATTATGTTATCTTCAAACATTTAATTTCAATATACTTAAAATCCTTGAAAACCATTTCACACATGTTTAATCAAATTAAACAATTATTTATTTTTGAAATCCTAATTACCATATCCTTTAAAACTTATCTATTTTAAAATATAATTTAAAACTTGGTTAAACATTTCTTTTGAAACCTATTTCATTTTAAATACATTTTAATACTTGGCTAAACTTCTTCTTACAAGAAAAACTTGTTTCATTTTTATTTAGTTTGAACTTGTGAAATAATTTCTTTACTTTTAAACTTGATTTCCTTTGTTTAATATAAATCTGGAACTAAATTTACTTCACAATAAAAACTTATAACATTTTCCTTGTTAAATTATTTAACTATATATAGTTCGAAACCAACCCGAGCAAACCCCACAAAACACACGAGCCTGCCCCGAACAAAATAAGATAAACTCACGTACGTTCTCTGCTTCGAGTCGACCACGCAACCAACACGAGACTTCCCCGAGTTGCTCCCTTCTTCCCCAAACACAAAAACTCCATATGCACAGATCAATCATCGTGCACGTGCACGATGATTCCAATCATCTACGATCAACCCTCCGACCTTCGACAAGACGTTGATAGCCTCTACCAGCCACCAGAGCAACCAGAATCCAAAGATATTGACCAACTCGTGATCGAGCTTCTTAACCCAGATCGACATTAAAACTTGATCACCCAATTTCCTTTGCCTCGCCGCCTCAGGCCACCAGAGGCCACGCAGTTCTGGCCGAAGCTGCTCCGACAACCCACGAACTCTTTCCCCCTAGACCGATCACCTGAATCGTCCTGACGACCACGCAGTTCCTTCGAGAACCAGTTCGATAGAAAGACGAGCTTGAACCCTATTTTGATGTCGTTAGCCTTCTACTATAACCTGGAATTCGATCAAACATTTTTTTTCCAATTCTCCGACCTCGCAGAGAGCCATGACATAAACTTCGAGTCCCAGTGCTTCGCCGATCACCAGAAAATGCTCGAAACTCAAATAACGTTCATCTATCAATTTCTCTCGATTTACTATTTTAAAAATCATGATTTTATTTTTAAAAATCCTAGATTTCATAAACAAAATCGATTATATACTTGATTCTGGAAATCATTCAAGTCGAATTTTTGAGATAATTAAATTCCTACTGTTCTTCTTCCTTTTATTTAAACTAGCTTCAGATTTTTAACTTTAAAACATTTTAAATTTTATATTTGATATAACAAACAACTTTTATTTTATATATTGAAGCCTAAAGAAATTCAGAGAAGAAGATCTTAAATTTTCTTCAAGTTTTGAAGCTTGAACAACAAGAACAGAGACAATGGTTTTGAACACAAACATATACATTCAAACCCAGACATGCACATATAACTCTATACCTATTCATGCAAATTATTATTCATATATTCATGGAACATTTCACACAACTTCAGGTGTCAATCTCATGCCTCAATACATAACAAGTTTAGTTTACTCACAGTTTAACTTTAGAACAGAAAATAGGTTTTCCCTTTTTGATCTGAAACTGGAAGCTTGAATCTATTTTATTAAATTGAATCTTGCTTTATACGGTTGAAGCTTGAAAGAGTTTGATTGCTTGATGATCTTTGAAACTGGAAATTATTTTTGTTGTTGAGAAAATTCATGCTTGAAAATCAGAGATGATCTTGGCTTGATGATTGTTTGTATAAACTTTCTGGTTTGAGTTTTGTTACAGGCTTTGTTTTTATTTGTTTAAGAGTGAAGATGGGAAAAAGAGATGAAGAGAAAAGATATATGTTTATATAGATTTAATTAGGATTTATTAAAAATAAAAGAAAATAAAGATAAAAATAGTGACACTTGTTCAATTCTTGTTTCAAGATAATTACACTTGTCAAGTTGAATATGTTAAATATTAACACTTGTAAATTCCTTTACATGAGAAAATGTTTATACATTATTTATTTATATTGTACTTCTTATTTTATAAACACATTTATGTATATGCTTTTAATTGCATTTTCTATTTATATAATCACATCCCTTTGTTATATTTATACAACTTTAAAAGAAAAAGTTTAATACTAATTTATTAATAAAATCATACACATATGTTAACATTTTGAGTCCAAATATTTTTAAGATATTTTATATCAAAATTTAAATTCAAATATAAGTTCAAATTCAAATTAAAATTCAAATTTAATTAAAAATCAACTCAAACATATATATTTAAACAAACACAAATTCAATTTGTAAAAAAAATTTTTTATTAAAAATCCATATATATATAAAAACAACACAGGATTATTATTGTTTTGAAAACATAGTTTCACCAAATTTAAATAATTTATAAAGGAGATTATTACATTTATTTGTTCAATTATCAATTAGTATTTTCAAGAGTTAAATCAAATAACTTATCCAATTATCTGATGCCCGAAAATCTGGGTTATCACAGGTGTCATGGTTGACTCCTATCAAAGACTATCTACAACAAGGAACTCTTACTGAACGGAGGAATGGAAAACAACAGATCCCCCTCAAAGCTTCACGCCAAATCATCTAAGAATAATTCGTGTGTCAAAAGGAGTTTATCCATCCCCATGCTTCGGCATATCGCCCATGATGATACCTTGAGCAAAATCTATGAAGAAGAATGCGGTAATAACATCAAAGGGAAAACCATGATAAAGAAGATACTCTGCTACAGGTATTACTGGCCAACTATCAACCCAGATGCGGTTGATCATGCTAGGCAATGTGATGAGTGCAAGATGTTTGCAAAAAATCCGGGAACCCCGCCGATGGAAATTAGTCAAATGGCTAGTTCATAGCTGTTTGCTACTTGGGGGCACTGAAATCATCTTCTTGTCGATCCTAAAGGTGGTGCGAAATACACCATAATAGCAGTTGATTACGTCACCAAATGGGCAGATGAAGAACTCTAAACCACGACCAAGATGAAGAAAATAATCAACTTCTTTATCCGTAACGTCATCTGTCCTTATGACCTTCCATGACCCATTATAACTGCAAATGGACAGGTTGAAGCTGTGAACAAAATCATAGAGTCTGTACTAAAGAGAGGTTTGGAAAACTCTCAAGTGGCTGATTGCAACCCTTATTTCACAGAAAATACAAACAAGGAATCGCGATTGAATTGCTATTAAACTAGATGGAGTTGGTGACGACTTATGAGCATATAAAATGCATCCGAGAGCCAATGGCAAGAACATGTACCCGAACGTGCATGTGTACATCCGAAAAAGTTTGACTTCTTGAAATCAACAGAAATTGAATTCTCACTAAGGGTTATTAAGAAAAGACTAGATCAGATAGCCGAAGCTTATTAGCTCTGAAGAATCAGTCACGGATGGACACTAATGAACTACAACCCTGGATTTATAATATTGGGAATCGACCAAGCATCACGATGACCAAAGAAGGATACAACACCTTGGGAGGATAAATTGGAGGATAATGACTATTCAAGAAACATGGTGGATTTCTTTCTGAAGACAAGGAATACTCGCTGATTTAAAGCGTGTTGTGTTGCTTCACACGACACACTTTGGGGGGCAAGTGTTAACCGGCATCTTGGCCCGGTTACAAAATGACAGTTGAAGAAATTATCATTAGCACTAGACAAGATTATGATCAAGGAGAGACTGGAGGTGGTAGCAAGTTGTCAGGCCCACAATAAAGCAAGAGCATTCGGCCTGCCTGGCCTGGTGCACAGATTCACCTACTATGGGCAGAGGCACCTTTTTCCTAAGCCCATGAGGGAAGTCCAACCCATCTCATCTATAAATAGGAGGGCAGTAGCACAATGAAAGGGACCTTTTTTGGAAGACCAATGGGGAGACTATGCCACTTTCTGGACTTATTATTTTCAGTTCAAACTTGTATTCAAGTCATCAATATATGGATTGTATCTGTATTCAACTACTTGTGAAAGAAATAAAGATCAAAACTCAAAGTGGATGTAGGCAGTTACGCTGAACCACTATAAATCCGGTGTTCTTACTTTCTGCATTTAAATTAGCATATTCTTCCTTGTTTAATTTAACTTCATCACTTACATCTCTACACAATCTTTCTCAATGAGGTAAGTGACCAATTTTGGTGCTAACAATATTCTTCAATTGTTTTCTTTGATGATCTTCATGTAAGTGACCACTGACCAGATCGTTCACATCTATAACAAACTTCCTCATAATGCCTTTTATTTTATGAAGCTGAATCATTGTTCTTTACAGGCTCAATTTTCTTTTGTTGCTTTTTAAAGTTGGTGGTTTTGTTACCTTTAAAACCACCATAACCGCCTCTGTTGGAGTTATATCCACGTCCTCTACCTCGACCTCGACTCCTACCTCTTCTAGAGTGGGAAAAATTAGCATTAACTTCAGGTAATGCAGTTGAACCAGTTGGTCTTGAGGAGTGATTTTTTATAAGCAATTCATTATTTTGTTCAGCAATTAGTAAGCATTCTATGAGTTCAGAATATTTTGTAAAATGACACTCTCGATATTGCGACTACAGGAGTATATTCGAGGCATGAAATGTTGAGAATGTCTTTTCAAGCATTTGTGCGTCATCCACCTTTTCTCCACATAATTTCAGTTTAGAAGTAATTCTAAACATTGTAGAATTATATTCTCTTACAGACTTAAAGTCCTAAAACCTCAGGTTCAACCACTCTTGCCTGATGTATGGAAGTATGACCGTCTTCTGGTGGTCATAACGCTCCTTCAGGGAGTTCCATAAGTGGAGGGGGTCTTTTTCAGTCAAATATTCTGTTTTTAGATCATCGTGGATATGACGTCTTAAAAATATTAAAGCCTTTGCTTTGTCCTGCTGGGACATAGTATTGCCATTTTTAATGGTATTTTCTAAGCATTGAGATTGCAAATGAATCTTAGCATCTAGTATCCATGATAAGTAGTTGTCTCCAGATATATCCAAAGCTTTAAATTCAAGTTTGGTGATGTTTGCCATTTTGTGAACTGTACATAAAATAAATTGCATAAGGTGAAAATATTCGTCACAACAGCATTCACTATTTGTTTATTTCCAGCTAAAAAGTAAAAAAAAAATGAAAAAAAATCTCCATTCATGGTATCAAACAACTATACCCAAAAAAATGTATCAATGAAACCAAACATTTGGATTTTGCAACTTTCATGTATTTATCATGCAAGAAAGGAAAGTCAGCTTTTGCGTATATTCCATTCCAAACTTTTGAATTTTATTTGGCAACAGATCCGCAAAAAAGAAAAGAAATATTGAATTTAGAAGACAAAGAATTAAAATAAGAGTGATACAAGAAATGTAACAACCCGCATATTTATCGATTTTATATTTAAATATTTTATTTAAATATTTTATCATTCGTCGGATTTTAGTCCAAAAAGTCACTTTTTGCAAACAGTCGAATTGGGACTCGAGACCCCTCCCATTGAGTTCAAAATGTCATTTGCAACCTTTTTGAGTATAAACATTGATATGTTTGGAGCTAGTAAAAAATTTGACCATTTTCACTTTGGGTTTGGGTTTGGGTTCAGCCCCCTAGCCAACTTAATACTCAAAACTGAAAACCCCCCTCTTCATTCACTCCCTCCTCCTCTTCTTTTCAGTTCTAAAGAGATTAATGGTGAGTGGAATGGGAAATTAAAAACTCCAAACCCTAGTTTTCATCTACAAATCAAGTTCTAGCTCCAAATCAATAGAAGAAGCTTTGGTAAGCCTCCTCTTCTACTTCTCCAACTCATTCTCTTATCAATTTCAGAAATTCCTTAACCTAACTTTTGGAATGTCCTTTAAAGCTTAGAATCAATCTTATTGAGTTGGGATTGAAGAGTGGTTGATCCTCCTTTGTTTTTAAGCTTCTCAATCTTGTGCTTTTGGGTTCAAAGGTGAGATTTTTATCTCACATCTATACCTATATCTATCTTGTTGTTGGGTATGAATTCCTAACACTTCTTCATGTGCATTTGCTCTTGATTTGGATTGGTTTTGTGAATATTTCAATTTTTGGGTTTTTAAGTCAAATTTGTGTGAAAATCCTTTTATGGATGTTTGATCATGCTTTTGGTGATGCACCGAGGAGCATATAAGGCCGGGTTGTCGATTGGCATAAACCCTTAGAGCCAATGTTCGTCCGGTTGCATTTTGGAAGAGTTTGCTCTTCATTCGTATAGGCAAAAAAACAGCCCAGGCAAGATTCAGTCGACTGAAAAGTCTGTTCAGTCGATTGAACCTGGAACCCAAAAGTTTCCAGGCATGATTCAGTCGACTGAATTCTCTGCTCAGTCGAATGAACCTGGAAATAGAAAGTTTCCTGAACCTGGAAAATTTCCAGGTGCAGGGTCAGTCGACTGAAAACTCTGTTCAGTCGACTGAACCTGCTGTTTCAGTCCAGTTTGCCTTTTTGGATTGAATTTTCAATTTAAATCGATTCGTGATGATCCTATTTGTGTTATCATTTATTAAGACTTTGATGACTCCTTTTTCGAGATTTTTGAATATCCATTTTGTAACGACTCGGATTTTTCGCGCTCGAAAATCAACATCCGTACTTCACATTGTACTAGAATGCCGCAGATTCGACCGTTCAAATCCGATTCGCCGGAGCTATAACACAATTAAGTAAATAACACAGCGGAAGAAAAGAATAATACATTGATATATAATATCTGATACAACAGAGTGATACAATGAATATCAATATACATCAGAGATATGATATAAGAAATAGCAGCGGAAAAGAAAAGATAACATCAGCAGCGGAACAATATCAATAGAAATGATAACTCCAAAATGATCTTTTGACAAGAATGAATCCACAACTCCAAGATAAGCAACTCCGATGAATGAACTAGCTCCAGATAATCTACTAAACCTGAATATCTGAAAAACCCAACTCTAGACTGCCCGTGTGGAAAATAATGGGCACCCAGAGTTTAGGAAGGGAACAATAAACTCCGGATCAGTCATGGGACTGGTGTGAGCAACAAAAACAGTTTATCTTTGAACAAACACAAAAGGCTTTTAAACATTGAAATCCGCAATGCTTTTCGAAAATGAAACTACCATAAGACCTCCCACCACACACACAATGCAATCGCAGAATTGGAGGAGATTTCTTCTTATGATAGTCAAAAATGCTTACTACGCAAATTCATTCGATATTATTATCATTAGTGCATAGTGTCGAAAACATTTCAAAAATATAATATTAATCTTAGCCAGCATACAACCATTGTTGTATGCCTACTATAGCTACCATGTTCAATAGCAGGTTACCGCCACATTCCATAGCAGGTAATACAACTAAAACCGTACAGGGTTCGTATTGTTTCATTGGATTTCCAACAAATGATCAGGCTAAGGAACTTCCTTACCGAAATAGAAACGCCTCTGGAAAGACGCCCCGGATCCTAACCGGATCTCTGCAAACAAAAGGTCGACGCTACCTCACGCTGTACAGCTGTAACTAGGTAACTAACACACTGACGCTACCTCATGCTGTACAGCTGTAACTAGGTAACTAACACACGAGTCATGTCATCCCCCGGTCGTTACCGACCTTTATCCCGGGATCCCGAAAACCAACAAAGCAACATCATACAGTAATAAATTACCGTGTCCACACGAGTTAAGTATCTGGGCTCCATACCATGATACCACCCTTTATCCAGAAGGAAATGACATACCCTAGGGGCGCTACCCCTATAAACCTTTGTCGCAACATTCCTGTTTCGACCATTACCGGGTTGTGAGGCTCGATGAAGTCTCGTCCACAAAACTATGTTTTTTTCACAAAGCCACGCTTTTTCACAAAGCCACGCTTCGATCAAAAATTGATCAGCAGCACTTCGTATGCCATATTACCAAATTGGGAATGTATCACTAGTAACCATCAACTACATAACCTCTGAGCTCATACGTCTCAGAGAAGGGTGTTAAGCTAAGAGAATAAATTCTCCGCCACCAACAGAAATGTATTTGATAGAAACCAGCTTTACATCTCAAAGTGTAACGTCAGACACACATCCATACAAGTCTGTTCCGGGTTCGAACAGAACCGAAGGCACTTCCAAAGAAGCCCTTGCAAATCCGGGTATTCACAATCTCGATCGGACTTCCCATCACTTAGGAAATCTCTATACCGGCGCGACTCAGTGTAGAGACAATCGATAGGTCATTCTATCGTTCTCGCAAATACCCGGTCTTCACCACCGATCTTCAAATGCTATCCATATCGCCGTATCACTATTCGGAATGGGTTATATGACACAAAGGTCCTCTCCCGGCTAAACCGAATAACGAGCGCAAATAAAAATCATATGGATACTGGGATCTCAGTTAAATCACAGATTAAAGCCCAAAAACTTTTCATTCGAATGGTAAAACAAATTACCATTTCCAATCTTTTAAACAAAAAGATTCATTTCAAAAACCTTCAATGGTTTAAACAATTTCCACGCTTTTAATTTTTTAAACAAGAGGATTCAATTCACAAGGTTAACCCCGTTCACAAAGATTCATTCATGGATTTCAAAACAATTTCCATTTCAATTGAATTAACTCGTTAAATCTTTAAGTCAAGATTTAACTTATAGCTTTCAAAACTCGTTTCCAAAGATTCATTCATAGCCTTTCAAAAACAATTCTATTTCAAGTTGGATTAACTCATCCGGTCTTTGAATCAAAGACTCATTTCATAAATTTCAAAACATTTCAATTCTATTTCAAACTTGAAACCGTTCAACACAATTTGGAAATTCATTCCTTATGTGAAAGCTATTATTATTTGAAAACGAGTAGTTTCGTTTCAGAAAAATCCACTTATATTTACATGAGTTAAAACCCTTGAATTAAATTCAAATTCCCAAATCAATACCTTTAAAATGGTTTAACCCATATATAACTTGTACAACATCTCTAATCCCTAGTTTCAAATCATAGGATTCAATTTCAAACTTGAATTCAAATTTAAATCAAATTATTTAAATTTTCAAAACTCGATTAAGTTATTCGAAATAAATTTTTTCTTTGAAATCCCATTTCAAAAGCTTTTCATATTAAACCCAAATTTCCAATTTCAAAATCAATTGAAATAAAAATTTCAATTTCAAAAACTTTAAATTTAAATGATCTATGACTTAACCGATTTCCACGTGAAATCCATATTTGTGTGTGTGTAAAAGTGTGGTCCAGGGGTTTCACACAATAGTGCAACATTATTCAATCATCACAGATATATCAATATCGATAAGCGGTATAATCCACAACGCTTATCCTCATTCACAGATTTATAGATAAAATAAATTTGTCGGTCATAAAGATTCACTATTACAATTCGATGTGGGTTTCGGATAACCAACTGGAATCCGACTCCCTGTCGCATCGAAATTCAGTGTCGTTTACGGGTCAAGGGTTTTCATATTCACATAGCAATATATCACAGAAACAGATATATATCACAAATAATCAATTACAGATCACAACATAAATCAGGATGTATCACAAAACATCATATATCAGGGATATCAAATAATTCAACATTCACTAGAATTCAAACATTCATAAGTAAGGTCAGTTAATTTTCTGATTAATTCAAATCAGATTAATTTCTTATGAATTACTAATCCTGGTTAATCAACAATAATAAATTACAAATCATTTTGATAAATTATTCTTTAATCATTTATTAATTAATCATTTATTAATTAGTTATGGTAAATGACTACGCTTAATCTTAAATCAATGTTATTTACTTGCTTAATCCACTTTTAATCATAAATTAATTACTTTTAATTTAGTAATTATCTTTAATTAATGATTAGTTATCATTAATTGCTATTGATTAAGTCTTAATCACCATCATACATTAACCATTCAACTTAACTAACATTTTTTAAAGAAATCTTCTTTAAACTTTGAAAACCAATTTATTACTAACTACTAACTTTTAATACTTAACTTAAATCAATTACTTAGTTAAAATAATAATTAAGAGTTGAGACATTGTAAAGTATTAACTATATAATTAAACGGGTATTAAAGTTTTTAACTTATTCTTGTTAAACATTTTCACTTGTTTTTATAAATAAAACAACAGTTTGAAAAACAACAAACCCGAGCCCAAAGCAGATTTACTCGAGCCAAAAACCCATTTACCCGAGCAACTTCTCTCCTATATTTTTCTTTGTGGTTGATTTTAATTTCTTAAAGCCTGGGTAACTCTCGCGTACAACACGCCTACTAACCCGAGACCAACCCTGATTTTCCCGAGCCTCCATCTTCCCCTCTGCTTCATTCCCAAATCATTCGAACTACTCCAAGATAAACGTGCACCGTGCACTGCCACCGGAGCCACTTCCGATCATCCACGGCAACTTCGACACATCGATCATCGACGCAGCAACCCCCTCTCGATCACCAAACCCGAATCACGAACCCTCGACAAAATTTAGCATTCCAGTTGAAAACTGGAAGCAGCTCAATGGCCAACATCCTCCTCGAAGTCGCTCGTCTGACCATCAGACGACAAGCGTCTCCGTTCACTTCATCTCCATTTATCCACGAAGCTGTTACACATGGTCCCATCGAACTCGATCACCTTGAGACACTGCCACGATCCCATTTCCAAGCATACCCAAAACATGAACCAAAACCCTAGTTTAGCCGCTCCACGCAACTCCAATCATCAGAAAATCCTCGAACTATTTTTCCAGTGATCGTCAAACCACCAGCCACCCTCGACATCAACCCCGAGGTTCAATGTTGCCGTGATCACCAGAAATCTCAAAAAAAAACTCAAATCTGTTCATCTTTGCATTAGTCAGTGAATGCTTGCTTAAAATTTTTGATTTAACTTTCAAAAATCATTATTTTCAAAATCCTTTCGGTTGATATATTTGAAATCAGAAATCATTATGGTTGGATTACAACCTATATTTTGTTTTACCTGTGTCTTCCGATTTTCCAGAGCAAACTTAAATTGTTTTTGCTTTAATTTATTTTTAAAGCTTAAAACATGTTTTAAACAAATTTTTTTTATTTTTTTTAGATTCCAATCCTTAAATATAAACAGAGGGAGAGATTTGGATTTTAGAAATAGGTTTACTCTGTAAACCTGGAACAAGAATATTTGTCTGTAACCCAGACATGCACAATCATATATGCATACTTATATGTATATACAAACATAATTCCACTTGAAACAACAGCCCAGATCCTACTTCAAGCATTCATTACCATATCAAAGAATATAAGCAAAAATAAGGGAGTTTGCTCACCTTTGAAATGAAGACAGAGGATAAGCCTGGGAATGATTTATTTGAAATCTGGAAGTTATACTTTTGATCTGAGCTTGATCTTCTGGTTGAATTTATTTGAGTTGTTGTTGAAATTTGTTTAAGTTTAAGATGATGTTTTATTTCACATTTTTTTGTTTCTCAGCTTTGAATGGTCGAACTGATGAGGATGGATATGTAAGAAATGAAGTGTTACAGGGTGATATAATGTGTTTGTACAATACAAAGTGATATTTTTATACAATGGTCAGTGATTTTTATTTCAAATTGGAGGCCGATAGTACCTTGCATTAATTAACATTGTCATACTTTTTATTTCGTATGTACTTATGTTTCCATTTGCAGCTGTACATGCATTATCATCTTGCTTTACAGGTTGATGAATTCTCTTCTTGTATACATTTGTTTCTTCTTTCGCAAGCTTCACTCATATGTAGATTTATTCACTTGTTTACAGATCTGAATGCATTTTGTTTTCAAGTGGTTCATACATGTAAATATTTTGTTTGTACTTGAATGTATTATATACTAGTGTGTTCTTTTTCCTTTTCTTTGCCTTCATACTTTTATTTATTCATCTCTATTTATAACTCAAATACACTTGGCCTTGTAATATAAGTAATTTCCGTTTCTAGTTTAAATATTAATTATTGTTATTTAACTTCATATTTATTTTATAAATTCAAACCATTATCAACCATCAATTCTAATATTTATTATTATCATTTATTATTAAACCATTTATTTAAGTTTTAAATTCAAATCAAATATATATTATATTATCTATTTGAATCGGGGAAATCCGCTTCACTTTATCGATTTAATTTCACAGATTGTCTTCAAAAATTCAATTAATTATCAATTTAAATTTAATTAAAATCCGGGGTCGTTACACATTTTGATGGATTCTTTATCGGTTTAATTGAATTTGATTCGCGTCTTCAAATGTGAATTTTTATGATTGATTGTTTCTACAATCATTTTTGTGGTTTGTCACTTTAAAATACAAAGGTTTCAATACTAGTATTAAACATCAAAACTTCTTCATCAAAACGATTTCAAATCAATTTTCAATATCAAACTCGTTTATAAAACCGTTTTCCAATCTACTAGTATATACAAACCTTTACCTCACTCGTATGAGAAATCTAATAAAACGACTTAGTAAAACAACTGGTATGAAACGCTTGCGTTTACTTCGCAAGTTAATTTTTGGACTTGTTCGATTTAAAACTCTTGTGACAATTTTCTAGTGGAGATTTACAATTTGTTCGTAAATATTTAAATTAAGCTAGTGGTTATGGGACATGAGGATGAACTCCTATATTTACTAGCTTAGTGTAATTGACACTTTTTGATGATCATTAATGATCATTTTTGTGACTTAGACTAGCGTTGTGCGATGTCTTTTTGTCCGCGTGAGGGACAGTACCCCGTTCTTGTGGAGTTTCGACTCAAATTGGTGGGGTAGCGATCCATAGTCTTTGGGCCGTTTTGTGGAGCCTCGGCTCAAAATTAATGGTTAGCAACCATGGAATAGCGTTTCGTTTTGTGATACACGTGTTGAGAGTTTTCATGCTCTCGTTTTGTGATAGGCCTCCCCTTTTTGTGATTTTTGGATTTCTTATGATGATTTCTGGAATTTGTGTTCCACCAATTTTGTGATTTATATTGATAATCTTTATCATTATTTGTGCATTGGTGAATTTGTGTGTCATCAATCTTTTGTGAATTGGCATTGATTTAATTGCCAATATTTATGGTTTGGTGAATAAAATATAGAGTATGGCATTCTTTGTATCTTTGAGAAGATTCTGGTGATATCGACTAATCTTTGGTTGATTTTAGTTACATACTTATCATAGTATGGCCTGGTGGTTATCGTACCTTTATTTCCGTCATATTTCTTATTTTATATCATTTTATCTGATATTTACAGCTAGACTGATCTGTTTATTATTTTCTTATTAAATAATACTCGGGTCAGACCGAGATGTTACAGGTGCTTCTGCTTGACTCCTTATTTTGGATTATTATTCTGACTTTAACTAACTACTTAGAATAGTAGTTCATTTTGTTGTATACATTTGTGATATAGACTCTATGATGTATACTTATTCTTTTCTGTAGCACTTGTATCTATCCATTTTTGTGATATCGTGGGTCTTGTAGACCACTACTCTGATAAACACTTTTAAGTGTTATATATTCATATCTATTTTCGCCTTTGTGATATGGATGTCTGTGATTGATTAGTGTTATGTTTATTTCTATATTTGTTTTCGAAGTATATATATAGCCACCATGTCGTAGCATTGAGTTTGTATCGGTATGTCGGATTTCCTCTTGAGATGAAAAGATTATATTTTATCTGGCATATCGGTACTCGCACAAAGCAATTGCATGGATGGTCACTCCTCAACAGCCTTATTCTCCGCGCTAGTTGACGGCATTACCCCGTAGTGTCCTTGGCTAGCGTGGGTATAGAGGTGGGGCGTCATAGAGACATGAAAATATAGAAGCAAATCCCAAACTAGCATGTGCTGATTTGATAGCTTTATAAAAAAAATGATATTGACAATTACCTTCTTACAGAGAGGAAAACTAATGAGTTTATAAAGAAATGTAAGAACAAACCTGGTCAATTTGTCACTTTAACAATCTACTATACTTACTGTTTTAAAGGAAATAAGAAATATAATGTATGTAGATATATTATAAAAGACTCATCTGCACTAATATATAATAGGATTTTGAATATGAATAGCCTTAGAGTTAGGATGGTCAGAAGTGGAACGGTTAGAGTAATTAATATCTAATTACTTGGTGAGAAGTTGGAAAGTTTGAAGGTGAACATGTTGAGAAAAATAATTGATTCACATTTCTTCGTGCTGATAACGTGTTACAGAATAAAGAGAATATATTACAGAATAAAGAGAATGGAGATATTAGAGGGAGAACAATTTTATTGAATTGAGATATCTTTTACAATACAATCAAGCTCCATATTTATAGACTCATTATGCAGTGTGTAACAACCCGGGGTTTTGGAGATTACTGTTAGTATTAAATTATAATGAAAATTATAATTTAATATCGTGTTTAAAAATGAATCGAATAATAAAATGAGGGATTATATTGTTTATTTTATATAAATAATATCTTGATGAATATAATACGGGATTTGAAATTTAATCGAGTCATATTATTTTATTTGACGCTTATTTGAGCATTTGATGGTTGAAATAAGTGTAAATGAATGAAAATAAAGTTAGGAAAACTTTATTTATGGATTTGGGTTGAAAATAAATAATGCGATGGTTTAATTTGGGTTAATTAGTAATATCAGAAATTTATTCCAATGTTAGCCTTTTATTATAAAATAAAAGGAATAATATGAAGAAAATAAAATTTAGAAGTGTAAGTAGGCTTGGAATGATGTCTTAATGTTATGAAAATGTTAAAACATTTTAATACACTTCATTAGACTTAAAAATAAATTTTATTTGGTTGAAATGGATGAAAATAGCGATTTTTCACTAAAAATGAGATTATTGGTAAATATTGTTAAAATTTTGTTTTATATGGTGAAAATAATATTTTTAATTGGAAAGCTAAATTTTTGATGTCGCTAACATGTTCCCTTTATTAAAACATGAACAATGCAACTTGTTTCATGTGATTTGGAAATTATATGCAAAAGTTATGTGTAAAATTATGTTATTTAAATAAAAGTAAGGTTTTACTGATAAAACTAAATTTTAATCAATAGAATAAATTTTATTTAGTAGAGAAAATAATTTTATTTACATATAATTGGTTATATATATTTTTCTTGGCTTTAAATTGAGAAAATTGATGCACATATTGATAAATGGGTAAAAAATATCACATATTGATAAATGGGTAAAAAATATACATTACTTAGAATTTCACTAAGTATAATTATCTTTGGGCTTATTGGGTAAGGTTTAAGATCCAAAACCCTAAATCTAGAAGTATCTAAAACCCTAAATCTAAGAGTATCTAGTGAGAACGAATTGCCTATACGTAATTCCTCCATTCATTCCTTCTTCTCAAAAAAAAAAATAATACAACTTACAGTAAACCTAAAACAATGGCCTCCATATGAGGAAAAATAAAAATTCATCCATTCTCTTGCAAATTCAAGGTTCAATTCAAGTTACAAACATAAGAGAAGGTAATCTCCTACCTATTTAATCTCAAAATCCATATCAATTCTCAGATCTGATTCACAATAATTGAGTTTTTTATTTTCCTTGCTTGCATGTTGTTTCTATAGCTTCTATAGGTTTCTAATTACTAATCCAAGGCCAAAGCTCTTTTCTTTGCAAGCAAAATCAATTAATTCAATGCAAATAAACCCTAAGGTGAGTAATCTCACTCACGCTAGCTATAAACAATCTTTCTTATTTATATTTGGTGTTAAATTGGATGTTTGGAGCTTTAAAATTCATGCTTTGATCATTGTTTGTGCTCAATCCAAAAAACTAAATTTTGTCCATCTTTGTAGCTGAAAACGAAATTGATCATAACTCACTCAATTTTTAACCTAATTTGAAGATCTTGGTCATTCTGGAAAGCTTAGAAACTAAGCTACAACTTTCTCTTTATTCATTTTGCTTGATTCTGAAGATATCTATGCCAAAATTGCAATTGTTTGTCGCTGTCCTACAAATGCATAAGTTCAGGCTGAATTTGATGTTTTGAGTAAAATGATCATAACTTTTGAACTGATGATCTGAATTCAATGATCTCGGTCATTCTGGAAAGCATAGAAACCAAGCTACAATTTTATTTTTATTCATTTTACCTGATTTTGAAGTTATCTATGTTATAATTGCAATTGTTTGTCGCTATCCTGCAAATGCATAAGTTCAGGCTTAGTTTGATGTTTTTAGTAAAATGGTCATAACTTTTGAACCATTGATTCGAATTCGATGATCTTGGTCATTCCGAAAAGCATTAATTATATGCAACAACTTTCATTCAGAGTGTATTTTTAAAATTCAAAAGTTTGCTAGCTCAGAACAGCGGATTTTATCCGCTGTCCCGTGTTTTGTTTCATGTTGTTAGTGCATTTATTGTTTTCAAACCACTTGAAAATTGTTTTGCATCCATGAATATGTATATGCATGATCTGGCTTGGTAATTATGGTGTTAAATATTTTATTTAAATATTTTTAAGAGTATTTCTAAATAATAAAAGTATATATACTATATTTATTTTATATAAAAAGTAGAATTTTTATAAAAGGATTTCTTTGGATTTCGAAAATTTTATTTTAAAAACCCGGTTTCCTTATTAAATTATTGCACAAAGAGCATGAACTATTTTTCCCTTTTCGGACGTATAAGAATGTGAATTAAACGATTTAGTAAGGATATGTGGTATGGGACATATGTTTTTGCTTTATCGCTTAATATCGGACTTCTACGACCGAAACTAATTTGAATTATTGTTTTGAGATGATTTAGAAGTTGTCAAATTTTTACGAAGATTATTGGTTGAAGAATTACTCTTTTTGAATACGTTCGATGACGAACAAATCTAGATGTTTTTACAATCGCCGATGAGATGAGCCGACCAAGACGAAATTTTTCCGTTTGGAGAATTATGAGTAGAAATAACCGTCATGATGTTGTTTTACTTACCGATGACACAAGGTAAGTCTATTTATGAAGAATTCATGAAGTTAAGATGTTTATGATGATTTATGAAGTTAAGATGGTTATGATGATTTTTACTTGTCGATGAAATGAGACAAGTCACGTTGGAACCATTACTCATCGATGGGAAGAGATGGGTATGGTATTATATTAAATCGCCAATGAGATGAGGCAGAGTGAGTTTTATGATGGTTCTGATGTTTTATGATGTTTTCTAATGTTGAACCAACTAACGATTAGTAAAACATTAGGGGAGAATGTATAGTATGAGATATACGTTCACGCCTTTTTGGTTCCTATTCGAATAGTTGAGACACATTCAAGATGTTACTAGTACTAGACCGAGTACGATTGGAGTCACCATGATGTTCACGATGTTATTACCCGACTCCAATCACCACGATGTTTTTACTCGGATTTATGACTAGGTGTCATCAAGATGTTCCGACTAGTCAATCACGATGTTCACGATGTTATGATGTTATGTGACCCCAAGTCATCACGATGTATGGTACCAAATTACTAGTACTAGTCAAGATGTAAATGCACATGCTGTTTTCCATGAAGTTTAGATGTTTACATTTTCCCTGTTTTGATGATGATGCTTTATTATAGCCTTATGTAAGAAAAAGGCTTATTGATATACATGGTTTTATTTGTGATTTCGAATATGATGTTTTGAATTCTTTCTGGGCTCTATCAAGATGGATTTGAGACATTATATATTTATACCAATGAGATGAGGTATAAATTACGGTAAAGCTTTTACGATGAGTTTTGATAATAGATTTAAGATATATTTATATTTATACCGATGAGATGAGATATAAATGATTATGAAGATTCCTTTATAATGAGTTTAATGATGGATTTGAGATGTATTTATATTTATACCGATGAGATGAGGTATAATAATTAAGAAGTCTCTATTAGATGAGTTTTATTTATGATGGATTCTTGAAGTTTTAATTATCTTATGAAGATTTACTTTATGGTCCATATCCTCACCCATTTCATTCGGTTATATATATAATTAGATGAACCGTGTCTATCTAATATACATATTGTATTCCACTATGCAATCATGATGAACCATTGATGTATCACCCTAGAGATAACTTGATGACTTATATCATTCCATTGGTAACAATGGAATGGATTTCCCCTTATCTCTTCTTATCATCACCTTTACTAATAATAAGTTCTAGCTAGCCTGACCCGTGTGTTTTCACTCGGGTCAGTCCGAGTTGTTTCAGGTATCATCTTTTGGACTTAGCTTGAAGTTGATGTTGGATATCAGCTCTTCTTTCTCTTGAATAGTTTCTGTTCTTCCGCATACTCTGATGTAGTTATATTTGATTCGATGTATATGGTGTGGTCGAGTACCACCTTTATTGTATTCATATTGTATTGTACTGAACATGTATCAGTGTATATGTATATATATGATGTTGGTTACTATTCTGTGATGTGATTTACATTCAATTATTGTATTTTGTTTTGATAGATTCGTTAGCCACCTATAGTTTGGGATTAAGCATTTACTGGGTATGTCGATCCACTTGAGTTGGAAAAAAAATTATATTATATTTATCGACGTATTCAATAGATGTTTAAGACAAAATTATAGATGGTCGCCCTTAACCAGCCTTATTCTCCGCTTTAGTAGACAGAATTACTTATTAATTCTCTTTGCTAAGGTGGGTCTCGGGGTGGGGCGTTACACAGTGCATATTACAATAATGCCTTTTCTTATTTAGCATATTCATCCCTATTATTATTATATATATTACAACAACCATGCTTTTCTCCTATTATTTTACATTTCAGTCCATATATGTAAATAAATTATGCAATCTTAAATCTAAAATAATTAAATAAAAAACCAATTAACTATCATTCAATAATCCATTTACTTAATTATGAGAATATTAGAAGTTTAATATGCACATTGTACTAATATTAATAAAAATGACAAAATTACCTTTTCACCAAAGTAAAGATACATAAGTTGCACAAGGTAAAGTACATACAGAAATCATAATAACAAATTCAATTTATAATTCATTTATCTGAATAAAACCATCATATGGCGTGTTACGAAATTACGTTTTTTCTCTACAAATATCTTCATTTTAAAATTTCTACAACCATTTACAGAACCCCCTTGATTCTCATCCAATATTTCACATTTACATGCATTAGAATTAATTATGTAAATCTTAAAACTATTTAACAAATAAAGTATAATTAACACTTTTTCAAATCTAAAAATACAATTATTTGTTGATTTGTATAGTAAATCATTAAAATATGAAAATTTCAATATTTATACTATATCAATATTAATATAAAAACAATATTATACAAATTTCATATCAATAAAAGTGGTTAAATAATTTTTTCATTCAAGCACAAAGACATATAAATCAAATAACATAAATAAAATACTAATCAATAGTACTAAATTTAACTTAATTTTTCATTTATCTCAACAAATTTATCATATGTTGCATTGTAAAAAAAAATTAGTTGAAAAAAACTATATTTTAAAATTTCTATAATTAATTGCAATCCATCCGTCGATTCTTGCCTAATATTTAAAATCCAAAAATTCATGTATTGAAGGACCACTGTTTTTTTCATTGTAGAAATGCTTCTACTATTTGCCCTTCTAAATATTGAATTATCTTCAATACGATATAAATCAAAATTTAACATTATTTGAATTTAAATGATACCATGTAAGCTGGAAAAAAGTTGCAGTTCTTTTAGGAAAATCGCAATTTACAATGTGAACACATTCTTACAATGACCGATTTTTCATAATCTTCGTTACTTTTTCTAGTTTCCAATTAAAAAACCATGAAAACCAAATGAAAATATTTTTCTAACATCCTTACATTGCATTTATAAATAGGTTTAGCGTCAAATAAATGGGCAACCAATCATAAAGATGTTTTAATGAGAGAATCTAAAAATATACATCGAATATTGAATATAATAATACATCATTCTTACCTATTTGACTTACAGTAAGATAAGTAGATCTGAGATGATAGTATATGAAAAGAAGAATTTAAATTTTAGATTTATATTATACTGAATTCATAGTCATAAACTAACTAAGAATTGAACAAATATCGCCGGTCAGAGCTTCATAGGGTTACCATGACCAGAAGAGTGAAATTTGTAGTGTTGTCGACTATTGACATGATGGTTGAATAGCACTTCGACGAATAGCCTCTTCCTTTAAATCATTTTGATACTGTTCTTTCCGATTTATTTATTTACGTTACATTTCATTTAGATGGAGAAGAAGAGGTAAATGATTGAAAAAGAAAAAGACGGTCAATATTGTCTTGCGATATGCATATAGTCTTGTGATATGTATATAAGTATGTGTACACACACATATTTACATAAGGCCTATGGTTTGCACACGAAAAAATAAAGTAATAATATGCTTCGCAAACGACTTAACGACGTTTGTGTTGTTTTTTATACGACATTTTCACTATTCTTTTTCGTTCAACCACAAATCTCAATAATAAGATACATATTTCGAAAATGTCAAACATGCAACTATAACAACATATATCACATTTAAAAATAATGATTATGCATTTAAACACAACACATATCAAAAAGTACACTAACAACAAAATCTTTCAATATCATATAATATTGTTGAAGTCAAATAGTAA
This sequence comes from Allium fistulosum, assembly GCA_030737815.1. Classification (NCBI taxonomy): domain Eukaryota; kingdom Viridiplantae; phylum Streptophyta; class Magnoliopsida; order Asparagales; family Amaryllidaceae; genus Allium; species Allium fistulosum. The sequence continues at coordinate 140,051,426 of CM060904.1, forward strand.
ACAAACAATATATCAATGCTACATCACATGTCCATCACAATACTATATATACAGCGCATACAAATTAAATGGATCAATCACCCCAACGCTGTCGTGAAACATCATTTTGGCTTACACCCGATTCACCATTGAACCATCCATAAAGCATCTTTGAAACTCTTGAAATTGACTTTGAAGCGACGTGATCCGATCCTGCAACTTGTTGGTTTTCTACGTCTAATTGATGTTGTAGCTTATGCATCTATCTCTGTGTCGTTTCTGTATTTTATAGATAGAATTTAGCGTATATAGTAGTCAATATTATGTAACATCAGTAACTTTCATTTGCAAACTTGGCATGACTTAATAAACATTTTGAATGAATATCTCAACTAAAATGCAAGCAATTAAATAATGTATGTTTAACAGAAAACATATTAGTTTGTCTAAGAAAATTCTGATATATGTTCCAACACATTCAGTAATAATCAACAATATGATGAGTGTTATAAAATAGTAAATTTCTTCTTAAAAGAACATGAATCTCTATTTCTGACTATGCAGGGTTTGCGATGCCATCAAATGCATCACTTCATGACACAGTGAGGTTATATCACATAAGCGCTAACTTAGAAAGCCTATGTGATGCCATAAGGAGCATATAGGATGTCCCATACCCTTTCTAGTTTTGTAATTGCATAATATGTGCATAAATGACAATATTAGCTTTCATCCATAGGAAGAACTACCTTGGCTAGTTTACTGACGTGGCCTCCTTCAATATTACGCATATCCTACAAATTCATAACTCTAATGTTAGCAACAAGTGGTATGCTACAATTATAGGATTCACATTGTAATAATATAAACACATAAATAATCCTTTGAAGAGAGCTATGCAAACTACAAAGCTGCACATAAAAGAAGTGCTAAATATAAAATACTGATGATTTGTTGATCATAAGTGGCTTTCCAAGTATATACTTCTATTGGTTTATTTCACTTTTTCAATTCTTTTTAGCACGAGTGTATATGCACATCCAAATGTACCTGCATTTAATTACAATGTGCGTGCATATCCTAATACTGATTGTTTTTTAGTCCTTTCTCTTTTCAAAATACCCAATGCAAACAACCATGCATTCAATATAATATTACAGTTTATAACCATTTTGCAATAGCATCCATTGAGCATTATCCTATGGATACTTGTGTGTGTGTATATCAAGCGCCAACAATAAATATGAAATTAACATAGCTCTATGCATAAAAACTGTTATTGACCATTTCTGATAACGTTGTTCCTTTTTAAATGTGCAAGTGTCCCAATAATAATAATTAGTAAACTCGATTATGAGATTAGTTCGAGTCACGTTCTATAATGAACTTAGGACTTTGATTTATCAACTAATACTTAAAGTAATACTTAGGTCATGCAGCACACATGGTATTACCTCGAAAACTGGAGCATACGGTTTTCTCTTATTCATAATTAACAGTTATAAACCTATCTTTTTTATTCATTATGAACTATTTTGATTATGATGTTGCAAACAGTAAGCACATTATATATCAAACAAAATACATTTACACTACAGGGATCAGACTTCCCTAGGTCTACAAAGAGTAAATATATCCCAATCCAGATAAAAACAACCAATTGATTTTAAAAGCAAAGGAATAAAAAGCAAACTAAGAAAGACCAAAATAAAAATGGTAGCAATGGTAATTTTAATCTGACTATTTAAAGTATGTGAATACCTTTATATCAAATCAACTATAAGTTAGGCTATAAGCCAATGGTAATTTTAATCTGACTATTTGTTTTGTAATAGCAGTACAATTATGTACTTCCCACTCACATGGAAGTGAAAGGTTTTTGTAGACAGTGTATGCTGTGACAAATTGTAAATGATAGTGTCTTGATCTTACTTTCAATAAATCACTTAGTTGACAACAATATTTAGCTTAAAAATATATATTATTTTGTATATAAACAGATGTTAGGACATATGCTGGCAAAGAAAACCTCGGTATAGACTGAATCAATCTTCATGCACTGTACTTTTTATAAAAAGAGGTATTACAAATTTTGTTATATGTTGATGTAATTTTTTATACTACGAATATGATTGTTAATCTCTTATTCACAGTGAAAATTAGAGCGAAACACATATACGTGCTATAATTGATGATCCAAACATCTGTGGCCTGTAAGTGTTGAGTTTGCCCGATTTTCGGGACAGATGGATACCTTTGGTAGTGCTGACTCTATAGAAGATAGAGGCACTGTGGATCCAAAGATGTGGTGGTTTATTCATGGAGCTTCAGCTCCAAATATTCAGAAAATAACTTTGAAGCTATTAGGCCAACCATGCTCTTCTTCTTGTTGTGAAAGAAATTGGAGTACTTATTCCATTCATTCATTCCGTTAGAAGGAACAAGATACTACCATCTCGGGCGGAAGACTTGGTTTATGTGCACAACAATCTTCGACTCCTTTCTAGAAAGAGTCCCTTATACTTGACAGGAGAGACAAGGTTGTGGGATGTTGGAGGCGATCACTTTAGTCCATTAGATGGTGCCGAAGAGCTTGAGATAGCGAGTCTTTCTCTTGATGAGCCGGAGATGGAAGCTATGATTATCCAAGATGATGATTGATTTCAACTTTTAAGTGTCAAATGAATATTTAATATTATGTCTTTTATGATTATCCAAGATGATGACTATGTCTTTTAATATTATGTCTTTTATTTAATATTATATATATATATAATATTTTTAATTTGCATTTTGCCGTATCCCCCCGCACCCGAATCCCCATTTTTTTGAATTTGCCGAATTTCCGCATCCCCATATCACGCACCCCCGCACCCGCACCATGCTTCATAGTCTGTGGTTTATATAAAGGGATAATGCTTATCAAATATCATATTGGATAATAGAAAATCTCACTTGTTGAGCTAGCAAGAATAGTTGAGAATCCAAGTTAGTTAATTTGAAGGCACATATGGACTACATAAGAAAAGAAATATATGGATTAATATTTTAATAAAAACCATTGATAAGCTTTTCTGAAGTATATATATTATCTCAAGGTTAACTTACATTATAAAATCTCACACAGCCTCATAGAGATGCTAAAACAATACATTAGATTCCAGTTTTCTTTTCTTTTTTTAAATGTTAATAAGACTTAAATTATAAATCCAAAGACTATGAAAGAAAATTCTAGCTCAATTAATCAATAATAAGAAACTATCCAAAGCAATCTATAGATACATCATCATGTTTTATTGTAACAAATCAACCTGTATCAGAGTAAAACAGAGGAACCCATTTTTTCCACCTATATCAAAGATATCTTAAAATAGAAAGGGAAAAAACAATTTTAAATACAAATATAAACCTTAAACATTTAAAATAACTTGTTTAATAAAATCAAATAACTAATTATGAAGATCATCTTAATTTGTTGTAGCATGCAAAATCAAATTTATAAACAAAACCTATACTTATCCAAATCTTAGACCATGTTAATCATTCATCAAACTAAAATATCAGTTCCCAAACTTTCCATCATCAATCTGAAGCTTAGCCAATCCTCGATCGATTAAGAATGATCCAGCAATTCCAATACTATACCCGCATTGGTTAACCTTACTCCCAACCTTATTCCTACTTATTTCTTCAAACGTATTTCTTCTTTAGTGTAAAATTATATGAACATTTCGTAAAGGATAGCAATGATACTACTGTGATAAACAGGAATCTAATTATTATTTTAAATATGGTACTGTAGTTTTTGTTGTTAACCAACCATAGCTGAATGCAAAATAAATCCAATCTACACTTAGATTTGGTAAAAGCATAAGACATACCCAAGTGCAAAAAGATTATGCACTTTTACATTGATAATAGGTTTGTGCTATAGAACTACATCGGGAACTCAAGCTATAGTGTATAGAGAAATTCCTACAACAACAACAACAACAAAGCCATTATTCACAAACAAGCTGGGGTCGGCTAGAGATGGAACTCGAAACTAAATGACAAAAGTAACTTAAAGGTTATAATAATAACAATGACAATAATAAAATAAAGTCCAATGCGTAAATTAATAATAATAGTAACTAAGGGAAATAAAAATAAAGATGGAAAAAAATAGTAATAATAGTGCGATAGTAATATTGATCAATAACCGAACGCTATGTCTTAGACTCTTTTCCCTAATCCTATAATCTAAAACTTATAAAACCCAAAGCTCATGCCTCATGGTTCTGGTACGTGGATCGCTAACTTCCACGCGCTTCTATCCGTAACTAAGCTCTTCGGATATATTCCAACCCTTCAAGTCCCTTTTAACTACTTCCTCCCATGTTAACCTTGGTCGGCCTCTACCTCTCTTTGAGAAAACGACGCGGCCTATAATTCCAGCGCGCACAGGTGCCTCGGGCGGCCTTCGTTGGAGATGTCCAAACCATCTTAAGCGATGTTGAATTAGCTTCTCCTCAATTGGTGTTACGTCAAGTTTTTCACGTATATCATCATTTCTAATTCGGTCTCTTCTTGTATGACCGCAACTCCAACGCAGCATACGCATCTCTGCTACGCTTATCTTCTGGACGTGTTGATTTTTAGTAGGCCAACATTCTGCACCATACAACATCGCAGGCCTAATTGTCGTTCTATAGAACTTTCCTTTAAGCTTTTGTGGGACTTTCTTGTCACAGAGAATGCCAGATGTCTGTCGCCACTTCACCCATCCCGCTCGAATTCTAAAACTAACATCTTCATCAGTCTCACCATTACACTGCAACATTGATCCTAAATATCGAAAAGATTCCTTCTTAGGAACTATTTGTCCGGCCAGAATGACATCTCCATTTTTTGGCCTGACACAAAAAAATAACTCTAAGCTGAATGACGCTAACATATTCAAAACGAAAACAAAAATGTTATGGTTTCTAGCAAAATAATATGAAAATATCATACTTTGTCACAAGATATCTTTGTCATTTTCCATTTTTAGAGTGAAAGGTTATTAAAGTTGGCAATGCAGGTTTTATGTCTTGTGTTAGGAAACTAAGCTTTGTATCCCACTGATACAATAAGAGACAACCAGATGTAATATCCAGAATATCATATGGCTAGTTCAGAAAGAATTGAGCATCCAATGATCTAGTATTGCGACGACAAAGAAACATGCAAGATTAGAGTTCCCAAAGTGATCTTCACTAAATTAAACCATTACGTAAAAAGGAGTATAAAACTATAAACATCAACGTCTTGAAAATAGATAGTTGAAACCTGGTTATTACATGATGATAACCTAATGCTTCACTCACGTAGTATTGTTGATATTTTCTTAAATATCGACTTAGTTAATGAAAATCAACAGAAATTACCTTTGGTTGAAGTTCCAAACTCTAAGAACTGTATCAGCTCATTTCAAAAAGGCACGTATAAATTGATGAACAGAGCAACTTCATTGTAGAATAAAGCAGCCAAAGGCACCTACGAAAAAAAAACTAAAACAAAAATTAAAAAATGGCCAAAACCATCAAAGAACATATTAAGAACTAACACTGAATTCAAATTTAATAGATAGTACTTAAAATCCATTCAAGTTTTTGAAAATCAATAGAAAATTACACGTGGTTGAAGGCTAATGGATATCGGCTCAATAGTTGAGCTTAATCGTCTGTAAGCGCTATTCTTCGTTAATTGCTAACCGTGATGTTGCTACGTAGGGTTTGGAAATCGGATTTTATGTTTATTTTTTGAGCCAATGAGAATGGGAAAGGGGAATTAGGGTTTTTAGTTTCAGGAACAGCTATGGAAAATGCGAGAATGATATATGCGGGAGATCAGTGAGAGGAAGGGTATAGTTGGTAATTCAAAAGGATACCGTATTCAACGAACTCTCTTTATTAGTAGTAAAGATAAAGATGTGCCTTTCACCCATACAATTTCTTTCCTCATTCTAATTCATCTAGCTGCCTTTCTTATAATCCAATAAAGAAACTATGATAACCTACTGCAGTCAATCAGGGTATCAGTATATTCAAATCCTCAAAGTTTATACTATCACCAAATAAAATGCTTATGCACAAAAACTGTACACTAAAACTATGACTTAACAGGTACCAAGACTTAAACACAAGTTTCATCTTGGAAAAATGAGACAAGCACATGACATAAATGGATAAACCACCCTTCTCTTGCTGACAGAATCACACACTCAAGCTTACTTGACAACATATAAAATACAACCCCTTCATATCATATACCTCAACTATCTACATGAGATCAAAATTGTAACCAACTTTTATATTCCTAAGAAATTATGAAGCCTAACCGTAAAAACTTCATATTAGTATTATTAAGTAATTAGTACTATTACCCCAGAACAGGAGAAACCCTAGGTTCTTTTGGAAATGAAGCTGGCAGTTTAAGTTTATGTGAGAAGTTGATATTAAATATGATTATTACAAAATCCATGAAACAAACTATCTATGCAGAAAGAAAATGGCTTCTTGAAACTCCAGATCGAAGGAAAAAAAAAGCAATAAGATGTTCGAAAATAAAAATCGAGGAATTACCTCGGAGTTGGAAGCGAGAAGGTCAGTGGCAGCCAGCAGATGCCGGCAGGCTGAAGACAGGAGGGGGGTCGGTGGCGATGTCATCGGAAAATAAAGGTTGGAAATAGCACCATTTTTAGTAGTGAGGGTTAAACGATACTACATCGGGATTTTGACACCAACACTGTGAACCGAACACAATTCCAACTCCAAAATTATGGGGATAACTCCCTGTTCGAAATTTTAGTTAAACAATATAAGCACATAGTTCAACTAAAGTAAACTAAAACTTGAATCATCAATATATTGGAAAGATTTTCATGTTGGAAATACAATTAAAGTAAAACAACTTTGTTAAATAATGTTATGTTGATGATTCCAAGCTATATATTTATTTTTAACAAGTGGTCTAATCCGATTATTAATAATGATAAGGTGTTATACTTACGGTAGAGTCTTGAGCGATTTCCCTAACAAGCCTTTGGAAGGAAAGCTTTCATTTTAATAAGTGCTCTTGTGATACTTGCGAATTTCACGAAGTGTGACATTTCCAGGCATGAAGCGGTGAGGCTTCTTCACTCCTCCTGTTGTTGGCAGCGACTTCCTTGCAGCCTGCAATTGCTTTATACATCAATGTATAATTCTACATTTTTCATTGCTGTTGTCATAACAAAACTAAATAAAATGAACAAGATGAAAGCATTTACATACTTTGGTCGATAATTGCTTGCGAGGAGCCTTGCCTCCAGTGGACTTGCGTGCAGTTTGCTTTGTACGGGCCATCTAACCCTATATACAAGATTATACGCAACCTTATGTTAATTTTCATACAATGCATAAAGCGTAATCATCATAACATGGCCAATATACAATTGACCACATACAACAAGGCATGGTTATATTTAATACTAAGCTTTTTACACAGCAGATGCGATTCCAAAATTCCAAGTTGCTTATAGAATTATTAACAAAACTGATGACACATCAGACAAAGACTAAAATTATTCATCACTTAACAATAAAACCTGCGGCCTGAGCATCCCTGGGAGAAGAAATAATTAGTTTATTTACAGCAAATTAAATATCTAGTTAACAAAACAAATTTTCTAACATAAACTGATTTTGAACAAATCAAAATTGGCAACCAAACTCCTAAATTATCATAAAAAAACATCTCTTGTATCAATCATATACCAATGTCACATTCAGGACTGAAATTTAGTTATTGAAGAAAAACGTGAAACAATGGGATAACATTTAAGCTTGTTTAATTACCATCAAAACTGAATGCGGGACATTTAATAAATTTTATTAAGGGTGTCGCAGGTTTTAGTAAAACAGCGTTTCGATAGCTTGCTGAAATAAAAGCCAAAATGTAGTTTAGTAATATGAAATTCAGTGTTTATGTTTGTGTACCGAAAAGCAGTTGTGTTAAGTAACTTATAATAGAAAAATAAAATGATGTTTAACTTAAACGTTTGTCCATTAATGATGCAACTAATTCAGAGCGTACAAATGGTGGTAACATATCAATAGTTCTAGATCGTACAAATGATTGTTTGTAAACATGTTTAAAGCAAGGCGTGGCTCGTACCATGCTGTAGCAAAACTCAGGATAGTGCATAATATCAGGTTCCGTGCAAACTCTTCGCTGTTGGAACTATTCTTCTTCAGCTACCATAACTATATCTGTATACAAGTTATGATATTTATCGACACTACGTTCTCCTTGCTTTCCTCTTCATCGTACGTCCAAAAGGCTGCAATGTATCGATTCTGCAATAAAATAAATAAACAACTGATCATCTGTTCCTCCAAATAGATATAACTTACTTCACAGAGAAATGAGGAACCAAGGAATAAACTTATTTACAAATAAAATAATATTTTCATTCCTACTGATATCCAAATAGTGGAAGTTTTGAAATTGTTACCTCTAATTCAAACTCTTACTGAATCGCTATCTTCTTAACATCCTCTAAACTGAGTTCAATTGACATCTCCTGAATATATGGAGACGTTACAGATTTAAGTTGGTCGAATTAGGTTTAGCAAAGGTGGAAGAGGGGCATTGTGGGGACGAAGTAAAAGGAGTCGTTTGTTGGATTGTTAGCGGGAATTTATTTATTTTCATATTTATTTATTTTTCAAATGGCTAACGCAAGGCCCAAATAGTCCTACAAATTACAAAATCGGGTATCAACCCGTTTAACAACCTAAGATAACATTTAGGGTTTTATGATGCTTCCATAGACTCCGAGTATTGTTACTCTCATGTTTTATGATGGATCTGTAGTCGTTTTTGCATCCTTCGCTCCTCTACAAATCTATCTCTCTACTGGTAGTTTTCACGCGACTGCTTGTTCCTTTCTGCCACTCAGATAAGTGATACATCTAGTGATCGAGCTTGGTTCGATGGAAGTAAATCTATTAAATAATAATAAAGTAGAATATTTTCCTGCTCTATTATTAGTTATAAAGATTTTCTCATCTCACCTTAGTTTCCTCTATATTTTTAATTTTCAAATCATGTTATTTATCATAATTATTATAGTGTTTTGTTGGCAAATTCTATTCAAACACTAAAAAAATAGTATACCCATACCAAAAATCTTAAAAATTATTATACATCAATTTTTTCGTTTATCCACACCACAAAAATTACAACACCATCCATAAATTTCAATAAAATTACATTCCCTAGCTTGTTCTTCGACTTTTGTGTTTTAAAATAATGTTTTCAAATAAATCCAACATAGCAAATTCAACTCTATATGTTTAGGTAAATTTCATGTCTTTGAATTTGTTTCGATCCTTAATTATGGAACTACTAATATCTGTTTCAAATATCATTATTCTAATTTTATTGATTTGAAAGGAAAAAACAGTAAATGGAAAGAAAAGACAATAAAATTATTATCTCATTTATTCTACTCTATTTCAATCTTGTGGTGAAATTCATAATTGAACGTATTAATGTCTGTTTTTATTTTTTATGTAACATGAGATTTTATTTTAATGCATTAGAAAAATAAACGTTGAGGTTGTAATAAAGAAGGACAAATTTTCCATAATATTAGTTTTATAAATCATAAGTAATTTTCGGTGGTGTTTGAATAGAACTAGCCTTCTATTGGTTCACTCTTTTATTGTTTTGCATTGGAATCCTAACATTAAATAATTTAATTTGTACGATTATTTACCGATTTCTTCCAGCTTTTCTTCCATTATTTTACATTTATATCCATATGTTAAAACTAATTGGTTGGTCATAAATTTAAAATTTTTAAACAAATATAACTAACAAATATCTATTAGTTGATCTAATAAATTCTTGAAAAAAAATGACAATTCAGTGTATGTACTACATTCATGATATTGGCAAAAAGGGTAAAATTAATTTTTCATTCAAGTTCATATAGTTTAAAATTTGTACAATATATAAAAATTATTACAATAATACAATTTTTTACTAATTTTTTCCCATGTCGTTTTACATTTAAATACAAACACTTAATAATTTTTACAAATATTTACAGCTTCTCTTAAGTTTTCTAAAATTTAAAATTTTAAACAAATCCAATTAACAAATAATCATTAATTGATCTAACTTAAAAATGGCAATTCAACATGTATATCGAATTCCTATTGACAAAATCGTAAAACTATTATTTTGTTCAAGTCCATGTGGTTTTGCATTTTCACAATTATATACAAAATTATATTTATTGCTCTTATATTATTCTACATTCAACTCCATAAAATTTGTTTATTTCTAAAATAATATTCTAATATAGGGAAATGCATACATTTTTTTCTTTTTAAAGTTGGTATTTTTTTACAAACAAATATATACACTTTTTTTTCTAAAATTTGTATATCATTACAAACATAACGTTTTAACTTTTCAAAAATTTGTATGTCAAATGATTTCTTTGTCCCTAATAAAATTTACTTACGAAGAATGATAATACAATTAATGATAAGTGGTTAATGTTGTATTCTATAATGTTGAAAAACTAATTTACATATTTCAATTAGAATATTTTGTGAGAAATGCAGATTAAGGATCTTAAGGCTAGAATTAACACTAGAAGGGGGGTGAATAGTGTTTAAGAAATTTGTTAATCTTTTTGAGTTTATCTTACTTTGTTAACAATGTATACACTAATCAGACACAGATATGAAAACAGAATCAAACACAGATGCAAATATAAAGTAAAAGTAGTAAAGAAAAGAACACATCGGATTTTATACTGGTTCGGAGTTACCCTACATCCAGTCCCGCACAACTAAGTACGGATTTCCTTTCAAAATCAATTCAACAATTACAACCCTCGGTTTCAAGGCTACGAGGTACAGCCTCCAGAATCACAATCCTCTAGGTAGAGATACTTGATTTCCGGGGCAACAAGTTCACCCAATTGATTTCCAGGGCTACAACCACACCTTCTCTCGCTCAATTAATTACAAAAAGTCTATAACTCAGATTAGCACTTGGATCTTGTAGAGATAGTGGAGAGAATCAAAACCAGAAATTATCTAGTTAGATTCGATATTGATTTCGGCAGAGTAATGGTGTAATTTGTAAATAAGAAAGTGGAGAAGAAGAAGAGAAGTTAAATCAGAGAAAAGTATTATAAAATTCGTTGAAACTGACCCATATTTATAGAAGAACAACAGCCATGACCATTCATGAAAATTTATGGCGAATAGACACTTCTTTTGAAATTTGAATTTTGAATTAAACTATCACCATGTCGACATGGTGCCTATGGGCATGTCGACATCCCTCAGCCAAATTTGATGTTTTGAATTTCTATAAATATTTATCTTATATTAAAACTTTATAAATATACTTGAATATAGTTTAAATTCATAAGTAAATATAAAGAACAATATATATATATATTATTTAACTATAATTTAAATCAAAGTATAAATAATTTAAAAGTTAAATATATTATTTGAAAAGATAGTTTAAAATCAGGAGAAATTTTGACTCTGAAAATAAAGATGTTTTGAGGCTAAAATTATTTTAAAAACGGAATCGAGGGTTTTGAATCTTTTTAAAAGGAAAGTTTTGAAATCATTTCGAAAACAAGATAATTTTGAAAAATCATTTGAATTAAGCTTAGTGGATACAAACAATGTCCCACTAGATTTTCGTAGGTTCCATCCTACTTAGGGTTCCATCCCTTTAACGGGCTCGAAGTGGATTCCATTCCACGAATAAATTGGTTATTAAGATGTTTGTGCTTTTCTATGAGTTTTAACAAATATTCCTAATAAAACAAACTTAACCTTGAAATCTTGAACTCTTGATAATCTTGATACCTATGAGTCTTCTATCTCTATATCTTGAATCTCTATACTGTACAGTCTTCTTTCTTGATACCTGCATGGTTAGATCCTGCATATACATATATATCTAAACTTGTAATGTTAGTATTTATATTTTATAATCTATCTTAAGGTTGTTGTCATCAAAACCATCATCTCATGGACTAACAATCTCCCCCTTTTTGATGATGACAACCTTTGTTTATAAAATATTCCTTCTATCCTAATAACTCCCCCTAAAACTAACAACTCCCCCTTAATCTATGCCTAACTACCCTATTTTATATTTCTCCCCCTTTGTCATCACTAAAAAAAACTTACTCCCCCTTATTCTTGGACTTCAGTACCTGCATTGATAAACTATACAACGGAATATATAATATATAGATTAAGAAATAATGATACTTATGAGCACAATAACTTAATTAAAGACTATATTCATTTCAGTATGTGTGTGTGTGTATATATATATATATATATATGTTTCACACACCAAACTTCAAACCAAATAAAATCAATCCACACAAAGTATCAATTCAAACCAAATTAAATCAAACAAATTAATTCAAACAAATCAAATAAAGAAAGAAAATTAAACGTTACGAGGAACATCTACCCATCCATCTTCTCCAAATATAGGGTCTGCTTTAATTGCATCCCAATTCTCATTGTCATTGGTGAGAGAGACAGGTGGATGTGCTTCATTATCATCTTTGTGTAGAGAGGAGATCATCCATCGTATTGCATCGAAGTGTCTCTCTTGTTCCTTGATCATCTGTATTTGACTCAATTCTAAGTGACGCTGGTTTCGTAGAATAAAAGAGAGAATATTCTTGAATGAATTGAGTGTTTCTTTAAGATTTTCAGATAGATTGTGAATAGGATTGGCCATAATTGAATTAGAGAAAGAAATGAAGGATATAGATAATGAGAAATAAATTTCAGTGAAGATTTCTGGAAGAAAAAGGTATATATAGGTGTAGAAATTCGTTTGAAATGAATAGACATTTGGTAGTTATTCAAATTTCAAATTCAAAATCAATAATCACTTCTGACCAGTACATGTCGACATGGTCTTCTAGGGGATGTCGACATGGGTTAGTGAAAATTTATGACAACTTTGATTTTGTGAATAATTGTGTATATGTATATATTTATATAATATACTAACATTTATGCTAGAGATAAGATAAGCTAGATAACAGAAAGAAAATTTCATTTCATTACGATAATACAAATATTAAGCATAATGAACTACACGAACATTCGAAAAAACAAACTAAGACAAATACAATAAGATACTAAAAGATAAAACTAGTTAGAAGATGAAGATGATGAAGATAGTCCAAGTTTCTTGCTGACTTTCGAAAAGAACTTGTTCATCTTCGAAGAAATGTTATCCAACTTCTTACTAACGGATCGTTTTAAAATCCGTTGATTCTCCACAATTATCTTTTGGTTTTTGAGAAGGGCTTTCTTGGATGGATTGGAAGGATATTCGATGCTTTCCAAAGAGGTTTCACCTTCTTCTTCTTCTTCTTCAATTTCCATTTCATCTGTTTCTTCTTCTTCTTCCTCTTCCATTTCTTTATGAGCCAAACGCTCTTCCTTTTCGGCAAGAGTCTCATAAGGTTGAAAAACATATGGGATTTTCATGAGAGAAATGTTTGAGATATTAAAAACTTTTCTTGAAATAAATTCTTCTCCTTTGAAATTTACTCCAAAATAGTTGAAAATTCAAGTAAGGTAAATTCCATGATATAAAGTGTTTTCTCCCATTTCAAAATTTTTAGGACGAAGTTCATCCAAAATAACTTGCGCCCAATTGATATCATAATTTCCGAAAATAGCAAAAAGTGCTTTGCACACTTTTGAAGTAGGATTGTTAAAATTTCCCGATCTTGGGGTCAAAGTATGTTGTAAGAGAAGATTGACAATTCTTTCTTTAGGACGAAAGTTTCAGTTTTTAAATTCAAAGTTTTCATCTCCTTCAAAAATATGATGAAATGTCTCACGGTCATGTTCATTGATTTGAAAACTAGAAAGATCCATTCCCGTGCTTTTGCAATTGAGAATGGTACCCAAAAGATCACAATTCAAAACAATTTGAGTGCCTTTGACACTACTCCAAATTTCATTCTCATTTCCAATATAAAAACTACGATTTAAATTAGCATAGAAGATTTTGACAAGATTAGGATAGCAAAAAAAATAATTTTGAGAAGAGTCAATAAGACTCAAAACACCATTGTTTGCAAAAAGAGAATCAATTTCATAAGAAGAAAAATCTTGAAAAATAGCAAATTTTCCGGAATGGACTTTGGCATAATTAGCATAATTGATGTATGCTTTAATTGCTTCCGGATCATTGAATAATTGCTCTTTGATTTTTCTGGAAATTATCATGGTTGAGGGGTTGCTTGAAGAAGCCATTAGAGTAGAGAGTAGAAAGCTTGAAGATATGAAGAGAGAGTTTGAATTTGAAAATGAAAGTGAAAAGATATGATAAAAGACAGGGAATAAATAGACTTTCAAAGGATATATTCTCTGGTCAAAAGGTATCTTTTCAGAGAAATAAATGAAGTGAAAAGGTGGAGGGAAATTCAAACATTTGAATTCAAAATTTGAAATTCAAATTCAGGTAGGCATGTCGACATCATGGTAGAGGCCATGTCGACGTGTGGCTTTGAATTTTCATGACATGATTTTTCCTAAGTTATCTAATATACATATATATAAATATTATTATTAATGTCTATATTTCTGAAATATTATTGTACTTATAATATATTTCAGAATGTATCAAAAATAATAAAAATAATAATAAAATAATAGTAAAAAATAGAAAATAAATTTTAAAATTCAAACAACATATCAATTCAAAATCAATCAATCAATCAATCAATTCAAAAACAACCAATCAATCAATCAATTCAAGCATGCAATTTCAGCCAATGTATTGTAAATGTGTACCTTTTTCAGATTCTGTGTCTTTGGTATTGACTAAATCGAGAATTGTTGTGAAACACAGATTTGAATTATCTTTCTTCTGTTCATCGTCGTTGGAGGATGAGTCAGAGTCAACTAGAGTAGCAGTGAATGAATGTTTCTGTTTCTTTGCAGAATCATTGTTTGTAGGAGGGTTTTGCTTATCTGGATGCGGACAGTTTCTTTTGATATGACCTGGTTCGTCACAATTGAAGCATTTGATAAAGTTTGGTACTGTAGTCTAATTACCGGAATTCTTAAAGTTGTTTCTCTTGGAACTATTCAATTTTCTGTACTTCAGGAATTTCCGAAAATTCCTGGTCATAAATGATATCTCTTCATCATTATCACTATTTGAGTCTGATCCGTCGAATAATGCATTGAATGACATTGATTTCTTTTCAGATGCTTTGCTTTCTCTTCTCCCGATCATTTGAACTTCAAACGACATTAGATTTCCAGTCAATTCTTCTATCTTTAAAGTACTGATGTCATTTGCCTCTTCATTTGCAAGTGTCTTTTGATCCCATTCTGGAGTGAGAGAATTTAAAAAATTTCTGACTTGATCTTCTTCCAAAAATTCCTTTCCCAAAGATATTAAAGAATGCACAATATCTTGAAATCGACTATACATATCTGAAATAGACTCATTAGTATTCATTTTAAATAACAGAAACTGATTTGTGAGCATGGAAATTTTGGTCTATTTAACTTTGCTTGTTCCTTCGTGAGTTACTTGCAAAGTTTTCCAGATTTCATATGCAGACTTACAAACTGACACTCTATTAAATTCATTTCTTTCAAGTGAACAAAACATAATATTCATTGCTTTAGAATTATTTTGTGCAACAGTCTTTTGCTCAGTGGTCCACTGTGCAAAATTAGTTATGGGTTCAGAATATTCAGTTTGTGTAATATTCCAAGTATATAATCCTACAGATTGTAAATATATTTTCATCCTACATGCCCAATATGCATAGTTACTGCCATTAAAAAGTGGTGGTCTGGCAGTAGACTGACCTTCTACAAATGAACTAGTGTTGGTGGTAATAGCAGTACTAGTGTTAGTAGCCAATTTGAAATTTTTCAAAATTCAGATAATGAAACTATTGAAAACAAGGCTCCAATACCAAATGTGAGAAATGCGGATTAAGGATCTTAAGGCTAGAATTAACACTAGAGGGGGGTAAATAGTGTTTTAAGAAATTTGTTAATCTTTTTGAATTTATCTTACTTTGTTAACAATGTATACACTAATCAGACATAGATATGAACACAGAATCAAACACAGATGCAAATATAAAGTAAAAGCAGTAAAGGAAAGAACACACCGGATTTTATACTGGTTCGGAGTTACCCTACATCCAGTCCCGCACAACTAAGTACAGATTTCCTTTCAAAATAAATTCAACAATTACAACCCTCGGTTTCAAGGCTACGAGGTACACCCTCCAGAATCACAATCCTTTAGGTAGAGATACTTGATTTCCGAGGCAACAAGTTCACCCAGTTGATTTCCAAGGCTACAATCACACCTTCTCTCGCTCAATTGATTACAAAAAGTCTATAACTCGGATTAGCACTTGGATCTTGTAGAGATAGTGGAGAGAATCAAAACCAGAAATTATCTAGTTAGATTCGATATTGATTTCGGCAGAGTAATGGTGTAATTTGTAAATAAGAAAGTGGAGAAGAAGAAGAGAAGTTAAATCAGAGAAAAGTATTATAAAATTCGTTGAAACTGACCCCTATTTATAGAAGAACAACAGCCATGACCATTCATGAAAAGTTATGGTGAATAGACACTTCTTTTGAAATTTGAATTTTGAATTAAACTATCACCATGTCGACATGGTGCCTATGGGTATGTCGACATCCCTCAGCCAAATTTGATGTTTTGAATTTCTATAAAAATAATATTTATCTTATATTAAAACTTTATAAATATACTTGAATATAGTTGAAATTCATAAGTAAATATAAAGAACAATATATATATATTATTTAACTATAATTTAAATCAAAGTATAAATAATTTAAAAGTTAAATATATTATTTGAAAAGATAGTTTAAAATCTGGAGAAATTTTGACTCTGAAAATAAAGATGTTTTGAGGCTAAAATTATTTTAAAAACGGAACCGAGGGTTTTGAATCTTTTTAAAAGGAAAGTTTTGAAATCATTTCGAAAACAAGATAATTTTGAAAAATCATTTGAATTAAGCTTAGTGGATACAAAACAATGTCCCACTAGATTTTCGTAGGTTCCATCCTACTTAGGGTTCCATCCCTTTAACGGGCTCGAAGTGGATTCCATTCCACGAATAAATTGGATATTAAGATCCCAGTGCTTTTCTACGAGTTTTAACAAATATTCCTAATAAAACAAACTTAACCTTGAAATCTTGAACTCTTGATAATCTTGATACTCATGAGTCTTCTATCTCTATATCTTGAATCTTTATACTGTACAGTCTTCTTTCTTGATACCTGCATGGTTAGATCCTGCATTTACATATATATCTAAACTTGTAATGTTAGTATTTATATTTTATAATCTATCTTAAGGTTGTTGTCATCAAAACCATCATCTCATGGACTAACATATTTTTGTATAAAAATTATATTAACTATATATATCTATAATTTACGTTAACTAATAGACATGAACCATATCATACTTTTATTATAATATATGTTTTTATTTTATTATCTTTTAGAAATAATGTTAAATATTTCTAGAAATTTTATTATAAATTAAAATTATTGAGGTATGAAAATATGGATTCAAAAAAAACTATTTTTACATTACTAAAATGACAATGTAATTTGTAACATTTTGGGTTTTATTTTCACTTAATATTTTTTAGTAATTAAATAAATATTTATTTATCTCTTTGTTAGTATCATATACTTATTTTTGATGAATATATGTTGCATGAACTTTAAATGCATAAAAATATATTTATTTATTATCACCATATTTATATTTTTAGGCATTTTCGCCAATTCTCAAGTAATTCTGAAATTCAATATATACATCAATTATCTTTTAGACAAATGTATCAAAAGCTTAACATCAATTTCAAAATCTATGTGAATGAACATATATATTATAAATTTTTTTAGGAATACTAGTTTCAAGATTAATTAAAAATACTAATTATCATTTGTTTGCATAACAAATATCGAATGCTAAAAATTAATAAATTAATATATAACTCATACTCATGGACAAAAATAATAATTTAATTTGTATTCAAATATTACATACATAGATTCCAAATGACAAAAAAACCGATCTACTTTTTTTTTGCACCTTTTATGTATTCCCATGTAATTTTAAAAGAGAATTTTATTTTAGAGCTCAATTTCCATTTCCATTTGTCTTTGGATAAACTCGGATTGACTATATCCTTCTGTATTGTTGTTTTGCAAATTGATGTTATTGGTTTTTGATTTTTGCTTAATTTGTGATTCTAAATAATAAGGTCCAATTTGGCATTTGTATCCCTAAATTGATTTATATTTAACCATCCCGACCGATTTACAAGCGATCTTCCATGAATCCATGGGTCAAACCAGAAATTTAAGGAACTAATTTGTCTTCCATCTTTGAATTGCCTTTCAATGAGTTTAATTGATGTTTCTCTACAATTTAAAATGTTTTTCCAAGTGAAGGAGTGGTGTTTTTACACTGGCATGGTCCAGAATTTCTTTTTTTGACATAATTTTCTTTCACCCATCTAGCCCATAACTCCAAGAATTTCCAAAATAATCTAACATTACAAACTGTATCGAAGTCCTTAAATTTTTTTAGATCCAATCCACTTGATTCCTTTGATATACAAATAATACTTCAAGCAACTTTATGGTGTTTTCCTCTACGGATAAAATTTGCATATTTTTTCTAATTTTTAATTTGGATTTACTGGAATGTCATGTGTTTGCAACCAATACATAATGGTAGCAGTGATGACTTCGTGAGCTAGACTTGATATGTCATCTAGTGACAACAGCATGCAAATCCATCCATCTAGTTAGACCAAAAAATGGTATAACACTTAAGATGCCAATTTATTAGAACATGTATGAAGACATGATCAAGTGTAACTTGATCAATATCACCCTAATAGTGTATCAAGGACCAACTCATCACTTGAGACTAAGCATATAGTAGAATGATTAATGGATGGAAAGCAACAGGTCCTTGAGGAAGAACTTATAAAGTCCATTGGTCATTTTCGACTATTATGCTTGAGATCTCTTAAGATAATTATAGTTTCCATATTTATGTGTTCAAAGATGCTTTTAGATAAGTTAGTCCAAATGTTACCTGGTACCTTGGCCCGGCTACACAAAGGTAATTACAGAAGTCAGGATTGGCTATTAATGGGAAAAATGGCCACGAGACGACATTTATATCCCCAGAGTGGATAATTAGGCAAATTCACTGAAACCTAGAGGGATCGGTATAGTGGTGGATGGGTCAGCAGAGCATAGGAAGTAGCTTGGGTCGGCATAGTGCATAGCAACATTCAGGTCGGCAAAGGGTATAACGGTGTTCGGGTTGGCATAACATGTAGAATGGACGGGGTCGGCATGGAATATATGGTGGACTTGGTCGGCACAGTGCATAGCACGTTCGGGTCGGCATAGTGAGTGACATCCACCAGGTTGGCATATAGTATAAAGGCCATCGAGTTGGCATAGTGAGTGACATCCACCGGGTCGGCATAGTGTATAGAGTTGTTTGGGTCGATGTTCCGAGATGGAAGGGCATACTTTAAGGGTTTGGCAAGGTATGTGATGAGATGACACGTTGAGAACTGTCTTCATATGATAATGAGGTCGGCATTGCATGGTGGTTGGCTCGGGATAGTGTGATCGGCATAGTATGTTAGGCTAGGCTTTCTTATTGTGGGCCCGAATAATCAGGTTGAAGGCTGCCTTCATCTATAAATACAAGGGTAGGGGCCAATCTTGGGGATTGTTTGCGGGTTACGAAGGGAACACTCTGCCATTTTTGGAATTAGTTTCTTTTTGTTCTAATTTGTTCTCAAGCTGTTTCTTGTGAATTTTAACTGTAATCAATCGGGCGATAAAGCAATAAAGAAAGCATTCAAAGTGGATGTAGGCAATCAACGTCGAACCACTATAATTTTTTTTTTACTTTTTGCTATATTTTCTTGAATATTTAACGCTTTTCCCCGTTTTTCATTTATTTTTTTCATTTATTCCGCTACTCAAATTCATTCTCGGGTGTCTACGACCAATTTAGCTGCAAATATTTTAGTGCTTTCACCGAGAGGCTCGATTCTCAGGCTATTAGGATCACCTTTGTTGCTATTGGATTGAAGAAATCCCCCAAAGGAGCCGGGTTCATTTTCAAAAGCTTGTAGATACTATTCTGATTTTCCAAGATCTAAGCAAAGGACTCTAAGATTGTAAGGCGCATTAGATCTATCCCCCACAACGTTGACGCCAATGAAACTGTTAGTGTCCAACAAGGAGGACCAAGCAACTAGCCTACTAATGCGAATGTGGGACCCGTTGCAGTCTAGAACCCTGCCGATTCTATTACCATGGCCGAATTTAATGACCTTATGACGAGCTAATGGAAAGTCGGAGACACCTAAACGAGTAAATCCAGGAAAATGCCAACCTGATGAACCGGATTGCTCAACAGCAACGTCAAAATGTCGGTGGAAGCCCCACTTCATACTCGACGTATGATAGCTCAGCTTCGTCAGACGGACACCACAGGCGTAGGCGTCGCAGAATTGAAATGACACCAGCCAGAGCAATGGAGCAACTTGTGGCAGACCACAGCGGGCAGTCAATTGGGGTTGGTACCGATCCCTTAACCGGGAGGATGGGTCCTCAACTACACTTGGGAAGTCGTGCTCGACTTGGAACAGGGAACTTGGGCACTGGAGCACACTTGGATGCTAATCAACTACCTCACCAGGATGATAACAAAGTGAATCCTCAGAAAACATATCTAGAGGACTACAGGCCGAGAAGGCGTGAGATTCCCATGAGACACCGTCCGAAACATTCACGTAGGATGGAACCCGACCTGGCTTCCCCTATAAAGACTCCGAATTTGTCCACAATGGTGAGGCAGCTAATGAGGGAGAACCAAAGCTTGAATAATGACGATTGGGGAGTCTCTAAGAGTCATATTACGTTTACCAATAACATTTTACAGGCTGAATATCCTTGGAGGTTTAGCATGCCTACAATGCCTGCTTACAAAGGGAAGACTGACCCCCTAACAACATGTTATGAGGTACAAATGATTGATGGACTAGGCTAGAGCGAATGACGTAATCAAATGCAGATGCTTCCCAATAACTCTATCTGGGATTGCTACAATGTGGTTCACAAGGTTACCCTCATGATCGATCTTGAGATTTGATGAGCTGGCTATTAGATTCATGGAGCAGTTCCGGATTCACGCTACTCTCCCCAAAGATGTGATGTCGCTATCCAGTGTAATCCAGGCTCAGGGGGAATCATTGAAGGATTATTTATAGAGGTTTCATGTTGCTGCTACTAAGGTTGGTAATCCAAATGACCATGCCATATTTATGGCTATGACAAGGGGGGTTGGCCTAGAATCTGAGTTTTGTGATTGGCTAGTTGGAAAACCGCTGGCCATGCTGGAGCGTTTCTACTCAAAGGCAAATCAGTTCATGAGAAAGGATGAGGCCAGATTGTCCAGAAGGAGTAATGCTATAGGGCCAAGCAGGAGAGCGGTACAAAGAAACATTGCAGTAAAGCAATCTGGCGACAGCTCTGGAAAGGTTCAAGTCAACGTTCAAAATAAGCCGGGTCAAACAGAAAAGGGGTGGAGAAGAAAATCCCAATCGAAAGTGGGAGTTCGGAAAGTGGAAGATGCGAATTTCTACCTATAACGACTATACACCCTTGAATGCTTCTTTAGAAAACATTTACCTGTACACCTATAACACTTTCCATTATAGGAAGCTGCATCCGAAGGAATTGACCGGGGAACAAAAACTAATCGGGAAGTATTGTCAGTTTCACGAATCCTACAGGTACAACACTGATGAGTGTAGGCACCTCCATGATGCCATTGAAAAATTAATTTGCCAGAAAAATTTGCAGCAGTTTGTCAAGAATCTGCAGGATGACGGACAAGAAACGCCTTATCCAAATCGAGGATAAGCTCCACGCTGGCCCGAGGAGCCCGCTCAGACCAGCGGAAAGTTGGTAATAAACACGATAGTTGGTGGACCGCATCCCGCGGACTGGAGTTGGCAGGAAATGAAGCGTTATGCTAGTTCGATGAGACATATGGACTTTGAATGTTGTTCGAACATGGAGGATGCAACTCCGACAAAGCAGCAGCATACAATGATAGACGATACATTGTTCAGAAGTAGAGATGCCAATAGAGTGGAGGCTCCCACTACTGAGCCGATGGTTATCTCTTCCATGATTGGACTTGCATTGTTGAGAAGGATATTGATTGATTGTGGAAGTACTGTGAACATCATCTTTAAGAAGGCTTATGATCAAATGATGATAGAGGCTAAGGATTTGAAACTATCTAAAGCTCGTATACACGGTTTCAACGGTGTGGTTACTGTAATGGTAGGTTTTGTCGAGTTACCGGTTGAATTGGGTGAAGGTGAATGTAGAAAGGTGCGGATTATACCGTTCATCGTCTTGGATGTTGATTTGCCGTACAATGCTTTTCTAGGCCGTCCGACCCTGGCTGAGTTTAGGGCAACTCTTGCCCTGTGGTGCTTGACTTTAAAATTTCCTACAGATAACGGAGTAGGTGTTGTGCATGGCGATCAGGCGACTGGTCGTGCTTGTTATGTGGCTATGTTAAGAAGCCTAATGGAAGGAAAAGAGAAAGGGTGTGGACAAGTCTGTCCTCATCGAAGTTACTAAAGATTGATAAATAGCGTCTAAGCTTTGGTTTGGTTACCACAGTCGGTTCTATAGGGATATAGATCCGAGAGATGATGAGGAGGAACCCAAGGAGGCCAAGGCAGCGCCCGCTGAACTGACGATTGATATCACAGGCAACCACGATAATCTGTCACGAGTGTTGAAAATCAGATTATAATTCAGCCCTTCGATAATGAGGGAACTTATTGATTTTCTCCGAGTGAACCTTGATATATTCGCTTGGACTCATTCTGATATGTATGGGATCTCACCTTCCATCGTGAGCCACACACTGAATATTGATCCGAAGTATGTCCCTGTAAAGCAAAAAAGACGAGGCATGGACCCGAAGAGGTCCGTTGCTCTCAAGGAGGACGTGGGTAAACTTAAAGCTAATGGGTTTATTTGCGATGCCCTCTATCCCGAATGGATACTGAACCATGTGCTGTTAAAGAAGGCAAATGGGAAATGGAGAACGTGCATTGACTATTCGGACCTGAACAAGGCATGCCCCAAGGATAGTTTTCCCTTGCCTAGAATTGATCAATTGGTTGACTCAGTCGCGGGACACGAATTGTTGTCGTTTATGGATGCATACTCTGGGTACAATCAAATCCCAACGCACATCCCATATTAGGAGCACACTAGGTTTATCACAGATGTTGGGTTATATTGTTATGTAGTGATGTTGTTCGGGTTAAAGAATGCGGGAGCAACCTATCGGCGTCTGGTTAACTGAATGTTTGAAGATCAGATCGGCAGGATGATGGAAGTCTATGTGGATCATATGCTCATGAAGTCATAGCAATCAAATGACCACCTTCGAGACTTAGCAGATATGTTCGGTATCCTTCGATTTTATAGCTGAAAATCAACCCGTTGAAATTCTCATTTGGTGTCGCATCAGGAAAGTTCCTGGTCTTCATTGTCAATGCACGAGGAATAGAAGTGAATCCAGAGAAGATTCA
This sequence comes from Allium fistulosum, assembly GCA_030737815.1. Classification (NCBI taxonomy): domain Eukaryota; kingdom Viridiplantae; phylum Streptophyta; class Magnoliopsida; order Asparagales; family Amaryllidaceae; genus Allium; species Allium fistulosum. Next base: position 140,075,218 of record CM060904.1, read on the forward strand.
AGCCATTCGGGATATACAAGCACCTAGAACTATTAAGCAAGTACAAATCCTGAATAGGAAGGTCGCTGCTTTGAGTCAGTTTATCACAATGGTAAGCAATAAGTGCATTCCCTTCTTCGATTTGATAAGTAAAGGAAAGAGGAATTTCGAATGGACGCAAGACTATAAAGGCGTGTTCCGGGCTTTGGCGAGTCATTTGGAGAGGCCCCCTGTTTTGTCAAAGCCCGTGGATTATGAGGAGTTGTATATTTACCTAAATGTATCGCTACATGCCATAAGTGCCGCTTTGATTTGTGAGGAGAACCCGGTCCAGAGATCGGTGTATTACGTCAGTAAATGATTGACAGGAGCGGAAAGAAATTATCCGAAGATAGAGAAGTTGACGTACTGCTTGGTGATCACATCGCGAAAACTTCGCCGATACTTCCAGGCACATCCAATCAACATCTACACCGACCAGCCTTTGCAATAGATCCTGCAGTGGCTCAAGACATTTGGAAGGTTGTTTAAATGAAACATCAAGCTCAGCCAGTTCGACATCACCTATCTGCCTCGAAGAGCTATCCAGGAACAAGAATTAGTGGATTTTATAGCAGAATTTACCATGCAGGATGAGCTAAGTGGGAGCGATGTAGTTCCTATCATACGGTGGAAACTATTTACCAATGGAGCGTCCAATGATTATTGTTATGGAGTTGGCTTCATTCTTGTGACCCCCGAGAACCGATCAATTTGCTATGCTTTAAAGCTTGATTTCCCTGTTACGAATAATGAAGCCGAATATGAGGCATTGATTACTGGACTGAAGCTTGCTAAAGAGCTCGGGGTGAAATCGAATGAAATCTTTTGCGACTTGTAGCTGGTGGTGTACCAAGTTAGAGGGGACTACCATGCGAACGGACAACAGCTTGCCCCATACCTTACTCAAGTTTAGGAGTTGTTGGCGATCATCAAATACTATGACATTTTGCATATCTCGCATGAGCAGAATGGGGAAGCCGACTTATTGGCAAAGTTCACAAGAACTGGCGATGGACAGCAAATGGGCTTGGCTCATGTCGAGACCCTACATACCCCAAGCATAAATGTGATGGAAGTTAATCAAATACCGGAAATGGAACCCAGAAAGGAATTATGGATGTCCCCAATTAAAGAATACCCGTTGCATGGAACCTTGCTAGAGAAAAGGAATGAAAAGTGGAAAATCCTTCGCAAGGCCTCACGGTATATTATGCGAGATGAAGTTATGTATCTAAAGGGGTTCTCTGTTCCCTTACTTAGGTGTATCGCCCATGATGAGATAAAGAGGGTCTTGAAAGAAGTCCATGAAGGAGAATGTGCCGACCACATTGGTGGGCAAATGTTAGCCAAAAAGATACTGTGTAATGGGTACTACTGGCCAACCGTGAATCCGGATGCCACATAAGATGTGAGACGATGTGATAAATGCCAGATATATGCAAAAGTCCCAAGAGCGTCGCCGACAGAAATCATGCAAATGGTTAGTCCATGGCCGTTTGCGGTATGGAGAATTTATATTATCGGCTCATTGCCGATTTCCAAAGGTGGTGCGAGATATGCAATTGTCGCCATTGACTACTTCACCAAATGGACCAAAGTAGAGCCATTAGCTATGATCACAACCAAGAAAGTCATTAACTTTGTTGTTCGAAACATTGTATGTCGTTTCAGTCTTCCACGAACTATCGTAACTGATAACGAAAATCAATTTGATAGTGCTTAGTTTAAGGAGTTCTGTCGAAGGTATCGTATTGAGAAAAGGTTTGCAGCAGTCACTCACCCACGGGCGAATGGAAAAATTAAGGCTGTAAATAGATTATAAAGTCCATCTCGAAAAAGCATTTGGAAAAGGCTAGAGGCAAGTAGGTAGATGAACTTCCTACGGTGCTCTAGGCCTACAGGACCACTCATAGGTCAGCGACTGGCCATACTCCATTCGCCTGGCTTACGGAGCCGAAGCAGTCATTTCTGTGGAACTCGAAGTCCCTTCCCATCGGGTGACTTACTACAATCCCAGAGCAAATCAAAATCTCTTATTGGAGTCATTGGACTTCATTGACAAGAAGCGTGAGGAGGCCAATTTGAGAGCGGCCGTACATTGGACCAAGTCGCCCGGTACTATAATATGAAAGTCTGACCAAGAACCTTTGATGTTGGCAACCTTGTCCTGAAGCTAATCTTTCCAGTCCTATCACACATGAACCTTATATAGGAAGGGTCGTACGTCATCAAATATAGGCTTAGAGAAGGAACTTTCAAGCTAGCGACTGTTGATGGTGTAATGCTTCCGAAAGAATGGAATAGCGAACATTTACGACGCTATTTCACCTAGATTGTTTCTTTCACATTCCAGTAGTATATGCTTTCATTATTTGCCTTGTATTGATTCTGTTTTTGATATGTAATAAGACAAGTTATTCTGCCCCTACTTCTTATGATGAACAAAAGCTTGAAGCTACTTTTCTATGGACTACCATTATTTCATATTATGATGATTATGTGTTGAAATTGATTAATACTAACATCTGTGGTGTATGAACACACATATAGAACTAAAAATCGACCATTTATACCAACCCCCAATGAAAATGATCAAGGGGGATTGCTTGGTGAGTTTGGTCGGCCGACGATTCCTATGAGTGGATTGAAAAGGCAATAAGTGATTTGAGAAAATCTCTAAATCCCTAGAGTGCGGATTAGTGTACTTCGAGTCCCCGAAGCACAGACTAGAGTATAAATAACTTGATAAAATCTCTGAATCCCCGAAGTGCGGATTAGAATACTCTAAATACCCGAAGCATGGACTATAGTATAAACGACTAGAAAAATCTCTAAATCCCCGGAGTGTGGATTGGAGTAATCTAAGTCCCTGGAGCGTGGACTAGAGTATAAAAGACTTAAAAAAATCTCTAAATCTTCAGAGTGCGGATTGGAGTACTTTGAGTCCTCAGAGCATTGACTAGAGTATAAATGATTTGAGAAATTCTCTAAGTCCCCGGAGTGTGGATTAGAGTACTCTAAGTCCCTAGAGCGTGGACTAGAGTATAAATGACTTGAGAACACCTTTAAGTCCTCGGAGTGCAAATTAGAGTACTTTGAGTCCCCGGAGCGCGGACTAGAGTATAAACGACTTAAAAAAATCTTTGAATCCCCAGAGTGCGGATTGGAATACTCTAAGTCCCTGGAGCATGGACTAGAGTATAAGCGACTTGAAAACAAATCCCTAAATCCTCGAAGTGGGGATTGGAGTACTCTGATTCCCCGGAGCGTGCGCTAGAGTATAAATGACTTGAAAAAATACCTCTCTATGTCCGCGGAGTGCGGACTAGAGTACTCCGAGTCCTTGAAGCAGGAACTACAGTATAAATGACTCAACAAAAGTCTCTAAGTCCTCGATCGCGAACTAAATTATAAATGACATGAGAAAAGTTTCTGAGTCTATGAGGCGGACTAAAAAATTCTCTAAGTATCCAAACCGACGGATAGACAAGAGAACTTTCGACCGTTCACTATTCCATAAACTCTAGTCTAAGATCGATGGGAGTTGCTCAAACTATTAGCGACGGGATACGACTGTTAGTTACAATCCTAGTTTGGCATCGATGGTGAATTCCGATGAAGTCCGCAGAGGAGCATTGTGATTAAGATAATAAATTATCAACGAAACCTGGAAAAATTGTCACAAGCACTTGGAATGGAAAAGGTTACATTACTATTGAAATAATAATTTATTCGCTAAGAAACAAAGTTTTTTTTACAATTCCAAAAATTCCTTACAACTCATCCAAAGGTTTGGGGCCCACGCCTATACATGTGCTACCAAAAAGGAAAAAAAAAGTGGAAAGAACAACAACACAAGTCTAACTTATTTGGACTAAGCAAAATATTACAAGACCTTAACTATTTCTTAGACTTCCTCTCCTTCTTCGGCTTTTTGGGGGATAATTTGGTCGAATTTCTTTTTCGAGACCCTTTGCTGCCCTGAGTAGAATTACTTGAGGAAGGAGGAGGAACCGCAATGGGAATGGACCCGCCGGGAGGGATGAATGTAAAGGTCTACGAAAAGGATCATCAACCATTACCACATCGGGCTCACCCTTAACTTCCAGCTTCGATTTCTCCTCATTTTCGATCTGCTCCTTTAGGCTGAACTCAGCAGTCTGCTCAGAAGCGTCCATAACCATAACATCATCATGTTCCTCCATAAGTGATGGGTCTTCAAGTTTATCCTCATCAAGCGCCCCAATTACTTTAGCATCGGGCCCAGGGATATCTACGACAACTGGAGCCTCAACATCTTTTCCTTCCCGCTCCATGGCGATGTCGCTCCTAGGAGTTGACTCAGGACCAGAGATGACCTACAAGGTTTTGAAATAAGAAAATGTTAGATTACGACCGTTGTTTGTCACGAACAACAACTTTTTAGATTAAAAAAGGCTCAATGTGGTACCCACATCCGGTTGGCTCTCGGTTGTCATCGGAATACTCCCTTCAATGATAGGAGATAACGTATGTATGCTGAGTCTAGGCTTCTCTAGATCATAACCGACATATTGCTCGATGGGTTAAGAAGATGAAATCCTAGCCGGCTGAATGGGAGAAGGATCCTAGGGCTCGGTACCAGACGAGCCAATGATATCCTCTCTTTCCTTTGGTGGTGTGGGAGCTTTGCCAAATTGAAGCTTTGTGGCGGCCAAGTTGGATGGCTCATTTCCTTGAAGCAATTCCCACGCAAGTGCCCCTTCGTCAAGCTATGCCAACCACAACTCTTTTTCTTGATCTTAATGATAGTATCCTAAGCCTCGGCAAGCGACTCAAGATAGCCTTCGCCAAAAAAAGTTAAATCGCGATGGAACAGGACATTTGTGTTATACTCATCGATCAGTGGATCAAATAAGCACTTAATTTCCTCCCTACCGAACTCATTCACTACCTCGATTCGGGAGTCGGCTTCCTTAAGCACTGCTTTCTTGCCATCTTAGCGAGCGGCTTCTTTTAACGCTTCAATTTAGGAGAGTTGCTCATCAAGCTTCATTTTCAAGTTTCTCGTTTCGACGATCTCCTCACAATATTTATGTGACTCCTCTTGCGCCTTGACTTTCTCCTCTCTCTCTTTGGATAGCAGTTTTTCTAAATCCTCCACGTGGCGAGCTAAAATATCCTTCTCCTTTTGTAAGGAGTCCTTTTCCAGAGCTAAGGTGCCACTGCATTGGAGTGTGTCATTCAGTTCTTTTTTATGAGAAGCCTCTAGGCGATTAACTACCTCCGCCGTCTCCCTTGCGTTCTTCTTTGCCTCATCAAGTTGAGTTTTGAATGCAACTAGCTCACTATCTTGATGCCTTATAATGTCTTTATCATGAATGGCCTCCAGCTTAAGGCGATCAATCTCATGTTGGTGTTGAAACCTGAAAGACGTTTTCAACTAAATGTATGAACGCTTCATGCTGTACATACACGTCATAGACGCACGCTAGTGAACTCTCTTTTGGTGGCCTAAGGGATGGGATGTATAGCCGAGAGGAATTTGAGCCTATCGAAACAAATCTTTGGAAAGGTAGCTTTGAGCTCAGCTAGTTTCTACGCCATAGTCGAATCATGAGCAGGAACTGGGGGAATTTGTCCAGATGTGGTTAGCATTTGTTTATGGTGCTCACGAGACTGCCTGGTGCTTGAGGATCTAGAATGTTGGTCATGGGGAGCATTAGATTGAGAGCCCTGATGTATGATCTTGTTTCCACCGCATGCAGAGGGATTAGTTAGGTCGGTATAACGCGAAGCATGTGCTTGGGATTTTCTTCTAGAGGATGAAGATGATTCTCATGAATGATAATCTTTATCCCATCCTTCATATCTCTCTCGGTGTTTTCCAGACTCGGAATCCCAACTTAAATGATGGAAGATAGAAGATCCACAAAGGCAATCGAAAGCGTGTGAATAAGACATTGTACCTGTAAAAGGACAAAAGGAGAACATATTTGTAGTTGCTACGTCAAGAGTTAAGTGCAAGTGAATGGTAGGGTACAAGTGCTTGTGTCTACTAGTGTATCCCCTCGATGGACCACTAACGTTTGCTTTACTCATACGAGTTCTTTCTCCTTAATTGGAAGGCTGCTTGCCTTCGTTGCTTCTTGTGGGAGAGTTAATTCCCTCAACACCAAGAGTGGTGAAGTCGTAATTCAGCAAATCATCTGGAATCAAAATGCCAAAAAGCCCCTTTAACGCGCTCTCTATTTGTTGAGAAGACGAACCCTTTTTGATAGGAGTAATGAAAAATTTCGGGGTCTCCACAGTTTTGATTTTCTTAATCCTTCAAGCCAGACTTTTCCCTTTTTTCGAGCGAGGTTGCGATTGGTTTGTGTGTGGTGCGTCGGCTGCCGGCGCTTATCTAAGGCCTGCATCTTCGTTTCCTGGCCCTGCGCCTTCTGTTTGCTTAATCTCCCCTTCTTCGGTGCCTTCTTAAATTCCCTCAAGGGTACCACGGGGTCGTTCAGTTCTCCCCTTTTCTTGGAAATAACCTTCGGGATCGCTCTACTCCTTGGGAGACCAATTATAGGGTCGTCTTCTAACAGCCCGAATAGCGAGAGCATTTCATCGGTGATGAGTAGTTTGATCTCTCTATCCTCCATCGGAGTACCATGGATATCCGAAATTACCATGGAATATCAAATGCCTTCGGGCTGGGAGCGAGCACCTGAAAGAGTTGAAAGAATTCATACGGTTAAGAAAGAAGATACTATTTGAGTTCTTGAATTAAGGGCAAAGGCGGGGATAGTACTTACGTCTTTCCAACCACCTTCTTGCAAAGCCGAGAGGACACCGCACATATAACCATTCTTGCTTGAACAGGGAGAGCTTATTCCATGCACCCATTAAGACTTGACATGTGGGCATGGGCTCGAGGAAGACGTATGAGGGACTATCGGTTCATCTTTTGAAGTTATAAATATACCAGATGTCCTTGAGAGTTGGTGGACGGAATAGGACATTCATGAAACGAAGGAAAGTGCCATGGATAAAGGCGTAGCTATTGGTGCACAGTTGAGTGGGAGCGATTCCTATATACTTCAGCACTACACAAATAAAAGAGTTGAAAGGTGGCACACACCTGGCCCAGCACATGAACTTATTGCATGCGGTATATACAGTTGGGGGCAAATGAGGCCTATCTTGCCTTGACTGAACCAAGACATCTTCAAAAGGAATCCCATGGATAGGGCATAATCGACAAAGAGCAACTTCGCCGATTTTTGAAACCTATGAATCGGTTGGATTATTCAAGATGATGGCAATATCCGTAGCATCGAGAGCTGGGTCTATAACCACTGTAGAAAGAGTCAAGATATCGGAAGAAAGGTCTGCATGCAGATCAGATGTCTTTACTACATCTCTTTGTTGGCTTGGTACGGGCTTTTCGAACAAAGTAGCGGAGCTTGATTTCCTATCTAATCTAGAAGACATCGCGGAAGAACGCTTTGTATAACTCGATATCTGTGTAAGCTATCCCAATAGACAATCAATATTAGAAATAATAACATGTCCCCCCGTGCTATGTGTGAACTAGTGCAATGGAACGTGAAATGAATGTGAAGAGTTTAAGATCAGAAAAATAGAAGTAAAACATCAAAGCCTAGAGATTTCGTCCGAAGAGACCGTCATCGCTGACCGTCTCGGACAACATGAAAGGTGATTGATGGAAAAATCTTTGGGATCTGATGTTGACGTTCAGAATTGTAAAGTCCATTGTACAAATATGCTGGGCCAGTTTTATACTTAACTCGTGTTGAGTGGATTGGGAGTTTGTCATTTGAAGTCCATCGATCCATATATGCTAGTCATGTTGTTGTTAATCACTTAATGCTTGGGCAAGGCGATATGAAGTCATATGTTCGAATAACATGAGTTAGGATGGTTTTATTTAGTCAACACCAACCTCAACAATTTATACCGATCCCTTCCTCCAACCTATATACCGTTCCCTCCTTTCCTAGAATATGCCGACCCCTTTTCCTTCTAATTCCTATACCTATAGAAGAATACTAATCTTCTAATCCTTATATCGAACCCTCCTAACATCCTAGCATACACTGATTCCTCTCTTTTATCCTAACCTCCAGTGATCCCTAATTCTGCCGGTCCCATCTTCTACCTCGTCATCACCGAACCCTCTCCAGTTAACTCCAGCTCGTCCGGACCCATCCTCTTCCCCTTCAACTCCTTTCTTTTTCTCTTAATCCTTCTTCTTCATCACCTCTCATCTGCCTCTCACTGAAACCCGTCTACTTATACATCTAAACGATACATAAATTCCTCAAGGGTTATAACCCAACAATGCAAATTAAGGGGAGATTCATACCTATGTGTGTTTGGATCGGACGACAAATGTTAGGGTACTTGGATCGAAAGACAACGATGAGTGACTATGCGGGATAGCTCGAGTTCATGTTTGATTTTAAGGTTGAATATTGGAGAATTTGGGTTTGTAGGAAGGAGGATTCATGTGATAATGAGGGGTTCGGTTGAAGGGAAATTAAGAAAGATAAAGGCTTAGAGAAATGGAAGTAAAAGAGAAAAGAAAAGTGGATATAGGTATTTATATGAGAGGGGAGGTAGGAATGTGAACTAGTCTCTTCTGAGAGACTCGGTCATAATGTAAGAAGGGGTCGGCCATTGTGTATGCCAACCCCTACCCATGTGGATCCATCGAGGGATCGGCATTCCAAATGCCGACCCCTCTTAAAAAAAAGAAAAAAAATAGAGAGAAAAGAAAAGGTAAAATAATAATAAAATGATTATATATATTGCAGACAATGAAAGGGTAAGGAAGATATGCTTGAATAGTGGGTGTTTGTGAGATGGAGATGACTTTGTGAATTCAACCATTAAGAGGATTAGATCGAGAAAACCTAAAGACTTCATACGATTATATTTGTGCGTTTGAATGTGAGAAGACTTCGTCGAAGATTGATAAAGAACAATGATTGACCAAAGACTCGAATAAACTTGCCTTTGGGAACCTGGACTTTTCTTTGATTCAAAGCACGTCGTGTTATTCACAAGACGCACTTTGGGGGGCAAGTGTTACCCAGTACCTTGGCATGGCTACACAAAGGTAATTACAGAGGTCAGGATTGGCTATTAATAGGAAAAATGGCATCGAGACGACATCTATATGCCCGGAGTGGATAATTAGGCAAATTCAGTGAAACCTAGAAGGGCTGGTATAGTGGTGGTTGGGTTGGAAGAGCACATGAAGTAGCTTGGGTCGGCATACTGCATAGCAACGTTCAGGTTGGCCAAGGGTAAAATGGTGTTCGGGTCGGCATAACAAGTAGAATGGACGGGGTCGGCATGGAATATATGGTGGACTGGGTCAGCACAGTGCATAGCACGGTCGGGTCGGCATAGTGAGTGACATCCAATGGTTCTACATAGAGTATAAAGGTCATTGGGTCGGAATTGTGAGTGACATCCACCGGGTCGGCATAGAGTATAAAGGCCATCGGGTCGGCATAGTAAGTGGCATCCACCGGGTCGACATAGTGTATAGAGTTGTTTGGGTCGGTGTTTCGAGATGGATCGACATACTTGAAGGGTTTGGCAAAGTATGTGATGAGATGACACGTTGAGAACGATCGACATACGATAATGAGGTCGGCATTGCATGGTGGTATGGCTTGGGTCGGTATGATTGGCATTATATGTTGGGCTAGGCCTTTCTTATTGTAGGCCCGAATGGTTAGGTTGAAAGCTGCTTTCATCTATAAATACAGGGGCATAGAGCCACTTTTAGGGATTTTTTTTCGGCCACAAAGGGAACACTCTGCCATTTTTGAAATCAGTTTCTCTTTGTTCTAATTTGTTCTCAAGCCGTTTCTCATGAATTATAATTGTAGTCAGTCGAGTGATAAAGCAATAAAGAAAGCATTCAAAGTGGACGTAGGCAATCAATGGCAAACCACTATAAATCTTGTTGTTTTTACTTTCTGCTATATTTTCTTGAATATTTAGTGCTTTTCCTCATTTTTCATTTAATTTCTTTATTTATTCTGCTACTCAAATCCATTGTCGAGTGTTTGTGAACAATTTGGTTGCAAACATAAAGCCTAAGTCATGTCATATGTCCAATTGAGATGTAGATGATAACTGACAAATTGTGTTATAGTCCATTAGGCTCGATAATAAGCTATGTAATTTGTTCTCATGTTCGAAGTCCAATGTTCATATAATTATGCGTATGCATGTTCATTATAATTATCACATATGTAGATGTATGGTGTCTTCCAAGTATATGTGTGTGTGTGTATGAAAGTTGGAATTATATCGATATTGAATTTCGGCGACTTTTATGACTTGTAGTTCCTTTTTATGAGGCAGTTTCAATGAGCAATGATGTTGGGATGGAGAACACCATCATTACTTAATAATTTTGATCATAAGAGGCATTGAAAATACTAGACATTGGTAGCGTAGACTTGGATACGATAAGACTTCATTCAACATTGCTTCGGAAATCATAAGTCTCGACGTCAATATGCAGTAGTTGTTGGAATGTGGTAACATAGCATCACTTGGTAGTGATGGTGGTCAATGTAGCAAGGACTGTTTCTCCCTTATGAAAGACGACGTCAATGCCTTAGAGCATCATACTTTATTGGTGCTATTCGATTTCATGTGATGTCACTATTCTTCAGCCTCCCTTATTATAACTTTTACATCAACGATTCTCAACATTATTTCTTTGAACATCCTCGAAAACGGTGATAGTAATAACATCGTCTATTGGTGTAGTGCCAATATGATGTATGTCTTCGATGTCGATGGAACCCTAATGTCGACGTTCATCCTTAGTGTTATCTTAGCATCCAGAATTTGAACTTTGACATAAGCCTTTAGTCTCAACATTGGCTTCTTGACTTATATCCTTTGAAAATTATAAGGAAAACACATCTAATCTGCTTTGAATTAAATACCCCTAATGTTTTACTAGCAATGAACCCTCTTGAAAATTTAAGATGTTTAAAACTTCTGATCTGCTTGTGCATATCTTACTGAAGCATAATTGCTCTTGCATTCATTAATTTGTAAACCTACATACTCGTTCATTTTCCTAAAGATCTTTATCATTGTATTTTCACTTTGCTCATCTTCATTTAAAAACAATAATAAGTCAACATCATATAACAAATGAGTAATAAATGGTTAGGTTCTATTTGTGACTTTTAAATTGCCTTTGATTTGTTCTATTTCCATTTGTAGAGAAAATTCCATAGCAATGGTGAATAAGTAAGGAGAAAAGGGTCTCCTTGCCATATTCCTTTATTATTATGGACAAATCCACTAGGAGAGCTGTTTATTAGAATTGAGTATAATAGATTCTTCAACTAGATGACAAAATTTTGCATTAAATCATAGCTGTTTCATCATATCCAAAATTAAATATCTATTTTCTTTATCAGAAGCCTATATAAATCAACTTTAATACACATTTTATTTTTACCACCCTTGTTGAAGTTTCTAGTTGTTTCATGTGCTAATAATGTATTTTTCCCAATTAATCTTCCTGGTATGAAAGCAGATTGATTTTCAAATGTTAAAATTTTCAAATATATTTTTTACTCTATTGCAAAGAATAATAGGTATATTTTGTAAATAAAGTAGCAACAAGAGATTGAGCTATAATCCCAAAAACTATTAGGAACTTTAACTTTTGGCACTAAAGTAATATACGAGTATGGTTTATATTTTTCAAAAAATTTCCATCTACAAAAAGTTCGTTAATTGCTTCATACACATAGCTTTAATATCCTCCTTGTTGTTGTTATGCGATTCAAATATGTGCCTACGAGTGTTTTAGATTGAAGATATGGCATAGAGCTTTGTGTTGAAAGAGTCATAAAGTCGATCGAAGGAAGATAGATCAAAAGAAGATGTAATAGAGAAGCAAGAATTGCTAAAGATTAGCATTTAGATGTCTGGGAACCCAATTCAGAGGTCTGGATGCATGTGAATTTCAAAACCTTGCTGCCTACGAGAGATCAGACGTCTGACCCCCTCCGATTAAATGTCCGAGTAGCTATTTTGACTAACCCAATGTTTGGCTAGATGTCTCTGTTGTTTGCAATGTTATCCCAAGAGTTTGGTTAGACGTCCAATCCCCTAGGTAGACATCCAAGCCACTGAAGCAAGATTTTTTCAGGATGTTGGCTAATTCGAATTTTGAAGGGCGGATTCATCATTTCGTTGTTTATTTCTTCTTTGTTGATGGTACAGATTCTTTTAATGTGACCTAATGGTCTAGAGAGATTAGAGCATCTATAAATTAACCTCTTAATCATCTTCCTAACTAAGAAATCAAGATTATTAAGATTTCCAATAATTGAGATCTATAGAAACCCTAGCTAAATCAAATGGGAGGTTTTCTATTTTGTAATTTCTTCAATTGAGTGATTGGTTAGAGAGTCTACATATCCTGTAACTCTCTAATAATAGAATTGGCTTGTAATCTTTAGCAATTGGAATAAAAGGGGTTGTTGGGTCTCCATGGACGTAAGATACTTACATTTGAACCACGTAATCTTCTGTGTCTCTCTTATTTCTGATTTTTTATATGTGTTACATACTTTAATTTGAGTTGCATTGATATTCAAATAGGCCACACTAAATCCTGATCAAATCGCTTCCGCTAATCAATTTTTTCATTATAGTTAGGTACCAAAACTAGTGTGTTATTCTGCTTTTGGTATTAATGGCTACTTCTGGAAAGTCTATTGGTATATCTAGTGTTAGTTATGTTGTTACACGATTTGATGGAGAGGGAGATTTTGGAACTTGCAAGATGAAGATGGAGGTAGTGCTAAAGAAGGAAAAGAATTTTAAGCTTGTTTATACACTTGAAAAATTGAAAAATACCGAGACGGCTATTTTGGAAGAGATGGAAGATGAAGCTCTTACAACAATTTAGTTGAGTCTTTTGGATGAATTTCTTAGAGAATTCTCTCAAAAGAAGACGACAAAGGAATTATGGGATGCATTATTTGATGCATATCAAGACAAGTCTCTTACAAATCTTCAACAACAACTATATTCATTTAAAATGAAGCTTGGAGATGATGTTATGGAGCATGTAGATGCTTTGACCATTTTGATTATGAACCTGAAGGTAGCGGATGTTGATATTACCGATGAGGCTCAAGAAGTGATCCTCTTGTGTTCCTTTCCTGAGGAGTATACTGCTTTTGTTAATTTCATGATATATGGTCATAATAAGATTAGTCTATCAGATGTAAAGGCAGGTCTTAATAATGAAATGTTGAGAGGTAGATTGGCGAGCACTAGTTTGGATAGTGATATAGAGGGCCTATCTGTTCAGAGAGGTAGAAGCTAAAGCAAGTTAAAGAATGGTGGAGGTTGAAGTACTTCAAGGTCTCAGTCTAAGGGGCCTAAGCGATTGGCTTGCTATTATTGTAAGAAATCGGGACACTTTATAGCTCAATGTCCTAAGCTCGAAGGAAGAAGAAAAGATCCAAAGCAAGCTTCAGCTGTAGAGAAATCAAATACAGAGAGTGATACCGATATGTTTGTAGCATCTGGCTCTTTTAGAAAGAGCATCCCATGGCTTATTGATTCTGGCGCATCCTATCATATAATACCTTATGGGAACTCCTTCTCTATATACCGTGAGATTGATGAAGGAGAGGTTCTAATGGACAATGATGCTTCTTGTCGTATGGTTGATGTTGGTAGTGTGAAGGTTAGAATGTTTGACGATGTTTTTCATACTATTACTGATGTTAGACATGTACATGATTTGAGAAGGAGCTTAATTTCTATTAGAGCTTTAAGTAGGCTTGGATTGAAGACTGTAGTTGAGAAGAAAAGATGAAGATATCGAAGGGTCCCATGATTGTCACGAAAGGTGCAAAGGCAAGAAATTTTTATTTATTGAAGGGCACTATTGAATTTGGTGAATCAACTTCTACTACTTCCGCTGATTCAGATTCTTCCTGATTGTGGCACTTGGGTTAAACAAATCGACGAACGAAATTTGGATGATTTGAAAAAGCAAGGTTTGATTGATGGTGTTCAGCATTAAAGCTTGGCTTTTGTGAAGGGTTTGTTCTTGGTAAGCAGACAAAGATTTCTTTTGGCACATGAGAGCATAAAGCAAAAGCTGTCCTAGAGTATGTTCACACAGATGTGTAGGATTCCTCCTCTTGTCCATCCTTTAGTGGAGTCGGGTATTTCATTTCATTTATAAATAATTTCTCTATTAAAATATTGGTATACTTCCCACTGTCAAAGGGTGAAACCTTTTTCAGGTTTCGAAAGTAGAAATCTACGGTTGAGAAGCATTCAAGGAAGAAGTTAAAAGTTCTCCATTTAGATAATGGTGGTGAATTTGTATCATAGGAATTCATCGATTATTGTGAGTCTGAAGCCATTAAGAGGCATTACACCACACCCAGCGATCCTCAATCTAATGGAGTTGCCGAAAGGATGAACCAGACGTTGTTGGACAGAACTCATTATCTCATATTAACTTCTATGTTGAAGAATAGATTTTGGACAGAAGCTTTATCTATTTCGGCTTTCCTCATCAGCCGCACACCTTCAACTACCATTGGTATGAAGATCCCCAAGGCAGTATGGAAAGGAGAGCCTGTTAGATTTTCATTTCTCAGTGCATTTGGATGTCTAGCTTACTTACATGAGAGCAAAGGAAAGCTAGAAGCTAGAGCTCGCAAGTGCATCTTTTTAGGTTATAGAAGAAGAGTGAAGGGATATAGGTTATGCTATCCTATTAGCAAAAAGATCATTATCAGCAGACATGTGACTTTTGTTGAGAAGGCTATGCTGAAGGTAGAGCCTTCCTCATTTGATATAATGTGAGGATAGATTAAGAATACAAAACACAAGTCAAGTCATCTTCATATTCTTTCCATAGAGGTACAGATTGTGTTTTCGATAACATTGTAGTTGATAAGGATAGTACAGATGTTAGTATAAAGGATCTGACTCAAGCTAGAGCCAACCAAGTTCAAGTTAGTAAAGGAGAGTACTATGGATCAACCGTTAGATATGATGACTAAGTCACTTTCTAAGAACAATTTTGAGCATTGCTCAAACTTGATCTATTTGATTTCGGTTGTTTGAGCGCCATGGGGCACAAGACCCAACAACCCCTATGTTGATTGTTGATGAGACCTACATATTTGAATCGAGTTGGAGTGTTGTTGTTATAGGATTCAAATATGTGCCTATGAGTGCTTTAGATTTAAGATATGGCATTGAGCTTCGTGATGGAAGTGTCAGGAAGTCGATCGGAGGAAGAGAAATCAGAAGAAGATGGAGTAGAGAAGCGGGAATAGCCGGAGAGAGGCATCCAGACGTTCGGGAACCCAATCCAAATGTCTAAATGCCTATGAGTTTCAAAACCTTGTTTCTTACAATAGATCATATGTCCGACTCCCTATAGTCTGACGTTTGAGTTACTAATTCGATAGATCAGATGTTTTGCTAGATGTCCCTATTGGTCGTAGTGTTATCCTAAGAATTTGGTCAGACGTCCAACCCCATAGTTCAAACGTTTGAGCTACTGAAGCAAGATTAGGGTGTTAGCTAATTCGAATTTTGGAGGATAGTTTCGTCGTTTGGTGTTTGTTTCTTCTCTATTGATAGTACAATTTTTTTGATGTGATCTAGAGTGATTAGAGATCTATAAATTAACCTCTTAATCATCTTCCTAATTAGGCAATAAAGATTGATTATATTTCCAATAATTGAGATAAATTGAAACCCTAGCTAAATCAAATTAAGGGTTTTCTATTTTGATTGCTCTATTTTGTAATTTCTTCAATTGAGTGATTAATTAGGAAGAATCTCCACATCTTGTAACTCTCTAATAATAGAATTGGCTTATAATCTCTGGTGATTGGAATAAAAGGAGTTGTTGGGTCTCCGTGAATTAGATACTTATATTCAAACTACGTTATCTTGTATGTCTCTCTTATTTTTGATATTTTTCTTGTATGATTGCATTCTTGAATTTGAGTTGCATTGATATTCAAATAGGTAATACTAGAACCTGATTAAATCTCTTCCGCTCATTAATTTTTTTCACCATACTCCTAATGTGTTTTATAATATTTAGCACCAATTCATTTAAACCAAGCTTATATCATTATTTGCGCTATAGATATTTTTTTTGATTCCATCAGTACATAGAGGAGCAAGTATAATGCCCACTCTGTTAGGATGCAATAAATACTTTATGTTAGTGTTTGGTCAAGTTTTAAGTAAGAGTCAGTATTGTATAATGTGTTAAAATAATTGTTGCTTCTGTTTCAATTATAGAATCTTCATTTATTATAACACCATTCGCATCAAATAATTTTCCTACATTTTTATGTTTCATGTTGGACATTCTTGCATTAAAAAATTACTAGCTCCATCTACTCGATAAAAAAATTACTAGCTTCATCTACATTAGCGAGTCGGTATGCTTTTTATTTCATATTCATAGCTTGCGCATAAAGAGCATTGACTAACTTGCTTTGAGTTTGAAAATCTTTATTAACTTGAAAGGGGTCTGACCTATCTTTGAACTATATAATTTTGCAAACACTCACATTCCTCTCTAGTTTGTTTAATTTCTATTCTATATTTATTTTTATTTCAAGTTTTTAAATTGCTTTTTATTTTATGTAGAAGCTTGCGGAATTTGTATCAGGCAGCGCCTTGTACGGTAACAATAAGGCTCTTTTTTATCATTCTCTATATGAATTTTCATATGTCCACCCATTAATAAATCTGAATTAAACATTTTTCTTACTATTGTTATTTTCCAGAAGAGAATTGGCACTGAATTGCGGTCGTTAGTTGTTTGTGGAAGTATATTGCAATTAAAATTCGAAATATATGAATTTTTGGTTTATCAATACTCTATTGAGTTTTGATGCAGCCCAGAATGGAGAAGTCATAGGTCGTGTACGACCTAACATGTTGATAGGTCGAGACCGACCTAAGGAGGAGATTAACGAGTTAACATTTCGTGAAGAATTATGGAAAGTTCAAGTTTTAGGTCGCAGCCGACCTAATGAAGTCTTTAAGTCGTTCCAATGACTTAGTGAAGATCAGCAACGACCTAGTGAGAATGTGCGAGTTAACGAGATACTGGAATGACCTAACATGTTTCTAGTTCGTATACGACCTAACGAGTTGGAAGATAGGTCGCTGGAACGTCTTACCGAGTTAACTTGTATACGACCTACCGAGTTACGAAATAAGAAGACAGAGCTAATTGGTGAAGTGTTAGGTTGTGAACGACCTAACGAGTCAAGAGATAGGTCGTTACCGACCTAAGTTAAGTCGCTGAAGACCGGAGCCGTGGATTTCTATGCCGCTTTAATCTGAGACGTAGATTTCTGAAGACGCTGAAGTTTTAACTCGCAAAGCCTTTAAGTCGTAAGTCGCACAAAATCTTGAAGCCGTAGATCTCTTGTGCCGCCTTAATCTTTGCCGTTGATTCCTTGGGTCGCTCAAGATAAATCGCTGCTGTTTTTAAGTCGTCTGTTCTTTAAGTCGGCATGTATGCTAAGTCGTAAGTCATTTGTATTATAAGTCGTTACATATCTGTTTTAGGTCGCTTACATGTTGTATTGTTTCTTTGAACATGTTGTTAAGTCGTTCTGTTATAAGGCTTAAGTCGTGATGCTTGTAAGTCGTAAGTCGTCTGACTTTTTAGGTCGTGACTGTTAGGTCGGCGACGACTTAGGAGTTGTATTTTTTTCTGTTTTGCGTGTTGTAGCCTATAAATAGGCAAGTTGTTTCATTTGTAAAGGTTGTTGATTTTTGAATAAAATTCTCTTTGTTAGCTTTGTGCTTTCATTCCAATTGGTAGTTGAGTGTAATCTCCTGTCTCCTCTTTCGGTTAATTGAGTGCGCTCGATTCAACGATTGCAGAAGCCGATTCGCAGAATCAAGTGCGCTTGATCAACGCTTGAAGAATTGAAGATCTTTGAACCCGGTATCGTGCGCGATCAACGAGTTCGAGATAGCTAGAATTCGGTATCTTCGGATCAACGAATTTGGGCATTTCAGTATCTTTCAATCCATCGATTACTACTTTCACCGATTGAAGATTGTTTTGTTTAATCCGCTGCGTCAGTTTTGGTATCAGAGCTTGATTTAGCCAATCATAGCTAAATCGAGACTTGGAGCCTATTCATTTGGAAGTTGAAGTGATAGCCGAGAGCTTGAAGGGTTGAGCCGTGATCAAGTTGAAGTGTTTGACTTTGTATTGAAGTTTGGAGATCGGATCTTAGCATTTGGAGAAGTTGTGTTCATCGTGTTCATTGCGATTTGCAACAAGTGTGGAAGTTTCGATCCATTTCATTTTGGATCAAAGTTCGAATTGTGTTTGAATTTGAAGAGTTTGTAAAGATTTCAAGTATGCCGCCAAGAAGAGCTAATCGCCACCAAAACGTAGAAGCTTTGTATCGAAGAGAAGAAGCTGATGAGATGGAGCAAAGAATCAATGAAAAATTTAGTGAAAAGCTTAACGAAGGAATTGGCCGGTTAGAGAAGCTTATGACGGAGATGAATCAAAATCGGGGAAGGGTTTCACCTGAATCTAACCATGGGGGTAGTAGAGTCTCGCCACATTCCAATCGAGACAGAAGTGTTGAAAATGATCAAGGGCGTGGGAGGAATGTGAATGATCGTGAACGGAGGAATGTAGATAGAAGGGATGATGGTGGTAGACGAGAAGGTAGTAGAGATGTGGGTGGACGAGATAGACAACGATATACATCTGATTTTGAAGAGGAGTATGATGGTGGTAGTGTTCGAGGACAAGGACGAGGACAAGGAGGAAATTACTCTGAGTATGATCACAAGTGGGAGTCGGGGATGAAGACTGAAATTCCTGAATTCAAAGGTGGTATGCAAGCGGAGGAGTTTCTAGATTGGGTGGCTAATGTTGAAGAGATTTTTCACTTCAAAGAAGTTCCAGAACATCGTAGGGTGAAGTTGGTTGCTACGTGGTTGAGGGGTAGAGCTTTGGCATGGTGGCAGCAAACCAAACTTACACGTGAGCGGATGGGGAAGTCAAAGATTGAATCTTGGGAGAAGATGAAGAAATTGATGAAAGCGACATTCTTACCTTATAATTATCAATCGCTTATGTATCAGAGGTTGCAGAACTTGAGACAAGGAACGAAATCTGTGAATGACTATGCTGATGAATTTTATCAACTGATTGCAAGGAACAATATTATGGAGACAGAAGAACAGTTAACAGCCAGATTTGTGGGAGGATTGCGAATGCAGATTCAGGATATGGTTAATATGTTTGATCCCAGATCTGTAGCGGAAGCACACCAAAAAGCGTTGGCTTGGGAGAAACAGGGAAGACGAGGAGGAGGTGTGTTTACAAATTCCAACAATCCAGTAAAGGGAGTTAGTGGGAGTTCTAATGTTTCAAAAGCTGTTGCGAAACCAGTTGTGAATGAGGTTGGGAAGGCGAAAGTCAATAATGGTTTCAAGTGTTATAATTGTCAAGAAATGGGCCACAAAAGTAGCGAATGTCCGAAGCCGAAGAAGAGAGCTATGATAGCGGAGGTTGAGGATGAGGATGGAGAAGCTGAATGTTCCAATTCACCACCTGATGAGGAGGAAGAAGAAGTGTCGGGAGACGAAGGTTATAATCTAATGATGAAGAGGTCCTGTTTAACACTAAAGCAAGAGGAGGATTGTAGTTGGTTAAGGAGCAATATTATTCAGTCAACATGTACTATTCTGGGGAAAGTTTGCAAATTTGTTATTGATGCTGGAAGCTGTGATAATATAATTTCGTCAGAAGATGTGAGGAAATTGGCATTGAAGACTGAGAAACATCCGAAACCGTACAAGCTAGCTTGGTTGAGGAAAGGCGGGGAGGTGAAGGTTGGACGAAGGGCTCGTGTGAATTTTTCAATTGGAAAGAAATATAAAGATGAAATCTGGTGCGATGTGGTAGATATGGATGTCTGTTATTTGTTGCTGGGGAGACCGTGGCAGTATGATAGGGCGGTGCAACATGATGGGCGTACCAACAGTTACAGTTTCATGTTTGAGGGCACAAAGATTACTCTAGTTCCAAAGAAGCGACAATAGGAGGAAAACAAGATGGAGGAGATTGAAGAGCTTAAAACCTTGTTATCTTTGAAGGAGTTTGTGAAGGAAGTAGAGGAGGAGCCTGAAGTATTTTTGTTGATTGGGCGAGAGAGCAGTAAAGAGGTTGAAATTCCGGAAGAAGCAAAGCTAGTTTTGAAAGAATTTGACGATGTATTTCCAGAGGAGTTACCAACGGAGTTGCCACCGTTGAGGGATATACAACATCAGATAGATCTTGTTCCAGGTGCTGTGTTGCCACACAGACCACATTATCGAATGAGTCCGAAGGAACATGAAGAGTTGCGGAAGTAGGTAGAAGAATTGCTTGAACAGGGGCGTGTGCAGGAGAGTTTAAGTCCTTGTGTTATACCAGCTTTATTGGTACCCAAAAAGGATGGAACGTGGAGGATGTGCACAGACAGTCGAGCATTGAATAAGATCACAGTCAGATACAGATTTCCGATGCCGAGGCTTGATGATTTATTGGATCAGATCAGTGGGTCCGTAATCTTTTCTAAGATTGACTTGAAGAGCGGTTATCATCAGATTCACATTAGACCAGGGGACGAATGGAAGACAGCATTCAAGACGAGGGAAGGCTTGTATGAATGGCTGGTAATGCAGTTTGGTCTATCGAATGCACCAAGTACATTCATGAGGGTGATGAACCAGATTTTTAGGCCGTACATTGGGAAATTCGTTGTGGTTTACTTTGATGATATTCTAATCTACAGTGCTAGTACAGAAGAGCATGTTCAACATTTGAAGAAAGTGTTAATTATTCTTCGTGAAGAACAATTCTATGCTGCTACAAAGAAGTGTGTTTTTATGGCGAAGAGTGTTTTATTTCTGGGGTATGTTGTGTCGGAAGAAGGAATACAGGTTGACCAAAGTAAAGTTGAAGCGATTTATTTTATCGAAGGTTTATTCCACACTTTAGTAGT
This sequence comes from Allium fistulosum, assembly GCA_030737815.1. Taxonomy (NCBI): domain Eukaryota; kingdom Viridiplantae; phylum Streptophyta; class Magnoliopsida; order Asparagales; family Amaryllidaceae; genus Allium; species Allium fistulosum. The sequence goes on from CM060904.1 coordinate 140,096,337, forward strand.
GTGATGGCGCATGTGACTGATTGTATGAAGGGTAAACAGTTTACATGGACGGAGGAAGCAGGAGTTGCTTTTGAACGAATCAAGGAGTTGTTGACGACAGCACCAATCCTAGCATTACCTGATTTTCAGTTGTTATTTGAATTACATACTGATGCGTCAAAGGTTGGAATTGGAGGAGTGTTGAGTCAGAGGGGGCGTCCTATTGCATATTTCAGTGAGAAGTTGTCAGGAGCGAAGATGCGATACAGTACATATGATGTGGAGTTTTATGCTGTTGTGCAAGCTATTAAACACTGGAGACATTATCTATTCCAGAAAGAGTTTGTTCTGTATACTGATCATGAGGCCTTGAAACATTTGCAAGGGCAAGACAAGATTTCAGCAAGACATGCATCGTGGATTGCATATCTGCAACAGTTTAATTTTGTTGTGAAACACAAATCGGGAGTGACGAATCGTGTGGCTGATGCTTTGAGTAGAAGGAATCATGTGTTGACAACAATGAAGGTTGAAGTGACGGGGTTTGACATTTTACCGGAACTATTTGTGGAAGATCCTTACTTTATGAAGTTTGTTGATAAAGTCAAGAATGGGGAGACGAATGAGTTCGTGATGGTAGATGGTTTTCTATTCAAGGGAAATCGATTGTGCATACCTGATTACAGTTTGAGAATGAAAATTGTGAAGGAGCTACATGATGAAAGACATGTTGGGAGAGACCGTACATTACAGTTGATTTCACAATCTTACTTTTGGCCATCGATGAGGAAAGAGGTAGAGAGGTTTGTGGAGCGTTGTCATATTTGTCAGGTTTCGAAAGGAACTGCGACTAATGCTGGTTTGTATATGCCGTTACCCGTGCCTGTAAAACCATGGGTGGATATCAGTATGGATTTTGTTTTGGGTTTGCCTAGAACTCAAAGAGGAAATGATTCTATATTCGTTGCGGTGGACAGATTTTCAAAGATGGCACATTTTATTGCTTATAAGAAGACAGCGGATGCTGTTCATGTTGCTCAGTTGTTTTTCAAGGAGATCTATCGACTTCATGGATTGCCAGAATCTATTATGTCGGATAGAGATACTCGATTTCTGAGTCACTTTTGGTTGATTTTGTGGAAAATGGTGGGAACGAAGCTGAAGTTTAGTAGTGCCTATCATCCGCAAATGGATGGACAGACCGAGGTTGTGAACAGATCATTGGGAAATTTGCTGAGGTGTCTTGTGCAAGACAATCTGAAGAGTTGGGATGTGAAGTTATGCCAGGCAGAGTTTGCCCATAATCATGTTGTAAATCGAAGTACTAGGTTCAGTCCATTCCAGATTGTTTATTCGAGCTTACCGAAAGGGCCGTTGGATTTAACGGTAATACCACACTCAAAGGGGACAATTAAGAAAGCTGCTGATTTTGTTGAAGGGCTGACGGAATGTCATAAAATCGTTCAGGAACGATTAGAGAAAGCGAATGAGAAGTATAAACGTTCTGTAGATTTGAAACGAAGAAATGTTGAGTTTAATGAAGGAGATTTGGTTTACGCGATATTAACAAAAGATCGTTTTCCAGTAGGCGCGTACAATAAATTGAAAGCACGAAAGATTGGTCCAGTGGAAATTTTAAAGAGAATCAATGAAAATGCTTATAAATTGAAGCTGCCAGATGATGTGTATACGTCTGACGTATTAAATGTTAAGCATCTCGTACCATATCACGGGAATGAGTTTGTTGGGGAAGATGCAGAAAGTGCAAATTCGAGGACGAATTGTTCTCAACCTGGGGAGGATGATGCAGCCCAGAATGGAGAAGTCATAGGTCGTGTACGACCTAACATGTTGATAGGTCGAGACCGACCTAAGGAGGAGATTAACGAGTTAACATTTCGTGAAGAATTGTGGAAAGTTCAAGTTTTAGGTCGCAGCCGACCTAATGAAGTCTTTAAGTCGTTCCAACGACTTAGTGAAGATCGGCAACGACCTAGTGGGAATGTGCGAGTTAACAAGATACTGGAACGACCTAACATGTTTCTAGTTCGTATATGACCTAACGAGTTGGAAGATAGGTCGCTGGAACGTCTTACCGAGTTAACTTGTATACGACCTACCGAGTTACGAAATAAGAAGACAGAGCTAATTGGTGAAGTGTTAGGTCGTGAACGACCTAACGAGTCAAGAGATAGGTCGTTACCGACCTAAGTTAAGTCGCTGAAGACCGGAGCCGTGGATTTCTATGCCGCTTTAATCTGAGATGTAGATTTCTGAAGACGTTGAAGTTTTAACTCGCAAAGCCTTTAAGTCGTAAATCGCACAAAATCTTGAAGCCGTAGATCTCTTGTGCCGCCTTAATCTTTGCCGTTGATTCCTTGGGTCGCTCAAGATAAATCGCTGCTGTTTTTAAGTCGTCTGTTCTTTAAGTCGGCATGTATGCTAAGTCGTAAGTCATTTGTATTATAAGTCGTTACATATCTGTTTTAGGTCGCTTACATGTTGTATTGTTTCTTTGAACATGTTGTTAAGTCGTTCTGTTATAAGGCTTAAGTGTGATGCTTGTAAGTCGTAAGTCGTAAGTCGTCTGACTTTTTAGGTCGTGACTGTTAGGTCGGCGACGACTTAGGAGTTGTATTTTTTTCTGTTTTGCGTGTTGTAGCCTATAAATAGGCAAGTTGTTTCATTTGTAAAGGTTGTTGATTTTTGAATAAAATTCTCTTTGTTAGCTTTGTGCTTTCATTCCAATTGGTAGTTGAGTGTAATCTCCTATCTCCTCTTTCGGTTAATCGAGTGCGCTCGATTCAACGATTGCAGAAGCCGATTCGCGGAATCAAGTGCGCTTGATCAACGCTTGAAGAATTGAAGATCTTTGAACCCGGTATCGTGCGCGATCAACGAGTTCGGGATAGCTAGAATTCGGTATCTTCGGATCAACGAATTTGGGCATTTCAGTATCTTTCAATCCATCGATTACTACTTTCACCGATTGAAGATTGTTTTGTTTAATCCGCTGCGTCAAGTTTATAGTGAATATTCCTATAATTTTCAAATTTCCAAGTAAATCTATTATCCAAAATGGTAGGCTCTAGTAATCATGTTTTCAAAAGTAATCTAATAATTATTTCATGTTTTTGAAAGGTATAGGAATACCTCCTCTTTTTTTCAAAAGCATGCAGAACAGTATTACAGTCCTATAGTAATAACCAAAGGTTTTTCATATCTCTATTCAATAATTCTAAATGCTTCCAGAGGTATGCATTTAAAGCGCTTCGCATGTATATAGCAGTAGAGGTGCAAAAAATTATAGTAGGGATAAAACAGGAATATAGTAAAAAATGGCGGAGGTTCAAAAGGCATTATTGGAAATTAAATAAAATCCCTGAAGTTAATTTACTCTTGTTCTGATATTATTTCTGTAGGAAAAAGTAATACATTTTTATCTTACATAACGAAAAATAAAATATCATGATTTTTTGACTTGGTCACTAGAGTATATTTGTAACTTATATTGAGGACATAGGCTTTAAACTTAGGTATTTACCCTAGAGAAATAGTCAAATTACCCTTTTTGTTAATCTTGTTAAAGAGGATGCTAAAAACCATCTATTTAGTGGATGCAATGGAATATATGGGGCTTTAATGGATTAACTATTTAATAGCGCTAAACTGAAAAGCATAGTAGTTAGAAAACGTTACACGCTTCAGCTGGGATTTAGCAAAGTTTTAGTAGGGCTTTAATTATATAGTTTCAAAGTAAAGTTCTTTCACTTTTACTGTTAGATGCATAAATAAAGGCAATTTATATTAGAAGTCCTCTATTTACACATATATAGTGTATGTATTGTAAATTCATAAAATATTGCTTAATTTTCCAAATATTTGGATCCTATAAAACGATTATTCTCCCATTGCCACCCATTCTATTATTATTTATCATGCTCCAATTATTTAACACTCTAACTAAATACTCTTCATTTTTTTGTTATCTAATTTGTGTCCAAGAATTCATAAACTACTGGGCTTGTGAGTTTTTAGTATATTTGTCAAATCTAATAGTTTTTCAGGGGAATTTAAACCCCCTATATTCCATGCTATAACAGACATCATTATAATAAAAGTATCAAGCTTATATGTAAAGGATACTATAAAGAATATCTATTGTGCACACTCTTTCACAATCCTTTTGCTTCTTTTTTTATAACAGGTTTTGTCTTAACTTTAAATTGCTATTTCCATTTTGGATTCCTCATGATATATCCTTTTGAATTCTATATCCCCGATTCATTAGCAGTGATGATTTCATTTACGTTATTTATTCTGTTCTTCTTTCTTTACTCTTGTTTTCTAAGGAGGGGGAATCTGGCAGCAGCCTGTCAACATTTGGAGGTGGCAGATCTGAGAGTGGTGAAGTTGTTTCGGTGGTATTTCCTAAATCTAAGTGATGCCCTTCTATTCTGTTTGTGTTGTATTTTGAATTCATTAGTTCTATGCCTTTATATAAGCTTGAGTTATCCTTCTGGGAGGATACTTAACGACATGTTTGATATAATCCCCATTTGTATGTATTTACTCCTCTACTGCTTGCATTTGGATAGTGGATTCTTACATTTGTGCTACATCTCTACTTGACAAATCAACATTTTATAGGTGCTTGTATTAACACTCCTTGATCTGCATCCCCAATTTGTAAGCTATTTTCTTTTAAAATTATGGTATTGCAATCTACTTAAATTTGAACCTGCTTTGAGTCCTTACTGTATTTTTTAGTAATTGCATTATAATTTTCAGAAGTATTGTTATTTGTAACTACATTTGTGATACCATATCTCATTTGTGCTTCTGGAACTACATCCACTTTTTCAGTAACTTCATTCATGTTTTCAGTAAATCTGGGGTCAAAAATTGCATAACTTTTTGAAGTTTTGAGATAGTAGTCATATTCATGTCAACAGATGCCTTAAAAATTTCATTTGGGTCCAAGTTTTCCAGTGTTAACGCTAAAAAGTGAACGCTAACACCCGGTGTGTGTAATAGAATCGTGAAAGCACCACCCGTTGGTACGGGAACAGAATATAAGCTGAAAATAGCAGAAAAGCAGTAAATGAACAACAGGTTTATAGTGGTTCGGCCCGTAATTGAGCCTACGTCCACTTTATAATCTTTTATTGCTGATTCGGTTACAATTTGATAAAATATCCTTCAAAATACAATACAACTTGATCACGAAAGCACTCTTGACTACTAGCTCAATCTTTGATGATGAAACTCGACGAATCCATGTTGGATGTAAGGAGTTCTTCTCGAAGATTGTTGTAGCGTCTCGAATGCTTGAAAATCTTTGATTGTTGAATGAGTGGAGACTTCAACAGAGTAACGGCGCTTGAAGAAATGAATGGCCAAAAGTCCTTCTCAAGTTGGAAGTGGTGGGGTATTTATAGGAGCAGCTCTGGATTCTGGGCAGAGAAAATGCTAAGTCTTAGGTCGCGTACGACTTAAGCTAGGTCGTAGGTCGCGAGCGACCTAAGGTAGGTCGTACCCCATACACGACTTAAGAAGTGTAGTGATGAAGTCGTCTGGAAATTTTCCTAAGTCCTAAGTCGTGGAGGACTTAAGGTAAGTTGGTGACGAGTTAAGGGATTGGGTTGTTCTGGGCTCATCTTGTGGCTTTGTCTTCGACAAGTGTTAAGTCGTGGCCGACTTATCAGACAGGTAGTATAGGCATGGGTTCTGGACTTTAACCTCGTAGCTTTTAGGTCGAGGACGACTTAAGTCACGTCATGAGTTCCTTAAGTCGTAGGTCCTTTAAGTCGTCACATCTTCTTGAGTCGTGTAGACCTTAACTCGCTGAGTCGTTAAGTCGGAACCCCTTTCTTTAAGTTGTAGATAGCTTAACTCGTTGAGTCGTTAGGACCATGAGTCATAGGCTGTGAAGCTCTTAAGTCGTACACCCACTAAGTCGTAAACTGTTAAGTCGTGGCCTGTTGAGTCGTAGACTGTTAAGTCGTATACTTCTTAAGTCTTTAGGAACTGGAGCCATAAGTCATGAACGACTTAAGCTAAGTTGTAACCCATTAGGTCGGAACCTTCTTAAGTCGCGAAGTCTTTAGGTCGCAACATTGCTAGGTCGCAAAGTCTTTAGGTCGCGACACTGCTAGGTCGCAAAGTCTTTAGGTCGCAACACTGCTAGGTCGCGAAGTTACCTTCAGCAGTTAGGTCGTAGACTTTCTTAGGTCGCAGAGCCTTTTAGGTCGCAAAGCCTCTTAGGTCGCAGGCTTCCTTAGGTCGCGGGTCGCTGGGCTACTTCAAGAGTTAGGTTGTGACATTCTTAGGTCGCGTCTTTCTTAGGTCGTGACATTCCTGTAGCTTAGGTTGTAGCTTCACTAAGTCGCAGAATTCCCTAGGTCGTCACTTCGTTAGGTCGCAAAACTTCTCTTAGGTCGCAAAGTTTTAGGTCGCTGAAATAAAGGAATTAATATTTGCCCCTCGAGGTATATGACTATGCCATAGGTCGTATACTTCGATTCAACCTTGCTAAGTCGTGGACGACCTAAAACTTCGTGCCTATTCGCCTTCCATTCTCAGCCCATATAAACTGTTAAGTCGCCTTCTTTCTCCTAATCCTTCTGCTCTAATTTCCCGTTGCTATTGACAAATCTTTGAACCCCCAAGAGAGAATTCAACTTGTTTAAACGACGATTCATCCTTTCTAACAAACTACGTAAGTGAGTTTCGATCTCTATCCCACCATAATCGCTGCCCAACCACGAGTTCATGTTTTCTAACCCAAGTTTAATTCCATGCATTTGTGTTTCGTTTTTTGAATGATTGTCACAATCGACATGTTAACATGATTCGTGAATGCACGGTAATGTTTGTAATGAATCGAAGAACTTGAAATTGATTTACTGGGCGATTCGGTTGGTATGTAGAGATGAATGGGATTAAAGAAGAGGACGAATCGTTTTATTTATACTAGCAGTATCGGGTTATTGGATCAGTAAGATTGTTTGGAGAAGAAGCCAGCGACCTAGCAGATCCGGATGGCTTTAAAAGTTAGGTCGTAAGGTTCTTGGCGACCTAAGCCTTGCGATCTAAAAAACATCTGCAACTAAAATGAAGCTGACCAACCTCTTTTGCGACCTAAGAATTCTCAACCTATGCTAAGTCGTATGCGACCTAGGACATGGAGTAAATTGCATTGCCTTGATCCACAGTTACATTGTGCGACCTAAATATGCCCCGACCTATGATAGGTCGCTGAACGACCTAGTACTTGAAACAAATTTGTAAAGCCCTGAACGCTTCAAATTGGACAGCACGACTTAAAACTGCTCCGACTTATGTTAGGTCGTGAACGACCTAGGACTTAGAAATTTAGGCAGAATTTGGCTGATTTTTGAATTTGAATTGTTTTAGACTTCGTTGTACTTCTTTTCAGATTGCCTTAACTTTAATGCTGATAACCTGTTTAGAAGCAATATTCACAGAAAAAATGGGACGAATATAGTGCCATTGATTGCCCACATCAAATGACAGATTAGTCGACAAAGAATATCTAACTTAAACGAACTTCGCGAATGAAATGCTGTGAACTAACAAATCTAAGTGAAGTATTAAAGCAAAATTGAAACGATCAACTAAAGCTGATTTATTTGCATCAACACAACACTGTTCTTGGACTTAAGATATCAAGCCCCGAAACTTTATAATCTACAAGTATCAACTAATTTAGTTTCATTTATATTTGCTTGTTATTGCGTTAGTTTTGCACAACACTTCACTCTTTTTTAGGAAACGTGCACCTTAATATTTGATCGTCTAGTTCCTTGTGTAGAATGGCATCTCAACAGGAAGACTTGGAAATAGCTGGAGAAGCTTTTCCAATTGCTACTCCACTGAACGACCCTCCGGAACGGACTTCTACTACTCTGAGCCACAAGGTCTTCAGACAATTGTGCATCCAGTTCGGCATTGCCGAAGCAGATGCTTTACTTCCTGGGTCAAGCGACACTGCTGACAGGCCGCCTCTTGGCTTTGTTGCTGTGAATTGTCAGATGTGCTTGAGCGGAGCTATTCCGCCCTTTAATGATTGTCTTCGAGAACTTCTCCTTCGGCTATCTATCTCCCCTTTTCAACTGCACCCTAATGGATACTCCATCCTGCTGGGACTGTGTGTGCTTTTCAGGAGAACGTTGGGCCGTTTTCCCAGTTTTGCCGAAATTCGCTTCTTGTGCACATTTGCAAAGAACAAAGATCATCCCTCTATTACACTTGTGAGGAGTGCCAGGAACCGTAAACTAATTCTGGACTTGCCCGAAAGTGCCCATGGGTTCTTGACTCAATTCTTTTATGTCCGCTGTCCTCCGGGATTTTATGCCATCTGGAGAGTCGGAAGTAAGATTGCCTCTTTCCGATTTGTTTTTAAGACTTTCCAGAACTCGAACTGTCAAATGCTTAACTCCATTCTTTCTTTTTGCAGCACTTCCTCCTCCACTTCGAGATACCAGTCACAAGTTAATTTTAGATACTTTGAGTGCCGTTGATGTTGAAGAGAGGAGTGCCAAATTCTTGCTGAAAGATGAATTTCTGCACCAATTTGGTCTTTTACATCCTTCTAGATCGACCCAGATTCATGAAATTTCTAGTTCTGATGCAGAAACGTTAGCTGCTTCGGGCTCTCAAGCAGAGGCATCGAATGCCCTAGTTTCTGCAGAAGAAGTTGCATTAGAAACACCTGTCGTAGAGGCTGCTTTGATAAAGTGTTTCGCATCCACTAATGTTGTAGGGTTAGTCAGCAAATCAGCACTTGCCCCAATTATCGAAGAGGAAGAAAATCCTCGAGTTTCTGAAAAATCAACTGATGTGGAAGTTGAGAAGTAGAATTCTGCTGAGCATCATAATGATGACACCTTCGATGACTTGAGTGACATAATGATAACTTCTCAAGAGCTTTTCAAGGATAATATTCCAAAGGCGAACTCTCCTGTCATTGAAGCGACTTCCTCTTTGAAACAGACCTCGATGCCTTCTACACCCGTCGTCTCCGTTCCCGCACTAAAGCGTGGTTTGTAGTTTGACGCACGTAGTTCGCACGCCGCACACACTTAGGATTTTTCTGCACTTATAAGCATTTACTCTTTCTTTCTGGAAATTTCTAAACTTTACTTCTTTTCCGTTTTCAGATTCTCCGATAGGGCGCTCCGGCTCATACTATGACTCATTTCAGCGCCATGGAGGTCGTGGATCCTATGACTTTAGGAAATATCTTGGTGACCAGAGAGAGACAGATGAGGAACGGGCCCAAAGGAAGGCTCAAGAAAAATGGGATTATGAGCAGCGACAGAGAAGAAGAGATGCTGATCGATATGATTCTTCTTGCAGAACTTACGATTCTCATAAGCGGAAGTCTTATGATGACAAAGGGAAGACTCATATTATTGATGAATCGAGCAAACGGTCTAAGACAAGTGACGTGTCTGCTATTTCTGAGAAGACTAACGCTCCCATTTCTTCTGATATTCCGGCCGGCTCTCCTCCTCTAAAGGAATCTGATATTCAAACCATTATTAACAGGCCACAATATCAAGTTAAAGATGGCCCTCCAACGCTTCAGAGCCGATTTCCGAATTGGTGTTTAAGAGGAGTCCGTTTTGACTTAGATTTGGTTCCCATTGATAAGCAGGCAATGCTGAGAAATGTCGATGCTGTCAAGCTTGATATTGAGAGGATGTCGCAATGGCAGAAACTTGTCGACGAACTCCAAAGGATCAACCACATGAATCTTGAGGCGATGATGACCATGGAGAATGATAAATCAGAATGGGACAAATGGCGCAAGCAGCATGATGCGGAGATGACGAGCATTGCAGACGACAACGCAAAGCTTGCATCTGAAGTCAAGCGACTTAAGGAAGATCTCGCCTCATCTTCTACATCACACATTCAAAAAGAAGAAGTCTTTCAGAAGCAAGTGCGGGATGCACATGCTGCACAAAGAGATGTAGAAATGAAGCTTGCCGCCGAACAGCACGTTAATGAGAAATATCGCACAGAAAACGCCGAACTGCGGGAAAAAATCACCTCCCAGAACGTGGAGATTGAGTTACTAAAGTCTCGACTCGCTAAAGCTGAGACAGCGCGTGATGAGGCTATTACTGGTAGGGTTGCTGCCATTGCCAAAAAAGAAGCGGCTGAGCAATCACATGAGGCAACGAAAGCAAACATCAGTTCTACCTTATTCGACTTTTATTTACACAGTGTTCTGGGTCGTGGGAGTCTTGCTTTTCTGGGTCCTGATTATGAAATTACATTGGCTGAAGTGTGGGAAGTCGCACTTGACATGCTTGGCGGGGCCGGCTATGATGAGTGGGAACTTGAGGAGCGCTATCTTGATGATGAGGCTCGTGCCGCTCTTGTTAAGGGGAAGGAGCAGCTTGCTAAAGTACGGGCTGAATCGATGGGAGAAGAGTTTTCAAAGGAGAAAGCTCCTTTAACTTCCCCTGTTCACACTTCCACTTCGGCCGATGTAAACATTATGGATTCCAGCTCTCATCCTTCACATCCAGTTGTGACCACTCCTACAAAAGAAGAGGCAATGAAGGACTTTCAGGCTCGGGAATTTGAGATTGATCTCGCCAAACCGACTTCTCTAGGTAACTTTGACGAGATGAATTCAGTGAATTGCTTATTTGACTTAACCGAGTTCGACGAACTTCTTACTTATTACTTAAGCTTTGACGATCCACTGTCTTATTTTCCCTCGGAGAATACTGATTTTGATTTCTTTTATTATGCAGTGGACGTGCCGGAAACTGCACCAATTTCTCCTTCTTCAGCTGTCGTTCCTCCTCCTTCTCAAGTTACTCCTCTTCCAGCTTCTCAACCAGGTTCACAGGAAGAACAGATAGCAGCCCTTCAAGGCTTGGACGAACCACCTGCTTCCGAGGAGCAGAAAGCAGAAGATCTGGAAGATAGTGAGAAGACCCCGGAGTAGTCTTTTGACTACGACACAAAGCTTTCTACATTTCTTACTCCGGGGAGTGAGTCTTCTTCCAAGAAGAAGGGGAAACATGTGGTTTCGAAGAAAGGAAAGAAAAGTTCCTCTGCTGCTGGAGATGAAGCAGAAGTCGATCCGGTTGAGTCTCTTTCTCCTTCTTCTCTGATACGGCCTTCGAAACTAATTACCAGGCCGGGTAAAGGCTCCAAGGGTGGGAAGAAGGAGAAATGAGTTTGATTTTGTCTTTTCTGCTTTTTGCATGCATTGACCGGAGATTGTGCGGATACCGGTCTCCGCTCCTTTTTGTAATCTGCACAATGTAAAAAGTTTCCATAGTATTGAATAAAATAACTATTTTACTTGTACAAATTCTTGTATATGTAGGAATATATCTGTTTTTCATTTGAAGTGTAGAGTAAACGATTCTTTTTACTTGTACAAACTTTTGTCTGTGTTTCAAGAACGCATTTATTCCACATCTTCTTTATGTGATATTGCAATGAACTTGTGGTGTGTCGCTTGTATATTACTCTTATTAATGTAACTGAATTGTATAATGTTGCCCCCATACCACAAGTGCATTGCAATATTTCTCGCTTTTACAAGACTGATACTCTTATATTAGAGAATAACTATTCCACTTTTGAGGAAGGAATCATTCCGCTTTTAATAGAGTATATCTCGTTTTTGGAGAAATTTTTACTTTCTCTTTCTTCCTGAAGAACATTTTGACTTTTGGGAATGATCACTTTTATTTGTTTAAAAGTGAATTTTCCTGCACAGTGAAATGAGCTTCTGAAGAAGGTTTTGATTTTGTGCCCCAGTAAAGGGTTTATTTTTGGTACTTCAAGCAAGATGAAGTACGCCTCTGAAGAGGTCTTTTGGTCTCTGAAGAGAAGCGATTTTGGTCTCCGAGGAGAAGCAATTTTGGTCTCCGAAGAGAAGCAATTTTGGTCTCCGAAGAGAAGCAATTTTGGTCTCCGAAGAGAAGCAATTTTGGTCTTCGAAGAGAAGCAATTTTGGCATTTCAGCTCTGGTGAAGTGGGTCTCCGAAGAGAAGCATTTTGCACTTCTACACGGGTGAAATGTGCCTCCGAAAAGGGCTTTTTAGCATTTCATCACTGGTGAAGTGGGTCTCCAAAGAGAAGCATTTTGCACTTCTACACGGGTGAAATGTGCCTCCGAAAAGGGCTTTTTAGCATTTCATCACTGGTGAAGTGGGTCTCCGAAGAGAAGCATTTTGCACTTCTACACGGGTGAAATGTGCCTCCAAAAAGGGCTTTTTAGCATTTCATCACTGGTGAAGTGGGTCTCCGAAGAGAAGCATTTTGCACTTCTACATGGGTGAAATGTGCCTCCGAAGAGGGCTTTTGCCTCCGAAGAGGTCTTGAAATTGCTTGGAAGTTACTTTCTCATGGTTGAGTGGATCCACGGGGCGGACGCAAGTTGCTTGATTGGATGTTCGTTTGCACAAACGATCGCAATCAATTAACAAGGGCCCTGTTCCTTCAGCTTGGGAAGGTGCCCCTCCGGTGGTTCCACCAATCTTGTTATTGAGAGAAGCACTTTCATTTATTGGCGTGCCTCGTTAGAGGGCTTTGTTGACCTTTGGGAAGGAGCATCGGTTGGTTGGTGTGCCAGGAAGGTTGCTTCTCAGGGGCGAGTAGATCCACGGGACGGACGCAAGCTGCCTGATCGGATGCATCACGATCAGTTAGCAATGGCCCTGTTCCTTCTGCTTGGGAAGGTGTCCCTTCGGTGGTTCTACCGGCCCTTTTATTGAGGAGCAAAATTCCTTTTGGTTGCTTCCGTGCTCGCTTGGCCATGTTCTCCCACCATCTGCCCATTAGCGATCTTTTATTATCATTTCCAAGCGTATCTTCGTTCCTTTTGTAAGTAAATTGCCTTATCCGAAGAAGTGGACTTCACTGTTGAATAACTTCATGGGACAAACGCGAGTTACCTAGCTGGATGTCTGTTCATATTGACAATCACAACTGGTTAACGAAGGCTTGCCCCAGTGAAGTTGCCAACTTTTTATGTGAGGTTCTTCTTGTATAGGATTTGAATCTGGAATTTTTTGTTGCCCGGTATTTGCTTTAATAAATGATTTGTAAGGCTCGCTTAGCTTTGCGATGGGTGAGCTTTGCTTTAATGACCTGCAATATTAGATCGACATTTTAGCAATACATTTAGAGTATTTACACATCGAAATATAACAGGCATTTTATAATAGAAAACACAGAATGCATAATTTTTCATTATTCAGTCACGTTGATTTCTCAGCGGTTTACAATGCAGAAGTTACACATCCATCATCATTTTTTACAAATTTAAGCAACGCTGTTAAGTAAAAATGGATGCTAGTTATTGTTGTTTCAGAATCTCCGGACTGATTATCCATTTGCACTAGATTCGCAGCTTCAGATTTATATGCCAGAGAAAGTGAAAGATGCCCCAGTTGCAGTTTTGTGGACAATTAACAGTCGTCCCAACTTCTGCCTGCTGGGTGTGGACCTCCTGTGACAACATTAATGACAAGCTTTTCTGAATCTTGTGCTGCAGTGTTGTTGTGAGAATTGGATTGATGGGTAGGACGTTGTTGATCCCGAGTGGATGAGGTTGGATTGACTCCGCTTCTCTTAACGTATTGTTGGAGTTTACCCTGCTCCAGCAATTCTTCAATCACGTTCTTTAATTGGTGACATTGGTCAGTGTCATGGCCAGGTTGATTGTGAAATTGGCAGAATATTCCATTACGCTTTGCACCTCTCGTCATCTCAGGTGGCTTAGGATACCTGACAACGTCCTTTGTTGCAAAAAAGATATTTCTTGGTGTATCAGTTAAAGGAGTATAATCCGAAGGATTAAAGCGGCGAGGTTTCTTTTCATTTCCCTGGCTCTTTCCTCCTTCATTCTCCCTTTTCTGACTTTCAGATTCTCTTTTATTAGATGGGACATTGTTATTATTAGTTTGGGCAGCAACCACTTTCGATGTCGTAGAAAGGCTTTCAAGGCGAATGAACTCGTCGGCCTTTTTATAAAATTTATCAAGTGAGTTCGGTTCCTTCATCTTTAGCCATATTCCAAATTTACTCGATTTATCAATGGCTCGCATCAAATAAGTCAGGATCATGCGTGGTTCCGCATTTTCTACTTCGGTTAAAGCTATATTGAAACGGCTCAAGAAAGATTTGATTGATTCTCCGGGCGCTTGTTCAAGGTTAGACAGCGACATTATATCCTTAGCTTTTGAAGCATACAATCTGAACTGTTCTTTAAACTTTTGCGTTAAGTCGAAGAACTTATCTACAGACCGAACTGGAAGCTTTGTGAACCAAAGTAAAGCCACACCTTCTAGGTATACTGGAAAGTACCGACACTTGATCTCGTCTGATGCTCTTGCCCCGGTCATATGCCAATCGTATTTGTATAGGAAATGATTAGGGTCACTCGTTCCCCTATAGGCTTGGATAGTAGGAGGTGCAAATTTCCTTGGAAACTCCGCTTTCAGGATCCTTTCAGTAAACGGAGTTCTGCTTGGTGCAAATCCCCAGTCGTTCTCATCCTCTTCCCTTTGCATGCTCTCTTTCATGATGCGGCTAACCATTTAGGACAGGTATTCTTTATTGTTCAAAGACACCTCCGGACAAGCATCAGTTCTTCCCTCGGAAGTTTGCCCGGGCATATGTTCATGACAAGTTGGTTGCGGCATAGAACCATCAGCTTGGAAAGGTGGCATTTCGAGAAGAGTAGATTGATGGTTTTCTGGTTGACGATTTGCCCCGAGCAGAGCAGTTAACCTATCCATCATCAAAGCGTTTTGGGTTTCAATCTGTTGGTATAATCCAGAAACTGCATCATCCAATTCAGCCCTGGTGACTCCAATGGTTGGAGTTGCTTGGTCTGTTGTTGGGGAAGCGGAAGTCCCTTCGTGAGTATTTCCGGATCTGATAGGTCTACCCCTTCTTCCAGGAGCCATTATTTCGGATCTGGTTTTTAAGAGAGGTTCTTTTTATGAATCTCTGCGAAGCAACGGTGGATGATCGCCTGAGTTGGTTTCTCGGTGAAAGCACCAAAATGTTAACGCTAAAAAGTGAACGCTAACACCCGGTGTGTGTAATATAATCGTGAAAGCACCACCCGTTGGTACGGGAACAGAATATAAGCTGAAAATAGCAGAAAAGCAGTAAATGAACAACAGGTTTATAGTGGTTCGGCCCGTAATTGAGCCTACATCCACTTTATAATCTTTTATTGCTGATTCGGTTACAATTTGATACAATATCCTTCAAAATACAATACAACTTGATCACGAAAGCACTCTTGACTACTAGCTCAATCTTTGATGATGAAACTCGACGAATCCGTGTTGGATGTAAGGAGTTCTTCTCGAAGATTGTTGTAGCGTCTCGAATGCTTGAAGGTCTTTGATTGTTGAATGAGTGGAGACTTCGACAGAGTAACGACGCTTGAAGAAATGAATGGCCAAAAGTCCTTCTCAAGTTGGAAGTGGTGGGGTATTTATAGGAGCAGCTCTGGATTCTGGGCAGAGAAAATGCTAAGTCTTAGGTCGCGTACGACTTAAGCTAGGTCGTAGGTCGCGAGCGATCTAAGGTAGGTCGTACCCCATACACGACTTAAGAAGTGTAGTGATGAAGTCGTCTGGAAATTTTCCTAAGTCCTAAGTCGTGGAGGACTTAAGGTAAGTCGGTGACGAGTTAAGGGATTGGGTTGTTCTGGGCTCATCTTGTGGCTTTGTCTTCGACAAGTGTTAAGTCGTGGCCGACTTATCAGACAGGTAGTATAGGCATGGGTTCTGGACTTTAACCTCGTAGCTTTTAGGTCGAGGACGACTTAAGTCAAGTCATGAGTTCCTTAAGTCGTAGGTCCTTTAAGTCGTCACATCTTCTTGAGTCGTGTAGACCTTAACTCGCTGAGTCGTTAAGTCGGAACCCCTTTCTTTAAGTTGTAGATAGCTTAACTCGTTGAGTCGTTAGGACCATGAGTCGTAGGCTGTGAAGCTCTTAAGTCGTACACCCACTAAGTCGTAAACTGTTAAGTCGTGGCCTGTTGAGTCGTAGACTTTTAAGTCGTATACTTCTTAAGTCTTTAGGAACTGGAGCCATAAGTCATGAACGACTTAAGCTAAGTTGTAACCCATTAGGTCGGAACCTTCTTAAGTCGCGAAGTCTTTAGGTCGCAACATTGCTAGGTCGCAAAGTCTTTAGGTCGCGACATTGATAGGTCGCAAAGTCTTTAGGTCGCAACACTGCTAGGTCGCGAAGTTACCTTCAGCAGTTACGTCGTAAACTTTCTTAGGTCGCAGAGCCTTTTAGGTCGCAAAGCCTCTTAGGTCGCAGGCTTCCTTAGGTCGCGGGTCGCTGGGCTACTTCAAGAGTTAGGTTGTGACATTCTTAGGTCGCGTCTTTCTTAGGTCGTGACATTCCTGTAGCTTAGGTTGTAGCTTCACTAAGTCGTAGAATTCCCTAGGTCGTGACTTCGTTAGGTCGCAAAACTTCTCTTAGGTCGCAAAGTTTTAGGTCGCTGAAATAAAGGAATTAACATCCAGTGTATTTTCCTTGTCTGCATCAATAGTTGCTTCTAAACCTCTATCGATGTCCATGTTTTTCAAGTTTACATTACCTTCTTAATTTTCAATGGTTTGCATTGTTTGTCCAAGCATGATTTTTCTATCCACACTTTTGTAGTAAGGTAGTTTTCAAGATTGTGACCGAAGTAAAAAAATGTTTTGCATCTTGGAGGAATCCATTCATATTCAATTATTTACATCAGATTTTTCCCATTATGCATTGATATATATGATTCATTCGGTAGTTCAGCATCTGCTTTAATTTCTACTAAGATTCTTGCATAACTGAAGCGTGTTTCTTTTATGGTTTGTTCATCAAGCTTCAATACATGCCCATTGCACTTCCAATTGCACTAAAAGCTTCTTTATCATATAGCTTCAATTTAATTCAAGAAGTCCAATCCATATTGGAAGTGTCGATAACAAATCTTTATCAAGATTTACTTTATTCGTCCATATTTTTCAAGATAATATGTTTTCCATTGATAAAATATGGACTTTCGTCAATAGCTTTTTCACAATCAATAATCTGCAAATTTAATGATGAAAAACCCAATTGTTTCTGGCATCTCAAAATTACTTGAAGGATTCCAAATTCTAGAAACAAATGTCTTGAAACGATGCTAAAATGATCGGTTGCCAAAAGCATAGATAACAATAGAATCGCTCCATTTAATTTCTATCCTCTTGCCAACCCCCTCTTTCAGCACTACACCTTTTACCGTTTATGGTAATTTGGGCAACATAGCGAGGTCGAATTCTAAATTACAGCCACCATTCTTGATCATTCCAATCCAATAAGATGCCTTTTTCATTAAATTACTATCTTTGGCCTGGAGTTAAACTATATTCCCTAATCTTGAAACAATCTGAATCATAATGCATGATCTTAAAATGGATACTACACTTTTCCTGTAATGATAAGGTGAGTTCTTAGCCTTTCATAAATTTTTTAGGAGGTGGTTGCGGTGGTAGAGGTTTTTACGATGGTTCACTAACTGGAATCCTTCATCGTCGATGATTATAGGATTTTCTCTACGGCTGGTTATGAAAAGAGGTTGAGATTTGGTGGAGGAGGGAAATTTTGAGGAATGAAGCCCTTAGTCTAAAATTTATAAGCAGCCATTATGAATTTTTTTATCTCAATTCTTATTATATATAATCTTTTCATAAGAGAACTTTAGTTTTGCCTCTTTAAATTGAAATGTTTAGTAACCATGATTCATATTTAAGTTTAAGTAATACACACACATATACATAGAGAGTGGCAGTTTCCTTAGTAAGCAAGTTATCGGTTTGTTAAAAATTCTGTAAGATCCTTGGAATTTGAAATCGGATCTGATGTATAAAAACCTTAGTATTAAATATAACCATGCCTTGTGAAGTAATGATTACGTTTTATGCATTGTATGACAATTAAGATAAGATTGTGTATAATTGTATACACAGGGATAAATGGCATGTACAAAGCTAACTGCATGCAAGTCCATTGGAACAAGGCTCCTCTCTTGCAGTTAGCAACCAAGCTATATGATACTTTCATTTTGTTCATTTGATTTAGTTTAGTTGTAACAGCAGTCATAAAAAATGTAGTATTATACATTGATGTCTAAACCAATTGTAGGCTGAAAGGAAGTCACTACCAACAACATGCGGAGTGAAGAAGCCTCACCGCTTCAGACCCTAGAACTATTGCTCTTTATGAAATTCGTAAGCATCAAAAGAGCACCAATCTTCTTATTTGAAAGCTTCCCTTCCAAAGACTTGTTAGGGAAATTGCTCAAAACTCTAAGACAAATATACTTCCTTATTATTATTAAAAATTGAATTAGACCACATACTAAAATATTTAATCTTGAATTCATCAACATAAATTTATTTTAATAAAAGTGTTTGCTTTAGTTTTGTTTCCAGCATGAAAATGCTTCCAATATAAGTACAGATGCTATGATGATTCATGTTTTAGTTTACTTTAGTTCAACTATATGCTTATATTGTTTAACTAAAATTTCGAGAATGGAGTTATCCCTATAATTTTGGAGTTGGACTCGTGTTTAGTTCATTGTATTTGTGCATCCAATCTCCGAAAAAGTCCCAATTGTTTCAAACTTTTTGGATTTGCATTAAAGGTACTGCTCGAAGAATCTCTTTTCAAAATCGTAGTGTAGGATCGTCAAGTCTCACTACTAAAAAGGGGCAATTTCCGACCTTTATTTTCCAACGACATTGCCACCGACCCCCTCCTATCTTCAACCCGCCAACATCTACTAGCTTGTTATGTGTGAAAAGGTAAATTACTTAATTTATTTAAACCGACAAGATTTTAAATGCTAATTCAAAACATTTTAAATTATCAAAACCATTTAAATAGAGATTTACAATTATTATTGTGTGTACAGTGTATATATAAATATAATTTTCAAAATAAATCTATGAACAACATAGACATGTATAAAGGGACAAATGTGTATATTGCGGTGCAAGTCCCAATGCCTATATACGTACATGTTAACGATGTACACTATTTATATGGTGCACATGCACTATACACATGAATATATCTAGATATACTTGAATTCAAATTCAAATTAATTATATTATTTAATTAAATTAACAAATTAAATAAAAAAGATTTAATTTAAATAACTTTTAGTTGGGATCAAAAATCAATTAGACCTAAAAAAATTTAAAATGGTAAAAAATGTAATCATTAAACCAATGGCAAACAAAAAGGTAAGCACGTAGTGGAGAATGGATTTCCAACAATGAACTAGGTGAAGGGACTACCTTCGGGCAGTATATCTCTAGAGGAATGTACCGAGGCCCAACTAGTGGTCCTCTTCCAACACAAGACCAGTCTACCTTTAACTAGATAGTACCAAATATGTCATCACCTGGTCGTCATCGACCTATCCGAGGGCCCTCTTCGCATACACCACAATAATTTAAAATCCGAACATCATAGCGGGAATAAATATATCTAGTAAGGGGATAATCATATCCTTATGGTTGCAAACCACATAGCCTTACCCCATTTACTTTGTTTCGGCCATTTCTGGATATGAGGCCCAAGGTAATGATTACCTTCACATAGCACATATCACTTTCCTCTTTAAATGCCAAACTGCCATTCCATAATCTTACAACTGATTTCTACAAATGTATAACTCTTGAGCTTATACGTCTCAGCAAAGGGTGTTAAGCTAAGAGAAGTTGGCTTCTCCGCCACCAAGCAGATGATACATTCATAGAGATCAATCAATGTAATTTTAAAATGCAATGTCAGACATTCATCCATACATGTTGTCTAGAAATAGGACAAACCGAAGGCACTTCTCCTACCACATCCTACCGGGAATCACCCCCAGGATCAATAGCGATTAGTCCTTATATTTGATGTTTCATAACGAAGAGACCACTGCTACTATATGTATATTGGGAGTTTATCCCCAAATGATCACAAGCAATCCTTCATTACGAAAATCCTAAATATCAATGTCTTCTAACACCTATACATTCGAATGCATGTATGTTGATCAGAATTGGTTTTCGGGTAATCTGAACCCGGTCTCTCTGGATCAATAATGATAAAGAGGCCAAATTTGATAGTCGATTATTAACTATCAAAGCAACAACAAAATTTAGCACCATAAGCAATCACTAAGCCCATTTAATAAATATCTTATTACATAATCACTTTCCCAATATTTACTTCAAACTATCCTTTAAAAAGATATATTCACAAAACCATTTCAAATTTTCAATATTTGGAAAATATTCTCATAGACTTATATAAATGATATAAGCATATTCACAAATCATTTCATTTTCAATACTTAGAAAAATAATTTCATATACTTCAAATGGAAAATAAGTACGTATACAAATCTTAAGGAAAGTATTCTTCAAAACACACTTTATTTGGATCAAAAAGAATGTTGCGTAAAACATCGTTATGAAAACCCAAAACACCAGTATAGGGATTTGATTAATTATACACATATACATCTTGTATAATATACAAAACATTTCCTTTTGGAAATCATTTACTATAACAACAGTGTTACAGTCCATGCCTTTCTTACTTCCCTGAAAATGTCTATTACAACAATATATATTGAAATCTATGTTTCGATACTTATCACATTTTAAAATCATTTTCAAACTTTTAAATTCCATTTGGATTATTATATTTACAAACGTTACTTCCAAAAGATAAATTACTTCTAAAAGTAGTAACTCCATCAAAATATTACTTTTAAACATTCTTTAAAAGATAAACTACTTTTAAAATGATTAACTCCATTCCTAAATCTTAACATAAATCATTTCTATATTTATAAACTATGTTTATAAATTTCATTTTTATTTTATAAAACTTCTATTTATAATATTCCTTTATTTTAAAATTCTATTTATAAATCCACTCATTTCTATATCTCATTTATTTATAAAATCCATTTATACATCCTTTTTATCTGATATTCTATAGATATATCCATTTACAAAATATTGAATTCAAGTTAATTTAATATTTCATGAAACACCATTTAAAATTCATTACTTTATTTATAAAATATACTTTTATAAATCCTTTATATATGTTATTCTAGAATCTCTATTTAAAAACACTTTACAAAATAGTACATTGAAAATACCAAAAATCGTACTTTTATTTATTTAAAAATAAATTCCTTTCTTTTAATAATATGAAAAATTATTGAAACATATAATATTCCAAAATCACTTTAAAAAACATTTCCAATTCACAATCATTATTTTAGTATTTCAAAATACCAAACATAAAGCCCAGTGCTACAATAGCACTAAATAAGTCGAATCATATCACAATCTATAATGTGGCATCAAGACATCATATATCACCATATATATGAATAGTAAAATCAACAATGGTGAGGAATTATGTTGGATCCCTCCATCCTGCCCCCTGCATCACATACAGAATGTAATCATAAAAATATAAAATCAACCACCTCGAGGTGGGATCATATACAAAGGGTCATCCGCTCTTACACGGGAATGTAATAGGGTCTCATCCGCTCTAATAGACGAGAATATATTTAAACCAACTAATAAATATATTAAACCATTCTAACAAGCAACAAACAACATAAATAAAATAATTCCCACTTATATAAAAATATACACAGTCCAAAGAGGTGAGTTCAGTCACAGAAATTCCAGAAATCACGCTCTGGTTTGAATTAAAATTGAACCGTCGTTCAGTTTAACCTAAAATTTCTACTAGCTTCAAATCCATCCAATCAAACTCCAAAGCGCTAAAATTGACCTCGTATGAACAAGTTATGAATTAACGATCGTTTGAAAGATTAAATTTAAAATTAACATAAATTAACTAAATTTTCAAATCCTTAATCACCTTTCCACTTCTGCCATCACTCACGCGTATAAATAGGTGAAGTTTTCCTCTTTTTATTTTTTATTTTTTATACGATTGATCGTGCAACCACCCAAGACGACGCCGCAGCTACCTGTGCTCATGCCGCCGTCTACCACTGCTCGCGCTACCTCGCCACACGCTCGCCATTTGCATAATACCCAAAAACGAACATGAGCTGCTCCTCGAACGTGGCCCTATAGCCACCACGCACCTCCTTTTGATGAGCGGTTGGTATGGATTGGTTCATGGTGATGAGAGCAACAACTTTCATGTTGAAGGTTTTGGCTAATTTTACTTCGATTGCATCGAGAGACGTAGGCTATTGATTTATTTTTTAATGGTGGCTGAGTTAGTTTTAAGGTTAGGTTTGGAAAACGAAAGAAATTAAGGCCCTTTTATAGCAAATTTTCAAAGCACTATTCATTCTTTAAATTTTCGAACTTCAAACAAAGCGTGCTGTCTGACCTTCTATATGTTATACTTTAATTCCGAACACAATGGAATATATATCGAAAGCCAATTCCATCATATACAGAAGATAGTTTTTCAAAATCAAATTATATTAAATTAAATTCCTTTAATAAATTTCTATGCGTTTCGAACTTGCACGACCAAACGAAACGTCCAATCACCATGAAATTCGACTGCAATTCACTATTACGGATCCAACAAAACTGGTTTTGTCAAAATTCAAGATGGTGCCCCTGAAGGCCATTTTTATATGTTAATTTGATCGAGTTATTTCCAAAATTAGTTTAATCACTTTTAATTCAAATTTAAAAGTCTACTATCTTCCTTCTTATTTAAATAAAATTTAAATCAACCTTCAAAATCATTTTTAATTCATATTAGAATCAAGATTCAATTATTTAAACAATTCCAAATAACTTGTTTATATCATTTTAATATGCATATTCACCCGTATAATAACTTATTTAGTTTAATTGGATGCATTATTGGCAGATATTGATTGTAAGAGTATTGTGTGTGCATTTATATATGATTTTGGTGTTCAGTGAGTAAGTATCTAGTTTATTTATATGTGTACCTAAATTAAAATATACATGTATATTATATGTATAAAAGGTAGAATAAATTAAAAATAAATAAATGTAGTAGATATACTTAAACACTAATGTAAGTATGTTTATATATTGTAAATTGAATGTAAATATAATAATTTATTAAATAAATGAGCTAAACTTAATAGTATTATTAATTAACTGGGAAAGGATACAATGGTCTTTACTTGATATTCTATAGTTTGAAAGTGTACTTATATGAAATTCTATTATATCAAATCATTCTAGTTTTAAGAATGTATTTAGTTGTATATAAATATATGTACATATTTATTTATTTATTTAAAGTAGTAGTATTTAAATATAGTAAATTACGAAATAATTCCTATATGAATATTTATCTTCATAAACTATTTTATGAGTTTAAAATGAAAGAACTGGATTTCAAATGTTATTGGTGAAAGTTTAATAATTAATTATTTCTACAAAAGATTGAGAAACTATTTGTTTATTGTAAGTAATAAAATTTTAATAAAATTCAAAGTTTGGTTAATTCTAGAATATGTATATATTATTCATTTTTAGGTATTTATTTTCTTATATAAAATAAAATATCGTAAATGATTATTTTTAGATATCGATTTGAATGTTTAATGGATATACTTATTCATTATAATCAGTTTCCATTGTTTCCCTGATTATTCTTTCTTATATTACTGGAAAAAATGAATGATTCAACAATGATACAGATTTGTTTAGTGTTTTAATATGATATTATGATGATATCCTTTTATGTGATTTTATGATATTTAATTCTATGTAACAAGAAATCTGAATAAATGAAGTTATGTTATGTTGAGACTTGGTTTTGATTCGTGACACGAAGCTATCACTACGACATACAGATTTGACGGCTGCTACAACAAAAAGAGACAAGGAGACAAGACTTTAAAAAAACTGGTGCATTAACTATGGTATTTTGTTTGTTTTTAAGTCTTAGGTCAAAATTGTTAAAATCACTCCTCGATTACGTCTACATTAGCTTATATATTTAATCATAACATTTATCAAATATTTTATACATATATAAGCATATATTTAAAGTATAAAAATGTTTTAAAGTTATAGAAATTAATATACCTATGTAAATTGTGCTTACTGCACAAATTTAACTAGGTCAGTCGACTGACCCAGACGACCAGTCGACTGACACTGTGGATTTTTTGTAGCATGCACAGATACATAGATATACGAATTTAAATTTAAAAATTACTTTGAATATTCAGTCGACTGACCCAGAGGCTCAGTTGACTGAATTTCTATAAATGCCACTTTTCGAAAAGACACGACTTTTTGTGAAGAGTTGCGAACCTCTAACGAATTCGGATGCAACACTTCGATCGAAACTCTTCACCAACAGTCGCTGCTTTCTAATCTTTATAAATACATACATCATCTTCATTTCAAATTACTGAATCATAATCTAATTCTCTTATCTTTGCTCTTCTATCTATTTGCAATACACTTTCAAATATTCTGCATTAAAGCAATACTAGACCTTTCTATTCTTCATATACTTCAAATATATATATATATATTTATACTCGAGGAGAAGATTATAGGAAGGGTGTACTATAAGTGACAAATTCGTGTTATTAAGAACACACAAAGTCAAAAGTATTTTTGTATTTGTTGAAGTCCTATTCTGCTGCTCAGGCGTGTGAAGTCCTCTTCGACTGTTGAGGCGAAATCCTGTTCTGCTACTCAGGTCCTTGTTTGGCTGCTCAAGGGTTGTATATACTTGTTCCTCCGGGTTAAGTGAGGGTTATTAGTGAAATTCCAGAAGGAGTCTGGGATTGGACGTAGGACGATGCTCTGAACCAGTATAAAAATCTCTGGTGTCATTTTTACTATACTGCTTTTATATTCCGCACTATTTACCGTATAGCTATCATCACTACACTCTGTGTTATCATATATCCATATTACACGATCCATGGCACACTTTCATTTAGTATCAGAGCAAGGTCATCATATAACCGTAACACAGTTATCCGATAATCTAATAATATGGACACTAACACTAGCAATAGCACTAGCATTAACACTAGCTTCATTGAAGGATAATCAACTACACATCCACCACTATTTAATGGCATGAATTATAACTATTGGGCAACACGAATGAGAATATATATGAAAGCAAATGGTTTTGATTCATGGAATATAACTCAGTCAGAATATACTATTCCAACTGAAGAATATTCTACTTGGTCAAATACACAAAAACTAGATGCCACAGCTAATGCAAAAGCCATGAATATGTTGTTTTGTGCCTTAGATAAAAATGAGTTTAACCGTGTCAGCATGTGCAACACTGCATATGAAATATGGCGTACACTCAAAGTTACTCACGAAGGAACTAACAAGGTCAAACAAAGCAAAATATCCATGCTCAAAAGTTAGTTTCAAAACTTTAGGATGAAAGAAAATGAATCTATAAATGATATGTATTCAAGATTTCAGGATATTTATCATTCATTAGTAGGACTAGGAGAAAAATATTTAGATTTTGATATTGTGTCTAAAATTCTTAACTCAGAATGGGAAAGAAAAGTTCTCGCAATTGAAGAAGGAAACGATATTTCCAAAATAACTCCAGAAGAGTTAATAGGAAATCTAATGTCCTATGAAGTGAATTTGCAGGCTAAATGAGTTCAAGCTCAATATAAAAAGAATATAGCATTCCATGCATAACAAGAAGAATTAGATTCAGACAAAGACGACCTAGCTTTTATTGCCAAAAACTTCAAGAAATTCTTGAAATGTAGAAAAGGAAACAGAAATAATGGCAAGAGAAACTCAAACAACAATAAACCACCGTCTTTATCAGTTATGGAGTGTTTTAACTGTCACAAAAAGGGGCATATGCAGAAGGACTGTCCAGATCAAAAGAAAGAATATCGAAATAAAAGGAAGGACCAAGTCAAAAGAAAACCTTTTCAGTTACATGGGATGATTCAGATTCCTCTTCTTCTTCTGGAAGTGAAAGTGACAGCGATAATGAACAAGCTAACGTATGTTTTATGGCTAAAGCTAATGAGGTTAGTGATTTTACTTTTGATGATATGATAGAAATAAATTCTGAATTATTAGATACTTTAAAAAGTCTCAAAAGAAAATATAAAGAGGCTGTAGAAAATCAAAACAAGGCAGAATTCGAAAGAGATATGCTTAAAGACGAGAAGGAAATATTGGAAGAAGAACTTGGGAAAACTCAAGAATCTCTTTCAAATGTTAATTCTCAACTTATATTATTGAGTCAAGAAATTGAAACTCAAAAAGAAAAGAATGATAGTCTTGTTTCTGAAAATCATGTTTTAAAAACTAATATTAAAATGGTTGAACTAGAAAATTCAAGTCTAAAAACCAAACTAGATGGAATCACTAAAAATGTTTCAAATTTCAATAAAGGAAGAGAAAATCTATCTAGAATTATTGAGAATTCACAATCTGTTAGTAATAAAAATGGTTTAGGATATAAGAAGAAAGTCAAGGATTTACAATCTAGTGATTTAAATAAAGTTAAGTATGATAAAACATCCACATATTCAAATAGATTAGTTTCTAAAATTAAATATATGGGTACCTAAAACTAATAACAAATTAATAAGGAAAAAGTATATAAGTTCATTTATAGAAGATGTTCCTAATAATAAAAATTATATTTATAAAAGGGATACTAAGCCCACTTGAGTTTGGTTTCCTAAGACCTAACTCTTAGGACCCTATTAAAAAGGTGGGCACCAACATTATCTCATATTTTTTGCAGGTCCAACTAAATAAAAGAGGAAAATGGATACTTGACAGTGGTTGCTCAAAACATATGACAGGAGTCAAAGATATGCTGATAAATATTACATACTCAAATGAAGGTTCTGTCACTTTTGGAGATAATTCCAAGGGCTATATCATTGGCAAAGGCAATGTGAGCAATTACGGTACATCTAATTTACCTCTTATCACAAATGTTTTATTAGTTAAAAATCTAAAACATAATCTTTTAAGTATAAGTCAATTATGCGATAAATGTTTTAAAATATCATTCCTGAAAATAAATGTAGTATTCTTGATCAAAATCAAAATCTTATTTTCGAAGGAAATAGAGATAAAAATATATACGTTTTGAATATGAAAGTTAATCATAATTCTGATATGTGTTTAATAGCTAACGAAAATGATCCCTGGATATGGCACAAACGATTTTGTCATATCAATTTCAAAAATATAAACAAAATTTCTAAAAATAATCTTGTAAAAGGATTACCGAATATGAATTTTAAAGTTAATAATATATGTGACTCGTGTCAATTAGGTAAACTAACTAAATCTTCATTTAAATCTAAGAAAGTTATTTCGACGTTACAACCACTCGAGTTACTTCATATGGATTTATTTGGCCCTACCCAATTTCAATCCATAAATACTGTTATAGGAACTAAATGGGTTATAAAAATAAAGCACACGAATTAGGAAATATAACTAGAAATAAAGCAAGACTAGTAGCACAAGGATATAACTAGGAAGAAGGAATAGACTACGAAGAAACATTTGCTCCAGTCGCTAGACTAGAAGCAATACGAATTTTATTGGCATACGCATGTTTTAATAACTTTAAACTCTATCAAATGGATGTTAAAAGTGCATTTTCAAATGGCTATATTAAAAAAAATGTTTATGTTGAACAACCTTCATTATTTAATCATGATAAATACCCATATCATGTCGATAAACTTAAGAAAGCTTTATATGGTTTAAAACAAGCACCACGTGCTTGGTATGAACGCCTTAAAAGCTATCTAATTGACTCAGGATTCGTAATAGGAAAAGTAGATCAAACTTTATTTATAAAACATTCTAAGAATGATATCTTAAAGCCTTGCAAAAAAAAGAATGATATCTTATTAGTTCAAATATATGTCGACGACGTTATATTTGGATCAACTAATAATGATGTATGTAATGAGTTTTCTGAAATAATGACTAAATAATTTTAAATGTCCCATATGGGAGAATTATCATATTTTCTAGGACATCAAGTAAAACAAGTTTCAAATGGAATTTTTATTAATCAAGAAAAATACTGTAATAATCTTATCAAACGTTTTGGAATGGAAAACACTTTTGCCAAACCAACACCTATGAGCACAACAACACATCTTGATAAAGATGAAAATGTGAAAAGTGTAGACTAAAAACTATATCGTAGTATGATAGGATCTCTACTTTATTTAACAGCAAGTAGACCAGATATTATGATGAGTGTGTGTCTTTGTGCACGATTTCAAGCTGACCCAAAAGAATCACATTTACGAGCGGTAAAACGCATACTACACTATCTTAGTAAAACTACAAACTTCGGAATTTTCTATCCAAAAGAGTGTTCGTTCGAGTTAGTATCATACAGTGATGTTGATTTCGACGGATCACGAATAGATAGAAAAAGTACAAGCGGTACGTGTCACTTCATTGGTAAATCATTAATATCATGGTTTAGCAAGAAACAAAACTGTGTCTCACTATCAACTTGTGAAGCAGAATATATTTATGCGGCACTAGCTTGCACACAAGTAATTTATATGCAACAGACACTTAAAGATTTTGGAATTAATCTATCACAATCAACAATTTACTGCGATAATTCTAGTGCAATAAATCTATCTAAAAATCCAGTAAACCACTCAAGAACTAAACATATAGATATGAGACATCATTTTTTACGTGATAATATAGAAAAAGAAGTAATAAATCAGGACTACGTACCATCAGAAAATCAATTAGCCGATATTTTTACTAAACCACTATTAGAAAATACATTAATAAAATTGCGTCGTGAGCTTGGTATAATGTCAATTAAAGATATATAAATAGAATATAAAATTTTTAACTAAAAACTCAAGAATATTTTTTTTTACAAAAATTCATTATTCTAACCATGCTAAGACTCGAACCCATGACCTGCTGTGCATAGCCCAAGTGTCTTAACCACCTGAGCTATTAATGTTTTCTGTTTTAATCTAGTATGGCCATCTTATTATATGGTAACATTAATTTATACTACATTACTTGTCACACTTAACTTTAGAATCTACATTACTAATTTTATAAATGTTAAAATTATACAAAATAGCTCAGCCAACAAAAAACCAATGTTTCACCATATTTCTTGGCTATAATTAATATAATCCACCAAATTTTATCCTATTTTTCCTAAACTAAGCCTAGAAATAGATGCATACTCCTTTGTATGTGCAATCAAACTAAAAAGCAATCTTTCGATTCTTTCTCTGAAGTAAAAAGCTTTTATAAACTATTTTGTTTAAAAATGTCAACCTCCTCTTCAATGGATTCTATCGAAATTATTGCTTCAAACAACTCTCCAAAAACTCCGGATCGTAAAATTTCACCATCATCTGTCTATCACACCGGATATAATTCGTATAAGAAAAGGGAAAGAAAACGATCGATATTTCTTCGAACACGAAGCAAAAGATAGATGATCTCCACCATTATCAGCAAGAATCTTTAATGCTACAACGGGAAATGTATTACGAACAAAAAATAAACTCCAGTTGGATAGGAATCATTAAGCATATCGCTATGAAATTCTGTGGGGCATCGTCACATCCGATAGACGAACATACTATTTCGCCTATCAGACGACCATCGACTTCTTCTCCACCGCGACCACCGTACTCACCTAATTCGTGGGATCGCAACGAAGAATCAAATGCTCGTCGTAAGCAACTGAAAGAATTAAAGACGCCTAGCCCCTCGAAATAATCGTAATCATTATTTTTTTTGTTCTATTTTCGAATAAATTCTCTACATATGTACGTTTCTGTTTGAAATAAAATTATTTTTGCTGCATTAAACGACATCTCACATATACAAAATATTAACATTTTAATAGCAAAATAAAGTTATTTCTATATCATTCTTCACTATAAAAACTATTTATATTAATAGAATTAACAAACATAAATAATATATATACATTTCACACAAAAATAAATTTATTGTAGAAAATACTCCAGGTCAGTCGACTGAACCAGGAGGTCAGTCGACTGACACAGGAAGTTATTTTTTTAACATAAACATAGCCAGTCGACTGACCCAGAGCCTCAGTCGACTGGACTAGAAGATCGAAAAATTTCAATCTTTAGCTTCAGTCGACTGAAGCCCTGAAGCCAGTCGACTGAGCCGTAGATCTGAGTTACTTTTTAACTTCTACCAACCCATTTCACTCCTTTTATCTTTCACTTTACCTTCTCTCCCCAGTACCACTTCAGATTTTCAAAGTTTTCAAAACCCTAGGCTCTCCAAAACTCCATTTTTTTTCAAAATTAAAATTAAATGGCGCCTAAACGAAAGGGACAAGCTTCCTCATCATATCAACCTCCATCAAACGAACAAATTCAATGGTGGCTATTTGATGACACCGCAATTCAGAGGTGGAGACGGATGCAAGATTCAAGGATTTTTGAAGGTTCGTTCGTTAAATTCCCTGATTTTTCTCCTTATCACATTCAAGAGTTATCTCGACGAAGCAATTTGGAGTCGTTACTTAACATTGACGATAACTAACACAAAATCAACCAAATTATGGTAAAATTATTTTATGCAAACCTAAATTTGGGTCACCAAGACGTTCCAAACCAACAAGATTGTGTATGGAGCCTTGTATGTGGGAACCCGTCTTTTTTTCTTTGGACCGCATGGCTCATATTTTACAAACGGAAAATGATGGTGTGGAAATAGCCACTATCTATTGTGACTTGGTAGTTCGAGATAACGTAAGCCATTTGTTTCTAGAGGATGATATGCATCAACTAAAATCGATGTCTTTACGACCAAAGGCACGAATTGTTCATCGCGCTCTAATGAAAACCGTAACTCCAAGAACTGGGAGTTATGAACATGTCTATGAAAACAAATTTAAAGCCTTATATGCTATTTTTGGCAACATTAAAGTAAACTGGCTCCGTCTAATTCTTGATGAATTTTTAAGCTTCCACAATGGTAGAATGAATGTAATCTACTACGGTGAATATATTATGCATCTTCTAAAGGCTTTTACTGCACAAATTTAACTAGGTCATTCGACTGACCCAGACGACCAGTCGACTGACACTGGGATTTTGTGCAGCATGCACAGATACATAGATATACGAATTTAAATTTAAAAATTACTTTGAATATTCAGTCGACTGAGCCAAAGGCTCAGTTGATTGAATTTCTATAACAGCCACTTTTCGAAAAGACACGACTTTTTGTGAAGAGTTGCGAACCTCTAACGAAAAGATTCGGACGTAACACTTCGATCGAAACTCTTC
Organism: Allium fistulosum; assembly: GCA_030737815.1. Classification (NCBI taxonomy): domain Eukaryota; kingdom Viridiplantae; phylum Streptophyta; class Magnoliopsida; order Asparagales; family Amaryllidaceae; genus Allium; species Allium fistulosum. The sequence goes on from CM060904.1 coordinate 140,127,748, forward strand.
ACCAACAGACGTTGCTTTCTAATCTTCATAAATACATACATCAACTTCATTTCAAATTACTGAATCATAATCTAATTCTCTTATCTTTGCTCTTCTATCTATTTGCAATACACTTTCAAATATTCTACATTAAAGCAATACTAGACCTTTCTATTCTTCATATACATCAAATATATATATATATACTCGAGGAGAAGATTATAGGAAGGGTGTACTACAAGTGAAAAATTCATGTTATTAAGAACACATAAAGTCAAAAGTATTTTTATATTTGTTGAAGTCCTGTTCTGCTACTCAGGCATGTGAAGTCCTCTTCGGCTGCTGAGGCGAAATCCTGTTCTACTGCTCAGGTCCTTGTTCGGCTGCTCAATGGTTGTATATACCTGTTCCTCCAGGTTAAGTGAGGCTTATTAGTGAAATTCCAGAAGGAGTCTGGGAATGGACGTAGGACGGTGCTCCGAACCAGTATAAAAATCTCTGGTGTCATTTTTACTATACTGCTTTTATATTCCGCACTATTTACCGCATAGCTATCATCACTACACTCTGTATTATCATATATCCATATTACACGATCCATAGCATGTTACTGTTGGGATGGGGCATTCCGTATTTCTATGATTATTCTTTGGACTCGTTATATATAATATTGAATGGATTGAGTGTAGTTTATAAGTAGTGAATAAACATTTGAGCATCACAGAGTGATATGGGATCTGTTCTGATATTTATTCTTTTATTCACTGTAAGTAGATGACACTTACGTGATGGGAATAAAGTGGATAGTGTGAGGTGATATACGTAGTGATATCTGGCTCCGGGCTTATATTTAGTGAGTATGGCTCGTGCCTAACATGCCCATGATTTCGTATCAATATATATTATTCTATATTTCACTATTACGATGTACTCCTAATTATGTTTGTTGGAGAGGATCTGATAGCTAGTATCTACCTTAGCGACCATGATCGTGGGATCGCTCCCTAGATCTCTGACATTTTATATTGCTTAGTGCTTTCAGCTTGTGCTACCCCTTATGTGTGTGTTTTCCTCTATGTCACCTAAGCCAGTACTCTATTACCTATACCTTTGTGGTTACGGGCAATTGGAGTGTCATGACTTATTAGTCCTCGTATTGACGAGCATATTGGTGGATACGTGTCATGATGACTAAGAGATAACTAAAGACTATAGACACTTAGTGTCTTTGAAGCTTGCTTAGTGTTATCAGTCTCCCTTCTATTTTTAATGGAGTAGTAGATTGGCGTATACAACTGATACAAAAAGTGGTCCAAGTGTCGCATATTGTTATATAGATGACTCTACTAGAGACTTCGTGTCTTTCGTACAGTCATTTCCCATCAAGATACCGCTGGATGGTATAATATGAGGAGATGATATTATACCAGAGATATATGATTAGTGTATAGTAGATTCTCAGTATACTAATAGGCAGCCTATCTATCTTATTCCATATTAATGATGATGTTTTATTTATTGAGATTGAGAGTTATATTTGGGCAATGATTCATGCAAGCCTGATCATACTTGGGGATATCTCCTTTATCGATATTTATGGATTTGATGTTGATTTGAGATATGTATGATTCATCCATTTGAGTAAATTCTTGTGATTTCTGATTTGATATATTTCTATATGGCTAACGATATCTTTCGATAACAGAATAGTTGTTTTATATGGATTAGAGCTATTTTATGATTTTATGCTTTGAGGATGAATTATGGAATTATTAATTTATCAGGCTTGCATTTCTATATAAGTGCATGTGTGTATTAACGTATCGCCTAATGATTATGCATTTCTAAAATCGATAGTATATTATTATTCTTGTTAATACCGTTTACCCTTATTGATGATACTTGATTAGACATCTAACTCGTGTGTTATTTGTGTAATACTCAGGTCAGTCCAAGACATTTCAAGTACAAGGACAACATGACCAATATGTATTTTGTTGGGCTTAGAGGAGTCATATATTACGATGGTTATATGATACTTGTATGGCATTGATTCATTATATATAATTGGCACTAAGCTATAGATTCATTGTAACGCATTTTATTGAGGTAGTTGATATTTGAGATGGGCTGTACTTTTATGACATTATTATTATATATATATATATATTATATGTTATCATTGGAGTTGACTTTGTGTTCTTTGTGAAGTACTTTATATTATGTAATGATCTATCCTGGAGGCATACATGTTTATTGCATTGTATTGATATTGTGTACGTATATATGAGTTATTTATTTGATGTTTTAATACATACCAGTGCCAGCCTAAGGAAATATTCATGTATGTACCTCATATAGCATCATTCTTTGTATTATCTAATAGTATTACTTTATAATACTCTTGGATAATATAAGTATAGAGGTGGGGTGTTCCAAAGGGGCATTGCAATACAAATTGCATGGATTACCTAGAACTCATCAAAAAGAAAAAAAGAATTATTTTACCACTCCTACCAGTATGTTATGATTTAAAATTAATTTGCAATTAGTAAATTTTCATGGGTTTTAGATACAGGATCTAAGACTCAGATTTATAGTACATCGCAGGGACTTAGGAACAGACTATTTGTGGCAAAAGGTGCAACAGTACTTCAAGTTGCGGGTGGATTTATTATAGGTGAAACTATGGTCAAAGAATGCCATTTTCTATTCCTCAGTGGTTTTGATTTAGTTTTATATAATTCAGTTATGTAAGAAATTTTATTTGCGGTATTATTTGGATTTTGTTGTAATAACAATATTTTGAATATTGTGTTTTATGGAAATAATATTTATGATATTGTTTTGGATAATGGCAATTATGTACCTAATCTTAATTAAATCTATACCATAAATGATTCTTCTGATGTCGGCATTGTTAATAATCATATGTGGCATTATAAATTAGGTCATATTAGTGATAAAAAACTAAAAATTAACGGTTTTCCACCATCATTTGATACTTGTGGGTCATGTCGAAAGGAAAAAAATGACCACACATCCTTTTAATGGGAGCAATGATATTGTTAATGCTCTTGGGTCTCATAAATACTGACGTATTTTTCTCATTGCCTATAGTCATCGAAGATAATTCTTCTTATTTGTAACTTATACTAATGATTTATTAAGATGAAGATATGTATATCTTATGAAGAATAAATTTGGAAAAGAGGACCACATGTTAGAAGATGATACTCCTCTCTCATTCCAACAACCATTGAAGATGGATTTTTAAGAAAAAACTATATAAAGATGGACAGGTAGAGACCTATAACGCAAGACTATTTGCGAAAGGGTTCTCCAAATTCAAGGTACTGATTTTGATGAAACATTTTCGTTCGTAGCCATTCTTCAGTCCATTGGGATAATACTTGCCATCATTCCGTTCTATGACTATGAATATGGAATAAGAATACGAAAATGATATTTCTAAATGGTGATATAGAAGATGCATTTACATTTCACCGCCAGAGTGTTTCGAGGTCGGTGGGAGTAGGTTAAAGGCTTGTAAATTGTATAATGGTCTTAAACAATCTTTAAGAATTTGGAGTAAATGCTTTGATAAAGTAGTCAAACAGTTTGATTTTTATCAGAGCATAGACGAAGCGTGCAAATATAAAAAAGAACAAGGAAGTACTATATTATTCTTAGTCCTATATGTTGATGATTTACTACTAATTAGCAACGACATTGCATTATTGCAATCCGTGAAAGAATGATTTTTGAATAATAATGTAACAGCCCATATTTTATGTATCAAAAGATCGTAAAATATTCTTATACGATTTATGTATTTTTGAATAATAATGTAACAACCCGTATTTTATGTAACATCTACGATTTTTTGCTGAATTTCTATACGACCATTTTAACCCCAGAAATCTTATTTGGACTATAATTTTTGATAGAAGCTGAAAGTAGGGTCTCAAACTACTTCCACTGCTTCAAGGTGATGGTTTCTTATTCCATAGAGTGGTCTAGAAAATTGGACTTATGATTTGAAAGGTAAAGTTGTTTTAAGTTTTGGTTGCAGCTGACCTATTTTAGTGGGTAATTAACTAAGCCTGTGCTTAGGCCCACTAATCCATCAAAAAAATTATGCTAAGGGGAGCCTGTAGGAGCTGATTAAGTCATTTCTATCTTCCACAAAATAGCTCTAAACCTTCATTAACCCTAGTTACATCAAATTGCCTACCTTTCTGTAACACCCTTAATTTTTATTTAACATTATTCAGGAAGTTTAATAGAATAAATTAAATAGGAATATGTGATGAGATAATGAGAAAAAGATTTGTTAACTAAATTGGGTCACGCCTTAATTAATCTACTAATAATATATTTTTAAACATAGAATAGAAAGGGGTTAATGTGAGAGACATAATGGAAATGGTTCCTTAGTTCATTTCCTAAACCCTTCCTCTCTAATTCATTCTCATTACATCCTCTAAAACAAAACATAAAAGAGGCTAGCCTTTAGCGAGAGCAAATCTAAGGATTTGAAGTGAAAAGCTTAAAGGAATTAATCTACATCAAATCTCAATCATCCTTATCAATTTAAGGTTCGATACCTCAAGTTCTTAAGAACTTGATTGCCCCTATCAAAATACGATTCGCTAGCTTCTATGCCGCTAATCGATAGCTATGTTTTTAGTGGCCACTTTCGACATGTTTTTATGAACCAGATAACTATGTTTTATAAGCTTGGTAGTCAATTTTTTAGAAACTCGACAACCATGTTTTAGCGAATTAACAGCCGTTTGTTTTGCAAACCTTAAAAGCTATTTTAGAGGCTCGATAGCCTTATGTTTTTCAAATTCGATAGCTATGTTTTAAAGCCTGGATAGCCTTTCACAAATTTGATAGCTATGTATTAAAGGCTTGATAGTGATAAGTTTTACAAACATGAAAGCTATGTTTCAGAGGCTTGATAGCCCATGTTTTATTAATGCTCGACATCCCTGTTCTGATGGTAGGAGTTTAAAAGCTATGAAAAAATGATAATGATTTGGTACAAGATTTTTGCTACGTATTTGGGCTATGTTTTCTTTGTTTTATAAATGGTTTCAGGTGGCTTATCTTTTCTGTAGATAAATGTTTTCAAGGAAATGAAATAGTGTTTTATCCCAATTTTATATGGATTTTGCAATGGAAATTATTACTTAAACCCAAGTAATTTTGTTATGGATGAGGCTGTTGATTGAACATGTTTTGATGTATAATGTTATATGCTATTGTTATCATTTGATCAATTAAATTGACATATTTTTAACATTATCATACTCACATATGCTTTACCATCACTGAATCTTGGGAATGGGGGAACATAATTACCAGTTAGGTTTTTCCGATAGTGAATATTGTCAAACTAAACTCCTAAGTAGGTAGAATTGCATCTAGGAGATTAGATAGATCAATTATGTTAGGATGCTTTAAACTGATCAAAGAGATATGACTTATGAATTTAAAACCATAGAAGATTTAGGTGGGACTGGTGTAGGGTCGCACCCTATGGTTCATCCATTAGCCTCCGGTTAGTAGAGGTTTGTGATTCATGTGTAGCGCTTTATTAGTGGTGAGACTAAAAGGATATGTATGCACAAAAAGGAAAGCATAGTAATGCTCACTATGTTGTTTAAGTTGTTTCCTTCTAACCATATATGGAGATTTAGGGCCATTTGGTTATATTTTGGCCAAGTCAGTCTGATAGGTTATTAGTTTGCCTTTAAAAACTAATATATTCATAGTGACTCTAGGAAACTATAAGTTGGGACAGACAGTCAATTTTATGGGATGGGTAAACTTTGGGAATGCATAATCCTTTTGACAGACTAGTCATGTATACCCATATTGCATGCATATGATCATATCATGTTTTTTTAACTACTGTGGTTATAAGTGCATGATTTATGTTAAAGATGGACAGATTTTAAAATACCAGTGAGAGGAAAACTTATTGCATTCTATGGCATGGTCTCACTAGATATCTGCTTTTGGTTTGAGATGGTAAATTATTATTTACATCAAACTTTTTTTTAACCTGAAGTTTTAATTTTATCCTTAAACTCTCAGGTACTCATTTGAGTAGATCGGGAGTAGGGTTTTAAGGTTAAGATGAATAAGTTTTTAAAGACATGAACAAGACAAGATAATAATAGAAGTTTATTTCCACTGTGTTGTTTGAAATTTTTTCTTTGTTTGAATGTTGTAATGATAGGATTTATAACTGTCAAGTAGTTTGACTGTGATCACCCAAGGTGCAACAATCCTCTTTCCTTCCTCCAACAGACGAGCCGTTGGGGTAAAAGAAAATGAAATACAAGAAGAAACTAAGTAATACAGAATCTCACATCGCAATGGAACAATATATGATAGTCAACATAAGATCATACATAGTCGCTTCCATAATAATACATCAGAGTCATAACAGTACAATTTTCAGCCATGGGCAATTATAACTCCATGTTCCTACAATACTGGAACAAAATACATATAAAACACAGCGGAAATACAATAAATAATTTGATATCGATGAAGCCAGCTGATCCAAACTCCTTCAAAATGCATCTGTGAGAAATCTGTACTACTTCGCTACTCTTTGAGTACCCAAGAGTTTTAGGGTCAGAAAATAAACTCCGGGTCAGACATGGGTTTGGTGTGAATAAACTCTAAATAATTGGAATACTACTTTAAAAACACTTTTAGAACAAAGGTATCTCGTAAGACCACACCGCACATAAATACATATGGATTTTTACCTTATGATAAACAAAACATTTTCTATAGGAAATTCCAGTGATATTACCATAAAGTCTAGGTTTTTCAAAGTAAATTTATAACTTGCCAAAATTGTTACATTAATTAAATTCCAACATAATAAGTATATAGTTAAGTCTAAAGGCACTTATTGGAATTTGGATTTCTGTATAATGACAAGGCTACTGGGGTACCATCAACCATAGTACACCTCCAGATAAAATGTATCGAGGGCCTCATATTCTGGAATCACCCTCGGGATTAGTAGCAAGTTGCCCTTGCACTTCAAAGCCTTCGTCTTACATTACGTCCTCAAGATATTTCCAATTCGAACGCTCACGTTGGTTCGAAGTGGATTAGAAAAAAGCACGCTATCTGATCCTGGTCTCCTTAAACCAACATTCAATAATATAAAAGGGTCAAGTAATGATAGTGGACAACTCCACTATCCAGGGTGTAAAGATTTATATGGAAATATCTTCTATATACTTAATTTATCATGACCTGCTTATCGAAATTAACTCCCTTGTATTTACCATGTTTCCGACATTCGACATTTGTGCTAAATAAAAGAAACTTACTTTCAATAAAACATGTCAACATTTTTGTATAACTACTCATATTTGTTTGGCTACTTAATGGCATAGACAAAAGATCCCTTGTTTAAAATCAATTTACTTATAAAAGAAAGCATTCTAAATAGAACTGATAGAGTTTTAAATAAACCTTTATTTAACTAAAAACTAAACCTTAATTTAGTTTAAATCTTAATTAAAACTAAATTTAAATACAAATTAAACCTTAATTAAATCACAGTTAATTAATTTATAGTTAAACCCTTTTGATTAGTCATAAATTAATAATCAAACCCTAATTAGTTAATAATTAATTAAATAATTAAACTCTAATTAATTACTTAATTAATTAACTTTAATTTAATAAAAAATAATACTTCATTACTCTTTACTTAAATAATAATTACCTAAAACTCTCTTAATTAATTAATTATAATTAACTTACTTAATTAATACTTAAGTACTGATTGCCTTTACTCATTACTAAATAACTACTAATTCTCTTTAATTGACCAATTAATTAAGTAATTATTAAATTTGTATTTAGTTAAATAATAATTAACTTCTATACTTAATTAATTATTTCAAAAATGTTTCAAAAAATATTTAAGAAGAAAACACTTAGAAATGTGTTTGCTTTTCCAAACTGCATCCATAGCGACTATCGCTATGGATGTCATAACTTAGAGTTAGTTTCTAGGTTAATATCTCAATTTTAACTCTTAAAAACTTTACTCGCTTTATAAAACATAGTAATAGGATTTGAAAACTAAAAAATAGTTTAAAACTTTAGAATCTTTTTTAGTAAATTAAACTGGTAGAACATGATTTAATTTCCAAAGGGTCTCAAGTCACTTTACAAATCAGAATGCTAACTTCCCTAGCAAATACAAAACATAGGAAAGAGCACATCTTTTATATATGTTCATGCCATAACACCATACATTGAGAAAGATCATAACTTTAGCATCATTTCACAACCAAACTACAATTTCAAGTTCACCACTAAGTAATACATATAATCCTACATATTTCAACCAAGAGCATCATGAGCACTATCTTTTCACTCAAGATGGTGAGTCAGCTCACTCTTAATCAAGAAAATAAGTAAGTTCAAGCAACCCAAGTCCAACCACTACCTTGCAACACCTAACTTCCTACCTTCTTTCACTTTTGCACTTGATTTTCGAGGCTAATTTTTCATTTATTGCTCACGACTATGCTAAGTGGAGGGAGAGGGATCATGGCTTCACTTCTTTAATATCTAACTTGATGGTAGTGTTGTGATGTTTTAGTAAGGCTCTAGCTCAAGTTTGAGTTGATTTGGATGGTTTTTGCAATTACTGTTTTAGGAAATTTTGTAGAGAAATGAGATAAGAGTGCTTACGTTTTATGTTAAAATTTTGTAGTGAATTAAAGGGATATGCCCCTCATTTTATAGGCTTAGAGTGGTGTTCCTTAACCTTTCTCTCACCCCTACCATGCCATGGGCGGCTTGCCTCTCCACATCCTGTCACTTCTTCTTTACACCTCTACCATTAGCTAACTACTTTAAAACCACTTACACACAAATATATCTTATCCATTTAGAGGCTTATAAAATGTTCCATTTTCTTTATGAAGAGAAATGAGTTAATTAGCTCCTAATATGTTCATATGTTCATTAACTTAGTGAAAAATAGTTTGAACATCTTATTTTGATTAAAAAGCTATTTATCAATAAGCCAATTTTCGATAACATTATCGATATTTCTTCGAAGAATATACCTTTTTAAAGAAATTTCAAAAACACTCTTCTTATCATTATTAACTAATTAGAAGATGTTAGTAAGGTTACAAAACCATATTTACAACACTTAAATATCTTCCAAAATGTTACAATATTTGAAGATGAAGTGTTCGAATTCTCGAGTCGCTATACCTTCCAACTTGATCCAAAAGGTTATCTTGGAAGAAAGGTTTTTTTAGCTAAGGCACCAGTATATTAATTCGGATGGGCCCAATCACCTGTCAAGTTTGGTTCCCTTTGAGCGCCTCAATATCGCTCTCCTTCTCTTTGTTTTGGACATGAGCACTAATGGACACGGGGAGGGAGCAGGTGAAGCATGTCATTCGTAATAGAAAGAGCGCTTCCTTCGAGCGCCCACCACCGTGTTAAACCTTAACAAGGTGCTCTCTGACTAGGATCAGAAACCAATTCAAATCTAGATCTTGACATGTCGGTTGTTTTTAACCATAAGCATCTGGCCAAGAAGTTGATGGATGCATCATTAATTAGGTCATTGTAACAACCCACCCTGAAACGGACCAAAATTCCGACCCAAAAAAGACCGATCGAAACTTAGACCCATTCCAAAGCTAGCTATTGGTTGGAAAAATGAACAATATGGAGTTATTTATCTACATATTCAGATCTCACAGCAATAGGATAAATATAATAATAACATGGTGCCTATATTATTAAAAATTCAAAATGTCATAAAAACTATAACACAAAATCCAACAGTAACCATTACATATCTGTGGTATATCATTTTCAAAATATAATAGTTTCCATTAGGTACATTAGAAAACAACATAAATATATAGACTGCCACAAGTGTACTCCACACTTTCGCCTTCAACATCGTCAGCTTTCCTTACCTATGTTTAGGCCTATAGATGGTTGGATACGGATTCAAATAGTGTCACATCCATATTCGTATCCGAAATTATTTTCAGATATTGGATATTTATCAGGTATTTTTGACATGCTCACAACTCATAAATCTTAACAAATAAATAGAAATTGTTGATATATTATAAATCCATTTTAGTACTAAAAATATAAACAATAATAAATATGCTAAAAAAATAATTTTAAGCAGCAAATATTTGAATTTTATTTACATATTAATTTTTTTAGCTAGATAAAATAGTAAATAACAACAATTTTATGTACTGAAATATACAAAAAATAATTATAATCTTGATAAAAACCGAATGGATAATTATTGGATACGGATATGGCCATATACGCATCTGTGTCTATTTTTTTTGATATAGGGTAATTTTACATATTTCGAATATGGATATGGAAGGATTTTCAATTTTTTGAGTACTTATTGACTGCCCTGTCGTACTGTAATGAGGAGAGAATCAGAACAACATATGTCTAGTGAATAAAAATCTTGAGCCTTATTATATTATTACTTGGGCAGTATAATTTGGATAGGGATATGTCTTACGTTTTCTACTTATATAATCTTTTCAAATATAAGCCCAAAAGCTTTATTCTTCGACTTTCCAATTATAAGCCTATAGCCAACTTGCTATTAACCTACCATATCTATCGTTCATAATGTTCTATCAATGTAAGAAATAGTACTCAAGTCACTTAATATCTTTTAATGGAAATTAGGCAGACTCCGATCATTTAATGCCTTATTTAAGGCAGGTTCATGTCATTGACTGCCTATAATCCCAAGGCAGAATCCTCACTAGTAACTATCTAGCATACATTGCATGGATTTTGTTTAGCCACTTAATACTTCCTATTGAAGCGGACCCTCACACAACCACCTAATACCTTCAATCTCTGAAGCAGGTCCTTCGTATTATGACTTGTATCCCATGGCGATGTCTCACATTAGTCCGACTATTCATAAGTACTAGTAGTCAGATTAGCTGGGTAGATTTACCCCTTAGAATTTAGGACTAACCTCACATCATCGTAGTTATTTATTATAGACGATGCCTCACATCAGTCTCAAAGTCACATTTCTAGTAGACAGATTAGCTTCTGTGTGCTTTTGACTGACCTCGCATCCTTATAAGTTAGTCATAATCTATATCACAATCTACATATACTATCACATGTTTCACTGTTTCCATAATCAAGGCCTTATAAGAAATCTTTCTTATTTCATCTAACGTTAATTACTTTCCTAATGGGGATTTAATAAAATTAGTAACATAACTACGTAATTATACATTATAATTATACGTTAATTACACACACATATATGTTTGTATGTATGTATGTATGTATATACACCTATTAATTTTTAAGCATAAGGAATTTATGCTCTGAACTAGCCTTTAAATGTTAACTATTTCAATAGTTATACAAGTCTCATTCCATATTATCAACAATGCTAAAATTCCAATATTCATATCCAGAAATTCCAATCTATAGACTTGTATACAATAAAAAATTAAACTCAACTTACTACATCAAAATAATGGAATATATGGATAGAAACTTACAATTCCAATTTTTGGCTTTCAAAACTCCTTTTTCACATAAAAAACCAAACGACTTTCTATTTAATTCATGGGAATAAGCAGTGCAAACTACGAATAAAATTCATACCTTACACACTATTCCTTAATCAAATTCAAAGGACAATAATAAGAAGTGGATAGAAGGTAAAATTATCAAGACTATAAATCTACTAAATTTCCATTATTTTGACATAAACAACTGAGATTTTAACGTAGAGTTAACATTTTTCGTTGAAGGGGTTTTGAGGGTTTATAATATAATGTTTTTGCAAACCAAACTTCCCAAGGTATATTCAAACCTAAACTATACTAATTAATTACCAAAATAGAAAAGCTAAGATTTTCACTCACTGTTTATCCTTAGTGTTGTCCGGTATGTTGACCCGACTATATCCGAACTAACTGGACAAGTTAGACTCAACTGTCATCGAGGCCAGTAGCCCAGAGCAATGATTGTGAGGTCCAAAAATCAAGTGCAGGCACTTATGTGAAGCGACGATCAACCGAGACCAAGAGATAGACACTCCATAATATTATGTACGGATTAGTATCTCTCCCAAGCAGGGGATCAGTGTTTATCTTTTTCCCTAGGGGATCGGTACATATCCTCAATTTTGTCCCAAATTGGATGAGATCGTTACAAAATGACAAGGAAGCCCCATGAGACTATATTTAAAATCTCAAGTCGTTTGGAGTTTGTATGCTCAAGTTATAGGCAAATTACTTCACCTGAGAAAGGGATCAGTATAAAAGGGATCATACAGAAGCGATCGGCATATTTTAGCCAAACAAGTGCAACTCAAGGTAAATTAATCAATATCTCAAAATCCATAAATCAAACGCATAGGAAATTTTATGAGCAAGATGTGGGGACTCCAGGGAGCCTAACCTGGTGATCGCACCCCAATCAAAGGAGATTGGAGGGATCAACCCCTATTCCTCTAGAGGGATCGAATGATATCAGAATGCAAGCAACAAAACTTCATGGAAAACGCGATATCTCACTAACGGTAAATCAAAATGGCATGAAATTTGGTGGCCAAGTAGCTAACATCATGGTGGACCCACCACAGAGATCACACACCATTTGGATACCAAAATAAGGGTTGGGGCCGATCCTTACTGTGGGCCCCAATGGGCCTCAATATTCTTTTGTGGCCTCAACTTGGCCTGAACGTTCTTCTGTCGAAATTTCAGTCTGATCCATGCACGTCTTCCCCTATAAATATAGCAGGTATGGCATAATAAAAGGGATCCTTTTGAATGTTGCCAAGACTTTTCCATTTTTATTCTTCGTACTTGTACTAATGGATCCCAGCTGATCCAAACATTCTTGTAATCATAATCAAGTGCAAGATCAATAATATGAAGTGAGCGTAAGCCAAGATTGTCAAACCATAATAAAAGTCTGTGTTTTCATTTATAATTTTTGCTCTGTTTTAATTTCATTCTTCATTTAATCTCTACTATATTCTACTGGATGTTGATGCCGATTTTTGGCATCAACATTTAGCTTTGCCTTCTTTGGATTTAACACGCCTTCAACAATCTCTGCCTGATCACTTCTTCTTTATATATATATATATATGTATATGTATATGTATATGTATATGTATATGTATATGTATATGTATATGTATATGTATGTATATGTATGTATGTATGTATGTATGCGTGTGTGTGTGTGTGAGTGTGTGTGTGTGTGTATAGGATTAACACATAAATATTAGATTTAGAAAATCGGAGAAGAATAGGTTGGGAAAATGAATCGAAAACAAAACAGGTATATAGGATTTCTTACCTTAAAACATAATGGAGTTTTCGTGAATCTTAGAAGAAATGAACTTCCAGAGCTTCGATAGATTCCTAAAATAATTTATGAATAAAAATAAGGGAGCTAGGCTCTTATTTATAGTAGTTGAAATACATTGGAGCCGTAAGATTTAGGTTGTTTTAAAATAAAATAATCTGATACGTTCAAAAAGCACAAAATCCTAGTTGTCGTAATTCGACCATCGATACCCGCCAGTCGACCACTAGCAGTCGACCTGTCTTAGGGGAGAGGTCGACCGATTCTCTTATTTTTGTAACCATTTGTAACTTGTCGCTGTATATTTAATTTATTCCTTAATTATAACTAGACATTATTGTTAATTTTAACGTTGATTTAACCCCCAAGTCTAATTGTCGTTAACTTTAAAATTTAAGAATTATTTAATTGATTAAATTTGAATTCGATTTAAATTATTTTGAATTCGAACACTTCAAACATCTATAACTTTTTCGTTTAAGCTCTGTTCTTAACATATTATATATGGAAATTGATTGGAATTTGGCCACGAAAACATCGGCATAATTTTCATGGTCAAATTCAGACTTTTGTAAAATTTCCATTTAACCTCATCTTATTTAGTTAATTTATTTTCTCTTATTTTATTTTATTTTATTTAATTCTTATTAATTTTTACAAGGTGTTACAGTCTCCCCCCTTAAAAAGGATTTGGTCTCCGAAATCTTATGTAGTGATCCTGAACTCGGCCTTCGAAAATCGGCACCTGTACTTCACTTGTCTCAAAATACCGCAGATTCAAATGCCGAATCTGGCTCACCGAAGCTTATAACACAGTAAGTATAACAACACGGTGGAATAAAGAAATGGATAATATCATATACAACTCCAATGAATACAATATCCAGAATGATATACAACAATGATATCAATATTATACAAGAATATCAGAGATAAATAAAGATGCTACAGTGGAAAACATAAGTGATACTCCAAAAGATCTTCAAAAGAGAATGAGTCCAACAACTCCAACATCAAGCTCGAACCATCATCACAATGCACAAAGATAGGCAAGGTCAGTCGGCTCTGTGTACTCCAAAAACTGAACTAGCTCCCGGCTAATCTACTAAACCTGACTATTTGAAAAACCCAACTCTAGACTGCTCGTGTGCAAAATTGTGGGCACCCAGAGTTTAGAAAGGGAACAATAAACTCCAAGTCAGTCATAGGACTGGTATGAGTAACAAAATAGTTGCTTGAAGATAAAAATAGTTCATAAGAGAAATCCGATATGCTTTTTGGAAAATGAAACTACCATAAGACCTCCCACCACACACACAATGCAATCTCGGACTTAGAGGAGATTTCTTCTTATGATAGTCAAATATGCTTACTACGCAAAATTCCTTTTGATATTATTAATAGTGCATAGTGTACAAAATCATTTCGAAAATATAATATTAATCTTAGCCAACATAGGTACCATTATACTATGCCTACTATAGCTACCATTTTAAATGGTAGGTTCTACAACTAAAGTCGTACAGGGCTCATATTGTTTCTCTGGATTTTCCAACAAATGGTCAGGCTAAGGAACTTCCTATGCCACATAGGAACGCCTCTGGAGGGACGCCCCGAGAGACAACTGCTCTCTGTCAACACAAGGCCGGTTACCCCCTTCCCGGGTAGTAAACCTGAGATATGCCACCCCCGGTCGTTTGCGACCTTTATCCAAGGGTCCTCGATCAAAAAGCAACAATCACACAATAAATGAGATTGGAGCAACCACACAGGTAAATATCTGGGCTCCATACCATGATACCACCTTTTTCCAGAAGGAATGGACATACCCTAGGGGAGCTACCCCTGAAACCTTATCGCATCTTTCCTGTTTCGACCATTTTCGGTGTGTGAGGTCCGATGAGGTCTCGTCCACCGAGCTACGCTTTACACGAAAGCCATGCTTTGATCAACAAATGATCAGAAACACACAGCAGCACTTAGCATGCCACACTACCAAATTGGGAGTATATCACTGATAACCTTCAACTACATAACCTCTGAGCTCGTACGTCTCAGGGAAGGGTGTTAAGCTAAGAGAATAAATCTCCGCCACCAAACAGAAATGTATTTGAAAGAAATCAGCTTTATATCTCAAAGTGTAGTGTCAGACATACAACCATACAAGTCTGTACCGGGTTCGAACAGAACCGAAGGCACTTCCAAAGAAGCCCTTGCAAATCCGGGTATCCACAATCCCGATCGGACTTCCCATCACTTAGGGAATCTCTATACCGGCGCGACTATGTATAGAGACAATCGACGGGTTACCCTTTCATTTTCGAAAATATCCGGTCTTTACCACCGGTCTTCAAATGCAATCCATATACGACGTATCATTATTCGGAATGGGTTATATGATGCAAAGGTCCTCTCCCGGCTAAACCGAATAATGAGCGCAATATTTAAAAACATATGGATATTGGGATTTCAATTTAGTCACAACTTATTACCCAAAACTTTTCTTTCAAATGGTTTAAACAAGTTACCATTTTAATCTTTTACACAAAAAGATTCATCTCACAAAGTTCACCCAGTTTCACAAAGATCTATTCATAGATTTTCCAAATCAATTTCCATTTCAATTGGATTAACTCATTAAATTTTTAAATCAAAGATTTAACTTATAGCTTTCAGAACACGTTTCCAAAGATTTATTCATAACTTGGAAAAACATTTTCAATTCAAACTTGAAATTCCTTTAATCCAAGTTGGAAATTCATTTCTTATATGAAAGCTTTTATCCTTTGAAACAATTAGTTTCCATTCTGGAAAACTAATTACAATTTACATAGGTTAAAGCTATTCAAGTATAAACTTGGATTTAAATTTCTTAAATTTCCAAAACCATACTTTTAAAATGGTTTAAATTCATATAAACACATTTATAACATCTTACCCATAATTTCCAAACATGGAGTTCAATTCCAAATTTTGAATTCAAATTCAAATTAAATTATTTAAATTGAAAAACTTTACCAAGTTATTCAAAATAACTTTTATCTTAAATACTCCTTTTAAGAAGCTTTAACATTTAACCCAAATCCATTTCCAAAATCAATTGAAATTAAAATTTTAATTTCAAAAACATTAAATTTAAATCATTTGTGACTTAACCGATTTCCTTGTGAAATCAATATTTGTGTGTGTATGGTGTAGTCCAGGGGTTTCACACATAATAGTGCAACACTACAAATCATCACATCATTACAGATTTAAACACAGAAATAAATTTGATAAGCGGTATAAACTATAACGCTTATCGTTCATTCACAGATTCATAGATAATATACAAGTGTATCACAAATAAATGAATAAATTATACACAGCACAATCCACATAACAAAATATCACAGATCGGATAGGACAATCAATTCAAGGCATCTCATACAATACAATCATTCATACGTAAGGTCAAGCATTCAATAATCATTTATAAGCAGGATTGATTAATTGTTTAATCCTAATTAATTCAATTTATTTCCAATTAAATTAATTACTTATGAATTAATTATCCAATCCTGATTTATTAATTACAAATCATTTGATATAAATTAATTTATCAAACACCTTAATTAATTATTCTCAATTAATCACATTAATTAAATTAACCTCTAAACCAATTACATAATTAATTAACCCCTTAATTAATTATTTTAAGAAATTAAACCTTTAATTACTTACCATTAAGAAATCATCTAATAACAATTAATCATTAATTACCAATTAATCTTTATCATTAAATTAATTTACTTTAATTAATCTTCAATTAATCTTAATAAATCTCATTTATTAATTAATCCTTCCTTTACAATTTCGAATTTCATTTAAAATTCAAATTCTTTTAAATACACTTTTAATTACTTAAACACTTTTATTAAAATAATTTAAATTTAAAATTTTTTATTTCCCAAACTAAGTTTTCAAACTAAACTGGAATTTATACTTAAACTTGAATTTAAAAATTCAATTTAAACCTTGCTTTAAAATTTAAATTTCAGGTTTAAATTTCAAAACAGAAAACCAGAACAGGTTAGAAAACTGGAACAAGTTCCTACTCGAGCCTCCCCATGTTTTCTTCGAGCCCAATTCCTAACAACTTCGAGTCAATCACTCGAGTTACCCGAGACAACTTCGTGTCTTTTCCTTGCTTCATCCCCACTACTCAAATCTTCCTAGGTTCCAGAAATTTTTGTGCACGTACACGTGCACAACACTGGCGACCAACTCCAGGCAGTGCTACATCGTCAAGCAAGTCGACGATCACCTACACTCCTCCCCCCGACCACCAGAGCCACGTCGTCGCCTCAAAATCGAAGATCAACTCAACATCCAAACCTGGAAATATCATCAGCAACTCCACCCCAAACCTGTCAACGCCTCGTCTACGGAGCTCCGATCACCAGAAAATCCAAAACTCTGGCGATCACTTCGTCATCAACCCTTCCACCATCTCCCAAAGCCACGAGACACTCGGTCAATCCAAGTCGGCGAACGAATCGAAGATCTCGACCTCGCTAAAACTAGGTTTAGAAATAAAAACCTCACGCCACCGCCACCACCGTGGTCTGACCACCATTCCAATATTTTTCCCAACACCACTGCTTACTCCTCCACCTCCAGACACGAACACGACCACCACATCCAAGTAGATCACCAGAAATTGCCGATATCATCAACTTTGAACAAACACGAACTGCTCTGTTATCCTCTATCGAAAAATTATAATTTTTGTTTTAAAAATCATGTTTTCGTATATGAATTTATTCTACATACTTGAATTCCTAAATTAAGAGGTTCAAAATTTTACTTATTTAGAATTGGGTTCAACTATCTCGATTTCCAGAAAGATTCATAAGTTGTTTTAGCTTAATTAGATTTTTAACCATAAGTATATTCCATAACAAACAACTTTGATTTGAGTTTTCAGTCCAAACAGTGGGTAGATTGAGAGGAAGAGATTTATTTAAATCACAGATGTTGGTTTATGAACTCTGAACAGAGATGCTTATAACAACAACCTACACCTATACCCATTATTCAAATATACAAAAAGAATTGTATATACATACAACATACATATTCACAAGTAAAAATTCAATAGATTCATATTTTTAAAATTTTAAAACAAGTGTTACTCACCGTTGTTTCCCAGAAGAAAACAGAGCTTCCATTTATGTTGAAATCTGGTCTTCTTTGATTCTCAGATTTGCATTGATTTGTTTTGTTGTTTTAATTGAATTTTTTCTTCTTTTATAATACTCAGGTTTAAATGAATCGAACTGAGATGAAGTTGATGTATATAGGAAATGAAGTAGACAGGGTATGCATTTGGTACAGGGGAATATATCATTTCTTTGTACATCAGGTGATATTTTATTTGTACAGCTTAACAGAGATTTTTTTCTGTTTGGTAAGCTGAAATGATATAGTGTAGTATGCTATAGGATATTGCATTAAATGCTTTGTCTTTCTTTTCTTTCATTTACATAGATATTTACATTCCTTCTTATGCAAGCTACTCCATAAATATATATTTATGTTTTCATACTTATGTATATTATCTGTCTTCCTTTATCTTCTTTTTGTAGGTTCATTTACATGAATTTTTGTTTTATTTCTTGTTTGTTTAAGTGTACATACTTATGCTTTGTTCATCTGTGAATGTATTGTTTTCGTTTCGGCTGAAATGATTTGTTTGTGTTGAGATGATTTCTTGTTTTGCACAGCAACATATTTGCTGTTAATATATTTTTATATTTATTTTGTATGAAGATATATTGTCTTATTATTTTCTTGCTTCATACCTTTGTGCTTATCCAATTTGTTTTCCAAGTCTATTTATATATATTTATTTTTATTATTATAATTTATCTTTAAACCATTTAGTTAAAATTTAATTCAAACTCAATATATATACACACACATATATATTGACATTATTATTAAACCATTTACTTGAAATTTAAATCCAAATCACATATATACAATATTTAAATTCATATGATTTAATATATATTCTATTTGAATTGGGGAAACTCGCTTCAATTTATCAATTAATTTCACAAATTTTATTCAAAAATTAATTTTAATTATCAATAAAATCCGGGATCATTATAGGCTCCCCTCCTTAAGAAATTTCGTCCTCGAAATTTGCCAGGGAGACACAAAGATAGATGAAGAATATTTCATCAAATCAAACTGAACGTCTATTCTGCATTTGGCTTACCAAATCAGAATATCAATAATAGATACAAGAATGAATCTGTTTAATTTTTTTCCACCCGATACTCGGGTTATCCAGATCTACGAAATATGCAGTGGCATTAGTTAGTTCGAAGGGATAACTAACCATTCGTAGAATATATCCGGACCCAAAAAAATAGATAGATATATGGATACAATTCCAAAACTTTTAGTTTAGAAACTAAAGTATACCTATCAACCATAGCAAACAAAGCAACCAATTCATCCAAACAAATAATTCTGACCTATTTGGAGTTTATGTCCCATGCAAATATATCAAATCTTCTTCCTGGATCTACCAGGAACCATCGAAGAATTGAAAAGAGATGCTGAACAAAAGAGATTGATAGAGAAAATATTGTTTCCTTGTTGTTACAGGGTATTGACCATTTATAGTCGTATTCCCCTATCCCTTATCTCATCCTCTTCTTGCACTCATACTTACTATCAGTGGATAGTAAGAGAATTTACTGAGGTATACAGACAGATATCTTAGGGATTACTCATTCTAGGGTATACTTCACCCTATCTCTAATGAGCTACTTAATGTGTTATACTCCTGAGCTAAAGTTCAACCTTAGCTCTGATACCAAATGTAGTGATCCTGAACTCGGCCTTCGAAAATCGGCACCTGTACTTAACTTGTACTCAAAATGCCGCAGATTCAAACGCCGAATCTGGCTCACCGGAGCTTATAACACAGTAAGTATAACAACACAGTGGAATAATGAAATGGATAATATCATATACAACTCCAATGAATACAATATCCAGAATGATATACAACAATGATATCAATATGATACAAGAATATCAAAGATAAATAAAGATGCTACAACGGAAAACATAAGTGATACTACAAAAGATCTTCAAAAGAGAATGAGTCCAACAACTCCAACATCAAGCTCGAACCATCATCACAGTGCACAAAGATAAGCAAGGTAAGTTGGCTCTGTGAACTCCAAAAACTGAACTAGCTCCAAACTAATCTACTAAACCTGACTATTTGAAAAACCCAACTCTAGACTGCCCGTGTGGAAAATTGTGGGCACCCAGAGTTTAGAAAGGGAACAATAAACTCCAGGTCAGTCACGGGACTGGTATGAGTAACAAAACAGTTGTTTGAAGATAAAAACAGTTCATAAGAGAAATCCGATATGCTTTTTAGAAAATGAAACTACCATAAGACCTCCCACCACACACACAATGCAATCGCAGACTTGGAGGAGATTTCTTCTTATGATAGTCAAATATGCTTACTACGCAAAAATCCTTTTGATATTATTAATAGTGCATAGTGTACAAAATCATTTCGAAAATATAATATTAATCTTAGCCAGCATAGGTACCATTATATTATGCCTACTATAGCTACCATTTTAAATGGCAGGTTCTACAACTAAAGCCGTATAGGGCTCGTATTGTTTCTTTGGATTTTCCAACAAATGGTCAGGCTAAGTAACTTCCTATGCCACGTAGGAACGCCTCTGGAGGGACGCCCCGAGAGACAACTGCTCTCTGCCAACACAAGGCCGGTTACCCCCTTCCCGGGTAGTAAACCTGAGATATGCCACCCCCGGTCGTTTGCGACCTTTATCTGAGGGCCCTCGATCACAAAGCAACAATCACACAGTAAATGAGATTGGAGCAATCACACAGGTAAATATCTGGGCTCCATACCATGATACCACCTTTTTCCAGAAGGAATGGACATACCCTAGGGGAGCTACCCCTCAAACCTTGCCGCATCTTTCCTGTTTCGACCATTTCCGGTGTGTGAGGTCTGATGAGGTCTCGTCCACAAAACTACGCTTTACACGAAAGCCATGCTTTGATCAACAAATGATCAGCAACACACAGCAGCACTTAGCATGCCACACTACCAAATTGGGAGTATATCACTGATAACCTTCAACTACATAACCTTTGAGCTCGTACGTCTCAGAGAAGGGTGTTAAGCTAAGAGAATAAATCTCCGCCACCAAACAGAAATGTATTTGAAAGAAATCAGCTTTATATCTCAAAGTGTAGTGTCAGACATATAACCATACAAGTATGTTCCGGGTTCGAACAGAACTGAAGGCACTTCCAAAGAAGCCCTTGCAAATCCGGGTATCCACAATCCCGATCGGACTTCCCATCACTTAGGGAATCTCTATACCGGCGCGACTCAGTGCAGAGACAATCGATGGGTTACCCTTTCGTTTTCGAAAATATCCGGTCTTCACCGCCGGTCTTCAAATGCAATCCATATACGGCGTATCATTATTCGGAATGGGTAATATGATGCAAATGTCCTCTCCCGGCTAAACGGAATAATGAGCGCAATACTTAAAAACATATGGATATTGGGATTTCAATTTAGTCATAACTTATTACCCAAAACTTTTCTTTCAAATGGTTTAAACAAGTTACCATTTTAATCTTTTACACAAAAAGATTCATCTCACAAAGTTCACCCAGTTTCACAAAGATCTATTCATAGATTTTCCAAATCAATTTCCATTTCAATTGGATTAACTCATTAAATTTTTAAATCAAAGATTTAACTTATAGCTTTCAGAACACGTTTCCAAAGATTTATTCATAACTTGGAAAAACATTTTCAATTCAAACTTGAAATTCCTTTAATCCAAGTTGGAAATTCATTTCTTATATGAAAGCTTTTATCCTTTGAAACAATTAGTTTCCATTCTGGAAAACTAATTACAATTTACATAGGTTAAAGCTATTCAAGTATAAACTTGGATTTAAATTTCTTAAAATTCCAAAACCATACTTTTAAAATGGTTTAAATTCATATAAACACATTTATAACATCTTACCCATAATTTCCAAACATGGAGTTCAATTCCAAATTTTGAATTCAAATTCAAATTAAATTATTTAAATTGAAAAACTTTACCAAGTTATTCAAAATAACTTTTATCTTAAAAACTCCTTTTCATAAGCTTTAACATTTAACCCAAATCCATTTCCAAAATCAATTGAAATTAAAATTTCAATTTC
Organism: Allium fistulosum; assembly: GCA_030737815.1. NCBI lineage: Eukaryota > Viridiplantae > Streptophyta > Magnoliopsida > Asparagales > Amaryllidaceae > Allium > Allium fistulosum. The sequence continues at coordinate 140,150,467 of CM060904.1, forward strand.
AAAAACATTAAATTTAAATCATCTGTGACTTAACCGATTTCCTTGTGAAATCAATATTTGTGTGTGTATGGTGTAGTCCAAGGGTTTCACACATAATAGTGCAACACTACAAATCATCACATCATTACAGATTTAAACACAGAAATAAATTTGATAAGTATAAACTATAACGCTTATCGTTCATTCACAGATTCATAGATAATATACAAATGTATCACAAATAAATGAATAAATTATACACAGCACAATCCACATAACAAAATATCACAGATCGGATAGGACAATCAATTCAAGGCATCTCATACAATACAATCATTCATACGTAAGGTCAAGCATTCAATAATCATTTATAAGCAGGATTGATTAATTGTTTAATCCTAATTAATTCAATTTATTTCCAATTAAATTAATTACTTATGAATTAATTATCCAATCCTGATTTATTAATTACAAATCATTTGATATAAATTAATTTATCAAGCACCTTAATTAATTATTCTTAATTAATTAATTATTCTCAATTAATCACATTAATTAAATTAACCTCTAAACCAATTACATAATTAATTAACCCCTTAATTAATTATTTTAAGAAATTAAACCTTTAATTACTTACCATTAAGCGATCATCTAATAACAATTAATCATTAATTACCAATTAATCTTTATCATTAGATTAATTTACTTTAATTAATATTCAATTAATCTTCAATTAATCTCATTTATTAATTAATCCTTCCTTTACAATTTCGAATTCCATTTAAAATTCAAATTCTTTTAAATACACTTTTAATTACTTAAACACTTTTATTAAAACAATTTAAATTTAAAAAAATTATTTCCCAAACTAAGTTTTCAAACTAAACTGGAATTTATATTTAAACTTGAATTTAAAAACTCAATTTAAACCTTCCTTTAAAATTTAAATTTCAGTTTTAAATTTCAAAACAGAAAACCAGAACAGGTTAGAAAACTGGAACAAGTTCCTACCCGAGCCTCCCCATGTTTTCTTCGAGTCCAATGCCTAACAACTTCGAGTCAATCACTCGAGTTACCCGAGACAACTTCGAGTCTTTTCCCTGCTTCATCCCCACTACCCAAATCTTCCCAGGTTCTAGAAATTTTTTGTGCACGTACACGTGCACAACGCCGGCGACCAACTCCAGGCAGTGCTACATCGTCGAGCAAGTCGACGATCACCTACACTCCTCCCCCCGACCAACAGAGCCACGTCGTCGCCTCAAAATCGAAGATCGACTCAACATGCAAACCTGGAAATATCATCAGCAACTCCACCCCAAACCTGTCAACGCCTCGTCTATGGAGCTCCGGCCACCAGAAAATCCCAAACTCCGGCCATCAACCCTTCCACCATCTCCCAAAGCCACGAGACACTCGGTCAATCCAAGACGGCGAACGAATCGAAGATCTCGACCTCGCTAAAACTAGGTTTTGAAATCAAAACCTCACGCCGCCGCCGCCACCGTGGTCTGACCACCATTCCAATATTTTTCCCATCACCACTGCTTACTCCTCCACCTCCAGACACGAACCCGACCACCACATCCAAGTAGATCACCAGAAATTGCCGATATCATCAACTTTGAACAAACACGAACTTCTTTGTTATCCTCTATTGAAAAATTATAATTTTTGTTTTAAATATCATGTTTTTGTATATGAATTTATTCTACATACCTGAATTCCTTAATTAAGAGGTTCGAAATTTTACTTATTTAGAGTTGGGTTCAACTATCTCGTTTTCAAGAAAGATTCATAAGTTGTTTTTGCTTAATTAGATTTTTAACCATAAGTATATTCCATAACAAATAGCCTTGATTTGAGATTTCAATCCAAACAGTGGGTAGATTGAGAGGAAGAGATTTATTTAAATCAAAGATGTTGGTTTATGAACTCTGAACAGAGATGCTTATAACAACAGCCTGCACCTATACCCATTATTCAAATATACACAAAGAATTGTATATACATACAACATACATATTCACAGGTAAAAATTCAACATATTCATATTTTAAATTTTTTAAAACAAGTGTTACTCACCGTTGTTTCCGAGAAGAAAACAGAGATTCCATTTATGTTGAAATCTGGTCTTCTTTGATTCTCAGATTTGCATTGATTTGTTTTGTTGTTTTAATTGAATTTTTTTCTTTTATAATACTCGGGTTTAAATGAATCGAACTGAGATGAAGTTGATGTATATAGGAAATGAAGTGGACAGGGTATGCATTTGGTACATGGGAATATATCATTTCTTTGTACATCAGGTGATATTTTATTTGTACAACTTAACAGAGATTTTTTTCTCTTTGGTAAGCTGAAATGATATAGTGTAGTATGCTATAGGATATGGCATTAATTGCTTTGTCTTTCTTTTCTTTCTTGTACATAGATATTTACATTCCTTCTTATGCAAGCTACTCCATAAATATATATATATATATATATATATATATATATATATATGTTTTCATACTTATGTATATTATCTGTCTTCCTTTGTCTTCTTTTTGTAGGTTCATTTACATAAATTTTTGTTTTATTTCTTGTTTGTTTAAGTGTACATACTTATGCTTTGTTCATCTGTGAATGTATTGTTTTCTTTTCGGCTGAAATGATTTGTTTGTGTTGAGATGATTTCTTGTTTTACACAGCAACATATTTGCTGTTAATATATTTTTATATTTATTTTGTATGAAGATATCTTGTCTTATTATTTTCTTGCTTCATACCTTTGTGCTTATCCAATTTGTTTTCCAAGTCTATTTATATATATATATATATATTTTTATTTTTATTGTTATAATTTATCTTTAAACCATTTAGTTAAAATTTAATTCAAACTCAATATATATATATACACACACATATATTCAAATTATTATTAAACCATTTACTTGAAATTTAAATCCAAATCACATATTTACAATATTTAAATTCATATGATTTAATATATATTCTATTTGAATTGGGGAAACTCGCTTCAATTTATCAATTAATTTCACAAATTTTATTCAAAAATTAATTTTAATTATCAATAAAATCCGGGATCGTTACATCTTTCCAATGGGAAAACAGCGTAACTCACAATAAACATCTATGTTGTACAACTAAGTTATATAAACAACCATATAATTAACAAAAGTGTAATTTGATTATCTGCGTAGACATACTATAAGTGATCTAAATCATAGCGTGAGTGTATGATCATGACCTATAAGTATGTATACAAACATCCTAAACATGCAAAAAGTGTTCTATATGAGCGCAAAAGTGATAGTAAAAGTATAGCAACCATATCCTACCATATAATCTAACAACCACAATGCAACCAAAACCTAATTTTGAATAGAAAATTTCCTAATGAAATACTTAGGATGGGAATTCCTTATGCTTTCCGCTTAGATTTTTCTCCTATTGCACTCGAACTAGTCTAATTTCTTTGTTATGGAGCTTCCTTATTTCCATGCTCCACACTACATGTGGTGGCACAGAATGCTACTAGCTCCGTCTCAATGTCTCCAAATTGATCAGCCTCTACCATAGCGATTGTGTTATAAAAGAATTTCCTTAAGTGTGAAAAGTAAAAAACATCATTGGCTCCTGCCAACTTATTTGGTAGCTCTACGTGGTAAGCAAGTCTTCCTATTCTTTCTAAAGTTGGGAAAGGTCCAACAAATCATCAATGCCAACTTTACTAACTTTACAAAACTCACGACCTTCCTAAGAGGGAAAACTTCAACAAACACCATGTCCCGTACTCCAACTCTAACTCTTTTCTTCGCTTGTCCACATATAATTTCTGGTGATCTTGTGCAGTCTTCATTTACTGCCTAATTAATTCAACATTTTTCTTTATGGCAATCAAACTTCTAGAGGAAAATTCTACCACCTTCTTCTTCTTCTCTGTCCAATAGAAAATTCTCTTCATATCCATATTCATCTTATTTCCTCGGGGTGAATGGTCATCCTTAAATGGTGTCTCTCCATAAGCAAGAATTTATTTTTTCAACATTCTATAATTTTTGGGATTGAAGCACTCTTTTATTCGTAATTTCCTCATTAACTTCCAGTTATAGTTTATCACTAGTTAAGTGTTCTTATAAAATTTTCTTATTTACGTTATTCCTCCTTATATATATATATATATATATCCGGTGGTCTCATCTCATCTATAAAATCAACCTAATAATGAAATAATAACATATCTTATACTATATCATACACTTTTCCAATATTCTAAAAGAGACATCTAACGTTAACAAACTCTAAACGAAAATTTGTTTGAAGTTGCCATTTATCATTAACTGGTATAAATAATGTTGTGATCCTAACACCCCTTACTCAATTAACATAGACATTTCTAATATGTCATTCCACTATCACTTACCTTCCTTAATTTTCCTTTTTGATTTCTAGTAAATGTGGTCCATTTATTAATTATTTTAATATAACCTTAATAATTGATCATTAATGTCATAGTTGGACCATCTCTAATCAATCCTTATTTAAATCCATTTAATATTCTTACCGATTTCAAAACCCATTTACTATGTTGATTCAATTCCTCCATCAACGTCACATTAGATTCCTTAATATGTCCTTATTTAATTCTTTTAACTCCCATTAATTACAAATTTATTGTCTGTTAAATTTTTAGTTGATGTCCATAAATCTTAATCCGTTAATTCTAACTAATGTGTTTATAGTCGTAAATTAGCTATTTATATATTTCTATTTTTGTATGTTAAGTGTGGTTATACGTATGTCTATGTATTAATTTATAAACTAGAACATACCTTTACAAATTTTAGTTTATCAAAGCTATCCTTCTAAAAAGGATTATCCATAAATGAACCAAAGTGAAATCTTTGCTTCGATTGAAACTACAAGGAATTATTATTATTATTTAAATGAAATAGGCAGTGTAAACTATGGAAAAGAATATCCATATCTTACTTTCTTTCCTTTTTGGTATATCCCATATTAATTGAAACGCCATACTTTTATACATATATTAGAGTTGGATAATTTATAAAATTTACATGGAACTCGCTCCAAATAATCAAAACATAGAAATTCACATTCTAAGTCAACTAGGGCAACCTAACTTACTACCCAATTATAAATTTGGAATATCTTCACAAATTTACCAAAATTCTGCAACTACCATTTAGGACTGATTTCAAATTTCCAGATCAGTTTGTATAGACTATTCCTATTTTATTCATATTTTAAAACCTTTACGCTGCCTTACCTGAGTAGTGGTCCCTATCTACTCCATAAAATTTTTGGTTCAGTCTTCACCATTCTTAGATCTAAAACTTTACAATTATAAAGTACTTTATCAAAAACCTTTATCTTTAAAAATATAAACTTGGAAACCCTTTTGTCAATTCAAAATTTTCTTAGTTCCCAAAAGGGGTCATAAGCAATTTTTCTTCTTCTAACCAACTTTTCCTGTTTAAAGACATTCTACAACTGAGATTTATTCTTTAAATATTGGAATTTTAATTCAAAATATTTAAAATTCAATTATTAAACCAAACTATAATTAAATCAAAATTTCAAAAATTCCTTGGTTCCATAAAGAAGCAAAATAATTTCCTTTCTCATAAATCTTCTACAACATACAAATAATTTTCAATAAATTGTATTCATACTAATAAAATTATTACATTTAACTTGAAATCAGCATTTATTACTTCATGAAATTATAGTTTATACTTATGAAAAGTTCATTGACTACCATTTTAAGGATATATTATTATTATTTTCCAAAATTAGCTTCTTTTAAATCTATTACAAAGATTATAACTTCAATAATATTTTATTTTTATTCAAACAAATTCTAAATAGAAAAACGTATATATAAAATTCTCTTCCTCCTTATAACATTCACAAAATTATCTCAACTCATTCATTAATTATCATTATTTAATTTCATCCATTTGTATAAATATATTCAAAAACTTCTTCTATAACCTTAAACAATAAAAAGTGGAGTAGACAAGGATAACTTCTATCCTATTAATTTCTAACTAGATTATTGATCCTATTTTATATAAATTCATAATGCTATCTCTATTCAAATCTCGCAACACTGCCTCTACTAATTGGCTTCTACTTCAACTGTTATTCTTTGTATTTTCCTTATATGGAAGTGCTCCTACTATTCTACTTATTCTTATCCTTTTATTCCATATTCCTTAGTAAGTTCCATTTCTATTTATTCCCCTTTTTTTAAGACTTTTAAAAAAGGAACTTTCGAATTTATGAAATAGAAGAAAAATTATCAAGTCTAACCTATGCTTTATTTTAATTAAAAGACAAAGAATTCAAAAATTGAAAACGTTTTAACTCAAATAAATTATAAACTAAGAAATTTACAATTGAAAACCCTCCTTTTCAACACTTTAAATCGTTAGATTTACAAATTTCTTTTTATAAAATTCTTCCACCGTTTTGTTTTTAAAACATTCCACCACTTTTAAAATTACATCCTCTTTCAAACATTCCACAAAACAATTTGTAGCATATTTCCAAAGCCAACTAAATCAATTTCTTTCAGAAAAATTTTCAGTTTATGATACATAAGATATTCATTTAATAATCCTATGAGAAAAATCTTTCAAAACATTTAAAAGAATTCTCAAAAATCCTTTTATCAAATTCTTTCTTATGTGGTTGGATTTAGAAATTGACTTTAATTGTTCCTTCTTTTGAACTTTCCTACTCAACCTTCATAAAAATCCAGTTATCTCCTTGTAGTAACTAATGTATACCTTCTTATGGAAGTTTGTTTCACTCCTATATTTCCTAAAATAGTATTATAAGTTGAAGTAAAGATGTGCCTAATGTTTTTGCGTACTTTTAAAATAAGTATATATTTATACATAGTATGATTTTTGAAAATAAAATTCAAAAATAACAAGTACGCCTCTCATACGTATACGTATCCCCATTGATCAGGAATCCTGGGCTCTGATACTAAATGCAACAACCCACCCTAAAACGGACCTAAATTCCTGCCCAGAAAAGTCCCATTGAAACTTAAACCCATTCCAAATCTGATTATTGGTTGGTAAAAAGAATAATACAGAGCTATTTATCTATACATTCAAATCTCACAGCGGAATGATAAACATAAGAATAACAATAGTAGTCATTTTATTATAAATCCAAATGTCATAAAGCCTCAACATAAAATCTAATAATAACAGTTACATATCTATGGTACATCATTTTTAAAATACAATAGTTTCCAATGGGTAGGTTTGAAAATAACATGAATAGATAAATAAGTAGACTACCATAATCTTACCCATGCCTCCGCTATCAACATCATCGTGTTTTCTAACCTATGTTGTATTGAGAAGAGAGTCAGAACATAATATATTTGGTAAATAAAAAGCTCAAGCCTTATTATTAATACTTGGGCGGTATATAATTTAAATAGGAATATGTGTTACATATTCTACCTATATCATCTTTTCAAATATAAGCCTAAAGGCTTTTCTCAAACATAAATAAAAAGGTTTTCCAAATATAAGCTCACGACCAACTTACCATCAACCCATGTCTATTGTTCATAATGTCCTATCAATGTAAGAGATAGTACTTAAGTCACTTAATATCTTTTAATGGGAATTAGGTAGACTTCGACCATTTAATACCTTCTATAAGGCAGGTCCACATCATTTACTACATAAACTCGCAAGGCGGACTCCTCACAAGTAACTATCTAGCATCCATTGCATGGATTATTTTTAGCCACTTAATACTTCATATTGAAGCGGACCCTTTCCTAGGATATCCTTTGTCGTGTCTAACCCATAACCTCGACCATTTACTATTTCCTACATTGAAAAGAGGCGGACCCTCACACAACCTGTAACAACCCGCATATTTATCGATTTTATATTTAGATATTTTATTTAAATATTTCATCGTTCGTCGGATTTTGGTCCGAAAAGCTACTTTTTGCAAACAGTCGAATTGGGACTCGAGACCACCCCCATTGAGTTCAAAATTGCGTTTGCGATCTTTTTGAGTGTAAACTTCGATATGTTTGGAGTAAGTCGAATTTTGCTACTTTTTCTATTGGGTTTTGAGTTTGGGTTCAACCCACTAGCCAACTTAATACCCCAAACTGAAACCCCCCTCTTCATTCACTCCCTCTTCCTCCACTTTTCAGTTCTAAGAAGATTAATGGAGGAGAAGAAAAATAATTAAAACTCCAAGCCCTAGTTCTCTCTTGCAAATCAAATTCTAGCTCCAAATCAAAGTTGAAGCCATTAGTAAGCATCCTCTTCTCCTTCTCCAACTCTTTCTCCTTTCAATCTCAGAAATTTCCTAAACCTAAATTCGGGAAATGTTTCTCTTTTAGCTTAGATTCAAGCTTGTTAAGTTGGAATTGAAGAGTGATTGTTCTTGCCATTGCTTCAAAGCTTCTTCTTCATTTGTTTGGGTTCAAAGGTGAGATTTTTATCTCACATCTTAAACTATATTTATCTTCGATTGTTAGGTATGAATTCCTAACATTTATTCTTGTGCAATTGCTTTTGGTTTGGATTGATTTGGTGATATTCCAATTTTTAGTGTTTTGAGTTCAATTCTTTAAAAATCCAAACTTTGATCTTTGATCATGATTTTTGTGATGCATTGAAGAGCTTATAAGGCCGGGTAGTCGATAGGCGTAAACCCTTAGCGCCGTTGCTCGACCGATTGCATTTCAGAAGTGTTTGGCATTCATTTGATTGGCATGGGAGTGCTGGAAACAGGCTCCGGTCGACCGACCTCAGAGTCCGGTCGACCGACCTGCTACTCTAGCATCTCCCTGCCTCTGTTTGGAAGTGCAGGTTACAGGCTTCGGCCGATCGACCTCAGGGTCCGATCGACCGACCTGCTACCCGAGCACTTCTGTCTCTGGTCCGGTCAACCGACTCAGGGAGTCCGGTTGACCGACCTGCTCCTATTTGCCAGTTTTTCCTATATTGCTTATTTGTTTGAATTTCCAACTTTAATCGATTCGTGTGGTCTCCTATTTGTTGTTATCATCTCTAAGACTTTGATGACTCCTCTTTCGGGATAGTACCTCGTTAGGTCGCTCGACCCTATCCCCCTTAGGTCGTTAGACCTCATTTTGTCCTCTCTAGGTCGTACCGTTTTGACGGGGCGCTGCCCCGCACCCCGCCGTGGGCGCTGCCCCCTGGACCCCCGCGACCTGACCAGGCAGGTCGAACCCCGTACAACTCTGCGTAGGCAAATCTTATCCGAAAGCCATTTAACCGAACTTCTTACTTTGATGGTTTTGGGAATTTATTTCTTTGGATTTTATTCACGTCTTCGAATGTGAACTTTTATAATTGATTGTTTCTACAATCACTTCTATGACTTGTCACTTTAAAAATATAAAGGTTTCAATACTAGTAGTAAATATCAAAACTCTTTCATCAAAACGATTTCAACTCTATTTTCAATATCAAACTCGTTTATAAAACTGTTTTCCAATCTACTAGTATATACAAACCTTTACCTCATTCGTATGAGAAAATATAATTAAACGGCTTAGCAAAACAAGTGGTATGAAACGCTTGCGTTTACTTCGTCGGTTAATTTATGGACTTGTTCGATTGAATCTCTTGTGACAATTTTCTAGTGGAGATCTACAGTTTGTTCGTAAATATTTGAGTTAAGCAAGTGGTTATGGGACATGAAGCTAAACTCTTATATTTACTAGCTTAGTGTAATCGACACTTCTTTATGATCGATGATGTTCATTTTATGGTTTAGACTAGCAATGTGCGATGTCTCTTTGTTTGCGAGGTTAGACTAGACACCATTTGTGTGATTTCGATTCACACATATCTCTTTATCTTCAAGGTTAGTCTATACCTCATTGGAGTGATTTCGATTCACACATATTGAAACTCTTGTGACAATTTTCTAGTGTAGATCTACAGTTTGTTCTAAATATTTGAGTTAAGCAAGTGGTTATGGGACATGAAGCTAAACTCTTATATTTACTAGCTTAGTGTAATTGACACTTCCTTATGATCATGACGATCATTCTTGTGATTTAGACTAGCAATGTGCGATGTCTCTTTGATTCGGTCCATCGGACGTTACGCTGTACGACGTCGTTGTTCCGTTTTATCATGATTTGGTTCATCGGACGTTACGCTGTACGACGTCGTTGTTCCATTTTACTACGTGTTGGTTCATCGGACGTTACGCTGTACGACGTCGTTGTTCCATTTTCCTATGTGTTGGTTCATCGGATGTTACGCTGTACGACATCGTTGTTCCTTTTTATTTTGCTTCGGTTCATCAGACGTTACGCTATACGACGTCGTTGTTCCATTTTCCTATGTGTTGGTTCATCGGATGTTACGCTGTACGACATCGTTGTTCCTTTTTATTTTGCTCCGGTTCATCGTACGTTACGCTGTACGACGTCGTTGTTCCATTTTCCTATGTGTTGGTTCATCGGATGTTACGCTGTACGACATCGTTGTTCCTTTTTATTTTGCTTCGGTTCATCGGACGTTACGCTGTACGACGTCGTTGTTCCATTTTCCTATGTGTTGGTTCATCGGATGTTACGCTGTACGACATCGTTGTTCCTTTTTATTTTGCTTCGGTTCATCGGACGTTACGCTGTACGACGTCGTTGTTCCATTTTCCTATGCTTTGGTTCACCGGATGTTACGCTGTACGACATCGTTGTTCCTTTTATTTGTGCTTTGGTTCATCGGACGTTACGCCGTACGACGTCGTTGTTCCTATTAATTTTTGTCTCTGGATCATCGGACGTTACGCTGTACGACGTCGTTGCTTCGGATTATTTGATTTCTGGATATTGATTTCTGGAATTTATGTTTCACCAACATTTACGATGGGCATTGATATGTATGTCATTTATTGTGGCTTGGTGAATTATATAGAGAATATGACATTCTTTTTAATCTTTGAGAAGATTCTTGTGATATTGATTAATCTCTTGTTGATTTTCAATCACGTACTTATCACAGTATGGTATTATGGTTATGATACGTTTTTGTCATACCTCTTATTCTATATCACTTTATCTGATATTTATAGCTAGACTGATCCGTTTATTATTTTCTTCTTAAATAATACTCGGGTCAGACTGAGATTTACAGGTGCTTCCTCATGACTTCTTATCTGGAGCCATCTTCTGACTTTTGGCTAACTACTCTAGTTTAGTAGTTTTTGTTTGTATACATTTGAGATTAGACTCCTTGATGTATACATATTCTTTTGGTTAGCACTTGTATCTATTCTTTTGTGTTATTGTGGATCTTATTTGACCACTACTCTGATGTACACTTTCATGTGTTATATTCATATCTATTTCCGCCTTTGTGATATGAATTGTCTGTGACTGATTTGTGTTATGTTTATTTCTATATTTGTTTCCGAAGATTATATATAGCCACCGTGTGATAGCTTTGTGTTTGTATCGGTATGTCGGATTTCCTCCTTAAAAGATATGCATTCTATTCTATCTGACATATCGGTGCTCGCACAAAGAAGTTACATGGATGGTCGCTCCTCAACAGCCTTATTCTCCGTGCTAATTGACAGCACTACACCGTAGTGTTCTTGGTTAGCGTGGGTATAGAGGTGGGGCGTCACAGCTTGGTATCAGAGCCAAACTTCGAAACAATGTAGAATTATCTAGCAAGGATCATGTCCTAAGTCTTTCTTAGGAGTTGTGCCTTAGGATTTTATTCATGTCTTCTTACCGTTCGATCCTATTTTCTTTTTATGATTCCTTGTTTTATCAATCAAGTTTGTTTGATATTCATTTTGAGATTAACCTTTTTCTCTTTTCTTTCTTTCTTAAAGAAAAGAAATGGTAAGATCTGGCCGTACCAACGTCGGTCAGTCCAGTGCTACTCCTCAGGAGGGAGCATTTATGTCTGCCCAGCAGCTTCTAGATCTTGTTAAGAATGCTCAAGCTATCGGACCCATTCCAGAGCCAACTCATCCTAGATCTGGATTTGCACGCTTGTGCAGAGACTATACCGATTTGGGTGGAAGGCCATTCAAGGGATCCGAGAGTGTTATCGAAATTCAAGCTTGGCTCAAATCATGCGATCGCATCTTTTCTCGCATGAACCTTATTGATCTCCACCGAGTCCAAGTGGCTTCTAGCATGCTCCAAGAAAGAGCATTGGATTGGTATGAACTCCTTATTTCAGAGATTACCGAAGCGGATCTCACCTGGGAGCAATTCCGGAAACGCTTCGAATTGAAATTTGTGCTGGAAGCTGAAAAAGTAACTTTAGCCCGGCGCTTCATAGACCTTGTTCAAGGTGAATCTTCTGTGACAGACTATGTCGCATCTTTCGAATCTCTTTCTAAATACGGGGTTGAGTATATTAATACCCCGATGAAGAAAAATCAGAGGTTCGTCTATGGCTTGAATAAGAATCTTAAGAAGCCATTGCTCCTGAAACTCGAAGTTTCATTTGATCAGCTTATTGACATCGCTCTTCGTCTTGAAGAGGCCGATAGAGAAAGCGATATTGAAGTTGTGCGTGCCAAACAGAACTTCAACAACAACATGAAAAGGCCTATTAAATTCACAGGCCCCAATCCCATCAAGAAAGGGAAGCAACAAATTCTGGTAGCAAAGACTCCTACCTCTAGTCATGGACGATGCTACAATTGTGGTCTTACGGACCACTATGCAAGGGAGTGTCTGAAACCTCTCTTCTGTCGTTATTGCAAAGGTTCGGGTCATCTTATATCTACATGTCCCATTCTTAAAAGTAGGAGAGAGGGAGAGCTAAATGTTGTTCAAGCCTCCGGTGACACTTCTCTTGGTTAAGGTAATTCTCCTTCTATCTTTGGCGATATTTCTTTTGAGATTATCTTATTCGAGTTCTTTTTGATATGGGTTTCATCTCATTATTTTTATATCAAAAGAACTTGTGATTCTTTTTCTTTAAACATTTCTGGGCTTGATGATTTCATTGAGGATTGCGAATCTGGAATGGTGGATCCGCAACACTCAATTTGTTTTTTTATTGATGTCGAAATTATTTTATGTAATTTATCTTTCCGAGCTGATTTTTTTACTTAGGCTTCGGAATTGATTTTTGTAAGGATTGACTTAATTTTTATATAGCCATATCCTATATCTCGAGTGGACTATTCATTTTCGACATTTTCAATCTGTTAGGCAGATTGCTATTCTCTTTGTGATTCCAATTTCAAATTTTTGGTGGCATCAATTTTTATTCTTTAAGCCCTCATGATGAGGAAAGCGTTGTTTCTCTCATTCAAGTAGTTTGACAATTTCCGGTATTTTTGAGCTTGTCTTAGGATTATCACCTAAGCAATATCTTGAGTGGTGATAAGGTCTTTTTAGCTCGACCTTACCATCGGTTTTCTTTAGCTACGAGTTGCGGAAGTCAGCATCCACTTACCGCATTCCACACTCGTTATAATTCTTATGAATGACTTGTTATGTCATTCAGTTTATCCAGTTTATTTCATCCATTTTTGTAAATCGAGTATTCTATGAATATTTCGATGAGCCCATTCTCGTATTCATTGACTTTGGGTGAAAATAGCAATTTAAAATTTTGCAAATCTTTTTCATAAGATTTATTTATAAGTACAATTGGATTTTTGTTCTTTAAGCAAACAAAGAATATTCTTAAAGGTTTTTAAGAAACATGTTTATTATATAGAAAATTGATTTTGTGATTGTATTGCCCATTTGGTATTTTAAGAGTTCTGGTCGATGCGCTTGATCAACGTTATCGATAGGAATTTCCTAAACGCTTTGATGAGACAATCAGACACAGTAAATTGACTTGTAAAATGCAAATTTTTCTAGAAAGATTTTTATATAAAGATAATTGTGATTTTGAAAGTTTTAGCTTTTCGGGAAAGAAGATTATTTGAAAGAATTCTTTTCCTATACTTCCATTCTTGTGATTCCCGATGGGAACCAAGACTTTATCTTTTGTACCAATGCTTATCGTATTGGTTTTTATGTCGTTCCCTTGTGAAAGAGAACGTGCTATCACTTATGTTTCTAAACCATTAAAGCCTATCGAGACTAGGTATGCCACCCATGATCTAGTGCTCGCGGCTATTGTTTTTGCTTTTAGAGTTTGGCATCATCACTTTTGGGTGAGAAATTTGTTCTCAACCCCGATCATAAATCTTTGGAATATTTATTTTCTCATAAGGACTTAATATTGGCTCAGTTCCTTACATCTTATGGTCTTGAATTCTTTATACTCCCGGAAGGGAAATCGTGTTGCCAATCCACTTTGTCATAAGCAACAAGTGGTTATTTCTTTGATGATGTCCGTGTGGAATGCCAAGTTCATCGGACGTTTCGATATACTTCGTTTTATTGGGCTTCATCTCATTTCTTTTCTGGATTAGCATCCGATGTTCTTTTATGGTGTTCGGTTCATTTGACGTACCGTTTGCACTACGTCGATATTCTGAATTGTTTGAGCTTTGGTTCATCTGGCGTACCGTTATTGTACTACGCCGTTGTTCCAAATTATTCGAGTTTCTCGTTTCTCTAGCATGCTGTTTTTGTACTACGCCGTTGCACCGGCTCAATTTTATGTTATTCATGACATTTTCCACGTCTTTTATTTACGGAAATGCCTTTGGGATGCTGATTTTATTCTTGAGCCTAGTGTTATTGTGGAAATTGAAGTTTCGCCTATTTGACTTTTGAGCAACATTTTATTCGCATCATTGCTTCGGAGGTTGAGCGCCTTCGAAATAAAGATGTTCTTCTTGTGAAAGTTCTATGGTTCTCAAAACCCATGGATTATTCTTGGGAAATCTAGAGAATTCATTGAGCGAACTCGTTCGGGTTTACTCTTTCGTGCTCTTTATGGTGAACTTCTCATTTCAAATTTTCTTTTGTATTGATATGCTTTTATGGTTGTTACTATTTATTTTCTTCTTAAGTATTGCGAGGACGCAATTTCTTTAAGGAGGGGAGTCTGTAACAACCCGCATATTTATCGATTTTATATTTAGATATTTTATTTAAATATTTCATCGTTCGTCGGATTTTGGTCCGAAAAGCTACTTTTTGCAAACAGTCGAATTGGGACTCGAGACCACCCCCATTGAGTCCAAAATTGCGTTTGCGATCTTTTTGAGTGTAAACTTCGATATGTTTGGAGTAAGTCGAATTTTGCTACTTTTTCTATTGGGTTTTGAGTTTGGGTTCAACCCACTAGCCAACTTAATACCCCAAACTGAAACCCCCCCTCTTCATTCACTCCCTCTTCCTCCACTTTTCAGTTCTAAGAAGATTAATGGAGGAGAAGAAAAAGAATTAAAACTCCAAGCCCTAGTTCTCTCTTGCAAATCAAATTCTAGCTCCAAATCCAAGTTGAAGCCATTAGTAAGCATCCTCTTCTCCTTCTCCAACTCTTTCTCCTTTCAATCTCAGAAATTTCCTAAACCTAAATTCGGGAAATGTTTCTCTTTTAGCTTAGATTCAAGCTTGTTAAGTTGGAATTGAAGAGTGATTGTTCTTGCCATTGCTTCAAAGCTTCTTCTTCATTTGTTTGGGTTCAAAGGTGAGATTTTTATCTCACATCTTAAACTATATTTATCTTCGATTGTTAGGTATGAATTCCTAACATTTATTCTTGTGCAATTGCTTTTGGTTTGGATTGATTTGGTGATATTCCAATTTTTAGTGTTTTGAGTTCAATTCTTTAAAAATCCAAACTTTGATCTTTGATCATGATTTTTGTGATGCATTGAAGAGCTTATAAGGCCGGGTAGTCGATAGGCGTAAACCCTTAGCGCCGTTGCTCGACCGATTGCATTTCGGAAGTGTTTGGCATTCATTTGATTGGCATGGGAGTGCTGGAAACAGGCTCCGGTCGACCGACCTCAGAGTCCGGTCGACCGACCTGCTACTCTAGCATCTCCCTGCCTCTGTTTGGAAGTGCAGGTTACAGGCTTCGGCCGACCGACCTCAGGGTCCGGTCGACCGACCTGCTACCCGAGCACTTCTGTCTCTGGTCCGGTCAACCGACTCAGGGAGTCCGGTTGACCGACCTGCTCCTATTTGCCAGTTTTTCCTATATTGCTTATTTGTTTGAATTTCCAACTTTAATCGATTCGTGTGGTCTCCTATTTGTTGTTATCATCTCTAAGACTTTGATGACTCCTCTTTCGGGATAGTACCTCGTTAGGTCGCTCGACCCTATCCCCCTTAGGTCGTTAGACCTCATTTTGTCCTCTCTAGGTCGTACCGTTTTGACGGGGCGCTGCCCCCTGGACCCCCGCGACCTGACCAGGCAGGTCGAACCCCGTACAACTCTGCGTAGGCAAATCTTATCCGAAAGCCATTTAACCGAACTTCTTACTTTGATGGTTTTGGGAATTTATTTCTTTGGATTTTATTCACGTCTTCGAATGTGAACTTTTATAATTGATTGTTTCTACAATCACTTCTATGACTTGTCACTTTAAAAATATAATGGTTTCAATACTAGTAGTAAATATCAAAACTCTTTCATCAAAACGATTTCAACTCTATTTTCAATATCAAACTCGTTTATGTTAGTCCATAGGATAGTAGGTTTTGATGACAACAACTATAGAAGTGTTATAAAATATATATGTGCAGGAAATCTATATGCAGGTATCAACAAAAGAAGACTGTACAGTAAAGAAGACAAAGATCAAGAGTTCAAGATTGAAGACTCATGAGATTCAAGATATTTAAGAGTTCAAGACAAATAATATAGTTAGGTTAGATATTTGTTAAAACTCCTTGAAAGCACTATCATTCTTTTTTATCCAATTTACTCGTGGAATGGAATCCACTTCGTTCTTGTTAAAGGGATGGAACCCTAGTGAGATGGAACTCACGAAATATCTAGTGGAACGGATAGTAGCCCTATTTTGTTATCCACTAATTTTGATTCAAAATGATTTTCAAAATTATCTCTTGTTTCATAAAATGATTTTCAAATATTCCTTTTCAAAAGAAAAACATTCGTTCGTATTTCCAAAAATGTTTTAGCCTCAAAATCATATTTATCATTTTGTTATATTTTGATTTCAAAATTGTCCTTGATATTTTAGCCTCAAAATCTATTTTAATATTATATTTACTTTAGTTTATTTACCTTGATTTTAAATATATTTTAGTATATATACATATATATATTCATAAGTATTTCTACTTCTAAATACCTTCTACAAATACATAGAGTCCATTTGAATAAAGTTGCATATGTTTTAAATCATCATTTTCAAAGAAAAGCAAATCATCATTTTTACTAGACCATGTCGACATCATAGTTACTCGTCATGTCGACATGCTTCCCGTTATAGCAAAGGTTGTTTTCAAAAGAAGTGTCTATTCGTTTAAATCTCTTTGAATGGACACATCCATTCATTCTCTATAAATAGAGACTGTTATGGACGTTTTCCAGTAACTACTTTCTTTATTTTCTCTCCTTTTTATTCTCTTATCTTATTTTCTAATCATCCTATCCATATTCTGCCAAAATCTTAAGAGAATCAATCCAGAATATCTCTAGTTTGATTCTCTGCCACTCTCTTCAAAGAATCTCAGTGCTTATCAGAGTTATAGATACATTTGTACTCAAAGAAACTTATTTAGGGTTATAAAGGTGTGATCGTGTCCTTGGAAATCGATCGGGTGAACTTGTGTCCTGTGAATCAAGTGGTTCTACCCAGAGACCTGAGAATCTGGAGGGTGTACCTTGTTGCCTTGGAATCGAGGGATTGTAATCTAGATTATTATTGAATAGAAAGCCGTACGAGTTGTGCGGGACTGGATGTAAGGTAACACCGAACCAGTATAAAATTCCTGGTGTGTTCTTTCCTTTACTTGCTTTTTATTTATATTTGCATCTGTTTGTGATTCTGTGATTTGATCTGTGATTGTGTATTTGCATTAAGATAGTTAAATCAATTTAAATCAAAGAAGTTTTAAAGAAATTCTTAAAACACTATTCACCCCCCTCTAGTGTTAAATAGCCTTAAGATCATCTTCCGCGTCCCTTTCATTTGGTATCAGAGCAAGTTTTTCAAAGTATTCATAACCTGATTTTTGAAAAGTAACAATGGCTACCAACACTGGTATTTCTATTTCATTTGTAGAGGGTCAGTCCACTGCCAGACCACCACTTTTCAATGGCAGTAACTATGCATATTGGGCATGTAGAATGAAGATATATTTACAATCCATTAGTTTAGAAACATGGAATATGACACAAACTGAATACACTGAGCCCACAACTGATTTTGCTCAATGGACGACCGTTCAAAGAGAAGTGGCTCAAAACAATTCAAAAGCCATGAATATTTTATTTTGTTCACTAGATAGAAATGAATTTAATAGGGTATCTGTTTGTAAAACTGCATATGAAATCTGGAAAACTCTGCAAGTTACTCATGAAGGAACAAGCAAAGTTAAACAGACCAAAATTTCTATTCTTACTAATCAATTTCAATTATTTAAGATGTTGCCTAGTGAATCTATTCCAGATATGTATAGTCGTTTTCAGGATATTGTTCATTCACTAGTATCTCTGGGAAAAGCAATCTCCGAAGAAGATCAAGTCAGGAAAATTCTGAATTCACTCACTCCAGAATGGGATCTGAAGACATTGGCGATTGAAGAAGCAAATAACATCAGTACCTTAAAGATTGATGAATTAATTGGAAATCTGATGTCATATGAAGTTCAAATTCAGGAAAGAAGGGAGAATAAGTCATCAGAAAAAAGGTCCATTGCCTTTAATGCACTAACTGGTGAATCAGACTCTAGTGATGATGAAGAAATAGCCTTCATGACAAGAAACTTTCGAAAATTCTTGAAATATAGAAAAATGAATAATCACAAGAGAAAAAGTTTTGGAAATAACACTGAATCACTCAACAACATCAAATGCTTCAATTGCAATGAGTTTGGTCATTATCAAAGAGACTGTCCACATCAAGAAAAGCAAACTCCTCAATCAAACAAAGAATATTCAAAGAAAAGAAAGAAAGCATTTGCAGCAACACTGGATGATTCAGATACGTCCTCAAGTGATGATGAACAGAAAACAGAATTGGCAAATATGTGTTTTATGACAACTCAGAATTCAGATAATCAGGATGATATGGAACTCAAACAAGGTACACGTTTACTATTTTAATTGGTTGAAAATTGGTTGCTTAGAATAGTTTATTAATTAAGTATATAATTGATTTTATTAACTTAAAATTTTTCAAATATCTTTTAAAAATTTATAAAATATTATTTTTATATATTTTTTGTATAATATATTTTCAAAATATATTCAGACAATAGTCATAATATATATAAGTATATATATATATAAATCTTGTACATGCTTGAAATCATTTTTGCAAAATCTGATGTGCATGTCGACATGGCACTTATTGGTAATGTCGACATACCTGTAGCAAATCAGATTTCTAAATTTGAATTCAAAATTCAAATTTCCCTCCACCTTTTCACTAACTCCTATGTTCTGAATAGTTATGACTCTTTGACCAGAGAATCCACCTATTCAACCTCTTTATATCTATCCTCTATCAACACTTATCTCCATCTTCAATTCAAATTCAAAACAACTTTTATCTTCAAACACTCTTATCTCTTCAAAAATGGCATCCACTAGCAACGTAGCCGGAATGAGGCTGTCAAAAGCCACCAAAGATCATCTCTACAATAATAGAGATGCCATACTTGCATACATTAATTATGCAACTTATGGAAAAGTTCATTCGGGTAGTTTTGCTATTTTTAATGACTTCGCTTCTTATGAAATTGATGCTCTCTTTCAAAACAATGGTATTCTAAGCTTGGTTGACAATAACCAAAATGATTTTGTTTGCTATCCAAACCTTGTCAAAATGTTTTATGCAAATTTAAATCGTGGTTTTTATAATGGAAGGGATGATGAAGTGTGGAGTAGTGTCAAGGGGACACAAATTGTTTTGGATACCGATGTTTTAGGAACCATACTTGAGTGTAAAAGTACCGGTTCCAATCTTTCTTCTTTTGAAATCGAGGAAACCGATCGTGAAACCTTTCATAATATTTTTGAGGAAGAAATGGATTTCAAAAACAAATTTTTTCGACCAAAAGCTCGTATTGTTAATCTTCTCCTTCAACGCACTATTACTCCGAGATCGGGAAATTACAATAACCCGACTCAAAAAGTGTGTAAGGCTCTTTTTGCAATTTTTGGAAATTATGATATTAATTGGGAACAAGTTATCTTGGATGAATTTCGTCACAAAAACTTGGATTCGGGAGAGAATGCATTATATCATGGAATATACCTCACTAGAATTTTTAATTACTTTGGAGTGGATATGAGAGGTGAAGAATTCTTTCCAAGAAAGGTTTTTAATCATTCCAATATTTCACTTATGAAAATTCCGCACGTGTTTCAACCATACGAAACACTAACGGAAAAAGAAGCACGATTGGGGTATGAGGAAATGCAAGAAGATGAGGAGGAAGAAGAAGAAGAGGAAGAGGAGGAAGAAGAAGGTGAAGAAGAAGAAGTTGAGGAAGAAGAAGAGGAAGAAAGTGAAGAAACTTCCTTAGAGAGTATTGATTTTCCCACACGACCATCAAACAAAATTCTCCCTCACAATCAACGAGTAATTGTAAAAAATCAAAAAGCTCTCAAACACTCCGTAAACAAAAAATTGGACAAAATGTCCAATACTATGAACAAGTTCTTCTCCAAAGTCAACAAGAAGCTTAATATCTCATCATCTTCATCCTCATCTACTAGTTTCTAGAGTTTACTTTTTGTATATCAATGAAATTTGGTATATTGAAAGTTGTATCTTTATGTTTTCTCTATGAGATTCATGTACTTCTCTGTTCTAGTATGAAATGAAGCTTATTCTCTGTTTATCTTACTGTCACTCTTATTTATATCAAGTAATATATATATAAATCATATGTATATACACTGAAAATTCAAAAATAAGATGTGCAAAATCTGCTATGTATGTCGACATACTGTATAGAGGTCATGTCGACATATACTGGTAATATTCTGAATGGACATTTCAATTTGAAATTCAAAATAACTCCTTATGTCTATTCATTTCAAACGACTTTCCTGTCTATTTAAGTCCTATTTTCTTCCAGAAAACTTCTCATAACTTCTCTCTACTCTTATCTACTTATTTCCTTCTTACTTATCGTCAAAATGGCTTCATCCTCTTCAAATCTAAGTGATAATCTTGAAGAGACTCTCAAATCCTTCAAAGATTCTTACTTTTATTCTACGAAATCAGAGTCACTTAGAACTGAGTCAAATGCAGATGATAAAGGAACAAGAAAGGCATTTCGATGCACTACGATGGATGATCTCCGCTCTCAACAAAGAGGATCTCCAAGTAAATCCACCGAAGACATTGCTCCAGGACGATGAAGATTGGGAAGTAATCAAAGCGGATCCCATCTTTGGAAAAGAGGGATGGGTTGAAGTTCCACGTAACATTTAACTTGTTTGATTTGGTTTAAAATTGATTTGATTTGAAATACTTGATTTGGTTTTAAACATGGTTGATTTATGATAACTTACTATATTGATTATGTAATAAGACATAAATAGGTGTGCTTATGTTTGATTGATTTGTCTACTTATTGTATGCATTTTTCATTTAACAGTTATGTATATAGTGATATGAATAAAATAATTTGTGGTTACACTTATTATTCTCATTCTTATATTACTCATATATCATTCTGAGTATACAATATTTAGCATTGTTATATCTAGTTTCAGTATCATTAATGATAACAATATCATTAATATCATAGATTTAGGGGGAGTTAGTGTCATTTTTTTTGTTGATGACAAAGGGGGAGAAGTATAAAATAGGTTAGTTAGGCATAGATTAAGGGGGAGTTATTAGATTTAGGGGGAGTTATAAGGAGAATATAAATATTTTATAAACAAAGGTTGTCATCATCAAAAAGGGGGAGAATGTTAGTCCATAGGATAGTAGGTTTTGATGACAACAACTATAGAAGTGTTATAAAATATATATGTGCAGGAAATCTATATGCAGGTATCAACAAAAGAAGACTGTACAGTAAAGAAGACAAAGATCAAGAGTTCAAGATTGAAGACTCATGAGATTCAAGATATTTAAGAGTTCAAGACAAATAATATAGTTAGGTTAGATATTTGTTAAAACTCCTTGAAAGCACTATCATTCTTTTTTATCCAATTTACTCGTGGAATGGAATCCACTTCGTTCTTGTTAAAGGGATGGAACCCTAGTGAGATGGAACTCACGAAATATCTAGTGGAACGGATAGTAGCCCTATTTTGTTATCCACTAATTTTGATTCAAAATGATTTTCAAAATTATCTCTTGTTTCATAAAATGATTTTCAAATATTCCTTTTCAAAAGAAAAACCTTCGTTCGTATTTCCAAAAATGTTTTAGCCTCAAAATCATATTTATCATTTTGTTATATTTTGATTTCAAAATTGTCCTTGATATTTTAGCCTCAAAATCTATTTTAATATTATATTTACTTTAGTTTATTTACCTTGATTTTAAATATATTTTAGTATATATACATATATATATTCATAAGTATTTCTACTTCTAAATACCTTCTACAAATACATAGAGTCCATTTGAATAAAGTTGCATATGCTTTAAATCATCATTTTCAAAGAAAAGCAAATCATCATTTTTACTAGACCATGTCGACATCATAGTTACTCGTCATGTCGACATGCTTCCCGTTATAGCAAAGGTTGTTTTCAAAAGAAGTGTCTATTCGTTTAAATCTCTTTGAATGGACACATCCATTCATTCTCTATAAATAGAGACTGTTATGGACGTTTTCCAGTAACTACTTTCTTTATTTTCTCTCCTCTTTATTCTCTTATCTTATTTTCTAATCATCCTATCCATATTCTGCCAAAATCTTAAGAGAATCAATCCAGAATATCTCTAGTTTGATTCTCTGCCACTCTCTTCAAAGAATCTCAGTGCTTATCAGAGTTATAGATACATTTGTAATCAAAGAAACTTATTTAGGGTTATAAAGGTGTGATCGTGTCCTTGGAAATCGATCGGGTGAACTTGTGTCCTGTGAATCAAGTGGTTCTACCCAGAGACCTGAGAATCTGGAGGGTGTATGACGTAGCGGATATTACAAAATGATGTAGATCGTTGAATGTAGCAGTCGATGGATTGATGAATGCTGAATTGCCCGAATTCGTTGATCCGAAGATACCGAACTCTAGCTATCTCGAACTCGTTGATCGCGCATGATACCGGGTTCAAAGATCTTCAATTCTTCAAGCGTTGATCAAGCGCACTTGATTCCGTGAATCGGCTTCTACAATCGTTGAATCGAGCGCACTCGATTATCCAAAAGAGGAGATAGGAGATTACACTCAACTACCAATTTGAATGAAAGCACAAAGCAATCAAAAGAGAATTTTATTCAATATTCAACAACCATTACAAAATGAGAGACCCGGCCTATTTATAGGCGTTTTACAACTCACACAAAAAAACCAATAAAATTCACCAACTCCTAAGTCGTTGCCGACCTAACAGTCACGACTCAACAAAATACATCACGACTTACGACTTATTTACAAAGTACACGACTCAAAAGATGAGACCTATGACATTAAACAGAAAATACAAACTTAGGTCGTTGCCGATCTACGAGTTATAACCTGCGACCTAAAACACAATACAACAACAACACACGACCCAAATTAAGTCGGAAATGACTTAAACACATCACAGTAGCATCTTCATACGACTTAAGAATCAACGGTCAAGATTAAGGCGGCATATGATTCAACGGCATCTAGCTTTCGCGACTTAAAGATAACTAGCTTTATTCGACTTAAGAAACAACGACCAAGATTAAGTCGGCAGAGAAAACAACGTTATCCAGAGCTTTGTGACCTAAGACCAAAGTATCATCACGCGACTTAAGAAAAAACAATGGCCCAGATTAACTCGGCAGAGAAAACAACGATCAGCAGCTACGGCGACTTAAAACATGCGGCGACTTAAAGAAACCCATGGTGGAGATTAACTCGGCAGAAAATCCCATGGCCTTCAGGCTTCCGCGACTTAAGAATATGCGCATCAGAAACTTTGCGACCTAAGCTTTAGGTCGGTAACGACCTAAAAAGAACATGTAGCGACTTAAGGACTTCACGCCTTAACTTCTTGCGACCTAGCTCCAACTTGTTAAGTCGTACACGAGTTAAAAACAAGTTAAGTCGTATCTCTTTTTCCTTCAGGCTGGTAGGTCGTAGCTCCGACTTAAAAAAATACGTTAGGTCGCTCGCGACCTAACACTTCAACTCCCAGCCCATCCTCACACACTTCTAACTCGCTAGCCTCTTTGTTAGGTCGTAGCCTTTTCTCCCTGACTTGGTTAAGTCGTAACCCTCCCTCGTTAAGTCGTAGCTCTTCCTCACGTGGTTCCTTAGGTCGTAGACGACCTACAACTTCTACGTTAGGTCGCAAGTCTTGGTCACAACTTATGCCTTTGACCAATGAAGGTTGCGCTGCATCATCCTCCCCAGGTTGAGAAAAATTCGGCCTCGAATTTAAAAGCTTCCTTCTTCGAGATGCTGTCTTCCATTCATTATCTGGTTTGACACTGCCCTGGTGATAACCATTCTTGAAATTAAACTTGTTTTGTACTTTGGATGTTATGGTTCGAACTAAATAATAAATGGAATAGAAGAGACGTGGCATCAGGCAGGCGGCATAAGAAAGTGATCTGAGGGAGATGACATATGGAAAATTGCAGAATAAACTAAGTACTAGATGCCAGATCCACTTCATGTAGCGCAGAACTTCATAAGAATAGTGTCGTATATCGTATCGCTTGTGCCAATAGGAAGATGTGATATAGAACCAAAACATGTCTAAAATGTGAGAAGATATAAGGAAATTTATAATCATGGAATGACTTGGGAAACCTTGACTGAAAAATTGTGATGACTCATGCCCAGATTCTTGTCTTTCCTTATCCCGTTCAGATGTATCATCATCTTGAATCATCCCTTGACGTATTGCATCAAATTCCCCTGACTGAAATGGACTCCCGCTTGCTTCTTCTTCAACATATTTATGTTCATAATATGGTTCTAAGCAATCGACATTGGCAATGTTAGCAGCGTGGGCATCATTAGTCAACTTCAACTGACAATCATTCACTTCTTCTTGTCGTATCAACTTTTCTTATCCTTTCAGACTTACAAGATCATACGATCCTGGCAGTAAAATAGAATCTGGTACGAGTTCAGTTTGTGGTTGGATGTCCTGTAGAGATGGTAACTCTTCAGCAAACTCCTCAGAGTATTCGTCTTCAGACTCATCGAATTCCGATCCAACTTCCTCATAAACTTCAAGATCTTCACTCGTCCCTTGCCCGGATAATACAAACAAGTCAGTACTAATTTCTACCTTTTCGTCAGGCTCTTCCAAGTATACAAAACTAGATTCTTCAAGCAGTTCCTCAGACATCTCATCTTCACATTCTTCAAATACTTCATCTTCTTCAGGATCCTCAAAATCAGAATTTTCTTCAGGTTCAATCATCATTGATAACTCATCATCGTCTTCCATTTCAATGATGAACTCTTTCAAAAATAACAAACCATCTGATTCTGCCTTCTCTTCTGTTTCACTCTCACTTTGTTCATGCTCCTTGGAAACTAAGGAATTTATACATGGCTGACTCTCATCCATAAGCTCAGGTGTCAAATAATAATCCTCCATTGTCAAATGAATTTCCTCCATCTCGAACACAGCTTCTTCTTCCATACTATCAACATCAAACTGTGGCAATGAAGAGTAATCAACTTCTACCTCCACATACTTTGACTCAACTTCTTCTTCATTGTCAAATTTCGATGGTTCATAAAAGTCAATTTCAACAGTCCCCCACAACAAGTTACCTCCTTTCTCTATTGACAAAACTTCTACTCTCCCTGATAAAGATTCCTCAAATCCTGGCAAAAATTCTTCATCGTCGTCAAATTGTGGTGGTTGATAAAAGTTAACTTCATCAATCAAATTACATTCTTCGTTCTCCAACTCGACCTCTTCATCTTCGTTGTCAAACTTTAATGGTAAGGTTGCGAATGATTCTGTATGTCCGACCTCTTCAAATTCTTCTAACATTGGTTTAACCTCCTTGAGAGTTTTAAGTTCTTCACTTGCCTCATACCTAACCAAGGTTTCAGCACTACCTTCCGATTCTTCAGCACTTTCGCCGAAAGGTAATGGACTAGTTGGTTCCTCTTCCTCTTCTGTCTGGCTTTCAGTAGTATCATCCACATCCTCACTTTCACATTCTTCTACAACAAAGGGTTTCTTCTGGGACTTTATACATTCAAAACTTCGATGGGCAGACTCCTCATAAAGATAGTGCTTCATTCGATCATCATCATTTGTCTTAGTGCATCCCTGTACAACCGGTTTGTTGACTCTCTTAGAAACATTCATATTGCAAATAACAGCTCTACTCTGATTGCTAGAGCTTGTAACTACACCCTTTCCACGACTCCCTTTACTCAACTTCTGCAATTGTTGATCAATACGAGCTTGATAATTGTAGGGTAAGAAATCTGCCTTCATCATCCTTTTCATCTTATCCCACTTGACAACTTTAGACTTCTTCATCCTCTCTCTGTTTGACTTAGTTTGTTGCCACCAGTCCATGGCTCTTCCTTTCAAACTTGCAGCAACTAGCTTCACTTGACGATCCTCAGGAACGTAGTTGAGCTCAAAAACATTTTCAACCGTGGATAACCAGTCCAAGAATTCCTCTGCTTGGAGTCCACCTCGGAATTCTGGAATCTCCGTATCCTTTCTTGATTTCCATGTATAACCATCCTTTTCAATATTCTTGTATCGATTTTGCCCTTGACCGGAATATCGACAATGAACACGATCACCATAACTTTCCTCTTCAAAATTAGTTGAACTTCGTCGTCGATTCTGAACATCGACTCTTCTATGCCCATGCACGTCCTCTCTACTTCTTTTCTCATAATCATAAGATGGCTCATGCTCGTAACCACGATACGCCCTTCTTTCTCTATCATAACGTGGCGACACTTTCCTTTGATTCCGATTCATGTCACACTCCAAAATTCAAACACAATTCGAACTTTGATCCAAAATGAGATGGATCAAAAACTCCCACTTTGTTGCAACTTTGCGATGAACACGATGAACACAACTTCTCCAAATCACAAGTCCAAACTTCAAATTTCAAAAGTATGCACGACCCACTTCCTCAAACTCTCGGCCGTGATTGATAACTTCAAATCTTCAAATGAATAGGCTCCAAGTCTCGATCTAACTATGATTGGTTAGAACAAGCTTTGATACCAAATGACGCAGCGGATATTACAAAATGATGTAGATCGTTGAATGTAGCAGTCGATGGATTGATGAATGCTGAATTGCCCGAATTCGTTGATCCGAAGATACCGAACTCTAGCTATCTCGAACTCGTTGATCGCGCACGATACCGGGTTCAAAGATCTTCAATTCTTCAAGCGTTGATCAAGCGCACTTGATTCCGCGAATCGGCTTCTACAATCGTTGAATCGAGCGCACTCGATTATCCGAAAGAGGAGATAGGAGATTACACTCAACTACCAATTTGAATGAAAGCACAAAGCAATCAAAAGAGAATTTTATTCAATATTCAACAACCATTACAAAATGAGAGACCCGGCCTATTTATAGGCGTTTTACAACTCACACAAAAAAACCAATAAAATTCACCAACTCCTAAGTCGTTGCCGACCTAACAGTCACGACTCAACAAAATACATCACGACTTACGACTTATTTACAAAGTACACGACTCAAAAGATGCGACCTATGACATTAAACAGAAAATACAAACTTAGGTCGTTGCCGATCTACGAGTTATAACCTGCGACCTAAAACACAATACAACAACAACACACGACCCAAATTAAGTCGGAAATGACTTAAACACATCACAGTAGCATCTTCATACGACTTAAGAATCAACGGTCAAGATTAAGGTGGCATATGATTCAACGGCATCTAGCTTTCGCGACTTAAAGATAACTAGCTTTATTCGACTTAAGAAACAACGGCCAAGATTAAGTCGGCAGATAAAACAACGTTATCCAGAGCTTTGCGACCTAAGACCAAAGTATCATCACGCGACTTAAGAAAAAACAATGGCCCAGATTAACTCGGCAGAGAAAACAACGATCAGCAGCTACGGCGACTTAAAACATGCGGCGACTTAAAGAAACCCATGGTGGAGATTAACTCGGCAGAAAATCCCACGGCCTTCAGGCTTCCGCGACTTAAGAATATGCGCATCAGAAACTTTGCGACCTAAGCTTTAGGTCGGTAACGACCTAAAAAGAACATGTAGCGACTTAAGGACTTCACGCCTTAACTTCTTACGACCTAGCTCCAACTTGTTAAGTCGTACACGAGTTAAAAACAAGTTAAGTCGTATCTCTTTTTCCTTCAGGCTGGTAGGTCGTAGCTCCGACTTAAAAAAATACGTTAGGTCGCTCGCGACCTAACACTTCAACTCCCAGCCCATCCTCACACACTTCTAACTCGCTAGCCTCTTTGTTAGGTCGTAGCCTTTTCTCCCTGACTTGGTTAAGTCGTAACCCTCCCTCGTTAAGTCGTAGCTCTTCCTCACGTGGTTCCTTAGGTCGTAGACGACCTACAACTTCTACGTTAGGTCGCAAGTCTTGGTCACGACTTATGCCTTTGACAAATGAAGGTTGCGCTGCATCAGTGTACCTCGTTGCCTTGGAATCGAGGGATTGTAATCTAGATTATTATTGAATAGAAAGCCGTACGAGTTGTGCGGGACTGGATGTAGGGTAACACCGAACCAGTATAAAATTCCTGGTGTGTTCTTTCCTTTACTTGCTTTTTATTTATATTTGCATCTGTTTGTGATTCTGTGATTTGATCTGTGATTGTGTATTTGCATTAAGATAGTTAAATCAATTTAAATCAAAGAAGTTTTAAAGAAATTCTTAAAACACTATTCACCCCCCCTCTAGTGTTAAATAGCCTTAAGATCATCTTCCGCGTCCCTTTCAGTTTATAAAACTGTTTTCCAATCTACTAGTATATACAAACCTTTACCTCATTCGTATGAGAAAATATAATTAAACGGCTTAGCAAAACAAGTGGTATGAAACGCTTGCGTTTACTTCGTCGGTTAATTTATGGACTTGTTCGATTGAATCTCTTGTGACAATTTTCTAGTGGAGATCTACAGTTTGTTCGTAAATATTTGAGTTAAGCAAGTGGTTATGGGACATGAAGCTAAACTCTTATATTTACTAGCTTAGTGTAATCGACACTTCTTTATGATCGATGATGTTCATTTTATGGTTTAGACTAGCAATGTGCGATGTCTCTTTGTTTGCGAGGTTAGACTAGACACCATTTGTGTGATTTCGATTCACACATATCTCTTTATCTTCAAGGTTAGTCTATACCTCATTGGAGTGATTTCGATTCACACATATTGAAACTCTTGTGACAATTTTCTAGTGTAGATCTACAGTTTGTTCTAAATATTTGAGTTAAGCAAGTGGTTATGGGACATGAAGCTAAACTCTTATATTTACTAGCTTAGTGTAATTGACACTTCCTTATGATCATGACGATCATTCTTGTGATTTAGACTAGCAATGTGCGATGTCTCTTTGATTCGGTCCATCGGACGTTACGCTGTACGACGTCGTTGTTCCGTTTTATCATGATTTGGTTCATCGGATGTTACGCTGTACGACGTCGTTGTTCCATTTTACTACGTGTTGGTTCATCGGACGTTACGCTGTACGACGTCGTTGTTCCATTTTCCTATGTGTTGGTTCATCGGATGTTACGCTGTACGACATCGTTGTTCCTTTTTATTTTGCTTCGGTTCATCAGACGTTACGCTATACGACGTCGTTGTTCCATTTTCCTATGTGTTGGTTCATCGGATGTTACGCTGTACGACATCGTTGTTCCTTTTTATTTTGCTCCGGTTCATCGTACGTTACGCTGTACGACGTCGTTGTTCCATTTTCCTATGTGTTGGTTCATCGGATGTTACGCTGTACGACATCGTTGTTCCTTTTTATTTTGCTTCGGTTCATCGGACGTTACGCTGTACGACGTCGTTGTTCCATTTTCCTATGTGTTGGTTCATCGGATGTTACGCTGTACGACATCGTTGTTCCTTTTTATTTTGCTTCGGTTCATCGGACGTTACGCTGTACGACGTCGTTGTTCCATTTTCCTATGCTTTGGTTCACCGGATGTTACGCTGTACGACATCGTTGTTCCTTTTATTTGTGCTTTGGTTCATCGGACGTTACGCTGTACGACGTCGTTGTTCCTATTAATTTTTGTCTCTAGATCATCGGACGTTACGTTGTACGACGTCGTTGCTTCGGATTATTTGATTTCTGGAATTTATGTTTCACCAGCATTTACGATGGGCATTGATATGTATGTCATTTATTGTGGCTTGGTGAATTATATAGAGAATATGACATTCTTTTTAATCTTTGAGAAGATTCTTGTGATATTGATTAATCTCTTGTTGATTTTCAATCACGTACTTATCACAGTATGGTATTATGGTTATGATACATTTTTGTCATACCTCTTATTCTATATCACTTTATCTGATATTTATAGCTAGACTGATCCGTTTATTATTTTCTTCTTAAATAATACTCGGGTCAGACTGAGATTTACAGGTGCTTCCTCATGACTTCTTATCTGGAGCCATCTTCTGACTTTTGGCTAACTACTCTAGTTTAGTAGTTTTTGTTTGTATACATTTGAGATTAGACTCCTTGATGTATACATATTCTTTTGGTTAGCACTTGTATCTATTCTTTTGTGTTATTGGGGATCTTATTTGACCACTACTCTGATGTACACTTTCATGTGTTATATTCATATCTATTTCCGCCTTTGTGATATGAATTGTCTATGACTGATTTGTGTTATGTTTATTTCTATATTTGTTTCCGAAGATTATATATAGCCACCGTGTGATAGCTTTGTGTTTGTATCGGTATGTCGGATTTCCTCCTTAAAAGATATGCATTCTATTCTATCTGACATATCGGTGCTCGCACAAAGAAGTTGCATGGATGGTCGCTCCTCAACAGCCTTATTCTCCGTGCTAATTGACAGCACTACACCGTAGTGTTCTTGGTTAGCGTGGGTATAGAGGTGGGGCGTCACACAACCACTTAATACCTTCAATCTTTGAAGCAGGTCCTACGTATTATGACCCATATCCTACGGTAACATGTCATATTAGTCTGACTATTCGTAAGTATTGGTAGCCAGATTAGCTGGGCAAATTTACCGTGTAGAATTTATGACTAACCTCTCGTCATCGTAGTTACTTATCATAGACAATATATCACATCAGCCCAAATTCATACTGTTGGTAGCCAGATTAGCTAGGAAAATTTCCATGTGCTTTTGACTAACCTCGCATCGCTTTAATTTAGCCATAATCTATATCACCCTCTACATATATTATCATACATCTCACCGTTTCCATAATCAAGACCTTATAAGAAATCTTTCTTATTTTGTCTTTATTAATTACTTACCTAAGGGAGATTTAATAAAACTAATAACCTATTTAACTACATAATTATACGTTAATTACACACACATATATACACATATGCGTACATACAGATAGAGACACATATGTGTATATGTATATTTAAATATGTGTGTATGTGTGTGTATCTATGTGTATGTGTAAAACATGCCTAATAATTTCTAAGCATGTAGAATTTATGTCCTAAACTAGCGTTTAAATGTCAACTCTTCCAATAATTATACAAGTCTCATTCCATATTATCAACAATGCTAAAATCCCAATATTCATACCCAAAAATTCAAATCAATAGACTTATGCACAATAAAAATTTAAACCCAACTTATTACATCAAAATAATGGAATATATTGGTAGTAAAAATTTACAATTCCTTTTATTTGCTCTATTTAACTCCTATTTCACATAAAAATAAATAAAGGAATTTTTATTTGATTCATGGGAATAAGCGATGCAAATTATGAATAATCGTACGTTGCACATTATTCCTTAATCAAAACTCTTTAATCAAATTCAACGAAAAAGAAAAGGAAGTGGAATAGAAGGTAAAATTATAAAAACTGCAAATCTACACGATTTCCGTTATTTTGATATAAACAATTGAGATTTTAACCTAGAGTTGACATTTCATATTGGAGGAGTTTTGGGGTTTATAATGCTTTCGCAAACCAAAACTCCCTAAGGGATATTCATACCCAAACTATAATAATCAATTACTAAAATAGAAAAGCTAAGATTTTCACTTACTGTATATCCTTAGCTTTGCCTCCTTTAGATTTGACACGCCTTTAACAATCTCTACCAGATCGCTTCTTTTATACACACACAGACAGATATATACACACACACACACACACACATATAGTAAGAGAATTGTATATATACGTTAGATTCAGAAAATTAGAGAAGAATAGGTTGGGAAAATAAATAGAGAACAAAATAGATATATAGGATTTCTTACTTGAAATCCTAATAGAGTTTTCCTTCATTTTAGAAGAGATGAACTGCCAAAGCTTCACTAAGTTCCCAAAATAATTTGTAAATAAAGTAAGGAGGTTGGGCTCTTATTTATAGTGGTTGAAATGCACTAGAACTGTGGGATTTAAGTCGGTTTAAAATAATATAATCTGATACGTTCAAAATACATAAAAGCATAGCCATCGTTCCCCTTCACCAATCGACCGCTAGTGGTCGACCAGTTCTAGGAGAGCGGTTGATCGGTTCTCTTATTTTTGGAATCATTGTATTCTTATTCTATTCTTTAATTATAACTTAATGTTATCGTTGTTTTAACATTTATTTAACCCCCTAAGTTAATTACTATTAGCTTTCAAATTTCAAATTTAAGAATTATTTGAATTTGGATTCTATTTAAATTAATTTGAATCAAGAACTTTAAAAGTCCGTAATTTTCCATTTGAGCTTCGTTTTCAACATATTATACGCAGAAATTGATTAGAATTTCACCATGAACCCAACGACATAACTTTCATAGTAAAATAATGACTTTTGCAAAATTTCCTTTTTAATTCTTTTCTTATTTAGTTAATTTATCTTATTTTATTTTATTTACTTCTTATCAATTTTTATGGGGTGTTAAAGTCATAATGGTTTGTTTATGCCTCCAGTATTAGCCACAACTCGTATTCATTCAGTAATTCTAACCCTTTTACATTCTTGGACCTCACTTAAAAATATTTTGACTCTTTTATGTTGTGTCTAGAAACCTCTTCGGTATTATATGGATTGTTATCTCCCATTCATAGTTATGTTGTAGATGATACATAAGGAAGATTTTTATAGTGGTTCTTCCTTCTAATATAGGCATATATATGGATCTTTTCAACCAGATGAAGCAGCGTGCATCGGTCCATAGGACCTATAAAAAAGGTTGTGGATAGAAGTATAGCATATATAATATTCGATTGGGAATCAAATACTATAGAAGTAACTTTACGCGTATCTCTAATGAAAATTATAAAAGAAATAATGATAAAGATGAGAATGTTCAATAACTCAACCAACAAGTTTTGAAAATCCCCCTCAAAACAAAAATGTTGATAATGTGTTAAAATCACCACCTCGTATTTTAAAAGATCGTCCACTCAAAAATATTATATGTGAAATTAACACCAGAGTTAGAACTAGAAATAATCTAAATTAAATGGGACAAGTTGCATTTATTTCGAATATAGAACCAAAATAATTAAAAAAGCATTCAAAGATGACTTTTGAATTTTAGCAATGTAAGAAGAATTAAATCAGTTTAAACGAAATTATGTTTGGGAATTAGTTCCAAGACCAAATGCATATAATAGGTCTTTAAAAATAAGTTGGATGAAAATGGTGAACTAGTAAGAAATAAAGCTAGATTAGTAGCTTAAGTGTACAATCAAGAAGAAGATATTGATTATGAAGAAACATTTTAAAACGACCCAAATTTTTGTCAATTGATTTTGAAATATTTAATTAATTTAAATATTGAAAAAGTAGTTTTATAAGACAAACGGCTCAAATTTATTTTGTAGGGATTTATTTGGATAGTAAATTTAAATACTTGGAATATTTAAATAACTAAATTTTAGATTCAATGTAAATAAAAATTATTTGGAAATATTATTTAAATTTATTTCAAATAAGAGTGATAATATTAAACATTTAATTTAGATATAAATGTGATTTATTTGGTTTCATAATAATTCGTTTTAATTAACAAGTGAAATAGCATTTCGGGGCACTGTCTCCGATTTTGACGAAACAAGTTTCATTGAATTTGTAATAGTAAATTATAGTATCTGTCAAATTTCGTAACGATCAAACATATCGCTTGTTTGTGAAGCTTGAAACGCTTAGAAATTAATTACAGAAATTAATATAATATAATTCGGTTTGAAAAGTTAACTTTTGCATATGATTGAATTAGGTCTCGATAATAGTTCCATTGATTCGGGGTATGGGTATTCAGTACTGAATGCTAGACGGCACGCCTCAATTGGAGTTTGAGATTTTTGAATGCATTGAGATAGATATTTTTGAATACAAATATATTTTCACCCATACCCTAACCATATCATGTACTATACCATGGCCATACCCCACTATTGTTACCATATTCGTTGCCTTTATTTACATCCGCTCTCTTCATTTGCTGGCTCAAAAATTCAAAATTTAACCCATTAAATCGAATGACCATCGTTGTTTTGGACCACCAGAGGCGTTTTTAGGTGATAGCCTCAGTCAAGAATATGTCAGCGACGTCAAGATGTAGGCGATCAACGGTGGAGTTGGGCTATCTCGATGATGGCGGTGGCATTTTTGGCTTGAAGTCGCGGAAGTTTTTGGCCAATTTCTGCCGAATGGCGGCAATAGGGGCGATGAGGACAGTGGCGTTGGGGTCACCTTAGCCAGGCGTGTCGGGGTAAGTGTGGCGGCGTGCAATCAACGGAGGTGACGGTGAGGCGACAAAGTCGCGGTGTCATGTTTGGGTTCGCCTGAGTTAAATGTGAGTAAGGATAATTAAACTTAATGATTGTAATTAAGGATTATTATATTATTAAAACTAATGAATCTTAAAATTGCAATATTTAACTCATACGAGGTCGGAATCAAGTGCGACAAGTTGCATTGTACTCATATCGACAAATACTATGATATAGAGTTGGATCGGATGGACTTGGACCTAGCGAAAATTTGGATTAAAATTGAACGCCTGTTCTATTTTAACTCAAACCGGAATGCCTCGACGACAATAGGAATTTGGGTGAGTTAAACGCGCCTTTTTGGTTAACCAGTAATGTTATTTAGCTGATAAAAATTATTGATTGGATTTTTGGATGATTTACTATTTTATCAGTTGGTATGTATTCCTACTGCATGAGCGGATGGCCTTTTATATATACCGGCCTAGTAGCGGATGATCCATGTTATATAATTATATACTATTTGTGATGCAGGGGGATAGGTTGGAGGGATCCAACAGGATTCCTCACCATTGTTGATTTTAATTTCAATAATATTCCTATCACGTGGATTGTTGGGTATTAAACCCGATTGTTGGCTCTATTGATTATAACATTGTTATATGTTCAAAAACATAAACCCTATAGTGACAGAAAATCAATATCGATATTGGTTAAACATTGGGTAGTTATTTGCCTCAAATTAGTATTTTAAAAATAGTATAAATCACCATTTGAGTTGGAGTTGGATTTTGAGACAGGGAATGATTTTAAATATGAAATTGGGTTTTGAAAATATTTTGTTTTAATGGATTTAACTTCTATTTTACTCCAACCTTTTTCTGTCTTTTCTAAGTTATTTATTTATATTTAGTATTGTCTTAAAGATTATTTATTTATATTTAATATTGTTTTAAAGATTATATATTTACATTTAATGTTGTTTAAAAGTTATTTATCAATATTTTAAATATTTTGAAAGGTTAACATTTAAATAATTAATATGGCTTGAAATTAGTAATAATGATTTATTAATAATGTTTAAGAAATAAGTTATTACTATTTATAATAGTGGTAAAGATTTATTATTATTGTTTATTTAATAACGCTTTGAAATTATTAATTATTAGTTTAAGATGTTTTGAAGTTAATAATAATTATTTATTTATAATTTTTATTTTTAATAATTATTATTGCGTAATAGTGTTTTCAAGAAACTAATTTTTATTTATAAATGTTTTAAAGGCCTATAAATAGGGTTTTATAAACGGAATTGAGTTTTATAAGAGGAGTTTTATAAAATGGTTTGAAGGCTTAAAGAAAGATTATTCACAAGGTAAAGGAGTTTTATGAATGGTTAGATATTTATAAACGAATTTTAGAAATGAGTTTATAGATTTATAAGAAGAGTTTTATAAATAGTTGTATGGATTTATAAAGGGTTGTAAATGACTTGAGAAATGATATAGAAATACTTAGTTGAATGGTTTTGGAGATTATAAATAGTATGTAAATGATTTTAGAGACTTATAAAGGAGTTTATAAATGATTTTAGAATGGTGTAAAATAGTAAATCTTCCTTCATTCTGTAAATATACTTATATCGTTGAGATAAGTATATGGATAAATTCCAAGTATTGAAAATATAGGGATTTGTGGTTATATTTTTGTAAAAAATACATGTATTTACAAATTGATTTTAATTAATGGAAAGATTAATTAAAGAGGTTAATGGTTGCTTATATGCTTAAACAGTGTTGGTTTTCCCTATGGAATTAAATCCTTGATTTGGATGTGTGTTTGTGGATAGTTAAATAACCAACTATCAAATATGGACACAAAAGGTAACTTTGGAAATATCTAGGAGAAACATGTGATATCTAGGGCACGGTAATCTCTCATGATGTTGTACCGTGTGTATAAATCTCATTTCATTCTCCTAGGACAAATGATAAGGAAATCCATCCACTAACGGTTAGGAGGTGATCTACATTATCGTCTTTGACTATTTATTTTCTAAATAATCGGGGTTGAATTCACCAGAAATGATCGAATGTTGTTTTGAAGAGACCGGGATCAGATATGTTATCCGAAAACCACTTCGATCCAACTTAAGAATTTCGAGATAAAGACATCTTGAAAATGACGGAATTGAAGACAGAGCCCCTTGAAGTGCAAGGGCTGCTTGCTACTAATTCTTAGGACGGTTCCAAAATGGATGTAGTAGAAGTAGTGCTTTCGGTTTGTTCATATCCTGAACAACTTGTATGGATGAATGCTGGCATTGCATTGTTTCCTGAAGGGCAGTGTTAGCATTCCAAGTAGGAAGTGCTATGAAAAAGGTATGCCTCATCAACCGGGAATGTCTAAAACATGGGATATGCAGTAAGGCTATGTGAGTCGCTCCTAAGTAGGGTATGATCATCCCTATCTAGAGTCTATATTATCTCTCATTCATATGCTTCGGAGCCCATTAAACAAGGGGTGATCATATTCGGTACTATCAAGTAAGGGGTAGGTCGGTTCTGTGTTGGTAGGGATCAATAGGTTTTACCTCTGTGTTATTTTATCTAGAGTTGCACCATGATGGGTGGTAGTCCAATAGCCCAGTCATTATATGGAATCCATTTCCCAATAAGTGCCTTCGGTCTTAGTTGTATACTTATTATGCTGGAATGTAGTTAATATCAATTTCGGCTATGTTAAATATTTACTTTGACCCCTAGACATTATGATAATATCACTAGATTTTCTATAGAAAATGTTTCGGTTATTGTAAGGTAAAAACTCATCCGTGTTTATGCGGCGTGGTCTTACGAAATACCGTTATTTGAAAGGATTTGATAAACATTAAATTCCACTTGAGTGTATTTTTCTCACGCTGGTTTACCAGAATGACTTGGGTGTTTATTTTATTATAATGCTCGGGTCAGACCAAACATATTTACAGATTGCTTTGGATGCATTGGAGATCAAAAGGCGAGTTGAAGGTCCTAGATGTATCTTCGTGTTTCTTTATGCTGCTGTGTCATCTATTGGTTGTATATATCAGAAATGGTAAGGATAGGCGGTTATAACCATCCGGGCTGAAATAATCTACTATACCCTGATTGGTGTGTGTATGTTACATTCTTCTTTGTGTAAAGATTTGTTGTATATTATAGATTATTCGTTCCGTTGTGAGATTTGGTATTGTTTAGTTTTCTTCTTCCTTCCTTCTTCTTCTTCTCCCTAACTATCCGCATTTCCATTCAATTTGGTGGGTCATGTGTGGTTGATTATCCATTTAAACTGTACGAAAATGTAGACCGTTACACATTTTACCGTGTTGCTAGATTAAAAGCTATTAGAATTATACCTGTCTTTACTTTCCATCACAGCTTTAAGCTTTTTCAAATGGAAGTTAAAAAGTGCATTTTTAAATGGATTTATAAAAGAAACATCTTTGTTGAACAACCACATTTATTCAAACATGAAAATTTCCAAACCATGTATTTAAACTTAAGAAAGCTTTTTATGATCTTAAACAAGAATCATGTGCTTGGCTTGATCGATTTAAAATTTATCTTCTAAATAAAATTATAAAATTGGAAAATTTGATTCTAACTTTATGTATTAAAAACCAAGATATTGATATTTTAATAGTTCAAATATATGTAGCTGGTATTATTTTTGGTTCCACAAATGAAATATTAAGCAATGAATTTTCAAATATTATGAAAAAGGAATTTTAAATGTCACATATGGGTGAGTTAAAGTATTTTCTAGGTTTACAAATTAAACAATTGAATAATGGAAATTTTATCTATCAGGAAAAATAATGTAATGATTTATTAAAAAGATTTGGAATGAAAAATGTCTTTAGTAAGCCAACTTTGATGAGCACTAGTCTTCACCTTGAAAAAGATGCGAATGGTAAACATGTAAATTGAAACTTTATAGAAATATGATTGGTTCATTATTATATTTGACAATAAGTCGACCTAATTTAATGATGAGCTTTGTGTGTCAGATTTCAAGAAAATCCCAAAGAATCACACTTACGTGCTATAAAACAAAATTTGCGTAATGCTAGAGATTATGTAATTTTTTATCCAAAAAAGTGTCCTCTTGAACTCATATTATGTAGTGATGTGGATTTTGGAGGTTGCAAAACGAATCGAAAAAGTACTAGTGACACATTTCACTTCATCGGCCAATCTCTTGTATCATGGTTTAGTAAAAAGCAAACCATGATTTATTCTCGACATGTGAAGCAGAATATATTTCTATGGCTTTGGCATGTGCACAAGTCATTTATATACAAAACATGCTCAATAATATGGTGTTCTTCTTTGAAAACCGCGAACATAATATGATATACAAGTGTCATTAATTTATCAAAAAAATCTTGTTAATCATTCACTAACAAAACATATCGATATTTGATGCCACATTTTATGAGATAATATAGTAAAGAGTATCATTTTTTCATAATTTATTAATTAGAAAAATCAAATAGCTCACATTTTTACTAAGCCACTTGTAGAAAATATTTTTATAAATTTGCGTCGATGTTAGGTATATGCCATCAAAATTGAAATATTATAATACCAAATTTAACTAGTTTAGATATTATCCGGTTTTAATCAACTATAAGTCTACAACATACAAAATAAGGCAAATAGCTATTGCTGAAAATTTACAAAATCTTATTTATAGTTAGACACTTTTCTCTTCAACATGCTACTTCAAAAATGGCATATAAACCAAGTTCGTCATCTTCTATCTATATAACATCTTCATCATCGGAAGAACCGGATGATTATTCTCCTAAAGGAAAGAAATTTAAAGAGGCTATCACCTTCAATGGAATTTTAATAAGGCACAATGAAAAATATGATAAAATTAAAAATACATAATGAGGATTAAAATGACAATGTGATGTTATTATAATGGGGCAAAGGAGGATCTGGTCGGAGCAACAACAACAAGGTGAAAAGATGAATATAATTGAAAGGACATTATCGACTTTTTGTGGAACTACTCAAATAAGAAATAGCATCAGCAGTCAACTTTAAGTGAATTCAAGGTTATTGGGAATTTATAATCCACAAAAATTCCTTTATCTGATTATGGTCCAATGACCCATTTAAGAAATCATGACTGAAGGAGGTAATTTGATCAATAAAATAGCTATCATGTTTACAAACACAATAATTAATATTTAATTTTAAAAAAAAATGCGTGTACATGTATGTATTTTTCACCAGATACCATATGTTAGACATCTGATTGGTCTTACCAAACTTCAGAGATATAGTGAGACATATGAATAGACCACTTAGATGGCTGATGCGTTCTAGAATTGTTTTTTATATAACTTTAGAATTTATTGCCTCATTTATAGTGCCAACCATCCCATTAACTCCTTAACTTCTTAGTTAAAATACCTATCTTCCTTCATCTTTTATTCACTTTACCCAATTTTATTATTACTCAGACCCTAAAATTACCTCCATGGCACCCAAAGCTCCTTCAAAATCAAAAATCTCTAAGAAAAGGAAGACCAGGGAGTTCTCTACGATCATCCGCCTATCGTCACTCAAGAATAATTAAAGGCATGGCTTCATCACGATCATGAAAGCATGAGAACGTATAAAATTTTAACTAAGATGAAGTTATTCCATGGTTTCTTCTATAAAGTTAATAGTTTTCCATCATATAATCTAAGGGTTCTTACGGATAGAGCACATATTACCTCCTTGATTGAATATGGTTCTAATAATTTTCAAATTGATATCCAAAATATAAGAATCTTTTATGCTAACATTAGTGGAAAGTTTGTTCAAATACATAATGATAAAGGCTACTTATTGACTAGTGTTTACATAAAAATTACAAAACTCCATGTAACGCCCCACTCTGAGACCCACTGTAACAAAGAGTATTACGGGAGTAATACTGTCTGTTAAAGCGGAGAATAGAGTATAGTGGAAGCGACCATTTGTAATCAAGCTATAACTATCTACTGAATACGTCGAAAGGATGGTATCTATATATTTTTTTCAAGTGGTTCGACATATTCGGTAAATACTTATAACGAAATTACAAATGGTTATAGAACTATCAGGACAAAGCATAATAATAAATGATAAAACATCACAGAACAGAATCACATAACAGATATAAAATCCCAGAACAATACATCGTCAATACAGATCCAAATACTATAAGTGGGTACAAAGCCACTGCCCACACATGTGGGTCAAAATATGTACATATCAAAGTCTGAATAATAATAGAGTAGCGGAATAGTGGACAAATAAAAGTGCTATCTATCAGCATAGCAAATAATGTCCAAGCGGAAGCACAGAGTAGCTAAGTCCAGAGACCTAACCTGAAACAACTCGGTCTAACCCGAGTGAAAAGAACACTCGGGTCAGGCTAGCTAAACAATCAGTAATAACTGAGATATAAAATAATGCGGTACATAAATAAAACAGTACTTTTCCTAAGAGAAGAGTATTTTGGACCACACGTATATAATGACGGTCCCTAATCATCAATCAACATTAAAAATCTCCAAAGAGAATATCAGCACCAAAGTGTTGAATGAATAAAATCGCCTCATATCATCGGCGTAGCCAAAGCTATATAAAGTTTCCCATAGGCAATAATCCCATGTGTGACCAGAGTCTGTAATCAATACCCACGCAAAGATCGATGCTCCAAAGAGCAATGGGGATATACTGAAAAGTCAATGAAATCAAACACTGAAAAGCAGTGTCCAGAGACACTGTGAATCCACAAGGTAATCGCACTTACATCGTATGGTTCCATAGAACCAACACCGAATGGCGGTACTCGAATGGATAAAAAAATCATCAGATAATACAATTATAACACGTGCACCGACCGGAGTCGTTATTGCCAAGTACTGTAGAGTTGTGATCGATCACTCGCACAGATGCGGAACGCGCGAGACGGCGAGATCCTTCCCAGAAGGATAAAGGCCCAGAGGCGCATGCCGAAAAATAAACTGCTCCATAGAGCAGGTGTCCAGAGATGGTTGCCCAGAGGCGTGGTGACCCAGAGGTCCAGTACTGGCCGTCCAGAGGCTAATGTGTCACAAACTTCTTGGAGAGGAACCCGTAAAGTGTTAACAATGAGTCCCATACCCCATGTTCGCACTAAACGGTTTACTAACCAATAGCAAGCTCACACTCTAAACAATAAAAAGTCCACCTCGTATCATCGGTAAACTAGACCCAAAGGTCAAAACGATCAATCGAATAGGTCGGGGATTAACCGAAAAGAAAATACACACGGTTCCATAGGCCGGAGATTTTCTAACCGTTTAAGCACCTTTCCACTTCACTCGACGTGCTAAAAAGTGAGTGTGAGATTTTTATTATAGAAAATAATGGTGCGAAACGGATTTATAATTGATTTTGAAATCACTTTAAAACGGTTTTGAAAACTCTCCTATTATGGAGTAATTAATTTAATAATTAAAAATAATATTATATAATAATTTCGAAAGCCATTTAGGAGTGAAAAATCCTTTGAAAATAATTCATAAAACCCGTGTACGAAATCTAGAGACAAATCTCAAAGAAATCAATAAAACCAGAAAATCACTAAAAATATTCTAAGTGTTGGAAAATAGTCCAAAAATGACGCGAACCCAAGTTCGGAAAATTATTCGGACCAGAAAACTGAATCCAAATGGCATGAAAATTGGTAGGCATATAGTCCAACATGCCTGCTCCAAACTGCAAAAAGAAGCGGGAAATTCCGACATGAAACGAAGAAACGGCGTCGTCTCAAAGTCGGACAAAAATCATAAAACTTTACTGTGTCAAAACAGTGTAAAGGTCCCACTTCGACGACATGGTCGAAGTGTCACATGAACTCAGATCTTGATGAAAATTTGCAAGAGCGTAGTAAAGTACTCCTACTTTGATATGAAACAAGAATCGTTCGGTTTTGACTTGAAACGAAGAAACGACAATGTTTCAAAGTTGGTCCAACGATAACTGAAAATGATCACTATTGTAAAACAGTTTCTGGGTGCTACTTCGGTAATAGAAACGAAGTATCTAATGCACCCAGATCTAAACCAAACTTTGCATGGTTAAAGATCTCGATCTCATATTTTTAACGAGACCAAAAACGATGAAATCCGACAAAGGACGAGCCCGGGATGGCGTCGCAAAGTCGGGGTTCTACGCTGAAAACAGCGGGAGAAAAGAGACTAAGGCCTATAGCTATGCACTAACTGGCTAGAGATGAAAAACCACAATTTTGGCATAGTAAACTTCAAATTCTGGCAAAATGAATAAAATGAAAGTTGTAGCTTAGTTTCTAAGCTTTCCGGAATGACCAAGATCGTCAAATTCCGACCAGAGACGAAAATTCTATGACTAAAACAATTCTCAGATCTAAATTTTATATCACTGTCGTTGTGCT
Organism: Allium fistulosum; assembly: GCA_030737815.1. NCBI lineage: Eukaryota > Viridiplantae > Streptophyta > Magnoliopsida > Asparagales > Amaryllidaceae > Allium > Allium fistulosum. The sequence goes on from CM060904.1 coordinate 140,194,160, forward strand.
CTCGGGACAGTGGTAAGAATACACAGTTTTGACCAAATTAACTTCGATATTTCATGAAACTCAAAACATGAAAGTTTTATCTCTAAATCTATGCTTTCCAGAACATCCAAAATTATTAGATTTGGATAAGAAACGAGTAACTTATGGCCAAATCAATTTTAGGTTTTTATTTTATCAATCCTGTAGTTTGTTGTCAGGTCAGTGACAAACAAGCATGATTTCGACCATTCAAACCTCAAAATTAGGCAAAGCACAAAACATAAAAGTTATAGGGTACAGAATAAGCTTTCCAGAACTTCAAGAAAATCTTAATTTCGATTTAAGAAGAATGAGATATGTCTAATTTACTAACAGCAATAAACTAATTATAATTTCAGCTAGCATATACTACAAGTACCTTATGTGCACACCCCAAAATGAAAGCAAAGATGATCAAAGAGCTATGATTCACATGTTACATAATAAAACATGTGTTACTAACTGATTACCAAAATCAAAAGATGATTAAACACATATTAGAATAGGTTTTTAGCAATATACCTCTCTTGAAAGCAACAAAGACTATTATAGCATCAACCCAAGTTAGCAAAAGATGATTAGGAGGCTATAAGATCAAAAAAACACAAAAAACATGTGTTACCAAATACATTTCAGAAATGAGAAAGATATAAAAATGGATTTGAGGTGGGTATTTGCATTACCTTTGAATAGAATGACTTGCATAAGCTAAAACTAGAAGGAGATGAAGATAGAGGCCATTTTTATTATGAAAGCTTTATGAAATGATTAGGGTTTTGATTAGGGTTGAATGAATGAGGTTATGAGAGTATGAGATAATTTATAGAGGAGGTTTAGGGTGGGTTATTGGGTTAGGTTTTGTAACCCAATAAGAAGAGAGTTATTTACATGTTTCCAAAAATTAGTCTAAGCGTTCATATATGTTTATAAAACTCATTTTTTTCTTATCCAAACCCAGTTTAAAATCTCTCCTCAAATATTTAACTTTCCAAAAATAACATTTTAACCTCATTTTAAAATCCCATATTTCCCATTTAATTAAAATAGCCTTTTCAAATAATAAATTTTATTATTCCAAATCCTTTTATGCTTCATTAAAATAAATAAAAAACCTAACTTTTATTTATTAATTGGTAATGCAAATCCCGAGTTGTTACAGACTCCCCACCTTAAGAAAATTGCGTCCCCGCAATTCCTTAAGATAGATGTCGTCTATAACGTCAAATACACAAAAGAAGTGATAGAGATAATATAGAGAATTCTCACCTGCAGAAGAAGATGGGAGAAAGCCAGGATAAGAGCGTTCGATAGATTCTCTGGTCTCCCTAGTGCAGTCCTTAGGATTCGGTGACCATTGAATCTTCACGAGTGGAACCTCTTTGTTGCGAAGGCGTCTAACCTCCGAATCAAGCACACAAAAAGGTTGCTACTCCAAAGATAAATCAGGTAAGATCTTTAAATCAGGCACAGCATGTGGCTCAATGATAGAATCAGGATCGCAGACACACATGCGAAGCTGGGAAACAGGGAACACGTCGTGTATTCCAGAGAAGTGAGCAGGTAGATCCACACGATAAGCAACGGGGCCAATGCGTTCCGTAATAGGAAATGGTCCAACATAGCGAGGAGCCAACTTCCCGGTAGAGCTGAAACGCACAACCCCCTTCATGGGAGAGACCCGAATAAAGACAGAATCACCAATGGAGAACTCAAGAGGCTTCCTACGGTTGTCCGCGTAGGATTTCTGGCGGTTCTGCGCCTCTTTCATTCTCTGACGAATAAGAATAATCTTCTCCGAAGATTCCCGAACTGAATCTGGACCAAGAAGGAGCTTCTCGCCAGATTCTAACCAACACGCAGGAGAACGACATGGCCTTCCGTAAAGAGCCTCGAAAGGAGTCATGCCAATACTAGACTGAAAGCTGTTGTTGTAGGAGAACTCTACAAGCGGTAAGTGATCCTCCCAACTACCTCTGAAATCCAGAATACAACAGCGCAAAAGATCCTCTAAAACATGATTCACCCTCTCCGTCTGACCGTCGGTCTGAGGATGATAAGCAGTCGAGAGATTCAGCTTTGAGCCCAAAGCTGACTGTAGGCACTTCCAGAAGTGACTAGTAAAGATAGTGTCTCGATCACAGACGATAGAGCTAGGAATACCATGAAGTCGAACGACTTCCTTCACATATAGCAGCAAGCTGAGGAGCAGTCCGAGTGGACTTAATAGGAATGAAATGAGCTGATTTGGTCAAGCGATCGACTATGACCCAAATAGAAGTATGGCCTGACCTCGATCGAGGCAGACCGTTAATAAAATCCATGGATATCTGATCCCATTTCCATAATGGAATCTCTAGCGGCTGAAGAAGACTGGATGGACGCTGATGCTCAGCTTTGATCTGTTAACAAGTCATGCAACGGCTTACATAACTTGCAACATCACTCTTCAACCCTTCCCAATAATATACCCGACACATATCGGCATACATCTTGCTCGAGCCGGGATGGATGGTGTACTTAGTGCGATGACACTCGTCCAGAATGTCATGCCTAAGTGATAAATCAGATGGTACCAAAATACGGTTCCTCCTGCGAAGACACCGATGAGAATCAATAGAATAATCCAGCAATGTCTCATCACTGGATCCCGAATCAAGGAGATGAATATATCGCAACAAGTCTGGATCCTGCCGTTGAGCATGGGCAATGCAATCCAATAGAATAGGTCGAGCTTCCATGCTTAATAACAAGATCTGAGGATCAGAAGACGGAGCTCGATTTCGAATATCACACATAGAAAGAGTCTCAAGAATATCCCACTCGGCTATCATCATAGAAACTACTGCCAAGTGTTTGCGACTGAGTGCATCAGCCACACGATTACCCTTGCCAGGGGTATACTGAATGTCTAAGTCATTTGAGGCGAGAAACTCGAGCCATCGCTGCTGCCTCATATTGAGATCCTTCTGACTGAATAAATACTTCAGAGACTTGTGATCGGTGTAGAGAATGAAGCGTTCACCCAATAGATAATGACGCCACGTCTTCAAGGCAAAGACGATAGCTGCTAACTCAAGATCATGAGTAGGATAGCGAACCTCATTCGGACGTAGCTGCCTAGAAGCGTAAGCAACTACCCGATCTTTCTGCATAAGCACAGCACAAAGGCCGCTACCACAAGCGTCGGTGTAAACAACAAGATCCTGGTTACTCTCAGGAACTACAAGGATAGGAGCATGAGTGAGAAGTTCCTTCAATCGCTGAAAAGAAACTTCACACTTATCAGACCAAATAAAGCGAACCCCCTTGCGAGTCAGAGTCGTGAGGGGAAGTGCAACACGAGAGAAATCCTTGATAAATCGACGGTAATAACCCGCCAGACCAAGGAAGCTGCGAATATCATGAACGTTCTCAAGCTGCTTCCAATTCTGAATAGCTTCAATCTTGACAGGATCAACAGATATACCCTCAGAAGAAACAATATGACCCAAGAACTTGACCCTGCTCTCCCAGAAATGGCACTTGGAGAGCTTGGCCCTAAGCTGATGCTGACGAAGAGTATCCAAGATGATCCGCAAATGATGAGCATGCTCTGCCTCGGATCTAGAATAAACAAGAATATCGTCGATGAAAACCAGTACGAATCTATCGATGTATTCCCGGAATACTCGATTCATAAGATCGACGAAGAAAGCCGGAGCGTTAGTCAAGCCGAACGGCATGACCAACCACTCAAAAGAACCATAACGAGTGCGAAATGCTGTAAGGGGAATGCTGTCTTCCACGACTCGTAGCTGATAGAATCCGGTGGCAAGGTCAAGCTGAGAGAAGACCTTCGCACCGCTCAATTAGTCAAACATGTCGTAACGGGAATTAGAGTTAGACATGATTCAATGATAGATAATTAATTAAGGAATACTACGGAATATAACGGATTCCTATACATATTCCTAACTTATCTATCAATAAACCTAAGGAAGGGATTTGATTTAATTCGGATCTAATTTAAAATGTATTGTACTAAGTGTATATGTTCTGTGTTTATTATGCTTATTCCTGAAACCAGGCTCTGATACCAAGCTGTAACGCCCCACTCTGAGACCCACTGTAACAAGGAGTATTACGGGAGTAATACTGTCTGTTAAAGCGGAGAATAGAGTATAGTGGAAGCGACCATTTGTAATCAAGCTATAACTATCTACTGAATACGTCGAAAGGATGGTATCTATATATATTTTTTTCAAGTGGTTCGACATATTCGGTAAATATTTATAACGAAATTACAAATGGCTATAGATCTATCAGGACAAAGCATAATAATAAATGATAAAACATCACAGAACAGAATCACATTACATATATAAAATCCCAGAACAATACATCGTCAATACAGATCCAAATACTATAAGTGGGTACAAAGCCACTGCCCACACATGTGGGTCAAAAATATGTACATATCAAAGTCTGAATAATAACAGAGTAGCGGAATAGTGGACAAATAAAAGCGCTATCTATCAGCATAGCAAATAATGTCCAAGCGGAAGCACAGAGTAGCTAAGTCCAGAGACCTAACCTGAAACAACTCGGTCTGACCCGAGTGAAAAGAACACTCGGGTCAGGCTAGCTAAACAATCAGTAATAACTGAGATATATAATAATGCGGTACATAAATAAAACAGTACTTTTCCTAAGAGAAGAGTATTTTGGACCACATGTATATAATGACGGTCCCTAATCATCAATCAACATTAAAAATCTCCAAAGAGAATATCAGCACCAAAGTGTTGAATAAATAAAATCGCCTCATATCATCGGCGTAGCCAAAGCTATATAAAGTTGCCCATAGGCAATAATCCCATGTGTGACCAGAGTCTATAATCAATGCCCACGCAAAGATCGATGCTCCAAAGAGCAATGGGGATATACTGAAAAGTCAATGAAATCAAACACTGAAAAGCAGTGTCCAGAGACATTGTGAATCCACAAGGTAATCGCACTTACATCGTATGGTTCCATAGAACCAACACCGAATGGCGGTACTCGAATGGATATAAAAATCATCAGAGAATACAAGTATAGCACGTGCACCGACCGGAGTCGTTATTTCCAAGTACTGTAGAATTGTGATCGATCACTCGTAGAGATGCGGAACGCGCGAGACGGCGAGATCCTTTCCAGAAGGATAAAGGCCCAGAGGCGCATGCCGAAAAATAAACTGCTCCATAGAGTAGGTGTCCAGAGACGGTTGCCCAGAGGCGTGGTGACCCAGAGGTCCAGTACTGGCCGCCCAGAGGCTAATGTGTCACAAACTTCTTGGAGAGGAACCCGTAAAGTGTTAACAATGAGTCTCATACCCCACGTTCGCACTAAACGGTTTACTAACCAATAGCAAGCTCACACTCCAAACAATAAAAAGTCCACCTCGTATCATCGGTAAACTAGACCCAAAGGTCAAAACGATCAATCGAATAGGTCGGGGATTAACCGAAAAGAAAATACACACGGTTCCATAGGCCGGAGATTTCCTAACCATTTAAGCACCTTTCCACTTCGCTCGACGTGCTAAAAAATGAGTGTGAGATTTTTATTATAGAAAATAATGGTGCGAAACGGATTTATAATGTATTTTGAAATCACTTTAAAACGGCTTTTGAAAACTCTCCTATTATGGAGTAATTAATTTAATAATTAAAAATAATATTATATAATAATTTCGAAAGCCATTTAGGAGTGAAAAATCCTTTGAAAATAATTCATAAAACCCGTGTACGAAATCGAGATACAAATCACAAAGAAATCAATAAAATCAGAAAATCACTGAAAATATTCTAAGTGTTGGAAAATAGTCCAAAAATGATGCGAACCCAAGTTCGAAAAATTATCGGACCAGCAAACTGAATCTGAATGGAATGAAATTTGGTAGGCATATAGTCCAACATCCCTGCTCCAAAGTGCAAAAAGAATCGGGAAATTCCGACTTGAAACGAAGAAACGGCGTCGTCTCAAAGTCGGACAAAAATCATAAAACTTTACTGTGTCAAAACAGTGTAAAGGTCCCACTTCGACGACATGGTCGAAGGGTCACATTAACTCAGATCTTGATGAAAATTTGCAAGAGCATAGTAAAGTACTCCTACTTTGATATGCAACAAGAATCGTTCAGTTTTGACTTGCAACGAAGAAACGACAATGTTTCAAAGTTGGTCCGACGATAACTGAAAATGATCACTATTGTCAAACAGTTTCTGGGTGCTATTTCGGTAATAGAAACGAAGTATCTAATGCACCCAGATCTAAACCAAACTTTGCATGGTTAAAGATCTCGATCTCATCTTTTTAACGAGACCAAAAACAATGAAATCCGACAAAGGACGAGCCCGGGATGGCGTCGCAAAGTCGGGGTTCTACGCTGAAAACAACGGGAGAAAAGAGACTAAGGCCTATAGCTATGCACTAACTGGCCAGAGATGAAAAACCACAATTTTGGCATAGTAAACTTCAAATTCTGGCAAAATGAATAAAATGAAAGTTGTAGCTTAGTTTCTAAGATTTCCGGAATGACCAAGATCGTCAAATTCCGACCAGAGATGAAAATTCTATGACTAAAACAATTCTCAGATCTAAATTTTATATCACTGTCGTTGTGCTCTCGGGACAGTGGTAAGAATGCACATTTTTGACCAAATTAACTTCGATATTTCATGAAACTCAAACATGAAAGTTTTTGCTCTAAATCTATGCTTTCCAGAACATCCAAAATTATTAGATTTGGATAAGAAACGAGTAACTTATGGCCAAATCAATTTCAGGTTTTTATTTTATCAACCCTGTAGTTTGTTGTCAGGTCAGCGACAAACAAGCATGATTTAGAACATTCAAACCTCAAAATTAGGCAAAGCACAAAACATAAAAGTTATAGGGTACAGAATAAGCTTTCCAGAACTTCAAGAAAATCTTAATTCCGATTTAAGATGAATGAGATATGCCTAATTTACTTACAGCAATAAACTAATTATAATTTCAGCTAGCATATACTACAAGTACCTTATGTGCACACCCCAAAATGAAAGCAAAGATGATCAAAGAGCTATGATTCACATGTTACATAATAAAACATGTGTTACTAACTGATTACCAAAATCAAAAGATGATTAAACACATATTAGAAGAGGTTTTTAGCAATATACCTCTCTTGAAAGCAACAAAGACTATTATAGCATCAACCCAAGTTAGCAAAAGATGATTAAGAGGCTATAAGATCAAAAAAACACATAAAACATGTGTTACCAAATACATTTCAGAAATGAGAAAGATATAAAAATGGATTTGAGGTGGGTATTTGCATTACCTTTGCATAGAATGACTTGCATAAGCTAAAACTAGAAGGAGATGAAGATAGAGGCCATTTTTGTTATGAAAGCTTTAGGAAATGATTAGGGTTTTGATTAGGGTTGAATGAATGAGGTTATGAGAGTATGAGATAATTTATAGAGGAGGTTTAGGGTGGGTTATTGGCTTAGGTTTTGTAACCCAATAAGAAGAGAGTTATTTACATGTTTCCAAAAATTAGTCTAAGTGTTCATATATGTTTATAAAACTCATTTTTTTCTTATCCAAACCCATTTTAAAATCTCTCCTCAAATATTTAACTTTCCAAAAATAACATTTTATCCTCATTTTAAAATCCCATATTTCCCATTTAATTAAAATAGCCTTTTCAAATAATAAATTTTATTATTCCAAATCCTTTTATGCTTCATTAAAATAAATAAAAAACCTAACTTTTATTTATTAATTGGTAATGCAAATCCCGGGTTGTTACACTCCACTATAACCATATTGGTCAAATATTTGGAATTTGTTACAAAGGAACTGAATTAAAAGACATAGACATCGAACATCATAGAAGAAACCAAATTAGACATCATTATGGAATAACAAAGTAACTAAAGCAATTTCTAAGGATTTGCGACATAGGCCACATCTATTAGAATGAATGATAATCAACACGCTTATTCCTCGTACCGGAAGCCATAAACAAATGTACAACAAGGATTATAAGGTGTTGTATTCTATTATCAGGAATATCGATGTGAATTGGGCAAAATTTCCTCAAGATAAGATATTGCCTTCTTCGAGCAATCTAGAAAGATCGTTTTCTATGGACTTTACATAATTCGTCTTATGGTGTCCGAAAACGTTCTTATTGTGCTTAACGATGCGCAAAATGTTACTTACGTGGGTAATAAATTCTTTTCACCAATGAAACTCCAGTAACAGTTCCTTTGTATATCTCTTATGATAAATATTTACAACACTTTCAACAACAAACTTTATCAATGGATGCCACCATGAAAGGGAAAAGATTAGAAGTTCATAAGGATGGTAGTGGAGAAGAATTTAGTGAAGAAGAAACCTGGAGTCATGATAGCACTGGGTCGGCTAAAGTTATTTCCTCGAACATCGCCACTTTTGGGACGCCGCAACTTCACAAAACTCAACTTTTATTATCCCAAAACCCAAAAAAATTCCTAAAAAGTGTCTTTCTAAAAAATAGTTCTAAAATGAAAACAATTTAAAAAGAGCTATCAGGAACAAAGAATTTTATGGGAAAAATCTAGAAAAAGTTATCGGGTAAGTCACGATTTCCATCTCCTTCCATTTCTCTGCTTCCTCCACCTCTACACCAAGGTATCGACCATCTACTTCTCCGGAGCAACCCTCAAAGGAAGGAGATGGTAGAAGTGGTAGTGAGTATGAAACAAAAAGTGGAGATGATAAAGAAGATGAATCGCCATGTCTGTATTGAATAAAGGTAATATAAAACTTCTATTTAAGTCATATAAATTAATTTGTTCACTTCATATTTACATTGTCTTCGTATGTACACACACACATACATACATACACATACATATGTGTGTGTGTGTGTTGGGTTTGCTAAGAGTTTTGCTTGGTTGTTTATGTGCTTGAAAGTATCGCTTGGTTGTGTGCATTTATCTTGGTTGCATTTATCTTGGTTGTTTTTTCTCTTGGGAATATTACATGGATGAAGTATTGCTTGGGAGTAGTTTGTGTCGGTATTGTGTTTCAGTTTGTGGTTATTGATGTCTCAAAATAGTTTGTGGTTCATTTGCAATTATGAGGTGCGTTGTGGTACCATGGAATGTGTAACGACCTATAAAATTTAACGATTTTTAATAACATAATTAACTGAATTTTTCATGAAAAATAAAACGGTAAAATTTAACAATGAAAATTGGATATTTGAACACCTCTATTTAAACATGGAAAATGGTAAATTTTTATGGAAAAATATGAATGTTAGTTTTGTAATTTTCAATTTCAATTTAAAAATCAGTTAATTTGATGAAAATAAAATATTTTCGAAACCTGAATATTTTTATATAATAAAATTTTAAATCATTTTCTAAGTGAGACATCATATTTCGTTTCGCCAAATTTGGACTGCTCTTATCTTATTGTTGGCAAATTAGCAGCATTTTGGCAGCGAATATCGACTTTTGATAGGATGATCGTATCATCCATATCTATGTATCATTTTGTTCATGTCGTCATGCTGATCTCCGTAGTATATTCATTTGTACATTTCGGAGTCAGGTGTGTAGTGAAATCTGCATAACGACTAGCCAAACTGCTATCGCATTTGAGTCTCTTTGGTTTCCTATGTCCCTTGGTTGTCCACCGTATAATAAACAGCCACTTGCTTTTATGACTTCCCTAAATTCAATTCAGCTTTGACTATTGTCATTTCCATTATTATTTGTGGTACGCTGCCTCTTTCTCTTCTGTCTGTTCACATTTTTGAAGAAAAGAAAGAAAAAAGGAAAAAAACATATATATAAAACAACGTCTATTTATATGAACAGTTTGCATCATCTTCTATTTTTTTTCCATTTCCTCCTCACCCTATCTTCTCTCTTCTTTTTTTTTTTTTGAAAATGGGTAAATGGGCCAAGCCCAGAAAGTTTACAGAAATAAGAATCGGGTCATACTGAAAACCCGAAACCAAGAATACAAACACAAGCGACACGAGCAAACCCTAGAACTCAGAACACAAGCGCCTCCAAAACATTCGAGCTCAAAAATGGCGGAGCAAAACAAAAGAGGCGAAAAGAAAATCAACAAAAATCACGAAAAAGAACGCTCGCTAGAGCTTAAGGGGGTCTCCACTCCTTGATTTCTCTATCTCGAAGCCTGGAGACAACAGGATCTAGGCTAAAATTGCTTTGTAGAGTAGTTTTAGTCATAGTATCCTTGTAGTTGTTCTCCTTGCTATTATGGTTGCTACCGAGCTTCAGTTTGTCAGAAGCCTCTTTAAGCTTAGTCCTTGGAAGATCTGAGCTGTAATCAGCGCTATAGACGCTGCTCTCTCCATTTTCCCACACAGATAAGTGGTAGATTTTATTATTGAGCTTGCTGATGTAGTAAGAGTCTCCTAATCTTTGCTCATTATCAGGAAGGGAAAAGTTGTTGTTAGCCTCATCTATCCAGCGAGTCCTCATGCTATAATCAGGTAAAGAAATGTTTTGATTAGTACAAATACCTATATTAGTCTTATTATAATTAGAATTGAGAGACTTGTTACTTCCCTGACAGGTTGCAGTCTGATTGCTTTTGTTTCTATCCTGATAAGTTGCAAACTGATTGCTAGGAAAGTTGTCGACAGTGTCCTTGCTAGCGGCATTGGAAGGAACCTTATAAGATGAGTACTTGTAGTTATTGAAGTCCTTGTTTCTATGAACAACAGCATTGGATATGATGATGTTGTTTTGCAATTGACAGTCATAAGGAAGCAGAGGCTCAGAGTTGAATGGACGGCTCCCCCTATGCATATTAGGTAAAGAGTAATTCAAATTATTGTTTAGTTTGAAATTCGAATTGTTAAAATTTGGATAACTTCCCTTGCAGGAATAATTCCTGGTATGCATAGTGGAGTAGCAACCTTCAACAGAGGGACTGCGATTGATGGAACTAGATGGCTTATTCACTATATTATCATCAGAAGCAGGGAATTGAGAACTTTTATTAAAGTTCTCCTTCTGTAAGTATTCTTCGACAATGTTCTCATAGTTGTCTTCAATAGAAATATTATGAGGACTGTTGTTATTTCTGCTGAATTTGTGAAGAATGATGTTAGATTCAATTTCGATAGTTTTCCAAAGCTGAATACTGTCAGTTTCAACTTTGTTATGAAATCTGTTATTTCTTTCTTTCCAAATAAAGTAGATGACAGTAGTAAGCATTACCGTAGCTTTGTTGAAATCTGCTTTCTTTCCTTTGTAAGCTTTCTGAAAGTAGTGAATGCTGTCTCTAATGTTTTGGAGAGCCAAATTTTGATTTATGTTGAGCTTATTTTTGGCAATGAACCAAACATGTCTAGAGTAAGTACAATCAAAGAATAGATGATCAATGTTTTCAATTTCAGTATTGCAAAATAGGCAATTGATATTTCCAGAGTTTTTGTTCCATTTTCCACACCTTTCTCTAGTTGGAAGACGATTTAATAATGCAAAGTAGGTGCAAAAAGCCATTTTTGGACAGTTAGCAGAGTTCCAAACTGAGTTGTGCCAATCAACTTCCATTTCCCTACCTTTTAAAAAATCCCAAATGTTTTTAAAGGAGAATCTGCCCTTAGTAGATAATTTCCAGCACCAAGTATCTTCCAATGTGTTAGTGTCTATAACAATTTTATTAATTGTAGAATCAAAGATGTTAGTTGCAGGAAATGCTTGTGAGTTCCAAGTAGAGTTTTGTATAATAGTGTCAACTGAAGCCCCTACTTTTCCATAGTAGTATAAGTTGTTCCAGCCTAGAAGGTTGATGAGTGAATTGCCATTGATCCAAGGGTCAAACCATAGGCTAGTGCATTTTCCATCTTTAAATTTGCGCTCAATAAGCTTGGCACCAATTTCTCTGCAACTAAGAATATTTTTCCAGACATAAGAATAATGACTTTTGATGGGCATAGACCAGAAATTTTTCCTTTTGACATACTTGGCCCTCATCCATTCAGCCCATAATGATTTGCCTTCAATGAATTTCCAAAAAAGTTTAAATTTGCAAGCTTCATGGATATCTGAAAAGTTTCTGATTCCCAGTCCCCCAGCTTCCTTGGTTTTAGTAATGGTGTTCCACGAAATTTTATGAGATTTTCCATTCCATATGAAGTTGGAACAAAGTTTTTCAATTTTTTTCAAGGTTTTTGCTGGAATGTTTTGAGATTGCACCCAGTACATAATGATAGCAGTGACTACAGTATGAATAAGTTCAACTCTACCTGCTATAGAAAGCATTCTGCTAGACCAGTTAATAATTTTGTTTTGAATGGTTTGATAGAGTTTGACACAATCTCTTTCCTTAATCTGATTATTACTGAGGGGTAAACCAAGATATTTGACAGGGAGATCACTCAGTTGGAAATTTAAAATGTTGAGAATATCAGACTTGTTCTTGCAATCTTTGCTGAAAAAAATTTTGCTTTTATTTTCATTAATGAGAAGGCCTGCTTGATTTTTGAGGTTGTCAAAAAAATTTTTAATGGCAGCTGCAGAGAAAGTATCAGCATTTAAAAAAATTAGTAAATCATCAGCATATAAAAGATGAGTTATACAAGGGATAATGGAGTTAATAGGTTTCATCTTTTTATATAACAGATCCATTTCCATTTGAAGGGAGAAATACTCCATAGCAATAGTAAAAAGATAAGGGGATAAAGGGTCCCCTTGCCTGATTCCCCTATTGCTGTGGATGAATCCACAGGGAGATCCATTAACAAGAATGGAATAGGAAACATTACAGATACATTCTTTAACTAAGTTACAAAATTTCTCATTAAAACCAAGTTGACCCATCATGTAAATAATAAAATTTCTGTTTATTTTATCAAAAGCTTTGTGAAGGTCGATTTTGAGACACATTTTGTTTTTACCAGCATGGTTGAAATCCCTTAAGAGTTCATGTGATAAGAGGGTATTATCAACAATAAACCTGTCAGGAATAAAAGCACATTGGTTTTTAGAAATAAGAAATTTTAAAAAGCATTTAATTCTGCTACTAAGAATAGAGGCAATAATTTTGTAAAGGAAATTGCAACAGGCAATGGGTCTGTATTCACCCAGACAAGTAGGATTTTTGGTTTTAGGGACAAGAGTTATAAAAGTATGATTAATATTTTTTAAAAGCCTACCAGAAATGAAAAATTCATTTACTGCCTCATATAACATGTTTTTAATATCATCCCAGTGAGTTTTGTAAAATTTGGCCCCAAACCCATCTGGCCCAGGGCTTTTATCATCTTTGGCAGAAAAAACAATTTTTTTAATATCATCAATACAAATAGGAGCAAGGAGAATATCCTCACTGTTAGGATGAAGAACATACTTAGGAAAAATGGTAGGAAAAGTGTAAGTGTTATTATCAGTATTAAACAACTCAGTGAAATAGAGAATAGCTTCTTTTTCAAGTAAAGTGGCATCATTGATAATCTTACCATTACTATTGATTAATTTACCAACATTGTTACGATACTTCCTGCCAGACATTTTAGCATAAAAGAATTTAGTAGGCAAATCTCCTTGAGAAAGCCAATTAACTTTGGCTTTCTGCCTAATGTTAACAGCTTCAACATGAAGGGAGTTGGAGAGGTTTTTCTGTAATTGATAGAAATCCTTAATTTTGAATTTATCAGAACAGTCCATATCAATGTTGTCCTGTAATTTAGCACATTCCTCTCTAATTTGATTAATTTCATTATTGTTTTTATGTTTGGTACAATTCCAAGCTTTGAGATTGTTTTTAGTAAAATGGAGAAAATTTCTAAAATTAAACTGAGCAGAACCATTTGAGGAGAAATGTAAGCTATTTTGAAAGATCTTTTTATAGTCAGAGTCATAAACCCATCCATTCTTGAATCTAAAAGGAAATTTTTTCCTAGTTTCAGAAATTTGAGATAATGTAAGTTGAATGGGGGTATGATCACTAGTGTATTGAGGTAATGTGTAGCATTTAAAGTCAGAGAAATGATTTATAAAAGAACTATTGACTAGAATCCTATCAAGTTTACAGTGAATGTTTCTAAATTCACCTGATTTCCAGGTGAATTTATTACCATTGATGATAGGCTCAACTAAACCAGTTTTTATGAGAAAATTAGAGAAGAATTCTAGTTTTTTTAAAGGAACTGGAATTCCTCCTCTTTTTTCGTGGACTTTAGTAATAGTATTAAAGTCCCCCATAATAACCCATGGGAGGGAAATATTATAGTTAAGCTGAACGAGAGAATTCCAGAGAAGATTTCTATCCTTTTCAAAGTTGGAGGCATAAATAAAAGAGACAAATAATTGTAAACCACCTTTATTTTTGAAGCTGCAATGAATGAATTGAATATTCAGGGTAAAGTTACAGAGGTCCCAAATGGTAGGATCCCAAAGAACAATGATCCTACCATTTCCCCCCGTTGAATTATTGTGAATAAGATGCCAATTATTAAGGTTATTAATCCTAAACAGATCAATGTTTTTATCCGACAATTTGTGTTCTAAAATGCCTACAAGAGAAGGTTTATGAGAAGACAATAAATTTGAAAGGTCTAATTTCCTCTCAGGAGAGTTTAGACCTCTGACATTCCAAGTAATGATATTCATAAAATAAAATAAGGGAATAAAGGATACTAAAGGATACAATAACAGCTAAGTCAGAATTTTGCTGTTAATTCCCAAGCTTTCAGTAGCTTTTTCTCCTTTCCTTTTGCAGCCTTTTTTGTTATGAACTTTGAGGAATTCTTCCCATTTTGGGTTTTTAGTAATGTATTTCTTCTCAAAAGAGTTAGAAGTTGGGCTGTCTGGATTGCCTTCTGTATTGTTATTTATGATTTCATGTATGGACTTTTTCCTGGTCTTCTTTCTTTTGCTTTTGACAGGGGAGGAGGAGACAGAAGAGAAAAGCAATCCAGCATTCTCCATCAAGGATTCAGGCAAAGCACTCCTTTCTGAAGAGTTGAATTTTGAGGGAATTTGGTAGTTTGAAACAGAATCTAGTTGATTAGAAATCATATTTGTAACTAAAATTGCTTTCTCCTGAAGGGGGGGAGGAGGCAAGAACTGTTCTATCTGATCCTCTTTGTTGTATGTTTGAATATTATTATCTTTCTGAGAAATGCCATAATGATCTGAAGAGGCAACTGTTTCCATCTTTTGCTGATCAGTATCCATGGCTACATTAAGTGTTGCGGTTTTATCCTTATTCTCATTTGAAAAAGCTTGTGGGGTGAAACTCTCAGATTGCTCAGTCAAATTTTCAAGATTTTTCCCAACATTTTCTATAGGGGCCTCCAAGCTCAAATTGGTTTCAGAAATTTGTAAAAGATTTTCAGTATCAAAATTGTTAGAAGCGATATTATTATCAGAAGAGATCTTTTCCAGAACTTGATTTACTTGAATATGATCGCTTTCATTTTCTGAAATGTCCATAGAGTTTTTATCCAAATTATTATTGGAAGATTTTTTCTCTTTCCAAACTGTTTTCCAAGAGCAAGTATCAGAGAGATGCCCAAAGCAAGCACATTTTTGACATCTAGGAGGAATAAATTCATATTCTATGACTTGTTTGATGCTTTCTCCATCGTGCATGGATATTAATGCTATGTCTGGTAGATCATCCGTGGCCTTTATCTCTACTAATATTCTGGCATAGCTAAGACGAGTCTCCTTAGCTGTAGGCTCGTCTAGTTTTAGTGGTTTCCCCACTACACTAGCTATGACGGCAAAGGCCTCCTTATCCCATAAACGGAGGTTTAATTCAGGTAATCTAATCCAAATTGGATAGGTAGAGAGAAGGTCACGATCAAGAATTAGATTCTTGTCCCATCTTTTCAAGATTATTAATTTGCCATTAATAAAGAAGGGACCATTTTGAGTAACTTTGACACAGTCTTGTTCCATTGAGAATCTAATAATGAAGAAGCCATTGTTTCTTGTAAAGATTTCAAAGTTACCCAAAGGGTTCCAAGTTTTAGAAACAAAATTCCTGAAATGATGATAGTTTGGACGAGTTCCATATACATAAGCTATGATAGAGTTGCTCCATTTATCCTCAGTCCTTTTGCTTATTTCCTCTTTAACGACCACTATCTTCTTGTTACCCAAGTTAATGGGGGCAGAGTAACTGAGATCAGTATTATTGCTGAAGCCACCATTCTTGACTAAATCTGCCCAGGATGAGGCTGCCCTTGTTGAATTGGGTATAGCAGAAGGTTGAGTTCTTGGTGTCTTCGTCAATTGGCTGGATCTTGATTGCCTGTAAGACTGATTAGGGTACTTTTCCCGTCCTATTGACACAGGTCTAGCCAATGATCTATCTGATTGAGCCATTGATGATCTTTGCGAGGGATTCTGGGATTTTGCAGAATTGGCTCTGCGCCGATTCATAACTAATTGGAATCCTTCCTCATCTTGATCAGGTGGTTTATCCTTAGGATTAGAAGGAGGAGAGGAAATGAGAGAAGGATTGAGAAGGTGAGGGGAGCCTCTAGAGATCTGATCAGGGTTTTCTTCAAAGATTGGGTTATTTTTGATTACCATGGAAGCCATTAGGGTTTTCCACCAAACAACTCTTTTGATTTGAATTATGATTACGTTTCCAGTTTTTACTCTCTCTCTTCTTTTTCGATTCTGCTAAAAAAAAATATACAGAGCATAGTCACACCTGAAACATATTTTTGTTTTGCATGTTCATCAAGTGCTTTCGTATCTCCTGCTCGCCCTTGTTCACTTTGATCACCCATACAACGCTGCAACATCGGCTCAAACCCTCCGGCCCCTCTCCTGACAAATGCCCATACACCATTCCCCTCCAACGAAATGCCAACTCCACCTACCCCATGCCTCCAGCCGTTGCTTCGCACCCACGGCCCTACGGGCCGCTGCCGCCATGTCCATGGCCATCGACCTTGCATCAAAACTCCACCATGCCGCGACCTCCACCCTCAACTGCCATGCCTCACATCAACGTCAATTGTGCTCTACCCCAATACCCAAACGCCATGTTTCCTTCCCGAAGCCACAACCGGATTCAACACGTGACTCAGCCCTTCCTTTCCTTCGCCCTACCCAGACTCACGTCCCCCACTGTTCTCCAACCTTCGGCCTCTCACCCACCGAATGCAGCCTGCACTTCCCCTTTCTCTATCTAGCTTGCCGCCATCTGACACTCTCCACTGCTATAGTCGAACACTAATTCACTACCTCGCGTGTGCCACCGAAACCCATCATTGCTTGTTTCCAGGATGGAAAAAAAGAAAAAAAGTTTATATATATATATATATATGTGTGTGTGATTGCATGAAACTGTTGTTGCCTCTCACCTTCTTTGCATCACCTACTTCTCTGGCCGTGCCTAGCATTCAACCTGCATCCAGCAACTCCTCCAAATAGCCTCACCATTCGCCCTTGCTTCCCGCCTCAGCCCGCAAGCAGCAGCCCGCTTCCCCATCCACTTCTCTCATGTTTGCCTACGCCAACTCCATTGAGCATGCAACATCCCTACAATATCCATTGGCGAGCACAGCAACCTCCTATTTTGTTTGTTTTTTTATATTGTTTTATATGTACATATAAGTTACATATAAAAATATTTTAATCTACACTGATATTTTTAAATATGATTGATTACATACATATTGCATATATATACAGGCCGGTTCTAGGGCTAGGCCCACCAGACGGCCACCTAAGGCAACCCCCCGGATGGGGACAACGGGGGGAGAAACAGGAGGTCTAAACAGTTTAGTATTTAAAAAACATTACATTTTCATGCAATGTAAATACAACGTTAGTGTAGTGGAAATGAGCAAACCTGCCTCATGCAAGTTGCGGGTTCAATTACTGTCGTCATTATATTTTGCATAATTTCCAGTTGCGCAGGCCTTTCCATCAAAGTACTGTTTTTCAAAAAAATTGGTTGCCTAGGGCAACCCATTCACCTGAACCGGTTCTGTATATATATTATATAGTTGATACAGGGTATTTGTTTGAAGGGTATATATGTATATAATGTGTTAAAATATATATTTAAATCTACTATTAATAATTGGAAATAGTTTTGTAATAGCTTTAAAATATATTACGTTTAAATATCCATTTGGAAATCTTTGGAAAAAAAATAGGTTTATAAATTTTAAAAGGAATTTTGAGAAAAGTATATGTTTTGATTTTAAATTAAAATATAATATATAGATATGTTATTTTAAATATGTATTTTTATATTGAATATCGGTTTTAAGAAAATAATAATAATATAATATACATTTTGTTTCAGTTATATCAAGCTGATTCTGATTTGTTTCATCGATTCCTTATTATCAGTCGTGTTCGTTGAATCTATGTTCATCTTGCTTTGCTTTGAGATTTGTCATTTGGATTGGTCGATTATCGAGTTCGTGATTCAATTTGTAGCTTATTGTGTTGTCTAATTTCTCTAGCCTCGAAAGGTGAGTAATCACTCACGATTAACATTTTTATATTTAGTAAATTTAATTCATATGAAATGAGGATTGAAATATGTTGTTAAATTTGAATTGTTAGATATTTAATTATTAAATATGATATGTCATTATCTGTAATTGTTTACCTATGACATATGACACCATAACTTGTTGTATATATTATATTATATTGTTAGTGATGACATATGTCTGCTATTAATATGTATGTCATTTTATAATATTATTTTATTGTTCTCACTCAGCAAGTTCCCTGTTAGTTTAGAAATCCCTATGGATTGAAATGATACATACCCGAACGCTCTTGTAGATTAGGGGAAAATCGTTATGTGTTGAAATGATAAACGTAAGCGATTTTCATTGATTTTGAAATTTTGGCATTGCGGGTTGAAATGATATATATCTGTAAACATTAAATTATTATGAATTGAAATGATAAATATCTATACCGGTTGACCATAGGTTAGAAAATTATGTACGAACACCGTTTGTCTATTTTGAAAATAATTTCCAAAACTTGAAAGGAAATATATGGGTTTTAATAAATATTGATTTTTAAATATAATATAAAAAATTTAATTTTAATATATGTGTAAAAGTTAGAATTTTGAAATTATATGTTTTGGAAATTTTAAATTTATAAGTTAAGTTTTGAAAAATATAAATTTTAAGATTTTACTTATAATTTTATTATTTTAAATATATAAATAAGATTTAAAATAGATTTCATAATAATAATATATATTATAATTATTATTATTATAATAAAATTCAATAAGAAGTTAATTTAACTAATATATATATAATATGTTTTAATATTTATTTTCAAATTATATTAATATGTTGAAAATATATTTTGTATTAACTTTAGTAAAATAAAGGTAGGGAAGATAAATTTAGTTAATTTGTAATTTGATTTGTTTAGGAATTTAATATAATTAAGATTTGATTAGAAACTTATTTTGAGATTTTGAAAGGTATGTTTTTACAACTTGATTTAATTAAAAGTGATTAAACGAATATTGTCAAATTTAAATAAAGTTGAATATTAAATTTTGGTTTAAATTTTTAATTGGGAATTTTATTTAAATGCTTATAAAAGGTGACTTAGGTGAATATTTTAGAATATTATATATAATTGAAATTAGATATTTGATTTATTGATTTTATTTAAATTTGTAATTTGAGATTTATTTAAATGTTATTAAAATGATTTAGCGAATAATTTCAAATTTAAATAAATTTAAATGTTGACTTTGGAAATATAAATGAAATTATCAAATTAAGTAATTGTAAATGTTTAAATATTTAACTTTGGAACCTATTGAAATTAAAATGGTTTAAATTTGTAGTTCAAAATCTGGATTTGAAATCGATAAATTAAAATGGTTTTAATGAGAATTTGAATTGAGATTGATTTAAATTGAATTTACAACTAAAGGTTTATTTGAATTGATTTGTAAAATTGGAGGAAACCAATTCTAGTTTGAAACTATTTTAATATATAAACCATTGTATGATTATGATTATTGGAAATGGAAATGATTTAAAGTGAATAATGATTTTAAAGTGATATGATTTTGAAAGTAATATGATTTCGAAAGTGATATGACTTCGAAATGTATATGATATTTCGATATGAAGTATGGACTGTTTTGAAATAAACGTTTGGTTGTTAAAGAAACTGAGATCGGATATTGTCATACTCTCTTCAATACTGAAAACCACTTTATCAACTGTGTACTTTGTGGAGAATCTAGAACGAAGTAGGATGGTTTGGCGACGATTCTATATGAGGTATTAGCGGAGCCTTGACTCCCGCGAGTCGGCTTGATGTGGCTAAAACAGGAGTCATGCCTGGCTAAGTGAGGTCGCACTTTCAATTGGGCACATTTCTTCGATACCATTCTATTACCTTGTGATTTGATTGGGTGCACCTTTGATTTGGGAGTGTGTCTCGAGGTGAGCGGTAGTAGTTGCTAGCCGTTTCCACCCGTCCGGATCCGCAAAATGGTAGTATCCTACCCTTGGCATTACCTCACGTGCGTTGTCACTTGCCTTATTGGGCCCACTACGAGTTTGGTTTGTACCATACATATGGAGTACACCCTGAGTAAACCACCGGTTTGGTGGAGCTTACAGTATCTGTATAGACTACGGGAATATATAAAATGTGTTAATGGGGATATGGGTAACGCCTTAACGCTATTTTAATAGTTTACTTTACTTTAGACATTATATATGTAGCGTATTGTACTATGTATGTAGATAGTTTAACTGATCCTTAAAGGATGGTAATCCCAAACATACTTTAAGTTATTTTGTATTTCAGTTGACGTTTCACTTGAATTGAATTTACTGGTATAAGAATGTTAATCCTGACTCGAGTGTTTTGTGTTTTGCTTTATGCTCGGGTTAGACTGATCGTCACAGCATTTGAGACTCGCCTTTGGAGCTTGGAGCTTTGCTTGAAGATCTATCTTATCTCTGTTCAGCTTTCTGTCAATTCCAGACAGTTGCTTATGTTCAGTCTTGTCACTTACCTTTGTATTTGAGACTACTCTGTATTTGAGATTTCTGTTGTATTTTGTTTTAAAACTCTGATTTTTTTATAGTAGCTTCATGAACTACTATTATCTTTTCCGCTGCTTATTGTTATACTACTCTATGTCTATGATTCTGTGATTGACTTTATTTACTGTATATGCTAAGTTTTTCCAAATATAAATTAAAAATCTGTTGTTTTGAGCAATTCAAGTTTGACATGAGTGGGTGATTGTTGATTTGAATGGTTCGAAATACCAGGTCGTTACAGAATGGAAGAGTTAGTATGCAATATTATGTGTGTATTTTTGTGGTATGGTGTGTTATGTTATCGAATGGTGGTATGCAACAATATGTATTACTCAGTAGTCAAAATTATGTGTTGTAATCATTAGTTTATTTAAATGTTTATTTGTTTAGTTTATTGTTTAAATAATGTGCAAATATTTCTTACTATCATTTACTTTGTGACTTTTTGACTATTTTCGATAATGACAAAGGAGGATAGAAATATGAGGTACATTGATAGGGGAGGAGTATTTCATATTATAGATATATATAGTTGTCATCACCAAATAAGAAGAATGTTGAGTCTTGTCATTTTAGTTTTAAAACAACAACTATATATTTCTATAAATATTGCATAATTATATTTCTTACAGAATATTTTCAAAAGTAGACAACAAGCTACTACAATCAAGGCATTGAAGATCAACTGTCAAGTTTTGTCTCATAATAAGTCTAGAATAGAATGTACAATATCCTTTGATGATTGCACATACTTGAAATCTTTTAAAATGATCAAAAATAAAATGTCTTTAAATCTAAATCATTTTTTCAAAATGAATAGCTATTTCTCAATCAATTTTAATAAAATGGCATCCATGGCGTCCATCTTCCGCTCCTCTTCATCGATTCTTCTCGTCTGCTCTATTCTTGCCGCCTCCATTCCATTTCCTCTTCCCCCCTTTCCTTCCACCCTCCTCATCCTTTGATGCTTAAGAAGAAGTGATTCAAACCCTTCTTGATGTAGATATGGGATGCGAATTTTCAGCGATGAGATCTAGCCATTGCTTCTCTCTGTCTATTGTCGCTTCAGTGGCCAATGTCTCGTCTCCTCGTCCTAATTCAGTGGTCGTTATCCCTTTTAGTCATGTTGAGAATCATGATCAAGCTATGTACTCTAAGTCAAGTCTGGTTCTGCTCAAACTACTTCTCCACTTGGTGTGGGTTGTCTGATATCCACCAATCCCCTCCTCGCCTTATGTAATGAACTAGATGATCTATTGGTTGCTGCTACTCCTTCTAACTGTCGAACCTCTCTTGGTAACAACTTGTTGTCTCCTATGTGGGAAGAAACTAATATTGATTCATTCTAGAAAGAACGGTTGTTGGATTGGATAATATTATGGTTGATTCTACGAATGTTAATGGGTCTATTTGTGGTGAGGAAGTTGTTGTGGTGGCCATGGATGTTGTTGTCGAGCCTTCTGTTACCTGGCATGCAAGGTTTTTGTATGAATCCCAAAAAGAGCCCACCTATTGCTACTAACATCTGTGCTAATGTGTTTGTTCCTTCGGCTTGTCCTCATGTGCAGCCCTCTAGTTCAGATATGCAAGACCAAGTTAAAGCAGTTAAGTGGACTTCTCTTTTTAAGTCCATGCCAAATAACGCTGGAGATATTGTGCCATGTTATTTTGATGGTTGAAATTGATGGAGTAATGATACCCCAGGCGGAGACGATTCAGGCGGGTGTCGATTTTTAATTAGATTATCTCATTGGTTTTTTCTGAGATGCTAACCAGCCATACTCTGTAGTGAAAGAGTACTATATCAAAGTTGGAAACTAAAAGGTGGACTTCAAATCCATATGGACAACTCCATGTTCTTCTTCAGGTTCTCGAGGCCCGAGGATCGTCTCCGTGTTCTGAATGTTGATCCTACTTTTATTTGGGGTAAGCCATTTATTGTTACTACGTGGAGTCCTTCTGTTGACTGTGCTAGAGATCAAGTTATATCTATTCATGTTTGGGCTTATTTTTCACGCATTCCGTCTATTTTGCAACCTTTTCTTGGCCTTAATTATTTAGCTAGTACTGTTAGGAAATTGAAATGCTTTTATGTTAATATTATTTCAAGAAAAAAGCTTGTTTATGCTAAAGCGTTGAATGAAATTATCCAGATTAGCCCCTACCGAATAAGATCAAGGTCTGTGTTTCTAATAGTCATGTTGTTAAGATGGTAGTTCGATACTGTTAGAGACCAGCAATTTGCTCATCCTGTCATTCTTTTGGTTATGTCTCTGAAGCTTATCCTCGATCATTTGCTTATGTTCCACTGTTGCTCTCAGTTCGGGCCCCTCTTCTGTGCCCTTCGGTCATGACGTGGGTTCCGAAAGTGCATTTGGTGCCTGGTGATACTCCTCCTCTGTCAGAGCCTCCTGTTGGGTTGATGTTGATATGCCTCCTATTAGTCCTTCTACTATTCTGTTGTACTTGCTTTTTTCCTCCTACTGATCCTGATGTTGCAGCTGTTACTGCTTCTCCTATTATTTTGGATGAGCAAAACGGACTTGGATTTATGTGAAGTTCGCAATGAGATATATTTTTCCTTGGATGTATTTTATTCAGATACATGTGTGATGAAGACTTTGTCCTAATATGTCTCTATTATTGTATATCAGGTGATTCGTTAGTTCTTTCTATAGACGGTCAACTTACAAAAAGGAATAAAGATATGCTAGCTGATGACACTTGGGCTAGGGCATTCACTTTCTCTCCTGCTTCTATGAACTTTGTCCCTGGTCTTGCTTTTCTGTTTTGAGCCTTTTCTCGAATTGTTGGGGTTGTTCCCATGGTGATTACTCCTGTGTCTTCGGATGTGGACTGTGGCACCTCCTATTTTGAGGATTTTAAGGTCATTTATAGTAGTTGTGGCTTTTCAGCCACACTCATATGCTGTATTTCTCCTGTTTTTATAGTAGTAAATATGTTTCAGCCCTTTTCCTATACTAATTTGTATTTTATTACTATGGGAATAGAAAGTGAATAGTCCACTATAAAACCGGCTGGCTTTGCCAAAAGAATCAGTTTTCAAAATCACCAGAAGATAGAAGTCTAACTTATTATATTAGATGTCTGAGTATTTAAAAATCATAAATTTTAATAAAGGGCTAGAAATCTAAATGAATTTCTCAAAAGTCTAAATTATTTAAATAATTTATAAATTTTTGTGAAGAAGCCCTATAAAAATTCAGACATTTGACCCATTAGTTTAGACATCTGAGGTACTTTTAATAATTATTTGTTGAAGCCAGTCAAACGTCTGATTGGTTCAACTAGATGTCTAATGAGGGTATCAGATGTTTGATTAAACAAAACCAGACATCTGACCTTGTACAAACTTGTTTTTATACATCAGAAGTCGGACATCTGATTTTTAGTGCCAAACGTCTGAAATAGGTTAAAATAAACATATTCTTCTGTATTTCTGGTTCAAATGTCTAGCCCTATTTATTCAAAATGTATGACCGTGTTTTTAGAAGTTTTTAATATAATATAGTCAGACGACTGACCACATGATTCTGACATCTGGGAATAAATAAATGGCCTATGACCCCGGGGAGGAAAGTAGTAAATAACTATCATAATAAGCTAAGCTGAAAGAGAGTTCGGGGAGGCTGCCATTGAATTAGCGTGGATGTTGCCACAAAGAGAGGGCTAGTTAGATAGGGCAAATAGGGCTTGATCATTAAGTTCTCTAAGTGAAGGTGGCGAATCCTAATCTTTTTCAATTCGAAGGGTATTTGATTGATGCTTCAGGCTAACTAGTGAACTTCACTATTGGCTCGAATTCCACCTTTGAACTAGACGCCCTAAGTTACGTATGGAAGGAAGAACCGAAGTATTGCACCCTAGGTGGGAGTCATCAGTTATGGAGGATGTTCTTCTATCTTCTTTTTATTCCTGGGCTTGAATTACCAAACCTAAGCAGCTTGTCCCTTGAGAACCATTGGGTCTACCGCTTCCCATTCAAAGCAAACTGCTTTTTGGTTCTTTTCAATAGAAATGGCAGGACTTGTTCTTTGATTCAAGGTTCGTTGTTGGGCACACCCTTCTACTCTTGGTTCGGAAGATAAATAAGATCAGAAAGGCCAAGTCAACAACTGATATAAATATCTTCTCTGACACCCGAAACCTATGTGACTTTCTTGGAAAGCTTGCATAATCTGCAATCCATCAGTGGCACTCGTTTGCTTCTTCAATAAACAAAGTACTTGAAGACCAAGTAAAGGCTGCCTGCCGCTATTAGAAAGAAAAGGAAGACAGTCTACCGGCTAAATCTATACTTTTTAACGGAGATTATAATTATGTCACCTACTCTTTCACTCGATAATGAAGTGCTCTCATTGGTCTTCAATCGCTTGTGGTCGCCTTAAACTAAGAACAAGATATGAATGAAACAAGTTTCAACAATCATAATTTGGTACACTAAAAGCAGTCAAAACAACCGTGAAAACGATGGAGTTTTGATTAGCAAACGCTCTTTCTTAACTAAAACACCAGCTACTAATCAGTCATGGGACTGTTTATCTAAGAATGAGGTTGGTCTATTGCAAACTCGAGTTGAAAGAAAGTTTGTTTCTGCGTTTCCCTGACTTTAGAAGTTCGTGATTCAAAAGTTAGGCGGACTCTAAAAGAAAGGAGGCTACCTCTACTTGTAGAAAGAGCTAAAGTGAGGGACCTATTATTTCTATGTGTGATCACTAAAAGAATGCGACCTCATAAGGAGGAAGAAGTGAGGTCCACCTAGTATAAACATAGGCAATCAAAGGCGACTAGTGGGAGTGTTAACAAATATATTATCTCGAGCCTAGTATTAGGAGTGACTCGGAATTTGAACTTTTGACTAACTTAATAACACCTTTGCTACTCTTTTTCCTCCATTCTATAATGAACATAAGTTCGAACTGAATTACTTCTTACTAGTCTTTATTTCTCTACGTCAATGCCATTATGATCTTTCCTCTCTGAACTATTCATGATGGTTTTTTGTTTCAAAATATGATTTTTCTTTTATAGAATGAATATGTCCACACATCAAAAATGAAATGAAGTTTTCTAAGGTGAAAGAGAACTTGGACTATAAAACTTCAATCATAAGCTTTACTCATAGTTGTGAGAAGCAAAAAAGAAACGAAGTATTGAAATATGAGTCTATGAGTGTTCGATATAGGTTGACTCCTTTGTTTGTGAAGAATTTATCATAATTAAGGTATAATGTTTTTCTTATCTCATTTCTATGCTCTTTTTCAGTCTTCTACCTCAACCCTCCAATTTAGATGAATTTCTTGCAATAGTTATATATAAGTAGTATATGTCTCATTCGTGTGTAATTAATTATGGAGAAATTTTGCAAATATATCCTTATAATTATAAAAAGTAAGCTTTTAAGTCCCACTTAATTTTCTTATATAAAATATTTCCCTATTTAAAAATAGGTGAAACTCATGAGGGTCTTAGTGTAATTTCACTAACCTTAGCATGTGCTCTTAGAGTAAATTTTCATAATTCATAGCCACTCGCAATATACGTCTTGACAGTCACTTTTAAATTTGAAAACAAAAGAAGCAGAAAAGAAAAAAAAATCCCAAAAAAAGATCTATAAAATAAGGAAGGATGTAAAATAAATAAACTTTAGAAAGAGGGACGTGTTCTTAATTCCACTTAATTATTTTTATTCGCTATACAATGCTCCTTCTATAAGGCTTCCTTTCATCTTTCAAGTTTTGTAAGCATTTTTTTATTTATAGTCAAGGGTATAAGAGTTATGTAAGCATTCTTTCACTTACATCCAAGAGGTATAGCTGGACAAAAAAAGGGTCTTTGCCTATTAAATTGAAGTGTGTTTTAAACTTCCTTGCTTCGATTAGTGTACATAGCTGATCATCTAGCCCAATGCAGATGTAGGTTCCAACTCGAATCATAAAGTAACGTGATAAATAAAAAATAAAGATTTTTGGGGTAAAAGAGTACTTGGACTATGGAACTTTAATCATAAGCTTTACTCTTAGTTGTCAGAAGCGGAAAATAATGAAATATTGAAATACGAGTCTATCAGTGTGAGATATAGGTTGAGTCCTTTGTTCATAAATAGACTGTCATAACGTAGGCATAGTGAAAGAGAACTTGAACTATAGAACATTAATCACAAGCTTTATAGCTTTCAAAAATCAAAAATGAAATCAAGTTTTCCCATGTGAAAGAGAACTTGGACCATAGAACTTCAATCATAAGCTTTTGTAATAACCTAGAATTTTAAACACTTTGTATTTAAATATCTAATTTATTTAAATATTTGAATATTGGTTTTATTGTGATTAAAAATGATTTTATAACCTTGTTAACCCCTTTTTAATTAATAACTAATTATTGTAAACTTTTTTTCGAAAAATGTTTACAAAAATAAATAATTCGAAAGAAATATCGATAATGTGACTGAAAATAATTTTATCGATAAATGGCATTTTACTCGATAGAAGTTGTTCGAACTTGATATTCTTACCTAAGATATTATTGTATAATTAATTAATGACTAATATATTTTTTCTAGTTTTGGTTAGCTAAAATGGTGTGGGGGAACAAGATAAGGAATGGGTTCATTGAAAGATATTTTATAAGGAAGGCTTAAGGGCCAAGTAAAGTTAAATGAGATGGAAAGATGAGCACATGTGAGGCGCTTTTTTTCACCATAAATAGAAGGTTGCCTACGTAATAATTAACACTTAAATAATTTTACAAATACACTTCATAATATCGAAAATGTAGCTTACAAAGTAATAAACAAAACTAGGTCTTCATACTTCTTTCTCTTCTTTAAATTCCTAAACTCAAAGCAAATAAAGTCCAAAGTCCACCATATTTTGGAAAAGGTCCTAACATGTCATAGGAACAAGGAATATCAAGTCAAGGATGGAAATAGTTAAAAAAAAATGGAACACCCATCATGGGCCATGAGCAAATAGGAGGATGGGGAGGAGACCAAGAGCAAAAGTGAGCCAAAGGTGGAAGCTTTGGAAGTTTGGTGATGGTAGGAAGTGTTTCTAGTATTCTAGGTGGCTTGTGCTTGTGTTATTCTGGTTTTCAAGTGAGTTTACACACCATTGAACAAGTGTATATTTTGTGTGTGTGTGTGTGTGTTATGTGCTTGAATATAAGGTTAAAGTTAAGTATGAACTAATAAAAGTTATAACTTTGGACCTCCTATTTGTTGAAAGAAAATGACAACTCTATATTGTATATCATCACTTCTTTGACCTTCTATAACATGTGGCATGATCTTGACATAGTGTATATATGGTTGTATGGATTGTATGTTGAATTTGGAATAGATATGAAATAGTCCATACAATGATAGTTTCTATGAAAGCATTTTGAATCCCCTTTTTCTAAACTTTTTCAAATTGTTTTATATGTTAAAATATTGTAATATAATATATATACACTGTGTTTTACACAGATATAAATGTATGTGATAGTAATGAATTGGTTTGGAAAGTTGTAGTACTTATGGAATAAAGTTGCAAAAGTTATAACGAAATGATCATTATATATGCACTTTGAAAGTGGCTTATGTTCAACAATTTTTAATTTGATTTTCAAAGAAATCCTTAGAGGTTTCTTTTATGTTTTAATAAGTACTATGTGTACTTATTATTATAAAAAAAATTCGACCTTAAATCTCTTGGTAGCATGTTGAAAAAGAATCGACAACTGAAGAGTTTAAAACTTGTTTTGTGGCATAAAAATGAATCTGCAACACTTCGAATTTGAAGCACTTTCCAAATGTTTCAGAACTTTTGATTGTAGTTCTAAAGATGTTATTGTTTGTTGTTCGAAACTTTAAATGGTCCGAAGTGATATTTAAACAAAGTATTTTTCTACAATCGTTTTAGGGACGTTTAATAATATATTAGAATATTTTAAAAGTGGTTTTAAGTTTAAATATATTTTTAATAATTATTTATGTATTTTTAAAAGAGGGAATTAGGGAAAAGGTCAAACTTTGGAAAAAAATTAGGTTGTATGATACCAAGTTTCATTTTTTGGTTGAAGGACAAACTTAGAAAAAAATTAAGCCGGAGGACAATGCTAGCCATAACTAGCATTATATTCAGTTTTTACACTATACAAAATGCTAGTTATAATTAGCATTATATTCATTTTTACACTGTACAAAATGCTAGCTATAATAGCATTGTCCTTCAGCCTAATTTTTATTTCAAAGTTTTTCCTTCAGCCCAAAAATACAACTTAGTGTCCTTCGGCCTAAATTATTTCAAATTTTGTCCTTGTGCAATTTTCTACTTTTTAAAATAAGGGGTTTTAAATAGAAAACATGGTTTTTTATTGACTTTTGTTAAAATCTAAATTAGTTATTTTTAATTAATACTTTATATTGATATTTAAAACAAATTTATAAGTATTTTTTTGTTTTTTTTGTAAATGGGTAAGATTTTATTAAAGGCATTACAGCCCAAGTTACAACCCGATACAAAGCCCAAAACTGAACTGAGTAGGGTTACTTACAATCCGACACAATCTTACAACTCAACATTGCCAAAAATAAAATGCTTCATCTCCGTCTTCAGAATCATGGTGGCCGATGGTAGCTCGTACCTAGGATTTCTTCCGATGCTCAATTCTGATCCTCTTCTACAATTCGAGCTTCACCTAGTTCCCGCGAGGTATCTGCCCAATTATTGATTCTCCTTCGTACCAATTACATGTCATTCCTCACAAGTTTGCTGACCTCTTTATGATTTCTCTGTGTATTCTGAAATACTCGACGATTTCGCTCCTTCCAAATACTCCAAACGGTCGTAGTAATAGCAATACTGGCCAATTTGGTTTCCACGTCTACTTCATTTCTCCGCTGAACCAGGTGAGCTATTTCTTCCTCCATTGTACTTGTATTCCTCATTAGATTTGTTTGTCTTTTGCATTGTTTCCATACTTCATTCGAAAATTTGCAGGCAAAGAAAAGGTGCTCATGCGATTCTTCTTCTGTATTGCATAAAACGCATTTATTTTCTGTCAAAATTCCCCATTTAAAAAGTATATCCTTTGTAGGCAACCTGTTAAGAATTGCTTTGTAAGTCGTAAAAGCCATTTTCGGGTTATTTGCATGATTCCATATGATTTTGCTCCATTCAACCTTATTATCTCGTTTTCTTATCTCTTCCCAAGCTGATTTAGTAGTAAACTCAGCACCCGTTGGTTTCCATGTCCAGATATCGTTTTCTCTACCGCTGAAAATTGGCATAAATTGTATTCTATCTTTAAGATTTTGGTTTACTGGAAGCTGTGAGCAGTTCCATTCGTTGTTGTTGATAATATCTGACACTTTTCTATTGGGGCATCCATAGTCTGAAAATGTGTGAAGACCCAATATATTGATCAAAGATTCACCTGTTATCCAAGGATCTTTCCATAAGTCGGTTTCTCTTCCCAAAGCTATTTCTTTTATACTACATGTAGCAAGTGTTTCCCTTATTTTCATTATGGCTTTCCAGTTTGTCGAAGCATTGTTATCTATTTGCATGCACCAGAAATTTCCTTTAATGTATCTATTCCTCATCCAATTCCCCCATAATCCTTTTCCTGTGATTATTCTCCAAGCTTGTTTTAGAGTATAAACCATCCTCATATCTTTAATTCTTCTTAAACCCACTCCCCCTTCCTCTTTAGGTCTACACAAGTACTCATATTTAATTTTATGCATGCCTCCCCTCCAAATAAAATCTGCACATACCCTTTCTATTTTCTGAATTGAAGCATCTGGTAGTTGGAAAGTTTGTAGCCAGAAATTTATTTTGGAGTGAATTACAGTGTGAACCAATTCAATCCTTCCTGCTAACGATAAAAGTCTGGAGCTCCATCCTTGCAATTTGTCCCTTATCGAAGAGATTAAAACTGCACATTCTCTATCAGTTATCTTATTTGATGATAGAGGAACACCTAAGTATTTCACAGGGAGAACACCTTCTTCCACTTTTAAGATATCTAATATCTCACTTTTCTTGTTGCATGTCTTATTGAAGTAGCACTTGGTTTTTTGTTCATTCATTTTAAGTCATGTGTATCTTTCTAGTTTGCAGAAAATATCCTTAACCGCTTTAGCCAATGTGTTGCTGGATTTTATACATATGAGCAAGTCGTCTGCATATAGTAGGTGGGTCACTATAGGCTGAATGTGATATATAGGTTGGATTATTCTGTTATGTGCCACCAGTTCCATTTGTAACGAGAAGTATTCCATGGCGATAGCAAATAAGTAAGGAGATAGAGGGTCCCCCTGTCTGATACCTCTGTTGGATCCTAGAAAACCTTTCGGTACTCCATTAATCAGGATTGAAAAGGTTGGAGTAGTTATACATTCTCTTATTATGTTCACAAATCTTTGGGGAAAACCCATAGTTTTTAGCATATGAATGATAAAATTCCTATTTATTTTATCATATGCTTTATGAAGATCCACTTTAAGACAGAATTTATCCACACCTGGTTTGTTAAAGTTTCTAATCAGTTCATGTGCCATCAACGAGTTTTCAGATATGCTTCTCCCTTTAATGAACGCTCTTTGACATTCTGAGATGAGGTCAGGAAACACAAGTTTCATTCTGTTGCATAATATCTTGCTAAGAATTTTGTATAACACATTGCAATAAGATATAGGTCGATAATCTTCAATCCTTGACGGGTTATCTTTCTTTGGGATGAGGCATATAAATGTGTGATTAATTTCTTTAACAAATTTGCCACTTATGAAAATATCCTGCATTGCTGATAATATTTCTGCTTTCAGGGATTCCCAATGGAGAATGAAGAACTTGGATCCCAGTCCATCTGGCCCGGGACTGGAGTCTATATGAATGGTTCTCACAGCTTCCCAAATCTCTTCCATAGTGATTATCTTGTCCAGCAACCTTTTCCCCCTGGAGTTTACCATCCTTCTGCTCTGTATAACTGGTAGTGAATTATTTATTTCTCCATTGAACATCTCATTATAAAATTTTATTGCTTGCTCTTCAAATTCTGCGCTGTTAGAACATTCATTACCGTCTTGATCAATTAAATGGTAGTTATTATTAAAATTCTGCCTAACTGCCATTTTAGTGTAGAAAATTTTTGTGCATTCATCCCCTTCAGTTAACCATTTTTCTTTAGCTTTCTGTTTGAGTTCAATGGCTTTTACTCTAAGTTCTTCTTTTAGACTGCTTTGATATTGGTAGTACAACTTCCAAGTTTCTTCATTAGACTCTCCATTATCAATTGTTGTCAATATTTCTTCACATCTTTTTTGAAGTTTGTTGATCTGATCTTCACTCTTAGTTATTGTTTTGTTCCATTCTTTTAGTTGCTTCTTGATATTCTTGAGGAGTTGCACAAGTTTATAGCATTCTGTCCCCTCTTCCCTAGGAATGTTATTTATATATGTGGCCTCTGTATAACCTTCTAGTTCATGCCATTGATTGGAGTACCTGAATGGTTTTCCTTTAGTGCGCAAATTCTCCCCTTTTAAGTTTATAAGTATGGGGCAATGATCACTAGTTGAAGGGGGGAGGATACTTACTCTAGTGTTAGACAGTTTATTCATGCGTTCTACATTTACTAAAGCTCTGTCTAATTTACAAGATATTTTCTTACACTCACCACTTCTCCATGTATATTTCAGGCCACAATGAACTGGCTCCATCAATCCTGCTCCAGTTATGCAGTTATTAAATTCTTCTAGTTGGGATACTCTGACAGTAAGTCCTCCTTTTTTTTCCTCTGCTTTGAGAACAGCATTAAAATCCCCCATGATAATCCAGGGCTCATTTATCTTGCTACTCATGTCTGTGATAACCTTCCATAATTTGGTACGATGAGAAGGTGGATTGCTTGCATATACACAGCTCAATATAAGTTCCATGCCACCTAAGTTGATAGCATTTATAAGTATTTGTTGATCATCTTTATCTCTCAATTTGACATTCCATATTCTTTTATTCCATAAAAGAAGAATACGACCTTTTCCACCTACATCATTATTATGCATCATTTCCCAATCAGCTTCTAGAGTCTGAGAAAAGAATTTAAGATTTTCTTCATTAAATTTATTTTCCAGGATACTTAATATAGAAGGAGAGTAATTCCTCCTAAGATTTAAGAGGTCTAAACGCCTTGTATCATTGTTTAGACCTCTTACATTCCAGCTGATTATGGACATTTGGTTGTTGGAGGTCTACTCCTCAGTTTTCTAGGAGATACCTCGCGACTTGAGCTCGCCTTATCCTTTATCACTGGTTTTTTGAATTGTGTTTCATATTTTTGGTTTGATTTTGTATATTTGTTTATGTTCTCCTCTTCTGTCTCAGATTCAGTTTCCATATTGTCAAGTACCACATTATTTAACTCCTCCTCTTCTTCTATGTTTATAGGTGATGGGCTTCTCTCCAAGCTATGGGTTTGGCCATTTCCCTCCCCCCCATATTATTCAGGACCTGATCTGCATTTTGGTCTATCTTCTCTGGCACCTCAGTATTATCCTTCTGGTCTGTAATTGTAACGACCCCGAATTTTAATTTAATTTAAATTGATAATTAAATTAATTTTTGAATTAAAACTGTGAAATGAATCGATTAAGGTAATGCGAGTTTCTCCGAAATCGAATAAAAATGCGTTAAATCATTTAAATTTAAAATGTTGTATATATATGTAGATATATATATATATGTTTTGGTTTGAATTTAAATAGTAAATAAATTGTTTAATAATAAATGATAATAATAAATATTAGAAAGGAAAATAAAGCAAGCTAGTCAAACAAACAAAGTAATATATCTAGGAAAATGGTACAAGAAAAACAAGCCTCATTTATGCAAATATCTCTAGTACAGCCGAAATGAAGACATAAAATATATTTTGGTACAACTTTTAATTAATGAAGCCATCACAATTTACTTCGACCACCAAAACCTGAGGTCTGCAGCCACCAAAGTAGAAAAGATAAATCTCTTTGGCTTGCAAATGAAGATAAGTTGTACGTGGTAATTAATGCTAGCCTCCAATTGAAACAAATATCTCTGGTTAACAAATAAACAAAATATTTTTGTACATCTCTTATACCAGTATTAACACAACCCTGTACACATCCTTTCTTATATCAGCCTTCTTATCTTTCAATTCATTTTTGTTCCGTTCAAATAAACTAAGAAAGAAGATAAAAAAATGAAGTGAATGTCATCTGTAAACAAAACAAACAACTGGAAAATGAATTCAACAACTTCAATCTGAAACTAAAGCAAATCAAACCAGAGAATTAGGAAGAAAGGTTTCAACTTTGCAAATCTTCACACTCCTGTTTTAAAAGAAAAAGCAACTCTGTTCTTCTTCAAAACCACGGTGAGTAACAAATGTTTTTGTTAAATATAAGTATATAGTTGAATTACATGATCATTCTCCAGATATAAATATGCCTGTGAATATGTTTTTATCTCTGTGAATATATGTATGTACATGCTTTGTGTATGGTCTGGATGTTCACTGTTTTTCAATTACAAGTCCTAAACCCATTTATAAATCAATTACCCATGATTCAATCTTCACTTCTACCTTAGTTTAGAACAATATAGGTTGTTATACCATGGACTTTAGATTACAAACTATTTTAAACTAAAACATCTTTGAGTTGCCTCTGAAAACAAAGAAAATACAGAGCACCACTAAACCAAGTCAAAATCCAACTGTCAAAACTCTTAGATTCAGATATACACATGGATTGCTTATACAAAAATAGGATTTTTAACACTAAAATCTAAATTTTTAGTGATTGAATTCGGGAGCAGTTTGGATTTGATCAGAAAAGTGTTGCGAGGAGATTTCAAATGATCTGTGAAGAGGTGGTGGTTGGGGTTCTGCATATCGATGGAGGAGTAATCGTATAACATAGGAAAAATACTGAATCGCGATGGAATTCGTCGTGGAAGACGTGGCGATGGTTTTCTTCCTGGAGCCCTAGTTTTCTGGGTAACGAAAGTTCGATCACCATGGCCAGTGTGGGTGATCGAGCGCAACGAAACTCCGGGATATAGTGGCGGAGGAGTTCGTCGAGGTGTACACGAATTTTCACGTCATCTGATGGTCGGGATCACCTGGACGAGGATGCTTTGGTCGGAGTTGTTTTACTAGGTGGAGTTCGAGAGTGCTCGATTTTGGTTGGAGCTTCATGGTGCAGTTTCGTGGGGCGGAGTCGTCCTGGTGGTGGTTCGACGAGGTGTCTGAAGGATCGTCAGGGGAAGCGGCGGCGAGAACGACTTGTGCACGTGCACAAGGATTGAACTGGAATCAGTTCGTATGATTGGGGAAGGAGAAGTTCGTTTCGAGAAATCTCGTGAGATTTGGTGGGAAACTCGGGTATGGGTACGAGTAGAACGCGAGTGATAGTCGTATTCCCAGATTTCAACTTAAAAATTTAACTAAGTTTTAAAGAAATTAAAAGAAGAAGTAACGAATGAGAGGGGAGAAGAAGAACCCGTGAGATTTGGTGGGAAATTCGAGAGGCCACTCGAGTAGATCTGGGGGAATTCTCGGGTTGTTGATGTTGGGCGAAACTGTTTGCAAACTCCAGAATAAAAGAATTTAAGTTATATTCCCTTGAAACAAATTTTTATGATCATTATTGATTAACTATTTAAAAAGGAGTTATGAAGAAGGATTAACAAATTTATATTTGTAATGAATTAAGTAATTAAAGATTTATAAGGTGATTAAAGAATGATTTACTTTTATTTATAAATTAATAAATTTAAATTATTAGAAATGATTAATAATAAACTATTTCTTAAGTAAGTAATCAAAGAAATATTATTAATTGATGAAGATAATTAACTAAGGATTGTTAAGTATTTGATTTAAGTGATTAATGTTAATAATTAATTGATTTATTAATTCCGAAAATCAATTATGAATTGTTTAAAATGTAATTACTTAAGGAAAGAAATTAGAAATTAATCATTTATTGTAATAAATTTTTGGATATTTGGATTTATTAAGGTTAATTAAATTATGTAATTGGTTTAAAGTAGAACTTGATTTATATGATTAATTAAGAAAAAATTAATAAATTAAAGTGTTTGATAAATTAATCTATATGAAATGATTGGTAATTTATAAATCAGGATTGAATAATTAATTCATAAGAAATTAATTTAATTGAAAATAAGTTGAATAAATTAAGATTAAACAATTAATTTATCCTACTTATAAATGACTATTGAATCCTACTTATAAATGACTATTAAATGCTTGACCTTACTTATGGATGCTTAGATTATATTGGATGATTTGAATTGTTTGATATCCCTGATATATGATGCTTTGTGATATACCCTGATTTATGTTGTGATCTGTAATTTACTTATCTGTGATATATATCTGTGATCTGTGAATGAAGATAGGCGTTATAGTTTATATCGCTTATCAACTATATACTGTATTTTGATCTGTGATGATTCATTGTGTTGCACTACTGTGTGAAACCCCTGGACTACACTTTACACACACAAATATGGATTTCACGTGGAAATCGGTTAAGTCACAGATAATTTAAATTTGATGTTTTTGAAATTGAAATTTTATTTTCAATTGATTT
Source organism: Allium fistulosum (assembly GCA_030737815.1). Lineage (NCBI taxonomy): Eukaryota > Viridiplantae > Streptophyta > Magnoliopsida > Asparagales > Amaryllidaceae > Allium > Allium fistulosum. The sequence goes on from CM060904.1 coordinate 140,230,939, forward strand.
TGAAATTAGAAATTCGGGTTTAAAGTGAAAAACTTTTGAAATGGAATTTCAAAGATAAAAGTTATTTTGAATAACCTAATCGAGTTTTAAAAATTTAAATAATTTGATTAAATTTGAATTCAAGTTTGAAATTGAATCCTATGATTTGAAACTAGGGATTGAAAATGTTATGAATGTGTTTATCTGAATTTAAACCATTTAAAAGTATAATTTTGAGAATTTGGATTTAACCCAAAGATTTTAACTCGTATAAATGAATCAGATTTTCCGAAATGAAAACTGTTTGTTTTCAAATGATAAAAGCTTTCACATATATAAGAAATGAAATTCCAGTTTAATTAAAGGAATTTCAATATTGAATTGAAAATGGTTTTCCAAGTTATGAATAAATTGTTTTGAAAAGCTATGAATTGAATCTGTTTATTTTTAACAGATTTAAAATAATGATTGGTTTAAATCATTTGAAATGGGATTGTTTTGAAAGCTATAAGTTAAATCTTAAAGATTTAACGAGTTAAACTGAAATGGAGATTAATTGGGAAAATCTGTGAATGAATCTTTTGTTTAAAAGATTAAAGTGTGGAAACTGTTTAAACCGTAAAGGTTGAATCTTTTTGTTTAAAGATTTAAAAATGGTAATTTGTTAAATCAGTTGAAAAGAAAGATTTTGGGTAATAAGTTGTGACTTAATTGAAATCCCATATCCATATGATTTTCGAATATTTCGCTCACTATTCGGTTTAGCCGGGAGAGGACCTTTGGGTCGTATAACCCATTCCGAATATGTGATACGTCGTATATGGATCACATTTGCTATATTACAGCATGATAGGGGGTTCTCGCTTCGCGGTTTGGTGGCGAACGGGGGACTCTTACCCCTACATGTCCCTGAGAGGGATGGGTTGGTTAGGCAGATGCCGTGACAGTCGAGAGGCTGGCCGTAAAAGCACTTGCGAGGTACCAGTGTAAGCCACGGTGGGGCTGGGATGGTTGCAAAGCCTACCGGTTGTGACCGCCGACGGTAGTTCGTTACATGTGGTATCAGAGCTAAGGTTGAACTTTAGCTCAGGAGTATAACACGTTAAGTAGCTCATTAGAGATAGAGTGAAGTAAACTCTAGAATGAGTAATCTCTAAGATATCCGTCTGAATACCTCAATAAATTCTCTTGCTATTCATTAATAGTAAGTATGAGTGCAAGAAGAGGATGAGATAGGGGACAGGAGAATACGACTATAAATGGTCAATACTCTGTAACAACAAGGAAACAATCTTTTCTCTATCAATCTCTTTTGTTCAGCACCTTTTCTCAATTCTTCCATGATTTCTGGTCGATCCAGAAAAGAAAAATTCGATATATTAATATGGGACATAAACTCCAGATAGGCCAAATTGTTTGTTTGGATGTATTGGTTGCTTTGTTGCTATGGTTGATAGATATAATTTAGTTTCCAAACTGAAATTTTGAAATTGTATCTATGTATCTATTTTTGATATTCTGATTTGGTGAGCCAAATGCAGAATAAATGTTCAGTTTGATTCGATAAAACATTCTTCATCTATCTTTGTGTCTTCCTTGGTAATTTCGAGGACGAAATTCTTTTAAGGGGGGAAGTCTGTAACGACCCCGAATTTTAATTTAATTTAAATTGATAATTAAATTAATTTTTGAATTAAAACTGTGAAATGAATCGATTAAGGTAATGCGAGTTTCTCCGAAATCGAATAAAAATGCGTTAAATCATTTAAATTTAAAATGTTGTATATATATGTAGATATATATATATATATGTTTTGGTTTGAATTTAAATAGTAAATAAATTGTTTAATAATAAATGATAATAATAAATATTAGAAAGGAAAATAAAGCAAGCTAGTCAAACAAACAAAGTAATATATCTAGGAAAATGGTACAAGAAAAACAAGCCTCATTTATGCAAATATCTCTAGTACAGCCGAAATGAAGACATAAAATATATTTTGGTACAACTTTTAATTAATGAAGCCATCACAATTTACTTCAGCTACCAAAACCTGAGGTCTGCAGCCACCAAAGTAGAAAAGATAAATCTCTTTGGCTTGCAAATAAAGATAAGTTGTACGTGGTAATTAATGCTAGCCTCCAATTGAAACAAATATCTCTGGTTAACAAATAAACAAAATATTTTTGTACATCTCTTATACCAGTATTAACACAACCCTGTACACATCCTTTCTTATATCAGCCTTCTTATCTTTCAATTCATTTTTGTTCCGTTCAAATAAACTAAGAAAGAAGATAAAAAAATGAAGTGAATGTCATCTGTAAACAAAACAAACAACTGGAAAATGAATTCAACAACTTCAATCTGAAACTAAAGCAAATCAAACCAGAGAATTAGGAAGAAAGGTTTCAACTTTGCAAATCTTCACACTCCTGTTTTAAAAGAAAAAGCAACTCTGTTCTTCTTCAAAACCACGGTGAGTAACAAATGTTTTTGTTAAATATAAGTATATAGTTGAATTACATGATCATTCTCCAGATATAAATATGCCTGTGAATATGTTTTTATCTCTGTGAATATATGTATGTACATGCTTTGTGTATGGTCTGGATGTTCACTGTTTTTCAATTACAGGTCCTAAACCCATTTATAAATCAATTACCCATGATTCAATCTTCACTTCTACCTTAGTTTAGAACAATATAGGTTGTTATACCATGGACTTTAGATTACAAACTATTTTAAACTAAAACATCTTTGAGTTGCCTCTGAAAACAAAGAAAATACAGAGCACCACTAAACCAAGTCAAAATCCAACTGTCAAAACTCTTAGATTCAGATATACACATGGATTGCTTATACAAAAATAGGATTTTTAACACTAAAATCTAAATTTTTAGTGATTGAATTTGGGAGCAGTTTGGATTTGATCAGAAAAGTGTTGCGAGGAGATTTCTGATGATCTGTGAAGAGGTGGTGGTTGGGGTTCTGCATATCGATGGAGGAGTAATCGTATAACATAGGAAAAATACTGAATCGCGATGGAATTCGTCGTGGAAGACATGGCGATGGTTTTCTTCCTGGAGCCCTAGTTTTCTGGGTAACGAAAGTTCGATCACCATGGCCAGTGTGGGTGATCAAGCGCAACGAAACTCCGGGATATGGTGGCGGAGGAGTTCGTCGAGGTGTACACGAATTTTCACGTCATCTGATGGTCGGGATCACCTGGACGAGGATGCTTTGGTCGGAGTTGTTTTACTAGGTGGAGTTCGAGAGTGCTCGATTTTGGTTGGAGCTTCATGGTGCAGTTTCGTGGGGCGGAGTCGTCCTGGTGGTGGTTCGACGAGGTGTCTGAAGGATCGTCAGGGGAAGCGGTGGCGAGAACGACTTGTGCACGTGCACAAGGATTGAACTGGCATCAGTTCGTATGATTGGGGAAGGAGAAGTTCGTTTCGAGAAATCTCGTGAGATTTGGTGGGAAACTCGGGTATGGGTACGAGTAGAACGCGAGTGATAGTCGTATTCCCAGATTTCAACTTAAAAATTTAACTAAGTTTTAAAGAAATTAAAAGAAGAAGTAACGAATGAGAGGGGAGAAGAAGAACCCGTGAGATTTGGTGGGAAACTCGAGAGGCCACTCGAGTAGATCTGGGGGAATTCTCGGGTTGTTGATGTTGGGCGAAACTGTTTGCAAACTCCAGAATAAAAGAATTTAAGTTATATTCCCTTGAAACAAATTTTTATGATCATTATTGATTAACTGTTTAAAAAGGAGTTATGAAGAAGGATTAACAAATTTATATTTGTAATGAATTAAGTAATTAAAATTTTATAAGGTGATTAAAGAATGATTTACTTTTATTTATAAATTAATAAATTTAAATTATTAGAAATGATTAATAATAAACTATTTCTTAAGTAAGTAATCAAAGAAATATTATTAGTTGATGAAGATAATTAACTAAGGATTGTTAAGTATTTGATTTAAGTGATTAATGTTAATAATTAATTGATTTATTAATTCTGAAAATCAATTATGAATTGTTTAAAATGTAATTACTTAAGGAAAGAAATTAGAAATTAATCATTTATTGTAATAAATTTTTGGATATTTGGATTTATTAAGGTTAATTAAATTAATTAATTGGTTTAAAGTAGAACTTGATTTATATGATTAATTAAGAAAAATTTAATAAATTAAAGTGTTTGATAAATTAATCTATATGAAATGATTGGTAATTTATAAATCAGGATTGAATAATTAATTCATAAGAAATTAATTTAATTGAAAATAAGTTGAATAAATTAAGATTAAACAATTAATTTATCCTACTTATAAATGACTATTGAATCCTACTTATAAATGACTATTAAATGCTTGACCTTACTTATGGATGCTTAGATTATATTGGATGATTTGAATTGTTTGATATCCCTGATATATGATGCTTTGTGATATACCCTGATTTATGTTGTGATCTGTAATTTACTTATCTGTGATATATATCTGTGATCTGTGAATGAAGATAGGCGTTATAGTTTATATCGCTTATCAACTATATACTGTATTTTGATCTGTGATGATTCATTGTGTTGCACTACTGTGTGAAACCCCTGGACTACACTTTACACACACAAATATGGATTTCACGTGGAAATCGGTTAAGTCACAGATAATTTAAATTTGATGTTTTTGAAATTGAAATTTTATTTTCAATTGATTTTGAAATTAGAAATTCGGGTTTAAAGTGAAAAACTTTTGAAATGGAATTTCAAAGATAAAAGTTATTTTGAATAACCTAATCGAGTTTTAAAAATTTAAATAATTTGATTAAATTTGAATTCAAGTTTGAAATTGAATCCTATGATTTGAAACTAGGGATTGAAAATGTTATGAATGTGTTTATCTGAATTTAAACCATTTAAAAGTATAATTTTGAGAATTTGGATTTAACCCAAAGATTTTAACTCGTATAAATGAATCAGATTTTCCGAAATGAAAACTGTTTGTTTTCAAATGATAAAAGCTTTCACATATATAAGAAATGAAATTCCAGTTTAATTAAAGGAATTTCAATATTGAATTGAAAATGGTTTTCCAAGTTATGAATAAATTGTTTTGAAAAGCTATGAATTGAATCTGTTTATTTTTAACAGATTTAAAATAATGATTGGTTTAAATCATTTGAAATGGGATTGTTTTGAAAGCTATAAGTTAAATCTTAAAGATTTAACGAGTTAAACTGAAATGGAGATTAATTGGGAAAATCTGTGAATGAATCTTTTGCTTAAAAGATTAAAGTGTGGAAACTGTTTAAACCATAAAGGTTGAATCTTTTTGTTTAAAGATTTAAAAATGGTAATTTGTTAAATCAGTTGAAAAGAAAGATTTTGGGTAATAAGTTGTGACTTAATTGAAATCCCATATCCATATGATTTTCGAATATTTCGCTCACTATTCGGTTTAGCCGGGAGAGAACCTTTGGGTCGTATAACCCATTCCGAATATGTGATACGTCATATATGGATAGCATTTGAAGACCGGTGTTGAAGACTGGATATTTTTGAAAACGGAAGGATTACCGTCGAGTTACTCTGCATCGGTTGATCCCCGATATAGAGGTTTTATCACCCTTAGTGACGGGAATTCCGGACGTGATTGGAAATTATCCGGATTTGCAAGGGCTTCGTGAGAAGTGCCTTCGGTTCTGTTCGAACCCGGAACAGACTTGTATGGATTGTATGTCTGACATTACACTTTGAGATATAAAGCTGATTTCTTTCAAATACATTTCTGTTTGGTGGCGGAGAATTTATTCTCTTAGCTTAACACCCTTCTCTGAGACGTACGAGCTCAGAGGTTATGTAGTTGAAATTTATCAGCGATATATTCCCAATTTGGTAATGTGACATGCTGAGTGTTGCTGTGTGATGATCAGTGTTTGATCATTTGTGATATGATCATTTGTTTGATCATTTATCTTTGTGATCATAGGTTGATCATCTGTTGACCCAAAGCATGACTTTTTGAAAAAAGTGTAGCTTTGTGGACGAGACTTCGTCAGGGCCTCACTACCCGGAAATGGTCGAAACAGGAATGTTGCGGCAAGGTTATGAGGGTCGCGCCCTTTAGGGTATGTCATTTCCTTCTGGAAAGGGGTGGTATCATGGTATGGAGCCCAGATACTTACTCATGTGGATACACTTTCTTTATGATGTGTGATGTTGGATACCGAGCTCGGATAAAGGTCCCAAAGGACCGGGAGGTGGCATATTCGTGAGTTACCTGTTACAGGGGTAACCCGGCCTTGTTGGCAGAGAGCAGTTTGTCTCTCGGAGCATCCCGCCAGAGGCGTTTCCTTCGTGGCATAGGAAGTTCCTTAGCCTGACCATTTGTTGGAAATCCATTTCCCAATACGGAACTTGTACGGTATTAGTTGTAGAACCTGCCATTTACTTATGGTGGCGCCCCACTGTTTAGATGGTAGCTATAGTAGGCATAGTTCGAAATGTCTATGCTGGCTAAGATTAATATTATACTTTCGAAATGTTTTCTGCACTATGCACTAATAATAATATCCAATTGATTTTGCGTAGTAAGCATCTTTGACTATCATAAGAAGAAATCTCCTCCAATTCTGCGTTTGCATTGTGTGTGTGGCGGGAGGTCTTATGGTAGTTTCATTTTCCAAAAGCATTGCGGATTTCAACGTTTAAAAGCCTTTTGTGTTTGTTTAAAGATGAACTGTTTTTGTTGCTCACACCAGTCCCATGACTGATTCGGAGTTTATTGTTCCCTTCCTAAACTCTGGGTGCTCATAATTTTCCACACGAGCAGTCTAGAGTTGGGTTTCTTTTCAGATATTCAGGTTTAGTAGATTATCTGGAGCTAGTTCATTCATCGGAGTTGCTTATCTTGGAGTTGTGGATTCATTCTTGTCTGAAGATCATTTTGGAGATCTCTTCCATTTGCTGTTATTTTCCGCTGCTATTTCTTGTATCATATCTCTGATGTATATTGATATTCATTGTATCACTCTGTTGTATCAGATATTGTATATCAATGTATTATTCTTTTCTTCCGCTGTGTTATTTACTTAATTGTGTTATAGCTCCGGCGAATCGGATTTGAACGGTCGAATCTGCGGCATTCTAGTACAATGTGAAGTACGGATGTTGATTTTCGAGCGGGCAAAACCCGAGTCGTCACAGTAATATTCTCTAGCTCATTGTATATATTTGAAACTATTATGGTAGGGCTCAACTTTGACTGATTTTGTTGTGAAATCTCATTTTGTTCAGTAGTGATTTTTTGTTTCCACACTTGTTTAATGAGACAAATCACTGTTTCACATTGTGTCAGTGTGTGTGACCAAAACATTTGCAGTTACTACATATAGGAGGGATGTATTCATATTCTATTTCCTAGATGTATATATTGCCTTGTCTGTCTTTAGCTCTCACTTGCTTTTTGATGTTATCATTAGCCTTAATTTCAACAAGAACTCTAGCATAATTTAGCCTTTTAACATGTCTTGTGTAATCATCCATGTCTAATGGGTTACCTATTAGGCTAGCAATTTTGCTAATTCCCCGAGCATTCTTCTCAATCTCACCCAAACTGGGTGTGATTCTAGCATGTCTCTCTCTAGCCTCAAATTAGGTTCCCACTTTTTTGTAAATATAAGTTTGCTATCAATGGACCAAGGCCCCCCATCTAATACTTTCTTACAGTCAGTTTCATTACTGAATTTAATCAAATAAAATCCATTTTCTCTAAGGAAAATATCCCAATTTCCTATAGGTTTCCACTCCCTTTTTATATAAGCATTTAGATGAACATAATATAGCCTCTTACCTGCGACACACATGTATATAGCAGTGCCCCATATGGTTTTTGTCGTACTGAATACTTCTTCATCAAGATCTGCATATTCCCCTTCCTCATCTTCCATAACTTCAAATTTGTTGACCCCACTATTTATGCGTGTGTTACCCGCAATAGCATCTACCCATGTTCTGATTCCTTTCCTGATCTCTGGCTTCTTTGCATTCACCTGTTCTGAGCCCTTTTTGACGTTATATGCTATAAGTCCCACCAGATCTGATGACTTTTTGCCATTATATGCTCTAGGACCCACCAGATCTGTAGCCCTAATAGGTCCTCCTAGGTCGCCTTTTCCTCTGTTATTCAGTTGTTGATCTCTGATTGGATTGACGCTTTTGTTTTTGTTTTTATTCCTTACCTCTATCCACCCCGTATCGTCTATTTCTTCGGTGATAGGTATCTTTGATGAGATCTCCGTAGTTTTTTCTTCAATCGCCTTTTCCTTGGATGATTCGCCATTATTAGTCGCCATTATCTAGGTGTATGATTTATATGAAATTTATATGAAATTCATACAAATTTATAAATATTTTTAAAGTATTTACATATATTTTTTAAAGTGTGTGTGTGTGTATTTGGAGAAGTAAGTTAAGTAATTTACAAAAGGATAAGTAGTTTTGTGTTATAACATTTTAGTTATAATTAATGGTTTTGTAAAGTTATATAAAAATATACTTTTTTGTTAATAAGTATACTTAGATCTTTGAAATGAATGTTTTAAAGATAATTATAATTGAAATGCTTTTGGGTTATAGGATGATGTTTAATTAACTTTTATATTTAATCTTTTTTAATAGACATGTGAATGTATTTAGATCTTTATAAAGTAGAATCTAAAGGTAATAGAAATATAGAACGTTTTATAAAAAGTTAATATAAAGTAAATATTTAACTTATAAAAGAGAAAAGGTTTATAACAACAGTGTTTAAGTAACATTTATTTTTAGCCTTTGATTATATTTTAAAACTTGTTAAAAATTTGTGAATATTCTTATACCATTTGAGTAAGTATATGAATACATTTTAAAGTACTAAAATAAGTACAAATGAATAGTAAAACTATAGAATACTCATATACATCTTTTATAAATGTATTTTAAATATATATATATATATAAACAAGTAGAAAAAGGGAATAGAGAGAAGCATCATGTATTCATACGGTTTAAGATCCCCGGAAAGGACTCATTCGTCAGAATCATCTCTTACTTTTAGAACATATGTATTCGAGATCCTCTAAGAAGGACTCTTATATATAATTTTTTTACTTCTAAAGGAAGTAATTATTTGATAAAAGAAGCTTTAATTAATTTAAGAATTAAATAAATAAAACAGGGTAGAAGTTGTTCATGTGACTTAATTGTGCTTTGTGTGACTTAATCGTGTTTCATGGGACTAAATCGTGCTTTGTGTATTTACTTATCTATGGAAAGTATTTAGTCGTGTACTTAGCATTAAAAGCCAACAAAGTAGGTTGGTTTTGTCTATAAGAGTTAAAAATGAAGGTTCGAGTATGACTTAGAAGAAATAATGCTCTAACCTATCGGGTTTCACTCTTGGTGACAGATAGTGTAAGTTGAGAAGGTTGGAAACATGGTAAATATACGAGACTTGGTTTCCATGTACAATTGTTCTCATTATTATTAAATTAGACCAAAATTAACTTAGGAAATATTTAGAAGAAACACAAGAATTATACGGTGCAGTTATCCTTAGAGATGTTATACCCTATGTATAAACTCGTCTTGTTCTTCTTGAACAAAAGATAAGGAAATCAATTTGGATAGAAGCTGATCTCCACCCTTATGCACTGTCTATTTATTTGTGGAAGAACCGAAGTTAAGTTAACCGAAAATATATCAATTAGTTTTGAACCATCTGATAAATAGAGTAGTGTACTTATATTAGATGACTCGAAACCGTAACCACTTCAAAATTGATATACGTGTTCTATGTTTTAGAAGCGGTTGTGAAGCGAAATGTTATGAAGCTGCACTGTCTTCCTAAGGTTAAGTCCAAGGGAGAGGCTAACATTGACATTTCAAATGATGTATCATGTTGTACTGTTTATCTATGGTAATCCCAAGGGATAGGACGTCTTAGCATTCGTTGGAGGATTTATGCTGGAATCCATAAAAATATTCACGAATCACTCAAGATGATGGATTCTTAAAGAGATTTGATATATATTCGAATTACTGGAATCCAGGGTTAGATTCAAGAATTGTTCGAGTGATGAACACACATGTATTGAGATGTTGTATGTGACTCACCGTTGAAAATGACAGTAACCAGATTAGGATGCATAGCCAAAGGATTTATCAAACCCAAGGGCATATCAGATCTATTAAAGAGATTCGATATATATTCGAGTTGTTGGAATTCAAGGAGAGATTCAAGAATTGTTAAAGTGATGAAGACCCATGTATTAAGATGTTGTACGTGACTCCACCATTGAAAGTGACAGAAACCAAATTAGGATGCATAGCCAAAGGATTTATCAAACCCAAGGGTATATCAGATCTATTCTAGAGATGCTTTCGAATTGCTAGTGAGAGCGATGATACTTGATGCCACGTGTTAGGGCATGGACCAGCTACGTTTATCTATGGTATAATTTATCTAGAGATATACATTGCTCGAAAGGACATCTCTAATCTCAGGAGGCCCGTTCTCAACGTACTGAGAGCACCTCCAATGGAAATCCAACTATGTGAACAAACTTTAGCGGTTTTGACTGTACACTTAATGTTGTCATGGTATGATCAATACAAGCATCAGAACCACTTTCTAATTTATATTCTACACTCTAGATATTATCTATTGTATTGCCAAATGTACTTATTAGATTGTTTGGCTCTTTTGACGAGAAAACCATCATGGTGATTTGATTGATCTCAAAAGGCGTTATGTGTGCACATATTTTTTGAGTTTCTCATACCATACTTTTGTTTTATTGGTGGTTTTATTTTTTCTCTGGATTCCTCGAATGCTTTTCCGAGCAGTTTGAGAAAAGCATGTTTTCGTTGGATATTCTTTGGAGCTCAAAGAGACGACCTTAATGTCTTCATCTACCGTAGTATTCTTATTTCCACTGCACTACTAGTATGTATATATCAACAAATGTAAAGACAGATTGTTATAACTATCCAGGCTAGTGATAGTACTTAGGATTGTAACTGTGACACGTTATGTATCTTAGAGTAACACTTTTTACTGCCTTTATAATATTATGTTATAGTTCCGCTGTAACATTCTAACGTTGTGTTCTTTCTTCCTTGTTCCTTTTCTTTATCTTTACCCTAATAATCCATCATCCTAGCACTTGGTGCTCCACACATGAATATCGTAGATGTATTAGTGTTGATATTTGATAGTCAAAAAAGCGAATCGTTATAGCTTTACTCTTAGTTGTCAAAAGTGCAAAAGCAACGAAATATATTGGGCAGTTGTCATGGTTAATTATGTTGTGCAATTGTTGTATACCATCCTATAAATAATTACTTCATGATTGATATACCTCTCCATATTTTATAATTAAGCCAATAATGGTATTTAGTATATACTGGGCAATTGTCTAGAATCGGTGCATAATGCCGGAAGCGCATCAAGGTCTCCCTCACTGTAAGGAGTCCATGTAACAACTTATAGTCTAGGACACCGAACCCGTTCCAGTAGGATGCCAAATTCCATCTCGGAGACAATTTAGCATTCTTAGATCCAACCACTACTAGAAGGGGGAGATCTAAACTGCCCAAAACCCTATCTTACGCTTATCGATCGAACAAACAGGGACAAGAAGCCAAGTAGGTGGATTAGTCCGAGTGGAGATAAAAAAAGTATCAAACTGAAATTTTTTCTGGGGGTATTCATTTTCCCGGAGAGACAGATAAGATATCTAGACACAGCGGCATTTTAATACCACTGTGGATAGAACGTAAATGTTGGTAATGAAAGATACAAGACTTCTCAATCCTATAATTCACTACGATGCAATTGACTCTTATTTATGTTATGTCGGGTACAAACTTATACATTTTGTATGCTTTATATAAACAATTTCAGGTGGTTGGACCTTAGAATGCTAAATTGTCTCCGAGATGGAATTTGGTGTCCTACTGGAACGGGTTCAGTGTCCTAGACTATAAGTTGTTACATGGACTCCTTATAGTGAGGGAGACGTTGATGCGCTTCCGGCATTGTGCACTGATTCTAGACGGTTATGGAGTTTGGTCTCCCCTAGCACTTACCATATCGTGCTTCCTATTATACTCTTCCAATTGGTGGAGATGAGTACAAAAATATGATAGAATTATGGAAAAACTGCTTTCTTGCTACGGGAGATGAGCGGTAGTTCACATTAACTAATGAGGAATACAGTAGTTGGTATTGTCATGCATCGGTATGTCTTAAGAAGATACGAGATGTCTTGTATTCCAAAATGTTGCTTCATACACTCTGATAGCTCCGCTTGAATGAAATGTGGTATATTTTTCAATTGTAAAATCAATAATGGTATATATTAATTGTAGGCGTATGGTATGTACCATATGATGAAGATAGTTGATGAGCTTGAGGAGGAAGTTCCTAAAAAAAGTAAGGCAAAATGCTGCTCCCTCAAACAAATTTTGCAATCATGTTTAACAAAGAACAAGATGACAAGACCAACTCCTCCTCTCATTCCTCCCATGTGACATCCCCTGTGAGGACGTTGCATCCGTCCCATCGGCCCCCGAACCGAGGACATGGTATCAGAGGCATAAGAAAGACACGAGTGAAACCTCCGATGAGTTAACTTACTAATATACATACCCGGTTGGTCTTTCTCAACCCCTAGTGGAAGGAACTCAAGAAGTCACATTGAAGAAAAAGATGAGAACAAAGAAGGTACGCCCGAGGAGGAGGAATTAATTGTAAAGGCAAGAAAACCGAAAAGGAAAACTACTCGTGAAGTGAAAATGTTGAGAAGATAGACACCGTGGTACAATTTGGATTATGTATTTGACATTAATATGAGCATGTTTAACTTTCCTTTAGAATGTAGTATTGATTGGATTTGAATATAGTTTTTATTGGGACGATGTTCTGATTTAAATGTACTTTGGATTGTAATGTAGTGTTGCTTGAAATGTAGTTTGTTTTTTTAATTTACTTTATATTGTAATGTAATGTTGGTTTGAATGGAGTTCGGATTGGACTGACGTTTAGCTTGAATTTAAGAAGATAGACGCTGCTGCGATGCAGTAAACAACTAACAGAGTGGTATTTGAAATGTTGTTCGTGTGAGGCATTTCAAATGCCATTATGTTTTTTTCCCAACAAAAAAATGAAGGCAGCATTTGAAATACCGTCCGTGTGAGGCATTTCACATTCCACTCTGTTGTTTTCAAAAAGAATATTGAAGGCGACACTTGAAATGCCGTCTTGTGCGACATTTCAAATGTTGCCCCGTATTTTTGGCTCTGTTATAAGAACAGCCCACTCCAACTTACTTCACTTTCACTTTACCAATACTCCTCTTACGGAAATCTAATTTTCTAATTTCTTTCAGGTTCTCATTTCATTTGGATGAAACTTGATTAATTGTTGTAGATCGGCAAGGAATATACAAGATACGTATCACATCTTCGAATCTATTATGTAATTTGGTATTTTTTGTTTAATTTTCTTCTATTTTGTAATGAGCATGGTGAATGGGAAATTGATAGTGAATCTATAGCTAAGTTTATTCATTCATTGCAACTGAAAGTCGTGTACCAATTTTTGTAATTGAAAATGAAAAATTGGGAGAGTGATGATGAAACACTGATGAAAATTTATGACGAATTTGAACAACAAAGTGTTATTGTAATGGACAGTGGAATCAACTTTGAAGTAAATTTTGTTCCCGAGACCCAAGTTGATGAATTACCGCAGGATTTGAATCATAGAACATTAAGAGTAGATGTAGAGAATGAAATACCAAGGAAATAATCACTTCATGCTAGACTCTTAAAGGTACTTGCTCGACAAAATCCTAATCATGCTAGTTCAAACGGAAAATCTTCGTGTGTAGTTTGTTATTGTAAAGTTGAACGTGATGTAGTTGTTTGTAGAGGTAAGAGGAATGCAGGACGTCGTTTTAACCGCTGCAGTGCGTATAACGATCACAAGGTATAGCCTCATACTGTACATTTTTTAAGTGGCTAGATCCTGAAATGTGTCATAGGGGAGTTGAATACGCCTTGGAAATGCAAGCAGAAAATAGTACTTTAGAGAAGTTGAATCTTAAACTACGGAACGAATTGTTATGTTATGGCTACGACTATTCAGCGTTATAGCCTCATAGACCATTGAAGGAAAAGTGAACTATATCTATATATTAGGTACTATATCTATGTATTATTTAGATTCCAAACGAATTGTTACATAAAATCTTATACTATTTATTATTCGAATTTATGTACGATCTAAATTTATGTACAATTTGAATTTATATATTAAGCATTTGTTGCTTTATTAATTCTTTACTGCATTCGTAGCACCCGTTTGGATCTAACCACCATATACACAACATTTGATCACACACATTGTTCAACAAATAATACAACTATAAAAGCACACCGATCACAAAAAAATTTATCATCGAATATATTTGATTACATTGCTCAACAAATACAACCAAAATCAAATGTAAACATTAAGTTGCCGAAGTGCGACGATTTTTCTTATGACCTAAAACACTGCATTTGCTACACTTGCTTCCATTAGGAGTCCGCATCTCGCCCATAATACTTTAATTCTAGTAGAGCGTGGACATCTTGGTTGTCTTTTAGCTATAGAAGGCAGGACCAACTGATTATCACTTAAACTCCAATAGCATTTTTTGCAGACGGGATGAAATTCGGATGTGTAAGCGGCCAAATATTTCTCAGCTATACACCACAATGAAGCGAAGTCATGATGAGCTCCATTGGCTCCATTTGAAACTGTCGAGTAAGCGACCATAACATGCGTACAAAGTAAGTGCTCTACTAGTGGTATGTTGCACGTACATGAGCAAGTGTCACCATTGATTATCACTTTGAATTCATCACTGAAATTTACGCCTTGCTTCATTGACTCCATTGGCAATTTTTGCTTCCTACTTCTAAGTAGGACGAGGTGTAAGTTTTCCTGCTACTTCGCTCCTTTGACAAAATAATCCACTGACCGAAAAAAGTGCATGCAACCAAAGCTTTAACAGGTAATATGATCGAACACCTTTAAGTACACCATTGAAACTTTTGGAAGCATTAGCGGTCATGCTTAGCCGTCCAACGAATGGAACCCTGTGACGGTTCGAGTCTTCAAAAAACATGAAATCAACCGCCATCGTCTTTTACACAATGCCCAATTTTCCTCTTTCCCACCCAAACTCTTTTCTATCCAGTTGTGCATCCTACTGTTAATAGTTTTTATTTCTTCTCGGATCTTGTTGTACTCGGTTTTCTCTGAAGCACATGCTGCAGCATAAAAGAGGCCTGTTAATCGTTTTTCTCTAAAACCGGTAGCTTGAAAAATAAACCTTAAGATGTAGCACAAAAACGGTGCTTATGAAGCAAACGTCACTTTATTCCCAATGCATTCAGTACTCCTTTCACTCTATCAGAAATGAAAATAATCGTCGCTTATTAACGCTATGAATGAACCGACGCATACAAACAAAAAACCGACCCCAACGATCGGAAGATTCTTATTCTACAATAACACAATCTAAAGAGTATAGATGGTCATCCGCATCAACAACAGTGGATATAAGTAATGTCCCTTTATATTTTCCATACAAATGTGTGTCATCGATACAAAGCAATGGGACGACAATGCATAAAACCTTTAATACAAAGGCCAAAAGCCCAAAAGCCCAAAAAACTCGATCGAACACTCCATATATAAGCGTAGTAACATGCCTTACGCTCCACGGATTCGTTCTAGCAATTTCAGCAAAATATTGTCTTAGAGTGATTAAACTCTGCCCAATTACCATAAATCCTTTCCACCACCTTACTCAGAGCATTCCAACCCTTCATATAACTAATTTTCACAAACACTTGCTCTTTTTTTAATATTTCACGGAACCGACTATTATATTCAAATCAGATTTTACGAAAGGGAAGATCTTTGAAACTATAAAAATGAAAGTTGCTTGCTTGTGAGCTCCAAAGTCGCTTGCTTGTGAGTGGAGCTGACTCTTGGATTAACACATTTGTGCCCGCTTGGATATTTCCTTACAATCCACCAACTCTGCTCGGATTTTTTTTAAAACAATAGCATGAACTCTCTAAGGACAGTTGGCATCTTTATTGCAAATGATAGTGTATTTGGTTTTATTTGATTTTATAAGTTTACAAAACATGACATGTAAAATTGACCATATGCTCAAGTGCTGTAAGAATTTCGTTTTCGTCTTGAAAAACATACTAACTTTAAAGCCACTTTGAACGCAGACGGTTGAAAATAGCCCATTGTTGAATTGAAGATATGCAACAATTCACCTAGCCATTATCTGTGCATTGCATCGATCTTAATCCAAAGGTATCTCCATTTCCACCTCATCAATATTTTCATGAATATTGTATTACAACGCAAAATCATAGCTCCAGAATCATTGTTCACTTATGGATCAAAGATTTGTCATTCTCCAGCATATTCACTACATCCATACGTCGACGTGTACATCTTCACCTAAATCCATTTCCACATCAACATGTGCTTCGTTTGCTATTACGTCCACATATGACTTACTACGACAATAGATTCTATAGCAATATCATGTGTGAAAAATCTGTAATTCATAAAAATTTGATTTTAATATACATATCAAAACTAAAAAGCTAACAAATTTAAAATTCAATAAACATATACCTCTTACTCGTACGATACAACTCGAATGGAATATGATACACAAAAGAAGACATGAAAATTTAATAGCCCACACTGCTTTGTGGTGTTGGTCAGTATGGAATATAATTGCATACAGAACAACACAACTTTCAACCAATGCATAACAAATTATAATACAACATAAATATGTTAAAAAGATATTTCACCTTTCAATCATATATGTAAAGCTATCATGATTTGGAAAAGAATATTTATAATGAACACCTAATTGATAATTCGCTGCCAATTCGCTGCCATAGGTAGATTACTAAATCTCGAAGACACAATTCTATGACAGGTGCTTACTGCCTTAACCAGTCTAAAATAGTCTTCAGTTCCATGGTTAGCTATTTATGGTGAAACAAGTTCTTCTACTTGCGCCCGCCTACTCTGTATTTTGATGTCGCTAAAACATTAGTTCTACATCGTCGTAATCAACTATTTTAATGGCTTTTAGTGCTACATCCATATGCCAATTCATCGAATTTTATCATAGCCGCTTTATAAATCGATCCTTTCAATTGAACTAGATTACAACCTTTAACAAGTTTCGTCAATTTATACAACCCTTCAACATATTTGCCACAATTTTAATTATCAATAATCAATCACCATCAAAATAACAAATTATTGATACATTAAAAGCCATTCTACATTTTAATTAAGCAACAATTTTACTAATTTGATATATGATCAACCGTCATATATTCAGAAAAACCAAAAAGTTAAAATTAAGGTTTACAGAAACATATCTTAAATGTTCAAGAGGAAGTGGTAGTTGTTGCTCCGAAAATAGATCTACTTTCGATCAAGTTTTATTTGAATTTATAGTTAAAAAACCATAGTTTGGATAGAAATTTATGATTAAGGTATTTGAATTTTTTTAGATTCTTTGTAGAAGATAAAATAAAAAATAAAAGTAGACGTTGACTGTTATCAAATCCAAAACATTTCCACGGCATTTAAAATGCTGCACACTGAAAGCATCAAATGCCTCGGTCTATACTGACAGCATTTCAACTGCTGTCAGCACACGTGAATGTAACACAAACTGACGTATTCTTCTAATGAGTTTTAAAACGGACTCAAAATTAAAATTAGTTTTTAAAATTGATCGAAATTAAAAGAAATTCCATTACAATATTACAAATGGTCCTAAGTGGTATTAATATCAAAAGAAAAAATGGAGAACAATTTTGTTTTTTGGCATGTATGTTTTCCCTTTTTCATACTATTAAACTCCTACTACAAAGTTGATAGCAAGCACCGACAAACGTCGTATTCTATGGCCAGTTGAGTTGAATTACGGCCAGTTGAGTTGAATTACGGTAGAACTAATATAAGTGGCGATAAACAAAATGAATCTACTATACTCTCAATTATACCGAAATGCAATATCATAACTACAAAATATCTACGTGCTCCATTCAACTAATCTAAGCGTTTTCTACATATTTATTTTTGAATAGCTAGGTTGTCTTGCGAGCCCAGCCCTACTTAGGGGAAAAGTGATATTTTATGCTATAGTATTACACATTGATATATGTTAACACTAGGTCAGTCTTCGGTTTTAGAAGATTTTATGTTACCGCAGCTTGAAAAATCAAAATAAATTGAAATTAAGAAATACTAAAAAGTCGATAGAAAAATCAATTAAAAGATGTAAATCTACAAAAAGAATACAAAATATGATGAACACATTATCCGTATCCCTCGTTATAATTTCAAATATGCATGGCTATGCTTGTGTTTTCTGATTTATAAATCAGAACCTTTTTACTGCTTGTTTTTTGTTCTAAAAGCTAAATGTTGTTTTTTTTTCTAAATGCTGAATACAAACAAAAAGTAACAATTATTAAGAATTTAGCATTTCAAACAAACGAAGCCTATCTATTTCTATATTAAACAAACTAAAATAACATTGTAATCCACCATATAATTCTTAGTCAAGGAGTAAGAAAAAAAAATGAAATGTAGCGTTGTTATTCAACTCAAATCTTGTAAATGCGGAAGATTAAGATGATAACAACACAAATCCCTCTATGAGATAGTTTGTCCTCAAAGCATAATCTTTAGTTACCATGCCCAAGGATTGAGTAATCTCACTAAGTTGAAGTTAACATTCAATATACTTCCAAAACAAACTAGAAAGTATACAAATTATCTAGAACCCCACACAGCTTTTGTGAAAATGAAGTTAAAATTGATAATCTCTTAATACAATTTCCTTCATATGCAAACTAGTTCATAATCAATAAAATCACTTACATCGATAGTGACAATAATATCGTCTGAATGAAGAGGAATTGAGTAGGTTCTCTCCGTAAAATAGAAGATTAAATCTATGAACCTGTAACAACCATGCTCTCCTCAAAATGATCAGGGAAGAAGCTAGCGGCACCTTTGTAAAAAAAAGGGAGAATGTAACAACCAAACTCTTCTCGAGATACTCAGGGAAGGAAACAACAGTTCCATAGCAGAAATGAAGGAAGGAGAGCAGTAAGGCCGAAGATCATCAGAGCAGGCTTCATTAATCTTTAAAAACTGCACATGTATAAGTAGTATTGTATAAGTGGATGTGTGCTTTGATGTAGAGAAGATGGGCTTGTGCATGTATGGGCTGCTGTAGTACTTTGTTGTATTGATGTTGGTCCATTATGTGAAAACTGCATATATATAAGCAGTGTTGTGATGTTGTAATAGGTAGAGAATCAAGTCAATAAATCATATTTTTCCTTTGCTACTGTGTTGCAATTTACTGTCTTCCATTTTCATTTCAGATTGTACTTTCTTGCATTTTCTTTTTATCTGTTCCTTAGTTGATCTTAGTGATATTCTATTTTCCTGTTAGATACTGTTTTCTATTAGTCTGTTGTGAGCTTCCTCATTCTTTCACTTGTTATCTTTGATCCTATATTAGTTTCTGTTTGATTCATAAGCAATTGTAATTCCAGTTCTTGATTCTTGTTCTTGAATCTACCTTTGTTTCTTGCTAATCTTTAAATAATTCTAAGTCCAGATTTCTTTAACTATCCTTGTTAACTTCTTGCCAAAACTAATCTTGTCCAAACTTTCGAGAATCAGAGGTTCTAAAAATTTGTTTCTTTATGAAACTGGGATTTCCTCTATATTTACTGCTTCACTTCTGTTGCTTGTTCGTCAAGAAACTCATAATAACTTTAACTTTCATGCACAAAGACCTCTGTGCACATTCTTGAATATCACCCTCCTTAAGCATTTCCTCAAACACCTTCTCAATCCTGTCGAACACCTTCTTCTTCATTAAAGAAACCCATCACACTTCAATGGCAAACACCCCCGAACCACCAGCGCCTTCCAATTTGGTATCAGAGCCTGTCGCCGAGTTGAGTTTCAATTCAAATCCACAGTTCGATCATGAAAATTCTGGAAATCCAGTACAAGAAGCCATTCATGATCAGATTCTGATCATCAGTGGCAACGGCAACATGAGTACAACAACAAAAATGACGCTCTTTTGAATAATCTCATGCAAAAAGTGGAGGGTTTAGGAAATGTATTGAATGTGTTGGCGCGGCAACAATCTCGAGAGCAAGCATCATCTTCAATACCACCTCCTCCTCAAGTCACTGCCTCCTCACCATATTATCAAAATGTTCCTCCTCCTAATACACCGATACAAAATCCAAACCCTAGAAATATGGTTCCTCCTTATAGACCGAATATACCACTACCAAGAAACTACCCTACATATCCACCAAGAAATAATCCTATGCAAATGAACACTCCTCTGAGACCACAAGAACCGCCACCTCAACCAAGAAGCTACTACCCCAATTATCCTATTCATGAACAACCCAACCCTTACTATTCCCCATCTTACCATCAGACCATCCCCACCATGAAATTGGACTTTCCTATCTTCACGGGTGATGAGATAGTTACAGATTGGTTGAGACAAATAGAACAGTACTTTCGCTTCCATCATACTGACGTAAATCAATGGGTTGAGATTGCTTCGTTTTCGTTGAGAAAAGAAGCTTTACAATGGTATCACTGGTATACCAATACCATAGAGAATCATGAGTTGTGGCCAGTGTTTAGAGAAGAGATTTTGGTGAGATTCAACACAGAAGAAATGGAGCGACCCTATGAAACTTTATCCAAGCTGAAACAGTACACTACTGTTAGAGCATACCTAAGTAGATTTGAGCAGTTGCAGGCTGTGATTGATACACTACCCTCTAAATTTTTGTTAGACCATTTCATTGGAGGATTAAAAGAAGAGATTCGATATGACGTATTGTCATCTAGACCCCATGATTTCAGAGAAGCTGTTGCTTTGGCCAAGATGTTTGAATGTAAGTATATGCAAGTAAAGAAAGGAACTAAAAACAGCAACCCACTATTGTCAAAAACTACCCAAGTTGCTCCCACTTCATCCACTAAACCTATACCAAGTCACCAACCTATCCCAAATCCTAAAGAAAGCAATACCACTGTGGAAAACTCAGCTCGCACCAAAGGCCTGACCCCTGTTGAAATTTTTGAAATGAGGAAGCAAGGTTTATGTTATGGTTGTAAACAGAAGTGGCATAGGGACCATAAATGCCCTACTCCCCGAGTGTATGTGCTAGAAGGTGTAATGACCCTTAGAGATGAAGATAACAAGTGACAATGGGAGACAGGAGTTGGGTGAGGCAGAGAAAGAACCGGCACTAGAAGAAACACTTTCCATAACACTTCAAGCCATGTGTGGCATTCCAGCATTATCCACCATCAAGATTCAAGGAGTTATTAATAAAAAACCAGTGCAAATCTTAATTGACTCGGGGTCAACTCACAGCTTCATCAATGAGGAACAGGCCAGAAAACTCAAACTAAAAATTGATGAGTCCAAAGTATATGAAGTGACAGTAGCTAATGGGGAAAAATTAAATGGATTAGGAATTTGTAAAGATGTATTGTTGAAATGCCAAGGATGTAAGATGCCGGTTGAATTGCTTCTACTACCGTTAGAGGGCTGTCAAGTAGTCCTTGGTGCTCAGTGGATGAGAGGTCTAGGTGAAGTCACTTTGAATTTGGAACATTTGCAGGTGAAGTTTCATTATAATAACGAATTGTACATATGGCAAGGCATCAAACCAGATGAAGTAAAAATGATTGATAAAAAGACAATGGATAAAGAGAGTTCTTATGCCCAAACCACCATGTTATTATGCCTTCACATGTCACATACCATGTCACCTACCCATGAACCTGATTCCAATCTTTCCCCTGCCATTGTTGAGCTCCTCCAAAAATTCCCTATGATTACCACTGATAAACCACCTTTCCCACCTCAAAGAACTCATGATCACAAAATTCCACTGCAGCCTAACACCAAACCTATTTGTATAAAGCCCTACAGACATTCATATCACTTGAAAAATGAACTGGAAAAGATTATTGAAGAGATGTTGAATACTGGACTTATTAGGCCGAGCACTAGTTCTTACTCATCCCCAGTTGTGATGGTTAAAAAAAAAGATGGCACTTGGAGACTATGTACTGATTACAGGAGCTTGAATTCACATACTCTCAAAGACAAATTTCCTATACCCTTGATTGACGACCTCTTTGATGAATTACAGGGCTCTAACTAGTTTTCTAAGCTTGATCTAAGATCAGGCTATCATCAGATACGCATGGATGATTCAGATATTCACAAGACAGCCTTCCGAACACATCATGGCCATTATGAATTTCTGGTGATTCCTTTTGGTTTAGTTAATGCTCCTTCTACATTTCAATCCTTGATGAATGACATTTTTAAATCATATTTGAGGAAGTTTATATTGGTTTTTTTTGATGATATATTAGTATATAGCAAAACATGGTTGGATCATCTACAGCATCTTGAACAAACTTTCCAAGTTTTGCAGAAGAATAAATTCATAATAAAGCTTTCCAAGTGCAGTTTTGCTAAAGATACTCTGGAGTATCTGGGACATGTAATTTCTTCACAAGGCCTAGCTGTTGATCCTACGAAAATTCAAGCTATAATAGAATGGCCTCTACCCCAAACTTTAAAGGCACTGAGAGGATTTTTAGGACTCAGTGGATATTATAGAAAATTTATAAAGAACTATGGGATAATAGCCAAGCCAATGACAGAGATGTTGAAGAAAGATTCTTTTAAATGGAATGAAGCCTCAAAACAATCCTTTGAACAGTTGAAGCAGTGTCTAATTAATTCCCCTATCCTAGCTATGCCTAATTTTAACCTACCATTTATACTGGAATGTGATGCTAGTGGGTATGGGGTGGGTGCTGTGTTGTCTCAGGAGAATAGGCCTATTGCATATTTGAGTAAAGCCTTACATGGGAGAAACTTAACTCTATCTACTTATGAAAAGGAGTTGTTAGCTATTATTATAGCCACAAAGAAATGGAGTCAGTATTTGTTAGGGAGACAGTTTGTAATTAAGACAGATCATCATAGCCTTCAATACCTTTTGACACAAAAGCTACACACTGGATTGCAACACAAATGGCTGGCCAAGTTACATGGCTTTGATTACATAGTAGAGTACCGTAGTGGAAAGGAGAATATAGTAGCAAATGCTTTGTCTAGACGAGATGAAGTAGATGGGGAGCATGGTAGTAACAGTGAGCTATACTTGCAGCCTGTCACCATAGTACAAGCTTCTTGGTTTCAGGAGATTAAGAAAACTTTGCATTCTTCGACCTGGTACAAGCAACAGTTGCTGAAGCTACAAAATCAGACCCCACCTAACATTAAATATAAAGTAGTGGATGAAGTCATATTCCATAAAGGCAAATTGTTGATAGATCATAACATACAGGAATTACTACTGCCACTAATAAAAGAACATCACTCATCTCCTCTGGGAGGACACTGGCATCAAGGCTACTCTTAAAAAAATTAAACAAGTTTTCTATTGGAAGCAGATGAAAAGGGATGTTGAAGCCTTTGTCAAGACTTGTGATGAATGTCAGAGGAATAAGGAAGAAAATATACTCGTCCCCGGGCTTCTGCAGCCTTTGCCTATTCCAGAGAGAATTTGGATTGATATATCCATGGATTTTATCACTTGTTTGCCAAAGAGTCACAGGTACACAGTCATATTTGTGGTAGTTGATAGGTTGAGTAAATATGCCCATTTTTTCCCTTTGAGTCACCCCTTCACAGCCAAAGAGGTAGCCACTGTTTTCTTTGATGGTGTCTTCAAATTACATGGTCTACCTAAATCCATAGTGAGTGATAAGGATGCTATTTTTACAAGCAAGTTTTGGCAGGAATTGTTCAAGTTACAGGGGTGCACTTTGAAGTTGAGCACTGCCTATCACCCTCAAAGTGATGGCCAAACTGAAGTGGTAAATAAAATTCTGGAATGCTACTTGAGATGTTTCATTTGTCACAAGCCACAGGAGTGGGTGAAGTGGCTGACAGTAGTAGAATATTGGTACAATACTACATGGAAGACTTCTACTAATACGACCCCATACAAGGCAGTGTATGGTGTAGATCCCCCAAATTTGTTGTCGTACGTACCTAACACAGCCAAAGTGGAGCAAGTGGAGGAAGTACTATACTCTAGAGGCATCATCATAGAGTTTTTGAAGGATAGTATTAAACTCGCGCAAGGTAGAATGAAGAGATATGCTGACAATAGAAGAACGGACAGAGAATTCAATCAAGGGGATTGGGTGTATTTAAAACTCCAACCATATAAACAAATTACTGCAAGACTTCAAAGAACTCACAAGTTATCTCCAAAGTACTATGGACCATATATGATACTTGAGAGAATTGGAAAGGTTGCATACAAGATGCAGTTACCAGATGAAGCCAAGATACATCCAGTATTCCATGTGTCTCAACTGAAGAAGAGGCTGGGAAATGAGATAATATTGCAAGACAATGCACCTAGCTTCGTTGAAGAAATTGTGGAGCAACCAGAGGCTATACTTGACAGGAGAATAGTTCCCCGTGACAATAATGCAGTGGTACAGATATTGGTGAAGTGGAAAGACAAGCCTATAGAAGATGCTACGTGGGAGGATTATTGGCCTACTATTCGCAAATTTCCTACGTTGGACCTTGGGACAAGATCCATTCTTGAAGGGGAGAGGAGATGTAACAACCATGCTCTCCTCAAAATGATCAGGGAAGAAGCTAGCGGCACCTTTGCAGAAAAAAAGGGAGAATGTAACAACCAAACTCTTCTCGAGATACTCAGGAAAGGAAACAACAGTTCCATAGCAGAAATGAAGGAAGGAGAGCAGTAAGGCCGAAGATCCTTCATTAATCTTTAAAAACTGCACATGTATAAGTAGTATTGTATAAGATGGGCTTGTGCATGTATGGGCTGCTGTAGTACTTTGTTGTATTGATGTTGGTCCATTATGTGAAAACTGCATATATATAAGCAGTGTTGTGATGTTGTAATAGGTAGAGAATCAAGTCAATAAATCATATTTTTCCTTTGCTACTGTGTTGCAATTTACTGTCTTCCATTTTCGTTTCAGATTGTACTTTCTTGCATTTTCTTTTTATCTGTTGCTTAGTTGATCTTAGTGATATTCTATTTTCCTGTTAGATACTGTTTTCTATTAGTCTGTTGTGAGCTTCCTCATTCTTTCACTTGTTATCTTTGATCCTATATTAGTTTCTGTTTGATTCATAAGCAATTGTAATTCCAGTTCTTGATTCTTGTTCTTGAATCTACCTTTGTTTCTTGCTAATCTTTAAATAATTCTAAGTCCAGATTTCTTTAACTATACTTGTTAACTTCTTGCCAAAACTAATCTTGTCCAAACTTTCGAGAATCAGAGGTTCTAAAAATTTGTTTCTTTATGAAACTGGGATTTCCTCTATTTTTACTGCTTCACTTCTGTTGCTTGTTCGTTAAGAAACTCATAATAACTTTAACTTTCATGCACAAAGACCTCTGTGCACATTCTTGAATATCACCCTCCTTAAGCATTTCCTCAAACACCTTCTCAATCCTGTCGAACACCCCCTTCTTCATTAAAGAAACCCATCACACTTCAATGGCAAACACCCCCGAACCACCAGCGCCTTCCAGAACCCCTCAATTATTTGTCAAATCATCATCAGCAAATATTTTAAAAAGCAATCTGGTAATTGAAACATCTTAAGCAATTCAAAACCTTTCAGGACTCAGATGATTTGAGCTCAATAAAGAATTATCAGAAGCAGATCTGGGAGTGAAACCAATGTTTTGTTTATCATCTTTATTTAATAAATCAACCGAAAAAACAGATGTTGGCTCATAGTAAGAAATTCAACCATAGTTTTATCCTTTACTTCATTGAATCTCAGAAGCGCGGATAATGTTCAATCATAGCCAACAGATCAAAATCATAAATCTCTTTTAAATAATTCGACTTTTTGAAGAGTAATAGAATAAATAATATAAAATTAAGAGATCAAATTGCAAAGATCAGACTTTGAAAGGGGAAAATAGCAGAAGAAGAAAAAAAGGCAATTTTTCATAAAAAATCTGAGCACGAGATGAACTGAACATGGAATGAAGATTTATTTACAAGGAAGTGGAAGACGGGACCTTAGTTTGATAAATAAATGGACGGCCGGATCTAATTGCTTAATCTAGTCAGTTTATTCTAGGCTTTTCTCGAATTCAAAGCCCAATAGGCTGAAGATTAAGCCTATGTCGAACTAATACGGGCATTGTTTGGCACTAACGTTTATTTCACGAAATTCTCCAATTCATGCATATTTTTCTTGATTTTTAGTCCAAAAAAAAAGGCTACGGTCTCTACTTCAGAGCTGGGCTTGGACCGGCCTTATCAACAATGCATATGCACAAAAGTATTTACAAAGTATTATAAATTGGAGTAACTAGTATTGTGGACCTATGGTGCAAAGTCGGTAACCACTGCAACTTACTTTATTTCATTAAAAGGAGTATATATAAAGGTAATCTATTAAATAATAGTAAAGCAGAAGAATTTGAAGCTTTCTCATTAATTCTAGGAGTTATTTGTGTTCTTCTTAATTCTCTCTAAGGGGATATATTATTTTCAAAATCATACGATTACTACTTTACAATTATTGTACTAAACTTTTCACACTATTTTATATTCGAATATCTATTATTAAATAAATCTACAAATATTTCACGGTTCTTTCTCAAAATTTTACATTATAGTCCACACATTTAAATTAATTACATAATCTAAAATTTAAACTAATTGATAAACTTAATCAACTAATATTTATTAATAAATCTTAAAAGATGAAATTTTCAATATGTATATTATAGGCGCATAACAAATTGGTAAAAAAAAATTGATTTAGTTGCAAATATGTATAAGTTACATAATAAAAATCATACACATTAATAACAATAACAAATTTATTCTATAATTTATTTACTAAATGAATTTATCATACATTGCACTGTAAAATTCTATTAACTTCGAATACCTAAAAATTTAATTTTTTTTACAATTACTTAGAAACCTTTCTCAATTTTCTTTTAATATTTTACATTTAAGTCTATATATTTAACTAATTGTGTAATCTAAAATTTAAACTATTGAAATAAATATGATTAACTGATATTTATTAATCCATCTAATAAATCCTAAAAATAAGAGAATTTCAATATATACAATATTCCTGTATATGAGAAAAATAATAAATTTATTTCTTCTTTATTCGGATATATGAAGGTATATAAATCATATAACATAAATGTATACATAAATAATAATAACTCTTTCATTCTAATTCATTTATCTCAAAAGAATATCATACATTACATAATATAATTTCATTTTAACAACATTTAAAAGATAAATTTATATTTTACAACATTATGATGTGAACGCACAGATTAAACCGATAAAAATTAGATTATACAAACATTCTCACCTTCAACATATTATCAAACCATATCCAACTCATAACTCAACTAAATGCTACATAATATTATTTTGCAACCATCAAAGTTGTAAGCATGACCCTTCTACAAGAACATGAAATTTATGGTCAACTACAAGGATAAAATTGTTTAAAAATGAAAACTTGAAAATGAATAAAATTTCACGTCTGATTCAAAAAAAAGTTCACATGCAGATAATCTAACCATAAAGTCTATGCTCTTCTCAATTACAAATTTGTAAAAAGCTCTTCTCAATTTTAACTTTTTTTACATTTAACTCCTTATATTTAATTAGTTATGTCGATCATTAATTCAAATTATTCAAATTACTTAATGTTTGTTAATCCATTTATAAATCCTTTAAGAAAGATGATAATTCAGTATATATACAACAATCTATATTAACAAAATAGTGAAGCTACATATTCGCTTATATATATATATATATATATATATATATATCACATAACATAAATTATTTAGTTATACAGTATTAACAATTTTAATTATAATTTTTTGAGTTAGAACAATAATTTTTACAAAGATATGTAGTTAGCGAGTACTGAACCATCAACCTTATATCTAAACGTCACACAATTCACTTTAGTTTATGACTAATATATCACAATAAATTTATCATATCATATCATATATTGCATAATAAAAATATATTTTTAGCAATAATTAAAATATAAATGATATTTTTTAACAATATTACCATGTGCAACGCACGGGTTACACACTAGTTCTTAAAGTACCGTAAGAAAATCGCCAAATTAGCTTTTTCTGAATAAATTACAATTTTATTAATAAAAAAATGTATTGCTTCTGATATCCGGATAATCTCGGCTCCCATGATTATTGTTCACCACATAAAATTTGCTTATATGCTTATATTTTCTTATATTATTTTGTTTTATCAAATATTTAATTTATTATTTGGCTCTTTAACACTATACGACAATATGTAATTTGTTTTACACACAGACATACAAATACATACATAGATTTATATACATACATATACATACACACACACACACATATATATCTTTAATAATAGTTGTAATATATTTGGTGTCACACTTTTTTGGTGTCAGCGTGAACTATCAAAAATGTCCCTTTATATATATTATCAAATCCCTTAAAATTAGGATATAACAACTAAACTTGCTTTACAAATTCAAAATAACCCTCTACAAATATCAACAAATTTAATCATTTAAAAATAAGATTTAATAAACAATTTTTTTTACAAATTCAATACGGCGCTCTACAAATAATACTAAATCTTAATCACTTTAAAATATATTCTAACAAGTAAATTTTATTTTCAATTAGTTTTTTATTAATTAATATAAAAAAAATTCAAACAACAAAAAATAATAGATGTTGGAGCTTAGAAATAAAATATTAACCAAACTATGTAAAATATGATTAAATATTTGTGCTTTATTTTTTGAATGTGTTGAAATATATATTTGTAGAAAAACAACTCACGCGCGAAGCGCGTGCCATAACACTCGTGTGTGTGCATACACACACACACTTTATTTGACATTTGTTTTATATTATATACTTTGTTATATTGTGACATAAATAACTAAGCAACCGATTTAAAGTATATAAATGGGAAACTCCTTAAATATATTTTTATTTGTAGTTGTAAATACTACAATTGTGAGTAATTATTCACAATGCAAAATAACATTTTATTTTAAATTTTTATGGTCAAGATGTTTTGAGAAAGGATATCGATGTCTCCGTTGAGATCAGAGTAAGTAACAATTTTCAAATGTGGTACAATGTATTACTCATGGCTGCTGGAGGCACTAAGAGATTGCATACTTATAGTTATTGGATAACTATACAATGGCTTGTCTGAGAATTTCCTATTGATTGGTAACAACTAGGTCAAACAGAAATCTCAGTTCGAAGATGTAATTCTCTCGACTTGAGAATACTGTAGAACCTCAACGTGGGTATTCGCTTTGATTATAAATAAATCGTGGCATGGCAACCTTTGAGAGACTATAGTTGGGTTTGAGTAGAAGCTTTGGAACTAAAACACTATTCAATAGAGAATTCGTCTCCCCAATTGTACGAGGCTGGTAGCTTTGTGAATTGTACTCAATTCAAAGTCAAAATATCTGACCAGAGTAAAACAGTGAATAATAAATGTTATTATTGAAATAAGTACTTTGTAGTTAGTAACAGTTACATGTGAATATTATTGAAATTTTTGCCATTACCAAACTCCATATATCCTAAAGTGATATATTACTGACGAAGAGAGCATGCGTAAATTATTTCATCACTTTACGGTACCGCTTGAGGTGATCCAAAAATATGTTGTTACCTAAAAGATCTATAACTGACGAATTCAACCAAACCATCACTCCATAAGATAAGCTGACGTGTGAACTTTAATATTTGAATTGCCAATGTTAACCACTGACTGAATTCAGACCTTTGAGTCATATAACCATATGAATTCTCCAAAATACCATGTGAATTTATTAGTTTATTAAATGTTATAAATTAATTAATATATGAGAAATTTTATTTATTAATTGTTTGATGTTCTAGGTAATATTAGTAAGTGGGGTAACACTAAGAATTTATAGGAGCTACTAGTAATTATTGGGGTACATATGTATTTAATGTTCTGGGTGATATCAGTAAGTGGGGTAACACTAAGAATTTATAGGAGCTACTAGTAATTATTTGGGTATATATGTAAATGTTATATGTGCACATATCGCGATATCGATATTGTTACGGCTAAATTTCTCACAGTCTTGCAATAGACTCAAATGTATAGATTAGACTAAGGAATGATGAAGGAAAGGAGCTAGAAAATTGGGAAGTTGTCACAGATGAAGAAATGAAGGAGTACTAGAATTTTGACAGAATTCCAAGGGGACAATAAGGTCAGTACCGACCTGATTTGATTGGCACTGACCTGCTTTAGAGACTTGAGGCGACAAATGTTCGATGGAAAAGGCTTGAACTTGGAGGAAAAAGGGTTTAAATATATACCCAAATTTAGATTAGTACCGACTTGATTTTCTTTACATGATTGATACGATGTGACTTAGTCTTCATGCTGGACTATCGAATCTCCAAGATTTGGATGTTTTAAGAGCTGGATTGTGAGATCTATGTTTGATTTTGCCTACGAATAACAAGCTACCTACAACTTAAGGAGGAATTTTCCCTTTTGGACTTCTCCGCCTTCTTCTTCCACCATCAACTTAAAAAACCATATCAAATCTGAGATGTACTAGATTATGGTCGGATTGGAGTTATAATCTTTATATTTCATAGAGAAAACATGAGATAATAAAATTAAAGTGGACATAGGCTATAGAGTATGCTGAACCACTACAAAAATCGTGTTCTTTCTTTTGTTTATTCAGATAAATCTATTTGTTGTTGCTTTCATCTTATATTAGGGTGACATAGGCTGGAGAGTTTACTGAACCACTATAAAAATAGTGTTCTTTCTTTTGTTTATTCGGATAAATCTATTTGTTGGTGCTTTCATCTTATATTAGGGTGTGTTGTTTCAAATTTTGGTATAGCATTTTAGGTTCTTTCACTAAAAGAGAATTAGGTTTCAGCAACTTAAAGTATGAGTCTCAATATTGGAAGAGATGAAGAGACCTTTTACCAATGCTATTGCAGAACCAAGTCAACTAGAGCACGAGGGCAGCCATGAAATGTCTTTAAGCTCTAATCCTTCGGTATGAATAACCAGAGAGGAGATGGAAACGATGATGAAAGAGACGCAAGATGGGATGATGGATCATCAATTAGAAATGGTGGATGGATGTTTCAAAAGGGTGGATCAACAAAGAACAGGTGGAGTAGCAGGAATTCAAAACCAAAGGCTAGAAACCAGTGCAGGGGAATCTAAAGTTGGAACAAAGCCAACCAAAACCGAACCTCCACGACCAATTCATATTGGCACCGACCAAAATCAGGTCGGTACCGACATGAATTTACATGGGGGAACATTGGATATGAACTTAGGATGAGTTAGGATACCGAGATCGGCTGACGTGGAAGCCAGAAATGCAGATCAGAATGTGGATGCACAATGGTAGGAATTAGAACCAGAAGCTCTCCATAGGAACGGGAGGTAGAATTGAATTATGGATCACAGACCTCTATTAGATGACAACAACCGAATAGCTGAAATGACCAAGAGAATAGTGAGTGATGGACCTCTAGACTAGAATTCAGAGGATGTGAACAGAAATCCATTCAACCCTAACATCCGGTATGCAAGGAATCCGCCCGATTCAAACTGCCAATGTTGGAACTGTACAATGGAAGGATAGATTTGACTATTTGTCTAATGAGATACATCCAACATATGGCGATGTTGGATGCTTCTAAGGAATTCATATGATGCTATTTCCTGTTATACTTGATGGTGTTGGTTGCAATCTGGTTCAAATAGTTAGAGAATGGGTCTATAAGCATAGCCCAAAATGATCCACATGCCGAGCCGAGTGGCTAACCTACCTTAGACGTGAGTAGTTCAACATCAAACCAACATGCATCGCCGACCCACATTCCTTTACCTCCTAACAATTTCAAGCACTCTTTGACTTACTTTTCAAAGTCATTTTCATCTTTCCCTCAAGGTACTTGTTAGCTATCAATCTCTCGCTGCTATTTTGCCTTGGATGAAATTTACCACCCAATCGGGGCTGCATTCGCAAACAACCCGACTCATCGATAACGCCTCATGTTGCAGCAAGGCTCAAGCCAGACGGGGCTGTCACCCTCCCTGGCATCCCTTTCCAAGGGACCTAGGCCTGATCCATCGTTGATGACGCTTCTTCAGGTTACAATTTAGGTGGCACAACTACCTATTTCTCAAGTTAGGCTTTTCCCGATTCGTTAGTCGTTACTAAGGGAATCTTCATAAGTTTCTTCTCCTTCGCTTATTGATATGCTTAAACTCAACGGGTTGCCCCGTTTGATCTGAGGTCATGTTCCCAACTTGCAACTAAGGCAAACACAAAAAAGGTTTTAGTTAGTGTTATATCAAGACGCAATTAGAGACATCGTGCATTAACTTGATACACCATTCCATGCATAGACCTAACAACAACATTCAGTTAAACCAACCACACAATTAAAGGACGGAGGGTTAATCTCCACATCCACCATCACCAATAATATGTTTATTGTAGTTGGGTGGTTAGAATGACACAAGGCATGATACCCAAACAGATGTACTCTCGAACTTATGGCATCGAGTGCAACTTACATTCAAAGGCTCGATGGTTCATGGGATTCTATAATTCACACCAAGTGTCGCATTTTGCTATGTTCTTCATTGACACGACAGCCAATATATCCATTGCCAGGAGTCATTCATACGCTTACTAGAATAACACAAAACACATCAAAATGATGGTAATTCTTTCCAACAACTACTGTCCTTGGAATAAACCATGCCGGTTTCTTATTTCTACTCTACTTCTTACTTCAATTAAAGCAAGATGAAGGCAACAAATAGAACCATCTAAACAATGCAAGTGCTAACCGCATAAATATCTAGTTCTCGATGGGTATGAGTACAATTTCATAATTGTTCGAAAAGGAACTCTACAATGATCCTTCCATAGGTTCACCTACGGAAACCTTGTTATGACTTCTCCTTCCTCTAGATGACAAGGCTCAGTCATCATGATGCCGCAGACGGCGAATCACCTCTATCGCCACCATCCAAACACTTCATCGGACCATTCAATCGGTAGGAACGACAGACGATGTGTACAAAGGGCAAGGACATAATCAATGCAAGCTAATGACTCACGTTTACTAGGAATTCCTCATCAAAGACCAACAATCACAATGATTTATCCCTATCACGATGAAATTTCCAAAGATTACCTATGTCCTTGGACAAAGGATTAGACTCGCATAATACATGAGTGTAGCGCGCATGCGGCTCAGAACATATAAGGGAATCACAGACCTGTTATTGCCTCAAACTTCCATTGCTTAAGTGGCTATAGTCCCTCTAAGAAGTTGACCATGAAGGGATGACTCTGTATAGCTAGTTAGAAGGTCAAGGTCTCGTTCATTAACATAATTAACTAGACAAATCGCTTCACTAACCTAAGAATGGCCATGCACTACCACCCATAGAATCAAGAAAGAGTTCTCGGTCTGTCAATCCTTACTATGCCCGGACCTCGTAAGTTCCCCATGTTGATTCAAATTAAGCCGCAAGCTCCACTCCTGGTGGTGCCCCTCCACCAATTCCTTTAAGTTTCAGCCTTACGACCATACTCCCATTGGAACCACACAACAACCAAACTTCACCAACGAATAATAACATTGTCAACCAACATCAAAGAAGGCACCTTCATTGGTCATCCCCTACATCACCACAAGGCACAGTGAGGGAAAACGAAAGAGGTAAGAAACGATCAATTCCATTTTAATATCCTTAGAAGACAACAACGCACATATCAAGTCTCAGGCTCCAAGTACGAAAATGATAGTTTATCATTGGGTAGCTACAACAAAGCTGGGAGCCCAATGAAATACCACACCTATTGTAACAACCCTAGATTTCTACATATATTTAAATTTGACTTTATTTTTATTTTAAATTATTTTAAACTTGTTTTATTTCAAAATTTCATTTTTAAATATAAATGTTGATTATTATGTGAATTATAAGTTCAAACTGGTATAATTTGTAAATTTTCCTAAAAAGTGAATTTGTGGTCAACTGGTCAAACTTTGACTTTTAAACTTTAAATTTAAATATTTAATTCTTAAATTTTATCTTTTATTATGAAAATATATTTAATAACATGAATATTTCTTTTCATTTCATTGGAAACGGATTTGAATTGCGAAAGTTATGTACATTTCAATTTTGAGTGCAATTTGATTTATTTAACAATTTTGTCTATTTTAAAGTATAAAAAATTACATTTTCTTTGTCTTATTCTCTTTTAATATGTGTTAATATGTTATTTTATGTATACTTTGTCTTTTAACATTTTTAAAATGATGTTATAATTTTCCAAAGCTTATTGAATTTATTTTCTATTTTTAAAGGCTAGTTTCTATTTTTCTGTTATTTTCTTCAATTAAATTATATTTAATTTAAAAATTATTTATTCGTTTTTGTGAATGCATTTTTATTTTATATTTTTATCTTTGTTTAAAAATATTTTACAAGTCCATATGAATTTTTCAAAATTTATTCCATTTAATTTCAAATTTTCTAGACTAGTTTGCAATTTTGTGCTATTTTCTTATTTTAACTTTATATAATTAATAAATATTTATTATATTTTATATTTTTGTTGCAATTTCGAAATTTTAACTGAAATTATAATTATTTTCAGCTATTTAAACTTATATAAATAAATAAAAGAAATTTGAAAAGTCGTGACTCTTGATTTGCTTAAGGCTTTTGGTTTTCCACCTCTTTGTTTTCCAAACTCATGCATTCATTTTGCTTGGCCGACTTCATTTCTTTCTCCAGCTGATTATTTCTCCTATAATTCACGAAAAAAAATCCTTCTCATCTCCAAAATAGATGTCCTCCATTTGTTTGTAAAAAAATTTGGTAAATACATCTTCTTTTTCCTTTGTTTTTTTGTTTTCTTCTTTGTTCTTCATGTTTTGCACTTGCCTTCATCCCCTCTTTTGGATCGGCCTGCCCTCTTCCACCACTTTGGCTGCCTCCACCACCATCCCCTCTGACCAACACCTCCTCCGGCTCCTCCCCATCCCATAGCCGTGGCCTTATATGACAAAAATCCACCATAGTTTAAGGAAAACATCACTTACATATGCTAGCCGAGCACACCCTCCTTCCACCACCTCTTTCAACCGCCTAGGCCGACCAACCACCACCACCACTAGCCTGATATCAACCTAACAAACCTCTGCACACCCCCTACAGCCCACACCTGAAATAGCCCTGCCCCTCTATGCCTTGACCGAGCCAAACTATGGCCTTAAACCCTTGTATATTGCTTTGTTAGTGTAGTTCCACCACCACCCACCTTTGCACCACCTTCTAGCATGATAGGCCGACCCTTAGCAACCCAGACCTAAACCAAAAACATTGCTTTAGACATGTAATACACTCATGGCCGAACTCAATGTGAGTTGGAGACAAGTGCAAAACAATTTCGCTTCGATTTGTGCAGTCTATTCTATCATTGTTTATCGTATTTGCATTTGAAACTTATGTATATTATTATTGTTTGTGTGACTTGTATTCAAGGGATTTGATAATTTGGCTCCTCCACTCTTATTTGAATCGTGTTATAGTGCTTGTTTGGATCTCATTCGTGCATTCGTCGTTGTGTCTCCAGCACAAAATGGTGAGTTATTCTCACCAAACAATATGTACATATATAACTAGTGAATTGACCCCTTTTGAATATGTAAAATGCATTATCATGTTACACTTGCTATGTTATGATTTTATGATGTTCACCCATGCTTAAACACCTATTATATTATATGTTACGGTTATATTATGTTGTTCTATTATTTTTATCAGTTTATCACATTGCAAGTTCCCTTTAGATTAGAATCACTATGGGTTGAAATGATACATACCCGAACGGACTTTAGAATAGGAGAGAATCGTTATGGTCTGAAATGATAGGCTTGAATGATTTTCAATTATTTCCATTTACTTGGGATTGCGGGTTTGAAATGATCAAACTCGGGTATCTTTGTAAATTACGGGTTGAAATGATAAATTACCCGTATCACTTTACCTAGGCTAGAAAATGAAATATAGACCCGTTGTTAAAATATGTTTTTATAAATTTTTTAAAATATTTTAGAAATGTAAATATTATAATATTTTTGGTTTAAACTAAATAAAAATGATTTTTGTAAAGCATTATTGATTTTTTGAAAATTTATAAGTGAAGTAAATTAATGGTAAAATTAGAAAATTTGAAATGTAAGTTATTTTGGGAAATTTTAATTTGGTGATCATTGGAATTTAAATTAAATATGAAATGTGATAAATTCATGATAATTTGGATTAAAGTGAATTTAAATGATTTTTATATTATATTTATGATTTTGAATAAAGTTAAAATGTGAAATGAATGAATATTTAAGTTGAAATTTTGAAATATAACTAAAATTGGAAATTTGTGAATTTGGCTTAAAGGTGAATTTTAAGTTAAGTAAATAAAAATGGAATTAAGTTATATTTGAAAATTTAAACTTAAGTGTTAAGTTAAGTTAATTTAATGAATTTATAATTTAATATTGGAATTTAATAAGTGAATTATTATTAAATTTTGATTTTAGAATGGAGGTTTAAATTTATAAAATCATGAATATAAGGGTATTTGAATGATTGTTTTAAAAGTGAAATTATATGATTTTATAAGTTAAAAATGATTTATATAAAAATATAATTGTTTGTGAAATTATACTGAATATTTGAAGTTAATTAACTACATTTCTGAAATGCTATTAATTCTAATGTAAATGATAATACAACATTTGTAAATGCTGTAGTTGATAATAATGAACCAAATGGCTAAATTTAATTAAAGGCTATTATAGCATTTTTGTAAATGTTATAATGGTTGAATTTAACTAAGTTTATTTACAGCATTTTAAATGCTGCCTTTTGTTAAATTGAACTGTTTTAAATGTGACTTTCCGTAGCATTTTCTAAATATTGCGAAAGTTGAATTTTCATTGTTTTAATTAATTTAAGTGAACGAATGAACTTTGAAAGATTAAAATTTTGGAAATTTAATAATTTAATTATTAAATATAATAAATTCATTTTTATGATTTAAAATGAAGTAATTTGTTTCGAAATATAAGCTATTTTGAAATATGATATTTTGAAATGGATTTTTGAAGGATATTGAATTTTGAAATGATATTTAATTTCAAAGTATAAAATACCATTTTGAAATTTTAACCATGGGATGTATTTAATTTATAGTTTAACCGATCCTTAAAGGATGGGCGATGTAAGGACCCGATTCTTCGACTTCCGAAAATCGACATCGATAAGTCCACTGTATCAACTACCGAGCAAACGAATGCCGGAAAACCGAATTCTTAGGGTTTAAAAGAAGAGGTAGAAGAAAAGATAGAAGAAAAAGAAAAGAACAACAGAACAACATCAGAAACAGAAACAATATCAGAATCTCACATATCGCAGCGGAACGATATATAATAGATAATCACTAGTCTTTTAAAACAAAGAACTATATCAGTTTATACATACATCAATCAGAGTCAATATACAAAAATGGACAGTTATATAAACTTGTCCTCATATAGAATACACAGCGGAATAAATACTATCAGATACAAATACTACGTCTCGTCATCCAGCTTGCTCCTAAAGCTCGAGAATATCCAGAATATCCTGATAACCTAACTCTAGACTGCCCGTGTGGAAATTGGTGGGCACCTAGAGTTTAGAAGGGAACAATAAACTCCAGGTCAGTCATGGTGACTGGTGTGAGATCGTAAAATAGTTATTTTTCACAAAGAAAATAAAATAGATTCGCAATGCTTTTGGAAAATAAAACTACCATAAGACCTCCCACCACACACACAATGCGAACGCAGAATTGGAGGAGATTTCTTCTTATGATAGTCAAAGATGCTTACTACGCAAATCATTGGATTATTATTATTAATGTCTAGTGTAGAAAACATTTCGAAAGTATAATATTAATTTTAGCCAGCATAGGCATTTCGCACTTATGCCTACTATAGCTACTATGTTCAATAGCAGGTTACCGCCACATTCCATAGCAGGTAATACAATTGCAATCGTAAGGGTTCGCATTGTTTCTTTGGATTTTCCAACAAATGGTCAGGCTAAGGAACTTCCTTTCCTCCTACCGAATGGGATCGCCTCTGGCTGGACGTCCCGAGAGACAAACTGCTCTCTGCCAAACAAGGCCGGGTTACCCCTATAACAGGTAACTCACGAATATGTCATCCCCCGGTCCTTTGGGACCTTTATCCGAGCGCTCGGTAACCAACATCACACATCATAAAGAAAGTGTATCCACATGAGTAAGTATCTGGGCTCCATACCATGATACCACCCCTTTCCAGAAGGAAATGACATACCCTAAAGGGAGCGACCCTCATAACCTTGCCGCAACATTCCTGTTTCGACCATTTTCGGGTTGTTGAGGCCCTGACGAAGTCTCGTCCACAAAGCTACGCTTTTTCAAAAAGCCACACTTTGGGTCAACAGATGATCAACCTATGATCACAAAGATAAATGATCAAACAAATGATCATATCACAAATGATCAAACACTGATCATCACACAGCAACACTCAGCATGCCACATTACCAAATTGGGATATATCGCTGATAAATTTCAACTACATAACCTCTGAACTCGTACGTCTCAGAGAAGGGTGTTAAGCTAAGAGAATAAATTCTCCGCCACCAACAGAAATGTATTTGAAAGAAATCAGCTTTATATCTCAAAGTGTAATGTCAGACACACAATCCATACAAGTCTGTTCCGGGATCGAACAGAACCGAAGGCACTTCTCACGAAGCCCTTGCAAATCCGGATAATTTCCAATCACGTCCGGACTTCCCGTCACTAAGGGTGATAAAACCTCTAAATCGGAGATCAACCGATGTAGAGTAACTCGACGGTAATCCTTCCGTTTTAACAAATATCCGGTCTTCAACACCGGTCATCAAATGCAATTCATAACGACGTATCACATATTCGGAATGGGTTATACGACCCCATGGTCCTTTCCCGGCTAACCCGAATAGTGAGCGCTTATTCAAAAATAAGTGTGGCATTCAAATTCATCCAATTCACAACAAATACCCATTCAAGGTAATTATTGATAGTCTGTTATTTAACCATCAATAAAGATGCGCAACATCATCAGATTCCAAATAATTTTTCAAATTATTTTATTTTCCAAAAATATCTTTACTAGATATAAAATTTCCACACTTCAAAAATAAATCAACGTTTATTTTTAAAACGAATTTCCATTCCCTTTTTAAATTCCATAATGAATTTATATTTTCAAAATATCCACTGATATATGATTTTCGAATCGATGTCAATATTCATTTTCGATTTATCTTTACAAAGATAAATCTCAAAACGTTCATTTCATATTGGAAAAGTAATTCCATACTTATTTAAAAATAAGTGATTCACAAATCTATTTATTTTCAACATTTGAAAATATTCGATATACTTAAATCAAAATTAAGTATATATTTCATTCTTTAAGGAAATCATTTATTATAACAACATCAATTTGAGTCAAAACGAATTTTACGTAAAACATCGTTACGACGACTCAAAATCATTATTATAGGGATTCGAAATTTAGATAGATATATAAATCCCAATACTATATAAAAACATTTCCTTTCGGAAATCATTTACTATAACAACAGTGTTATAGTCCACCATTTCCTTCTTCCTCGAAAACGTCTATTTCAAC
This sequence comes from Allium fistulosum, assembly GCA_030737815.1. NCBI lineage: Eukaryota > Viridiplantae > Streptophyta > Magnoliopsida > Asparagales > Amaryllidaceae > Allium > Allium fistulosum. The sequence goes on from CM060904.1 coordinate 140,271,149, forward strand.
AATGAATGTTGAAATCTATGATTTCGATATTAAACACTTTTGAAAACATCGTTAAATCGTTTTCATGCTATTTCAATATCACTTTCCCAAGACCAGATTCATTTTACTTAATAATATATATTCACTGTCCAAAATCGTGAATATACTTCACTAACCAAATTTTCAATATTTTCTACACATTTTATTTCAAGAATTATCCACTATCCAAAATCGTGGATAAAATTCCCAACCAACTCTTATTATTTACAACATTTAACTTAAAGGATAATTCGCTGTCCAAAATCACGAATATATCTCCTTTAATAACTTCTACGTTTAAAATTACCAAATTCAATTGGTTTTGGATTTATAAAACAACGTTTATAAATTCACCTTTATATTTCATAACAACTTTGATTTATAAATCTCCTTTATTAACAAATCCAATCAAGATCCATTTAAAGGTAAAAAACCAAATTTATAAGTTAATTCCTTATAAATCTTTCATTCATTTTCAACTTCATAATTTATAAATCTATAAATTTCATACACTTATGAATTCCATAATTATTTCATTTTTAACACTTATAAAAACTCGTTTTATAATTCCAATACTTTCAATTTATAGATACCAATTTTATAAATCTTTTTATACAAATTGTTTATAGTTATTCAAAAATCCCAACTTAAACCATTTTATAAATCAATCAACTATTTATTTCAAAAATGACACTTTGGTTATATTTCACAAAAATCATAATTCCTATAACTTTAAAAGTTGAACGTTTATAAATCAATTCAAAAATTAAATAAACATATACTTTCAAAAATCACTTTAAAAATCTCTTTTAAAATCATCATCGTTATTTTTAACTTCAAAAATGAATCCGATGATGCAACGCACCAATTAGTCAATCACAACATCAAACATCATATATCAACATATGATAACAGAATACATCACACTATCTGTAAATCAATAAATACTGGTGAGGAATCCAGTTGGATCCCTCCAACCTGTTTCCCTGCATCCACAGATGTTAGCACAATACCCATTCCACTTCGAGGTGGAATATCGCGGTATATGGGTTTTATAAAAATATCATCCGCTTACTAACAGCGCAATAGGGTCTCATCCACTATAAGAGGCGGGAAATCAATCAATCCAATATATACATATGCCAATATGTATATATTGCTATATATATAGATATATCCTACTATATCTAATATCACATCCAATAGCAATCAATCAAATCAATAATAACTGCAATTCTTTTTGAGTGAGAAAAATCTCACCTTTGCGTTTTACTTTGCAATCCAATTTTCCACTCCAGATTGTTTTCTTGATGTATACACCTTGTATAAACATTTATACAATTTATTAATATTCGAATTAAATCGAACAACTCAATTTCTAACTTTCAATTATACAATGATTTTTTTTATCTTAAAATTGAAATTTTTTGACCTTTAAACTAATTTCTTTTAACAAAACATTTTCTTCGAAATAGATTTAATTTTTAACTGGAAATTTTCTTTTTCAACTTGTATATGCATTTTTTTTTCTTTTGTTTTTTTTATATTAAAACATGTCTGCGAATATATCTATATATATACCTATATCTCTATTTACAAAAATCATTATTCACTTTACTGCAAAATCCTTTCTTTCACATATATTTATTTTTATATCATTTCTGCTTAAACAGTTTATACTAAAAGTATATATTATTTTTCTTTAAACGAGTAAATTAATCTCCAGTGTTCATCATTTAAATTTTCTAAACAAAGGGAAAAATAAAAATTTATACATTATTGTCGAACGCAGAGGAGCAGACTCCATTCGCGACAAGCTCGAGTTCGAGCGGAACAACTCATCTCGCCGAGCCCACAAAAAAATCGTGCCGCCGTGAAGACGCCATCGCATAGTTGTTCGTGACCACCTCCTGTCGACGCCGCTCCAATCTCCACTCTTCGCACTCAAGTATGGCGCCTCACGACATCATCCACGTCGATGTCCTCCACCTCGCGCGCGAATCTGGGCAAGATGTGAAACGCGAAGCCACCCTCGCGTTGCCCCAAAGATCAGCAACTATTTGAAGCTCGAATCGATCGAATAAGGTTTCGGTTTGATTTTGAAATGGGAAAATGAGGTGCGGCAATTCCCTTTGAACGAGATTTTTTTTTCTTTGTTTCTGAAAAAGGAAGTCGCGTGATGATATTAAAAAGAAATGGGGAGGAGACAAGAGTACGCGATTAACAGAGAGTAGGTCTGCTAAGAAAACTAGGGTGGCTAATGTTGACCAAATTTTAAAAGTTTAAATTCAAATCGAATTCAGTTTAAACTTCAACGCGTTTTCTTAACGTACGCTCACACAGCAAGTTCGAAAAATACAAATTTTGAAATCCAGTAATAATACAATATTACGGATCCGATGGAACTGGTTTCGTCGAATTCCGAGACTGTGCCTCGGACGGCTATTTTTAAACATCGATTCAAACGATATGATTTTCAAAACTGAACAAATCATTTTCAAACTCAATTCTGAAGCTTCCGTTATCTTCAATAATATCAATACAAATTTTAAAAGCTTTTGAAATATTTTTCTTCATCTTAAACTGAAGATTCAAATTTTTATCCAACTTACAATAGATTAAATTTTGTAATTTAATCGCCAAATTCAAAGTTTAAATTTGAAATTCAAGTCAAACCATCATTCAAATATTTAAAATTAATTAAATATTTTCAATTCCAATTGTTCAAAATTCTGGGTCGTTACAATCTTCCACCCTTAAAAGAATTTCGTCCCGAAATTACAAGTTAGGAAAAATGGTCCTTAACTCGTCTTCTATTTTTCACAATTCAATAGTTTTATCAATTTGTCAAAACAAATCTTTCTACTAAAGATTCGTTATCAATTCATCTAACTTTCCAACTTCAATTATAGGTTTCAAACAGCATTGTTTACTTCAAAATTCAAATTTAAATTTAAATTCAAATTTTAACTTTCAAAATTTTCTCAAAATTTTTCTAACACCCGAAATTTTCAAAAAATTTCGCCAGCGTCTCCTTTGCACGGCTAACACGGCACGACTACAAACGCCCCTATGGACTCTCAGATTTCAAAAAGAAAAGAAAAAGCCAAGCGGCTAGACAAGAAATCATCAAATTTCATATTGAAATTCAAATACATACCTTTTGTCGAGCAATTCAAATTTATCTTCAAAATCAAAATCTCAATTCCTTTATACACCTGTATATTCTACTAGCCATAATATCTAGTTACAACATTCAAACTATTTTGCAAATTCCATTACAAAATTTTCAATATATACTTCTTATATCATCTCTAATTCACTATTGAAGTTATATATCTATTTTCATTCAATTTCACATTTCAAATTCATTTGAATTCAATTCACAATTTCAATTCAATTTAGATTTTATTTAACTTCTGAATATTGAATTTATCGATTACCTTTCATTTACAACTGCATCATTTTAGATTAGTTTCATTTACTAATTCATTACAAATCCCAATTCACTTTATTCAAATTTGTTTTCAACATTCAGTTTCAATTCCAGTTTTATTCTTTCGTTCATTCCCAAATTTTATTTTCAATTTACCATTTTGGTTTATAACTACTCACATTAAACTGGATTTCACATTCGAATTCAATTTACCTTTCTTCTATAATCATTGAATTTAATTTGTTTCAAACCTTATTCATTTGGTTAATATTCAATTAGCTTCACTTACTAATTTTAGTTTAATACTTCACAATCAAATTCAATTCCATTTTTATTCGCTTACAAATTCAAAATGAATCTCAACTTTCAATTTCACTTTCATTTATTCAAATTTATTCACATATACCTCTTTAATTTAACTCTATCTTTTAAGTTAAATTTATTCTATCAGAATTCAAATTGTATAAGTTATCAACTTAATAATATTTCATAAATATTTTTATATAGTATTCCAGAGTTTTACCAACCTTCAAAAATCATTTTGAAAACAATTCAAATTATCCTTTGAATTTTCTAAAACCAAATCCAAATTTTCAAAACAACTTCCATTTAAAAAAATTTGCAGCAATTCCTCTTTTGGAAACCCGAAAATGAACACCTGTGATGTCGCGATCATCATCGGAATTATTTTCCAGCGACCGAAAAGAGATTAGAGCTTTTCATTCCTTCAAAATACTTTTCAAAACCTTTGAAATACATTTTCAACTCCAAAAAGGATTTAAACTTTCCAAATCTCCAAAAGTTTCAAATTATTTTCAAACCTTTCCAAAAACTTCTCTGGAATTCCGTTTCAAATTACAAATCACTTTTAAAATTTATATTCTTAAATTTCATTCGTATGTGAATTTATTTCCCTAACTTTGGAGTTACGATTTCAATTTCTTATTCAATTTCATATAATGATGATAACATTTCAATATTATTACTTCCTAACAACCATGCAACCATATACTCTAATAATTCATAGAAAATGATTTCTTTTCTATACAAAAATAGTTTTGGGCAAAATTATTTCATTTACCCTATTTAAAACAATACCGTGTCAGTTTATCTTGTTTAAGAGTTTAGAAACCCCTACCGATTACAGTTAGCTAGACTGCACCGACCAGAATCTATAAACAATCAACCGATAAGTCAACACAATACAAAACAATTTCATATTCACTAACAAATACGCGCTCATATCTATTATTACACTCACACTCATTCTAGAGTACTGCTGACTCTATCTCTAATGAGTAACACCCAACAGAGCAGGGTTGTCGCTTAACCATATGCTCTGATACCACGCTGTAAGGACCCGATTCTTCGACTTCCGAAAATCGACATCGATACGTCCACTGTATCAACTGCCGAGCAAACGAATGCCGGAAAACCGAATTCTTAGGGTTTAAAAGAAGAGGTAGAAGAAAAAATAGAATAAAAAGAAAAGAACAACAGAACAACATCAGAAACAGAAACAATATCAGAATCTCACATATCGCAGCGGAACGATATATAATAGATAATCACTAGTCTTTTAAAACAAAGAACTATATCAGTTTATACATACATCAATCAGAGTCAATATACAAAAATGGACAGTTATATAAACTTGTCCTCATACAGAATACACAGCGGAATAAATACTATCAGATACAAATACTACGTCTCGTCATCCAGCTTGCTCCTAAAGCTCCAGAATATCCTGATAACCTAACTCTAGACTGCCCGTGGAAATTGGTGGGCACCCAGAGTTTAGAAGGGAACAATAAACTCCAGGTCAGTCATGGTGACTGGTGTGAGATCGTAAAACCGTTATTTTTCACAAAGAAAATAAAATAGATTCGCAATGCTTTTGGAAAATAAAACTACCATAAGACCTCCCACCACACACACAATGCAAACGCAGAATTGGAGGAGATTTCTTCTTATGATAGTCAAAGATGCTTACTACGCAAATCATTGGATTATTATTATTAATGTCTAGTGTAGAAAACATTTCGAAAGTATAATATTAATCTTAGCCAGCATAGGCATTTCGCACTTATGCCTACTATAGCTACTATGTTCAATAGCAGGTTACCGCCACATTCCATAGCAGGTAATACAATTGCAATCATAAGGGTTCATATTGTTTCTTTGGATTTTCCAACAAATGGTCAGACTAAGGAACTTCCTTTCCTCCTGCCGAATGGGATCACCTCTGGCTGGACGTCCCGAGAGACAAGCTGCTCTCTGCCAAACAAGGCCGGGTTACCCCTATAACAGGTAACTCACGAATATGTCATCCCCCGGTCCTTTGGGACCTTTATCCGAGCGCTCGGTAACCAACATCACACATCATAAAGAAAGTGTATCCACATGAGTAAGTATCTGGGCTCCATACCATGATACCACCCCTTTCCAGAAGGAAATGACATACCCTAAAGGGCGCGACCCTCATAACCTTGCCGCAACATTCCTGTTTCGACCATTTTCGGGTTGTTGAGGCCCTGACGAAGTCTCGTCCACAAAGCTACGCTTTTTCAAAAAGCCACGCTTTGGGTCAACAGATGATCAACCTATGATCACAAAGATAAATGATCAAACAAATGATCATATCACAAATGATCAAACACTGATCATCACACAGCAACACTCAGCATGCCACATTACCAAATTGGGATATATCGCTGATAAATTTCAACTACATAACCTCTGAACTCATACGTCTCAGAGAAGGGTGTTAAGCTAAGAGAATAAATTCTCCGCCACCAACAGAAATGTATTTGAAAGAAATCAGCTTTATATCTCAAAGTGTAATGTCAGACACACAATCCATACAAGTCTGTTCCGGGATCGAACAGAACCAAAGGCACTTCTCACGAAGCCCTTGCAAATCCGGATAATTTCCAATCACGTCCGGACTTCCCGTCACTAAGGGTGATAAAACCTCTAAATCGGAGATCAACCGATGTAGAGTAACTCGACGGTAATCCTTCCGTTTTCACAAATATCCGGTCTTCAACACCGGTCATCAAATGCAATTCATAACGACGTATCACATATTCAGAATGGGTTATACGACCCCATGGTCCTTTCCCGGCAAACCCGAATAGTGAGCGCTTATTCAAAAATAAGTGTGGCATTCAAATTCATCCAATTCACAACAAATACCCATTCAAGGTAATTATTGATAGTCGGTTATTTAACCATCAATAAAGATGCGCAACATCATCAGATTCCAAATTATTTTCCAAATTATTTTATTTTCCAAAAATATCTTTACTAGATATAAAATTTCCACACTTCAAAAATAAATCAACATTTATATTTAAAACGAATTTCCATTCCCTTTTTAGATTCCATAATGAGTTTAAATTTTCAAAATATCCACTGATATACGATTTTCGAATCGATGTCAATATTCATTTTCGATTTATCTTTACAAAGATAAATCTCAAAACGTTCATTTCATATTGGAAAAGTAATTCCATACTTATTTAAAAATAAGTGATTCACAAATCTATTTATTTTCAACATTTGAAAATATTCGATATACTTAAATCAAAATTAAGTATATATTTCATTCTTTAAGGAAATCATTTATTATAACAACATCTATTTGAGTCAAAACGAATGTTACGTAAAACATCGTTACGACGACTCAAAATCATTAGTATAGGGATTCGAAATTTAGATAGATATATAAATCCCAATACTATATAAAAACATTTCCTTTCGGAAATCATTTACTATAACAACAGTGTTATAGCCCACCATTTCTGTAACGACCCAGAATTTTTGATAATTAAAATTCGAATATTTAATTAATTTTAAATATTAATAAATGGAATTTAGAAGTCGAATGATTTATTTTTCGAATATTGGATTTAATTTGGTCAATTAAATCGATAAATTAAATAGTGAAATTCCAGAGATAATTGAAAATCGAGTTAAAATGATTGAAAATGATTTGGAAAATTTTATTTTATCATACTGGAGTTATAGAAAGGTTATAGAACTTTTAAAATTTGAATTGGAGTTAAATTGTGAAAATTGAATATTTTAATATTTAATTATCGACTGTAAAAATAGCCAATTTTTGAACAGTCTCAGAATTGGACGAGACTAGTTCCATTGGATCCGTAATAGTTAGTTATTATCGGATTTCAATTTTCGTATCCATCGGAGTTGTCGTTTGACCGTGGCAGCTCGAAACGCATCGATATCGTTTTAATTTTAAATCGTCGAGTTAAAATAGTCATTTTTCAAACGGTCTCGGATTTCGACGAAACCAGTTTCATCGGATCCGTAATGTGATATTATTGTAAGATTTCAAATTTCGTAATTTTTGGATTTACCATTTGTCCGGTACGATTTAAAACGCCTCGAAATCGATTTAAATCGGTTTAATTTAAATTGATCGTTTAATTCCGTATCTCGCGCAGACGATCGAATTAGCTTTCGAAACCTGTTCCATTGCGTTCGGAACGTGGGGTAAACCTTACGAACGTCAGCTGGCACGTTCGATTTGGAGTTCGAAAATTTTCGGATGAATAGTAAATTGGGAAATTTTCTATAAAAGCACCTCTATTCCCTCATTTGCAAAACAAAGAAAACCCTAGCTATTATCTTCAGCCGCCGCCTCTATTTCAATTAATGGCCGAGAATCACCAACATTCTTCCTCTTCGATCTCCTCATCCACGCATTTTTAGACAACGACTTCAACTAGGAAATCGAAGAGCTTCACGAGCTCGACGTATTCAACGGCTATGATCGCCTGATTCGCAACAGGGAGGCCAGAAATCGACCGTGAGTGACGCGCGTTCAATCACGTTTCTCGAGGTGATAGGGCTGCCGAGTTGGCCGTGCTTCTGGCCGGTGGTGGCTTTGGGGAAGGCGCTTCGAATGGTGGCAAAGTGATGGGGTTTCGTCATCGTTTGTGAGGTGCGTGTATTAGGGCTTGGACGTTGGATGGGTTCGAACGCGCGAACATGATTTACAGCCTGGGGAAGAAGAAAGGCACGCGGTCTGGATTGCTTGGTATTGAAATCTAACGGCCAGAAATTGTTAAGGTTTAAAATTAAAAGAAATTGTAAATGTTAATTATATTTAAATTTGTATAAAGTTTAAATTGCAATAACTTCGTCATATATTATCAGAATTCAACGAAACTGGCGACGCCGGAATCGCAGCGTCGCGCTCTACGCTGCAGCGTAGGTCTGGGATCAGTTTGAGCAAGCTAAATTTTTTGATTATATCGAACGGTTCGGTTTAATTTATTCGAAATAATCGCTACAAAATTGCTATCAGAAAATCACGGTGAGATCTTCTCACTCACATCGAAAAGTGGAAATTTTCAGTTATTGATTTGATTGACTGTTTGATTGCAATTGAATGTGCTATTAGATATAATAGGATATATCTATATATATAGCAATATATACATATTGGCATAAGTATATATTGGATTGATGATTTCCCGCCTCGTATAGCGGATGAGACCCTATTGCGCCGTTAGTAAGCGGATTTATAAAAACCCATATACCGCGATAATTCTGTACTGGAGCGGAATTGGTATTGTGCTAACGTCTTTGGATGCAGGGAAACAGGTTGGGGGGATCCAACTGGATTCCTCACCGTATTGATTACTTACAGATATTTTGATATATTCTGTTATCATATGATGATATATGATATTGACTGTTGTGATGGACTAATTGGTGTTGTTGCATCATCGGATTCAGTTTTGAAATGTAAAAATAACGACTTTTACTTTAAAAGGTTTTTAAAGCGATTTTTGAAAATATACGTTTTATGGAATTTTTGAATCGATTTATAAACGTAAAATTTTAAAGTTATAAAAGTTATAATTTTTAGTGAAATATAACCGAAGTGTCATTTTTGAAACAAAAGTTGATTTATTTATAAAACGGTTTAAGTTGGGATTTTTGAATAACTATAAACGATTTGTATAGAAAGATTTATAAAATTGATATTGTATAAATCAAAATATTGGAATTATAAGATGAGTTTTTATAAGTGTTAAACATGAAATATTATGGAATCCGTAAGTGAATGAAATTTATAGGTTTATAAATCCGAAATCACTTATTTTGATAAGTAATTTTAGAAGTTAATAAAAGGAGAATTTTATAAATCGAAGTTGTTAGAAAATATAAAGGTGAATTTATGAACGTTGTTTAAATAAATTCGAAAATCAATCAAAATTGATGAATTGAATATAGAAGGTTATTAAGGGAATTTTTTTCCACGATTTTGGATAGTGGATAATTCTTGGAATAAATGTGTAAAAAAGATTGAAATTTGGTTATTGGAGTATATTCACGATTTTGGACAGTGAATATATTATTAAATAAAATGGATATGTTTTGGGAAAGCGATATTATAAAATGAAGTAATTTTTTTAAAAGATGTTTTAAAACATGTGAATTATCGAAATCATAGATTTCAACATTTATTGTTGAAATAGACGTTTTCGAAAAATAAGGAAATGATGGACTATAACACTGTTGTTATAGTAAATGATTTCCGAAAGGAAATGTTTTTATGTAGTATTGGGATTTACATATCTATCTAATTTCGAATCCCTATACTAGTGATTTTGAGTCGTCGTAACGATGTTTTACGTAACATTCGTTTTGACTCAAATAAATGTGTTTAAAGAGAATGATTTCCTTAAAGAATGAATATATACTTAATATTGATTTAAGTATATCGAATATTTTCTAAGTGTTGAAAATAAATAGATTTGTGAAATACTTATTTTTAAATAAGTATGGAAATGCTTTTCCAATATGAAATGAACTGTTTTGAGATTTTATCTTTTAAAGATAAAATTGAAATGTGGAAATTGATTTGAAATTGTTTTCAAATGGTTAAGTGTGGAAATAATATATCTAGTAAAGATATTTTTGGAAATTAAATAATTCGGGAAATTATTTGGAATCTGATGATGTTGCGCATCTTTATTGATAGTTAAATAACCGACTATCAATAATTACCTTTAGATAGGTATCTGTTGTGAATTGGATGAATTTGAATGCCACACTTATTTTTTGAATAATCGCTCACTATTCGGGTTAGCCGGGAAAGGACCATGGGGTCGTATAACCCATTCCGAATATGTGATACGTCGTTATGAATTGCATTTGAAGATCGATGTTGAAGATCGGATATTTTTGAAAACGGAAGGATTACCGTCGAGTTACTCTACATCGACTGATCTTCGATTTAGAGGTTTTATCACCCTTAGTGACGGGAAGTCCTGACGTGATTGAGATTTATCCGGGTATGCAAGGGCTTCGTGAGAAGTGCCTTCGGTTCTGTTCGATCCCGGAACAGACTTGTATGGATTGTGTGTCTGACGTTACAATTTGAGATATAAAGCTGATTTCTTTCAAATACATATCTGTTGGTGGCGGAGAATTTATTCTCTTAGCTTAACACCCTTCTCTGAGACGTACGAGCTCAGAGGTTATGTAGTTGAAATTTATCAGCGATATACTCCCACTTTGGTAACGTGGCATACTGAGTGTTGCTGTGAAATGATCAGTGTTTGATCATTTGCGATATGATCATTTGTTTGATCTTATATCTTTGTGATCATAGGTTGATCATTTTGTTTGACCCGAAGTAGGGCTTTTTTTGAGAAAGCGTAGCTTTGTGGATGAGACTTCGTCGAGCCTCACACCCCGGAAATGGTCGAAACAGGAAGGATGCAGCAAGGTTCTAGGGAGTAGCGCCTCTTAGTGTATGTCATTCCTTCTGGATAAAGGTGGTATCATGGTATGGAGCCCAGATACTTAACCTCTGTGGTTACTGCATTATTATTATCTATGTGGTTTGTTGGAAATCGGGGATCCTCGGGAAGATCGATGACGATCGGGGGATGGCATACGCGTGTCAGTAGTTACCTATTTTTGCAGAGGTAACCCGGCCTTGTGTTGGCAGAGATCCGGTTAGGTTCTCGGGTTGTCTATTCCAGGGACGTACCCATCGTGGATAGGAAGTTCCTTAGCCTGACCATTTGTTGGAAATCCAAAGAAACAATACGAGCCTTTACGATTTCAATTATATAACCTGTCTCCTCAGGAGGCAGCTATAGCAGACATAATATAATGGTACCTATGCTGGCTAAGATTTATATTATACTTTCGAAATGATTTTCCACTATGCACTAATAATAATATCAAAAATGATTTGATTTTTGCGTAGTAAGCATCTTTGACTAACATAAGAAGAAATCTCCTCCAAGTCTGCGTTTGCATTGTGTGTGTGGTGGGAGGTCTTATGGTAGTTTCATTTTCCAAAAGCATTTCGAATTGACTTTAAAAAAAATTATTTTGTTGTTATAAAGAATAACTGTTTTACGATCTCACACCAGTCACCATGACTGACTCGGAGTTTATTGTTTCCCTTCTAAACTCTGGGTGCCCACCAATTTCCACACGGGCAGCCTAGAGTTATGTTATCAGGATATTCTGGATATTCTAGAGCTTTGGAGATAAGCTGGATGGCGAGACGTAGTATTTGTATCTGATAGTATTTATTCCGCTGTGTATTCTGTATGAGGACAAGTTTATATAACTGTCCATTGTTGTTTATTGACTCTGATGATATGATGTGATGTAATGTAATAACAGATATAATTCTTTTGTTTTTAAATGATATTCATTTATCTATTATATATTGTTCCGCTGCGATGTGTAAGATTCTGATATTGTTTTCTGTTTCTACTCTTGTTCTGTTGTTGTTTTTTTCTTTCTTTTTCTTCTATCTTCTTCTTCTACCTTTTTCTTCTTTCTTAAAACCATAACTTTTCGGGTTTCCGGCATTCGATGGCTCAGCAGTCGATAAAGGAGTATCGATGTTGAATTTTCGAAAGTCGAAAATTTCGGGATGTTACATTTGGTATCAGAGCATATGGTTAAGCGACAACCCTGCTCTGTTGGGTGTTACTCATTAGAGATAGAGTCAGTAGTACTCTAGAATGAGTTGAGTGTAATAATAGATACAAGTGCGTATTTGTTAGTGAATATAAAATTGTTTTATATTGTGATGATTGGTTTGTTGAGTGGTATATGGATTCTGGTCGGTATTGTCCGTACAACTCTATCGATAGGGATCTCTAAACACTTGTATAGAACAATTCGGCACAATATTGTTTAAATAGGGTGAATGAAATAATTTTGCCCAAAACTATTTTTGTATAGAAAAGAAATGTTTTTCTATGAAATACTATAGTATATGGTTGCATGGATGTTAGGAAGTAATGATAGTGAATTATCATCACTGAAATTGAATAAGAAATTGAAATCGTAACTCCAAAGTTAAGAAATAAATTCACATACAAATGAAATCTAAGAATATAAATTATAAATGTGATTTGTAATTTGAAACGGAATTCCAGAGAAGTATTTGGAAATGTTTTGAAAAGAATTTGAAATTTATGGAGATTTGGAAGTTTAAAATCATTTTTGATTTGAAAATGAATTTCAAAGGTTTTGGAAAGCATTTTTGGAGGAATGAAAAGCTCTAAACTTTTTTCGGTCGCTGGAAAATAATTCCGATTGGTGATCGCGACACTATCGGTGTTCATTTTCGGGTTTTCAAAAGAGGAATTGCTGCCAAATCGTTTTAAATGGAAGTTGTTTTGGAAATTTGGGTTTTGTTTTGGAAATTCAAATGGAATTTGAATTGTTTTCAAAATGGCTTTGAAATGTTGGTAAACTCTGGAATACTATGTAGAAATATCTATGGAATATTATTAAGTTGATAACTTATACAAATTGGATTTTGATAGAATAAATTTAACTTAAAGGATGTGGTTAAATTAATGTAAGTAGATTTAATCGAGGTAGAATTAAAATAAATTGAATTGATATCAATTTGAATTAGTAATTGGAACTAGTTTAAGATAGTGCAGTTGTAAATGACAGATAAATGATAAAATTCAATATTTCAGAATTGAAAGTAAATTGAATCCAAATTTAGTTGAAATGGTAAACTAAATACAAATGAATGGGAAATGTAAAAAATTGAATGAGAATAGATATATAACTTCAACAGTGAAGTAAAAAAAATGTATAAGCAGTTTATACTAGAATTTTTGTAATCAAATTTGCAAAATGTTTGAATGCTGTAAACTAGATATTATGGCTAGTAAGATACAGGTGTTATTAAGGAATTGGATTTGATTTCAAAGATAATTTGAATTGCTCGAAAAAGGTATGTATTTAAATTTGAATATGAGATTTGATGACTTATTTCTCTAGCCGCTTGGCTTTTTCTTTTTCTTTTTGAAATCTGAGAGTCCGTAGGGACGTTTTGTAGTTGTACCGTACTAACCACGCAAAGGAGACGCTGGCGAAATTTTTTGAAAATTTCGAGTGTTAGAAAATTTTTGAGAAAATTTTGAAACTTTAAAGTTTAAATTTGAATTTGAATTTGAATTTTGAAGAAAAACAATGTTGTTTTGAAACCTGTAATTGTAGTTGAAAATTTAGTTGAATTAATAACAAATCTTTAGTAGAGAGATTTGTTTGAAAATTTGAGAAAACTATTGAATTGTGGAAAATAGTAGACGAGTTAAGGACATTTTTCCCTAACTTGTAATTTCGAGGACGAAATTCTTTTAAGGGGGGAAGTCTGTAACGACCCAGAATTTTTGATAATTAAAATTCGAATATTTAATTAATTTTAAATATTAATAAATGGAATTTAGAAGTCGAATGATTTATTTTTCGAATATTGGATTTAATTTGGTCAATTAAATCGATAAATTAAATAGTGAAATTCTAGAGATAATTGAAAATCGAGTTAAAATGATTGAAAATGATTTGGAAAATTTTATTTTATCATACTGGAGTTATAGAAAGGTTATAGAACTTTTAAAATTTGAATTGGAGTTAAATTGTGAAAATTGAATATTTTAATATTTAATTATCGACTGTAAAAATAGCCAATTTTCGAACAGTCTCAGAATTGGACGAGACCAGTTCCATTGGATCCATAATAGTTAGTTATTATCGGATTTCAATTTTCGTATCCATCGGAGTTGTCGTTTGACCGTGGCAGCTCGAAACGCATCGATATCGTTTTAATTTTAAATCGTCGAGTTAAAATAGTCATTTTTCAAACGGTCTCGGATTTCGACGAAACCAGTTTCATCGGATCCGTAATGTGATATTATTGTAAGATTTCAAATTTCGTAATTTTTGGATTTACCATTTGTCCGGTACGATTTAAAACGCCTCGAAATCGATTTAAATCGGTTTAATTTAAATTGATCGTTTAATTCCGTATCTCGCGCAGACGATCGAATTAGCTTCTGAAACCTGTTCCATTGCGTTCGGAACGTGGGGTAAACCTTATGAACGTCAGCCGGCACGTTCGATTTGGAGTTCGAAAAATTTCGGATGAATAGTAAATTGGGAAATTTTCTATAAAAGCACCTCTATTCCCTCATTTGCAAAACAAAGAAAACCCTAGCTATTATCTTCAGCCGCCGCCTCTATTTCAATTAATGGCCGAGAATCACCAACATTCTTCCTCTTCGATCTCCTCATCCACGCATTTTTAGACAACGACTTCAACTAGGAAATCGAAGAGCTTCACGAGCTCGACGTATTCAACGGCTATGATCGCCTGATTCGCAACAGGGAGGCCAGAAATCGACCGTGAGTGACGCGCGTTCAATCACGTTTCTCGAGGTGATAGGGCTGCCGAGTTGGCCGTGCTTCTGGCCGGTGGTGGCTTTGGGGAAGGCGCTTCGAATGGTGGCAAAGTGATGGGGTTTCGTCATCGTTTGTGAGGTGCGTGTATTAGGGCTTGGACGTTGGATGGGTTCGAACGCGCGAACATGATTTACAGCCTGGGGAAGAAGAAAGGCACGCGGTCTGGATTGCTTGGTATTGAAATCTAACGGCCAGAAATTGTTAAGGTTTAAAATTAAAAGAAATTGTAAATGTTAATTATATTTAAATTTGTATAAAGTTTAAATTGCAATAACTTCGTCATATATTATCAGAATTCAACGAAACTGGCGATGCCGGAATCGCAGCGTCGCGCTCTACGCTGCAGCGTAGGTCTGGGATCAGTTTGAGCAAGCTAAATTTTTTGATTATATCGAACGGTTCGGTTTAATTTATTCAAAATAATCGCTACAAAATTGCTATCAGAAAATCACGGTGAGATCTTCTCACTCACATCGAAAAGTGGAAATTTTCAGTTATTGATTTGATTGACTGTTTGATTGCAATTGAATGTGCTATTAGATATAATAGGATATATCTATATATATAGCAATATATACATATTGGCATAAGTATATATTGGATTGATGATTTCCCGCCTCGTATAGCGGATGAGACCCTATTGCGCCGTTAGTAAGCGGATTTATAAAAACCCATATACCGCGATAATTCCGTACTGGAGCGGAATTGGTATTGTGCTAACGTCTTTGGATGCAGGGAAACAGGTTGGGGGGATCCAACTGGATTCCTCACCGTATTGATTACTTACAGATATTTTGATATATTCTGTTATCATATGATGATATATGATATTGACTGTTGTGATGGACTAATTGGTGTTGTTGCATCATCGGATTCAGTTTTGAAATGTAAAAATAACGACTTTTACTTTAAAAGATTTTTAAAGCGATTTTTGAAAATATACGTTTTATGGAATTTTTGAATCGATTTATAAACGTAAAATTTTAAAGTTATAAAAGTTATAATTTTTAGTGAAATATAACCGAAGTGTCGTTTTTGAAACAAAAGTTGATTTATTTATAAAACGGTTTAAGTTGGGATTTTTGAATAACTATAAACGATTTGTATAGAAAGATTTATAAAATTGATATTGTATAAATCAAAATATTGGAATTATAAGATGAGTTTTTATAAGTGTTAAACATGAAATATTATGGAATCCGTAAGTGAATGAAATTTATAGGTTTATAAATCTGAAATCACTTATTTTGATAAGTAATTTTAGAAGTTAATAAAAGGAGAATTTTATAAATCGAAGTTGTTAGAAAATATAAAGGTGAATTTATGAACGTTGTTTAAATAAATTCGAAAATCAATCAAAATTGATGAATTGAATATAGAAGGTTATTAAGGGAATTTTTTTCCACGATTTTGGATAGTGGATAATTCTTGGAATAAATGTGTAAAAAAGATTGAAATTTGGTTATTGGAGTATATTCACGATTTTGGACAGTGAATATATTATTAAATAAAATGGATATGTTTTGGGAAAGCGATATTATAAAATGAAGTAATTGTTTTAAAAGATGTTTTAAAACGTGTGAATTATCGAAATCATAGATTTCAACATTTATTGTTGAAATAGACGTTTTCGAAAAATAAGGAAATGATGGACTATAACACTGTTGTTATAGTAAATGATTTCCGAAAGGAAATGTTTTTATGTAGTATTGGGATTTACATATCTATCTAATTTCGAATCCCTATACTAGTGATTTTGAGTCGTCGTAACGATGTTTTACGTAACATTCGTTTTGACTCAAATAAATATGTTTAAAGAGAATGATTTCCTTAAAGAATGAATATATACTTAATATTGATTTAAGTATATCGAATATTTTCTAAGTGTTGAAAATAAATATATTTGTGAAATACTTATTTTTAAATAAGTATGGAAATGCTTTTCCAATATGAAATGAACTGTTTTGAGATTTTATCTTTTAAAGATAAAATTGAAATGTGGAAATTGATTTGAAATTGTTTTCAAATGGTTAAGTGTGGAAATAATATATCTAGTAAAGATATTTTTGGAAATTAAATAATTCAGGAAATTATTTGGAATCTGATGATGTTGCGCATCTTTATTGATAGTTAAATAACCGACTATCAATAATTACCTTTAGATAGGTATCTATTGTGAATTGGATGAATTTGAATGCCACACTTATTTTTTGAATAATCGCTCACTATTCGGGTTAGCCGGGAAAGGACCATGGGGTCGTATAACCCATTCCGAATATGTGATACGTCGTTATGAATTGCAGTTGAAGACCGGTGTTGAAGACCGGATATTTTTGAAAATGGAAGGATTACCGTCGAGTTACTCTACATCGACTGATCTTCGATTTAGAGGTTTTATCACCCTTAGTGACGGGAAGTCCTGACGTGATTGAGATTTATCCGGGTATGCAAGGGCTTCGTGAGAAGTGCCTTCGGTTCTGTTCGATCCCGGAACAGACTTGTATGGATTGTGTGTCTGACGTTACAATTTGAGATATAAAGCTGATTTCTTTCAAATACATATCTGTTGGTGGCGGAGAATTTATTCTCTTAGCTTAACACCCTTCTCTGAGACGTACGAGCTCAGAGGTTATGTAGTTGAAATTTATCAGCGATATACTCCCACTTTGGTAACGTGGCATACTGAGTGTTGCTGTGAAATGATCAGTGTTTGATCATTTGCGATATGATCATTTGTTTGATCTTATATCTTTGTGATCATAGGTTGATCATTTTGTTTGACCCGAAGCAGGGCTTTTTTTGAGAAAGCGTAGCTTTGTGGACGAGACTTCGTCGAGCCTCACACCCCGGAAATGGTCGAAACAGGAAGGATGCAGCAAGGTTCTAGGGAGTAGCGCCCCTTAGTGTATGTCATTCCTTCTGGATAAAGGTGGTATCATGGTATGGAGCCTAGATACTTAACCTCTGTGGTTACTGCATTATTATTATCTATGTGGTTTGTTGGAAATCGTGGATCCTCGGGAAGATCGGTGACGATCGGGGGATGGCATACGCGTGTCAGTAGTTACCTATTTTTGCAGAGGTAACCCGGCCTTGTGTTGGCAGAGATCCGGTTAGGTTCTCGGGTTGTCTATTCCAGGGACGTACCCATCGTGGATAGGAAGTTCCTTAGCCTGACCATTTGTTGGAAATCCAAAGAAACAATACGAGCCTTTACGATTTCAATTATATAACCTGTCTCCTCAGGAGGCAGCTATAGCAGGCATAATATAATGGTACCTATGCTGGCTAAGATTTATATTATACTTTCGAAATGATTTTCCACTATGCACTAATAATAATATCAAAAATGATTTGATTTTTGCGTAGTAAGCATCTTTGACTAACATAAGAAGAAATCTCCTCCAAGTCTGCGTTTGCATTGTGTGTGTGGTGGGAGGTCTTATGGTAGTTTCATTTTCCAAAAGCATTTCGAATTGACTTTAAAAAAAAAAAATTTTGTTGTTATAAAGAATAACTGTTTTACGATCTCACACCAGTCACCATGACTGACTCGGAGTTTATTGTTTCCCTTCTAAACTCTGGGTGCCCACCAATTTCCACACGGGCAGCCTAGAGTTATGTTATTAGGATATTCTGGATATTCTGGAGCTTTGGAGATAAGCTGGATGGCGAGACGTAGTATTTGTATCTGATAGTATTTATTCCGCTGTGTATTCTGTATGAGGACAAGTTTATATAACTGTCCATTGTTGTTTATTGACTCTGATGATATGATGTGATGTAATGTAATAACAGATATAATTCTTTTGTTTTTAAATGATATTCATTTATCTATTATATATTGTTCCGCTGCGATGTGTAAGATTCTGATATTGTTTTCTGTTTCTGCTCTTGTTCTGTTGTTGTTTTTTTCTTTCTTTTTCTTCTATCTTCTTCTTCTACCTTTTTCTTCTTTCTTAAAACCATAACTTTTCGGGTTTCCGGCATTCGATGGCTCAGCAGTCGATAAAGGAGTATCGATGTTGAATTTTCGAAAGTCGAAAATTTCGGGATGTTACAATTTCCTTCTTCCTCGAAAACGTCTATTTCAACAATGAATGTTGAAATCTATGATTTCGATATTAAACACTTTTGAAAACATCGTTAAATCATTTTCATGCTATTTCAATATCACTTTCCCAAGACCAGATTCATTTTACTTAATAATATATATTCACTGTCCAAAATCGTGAATATACTTCACTAACCAAATTTTCAATATTTTCTACACATTTTATTTCAAGAATTATCCACTATCCAAAATCGTGGATAAAATTCCCAACCAACTCTTATTATTTACAGCATTTAACTTAAAGGATAATTCGCTGTCCAAAATCACGAATATATCTCCTTTAATAACTTCTACGTTTAAAATTACCAAATTCAATTGGTTTTGGATTTATAAAACAACGTTTATAAATTCACCTTTATATTTCATAACAACTTTGATTTATAAATCTCCTTTATTAACAAATCCAATCAAGATCCATTTAAAGGTAAAAAAACCAAATTTATAAGTTAATTTCTTATAAATCTTTCATTCATTTTCAACTTCACAATTTATAAATCTATAAATTTCATACACTTACAAATTTCATTATTATTTCATTTTTAACACTTATAAAAACTCGTTTTATAATTCCAATACTTTCAATTTATAGATATCAATTTTATAAATCTTTTTATACAAATCATTTATAGTTATTCAAAAATCCCAACTTAAACCATTTTATAAATCAATCAACTATTTATTTCAAAAATGACACTTTGGTTATATTTCACAAAAATCATAATTCCTATAACTTTAAAAGTTGAACGTTTATAAATCAATTCAAAAATTAAATAAACGTATACTTTCAAAAATCACTTTAAAATTCTCTTTTAAAATCATCATCGTTATTTTTAACTTCAAAAATGAATCCGATGATGCAACGCACCAATTAGTCAATCACAACATCAAACATCATATATCAACATATGATAACAGAATACATCACACTATCTGTAAATCAATAAATACTAGTGAGGAATCCAGTTGGATCCCTCCAACCTGTTTCCCTGCATCCACAGATGTTAGCACAATACCCATTCCACTTCGAGGTGGAATATCGTGGTATATGGGTTTTATAAAAATATCATCCGCTTACTAACGGCGCAATAGGGTCTCATCGCTATACGAGACGGGAAATCAATCAATCCAATATACACATATGCCAATATGTATATATTGCTATATATATAGATATATCCTACTATATCTAATATCACATCCAATAGCAATCAATCAAATCAATAATAACTGCAATTCTTTTTGAGTGAGAAAAATCTCACCTTTGCGTTTTACTTTGCAATCTAATTTTCCACTCCAGATTGTTTTCTTGATGTATAGACCTTGTATAAACATTTATACAATTTATTAATATTCGAATTAAATCGAACAACTCAATTTCTAACTTTCAATTATACAATGATTTTTTTTTATCTTAAAATTGAAATTTTTTGACCTTTAAACTAATTTCTTTTAACAAAACATTTTCTTCGAAATAGATTTAATTTTTAACTAGAAATTTTCTTTTTCAACTTGTATATGCATATTTTTTTTCTTCTGTTTTTTTTATATTAAAACATGTCTTCGAATATATCTATATATATACATATATCTCTATTTACAAAAATCATTATTCACTTTACTGCAAAATCCTTTCTTTCACATATATTTATTTTTATATCATTTCTGCTTAAACAGTTTATACTAAAAGTATATATTATTTTTCTTTAAACGGGTAAATTAATCTCCAGTGTTCATCATTTAAATTTTCTAAACAAAGGGAAAAACAAAAATTTATACCTTACTGTCGAACACAGAGGAGCAGACTCCATTCGCGACAAGCTCAAGTTCGAGCGGAACAACTCATCTCGCCGAGCCCATAAAAAAATCGTGCCGCCGTGAAGACGCCATCGCATAGTTGTTCGTGACCACCTCCTGTCGACGCCGCTCCAATCTCCACTCTTCGCACTCAAGTATGGCGCCTCACGACATCATCCACGTCGATGTCCTCCATCACCTCGCGCGCGAATCTGGGGAAGATGTGAAACGCGAAGCCACCCTCGCGTTGCCCCAAAGATCAGCAACTATTTGAAGCTCGAATCGATCGAATAGGGTTTCGGTTTGATTTTGAAATGGGAAAAAGAGGTGCGGCCATTCCCTTTGAACGAGATTTTTTTTCTTTGTTTCTGAAAAAGGAAGTCACGTGATGATATTAAAAAGAAATGGGGAGGAGACAAGAGTACGCGATTAACAGAGAGTAGGTCTGCTAAGAAAACTAGGGTGGCTGATGTTGACCAAATTTTAAAAGTTTAAATTCAAATCGAATTCAGTTTAAACTTCAACGCGTTTTCTTAACGTACGCTCACACAGCAAGTCCTAAAAATACGAAATTTGAAATCCAGTAATAATACAATATTACGGATCCAATGGAACTGGTTTCGTCGAATTCCAAGACTGTGCCTCGGACGGCTATTTTTAAACATCGATTCAAACGATATGATTTTCAAAACTGAACAAATCATTTTCAAACTCAATTCTGAAGCTTCCGTTATCTTCAATAATATCAATACAAATTTTAAAAGCTTTTGAAATATTTTTCTTTAGCTTAAACTGAAGATTCAAATTTTTATCCAACTTACAATAGATTAAATTTTGTAATTTAATCGTCAAATTCAAAGTTTAAATTTGAAATTCAAGTCAAACCATCATTCAAATATTTAAAATTAATTAAATATTTTCAATTCCAATTGTTCAAAATTCTGGGTCGTTACAGGCGATCCCAAGCATCCTTTGAGTTATTGTGCATTTCTACTACAGTTCCCTTGAGTTGGTTTACATTATATAAGTTTATATTGTCATGACTCGAGTGATTTGTGTTTTACTTTACGCTCGGGTCAACCTAAGTATTTACAGCTTAGCTTTGGATTTCTTTTCTGGAGCTAGGAATCGCTGGAGATTCTACTTGTCTAGTTATCTGTTCCTTTCAGTTCGGTTGTTCTATTTCAGTTCTGGTATTTATAAACTTCTATTTATTTGAGATTTCTATTGTATATGTTTTCAAGCAGATATTATGTATTATGAGAGTTTGTTATAGTAGCTTCATGAACTACTATGGTTTTTATATTCTGCTGCGAGTTATTCTGATATTTCTGTTTCTGTGGTTCTGTGTATTTGATTTTATTTGCTCCAAATTTTATTACAGTCTGTTATTTTGAATTATTCAAGTCAGACATGTGTGCATTATTGTCGATTTGAATGGTCCAAAATAGTGGGTCGTTACATTTGGTATCAGAGCTTTGGTTTTAGGCAAACCTTAGCCTGCGGAGCAAAAACTCATTAGAGATAGGGTAGAAATACCCTAGAATGAGTGAAATCAATCTTAGAATCATTCCTTTGTGAGAGAACGTATTTTCGAAGTATAAAATGATTTTCAAATGATTTTCAAAGGATTTTTAAAGATTATTTTGATATAAATTTTTTTTTTGAAAGAAAATTTTCTGGACTTTGTCCCTTTCGTATCCGCCTTGTTAGTAATTTCTTTGATTAGGATTTCCTTAAAATTCTGAACTTCTATCTTAGTCGGGATTTCTTCGATTTGGATTCCTTTGAATTTTGGAACGCTTCCACTTGTTCTGAAATTCATTCCTGTCTCCCCTAATTGTATTCTTTTGATTTTTGGAGCATTCCATAACTCCACTTTGAATGACCTTTATAGGGTGGCGATTCCGCCAATCTTTGAATGATTTGTAAAGGGTTGAAACTCCCTTATAATTGGCATTGATTCATCGGAGATTTCTGTATCCTCGATTTACGATGTTTTCTATCTTCTGCTATATTTAGATTCTATCTCTGGCAATCGAAGGTCGATTTGCCTTAGATTTTCGCATCGATTATATTCCTGAAGTCACGGTTGACCGGTTAAGGTTGACTGCGATTCATATAGGCTTGTTCATCTTCTATTTGGTAATTTATTTATCTCATCTTCGTTCGAGCTTATCTTCGAATCAGAATTCTATTTAATTAGAGTTCCTCTAAATTTGAATCTCTGTTTTCTTTTGAAATCCATCCTTGAATCATTCCTTGGAAAATTTGTGGTTGTTTGTCTTTTGAAAACTGTGTATTCATCGAAGTTGGTGTTTTGATAAGGATGACCATATTTTTATATAAAGATGAAATGTTTTCGATAAGGATTATATACCTTTTAAAAAAATGAGAATTTGAAGTTTCAAAAGGATTTGGAATTTTGAAAATTATATAAGAAATGGTTTCATATAGAATAATTTATAACTGAAGGTTTTGAATCTGAATTTGAGTGATTGAACTCCGGCATTTTGGAACTGGTTTTAAGATTTTGAAATAATAAATAATATGATTTGAAAGTATTTTCCGAATATGAAATGTTTCAAATGATTTTAATGAGTTTCAAATGATTTCGAAGAAATTTCAAAAGAAGTTGAGAAAATAGAAGTCCAGAACCCATTTATGTCGCTGGAAAATAATTTCGGTGATGAATGCATGCATCATCGATATTGATTTTCGAGTTTCAGAGTGGGGGAGAGGCAACTTCAGTAGCTTTGCTATGCGATTGATTTGTGGAACTAATTTTGATTTCACATTCCGAAGTGTGATGTGATATTTGAAAGATATATGTATATATATTTGAACAATTTGAAATAAGCCGGTGTTTAGTTCTTGATTTTTGGATTTGATTTGATATAACCCTATTTTTGGAATTGATTTACTAATTTAATTGTGATTTCCAACTCTTGGATTGAAATATGATTTCTTCAACTATTTTGAAGGTTCGAGCACTTCCAAATCAAGGTTAACTTTTCAAAGCTAAGTAATTTTGAAAAGTATAAAGTATATAAGTTTGGTATGTATGTTTAAAGTATGTAGTAATATGATTTAAATAAGTTGAAACTGTTTTGTTAAGTAAATGAATAAGGCTATTTTGA
This sequence comes from Allium fistulosum, assembly GCA_030737815.1. Lineage (NCBI taxonomy): Eukaryota > Viridiplantae > Streptophyta > Magnoliopsida > Asparagales > Amaryllidaceae > Allium > Allium fistulosum. Next base: position 140,295,435 of record CM060904.1, read on the forward strand.
ATTTTTCTAATATGAAATTTAGATTTGAAATGTTTTGAAAAGAATTTGGTCTTCAAAATATTTTTCAATAAAATTTAGTTTAAATGTTTAACTTAGTAACATCCTTTTGAAACTATATATTTAAAAAGTTGGAATAGATACATAAGTTGTACGTATGTTGTTTTATTCGCATAATTAAATTGTCCAAGTTTGAGTACACAAGTTCGAGGTGAATTACACCATTTTGTGTTAGGATTTTTCATTTGATTCTTGGTGGCGAATATTTGATATGGATTTTGGGCTTGATTTTAGAATTCTCTATCATAGTATATGGCTATGCAAGGAGACTGATGGTTTCTAGTCAAGAAACCATATCGAAATCCGCATTAGGGAAGTTGAATGAACAATACTAGTTCGAAAGCGAACTTGTGTGATCGAGCGAGCAATCAAATGTAATGTTGCGAAATGATGACATATGTACATCTTATATTCTAATATCATTGATATACTTGACGCTGAAATTGGAAGTTGTTGGGTTGGATACCTTTGTAATTTAATTGGAAGTTTTCTTTTATGCAGAACTACTATCAATTTAAAACCATTTTTCAAAACTATTTTTCCTTTTATTCTTCTTAAACAAACTATTTTATTCTATTTACATACAAAACTATTTTATTTAAAACCATTTTCCAAAAAAAACTATTTTATATACAAAACTATTTTTTTTTCAAAACTATTTTATATGCACACTATTTTACAAACTTTTTATATACAAAACTATTCTAAATTAAAAATCTTTTATAAAGCAAAGATGTTCAATCCTATATGACTCTTCATGCAGCGAAATTTATTTTTGAAAGATTTTGATCCTTATAAGATGGACTTTATGTATATAAGATGATGTTGAAAACCATTGATGTTGGAAATAAATTGTTTGACTTAAATTATATTGATTTGGAAATTTGGATTTATTTTCTAAATTTATTATTTTGGAAACTTTGGAACTGAAGATATTTAATTTGAGAAGAAATAATTTGGTGGAATTGTATATGATTTTGAAACTGAACTAATATTGAAACAAATTGAAATTTGAGAACCTTGTGTTACTAAATACTTGATTTGGGAGTTATCGAACTTATATAAAAAAATTTGGTTTGTATAAGTATGATGTTGATTCGAAAACTATGGATTTGAAAGGGTACTCAATTTGAAAAGTGAAATCTTATATAATTGAAGTCTATTTAAGTGTGATTTGATATACTATTGATTTTGGAAAGTATTTGATTTGAAAATGAAATCTTATATATAATGGACTTTATATAAGTACGATATTGAAAGTGATTTGAAAAGGTACTATATGATACATATTTTCGAAGTAAAGATATGGAAAGTGCCTTCTGCTTGATATCCGCTTTGTGGCCACATTGTGGATTCATTCTATCGATATTTCTCTGATTTTTGGTTTTCCGGATATGATACTCGAGTGTCCATAGAATTCCATGGCGTTACCCATGGTCTTACGAGCGCGACTGCATAGCGTAATTCACCTGGCTGGATGGCCCAGGGGTACGGATGTTTCCTGAGGGATTCAGGCGTAACCATTGTGTATTCTGTGATCTATGTAGGTCGTATTAGTAGCGAAATCCGCAGGGCTGAGAAAGCTTACGGATACGGATGTTTCCTGGGGGATTCAGGCGTAACCATTGTGTATCTACGGTCTACTAGTCATCACAGCGCAATTCGCAGGGCTAAGAAAGCTTACAGATACAGATGTTTCCTGGGGGACCCGGGCGTAACCTTTGTGTATCTGCGATCCATGGTTAGACAAAGGTTTTGTTTGTTGTTTTTGTTTGGATTGTACTTTCCATATCTGTTTTTAAAAAGTTTTCCAGTATTTTCACTGGGTGTTGAAACAAGTCTACTAAGTACTTGGAGAATTCTAGCTTTGCGCCTGATCAATGCACTACTAGAGTCTGCAGGAATGAGGATAAACTTGTTAAGACATCGAGTTATAAAAGTATTTTGATAAAATATTATATAAATGATACTTTGATTAATTATTACCTTTTTAAAGGATTTTAAAGTGTTTTAAATATTTTACCTCTTTAACCAACAATTTAAAATAATGGTTCATCCTTCTCTTTCAACCTGCTTTCCCTCCTAGCTATTTTTATTCCTACCTTCTTTCCGGATGTCTTCCAACCTATAGTTCTTTCTAGTTGTTTCTCCGCTTCCTTCCTTTTCGGGGACGAAAAGATTTGAGTGGGGGAGAGTGTAACAACCCTAGATTTCTACATATATTTAAATTTGACTTTATTTTTATTTTAAATTATTTTAAACTTTTTTTATTTCAAAATTTCATTTTTAAATATAAATGTTGATTATTATGTGAATTATAAGTTCAAACTGGTATAATTTGTAAATTTTCCTAAAAAGTGAATTTGTGGTCAACTGGTCAAACTTTGACTTTTAAACTTTAAATTTAAATATTTAATTCTTAAATTTTATCGTTTATTATGAAAATATATTTAATAACATGAATACTGCTTTTCGTTTCATTGGAAACGGATTTGAATTGCGAAAGTTATGTACATTTCAATTTTGAGTGCAATTTGATTTATTTAACAATTTTGTCTATTTTAAAGTATAAAAAATTACATTTTCTTTGTCTTATTTTCTTTGAATATGTGTTAATATGTTATTTTATGTATACTTTGTCTTTTAACATTTTTAAAATGATGTTATAATTTTCCAAAGCTTATTGAATTTATTTTCTATTTTTAAAGGCTAGTTTCTATTTTTCTGTTATTTTCTTCAATTAAATTATATTTAATTTAAAATTTATTTATTCATTTTTGTGAATGCATTTTTATTTTATGTTGTTATCTTTGTTTAAAAATATTTTACAAGTCCATATGAATTTTTCAAAATTTATTCCATTTAATTTCAAATTTTCTAGACTAGTTTGCAATTTTGTGCTATTTTCTTATTTTAACTTTATATAATTAATAAATATTTATTTATATTTTATATTTTTGTTGAAATTTCGAAATTTTAACTGAAATTATAATTATTTTCAGCTATTTAAACTTATATAAATAAATAAAAGAAATTTGAGAAGTCGTGACTCTTGATTTGCTTAAGGCTTTTGGTTTTCCACCTCTTTGTTTTCTAAACTCATGCATTCATTTTGCTTGGCCGACTTCATTTCTTTCTCCAGCTGATTATTTCTCCTATCATTCACGAAAAAAAATCCTTCTCATCTCCAAAATAGCTGTCCTCCATTTGTTTGTAAAAAAATTTGGTAAATACATCTTCTTTTTCCTTTGTTTTTGTGTTTTCTTCTTTGTTCTTCATGTTTTGCACTTGCCTTCATCCCCTCTTTTGGATCGGCCTGCCCTCTTCCACCACTTTGGCTGCCTCCACCACCATCCCCTCTGACCAACACCTCCTCCAGCTCCTCCCCATCCAATAGCCGTGGCCTTATGTGACAAAAATCCACCATAGTTTAAGGAAAACATCACTTACATATGCTAGCCGAGCACACCCTCCTTCCACCACCTCTTTCAACCACCTAGGCCGACCAACCACCACCACCACTAGCCTGATATCAACCTAACAAACCTCTGCACACCCCCTACAGCCCACACCTGAAATAGCCCTGCCCCTCTATGCCTTGACCGAGCCAAACTATGGCCTTAAACCCTTGTATATTGCTTTGTTAGTGTAGTTCCACCACCACCAACCTTTGCACCACCTTCTAGCATGATAGGCCGACCCTTAGCAACCCAGACCTGAACCAAAAACATTGCTTTAGACCTGTAATACACTCATGGCCAAACTCAATGTGAGTTGGAGGCAAGTGCAAAACAATTCCGCTTTGATTTGTGCAGTCTATTCTATCATTGTTTATCGTATTTGCATTTGAAACTTATGTATATTATTATTGTTTGTGTGACTTGTATTCAAGGGATTTGATACTTTGGCTCCTCCACTCTTATTTGAATCGTGTTATCGTGCTTGTTTGGATCTCATTCGTGCATTCCTCGTTGTGTCTCCAGCACAAAACGGTGAGTTATTCTCACCAGACAATATGTACATATATAACTAGTGAATTGACCCCTTTTGAATCTGTAAAATGCATTATCATGTTACACTTGCTATGTTATGATTTTATGATGTTCACCCATGCTTAAACACCTATTATATTATATGTTACTGTTATATTATGTTGTTCTATTATTTTTATCAGTTTTTCACACTGCAAGTTCCCTTTAGATTAGAATCACTATGGGTTGAAATGATACATACCCGAACGGACTTTAGAATAGGAGAGAATCGTTATGGGTTGAAATGATAGGCTTGAATGATTTTCAATTATTTTCATTTACTTGGGATTGCGGGTTTGAAATGATCAAACTCGGGTATCTTTGTAAATTACGGGTTGAAATGATAAATTACCCATATCACTTTACCTAGGCTAGAAAATGAAATATAGACCCGTTGTTAAAATTTGTTTTTATAAATTTTTTAAAATATTTTAGAAATGTAAATATTATAATATTTTTGGTTTAAACTAAATAAAAATGATTTTTGTAAAGCATTATTGATTTTCTGAAAATTTATAAGTGAAGTAAATTAATGGTAAAATTAGAAAATTTGAAATGTAAGTTATTTTGGGAAATTTTAATTTGGTGATCATTGGAATTTAAATTAAATATGAAATGTGATAAATTCATGATAATTTGGATTAAAGTGAATTTAAATGATTTTTATATTATATGTATGATTTTGAATAAAGTTAAAATGTGAAATGAATGAATATTTAAGTTGAAATTTTGAAATATAACTAAAATTGGAAATTTGTGAATTTGGCTTAAAGGTGAATTTTAAGTCAAGTAAATAAAAATGGAATTAATTTATATTTGAAAATTTAAACTTAAGTGTTAAGTTAATTTAATTTAATGAATTTATAATTTAATATTGGAATTTAATAAGTGAATTATTATTAAATTTTGATTTTAGAATGGAGGTTTAAATTTATAAAATCATGAATATAAGGGTATTTGAATGATTGTTTTAAAAGTGAAATTATATGATTTTATAAGTTAAAAATGATTTATATAAAAATATAATTGTTTGTGAAATTATACTGAATATTTGAAGTTAATTAACTGCATTTCTGAAATGCTATTAATTCTAATGTAAATGATAATACAACATTTGTAAATGCTGTAGTTGATAATAATGAACCAAATGGCTAAATTTAATTAAAGGCTATTATAGCATTTTTGTAAATGTTATAATGGTTGAATTTAACTAAGTTTATTTACAGCATTTTAAATGATGTCTTTTGTTAAATTGAACTATTTTAAATGTGACTTTCCGTAGCATTTTCTAAATGTTGCGAAAGTGATTTTCATTGTTTTAATTAATTTAAGTGAACGAATGAACTTTGAAAGATTAAAATTTTGGAAATTTAATAATTTAATTATTAAATATAATAAATTCATTTTTATGATTTAAAATGAAGTAATTTGTTTCGAAATATAAACTATTTTGAAATATGATATTTTGATATTTTGAAATGGATTTTTGAAGGATATTGAATTTTGAAATGATATTTAATTTTGAAGTATAAAATACCATTTTGAAATTTTAACCATGGGATGTATTTAATTTATAGTTTAACCGATCCTTAAAGGATGGGCGATCCCAAGCATCCTTTGAGTTATTGTGCATTTCTACTACAGTTCCCTTGAGTTGGTTTACATTATATAAGTATATATTGTCCTGACTCGAGTGTTTTGTGTTTTACTTTACGCTCGGGTCAGCCTGAGTATTTACAGCTTAGCTTTGGATTTCTTTTCTGGAGCTAGGAATCATTGGAGATTCTACTTGTCTAGTTATCTGTTCCTTTCAGTTCAGTTGTTCTATTTCAGTTCTGGTATTTATAAACTTCTATTTATTTGAGATTTCTATTGTATATGTTTTCAAGCAGATATTATGTTTTATGAGAGTTTGTTATAGTAGCTTCATGAACTACTATGGTTTTTATATTCCGCTATGAGTTATTCTGATATTTCTGTTTTTGTGGTTCTGTGTATTTGATTTTATTTGCTCCAAATTTTATTACAGTCTGTTATTTTGAATTATTCAAGTTAGACATGTGTGGATTATTGTCGATTTGAATGGTCCAAAATAGTGGGTCGTTACACCTATAACCACTCACATGCCAGCGCGACCGCAACCCATTTAAATTCTCAGCCTTTTGTGCTATGCTGAAATAATTCAACAAGAAGAAAAGGTCCAAGAAAAATAAACATGATGATCCACCGAGCATGAAAAAACCAATTTACCAAACCAAGCAAAAAATTGAAAAGTCGAAACACAAACCAGCTTAATCAGGGGTAAGCTTAATGTATATTCCAACTTGACTCAGAGTCAGAGCCCAAATCTCTTGCATCTCAACCCGAAGTAACACCCAATTTGCTCGACCAGGACTGGCCTTGAGTCTGCTCCAAAAAAGCAATGACTGAAATTTTCATCGTATAAATTTTGTAATTATAAATCTCATCCGGGACCGTGCACCGGGTAAAGAACATCCCACCCGGTGCTTGTTTTGAGTATGTGGTAACACAATCATTCTCATATTGCATCAATCCATGGAAACTACCTTTCCCCAATATAGGAATTTTCAAAATCTTGCTAAATGACCCCGATAGTCCAAAGTATCTCTATTGTATAGAAAATCTGAGAAAATAGCTTTTTGGGGTCAGCATGCAGCTTGACTCGAAGCAAGCCCCGAGTTTTCACATGTCTGACTCTGAGCATGCATATCACAAGGTGAGTCATGGGTAACTAGCAATCTTATTCAAAGCAGGATCCGAGTTCTTACATGCTCCGTCATCGAAGAGAGAGCGAATTGGACTCGGTATGAATATATAATATGGAGAGATCAGACCCTTGACTGGATATAGATAGTACGATTCGAAGAGATCAAACCTTAGGATTTGAATGCCTTACTATTGGATAATGATTACCGATTAATTAATGATAAGTCATTGCCTCCATTTGGTTGGGATTACTTAAAATAGGATGTTAGGTGATTCTAGACGATTTACAAGTAACGTTCCAATCGATGGCAATGCACTTTTATGATTAACAATACATGATTACATGCTACATAATGCAAGATTACATGATAAATAATTAAACTAAAGTGGATACATCCTGAGTAAACATGGGATGATATAAATATTGACTTATGATAACTTAAATCCTGAGCGAACATAGGATGACATTGAATTATGACAACTTAACCCCGAGAGAACACGAGATGGCTTTAATAATGGTATGCGATAACTTAACCTCGGGTGAATACGGGATGGATTTGGTAATGATATCTAATATGATAACTCTGGATGAATATGGAATTATTACAATTTATAACTAACACTTAAGCAAGGACTAGAGTCCTTAGCTATGACGGTATAGAATGTCCTTTGATTTGCAGGCGAATCCGAAGGAATCAGATAATTCACCATGATTGGAATCGACCAATAGTAGGAGAGCTGGACTATCGAAGATTGATTATTTCCGAAACTTGTTCTTGAGCAAAGCACAATTTACATTCATATGGCATGTTTTGAGGGCAAGAATTATGGCCAAATTTCACACAGTCTTGGAATAGACTCAAACAAATATATTGGACTAAGGAAAGATGAAGGAATGGGCCCAAAGACTTGGAAAGCTGACACGAATGAAGAAATGAAGGAGTATAAGAAGTTTGATGGAATTACGAGGAGACAAATCAGGTCGGTACCGACCTAAATTGATTGGCACCAACATAATTCAAAGACTTGAGAGGAGAAGTTTTTAACAGAAAATGCTTGGAAATGGAGGAAAAATGGGTTTAAATACCAAAATTCAAATAGGTACCTACCTGATCAGGTCAGTACTGACCCGATTTGCTTTTCGTAATTGATACAGTATGACTTGGTCTTCATGCTGGATAATTAGATCTCCAAGATTTGGACGTTTTTAGAGCTGGAATGCGAGATCTATATAGGATTTTTCCTATAGATATCAAACTGCCTGCAACTTGTGTTGGACTTTTCCCTTTTTGGACTTCTCTATCTTCTTCTTCTACCGTCAACTTAGAAAAACCATTTCAAATCCAAGATCTACTAGTTTTCGGTCGAATTTGAGTTGTAATCTTTGTATTCCAGAGAGAAAATATAAGATAATAAAATTAAAGTGGATGTAGGTCAGAGAGTTTGTCGAACGATTATAAAAATCATGTTATTTCTTTTGTTAATTTTGATAGATATGTATCATTGGTGCTTTTATCTGATATTGGTGTGTTGGTTAACTTTTAGCACAACAATTTTGGTGCTTTCATCGAGAAAGAACTAGGATTTGATAAGTTAAAGCGTGGATTTGAAGTGTGTAAGAGATAAAGAGACTTTATAGTAGAGCTTTTGCAGGATCAAGTGAACCAAAGCATGGGGGCAGCCAGAAGGTATCCTCAAGTTTTAATCCATTAGTCTACATGACCAATGAAGAGATGGAAAGGATGATGAAAGAGATGCAAAATGGGATGATGTTTCGGTAGCTGGAAATGCTAGATGGATTTTTCAAAAGGATGGATCAACAAAGAACAAGCAGAGATGTTGGAATTCAAAACCAAAGGCCAAAAACCAATGCAGGAGCATTTGAAGTTAGAACAAGGAAAACCAGAACTGAGCCCCCATGATCGATTAATATCGGCACTGACCGGAATTAGGTCGATACCAGCATGAATTTACAAAGGGCATAATGGATCAAAATTTGGGACGAGCTGGAATCCCGAGAGCAGCTGATGTTGAAGCCAGAAATGCAAATTAGAATGTCAATGCATAACAGCTCACCATAGGGAAGGTGGAAAAATGGAGTCATGGATCAGAGACCTCCCTTATATGAAAAAAACCGAATAGCTGAAACGACTAGGAGAATAGTGAGAGGTGGACCTCCAGAACAGAGCTTGGAGGATGTAAATAGAAATCCACTCACCCCTAACATCAGTACGCAAGGAATCTACCTGATTTCATATTATCAACATTGGAATTGTATAATAGAAAGATAGGTCTGATCGTTCATCTGATGAGATACATCCAACATATGGAGGTGTTGGATGCTTCTGAGGAAGTCATAGGATATTGTTCCCTTTTATACTTGATGAAGTTGGCTACAATATGGTTCAAGTAGTTAGAGAATCTGTCCATAAGCACATGGGATGGATTAGTAGACATATTCTTAAGACATTTTAGAGTTTACATTTCTCGACCAAAGAATGTGAGGATGCTATCGAGCGTGAAGGAGAGGGCTAAAGGGATCTAAGAAGTAATCTAACTAGATTAACACAGCGGCGACTACGGTATATAAGCCGAATCCATAGATAATTCTAATGATGATAGTGATTGGAGTCACGAATAAGACCAAATTCAAAATTGCTTGACCTTAAAGAATTTTACCACAAGGCTAAGAGATATATGTGCTAGGACAATGCTGAGGTTGAAAATGTTGAAATTAATGTTGTGGATGACGGAGGACCATCCGAAGTACGATACAATAGAGACAAAGGAAAGCGGAAAGCTAATGAAAACTTTAGAGAATCGAAGCGGCAAAGGTGGGAACCAAAATTCCCTTTATACACTGATCTAACTGACACCCTAAAGGGGAGTTACTTAGATACTATGGGGCAGATCCCCTATCAAAGGCCAACTAAGAGAGAACCCATAGATCGAGAAATAAGGTCTAGAAAATTTTGCTATTTCATGAAATGGATGGGATGAAACAAATGAATGCAAGAATTTACGAGATTTTATCGAAGAGCGGGTTCGGAATAATATGCTATAACAATACACCAAACTACAGTGGTACAATAGGAGCATCCACCATCTACAGCGAATGCCTCAGGATTCTACCATGGATTTTGATCAAGAATGATTATCCCATGATTAGAACGAATAGGGGTCAGGTTAGATTCCTTTATTTTACTTTTTGTTTCAAATAAATAAGATGGAATTACTATCAGGATGCTTACATGTGTACGAGACCTCGATTGGTCTCTAAGTGATGTGCACGTAAATAT